>OX243778.1:5267500-10267500 GCA_945859555.1 Megachile ligniseca
TCACATTACATATTTTATAACATTCATATGTTCTCCTCGCAAACAGTATCCCTGCAAATGAAGTCACTGTTAATGGAATAATCTCTTTCATGCGTTTAATTTCTAAATTCCATTAAACTGCATCAAAATTTAACACGCCTGCGCCGCATCGATCCGCACCTGGAGGGTCTCGTTCTTCCGGATGTATACCGCAGAAACATAAGTTCAATGAATCGACCTTGTCTGTAATATGGAAAACCGTTTTCTCATCAACGATCATCGACAAATCAAGAGAGGCATCTTGTGCAAACAAGAGAAGAATGCGTTGTTCCGGTCGAAAGTTCCTGATTTGGTTAAGCCTCACGTTTCTCCTGGCTCTGGTTGGCCGTTTGTGGGTCAATCGCGTATTTTACTTGCCTCTTTTAGTGATCGGTAACGACAACGTTCTGATATCGAAAAGACAAGCGAACACTCAACACCATACACAGCCTGCAGCATCCACGTTCGTGCCAGGTGCATACATGGCAGGTCTACAGCCGGGGAACGATAGTTCTTGTAGATGGTACCACGGTCTGCCACGTGTTCTTTCATATCCGGCATCCAAAGTCATCTGGAGCCCGGAAATCGGTGAGAAGAGCCCCTACAGAATCCTACCATTCGTATTGCGCGGGACCGAGGGGAGAAACAAATTGCCCGAGGTGACCCTTTGTACGCACGCCACCGCTGATCAGGTTTATGGAATTGTGGAGTTGGCCAGGAGATGGGAGGGACCATTGAGTTTGGCCATTTTCACGCCTGGCAATGACGCTGGTATCGCCATTAATCTCCTCGATCGGGCCTGCCGATGCGAACCCGAAATGTACAAGGTCTCCTCCATGCACTCGATCTTAAAACGAGTCGCTAGAACCACCATTAGATTTATACCATGTTATGATCATTTCAGTTATTGGGATTAACGCGTTCGCTGCGGACTAAGGGGTCGTCGACCTTCATGAACCAAATACGTTAAAGTAATTTTTTAAATAATAGTGATATTATTGATATTGATACTGGTATATTATTATCACCTTCTCCTTTCCTTTGGAATCGGACTGCAAACTATTATTATTATTATTACTACTACTATTAATTATTGGTATTATTTTTTTGCAAGAAGAAATTTTTTTTCAAATCTAAACTTTCATATTTGAAATTACTGTTCTTACTGTTACTATTATTACTATTATTTATTATTATCATCAGTACTATAAATATTAATATTATTTTACCGGTGACCTTTCACATTTAACATTCTTTAATTCAAGTTTTTAAATCTCAGCTTCTAGATTTTAAATTACTATTATTATTATTATTGTTATAATTGTTACTGTTACTATTAATACTGTTATTCTTATTTTGAAGTATAAGTTTCCATATCCTCAATTGTTATAATTACTGCTATTACCACTATTAATATTACTATCACTATCATTATTAGTACAACTGCTGAGCGCCTAAAACCCTAAATCCGCAGCAAACGCATCACCATACGCTTTAAACATTTGTAAAAACCGTCATTCTTGCTTCAATCATTAAAAACGCGAAATACCTTTATCATTTACCTAATAGCTTTTAGTATTGCTATTATTATTCTAACAATATTGGTTTTTAAAATATGATTAATATTTATTTTGTCTAGTACTTATTGATATAACTAATAATTATATATTACATTAGTAATACATTATTGCAGGTATCCGTTCATCTGGTATTTCCGGCGAGTCGACCACCAGTTTTGAGCCCAGTGCATAGTACTGGAAGGCATAGTAATTGTGCTGCATTAGATCTTCAAAGAAGAGGAGCAGAAACGGAAAGAATACAGAAACTCATGACTTATCCTATTAATGTAGCTAGAAATGTGGCCAGAATGCAGGCTAATACTACTCGTGTTCTGGTATCAGATATTGAACTGTTACCCAGTGATAAACTAGCCTCTGGTTTTATGAAAATTGTCCGTGGTAGAACACCAAAAACTGGAATTGTTTTTGTAGTACCTGTATTTGAGGTAGAATCAAATCAGAGGCCACCTTCAACAAAAAAGGAATTGCTCTTAGCAATAGAAACTGGTATAGCTGTATATTTTCATAGGTTCGTGAACATAAATTCAGAGTTCTACTGTGAAATTTACTATAAAATAGTTCATAATAAAACTATGAATTTATTATAATTTATAATTTATTATTGAGTTATTATTAATATCTACATTTGGACCTCAGAGGGTGTTAAATTTATTTTCTTTAAAAGAGTATAAATGTGAAACTAAATAGTATTTAATCAAAACATATTCATATTGAACCACTAAAATATTAAGTCCATTGTTAGAGCAACAGTATCAAGTTCAGTTTATTTTTCATTGGCAATCAAAAAATTATGTAGTGGTTCTAAAATTACAAGGCATTCATTTGTTTTCACCTAAAATTTAGCAAGTGCAGATTAATATACTCTGATTTAGAAGTCCAGATATATTGTCATGATTGGATAAAATGAAGTTATTCATCTTTCGTAGGTTTCTTTGTTCACATTGCCAAAAATTTCCTGGTATTACTAGGTGGTTACTCAGACCAGATCCAGGCAAAGTCAGACCACTTATTATTACAAAAAGAGAATATCCACATCATAGATGGGAGCCTGTTTTTATTGGAACACAAAATGATCCACTTTACATGGAAGAAATGTCTTGGGAAGGTAGACAAGATAAAATGACCCAGGTGTAGTATGAGTTTTTTAATAAATTTTTAATACAGTACAATGTATATTAATATTTAATTATCTGTTCTTTTTAGATGTATGAAATGTGTCTTCTAAACTATCGATTAGTTATACTTGATGGTGCCTTTTTAGTCCATACACCAGGTATTAAACGAAGGAAACTAAAAATTAGTGCAGCGAAACGAGAATTTCTGAAAGCCCAAGAAAGGAGAAATGCAGGAATATATCAACGTGTAATTAAACGCTTGTTAAAACAATATCCTACTAATCACAAATGTGCATAATAACATTTATTACCAATACAAGGCAGTGCCTATACAAAGGTTCAGTATGAAGAGTTGTTTACCTTAAATATACCTATTATAATTATCGGAGTAATTAGATTCATATGCTTGAGGAAAAGATATATACTTATTTTATATGTACAGTTATAATAATACAAATAATAAATTTAGTATAATATAGTTGTCTTTAATTTGATAATATTTAAAAATTAATTTATTAATGAAACAAATCAATGTTAATAATATAATAATTTAAATTTTAAACATACATATCGATGTAAATTTTGATTCATATACTTTTCTACTTTCAAAAAAATTATTGTGTGACCTATAACTTCATTGACCATAACAAATTAAAACTTTTACATCTTTCAGAAATGTTTTCTAATACTTTATTTAAATATACAATTGTATGCAATATTTTAAAATACATTTGAATTTTTTCCTTTTATTTCAATAAATACAAATTTATGTATCGCATTAATATTAATGTATGTAATTATACATACACTACCAGACAAAAGTGTGAAATTGCTACATGAATTAGGATGTTTTTAAGAAAAAATGAACATTTTTAAAATAACTATAAACATTATAAGAACATTATTTTTCATATTTTGTACTATTTTTGTAAAACATTCCTTTTTCTTTTTAAATTGCTATTTAATTATTATTTAAAAATTCCTAAATTTTTCCAATTCAAGTTTTAAATTTGCAAATTTATTGAACAAAGTGGGGGGATGGGGGTGAGCTGCCATGAACATTCAGGTATGCGAAATATCCCTACCTAATTATTATATCACAAAAACAATTAAAAAATTAAAAATAACAATTTGTAAAATGAAAACTGAATGTTCAGACATATTATAATTTAACCCTTTTTAAATAATAATCGTTTACTATTTATAAATTACGAATTTTATGTAGAAATATTGAAAGTAAAGTTTCACCGAGGGATATTAATATTTCAATAACATTCAATACAAAAATTTAATTTAAAATTCAGTTTCGGTCGGTAATATACATTTACAACTTTGTATTCCATGTACCTATTACAATATATACAAATACTATGAGACCTATATGTATATGATAAAATCACATTACTCAAAATGATTAAAATTTCACGTCTTACATTTTTTACAGATTACTAGATTTAAAATTCTATCTTTTTAGATAACCTATCTTATAATCAACATACTTTTCCCGTTAGTCGAATACAATTATTAAAAACAAATTTATGAAAAAAGCAAATGACTCTTAAACACTGTTTATAATTGTAATAATTTAATACTACTTATGATAATGTTTGATATTACATTTGTTTACTAGTACGGTACATTTGAAGGACTTTAAATAATCATAAAATTCTATCGAAATTTATATACGAGGTTATCCGTGATACGTTCGTTATCAAAATGATTACACTCACACTTAATGTACATTTATAAACGACAGTTGTGTAACTAAAGCACGTATTAATTGTATATTGAACAGTCAATTTCGACAAACTACCACGCAAGAAATAAAGATAATTATTTTTCACTGCGAAGCAACAATCGGGAGAAAAATTGAACGCGGTGCATTAAAGGTACGGGCGCAGTCTTCGAGCGGTGGCGTGTAAGAACGGAAAGCTAGCCGAATTTTAGTTATTAAGGTAATTTAAGTGTACGTTAATCGTTTCATTATGTCAAGTTAACAATTTTATGAAGGATATTTAACGAGGTTATTATATAAATAATTAATTTCAGACGTCTCAACGATGGATATATTAAAAAACGTGTCATCGGCTTTTTGGTCGACTGATGTTTGGTTACCGCCTAATATAACATGGGATGATATTAAACCAAATTCAGAAAACAAATATGCTAACTATCAACATTTAATTTATCCTTTACTTATGGCATTAGTTCTTTTAATAATTAGATTTGCCTTAGAAAGGTAATTATTTTATTCATCCAATGTTACATGTCTTTTCTTTCTACATAAAAATTTTACATCATTGAACATATTCAATTAATCTCTTTTTTTAAAGTATTGTGCTACATGTCTGATATGAATAACATTGCAAATAGTATTTGTCGCATTAGAACAATACATTCTATATATACATATATGCATATATGAATCAGAGACAGAGTATGTAAAAGGGACACTTTTCAAATTTTAAAACAACATCAAAGATAAAAATTCTGTAATTTTGAAACTGTTTAAGATATGCACTTAGTTTTCTGAATGCAGATAAAAAATGTATTATTTTATTATCTATAAATGACATTGTGTACTGGGTGTTGTTATTTTTTTGGAGCAAAAATTGGATTTAATATTGCCTGACTGTAACGAGGAACCTTGAAGTTTTAGTGACTTAATATCAAAATATTTTGATTTAATGCTGTGTGGTTCCAGTTTTGTATCTTCTTTTGTGTGACTTAATATCATAAAGTTAGATGTAGTGTCATATGGTTTTGACATATATTTTAAAGCAGATATCAAGTCAAAAATTATTTTCACCTGTGTGATTAATTTAATATTATGTACATTTAATAATTGTAGAGCCAAAGAGCATTATAGAAATAAGTACTGCAAGGTGCACCTGCAAATTTAAAATATATTTTAGAAATTACTACCTACCTCGAAACACGATATGAACTTGATATCATTTTTACATTGTTGTATTATGAACTAAACAACTATTTGATTGTTGGAAACAGTAAAAAATTTGATATAGGAAATATGTACATTAGTTTTTTTTAGCAAAAGGGATTCAATACATTTTGACTATGGAGTCCGTGCATATAGTGTTTTAAAAATAAGCGATTAAATTTTGGAAGAAGATACTGCTGGATTCTTACATTTTGACTTATTTACTACAACGTACAATGTCTTCAATATCAGGATAAATTTAACTCATTATATTATATTTCATAACTGTGTGCAATAGTCATTCATGTTAAATTTTCAAGTAAACAAGAAGTGTTTATATTTTGAAAAGAAAGAGTTCTTTGATCTATGTTTATATGACCTCTTCCCATTCTTAAGGAAGATAGAGTGTGATACCAAAGTTTGGGTATCTATTTCTAAATGGTCTTATATATTATATATAATATTTTAGAAATTGTTTTAAGTTCTTGAATTGAGAACAGTAATTGATTTATTTTAACTTATATGTTTCATTAATCTTTTGTAGGTATTGCTTTGCACCTTTTGGAAAATCTCTTGGTATAAAAAATACGAGATCAAAAAAAGCAGTACCAAATGAGATATTAGAAAAAGCCTATGTTAATCGAAAATTTAAACATAAACAGGTAAGTTTATTTTGTATCAAACCAAATTTGATAAATAAAAATACAATTTTTATATTTTAATTTGTTTTATTTACGTATTGAATTAGTGAAATACATTTTAGTAAACATAGTGGCTACATCAATAAATATCTTGTTTTCATTCATTTAGTCAGTACAATTAAAAAATAACTTACTGTTATTTGGTAAGAAATTTGATGTACATCATATAAATTGTATAGAATTAATAGTGATATTATCTGTAATTATTAAATAACAATATTACATGAATATATTGCACATTTCTTGAGTTTTAAATTATATGTTTAATATTAGGTTCTTGAAAGAGATTCATGTAATCTAAATCAAAGTAACTGAGAAATTAAATGTTATGGATTTTTTTGTAATATATGGATATATTTTAAGATCCTGGCACTGGCTAAACAATTAGATTGGTCTGAACGACAAGTAGAAAGGTGGTTGCGATTAAGACGTACTCAGGATAAGCCATCAACTCTTACAAAATTTTGTGAGAACAGGTTAGTCTTTTATCATAAAATATATTTACTATTAAAATAATTTTCAAGTTTATTTATTTGAAATTTGAAGTCATACATTTTAACGTTTAATACAATTTTTAATTATTTTGTTACAGTTGGCGATGTTTATATTATACATATTCCTTTATTTATGGCCTGATTATTTTATGGGATAAGCCATGGTTGTGGGACATTAATTATTGTTATTATGATTATCCATACCATCCAGTTTCCGATGATGTGTGGTGGTATTACATGATATCAATGGCATTTTACTGGTCTCTAAGTTTCTCTCAATTCTTTGATGTGAAAAGAAAAGATTTTTGGCAAATGTTTATTCACCATAAAGCTACCATTATGTTAATGTGCTTCTCATGGATTGGAAATTTGACTAGAATTGGTACGCTAGTGTTATTAGTGCATGATTCTGCAGACATTTTTCTAGAAGTAAGTGGAACATACATTAAATATTTTATAATCAAATACACATATATTTATGTAGTTTTATATCAGATATATATGTTTATTTGTATTGTAGGCTGCTAAAATGGCTAAATATGCCAATTACCAGAAATTATGCGATTGCATATTCGTTATATTCACAGTATTATGGATTATTACACGCATTGGTGTTTATCCACTTTGGATAATTCATAGGTATATTTCATTAATTTTAAATAACTTAAAATTAGTTATATTATTTTTCTAAATATATTTTATTACATATTGTAGCACATCGATAAAAGCACCTAAGATAGTACCAATGTTCCCAGCATATTATATTTTCAACTTTTTGTTGATCTTACTACTGTGTCTTCATATAATATGGACGTATTTAATACTTAAAATTGCTTACAACGCTTTTTATGCTGGTCAAGTAAGTTATGTTACATATATAAATTTTATGTTAAATGCAATTGTGTAGTATTTTCAATTTCAAATTCTGTATGCAACTTTTTCAGATGGAAGGTGATATTCGTAGCAGTAGCAGTGAAGATGTGTCAGATAATTCTATCGATAATACAGCATTAAATAATTCTACAAATTATATTACAAAGCAAAATTCAAGGCAAAAAGTTCATTAACAAATAACTTTCTAGAAAAAGTTATTGTATCAGTAATAAGACAAGAATTCAAATATTAGCCAGGCGCTAATTTATTTCAGTAAATTTAACAGTCCTTACGTTCGTCGTATGGTAATTAAAAACTTACATTTTGATAAAGTTGTAAAGAGGTCATCTTAGAATTCTGTATTTTGTTCTAATCTTTTGTATCTATTTTTTAAAGCAATTTGGTGCTTTTTATATAATATGATAGAATCATTTAATGTTCTTCATACATCACACGTTAATGCATTATTCGTAGAAACGTTACACACGAAAGCTCGTATATTGAGAATTGTGAATTATTCGTTTTATTAATGATATCGTTTATTTATACGTATTTTATTTAACAACTTAGGAAATCATATTTCTTTTTTTAAATTAAATTCTAATTATTTAGCCAAACAAATAATGGACCAAAGTTTAGAAAGCGTTCAAATATCTCTAATTTCTTAACCTACCAAAAGTTTAGTGATTGATTATGTTAATAATATTTATTTGTTCTCGTACACTTTAAAATGTCAAATGATATCTTAAAACTTGTGAATTAAGGAAATTAATAATAATATTTCTAATAAGTTCAACATTTTTTTAATCGATCTCCCCCATTATAATTTTCTAAGGATATTTAATTAATTTAAGTTTTATAATATAAAAATAATATAGTATTTTCCACATGAAAATAAATGTATTCATCACTGTGTATTAGAAAATGTATTACGACCGCAAAATCTGAATCTTCAATATACTACAAATAAAATTATAATGTAAAAAATGTACAGAATAGTGTGTTAGTATTAAAAAATTAAAGATTTACTATATGTATATACACTCAAATGCAAATATGGTTTTCCTGGGGAAAATGACCACCCATTATAATATTGCATATCGGCAAGCATCATGCTTTGACAAATAATAAAATTTTCGAAAGTACATGCTTACTTCTAAAAGCAAGCTGTTTTATTACCGTCCATTATGTTTCAGAAAAGCACTCAGAGGAACTATATTCGAATATAAGCTTATGTTTTTTATAGTTGAATATTACTTCGAAATTTACATTCATAATGGAAGTATCATTGTAATTTAATATGTAAAAATGATATAAAAAACGATAACTTATTGTAAAGTAATTAAATTTAAAATGTTGAAGACATTTGGGAAGCCCCAAATGTTACATGCATTTTGAAAATTTATTTTTTCACGCGCGTTGTCTGGAAGTTGTAGCTAACGTGTAGGTAAATTCAATTCCTATTTTATATCTGTAGATAAAGTCAATATATAATTAATTTAACAACCATATCAAAATTTTGTTAATCTTAAATATGATATTCTTTTTGTAAATAGAAACAGAGAATCATTGTGAAAGCAATGAATAAACTCATTGTGAATTTAATCTACTGGTGTTATTTGATCGACAATTGCGGTACTGTCGAAATAAAAAATTGCTTTTTTTGTAAAATAAAGCAATATTACGTTTTGTTAACAATTGCAAATTGTTCCGCGAGCACGACAAAATTCATGCTTGCACTAATTACTCTTCAATTTCCAGGGATTTATAAAAGAAACGACTTTTCCTAATTGCTCTATATTTTTTATTTACACCGAGTGATGAGACGTCATATTAGGAGGACGGTCCCACTTCAGGCGTGCTACGCCCGTGCAAAAAATTGTAAACTGTAAACTTCAATGTAAAATTTAATTATAGCAGGCACAATATACACTCTAATGGAGTTTTCAGAATTAACTTTTTGAAATGCGAAATACGCAATAAATATGTTGGATTTTATAATGCCTGCTGTAAATTAGGCTCAGTGTATGCCAATGTACAGATGTTACTGTAGATACTAGAAACAACTTGAATACCACCATCGCCATCAAGGCCAGTTTTGCAAATCAACGTACATAAACCCATATACTTTCTATGTAATTGTAAGCTGTTCATGTTAAAAAGCTCAATAAATAATGAAAGAAAAAATTACACTGTGTACTTCTTTAACAACCTACCCTAGTATTAAGAACTGTAACACAAATGGTACAAAATAAAGAACATAAAAGAAGTGCCGCGGAAAACACCAAATTCGTATCAGGAGAACATGATGTGTGAGGAGGTGGCACGGAGATTTTCTGAATTCAGGGTCCGGATTTTGGATTTTGGTATCAGGAGAACATGATGTGTGAGGAGGTGGCACGGAGGTATTTCGAATTCAGGGTCCGGATTTTGGATTTTGGTATCAGGAGAACATGATGTGTGAGGAGGTGGCACGGAGGTATTTCGAATTCAGGGTCCGGATTTTGGATTTTGGTATCAGGAGAACATAACGTGCGAGGAGGTATTCGTGCCACCTCCTCGAAACGTATGTTCTCCTGATACAAAATTTCAAAAATCGAGATTTTCGATTCAAAAATCCGGATTTTGGAGCTTGGTATCAGGAGAACATAATGTGCGAGGAGGTATTCGTGCCACCTCCTCGAAACGTATGTTCTCCTGATACAAAATTTCAAAAATCGAGATTTTCGATTCAAAAATCCGGATTTTGGATTTTGGTATCAGGAGAACATGATGTGTGAGGAGGTGGCACGGAGGTATTTCGAATTCAGGGTTCGGATTTTGGATTTTGGTATCAGGAGAACATGATGTGTGAGGAGGTGGCACGGAGGTATTTCGAATTCAGGGTCCGGATTTTGGAGCTTGGTATCAGGAGAACATAATGTGCGAGGAGGTATTCGTGCCACCTCCTCGAAACGTATGTTCTCCTGATACAAAATTTCAAAAATCGAGATTTTCGATTCAAAAATCCGGATTTTGGATTTTGGTATCAGGAGAACATGATGTGTGAGGAGGTGGCACGGAGGTATTTCGAATTCAGGGTTCGGATTTTGGATTTTGGTATCAGGAGAACATGATGTGTGAGGAGGTGGCACGGAGGTATTTCGAATTCAGGGTCCGGATTTTGGAGCTTGGTATCAGGAGAACATAATGTGCGAGGAGGTATTCGTGCCACCTCCTCGAAACGTATGTTCTCCTGATACAAAATTTCAAAAATCGAGATTTTCGATTCAAAAATCCGGATTTTGGATTTTGGTATCAGGAGAACATGATGTGTGAGGAGGTGGCACGGAGGTATTTCGAATTCAGGGTTCGGATTTTGGATTTTGGTATCAGGAGAACATGATGTGTGAGGAGGTGGCACGGAGGTATTTCGAATTCAGGGTCCGGATTTTGGATTTTGGTATCAGGAGAACATGATGTGTGAGGAGGTGGCACGGAGATTTTTTGAATTCAGGGTCCGGATTTTGGATTTTGGTATCAGGAGAACATGATGTGTGAGGAGGTGGCACGGAGGTATTTCGAATTCAGGGTCCGGATTTTGGATTTTGGTATCAGGAGAACATGACGTGTGAGGAGGTGGCACGGAGATTTTTTGAATTCATGGTCCGGATTTTGGATTTTGGTATCAGGAGAACATGATGTGTGAGGAGGTGGCACGGAGATATTTCGAATTCAGGGTCCGGATTTTGGATTTTGGTATCAGGAGAACATGATGTGCGAGGAGGTATTCGTGCCACCTCCTCGAAACGTATGTTCTCCTGATACAAAATTTCAAAAATCGAGATTTTCGATTCAAAAATCCGGATTGTGGATTTTGGTATCGGGAGAACATGATGTGTGAGGAGGTGGCACGGAGGTATTTCGAATTCAGGGTCCGGATTTTGGATTTTGGTATCAGGAGAACATGACGTGTGAGGAGGTGGCACGGAGATTTTTTGAATTCATGGTCCGGATTTTGGATTTTGGTATCAGGAGAACATGATGTGTGAGGAGGTGGCACGGAGGTATTTCGAATTCAGGGTCCGGATTTTGGATTTTGGTATCAGGAGAACATGATGTGCGAGGAGGTATTCGTGCCACCTCCTCGAAACGTATGTTCTCCTGATACAAAATTTCAAAAATCGAGATTTTCGATTCAAAAATCCGGATTTTGGATTTTGGTATCAGGAGAACATGATGTGTGAGGAGGTGGCACGGAGGTATTTCGAATTCAGGGTTCGGATTTTGGATTTTGGTATCAGGAGAACATGATGTGTGAGGAGGTGGCACGGAGGTATTTCGAATTCAGGGTCCGGATTTTGGATTTTGGTATCAGGAGAACATAACGTGCGAGGAGGTATTCGTGCCACCTCCTCGAAACGTATGTTCTCCTGATACAAAATTTCAAAAATCGAGATTTTCGATTCAAAAATCCGGATTTTGGAGCTTGGTATCAGGAGAACATAATGTGCGAGGAGGTATTCGTGCCACCTCCTCGAAACGTATGTTCTCCTGATACAAAATTTCAAAAATCGAGATTTTCGATTCAAAAATCCGGATTTTGGATTTTGGTATCAGGAGAACATGATGTGTGAGGAGGTGGCACGGAGATTTTTTGAATTCAGGGTCCGGATTTTGGATTTTGGTATCAGGAGAACATGATGTGTGAGGAGGTGGCACGGAGGTATTTCGAATTCAGGGTCCGGATTTTGGATTTTGGTATCAGGAGAACATGATGTGCGAGGAGGTATTCGTGCCACCTCCTCGAAACGTATGTTCTCCTGATACAAAATTTCAAAAATCGAGATTTTCAATTCAAAAATCCGGATTTTGGATTTTGGTATCAGGAGAACATGATGTGTGAGGAGGTGGCACGGAGGTATTTCGAATTCAGGGTCCGGATTGTGGATTTTGGTATCGGGAGAACATGATGTGTGAGGAGGTGGCACGGAGGTATTTCGAATTCAGGGTCCGGATTTTGGATTTTGGTATCAGGAGAACATGACGTGTGAGGAGGTGGCACGGAGGTATTTCGAATTCAGGATCCGGATTTTGGATTTTGGTATCAGGAGAACATGATGTGTGAGGAGGTGGCACGGAGGTATTTCGAATTCAGGGTCCGGATTTTGGATTTTGGTATCAGGAGAACATAACGTGCGAGGAGGTATTCGTGCCACCTCCTCGAAACGTATGTTCTCCTGATACAAAATTTCAAAAATCGAGATTTTCGATTCAAAAATCCGGAGTTTGGATTTTGGTATCAGGAGAACATGATGTGTGAGGAGGTGGCACGGAGGTATTTCGAATTCAGGGTTCGGATTTTGGATTTTGGTATCAGGAGAACATGATGTGTGAGGAGGTGGCACGGAGGTATTTCGAATTCAGGGTCCGGATTTTGGATTTTGGTATCAGGAGAACATGATGTGCGAGGAGGTATTCGTGCCACCTCCTCGAAACGTATGTTCTCCTGATACAAAATTTCAAAAATCGAGATTTTCGATTCAAAAATCCGGATTTTGGATTTTGGTATCAGGAGAACATGATGTGCGAGGAGGTGGCACGGAGGTATTTCGAATTCAGGGTTCGGATTTTGGATTTTGGTATCAGGAGAACATGATGTGTGAGGAGGTGGCACGGAGGTATTTCGAATTCAGGGTCCGGATTTTGGATTTTGGCATCAGGAGAACATAACGTGCGAGGAGGTATTCGTGCCACCTCCTCGAAACGTATGTTCTCCTGATACAAAATTTCAAAAATCGAGATTTTCGATTCAAAAATCCGGATTTTGGAGCTTGGTATCAGGAGAACATAATGTGCGAGGAGGTATTCGTGCCACCTCCTCGAAACGTATGTTCTCCTGATACAAAATTTCAAAAATCGAGATTTTCGATTCAAAAATCCGGATTTTGGATTTTGGTATCAGGAGAACATGATGTGTGAGGAGGTGGCACGGAGGTATTTCGAATTCAGGGTTCGGATTTTGGATTTTGGTATCAGGAGAACATGATGTGTGAGGAGGTGGCACGGAGATTTTTTGAATTCAGGGTCCGGATTTTGGATTTTGGTATCAGGAGAACATGATGTGTGAGGAGGTGGCACGGAGGTATTTCGAATTCAGGGTCCGGATTTTGGATTTTGGTATCAGGAGAACATGACGTGTGAGGAGGTGGCACGGAGATTTTTTGAATTCATGGTCCGGATTTTGGATTTTGGTATCAGGAGAACATGATGTGTGAGGAGGTGGCACGGAGGTATTTCGAATTCAGGGTCCGGATTTTGGATTTTGGTATCAGGAGAACATGATGTGCGAGGAGGTATTCGTGCCACCTCCTCGAAACGTATGTTCTCCTGATACAAAATTTCAAAAATCGAGATTTTCGATTCAAAAATCCGGATTTTGGATTTTGGTATCAGGAGAACATGACGTGTGAGGAGGTGGCACGGAGATTTTTTGAATTCATGGTCCGGATTTTGGATTTTGGTATCAGGAGAACATGATGTGTGAGGAGGTGGCACGGAGGTATTTCGAATTCAGGGTCCGGATTTTGGATTTTGGTATCAGGAGAACATGATGTGCGAGGAGGTATTCGTGCCACCTCCTCGAAACGTATGTTCTCCTGATACAAAATTTCAAAAATCGAGATTTTCGATTCAAAAATCCGGATTTTGGAGCTTGGTATCAGGAGAACATAATGTGCGAGGAGGTATTCGTGCCACCTCCTCGAAACGTATGTTCTCCTGATACAAAATTTCAAAAATCGAGATTTTCGATTCAAAAATCCGGATTTTGGATTTTGGTATCAGGAGAACATGATGTGTGAGGAGGTGGCACGGAGGTATTTCGAATTCAGGGTTCGGATTTTGGATTTTGGTATCAGGAGAACATGATGTGTGAGGAGGTGGCACGGAGGTATTTCGAATTCAGGGTCCGGATTGTGGATTTTGGTATCGGGAGAACATGATGTGTGAGGAGGTGGCACGGAGGTATTTCGAATTCAGGGTCCGGATTTTGGATTTTGGTATCAGGAGAACATGACGTGTGAGGAGGTGGCACGGAGGTATTTCGAATTCAGGATCCGGATTTTGGATTTTGGTATCAGGAGAACATGATGTGTGAGGAGGTGGCACGGAGGTATTTCGAATTCAGGGTCCGGATTTTGGATTTTGGTATCAGGAGAACATGATGTGTGAGGAGGTGGCACGGAGGTATTTCGAATTCAGGGTCCGGATTTTGGATTTTGGTATCAGGAGAACATGACGTGTGAGGAGGTGGCACGGAGATTTTTTGAATTCATGGTCCGGATTTTGGATTTTGGTATCAGGAGAACATGATGTGTGAGGAGGTGGCACGGAGGTATTTCGAATTCAGGGTCCGGATTTTGGATTTTGGTATCAGGAGAACATGACGTGTGAGGAGGTGGCACGGAGATTTTTTGAATTCTGGGTCCGGATTTTGGATTTTGGTATCAGGAGAACATGATATGGGTGGAAGTTGGTATGAGGAGGATATGTTTTGTGGTGAAGTGGTTTAACCCTTTTTTTTATCTTGTTTGAAGATATTTCTGAGGGTTTATATGATTCTGAAGGTTTGTAAAATGAATAGTCTATGTATCTCTTTTTTTTGCCTTTATTAAATCTTCTCAGTACATATTCGTTGTAAATATTACTAATAACCGGAGTTACATATTAATATAATTTATCTAATATTTACATTCTACTTAATTATTATGTTTCATAACTGTACGCTTGTTAGTACTGAATATGCTGCAGCAATGTTTGGTTTTAGTAATAATATATGTCATACAATACGGAGTTACGCGTTTAACTTGCATGGAGCATTTGTACACATTACTAATATAAATGTTTCTGTCTTGATAATATACTGGTTTCTTCCTTTGTAGTGAACTGTATGCGCGGTCTGTAATATCGGTGCATCCTAATTGATGAAGTCGTTGTCTGTTGTACTCTGTAATGTAGAGAATTACGTGGCTTTTAGAATAAAATGAAGTAAATTATTAATTAAATGAATTTTGTACGTGAGCAACTTTGAGGTACTTGCCTCGATCGTGATGTGTCCAGAATGGGAAAGCAGCAACATCCAAGAGTTTGCCCAATTCCTCTTTCTTGAATAAATGACAACGATATGCATACTGCGACGACAATGCCTTGTTTTCGCTTCTGTCGGTAATTGTTTTACTAGCGCCATCTATGCATAGAAGTATGAATCTTATTAATGTAGAGAAGATTTCAAGCAAACTTCCGTGGTAAGTAGAATGTGAAACGATAACATATCGACAGGTCGGTAACTTATTGGCAATGTCGGTAACGCGTTGATAAATGATCGGTCTGTCGGTACATAACTGATATGTTATTAAGTTTCGGCAATCCCCCGGCAGATGGCGTAACGTCGCAATTTAGCAAATTTTGATTAAGTAATACTAATGATAATAAGCATTATTAATTAATTAGAAAATTAGTAGGAAGAGAAAACTAAACTTGTCAAATTATTATGTTATTATTCCTCTGAAATAATGACAAAGAATACGTTTAAAATGTTTAACAAATATCAACAAGTCTGAAAAATGTGTTAATGCAGAATTTGTACTCGTTGTTTACTTCCCCCCTTCGCCGCTAGATGGCTAAGTATTTTGTGACCCGTAAATTACAATTTTTTTAAATTTTCGAATTCATTACTTTAAGCTCACCATCCAGACATTTTTATGACTTTGTCGTACCCATACAACAATTTCCAAGCGTTCACAAATCGTAAATATGCTTTATTTTACGAAGAAACGCAATTTTTCGTTTCAATAATTCATAGCTTTTCCGCTAGATGGCGATAGTAGCGCCTTTCCAAACTGTACGCGCGAAAATATAATCTTTGAAATACACGTAATAATGAAACTTTCAAAATACTTTCAACTTTTTTACTTATTTCGTAAGAAACTGGTCTTTTATGCCTTTCAGCATATTATATCGCCGTGGCATTTTGTAATAAATGTAAACTTGAATGTAAAATTCAGCAAAACACAAACCTTAACATACGTTCTCATGTAGAACATAGAATAACTTTTCTGAATCGTAAAATACATAATAAAACTGCTTGTTTTTAAAAGTAAGCATGTACTTGCGTAAATTTTGGCTACTATCGATTTCGAAAATGTCTTTTGTAAAGGAGACATAAGGCGTGCCAACACGTGGATGTTACTACGGGTGGTAGGACCTGTCCGGCTTGACTGCCATTTTCCCCAGTGAAGCCAGATTTATACTTGATTGTACCGCGAGGTATCAAGCATAAGAGATTGTATACACAGTGTGTTTTATAGTTGCCTTACACAATGTGATGTTTATTTCAAATATATTATTCACGCAATTTATTAGGTTAATAGTTACTTGTACAAGAAAATTATATACAAAAAAAAACATTTTTGTTATGAATTGTAACAAATCTATATAAATACAGATACAGATACAAGTTTTACTTGATGCTACACATGATTTTTTATTAAACATACAGGATAATGTCAAATGCAATAAGTGGAAAGAATTTATTACGACCCACTGGATTACAGTGTAAAAATCTCCAAGAGTATTTAAAGTCACGTCCACCAGAAATATTGAATAAACTGTATCATAATCCTCCAATTTGTTTGGCTGTGTTTCGTGAATTGCCAGTAATTGCAAAACATTATGTTATGCGTTTATTGTTTGTCGAACAACCAGTGCCTCAAGCAGTTATCGCTTCTTGGTGTTCTAAACTGCACTTTGAAGAACATCAAAAGGTAGTTTCAATCTTAAATGAATTGAATGTGTGGAAAGAAGCATCAATACCAGGTGGATTACCTGGATGGATTCTAAATACTACGTTTAAGAAAAACTTGAAAATTGTTCTCTTGGGAGGAGGAAAGCCATGGACAATGTCAAATCAATTAGAAACTGATAGTAAACCTAGAGACGTTGCATTCTTAGATTCATATGCATTAGAAAGGTGGGAGTGTGTTTTACATTATATGGTTGGTTCACAACAACAAGAAGGTAATTTATTTTAATCCAAAGAAAATATATTTTAGAATATGGCATGGTACGTATATATTTTCTTAAAATAAATTGTATCACAGGTATATCAGCTGACGCTGTTAGAATTCTTTTACATGCTGGATTGATGAAACGAGATGAAGCTGATGGAAGTCCAGTTATTACACAAGCAGGTTTTCAATTTTTACTATTGGAAACTGCATCACAGGTATTGCAATATTACAATATTAATAATTTGTGCTGATTTTTTTAAACATACATCTATTACAAATGTGTTACAGGTGTGGTATTTTATTTTACAATACTTAGATACAATAGAAGCTAGAGGACTTGATTTAGTTGAGTGCCTTACCTTTCTCTTTCAACTAAATTTTTCAACACTTGGTAAAGATTATAGTACAGAAGGAATGTCTGAGGGTCTGTTAACATTTCTACAACATTTACGAGAATTTGGTCTTGTTTATCAACGAAAACGAAAAGCTGGAAGGTAAAATGTTAAGTATTTTAAATAAAATATAGTTAAATAAAATCACTTGATATAGATTGTACTTATATTTCTTGTATACCTTTAGATTTTACCCTACAAGGCTAGCACTAAATATCGCAACTGGACAAAACAAACCATTATCTAGAGATCCAGATAAAGAGGGATATATTGTTGTTGAAACAAATTACAGAGTGTATGCTTATACAAATTCCAATTTACAAGTTGCCTTACTTGGTCTGTTTTGTGAAATGCTATACAGGTATATTTAAAAATATCAAAATATTTGTATTAAATAATAATTGTACAAAATGTTTATTTAAAACTTCTATGTATAGATTCCCGAATTTAGTTGTATCAATATTAACAAGAGATTCAGTACGTCAAGCCTTAAAGAGTGGAATTACAGCTTCACAAATCGTCGGGTATGTTTTATAAAATAATTTTTTATCAATAACATATATTTTAAAATATGAAATAAAACAGTTAATTTGTATTTTGCTATATTAACAGTTATTTGCAGCAACATGCTCATAGTAAAATGATAGAAGCAGGCCCTCCAGTTTTACCCCCTACTATAGTAGATCAAATTAAATTGTGGGAAAATGAAAGAAATAGATTTATATTTAGCGAAGGAGTATTATATAGTCAGTTTCTGTCCCAAACTGACTTTGAAGTACTTAGAGATCATGCTCTTTCTACAGGAGTACTAATTTGGCAAAGTGACAGGTATGAATGTATAATTAAAGAGCTTCAGCTTTAAAAGTTGCATTATTTAATTATTTATTTTTCTTGTTTAGGAAACGAACTATGGTAGTTACAAAAGCAGGCCATGATGATGTAAAAAAGTTCTGGAAACGATATTCTAAAGGTTCCAGTTAGTACATTAAGGATGTTTAGAAATTACATTATAGAATCATTATTTAAGAATAATCTATAGTAAAATTTCATCTTCAATTATGTATTTTTTCAATTCCAATATTTGTATAATACGTAACTTATTAAATACAATGTAAGTTAAGTATTTTAGTTTCAATGTGAGATCCAAATGAATAATTTTACATAAGAAATAAAATGAACTTTTTTCTTAATATTTTAAAAAGAAAATCATGTTTTTATTTTTATTATTATAGGTTCTAATATTTCCAATGTATAACCATTAATTTATTTTTATAATTTAATTTGCAATTTAATTCAAATCCCACAAAATATTTAAGATGTTCTATGATTTATAATATAATATTTATTTATTGCAATTTTCTTTAGAATGAAAAGTATAATACAATACAAAGATGAACATTGAATCACAACTTCTATGTATTTAACAAAAATAAAATGTTTACCTTTGTTATAGAATGTTTAAATATCAGTCCCAAATATTAGATGATAAAAGAGCTTGTTGTCAGCGCTGTGGTGCTGCTTTTGGTTTTGGCATTTTAGATAGCAAACCTTGAATTTCTTTTTTTTCATCGTATGTTTTCCACAGTTCATATAAATTAATAATATAACGTGCAATTTCTTGTATTTTTTCCATATCAGCATTTAATTCCGCAAACCATGACTTTAAATCCTTTTGTAGTATAACACAAGCTATTTGTAAACATCCTACAAATATTTTGATCAATATGCAATACTTATAATATGAAATTTTTATTATATTCATTTAAAAAGTTCTTACCAATAGCAATTTGATATGGTGGGTATAGTAAACAAACATCTGTTCGTAAACTATCATTAATTATACGCCAAGCAAGTGTCAATAATTGTTCATCAGGTCCTACATCTTGAATAAGAGTTAATAAAGGACGATATGGCTGATATACTATTAGACAACAATCTAAATGTTCCAAAAGATAAAATTCACATTCTAAAATATGATTTGTACGATAAGGAAATTCCTGAGAATATGCATAATTGAATTTTGTTTTTACTGAAAAAATAGTAAATGGATTAATTTATATCTCTGATACAATTTATCAAATAAAGTATATACAAATAACTGCTTACCTACAGTCTGACATGTTGTAACTAATCTGTGACTAGAAATAACTCCAAATTCTTCTACTTTGGAAGCTAAGAAAACCGATGTAGGTGCAAGTAATAAAGGATCTATACATTTTAAACTATTGCGAGCATAAAATCTTTTAAAATAAACTGTTGCTGTAGCTATCACTTGCTGTCTCAGTTTCAATTGTTCACCTAATACTTGTATCACTAGAACAGTACACAGGATTATCACATACATTAGTTGGTAAAAAAATGACTAAATTACTAAATTGCCTGATAAAATGTTTAACTCACGATTGGAAAAGAAGATAAACAATTTCTGATATTCCTCTTCAGTTAAAATAGAAAGATCATGTTGTCGTTCTCGCACTAGATCCTGTTTATCTAAAAGCCATTGTTGACTAAAAACATATGATACTTCATTATTTCGTGTGATAAAAGCATAGGTGAAAGTATGATGAAGGATAATCTTACTGATGTGAACTCTGCCAAAAATTACCAGCCATATTATTGTCAAATTAACTGTCGCAAGAATGAAGAAATCTCGCACCACTTTAGGCGCTTTTCGATTATTTTCAAATTCTGGAATATTCTGTTCTGCATCTGTTCATTTCTTTTTTATTTATCTTGACCATTACAATTTAATTAAATTTAGTAGAAATTTTGCTATTGTCGATACTTTTTTCGCGGTTAATTATACCGTTTAAATTTATGTTTTCTACAACAACAAATATAATATTTTGTGTGTTCGGAAATTTACCAATTTTGATAGATTCAAAGACGACAGTAATTACTAGATATAAGAAATTTTCTTCTTTATCGGCTGTATTTTTAAAACTTCCTATGTTTCCAGCAATGCTATTTGTTAATAATCAGCACGTAATGAATTAGGACATGGAATAGTAACTTTTTAGTAACCGGAAGTGCATAATAGAATGCTTTTCTGAACGGATGCAACGTCGTAGAAATAAAAAAAGCTTCAATATCTAAATATGAATAATGAACTTATGAAACTTCGTTGAAATTTCCATGATAAAAAGTTCTTTGCATAGTATACACGTTATAAGAATAGATTGAAAAAAGAAAAATCAGTGTTTCTTCTTTTATGAGTAGGAGGATAAGGACGTAGTTAACTCTTATGAATTACTGATTGTACTTATTCTAATATTTGTAAGAAAATGATTAAAAAATTGTTTAATACATCTTCGCTAAATTGCGCGCAGCATTACATTGCAACGTTAATTCAGCCTTCATAAATATCTGTAACACAGACTAATTAAAGTATAATAGTTTTTATGAAAATATGCGTCATTATCGATTTATACCTGCTATTTAATATCAGTCGAATAAGTATTGGAAAATAAGTATTCCAAGTTCATGGACGTATTTAAATAAGGATACGCGAGCCGATAAAAGTATCCAAGTCGATACAGTCTCATATAAAGCAATTAGAGCATTATTAATTGTTAAACAAATATACATGTGACATAAAATTTAAATACACTTATTGTGCTAAAATACTTTAGCATAAAATATGTTATAAAAGAGATATTTTATAGAATATATCAAATTATAACAAAATTGGAAAGAGGAGTAAAAGTTGTATAATGTTTCGTTTATTACATGATCTTATTATAGGATTACGGGAAACTCAAGTAAATTGTTCACCGTAAAAATAGCGCTTTATTATCAACTCGATCTAAAGTCCCAAAGTTTCAAAAATCCAAAGTTTCACAATGACAAGGTCCCGAAGTCCTACAGTTCAAAAGCTTCAAAGTCGCAAGTTTCAAAATTTCGAAAGTTTGAAAGTTCAAAAATTAAAAAATTCCAAAATCCAACTTTCGAAAATGGTACGTTTTCGCGATCCACTCGCTTATAATACATATTTTAAAACAAAAGGGGTGTTGAATAGAAAAAATATCGCTGTAATACATAAAAAATTTGTATTTCAACTTGATCCACGAGTGGATCGGGACCCACACTTTGGGAATCTCTGCTCCAAAGGTTAACAAGACTGTATGGGCAGCATCGATGAATGAATCCTGTTGCGCAGACCGACCGGTAGCTTTCATTGTAAAAGCGTCGATAGCTACTGTATAGTCAGTCCAGGCTTGCGGGGTGAACCTCGATGCACGAGTTTGGTCAACTGCTTTTTTTCCTTGATTTTGGTTGCGGATCACAACCGGTGAAATTGCACGGTACTAATTATTTTCGAGTACGGTTAATTGATGCTCTGATCGAGGAAGGTGTATCGGGAAACATGCAAAAGAAGAGATGTTTTCGAAACGAAAGCGACGGTCGGTAAAACCTAAAGGGAGCAGGCGTGGACTGTGGGTTCGAGTCGGGCGTGGGGATGAACTCTACGGGGAATGCGAGAGGGAGGAGGACTGGGGCGCTTCCTGTGGTTGGCACTAGCCTAAAAAAGCTCCATAAACAGAATCGCGGCCGAATGTCTTTTCAATGCAACGAAAATGGTGAAGTGTGGGAAAAAGTGGGCATTGAGTAAAGGCTTCGACAGCTCGAACCATGACAGAGGCGTCAGAGGAGTAAGTAGCATTATAATGCCTATGGTGCTTACTGACGATTCTTCCACTCGGAAACCTGAAATGTCCGTGACTATGGCTTAGCTCTTGTGCTCTCTTTGATATCGTGCTCGTAATGTGGCACCTGACAGTTCAGTCTGACCTCGTCCTTACCTATTCCCCTGTCAACATTTTCGACACCTACATATCAATCAACTTGTTTCAAATTCCTGGCGTTTCGCTCGCTCTTACAAATAATCCTCCTCCTCTGCGAGACGTGTCATGTTCGCTGAACGTCGGTAAAAATTTCAACGAGCAAATGTACGATTTCGGTTGAGGTGTTGGTGTGTTATCCTGTGTGTGTGTAGGGGTGACCGTTCATTCATTAAATCGATGTCAGCGCGTAACATCTGCTATCTCGTTGTATATAACAATGATTCTTCGCTTTCACGTACTTGTCGGTCTTGCGTGTTTTCCGATTTTTGTTTAAACAATTTCTTACGCTGATTTGACATCATTTTTGTTGAGTATGTATAAAATTAAAATTAAAATAAATTATGAATTTGTTTTTGCCTTGCATTAAATAATAAATAATTTGCTTTTGCGTTAAGCTTTAAATACTTTCTTAAATTATTAGTCAAACAAATGTACATTGTTATAAAAGAATATACCAGTATTTGTAATATTAATTTGCTGATATTTTATTTATAGTGGTAACTATCTAGTAAGGGTTCGTGCCCAGGTGATGACAAGAGATGATAGTTCAGGTGGTTGGGTTCCTTTAAGTGGCGGTGGTTTGGCAAATGTTTCTGTTAGACGAAGAGCAACTTCTTCGGGTGGGCATCAGGCTAATAATACCAATGGAGCTGATATTTCTGCTACGACTGCCTCTTCTACCAACTCTACGCACTCTGTATCGAGTACAGCTGTCACCAATACCCAAAATCATGGATCTTCTAGTAGTTCCCCGCCTGGTGCGACTAAGAAGAGGCACGAGTATCTTATTTATGGGAAACGCATCACTGATCAATCAGTAATAAATTTTACTTGATGACTTTAAGATCTTATTAACTGATTATCATAAATTCTCATATAATATTATTTTCAATAGGTTGTTCTTAGCTGTACAATTAAAAAAGATTTTGAATATAATAAGGTAATGCCAACTTTTCATCACTGGAGAACAGGGGAGAAAAGATTTGGACTGACGTTTCAAACAGCTGCGGATGCAAGAGCTTTTGATAAAGGTGTCCGTACAGCTGTTGAAGAATTGTTAGAAGGTAAAGTTATTGTTTCAGTTATAATTCTTTTTTATTCTTAGTTTAAAGTTTTAAATAATAAGAATATAAAATAAATAATCCTTGATACATTTCATTTTATATTTCATTAACTTACTTGCATTTTGCTGCTATTTTTTGTGGAATGTACAAATGGTAAGAATTTCACATTTTTTTTTCTATTTTTTTCTATCGTTATGTCGTGATTCTTTTTTTATATATAGTTTATTAACAACATTTTGTTTATTACAGGATTGACGAATTCATCATTATGCGGCAATACATCAGATGCTGGTGATGAAGATGTTTTTATGGTATGTATTAGAAAAAGCAAATAGATTATAATAATGTGTATAAAGTTGAATTCATTTTGTAGACCTTGAATTTACCTGTGGAACCACCAGAACCACGTCCATCATCGGATACACCCCATGGAATAGTTAGAGTGCCCAAGTATCATTCCCAGTGTTCAGATCTTCCTGATTCACAGAAACCTATTCATTATATCGGTGGACCATCTATAAAAGTGCCACCGTCTCAACATCCTCTAGCATCGTCTGAAGATGTTGGATCTGATAACTATCCTTATGTGCAGCTCACGACGCTTAATCACGATTATTTATATCCCATCATTGGTGATCATAAAGGAGATCGGTTAAATAGACATAATACTAGCAGTTCTTTGAAGAAACCAGATATCATAGAATCTCAACCCACAAAAAATACTATGAAACGTAATGTTCGATTACGATGTAAACATTGCCAAGAGCTGTATACGGAACAGCACAATCCTAGAGGATCTTGCGAATATGCTCCTGATCCTATCAAACGGGGAATCGCAAAAGTTTCTTGTTTATCTTGTGCTCAGGGCATGTTGTACCACTGTATGAGTGATGCTGAAGGCGATTTTTCCCAGAATCCTTGCAGGTGAGTACTTTTGTTTAATTATTTAAAAACTATTTTCCAAGATTTACAGTAAACGATATTCAGCGTGTAAATTTCTAATATTTATAATGTATTCGATAATCGAATCTGTTACTGTTTACTTTTGGGAACTGTTATACTGATGGTATAACCAAGAATACATTATAAATGGGTATTAAATTGTGCAGTTGTAGCACAGAAGAAGGATGTGGACGCAGGTGGTTTGGTTTGGCGTTATTATCACTGATCGTTCCTTGCTTGTGGATTTATCCTCCATTAAGAGCTGTTCATTGGTGTGGCACGTCCTGCGGAATGTGTGGAGGACGTCACCATCCGATGGAATAACTGGAGGAACCCTTTGATATCTCTGCTCCATACTCAGTCGGATCGGCCAATTTTTCTTCATCGCGTGGCGCCGTGGCCAACGTGTATGAATGTCACGATCTGAGTATGGGCCGTTGTCAGAGGTATCAAAGGGGTAGACAACTTCCAGTACATGCACTTATCCATCAGCGTCATCTTTGAAATAATAATTTGTTTGAAAAAAACAAAACAAAAAAAAGAAAAAAAAAAGAAAAAGACAAAAACATGAACACAAATTATCGCATTTAGCCCTACCATGTATATTCCATACATTTTGTATATTTTATTAGCAAAATGCATTATTTAGTCACATCTGTACATTGAACAATTTCAAAATGGACGTTGTTTAGTATTTACTCTGAATGATTGGTCCATGAACATTATTTGGACTGACCAACTATTTGTGATACATTGTGCACACTGTGAGAATTCAGTCGAGAAACGAGACATAATTTGTTATTCCCAGTTTGAAAGCTAGTTTTTGCCTCATACGAAGCTGTTAAAGTGAAAATGATAAGGGTACTGTTTGCTATGTCATCGTAAGATTCAATTTTGCTGCGATTGTCGAACAAGAGAGCATAGAAAATTAAAAATTTTCTTTTTATTATAAAAAAATTATATATATTATTTATTTTAGTGCTTTCTTGTGCTTTGAAATTGATCTTATAATAATGAGATTTTACTATTGTAGGATACATTATTTCGATTCTTACTTCCTTTTTCTATTGCGTTTTGTATAATATATATTTATATATATATACACACATTAAACCCAGTGCTGACAATATTTGTCTTATAGTTCTGTAGTTTTTTGTATAATTTATTTTGGAAGAAATAATCTGAATTAATTTGATGTCAATTGCAAAATATGCAAAATGTATGTTTTTGCATTGAAGTTTACGATATTTAACAAAAAAATCGTAAAGGTTCGTAATATTCTTTAATAATTAGCACAAACTGGTTAACAGAAACTGTTTGCACTTTCATAAATAAGTATCAAAATTAATGTTAACTATTGCATTATAATTTAAAAAAAGAATCATGGTCATTCAGAAATGAAAGTGAATGTTTTGTAGTAAATAATTTTCTTATTATTAAGCGCCACTTTGTTTTTAAGGTCCTTTTATACTGTGCTCTTTGTATTTACAAAATATCATTAATATTTATATAGTTGATTATTTGTTAAATGGAATTTCACATGCTACTATGTTGGCACAAACACTAAATAATATCAGTATTTACTAGTATGGTACTTCTAGTACTATCAATTTTATTGTTACTCCATGAACAGTGAACATAAGTTCAAAAAACTGTTATTAAATAGTGGAATGAATTTTCAATTTGAAGCTAAATGATAAAATGAGATAAATGTATCTACACCGAAGAACAATGTTATGAAAATTTGATTTTTCGCTTTTTATTGGATGCCATGGATCGTTTGCAGATATAAATCTTTATTTTATCATGTATTATAGTCTTGTAATATATGTATTTGGTATTGTTAAGAAAATTCTAATTTACCATTATATTGGTACTATTAATTATTTTTCTAATTGTACTAGTAATTAGTAGATAGTTCTTTTTATTCTATGTATTCTACGATATTTGAATAATATGCATACCATTTAAATATTTAGAAAATTAAGATATTTTTGCAAGAGAAATGCAGTTGGTTTTTAGCAATAATTGCTTATTGCATATTTTCGATCATTATTCAGCTTCACAATACATGATTTTAAAGTTTTATGCACTTAAAGGATCTAAAGTTTTTAAATTTCAATTGAGATAAAAATTAATTTTAAATTAATTAAAACACTATGAATAATTAAGTGTAATGTAAAAATATAGTTGTTTTCTTGCTCATTATACACGACCACAAATATCAATCCAGGAGATTTAATAACAATTTTCAATCAATGCTTTTAAGATGAAATGGTAGATAGACCCAATGATCGTGTTATACATGTTGTAGAGACTTTTTACCTTATTTTTAAAATAAAATTTATGGTAAATAGATGGTAAAGTCAGACTTAGCTTTGGGACAACAAAATAAATTGTTGGATGGCTTGATCAACAGAACTTCTGCAGACATTTAGTTATTAAAAAAAAAGAGCATGGAATATTTTATAAATGTACATAAGGTGATGGAAGATAAGAATTCATTATTATTGTTTGATAACTATTAATTATGCCTTATGTTTCTAGTCCAGTAATAAGATAGTGACAATCTATTTTTAGTTCATTCTTTAATTAAAACTAACTTTTTGTATCAAAATTTTTTTTATGCTTGAAATTTAAATAATTATTAGGTTTTCTACATCCATGCAGAAGATATAATTTCACTAAATATTTTACCTACTCAGTTTCAAATATACATGTTCCAACATACATTCATAATAAATAATGCCACTCAGGATTTACTTTTACAAAAGTTCTTTAACACTGTCTAACATTGTAAATTTTCAGAATTATTTTAAAATTTATCAAATATGTAAATATTAAATTGTTTACTGCCATAGAGATCAACAACGTAATTTTGAACAAATTTTTTTATCTTTATCGATTCACAGTATTCCACTGAAACTTGTAGACAGTTTATTTCTGTATAATATTTAATTAAATATTATAACCCGTTTTTAATTGCGAATAAGTACAAAAAATTATTTTTCAATAAGTCCGTTGTGATGCCTCATACCAAATGAGAAATATACATGTAATCATCTTCACAGATGTAGTTTTGTATGACATTGTATGAGTGAGAGAGTGTACTTCTATTTAAATTCTTTTAATTATGAAGTATGAATGTAGAATGCGATTGATCTGAGATATTACAACGTGTCTATAATTATAGTGATCAATAATGAACAGAAAATATAAATAAATATAGTTTGTATGATAATTATATGACAATGTTGGTGATAATAATTATCGACACAGAGACAAGTGTGTGGATGCATCAATAAAAGTGCAAGTTTGCGTACGCGTATACGAGTTGATGAACGCGGGAAAGTATGTACATTTAGAGAATACGTATACACGAAATTATTGTGAATGTTGTCAAACTGGGAAAAAAATGTATAATGGTGCCTGCCAGAAGTGGAAAAACGTGCAAACACATTAGTGGCAGCGCTCACACGCGATCAGTTTGTGAAAAAAACTTATAGGATATTTTCACTAATAATGTAAATGCTGCAAAGCTAACAAATACAATTTTAATTCACAGATTCATTATATCATAAATGTTTAAATCTTGTATCATTGTAATTAAAAATATGTATTATAATCTAAATGTATAAGAAATAAATATATTGTACCATGACAAAATGTCATATAAATCAAGTTTGTTGTTCCAAATGTTTATGAAATATATTATAATACTTTCTGAGAACATCATATTTCCTTAAATTATTAGTTATTAAAGATATCAACAATGTAGTGTAATATTTGCTTTATATTACACTTAGATTTTTTGCTTAATAAGATAAAGTCTTACAATTTTTTTATATAGCATATAAACAAAGTATGTACATATTAATTAAGCTACAAGGCAATACATTGTTAATGCGGAGTTGGTGTATGACCATCCACATAGAAATTTCTTGTTCCTTTTGGTATCTCTAATTCTATACCATCCAGATCTTTAGTTAATAGAATTTGACAACCTGAAAGTATAGAATTATATTTATAACAGTTTGTACAACTAATTTAAAACATAGGCAAAAATGTTCATGTTTATACCTAATCTTGAATTCTCTTTCAAAAATGGAGCTAAATCTAACAAATCCTCCTCCTTTTCTTGAGCTGGTGGAATTTTATCCGAGTAATCTGAGTGCACATATACATGACAAGTACTACAAGCAAGAGATGCTTCACATGCACCCTCTAGTTCTATTCCGTATCTGTGAGCCAGATATAATATATTATCTCCAATTTTTCCTTTTACAGGTATTTTTTTCCCTGTTTTGTCAATAAAAGTTATGTTTACTCTAAAATATAATAAGTCAGATGAAAGTTGATATATGTAATATTAAAATTTAATGTAATTTTAATATAATATATTTGTATATGCAATATATTTCAATTTTACCTACATATCGGCTTCTGATTTTGGATCTTGCATTTCATATTCTCCATGGAGACAATCTGAAAAGCATACATCATAAATGAAAAATAATTGTTTGAGTTTATATTTTTAACAACTAATATTGTCAAAACTATACTTGCATTTTGACATATGGATGTCATGATTTAATACCATCAATTGATACATTGGTAGAAGCGACCTTCTTATCACGTGTTTCCATGACGAAGGTCTCCAAATAAATGTCATCTTTTAATTTCGATTTAATTCTAATTTTCTCACTACTGTTATGATAAGATAGCGCACATGTTACAAACAAATCCTTACATTTCGATGAATATATAAGACAAAGGTCAGAAACTCAACCTTCATCCACAGAGTAGACCAGAGGCGACACTCTCTGTCGGCACCTTTGATCTCTCGAAAACGCCGTCCCTTTAAATTGGTTGTACAAACGAGCGGGAAATTTAAATCAACTAAATCTACTTTCATGTCAACCTCTAATAATTTAGAATATGTTTGTAATAAATTTTTTGTATACTACTAATATTGTCTTTTGAGGTATTTGCATCAATTGTACGACGTTGAAAAGTTGAAAAGGAAAAGAATATAGGAAAATGATTGCTCTATAAAATATATTTGAAGAATATGCATTACGGAAATGATTATTAGAAATAACTTGTAAGAAAATGAAAAACTATATACCACAAGAAATTACAAATGAACGTGTTACAGAGATATGACAAAATATTTATTACAAATAAGCTACTGGTGAATGTGCAGGTTTAAACTATTCTTTTTCGACCGCCATACTAGTACAGTATGCACATGCGCACTGCCGATTCTTTTGTCTCGGGCATTTAAATTGGTTGTGTTCTGTGTCTCTCTCTAGGAGGTGGGTTTCCTTGTCTAGTGTCGCCTCTTGTTATATCTACTCTTTGCTTCATCATTGATAAGAATGTTGTGAATGGCTTCGTACATAAGCAATGTTACCCTCTCCTCTATTCCACCAGAAAATATGCACTAGTTGATAGTACAGTTATACAGCCTAGGGATATTTTTAACCACGGGTGCGAGGGCTTTCTATCTAGTCTGCTTTTGCTTCGTAGTCATATACGTGATGAGAAAATAATAAACGACCCCGTAACATTATTAGCCAATAAATTTCCAAATTTCCAAATTTTATATAGTAGACAGATACAGACATTTGGAAATTTAAGGCTTCGGAAATTTGGGTATTTGGATACTTGGAAACTTTATAAATTATAAAAAATTATATATCAGGAAACTTTTTGTTCACAGCTTATATACCTTTGGCATCACAATCGCCATAGAAACGCATGCGCGTTGTCATAGATCACAGAATATGTAGAAACACCCACAACAAAAAGAACGAACACCTGTCCCCAAATTATTATATTCTATTTTGAAACAGATTAATATCACGAAAAAGAATAATTATTGATCAAATTAAAAAGATACAATCATTTTTTTTTTATCCGTAATAACACAATTCTCTTATCCAATGCCTACAAAATTAAAAATTTCGAAAGGCACTCGCAAGGTGTATTTAAACAGTTGGTAGTGCTCGCAATGTCTATTTTTGTATTAGTGCGTTTCTCAATGCACATATATATGACAAACACATTGATCATCGCCTGAATTGACAGACGTTTGTATGTAATACAAAAGTACTGTGATCGAAGCGTCGTTTTCCGTGTAATCTGTGATATCGTACGTGTTTTAAGGACTTTAGAAAATTGCTAGCGATGCGATGTATCAAGTTTTCATCAGCGGATACCGTTTGGCCGAGGTGTCACACGGCAAACCCTACTATGTTTACTGCATCGAAGTATTGGAGCCAGAAACTGGTACTCGGTATTATATCGAGAGAAGATACAGCCAATTTAGTGCGTTACATCGCACGGTATGTTTACCTCAATTATTTTATTGCCTAGAATTTAGAATATAGACTGATAATACTTTATTTCATCATTGAAAGAAAAAAACATCGACTACTCAACCTCTCGACTTCTACATTTTTTCTTTTTAAACTTGCAGCTCTATTTTATTTCCCGAATGAAATTAGCGAAATGAAAAATAGCGATGACAGCATTACTATTTTTTCTAGTTTTATAACTATAGATATAAATCAAGCGGCTTCCTGAATCTTGTGTATTAAAGAGAAAGTAGCGGTAATGTCTCTGTCCTTGTTCGCAAGTTTTTTTACATTGTACGAATAAGGACAGCACCGTTCTCATTCTACTTTCTATCCCATTCATTTCGCTCATATGAATAAACGTGTGTGAACCGCTCACAGGAATGTGCGTAGTAGTAAATACTGAAAAGTGTATATATGCGTTATATAATAGTGGAGACCTCTGACTAACAATGCATATAATTACTACTTCTGGGTTCTCAGTGTTTACCGACAAGACTGAAATACTAATAATATGCACCGGCCGTATATTTTGGAATTAGGGAAATTACGAATTTAGAATTTTGAAAATTAAAAAATTAAAAAATTTGAATATTGAACAATTTAAGAGTTTTGAGATTTGACAACCTGAATATTTGTAAAATGAGAATTTGACAATTTTAGGAATTCAGGGATTTGATAACTTAGGAATTTGGAGATTTGGTAACTTAGAAATTGGAGGATTGGTAAGTTAGAAATCTGCAAGTTTTTAAATTTGTAAATTTGGAAGTTTACGAATTCGAGTTCACTATTTATTGGCAATACTGTATTGATTACCTGAAATCTCCAATCATGTTCATATTATAAAGTGCGCACAAAAAAATTCTTCGACTATTACGAATTTCCTTATGTAAAAAAATGTGAAAGTTCTAAAGTAACAGGTAATCACCTTAAATTTCATTTCTTAATAATTTCCATTATAAGCGACATATATTAATATTTATCATAATTATACAATTAAAAAAAAAATTTCACTAAGGGGTTTGAACTCGCGCACAAAAATAAGGTCACTTTTGAAATCCAGCGCTTAGCCACTACTCTACAATAACATATTGTTTCAATACGAATTAGCTTCTGTATACTAAAAAAAATTGTATACAGATTTACTTCTGTTGGTATAACGCGATATTTTTTCCGATAGTTCCTGATTAGTCATATCAATATACGTATGGGTTTCATCATCGTTGTAACGATATACCATTTACGTAGCTGGCGTTCTTTAACAATTAACTCATTGTAAAACATACTCGTGAAATTTATGCATACTGTTAGCACTTTCGAATTCTATAAAAGCGCAGTCGGATCGTTCCTAAGTCACGGGCGGACGTTCTAACTATTCGAAGCGTTTGGCACACGATATTAGCATTAATGTTTCAAATTGTAAGTGATATATTTTTAAAATTTTTCCAAACTTTAATAACTTTCTGGTAAAATAATTTTGTCACAATTATTCGACATTAAATAATAATTTCTAAAATAAACAATTTTTATTTCAAGGAACTCAGGGTTCTTGATGCATGCTTTAATCATCTCACTCCACTTATCAAGCCAGTAGAATAGCTTCAGCGAACCTTCACCCATTTAATCAATATCTTTTTTTTTTACTTATTATGGATATAACGAAAGAACTTCAAACAGCTGTTACATTAAATGGATCTATCTTTAGATCGTATAAAGGATTACTTACTTGAGTACCAATGAATTAATTTGTCTGTTGTTATTGCAGTTGAAAAAGGAAAATGCGGACATCGCTTCGTTTCCGCCGAAGAGGGTCAGAAATTCGCAGCCAAAGGTACTTGAGCAAAGGCGAGCTGCATTGGAATTGTATGTCCAAAAAATGCTAAGGCTTTCAGCCACGAAGCAACAGGTTCTCAATTTTCTGGGTATAGAAACTCGAACTGCTAGTGCATCATATAAAAGGTATGCATTTTTGCGAGTATCATTTACAAAATTTAATCTTATTTAACAGTGCTGAGCAAGTATATGAATATTTGTAGGTACCTGTGTACAATAGTCAACTTTATTCAATAACCACTTGTGAGACAGAGATGTTCCTGGATTTCCCTTATTTCTGGTATTCTTAAACTTCCATAGCTAATTTATGTTCTTCTGTTTCAGCACGTATAAAGACACGGAAGATACGCAGCACGTTCATCCCAATGCCTTTGGTCACCATCCAGTATTAACGTTTGAATGCGATCCATACGCTTATCCGAACGGGACGTCGAACAGTCTTCCAGACATCGTGATCAACGGAGTTCTTTTGGGTATATACAAGTCCTGAGCAGTTCACCGTGAATCAGTAAATTCCTGGAGAAAGTTGATCAGGAAGACGCGAACTTAGTAAAAAAAAAAAACGAATTCAATGAGCATACACGAAGTGTCTGCTGCTCTATCTCTACCGAGAGATAAAAAATACGGTGGGTGTACGTCGATGAACGCGTGCAGGAGGAGTAGGTGCTTCCATTTCCGACAAATTTCAATTTTCTCCTCGGCAATTCGGCGAACGAAGAAACAAAATAAGGACGAGAAATGGAAGAATTCGATGGAGTTCCGAAATACTAATTGTACAAGATCCATGTAAACCATGACACGCCAAGAAAGATAAATATATGTATATAATTCTCTGCCATATATTTGAATCATCGTCTTGTTTATTTCATCTCATTAATTCTCAGAGTTTACATTACTTGTTGTGACATTCATCTTAATTCTATTTTAACGTTACTCGTTATGGATAATCTGGATTGTAAATGTAAATCGTAACTCATAAGCGGATCTCTTGCGGGTACCTTTAGTCGTGTTAGACTCGTTTACTACCGTTTGTTCTTTTATTTTTTCTCGATTGGACACATCACGGACTTCACTCGATACTCGATTCATTCAATAACGCCGTTCTCTGACGTTCTTCGAACGACGATCGTTTTACAATTGGAAAATGTATACACACGTTCGCAGACTTCGTTGATGATGATAGGATGATGATGTTCAGCGGAGATCTAAAACTAGCGCCTGTCGTTTAATTATAGCCACATGATGATTCGGTGAAATCATTGATTTCCTATCATAATCTGTCTCTATCGAATGCTATATATTATATAAATAAGGGAAGAGGGCAGAGGTGTAAAACAGGTGAAACCAGGTGAGAATTCAGGCGGTGTTGACAATCGTTTGGTCCACTGGATCGGGCGTGTTTCTTTTTTGCGAGTGTGTATGTGTATATGTGTCTGTGTGAAAAATAGGAAATCTTTCTCTTTCTGTCGTGTCGTGGCATAGGAGTGACTTTCTGCGTGTAGAAAATGGTTTTTATATGCAACGGAGACAAACGCCGTGACAACGGTAGTAACATATACGTACATTATATATTTATATATATAGCGCGGTAGTAGGATCTCCTCTTTCCTCTATGTACAACTTACTTAATCGTTTTTTTTTTAATGCTGTTACCATTTTATATTATTATAACGTCATGGTAATAAACTGAATCTCACCAGCAAATCATTCATTCATATCAAATTGTGTAATGTATTATATGTAGAAGTTTCCTATGTACAAGCTCCTCTCAGTCTTGTGCGAAGTGTTCAGACGATTTTAGGTTCTCCACCATTTCCGTTTCTGGCAAAACTAATTTACCTTCCTGCTGTACTAGTGCTGCGGATCCAATATTGTACAGTTTCATAACACCTAGATGATGAGTACGAATACAATGAGCAAAGTTCTTATTCAATAATCGCTAATATAAACAGAACTACTGAAGTTTATAATATAGATTGTTGCACGGAAAGTCTGATACAGAAGTATTACAGAACATTATTGTACCAAATAATATTGTTGTATTCTAAGAGTACAGGTTTAAAAAGTAACTTTAACTGTAAGACAATTGGATGATATGAAAATATTTGAAACTAGCACTTAAGATTTGTTATCAACTCTAACAAACAATATTATCATACAACCTACCCAATCTTAAGAAACGAAAAGCTCAACTATAAGATAAATTGATCACACACAACTATTGCAAAATAGCACTGTGAAGCTTAAAATTTAATGGGAACAACTAGAGATGAATTTAATGGATCCACAGCTACAAGTGCACGGATTATAGTCACTGTTATTCTTTTCAAATGATCCTGCGTCAAACCTGCTTTTTGTCCTTTCGTTGCGGGTCAGAGACAATTTCTTTTCCGAGCTGGCGAGACATATATTAAATGTTTACAATGTAGAAGCTTATTGCCCGTGTGTGGCAGTTTTTTGTAAACCTTTATTCCCTTCCATTCGACGTGTTTTTTACTCTGTTTCGGGAGAAGACAAAGGAGCCACGAGTAAGAAAAGGTGTACGACTCGTTTTCGTGTGGCTGTATCGATTACTTCTACGTGTATGCCATTCGCTTACGTCAACAGGACTCCAGCTACTCTCTAATTAATATTAATTAGGGCTACGATATTATGTACAGAAAACGCATTGCATTGGCACAGCAAACATGTGTGCCTGGACTGCCATCCATTCATTTCATTGTTTACTAAGAACCTTCGTTATTTTTCTTGTTTAGATTGTAAAGTAAAAAGTTCCACTTTGTAAAATGTTGACAAATTAATTGTTCCGTAATAAGGGAGAAACAATTTTGTTCTGATTGAAAAGTAATTCAGTTAGTAGGTGGAAACTGTTTTGAGATAGCACTAGAGAAAAATTAACGTTATCAATGCCGAGTAACGGGTGTCTCTTATCAATGATAGGCACTGTAACGTAGATAATATAACAAAATTCAAACGCGATAGCGAAGAAATTACAGAGCGATTAGATAGAATAAGAGATTAATAGCAATAGAGATACTTAAATAAATTAGATTACGATAGTTTATCGATGTTACTGTTTTCCTGAAAATGATTGCAAAATCTGACAAGTCCACTTTTTTACTATTTTGAGGATACCTTTATTGAAATCATTACAAAACATTAAGAAACATACAATAACATGAGGAAGTTATTATTTGCAATAATTTCAAGCAACGAAAGCTACTCTCACCATGTTTTCTGTCGCTCGTACAAAACTTACATTAAAAAAGTGACTATTTGCATTATTCGATACAAAACAAATGCTCACCGCTCGACGCAATAATTTCCATTAAAAAAAAAAAAATACCTGCTTTCTTCGCTTTCGATGGAGATAATAATACATAAATCCTACTGTTACGCCTAGTACTTAAAAGAAAAATATCTTTACAACTAAAATAATCGTTAACAAATTAAAGAGAACAGGAAAGTAGACAATTTGGGAACAGAAGATTAGTAACAGAGATAGCGATAGGACTTGTATGATTTTACAATATTTGAATATTCATTTTCCTTTCGTTCTTAAAATTGCAACAGTAAACATGACTCACTGTGCAAAAATGACCGCTTGATTTCTCGTTAGCGAAACAAACTATCGCACAATGAAAACACGTCAATTAATTATCGCAGGTGTTTGCTGAAAATGGTTGGCAGTCCAGGCATTAACTGGAATGTTGCATTTACTTCACCTAATTAATGCGACCGCAATTACGTTACAATCTAAACGCTACCGTGGGACGCGTATCCGCTTTCAGGTATGTGCAAGAAGCAATTTTATTTTCAAAAACTACTATACCGAATATTTTTTTTTTGCCAAACACGCGATGGAAAATAATTTCCTATTTTAAAATATTAAAACTCAACGCTATTTTCAGCGACGATTCCATGTTTGCTCCGGTAACGGCTCGAACAATTCATTAAATTTATTTTCAAAAATCGACAACATCCTACGCGCACATTTTTACTTTAAAATTAACAAGCATAGTTTACAAAATTCATTTCAAACGCGAATGGTTACAGTCAATCTTTTTTTGGCGAGCTTGCGGTGAAAAATAATTTTTAAAATATTCACAATTTTATCGAAATAAAATTTCCAAAGATATACTCTTCGGTAGCCGCAACTCTTTAATGCTGGAACAACTTTGAATTTCTTACTTTAAATTACAGAATTTATTAAGGTACTCATTTCATTATTTTCCCACATTATTCTGAATTTAAAAGAACACCGGTCATTCCAGCATTAAATCTCGATTAAATTGCACATACCTGTATGTAAAAATCGCAAAAGTATTCTATCATCTTATCACGCGTTTCTGTTTACTTAAAAGCAATAAAAAACCATGATCCTTACAAATTCTCGGTTAAAAATCGAATCCTAAGATATTCAAGACAATAGGGGAATTAGCACGTGCAAGCGTTTCTGTTTTATGAAAATAACGAAAAGTAATCTAATTCATTGAAAATTCATTCTCCTTACTATCGAGCCAAATTTCGTCCTAAGTCAGTTTGAAACGTTGTAATACTATGTACATCCTTATGGTTACAATTAAATCACGTAAATACTAATTAAAACGCTTTGTATACATGTACATCCATAATATGTATATATATAACATATTCCTCCTCGTTTCTTCTAAATTTAGAAATATTATAGCATATAACAATCTGCCAATAATATTTGTATATGTATATATATATATATTTATAGAATTTCTCACAAGGTACCTAAGTTGGATGTTTTTTTTTTTGTATAATATAAACATCGTATCTGTAAAATATTTATCCCGAACACCCGGGTTATTTTAACATTTGTTTCTTTTTTTCTCGTTATCTGGATGCACAACGAGAATCGCACGGGTGCTCGGCGTAATTTTAATTAAAAAAAGATCGTGGTCTTTCATAAAGACCCACGGAGAAAAGTGTAATTAGCTGCCTCTCTTGTTTAACACCCTCTCTTTCTATCTTTCACTCTCTCCCTCACACTCTCGTAATATATATTTTATCTATGTCGATTAAAAAAAAAATATATGTATATATATATATATATGTATAGTTTTTTTCATATACGGTGTATGTATATATATATGCGTGTTATAATGAAAATGCAATTACACGTACACGTGGTATCACTTTGTGTGCCATGCTATCTACGCTTTTACAAGGATTTTGAAATAAGAAGATCTAACGTGGTTTTATGACAAAGAAATTTCATGAAATAACACTTTTAGTACAACAATTTAAAGCTTAAGATTGAATAAAAATTTGAAAATTATTAGATATTCGTATATTTAATAATCCACTTCAAAAGGAAAAATTTTCAAAATAAATTCATGACAGAAAAGTATCGCAAAATACCACATATGCTACATTGATTTAAAGGTTAAACTTTGACCAAAATGGCAATATAAACGCTTCATTGATATTCTTAACACAATACGATTGATTTTACGTTGAATCAAACAACGCACCGAGTTTACAGCTCATAATTCCTAATTTCCCATCGCTCGATATGCAACAATTTAATACATTCATTGGATATTTCCGATAATTTTAGCATGTCATACAAAGTGGTACAAATGTCCATAAGCAAAATACACACGCGTACGTGTAAATATTAATTAATATGCGTTCCACTGCTGTCCGCGTGACGAGTAGCGTGTAACGAATGAATTCTCGTTTAAATGATTTCAATGATTAAACAAAAACAATTTCTACTTATTTACACGATTCTCTTTTCTTTATCATTTCTTCCGGACCATCGTTCTATGCTCGTCCCATTCAGACCGTGCCTCTTCTTAATGGTCATTTCTATATAATAATAATAATACTACGCTTCCTCTTTATTTCGACCGATCTAATCCTCGTGTATTGTCCGCTTCTCATTGTACGCTCAATGACAATTAGTGAAAATCGATGTGTCTATGTATTATTAAACTCGTCTTACTGTTCTTCGTTCGAAAAGCACGTTAGAATTTGGGGCGGCAGTGTTGGTTGATGAGCAGTTGAACGTCTGTCCATCGATGTTACGCGAAAAGAGAACAAAGGTCTATCGTTTCCCTTTTAATTAATCCTTTCGCTACTATTTGCGAAATGCTTCCCTGTGGTTTTGCTTGTTACACAGTTTACTAAACGAAACAATTTCATCTTCCAGCGAACACAGTTCTGGCGGTTAATTACAGTCATTGTCAACGACCGTAGACGGAAACGGTGGTATAAAATCGCTTTTAGCTTCCAGAAATAGTTTCGTAATGGATACCTGTGTATAATATGCTACAGTGATGGACAAATCAAGTGCCCGCCGAACAGCTCACGGGCATTAACGTGTACGGTGTAACGATGAAATATAGGACAAAAAGATCAATGTTACCATCTTCTAATTTCTGAGATTTCAAATTTAAAAATTTAGAGATTCATACATTTAGAAATATCTAATTTTCAAATTTATGAATTTGGAACTTGCAAGGTGGAGATTTACAAATCTCAGTATAGAAATTAAAAGCTGTTAAACTTTTCAATTTTCAAAATTCCAAACCTCCAAACTTTCAAATGAAGAAATTTAGAAATACTAAAATTTCAATTTTTAGAAAATGAGAAACTAAAAAACTTATTAGGAATTTTTCTATTATATATATTACATGTCCTTTCCATGCAACTTATTCTCGCGAGTACAGTTGTCCATCACTGTTACTTTACAGTTATACAGAGTCGTTCACAAATGTAGAACCCATAAACGAATTAAAAGAATCGAAAATTAAATATACATCCATCTATTGGTTCTATATTAGAAAGAAAAGTAGTGACATTCTTTTTGAACCACCCTGTAGTACACAGAAATCGCTTCTCACAGTGTGATCTCATCAGCGAAAGGTTTTCAAGTCGATTAAGTATTTTACAGAATGAAATTTGATTCCTCCTTACGGCGTATCACGGTCACGATACTCGATCTACATTTCCCTTTGTTCTCTGTGTCGATTTTTTTCGTGAAATCTGGGACAAACGTTAGCCACACCGCTACTTGCAGGCACTCTATCCGCGGTTAAGCTGTAAAGGAAATACACGCCCAGGTATTCGCTATTGTACGCTAGTAAGACCGATTTACGCCATTGTCAAAGGCATCTTTGCCAAACACGCTAAGACCCCATTCGCATATTCTCCTCTCACGACCGAGCTTCTTCGAGAATACTTATGTCGCAGGGAACTGCCATCAAGTTTTCGCTAATGTGTCGGGTATTAACATACGGTACAAACTCTAAGAAATATTCAAGCGAAACGAATCGCTGGAATACTGTTTATTCGATTTAAACTGTCTCGTTTGCTCTTTGATCGATGGAACCTTTGTTATATATTTCTACATGAGTATTCTGTGCACGATTGAATCGTAGAAATGCAGTTGTATTTGTTAAATAATACTTTCCCCGGGGAAAAAGTAAGACATAATATCTCCCGCGTTTTTGTACTACGTTTTCTTATCAATCTTTATAACAAAGACTCCTTCCATTGTTACCTTAGTTGACGGAACGAGCGAAAAACAGTTTCAGCATTCGAGCGATTCAACGGCGACGCAATTTGTTCGTTTACATTAGAAAAAGAGATGAAAGAAACGGAAAAACCACCTCCACACCTCGCCCGTAACACCGCCAAACAGTTATATATCGATTTAACGCGTCCCCCAGCCAAAAAATACATACTCTCCTCGAAGACACCACAACGCGGTAAATTGTTTCTCCATTATTTAATAAATCGTACGTGCTTCAACACCACAAATTCTCTTTCTCTCTCTTGCTAATAACCAATATATACTCACAGCACGGCAATAAGTGCACAACAATACTCGAATAAGTCTTACATTAGTCTTTTGTTTCTCTCATACTCACTCGCTCTATCTCTTTCGCTCGCTCTACATCGTTACCTAGCATCGTTCTTTTCTATCGAATACAGTTTAAACGAAACGCATTAAATGAGGCACTTGCCCGAATCTATACCGGCCACATTCTCCCCCAATTTCCTGTTTTACAAGATCAGAAATTTGCCAACAATTAATATACGGAAGGCACGCCTCGTCTCGCGCGAATGCTTCTAGCCTCCATTTTCCCGAGGCCACGTTTCTCAAAATGTGTTGAAATCCTTCCTCACGATCGATTTTAATCCTTTCAGTACGACACTCGATTGTGTCTGGTTAGTGAACCATATTATTTAGCACTGGTTTCTGTATCTGATCGATGTAATCAATGGCCAATTTCGAAACGTAAAATGTCTAAGACTTTTTTGCGACAGAAATTATTTCAAAATAGTACTTATGCTGTATCAATTTAAAGTTTACACCTTTACAAATTGTTATGTTATGTTATAAAATAACAATTTGAAAATTTGAAGTCTAGGAGAATTTTATGACAGAAAAGTACTTTAAACTGGTACTTATATTAATTTAAAACTTAAACGTGAGTTTATCAACAACACAACATTTGTCAATTGTAGAAAATTATGTTACATTTTAAAATGACAATTTTGAAACGTAAAGTCTAAGAAAATTTCATGACAGAAAAGTATTTCAAAATGGTACTTATGTTACATCATTTTAGAGCTTAAACCTTGATAAAAACAACTCCATAAGCATTCAATACTCTCAATGCAAAATTTGTCAGCTACATAACATATGTTTTAAAATTCCAATTTCAAATGCAAAAAATTTGAGACGATCAGAAAAATACCGCAAAACTTTAATACATCAATTTAAAGCTTGAAGTTTCATGAAAATATACGCATAGAATCCTCTAATATTAATATAAACATTCATGACAAAATCCGCTGTAAAATGAATCTGAACCTTTCCATCAATCACCATTTGTTTACCGCGAAACTCTGATTGGAGAAACGTAGCCTCGACATCCAGGATGCTATGGTTCCCGTCAAAATAAAGCGTGGTCGTAAATCTGGTCGATCGTTAAAAAACACGTGTTCGGTTCCCGCTCAAGTGTTCTTGAAATACGAGAAGCGTCAACGAGAAGCTTTCGATGTTCATAAAACACGTTTTCAGCATACAAACCGCTGACGTTTACGACCAGGCTGTACCTTGCCGGTGACCATACGTCTTCGTGTTTAAATCATCGCGGTCCTAAGCACCTAAGCAGGCCACTGCTACGAACACAGTCTCCTCTGATCGTATCACATTACACAGCTACGAGTCCGATCCTCTGTCCCATCGTCGTTGTTTATGTCCCATAATATAATCTCTCCATTGCCGTACTGCTGAGAAACGGAAAGGAAGAACTCGAAAAACGATCGAATTCCGATAGAAAACTTCTTCTAGCACAAGATCATCGAGCGTCCTGATCACGTAATCTCGCCGGACTGTTCGAAAAGGATATACACCTTAAAAAAATAGTTCGAAAGCGCGCGTGTGTCTCTGTTCACGTACTTTAGCTAGCATCATATGATACGACACGTGGCACCGGAAGCACGTGGGCGGTCCGTGGACGCGCCACGAGTACAACTACATCTCATCGAAATCAAGTTCGGTAGATCTTCACGCACCCGTCGTCCCCGTCTTCGATTTTCCCGGCCTGGAGACGGGGTCGTTTGCGTTTCACGCGATCCACCCAACGCTGAATCCTCCGTTTGAATCCGAACAGAGACAGCCTGTGTCACTTGCGCGCCGCTTCGTACGTCAATCCACGCCGGAAGAACATCGAGCCAGCCCCGACCACGCGTTTCTTCCGGTAGTAACTCGAGTTTCTGAACAATCGATCCTCTCCCTCGGCCATCGACCTGGACCTAGGCGGAGGACTACGTCTGGTATCGTACTGGTTGGCCACGTACATGATCATGTCGTTGAAGTTAGGTAGAAACTGCGGGTTGAACAGTGACAGGATCCTCTCGTTGAACTCCCGTGGGTCACGGGTGGGCACCATATAGTGATCGCGGTTGCTGGTGTTTTCCGTACGATCAAAGTCGCCCAGCATCCGTTGATGTCCTCGACAGAGATCGTCCAGACTGTTGGCGCTGCTGCTGCTGTAATCCTGAAGGCTGTTGACCGGTTCGGTCAAGGTCGTCTCGGTGTAGCCTCCTTCGTGGAGGTGGTCGTATCTTCTTCTATAATCGACGACCTTCGACATCGAACGCGACTCGCAAGGGATCTCCCTGGAAGTGGCGAGGAACTCGAGAGATCTCCCCTCGCTGGCCACGCTCTCGTATGGGTTTTCGTCGTGCCTGGTCAGCTGATCGAAGACGCAACCGGCGTGGTTTAACGCCAATTGATTCCGATCATGGCGGACGTGGTCGTCGTCGTCGTCGTCTTCGTCGTTACGATCGTCTGATTCCGCGAGGTCGGAGGAAGAGGAAGAAGAAGATGAGCCGGAACCCGTTGGGTCCTGCGGCAAGCCTCAGACGGCCCTATGTCGTCGTCTATATCATATGTACGTCTTCTTCACCTTCTGCACCGGTTTGTTCTCCGCCGAGGAGTTGGCGTTCTTCCCGTTAGGGTTCTTAGGAGGCACGTTCAACACCAGGTTGATGGACTTGTTATTGAAGCCCGGGGACTCGGAGCTCTCGGTCAGTCGATTCAGTTGTTGACGTTGCTCGGACGGCTCCGGGTACGGGGCACCTCGTAGCCTCTGGGAAAACCAGAAACCGGAAGCGAAGCCGGCCACCAGAGAGAAAAAGCAGGTTCCTATCAGCGCGCCGGTCAACGTCTGGGCCGAGTACACCACCGGTGTAGCGATCACGTCTGAAATGAAAGCTGAGTGAGCACGAGACCTAAACACAGCATACGACGGACTCATTGCTTCTTGATTGGATGGGATTGGTTCTGGATACGAAGACCGTGTGACAGTGTGTTGGTGTATTCAGGAAGGGTTCAGAACCTGCTGGGTTCATCGGTAAGGTGTCCTAGCGTGTTCATAGCAGGATCGGGAATTTATCCCTGTATTCTCATCGAAGTCCGACCTCGCTGTCGGATATCGTGTTCGACGATTTAATCGTAGATTTTCGGGTATTCGGTGGTTCCAGGCTTGTCGCAAAGTTAGGGGAACCACGTCCGAAGCTTTCTACTCTGGCCGTTTCTTTACTTTCGAACGAGACTAAGGTACAGGGAACATGGACGAATAGTGCAGCTAGTTACAAACAACAAGGTGTTACCAAGTTAGGACACATCGTATACATATACAAGGAAAAAGCTGTGATGAGAACCACGTTGGAACACACTATCCTTGTGCGACAAAAATGGATGACAGGAGGGTGTGCTGGTGTGTGTGTGTCTCTGTGTGACGACGGTGAGGTGAGAGAAGATGAAGACGATATTTGTGGGTAAACCGTCTGGATTATTGGGCAAATGATTACCTTGAGGCTCGTTAGCTCGTGGCTGCGTACGACCGTACTGATTTTCTCGATCCAGCTCGATGACGATTTCATTGTCCCGTTCATCGGGCTGCTCGCCCCGACCGTTTTCGTGCAGAACCGCTGGTTGCACGGGCTTCGCCATCTCTGAAGCAACATTTCACTGATTTGATGACGGGGACACTGATGACCGCCGAGTGTTGTACGTAAATAATGATAGTCGAAATGTAAGCGACCAATGGTTCAATAGAATAATGGAAACATTTTGATTAGCACGTTTCAATATTGACGATAACAGTCGTGTGTTCTGTGGCAGATTGTAACTAGAGTTATTAGTTCACTGCGGATATTCACGCAAACTGGTTATACGTAGAAAAAATCGATACAACACATTCTGCATACGAAAACTGTATAAAATGTGAAAGTAAACTGATATTGCATGAACATCCGCAGTTCGTTGCATGATTCGTGACACTGAAGTATCGCGATATGGTGCTCGTCTAGTTGAAGCTTGGAGGGTGTTTACATGGTTTTGTCGTTAATTATTGTATTTGGTTAAGGTTTTGTTAATGCTCCCAACTGTTGTATTCAGTTAAGGTTTTGTTAATTTTATTAATTCCTGATTTCAATTAGTTTTGTTAAAGTTCTGAATTGATGTACTAAGCTTCTGTTAATATTTTTAACTGATGTACTCCGCTTTTGTTAATTTTATTAATTAATATGCTCAGTAAAGGATTTGCTAATGTTCTTACACATGATCAGTTAAGGTTTTGTTAATATTGATTTATGTTTTCAATTAACGTTACTGTTCTCAGAAGAAAATGGCTGGTGATCAGTTGCAGTAATGGAGAGCAAACAATCAATATACACAGTCAATATTTCACTGTTCTGAATATTTATTGATAATAATGGAACAGTAACAATATTGTATTAATACTTCATATTAGTGGTCGGAATCCTGAAATGTTGACGATGTATATTGATTGCCTGTGGTCTCAATAATGTTGTTACATATTAAACTAATTTCCAATGTAAGTGCAGCTTATTTTACCGTAATAGAACGAAACGTAATAATAATTGGAGCAGTAATGATAGAATAAAACAGTAGCGACAGTGACAGTAATATTGGTAGATATAGCGATAGTGACAGTAATATTGATAGATGTAGCGATAGTGACAGTAATATTGATAGTGGTAGCGATATTAATTTTGACATTGATAGCTGTAGCGATAGTGACAGTAATATTGATAGTTGTAGCGATAGTGACAGTAATATTGTTAGTGATACGAAAGTGACAGTAATTCGGTAATAAAAGCGAAATTAATAACATTATACAGATAATAGAAGCAACAGTATCAGTTTGTACCATATCAAATTACAGATTTCGAAACATAGATAGTCTGACACAATTCGATGTCATAAAAGCATCGTATAACGTTTCCTATGGCATATCAACTTGCAGTTCAAATATTAATGAAAATAACTATATAAACGTTTCATCGATATCCTTGATACAAAATGTTAGTCTTTAGTTGAAGGAAACAATAAATGCCCATTAATGGATATCCTGTTTCCAATTTACGGAGTACAATAGGTATACAATGGTATTATCAGTATTATCTAAATAATACCCAAGATACATATCAACCTGTATATATTAAAAAATCTATCGTAAAATCAGAAACACCATTATCACTATCTGATATAAACATTTTTAATTGTAAATTGAATATTTACTAGTGGATAACATTAAACTGTACATTGATTGATTTTTGGTTTTTCTAACGATGGATTTTTTCTTTCACTTTGTATTAACAATACTTATGCTATATTTATGAAGATGTGGTTGAAATGTGCTTTTAATTTTAAGCTTTATATTTTGATGATACAAGTTGTATTTCGTGTTGTTTTTATTTCATTAAATTACATTAGACTTTAGGTGTTTTGAAATATGTCATTTACTTTTATTTAAACTTATTTTATGTAAAAAAATTTTATGTTTATTGAAAGTTATTTTATGTCAAAAGTAGTAATCGATAATTAGTTATTTTTATCTGCAAGATTCAAAATAACTTAGATCTTAATTTTTAATTTTTCAAGTTGTAGATTTTCATGTTGCTTTTACGTCATTAAATTATGTCAGACTTCATATCTTGAAATTCATCACTGTTTGCTTTAACTAAAACCTAATCAATTTATGTTAAGAATATTAGTTGATAATGCAGTAATTTTGGTCAAACACTGCACTCTGAATTAATAAACTATAAATGCCATTTTGCAGAATTTTTGTTACTTGTGTTACACTTCTACGTTTCGAAATCAATAATTTGATATGATACAATGAAATAATAATAACCGTAGCAATAACAGTGATAATATGTGGTAGCAACAGTAATAACAGTAGGGGTCGTAATACAGTAATACTGTAAAGGGTAGTAACAGTAATATAGATATGAAAAAAAATAATATTGATAATGAAAATGCTATAAATCATAACACATTGATAGTTGAAGTGATAACAGTAATAACACACTGATAATGGAAGAGATAGCAATAGTAACATATTGAAAGTGGAAGTGATAGTAATATATGAACAGAGGAACCGATAAGTAAATATTGATAATGATATCAATAGTAATAACATTGGATGTGATAATGATAGTAAGAGTAATATAGTAATACTGGAAAGTGATAGTGATAGTGATAGTAATATAGTAATACTGGAAAGTGATAGTAATATAGTAATACTGGAAAGTGATAGTGATGGTGATAGTAATACAGTAATAATGGAAAGTGATACTGATAATGATACTAATATATTAATACTGGAAAGTGATAGTGATGGTGGTAGTAATACAGTAATAGTGAAAGGTGATAGTGATAGTAATAGTAACACAGTAATACTGGAAAATGATAGTGATGGTTATAGTAATACTGGAAAGTGATACTGATAGTAATACTAATATAGTAATACTGGAAAGTGATAGTGATAGTAATACAGTAATACTAAAAAGTGATAGTGATAGTGACAGTAACACAATAATACTAGAAAGGGTAGTAACAGTAACATCAATACCAAGAAATAACACCAATAAAGAAAGTGACAGCAACACACTGATACCAGAAACAATAGCAATACTAAAACTGACAGTAAAAACAGCAACACATCAACAGTAGAAGCGACAATATCGACAGTGGAGCAACACTAACACAATAATACCAAAACAAGTATCAACATTTACAATTAACATTACTATCAACAATACCAATCACCATCCTCATCTAATCGTACACAAATACCTAAACATCTCACGTAGAAATATCACATGTAATTACAACAGGTTAGTTAACCAGACAATGTTTTGTCGATGTTAAGTAAAAAGGAGGGCAAAACGATCTCGTAATTCCTTCGGTATTTGCCATTGAGCTCACTCGGACACCGATGGTAACGCATGAAATATCACGCGAGCATTCTGTGTATGTGGGCAGGAGGTGGTCGTTAACCGTGTGTGGTATAGCTACATGTCGTAGAAAAACTGTGTTAGTATTGGTGAACGGTGAAAGGGTAAAGCGGTTTGCAACGAAACGTAAAGTAGTCGTCATGGTCAACGAACCAAGGGGGACCCATCAGAAACGATATTGCAATACGCTTTTACTGATCTAGCTGACCGATACCAGGTCTATGTCTCCGACTATTTCAGGGCTCAGCCAGGATTTATGGGTTCGGTATTCATTCCAAAGCTGGATTTTCCGCTGTACGTTTTTTTTATTAAAAACCTCGTCACCTTCTGCGCTAGATTAAGAACTTTATCCATGCTGATTCAATGGTTATGCAGATTTCCGAACGGAAGATTTATTGTTCGCTCTATTCTGCCAGGGAGATAACAAGCAAGGTTAGCTTTCGTATCCGTTCACTTTTCGCACATTATTTTGTTCTCAGGGAGAGACTGAAAGCGCTCGTTTAAAGCGTTACAGGATTTAGGATCTGCAATTCTGCAAACCTGGAGTGTGCTTGGAGAGTCTTTCTCGTCGGCAGTTTGTAGCTTCAAAACAGAGAAATGTCCTTTCGAAGATGAACGATTCACGTTTGCAACTTCGGTTTTGTTTGTTAACCTCTCAGAGTTTTTAGACAAGTTATGTGAAAGAGTTTTTTGTGATATAAAAGTCTGTCAAATATACATAAATATTGTAATTTATGAAGCTTGAAAATTTATAAATTTCCAAACATCAAAACTTTAATATTTACAAACTTGAAAATTTTGAAAATTACAAAATATTGAAATACAAAGCTTTATAAATTTGCAAATACGTTTCTAAATTCGAAAACTTGTAAATGTGCAATTATCCAAATCCCCACCTTCCCAAATTCGGAAACTGAAGAATTTCTCTTTCACCGTCATTCCCTCTAGAAAATCAGCTTATCCAGTAAAAAGTTGTTAATGCAGCATCGCCACAAAGAGTAATAAACCCGTCAGTCTAATTTTCCAAACCAAAGGCAAAGAATGCGTGATGGAGTAATTAGAACAGCTGTCGAACACTTCTTACGGTCGATTAAATTTTAATCGTTGGCTGCACGATACCTGTTCCTAGCAACAAGTACGACTCGTTACACACGATATTTTCCAATTCGACTTTCACCTTGATGCACGCGACACTGCATCGTAGAGGATGCTTCTCTTATGGCAGATTACGCGTATAACAAACGGTGAGTACCTTTAGCCTTAAGAGGGCAACTTTCTTTCCACGAGAGCTGCGTAAGCGTGGCGGCCTCTCACGCGAAATCAGCCTCTTTTTCATGCAATTTCGTCTCGTGGATAATTCATGTCAGCCCAATATAAAAGTATAGTAGGTCAAACTCGTTTTCGAAGCTAAGCGCACTTTTGCGATCGGTCTCGTGAAATCCAAGTGGCTGTATTACCCTTTAATTAATCGATGTTGACGCCTTCTTTCTGTACCATAGCTCTCTGCCCTAAGCGAATCTCGACACTTTAATGACAACCGATTCACGATTATTTTACCCTTAACACATTGACTGCCACATCAATTGAAAATTGCATACAGTAGTGGTTTCATTTTTAATACATTTTACCAAATATTTTCACAATATGTTCTTGGGTCATTCCACAGCAAATCGATCTGCGATTTTGCTCTAATCGAAATATGTTGTAGTCCATGTGAAATTAGGGGGGGTTTAAGTCATCATTTTGTCGGTTTCAAATTTGTTAAGGAATAACAAGCCTTCAAAGTTTGCAATTTTTGCGAAAATAGGCTTCATTTACGAATTTTTTTCTCAGAAACTACTCAACCGACTTAGCTACATTTTTTTTTGTTTTATTCACGAAGGTTTGGGCTATTTTAAAGTATTTTTTTAAACTAAATAGTCTTATACGCGTGATATTTAAATATAGTGAAACGGACAACAATGATAATTAATAACAGGAAAATAACCTTAAAAGAATTCATTTAACTCTTCAACTAGTAAGTTTTAAAGTTGTGTGTAAACAGTAAAAATATCTTCGAGTGCAAAGGGTTAAAGCTCTAGATTCCATTCTATGGAATTTATAACAATATATCTTTTCTGGTATATCATCGAATAATTTAATAACAGATATCATTTTGTAGAAATTATTTAAAGTTAAGGTCTGTATAGGTCAAAGTTCTATTAACAGTCGAATGGTCTGACACGGTTCTGGCTCGATTACATGCAAATTGTATTAACTGAATTTGTAATCGAATATATCGTTAATTTTCTGACAAAAATACGGACAGTTTATTGGTAATGACAGCTTTTATTGGGAATATTAATTTCAAGAGGATTCAATTTAATTTTGTAATAATGATAAAATTCAATTTGATCTCACAAGATTCATTTTCATTTTATGATAATAGGGTTTAATTTGATTTCATAATAACGAGGATTAATTTCATTTTACAAGAATAATATACAATCTGATTTTATAATAATAAGATTTAGCTTGATTTTGTAAAAATAAAGTTCAATTTCATTTTATGATGAGATGCAATTTGATTTCATAATATGTAATAACAATCAATTTGATCTTATAATAATAAAATATAATTTAACTTTACAATAATATTAAAATTGAATTTGATTGTATAATAATAATATCCAATTTGATTTGACAATAACAATATTTAATTTGATTTCATAACAATAAGATTCAATTAGGTTTTACAATGACAAACTTGATATTATAATAATAAAATGATATCTAGATTTTTTAATAATAGGCGTGTCATCGGACTAAACGAGTTAATTGTTCTCGGTAACATGATTGTAATTATTTCCACCAAGCTAAATGTTCTTTAGAAATGTCCGTTTAAAAGTGGACCACTACTTCTGCCAGCGACCGCAAACGTAGCCGACCACGAACTCTATAGAAATCGATTTTCCCGTAACAACTGCTTTTGGCGTTGCCTGTTGGCCGATTTTCCCCGACTATTCTTACCGATCGTGAACGCTGAAGTAACCCGCTCGTTAGAAACGTATCACACGATGTAAACCGACACACATAAACTCCAATTTATCCCCATCTGACTACGTTTGTACAACGTCGACGTTGTTGTACACCGTGTCGAATGCCATAAATCGATTCCAGGATACATTTGCATCGGACAACCGATAGCTAGCTATCGCATCTACATACCTTTCACGCTGTCTAATCGAAAGAAACGTATCATCAATACGACCGTACAACGTGCTATTATAACTGTTCAATAATTGAATATCATTGAGGTACAACGTGATAGAGAGCTCGGTATAGATGTTTATGGTACAGAAGGACATTTGCTTATTTTATGGGAATTGCGATTTTATTATTGTATACTGCACCCTTTTGTTGTTGTTAATTTATTGCATATTTTTTAGTCTTCTATCAAATGCATTTTTCTACGTAATATATAGAAATTAGACATAACGTTATAAGATATCGGGAATTTTTGTGTTAGGAGATTTTTTTATGCATTTTCCCATATCTAGAATAATATTTAGTTTTCATATTTTAGTAGAAATTACGGAAATTCGTGAAAAAAAGTCGGGGGTGTTAATAACGGGATTTGAACTGGAGATCTTCGGATTTGTAGGCAGATATCTTATCCACTTTACTATTATAAATTTATTAAATATTTCTATTTTTTTTTTTATTACTGAATTTGGAGATTCCTGTTAAATTTTTATAACTCCCTGATTTTTCTACTTTATAGAAATTAAAATTCACGAAAAGAGGAGTGAAATGGGGATTTGAACTCGAGATTTTATACGCAGGTACCTAACCCATTTCGTTATCGTCAATTCATTAGATCGTTCTTTTTATTATTTAATTCGGAGATTCTCAATTTCCATCAAAATTAGGGATTTCGTTATAAATAGTTCCTGTTGGAAAATTGCTATAATTTTTCATATCACCAAAATGTTAATCGATTTCAATTATAGAAATTCGATAAAAAATGAAAATGTGTCTATCAGGATTTGAACTCGAGATCCTTAAATTTCTAAGCTGGTACTTTACCTATTTTGCTATCGTCAATTTTTTTGATTATTTTTATTTTTTATTATTGAATTGGATGATTCTGAATTCTTCATAAAAATGATACATACTTTAAATAGTAGGTGTTAAAAAATTTCTATAATTTTTTCATATCACAAAAATATTAATCGATTTCCATATCTTCTACGAAATACTAGAAATTTAATAAATATCTATCAGGATCAGAACTTGAAATATTTACATTTACATATACCTTATCCACCTCTGCTCAATTATTTCACATCACTAATTCAACGACATTGCTACTCGTAATTTTTTTAAGAATCTGATAATTGTTATCAGAATTCTGTCACGCGTCACTCGGTTCCCAAGATTATTTCTCATTACTTTTAACGGAGCGTATTTAAAAAAAAACTGTCGGATCGTTTCAGCCCGTTACATCGATCAACGTCGTTCAATCGTCCAATTTACAGTCAGGTTTATTTCATTTTAATCGGGCACACGGTGAACGTGCCGTTGTGTTCGATGCGAATTTGATTACGTCGGAGAATTGATGGCGGTCGATAAGTCACGTGAAATATGGATATGTTGAAGTTTATAAGATCCCTTCGCTCGTATACACTTCGCTGTAAATGCAAGTTTGAAGCAGATCGTCCACGAAGAAATAACGTGCTATCTCTTCGTGATGGAAAACTCCGCTGGAAACGTTTCGCCCTCCCTCCGCCTCTTCACGGCGCGCCAAGCTTTCGCGAAATTCCTTTTTCGCGACGCGATGTCTCTCGACAGAATGACGAAAGTAAATTCGAACGAGGGTACGGAGAACTTTTAAATCGTCCGGGTAAATTCGAGGCGGGTTCGGCCAAGAATTTCCTCCATTTAACGAGCGAACTCCCGCGAAAAATCTGATGGAACTGAAGGATTTCAATCTCGAGTTTTTCGAGCAAAAAATTACGCGATTCGATTTGAAACAGCGCCGCACACACGCGCGCAAAAAAAAAGGAAACAAACTAGAAAATTTTAATTTCTGCAAATTTTCAAGAATTTCATTCTTCCGACAGCGTCGAAATTTTTTCCAAGAATTTCAATCTCGCGTTTTGGCAGCCACCGAAATGACGCGATTTCATTAGCAAGGCTGATTTCGAACGAAACCGAAGGAATTTGAAAACGTTCGATTTTAAAAGCGAATTTTCAGCGAGTCTTCGACGTACCGCGGAATCTCTAATTTCTTTTACTCGCGGAATGGAATTCTGAAGTTCAGCAGATTCTTTTCTCGACGTGAACCAGTGCATGAGGCTCTCTCGAGTGAGATTGAGTGTAAGTCAGAAAAGTTGAGGAATCGTGCCACTCTCCTCTGTTCTTATTCTTCGAATTGAATGCCATGTTTGAAGTATTAACTTCCTGCACGTTGACGCGAAAGATAAAATGTAGTTACATTGTACCTCTCGTATCTCCCGTTTTCAAGCGCTTATTAAGGTTCAACAAAGTTATCTGTCTCCTCGAAATTCTAAATACATCTCCTTGTTAATATTCAAAATGGTTGGTTTCACAATTTCATTTTAAAAATCCCCCTTCACTTAAATATAAAAATATTCTACTATTACATATTTCTGATAAACCAGTTATTACTGCTTTTGGTAGTCTTATGAAAAATGTATGAAAAGTTATCGAAGAAAGCCGAAGAAACGATAAATAAAACGTTGAACATTTAATATCTGTCGCGTTTCATTTAATTACCCGGCCACGTTAAATGAAATTATCCCGACTTACAAAGGATCGCAATCGCGAATAAAAAAGAAGATATTAAACCTGCATGTTATTCCTAGCCACAATGTAATCCGAGTGGCCAAACAGATTCCATAATTAATTTTCACGAGCCAGCAACCGCAAGTACGCCGACGCTTTTCCACCAGCCACCTAATTACAAATTTTGTTCCCCTTCGAAGGAGCATGACTCGCATGAACGAACTTGTATTCGTAATTCAACGAATCCTACTACGCGAAAATGGGATCTGTTTGTGTCGAGATTCTGTACATCATTGGTGTAAGTCAATGTTGATGTAGCTAATCGAGAAGTTACAATTTTTATTGGATACCTTTTATATTTCTGAGAAAATCAATTAGATATAAAACCCCATTTAAGTATTCAAATATACAAACCGTGTCAGACATGACTTTTTGTCAGAGAATTAAACTTCTTTAAAACGAGCCAAAACCATAAGAAAAATTGTGTAAAATGGCAAAACTAAGTGACTGTGTAGTGGAGAGTTTATTTAAACTTTCCTAATACTGTATACCTTTATTATAAGGTACAAGGTTGAATGACACTATCATAAAAAGTGTAAGATCAAAGAAATTTAAGGTTTATTATCACTTATTTAGCTATTAATTTTAGTAAAATTGTTGGGCAAATGTGGTGTACATTGAAATATTGTATGAATACAGTCCCAAAATCTATCAAATCAAAATACCATTCGCAAGAAATATCGTGTAAACCCACTTTACGGTGCTCGGTATAAAAGCACAGTTACGATAGAGAAGCGTCGTTAAATCAGCGTGAAACAATGAAGAACAAAAAAGAAATCCAAGCGAGCGACAAGTCATCGTCGTACACAAAGTTCCACGATTTCCGTTAGCGGATATCAGGGGCTACTAAACGTTTTCGACATTGTTCGAGTAGTTTAGGTTAACGGCAATTACCTTGCTCGTAGCCACAGCCCTTGTGTTTCCCGTTCAAAATGTCCTGGAACAGGGTTTTGTCGGCGTCGCTGTCGTGCAGTTTAGTTGACACGGCTACACAGAGGTTCTTAATGGCGTCCCATGCACAGTGCGGATCCTGAAGAGCCACGCAAGACGCACAGGTGGCCGCTGCTGGGGCATCGCAGTGATGAAGAGGAACAGCACGGATTTCGGAGTCAGCAAACACGACCAATTTGCTCGCTTCGCCGGCCAGGTGAACGACCAGCAGATCCTTAATCGCTTGTCCTGGAACGTGAATGGAATTAACTGTTTCAATGTCAAACATTGATTACGGGAGAAGGCTTTAAAAATTTTACTATAGCAGCGTCTGTTTCTTCAGCGTTATCAACCCTTAATGCTCCAATTTTTAATTTTGACATCATACTTGCAGGTTGTGTCAGGTTTTAAATGCTACAATGACGTGTAAATAATATTAAAGTCATTCAAAACTTTATTCATCTCAGAATATAATTTTGATTACAATGTTTATATTAATTATAATTGAGTAATGTAATGCACGTCGGTGGTGCCTGAGAGGCACACTTGGAGCGTTAAGGGTTAACACGGTTGCATATGTGCGTGGATATTTTCTGGTTATCACCGAAGTGTATATATGCACACAATTTGTTTAGGGATTGTAGAGCAAATATGCACGCAATTAGAAAAGTGTTTGCGAACAAAATTTTGACGATAAGCAATTTTCTAATTTTCTGTATGCTGTAAATAGGTAAACCTATAATTTTCTAGGCGGCTTATTTTATGTACATATTATAGATTTGAACACTGAGAATTTGACGTGCGGTAGATTTGAAAACTGAGGATTTAACGTACTGTAGATTTGAACAGTGAGAATTTGATGTACTGTAGATTTGAACAGTGAGAATTTGATGTACTGTAGATTTGAATACGGAGAATTTAACTTGCTAAGGATTTGAACATGGAGGATTTGCCGAATTTGCAATTCGATGCATTGAAAGTTTAAGTAGCTGAGAATTTTCTTAAATTGCTAAGTTGCAAAATCCAAGGCTTTGCAGAAAAATTCCTAAATCCCTAAATTCCCAAATTATCCAATTTCCAAATACCCAAACGCCCAAAAATGTTAATTCACAATTTCAAAACTCCCTAAACTTCTAAACCGCAACCTTCCCAAATTACCAGGTCTCAAACTTCCCGAAACCCCAGTTCCAAATTCTAAATTCTTAAATCCCCAAAAACTTGTGTAACTTCCCAACCTACTAAATTCCCAAAATTCCGAGCCTCGAAATTCGCACATTTCGAACAATTCACAACATCCCGATTCACGGTCTGAGAATCTGTATTGAACTATTTCTGTAAACCACCCGCGGTGCCAGAGGGCGTCGCGACGCCCACAAATGGAAACCACTGTAACAAATTGATTCGCTGTTTGTTCCACCAACGAATTACCCCGTTTGTATAAAGGATATGGATGAAACCCTTACGTAGCAATTTTCAACGAAGTATAAAGCTTTGCGTCGACATACGGCAAATATATCACGCACCGTTATTTTTCTCTCGCAAAAACCTCGAACATTACGGAAACGTTAGCAATGCTACATTAATTACATAGGAGTATGTAACTGGATCGTTGGTTATCGCAGGTGCGTGCTATCGATCATGTCGCGTTGTTATTTAGGAATGGAAAAGTGCAAATATTTTTCCAGGTAAAACTTACCGTATTTCAGTACTTGAACGTCGCTGACGATAACCTGGCCAACATTGCTGAGAGAATCTGGTGCGCGAGTGTTGAGCGCTTTCAAAACCCGGCCGTCGTCTATGAATAATTATGAAATTATGATAATTAAATCCGTGAAGGTGTACCTGTTTTGTTACTAGCGCAATTCTACGAACTCACCTGTTCCTACGTACAGGATGTCGTAGGCCTTGCCATCCAACGCTTTTACTTGAGGATCCACTGCCACCTTTGTAAATCTGTAACTGTTCACATTTTATTATTAGCATAAAGAGAAACATTAACATGCTGTCATAGTTGAAAATTTTATTACGGACTATTTTTAATTTTTAACAAATTTTTAGGTAGTTCTAATTTTTAACAATTTTCGGGTGGTTTTAATTTTCAACAATTTTCCAATGGTTTTAATTTTTAGCAAATATTCGGGTGGTCTATGTTAAAGTCTTCAGGTAGCTCTTAGACTTGCCAATATTCTGTTATATTTATTATTTACAGCAAGTTAATATGAGTACTTGGAATTAGGTCAGTTAATAAATTCTTAATATAGAATCATATGAATACTATATGTTATGCTATATACATTATAGTGTTATTTTGCAGTTCTACCCGTTTTAATTTCACTACAGTTCTACAATTTAAAATTTCTATCTAAGTCTGGAACTTATCAAAATATAAAAAGATATAAAATACATTGATTATAGAAAGAACTTACTTGAAGCTGACTTTGGTGACGACAGGCAACGCGAAATAGGACTGAACAGCATCGTCCATGAGCGGATGCGCCTTAACGAAATTGACCGTCGCGTCCGGAAGTGTTCTGGAGTCTTTCACGCACGCACCAGGTCTGGGTTCCGGTACATTTTTCGAAAGTACCCTCAGCCAATTGCTGTTGATGTTCTCCTGTTCTTTGAACGCACCCTGGAAGACTTCGAGGACGTTCTTCATCGAGAACGCGCAAACCGCCGAGCCACCGATCGAGTTCACGGGGGTCGTAAACACCCCATAAACCAACCGGGCACGCTCGCCGGCGTAAACACCTTCCGTGACGTCGCTCGTTGACTCTGAAATAATTGCGTATCGCTCGATAAAGCAGCAATTTTATTTGGTTAATTTAACGAGTTGCTCGCTCGCCAACAATTCCTCGTAAATTATTTTTCATTTATCGGACAATCAATTCGACCACCTAATTTTCGACAATTTCTATTTTCAAACTTTTGAATTACGAAATGAGGGTGTTTGGTTTATTATAATCATTAAGGTTTATTGACAACTAGGTGACCTACTTTTTTTGTTATATTTAACGAAAGTTGGATTTTGGGAATTTTAACGTGGACGAAAGAATCTTTTATGGGTGATTTTTTGGTTTTGTAATTTTGTAATTTTGGACTTGGTAATTTTGTAAGTTTGTGATTTTGGATATTGTGATATAGGACTTAGTAAATTTGTGATTCCATAATTTTGTAACTTTGGATTTTCAAATTTCGTAATTTTTATATTTGGGATTCACGTCGCGGTTATTTTCTTACATCGCGGCCATTTTATTACGTCGCGGCCATTTTACATTCTCCCTAACCTAACCAGGAGTTTCAACGCATCAAATTCTATGAGGATATTCTATGTCCTTCAACAGAATCATTTATCCTAATTATTTCTGTACTGCACGTAACAAATAAACATATAAATTTGTATTCAACTTGATGGGACTAGGTTCGTTTTATACCAAACTGATAATATTATATTAACAAACAAAGACTATTTTCAAACAAGGATATTCTCCTATAATAGGATCTTTCGTATGAACCCTTTGCCTTGTAATATCATGTCCCACACATGACGCACATATCTGTGAAACGCGACAAATTCGGCTCACGTTTTCATCATTATTGAATTTCACGTTTAATTTTAATTGCAACCCGTCCACCAATCATCATATTCACAATATCGTTCCTAAGAGGTACAAATTGAAAAACATTGATAATAAAAGTAAGATTTCTCACGCTAGCACTATGAGTGGGTCAGACTCGTAAAAGTGCGGCAAGGGGTTAAAGCAATTTGAAACGTTGCAAAGTTTTCTCCAAATCGATCGATGTCGATTAAAAGAAAAGGTCCTCCGCCCGAATCGATTTGAGGGAACAAAAAATTGTATAATTCGTAAAAGTAACGGTCTGTCAGCATCGTTCGTGCATTGTAATGAAAAGACCGTCGGTCCAGCATTTTATTCAATGTTTTATCGAACACGAATTACTCATTCTTCGCGCTAATGTCCGCCGAAGAATAGCCGCATTAATGGTTTTTAGTCTCGTTCGTGCGGAATTAACGAGCAGGTGACAGAAAACTTTCGCCACGTTTTCTTTCATCGCCTTCTATTCAGAGACCCCGTTCGCTTTCTCGCTCGGATTACGATTCTTTTTAACGTTATTGTTGTCATGGAATTTTTAATATTAATGGCCATCAGACAGTGTCCGGCTTTTACGGACGATTTGAAACGGCAGTGATTTCAAAGTAACCTTTCGTCTCGCAAAACAGGGTCTTGTGTTAAGGGACGGATCTGAATTTAAGATTACCCTTTGAGCTGCTGATGTAGTTACTCTTGTTTATGATGGACCTCTTAATTATGTGATACTTGTTTTTTTTTATTTATTGTTTTTTCGGGGTTTGTTTTTTTTTTAATTAGGAGTGAGATTGAGAATGGAGAAGGCTTGAAGTAGGGAATTATTTTAGGGATTTATTTTGGGAAGATATCAAAACTTCTTAGATATCAAATTTTCATGTATAGAATCCTCAAAATTATTTAATTTTCAAGTCTCCAACTTTCTATAGTTTCAAATATTTGTTTCTCAAATTTTCAAATCCTCAAATCTCCAAATTACAAAATCCCCAAATCTGCAAATTTCCAAAATTCTCAAATTTCCTAATTGGAAAATTCCCAAATTTTGAAGTTCTAAAATTTCCAAATTCCAAAACCCTCAAATTTCCCAAATTTCACATTGCAAAATCCCCAAATATCCAAATTCCAATATTTCAAATTCCAAAATTCCCAAATTTATAAATTTCTCAATATCTTAAATACTCAAATTTCCAAATTGCAGAATCCCCAAATTTCTCATATTTCCAAATTACAAAATCCCCAAATTCCTCAGTCTCAATTTCCCAAATTCCAAAATCCTCAAATTCCTAAATTCCCACACTGTAAAACCCTCAAATCCGCAAATTCCCAAAATTCCAAAATCCGCAATAAAATTCACCATCGAAAAATGATCTACAGGACGGATTGCACCGCCACTGAAGTCGTATATTTCCCAACGAATCCGTATCGCACACAACCGATATAAACCCGAGCTGTTTATAGCGTAAATTAATATTAACACCTCATTAACCAGCGACGGAACGAATATCAGAATTTCCCTGACGTACAGTCAATTCAATATCGCATATTCGCATCGCATTTTTGCGCAAGTGGCGATTTTATAACACGTCTGTTGGACAGTTAATAGAAATTTGTTATTGCTTCGCAGCGACTCGCAGTCGTTAACTATAATAATAGTAGTTAATTAACAATTTCGATCTCGTGATAGTTATCAGAAACTTCTAATTATTTGGAACATCGTGCACCTCTAAAGTTAATGAAACTACTGAATCGATGTTTTGCTCGATTTCGGCTGGGGGTAGTTCAGTTAATTGAATTGATAATTGTTCATTAAATAATCGGACGATAAAATTTGATTCGCGAAACAGATATTTGATTATTGAACAGTTTTAATTAATTTCGTGGCTTGGTGGAAAAATATATTTCTTTATATATTATTTAACTGTCATTATGACAGTGTTAATTAATGAGAGTTTATCATATTTTTTGTAAAAAAAAGTTGATTAAATTGAGAGACATTATTAGGTACTCTGTTTGGAAAGGAATTGGAGATAAGTTCTTTTGATATGGATATTATGAAATTGGGGATTGGAAAATTAAGAAATCTGAAAATTTAAGAAGTAAGGAATTAGGGAATTTTTAAATTTGCAAATAGTATAATTTTTAAATTTTAAATTTCATGTATAGGAATCTTAAAATTATTTAATTTACAAGTTTCCAATTTTAAAATATTTTCAAATCTTTGTTAAAATACTTTCATGAATTGGGGAACTTGAGTATTTGTGAAATTGTGGAAGGACGAATTTTGGAACGCTGAAAAATTATTAGTTGGAAAATTAGGAAAATCGGAAAATAAAGTATTGGAAAAATAGAAAATTTGACAAATACGGTATTGAAAAATTTGAAAATGAGAAATTGGAAAATCAAGAAAACTTTGGTAAAATTAGAAAATTCAGAAAATAGGAAATTGAGATTTAAAATTAAAAAATGTTGAAATTGAGAAACTGTGTAAATTGGAAAATTCGCAAGGTGGAAAACTGAAAAATTCTCCACCTGAAAAATAAAAAAATGTGCAAACTACAAACTTGAAAAATTAAGAAATTCGAAAACGTACAAACCAAAGAAGCGAAAACTTGAGCAATTGTAAGCTGAAGAATCATAAAATTCAAATACATGGAACGAGAAAGATTTGGAAGTTGTGCACTTGAATAGGAATAAAATCTGAAAGAAAATATTTTTTCCCATACGATTTCCACGTATTTTTGAACAGTTCAAGAAGTTTATCGAGGATTTCTAAAGTCATGAGATGTCGCGTATACATCTCAGCGACGTATTGACGAAAAGTTTGAACATCGGCCATTGGATCGAAGTAAAAACATTTTGTTACGTGACATCAAGATAGAAGAAACTTGCGTGTACGTCTCGGAAGCACCGACTTGGAAAACATATTTTCCAAAGAAGTTTCATGAATTTGGAAAGGAAACACCCTTGACCAAAAGTTTACCGTAAACTTTCCTTCTGTCGACTCCACAAAAGATATGTACGATTTTTATTCCAGCTCGCGTCTTTAAGCTACTAAATCTGTCTCAAACTATTATTTCGTTTCGAACTTTTTTCATCGCTGAATATTAAAGTTAGAGACGTTTATTGATTTATAAAGGTTCCAATTTTTTTTTATATTAAATTCATGTATTTTATCATTTTTTTATTTTTAGATTCATTTATTTTGCAAGCTTTAATGTTGAGATTCACACATTTTATAATTCTGTTGATTTTTGAAAATCTATCAATTTTTAATATTCGTACTTTTGAGTTTTTACATCTTGTTTCAGTTTTCAGATTTTCAGATATTTAAATATTCAAGTATTATAATACTTGCAATTATAAAATTTATTATATATTATATTATAAAATTTGCAATTTTCCAATATTTATATTAGATATTTAATATTTGTCAAATTTCAAATATTGAAATTTCTGTATTTAGAAATTAGAAACTATGGAAATTTGAGTAACAGAAATTTAAATACATAATTTTACTTCTATGGAAATTATGGTATTCAAAATTTCCAAAATGTGGAAATTTAAATATTTGAAATTTAAAATTTCTGAAAATCTGAATATTAAAAATTTTTTAAACATGAATATTTACAATTTGAAAAATATGAAAATTTAAATATTTGAAATTTGAGAAATATGAAAATTTGAATATTAATAACTTGGAAAATAAGAAAATTTAAATCTGAAGCTTCCATATTAAACAAACTAAAAAATCTGAGTACTTAAAATTGAGTAAATACATAAACTTAAACATTACAAATTTATCGTTTACGAAGATATAAATATATCTGAGAAATATTAGAATGTGAATACTAAAATTTCAGAAGATACAAAAACTAAACATGAAAAATTGAACAAACAGAAAAATCTGAATACTATACACATAGAGATGATAAATAGCCAAACGTGTGCAATAAAAAAAAGAACACCCTTTAAAAAAGGTGGAGAGGAAGAGATTGCAATTAGACGGGCATTAAAGGGGCCTGAAATATTGGCACGTTCTCAACTTTGGCTGTCTATTCATCTGCTCGAGTGTTTTCGTGATCAAGGATCCGCAGCTTTATTAAAGCAAGCAGAGTATTTACTAGAAACTGCTCTCGTAAGCGGGATGGTACTTCGTAAAAGCGGCTGTTCTACCGGCTTTGACGAGAACGAACAACAATTTGCACTCGCGAAGTCGTTGCATTTCCGCCACGCTGATCACTTCCGAAACTCACCCTTTCGAATTTCTAATTACACGATTCTGTTTAACGCTCTTCCGAGACGCGTTTTACGTTTCTCTGCTTGGACACGATTCACTTTCGAAACGTGTTTCCCTCCCGGGAGAAACTTGCCGATGTTTAACTTTTCGTAAATGTCATCTGTTCGCCGTCACGATTTTATTCAATTTCCCGTCGCTTTCGTTGTTTTATTTCTCTACGGAGACAAATTCGATGGCTATTATTCGGAAATCTTTGATCCTCGTTTTCTTCTAAATTCATGCAAACCAATGAATATTTTTATAATTTCTGTATAACAGATTTCTTTAGATTTTTTAGATAATTTTCATGTGAGAGATTTTGGTAAATTTTATAAATTATTTTTATGGAGACAAAATTTTTTTAATAATTTCTGTGTAGGTATTTTTGTCGAATTTTTATAATAATTTCTCTGTAGATTTTAAATTATATAATAATATAATTACAAAGTGTATGTTTTAATGGAACAGCCCATATATTGTAACAAGTTATCCATTATACATTGTAGATTCTACTAGACTTGTGTTAATAAATTTTAAATTGAAATTGTATAAATAAATTTTTAATTGAAATTGTATCAATCAACTTTTAACTGAAACTGTATAAATAAATTTTAAACTAAAATTGTATAAATAATTTTTAAACTGAAATTGTATAAATAAATTTTAATTAAAAATTCTACAAATATACTTTAAGTTGAAAATGTATAAATAAATTTTAAATTAAAATTGAGAACATTTAAATAAATTTTAAAGTGAAACTGTATAAATAAATTTAAAATTGAAACTGCATATATAATTTGTTTAATAAAAAATTACTTCAGAGGATTGGTCACTTGTAAAAAAATATACGTATGGTAAAATTTATAATTACATTATAGGCAATTTTTAAACACAGGAAATTACTATTCAATATTATTTGTCAATTCTGTTTGCAAATGATCGAAACCGATACATTTGATCAGCAGTAGTGCAAACATACAATATTGTTATTCTCCTGAATTTGATATAACCTCAATAATCATATACGTATCATATAGTTATGCATATTCGATCTTCCAATAATATTTGTTGTTTTCATACTGTGTCGCATAATAATAATCATAGTACGCTACTGAATAACAATATTTAATAATTTAATAACGTTGTAAATAAAATGTATAATAAAATGATATACATAAGTTGTATTTATCTATACAATAATTCTAAATAAAGTAATTTATCAATACAATTCTAAATAACGTAATTCATCAATGTAATTCTAAATAAAGTAATTCATCAATATATTTCTAAATAACGTAATTCATCAATATAATTCTAAATAAAATAATATAACAATATAATTTTAAATAAAGTAATTCATAACAGTCCTAAATAAACTATTATATTCGTAAATGCGAGACAAATGGTCGAAAGGTAGAAAATAGCTATACAACGAGAACAAAGCGAAACCGTTTAAACGAAGAAACAATTCCGATTTCCTTCGCGAGGTATTTATACAAATACTTGCAAATACGATGTAAAGCACGTTAATCCCAGTGTTCTGATTGTCGAATCGTTCGGAACGAATCGTGGCATGGTTTTCGAAACGAAACACGACGAAACGAGGCAATAAGAAGCCGATTCCCCATCCACGAGAGTAAGGCAGATCGATGCTGTATGACCCGCGGCGATGTTTTTAATCACGATACACGAAGCATCGTTCGTTCAGCTATTTGTTCCACGGGTTTTTCTTTTAAAGAGAAACGGATTAATTTCAATAAGCCCGGCACCGAAGTTAATACGCTATAAAGCTCGAGTTTATTAAGCCCTCCGGACGTGTGTTTTCACGAATAGGTCAAAACACGCGCTCGAGGATCGTTTGAAATTGACTTCGAATATGTACTGACGAGCGTTCACGAGGAATTACTTATTTCTCGGAATTTCATTCTGACGTTCCCACGTATTTCCAGTTACGTTCCATGGGTGAAATTTCTTCCTACGTGTTGTTTTTCCCAATTTAATGTTCCACCGTTTTTCCAAACTTTCGCACTTTAATTACGAAACGATACCCCTTCAACAGAACATTCTAACGAATGATTTCAACGGAACAGAACCTGTTGTTCCGGATATAATTAAATAAATGGAGGATGGTATGTAATTATGCGCACTGCACTCTATACAATTTTTGTACATTCCTCATTTCGATGAATACCTGGCATTTTAATACTCGAAATGATTTGTTATATTCAAGGCCACACTCTATAGCTGCTGTGAAACGAATAATATCATATTTCTCGTTAATATGTTGCAATTGGCCATTGTAATTAATTCATAGCCAAAATTATTATTAACGATAGGGATTTTATTTTGGGTAGCATTGATGAATTAACGATACTTTTTTTTACAAAAATAACTGTGGAGTATTGTAGTGACGACTACAACCAAATGACGCTTTAATTCTCCTACATTATAATTTTCCCTAGAAAAGTATCTCTCAACGCGTATGTCTCTTCCCTATATCGCCATGTTTCCTAACAAAGTACCTAACCTAACCTTGCAAAAACTATAAGTCTAATTGATTAGAATTCTGCAAAAACCTATTACTTCTTGCTCAGTAAAATATAAAACAAAGCGTGTGTCCTTAAAACTAGTTTCAAACGCATCCCATAAACAAGTCGACAAGCAAAAAATCAGCCACGACGACGTACGATTCGGGATAGAGACGTCCTATCCCAGTCGAGGGACAGGATCCCAGTTGGTTGGCAAGGTGATGTTCCCAGCTGTTCTTTTTCCACCGCCCATCAGTTTATTTCCCCGCGAAGCATTTTACCCGGCAGTCCGTCTACATTTCCCCGGGCTCTGGATCGAGCATCGGACATTTTTTCTTCCAGCGTTAGGCCGGTCGTCATCTGGAAAGGGCAGAGGGGTGTACGACGGCGGTGCTGGTTCGTAGGACGAGACAGACGTCGAATGGAGGTGGGGAACGTAGGTTGTCCGAGCAATCGGTGGATATAGCAAGCCCCGGACCTGCGATTTGGCAACGATCCACCGTCGGCTCAAACCAGCTGGACCGTAGCCAACTTTCCTTCGGCCGGATAGGGATTTCAGTTCGATGTGCGGCGACAATATTCTACGTTTATACGAGAACCAGCCACATCCCTCTCCCAACCCAGCCACCACCATCGACCCTATGTGCTTCCCTGTCTCTGTCTAACCGGTGTTCGATCCTGCGGGTCGACGCTGAGCAGCCATTGTGTTCCGCACTCGAAGCTGCTGGTTCATTTCGCTGCTCCATAGGCAACCGAAGCGACTTATCGAGTGACGAAGCACACGGAGAAACCGAAAACCGCTGAACGTGCCGTTGAATACCTATCTGGCAGCCATGCACCGCGACACGCTCCCACCACGAGGGGAGGATACTGCTACGGGGTATTCTTTGGGGTTCATTGATTCCGTTACGTATTTTGGATAACTGTTCATTCCGCTACGTGTTTCAGGATATTGACTCCATCTACACGATGCAGATTATATGTACCACCTGATGGTTTCTCATCCACATCTATTCTTTAGAAGTATTTTAGAAAAAGCTTCAGGTACCTACTTTCTTAAAGACTAGTACTTAATCTCTTCTTTCTTGAAGGAGTAAATGTAGAATTTCTTTAGAGTGGTAGATGCTTCGGTTCATGGCTCCCTATGGATCTTGTTTAGCTTTCTATTTCCTTATTCAGTAAGCAGACATATAAGTCTACAATTATTTCACTCTTGAGGTGAGATGAAACGTAGATGTACAAGTGTTATAGGTATTCCAGATTACATATGGATCTGCTGATAGGATGAGAACCATCAATCACCCTGTCCACATCTGTTCTTTATAGCTGTTTAAGGTACTATTCAGGTATTAGAGATTAGACTAGCATTCAACTACTTTCTACAGTTATCAAAGGTAGATTTACAAGTTATAATTATTCCAGATTGGACTAGTTGATAAGTTAGCAATCATTCTGTCCACATATATTCTTCATAGGTGTTTTAGAAAAAGAACAAGGTACTCTTCAAACATTAGAGACTAGGCTATCTACTTTCTTACAAATTGAGTTACATAAATGAGTGCTTCTCCCAGATCAATGGTAGATGCTAACAGTTTGAGTCTTTGCAGCTATCTCAAAAATCAAGATATTCACATTCAGTTATGTATTCATGTAATTGAAAAATTACCCATAAGCTTAAAGACTATATCTTCTTTAAAGCAAGGTCAAAGTTATAGTTACAATCAATTCAGCATGTGAAGGAAGTAATAAAGTACCATTCATCACCAACTATATTCTAATCTACAATTCTATTCAGTTCACATTTGGTTCCATTTATATTTAATTAAAATATTCTCTCAAAGTTGGCAAACAAGAAATATTTAATTTCAGAATAGTATTAAAAATTTGTAATCATTCCAGATTGCACGTGGAGTGAGTAGTAATTCTGTCTTTAGATAAAATAACTATCCCAGAATAAAAGTCAATGTGACATATTGACTTATATCTCTATTTAACTTCTAGGTTGTCCCGTTTAGGAACCAAACGAGTATTTCTTGCTCGAGGTAAGGTCAGAGGTACATTTATAATTATTACTACTGTTCCAGATGGCAGATCAACCAATTCTGTCTTCATTCATTTTTCACAATCCTTTTCCTAAAAAACGAGCTGTTCACGTTTGATTCTGTCCTTATTTTGTTCATGATTTCTATAAAGCAATCAAATATCTCTTTGAAATACGGTGATATAAAACAGTGTTGAGTCATAGTATCAAATTGTCAGCGTTGAATTCTTAATGTCGAGTCATCATGATCAACCTGTTAGAATCCTGAGCTTGAGTTCCAGTCTTGAGTTCTCAATACTAAAATATTCAACGTACTTTCCCCAGCATCCATTTGTCCGTTAGTTGTCAATGTTTAAATTATCATCACTGAGTTATCAAGTGTGAGATAAAGTCAAAGGTAAACTATGACTATTTCAAGCAGTGCAGACTGCACGTGGACGATGTGGTGCAGTAGTCATCTACTACTCTGACTGCATTTATTTTACATAAGTACATATTTCAGACTAAAAGCTGAAGTGTTCTCCAAATGGCAGAGATCAGACTATCGACCCCATTTACCTCCCAAGTTATCGGTTAAAATAAATAAGTGAGTAGTATTTCTTCCTCGGGGTCAAGTTAAAGGTGGATGCTTAGGTTTCTTCTCCAGGATTTATTAGTTTCTAAGAATGTTTTTCTATTAGCTTACTTTAAAAAGCATTTGCGTCTGGAGATAAGGTGTCCATATTTCTGATTTTATTCCTTTTTTGGATACAGAAAGTAATAACTATTGTTGCGAAAGAATTTCACTCAGGCAACGATGAAACACGACTGAAAATACTGACACAATTAATACTCCTGTTCCGGTCATTTCATTCAGACTTTCATTTTATCATTAAAAAGTTTCATACATAATAATGCATATGAAATATGCTTATTAATATTACAATCAGTGAATTCCTCTCATCAGTATTTCGACGATGGAAAATGAAATGCTTATTTGAACGCAGGATTCAATACGTTTAATTGAACACTTTTACGTTCAACTGATCTCGTTTGCAAACACATCGAGTTTTTCCGTTATCTCTGTGAAATTATTTCTGATAAAATGAATATTTACTGGCTACCAGTGTCGGTACAGTTTTAGTTAATAAATTGTTCCAACGTAAAAGCACAAATCATCTGTCAATCGAGAAACAACATTTATTTCCTTGTTACATTTTATATATTTTTGCGAGAGCTGCAATACTGGCATCTCGAAGAGAAAAGAACATAAAAAATCCTAATTTATCGATAAACGCATCGATATTTACCAAAATCATAAACGAAGGAGAGGTAAATAAAAATACAATTGAAGAACATTCAGAAATCGTGATACAGTTTGGACCCTTGAAACTTTAATGAACTTTAAATTGCGCTCGGTGAAGTTGTTAATAGAACAATTAACATTTTTTTTTCCTCGGACACGAGTTCATGAAAAAAGTCTTTATTTCGTGCCAGATATTCGCGTCAATTAAGCGCAGTAAACGTTTCGGTAAACAGTTTAATGGCACTCCATCGTTGCCAGTGGCTGTCACAACAAATTCATCATTCCGTTCGTATATAGCTGTTGAATTAACTCTTGACCCTCTTCGACGGACTTTGGAAATTCGTTGATTAAAAACTTTGTTTATGACACGAGATATCCACGTGGATGGCCATTGAAAATGGAAGCCCGTTCCGGTGTTAAAAACACAACGATACAATCGAACAGTTTTAATAACTCGTCTGCAGACTATGTTTGACGAGGATCAAACTCGACTCTCTCGATTGACAGAAAACTATTGTTCCAACGGGAACCTGTATTCGACACTGTGAATTCAATAAATAACCTCTCCTTCAATCTGTGCTTACGTAAAGGACAAACTAATTTAAGGTAGAAATTCATTTTCAAATTTTCCCGCCAGCCACTTCAAACTCCCCTCATATTACACGATATAAAATATAATACACAATTTATTCACAGATCGTTTTAACTTAAGGTAGAAATTCATTTTTAAATTTTCCCGCCAACTACTTCAAACTTCCCACCATATTACACGATATAAAATATACACAATTTATTCACAGATCATTTAAACTTAAGGTAGAAATTCATTTTCAAATTTTCCCGCCAGCCACTTCAAACTCCCCCTATTACACGATATAAAATATACATAATTTATTCACGAGTCGTTTTAACGATTCATAATAATTTTAATTTCGGTCTACGTATTATTATATTTTCAAATTGTCGAAGTTTCACTTCATTTATATTTATTTATAAATACAAGGAATGTGTTAATGTCCTTGATTGTGATCTTGAACGTTGAATACATGCGCAGTAAATTCACACAACAAATGCACTGCAATAATGTGTAATAAACTTTACTGCGCACGATTAATGTCTAAGGTTAACTACTGCACATAATTATTGTACAAGGTTAACTACTGCGCATAATTACTGCGCAAGATTACTGCGCATATTTTATATATTTAAATATTCAAAAGATATGAATGAAACACTTGTTTTTTAAGTTTTTATATCTACATAAATTTCACGTTTGAATAAATATTATCGTTCGTGTGCGCGAGTATGTTTAATTTTAATAAATTTAATTAATGAACCGTTTGAATAGAATACGGTATAAAATGAATTTCTTGAACTTCGAAATCGTTCACGGTCCGCTCATCGATCTGCGAACGGGGTAAAGCGATTCAACAAAGAAATATCGTTTACCGTTCAATTTGTTATTTGCATGACGCAGCAGAAAGATAGAAAATCGACGAAGCAAAGTGCGGGGTCCTACGACCGTCGGAATGATAATGCAATAAGTGGCGGTGATAAGGGGAACTAGTTTGGCCGGACGAAAAAGCCCGTAGAAACGAAATCGGTGGGTCAGCAACGTGAAATTGCTGAGCAGAAAGCATAGAACGGAAAAGAGCAAAGAGGAGTGTAATGGATATTGGATGAGGTCCGCGATCGAACGTACAATCAAATCCGTTTTCCTCGTCACCTTATCGTTAAGTCATAATTGCACGTCACGTATCTGATACCACTGTTAAAACCAATCAATTGCTTCTAATCAAACCACTTATAGAAACGACAGAAATATTCTTGATACGAAACATCGAATCTAGATCAATGATGGGCAATTGTACAGTGACCTGCACAAGTGCCCTCGTTCGCACCAACTGGCGATAATCTCGCTATATTGCCGTCCATGGTGTAAGAATTGCAAATGTAGTTGATTCTTATAGTTTGAAAATAGATTTATTTCAGAACTCGAAAAGTTTGAAAATTTCAGAACACGAATTTGTAAAATTAAGAATTTATGATTTGGAGTATTATATTTTCGGATACGTGATTTTAGAACGAAATTGTCAATTATAGCGATATCAAGGAGAATAAAGTGGGGTTTCGAAAAATGTTGACCAGTAGCGTACCCTAAGGCGAATCGTGCAAGGTAGCCAGAGTACGACCCTTTCCCTGTCCGGTACAAGGACCAAAAGAGAAGTGCACTCGAACGGGAACCCTGGCAAACGTCATATAGCTCTGGCGAACTTACGAGCGGCCACCACACGTGTATATAGGATGTGTACATGCAGGCATACTCACGTATTTCATTGAAATAGAAAGGGTATTCGCCGGGCACGGAACAGTTGAGCCTCGCTTTCAGGAAGCTCGTCCATCTGTCGCTGAACGCATGAGGTCCGCCCTTGTCGTGCTGGCACACTCTACCCACTCGCGAGTACACCGCCTAAAACACAAACGACAAGATCTTCAACGATCCTATCATTCGATCCTCTTTTTCTTTGCTGGCGAACGTCTTGTTCCATTGTGTCACCGTAACGACGCGAGGGGAGGGCAGAAATTTTACGATGCGTGAAAATCGAGTGGAGAGGACTGTTTGTATGAAGGGGCTTCCTCTTTCTTTTGTTATTTAGATACTTGCCTTGCCACAGTTCATGTATTCTACCGCTGTTTCGCGGTAGAAGAAGAAGACGTATTCCTCGTAGGCGAATGAGCTGACGAAATTTGGACCTGTAACAGATTAAGGGCGATTTTTGTTATTAGAGACTATTAAGGCGATTTCATGACATAAAAGTATTAGATAATATTACTTATGCTACATCAATTTAAAGCTTAAGGACAATGGAAAAGAACTGTATAGGAGATTCATTGATATTCTTATATTATTATGTATAATCGAAGCTTGATTGAGTGACAAGTTGTCATAATACATCAAATTATTGATTATGGAACTCAAAGTCTAAGATTTCATGACATAAAAGTATCACAGAATGGCGCTTATACTACATCAATTTAAAGCTAAAGGACCATGAGAAATAACTACATAAGGGATTCATTGATAATCTTATATTATTACATGTAACTGAAGCTTAATTAAGTAACAAGTTGTCATAGTCCAATAAATGATCTTGAAACGTAAAGTTTAAGACGATTTTTCATGACATAAAAGTATCACAGAATGGCACTTATCCTACATCAATTTAAAGCTAAAAGATAATAAAAAACGACTGCATAAGGGATTCATTGATAATTTTAATACAAAATGAATAGTTGTCAGTTGTAGCGGACCATACTGCATAGTAAAAATAATGTAAATTGGTTGATTCACTGTTTGTTTCAATAAAGAACTGGATTTTATATGAAGAATATTAGTGGGGCGATTATGGCAACATTTTTAACATGTTTTACACTTTAAATTTATATATCACAAGTACCATTTGGCAACACTTTTATGTCATGAAATTGTATCAGATGATTTAGGCTCCCAAAGTGAATATTTGATAGAATAAAATGACAGTATATATTATAACTAATTATGAGCCATTTTGTATCAAGAATACTATTGGGGCGTTTATGTAGTATTCTTTATTAGGCTCTAAGCTTCAAATTGATATATCATAAGTGCGATTATCTAATACTTTTATGTCATGAAATTATTTTGGACCCTCTCTGTCCACAAATTGGATATTTGATATTGTATAACAGTATTGGTTACATCTGAACACCGGACATTTTATATTAAGAATATTAATGGGGCATCGATGTGATCCTTTTCATGTAGCTTTAAGCTTTAAATTGATGTACCATAAGTGCCATTTTATGATACTTTTATGTCATGAAATTATCATAGAGTTTGTACGTTCTAAAACTAGGTACTTGATATAATACAATATTGGTTGTTTCTGAACACAGGACATTTTGTATTAAGAATATTAATGGGGCATTTATGTAGTGCTTTTCATCAAGCTTCAAACTTTAAATTGGTGTATCACAAGTGCCATTTTGCAATACTTTTATGTCATGAAATTATCGTAGAATTTTTATTTCCTAAAAGTAGGTATTTGATCTAGTACAACAGTATTGGTTGCAATTAATCACGAGTCATTTAGAACTAAAAATATTACAGGGTCATTTATGTAGTATTTTGACCAAGTTTTAATCTTTAAATTGATGTACCATAATTGTTATTTCATGAAACTTTTATGTCATGAAATATTAAATTTTCCATGCTTCGTGATTTTGTGAAATTTATACGATGCTTCCTTACATCGTTCCGCATCATCTACCATACAGCACGAACAACGTATATCAAGTGCAATAAATAAATAAAACCACTTTTTGGTGAATTTTGCAAGGATACACGTGTACGTGGTTATGATGCAGAGATATAACCGTTCAAAAACAGAATGGAAATTTGCTGAATTGTGTCGACGCGGCGAGTTTCCATTAAAATGTCGATTAAATAAATATCAAATGTTTCGATCAAACGGAAAATGAATTTAAATCGAGTAGCTAGTATGATACAATTTTCTACTTGTTACAATCAAATACCGACCGTATTTCTCTTTTATTAATATTTCAAAATTAAAACACATTTATCTACGTTACAATTGACCCTCTGTCGATAGAGTGTGTGTGTAATGCACTCACATACTCAATTACTATTTATTTCAGAGAATTCAAAAATGAATAAACAGTCAAATTTGTATATTTCTACATGTTTAAATGTTTAACTTTTCGGATTATTAAATTTTCATTTCGCAAATTTTTATTTCACATTTTTAGGTTCATGAATTTCGGAATTTTTAAATTTATAGATTTCCAAATATTTAAATTCACAAATTTCACCATCCTTAAATTCTTATGTAATTATATAATTTCTATAAATTCAAAAATCCATAAAATTCAATAATACTATAATCAATATTATTAACAATTGAAAATTCACTCGATTCTATCGTATTTCTCCTACAATAATTCTTCATATTTCACCCGTTGAAATATGGACCGCAATAATAATGAAGTCATCAGAATTTAATTTAAACCTGTCAGTACTATTTACCGTAACTCCCGTCAAACGAAGAAGACTACGTATTACGTTTAACCGAGCGAATTTACGCTACAATCCAATAAATCGATAAGAGTTCAAGCAAACAGTCGCCGACAATAAGAAATAACGACTGTGGCAGAGACATTGAGTTGCTCAGAACAAGATATTAACCTCTTAGACATGGCTGAACTTTGCTGCTTTTCTGCAAAGTTCGACGCGAATTACGTGTAAACAGCGCTACAATGTGTGACAATGCTGTTCTCAAAGCGACTACATTGGAACGAAGTTTTTCATGATTAAATTATTTTTCCCAAAGATATGATATACTTTAACTTTGATAATTTACTTTTTTCGAAAATTCGCAAAATATGTAATTTCCAAATGTTTCCAATATCGTATTAGTGCAAAGAGGTGCTCCCATGGTGCCTAAACTACTTGGTACCTTTTATTTACATGTAATGTACTTTTGTGGGATTTGTTAATACTCTTATGAAACGTGGAGAAGGCAAAAAAGTGCGAATCAAAACATATGAAAAGGATCATTCAATTGAAACGGTGAGCGAGTCAGCCAGTAGAGTGAGCCACTATGGCGCTATGTAATCTACGATGACATTCGCGAAAGCCACTATAGTGTCGTTCCTAAGAGTTTAATACGTGTAGCATAACGTAATTAATTCCATTACCGTTTAGTTGATTCAAATCCGAGCGTTCAGTGCGGATTTTCTCTCTGTGAATCAGCGGCTCTCCGCCAGAAAAGTCGGCCACAGTCGCGGCGTACAGCTGTCCCTCTGAAACATGCATAAAAGCTTCGTGTCAGTAACTCCTAATTCCAAAATTTGCCTCTTAATTTTCGATGTTCTGTCATGTCATTAGCCTGCTTCTCCGTGCAGACGATCATACATTAAAATCCTATTATTACACGCTTCTCCTTTTTCGAAGTACTCTCTAGCGTAATTATACATTCGCCTTTAACCCCCTTTCTCTACTATGGGCGACTATAATCGCTCGTCACGAAGTGATCGCTGGGTACTATGAGCGATTGTAGTCGCTCATCACGGAACACGACAGGAATTTATGTTCCGAAATAGGGGATGAGAAATGAAAATCGTATGTCAGGAAGGGAAATAATACGTTACACATATGTTGATAATGAAATTTTGGGAAAATTTGTTTTACTTCGGATATTGAGATAAATAAGGGGTGCGTCATTAGTAGATTGTATACATCATATGTATTTACAGCCAATAAGAAATTGTAAGAAATAGTCAAATTAAGTATGTACTAATTATAAGAAAGATGAAGAGAATTCTTTAGGAAGCACAAATTAAAAGCATACTAATTGATTAACGCGTTATATTTGTCAGCGCATGAAATTTGAAATCATTGAATAATTAACGTGTAAAATTATCAATACTGAATAATCAACGCCTAAAATTAATAATGCATTCCATAGTCAACGTGTAAAGTTCAGAATTGCATTGAACAATCAACGTCAAATATAAACGCGCTAAATCGTCCGTATGTTTGAACAAAACACAACATAATATATCTACAGACTTCGCAGCAGAAACAAGTTCGAAGGAAAACCATACACTTTTTACGAGCAGAGGATTCATTTATCAGAAATGTTTTGTTCGGTACGCAGTTAGTAGTACATAGTAGTATTACAAGGATTTCCTTTTCTTCCTGTTTCTCTATCTCGAAATATGCGTGGCTTCGTCCGCCTCGTATATATTAATTAAAGTGTCAAGAACGACGCGGAGCTCTTAGGTTTCTGGCATTTGCCGATACTTTCACTGTTGTTGCAGGTTGTTTGCTGTTCACTGACACCTCGCTTAACGATGTTGTACTTCTAGTTAAAGGAAATTAGATTTTCAATTAGGTCCCAGGCTGACGGATCTAATTAATTATGGCGAGAGCGTACGCAAAGCTGAAATTACTACGTCGTGTTACGGTTTTTATATTCATTGTCCGGTATCCGGTAGAAATTGAATATGGTAATTAACAGTCTTGATTGGCACGGCTGAATATTCGCGATATACATCTCATTTCTGAACCCAACCTTTTAATCAACTGAACTTTCATAGTCTTCAATATAATCTTCTTTCAGGAATCGGAAAAAAATTGGGATGTTTTTTTTTTTAAGTAGTATTTTGTGAAAAGAAGACAATTTTTGGTTATCAAAAGCTGTACATAGTTAAATTGATAAGCCTTTGCATCTTTAAATTTAAAAATTTCTAAATTATCAAATTTTTCAAATTCTCAACTTTTCAAGATTTCGAATTTTCAAATTTTCTAATTATTAAATTCTCGAATTCCAAAATTTTCTAATTCCTAAATTTCTAAATCCTTAACTTTAAAAAATTTTAAACCTTGAAATTACCAAATTTTCAAAATCTCAGATTCATAAATTTTGAAATTTTGAAATTATCAAATTTCTAAAATGACAAATTCCTAAATTTCCAAATTACCGAATTTTAAATTCCTAAATTCCGACACCTCAAACATCCAAATTTATAATTTCCAACACCTACTCTCATACTTATATTCCTCAAAAAACCCTGCAAAATATCGCGATGCTTTTAAACAAAAATATTCGCAAGCGACAGAGCCGTTCGCCACATGCAAAATCCTTGGAAGTCCATGCGCTCGAAAGTTCGTGAAAATTGCCTTAATTTTTTAACGAAATTGCTTTCGGTAATAGCGTGTAAAGCAGACTTGGATATTAGTTAAAAACTAAGTAAGATTTTCGTGTTAACGAAGTTATTCACGAGCAACAATCGCTCGTTTCCGCTCGAAGAATTCCAAAAACTGTGGAAAGAGTCATTTGAAATGGGCTGCCGTAAAACTTTCAGTTCGAGGACACGTCGTGCCTGTATTTTTCGTAGAAAGAACGAGTCCGCCAAGCGGAAACTTTCCAGAACAGCTGTTTTCATGCATAGCCTAATTATTAAAATTAGGCTATTTGTAAGGGAACAGTAGAACACCGAGTCTTTACACACTTTTTTTATTTTTAAGACGACGCTGCATTCGACTACGACTAATTAGGATTAATCTGTGTTACTATCTTGACAATTTCTGGTAACGGCTTACCCAAAATTGTCTCATTTTTTTATTTTAGGAGAAATTTAATTAACATATTTAGTATAAAAATATGTTCTGTGCAAATTTCGTATTACTATATTATATTAATATATTTAATGCAAATTTAGAATAAATTTCAGTGTACATTTTATTTTAATTTAGCACTGTGAACACATTATATTTATTATAAATTTAGTATGTTAACATATTTATTATATTCATACATTTAATACGAATTTAGTATATTAATACATTTAGTAAAAATTGAACACACTATTTGAATTTTACCGCCCTAGCAGATTTGAATTTTACCGCCATGATTTCACTCTTCCCTTCAGAGATTTGATTTTTACCGCCACAGGCTATTCGAATTTTACCACGATAACAATTTCAACATTACCGTCTAACAACTTGAATTATTCCACCAGATTTTAATTTTACTGCCATAAATTCGAATTTGACCGTCATAATTTGAATTTTCCCGCCACAGACTCTACAGCTCAGTCGTGTCGAAATGGATAGCATAACAAATCCAATATGTAGTATTATGATAACACGACTGATCTTTCGTGAAACCTTGTAAGCTAGGAATTACAAGCAGAATAAGTATGTATAATATATTCGACGAGGAAAGAATCTATGTTGAACACTATGTGCCCAGTCGTGACACGACTTTCACGCAATGTATCGATATGCAACATACGATGCAACCGCATTGTACTTCCGCATATTTCTCCTTTGTTAGACTTCACTGAAATATTCCACATGGCCGACGCATTCGTGAACACGTTTGTCTTATTAATGTACAAACCGATACACGTTGTCTACGATACAACAAACGTACTCAGGTATCTAACGCGTAAACAATTGACGTCATTTGTAATACTAGCCAGGACTTAAGCTCCCTTCAGAATAATCTTTTCTATCTCGAATTTTAATTATCGGTGCACAATTTTATAACGGAGAATCGTGCATAATAAATTGAGGGCTTAACTGGGTCAATCGTGTACCAAAGTTGTGAAATATGTACAAGGATACTTCGACTGAAATTAGGTAATCGAATAATAAATGCGAAAATGTACACTGCAGGTGAAATATTTAAGGGTGAAATTTAGGAGCCGAGATTCGTAAAATTTAAATGCTGACATAGGTCGAGGTAAATAATGGAATATACAAATTTTTTATGTAGACGTTCTTATTTTGGATCGGAAAAATTACTGTCTTCGAAAATGAGATTCCGAGACTTTGGAATTTTGAGACATTGAAATTTCGAGACTTTAGTATTAATTTTTTAACATAAGTATAAAATAGTTTAGTAAAATGAGAAATGTGATAGAAAATAATTCGCTCGATGTACACAGGGTTTCATCTATGTATACTACTGAACATATAAGGCCGTACATATGTCTTCCTTACATATGCAATAATGAACATAAAAGGTTATGTATGTTGTATACATCTGTGATACTAATTACATTAAAAAGCATATAGTAGCACTAACATATTTCACCAACTCTATACCTACAATTAACATAAACGAATTAAAATCATGATAGCGATCACACCCTCCCATAATCGTGTTGTCAACAAACGTTTGTTGATATCGACCAACTAAAACTACAACAACGCGAAATTAGTAGAATAGTAGAGAATAGATAAGAGGTACAGTCTCGTTACTATATTCTACCAACAAGTTCTACGTTCTCCTTAACGCTTAACGGGCGGTCCATGTAAATTTACGTTTTTCCATACTGACTTCCTAAGACGGCCCACGTACATTTACGTTTTCGCTTGAATTTTTATTAAGCCGCGTTAGTTTTTCATTTTTATGCGCATCGGGTTTTTTCTCCTCACCATTAGTTGTGGTACTATCCGTCAGTCGAACCTACCGCAGTTTTGCTTCAGCTAGTATTTTTTAGTAATTTCGTAACCGTGAAAATGGCTAGCACGAAAGAGTTCACGAGATATACACGTCTCTGTCAGGTACTTCACGAGGTGAATGTTCTACAAAATATCACGCTCTTAAGAAATACGAGACACGCAAATAAACAACTTCGTAAAATCTTCAGAAAAATAGTGTTGATTCAGTAAAACTGCTGAAGAGAAAGAAAAAAACAGCTGGTCTGTTAATTGTTAATATTAGGTAGCGCGGAGTCGAGCATGGAAATAAAAGGATGATTTCTGTCGAGGTAGCTAGGCGATTACCGCATCCTATCGAAAATGGTGTTGGATCAATAAAACCGTATATACATGTTTATTTAATTCTCTTAAATAATGTCCGAAAGAAAGACAGAGAAAAGACAACCCGTCCATATAATGAATATAAATGAATATTTATACACAGTCAGAAAGTTAAATTTACAAATAAAAAGGAAAAAACAGCTGATTTCGAAAACAGATGCCGGAAAACCATGAAGGAAGCACATTTATCATTTACATACCCAGTCTCCTTACAATCAGTGACAAAAATACCACGTCCGTTTCAGCTGAACGGAAAAAGCAAACGCGCTTAAAATATTTATTACGTGTCTAATAATCAGCAAACACAGTCAAAGATCAGATTGCAACACGAGCGAATTGTTACGGATCTGAAAGCATAGCTCTCTCGTCGAGACACGCATTATTTACTGCTAACGATAAGGACAACGTTCGTTTAGCATAAATTAGTGAAACTCGTAGCAAGTAATAATACCAGCTATCAAACAAACGGTTCTCTCGTGACGAACTAACGTGTTATCTCCAAGTTACGTGTATTATTTTCTAATGTTGCTTAAATGGACTTTGAACAATTTTTAAGCGAACAAATTCCAATATTATGACATGTAATTAAAAACTTCATAATTTGACAATTTGGTAATTGGGAAATCTGTAAATTCAGAATTTTTAAGATTTAAAAATTTAAAAACTATAAAATTTGAGAATTACCACTCAAGAAAATTCAGTAATCCGTATACCTAAAAATTTGATAATTTGCCCATATAGAAATTTTTAAAAATTCATAATTTTATTGTACCTTTCATTTCGTTCAACTTCAACCAAACAGTCCCTCAAAAGTTTCCCTTGACCCTTTTTTAGAAACTCGTAATTGGCACGCGTACCAGTTCACATTACCCAATTTCACCGTAAAAAGTTAGCAACCTAACAAAGCAGTCATTTCGAGTACAGAATTCCGAATGTTCCAGCTGCATTAATAATTATTTGTTAAATTGCTCAGGACACAAGAAAGTTGCTTATGCAAAAGTAACTCGATCCAAGAGCAAGCTTGACAGCAAAATTGAATTTCGCCGAGGTTAAACCCTTAAGGCTCTCCTCGCAAGCCGGACTGTTGCAATTAAAATTGTTAGAGGTTTACTGATGTAAACTGTACCCCTTCGCAAGGCTGTTTCAAAGTTTCGACGGCACTGCAGCTACGTAACTTCGTCATGGATCCGAGGAATCTTCCTTTAGAATCGCGTTTAATGTTTTCTATCATCTGCCACGGGGTTAACCAGGTAAAACCGGAAGCCAGGAATGACCAACAGATTTCCACTAGACGGTCACACAGACTCTGCTACCTAACTCCGCTGGCACTAGTTAGTATTTAAGTACCCCATAAATTAGGTTGAGTGATGCTACTTGTGGGTGTAGGGGTGTATGTTTACAGGGTAAACTCACGGTATAGTAGACACTTGTTATATTGTCGTTTATATTAATGGATATTGTTCAATAGTATTTAGATAGTTTGAGAGATGCAAAAATGAGAATTTAGGAAATTAAGAAATTGAGAATTTGGAAATTTGGAGATTTAGGGATTTAAAAGAACTGAGAATTTTTGAAGTTTGAAATTTAATAATTTTCTGATCTGAAAGTTCAGAAGTTTGGAGATTGAAAAATGTAAAAGAACTAAAAATTTTGAAAGTCTGATATGTAATAACTTGTTAACCTCAAAATTAAAAAATTTGCAACCCGTGGAAATTTGACAATTTATAAAGTAAAAAATGTAGAATCACAGAAATTACCCGGAAATTAGTAAAACTGAAAATTTTAGTTAATTGAGCGTTGATATCTATAGTTCCACATCATCACCAAATACTATTCCATATCACGTGTTGCACCGTCAACGTTACAGCGTCTCTGGTAATCACGAAGCAATTTCTCTCTAATTTTGCATTGGAATATCTCTCCAAAGGGTCGAAATCACATCCCAGATTCGAAATTAGCAGCTCAAACTCAACACACTTCGAATATATAATACATAAACCAACACGATTCATGTAATTGACCAAATTCGTTCAACAAGATCCACTCATCCCATCCCGTGTTCTGCATCCAATCTTCAATATGTTGAATTCTCAGCTGGCCATTCTAAGCTCGTTAAATTTCAAACACGTGGAATTTACAGTACGTTAAATTCTCAGTGCGTTGAATTCACAACACGTTGGATTTTCAGCGCATTAAATTCACAACACGTGAAATTTCTAACGCTTTGAGTGCTCGATGTTCCTAGCTTGAAGTCTTAACATATCTAATTCTCAACGCATCGAATTCTTAACATATCTAATTTTTATCATTAATATGTTCAACTCTTGATGTATTTTATTCCAGCATTGCTAAACTGTCGAATTCTCTATCGGTCAAATTCTCAGCAAGAAGCGATCACTATATGATTGTGATGGAATTAAATTCTCAGTGCAGAACCACTGCCAAATGATTACGATAAAGTTGTCGAATTCTGATCTAATCAAGTCCTCACTACACAGTGACCACTATCAAATTATTTCAATACAACGATCAAGTTCTCAGATGATAAAATCCTCAGCAAAAAGCGATCGCTATTAAATGATCGTGATAGAGTTATCTGAACAAATTCTCATTGCAGTGATGTCAAATGATTCCGCCAGAGTTACCAAGTTCTGAGCAAATCAAATTCTCAGTTCATCAAACTGTTGGTCAAACTCGCAAGCCATCAAACTCTCAGCCGATCAGATCCCCAGTTAATCAAATTCAGCACAAAGCGACGACTACCAAATGATCCCGACAGAGTTGTCAAATCCGGCGGAGCAGTAGCTCTCACGTAGTGGAGCAATTTCGTTGCGGCGTCGTATAGAAAGCTCGTTCGCGGAATCCCGCAAGAAGCCGTGGCCAGATCCGCGCTACTCATCCTTCTTGTCCATGCGTGGTTCGCACAGAGAGACTACATTTCCCGCGATACTCCCTCGAACGGAGATCCTCGAAAAGGGGCCGTGTATGGCGGTCGGTTTAGTCGTTGGCGTGCTCGCGGGGCTTCCATATTTCACGTTCAAAAAGCACGATGGGATTTGAGGCTGGCCAACGTATGCGCGCGATAAGTGTATATAGCATCCGCCGTTGGTCATATATAACCGGGCCAAAGTAGACGTTAGACTTAGGGGATGAACGTGCTCGTTGCAGGCTACAAATCTACGTTGAGCCTTGCAACGGCCAACCACCGCTACACACCGACAACGTCGTGCCGGTAATACCCAACGAGTGAACGAAGAAACTTCCTGTTACGTGGCTGTTTCTTTGTGCAGGTCGTTATTAGCGCGACCGGTTACGTACGACGGGGTCGAGGAGACCCTACGGTGGTGCCTGGATCGGGCTTTCCTCGAATTCGGATGACCGTGATGTTTCGTGCACTGTTTTTTCATATTGTTCAGCAGAGTTATCTTCTTCCCTTTACAGGAAGGTGGTGATTAGACTACAATCCTATGTTGCTCAGATGGACTCTGGTTTTTCGAATTCTGGAGGGAAACTCTACTTTTGAATGTTGGTCTCCGGTGCGGGACTTTGGTGCATGTTTGCCGCGAAATTTGATTGTATGAAGAATAATAGATGTTATTGGATGTAGGAGTATAAGAATATACGAAAATGTGATTAATTGTGTTTATTGGATAATAGTTGGTTATATCTAGCTTCAAATCGGTATTTGAGATATTGGGTACTGATAGATTTAGTTTTGGCGCGCAATTTAAATATATATGGATAGTAGTAAATGTTATTGAATGTAGGAATTTAAGTAAGAGTATGCAAAGATATGATTAATTGTGTCTACTAAGCAATAATTAGAAATATGTACCTTCAAATTGTTATTTCAGATGTTGGGTATTGATACATGTAATTTTGGCGCGAAATTTGAATATGTGGATAGTAGTAGACATAATTAGATATAGAAATATAAATAAGAATATAAGATGTGATTAACTGAGCTTATTGGATAATAATTACAGATCTAGCTTCTAACTGATATGTCGAATGTTGGGTAATGACAGAAGTTAGTTTTGGCGCGAAATTTGAAGTACCTACATGTAACTTGATGTAGGGATACGAACAAAGTTATATGAAAATATGAGTAAACATTTTTATTGATTAACAATTAAAGACATCTAGCTTGAAACTGATATTTTGAATATTAGTAAAGTTACAAATTCGTAAACTTACAAGTTCCTACATATTCAAAGACCATACTTTAAAACTTCTAAATAGTAAAATATTTAAATTCTCAAAAATCCACATCACTAAATTTCTAAATTCTGAAATACTTCAACTTTCGAATCTCAAAATCTCCAAACACACGAATTCTCAAATTTCCAAACCTGAAAGTCCACAACCACTCAAATCTTCAAATTCCCAAACTTCAAAAGATCTCACGTTACACATTCCCAAACTTCGAAGTACTTTTACTATTACTTTTTATTTCAATAGAAAATCACTTCCAAAAAAGTAGTATATTCCCTTAGGTGGTAGATTACCCGTAATCCCTCTATAAGTATATTCTTTTTAACAACACGTCAAGTGTATTTTACGAGCAGATTAATCTAATTTCCTCCGTTAACACAGACTTATCGTCGTTGCGCTAATTAACGGATCTCTCCCTATAGAACAACTGAATCGGTTCGAAGATTACACGTAATTAATTGGGTAGCTTGATGAGAATGAAGGAAACCTCTTGGCTCGTGTGAAATTTATTTTGTCTGGACCAGAATACGCTCTCAGAAATTTGATTTTAACTCCCTTTTATTATACAATAGGATCGTTCGGTTCGATAGGCGCTTCCTTTAATCAATTAAAGGTGTTAAAGAGGCAGACGCCTCGTATCAGCCATGTACTTTGTATTAACGTTATTAACACACTGCGCAGGGGATTATTTAATGAAGCAGAGGACCGAGGCTGTTGCATTAACATGAAATTTTCGAGCTTAATTAACGGATTCCCTTTAATTGGACAGTTCGCTTGGAAGAGGGGCAAAATTACTAGGCATATTTTCTCATATCTATTCAATAATGGATATAATTTATCGAATTTAACAATGGACCCATTTTATAATTACTACAATTTTGAAGCAAAGGGTAATTAGTTAGATGGGCTAATATAAATTATTCACCTAATATGAAATTATCATCAATTATTAATAAACCTATAAAAATTTAATAAATCTAGCAAATGTATAAATGTAATTGAAATTGTGTATGAATATAACAAATATATAAATACAATCAAAATTGTGTGTGAATGTACTAAATGTATAAATATAATAAAAATTATATGTGAATGTACTAAATGTATATATATAATACAAAATTGTATATGAATGTAATAAATGAATAAATGTAATAAAAATATATGAATGTAATAAATATATAAACACAATAAAAATTGTATGTGAATGTACTAAATGTATAAATATAATAAAAATTGTGCATGAATTAATTTATGTAATAACATTGTGAAATTGTGTATGTAATAAATGTATAAACATAATAAAAGTCGATTAAATTTATCATTCGTTTTAATTTGCGATTATATGCAGATTCCAAAGAGCACGTGGTTGCAAAAGAATGCCGCGAAATAATTAAATTTCAAAATTCACCTTGCGATATTAACCAGCCAACAAGATTGATCTAACAACAGGATCACGTATAGTTGCAACACGTGTAATATGCGTGATATCAGCCTCGGATGTGCATACTAGCGGCTAGGATCGGAAACCTTGTCTTAGGTATTACGAATCTAAGCGTGCGTCGCGTATTTAGGGTTTAACCCTGTAACACTGATGGATTTACCAGTTTCAACAGAGCGGATCATTGATCCTCTTTGATCCGAGATTTAGTTCGATCCCACGTTTCCGTTTACTGCTCTCTTTGTATTCTTGCAAAACCTAAAGTGTCCGAAGTCACGAATCATCGTTTATTGCATTTGGCAACCGGCCATTTTGCGTTAAGAATAGTAATGAAACTTGGGTAGTCGATTTCGGTAAGCTTTAAACTTTAAATAGATGTAGCGTAAGTGCTATTCTGAAATACTTTTATGTCATGAATTTGTACCTGTCGAAACGAACCATTTGGTATGGAAGCGTTTAATAATAGTTGTCTTCTTTAGCTTCTAACTTTTGTTGAATTACGAATACTAGTGGTGCATTTATATAGTAATATTCTGTATGCCTTAAACTATAAATTGATGTATAATAAGGTCCATTTTGTGATACTTTTCTGTCATGAATTTTATATTCTTTGAAATGCATCATTGGGTATACAAAAATCACATAGTTCTGATAATTTATTTTATAAGTTTAATTATATTACGAATATTAATGGTGCATTTATACTGTAATTTTCAGTACATCTCAAGCTTTAAATTGACATATCACAAGTGTAATTTCGTGATACTTTTCTGTCATGAATTCACGTTAGAAGTGGTACCCTCAAAAATGGAAAATTAGGCATATAAAGCTAGACTAGTCCTACTTCTGCAATTTATTATTTTACTTATAGTAAAGATATAAAAGGTGCATTTATACAGTAATTTTCAGCACATCTCAAGCTTTAAATTGGCCTATCACAAGTGGTATTTCATGATACTTTTCTGTCATGATTCATTGAATATATAACACTACATTATTCACTAACACCCAACAGAATTAACTGATTAATTTGCTATAGAACTAAACTAACCAGTCCACAAAAAAGAGAAATATTGTAACCAAAGTAAATTTGAATAAACGCAATCAAAGTAATGTGTAAATTCTGTGCGGAAGAAAGCTTGAGTCAACGAAAAATTTCGAAAACACCACTCCGAGGTAAAAATAATCTTTATCGTGTTATTTGTTCCTGGTAAATAAACCGTTTTTTCCCCGAGGCATTCGTATCGTCAAAATCAACAGAGACATTTTATGCATAAACGTATGCTGATTCACCTCTTATCCACGATCAATTACGCGACGAGTATCATCGTCATTTATAAAAACTGATACGCAAACATTTTCATAAAACTCAAGTAACAATAACTCTCCATTGCTCTTCGCAAAGAATTACGCAGAGAAGCTTACCAATTTGCATGCTTTATCATAATCAAAGTTATGGTTACCAAAAATTAATTACGACAGATTAATTATTACTTTGTCCCATATTTCTCTCTGTTCGTGGTACCATCAGAAGAGATGATGAAGTTTGGAAATTTTCTAAACGGATTTAAAGGTATCCGAGAATTTAACGCGAACTACCGAGAGTGTGAGATAAGAAGGTTAATACCGAGGCGATACTGTTACAGCGCCTGCAACTTCGCTTTAACAGAGTTTAATTGAATAGAAATTTTATTAGCTACTGCCAGAGGAGAGCACGGGAAGTTTACGTGCACGGAAAAGGTCGTGGAAAAGCGTTGAAACAAGGTAACAATGCTCACATTTCATATGGCATTCTTCATATTTTATTACTGAACACGTCGCTGACCACTGGGGAAAATTTTTCAACTCCATTATACGCCGGAATCTTTATTGAATTCGTAAGGATTCGCAATAAATTATGCAGAACTTTTAGGTCGACTCACGTATTCATTTTTTAAATTTAACATTTTCAATTATTTAAAATATGCAACATACAGTTAACAATTATATGTAGTAATTATATGTAGAAATATGTTAATTAATAAATTAAAATGGAGTACAATAACTTTAGTTTGTGTGAAATTTAAGATATTAATTATTAAATTGAATTAATATCATGAATTAAATTATATCTTGAATTAATTATTAAATCAATATCTTCAATTCCTGTAACGTAATTAAATAATTTTTAAATAATATTGAAAAAAAATATTTTCTATGCCATGTTCAATTAATGATTAATAGAGTTTAATTATACAACATAGCATATTAATTAGAAAATAAAAACAGTGTATAATGATTTCAGTTTATGTAAAATTTAAACTACTAATTACTAAATTAATATCTTAAAATTTGTATAAAGTAATTAACTAGTTTTTTTAACTTCAAATAATTAATACAGAAAAAAAATATTTCCTCTGACACAAAATATTCAATTAACAATTTATAGGGTTTCATTGCTTGAGGTACATTAATTAATAAACAAAGAGACAAAAGAGTAGTCACAATTGTCAGATTTCAAAGATACAACAGCCACAACTTCTCGAAAATTAAAAATATTAATTACCGAAGATAGCTACAAGCAATTATCGAATTTCATTTTCCATTTCAAGTACCCAATTTTGAAAACGAATTATTTCACACGACACAGAAAGTGCAATTAACAATTCACAGAGTTTAATTACCGTGAAATACCACGCTAATTAATGAATAAAAATTTAAGAGAGTGCTGATTGTGTTACACAGTTTCTCAAAATTTAATGACCTTAGTTTCGTTGAAGATAAAAATATTAATTATTTATGCAAATTATGAAAAACTGGCAGAAGCTGTTATATTATTTTTTTCTGAGGTAAAATACGTGAGAGATTCTTCAAAAATAAAAACATGAATTCTTTATGGAAACTATGAAACTTGTTACAAGAAATTATATTATTTTTGTAAGATAAAATGTGTGATGGATTCTCGACACTTAAAATTATGAATTATTTAGGGAATCTATGAAAATTCCTATAGCAATTGTAAAAAAAAATTTCCAAAGCAAATGTACATTTCTTTTCAAGATAAATTATGTAATACTCTATCTAAAATTAGAAATATTGATTACTTATGAAACTTATGAAAACTACTACAAGTAATTATATAATTTTTTCCTAAGATAAAATATGTAATAGTTTCTCCAATATTAAAAATATGAATTATTTATGGGAACTACGAAAATTACTACAAGTAATTACACAATCTTTTTTCAAGATAATACATGCAACAGTTTGCCCAAAATTAAAAGTATGAAATATTTATGAACACTACGAAAATTACTACAAGTAATTACACAATCTTTTTACAAGATAACACATGTAATAGTTTCTCCAAAATTAAAAATGTGAATTATTAAGCACTACGAAAATTACTACAAGCAATTATATAATTTTGATAAGATTAACCATGTAATTACTTTAGATAATATGAACTTAATACTTAGTAACATAAATTGTACAAAAAAAAAAAACTGAATTAATTACTAGAAACTTTCGAATAATAATTACTATATTATTATATTTCCATTTTCAAAAGTAAAATACTGAAATCTTACTATATTCAAGTTTGAAAAAATTGCATTTGTTACTAGACAAAAATTTGAAGCAATAACTACTACATTATTCAATTTCAATTTTCAAAGAAAAAATACTGAAATCTTACTTTATTCAAGTTTGAAAAAATTGCATTTGTTACTAGACAAAAATTTCAAATAATAACTGCTACATTATTCAATTTCCATATCCCAAAGTAAAATATGAAAATCTTACGTCATTAAATTTTGAAAAAAATAACAAAACCACGAACAAAGATAGTAAAGTAAAGAAAAAAAATGGATTAAAACAGTGTTACAGTAAAAGGTGTATTCTGTTAGACACATGATGAATGATGTAGTTGCAAATTAAACCGTATCAACTGGAAATTTGATGAGACCGTGAACATATTCTGTTGCCGGTGATAATCATGACGTACTTTGTCCCGAATATACAGACTCCTTATGGTATTATCAGCCGTATATACATATCGTGTAGACGTCATAAATAGTCATTATTCAAGGGACGTATGAATACGTCGGGCTCATTTGCTTGTTCTAATAAATGAGAGAGTCGACGTGCACGTACCGTAATTTCAGGACTACCTAAAGCCTTATTAGAACGATAAATTTTCCTCTGCCGTCTGATGAAATGTTAAATGAACAAATATATAGTAATTACACCTATGATATATGTAAATACGTCGACTTAACGCGTCGACGTTAAATTAAAAACAGGTTTAGGCATATTTTTTATTTATTTCTCTCGCGTGGGAAAAATATTCAACGGTTAATAAATCAATACTTTCCGTCGTGAAACGTGTATGTATATTTCATGAAGTTTTTTTTTGAATTTTGTGGAAAAAGATTATTGACGAACTCGAAATTTATAACTATATTAGGAAATTATAATATCAGATACTTTCGATGCAAAGCAGAGTTAATGTCGTCATCTTTGATTTTTGTCGCCGATATTGAATATCGGAATATTTAATCATAGTGGAAATTTTTGTTTACGATGCAACTTCTTCGTTTTATGAATTATTCATTTTTTAGTTACATATTCAGTTTAGTTTTAAATACATAGAGAGTTTAATTCGATTTTTCAAGTTTTTAAATGTATTTATAGATACTAATTTCGTTTTTGATTAGGTATAATTATTACGATTATCAAATTTTTAATTATATTTATAGATGCACTTCTTGTTTTTAATTAGATAAAATTACTCTGGATATTTTTTAATTTTATAAGTTTTTAATTATGTCTGTAGATATTCCTCCTGTTCTTAAATAAATAAAATAATTCCAATTATAATATGTTTAACAAATTTTTAATAATACCTACATATATTCCTCAAGTTCTTAAATAAATAAAATAACTGCAATTATGATTTAATTTTACAAATTTTTAATAATACCTGCAGATATTCTACCCATTCTTAAATAAATAAAATGTCTACAATTATAATTTGGTTTCATAAATATTTAACAATGTCAACAGACATTGAATACAAAAATACATTGATACAAAAATAATTTTCCTGTCTTTAAATAAATAAAATAACTGCAAATGTAATTTGATTTCATAAATTTTTAATAATACCTACAGATATTCCACACGTGCTTAAATAAACTTGTTTACAATCTGAGAATTAATCAATTATTTTTCCAGTCTGTGATATCAACGTTTTTTAATTTCAGAATTTTTATAGTGCACTCTAAATTATTACTTCTATCTTTAAATGTAAAATTTTTATGTGTTCATGTTTTCCTGCGTTAAAAAAATATATTTATACATTCATAACCATTATTTCATGAGATTTACTTTTGCAAATATACATCAATTTTTTCATTATATAATAGTTGACACTATTTGAAATTTTAATCATTTTTAAAAGATCATATACCAATTTCACGAATATATTTTTGTAAATTTTAATTAAATTTTATTCGAAAATATTGATTTTTATAATTATACTTGAATGAGATATCTAATACCACAATTTCAATCTGTTTGTAAATCTGTATGAAAGACACTGGAAATAAAAATTGTATCAGTTTTATGTTATTGTTGGAGTAACGATGCCTCTACTCCGCACATCTACGTGCATCTGTACATGCACTGGCTTTTATAAATTGACAGTCGAGATCGTTCCGCCCTTGCGTGAAAACAATGCACAAATCACGCATTTGTACATTAACAATTACATGGAATAAAGTCTTTTCTGTTTCTTTGAATGAACTTCAACCGTAAACGCGTGAGTAAATTCTACCTAGCCACTCTTAACCCTCCGGTTATATCACTTATATTTTGCGTAAAAAAGTATTACAGTACAATGTTAAAAAGGAAATAATAATTTATAACATATTTCCCCATTTACGTAGAGAACATCTCATTTTTTAATTAAAAACATCCGAGTGATTGTTGAATTTTTTAACATCGTGCATCAATGCTTTTTTTACGGAAGGATTGATCTACATGAAAAGGAATATACGGTTCTATTTAAAAACACAGAGTCGAGTTTCGTATCTTGATTAAAAAGCAAAGTAAAAACAAATCGATTACGGTACTGTATGTCCCTCGGGATACCAAGTACTTTTGTTTCAAATATTTATTCGTACAGCCAATAATTTACGAGTAAATCAGGCACATCAACTTTTTGATTAGTCTTTTCCTTTATAACTGCAGAGATCATATAAATATAATGTTTATTTAAAAATTATTAATAGCAACAAGTATAAAAATAAATAATATTTATTACAATCGATATACTAACAAATATTAATCTGTTATAAATTGTCAAGTATTTATAAATTAAAAACATCACTTTTAATAGTCTTTTCCTGTACAGCTGCATAGATCAAATAAATAAATATAATGTACTTATGAATTATTAATAGCAACATGTATCAAAATAAATAATATTTATTATTATCTATGTACCAGCAAATTTATTTATTCAATGAATATATCGCATTTATTATATAAGCGAATAAATAATATTTGAAATACCAAAATACCAAACTCCTCATAAAGAACAGTTCTATATTCCCGAAAATGTTACTTATTCACAAAATATATTAAAACCGAATTCTGATAAAAGTAATAAAATTTCCATCTACAATTATCCACACTGGACTTCACACAAATAGCCTCTTTACAACGAAAAAGCAATTTTTGTTAAAATTGCACCTCTCTTTCCACTCCTTAATTCTCGGTAAACATTATTGTGCAAACTTCAGCGATAACAGAACGATACGACACCCAATTTACGGTAAACACGACGCGAAATTAAATTGAAATACCTTAATAAACCAAAAGATGCGAAAATGTTTTTGTAGAGGACTTGGGTTCTCGGATAATGCATGATCGCTTTCCGGAAACGGATGCACTCGTTGCAGGACCATTCTGCATTCTGACATACTGCATACGTGAACAAGATATGTTTCCGGTTGTGTAGTGCAACACGTTTGCTATGTGTACCTTTGTTGCTCGATTTCAACTTCTTATACCTTTCACATATTTTTCATACAATTATTTTACACCTCTGAGCAAAATTTTTACTATTATTTTTTCACTAACGGATATGTAAAACGTAAATTCGTCCAAAAATATGTGAAATTAAGTGTAATATTTTATTAAATTGTACTTATTTGTGAAAAACAATTTTTGCAGAAATGTTTGAAGAAGTTGTAGAATGAGTGTGAAGAAATATAAGAATTTTGTGCAAACACAGACTCTGACATTCTATGTTAATCGTTAGATTATGTTAGGTTAGTTGGGATTTTAACTGAAGGAAGTTTAGGCTGTCGAGATTATAAGTGTCGGGACTTTAGCTGTCGAGATTATAAATGTCGGGAATTTAACTATCTGGATTTTAACTGCCACCGCCTTCACGTAACTCTAAATACAAGAACTTTGGAAATGCTTGTTAACAGAATCAAATGACTAAATAACAATTACTGTCGATCACATCACGTAATTACTATAATTATCCAAACACCTGATAGCATAATCACATCATGATAAACGTATTCCATGTTGGTTCGACAGTTCAATAGAACTCTGTTGTCTACGTTCCCCTAAATACTAAACGCTTGATTTTGCTGATGTTTCTGAATATTCGATTGCACAGAATTCAGCATCCTGTCTGAAATTTCGCTGGAATTCACCTAATACCAGGAAAATATCAACGGAATCATTAAATGTATCCATTGGCATTTCATACTCCTTCGAAATATGTACAATTCCGGAAACAGACTGTTACAGAATAGACAGACTAAACTATTTATGACTGTAGAATTAATCTAACTGATAAATGTGATTATCTGTTTAATATCGCTTAGTAGTAATTTGTGGCAATTAATGGCGATGAGTAATGAAATTTTCTCACTTAAGCAATTTTGGACGTTCAAAATCGAGCGAACATCATAATTACAGATTACTGAACTGATTTTAACTATATTATAATAATTCAACAGTTACTGCATCGTGATAATACAGCAGTTACTATATCGTAATAATACACCTACTGCATCACTGTAATGTATGTAATCCCATTTATAAAGAACATCGATTAATTTGAAGTGTCAAAAAGTATGACATCGACAAAAAATTAATACAGTGCATCGCATCACCCAACATATTTTCAATGAGCTTCTAGTACAAAATTATGGAGAGTATTAAATACTAATTCGTAGTGAAAAAACTAATTTGTCTAAAAAACTATATAAAATAAAATTGACGAAAGTAAATATTGAGCTGGGTTTCATAAAACCTGATTTTCAACCGTTTCATAAATAAAACCTTGTATATTCTCTTTACGTTGACGTCGAGCTTCGAAAGTAAACAAATTCATTGTGTCACTTTCATTTGTTTCATTTTACATTCGTAATATTCTTTTATGAAGGTTAAAAAGTGAAATGCCTCGTGGAAAAGAACTTTCAGAGAGAGAAAAGGCCATGATCGATGATTTTCGCGTTGGAGGCAAAGGTTACGTTGCGAAACAAATAGGTTCAAAAAGTGCTATTATCGATTATGTCACTAAAACACGTAATTATGACGAGAAGAAGCGTTCAGGTCAACCTCCAAAACTGTCTCCTCGAACGTGAAATTCTACGATTAGCTTCTAACTTGACAGTGACATTGGTTCGACTGCGAGATTACAGATTAAATGTTGCACAAACCATCCACAGAACTAATGCAACATCTCCGCAAATTATTACGGTGAAAATAACATCGACACGATTGAAAAACGAAGATAAAGCGAGACTCATTTGTTAAAGCAAACACGAGTACAAATTGGAAAAACGTTAGTAAAAATATTTATTTTATAAGAAACGAACGTTTTGTAGCTGCAATTTGTTTTTTATAGGTTGTATTCAGCAACGAGAAAAATTCAATCTAGATGGGGCAGATGGTTTTAATCCGTATCGACGCGATATACGAAAAGATGTGAAATATTTTTCGAAACGCAACCTCTGATGATTCGGTTATAGTTTGGCCGTATTTCTCACGAAAAAAGCTGCATAGCATTTATTTCCCACGGAATGAACAGCAATAATTATACCGATACGTTAGAAGATTATTTAAAGCCCCGTTGAACAGAACGCCGCAACGAAAATTTAATTTTCATGCAGGATAATGCAACGGTCCATAAATCTGTACACACATTAAGATGATTTGCCGAAAATAATATTTGGATATTATATTGGCTTGCACGTTCCATCGACGTTAATCGCATAGAAAATTTATGGGGAGTATTGGTACGAACCAGTTTTTCAAATAATCGTACATATTCAAATGTAGATAAGCTAAATCTTGCAATCGCAGACACATAAAACCACGTACGCAAAGATATATTAGAAAATAGAACTGAAAGTGTGTCAAATCGATTTTTCGATACAATTCGGTGAGAACACAAATTTCGTATTGTCGTACATAAAACACGATAAAAGTTTTTCTTAAACGGTTCGTACATTTATGAAACGTTTAAAAATTAGTTTTTACGCAATATTTAACACATCAAATTCTTTCTATACACATTGTATAATTTCACACACGGATTAGTATTTAAATAACACTGACCACAATTAAATAAAAACACAGGGAATGGATTTACGCAACGCGTATCGCGTTAAGCCACAATATTTCCCCGCCGCACAATTCACTCGTTTAAAATTTTCGGATGTTATCAAAACCGATAGAAATATCGTCCTGTAACCGTAGGTAGTGCAACGCTCGATATATCAATTCTGAAGCGACACAGCCCGAGTAAATCGTGGACCAAGATGTGGCCAGTAATGATTTTTTAAAGCAGATACAATTCGCTAAGCGAGGCACTCAGGTCGATGTTTGTTAACAGAGCACGCCCACGTTCATAAAATATAGGCTTTCGAGGAAAAGGAACGTTTGATAGCGATATTTACGAGCGTGGCCTACAATCGCACACGTGAAAACATGTCTAGAATTCTATCTCTTTGTTACAGAATACACAGACGTAAGGCGATAATCGTAAATCCGTGAGTGTGTGAACCGCGGATGATAATAAAATAAAATAGCGAGGACAGCTGCAAAATCGAACACCAAATAATCAACGAATATTCCTTTCGTAATTTGGATTAGCGACCTAAGGTATAACGATATCGCAATTAGTCCGGTGGTAAAAAGCTGTACAAGAAAAGGGACCGGAATTTCGATCATTTATTTAGTATACGTCGGACTTGCTACAGAATCATTTATTCCGAACTTCATAAAACTTTTCCGAGTTCAAGCTAAATTCAATTAATCCAGGTTGTTTGGTACGCTTTTAGCTTGTCACAGAAGTTTCGCTAGAAAATAAATTTATTTATGCTACTTATTATGGGGCTTTTTGTGAGTCATGTAGAGAATGTTCATGTAGAAATAACCGTTTTAGTAGCATGTAACAAACTAGATTCGTATTTTCACCGCAATTGAATTTTGGGTTCTAATAATTTTCACAGTCAAGAACAGTTGAAAACCTAACTTTTTAACATCCTTTGTCTTTATTGAAAATTACTCTTTCGGTCAGCGCGTTCACTAACACCTTCTTCTATCCTTCGTGTGCGAGGCACGTTACGAATTACACGTGCAATTCACCTAAATATTAATATGTTTAATATATATATAGGGTGTCTCACAACTAGTGTAGGTCCTTGAAATGGGTGGTAGCTGGCGTGATTCTGAATAAGATTTGCCTTTGCAAAAATGGGATTTGAAGCTTCGTTTTTGAATTATTAAGGAAAAACACGGACCAATCAGAGCGCGAGAATTGCGCGCGCAGATACGAAAGCGACCTACCTCAACAGTCTTAATATTGTATCAATAATTAATTAGCCGTGAATGACACTGTCTAGGAAATCACTAGGAAAAAATCACAAGATCCTCATGATAAATTACACAATTTTTTGAAGCGATTCTCCTATCTGCATTAATCTTCATCAAGATAAAGAATTAATGTGTACTAATTTATGTTTTGTCATTTATTTATTTTTTGACTTAATTTTTCATTTCAGATTAAGTACACATTAGGTAGGTTTAGTGTTAATTTTGAAAAAGAGAAATGGTCGGAAGAGAAAAAGCGACCCGGTCAGTTAACTGTCCACAAACCTCTGATCAAACGCCCCAGCCCTTGCAGCGCCTATAAATCTCGCGCACTCAACGAGAAAATTTCGATTTATGAGTTACGAGTTTCTGCCCAATAATGCATTTAAACCGCGTTATTATTCCCTTATAATCGAGCATCGATGCCCCCATCTTGTCCCGTTTTCCTCCCGTGCCGATTAAAACGCACCGAAGGATACGCGTTGAATATTTATGATTTCCCTATTCACGTGTTTACGCAGAACTTGATTTATGACGTCCCATTGTTCCCGTCATTCATCAAGATAGACGCGATATGGAAGGAGAAGCTTCGGATATCTTTTCGCGTGTGTTATTTTCCCCCTTCTCGGCCCTTCTGTCCTCGCGTATCGGAACATCGATACATCGACGCGACGGACAAATACGCCGATTCTGTGCGATAGCCGGGAGATTGACGAGACACGGATATCAAAATCCGAGAAAAAGGGGAATAAACCCGATCCGAGTGTATATGTAGCTGAATGCACGGAGACAAATATTTCGTCGCAAGGAAACCGTGAATCAAAGTCTCCATTTCTGCTCTAATAAATTTCTCGTTTTCGATTTCCGGCCTGTTCCTTGTCCGTCCTTTTCAAACCGCCAGACGAAACCGGAATATATCAGCTGTACAGCATCAACGATTGCTGGGTGGTAAAAAAAAAAAAAAAGGAACGAACGGAACACGGTAATCGGGAGCACGATCTAACGTTTCGACTATATTTCAGTCAAACTCTGACACAGGATATAAGAGATACAAACGAGGCGAAAGGGGTGGCCAGGGTATCGGTTACGATGTTATAAAATCGACCCAACCCCAACGGGTACATGTACGCCTATTCGTCTTCTATTTACGATATCCGGTGGAAAAGATACTTGTCAACTTCAGCGCAGCTGACGTTCGAAATCGTTCGATTGAAAACGATCCTGCAATAATTCCGGTATTAATCTTGCACCGGGAGGAAAAAAAACGGCATTCTATCCAATCGAAACTGTCAGCGGATCTGCCGGCGAACGTTCAAATCGAATATGCTTTCTGCGGAGGAAACGATAGATATCGCTTTTGCGTTTCGAGGTATCGATGCGGATCTTTGCAACACTGTCTACTTCGATTAAAATTTATTTTGATAGTGCTCTAAGACACTTGTCACTTTGTTAATTGTAATAAATTCATGTTAACATATACTTGATATTAAAAATCAAAAAAATTATTCGGTTATATTCAGATACAATAATTTTAAACACATAAATTTTCGCAGTTGTTTTGGTAGTTGAAAAATTGACTTTGAAATTGGAATCCATAGTTGCAAGCTTAGCCACAAATTAATTGATGAATAAATCTGTCGTATATTTTTTAAAAAGACTTCAGATAGTCATAACAAAATTTATTTAAAAATTTTACGTGTCGACTCAGACAACATTGAAAATTTATTTATTTATTTGTTACATATAGTTATAGCCATTTTTAAGCTAAAGAGATAATTGTTTTGATACATGTTTTTAGAAAGACTTAATTGTCAACATAAAAATTAATTTTATATTTATTTTAAAATTCGACGAGCACGACTCAGCACTGACAATATAGATTATTAAAAAATTGAACGTACTGAAATTGAGGAATTCACAAATTCAATACGGTGAGAATTCAATATATTAAGAATTTCACGCACTGAGAATTCAATGTATTAAAAATTTGATGCAGAGAGTTCATCATATTAATATTCGACTAATTAAATATTTGATGAGCTAAGAATTTGATAACGTTAATATTCGCCTAATTTCAAATTTGATGAGCAGTGAATTCGACGGGTTAAAAGTTCGGTAAAGTAAAAATTTGAAGAATTGAGAATTCGACGCGATAAAAATTAAATGCTTTGAAAATTCGGCAGATTACAAATATGAGGCGTTAAAAATTTTGAACAGGAATCTGACAAAAATTCAACGATTTGGAAATTCAACCTTGTAATAACTCGAAAAGCTGAAAAATCAACGCAAACTTATTAGCTCCGAAAAATTGATAAAATGAAAATATGATACGAAAACTAACTACAAATTCCAGCAAAAATTTTACACGTTGATAATTCGACAAATTGAGAATTAAACGTATTGAAAACATGAAGCGTGAAAATTAGAAATAATAAAAGTTCACCGAAAAAAAGTTCGATGGAGTCATTAAAGCAATGAAAACTAATCGAGCCGAGAACGAATGCTTTGAAAATTCAACGCACACAGAATGTCCGCGTACTAAAAGCTCGAATCGTCGCGTCGAGAATTAACTACCGCAATAATTCAAGGCAAAATAGAAAAAAATTCCTCAACCACCGCACAAAGAACGTACGACCTTTAAACTTTTGAAAGAGCCTGTACGATCAATAATATCCTTCGAGATATGAAAACGAGCGTAAGATTCCGCGAAACACACAGCTGTCAGAGTTGTCGGGTTTGATTCGATAATGACGGGAAAAATTAGCGAATAGTTGGTCGATAATTTATCGCGAGACAATGACACAACCGCGTCACGATTCTGCATATTTCTCTGTCGTTTCGGTTGAATTATACCCGGGGCCTGTTATCTTTTCTTTTTCTGGAGTAGGTCACTTAACATGCGATTCAGTCACGCGATCACACCTTATGCACCGGACCTCCACCTATCGTGTCGGTTAAATGCAAAATTAAGATGTATTACTTGTAAACAAGATGTGCGCGATAGTAAGTGACCGAAACGAATAATCCTCGATTATCTGCTTCTCCTATTTTCGGTTTCCATTTTAACCGGACTCGATTTCAAGTTTATTGAATTAATGAACAAAATCACGTGTGTGAAATGAATGTGAGTTTAGCTACGACGAAAATGACAGGGGTTTACAGTTTCATTTTAAAATTCTTACTTGGTTTCGACGTTTCTCCGTTTGCGTCAAAATCAAGAAAATCAAAGAAGAAAGTGCTATCTAATAGAATCATAGTTTCTCAACGGTTGAATTAACGCTACCATACTGGGTTTACAATTTCATTTGAAGATTCATGTTGCACATTTCCTCCGCAATGATATGACTTTCGCAGCGATAATCAAAGGTGTAATATAACAAATTTTATTTTTGCTTCATTTACTCGGAATCGAAATAATTTTGTGCCATGGCTACTTATACCAATACCAGTCATTTTCACAGGTACTTCTCAAAGTGGAAAAGTATCCTCTAATCTGTTTACCGAACCCGAATTTATTAGATATTTAGACAGATTCATCGATGCTTTCTTAGGAAATTTTATCGCACGCAACGTCTTATCCGGCGCTGCAACATAAACATAGCCGCCATGCAACGTAACATAGTAATTGTTTCACGTGGTCATTTTACCATAGTCGTTGGAATAGGACCTAATTCTTTTTTATATAACAAGCCATAAAAACGGCGAAACGATCGAAAATCTCTGAATCGTTGCAAAAAGTGAAGAATATACCAATGGTCCGATATCGGTTGGTGAATTGTACGAGCACGAAGAAAGTGAATAAGAAAATGAAATTGAACTTCACAGTGATGAGATTATAGACAAAGAAAATGTTCAGCAGTCCTCGGTAAGTGAAAAATATTCGGAATTCACGTGCTCGTGTTCTGATGAGAATGAAAGTACACATCATCGAAATTGCCAGTTGGTAAAAATAAGTGTCTAATTATATTATTATGGTCGTCATCAGCAGTTATAATTCCGAAACGTGAAATCCTTTTGTAAGACAGTAATAAATTGACAAATATAAAAGTATTTGTACAGGTTTCGGTGGAAATAGTTTACTGCGTTCCAGTATTAAAATAAAGCGTTTAATTAAATTTTGTAGAACGTATGATGATTACCAGGCTGAAGTATCGACTTTTCCAGCTGCTTCATCGTGTACACGCGAATGAAACGCCTCGGAATATCCATATCCACAACGATTTGACGCAAAATGTACGAGATCGTATCACCGTATTCAAATGTAGAGCGGTATATGAATAGATTTCGTTCGTTACGGGTCTAATTCATTGTTTGCGATATACTACAGCCTCGTCACTCGAAACGCGAAAACCGAGTACACTATGAATCAGAAGTGTGCTGCTGTACACTAGGGTGCATGGTAGTATACTGTTTATTGATACGAACAAGGACTTCAATTGATTACAATCCCTTTCACCGTTCAGTTAAGAGCGAGTCGGGTTTCCGTAGGGAAAATGGAGATCAAGAGGGAGAAATTTCTATTGTTCCCTCGATTCTGATTGGTCGGTCAAATTTGTAAACTTTCAGGTAACTGGTTAATTTGGAAACTTAAGAATTTGGGAATTTAGAAGGTTGAAAATTGGAGAACTTTGGAATTTGTCGATTTGGAAATTTGAAAATTTTTGAAGCTATGATTTAATTTGGGCAATTAGAAATTTGGAGATTTGAAAATTTTAGAAGAAATGATTTAATTTAAACAACTAGAAATTTGGAGATTTTTGAATTTTACAAGGTATGATTTAATTTAGGCAATTAAAAATTTGGTAATTTGAAAATTTGAGAAGGAATGATTTAATTTAAACAACTAGAAATTTGGAGATTTTTAAATTTTAGAAGGAATGATTTAATTTAGGCAATTAGAAATTTGGAGATTTGAAAATTTGGCCAAATAAATTCGTAAATTAAGGGACTTGAAAATGAGGGAAATTGACAATACAAAAATTGATAAATTTTGTCACTTGAAAATTTGCAAATTTGAAACTTTTGGAGCCCGTGAATAATTATATAAACTAATTTACGTTCCACCCCGTAGTACTTTATTTCTAATCAAAAAGTTCATCGAACACATGTAAAGCTAATGTTAATCAGTCCGTTTTATTAATCAGAGTTCCATGATTAATTCTTCCGCATAATGAGTTAGAACAATGTTAGATTCCGTGGAACTTGCTGCCGTCATACAGCCGGTTTTAAAAAGAATAAAAAAGTGTTGTAGCGATAACTCACCGACAAATACAGCGGTGCTGTTGTGTCGTGGATCGTAAGGGCAAAGTCCCAGCCCGTCCGTTTCGCTCTCTTTCACGTATGCGCCATCCTGAAACATAAACAAGAAATTATCGGGTTAGAAATCGCGTGAGAAAGTTGCACCTTTTCGTTCAACGCTTAACAACTTATATGCCTATTTGTAGCGATTAGCACCCGCCTGTGTTTTTCGTGCAACATCTTCATTTTTCACGTGACGGTTATGTACTTCATTTGCGCCATGTTTGTACATTTTATAATAGCAGGTGTTTAGCTGTCTATACCATTATCTACCTACTGTATTACCCAGATGGTATCTTAACGCGTTAACGAAGGAATGAGGTACTAGAGGTACTTGAAAAAGTCGCGATTTAAGTTTTCTCGTTATTCTAAACTGCTGCGATAAAATAGCTATCAAATTTAATTATTCAACTTGTAATGATATAGACTTTTTTAAAATCAAACATTTTTTCTCTCTCCGCGTTTTTCTTCTACATTTGACTAAGTATTCAATTACCGAATCTCAAAATTCCTAAATTTAGAAATATTCAAATTTCCATCTCATACCACAAAGAAAATATTTCTCATAAGGAAAAATGTCGAACAAGATGGTTCAAAGTATGTTCCTGGGACCAAGTTTACAGTGATTCTTGTGCAATTGCATTATTTTTTTAATTGAAATAATTCTTGCGGTTGGACTCCTCTCTACGTAAAAAATTACTGGGGCACAATAGTAAAAAAGTGATTCCTCATCGCGGTATTTTAAGAAAATATCGTTATCGAAGATGCTGGTTCATGGTAGCCAAATTTGGAGTTCTTCCAGCAAGATGGTGCACGTTCACCAGTGATTATTCAATATTTAAAAAATAAGTATGGCAAACTCATTGCTACACCTCGATATCTTGGCCAGCCCACCCGATCTGATCCCCTCGATTTTTTCTATGGGGTTATTTGAAAGATTTACGCAAATCCTATAAATTCTGTGGGATCTAAAAGAACGGGTGCAACAATAAACAGATCGCCTTTACTCAGTTATGAAAATTGCAAAGCGTCTGAAAGGTACAGTAACTAAGCGTTCGAGCATCTTCGATAAATTTTCTTAAAATACCTCGATATTTTTCTGCTCCTGTACCCCAATACTCTTTTACGTGAAATAGCAAAAGAAATCCAACTGTGTAAATTATGGGCTTCCATTTAAGAAAAACAGTGCAATTGAATGTACATGCATCAGTACACTTCTAACAAACTGAATGGGACCACTTCTCATTGGTCCTATGAATATATTTTTCTTTGTACGATTCTTTTTGCTTTGTCATTTTTCTTTACCCGCACTGGTAATGGAGTTATAATCTGATACAGTTGCATGAACCACCCCTTATATTACAGTCTAACTTTATTTCAGACAGTATCAAAGAATCGAATGACTGCTCAGATTTCCCTACAGTATTTTTAAGTAAATCCTGCAACGTAATCAAACGCTCGTTCGTCCAGGTGTACAATTTAGGGGCAGACAAATGAAATTAGATTCCTTGCAAGTTATCGAATTCTGGTTACCTAGTTCGAGTAACTAATTTCCTAATTATACCGAGCGTCGTGTTACAAATACAATTGTAGCAGTTAAGGCAAATCGAATCGATTTGATCCACCTAACTATTAACCGAACTCGAGTATACGGTGTAGTGTTACACGAAGCTAACTCTGACCCAGAGGCGTCGCTATCGAGCACCCTAGGGAAATTTCTTTGTAAGAAACTCCTCTCGCGAAAGTGAACCCGCTTCTTACCGTCTCTCCATCGTAAAAACCAACGAACAAAAAAGAAGTCATTCAACTGAAATTCAATTTAATGTTATCGCTCTTTTTATCGACGCGATTATCGGCTAATCATTCTTTAATGAAACGAACATCAGTTTTATACGGGAACTTTTTAATCTTCGCACGTCTTTCAAACTGTTTAGAATGATTATTTCATGCTTTATAATGAATTTATCTGTGGGTTAGTGTATCAACTGTATGGGAAAAGCTGTTTTAAGGACGTATATGTTGATAAGTAAATAAGTATGTATTGGTATAGTTGTAAATAAAGATACTTTCGATATATTTCAAGGTATATGTTAATTCTGTCACATTCGATTTTACAGAATTTCAAAATTCTGTAGTCTCATAGCTGAAAAAGACCAGGGTATGAAATTTCAAAAATTCCAAAGTTACAAAATTTCAAATCTTCAAAGCTATAAAAATCCAACTCTCCAAAGTTATAAAATTCTACATCTTCAAAGTTCCAAAACCCAAAAATTGCGAAGTTCCAATATTCCAAGCCTCTGGAGCTTCAAAATTCCAAAGCTTCCAAGTGAAAGTCCAAACATTTCAACGTCCCTAACTTCCAGAACCTAATATTCTAAACTTCCACCTCAAACTACGAAATCTACAACCGACGAAGTCCAACTACAGCAGAAAACATACACTTCCAGTCCCACTAACATATTCCACCAAATCTACACCTACAATTAACATAACCGCGGGTAAAAAGTATTTCAAAAAATACTAGACTTCGTAAAATCTTATGAAAAATAGTGTTGATTCAATAAATCCGTATACACATGTTTATTTAATTCTCTTAAAAAATGCCCAGAAAGACAGAGAAAAGACAAAGTGTTAAGTGTTAAGAGAGAAAAAGGTTAAAATGTCAGGTTACATTTATTATTGAACCCTAAATTTAATAAAGATGAAGATCAAGTCAAGATAAAAGTTTGTCACATTCGAACTGTACTGTTCAAATTTAATATTTAAAATTGAAATGCAGTGTACTACTCGAGTCTCTCACCACATAAAATAAGGGGTTAATCCTCTGCATTAAAATTTCCCAGATATCCCTGTGTCTCGATTACATTGTACCTGTATTCGTAGAAGTTCATCGTGGTCGCAAATTGGAGCCGTAACTGTATCTAAAATGGCACGTCGCAAACAGATTGTTTGAATATCTGCTTGTTAGCTCGGTCCGTTGTAACATCCAAGAGAAGCAGTATGTAAATTATTCAAAATAATAATAAACTCTGTATTGTTGAAACAATCACTGCTATCCGGTGTTTCCACGGTCTATGAATCTTGTCAAATATTTATCACAAAATTTCCTTTCGTATTTGCATAATCTAATTTCCGCGGCCGAACGTCTGACGTTTCGTGAAATATCAGGATTAAGAGGATCCTAGGGGAATTCCCCGAAATTCCCAGTAGCGTACCGATTCGTACGAGAGTTCAGGAACGATCTTAACCCCAGATCCCGAGAAGAATACGCGAGACATCTCGTTTAACAGCCTCTACGAGCAGATGTAATCTCTTCAAGGCGAAAAGAAGTTTATAAAGTACATAATGCCAAGCCGGAAGTTCGTCTGAACCTCTAAGAACACGTATAACGAGATAATCCTTTCGAGAAGTAACCTTACGACAAAAGAAACGTAGTTACGAAGCAAATTGCAACGATGAAGTTGAAAGTTGAATCGGGGATTCCTCGGAAATTGTAGCATGGAGTTATGGTCCTGAATTCTATCTAACAGGATCGGCTTACAGATACTCGATAATTTACTTGCATTGCTACTCCTGTTTTTACTTTTCAGTATTGGCTTTTCTTTTTAGCTGGGATTGTCTCTTTTAATCTTACTCTTGCTTTGTAATAATGTATATGTTGGTGCAACGTAAAATTATTAATATTTTTATGAAAATAAGAGTGGTTAAATTCTTCAATTCTGAGATTGTAAAATAAATAAATATACAAATTTGGAAATTAGAAAATAACTTCTTAATTCTAAATTTTTTAATTTGTAAGTTTTCAGAGGTCAAAGTTTATAAATTTCTACGATTTTAAATCTTTGAACTTAAATTTCACAAATTCAAGATTTCGAAGATCTAAAATTAAAAAATTTCTAAACAGTCTAAATATTTTAAATTAACAAATTTCTAAAAATTTCTAAATGCCAAAATCAGTAAATTTCCAAATATTCAAATACTAAGATTTCTAAATTTCCAAATTCTTACACCATCAAATTTTATATTTTTCGAAATCTCTAAATCTGAAATTTCCGAATTCACAAATTCTCAAAATCAATTTTCTACATTTCTAAACCACTTGATCTCTGAAATTTTCTACTATACTTTTTGAATTTTCAAATACGATATTTCTATAAATACAACATTTTAAATAGAAACAGGAAACATTTTATTTTTGATGTGAAAGACAAATACATGTTTTTCGACTTCAGTTTTATGGACATATTTACAAACGTCAAAGCGACGAGTTTATTTACCAACATTTTTCCAGTTTTTGGATATAGCAGCCATAAATTCTAGTTTTTCGACAACTAAAGAAAATAAGCTGAATTCAGAGAATTCGTGTAAAAATATAACCACTTACAGCTTAATAGGTTAAATCAATGCATAATAATTAACACATGTATTAGCATTTTTAGATAATTAACACCTGATATATAAAATACATTATTTTTCGTTCAAAAAATATACATTCTTTTTTTTCTATACAGTTTCTGGTCAATATTTAAATATTGATATTAAATATTTTGGAAACAATGTCAGTCAATTATGTCATTTTCAAATGTTATCAAATACAAAAATAAAATAAAATTAAACTAAATTGAAATATAGCAAATCTTCTTAAGAATCATTTATGTCTTGCACAACATATGTAAAATAAAAAATTGAATTTATATTAAATTTATAAAAATTGATTTCATAGTACATATAATACAACTTTTAATTTTGTAAACTATTAACTTCACTGTTAAATTTTGAGATCACCATGCTGCTCAATTGGTTCAAACTAGCTAGTGTCAGAAAATTAAGTGTCATCATGGTAGCTGTCATGTCAGTCACCAATGTTAAGAATTTATAATTTACAAGTCAACTTCCGTAATTGTTACTAATAACAATATAACAAAAATGCAACAAAAGAATTGACTGAAATTATTGAAATTAAAAAATCATTATTATTGTCCGTCAAAACTATCTTTACCAACAAAAATATTCCTCTGCTCACGTGCATCTCTTTATCAACGACACAACAAACATAACACAAATCCCGCAAAAAGAGTCAAACACATTCTTCGTTCACTTCAGAACTACCTACCCTCGCAGTTCAGACTTATCGATAGAAATATTGATTCCCCTCTTCATATTTCTTCCGCAAACTTCCTGTACTTTTACCTAGTATCGAATCGGTAGAATTACCATGTACCACTGATTTATTCCATTCCCCGCGAGATAAATCTCCTTCATCGCTGACACCCGCGCAAAAAAAGGTATCTAGTATCAGTATCATTTCTATACCGGCGGGAAATAAATAAAAATTCCAAGTCTCCCAAAAGGAAACAATAGCTGGCCAGTGACTCTCAATGTAGCTGGCAAAAACTCTCGCAGGAAGCGATTGCCGTGGATATCGGTTGGAATCTGATCAACAAAAGCTAACCCCTTTAAAAGACTCTGTTCCGTCACCCAGTTTCCGAAATCTCAGCTTCTGGACGGCGGTCGAAAGAAATAGAATAAAAATAAAATAGAGAAAAAAAAGAAAAAAGGACGTAGAATCGACGACACACGAACCACCGGTACACTGGTTGGTTGCACACAATCGATACATTGTGTGCACGTCGCGAAGAAGCGACGTCGAGATTGGCCCGTTTCGCCAAGCACTTTATTCCCATCCCGTTTCGCCTTTTCTCGTATTTGTACTTCCGGCAGAAGTGCGCCAAGAAACGTCGAAGGAGCAAGTTCGGAGAAAATCCGCACGTTCTGGCAATAATTCGTCCTTTTGGAACCGCCGAGAAAAAAAGATGGGACCGAACGGTTCGATTGTTTCCGCGTATTGTGGAGACAGGGACAAATCTGACGTTTAGGGTTATGATCCTAGGGATATGGACTTTAGGATATGTCAGATCCTGGCGAGTTTGTATAGGAACGGGACGTTCGTTTATTTTTGGGGATTTTTGAGAATTTTGGTAAACATTGGATCGAGTATTTGGGGACGTTGGTGTAGGAATTTGGGGAGTTGGAGATTTATTGATATAGGGATTTAGGCAAATTAGGAATCTGAGGATGTAGATGTTTGGATTGTTGAGATTTGGGGAGTTAGGGATATGAAAATTTAGAAATTTTGGGATCTAGGAAATTTGAAAATATAGGTTATTTGAGAATGTAGAGATATGGAAGTTTACCAATTTGAAGAGGTGGATATTTAGTAATCTTGAGATATGGGGGTTCAGAGATATAAAAATATAGAAATTTAAAAATATAAGTATTTGAGAATTTAGAGATATGGAAATCTAGAAATTTGGGGATCTAGGAAATCTGGTAATCTAGGGATATGGAAACCTAGAAATTTGGGAATGCAGATATTTGAGAATCTCAGAATTTGAAGATATAAAGACAGAAATTTAGAAGTTTGGGGGTGTAGAAATTTGGAAATCTAGGAATATAGAAACCTAGTAATTTAGAAACGTAGATCTTTGACAATCCTAAGATTTAGAAATACAGAAATACTATAACCAATACATACGAAAATTTACGAAACCCCAGATACAAAAATTTAAAAAACAAGAAATTTAGAAATTACATCATATCAAAACCTTAAAACTAAAAACCCTAAAAATACAAAAACTGAATAATTCAAAAATTGAATGACCTGACCTTGTAAAATTACAGAAACTCAATAATATAAAAATGTACCAAAACCTTAAAACAAAAAACCCTAAAAATACAAAAACTGAATAACCCAAAATCGAAGGACCTACACTTGTAAAATTCCCCAAACTCAATAATATAAAAATATGCAAATTAAAACAACCCAAAAAATTTTAAAAATCACGAATGCACAAATTTGAATATCTGAAATCGTGAAAAATTCAGATAATTGAGAATTGAAAACATTTGTTCGTTTTTATATAAGTATTCAAACGCAAGAAGCTTAAGAACGAACCCGATTGTGGATCGACTCTATTACAGAAACAATTATTGTTCTCGAGCTTTTAATGCTCCAATTATTCCTCGAATAAACTTCTGATTTAATAAAGTTGTACGAGAGGGGAAAAACGTAAAGAGCTATTAAATAAGACGATTGTGGTGGTCAAATTACGGTGCTGTCACAACCAGTCATCCATACAGCTCGTTTAAGAAGTTTTTAGCTTTTCAAGAGAAATAAGCTGGTTTGCGAGTTCAATCTTGAAATTCATTTTCGTGTAAAATGTCGACAACCGAGGATAAAAACAGCCATGTGTAATGTGCCATATGATGATGAAAATGAACTTCTTAATGCAATTTTTCAATTTACTGAACATTTAGTAACCTGCTGGTGTATAATGCAATTTGTTCTCTGACGGTTGGAATAAAAATCAGTTTAAAGTGGCAGTAATGAAGTAAATTTGAATCACTTTCGGTGTTGAGAATTTAATGCGTTGTCGACACAGTGCTGACAATTTAATAAAATAAAAATTCTGTGATAATAATTACATAAAATAATGAGTGAGTGATGAAAATTCAATAAAATAACGATTCAGTGGTGATAATTCCATAAACTAGTGATAAAGTGATCACAATTCAATTAAATGGTGACTCATTGATGATAATTCAATTAAGTTAATGATTCAGTGATGAAAATTAAATAAAATAAAAATTCAGTGATGACATTCAATAAAATAGTGATTCAGTACTGGCAATTCCAATGCTGAAAATTTAATGGACTGATAATAAATAATGTTTGTATTTCAGAATTCAGAATTCCAACCGCTAAGAATTTAACGCGTTGAAAATTCGACATATCGAGTATTTTAGTGACTGAAACTTGAATGTGTTGAGAATTCTACAGAATAAGAATTCAAGACTTAATAAATAAATGCTATAAATTCAACTCGTTAAAAATTTCAACCAGTGAAAAGTCGTATCAGAAACTGTAAACCTCAAAAATTTGATGTATCAAAACTTACTCTCACTGACAAATCAACACATTTCGAAATAAACGTATAATTAATTCAAAGCAATTAAAAATAAACCCACAAGAAATTCGAAATACTCAAAAATAAATACGTAGAACATTCCCTATTATCAATTCTGCAATACCTATCCAAAAGAAACTCCAAACCATCAATAATCCTAGTATCACAAACAAATTCACTTTCATAAATGGCTCAATAAACACAGAAAAAGCACCGCTCAGTTTAATAAAGAACCAGCGAATATCCCGATAAAAGCAATAATTTCAGTTTCCACATCGATCGGTAACGCTGAAAGAGCTCGTTAAACAATCCGATTGCATAAAAGGGCGAAAACAAGCTTGTCTAACGTCGAAGCCGGTAGTTTCATCAATCTTCGTCGACTAAATCATTTCGTTGGTGGGATCGATAGTTCGTAATCATCGTCGGGGGAACGTTAACCGAAGTGAAGGTAGTAGAAAAGCTAGGAAAGACAACAAGTCCCGTGGGACAACTTATCTTGCGAATAAACAGACCGCAACGGGCGAACGAGAGCGCTGCGAAGTAAGAGAGGGCTGCGAAATAAGGAGAGGGGGCGAAATAAGGAGACAGGTTAAAGGGTGCAGGTAAACCGTTTGCGGGAAGAGGGAGCAAGTTCCGTTCGCGAAAGGAACAAGACTGGAAAAGCTGGAAACGAGATACAAGAGGAAGCGGAGGTAGAAAAGTTGATCCTGGGGATGGCCGGTACGTGAGACAATGGTGCAGGATGCAACCGCGGTTACAGGAGAACGCATACTCGACCGCACGGAGTTCCAATTTCTTTATATGCATGAATGTCGGAACGGTTACATTCGCGACGTTGCTGTGGTCGTTGCTGCTGATCCATTTCGCTCGTGAAAGTTTTCGAATTATACTAGGAGTCCTGCAGGAATTTGCGAAAAATAAGAAATACCTCGGACAAGCGCGGTACACCACCCATGGGGAAACTGGCGATGTACGGAAAGGATCTGAACGCTCGATATTACACGCGGGAGTTGCGTTTTTAGGGGAAATTCTGATATGCAGATGAGGCTGCTGGATAGGATGTACTGTTTCGGAGTTAGGTATTTTGCTTGGTAATTGATTATTAGGGGCAAATCGATATGGGGGAAAGGAGATCTTGTTTGTTTTGATACTGAATTCGATCACCTTTTGTAGGGAAAGTGGAGCTGTAGTTTAATATTACATCGAGAGTTACGTTTTTGGGGAAAATTGTGATATAGAGAGACGAGGGTGTTCAATCATTCAATATACTATTTGACAGTTACTAGGACCTTTACTTGGTAATTATTGTTGACTATTAGGTAAAAGTCGATATGGAGAAAAGGAGATCTTGCATTCTGTTTTGATACTAAATTCAATCACTTTTATAGGGAAAATGGAAGTGTAGTTTAATATTACACCCGGAGTTATGGTTCTTGGAGAAAATTGTGATATAGAGAGAGGAGAGTGTTCAATCATTCAATTTACTGTTTCAGAGTTACTAGGTACTTTGCTTAGTTATTTACCACATAAAATTGAGATATGGGGAAAAGGAGATCCTGCATTTGCTTTCATTTCAAAATAAATTATTTCCCTAGGGAAATTAGTGATTTAGTGACAGAAGGATTTGTGGTTTGATATAAAACCCGTGAGTAACTTTAGGGAAAATTGTGATATAGAAAGAGGACGTTCAATCACTTGATAAACCATTTAAAAGTTACTAAGTATTTTGAGAGGTACCTATCTCCCTAAAGAGACCCAACATTTGATACATAATTTACTTACTTTTCTAGTGAAATTGCCAAGTTGTGTTAAAAAACAACCACTCACAATTGGTTCATATTCCTAGCTTCCTAGGGAAAATAGCAATGTGAGGAAAAACTGAGATCTCACCACTCATTACAATACTTAAAAGTCACTAGGCAAAATTTCCCTAGAAAAATGATATGGAAAAGTAAGGTTTGTCTTATTAGTACCCTGGAAAGTTACTAGATATTACGTACGATAAAACTTCTCTATGAAAAGTGGTAATATAGGTCCCATTATTGCCATGAAAACAACAAGCAAATAAAAATAAATTATTGGCATAAAAATAACAAGTAGATAAAAGTAAATTATTCGTATAAAAATAACAAGTAAATAAAACTAAATTATTCGCATAAAAATAACAAGTAAATAAAACTAAATTATCCGTATAAAAACAAGTGAATAAAAATAAATTATAGGCATAAAAACAAGGAAATAAAAATAAACTATTCGCATAAAAGGAACAAGGAAATAAAAATAAACTACTTCCACAAAAAGCAGTAAACTAAAAATAAAATACTAGCACAGAAAGAACGAGCAAATAAAACTAAATTGTTTGCGCAAAAATAATAAACCGGTAAAAATAAATAATTCGCAAATAAAAATGGCCAGTATTGTGGTATCACGATAAACGTGTAGGATCAATATCTACAAAAGCGACAAAATAGAATCCCTCTTCCTATATCGCCGTTTTTCCTACGCGAAGGATCCCAAAAGCATTTGCGTCAAAGTAGAACTAATTCACGATGATTTCGGGACATCTCATCGATATTTTACGGTTTTCGTACGCTTTGAAAAATGTCGACGCGCAAAAAGCGTTTTCCGCTAAATATTCAGCACGAAATAAAAAGAAAAGAAAAATCGGCGTCAGTGAACGATCGAAAGAAATTAGGTTAATATCAGCAATGAAATTTCTTATCGTGAATAATGAATTTTCGATTAGCCAAGGTTTCGTGCGTTCGTCGCGTTCTGTTTCCACGAAACACGCCCGAAGAATCCATTCACTCGCATCACGCGATCTTATTAATTATTCCCCGATGCACGGACTAATTAGCGTCGAAAATTCGCGCATTTGCCTGGATCGAGTCAGGATTCATCCAGGGAACTTCCAGGCTCAGAAAATTACCGTGTTCTCGTCCAAGCAACTCCAATTAGGAGGGTTGATAGGTACATGCGATGCGAAACCTTGTGTGCATCGTTTCAATCCTACGAAAAGGGGGTGAAACAGGAAATAATAACGCGTACGTAATAGAAAATGGAACGAACGAGGGTCAAACGTGCAAAACTTCCCTCCAATCAGCCACTCTACGCTCTACGACTTTTTCCAAAGGGGTTCTGAGCTTTTTTCTACCAAGCAAAATTATTTCGTCTAATGAGTTTATTTTTAATGACATTTTTCATCGCTTCTGACAACTATACGGTACACAAACATTTATGGTAAATATTGCTCTTTATTCACGAGGAAAATGTTTATTGTAAATAAATAATATTTGCATTAGCTGGACGTACATTTAACGTTTACTGTACATATTAAACGTATTTTTAATGTTTAATGTACATTTGAAGTATATTTTTAAGGTTTGCACTGTTTATTAGGGTGAAAAATTTGTGATTCAATTCGGATTGAACTAATTATTTTATTGTAATAAAGTAATTTATTGTAATAAAAATTACAGCTACAATTACTTTAAAATCAAATGATAATTATGACATCTTTTAATGAAATTACAAATACAATTTTATTTTGTTCTAATTTCTCTTCAAAGAAATTAAAATTATATTTTCTTTTGCCTGAAATTACAGTTCTAATTTATATTTAATTATATTACCAGTGTAATTTCCTCTAAATAAAATTATAATTGCAATTTCCTCTAAATGAAATAATAATTGCAATTTCCTCTTAATAAAATTATTACTGCAATTTCCTCTAAATAAAATTATAACTTCAATGTCCTCTAAATAAAATTATAACTTCAATGTCCTCTAAATAAAATTATAACTTGAATTTTCTCTAAATAAAATTATAATTATAATTTCTTTTCAACAAAATTAAACTCATAATTGCTTTTTAATTAAACAATCATCCTATCGTTTTAGTAAAATTATAATAACAATTTTTCTTTAACAAAATTACTACTATATGTTTCTTTTTAACAAAAGTACAATCATAATTTCTTTTTAATAAAATTACAATTATAATTTTCTTTTAACGAAATTATACTTCTAGTTTCTCTTCTAAGACGTTAAAATGATATTTTATTGTATGAAAGTATAATTTTGATTTCTCTCTAACGAAATGCCAATTATTTCTTTCAAATAAAATTATATTTCTCAGTGGAAATAAATATCACTCGATCGAATTACTTTCTAATTTCTTCAAGACAATATTAATCACAACCAAAAACATTGCTAACATAGTCACCACTAATAATTACTTTTTAATACGATACAGAAATAGTATAATAAAAAATTCATTCACTTCACACACTTTCTTCAAGAACCATCTTCCTAAACATTAAATTTCATTGAACAATTCAAAAGAATTATACAAATTTCCGTTAACATTCACCATATAAAACTGCCAACTCTTCACAACTATCATAAAAACCATAAAAACCAACCAACAACACAACTTTCAAACAATCACCCACTTGGAACCGTCTTTTTCTAAAAACCCCCATAAAAAAATTTGTGAACTCATTTCTCCCAAACTTCCCTCATCAAACTCGCATATCTACAAATTCCCCGTACTTTTCCGTCAACAGCATCAAATCCTCTCTACCCCGAAACCGTCCATTCCTCTACCATAAAAAACCGATAAATCTTTGATCGCGGCCTCTGCTATGAATAAAATAATGTTTCAGTGAAATTTCGACGTATTTACCGATCAGATTATAAAGTTACGATGGGCGCGCCATAAAGCGTGCGCTCGGGAGCGTTAAACCCGAGGAAAATTGAGGAGACGTTCCGGAAACGGTGCCCGCGACAAATCACGGCTCGGCCGATCGATACTGTACCGATCACCAAGATAACGCGACAAAGCTCGACCCCTTTTGTTTGCCCTTACTCGTTTTAATAGGACAAAGGCGAGAAGGGAGTCGGTAAAATGACGATGGAGAACCGCGGGAACAATGTCCTCGAGCCTCTATCCATCGACGATCGGCAACGCGTTGAAATTATAATTGAAATTTTTGGATCTCCATTAAGCTCGGGCTTTAATGAATTTTGTTCGGGATTACAATCCGGCCTGGATGAAGTAGGGGCAGATGAATTGATGCTCCAAGTATCTGCAGATTCATTATATTCTCGAATCGCGTTACGCTGATACGTGATAATCAACGAAATTTTCCGCGATCGATCGATCGATAATCCCGTAACGAGGCCAACCACTCCGGAAAGAGTGGAAATCGCATATCGTTTTCATGCTCTGCCGTAATGTAATTTATTATCGGAGAATTATTGATGGAACATCCCGATCAATCGATGGTTAATCGCAGCGTTCAAAAGGTTTCCAAGACATTACAAGGAATTTCTGTTGTTTCCGAACTGATTCGATAATTTTATTGTAGTTGTAGGGTTTGCTTTCATGTGCATTGTGTAATTGTTTTAGTGGGGAGTTGTGGAGTACGTTGGTTTATTATTTTAATACGGTGGAAGGTTGTAGAGCATAGGTTTAATGAAAGTTATGATAATAGACGTTCTGTATTAACTTGCCATATTCCATGAACTAGGACAGGGGTCGACAACCTTTCTGGAGTTAAGAGCCATTTTTCCCGATGTGATAAATTATTTTTTTAAAGAGCCTAATATAAGTACATACATCGGTATGTATTAGAAAAAATAATATAATATCTGCTGTGAAACATGTATTTGCAAAATTTTGAAACCAGGAATTTTAAAAATATATTCAATAAAAAATATGTTCAATTACATATGTTTTTTTTATACACTACATTTGTAATTATAATTTCCATTAGATGGGGACGAATGTGTTGTCTTATCACCCATAAAATTAGCAACCCAATATTCAGGTAAATGTATAAGAACTTCGTTTGCAAGGTGTATCGACCTATCCTGACATTTCTCTAACACGCTCCGGAGTCCTAAAGAAAGTTTTATAGCTAGAAACACAGAGCTACGTTCACGTATGCGTGTCCCCGACATGTTGACCTCTGATGGTTCAACTCTGCTTTATTAGAGCAACTGTCTTCATTGTTCTAACCCGGTGACGTGCATACGGAAAGTTTCACTACGTCCTTTCATGGTTACTCGTAATAAATCTGATAGAACGTTAACGGGTCCACGCGAACGAGTCGCACCTTGCTGATGACAGCTTTGATTCGTGTGCGTTCATTTTCGACGGAAACGTACATTGAACTCGTTCGATAACGTTTACCAACGTATCGATATTACGTTTCCGATCTTCATTTTAACATATAGGGAGAACAAGAGACTTCTTTCAAACTTAATTAAAATGAATTACTTTGAAAGGACATATTAAAATGAATATAAAATATTAAAATGAATATATATTAATTTAAAATGAATGTGTTATAATGAATTAATTTGAAATGAATCATAACGAATTAATTTAAAATGAATTTGCTATAACGAATTAACTCAAAATAAATCCATTAAGAGTTAAGAATTATTTTAAAATAAATTAATTAAAACGAATGAATTCAACTGAATTATTTTGAAATAATTAGATCATTATTGAACTTGTTTTAAAATAATTTTTGAAGTAACTACTTTGGATGTGCGATTGTTACCGTTGAAACAACAAACCAGGAATTAAAAGTTGGCGTAGCAGTATGTTACTTGATAAACTGAACTTCTAAGAGCCTTTGCTTATAATTGTGTCTTGGTGAAACTTATTGTTGGAACTCTTTGGTGTAGCACTACGTCTCTTAGTTAGATGGAGAGTTGGTACTCCTTAATGTGATATATATTCTAGGTACGAGCCAAAGGTCGTAGAAATAGTGCTACACAAATTAAAGCTAAAGGAGTACTCCGTGTAACGTTGTATGTCCTGAAACGCGACAATTAGTGGAACGTGTAGTCGAGAAAGTTACGGTATTTTCAAGCGGAAAATTAAGTAACGTAATTATGCAGGGAACGTTTCATTCCATTTTTGCATTGTTTTCAAATTCCAAAGTTTTCAAATTCCACCACTCGCAATATCCACAGTTATGAAATTCAAAAATGTATAAATTCAAGTTATAAAATTCAAAAATCTATAAATTTCAAAGCTGCAAAAATTCTCAAAATCTAAAGTTCCACAGATAAAAAATACCAAAATTACAAAATTCCAAACTTCCCACGTTTCAAAACCCCGAAACTACAAAGTGTCAAACTTCAAAAACTTCAAAATTCCAAACTTCTAACGAGTCAAAGTCCTAACATTTCAACCCTCCTAACTTCCAAAACCTAATATTCTAAACTACCACCTCAAATTACTAAATCTACCACCAACGAAGTCTAACTACAGCAAAAAACTTTCAGTACCACTAACATATTCCACGAACTCTACACCTACAATTAACATAAACGTATTAACACCATGATAGCGATCACTCCCTCCCATAATCGTGTTGTCAACCAACGTTTGTCGATATCGACCAACTAAAACTACAACAACGCGAAATTAGTAGAATAGTAGAGAATAGATAAGAGGTACAGTCTCGTTACTATATTCTACCAACAAGATCTACGTTCTCCTTAACGCTTAACGGGCGGTCCATGTAAATTTACGTTTTTCCATACTGACTTCCTAAGACGGCCCACGTACATTTACGTTTTCGCTTGAATTTTTATTAAGCCGCGTTAGTTTTTCATTTTTATGCGCATCGAGTTTTTTCTCCTAACCATTAGTTGTGGTACTATCCGTCAGTCGAACCTACCGCAGTTTTGCTTCAGCTAGTATTTTTTAGTAATTTCGTAACCGTGAAAATGGCTAGCACGAAAGAGTTCACGAGATATACACGTCTCTGTCAGGTACTTCACGAGGTGAATGTTCTACAAAATATCACGCTCTTAAGAAATACGAGACACGCAAATAAACAACTTCGTAAAATCTTCTGAAAAATAGTGTTGATTCAGTAAAACTGCTGAAGAGAAAGAAAAAAAACAGCTGGTCTGTTAAGTGTTAATATTAGGTAGCGCGGAGCCGAGCATGGAAATAAAAGGATGATTTCTGTCGAGGTAGCTAGGCGATTACCGTGACACCAAAGTGTCCCCGGAACTTTGAAAATAAAGGAATTATATCCCTCACTTAATGTACTTCAAGATAATATCTTTAACCAACCGCGGGTAAAAAGTATTTCAAGTTGGAGTTCTAATTTACGGTACGAGTCTAAAAACTTTCTGATGGAACTTTCGGATGGCTGAACAAGAGTAAGAACACAAGTAAAGAATTCTCGGCTCAAGAATTGAAACGAGCTTTGCCGTTAATTAGAAGCTGCCAGATCAATTAACTCCTTTATCCTTTAAAAACCTCAGGAATCTCATTTTCTGGTTCACGTTATTAATTACATGTTAAATTACACACACGCTTTAACACCGCTTTTATTATTGCAAGGAATGCTTCATATTAATTTGATTATTAAATTGTAATAATATACATTAATACATATTTTTAATTCATTAATTGTTATAATCAATTATTTGATTATATTAATTACACTATTATTATAATTACATTAGTTGTACGATTATTAATGTATATCGATTCGTTTATTTGTCCTTGACTTAATAGCGAATGTATCTATAAACATACCCTTTTCCCTGATATACTATTAATCTTCTCCGATATTTTAATCCCTCCAATTAAGAACTTCAACTTCGATAAAGAGAAACTTTAACCAAAGAAAATCTATATTTTATTAAACACGTAATCTTATGAAACAAGAACCAGTAATTTTATTAAAGATAAACTATAGTTGAAGTTTTATTAAACACAGTTCATAATTATAATATCCTTGAAGAGATATACTAGAAATTTCACCGGAGACAAATTACAATTATAATTTAATTAAAACGAAAGTATACCTGTAATATAATCAAACAGAAACGATGTTAATTTCGTTAAAGAAATTATAATGGTTTCGTTAAATTATATAACAAAATATCGCGGAAAATTCACGAAATATTTCGCGACAACAATTTTTTCCAGGATCCTCGGAAGATTACGTTCGAGGTAAACGGTGAAATCCTTAAATAGGGCTTATGGTAAAATGGGCAAAGTACGTCAACTTTCGAGAAACGTTGACACAGCAGCGACTCGGCGCTGTACAAAAGGCTCTGAAGTCGTAGGGACGATATTCTGGAAGCAGCTTCGAGGGTGGCGGTTCGTAAGCAAGATAAGAAGATCGTGAACCGTGTAACCGGCTACGAGGAAGGCTAACAGGAACGTTTTAGAAGGAATTCGTATGCCATGGCCGTGCGAGGCTCGCTTCGCAGCCCTCGATTGAGTTAGCGAACCGTGCGACGAGTCGCGGAATACGCGAATCGCTCGTAAAATCGAAAGCTTCCTGCGAATGGCCTCGAACGAGGCGAGGGCCGATGAATACGTGATATCATCGTGCTTTTTCCGGTTACCTAGCTTCGTGATATCCTGCCCACCGACACAGTTCAATGTGCCCAGAGATTTCTCCTTCGCACGGCTTTCGCTACCGCCCTTTTCAAATTGCTTACAACTTTACAACTTGTTACTCCTTCGTTTTTCCGAACTTGTTAATCACCGTTAATGGTTTAACTGTTGCTGAAAGTTGATGGAGGTAATTTTATGGGAAAATGATACGTTGCTTGGGTCTTGTTAGCGAAGTTTTGTTTAACTTTTTAGTTCTTATATTGGTAAATGGTTTAGTAGGAAATGTTATTATATTACCATATTTTTCTATAGGAAATATTAATATTTTTATACAGAAAATGTTTGTATAGAGAAACTTTTAATAGAAAATATTTGTATCCAATCTGTTATAAATAAAATTGTACACAATTTTTATATGAATATTTCTGTGGAAATTTTGTATAAAATTTTCCTGTAAAAAATATTTGTACAAAATTCTTGTAGAGAAAGTATTTGTTTAGAAATTTTATATAGAAAATATTCGTGTAAGATTTTTATGCACAAAATATTATAGAACCAATAATTACATACCAAATAGTAAATTAGGAAAGTCATTCAAAATATTTGTGGAAAATTTACAACATATAAACATAAGAAATTAAAAAAGTCACATTATAATAATATTCCTAATATGATGTAACTTAAAGATTTGAAAAAAGAAACTTACACACCAAACAACCAATCAAAAAAATCCTCCAAAATATTCGTACCTCTTACAACACATGTACACAAAATTAAAAATCTCTTGTTATACCAATATTCCAGATCATAATATTCCTAACAGGATTTAATCAAAAAATTCATAAACAGAAACTCTTAAAACGTTCCATTGCAAACATCCAATTCCAGAGAACGACTTGACTGTGATTCCACGAAATAAAAGTATCGCGAAATGCCAGCCATAATACGGAATTAAAGTCCAAAATTCTAGTAAAACAGTGGCAACGTTTCGAAAAACAGGCAGAGTAAGTGTCGTAAGTGAAGACAATTTCGCAGAACGGTGGTACAGTTGATCGAAGGTCGCCGAGTAATTTTGCAAACGTTCCTGTTGATGGTTTCGCGGTAAACAAGTCTCGTTCGTTTATTCAGTTCGAAAAGTGGGGAATCGAAAAACAAGTAGAACTCTCGGTTGGTTTTGCGGAAATTGGCAAGCGGAACGCGGCATGCACCGTTCTTATCGAGGATCGCCGCCCGTTCCTTTTCCCAAACTACCATCCGTTCGCTCGTTTAACCTTCCAGATACTGTTTCTTGAACCGCCTCGCAATTACACGCTTCCCGCCAAAGTGGTTCCTGCGATGTCTGTCTGCCTGCTGCACGAACACACCCACACACGGGCGTATCCAAATTGCATCCTCGCGAAAAGCACGGGGAAATGAAAGAAACCGATTCGAGCCTTTTTAAAGTAGCTGCGAGCGCGAACGCTGGAATACAAAGTTGAGACCGGAAATACACCGTGTTGCCAAGCAATGAATCCATGTTCAAATTCATTCCAGACACACGCGAAAAGCTCTCGTGAGAAAACGCTTGGAATTCCCTTCTCAGGATGTGAAGTTTCTATTTAAGAAATGTAATTACAGGAGACCTGTTATACTGTCGTGAACGCCGGAGACGTATGTAAGCACATGGGGAACGCTGTTTCGGAGTTTAGTGGATTTATGGTTGCATTCGATGGTTCTCGAGGAACTTCGTACGGGAGGGTGTAGTGTGTTATGATACAATGAGAGGTAAGGTAGGAGGAACGGAGGATGTGCGAATAGGGAGAGTTAGATTGTAATTCGAGGAAATGCAATTCGTAACAATGCAACGAGTTAAAACGAAATTCGTAAGAATACGACGCGTTATAGTGCAATTTGTACGAACACAACGCGAGAAGACACAATTCGTAAGAGCACAAGGTGTGAAGACATAATTTGAAGAAATACAGCGCAATAAAATACAATTTATAAGAATGTGATAAGTGGTAATATGATGGGAAAGTACACAGTACGACCAGACACAACGCTTTGAAACACATCATAGTAGAAACTAAGGCAATCTAATACAATACATAGGTATTCAATGAGTAGTAATATAACGCGCTAGAGAACACCGCGTAGGAACTCAACGTATTGAAATACGACGCAAAGGAACACAACGCATCGAAAGACAACACGTAGGAACACAATGCGCTGAAATACGCCGCGTAGGAACACAACGCAAAGAAATACAAGATATAGGAACACAACACACCAAAGAACACCGCGCAAGAACACACCTTGTAGGAACACAACGCAACGAAGTACAACCTTCAGAAACACAGCCCACAAAAATACATGTAGTAACACAACGCATCCGAAACAGCGGATTATAACACAACTCGGTAGAAACTCAACAAGTTAGAACACAATATATAAACACAACTCCCGTTAATTAAACGCGTGGCAATGTAAGGTGAATGAACGCAGTCTAAAAGAGCATAAGACGTACTCTACGAACACATGGCGCATACAACGCTCAAATACGGAACAAAGCTCAATTAAAAATCTCATTTACGTACGATCCGCTTCTTATCGCGGTTTCAAAACTTAGCCCGGCACCGTGCTAATTATCATTAATTAGAAAAGTTGCGGGTTGCCTCTGTTGCTGCCCGGTGGCCTTAAAAAGGGAGGGAAAAAAACTTTTCGCCGCGAGAGCTCACGATAAATTTCATTGTGAAACAATAATTGCAAACGCCAGCGGAGATAACCGGTGAGTTTCTGCTTTGCCGCGGACGATACAATTTGTATCGATAGAGAAAGAAAGAGGAAAAAAAAAACAGCAACAGGCAACCGCGATGCATTTATATCGCGATTTCTTCCGCTGGTGTTTCGTGTACGATAAACGCAAACTCGTCGTGATTAACGATGCTAAATACGCTTTTTTGCTGGCGGCGATTACCATGGAGTTTTACGTTTCCTTTTCTTCCTCCGTTTAATACACCAGTAATATTCTATTAACGTTCAGTTTCGACTCTAATTAGATTAATCCTCGCCGACGATGAATCCTTGATGACCCATGAAACGATTCAAACCATAAACCTTTTGTCGAAGAATTCAATACAAAGCTCGTGTTTCGCTGTTCACCGTGTAACGCAATAATTGTTTGTCGTCGATATAGCATAATTAGCGAAATTATGCATGTTGACATTAATAAGCGATTAATTTGTAACGGTGCTGGCGACCTCGCGATGGAATAACAATGGTGAAATAATAGATATTCACGGTATTACGTTCGCGTTCGGCTATGAGAAATGAATAAAAATAAACCCAGAGGAAGAAAAAAATATCATAATAGCCGGCCTTCGTTTCGTTCAAAACCCGACGACCGAGTGAAACTGACACGATATCGCGTGCATGAAACGAATGCCGTCAACCATTTCGAAATACCGGCTATCAAAACACGGGGATGCGTGCGTGTTTTTTCTATCAAGAAATATATCCTTGCGAAAAATAAGCTGAACGAGGAAAAAGGTCGCAAAAACAAAAGGACACCGGGAAAATACTTGCAATCGCGTGTTTGTTTTCGCGGAAGCGAACAATATTGGAAAATAATACTCGAAAACAAACACAACGATGTTCGAAAAAAAAAACGAGATCGAAATAAGATCCGAAATCGAATTTAATTAATCGAAAGATTAATGGAAGGACCAAAAAACACCGTGAAATTCGTCGAACCGCGACCATAAATATGATAATTATTGTCTCGTAACCCCTGAAGAATCGATATATATCAAAAAATTGCCCGCATGCCAAAAAATCGCCGAAAACAAATTTGTCCCCGGAGCTGCAACAAATTACCCATGTCCAGGCTCTCTGTGTTCTCTAATTTGGCCGAAATCAGTAAACGGCCACTGCAAATTATAGGGGTGGTCCCAGTGAACAACGATCCATTGCTGCCCCACCCCCGTCCACCTTTTGTAAACAAGGGGTTGCAATTATTTCCGCCTGCAGGCTGGAAAATTTCAATGGTCGGCATTCGGAAGGGGCATGTCCCATAAATCTCGCGATAAAGCGATAGTTATTACGTGGCACTGCGGGAGACAGGGTCGCGAGAGCCCCATCTTCGCGTGCAATTTCTGCCGAGTATGAAAACTCGACTACAAATCGTACGCGTCCTGGGGTTCTATCTCGCCCACTCGAGCACTGTTCCATGATGATCGAAACGACAAACAACTCTGTAATAATGTATCGCGGGAACATCACCCACTACTAAAATTAACAAATTTCCTGCATATTTTAACTTTAAACTTTCCGTTTTGCACTGCAATGTTACTTGGGGCGGGACTTAGTTGCGTGATTTAATTAACCTAGACGCAGTTGCATCAAGGCGTGGTATAATTAACGTGGGCGTGATTTAGTTCCATGGGGGTGTGGTATAATTGATGTTACTGTGACCGCAAGTCCAGGGTAGTGGGGTGGAATTGACTTAATTGCATGTGGGCGTGGTATGAATAACGTGGGCGTGATTTAGTTATATGGAGGGTGAGGTATTAATTGACGTTGCCGTGACCACAGGTCCATGGTAGTGGAATAGAATTGACGTAGAACTGACTTAAATGCATGTAGGCGTGTCTAAGTTATTTGGAGGCGTGGTATACTTGACCTAGGCGTAGATTAGTTGTGCAGAACTTCAATATATTTGACCTACAAGTTACTGAATTACGTACAGAGATGTGATATAATTAACATAGGCGGGGTCAACTTAGATGAGGGCGTGGTACAATTGACCTAGGCGTGGTTTCACTGCGCAGAACAGTATGTTTAACCTGCATGTCACTGAATGACATAGAATCGTAATACAACGTGAATGCAGATAAGATGCATGATGGCGAGGTATGATTCACCTAGGCGTGACTTGTTTACACAAAAGTATGGTATGTTTGATCTGGGAGTTACTGAATTACATAGGAGTACCGTATAATTAACGTAAACGTGGCAAAGTTGTATACGGGCATGGTATGATCGACTTGAATGTATTTTGTTTTTGCAGAGTATATATGAGCTCAGAGCTACCGAGTTGCATAGAGGCAGAAAATAATCGACCAAGGCGTTACTCGGTTGCATGAAGTCGTAGAATTGACCTAGGCGTAACTTAGTTGCATGGAGGCGTGGCAGTATCGCAAGGTGCATTCAAATTGATGTAGATGTGATTCTACATGAGGGTGCAGTATATCTGACCTAGGTATGGTTTAGTTGCATAGGGGCGTGGTGTAATCAACTACTCATTATTCAATTGCTCGAAGGCGTGGTATAAAGCAGATACATCTAAGATGCATATGGGAGTGTTCAATTGACCCAGGCATAATTTAGTTGCATGGAAATCTGATATAATTGATCTCAACGTGACATCCTGTAATTAGAGCGTAGTATAATTGATCTAGACGAGACTGAGTTACCGGAGGCGTTATTTCAATCGGCCAAGGAATAGCATAGTTGACAAAGGCGTGGTCTATCTGCGCGGGGGGGCGTGATTTAACTACCCCAGGCGTGGTTTACCTGCCTGATGTACAATTTGGATGTCTGAAACGGTAGTATAATTGCTTGGAGAAGCATCAAGTCGCGTAATTAAGTATTATTCACTTAACGAGCCATGAAACGAGAACGATATCTTCAAAATATTTGCCAGAATCGACATTAATTCCATGCAGCAGGCGTTTGTTATCACGCGTGATGAATTCCTCGGGTAAAATGATGATCATAGATCGCCGCCAGGTATAAACCGTTGTTGGTTCGCGACATAATTCGCATCAAAGCGTGAAAACTACACAAGGTGTTTCGGTTGTTCGCAACCGTTTCTATCGGTGTGCTGTTCCGTCACTATTAAAGCGAAGACGCTGCGGGGCATTCTTGTTTACCGTCTGTCTTTACCGGCTTCTCGCGATGCTGCACTCCAAACGCCACGGGAATTTCGTGAACGATCAGGAAACGCAATCAAAAAGCGAAACCTGTCGATTCATCCGGCTGTTTCGTGGAAAATCGAGAGCTGACGTTTCGGTTAACGCTTTATTGAATTGATTCGATCAGAGTCACGCCGTAGAAACGTTATCTTTGCGCGAACTTCGGTGATATTTTTCCGCGTTAACGCACGTATCGGTAATCGATTTTGACGTTTATAAATAACTCAATTCCTCTTTCGAGGAGGATTCATTTGCAAATGGAATTACGGCCAAAGATAGAACCTGTCTTTCGAAGTGAACGATTTTCGAAACGAAACTTGAACGGATGTAAAACGGGGAATTCTATCAATAGAGAAGAACCATTTCTAAGAAAATTAAGCACGTGGTGCTCGCATTCACGATTCATCCGCGCGATTCATCAAACGAAGTGGCTCTAATAACGATTAACTTGGAAATTCATGGCGAGTGTGTCGCGGAGGCTGATTCCGCTCTCAAAATTACGGAAACCTGCAGGAGAATTATAGGAACCCAGCGACGACGGTGCGGTTAATACAATTGCAAAAGCCCAGAACCGTCGGAATTGTCGGTCCTTTGTTAAACGCAAAGGGAGTTGTAATAAGCACAATGAAGTAGAACCAACTATTATGTCATCTAATGCGTCTAATTAAATTCCTGGGAACCGAGTTTAATTGCAAAATATTATTCAAAACGCGGCTTAACCCACTTCGCTTCGATTCAACGCTCGTCAATTACAAGGAACTCTAATAACTTTCGATGAATGATCGCGTTAAATTTACGGAGTCAGTAATTCATTTCAAATCTACATTGCTTGTTCATTTAATCTAAACTATAATTGTGTATACACTTGAATTTCGTTATCGCGAATTGTACTTTCTATCCTCGTGCAAAGATACACCCTAGATCATCGCGTTTCTCATACCGAGCCCACAAACGACCCAGAATCACGCAACCTGCACGCGATAAATCATTTTTCACACTGCCAACACATCGTTACGATCTTTTGCTGGCAATTAGGCCTTGGGGTTAAAATTGTCTCGAGTTTCTTTGGAAATTAAAATAACCTCTAATGATTTCTCCGTAGACATTTTCATTCGATATTAACTGTGTTTAATTTTGAACGTTAAATACTCTAACGTTCACTTATAATAAACTTGCTTTCTTTACACTTCATTCAAACTGTACAATATTTCATTCAAACTTTTATCACCTGTTTTGGAACTACATAATCACCAGTGACTATTTCAAGAGCAATTTTATTAAATAACAGATGCAGTAAATAATAACGCTGATTTATAATGAAGAATATTCTAATTTATTTGCAGCTGTGTAATATTACTCATTTCAGGACGGTGCTCATATCAACTGTTTTCTTTAGCAGTTGCAAAATTTCAATCATTACTTCAATAACAGTAATTTTATTCAACAAGAATAATAAACATAACTTCAATGGTGACTCACAATAAAGAACACTAATTTATTTGCATCGTATACCCCGTTTAACCAATTCAAACCTAACTGTGTAGTATCACACATTTGAAACACATGATGACCACATCACCTGTCTGTTCAGCAACTTCTAGCTTCTATCATTATTTCAATAATTTCATTAAACAAGAATACTAAATATAACTTCAATGCAGACTCACTAATTTATTCGCATCATCTGACCTATTTCAAACCTAACCATGTAATATTACACACATCAAACGCACAAAGACCTGCCCTGTGATCGAACTTGCTAAAAATGTCAAAATTGTATTGAATGTCTAATTTCAATTTTCCTCCAAAGAACAATCCTTTTGAAGATTGCAAAGCTTCCAAATCAGCTTACCCGCTGGCACTGAAAATATTTATACAGCACGGGTCTTTGGCAGCTGTTCGGCTCGGTATTTCATAGTTTCCGAGTGCCATTTATATACACGCGTGCCATAGATCCACGTACGTGTGAATTACTAGAGCTATCGCGAATCTTATCGGCCCCGAAAGATCGGTAAATCATCGAGGCTGCACGGTTCTGCCGGATCTAATGGAGCCAGGAACACTGTCTGTCCTCGAAACCGTCGGCCTGACTTTATTTCCTCTTTTATTTTTCATTCAACCAGAATCTTCCTCCTCTGCTTCCTTTAGTTCCATTCTTTGCTTCGTCGAGGACGTTTTCCAACGATTCATCTTCGAGATTTAGTGGATCGATAAATTTAGCCGCACTGTCGCCGCGCTAAACATTTATACAGAACTTGCCATCGTTTCGTAAACTCTCACTCGTGCAAGTGGGTTCAAATATATCCACCTGACATACACGACCATAAATATTTGCAATGGTTTCCCGGAAAATTTCAAAAATTCTCTTCTTCCTCGGGTTAATTCGCTTAAATAGTAGTTAAAACTTTTTGCAAACCAAACTCCTGTGTGAAGGCAATTCTTTAAACCAACTACCAGGTGTACCAGATAATTCTTAATTCTTGCTTTAAAGAAAACAACTTAAATTTGGACAAACTAAAAAAATACTTTGGTCAATGCACCATAGTTAGCTATACATTTTCCCACCTGCCCTTCAAATAGTAACAAACTAAAGCGTCCATCTTGCGATCAGAAGTTCGCTTCTTCGAAAGGAGTTGACCTAAACGACCAGTTGGTTCATTATGAATAATTACATCACGGAATGGTCATTACACGGGGACAGTGCGACGCTACCGGAGGTGATTCGACCCTCTGGTTAGGATAGAGGTAGCATTCGCTGGCGGGTATAGGGTAATTTCGAGGGTGAGTCTCGGTTTCCAACCAGGCAACACGCCAGACTGCAACTGTAGATTGGTATCAAGACACATCGATGTGGAGGTTAGAGGAAGGTACAGAGCAAGTATATTCGTTAACTCGATTAGACTTAATTAAGCGCCGGGGCTTATTTCGATCTGCCGGTTAATCGGGTCGTCTGAGCGAGCTTCTCGTGACTTTGAAATAGACTCAAGATGTGGTTTACATCGGGTACCTACCATCGACGATCCTTACCGCCGAGAACGAGATAGAGGATGTCGTAGCAGATACAAAACGGAAGTTTGATGATCCTGATCAAATAGGTATTAGATATATTCGATTAGACTTTTAGTCAGAGTTCTAACATGACTGCTACGTAATCAACGACTTTGGAAACGGAAAATCACATACACAGTTATATGACGTAAAAACTTGTTGTAGTTTTAGACAATTTTAAATTTGAAAACATAATTCTGCAGGAGAGAGAACAGGTTATGTATAGATAGCGTTCTTTGATTCTCGACAAATTAACTTTGATACGTTAATTTTCTTTTGTTCTTTTGACTCTCAATCGCAAAATCAATACGTTATCTCCAAAAAATTTTAAACTATTCATTTTTTCGTAACATTTTTGTAGTTGAAACGTACTTCTACAAATCTGCCATTAACACACAAAAAAAAATTTATGGAGATAAAACTGTTTTACCCTCAACCCCCGATATGAAAGTTCAAAGTTAAAAAACAAAAACGAAAAAGATTGTGTTTTAAGTTTCTTTTTACAATTATTTAAATACTATTTCAATTATATCAGAATTGTGTAAATTATGATTAACCTACAGGAATATTTAAAATTATCAGAATACTAATTTAGTGTTTTTGAGTTTGGACAAATATTGCAGGGGTTTGCAGTTATTTAAATAAACGCCCAAAAAATTTGATAAGTTATTTACTGGAAGTATTGAGAATTATTTGAATATTGATTTATCGTTTTTAAACTTCGGTAAATTATTATGCGAGGTAGTTACAGTTATTTAAATATTTCAATACTTTTTGCGGCAGTTCATTTTGTATAAAAATCGATTTTGCCAGGTGCTCTGGTAATATGTCAACAACGTTGACAATTTGTGAAAGATTTCAAGCGTTCGGGAAAAAATTTTGTTATGAAATACCTCAGTTTTAAAATCGAAATAACTCGGGAAATATTAACTTTTCAAACTACTCCTAGTACTTTCTTTTACACGGAACCTTTCGGAAAATCCATATGTAAATATTGGTGCATATTGAGCACCATATGTAAATATTGCTACACAAATAAAATACGAGAAACAAAAATTTACATATAACAATAAAATATCCAATTATTTATTTTACCTATATAGTAGTGTAAAAATTATTTCTAGTTAGGAATTCAAATTTTCAAATCTTTTATCTTTCAAAGTTTCAAATCCTAAAATTCTATAATAGTCAATTTTAGAAATTTCTACATTTTTAAATTTTCAAGTTGAATTTTGTCTGCATCTCTAAATTTTTATTTTTACAAATTACCACTTCAAAATTACTGAAGTTTCATAAATTTCTAAATTCTGGAATCTCGGATGGTCTCTATATCGCCATTTTCCTGAGGGAAATCTGCTATACTCGCAGTGTCTCTATCATTAATTTCAGGATAATAAAATAGTAAAATAACGAAACAGTAAAATAGTACAACAGAGTACAAGTTTTGTTATATACAAAACAACACAATATTTAAATATAAAGATGTTTAACCCATTTTGCCCCAGTGTATTCATTTGATTGAGTTTTCATACTGATTTTCATAACACATGAAATATACACATGTGTTCCCAGTACTCATATGAGTAGAGTACTAGAGTTTGTAATATGAAGAGATGTATTATATTTTTTATTGTAGCAAAAGGTTTTATTTACTTCATAAAGTTGCATCGAATATCTATACAAGCATCATTGCCCCTTTTTCCAAAAAAAAATCTCCTGGGAACAAATGAGTTAAAACGATAAAAATGATAAAATAGAATAGTGAAAAACTGCATACTAAATTTCTCAACACAATCTCCAAACTCGAACCCCCCCAAACAAATTACCACAAAAATTAAAAGAATCAAATCCCGCAGCGATTCCCAAAAAAAACAACACAGCCCTCCAAAACATCACAACACAAACAATTTAAACAAAGCCTCAAACACGATTAATTAAACGTTAGCAAACACTCGTCGGATGCACGGTTCGTCGAAAAAGCAATTTACAATACAAATGGCGTTTACTTTGAAAATTTCAATCAAAAAATTGTCAACAACAATATACTCGAAGTTGATTCATCGCTAAACAAGCCTGTTCTCATCGTTGCAACGCGAAACAGAAAACGTCACTCGACTAAAAGGTTTCCGATGTAACAGTTTTCTCGTTAAAAAATAAACTGGCATATAAAAAAAAAAAACCCGACGAAAAAAAAAAAAGGAGGGGGATAGAATCAAGTATCACTTGGGTAGCAAACGGAAGTGGTTGTAGTTTTGTTGCTCGTGACGGGCGTCAAGCAAACACGGGTTCAAAGTGGTCAAATGTTTGTTCGATTGATTCGTTATTTCTAGGGAATTGAAAAGCCTTTTTGTAAGGGTTGATTCCGGAGGCTGACAAAAATAAAGCATAACGTCCTTCGTGAAACAACCCGCGATTTAATTATAACGCGTCCATTTATCCGCCATTTTTTTTGTTCATCCGAGAAATTTCCTTTTTGTCCATCCTTCACGTATCATCCCCCCGGTTCGATCGTTTCGCAAACTACAACACCGATATTCGAGTTTTATCGAGAAACACGCGGGAACAAAACGAGTTAAGAAATTCTTTGAAGTCAATTTAAAATCCTTTTTCATGCATCCCGTTTTTTTGCCAGTCGTTTTTCCATACCGGGAACGTTATAAATTCAGCCGATAGAGTGAACGCGTAAAAAGAAGTTCTTTGTTTGAAGTGATCCTTCTGTTCGTTTCAGTAGAATTGTTTTCGAGTGCATATCATATACTCGATGCACAGAGGGAAGATTCTTTGTGGAAAGAGAATTCTTTGCACAGCTGCAACCGTTGCGAAAAATTTTGCTTCCGTGGAGAAAGGAATCGGGAAACGAAGAAGGAAAGAGAAGATGAACAGGTAGCAATAGTAAAAATGAAAGGAAGCATCATGCGATTTGATCGTAAATAAATAAAGGGAGCAAAACGAGGCTGCCGTGTTGGATATATTTGATAGAGATACGGTGTACCAAGGGATGAAATGTCAAAACCGTTTATCTTTCGTAAGAAATAACTCCGGATAAATTATACGGCCGTTTATATTATCTTGTAAGACGATAAGATAAAACAGGAGGGGTTGTAATTATACCTGGGGGAGCGATAGCAAAGTGAGAAGGCGATTTTTATTGGTAACTGTTGATCCGAAGTGGAAGGGTAGGAGAGATTGGAAAATTGATAAAATTAGGTACATTTGATAGATTAGTAAAATTAGGTACCTTCGATAGACAGATTGAAATAATTAGATATTTTTGATAGACTGATTGGTACAATTAGGTATTCCTGATATATTGGTAAAATCAGGTACTTTTGATAGACTGATTGATACTCTTGATAGAATTTGTAAATTTATGGATTTGAAAAATTATAGCATCTGAATATTTAGAATATTAGACATCTGAAAAATTAGAATATTAGAATTTTAGAATCTAAACCTGTACAAATTCCAAAATTAAAAAAATCGTGTCTGATAATTAAGAAAAATTAAGAACAACATCATTCAGAAAAATTAGGAACACAACACTTCACAAAAGTGAAGAATATAAAAATTTTGAAGAGTCATAAATTTCAAACTTGCAAAAACTCAGATCATAAATAAAAATTCTCGAAATCCCGTAAATTGAGGAACTCCCAAGAAATTGATAAAACTCGTAATTCAATAATTTCCGAATAAACTTTCGAGAGCATCGATTGAGCAGACAAGAAAGCGGTAACACGAGCACTCCACCGCAAAATGGCAGCGTGCCAAAAGCGTAGGAAAACCTTAGCGAAACGCTTCAATTTTAAAAGAACAAAATCCAATTTCGATGGGAAGCAACGAACACGGCAGAAGGGAAAACACGAGGTAATATTCGAGCCATCTCGATTCCGCGTTAATCAAAGATTATTCAATCAACGTCCTTTCTTTCGCGGAGAATCGACGCAACTCGTCGAATAGCGGACGGGAAGGGTCTTTATTAGATATTCCGCGCGGAATACCTTTTACCAAAATGAATAAATTATGCACGGTTTCGTAGTCACCCCTCATCAATACCAATTTCCAACCGAAGAGCTGGCGTGCTGCCTGCCTGCCATCCAAGACTTCCACGAAACTACGTTACCTCTTGCCTTCTGCCACGTAGGCTCTTATCGATAATTTAATAGTAGCCCGAGTTTCCTTCATTATTTCGATCAAATATGCGACGGACGAGTCGCATTCAGGCCTACACTCGTGAAACAGCGGTACGCGTGCGCGGAAATTGCCGACAATTAGCAAAAATTGGGCAGATGCCCAAATCCGATGCAATTATTCGCAACTTGGGGTTTCGACGAGTTATTGCGGATGGACAATGGAGAGTGGGAATAGTCGAGTGCTACGATTTTCTTATAGATCAAGCATTCGTACAATTTTCGAATTGAGACTTTTGAATTTATGTTGTCAAATTTACAACTTATGAATTTAGAAATTTTTTAGTTTTGATATTAGAAATTTTCGAATTGTCGTATTTAAAGATATTTGAATTTATACGTTGTCAAATTTACAACTTATGAATTTAGAAATTTTTTGATTTTGATATTAGAAATTTGCAAATTTTGGGATATACAAACAATAATATTAGAAATTTTGAAATTAACAAACTTCCCTATTAGAAATATTTAAAATAAAGACCCAGAACCAAGAATTTGGAAATAAAAATTTCTAGATATTCAAGAATTTGATAATATAAAGAAATATAAGAATTCTGAAAAAAATTAAGAATTTAAAAACGTAAGCATTTGACAAATTACAGTCTGAAAAATTAATATTTGAAAATTGAATACATCTATAAACTAAAAAATTTGTCAACATAGAAATATAGGGATATGATACACAACTGAAGATTTCTAAATTGAATTCAATTGTAAATTAAATTCGATACCACAAAACGAATTTTCACACAACATTCATAAACCAAATTAACGACCCAGAAGCACTGTACAGGCACAAGTATGGCACTCTAAGCAAAGCTCGAAGGAAAAATTGCAGCGTTTCAATTACGTGCACCCTTAAACTCGTCGATCAACGTGTCGCCGTATGCAAACTCATCGATCACACGAGATCGAGTTAGCATGCGACTCGTAAATTATGTATTAGAGAGGGCTGTAACAGTGTGTTTTAATTATCTCAAGTTGCCGAGTGATTAGGATATTTTTATCGGCGTAAATTGAAGAAACTTGGCGAACACATTTACGCGATCTTGTTTGGAGCGACAACTTGTCAACAGGTACCGATACTAGTTCGTATGCAACGATAACAGCGTGCCGTGTGCACGATTTCAGAATACAAAATGACGAACGTAGCTGAAAACAATTAAGGGACGCAATTATTTCGACGTCTGACATTATTGCTCCGTGCTTATTACGTTGCAAGCTTCACCTTCCATGCACGCATTTGCATAGCGCTACAGTTGTCACCAAGATTACTCACTATTTGTTTCCAATCTTACTACCAACGATGTTAACGAGCGTTTGTGCAATTATTAGCACACACCGTTGCTATTTGTCGAGGTGTGTTCATATTTTTGGTGCGTAACATCGTTATGGAGGGAAAGAACAAGTTTACTTTAATTAATTAAAATCGCACATTTTTGTTATCGAGTTTATTGGGAAACTGATTTTCTGCTGATAATTTTTATTTTGACTAAATAAAATTATAAATATTATTTTATTTTTATTCGTGGTTAAATTTGACAAGTTTTTTCATTTTCACAATACGAAGTTTTAAAATTTTTAAATTGTGAAACTAGTATATTTTAAAATTTCAGGTCTGAAAATTTTGTAAATATGCATGGTCTTAATTTACGGAATTAAATTCTTTCGGAAATTTAAATTATTTCTAAATCATCACCCACATAATTTATTACGATACTAACAAATTGCCACATATATATCGTCATCAACGTATTTAATAATAATTTTGACCCAAGACAATTTTCCATATATGACACAATATTATCCCTTTGCACTCCTTAATTTCCTTTACCTACCAACTCTAATTCACAAAATAGATCAAGAAAGGATTTCTCAATCAAATACATTACAACAGTGGAAGTATGTGACAAATACGTTTTCCAATCACAAGTAGTAAATAAATGAAAGTGTCGAACCAATCTATTTATCTGAATTATTTATAAGATCCAACAGAAATGTGACGTCGACACAGGAATGCAAAGGGTAAAAGTGAAATTTTCGTACATGGTCCTAATTCGATGACATCCCTTAACTCCCAAAATGAATCTCCCCGACTGCCAGAACTTGCACGGCAAGGGAAAATCAATGTTCACGTTCGGTAAAATATTAAAAACGGAAACGTCGTTGGCACGATGGAATTATTTCTCCCCGCTGGTCGATCGATCGCGTCTTTTTCCGTCGGCTCCTCGGCGACGTCTCTCGATGCTCTTTTTTCACCTTCAAGCTTCGAGGATATTTGTCGCGACGTACGTATATAGAAGAGATCGGCTGAAAGTGGCCCGTTCGTATCAGCAATGCAAATAAATACGTGCGCGCAATATAATTCGAGGCACCTTCGAGCTCGAAGGTAATTCGAGGACGATGTATAAATTGGCGGGATGGCGCGCCAAGAATTCGAACCGATCGATCGGGTTTATTTAAAGCGGAAGGAATCTACCGCTCCGAGGAAACTGCCTTCGAATTTATTTCCTATACTTGTTGCCAACCGTCAACCAGAAATCGCTCTGTTCTATATAACACTGATGCTATAACCGTCACGGTGCGAAACCCTTCGACTATGCTGCATTCGTGGACAAACCAAGTTAAAATTATTTTTTCAAGGGACATTTTTGATCAAGGATATTTTTGAAAGGGACAAATGTAGGAAAAATAGAAATCTACTAACAGTTTAACTCTTTGAGGCACACGATTTTAAAGTAAATAAAAACCCTAGTTGCACAGAATATATAGGCATTATACATTATATAATATAACAATAAAAATAATATTATATTATTATATAATTCAACATAACAAGAAACTTTAAATAAAATATTAAACTGTATGACAATGAATAATTTAGACTTTTCGATGCGGGTTAAAATATATCCCATGCATCAAAAGCAAAGCGAAAGGTGAGGCAGTCTTTAACCCTCTTGTCTGAATGTCTTTATAAGAAAATCAGGACACAAAACAAAATCCATTAAAATTTTACGAAAAGAAATATAATACATTAATGATACAATCCTGCATCATAATATCGTAATAAATAAAAATGAAGTCGAGTTTAAATAAATTTTAGGTAATAATGTAATGTGAATTTTTTAGTTTTATACCATATTTTACATTGTCAGTCACCGGTTACTGACGCGGCCTAAGCGGAAGGTTCAGTGTCAGTCACTGATGACTGACGTGGCGCTCAACGTGTTAAGGCCATGTCTTTCATCGGTGGACTACCCCTTTCTATAGGACCCTCATTTATAAGGAAGCATTCACATTGTGCTACTAATTGACGCCAATAGCCTTTTGCCACTAGGTAGTATAACTTTTGCAATTTTTTACTTTGCCTATATCTGGTTTATTGTTGGAGAAAGAAGGTAAGAAAGGAAAGAAACTATTTTCATTTAGAGGGTTTTGAGAATTTCAGAATTTGGAGGTGTAGAAAGAGATTTCGGGATTTAGGAAGAAAACTAAAGCGATTTGGGGATTTAGCGATTTGGGAGTTTAGGGACTTGAGGATTTGGAGATTTGGAAATGTAAGAATTTGGAGACGTAGAAATTTGGGGATGTAGGAATTTGGGGACGTAGAAATTTAAGGTACTTGAAAGTTGGGGATATAGAGATTTGGGGACGTAGACATTTCGAGAAGTAAGAATTTGGGGACGTAGAAATTTGGGGAATATAGAGATTTGAGGATCTGTGGATTTGGAGATGTAGCAATTTCAGTATTTAGAAATTTGGCAATTTGGACATTTAGAAATTTAGCAATTTGGTGGTGTAGAGATTGGGGATATAGAAATTTGAGAATTTTGGAAAGAAAATTGTCTCTTTCCTTTCTAAATATCTAAATCACTGAATATCTAAATACCTAAATATCCAAGTATCCAAGTACCCAAATATCCACCTAACCAAATATTTAAGTATTGAACTGCCTAAATATCCAAATCTCCAAATACCTAAATATCAATATCTCCAAATATCTTAATATCTAAATACCTAAATATCCAAGTGTCTAAACACCTAAATATAAAAATCTCTAATTATCTTAATACCTAAGTACCTAAATATCCAAGTGCCAAAACACCTAAATATCCAAATCTCTAAACACCTAAATATAAAAATCTCCAAATACCTTAACACCTACCCATCTAATCAAATCTCGAAAGTGCAAAAAACACTCAAAGCACTGATTTCAAATTACTTAACCTCAGATATTTTCCCGCGTATCAAATACCAGGATTCCCTCTGCCGAATCAGCGTGTTTACCTGCTTTTATAATTGAAGAGTTACTTAGAGTCCGGGATCAATAGGAATCGCGTCGGATATCTTTCGTTTAAAATCGAAGCAGACCGAAGCAGAAAGGGATCCACCTCCTCGCAGAGAGTATTGGCCGTTTAAATGGCTCGCTAAAAGCTAAAAGCCGGACGAACGAAAGCGAGAAAAGCGTGGAGCAGGATCGAGGAACGGACGTGGAAAACTAGTAGAAAGGGAACTCGCTGGAAAGAGTTTTTCCGGCGTGAAATTTACGCGGAAGGTCCGCGTTCACCGGAACTACCTACCTACGTACACCAGTGTCTACACGTACAACTCTTTCTGTACGGGCGACATCACCGAAGTCACCCCCTTTTTCTCGTTTCTGTTCAATGTTACGTACATTCCTGGTAGAAGGTATCAAAAACGGGCGTGGTCATGGTATAAATTGCGAGGATGCTCGATATTTTAACCCACGGTTAGAAATCGAAACGAATAAATACATATAATTGTATGATATTGATCAATATTCAGTAGCAAAACTTTCGTGATGTTTAATTTTTTTAAATCACAAATTTTTCTAGATATTCGGGAATTTGATAATTAGGAAATATAAGAATTCGGAAAAAATTGAGAATTTCAAATGTAAGGATTTAACGAAATTGTTTTTATTTTATTAATACTTTGTAATTTTAGATTTTATTGTAGGAAGAGATATGTATTGTGATAACTAGTAATAGAAAGTGTATGAAGGTTTTATTTATGCATATTGTAAAATAACAAAAAGGTAATCGAAATTTATTTTGATTTACAAGAAATTGCATAAAGATTTTTTTTTTTCGACGTTTTACTATGTTTTCGAGATACGAAATAGAAACATGACAACGAAGTAATGATGACACAAGAATTTCGCTGATTTGGAATTTTAGTAATTTATGAATTTCAATTTTTGCAAGTTTATGGATTAAAAAATTTCAAATTCTAGGCATTTGTGGATTTGTAATTTCAATTTTAAGGACGTTTGTAAATTTTAAGTTTTATTTCTTGAAAGTTTAAAGATTACAAAATTATAAAATTACAAAAATATGAGATTATAAGATCATAAAGATACAAAACTGTAAAATTGTAAAACTACATAATTACAAAATCCCAAAAACCATAAAACATAAACTATGAAATTACATTTTACAATCACAGATATCTAAATATAGCCATAACATATTCAAAATAAAATTTTAATAATAGCAAAAAAATAGAAAGCAGAGAAATAGTAGAATTCCTGTGATACCTTAATCAGAAAATTAGAGGAAATTGTCGGAAACAAAAGCCATTTGCAGGTTAACCGTCGGAAAGGTTACAGGGTAGGATTCTCGTCTATCAGTGAAGTATTCAAATTCCGTGAAACTCGCGTATCCGCGCGATTCCCCGCCGCTTAAATCACACCGAGCGCGAGTAAAGTAGCGTAAACGATGAAATTTGTTTGTTCCGTGCGATCGGGCGGCTTTCCCTTCGGAATTATGTTCCCAAGGATTTTCTCCGAAAATTTCCAGGGAATCGAGAATCCGTTCGCGAGGAAACTCGTTCGACGTTTCTGCGAAGAATTTGCCCAGCGTTGTGTCGCCGATAAGATTTCGGAAAAATCTGGGACGAGTTCGATTCGAAACTGTCGCCGCGAAGATAGGTAAAAGAAAGTCGATAAACCACGGGGAATTTCCGTTCATCGAGAGATCGCTGAAATTTTAGAAAACGCGTGCTTTTCAACCGGATTCCCATCAAGTTTTCTGAATGAACGAACTTGTTTTATACGAGCACCATTTCTCAAGCATTTTCAAATTTATTTCTTTTCTCGAGTATTCATCCGATAGCTGATTTACGTATCGCTCTGTATTCACATTTACAATTTTATAAATATTAGTTCTTACGTTCGTAAATAATTATTTACTGAAAATAACCAATTATCGAGTTTATTCGTTAATTGCTTCTAACTACTTTCTTATGAGATATCGAAATTTATTGAAAATAAAAATTTAATTCAGTTTATCCAATAATTGCCTTAAACTACAAAACCATACTTCCTTATAGGATATTTTAATTTATTGGAAATAAAAATTTAATTAGTGAATTTTTTCATTAAATACTTCAAACTACGGACTTTAATATATAAAAGTAATACACAATTTTATAAAAAATAAAAAACTAACTGTTGAGTTTATGAATTACTTCAGAACATATTGTAAGATATAACAATTTATTAAAAATAAAAATTGAATATTTGAGTTAATAATTACTTCAAACTACGTTCTATATTATTAAACTACATTTTCCGATAAAATTTATTAAATAAATTATATAAAAATACCTTAAACGTCAAAAGAAATAATTCAAATATCAACCCCTGAATATTGAAACAGCACCCTGCCCATAACTAAAAGATAAATGTACAATAATCAATTCGCGCCAGAAAGTGTAAATTTGTTTGAAAAGGTACAAAGTACAAAGTAGTAGTTTTATTCAAGTTAAAATTAGATGAATTATTTGCGAATTCTCACGCTCCCGTGAACGGTTGAAGAACACTGTATAAGGTACACGAAAATAAGCAAGGTTTCTCGGAATCCCTCAGAATATACGACACTTTCCAAACAAAATCAGCATTCTAGAGGCAACGGGAATAAGGAATGAGCGTCGTTAAATCACAAGGAAGAAAGAACAAGCATTATTAAATCAGAAGGAATAAAGAGGCATTAGGTGGGCCTACGCTTTCTACCTGTAAACTTTATCGTTCCACGGGTTAATCCTGCTGTGTTTCTCTCGTCGTAAAACACCGACAACACCGTGAAAAGGACACGGTAAAACATCCAATACCCTAGCATACATTATTTTGATCGATTTCACTAGATAGCTCTAACTCTTCAATGCAACGACTGTGACGCGCTACAAAACATACAATGATATATGGACTTACATGAGTCATTTATTTTCAAAGTGGTCGATGTACATTTATCAATTTATTAACTCTAATCACATGTACTTGTCATAACCATTTTAGATACACTGGTATATTTTTAATTTCCTTCAAACTCTTAAATATCTCAATTTAAACACAAATGGCCACTTTAAAAATGAGAGGCTCGTGTGCAGCTAAAATTAAAACAGAATTTTATACAATTGTAAAATAAAATACAAAATTAAAACTACTGAACACATATTTCCGTCGTTATAATCCTAACTACACATCCTTCGTTAATTTAAAAAATGATATATATGAAATTTAAAATGAAATAGTAGCCAACGAGTTTTTACCTCGCAGACTTTATTTCCAGCACGAAATTCCGATCACCGATTAGATCGTAACGTTCCCGCAAAGTGGAAGTCGATTGTCACCGAATTTAATTAAATCGCGGAAGGGTTTCGACTCAGTGTGTTTACTTGGGATAATTGGGCACAACAGGTGGCAGCGTGATTATAATTTTTCACAGTTCACCGCGTTGCGGTTCTTAACGTCGTAATCTCTCGTCGAGGTGCAAGATAGTTCCCCCGTAATCCCTTCGAAAATTCCAATCGTCGAGGTAATCCGTGAACGTATCGGCTTTCCGCTTCACGACGAGAATTCTCGCCGTTTTCCACGCCGGAAACGTACAATACCGAACAACGGGGACTATCATGCAGAAAATGGCCGATGGGATCCCGTGTAAACGTTTACCCGAGAAAATTCTATTCTAATTTCTCCGTCGGGTTCTTACAGAATTGACGGTAAGTGCTGCAAGAAAGCTCTTCTTTCTACGTTTTCCATTTTCTTTACCCGAGAGAAGTCTACGCTGCGAGTACACTCGACTTTAAACCTATGTTACATGAATTTTTTAATTTTAGCAAAGTGGCCATTTGTGAACGCTTGCGAGTAGTGCCAGTAGAATGCCATGATGAAATATTTTTAATTACAAAAGTTTATTTTAAGAAATACTCTACAAGTTTATAAAACTTATTTATTTTATAATCATTTTTAGTTGTCCTTTATTACTGTTTTCTTTGTTTATTTATTTTCTATTTCTGAATTATATTTCCGAATTTATAATATAATAAAAAATAAGTAACTGTACAATCTATATGCATACGAATAATATTAACAGAAACGTATTTAACCTATTGTATTTGTCCCGATCGTTAACCTATTCCGGTCGAAGCATCGCTTGTAAATGAACAACCATAAAGCACTCAAATATTCCCATTTCCATCGTTTCCCTGCCACTTGGATTCCCATCGAACCGTGACTTTCAATTCTTCCTGCCGTTTCTCCGGGAGAAATCACTTTCTCAAAATATGATTAACGACGGATCGAAGCGGAGAAATCGTTTTGAGAGAAGAGGACACGCTTCGACAGAGACATCGTCGCCGTTCGATATCTCGAGGTGCGGTTCTCGAGGGCCCTTTCGAGTAGTCAAGGGTGTTCGTGGTAGAATTGAAAGCCGATGCATTCGAGGATTGCCCTGACGATCCGAGGAAATTTACCGAAGACATTATACCGCAGCCATCTAATCACAATCATTTTAATTACCTTCATCTATCAAAACACCAAAATGACTTGTTCAAAAAAATTATATATCCATAGAACCATTACGTGTTTGCAATTATGTTTTTTTATGTGGAAGATTTTTATATTTTACAGATATTTATTAATACTACTCAATTATTAATATTTATAATTATTTAATTATTATATTTTAGAATTCCACATATTATACCTTATCTAATTACTTCCTCCTTAATATTGAATTATTAATAATGATATAACATTACGAATTAATTACTCTCCAATTATTATTTAATTAACAACAGTCATATAATATTATTATTTAACTAATAATAGTCAAACAATAATTAAAACCGTGTACAATACAGTAACTATTATTTAATATTAAATATCATTCAATAATATTACTTGATTATAATCATCCACTAATATTAACAATCTGCAAATTGCAAGATCCGTCTTTTAAAATAGGTCAATTCTTTAAAACGTTCCACGCGAAAACTAGCAAAGTCACAAAAATCAATAACTTCTTAAATATTTCAAACTCAAAGCCTCTAAAAATATTTCACACGAACTGTCGATATTTTGATATTAATAGCTCTGCAGACTTTCTCGCGTTGGACATAACGAATCGATGCAAGCATGTAAACACATCAAGTCCTAAATTGCGTAAGATGATTTCGAAATGGCCACACATATCGGCAGAAAATTAGATATTAATATTCCCTAGGCAGCGCAAAATCGGGCATTCGTCGCACGTTTAGCAGCTAGCCTTATAATAAAAATGAAGTCACATTCGTGTTTGGAGTTACAATTAAATATCGACGAGCGGAAAATAATTATAATTCACCGGACATCGAACTCCGTGCGTTTCATGTCCGACTAAAGTTTACCCGGTTAATATTGTTCAAATAGTTTCGTGGGTGATTTTGTAATGATTGCACTAGCGGGTATTTCGTATTTTTTTTTTTTTTTTTCAGGTATTTTCGTTCATGATTTGTTCCGATTTCCGGATGAAATCCGTTCGGGTTCTGATTGAAAACCACCTCTCTATTTAACTTCTGCGTTTGTGCGAGAGCGAATTAACCTCGACGAAAAGAGATTTGATTGGTGTAGCTATACGAATGTGTCCATTGACCGTGAGTTGACATTTCAGTGGATGCAATTTTTATAGGTGATGCTGCTCTACAGGGATAGAAGTGGCAACGATTTATGTGCAGGAAGTGCTTGATAGAGCATCTGGCCCGAGATGCTCGAAACACACTCGAACCGTTTCAAACATAGCACAAATGAAATTCGTTCTCTTCAGTCCAATATAATTCTATAACTCGAACAGGTCAGATCACTTATGTAGGCTCTTTTGTTAAGCTTTGAGCTTTAAATTGATGTGCTCTAAGTACCATTTTGCGATACTTTTCTGTCATGAAATTGTTTCAGACTTTTTATCTTCTGTAATTGAGGATTTGACAGAGAACAACAGTAGTTAGTGCAATTTACTGTCAGCCATTTTGTATTAAGCAAACCAAGGGGGGACTTATGTCATCATTTTCATCAAGCTTTTAGCTTTAATTTGATGTATCCTAAATGCCTTTTTGTGATACTTTTCTGTCATGAAATTCTTTCAGACTTTCTATCTTCTGAAATTAGGTATTTGAAAGAATACAATAATAGTACTTGATGTAACTTACTATCAGCCATTTTGTGTTAAGCATAGCAAAGGGGCATTTACGTCATCATTTTCATAAAGCTTTTAGCTTTAAATTGATGTATCATAAGTGCCTTTCTGTGATACTTTTCTGTCATGAATTTGTCTCGGACTTTTTACTTTCCAGAATTAAGTATTTAATATAGCACAATAACAGTGTTAGCTATAAATGACTGTCAACCATTTTGTGTTAAGAATATCAGTGGTGCATTTATACTATAATTTGTAACAGACTTCAATCTTTAAATTGACATCCCACAGACGTTATTTTACGATACTTTTCTGTCATGAAATTGTGACTGAAAATTTATAATCCTAAATAAGATATTTAACAAAGTCAAATAAATCTATCTACTTCAATACAATACCAATTATTTGACATAAAAAATATCGATGGGGCATCTATACCATAATTTTCAGTAAATTTCAAGCTTTAAATTGACGTATCACAAGTGTCATTTTGCGAAACTTTTCATTCATGAATTTACGTCGGAAGTCAATAGTCTAATACATTTACCGGAATTATTAATTAATATATTTTCCTCGCAACGGATATTTAATCACACGTTCCTGCATTGGTAAAATACGTTGAAAGAAGTCTTTCGTCCGTGAAAATAATTTATACCCGACTTGCATTTGTCCTTTATCAATTTTTCACCGTATGAGCATCTATCAAGCCGAGTTTCTATGAAACGAATCGAGTCGACTGAAGGACCGGTTAGTTGACGAGTGAAAAGCGTTTCGTTGCATCCTTTGGAAAGAGTTTGCCCTACTTTTTTCTTTTTTTTCTCATCCTATAAGCGAGGACGATTCCGCTTGATATAATATCGAATTCAGAACGAACGAATCGAGAAGCTACAGGCAAGATATGGTGGTTGTATTTTATCAATTTTTCTTCTTTCGCTGTGACGACGGTAAGTAAAATTTAATGTTCAAGAAGTCTTTTAACTCGTGTCATGCTTTGTTTCCTGTCGTTCTGTGAAGGATTCAAAATTGAAGTACTTTGTGTGCCTCCAAGTGGATGCAACGAGGGATTAATGGAAGTCACTTTGTTTGCTTTCACTTTTAGATTCTATTATAATAAAGGATTTTTCCACTGACGTGTAAGATAGAATTTCTAAGGAAAAAGATCTCTCGAAAATCGAAAAATAGTTTAATACCATACGTTGACTTTGTAATAAAAAATGTATGTTTACCAATGTGAATTTAACCGAGTAGATCAAAATGGAAGAGCAGGATGAATATTCACCTAAGTTTATCTTCTTTCAAAGTTCAAACTTTATTTAATGACAGAATTTAATGAGGTCCAATAGACTCCTATATCGAAGACTATATTTTAGTAACAATCACACAAATGTTCAACCAAAAATATAAAGAGCCGAAGTTGTGATTTTCCTCATAAAAAATCATTTTTTAATGTAATTGCATTTAAAAAATTTATCTCCTGTGAAATTACTTGAATTTTAGTGTTGTGATAATTAAAATATATTTTACAAATATTCAACTTAATTTTTGATATTACTTACAAATATATCCAATTTAATTTCTTAAAAACAGTTAATAATTTTGAAAGTACAAAAGAATTAAATTTCTTTATCGAAAACTTCAATAAACCCAGTGTAACAAATGGAATAATATTTAAAATTAATGTAATTAATTAATAATTAAATTAATTATTAAAATACTAGATTAAATATTGTTACGTTAAATTAGTATACTAGATTGCAAACATTACTCCTTTAAAATCTTGATACCACAATCGCTAAAACCTGTCATTATACATAAAAATGAATGAATTTAAAAAAAAATTCAGCGATATACAAAATAATTACCGAGACGATCACGGCCTGATAATAAGAAAGAAATTGCAATCGAAATGCCATATCGCCACCTAGAAAATGCACCGTAAACGACTCGATAATCTGCCCAAAAGAATTACAAGTCATGCGACGGCTAATCAAGATACACGTCTCGTAAGAGTACGTGTTATAATCAATGATAATCAAGTTGTTACCTTCGTGATCAAGTATTTAGTATGTTTCGTGGAATTACAGGTAATAGAGCAATTACTTGCGACCCTTTAAGGGTAGAAATATTAAAAATTCTCAAGTCTAATTACTGAACCAAATTTATAAATTCAAAATCTGAACCTATGAATTCTTAGGCAGTTGCGTCAGACAGAGCTAAGTATTGCTGCAATATTAAGAAAAATAGAAATGTTATGTCAATTTGGTACTATTGTTCACTATGCAAATTTTTGCACTTGAATTCCAAATTGAAGCGTAATTAAAAATTCGAGTAAAATTGATCATAACTGAAGTACAAGTACGTCACGAGTCAGCCTCGTCAAAATAGTGCAAGGTAATGGCAATATTAAGGTTAATATTAAGGTTAATAGTATTTTAAATCGTTTCAACCACCATTTTAACTTACGTCAAAAATAATTTTACAAATTACATCAAGTTCCACCCCTTACATGTATCTAATTATTAATCTAAAAATAACCGCACAGAATCGTTAAAAACAATTGCTCCAGTAATAATGCATGGATAACCAGTTTAACATGTTACAGATAGGGTAGCAAGTGGCACTAGAACGTTGCTGACATGATCCCGGTTATTGGCTGCAGTTTGCCAGCCTTAATACGCAATCGCTAGAGGTCCCTTCTTAATTAACCGGCCGTTAGTTATCGACTACTCGGGATCGTGACACGAGTAAGAAGGGGTGGTAGGTCGGGGGTGTAAAGGAAGAGGCGAGAGACGAGACGAAACGAAACGAGGCGAGGCGAGGCAAAGCGAAAAGCATCTCGTGCTCGTGCTAATGACGATCGGTTCTATGGGTCCCTAAATTTGAACGGAAACGACAGACCGGATGTAAGGGTAGATAATACGGGTTACATTGCCGGGGGTAAGCGGCACGAAGCAATATCGCGCGCTTCTCCGCGAGCCAAGCTGCTACGAGATGCCAGATAGGGGGCGTACGGCACGATGTTTTGGAGCGTAGCCAGCTAACCTGGCTATCGTATACCTACCCCTCCGAGACCTCACAGAACCAACCCCTTTCACTAGTATATAGGGTGCTCTGCTAGAAATAAAAATACTTATGCACAAATATTCTTCATTTTTCGTACGAAAAATGCTATTTCATCTTCTACTTCATGTGTACGAAGATATTTCTTTACAAACTACCCCTATTTATTCTACACAATTTTTCTAATAACTGTATTATGTGGTCTGATAGAAACAAAATCGAGGATTTTATTTTGACATACTACTATCGTGGTAACAAGTTATGTACTTAAACCACCCCTTTCACTAGTATATTCCTCTGATAGAAATAAAAATACTTGTCTGCAAATTTAAAAAAATGCAATTTCATCTTGTACTTTATGTGTATAAAGATATTTCTACTTTTACAAACTACCCCTATTTATTATTGTATTCCAGAGTGTTCTACTAAAGCAGAGCTTCTTTAACAACTATATTAAGTGGTTTGATAGAAACAAACTCAAGTAAAATTTGAGATATCACTATACTGTTCACGAGTTATAGCCTTAAACCACCCCTTTCGCTAGTATACAGGCTACTCTGATGAAAATACTTTGCGCAAATTTTGTTTGAAAAACGCAATTTCATCTTGTATTTTATGTAGATGGAGATTCTACCCTTGCAAACTATCCCTATTTTGTACTACACTTCAGGAGTTTCGCTCATGTTACGATAAGATAGAGCATTCACTACGTTTCCTCGAATTTTTTGTACCGGAAAAAAATGAAATTTGAAATATTACTATTCTGGCAACGAGTTATGGACTTAAACCACCCTTCTCACTAATATATAGGGTGCTCTGGTAAAAATAAAAATACTTTTCAGGGCAGTTTGTCCGTATTTTGTTCAAAAGAAACGCAATTTTGTCTTGCACTTTATGTGTGTGAATTTCTATTTTTGCAAACCACCCCTATTTATTATTGCATTCTAGGATGGTAGAGCAGAGCTTTTCTAATAACTGTATTAAGTGGTCTTGTGGAAACAAAATCACTTTCGTTAGAATTTTTTACATTGTATATAAAATTTGAAATTACTATCCTGACAAGTTAAAAACCACCCCTTTCCAGTCGATAGTGATCTCGTAGAAATAAAAATACTTGTGCACAAATTTAGTATATACCCCGTGAAAAAAAAACGTAACTTGATCTTGCACTTTATGACAAAGATTATTTATATAGAAACCACCCCTTTCAACCTACCCCTGTTATTGGGGAACTCTAGAATAGTAAGACAACAGATTTCACAGTATTCTTATGTAAGATGCTGTGGCAAAAATACAACTGATTTTTCTCTATTTTATGTATCAGTAAATTTTATATATTTCAACCCTTGTGTTCCCCTACTCATTCCTACACTACACATATACATGTTAGAACATAAGTTCCGTATTATTATAGAGAATACACTGGAAAAGATAACCTTTCTCAAAACTTTTACATTGGAAATAAAATTTCAAGTATTAAAGAGTTATCTTAAGAGTTAACCTAAACCCCTTTCACTAGTACACAGGGTGTTACGGGAAAATATTGTTCCAAAAATATTGAGTGTGTTTGATAAAATCACAAGTCATATAATTTCAAAATTCTTAAATTTCAAGTTTAACAAATTTCCACATAAAAAAATTCCCAAATTTCTGCTAATTGAAAGCTCACATGCCTTCACGTATCCACCACATCAGAAATAGCTCTACTCTAGCCGAATAATTAATAGCATCTATATCCGCGTATAGCAAGCGTTCACTTAACGAAAACGTTGGAAAGTTTGCGGCGCAGTTACTTCTGAATAATAACTGACGTGTCATTACCTCGTTACCGGGTCTACAGCTGTTATCTCATAATGGTTCTCGTATTAGGAGATTTAAGTAGCTGGCAGAAAACCTATGTCGAAACATAGAGGAACAATGTTTTCCTGATATTACTTCTGTAAATCAGATTGTATCTTTGCTTCTTGCTCAAGTCGATAGATACAATAGGGTCGTTCCCTGAGAGATACGATACACCGTATGTTACATACGGCAAGGAACACATCCCGGGGTTATAGTATAAATATCCTTTATCGTACCGGGAGAAAAAGGATATCGGAAAGATTTTAGCTAGGACGCGTTATTCCGCGTCATTTAGAGGATTCGTACGTAGCCGGTGCAGAGAAACCGATACTGCAACGTCGTCTTTTCATCCTTACGCGTTTATACGATGCAGTTTGTTTCTCGACTTCCTTATTCGATCCATAAATAAACGGATAATGACGGGTATTAAATTATAAAATGACCCCGTTCATATTCTTAACTTCGGAATGTCTCCATTCTTTTAACACGGGCGTTTAAGTACCCGTAACAAGTTCATCCCATAAAAGAAAATGAATCTAAAAGTACTTCAGCAAATTTCCTCTGCATTTTCCCTGTTATCGAGTTATTAAAAAAAAAAAAAAAGAGTCCCATATTCCGCTGGCAAAGGACGATAAAATATAATAAACCACGACAAAATCTAATTCCCCATTAAAACGTGGAACCTGAACGATGGAGGGACTTAACAAGGTCAAAGAAAAAGGAAAAAATATCGCATTCGCTAGAGCCTTTAGTTACAGGCTCGTTGCACACCATGCGTTTAACTCGCCGAGTGTTCGGCAGACACGGAAGTTCGCGTTATTACCTGCTAACCTATATTACGTATCACTTCAGACCTTTTATGTTTCAAAAAATAACGTGAAACTCTACAAATTTTAGGAAGGAACAACAATTTCAGAGTCCAGTTTAATAATGACGATGATTCGAAGATGAATTAATGAGATAATAAACTGAGGATTTGAATGATGAAGAGTTAAAAGTAAAGATTCGATGAGAAGATTAAATGGCGAGAATTCGAATTCAAAGCTTAACATTTTAATGGCAGCACGTCTACGTAGTCAAATATCGCCAGGAGCCGGCAATACTTTTGAAGAATTAATTTAAAGAAATTTTATGTAAAGTCACGAAATAATTCAACATGTGTGGGCATACACATAAAACAAACAAAAACAACAACACATTTAATACAACGAATTTAATATTTTACGTTTGTATAATAGTTATTAAAGCAATCACCTACGTCCAATCATCACACACATGTGTGAGCCGACACTACGGTTGACTCTGTCATCACATGTGTGAGCGGCCACTAAAGTCTTAATATTAATAACTCTGTGTTGAAAATTCAATGAGTTGGTAATTTGATATGTTAAGAATTTGACATGGTGTGATTTTCACATATTAACAATTTAGCGTTGAGAATATAATACATTGAGAATTCGTTGCGTTGAGAATTTGACACGTTGAGAGTTCAATGCGTTGAAAATTCGATGCGTTTTAAATTTGATGCACTGAAAATTTAATGCGCTGCAAATTCGATATGTTGTGAATTCTATGCGCTGAAAATTCGATGCGTTGCAAATTCGACCCACTGAAAATTTGCTGTGCTAAAGACTCGTCACTTTGTAAATTCGAAGCGTTATAAACTCGACACGCTAAACATTCGATAAGTCGCAAATTCAACGCGTTTAGAATTCAATGCGTTGCGAATTCGTTGCGTTGAAACATCGGTGCAGTAAATATTCAACAAGCCATGAAAATTCGTCACGCTGATAACTGAATGTATTGATAATTCGACGCACTGATAATTCCACGAGCTAAATACTCAACGTACCAACACTTCAACGACAAATAACGCAATCATAACTCTACATATAAAGAACTCAACACCTGAACAATACATAACTCAAAACTAAAAATGTAAACCTTGATAACAACGCGTTGAGAATTCATCAGGTCAACTACTCGTCACATAAAAGAATAATTCGAAAGCAACTCAAACTTAACCCAAATTTCCGCAATATCTGCGCAACATTAATCGTTTAAAACGCGGGTAAAACATGGGCCAATATCGGTTGGTAAATCGTCGGAACAGAAGATATCGTTGAGCAATGTTTTTACGAGGAGAAATATTCCAGGTAGAACGATGGTTGGCAAATTACCACGAGCCCCAGACTGTGTACTTTCGATCGATGCTGATAATTTCGTTGCTGGGAATTCATTCGGCGTGTCTCGACGCAAACGACATTTATAAAGCTCGCGGCCACGAGAATTTTTTGCCGAACAAAACCCGTAACAAACGAGGAACGAGTTTCCACGCGAGACGTTTTATTTTTTATTTCGAATACGAGATGAAAAACGGCAAACTAATTCGCGGCCGAGTTGATACCGCGAGCCAAACAGTTTACGATTCAACGATTAATTTCTACGATTGTTCCGCAAATTTTCTGTAAGAGTAACTTACAAATTTTTTTATTGTTTTTTACAAGTTGAAAGCATGAAAATTTTGCAATTTTGTTATTAAAACTTCATAACGAATTAAAGTATGTAGAAACAATTTTTAACGAGTTTTTAAAGCGACAGTGCAAAACCGTTATTCGACTATATGTATAAAGAATATCTCTGTAATATGCATTCTAACACCTAACAATCATGGAATAACTAAGTCACATTCATACACATTTTTGGAAACAAATATCTATCCTTGTCTCTTCTGACCGAAACAATACAAGACAAACAAGGATCGCCATAACTTAATTAATCCACAGAAATTATACTCGGTGTATTCGGTAACTAGACTTGATCCTGAAACATAATCCTCGTTACGTATCGGCGGCATTTTTATTCAGCGCGTGAACACAAAGGGGCGACAGCCTCTATTGCACAGAATTTGAATATACACCGTTACTTTTTATCGGCCGCAATTAAAAGCCAACAGTATGATAAATTTCGGGGAGAAAAGTATTAGCGGTAAAGTGAATTCCAGGGGACCGAGAGAATTACGAATTTAACACACGGTGCATCTCGGAGAAATTAAACAAAATAAGTGCGCGATCTCTCCATTGAAACGCGGTCGATGAAAAACTTTGAATATTAAATCCCGCAAGCAACGAGAGGAAAAAAGAGAAGGTAGAGTTTTCGCGAAAAAATATCTGCTCAGTCCGCCATGGAAATTCTCATTGTTCCGGGGGAAAAACATGCAGAAATAGAAGAAAGAAAAAAGGAATTGCTAACAAGAGATCGGCAGAGTCACCGGCAAAGATAAACGTGGAACGTCAAGATAGCCCGGAGAACGATTCCATTTTTCCTCTGTATTTATCCGCTGCTCCCATTGGCCCACTTAACTCGTTCGTCGACAAATTAAATTCGAGCCTGTACAATTTGTTTACTACAAGAATTACGCGCTGCGGTGGTGACATTTATTTCGACGAAACTATTCGAGTGGTTAGCTGAAATTTGTGAGTCGGTGAATTTCAAACTTATCAAAATTTTAATTTTCAAGTTACAACTTTCAAATTTTCAAGTTTCTACTTACACATTTTTAAGTTTCTTAATATTCAAATATCAAATTCTCAAATTTTCAAATTTCAAAATTGTCCAGTTTTAGAATTTCAAAATTATCAAGTTTCAGAAATTTTAAATTATCAAGTTTAAATATTTTTAAATTACCAGTGACAAATTTCAAGATATTCGAATTTTAGAATTTCAAAATTGCCAAATTTTCAAATTTCGATTTCGACAAATTTTCACATATGAAAATTCCTAAAGTTCCATACTTCCACATTACTAAATCTCAATATGTGCCAATTAAAACTCGACAAGTCACAAATTACCTCCCCCTACATCGCAATTTTCCCCATAAATTCCCCAAATTTCCACACGTGCAGACATCTAAATCTCAATATGTACCAATCAAAACTCAAGTCACAAATCTCCCGCTATATCGTCATTTTTCATAAAAGAAAAAATTCCAATACACCCTCTATCACATATTCTAAAAGAAGCACCATCATTAAAGCATTCTTCGTTAAAAATACCGAATCAATTAACGAACATCGATACATTAATTACGTTAATGCGAACTTGTACTAGCAATATTCTTGTTCGATTAAATCCGCATGATTAAATTTTGTATATGTAAATTTCCGGTAATTAATTTTTGTCGGTTTTTATTTCGACAGATGATATACCCGGGTAACCACATAATTTTCACGCGATTAAAAAAGAACAGCGAAAAAGGATTGAACGATATCGTTAGCCAACGACGAAGCTTAATTATGTGGAAACCGCGTGTTTGGTGTAATGTGATTTTAACGCGGTGTTTATTTCAAATGTAACAGCTTTATCCATGAAATATCATGGTAATAAGAATGACAAATACTGAACGAGTTTGTTCAGATAATTACCAAGTGGTTGATTTCATTTCAAGCATCTCGATAAATTGTTTAATCCTGTTTCGTTTTAAAACGTTCGATGCGTGTTTCTGTTCAAACTGCTAAGCCATATTTCCTGTTATTTAAAGGATGATTGCTGTACAGAGTGTGCTAATAAAATCTATACAAATTTTTTTGTAGGATCAATCATCCTGTTAAATTTATATCGTATCAATTATCGTATTAGAGTTTTTGTATCGAGAGCCATATAATCTTGCTGTCGTGTATATATTTTTATAAAAATAATGATACATTTCTATATTTTCATACGTTCTAATCTCAATAATTTTTACATTTTTATATGAAGAAATATTCTAAGTTTCAAATTTCTAAATTTGATCACTTGAGAAGTTAGAATTTTCCAAATTTATCAATTTTTATAGGTACAAAGTTTCAAGTCTCTCAATATCCGAATTTATAAATTTTCCAAATTTGACACACCTTTAAATTATAAAATTCTTCAAATTCTTGAATATTCAAATTTGGAAACTTCTCAAATTTTTCAAATACTTAAATTATCTAAAATTGAAAATCTGTCAGCTATCTGAGTACCCTAGATTTTCAAATCTTTCAAATTACTAAAGTTCCTAGATTTTGAAATTTCTTAAATTCTCAAATGTTCCAATTCCATACATAATCAAATCTGCAAATTCCCTAGATATCCAACTCCCCAAATTCCCCAGATATCGCAATTTCCAAATCCCCTAGATTTCCCCATCTTCAAAATTCCCCAAATTTTTCAAGCTCAAAAATTCCCTAGATTTCCAAATTACTAAATTTCGTGAACGATGAAATTTCTGAAATTCCCTAAATTCAAAAATTTGTCAAATTCTCAAATCTCTAAATTCCCTAGATTTCTCAATCTCGTAGTTTCCCAGATTTCCAAATCCCCAAATTTCCCAGATGCCCAAACCTTCCAAATGACTAAATTCCCCAAATTCCTTAAATTCTTGAATCCCAAAATTCCCAAAATTTTCGAATTTTCCAAATATCGAATGTCTCTAAATTTTAAGATTTCATAAATTCCTAATTTCCACAAATTTTCAAATTTCCTAAATTTTCAAATTTCACAAGTATTCAATTCACCAAATTCCCCAAACGTTCAAATTTCGTAATTTTTCAAATCTCAATATTCCCTAAGTTCGCCGAGTTGCTCGAATGCTCGAATCACCAAGTTCCCCGAAATCCCGAAATATTAAAATTTCCAGAAACAATTTCAACAAAACGGGAAATCAATCCCCTCAAAAAACCGTGCGTACACATTTTATGCAAACATCTCGTATTTCCACATCACGGAGCCGTAATTAACTGCGGACTTCAAAGCGTAATAAAATCAAACGTTCGATCGAAAAGCCACCAAAAGAAATTGCCGTGCAAAAGAATTAACAATAATTTTTCCACCGTTTCGACGGATTTAAAACGCGACGAGCCAATTCGCACGAACGAGCGGGAATAAAATTAAGATAATGCGTGGATTGCGAAACAAAACGCGACCGGATACGAACGGCGTATCGGGTCCAGTTCGATGGACTTCCTGTTAATATCATCGTTACAAGGCATTCGAACGAAACGCGACCAACCTTCGATGAATTTTTGTAATCGGGTTTCGACCATTAACCATCGACCGATCGATCATGAACGCTCAAATAAATCCGCAGCAATATCGTATCCCGTGACGCAACCAACATCGTACTACATAAATAAATTGCAATTATAAATCCACGAATATCGCAGGACGATCTGTGACAATGAAATACCGATTCCGTTTGACAAATTATTAATATTTACGGTGTTTATTGTGCATCATGCTGCTACAAATATATTGCTTTTTATTTTAAGTATGTTGTTAGTGTAATGAGGATTATTGGAGTACATATTATTTCAAGAGTAATGTATTTATCTTGGAGAGAGAATTTTCGATTAAGCAACAAATTCATGATTGCAGATTATGATATTTTCATACTTTTGAATTATAATATATTCATGAATGTAAATTATAAAAATGACTGTAAATTATAAAACATGATTGTAAATTATAGAGCTTTCATGATTGTAACGTATAAAATTTTCATACTTATGAATTATATAATTTTCATAATTGCGAGTTATGTTTCATGATTGCAATTTTTATGAAGAAAATTTCATACATGTAAATTATGCGATTTTTATCGATCAAATTTTAAAATATTCGCATCTCATAATTATGAAATTTGCAGTTGTTGAAATTTTAATCATAAGTTTTCATATTTTCAAATTTGTAAATTGTGAAATTCTTTATTAAAAAAGTTTCATGTTTTGAAATCATAGATTCTTAAATTTTTAAGGAAGTATATTTTGAATCTATCAATTTTCATATTCTCAAATTTCTGTACTAAGTAGTTCTATACTAATTCATAAATTCTCAAATTCTTAAGTATGTCAGGTCAAAAAAATTTTAAAATCACTAAATATTGCAATAAATAATTTTCTAAAATCCCAAACCATCAAATTCCCAAATATCTACATTTCAAAACTCTAAATCTCCCAATTACTTTTTCCCATTCCAAAATTAATAAATCCCAAAATATCCAAATTTCCAAATTCTCTAAATTTCAAAATGTCCACCGATCAAAATTAAAAAATCACTAAAGTCTCTTCTTGCATCTCCAAACTTCCACATATCAAAATCCCTCCCTCGAAACTTTTCGACCCCCACCAAAAATTCCCAAATTCTAAAAAATCCCACCAACGCACTAAATTATTTTGCGTAATAAAATCACACGAAGCTTGAAATATTTCGAGACTGGTCATCCGATATGGAGCAACCTAATACCTGCCCTAACTCAACCGCGTAAATATTAAAGCATAGACTGCGAAGGCAATATAAATCGGCGTTAAATCAACGGAAACGGGAAACCAGGTCGTCCAGGTTCGTCGTTTCGACGGCGTGTAATATTTGAGACAGTATATTGTTCGAAGCTAAACCATGGCGAGTGACGGTGTGCATAAGTTTAACGAAGTACAAAGTTGTAACCGAGCCAACTGTGTTTGGCCGATCTGACGAATAAATTGGGATTATTCTATCATTCTGTCGGGCGATAACTCTGGTTAGTGTGCGATGAAAATAAAACTAAAACGGCCGAAACAAAGCAGCGGAAAAGTAAATTTTCAGAACATCCGTGTATCATTCGCCAACAGGCTGTAAATAAAATGAATTCTGCATGCTCATGGCGAGATTGAATCAACAAGCGACAAACGGCTGCTTCTCGTGCACGTATTTCTCGATATCGATATCATTTCATGAAATATTTCATATAAAGCAGACACGATTTTTCTGAGAGATTGTTTTTATCTGTGGATGGAATTTAAGACTGAAAATATGAGAAAATATCTTAGAACAGGTCGATTGTAAATCGAGTTGTGAATAATGTAGAATTATAGTGAATTCAGAATTTTCTTTAAATTATTTATAATAAACTAGTCTATACCTCACGAATGTGTATTTAAAATTTCAAGTACTGTAAACATATAGGTAGAACAAGAGATGTAGAGATTTTAAAGTCGCCAAACATTTAAACGTGTTGAACTATCGAAACGATACCGAACACGATTATTCTTGATTTCCCGACGACCGACGTCAACGACGACCAAGTATCGTCAACGACGAGTTATACAGCTTTTAACGTGCTTCCAGTCGATTCTATGCGTGAAAAATGATCGAAAACGATAACAAACACGGTTTTTATCGATTCGACGATCGACGTCGACAGGTTCGTCAGATCGTCGCCAAAATCTATACAGCAAATTTAGAGTGTGTCGTGAGTCTACCCACAAAATTTCAAGCGAAAAAACCCAAAATTGCAAACTGCAGCGTAGAGACAAACGAACAAATCGAGTCGCCTCAGGGCCGCATTGCGTTCGACAAACATATCGGTGAAAGTGTTATTTCATTCATTTGTTACTAATTACAACAGATTTTACAACACTTTGAAGCGTTAAAATAATGTTTAATCTTTGAGTATTGTTAAAAAGGGACTATAAATTTGGACGGTGGACATCAAAGACATTTTACAAATAAAGAGTTTGTTATAAAGACAAAGCAGTTTTTCGATCACAATAATTAAAAATTCCAATAAGTATGATAGGTTTGATTCTGTTAAAATTACTAACAAATTTAATAACTTCTAAAATGAAAAAACAGATTTACTACAAATTAAAATAGATAATGATCATGTTATACTTCTGAACTATGATAATATCGTATTAAATTCAAAATTCCACGATAAAATTTTCAACCGTTCTAGTAGAAGTTTCACGGTAGAATATTTAAAGCAGTGTTTAAATAATTCAAAGCTATTCGCTGGTGGTATATAAAATGTTAAAGTTCTAACGTTATATTTAAGTAATTAAAAGCACTTGATATTCACAGTCCATTTTGTAGAACCCGAAAATAATATTTAAGTATTTTTAAATAAACTACATTAAATAATGAAAGCTTGCGCGTATCAAACTAATAATTAATTTCAAGTATTTCGAATTGTATCTTAATATTCTGAAATGTTAAATATTTAAATAATTCTAACCGCTCCAGATAATGTCCGTCAAATTTTCAAAGCGTTACAGCAACATCTAATTAATTTTAAGCAATCCAACAGCAACTTGCCAACATTTTAAAGCGTCCAAATGATATTTAACTAATTCAAAGCATTCGCAACAGTGACCTATCAAATTTTCAGAGCGTTAAGACAATGTTTAAATAATTCCACACAACTGCGGTATCTCATCAAATTTCCAGAGCGTTAAAATAACGTTAATAAAATTATAACCATTCCGCAATAACTGTCCATAAAAAATTACAAAGCATCAACACGATTTTCAGTTAATTATCACGAAATTTCCAGCCCTCCACAGTAATAATTATAAAATCCTGATCATTTCACAACAATAGCTGTCTACAAAAAAACACAAAGCATCAGCACGATTTTCAGCTAATTATGAAATTTGCATACCGTGAAAGTAACATTTGCAAAATTTTGACCATTCCATAATAACAATAGCCGTCTACAAGAAGCACAAAGCACCAGCAGGGATTTTCAGTTAATTATCATTCGAGACATTGAATTCTTGATGAATGGATGCACACTGTGGCATACGTGAATAATACAACAGTGCCGGTATTATTCCTCGAATGCGATCAATCGATGTCATAGAAAGTTAGCGAAGCGAGGCAGTGGCAAGCAATAGCAATAACAGCAACAACTACGTCAAATGTATCGGTTAATTCACACAAATAAATCGCAATTATCCGATCGCGTACTCACGCGATTCAGTCATTAACGCTGAAACCACGTGTACTGCTCTTGCTCGCTAGCATGTCCGTTCTTAAATTAATCGCACGTTTGCCCTGGCAAGATATATCGTCGAAGATGATGCATGTCGCATGCAAAATATAATAACGCTCGTTAATTGTTCTTTATCGATTGATATCGTCGCTTTTAGCAGCGAAACTTCGTTACTTTTTCAACCTCGAAACACTGTATTCTTCTCAACATACTCAGTTACTCACATTGATATTAGGACACTGCAGTATTTCTTTCGTTATTGTCTTTCTATGTAGAAACGAGTGATTTACATATGAGCCGTTATTTTGAAAATATCCATTCATGTTCAAATCGAGATATTTAAGAGTTTCAATGAAACTAAAAATATACGTATAATACAGGGGTCGGCAACCTTTCTGGAGTTAAGAGCCATTTTTCCCGATATGATAAATTATTTTTTTAAAGAGCCAAATTACATACATCGGTATGTATTAGAAAAAATAATATATCTGCTGTGAAACATGTATTGATTGTGAAATCAAAACATTCTATTTTGCGTAGTGACAGAACATATAAGTGAACGTATTAAAGAAAACGGAAACAGTTTTTGGTTTTGAGTGTGGCGTCGGTGAGTGTGGAGAGCAAGGTTAGCTAAAGCTACGTTTACATGCATGCGATCTGCCGCGCAGATGTGTGCGCAGGATTATTATATTTGTTTGGCAATTGCAATATTGCAGTTCATTTTTCAATATGTACTATTAAACTACTCAAGAGCCACAAGTATGATTCTACTGAGCCGCAGGTTGTCGACCCCTGGTATAATCTATCTTCTGAAGTGTATCCAAAAGAGTTAAATTTACAATTCCTATTAAAATAACGTGTAGTAAGGCACCGATTTATGGCGAAAACTTTGAAAGGACAAGAAATCAAAACACACGGCAGAATTGTTTACAACAGTCGTTAGTAACGGCGACACTGTGACTAATATTAGTACGATAATTCATTGAAATCTAGTCGGATCGGCGCGCATACAAGCAAACAAAGTGTTCGATGACCAACGAGCCAAAATCCATTGGTTACGTTTCATGAATAATACGGACTAACATAATATCTATGTTAGCGATTATGCATAGTCAGTGGATAACTTTCCGGTCGTTTCAAACAGACAATATCATTTGCAGAATCCTGACTCTCCACGAACTAATGAAGCCTGCAATTACATATGATAATGCGTGATTGTGCAACACTGTGTGTATAATTGCGGCAAATATGGTCGAAAAGTTATGGCAAGTTCAAATGCCACTTGCTTTCATTCAAAATCTTATTTAAACAAATTATTTTTAACAAGTCAAATTTCACTAAAGAATTTTTTAAGAAAACATTTCAACGTTTACATTGATACAAAAATCGATTTTTAATAAACAAAATATTTTTAACAAGTCAAATTTTAATAAAGAATTATTCAGGAAAGAAATGTAAAGGTTAAAATATTTAAATTAATACAAAATGTGATATTTAATAAACAGAATATTTTTGGCAACTGAAATTTTAATGAAGAATTATTCAGAAAAGAAATTTGAAGATCCACATGGTTGCATTAATTCAAAATTTGAGTTTCAATAAGCAGAATATTTTCATCAAGTCTAATTTCAACAAAAAAAATTCTTCGGGAGAAAACTGTGAAACTCAAACATTTACATTAACACAGATTTTAATTCACAATAAACAAGACATTTTTAGCAAATAAAATTTTAATAAACGTTGATAAATCTCACTGAATTAATTAGGAATGAAATGCGAGGTAAAAAATGCAGTTACCGACTTAAAATTTCACGTATCAGAAGCAGACAAGAGTGGTAGATGAGGTAAGAGACAAGATTCGAGCGATGTTCTGTCCTGGTTAAATAAAGAATCACGAAAGGGACTCTTGTGGTTAATTGGAATAATTAATAAAGCCGTTTCATTGTCCATTTTCCCCGCTAACTCTCTGCTGCTCCTTTCAAAGGACCATGCTGAGACGTCGTCATGTACCGTAGGGACATTCACCATTCCCAATTGAATTCTGCAGAGTTCGCTGTCTTGTGGACATTGCCTTCTTTCTTCGTGGTTCTCTGAATATTCTGCCCAAGTGGCTTCTTCCACGTTCACGATATATGTATTTGGTTGCGAGAATATTCAACGCGATATAAAGATTCGCTTGACGACGATGACCATCAATGAAAATATACTGTTTTAAACCTCATTCATCCCTCAATATAATGTGATATACGACATCCATCACATAAAAGAAAAACGACTTTATACCATCAACACTACTTACACCTTAGGATTAATGATCGTTGGATTATGAGGACGTTGTATAATAGATGTCAGATTTCGAAATGGAAAGTCTGCGGTAAATTCATGACAGAAAAGCACTTCAAAATATCACTTATAATACATCAATTTAAAGCTCAGAGTCTCCCCAAAATAATGGTATAAATGCCCCATTACAGTATTCGACATAAAACAAGTTATTGGAATAACGAGCCCGATTGAAATTCATATGTTGCTTCTAATCAATTTTTAAATATAGAAAGTCAAAGGGAAAATCATGACAGAAAAGTATATCAAAATATTACTTGTGATACATCAAATTAAAGCTTAATGTCTCCCGAAAATGTCTGTATAAAAGCACCCTTAAAATTCTTAATGCAGAAACAATAGAATCGAATAAATCTGATATGTTGTTCATAATTGATTTTAAAGTACGCAGAGTTCAAGATAAATTCATGACAGAAAACTACTCCCAAATATCACTTATGCCACATCAAATTAAAGCTTGAAATCACCCAAAATTTCCTATATAAACGCACAATCACAATTCTTCATACAAAAGATGTGGTGATAGAAATAGCAGACCCAAGTGAAATTCACGAAATTCATTGTTAGCTTTATCCGTGGATCAGCCATTTTGCATTCAGACCATTATTGTACAGATTGTACGACCATTTTCGTTAAACCTTAAACTTCGAATCGACACAAGTGCAAATTTACGCTGTTTTCATATCCCGAACGGTTTGTTTTTGATCAGTTTAAAAAAAGGCACATAAAAGAAAAAGCTCATGGTTTCATATGGAAAATCGGTTCGCTGATCGAATCTCCGGATATCGGAGGATCAGTTATATCCGGCACTCTAGTTTTATCGCTCAATTCGATGGCTCTGAAAATCGAGTCCGATCCTTGGCCAGCGCAATTAGCGACGAGCGCACCGCGACGACGTTAATTATAGCAAATCGGTGTCGCTTCTAAATTTCCCGCGATCCCACCGAATTCCCGATAACAATCCGACCTGGTTTTGCGGCGCTATCGAATACCACCATCGAAACTCGACGCAAGGTGCGTCATCGTGCACGTGTTACTGTATACTCGCGTGTGTGCACACGCGTGTTTCATCGCCGCACGCTAAACCGCAAGGTAGATCGATCCGATTTGCTGTTTACCGGAAAGCCCGGTGACTCCTATTATTTTTCCGTCATTTGCCCCGTTTTTCAACGGCCGCGTCTTTTATCGCGTCATCGAACGCGGATAATCACAATATTCCCTTCGACGTTGTACTCCCTCGAACAGTTGCCGTCTTGTTTATCCACGTTTCGATATCATCATCGACCGAGATTCTAAGCTTCGGTAATTATTTTATCTACGACACCGATACTGCCATTTTCCGAACAAACCGGCATTCACGCGTTGGCAATTTTCTTTGGATAAAAGCAAAAATTTGATCAATACTCTTCAGTTGAGCAAACATCGAATTATCTAAATTAAGCCTGTATCGTGCATACGGTGGACATTAATGAAACGTTTGCGTAGGCATTTTCGTGAGAGATTATGCTCTAAACTGATGTACCCAAGTGCCACTTTGCGATACTTTGATATCATGAGACTGTATTGAAATAATTCACCCTTAGAAACTGACCATGAAACGATCTCATAATTTAGATACAAAGTTTCGAAACGTATAAAGACTAAAAATTAAATTAATTCTGCAGCGAATGTGGCACACTGCGTTGCATAAACATAACCCCATATATTTTAAATGACCTAAGCTTCTAGTACCAAATAAATGTGAGTATGAACTACTAATTCGTAGTGAAAAAAACCGATTTGTCTAAAAAACTATGTAAAACAAAATTAACGTATTAACGTAAATATTGAGCTGAGTTTCATAAAATCTGATTTTCAGCCGTTTCATAAATAAAACCTTGTATATGTATTGTCTTTACGTCGAGCTTCGAAAGTAAATAAATTCATTGTGTCACTTTCATTTGTTTCATTTTGCATTCGTAATAGCCATTTATGAAGGTTAAAAAGTGAAATGCATCGCGGAAAAGAGCTTTCAGAGAGAGAAAAGGCCATGATCGATGATTTTCGCGTTGGAGGCAAAGGTTACGTTGCGAAACAAATAGGTTCAAAAAGTGCTATTATCGATTATGTCACTAAAACACGTAATTATGACGAAGCGTTCAGGTCAACCTCCAAAACTATCTCCTCGAACGTGAAATTCTACGATTAGCTTCTAACTCGACAGTGACATTGGTTCGACTGCGAGATTACAAATTAAATGTTGCAAAAATCATCCACAGAGCTATTGCAACATCTCCGCAAATTATTACGGTGAAAATAATATCGACACGATTAAAAAACGAAGATAAAGCGAGACTCATTCGTTAAAGCAAACACGAGTACAGATTGGAAAAACGTTAGTAAAAATATTTATTTTATAAGAAACGAACGTTTTGTAGTTACAATTTGTTTTTTATAGGTTGTATTTAGCAACGAGAAAAATTCAATCTAGATGGGGCAGATGGTTTTAATCCGTATCGACGCGATATACGAAAAGATGTGAAATATTTTTCGAAACGCAACCTCTGTTGATTCGGTTATAATTTGGCCGTGTTTCTCACGAAAAAAGCTCCATAGCATTTATTTTCCACGGAATGAACAGCAATAATTATACCGATACGTTAGAAAATTATTCACTGCCCTGTTGCACAAAACGCCGCAACGAAAATTTAATTTTCATGCAGGATAATGCAACGGTCCATAAATCTGTACACACATTAAGATGATTTGCCGAAAATAATATTTGGATATTATATTGACTTGCACGTTCCACCGACGTTAATCGCATAGGAAATTTATGGGGAATATTGGTACGAACCAGTTTTTCAAATAATCATACATATTCAAATGTAGATGAGCTAAAACTTGCAATCGCAGACACATAAAACCATGTAGAGAAAGATATATTCGAAAATAGAACTAGAAGTGTGTCAAATCGATTTTTCGATACAATTCGGTGAGAACAAATGATTTAATTTCGTATTATCGTACATAAAACACGATAAAAGTTTTTCTTAAACGGTTGGTAAATTTATGAAACGTCTAAAAATTAGTTTTTACACAAATCATCCGAATATCTAATACATCAAATTCTTTCTACAAAAACTAAAATTTATAAAAACAAATGGGGTTAGATTTATGCAACACACTGTAGTTCTACTCTCACCTGACTCTTCGTCTCCAATAAGAAAATCAATGGAGTATTTATACAATAACTTGCACTAACTCTCAAGATTTAAATTGTTATATCAGTTGATTGATCATTTCATAATTTTTGTAAAGAAGCCTCACAACGAATACGGCCCTGATCTGCTGTGGAATTCAAGGATTAACTACATTCGCGTGTTCGAAATTATTCGATCGAACTCGCACGGAAGAATCACATCTTGGTTAATGAATTGTCGCAGTCGGATGCTTGCCATTTTATAATTGGTATTACTATACGGTTTCGTATTGTTCGCTCGGCAGTCAGGATGAATACGTGTTTGTCACTCGTACAATGCATCATCTGCGCCGCGCTGGCGTGAGAAAGCTTTGAATCGCCATTGTGATGATAAATAGAATTATCTTGCTTCCGTAAGTGGAATGATAGATCGAGAATATAACGAAGCAGTCGAGATCGAGAGCTCACTGCTCCGTCAAGACCAAGTCATCGGCAAGTTTCGTTTGAAAAATTTATTAGTAATCATCGCAGCATTGCGACACGGAAAATTCACTGGATAATTATGATTGAATACCGCTATTGAAAACTTTACAGAGGTTTCTAATTAACGGACCTCGTCGATGAAAATATATTAACTACTTAACTGTTCATTTAGTAAGAATGAATCTATTTTATATTCGTATCAACACTCTGACTATTTTATTACTGACACTGAATCAGTCGTGTAATGCACACTTGATTTAAAATTAAAAATTAAATTGAAATGTAAATGAGCGAACGATAAAATGCAAATTAATATAAACGTTAATTTTGTATTTAGATGTGAATACGAATCTAGATGCAAATGTAAATTTAGATTTGAATTTGAATCTAGATGCAAATATAAATTTAGATATGAATGTGAACCTAAATGTAAATCTTTAGAAAAAAAATTTGTTAAAAAATGGAAAAAATAATATAGTAATATAAGCATTAATTTTGTCTAGATAGCAATATAAACACTTTATTTACTAATTTATCTAAATGGTAACACAGACACCAATTTATAGAGATAATAATACAAGTCTTAACTTATCTAGATAATAATAAAATCAGAACTTTGTTATCTAGATAAAAATTAACATCAACTTAAAAAAAAATATCGTAACAAATTTTACAATTCAAAATGAAAAATTAGTGAATCAATTACTTTGACCTATTACGATTATTTTTATGCACTAGTTTTAACACAGTTAGTGTTAACACAGTTTAGTAATATTAGAATGTCGAACCTTGTTTTGTTCGAATATATTACCAAGGAAATTGGTAATTTAGCATTTTCAAGTAATGTTAGGAAATTGACGTGAAAGTAGTTTATCCACTTTCCCTTCCTATTTTTCTTAAGGCTAGATCGTTTTCATAACATGCTGTAAGTAGCACGTGCTTACTGTTTTCTTGTTTCAAGAGTTTTCTCGCTATAGGCTTGTTGCTTTTGTCAGGTTTAACGATAGCCAGATCAAGTTCAAGATAGTTCCCTCCATTATTCAAACTTTACATTTTCAAATTTAGAAATCACTTTCATATTTTTCATCTTAGAAACTAATTTAGAAATCTTTAAGATTGGTAAAGTTGGAAATTTTGTAAGGTTAGAAAATTAGAAATACGTTAAATACAATAGACAAACATAAGTTCAGATATTCAAATATTTCAGTTTTCAATTTATAAATTTTTGAATTTGCTACCTTCTCAATTTTCAAATTCAGAAACTTAATAATTTGGTTTGCAAGTTTGGAAAGTTGGAAATTTATGGAATTTAATAGAGCAACACGCTCAGATATTCAATTTCCAAGTTTGTAGCTTATACATTTTTAAGTTTGCCAACTCTTAAATTTTCCAATTCAATAATTTGAGATATTAGAAATTTAAAAATATGAAATTTTTAAATTCATTCATTCACAAACTTGGAACCTTAAAATTTCACAAAATTTGACATCATAGAAATTTAAAGCTCTCAAGTTTTCAAATTCCTATTTTATAATTTTTAAGCTATTAAATTAAGAAATATAGGAATATCAAATCTGACAATTTGGAAAATTATAAATTTTATTATTATTTCGTCAGGTATACCTTTTTACAAAAATTTTAAAAAATATAGAATCACAATGGGTCCAAAAATACCTAACATCTTAATAAGCTTAAACGTTTCTTTTTTCATATATAAAATACAGTAACAAAATAAGAATTAGTAAATTCATATATTAGTATATTTTATATAAATTAGTCTATCCTATTAACAAATTTTAGTATAGTCTATTATTAGTATATTTTAAAATATTACTATGTCAATTTTAATCATGCAATCCTCCACAAATAATGCCTACACAATATTCATAAACATCTCCAACCCGCAATGGGTCAAAAAATACCCAAAATACCTTAACAACCTCAATACGTAAAACACTATAATAAATAAAGAATAAGTCATATCCTAAAGAGTTACTTTGCCAAATTAGAGTTCGCCATGCTTCATAAATAATAACTCCTCTACACTATTCATGAATGTCCGCGACTTTAAAAATGCGGTAGATAAAAGCTCAAAATCAGCGAAAAAGTCACGTTAGTGTCGTAAAGCTTAATCCCCATAGCGAAGCAACTTTGAAACGGAGTTAAACCGTACGACGAGGTTTCCTCGTAAAAAGGGTCATCCAAGTCCCTTTAGTGGTCGTTTCTTAAGCGCTCGACGGTGGATCATTACAGAGAAAAGAGTTTTCCCGACCACAGAGCGAAATTCTTCGTCTGATGATGATTTTCCGCGATCATGAAAATCGCGTGGAAAGGCGCGAACGACGTTCAATCGTTTGCGTAATTTTCCACGATTTACTGCACAAAAGCTTGCCATTTGTGAAATTAACCGTGCATCCAGTTGAACACGACCTACATAGCAACAATGAAAGTATATATATCTGTCTATGCTTTTTTTATTTACGATCTATATTTTACGAATCGAGTCATGTCGATTTAACCTTTTAACCCACAAGCTTTTTGGCAGTTGCGTCAGTTATTAATTATTAATGCAGGTAAGATAAATAAAGAACGTTCAAATGTCTAGTATATTTTAGTGATCTTCAATTATACAGATTACAGCTGGTATCGAACCGAAAACTAATCTTTATGCAAATATTATTCAGGTTTGGCACATTTGAACTGTGACTGCACGAGTCTGACTCGATGTTAATATGAATTAGGTTAATTATCAAGGATTAATATAAATTGCATCGATTTGAATTGTCTTAAACTGTACTAGTGTACCAGGCAACAAGAGACGTAGAGATTTTAAAGTCACTAATTTTCAATTATTCATAATGGCAGTCAACGTGTTAAACTGAATTTAAATAGTGTTAATCAGAATTACGCACAGTTGAATCACATCAGTTGCACTGAATTCAATTACATCGATCTGAATCATCTCAATTTGAATTTCATTAAAATAGCAGCTTAATTTGAATTTCATTAAAACAGCACCTGAATAGCGTAGAGAACAATTATATCACCATGAATCATTCAAAAAGACTTGTTTATAAACTTGATTGTTCTCAAAGGAAAGAAAGAATGCAAAATAATGTCCAGGGACAAATGTTAAAGGAGAGAACTCAAAGGTGTTAGCCAAGGGTGTTAACCTAACCGTGATAGTCAAAGTGTAAAGGAAACTCGGCTGGAGGTTGAATTTGTAGCCTCGCGTGTTTATTGGCGGTGCGGTGGTTCTCGTTCGGTGATAAAGAGGTATATAGTATCCAGAGCTCGCAAGTTTCAGGTAATAGTGCCCTATATCTCTCTTGTCTGCCAAGGGAGATGTCCGTTTAGAACGCAGTCGAGCACACACAGAGAAACTATCGTTCTCTCGCTCATTCGAGCGATAAACTTTTTGGGTCTCGCCAGACAATTGCGCCAAACACACACCGAACCCTGGTCAGAAACGTTAATGGCTATTTCAGGATAATACAAACGTTTGTAAACTATCATCCGTGTCCTTTTCAACTGCGATAAACATCGATCCACTATCTGTGCTTTCCCAATTTACCTACTAGTTTACAAATTATATTTCACAGTTTTCATAGCTGTTAGTTTTTCGATTACTGAACGCTCTTATTACTGCAAACTTCCATGTTTCGGTTTTTGAATTAAATAATTCCCTAGTTTCCGAGGGTTTCGGTTTCTTAGTTTCCTCGTGTTACGGATTCTGGATTAAATAATTCGCTAGTTTATATTTTGGAAACTACTAAATGTTTCGGTTCATACAAATTATTTCGTCAACTTTTATAATTTCTAGTGGAGCGATTTTAATACTTTCGAAGTTCCCAAGTTTCTGCTCTAAATTTCTCAAGTGTGGTTCTTGACTTTCTACATTTTTTCAATTTTCTAGATTTTAAAGGGGGGTAATTTTAGCTCCATTTAATTCCTAAATTTCCTAATAAACCATTTCACAATTTTCAAATTTCTCAGTTCACAGACAGTTTCTCCAAGTTTGCTATTCTCAAATTTTCTACTTTTCAAGTTTGTATAATTACCAGTAAAATTTTCTAATTTTCAAGTTTTTATAATTACAAGTTAAATTTCCTATTTTTCAAATGTTTATAATCACCAGTGCAGTAACTGTATTATTCCCAAATTTTGCAAATTTTTACTTCCCAAAATATCTAACTATACAATTCTTAAATTTTGCAAATTTGTAATTTTCTAATTTCCCAGAATCTAGCTCGAAAACCCAACAAATTGAACCGACTATTTTCCTAAACCCGACGTTCGGGTATCATCGACGTCTCTGTTCTCCGATCGGCTCGCCGTTAACGAATTAATTGATCGACCGATACCCGATTTAAATAAAGCCGTAGAAAGCTGGATTCGCATCTCCGACAAGAAAATTAGCTGGAATCTAGATAAATTAGCTTTCTTCGTGCCGGTAGATATCTCTAAGCTATTTAGGGTCGAGCCAGTGGTTTAAGCTCGCCTATGAAGAGCAGAGATTCCGTTTCGTGGTAATGATGATCGATATTCCGCAGAACCGTTGCGGTTCGTGTCTGTTTAGCATCACGCAGAATTGAATAGCTATTATACGTTGCTCTAAATTCGACTCTACGTTGCCCTGTTTTTATACATTCAGTTGAAACCATCGTCATTTTTCACGGTTCCAAATTCATACCTCGAGACAATGGTATATTAACACTGCAATTATCAACAATTAGGACGAAGCTATTTTTACCAAAACCGAATGACGATTTTGACTAGGTGAAATATTTTTGTATTTACTGATTTATTGGAATCAATTTCTGATTTATGTAATTTCTCAATTTTTTCAATTTCTAAACTTACAATTTCCTAAATTTCTAAATTTACAATTTATTAAATTTCTGAACTTCAAAAAATTTCTAAATATAAAAATCTTCAAGTTTCTAAATTTCTTCAATTTTAAATTTGTATATTCTTGAATTTCAAAATTTCTTAATTTTCAACTTGCAAAATTGTAAAATCACTAACTTTTCTAAAATTTAAACTTGTAAATTTCTAAATATTTAAATCTCTAAATTTCTCAATTTTTAAAGTCTAAAATTTTTAACAGTCAAATATACAAATTTTTGAATTTGTAAATTCCTAAATTTCTAAATTGCCAAATTCCTAACATTCTAAACTTCAAAACATTTTGAACAATACTAAATTCTGAAACCAAAAAATGTATAAATTTAACAAATGTATGCATTAAAATTTTCCCCAAATTTATTCTCTAGTGCCTACAATCAGAAAATATCTCCAATCCTGTCATACTGTTTGTCTATAATCAAACTACAGACCTAATACAATTGTAACACAATTATATCAAAAACCAAACCTGAAAATAATGACTATTTAAAAAAAAAAAAAGTAAACACGTGCTCTACTTCTCAAATCCTCCTCAAGATAATATAATTAATCTCTCGAACAAAGACCCCATGCAGCAGGCATTAATTAAGATCAGAAAGCCAACAGGTTAACGAGTTTCCCCAGTGACTCAAAAAATATGGAAAGTGATTCGAAATTCAACAGCAAATGAATTCTGCTAAACTTTACCACAGACAATATTGAATCTCCGTCTCTCTGTTTAACGATAAACAGCCAACTTTCAAATGGTTTCATTAAATTCCCGTCAACGGTGAACCGCATCCTGCTCGGGCTCTAAATTAATAACCAGAGACACCGTCTTTAATAGCGACTCGGAATTAATAACGAACGTATCGATGCAATATTCAACGGTCTCCATTCGTTCAACGATTGTTCCTGATTCGACAAACTTCGATAATGTTTCGTTGTATTTTCTAGTTCGATTCATCGATTGCACACTCGATACTCGAATGATGGAATATTTAAGAACTGCTCCAAGGACAATTCGATGCGAATTTACTACTTCACTCGTCTATTTATTGCGTGACGCAGTACTGATATGTGCGACTCGTTTCGCGAGAATGTATATGGTAAAAGTTCGAAAATGGGTCACCGTTAGCTTCATACGTTTGTTTCCTTTCAGCAGAAGTATCTGTGAAGATCTAACAACCTGTCGATCGCGTTAAAGTTCGCAGATTTTCCAGTATATTTATTTTTTAATTTTTCGATTCCATTTTATTATTCCTTATTTCAGTTTTTAAATTTTTTAAATAATTTAATAATTAATTCCAGATTACCCAATTCTCTAAATACAAGTGATTTATACACTACTTAAAATTCCCCAGTTTGAAACAATTCTTCAATTTTCAAAGTATTCAATTATGTTGGTAATGTGTGAATGTTGGTAATCCACATATGTGTGGGGATTTTGCTGCCCTTCTTTAGTTATTTCATGACATTTTTGCATAGTTAATTATTAGTTATTACCATCACTATTTTCTATATTTCTTGTGTTCTCTTTCTATGCACATACAGAAAGATTGATTAATAATAATATACATACGTACAGACATAAACAATAACGTATGGGGACAGTTTGATAAAAAAAACACAAAATATATACCATAATGCTGATTATATGTAAAATTGCCTTATCTAAACAGTGTTTGCTATGCATTATAAAACCTCTGACGAAAGAGTTAAAGAACCATTTCATAAATCATCACAAGGTAAAACAACCACATATCTAGGACATACTAAAGAGGAAGCCTGAACAGAGATATCTATCGTTATTTTATTTAAAAATAATTTCGGAGTACCAAAGTACAATAGTGCACAATTCTTTGATATTAAAAAAAACAATACCTTCATTTTATACTTTTCCATAATCCCGAACTACACTTTCAAACATTCCAATTCTCTCTAAAAAATGTCACCATTCTGTTGCTATAACATACACACAGTACATTCTACCGTTTCCAACGAGGATCTCAATCTTCACGTATTTACAGATGTCAACCCACGAGTTGGCGTGTGAAGACGTGTTTAGGAGAGCTACTCCAATTGGTCAGAATAGAAAAATGGACACCTAGAAGCATCACTATCACATACACTCGTAAATAACACACCTGCCACGTCACTCATATATGCCACATAAATTTCCATAAAAATCTATCAGCTATGTTTAAGAGTTTCTTCGCTAACCTAATTGAAAATACTCATCCTAACTATTTGGAACTGTGGATAAATATAAGAAAATATTATAAGAATATTCGATAGGATTTGTTACAACTGACAAAACTACCTGACAAAGTTTTCAACCGCATGTGGTACTCAACGCGTCAAATAGAATAGAAAAATGGACGCCTCACACGTATTTTCTGCGGTAGCATTGGCTCGAGTTCGCGTACCAATTAGGCGAAAAATGACAGGCAAACGTCTCGAGAGTGAGATACTGCGAATTGCTGCAGTTGTTATTGTCATTATTCTTATTTGCCGAAATGTAACTGGAATTGTTCACGGTGAGGCTTCTTTTACTTTGGGTCACGCGCCAACTCGTGGGTTGACATCTGTACATTCTTCCGCTAAAGTACCGAGTGTCACTTATTCTTCATCCCACCGTTATTCACCAAAGGTGACACATTTAACCCCTTAACCTATCATTTCGACAGTTGCGTCAGAGTTAACTAATGATTGCTGCAATAACAAATAAGGAAAATTGAAATGTTAGGTATATTTTGGATTGGGATCCTTGATTATGCAAAGTGTAATTGGTATTAAACCCCAAGCTTGATCGTGCTGCGAATATAATTTTGGCCTGTTGGATCAAGATCCCCCACAGATTATGGCTTGATCTCTTTATTATCGATGTCCGCGCAACTCGCTCGAATCGATATTCATTAGTACAAGGCTTTCAGATTGTTCGAAAGATCGTTAAGGTTGAATGGCACAGCGACACATTTAGTTAGGGTATTTACCCTGTCTCGTGTAGGGTCGAGAGCCAAAGAAGACCAGAGATTGACAGACCATTTTACAGTCTTGTTAGTCGCGAAAGTTTCTCGCGAGCACTCGAGCGTGATTATAATCCAGACGTTTGCCAGGATACCCTCGCGGAATATCGATCGTCGCGACCGCCGCCAACTTAATCAACCTCGAGCTCTTCCTTCTCCTCTCGTTGAATAAAGTTACCCCTTTGTCGCGTAATAAGTAGACTCGAGACAACCTACAGATCATCCGTCGCGAAATAACTCGTTTGCCGAGTGTACGCTGAGATTTTAAAATCAGTTTATTCACCGTTCTGTGATTAAACACCGATAACGCTTTACTACTCGTTGATCAAGTTCGTCAAGGCCAACGTAATTATTATCTTCATCATCACGGATATCATTGGTGTCGTAGAACTTGTCCTAAAGGTGGTATTAGACATTGCAAAGGCCATATTATGCATCGTCAAGGTTGTATTAGATATTGCAAAGGTCATATTAGGCATCGTCACGGTCGTATTAGACATCGTAAAGGTCGTATTAGGCAACGTCGGGGTCGTATTAGGCAACTTCGGGGTTATATTAGACAACGTCAGGATTATATTAGACAACGTTGGGGTCATATTAGGCAACGTTCTGGTCATATGAGGTATCAAGGTTACATTAGGTATCGTAGAAGTCACATTAGGTACCGTGCATGTTACTTTAGGCATCGTCAAAATCGTTTCAATAATCATTATCAAGGTCATATTAAAAATCAGTATCGAAATTATTTTAATAATCGTTATCGAGCTTATTTCAATAATCGTTATAGAGATTATTTTAATGATCATTATGAAGATTATTTTAATAATCTTTATCGAGATTATTAAGACCCTGATGATAGTTGATGACATATGTAGATCATATGTAAAATGTTATATGCAAATTTCTATTAGGTAATACTTTCATTTCGTATAAACCTTATCCGTTTTAACAATATTGTATTATATTTATTATCCATATTTATAATTTTAAGTGCCTAACATGAATATTACTTATTAGGTACATGAATCCAACATTTCAAAAATCTAATTTTGACCACGTTAATGTACATCTCGTCGATTTCTAAAAACCCGTCAGACAAGAGTAAAAATCAGTGCAGCATTGGATAAAAGTGAAGGCAGTGCAGGATCGATAACTTCCAGCGGTACGTGCGTCTGTTTATAATTACGAGCGTGCATCCACCGAATGTCGGGGAGTTTGGGGTGCACGGTCCTGCCACTTGCCATTTCGCATTAGCCGTATAACCTGCATGCAATTGCACAGGGAGGTCACTCACTCACGGTTACACCTATGCAACGAACGTGCAGCACTGTTCGAAACTCGACACCGGCTGCGACACACTGACTCGAGCGTAACGTGTACCATAGATACGTTGCGACAATAAGCCATGGGCTCCTATGCAAGCGGAGACGCGACCCTCTTTGAATAGACCATAAAGGGGATCTGACGCCATTGCAAATTCAGCGCACCGAGCGACGAACACTTAATATAGTAAACTCTCGATATAAGCGAAAATTATCTGCGCGATGTAAGCGAAAATGAACTATGCGAGATAAGCGAAAAAATTATTTCCACCTTTGGAGGAAGACCACTCGAGACATCAAGAAACATGTTCATAGAGAAGTGTAACGTCTGACTTAGGTATATTAATATGAGACAATATCAATGCAAGAGTAAAATTTTTATCAACAGGCTTCTGATATTTTTCTAATTAAAATGAGATCAAACATGATATAATTTGGACTATATTTACGTATTTGATGGTAAGTTCCGATCGTAGAGAAGGGTAGTGAAAGAGAAGGAGACCGAATTATGCCACTAGACGAATATCAGAAGACTCTTGTATTTTTTGCAATTAATGTTCTGCTGAATTTTTTCAATTCCTCTTTACACAACTTTCACCAACATACCTATGACGTTTTCACGATTGAAATGAGACCAATCGACGTAATATCAGGACGTATTACTTGTAATAGTTTATTAGAGAGGTTTTCAACATACGCGGAATGCTTGAGATTATAAATAAATATGTTCCGAATTTCCTCAAGTTTGGTCTCGTTTCAATCAGAAAAATGTCACAAATATGTTAATAAAAATTTCCTAACAAAAGATATTAAAAATAATAAAATTTTATTCTCGCATTGCGATTGTCCTACCAATATTTTACTGTTTCTTTACGTTCGATTCGGACGTTTCCTACGTTTGCTGTTTTCTTTTACGTTATGCAAACTTTTATCAACTGAATCGATCAAACTTCATTCCGTTAGGAAATACACGATATAAGCGAAAGTTCAGACACAAAAGATTTGCATATACCGAGACTTTACTGTACCCATCTTTTTTTAAGTTTTAAGCATTCAACATCCCCGAGTTAATAAAACCTCATGCTTTTTGTTAAAATTACTTTGAACTCCTTGTATGATTTATTTGTCAGGTGCGTCAGTCAGAACTAACTATTCACTACTGCAATACTAAAACGGATAAAGAAGGTCGAAATGTTATGTATATTCTATATTTAGCGATCCTTGACTATGCAAATTATAATTGGTCTTGAACTTCAAATCGTAACGTATTCAAAATTCGAGTAAGATTTATAAGGATTATACTGTGTGTGCGTCACGAGTCAGACTCTTTAAAATATGCCGAGGGGTTGATTTACAACATGCAAGTCCATAATGTGAATTTAATGCACGACGCATTCGATGAGATTCAATGATCCCTCCTTTCATTCACATTAACGACACCTTAACGATATTATCGATATACTGTTAAATATCAATAGATTATCGACAACGTACTGATAAAATATGTCTAAGATGTCGATAAGATATTGACAAAATATCCCTAAAACATCAGTGAAATATTAATAAAACACCAATAACGTATCAATAAGATATCAACAAAATATCAATGACATATCGACATGGAGTGGATAAAATGAGATATCAATATGATACCGATGAAGTATCATTAAAAATTCAATCAGATATGAATAAAATATCAATGAATCGCTATCGTGCAAGCAGTAGCAAGATATTAATAAAACTCGCTTTCGCTTAATGGAGGGCTCCCCAGACCCTCCGTTAGCCACCTTTCGGCACTTTTGACAATTTTTCAGCGAGGGTTTCGAGGGTGCTGAGTATTAATTTCACATCACTAGAGTCATTTCAGACCTCCTTCTACGTGATCTTTTGTATACAGTCAGCTCACGGGGTTATACAATATTTTGAAATCAATAAGATATTAACAACACATCAGCAAGACATCAACAAAATATCAACAACACATTGTAGTATATTTCTACCAAGTGTACAGCACAACAAAGTTATCCTAAGGGTTCTAAGGTTCGTAAGGGTATATCAAGGGTATAACAAGGTATAATACTGTTGGATTTCGGTAGAATTGACTACACGTTATTTCAGGAAACTCGTACAGCTTGTATTGGGTTGACTAAGTACCAGACTCTTTCTGTACACTCTTCAATATTACGAGTTTTTATATACTATCGTTGGAGATAGGTAAAGGTAGAGACGGTGATCAAGCGACAGTGCGACTCAGAATGTGTCCTTTACTTTACTTTATTGTTCTCTTATAAAAGAGAACTCCTCTCATTTTGTCCCAGAATTCGAGATCCAGAATGAGTAAGGATTAGAAATCGTGATTAGTGTGTTTGTATGGAGATGAGTCCATAATGCTTATGATGTGATTTGTATGGTCGTGTTGGACATCCAACAATATCAATAAGATATTAACAAAACATCCATAAAATATCAATAAGATATTAATAAAATATCCATAAAACATCAATAAGATATTGGTACGATAAGGTGTAGTAAGAGTATCGGAAGGGATCCGGAATGTTTCTGAAGGAATCAGGAAGATACCATGAAGGCGTGATAGTATAAAATAACTTTGACAACAGATACTCCAAAAGTACCAGGTTTAGTTCCACGTTCACAGTCAGAACAAGAATGCTTTCTCGGCAAAAGGTTGGTCGCGAGGACACCAACGCCATGGTCCTTAACCACTATTTATTGCCCTTTTGACCTCAAAGGACTTTTTCTCGGGACCTGGTAAGTGCTTTGACAAAAGCACATGGCCCACTTTGGCCGTTGCATTTACACAATCTTGAAATTTTCTTTCTTCCAATAAACACATGAGTGATATTATGTATTGTGAGTGATTGAATAACGTGAATGATATCGATTGATGATCGAACAGGATTGTCCCTGATTGGAGAGCTTCAAATTTTTATATAACCCATTTCTTGTTTTACAAGGATATTTTCAATATCGACAAGGTCGATAAAATATCAGCAAAATATCGATGAAATATCAATGCGATATTAATAAGATATCAGTAAAATATCAACGAGATATTAAGAAGATATCAACGAAATATTAAAAAGATATCAAGAAAATATCAATAATGTATTGTGCAAGGTGTTAAGAAGATATCAATGACATGTCGATTAGATATTGATAAAATATCGACAACTAATGAATAAGATATAAATAAAATATCAATACGATATCAATTAGATATCCACAAATATTCACGAAGATATTCACAAAATAGCAAACTACTGATAAAACATCAATAAGATGTCAATAAAATATCGATAAAATATCAATACAATATTGATAAAATACCAATAAGATGTCAACAAAACATTGATAAAATGACAATAAAATATCAATCAAATTTGAACAAAATACCGGCAAAATCCCAATAAGATGTCAATAAAATATCGACAAAAAGATCTGTAAAATATCAATAATTATATTCGTAGAGTCTGCCTCGTGTTTTCAGTACAATTTAAAAATCAACACTAATAATCGACCAATAACTGTCAAGGACCGCCGACAAGAACATACAGCAAACATTTCAGCTTTCACGATCCGGCAACAAATAAATAAAGGAAAGCAAAGAAACATTTGTATTTTATTCAGCGGTATTCCGCATAAAAGGGTCGTTTCTGTCCGCTGAATACAAACAGGGAGATAGCAGTTGGGAATTCAGTTATACCACCATCGTGCCGCCAAGTTTTTGCGTATATCTACATTGCTTTTAAGCACAAACTCAATATTTGGTGAAATTTCACCCGCGCCCATTTCTGTCCACTCTCTCGAACATAATCCGCCTTGTGTAAATTAGCTTTCTAGCTCGCACGCTGCGCGAACGCACACACGCTCGCACATTTTGCGTGGCTGCGTATTTTTCGTTAATACGTTTACAAACAGACACGTACACGCGAGTAAGAATCGCGAACGCGTTTTGCTTATAAATTCCGAATTTTCAACCCCGTATGAAAAACGTCCGCCGCTTTATCGTCGCGGAGATAGGAACAAAAATCTGGTGGGGTAAATTTACAACGCGGAATACGCGGAGACAAGCTTGTTCTCACGTTTCTATTTCGTTTTAGAGTTTCGACGATGATCTGTCGTCGGACCAGAACCCATTAAATTCTCTCTCGTTTGAGCATATTTCAGCTTAATGGTAAACAATTCGTATCGCGGATACTGTATACGAAATTAATAGTAACGGCACACTCTGCACTGCACGCTCGTACATTACGCGACGCTGGAAGAAGAGAGAAACGATTAATTAAGCGACTACAAAGGATTTCTCATATTTGTGGAACTTGATGGTCGCAATAAGTCTGCGGGTTATAAGGACACGCAACTTTTTCTGGATTGAAATTTATAATACAGCAAAGGTTTAAGGATTGCTATGCACTTGTATCTTATTTTTAATAGTTTGCCATGTCATCCATATGTGGGTGATGTGTAAACATACATGTGAATCTACCACCTGTATCATTAAGAATTTGTTCACTAACCGAATTGGAAATATTCATATTAACTACTTGGAACTATAGATAATAAATATAACAAAATATTGTGACTTGTATCTTACATAACACTTTGCCACATCATCCACATATGGGTGACGTATAAACTCACATATGAGTCTATCACCTGTATTATTGAAAATTTGTTCATCAACCTAATTGGAAAAATTCGCACTAATTACTAGCAACTATGGATAGTAAATATAACAAAATATTGTGAACGTATATGTAGGATCTGTAAAAATAAAATTATCTATTGCTTCAATGAGGCAATCGACGTATTAATATGTACGAAAGATGTATTTATACGACACGCTATGTTTCCTTTAATCTATTTTATATATGCATGTATTCTATTTCCTCGTGTCTATTTTATTTTTACATTATAAACCAATTCTTTGCAGCTATTTTATTTTTCATACTTTAATTTTTGCAAGTGAATCGGCAGTAACATAATAAACCAATGCACGTTCAAAATTTTGAATACGATTTTCATTATTAAGGTATGCGATGTAAGCTTTCCATACACGTTATAAAACTTGCATGAAAGCTTTTCATACACATTATGAAACTTGCATGAAAGCTTTTTTATACACCTTATAAAAACTTGAATGTAAGTTTTTTTATACACATTATAAAACTGTTTAATTTCGTATGAATACATACATAAAAATTTTATACGTCGATTTTATATTACAGAAATAATTTCGGAAAATATTTCAGAATATATTGCACCCTTTTCAGCGGAGAAAGCTTGAAAAATTTACTTCAAATTTCCACGTTGCAACAATAGATTTCAGATTTTTCATTATGAATGATATGTTCAAATATTTGATATATCAAATTGTTGTATAAATAAATTCATACATATTAATATATAAAATAAATAAATATAATTCACTACTATTTTATTTCATTGCATGTATACATGTATGCATGCGTGCACATTCCCATATTGTATGCACGCATGCATTAATGCAATAACACATGTAATCATGTATCAATGTATACATCTCTGAGCATACTGACATATTGTACACACATCAAAAACCCTACATATAATTGTACCTTCCACATATCAAAAGACCCAACATCGATTGTTCACGTGTGGAAAATTGAAAATAAAACTGTATTTTCATTGTATAATTTGTGCGATAGAAAAATAACCATCGGTTTCCAGCATCCCAAATAAAAGAAAAATCTCGGTTATTTGACCGTAACAGAGTTATACACTTTTTCCCAGCGGAGAAAGCAAACAGAAAGAAGTGGAAAGAAAAATGCAAGTAATAGGGAAGAGGAAATAAATCAAGAAAACAGAGTATCCGATGCCATTACAAGTCTACATAAAAACATTTCGAATTCTTTTTTTCTTCGACGGAGTCTTGGTACAATTGTTACAATGGAATTCATAGAATGCACGATAACGAGAGGCTTTTATCTCTTTTCGTGTGTATTTGAGGAAGGCGGCGGAGGGCAACATCCCGTGGGACAAGCGAGGACGAGGGACACCTAACGAGAAGATAAGAGTAGCGAAACGGGGAGATTGAAAAGTACAATAGAAGGAAATTAAAAGCGGACAATATTTCGAGGAATTTTTAATGCCACCGAGAACAGAGCCAACTACCGTGTGTATACGAAATGAGTCACGCAATTGTGCCGACAAGTTGAATGGAACGAGGCTTTATCTTTCCATCAACTTCATTTTCTTCTTTCTTTCGGTAAAAACAACCACGCGGAAGTAACCTGTAATCGTATACCTTTTTTTAGCGATAGATTTCATCGCTTTCGTTTCGTTGAGGTTATAATTATTTTTATTTCGGCGACTTGGTGTAATTTTATTCATTTATGGAGATCTTACACGATTAACGCGTATTACTGAATGTTCCACAAACGCTATAACCAAGTATGCATATTCGCTATATGGATGTTGCTAAGCAGTAATTTCAAGCTTTTGAACACAATTTGTGAATTTTAGATTTTTCGTATTTTTTAGGTAAGTCAGATTTTTTATATTTCTGATTTTGTACATATTGTGAGATTTTCCATTTCAATTTTTTCCTCATTTTTAGCAACCATTTCCATCTATTTTCTATAATGTATTATTTCTAAAATAATACAATAAAATTACCAATATTAATCGATCTCATCATTAATCAAACCAATATTACCAATCAATGGAAAACTGCAAATATTTCAATACTACCAATTGAAGAACCGAAAAAACCTTGAAAAATAACAACTACTTAGATACCGACTATCTAAGTCCCTAATTAACGCAACTTTAGCATTACAATTATTATTATACAATTTACTATTACGAGAAATAATACTCCCGCCGAAATATTTTTAAATTCTCGTTACTCATTCAAGGTTTCCCATTATCGAAGAAGGTTTCGCATTGTCTCTGCATTTTATACATCGAAAACGAACAAATGAATCAAACTGAAATTCTCCAAACGACTGCATCATTCTAAAAAAATGCAGAATATTGCGACGTAAATGTCTCGCTAATTAAACAGCAAATCTCACACACATACTCGAAGAAAGATAAAGCTTCTGACTACAGAAAAATAAAAGATTTATTCTCCCAGAAAGAATTCGTAGTTTTCCCTGTACACGTGTATCTTTCTATCTATCCTTACGGACGTGGAACGTTTTAAAGACAGTAAAATTCCGGAAGGAAAACGCCGACCATAAACGTGGAGCAACAATGAATTGTGAGGAACAACCGCTAAGGGAGGGTTTTCGCGTATATATACGTTCCGAGCGAACGCGAAAGAGGTGTGGTGTTCGCACGATAATTCCCGTAGGAATGCGAGGCCAAGGAACGCGGTAAAGATGCATGGGAAATTGCCGGGGTAACGTGGAATAAAAATGAAACCGGGAATTAGGAGTCGCCTAAGTTCCCGGGCTGGTATTTGATCAAATTATTAAAACTTCCCGGACGAATAATGTCGCGATAACGAAGCACGGCAAACTTTTCAAAATCGATACAACGAGAAACTCCACTACGGAAAATTGTAACGTTACCTTCGGAATTTCACCTACAAACTTCTGAGAATGCTTAGGACTGGAAAATTCTCTTCCTCTTACTTAACTCTAATTATTTACCCTCTGCATTCCAATGTCTAGTTACCCCTACGAATCATTTATCAATCTTGTTAGAATCTTGCGTTAGTCAAATATTCCGAGGGAAGAATATTTAACCTCTTAGGCTGAACTTTGCTGCTTCTCTGCAGAGTTCGACGCGAATTACGCGTAAACAGCGCTACAATGTGTGACAATGCTGTTCTCAAAGCGAGTACATTGGAACGAAGTTTTTCATGATTAAATTATTTTTCCCAAAGATATGATATACTTTAACTTTGATAATTTACTTTTTTCGAAAATTCACAAAATATGAAATTTCCAAATGTTTCCAATATCGTATTAGTGCTAAGAGGTGCTCCCATGGTGCCTAAACTACTTGGTACCTTTTATTTACATGTAATGTACTTTTGTGGGATTTGTTAATACTCTTATGAAACGTGGTGAAGGCAAAGAAGTGCGAATCAAAACATATGAAAAGGATCAATCAATTGAAACGGTGATCGAGTGTGCCAGTAGAGTGAGCCACTATGGCGCTATGTAATCTACGATGACATTCGCGAAAGCCACTATAGCATCATGTCTAAGAAGTTACATTACAATTAAATTACAAAAATAAATAAGAAACGGATACTACATAAACTATCTTACACGATGTTTCTTTATTTCAATAAAGGAAAACATTTTGACAAAAATTTCTTAATTTTCATAATTTTAAATAAAAAGACTAAGATCCGTATATAAAATATCCACTTTATATGCATAAATATAATGTAAAAAGGTAAAATATTGATCAATTCCGTAAAATCATTAAACAGATTACAGTCAGAATAGAAAATTAAGAAAGACGAGGTAGACACGATAAAAAAGCAATATTCTCAAGTTAATAAAGAGTCTTCATCCCGGATTTGTGTTAGGTGGTCGTTCATTGAGGAAGGTGAATACAAGGGGAGTATTCGACCCGACAATTCCCCCGAGACTATGGGTACAAGTCGAAACAAGTGAGAGGGAAGAGAGGGTGAGTTTACACGAGTTCCTTTGAGCCTCAATTCGAACAATGGAAACTGGTTAACTTCAAACGAATATTCGATAGGATTCCTAACATTCGACCAAGGAAACTGGAGAAAAATATTAGGAAGACTCCATTTGCGTTGATACCGTGGAACAAAGAGAGTGCTGTAACACTTATTGGAGGATTCTCGATTTTATCGATAGATACTTCGGGAAATGGACTGGCGGGAAAATGTACTTAACGTTACAATTACTATTCTCTGCTATTTACTTTAAATTCAAAATAGAGTAGAAAATGTAGAAATATAAAATAAAATGTAAATTAGGCAAAAATATATAAATACTCTTTTTATTGAAGTTAGTAAAAAGAGTATGTAAAAGAATTGTTATAACAAAGTTAACAAAGTCTTACCAATTTGCAAGTTTCTAAAACTTTAGATAAAAAATTGTCACAATCAAGAACTTTGAAATTTACAATTTCTCCAGTTATTAAATTCGTAAATTTAACATTTAAAATATTAAATTTTCAAACTTTCAAAATCCTAAAATTCTCAAATTTACAAAATCACAAAATTATCAAATGTTTAAACATCGAAATTCTCAACTTCTCAAAATTTCCAAACCATCAAATTCTCAAATTCACGAAATCCTAAAATTCTCAAATACTCAAATATTGAAATACCCATAAATTCTCAAATTTTCCACAATTCCAAAAATCCTCAAATCCTCAAACTAATAAATTCCCAAATTTTCAAAAGTTTCTACATCAGTAAATACGAACAGAAATGTTAGAATTTTCAACATGCAACATATTTCGTGGAGAAATAAAATTGTTCACATATTTTATAAATCAATAAAATTTTTATATATTTCGTGAACTTTTGCTGTACTTTATGAATAAATAAAATGTCAATACATTTCACCAACAAATAAAATCTTTCCGCCCAAAATTGGCTTCGTAGTTTCGACACGACCCAATTTAATTCCCGTCTACTACACATAACTCGAGCGTTATCTCCGCATCGAAAGAAGCCAATAAACTAATTCCCGTATTCGCGCAACGCGAAAAAACTCGTACGATCGAATATTCGCGGACAGTTTCCTTCAACGATCGGCAAAGAATAAAAGCTCGTAGGTCTGAATGGATAACAGTGCCAAAGAATCTGATTGCTAGGAATCGGTTGCCGTATTCCCAAGAAACTTGGAACTCTTTCATACTCGAATACCGTCTCCGGATCTCCGTACATTTGACCCTTTCGTTCGTGTATCAACTTGCTCGATCAGATAGTCTCGGTAAATACATCGAAAAAGGGGAAGAAGTTTTGTTCGTTGGACAAGCGTACGTTCCAGAGAGTTTCCAAGATTGAAAATAGATCCGAATAAAAGGTCAATCGGGCCTGGCTCTGGAATCGTAAAGTTATTGCCTGTCGTCGTCTAGGCCAAGCTCTGGCTTTGAATTGCAAAAAACTCGAGATTGAAAATGAAAATCAGGGGAAACCGAAGTGGAAGGATCTTTGTGCCGTCTGGATCGTCTTCCGACGAATGAAATAAGAAGGCAATACACGGTAAGAATGAAGCAGCACGGATGACCTAAAAGATACGGACGGTATACCTCGGGTACATAGGTGCCATATGATGGAAAACGGATTTATTCGATCAACACAACTCGCTTTCGAGCCATCGAAAGAAGATTCGAGATAACAACGATGCACCCGACGACCACCGCCGTTCTCTGTTTTCCAATTCACCTTGCGTTTCACGCTGATTCAATACGTTCCCTTTGATTTCGCATTCGGCAAATTCCGATTCATGGGAAAAATCTACTACACCGATGTGCTACCTCCTGCTGTTCTACCGCAATTCGTGTTCAACGCCCCTTTAATTTCGTTTTTAATTCTCGAATCACCTTTGTACCCATGGTTTAATATAATCATTTGAACAGGTATTTTTTTATTAACCATAGTACTGTATTAATATACTGAAAGGTTCAGTACCGGGAACTATTTTTTCCATTTTCTTTATAATACCGTTACGAAGAAAAATGTCAAAGAATGGTTCGCAAATATTCGCATAATTAAATTTATATTCAAAGTACAGCGGTGAATTCACAATTGCATTGTTCTTCTAAATGGAAATGCCTCATATTTTTACACAGCTGAATTCTTTTCACTGTTCAACGGAAATATACTGGGATATAATGGTAGAAAAGTTATTAATCACTGAGATATTTGAACAACTATCAAAGATCTTGGACAAAATTTTTGTAGATCAGAAGAAATAAAAGTTTGGTAATATAAGAACAATATTCGTTAAAACTAAAATAATATATGAATTCAGTCCATAGTGTTCGACAGCCCAATTACAAACCCAGGCTAAAAATTAATAATTGCTGTGTCACCAGGATGGTAACTAAACCATGTGGAGCCTGACCCTGTAAATGAACCCATCATACATGTTAGGTTCTCCCTAAAAAGTGATTTGTTCCCCATAAAAAGTATCGAGAAGAGAAATACAACAGGATAAACTAAAATTTCACATTAAAAAACAATTTGCAGAAAACACGAAGTGAAACCGAGTCGTAGTAAAAAAAGAGAAAAGTTAAATGAAATTTTTCACTGGCTCGCACGAAAAACCATGTTGCACGAGGACACCGGTGACAAGTAAAGTTGGAATAGTTTAAAATTAGTTCGTATAAGTGGGAGCGTAGATTACAGACACCGTCAACACCCTCTCTTCATTGTCTGGAGTACAGCTCCAAAGCACTGTTAGAAGGAATGCCTTATTCAAGGTGTTCTTGGCATTGTGTTGCTTGATGAGGTACACCGTCATCATGTTTGTTTAAGACAGTCATCAGGCTAGATTAACATCGAGCTGAGGTGGGTTGAGGAGTGGGTTAAATCTTGTCTAGTCTAACAATAGATTAATAGGTCACCGCTGCCCTATTGTTTTCTCTTGCTGCTATCTTACCTTCGCGGATATTGTTTTACATACCACCGATATAAAATTCTCCCTTTTATTTATTGTACCAAAGACAATTTATTCCCTTCGATAAATCCTACGTTGTATCATTTATTTCACTATCGTTATTGTCGTAATTCTCTGCCAGTTTTTCAGTGTCGAAATGAATACATTCCTTTCCCGTTTTTCTGTTTTGAAATTAACACACTCTCTTCCAGTCCTTCAGTTTCGAAATTAGGTCTCTTGCAGTTTTTCTGTTTTGAACTGTATACATTCTCTTCCAGTTTTTCTGTTTTGAAATGTACACACTCTCTTTCAATTTTTCAGTTAGTAAGTTACTACATTCTCTTTCAGTTCTTCAGTTTCGAGAGTAGTTCATTACGAAGTACTTTAGCAAAATAGATTTATTCAAGACAATAATAATCAACATGTGGAATTATCGAGTCGTCAACGAAGAATACTCAGTTATGTTGGAAATTCAACGTGAAGTGTACCTAAATATTCAAATATTCAAACATTCAACGTTCGAAGAGAGTACGAATACTAAACGCACTCAGCTTTGAGTCTACGACGTCTAATACTTAATTTGCCGAATATTCAACGCTTAAAACACATAATGCAGTACTCAACTACTCCATACCTCGAATACTAATGCATTGAATACACAACACATCAAATACTCAACATTCCGAATACTCAATTTACCGAATACTTATATCAAATACCCAGCACATCGAATACTCAATTTACAGAACACTCATCGCGTGAATACTCAACGTTCAAATCCTCAACCCAACAAACACCTAATTTGCAATTACTCATCCCTCCAAATCCCCACCAAACACCAAATACTAAACTCAGCAAACTGTCAACTCTCCACTATCTCATCTCCCAATAATCAACATCACTACTCAAAATTAAATAAAATCCCTCTTCATCCACGCAGATGAACTTCCCAAAACAAACATCGAAAATGTTGCCGTATAAAACTGTAAAAAACGAATTGTTTATGAAGAAAAAACAGGAACTGAACAATGCTGTTACATATAGGAGGATAATTAGAGGGCAGACACTTCATTATACGCTTGTGTTTGCGGATATACGAGTACGATGGTGGCAGGGACATCGGTTGACAAGTCCCTCGGGATACGAGATCAGGTAGCAGGTTAGAGCAAAAGGGTCGGACGAAGGGTTGGTTTCGGTGTCAAATATTGGAAGTGGCACCGATGCAGCGTCGAATTACGAATCGGTAAAAACGAAGCGAGTGTAGCGGAACGAACGTTTGTCGATGGCGAAATAACGAATGCGGGATAGCGGAACGAGCTGGGCGACGGGAAAGCGGTAAATATTCAATTAATCGAACCTTTATATCGCGATAGAGAGTGATATTACATCGATGATACTAATGATAATTTTAAATATTTATAGCGGCATTTACAATTCTGATCCGATAACTTTTTATCGCAAATTGAAAATTAAGAGGGGCAAAATTTACAATTCTGATCCAGAAAAACTGTCTGCTACGCAACTTTTCTTTGGATCGATAGAAAATTTCATAAAAAAAAGAGACAAAATTTACAATTCTGATTTGACGGAGCTTTTCAGCCATGAATTCCGTTCTAATTCGACGAAAAATTAAGTAGAATGTCGAAATTTACAATTCTGATCTTATATCACATTTCAGAACAATTTTTTTGATTCGACAAAAATTTAAGTAAAATGACAGAATTTAGAAATCTGACCCAACAGAGATTTTTAGTAAATTTGTTTTATTTAAAAAAAAAAAATTAAATAGAATGATAAAATTTACAGTTGAGATTAACAAAGCTTTTCAGCTATACATTTTTTAAATTACACAAAAAATGGAATAAAATAAGAAAATTTAGACTCCTGACCTACCAGGATTTTTCAGTTAAATTTTTCGAGTTCGATAAAAAATGACAAATTTCGCAACACCGATTCAGTACAATTGTTCAGTAATAATCTTTTTTTTAATTAAACAGAAAATACATATGACCAGACAGGTACAATGCTTTGTGAAGGTTTTCTGCAATGTAAATATAAAGAAGTAATTTAAAAAAGTGAAATAGAGCAAAGAAAACATCAAATCGTAATATTGACAGTGTTCGGTAAATATGAAATACTGCAATTCTGATTGATAGAAATAAAAAAAGTGTTACGTAACTGAACTGTAAGAGTACTATTTGATAAACAAAGGGATCCGAACGCATCAGAGAATCTGAAGTTTTTTTTTGTTAACCCTAAATCTACCATCAAATAATGAATACTCACTGCGTAATTAAAAACGAAGTCAAACAACAAATAAACAAAGGAGAAAACATAAATTAATATATACATTGATGTTTTACTTTGATGAAAATCAATGCAGATTAAAAAAAAAAAAACTAGAGTCGTTTCACACCCCAGTGTGACCATTAAGGGTTAAAAATGAAGTTAAATAACAAGTAAACAACGAGACAAATTGATATACACATTGATCCTTCTTGATGAACGTCAACGTAGATTTAAAAAAAAAACCTAAATAAATGTAGTTAATTAAGATAAGGAATTAATAAAACGGTCATTGGCCATTTTGGTAGCTTCAATATTAATAGCTTTATCGATCATGGACTTTAAAGAACGATATATTGTTAAATATGTCTTAATTATTAGTTTAACAGTGAAAACGGATTCGTAGAAGGCTGTATGTGCGCAACGCATCAAATATTCCCTGAGCAACGAACGAGATACAAACTTTCACAGAAGAAAATACGAAAACGAACCTGGGCGAACTTCCATCCCCCGACAAGGAACATCGGCAAATTACCTTGGGAAATGGTGTATCGTGGAACAAATATGAGAGAAGAAAGTCCACGGATTTGAGAGTACGAAAAATAAGACGATGTTGAAATAACAACGAAATCTCCACGAAGATAGATTCCTCAAACACTTCAGAATCCGGATACATACGAGATTCATTTCATTGAAAATTAAAAAGGAAAACGAAAAAACATCGTCTGATACTTTCAATATTTCTTGAAATTGTACCTCAGGTGCTGTAACTGACCGATTGGTCATCCATATTTTATTTGATATGCAGTGACATATTCACAACATCGTTGAAGGTTGTTGCACCGATTGAAATCAGAAGTATAATTTGATCAACGAAATTCACATACTTTGTTTAACGAACAATTTAATTTTAGTAACGCACGAGCTTCACTTTTTAAATTCAGTCTTCACGTGTCATAATTTCATTCATTTCAATTTATTTTTAATTAAATTTCATTTCGAAGCTCATCGAAGTTGAAACATAAAATGATCAATTCTACTAATTTCTGTTTTAATTTCAAACCAAACCTAACATAATCTGACTACTATGTTTTTTAATACCAGATCAAACATAACTTCAATAGATGTGAATTAAGTAGACACATTCATATGTAACAATATTTATTCATGCAATCAATTACGCATATTCACTGATTCCTTCATGAATTCATGTTCAACCACATTCGACCCAATTATTAATCTATATTTATTCTCACAACACTTCAACGATATCATCAATATATCAAATTACCGGAAACACGTCAAATTACATTCGTGTATTTATCATTAATTTAATATCACTGACATCCTCACACGACGCACCAGGTGCGTCACTAGTTTCTAATATAATAAATTCCATCATATCAAATCACCTATACGCATTCGTGCATTTATCATTAATCTAACACCACCGATATCTACACCTTCGCACAACGCACCGGGTGCGTCGCTGGTTCGCAAAACAACAATTTTCATCAGAAAACGAAAATGCACCTAAAACTCAGCGAGACGTTTACAAACGTAAAAAATTCGTGGTCCGCAAACATTTAAGCAATTTCCTCGGAAACGACGAGTTAAAGGTGGTCAGAACTGTCCGATCCACGTACAGGCGGTGAATTTCAACAAGTCCATATAAAAGGAGGACGGAAGTAAGCCGAAAGTGGAAGGAAAGGAGGCGAATCCGTGTTCGACGAGAGACTCGTTGGCAAAGGAGGAGTCGGCGAAAGAAAAGGGCTGCAAAAGAAGATGGACGGAAAGGTGCGGGAAGCCATATCGGGCCACGTGAGCCGAATAAACTTTTACCTGGCTCGAGAATTTTCTTCCGGCAAAGACGTGAGAATTAGGCTTTTGATAAAATGTCCGACGACACAGTCAGGATCGGTCGCCTGATGTTCCCCGGCGTTCGAAAAAGCCGTTGAAAAGGTCACGTCCTTCTCATCCACCCACCGAATATTTCCGATAAACTTCGACAAAACGGACCATACCAAATCACTGGCTATTTTTAGCAACTTCACAGTTACTCGCACAAGTATACGTGAGGAGATTGTTTCTAACCCTTTGCACTCGAAAAGTCATTCACTCTCTAACACGACAATTTGAAGCAGGTATTTTTCAACACTTAACGAACGAGTTTCTTTTTCTCTTCTTTTTGGACATTTTTTAAGAGGACCAAATAAACATATATGTACGATTTTACAGAGCTACAATTTTAACCGACACTATATTTTATAAGATTTTACAAAGTTCCTTATTTATGTGTCTAGTATTTCAAGAAATACTTTTTTCTCGCGGTTGGTTAAAGAGATTATCTTGAAGTACGTTAAGTGAGGGATATAATTCCTTTATTTTCAAAGTTCCGGGGACACTTTGGTGTCACGGTAATCGCCTAGCTACCTCGACAGAAATCATCCTTTTATTTCCATGCTCGACTCCGCGCTACCTAATATTAACACTTAACAGACCAGCTGTTTTTTTCTTTCTCTTCAGCAGTTTTACTGAATCAACACTATTTTTCAGAAGATTTTACGAAGTTGTTTATTTGCGTGTCTCGTATTTCTTAAGAGCGTGATATTTTATAGAACATTCACCTCGTGAAGTACCTGACAGAGACGTGTATATCTCGTGAACTCTTTCGTGCTAGCCATTTTCACGGTTACGAAATTACTAAAAAATACTAGCTGAAGCAAAGCTGCGGTAGGTTCGACTGACGGATAGTACCACAACTAATGGTAAGGAGAAAAAAACCGATGCGCATAAACATGAAAAACTAACGCGGCTTAATAAAAATTCAAGCGAAAATGTATATGTACGTGGGCCGTCTTAGGAAGTCAGAATGGAAAAACGTAAATTTACATGGACCGCCCGTTAAGCGTTAAGGAGAACGTAGATCATGTTGGTAGAATATAGTAACGAGACTATACCTCTTATCTATTCTGCACTATTCTACAAATTTCGTGTTGTTGTAGTTTTATTTGGTCGATATCGACAAACGTTGGTTGATAACATGATTATGATGGGAGGGTGTGATCGCTATCATTCTTCATTCATTATTGTTAATCATAGACGTAGTAAAACGTAAAACTTCATGCATGTAACAATACAAAGTTGAACACCAAAACATAATTTTGACGCTCAAATTCAGATTTTATATATAATATATTAAAAATTGACCCGTTTTCATCGGCAATAAAATTCTGTGATCGACTGTACGGCGAACGAGAAGAATTCCAAGAATTTTTCCGTCGATCCAGTTAGGAAGAAAAGGAATAGGGTGGTTCGAATTTTTTCTAAACGAAACGAACGTAATATACCTCTGGTTATTTAACTTGGTAATTACGAGAGAGAGAAGCCGGGGCCGTTTACGTTTGAAATTCCTCTTTAAATAAACTGGACGTTTAAAACCACGTTTTCAATAGGGAACAATTAGAACACGGCGACATAAGAAACTTTAAACGGCGTTTAAATTTTTTTTTATCCCTTTCCTCCGTGCTTTTTCCTTGATTCTTTGTTTCCTTCACGGATTTCCAGGCCTATAAAAGGAGCACGGAACTCTTTCAATCGACTCAAACGAGCAAAAAATACAGCCCAGAAAATAAGTCCCTTCCAAGAAGTTGAAGAAATTCGAAGGAAAAATTTGATTAGCTTCGAAAAGAAATAAGTCTTGTGGAAATATTATTGTTTCCCAGATTTTTAGATATACTACCGAGCAAAATATTTGAGATAAAAATTAATCGATTCTTCGCTATAAAAATAAATCACTCAAGATGTCAGAGATATCGACGAAAAATCATTTCAATTCAAAAAACAACAAATTACGAAAGAAATACTGTTTCGAACATTTTCAGATATATTACAGAGAATAATAAAGCTGTCGATAAAAACTGATGGATTCTGAGCTGCAAAAAATGAATCACTCGCAAAAAATTCAGAGAAATCGACGAAAAATGATCTCAATTTAAGAACGAAAAATTATCTCAATTCAAAAAGGAACAAATTACGATAGAAATATTATTGCTTTAAACATTTTGAGACACATTACCAAGCAATGTATGGTTGCCGAAAAAAACTGATCGATTGTAAGCTGCAAATAATGTATCACTCATTTCAATTTAAAACAGAACGAATTACGGAAGAAATACTGTTTCAGAGATGATTCTGAGGCACACTATGAAATAAATTATGATTATATAAAAATTAATCAATTTTGCACTATAAAAATAAACCACTCGTAATTAGATCAAACATGACGTCGAAAAATTGTGATATAAACATGAACAAATTACGAAAGAAATATTTCGAACATCTTGAGACAAATCACCAAGAAAAATATCGTAGATAAATTAACCCATTGTTTGCTACAAAAATAAATCACTCGCAAGTTGAAAAATTATCTCGATTTAAAAACGAAAGAAATATTATTTCGAGAATTTTGAGACACATCATCAAGAAAAATATTGTAGATAAAAATTAATCGATTCTTGGTTACAAAAATAAATCACTTGCAAGTTAAAAACTCATTTCGATTTAAAAAGAAATTACGAAAGAAATACAGTTTCAAAGAATCTAAGACCCACTACAAAATAAAACATGATAGCAGATAAAACTTAATCGATTCTTGGTTACAAAAACAAAACACTCGTAAATTAAAAATTATCTTGATTTGAAAACGAAGGAAATACTGTTTCGAATATGTTGAGACCCATTACAAAGTAAAATACGGTTACACATATAAATTGACCGATTCTTTACTAGAAAAATAAATCACTCGCAAGTTCAGAGAAGTCGACGAAAAATTTCGATTTAAAAACGAAAGAAATATTGTTTCGAAAATTTGTAGATACTCTACCGAGTAAAATACGGTTTCAAATAAAAATTCATCGATTACTCTAAAAATAAATCACTCGCAAGTTCAGAGATGTCGGCCAAAAATTTCCATATAAAAACAAGTTACAAAAGAAATATTGTTTCCAAAATTTGTGGACATTCTACCAAGTAAAATACGGTTGTACATAAATATTATCTGATTCTTCACTTTAAAAATAAATCACTCAGAAGTGAAAAACTCATCTGGATTTAAAAACGAAAGAAATATTGTTGTGAAGTTTTGAAGATACTCAACCAAGTAAAATACAATTACAAATAAAAATTATTTGACTCTGCCTTAAAAATAAATCACAAGTTCAGAGATGTCGATAAAAAATCTGTAAGTTACAAAATTTCCACCTTGATCTAAAAACGAAAAAATTACAAAAGAACTATTCCAAAAATTTTTAGATTCTCCACCAAATAAAAATTAACATAATCACCTTCAAAAATCACCCTCAATAAAATCAGAAAAATCGAAGAAAAATCATCTTAATTTTAACTCGAACAAATTACAAAAGCAATATTATTTCGAAGGTTCAGCGTATCGCTCGCGATATGAAAACAGGAGGATCTCGATTCTTTCGAATTCATTCCCAAGGAAATTGTATGAGAAGTCGATCGAAGGAGAAGATACGATATAAGGCAATTTTTCAAAAACGTACTTCATTGTTCCCGTAAAGAAACATACGCAGCTGCAACGTTTCCTTCGGTGAAATAAATTTTCTAAGAAGGTAAGAGAACTCGATCATTTGATTATCGAGTTTCTCGACGAAAACGTGGAAATTAGGTCTTCCATCAAAAATCCACAACCGTCAGTACGAGTTTTCTGATTGAAGCGAATAACTGACGAGTGAAATGGATCAAGCGTTCCTTCGACAATGGGATCAAAGTTGAGCCGAAATAGAACTGCATCTTCCTTTCCAGGATATAAAATATCAAACTGCGAGCCAACTCGTAGCACACGGTAAGCCAATATCGTGAATCGAGAAATTGATCGATTCCTTTCCGCGATGTTTCAATCACAAACTGATTGTCAGTTACTTGATGGCTCAATTATTTCACCCCGTTTTTACCACTCAAATCTTGACATGTTTATCGCGACCTTTTTTATATTTAATCTTTTATGATAAGATAGTATTTCACAGGACTCGAACGGTGTATTGTTTATTGTTTAAAATTGCATGGACTTCGGATTTATTGAAACGGAATTAAAGCTGCAATTTATTTTGGTATAAATAATTGTGCTTGTTTATTCATTTGATGTGCTGAGTTTGGATTGTGTTGGAGATACAGGATGTGTCAGAAAAGTGCATTTATGGGCACGTGGGAGTTAATTTATCAATTTAATCATTTGGAAATTCGTAAATTTGTAATATTGTAAAATTGTTAAGTTGTAAATTTGTACACTTATAAATTTGCTAAGTTGTAAATTTGTAAAATTGTAAATACATTCTGAATTTACAAAATATTCCTAAATTCACAAATTTCTAAATGCTAAATTTATTTTCAAATTCAGAATATTTTCAAATCCACAAAAACCTAAATTACCAAATATCAAATTTCCCAAGTTTAAAAATTCTTCAATCTCTAAAATCCTAAATATCCAAATTTCAAAAATTGACAAATCTCCACGATTCTAAATTTCCATATATACCTAAATTTTTTAATTCCTAAATTCTTGAATTCTAATATTCCTAAAATTTTTAATTTCTAAATTTCTAAAATTCCAAAACTGAAATTCCACAACTGTAAATTTTCTAAATTCTGAAATTCTAAAATTCAAGAATTCGACAATTCCAAAATTCTAAAATTCCACAACTGTAAAATTCCTAAATTCTGAAATTCTAAAACTCCAAAATTCCATAATTCTAAAATCCTAAAATTCAGAAATTTCCAATTATCTAAATATGTATCCTCAAATCCCCAAAATTCTATAATTACCACATTCTCAAATACATTTCAAACTCCTTGCATTCTAAAAATGCCAACTTTTTACGTTTCAAAATTTCCAAATTCCCACATTTCTACACCCCTAAATTTCCCCAATCCCAAAAATTCTCGAATATCCACCGCCCTAACATCCAAAATCAACAGTTAATTAAAATCAACATTCCTACCAATCAACCCTACCAAAATAAAAAAATTATACAACCACAAAACTCGGCAAATCCCCTCAACATTTTCCGCCATAAATGCAATCGAAGCACGATGCAAAAATACCAAAGCAATTTTAGCTTCGAAAATTAGTCTGCAAAATTAATTCGAAAGTATTTCCCCCAGGATTGCCATTCTGCGCTTCAAACAACCGAAGTTTAACTGGTCGGCTCGAACTTTTTCTCTCTAACTACCCCTGAAACCAGAATCTTAAAGGAGAAATTACTCGCGTTTTTAATCAACCTCGACCAAATTTCGCAGCGTCGAATAAAAATGCAAAATCTGTCTGTCCAAGTTTTCCTGACGCGAAAACCGTTGTTGAAGTCAATCGGATTAAACCTGGATCGAAATTTTGAACCAATTTCGTTCGCACCCCCAACGATATTATATCCCCGCGTGGAATTTCACATTTTTTTTCTCTGTTCCGTCCGTAAAACTTTTTTCAATCGCCTTCCATTTAATAATTTCTTTACTATTCCGCCACACCCTCCGTTCTTCCATTATCCCGCCGCGTATTGACTTAATTAATCGATTTCACGGAATCCCTCGGTCGTCGTGGTCGGCTTGATTTCTCTCCGCAGGCGGATGAGACTCTAACGATGCCCGGCACGGAAATAAAATTGCCGAGTTGGAAGGACAGTATCGAATTCCCCGGGGAATAAAGTCTTCTCGAGTTTCGCCACGGGAAATCTCGTGCGTGCGAGATGGATCTTCTAGCGGTTGTTTAGAAGATGGAGTAAAATTGAGCAACTACAGCCCTTGGGGCCAAAAATCATTAACCGGAGCCCCGTGGCTCGAATTTTTGTGCGAGCACAAATAAACGGTGAAACAATTTTGGAGGTATTTATACCTTGTCGCGTGATAAATCCGTTTCGATTTTGATATATAGAAAGTGATTTCATGACAGAAAAATATTACACACTATTTCAATTTAAAGCTTGATATGTAACTATCACTATACAAACACCATACTGTAAGTCTAAATGTAAAAAACTTTTATTTCATCTGTTCATTTGATCTGGCGTTTTTGATGAATTTTGAAACGTGATAAATCTAATGCAATTTCATGACAGAAAAGTATCACTAAATAACACTTATGCTACATCAATTTGAAGTTTACAAGCTCTTGATAAATCCCATATAAGTGCACCGTTGTAATTTTTACTTGTGAAAAATTTTATGTTTAAAATAAGATTGCGTACAATACGCTAAACAAATTTCGAATCGTGGAAAATCAAACAAATTCATCACAGAAAAGTATTTCAAAATACTACCTATGCTACATCAGTATAAAGTTTAAGGTTTTCTGAAAATCCCTATATACATACCCCCTTATTATTTTTGGAACATAAAATCTCGCAATTAAGGTAATGGGATGCGAATGAAATTTGTATGCTGCTCTCTGTTAATTTTGGAACGAAAATAGTCTGCGTCAAATTCATGACAGAAAAGTACTTCAAAATAGCACTTATGCTACATCAATTTAAAGCTTAAGGTCTCCCCAAAAACCCTATATGAGCGCGCCATTATAATTTTTGATTAAAAAAAATCTTACTATTAAAATAATGAATCCCAGTGAAATTTATATGTGACTGTCAGGCAATTATGAAATGAAAACGGTCTGCGTCAAATTCATGACAGAAAAGTATTTCGAAATACTACTTATGCTACATCAATTTAAAGCTTAAGGTATCCCAAAAACCGTATATGAGTACGCCATTACAATCTTTAATAGAAAAAATCTGACTATTAAAATAATGAAACCTAGTGAAATCTGTATGCAGCTGTTAGTCAATTCAAAACGAAAACAGTCTGCGCCAAATTCATGACTGAAAAGTACCTCGAAATACAACTTATGCTACATCAATTTAAAGCTTGAAGTCTCCCAAAAAACCCTATATAATCGCCCCATTACAATTCTCAACGTAGAAACTCTGTTAGTCAAAATAACCGATAAAGACGTCGTTCTAATATTTGTCATATTCTCCCGCCTTTTGAAGTCTGATCCAAGTACCTAAAATGATAAAGTGCTTTGCTGGGAGTGCATGAAGTTGCTCGGGGCACGCGTTAAAGTAGCTGAAACGTCGAAAGATGACACGGTTCCCTTCCCCGAGGACTTTCGATAAGACTTCGCCGGGGAAAACGACCGATATGCGTCGTCGATTGATTACAGGAGCACTCCTCGAAGGAAGACATTCGAGCGAACGGCCGATACGTGACACTTTGACGTTCACACGAGAACGAGAAGCTTCATTCCGTCCCTTCGATCGGTCCATTCTCATTCTCTCGCGGATATCGGTTCACGTGCAACCATGCAACCCAGACTTCGCCTCGCAATCGTGGAATACGATAGTTACACTCTGCTGCCCTCGAAATCGATGACTCGTTTCGTCAATGAATCCCCCCCGAATGAATTGAATTTACAACAATGCTAAAAGTAAAAGGTTCGCGACGCGTGCAACTGATAATTTATGAACGGCAATAAAATTGCGCTTTAACGCGTCACGGTTATGATACGTTACGCAAGATTTATGCCTGGTAAACGTTAAAACGATGTAAAAATATCTGAGTAACAGGCTGAACGATTGTGTTCCTTGCGAAATGCTCGCCGCATAAATCCTAGTCGTTAGTTTCGTTGACGTTAATCTACGTTTTGGTGTGAATATTGGCATTAGCATAACCGACTCGTTTCTCGGTTTTAAAACGACTTCGATCCTCTGTCGAAACTCGAGTTTATGTAACGGGGAGTGGTTCATTTGGAAATTTGACAATTTGAAGATTTTTTAATTTGTAGACGATTTGATAATTTAGAATTTCAGGGAGGTGGACACTGAATAAGTTAAACATTTGCTAAGAGTGGAATTTTACTATTTTAAAATTAAAAAATTCGGAGATTTTAGAAGAGTAAAATTTTCTAAGTTTATATGATTTGTCAACCTAAAAATTTATAAGTTTCTAAATCCTCAAAGTCCTAACTCAAATTCTTAAATTTAGCAGCTTCCCCTCAGCGAACAAAACCTACGCAACGTTCACAAAACAAGAGTACTTGTGTAATTGATTTCTTACGCTGAATGACGTGCAAATTATAGCAGCTAGTCCGAGCAAAGTCTCGTATTCGCACTTCTGATGGAAAAAGGAATGGAAAATCACAGGAATATGTGACCGTCAAAGTGTTAACAGACACGAAACACAAATTCCCGGTATAATTTTTTATTTATAACCCGTGCTGGAAAGACTCGCGTTTCTCCGTTAAAAGCAGGCGAAAAACCAAGGGGGAAAAATTCGCGTGTATACCGATATTTCAACGACTCTCAGAATTGCTCGGCGTATTTTCGTCGAACGCGTGGAAGCAATGTAAATTCGGGGTAAACTTAGCCGCGAATAAATCGCCAACGGTAGGGATAACTTCTTTATTTGCGATCGTGGCGCACGCGAGAACAGCCATGCCAGGTGAGTGAAACGGGAAGTAAGGAATGGTAGAAGCGTCGGGGCAACCAGCGTCTTAATAATGGCGCGTCGTAGAAACGCGTCGTCATGCCAGCCAATGTTAGGGAGCGAACAAGAGAGCCGAAAAGAAAGAGAGGAAAAGTGGCATGAACTCCTTCGTGATTTATCTGCCCGCATATCCCTATCTCTTCCCCCTGATCCCGAGCAAATAGCACCCTCGCTCCTGTGACTTCGTATTTCACAGTTCGGGGATGTTCCGAGATGGGAGTGCATTTCGACAAACGACATTTTAACATATACGCTAACATGACCTACTTCCAATTTCTACCCCCTCTCAATTTTAAGATAGTTCATAGATCTCGTACGGATGATCAACCCTGGACACGTGAGCAGATGAAAATTATAATTAATCTTAACACTTCTGATCACGACTTAATCTTGGAAAATTAGGGCTAAGCAATTACTTGAATTATGATTTTTTTGAGACAGTTAGAAATAGACTCTATTGTGACAATATGAGGACGTTTACCACCGAGAATTTATTTAGCATGTCCTTATATGACACCATGAAAGTTGAAGCTAGAATCGAAGTCAAAATGACTCAGATTTAGTGTTGCAAAATTTTATAATAGACATTTTATATTAGAAAATTTGCTTGAAGTCTTGTTGAAATATATTTTATTGAGATAAAGAATGGTTGTTACTTGATATGTGATATAAGTGATATGTTAGCTAAAACTGCAGTATTTAATCTATTTTTAATTTAGGAACAAGTGTGCTCCATCAATTACTCTGTACGTTTGTACATAACACATGTTTTGCTTCTTATTATCATAACATGTATTGTAGATATATTTTACATATATTATGAAATATCTAGACATGCATTCTCAACGATAAATTCATTTACCCAACAAATGGTATAATTTATCTCTCAGCCATTAAGAAAGCTAAGCAATTAAAAGTACCACTCTCCTCAAAGAAACCATAAACAATTTAAGCAGCACATCAGAAAGAATAGCTGAAACTCAAAAGTGAAGCTAAATTTGAAAAAACCACAAAGTTGCCCGACCTTTCTTGAATGCGAACAATGTATCAAAGAACGAAAGAAAGAACGAATTCGCAGGAAGAAAGTGCAATTTCGTCTGACAGATTTAAAGAAGCGGAGCAAAAGCGAGCAAGAAGGTTTCCTACAAGTTGTTACGCCCATCGGCAAAAATCAACGTTAATATCTCCCTTTTATTTTTATTTTGTCCGATTAAAAATACTGCCTTCGAGCAGCGTAGACAGCCACGGTCGAAAAAGGGAGCACAAAGAGACGAAGGTAGAAGAAAAAAAGGAAGAAAGAAAAAAAAAGAAGAGAGAAAAGAACGAGAGTGATTCGTTGCTGTAAACGCGAGAGGAAAGCTGTATTACAAGCTGAAGCGCGCTTTTCTCGAAAGCGGTCGCTCTCTACGCTTCTTCAGTGAGCGGCAAGCATCAAAAGCCCTTTTGAAAATCTTATAGCCTCTCTACGTTAAAACTTCTTTGGTCTTACAGCGGATATCCGGGACGTAGTCGAGCGAAAATCTAATGTAGCAAATGATATTAAAGCGAAACATCCTACTTAGAAGCATGATCTATTTGATTAAACATTCGAGACCGGAAAAATTACGCTGCATCCTTACTTTCATCAAAAATTGAAGTGGTAAATCTTTATTTTATCGCAAGTTCGTAGAAATTCACGTATTAAATAATTTCACATTTCATATTCATTCACATGTAAATAAAATTATATTATTTATTCGCATTTTAAATATTTTCACATTTCGTTTTTCTTGGTGGAAATTTTATTTAACGTGTGCTGGTTCAGGCGTTTATTTTAAAGCAAAAAGTTTGTTGAGATGCTTTTACTGAAGTCTGAGTTCTTCATAGAGATTAAGAATTAGTATATTTAATTATCTTCAATCGTTTGGTTATATTTGTAATTTGTTTTTAAACAAATTGCTAACTACTTCAGTGGAAACCGATGCAAAAATAATTTTTGATAAAATTATTGACTCTTACAAATTTAACACTGATCTAAATTTGTATTCGACTTAAATTTATTTTCATTAAAACATAAATTCATCGTTTTCAAGACTCAATATTTTTATTGAGATTCAAAATTTTTACTAAAACTCAAATCATTGTATATACTTGTACATAATTTAATTCTATTTCAAACTTGTATTTTCTTGCTAAAAAATTTTATTTAATTTTATTATTTTAGTAAAAACTGATGTTATATTAAATTTGTATTTTGAATGCAATTATTATTTGCAAAAATTTAAAGATTAATCTAATTTTATTCTGACTGTGTAATTTTATTATACATGTACATTGTTATTTAAAATTTGTTTTCTTTACTACAAAAATTTTATTTAGTTTGAAATTATTAATTGAAATTCATAAAATTAAAATGGTAATTAAAACTTTACGTAATCTTATTTTACTCGTATTATATCCACTGAAATTAACTTCTCTGCGACAAATGTTTACTTTTATTAATTATTTCATCAGGAAGTGACATCAAATTATAATTCTTAATATAATTATTCCTTACTAAAATTTTAATAATGAGCTAAATTCTATTAAAACTTCACATAATTGTACTTTATTCGTACATAAATAAATTGAATAAACCTGAATAAATTCGGTAATTATTTCCTTTAGAAAATTTCTTGAAATGTTAAATCATAATTTTTCTTAAAATATCCATGTGAATTGATAATTGGGCTACTAATTAATTTGATTTAATAAGCCATGTCCGGTGATAATAATGTGTCATTAATTAATTATAATATAACATAACGAGCAAATAAGAGCACGTCAACACACCAGTACATACAACAATGATTTGCAAATTGGTTCAATTGTTTCCGTATCAAAAACGTTATTCAATCTGTACACCATTGTATTTAAATAAAATCATATTATTCGTTCATATTTAAATAAAATCACATTATTTGTTAATATTTAAATAAAATCACATCATTTTTTCATGTGTGAATAAAATATTATTTATTCATATTTAAACAAAATCATATTATTTATTCGTATGTAAAAAATCATATTATTTATTCGAATTTAAATAAAATAAAATAGTCGATAAGAGTATTACAGAATAACAGTTTCCAGGAATAAAGTCATATAGACACAATATTAACTGTGTTTCAAGAGTTATACGGTATTAGGAGTTCTCTGTGATAAAGTAAAAACTTGAAAGAAGTTCGGTATGGTATACTCGAACCTCGTAAAAGATCCCGTAAAAGCTTTGCCTTCTATTGCTCATATTTTCTCGAGTCAACAACGCGATACAATCTCCTCCCTTTTTTCAAACAAAACCACATACGATGGCCCATTGATGATCCGCCCTGTATCAGGGATACGTGTTAACTACTTTTAATCAAAAACTTTGCGAAGTTCTACGTTTAAGAGCTAACGCTGACTATTACTAATTTTATATGATACATTATTGCAATAAATATTTTGTTATAATTTTTACACCGCGAATTTTTCGTTATTTTAATCTTTGAGTTAGTAGCGAGATACCTTAATTAAAGTAAATTAAATCAAGTTACAAATTTGCCTTAATTAAAGAAAATTAAATTGAATTACAAATTTACTTGGATTACACTAAATTAAATCAAATTATTTACTTCAACTAAACTAAATAAAATCAACCTTGATTAAAACAAATTAATTTTTGCTAAATTAATTCAAATTAAATTAAGGTAAATTATAACTTTATTATATTTCACACTAGAAGTTGTATAGAAAATAGAATTAGGCAAATTGAGAAATAGGAGTAGATGTGACTTTTAAGAGACAAATTATTGAAAACTAAATTATAATTGTTACATATTTCAAGCTTGAACATTTTATCTAAATTAGAATTGTGCAAATTTAAGGATAGGAAAGATAAATAATAGATTTGCAAGCACTCTGTGAGATTGCCGCAATTTTATGAAATTAATTATTAAATATTAAATTCAATTTTGTATATATTTTAAGCTTAAAATATTATACAAAATAAAATTAGGCATATCAAATGTGAATTGTTAAATAAGAGATTAGCAAATAATTTATTTTGTCTTTTATAAATTAAAGCAGATTTTGAATAATTATTTTTATATATTTATAACTTATTAATTTGCAAAAAAAAAAATTAAAATAACCAACATTATTATTTTAAATTATAACTTTAGTAAGTTTCAAGCTTGAAATTTCAGAAAAGAGTAGAAATGATGAAGCAGAAAAGTAATAGCTAAATAACAGCCTCAATAATAAATTATATTATTTGTAACTTCTAAATATTTCAAATTTAAACATCAGTATAAAATAGAATTGAAGAAAATCGACAACTTCGAATAAATAAATAATAAATTTCACTTACCGTGTCTTCTCAATTTTACAAGATAAATCACAATATTAAATAATAAATTTAACATACTAAAATATACTAAACGGAGTCAATAAAATGTAATAAACCGTGAAACGAAAATAGCTAAATAATTTTCAACCGTACACTTCAATATAATTTTACAAAACAAATTTTAAATAAATTCTCCAATACTATCACCGGATATTTCAAGCTAAAGTTGTTATACAAAATAGGATTATATAAATAAAATCGATACACGAACAGAGCCGAATTTGAATTTGAATGTACGAATAATTTTTAAATTTACTCGATTACGAATTTCAATTTCAGCCACGTGAATTTGCACAATGCAACAGCACAATTTATGAAATTTCCAAACGATTTGATTCACGACTTTTTAACATCTTTATATCCATTCTATTCGACGATAAAACGTATCGAGGTAAACACCGATAATCTGATTACACTTCTCGTATCGTTCTCGTTTATTACTATAATTATATTATGACTTTTGTTTACCGCGCCAATATTTATCATTGACCAATAAATTACCCGTGAATCCTATGTTTCTAACGTTGTTTACCATTCAATTCCCTCTGTTGCTTTGTAGAAACGTTAAAACAATATCCTTTCATTTTGCATTTGATCTTTGTACATGATTACCAAATAAATAGAACGGTATCAAAGTTGAACTGTTGTTTTATGTAGTTAAATTTCTACCTCGTTAAGTTTGTAAATTACAAGTTGCAATTATGCAACAATATTTGTCACATATATTAAATTAAATGCAACAGTAAGTAGATTGAACATTAGATTTATTATTAGTTTAAACATGCAGAAGGAGAGAGTCGAACAGTACTAACCAAAGTTAAATGAATGAATATTCAGTTCTGAGAAATTTCTAAGTTTCAAATTTTCAATTTATACATTCAGAAATTAAGTAACTTTTATTATCAAATATAAGAAATACAGTTTCTCCCTTTTTTATTAACTTTCACTTACACTACAAATCAGTTGTACTTTTTAATTTAATCTTTTTCAAGACTAATCTAAATTAAAGTTAAATAAAAATATGGCTGGTACCATTCAACTCTCCCATACATTTTTTATTAATATTCGAGCACCATAGTATTTGTGGATTAATGGTTTTAAGCTATTGAATTCTATACATTTGTATTTTATAGTAATAATATGAAAAATATCTTGTATAATTGTAATATAATAAATAATACAATATTACAATTAAACATACGTTTAAACAATTTATGCTACTTAAAATCAATTTTCTATTCAATATAGATATCTAACATTTAAAAATAATTATTTATTAATATTTATCATGTAACATCTTATAAAAAGTAGCTTTGCATACTTCTTTTATTGCAGCACCTAACTGTACGGCTTAACAAACTGAAATTCTGTAAATTCTACTTACAAATTTATTACACGTACTAATTTTCTTGACTACAAAGAGAATTGTAACCTTTGAGATAATTAAGGATTAAGTACTCATAAATAATGTAATTTATGCTCAAGCTTCTTAGGATTAGGATCTTCCATCTTTTCATATTATTACTGGTCTTTAAATAATCAAATGAAAATATACTACAAAAATATCAACGACTGTGACTTGATCAAATTAATGTAACTCTTTAATACAAATAAAGAAATCTATTTCAATTTTTCTTTTGGTAGCACCTATAGTTACTTTTACTTTCAATTTGTAAATTAGTTTTAAATAAAATACATCTTCACAATAATAGATAAACTCTGTTTATACTTAGTGCTTTTAGATAAAATTTAAAATTATTACCCTGTAATTTTTAACGTAAGATTTTATGTAAAGTAATAAATATATTAATAATAATATAGTAGATATTGGATTTTGATTTTGAGAAAAGAATAGAGAGAACCAAATGAGAGAATTAAACAAAATTATATCAAACATATGATTTTATCAAAGGTGTAATTATCTTATGTCTACCTTTATCTTTTAACTTATCATGAAAAGTATCTATGGTGGTCGAATATTCAAGTAAGTAATACCGGCTGGATTGAAACAAAGGGCATGTAATTGGAATAACCTTGATGTTTCCGCCGGGTAAAAAAGATATCTAAAACACTTACCTTGATGGTGAACTGCATGCATTGAGGTTTGTACGCGTTCGTTCCGCAAACAAGAAATCGATCAGGTCCTTGTCTGCCGAATACCCGTACGTAATTCTGACACTGGTCCTCGCTACGTCCTTTCAGATAACAAAGTTCGCGATGTGCCCTGCTGCTGGACCACTGCAACCTCTGTAACAAACAAGATGAAACAATAGTTACTTTGAAATCTAATTTCCAAAACCGTGATGGTAACTGCGTTAACAACGACGCAGAACATACAGAAATTCGATAACTATTATTTAGTGTAGAATATACGTAAGTATATAGATTGAGAAGCAACTTAAAGAAGTTTTGAACGATTTTAGAAGAAATAAGAAGATTTGAAACGTATGACACTCACTTTAGCAATATCTTGTACAACGGTTGAAACTTTGATGACGCAGTTCGACGAACGACACAATTTTAAAGAAAATACTTGATAATCGAATAAAATTCACAACGTTTATGATACTGTGGGTTATTATTTATAAAATCACACAAAAATTAATGACTGTAAAGCACTTTGTTACTGATTTTAAGCAATTAATTATTGGAAGTGACGCGCAACACTCACGCACTTTCAACGGTCGGACGCCATATTGAAAAATCGGTAGGAAAGTCAAGAATTGCGCGCCAAATTAGAAACTATGAAAATGGTGTAGTTCGTAAAATAGCAAAAAATGTAATAATAATAAGTAGAATATTAATAAATTAAATTATTAAGTATTTTAAACATAATTTTTCGATTTCGTTTTTCAACTAAATGTCATATGTCATTGTATATGTCATATACGTCATATATATGTATGTTACTAGTATATAATTTATATATTTACAAATTTGCCGTGTAATACTATATAAAGTAATCTGAAATATTGTTTAAATTGACTACGAAATTGATATGTATTATAGAGGAATAATACTCACTGATTAATATTACTGTGCACGATATTTTCGATTTTGATGACGCAGTTCGACAGACGATACAGCTTGATTACATTTTCAAATAAAATACTCAATTATCGTATAGAATTATTACTGTTTTCGATACCGCGAATTGATATTTGTATAACAATACTGAAATTAATAACCGTGAAACACTTTGACTCTAATTATTAACAATTAATATCGAAACTGACACACAACGAACACACCTCCTCAACTGCCGGACGCCATATTGGAAAAATATGGCGCGAAAAATATTGTCAAGCGTCAGTAGTCAATTTACAAAAATGCTAAAAACTGTATAATATTCTATAAAATAAGAAAAAATAACTTTATCACTTGAATTCAACGCGGTAAAGTGTACTAGCATCAGTTCATTTAAATTATAAATTGCATTGAAATAATTAATTATGAGATTCAGATTGACTGTGCAATTATACAGGATTATAATAATAATTAATTAATGAAATTAAATAGAGAATTGGTGCGTATCAGAATAATAAAATTGAGCTACGAATGTGATATCGTTCATATATCGTAGAAATTTCTGGAGGATTATTAGAAACGAATTTTAAAGAACAAGATAGTATTATGATTTTCTCTGATGTGAAATGAAATTGTAAATTATTACGATAATAATTCGACTTCTTATTTCTTAACTCTTACAATTAAAAAATTTCTCTTATAAATAAAATTTTATTAATATTTTGCATAGTTCCCAATATTGTTACATTGTTTAAAAATACTATATATGATATGAAAAGTAATTTTAAAAATGAACAATTTTTATATAGTTCCTGTTTATTTATTATTACCCGTTAATAGGCACTACTGTTTTTGTCAACTAATATTTTATTTAAAGTATAAGTTAAGGATTAATGCGATGCGTGTGTCATTTCTAAAAATGAACTTGTTAAAAATAAATAGATATTCACGACATGGTACGCTTCACCTTATTTAAAAAGGGAAAAAAGATGTCGATGCGATTTTGCATACGAGAGCTCGCTAATTTTCGATCTGCATGCGCATGTTCTCATTATTTTCAGAAATGAGATTACTTCCATGTCGTGTCATACTTTTCCTTCGGGCGCGTACATAATCCGGCCGCAAAACCAGCAACGAAATATGTTCCGCGGCTAACACAATTGTTACTTATCAAACTAAAAATAAATAACACGAATTAACAGCCACAATTGATTCTTTATCTTTTAACGCAAAAAACAAGTAACCCAGATTTCATTCTTTTACCAATGAAACTTCGTGAATATTTATTTTCAACGAAAAACGTTCAATTTAACGGACAAACGTGATATCAGAATTAGCAGTAACGAATTAAAATCGTTCGTGCAACTCGCAATATGCAAAAAATTATCTCGTAACAATAAAAGCGGTATGTGGAAACCGTATAATATGAATTCTGTTTTCCAAAGAATTTCAAATGTTTTGAAAAATGTTACAGGTCATAAGGGGAATGAGATTCGCCGAACGAGATATGCAAAACAATTCTGAATTTTCCCGCAAAACCTTCGATGTTTCGGAACGCGTATGAATAATTTAATTACGAAATTTCCCTAAACGCAACCGAGTCAATATCGTTGCGGAATGTTTATTCATTATTTTCTTGTTACAAAAGGAAAATATAACATGCAATGTTCGCAGAAAATATTTTACATTATAATATGTAGAAAAAGTATTTGAAATTATAATATGGAGGTAGAAGCATTTTGTATTATGTTTAGAAGAAACTGCATCAAATTATGGTAGCTCAAAGAAAATTCTTTAAATTGTGTTAATTAAGAGAAAATATTTAAATTACTTTTTAAAGAAAATATATTAGTTATAGTATTTAAAAGACAATACCTTAAATAATAATACTGAAAGCAAGATATTTAAAATTTTAATGAAAAAAATCTCCCAAATATTTAAAATAAAATTATTTTAAATGCAATACGCTACAAGTATAACATACTATAATAATGTTATATCCAATGTAATTCCCAAAAAGTAAACAAAATATACATAAATAAACATGAGTAAAAAATAACCCAAAAATAAATTGTTTAGAGTACAATTAACTCTCGTTATATTGCTGTAACGTAGATATAGCAACCGACAGGAAGAATTTCCGCCTCCATAAAAAGTCTAGGTTTGAAATTTCCAAGCGTAAAAATTTCCCGAACAGGGAACTGATTTGACGCATAAAATTGGAAAGTCGCAACACGATTTCAGTACCAATCGCCGGTAGAACAGTTCCGAACACCCTGTATATACCCGGCGGATGAAAAAAATCAAACGTCGCTCACCCTGACTGGAAATTCTGGATTTCCTTGCACGAACTAACAATCGCTCGAGGCGAACATGGAAAGATCCAGTACACGAAACAAGGAGAAGCATGACGATGGAAAGGTGAAGTAGAGGGTGGAGGGGTTACGACAGGAACTGCAGCTGCATACTGTCGAGAAGAAATCCTTGAACAAGCTATCCAACCCTTTCTCGCCTGTTAAGTATCCCAGCGGTTTCGTGACTGTCCTTTTTCCGCCGGTTCTCATGGTCGATCCAGAAACGACCTTACCTTTGATAATTTTCGGCTGGCCATGACGCAAGGTAAATCTTATCAGCCGCTACCTCATGGATGCACTTTTCTACCAGCAGCAACGGTATTACACGATCTCGTTACGGTGCATTATCTGACGTCGTATTTTTGTTCTGACAAGCCACGTCGTGGGCGGTCTACACGCGTACACCTCCTTTTGCGTTATTTTTCCCTGCGTCATCTTAATATCCTCGTATTACTTCATTTACCTGATCTTCTTTGTGTCTCTTGATACTGCATGCTACGCTTAGGTTTCAATATCGCGGGCTTTCGCTAATAGAGTTGCAGAAGTTCGCGTGATTGGAGATATTTGAAGGTTTGAATGTCACTTTGGACAAGCAGGGTATAATCAACCCTCTTTACATTTATTAATTCGCTATTTCTCGAGATCAAAATATTTTAACGAAACTGAAGAGATATTTCTCCAAATAAAGAACAATGAAGCCTTGCTATTTCACGCTGATTACAAAAAGTGCAATGAAAATCAAGGACCACGTTAGCAGAACATGCAGTAACGCATGAAAACGTAACACGTTTATCCTGAAGAAACGTTTGCCTTTCCGTGATCATCCGGAAGGTGAAAAAAGGACGATCTTTCTCGCGGGTAGAAATCCAAACAGAGGGTCTAACTTTTTCGATAGCCGGATATCGTTACCCTTTCAAATGTGGAAGCGTATCGTTGTGATCCGCTAGCGAGTTCTCTCGTCAAAGTAAAGTCTGAATCCGGCAGAATGTATGCAATGCCCTAGAAAAAAAGTTTGCCCGTTGGATGGCGGGGATTAGAGTAATGTCCCGGGCCGAATTTATACGCGAGGTTAGAGCCGGGTAAAATCTGGCTGCTGGAGGCTCGAAACTGTGAAATCGTATTACCCGATGAATATGCAGCACGATTTTGCGGTCGAAAGTTTCTCGGCGCGCTTGTAACTCGCGTCGGTTGGTCGGCTATATGGTAAGCGGCGACAGAAACGGCCACTGCGATCTCCAGACGTGTTCTAATTAGTGCAAAAACCATGGTAAGAGGCGCGGGTGGCACCATGCCCTTTCTAAATCACGCTCGATATCTGTGCGAGCTGATTCGATTGCTGTCGTGAGTCCAAGCACGCACGCGATCTTCCGAGTTGCACGAATAAAGTGAAATTAAAGTTTTCGCTAGACGGGACTTTTCGGTTACAGGAACACCGAATCGATATACACGGTGTTCATTTCTACCTTTTCTACGGAAATTATAAACATTAGACAAAATTTAATTAGACAAATCTAATTAGACAAAATCTAATGTTTAACATTCACAAAGAGGGAGTTGTATATTTTGCAGGTAATAGCGTATCTAGTAAATAAAAATTTCCAAACCTACAAATTTAGAAATTAAAAAATTTAATACTCCTATACTTCCAACCTTCTGAACATCTAAATTCAAAAATTCCTAAATATCCAAATTACCAAATTCATCAATTTTAAACCTCTACCCCTGCAAATCCCCAAATCTAAAAATTCCTAAACCCCCAAAATCATAAACTTGAATTTCCTCTATACCAACATATCCAAATATTCAAATCCCAAAATCCATAACTTAAAACTACCCATCCTCGTATAATTAAACAGGTCCTCGTCCACCATTCTATCCCACTATCAAAAAATCTTGATTATTCGTCGCGAAGGTTATTTCAGCCGATTTAATATTAACGTTAAAGTAGCTATCGTATCGAAGTTCATTTCTGGTTAGCTTTCCATCGGAAGCAAAACGGTCTACCCGCGTATTTCACGTTTCCCGGTGAATTTATTTTCGTGGCAGAGAGGTGTATCGACCGATGGAAAATTGAAAAATGCAGATCGCTTTCCCTGAACCTCGTGACGAGGAAGCCAATGCGGAGAACCGCGGGTATCTTTGTTCATTCTGGCAAGGGTGTTTTGCATTGCGAATACGTAATGGTTTCAGCGAACGTTACGCGCTCGAATCGCGAATACTGTTTTATCACGTAACGGACAAAAGGAAAGGAACGGTACGTAATGTAATTTTTCACTAAAAATGATGAACAACCTCCAAAGACTCAAGAAATACATACACTCGTGGTTCATCCTTTTGTTACGATATTCTTCGCTAATTTACAACTGGAACACGGAAATAGAAAAGACTGCAAGTGTAATTTTTTAGAAAATTATTGTACGAAGAAGATATTTATTACAGGATTTATTGTGGGAAATATGGACTGAAGACTAATTGTGGTTATTTATAATGTTAGTAGGAAAGTTTTTTTTATCTTTAAATAAGATTCTGGAGAATGAGAAAATATTCTCGTGAAAATTTTTATTTGGAACGTTTGTTTCAGACTACATGTGGAATTACATATTTAGAATGTTCAATTATATTTAATTATCTGTTTTTTTAGAATTTATCAATTTTAAGGATTTTTGAATACGCTTACACGTTCTTTAATTCAATAATTTTCAAGTTAGTATAGTGTAAATATACAAATTTCTAAATTTTCAAGTTATCAAGCTTCAGACACACAAATTTACATATTCTCATATTTTAAAATTTGAAATTTTCAGATTTCCAGGTATGAAATTTTTAAGTTTCCAAATGTGTAAACTCCACGACTTATAAATATCGAAATCGTCTAATTAAAATTTTACAAATTTGCAAATCTCTAAATTTCTAAACTCTCAAATTAGATATTTCCAATTTACTAAAACCTCAAATCTCCAATTTTGCAAATCCTATAATTTTCAAATTACTAAACTTGCGAGTACTAAAATTTCCAAATCTTCTACAATGCAAGTTCTAAAATTTCCAAATTTCCAAATTCGAATTCCCAAAATTTTCAAATGGTGGAACTTGCAGATTCTAGAATTGCCAAATTCCAGCTCTTTAAATTTGCAAATTTCAGGCCTTAAAATTTCCAATGTTCCAAACTTGTAAGTACTTAGATGTCCAAACCTCGAAACTTGCAAATCCCAAATTTCGAAATGTCCAAACTTGCAAATTCTGCAATTTCCGAATCCCCAAATATCCGAATCCCAACTCGTAGAATTCCCAAATCTCCGAATTCCAAGTCCAAAAATTTCCGAAGCCCCAAACTTGCTAGTCCTAATATGTCCAAATCTCCAAACTTGCAAATCCCAAAATTTCCAAATCTCAAAACTTGCAAATTCTGCAATTTCCGAATCTCCAAATATCCGAATCCGAACTCCTAGAATTCCCAACTCTCCAAATCTCCGAATTCCAAGTCCTAAACTTTCCAAAGTCCCAAACTTGCTAGTCCTAATATGTCTAAATCTGCAAACTTGCAAACCCTAAAATGTCCCAACCTGCAAATCTCCAAATCCCCGAACTCTCCAAATTCCAAAATTGCCGACTTCCACGCCGCAGAATAATCTTCCTCTGTTCAATCGCACGAGCCATCGAGTGATTAAATTATAAGGACACGTACTCCATCGTTATTTAACGTGCGCGGAACCGCGTACGTGACATTAAAAAAGGATGTACGGTACTTGGGTCGTTTTCTTTCGTTTCTCTCGAATCATCTGATTAACTGCTAATTCGTGTCTCGACGGACACGAACGTGACCCAGTATCATCCTGCCAGTACACACGCGAAACGCTTATGGCTTAATCCACGGGTTCGGGCAAAAACCACGGTGAAATTGAAAGCAGCTCTTTTCGAGATATTCACCCGGTCGTGTCTTTTCCGGGTTAAATGAAACCCACCGGTTTCTCGCAGCGTCTCCGCACACTGTTTATATTCCGCGAAAAATATTTACGAAGGGGACGGCCGCCACTCCATGAAGATCAACCGTGAACGGAGTAATTAAAAATTTAATTTTCCGCCTCCTAGATGGACGTTTGCTCGAGATGGCTTGAATGGTCGGCTACGAGGATTCGTTAATCGCGAGGCTGCCTCGAGCGTGATTAAAACCGTGACAAATGTGAATTAACGTCGCGATGAAATTCTCTTTCTATGGCGCTGCTTCGAAACCCCTTGCTCTTCCATCGTGTTTTCATGGGGGACAATAACGGATTACATCGTCTTGGTGTGTTCGAAAACACCCGTCGGAAGTTTTTAGCGACGGTCCTTTCAGAAAAATTTGCAAACGTGTGTGAATAGTATGGGATGAATTGACCTGATTGGACGGTGTTTTTTTGTTAATAATTCAAAAACGAAGCTTCAAATTCTATTTTCGCTAAGGAAAAAGTTGTTCAGAATCACCTCAGCTGTAACCTCTTTTCAGGAGTTACACTAGCTACGAGAGATCTCGTAGATATTGAATGGAACATCGTGGTTATGGTTATGTGGAGTAACCCTCTCAAGGTGGATGTTGTACATAACGTGCTACATATTTTGATTTATAAAAATTTTTGATTAAACTATACTTTTTATAGATTAATACACAATAAGAATTGATGTCATAAAATATAAAATTACAAATAATGTATATATAAATTTAGCAAAAACCTAATTCAGACTTATTACTTTTACTGTTTATTGTAAATAAATTCTGCTTCAGAATGATCGGTCTTCATGGCAACATTACATGATTAATTATCAATTCATTGAACATAAAATTATTTTAAAATAATTTTCTTGAATTTCGCGCAAAATTGCTGTCCTTATGATATAAAATGAAATAAATAAATTCGAACGATGCATTTCATTTCAAATGAAACGTTCAAGCCTTATTCTACTGAAACTTAAATTGGTAATTAATTAAATTTGTAATTAATTTACGACGATCAAAGAGAATATACACTATTTTTTCCTGTGCACCAGTAATTCATTTATCGCGTTCAATATATAACTAGTTATTATCAATTATCAAACTATCTCTAATGAAACACGCGAGTCACGGACTAATTAAAGCCGCCATTTCAGTCGACGGTGCAAGAAATCAGTTATCGAGGTTAACGAAGCAAGTGTGTCCATTCCGGTCGACCAAGAAATAAAAAAAGACAACGTCGAAAAAAGAATTGCAGTACACACCCCTTGATCGCGTGTCCGATGCAATTGGGAAATTCATTCTGATCGACGATCTCGTGATCTCCGTACACGTATCTGTGCCGATGCAGATTAAATTAAAATGGGAAGAACGTCTTTGAACTTCGATAAATCGTATTTCAATTCTGCCGGTACTCTCGCGGCTGCCTGATCGCATATGTATTATACTACTGATCGATCCCCGTCTATGGCGATACGTGTCACTGATAGATTGCCAATTTACTATGGAGAACCGTAAACCGAGAGGGCTTTGTCGGAGTAAAGCCGTGTTGCTTCAAAAAAAGAAATTATCATTCGACCAAACATTCACCGTTAACCCTTTCCATGTTTTTGTCCAGTACAATCATTTTCGCATTTATGCGTTACATAAATACACCAACTCCCTCTGTTTTTATTCGTTAAATACTAATTTTTGATATAATACACATTTAATTTAATAAACCCGTGTTATTTCTGTGATGAAGAAATTAAATTGTAATCAAATAAATTTGAATCAAAATGATACGAACATTTCTGTTGTGCACCGTCGATATTTAATAAACAAAATGAGTGGAAATGATCTTTAATAGCAGTAAAAACATCCACTGGCTTTTTGCAACTAACATTTATTTCCATGAAAATCTGCTCTCATTCTGGTACAGCAAATATACTTTTTAATCGTCAGTATTTATTTAAGAAATTATTTCGAACAATCTGTTGACACTAACCTTAATTTATTTTATAAACGGATAAAAAGTTAGCATGTAAGAACCATTAGAGCATTAAAATTAGTAAGTTTCGTCAAAGTTTAATTAATTACTCGAACAATTCCATTTTCATTGATTACGTTGTTTCCTTTCATTCGCATTTACCATAATATTCATGGAATACACAAAAGAGAGTGAAGAGGTATAATAAACATGCACGTCCGAACAGATAACCACGTAACTGGAGAATTAAAAGGAACATCGGTGATTGAAGTTCAAAGGGCACGAAAGTACCTTTGATAAATAATACTTTCCATTAAAAATACGTCCCGTCGTCGAATAATGTACAGAGCTTTGTCAGACGAATCGTTCCCAGTCGGTTCAATCAGATTCTCAAACGAGCATCAGAATAAATTGAACTGAAATCTCCCGCGGGACTAATAATGAGAGGAACATGAATATTAATACCATCTGAACTCCACGGAAACTTTCAGTTCGACTTGACAACGGAGACGGTCTCTGTAAATGGAGAAAAATAAACGACAAAAAAGGCACCTGCTTCCAAGAGGTGCACAATGAAAGCGCGACAAGTTTCGTGAATATATTTTATTAATCTCATTTCGAAATCCATGGAATTCGAAATGGACGAGTACTTTTATTACTCGGCAAATCGAAAATCAAAGGAGACTGATATTACGACTATTGTATAGTACCAGTTGTATTGCCACGCGATATATTGCCATGGATTGTACTTCCACTCGCTGAATTTTTACGCGTTGCATTTCTAGTTCTGTATTTTTATGCATCAGCATTTCAACACGTTGTAAATCCACACATAATATCGCCACTCGTTTTATTGCCGCGTGCTATATCGCCACGGATTGTATTTCCACCAGTATTTCCACGCTTTGCAATGTTTACGTATACAAATTCAACATGTTGTGTTTCCACGCGTTATATTGCCATGTGTTTTATTACCGCGTGCTATATCGCCGCGGATTATACTTCCACTTACTGCATTTCCTTACATCATATTTCTACGCTTTGTATTTTTACGCATAGCATTTCAATGCGTCGTGTTTCCTCTCGTCATATTGTCACTTCTTTTATTGTCACCTATTATATCGCTACGGAATATACTTCCACTTGTTCTATTTCCACGCATTGTGGTTCAACGCATTATATCACCATCCGTGGTTATTTCTCTACAGGACGTTTTTCCACGCGTGATATTTCCATACTAGTTTGAAAGCCTTCTCGTTTAAAATGAAATAGCAGCAACAGTGAAATAGTGGAGTATTAGTTCAGAATAGTAATTTGTATATCATTACGGTGGTATGGTAGAATTTTCCAATAATGTAATAGTACTAAATGAAATAATAGAGTAATGGAATGGTAGGAAAATAAACTAGCAGAATATCAGAATAGTAGACGGTAAAATAACAAACTAGCAAGGTAATAAAATAACAAAATGGTAAAATGATAGAATGATAAAAACATATGAATACAGATATGGAAAAGCAAGATAGTATGTATAGTAATATACTATTATAGTACTACAATTACACAGTGAAACAGTGAAACACTGAAATAGAAATATAGTGAAACACTGAGATAGGTGCATAGTAAAATAATAATGGTATAATACTAGTGCAATAATAGTAAATTTGCAAAAGGTACACCTTGAAGTCACACAGAAATTTCCCAATAAAAATTGTCTACACAAACGACCAAAAAATGAAAAAAAATTAATCAAAAAAAAGAAAAATAAATTCTGTAAAGGATCCCAGACTATCCAAATCCATGATAACAAGAGAAAGAACTGAAGGAATGCAATGAAAATTTACGATACAACTATCCAAGCAACAAAGATAAATAATTTATATTAACGACCTTGTTGTCAGACCATCCACATGCAAGATAAGAAAAGAAAGGACGAAGAGGATGCAATTTTTCATGAAAATTCTCGATTCAAGAGTAGAGAAGACAGAGATAAACAATTTGTACGAAGGATCGTGGCGTCAGACAATCCAAATACAAAGCAGGAAGAGAAAGGACGAAGAGGATGCGAGGGTTAGCGTTGTTTAAGGTAAACACGCAACGGGTCTGGGCATAAATAGCACAGGCAACAACGTTTCAGGTGTTTTAGCCCGTTTCGAGTGCACTTTGAAGTGACGGTCCGAGTGCTCCTCCACTTCAGACTCGTTACTTCGCAATGCAACTCTTGGCGCAACACGCGAGAAACGGGACGCCGGGCGTCGCGACGCTCTGTTTATCTCTGTGTTCGTTCACTGATACAGCTACCGTGCTGTGGGTGCGGTCGACGCCTCTCTAACAAACGTTTAAACCAAGCAAAACCCACACGACGTTTCTCTGTTTGCGTCAAAATTCAAGAAAATCAAAGAAGAAAGCGCTGTCTAATAGAATCACAAAGTTTCTCAACGGTTGAATAATTAACGCTAGAACTACCATACTGGGTTTACAATTTCATTTGAAAATTCATGTTGCACAATTTCCTCCGCAATGATATGACTTTGCAGCGATAATCAAAGGTGTAATATAACAAATTTTATTTTTGCTTCATTTACTCGGAATCGAAATAATTTTGTGCCATGGCTACTTATACCAATACCAGTCATTTTCACTGGTACTTCTCAAAGTGGAAAAGTATCCTATAATCTGTTCACCGAACCCGAATTTATTAGATATTTAGATAGATTCATCGATGCTTTCTTAGGAAATTTTATCGCACGCAACGTCTTATCTGGCGCTGCAACGTGAACATAGCCGCCATGCAACGTAACATAGTAATTGTTTCACGCGGTCATTTTATCATAGTCGCTGGAATAGGACCTAATTCTTTTTTATATAACAAGCCCTAAAAACGGCAATACGATCAAAAATCTCTGAATCGTTGCAAAAAGTGAAGAATATACCAATGGTCCGATATCGGTTGGTGAATTGTACGAGCACGAAGAAAGTGAATAAGAAAATGAAATTGAACTTCTCAGTGATGAGATTATAGACAAAGAAAATGTTCAGCAGTCCTCGGTAAGTGAAAAATATTTGGAATTCACATGCACGTGTTTAAGTTCTGATGAGAATAAAAGTACACATCATCGAAATTGCCAGTTGGTAAAAATAAGTGTGTAATTATATTATTGTTATGGTCGTCATGAGCAGTTATAATTCCACAACATGAAATTCTTTTTGTAAGATAGTAATAAATCAATAAATGAAAAAATATTCTGTTATTAAGTATCTTTTAAAGACCTGTCATTATGTCTGGTTTTGGTGGAAACAGCTTTTTTTATTTCTTCGTAGCTGTTAAGTGACGCCATTTCGAAAGTTCTTCGACTCCTACTTTACGTTTCGTTTCATTTCGGGTCAAAACGAAACTTTTTGCCGCCGGCGAAAAAGTAAACGGCGATTCTACACTTCTGAGAATTAATTTGCATTCGTTGCGAATGTAATATTCGAAAGTTGATATACTCCGTCTTCATAAATCGAAGTTCCAGCTATAATTTATTTAGAATCATAGGCGAATCTAATTTTTATCGCTGGTCGATTATCTCGGTCTAGTTTTTGTAATTTAAATTTGTATAAAATAGAAAATATTGCAGGATGAAATTTTAATAAGGAAACGTTGCATTTGAGTATCAATAATGCATCGCAAGAATTTCTAATTTTGAAACTGATTGATTAATATTTTATCTTCTCTGATACAGATTGAGTTTCTAATTGATGTCGACTTTCTGTATGCTGGTTTTAAATAATTGACTAAGTTTCTAATTTAATGGAATGCTAATTAATAATTAACGTTTAATTCACACATCTCCTTGAATTAAGGAATAAATTAGAATTGATAACTGGTGACTTTCTAACTGAAAAGTAAAGACTCATTATTAATTCAGTCTTTTCGAATTAAGAAATTTAAGTTCATTTTAATGGCGGGTAACGTTCAATTAATAATTAATTTTTAATCAGAACCTGAAATTTCTACTAATTAGAAATTTAAATCTCTGAAATTGAATTCATTTTTAATCCAATCGCGACTATTGGGAGATTAATATTTATAATATTTTTTAATCGAATTTTATTAAAATATAAACTCATTTGAATCGTTAATTGTATTGGTTAACTGATAATTAGAGATTGAATATTAATTCATTATTAACTATGTTTGATTATTGATTATTAATTATAGTTAGATTCTGTGAATTTAATGTTTTGAACAGAAACAACAGATATTTATTTGTTATTGTATTCACAGTACATCAATTTAATTGGATAAACAAAATGATGCTAATGTATTATATGTAATGCTAGGTGGTATTGCTTGCTAATTATGATAATGGTTCAATAACAGGTACATTCAATATTTAACACATATCAGCTATAAATGTGAAAACAAGTAAAGCATTTTAGAAATTTCTATAATTTCAAATTTCAAATTTTAGTACAAATTTTTTAATTTTTGACATTTTTAAATTTTGGGATCCTAAGATTTTAAATTTTTTAATCCCCAAACTTTGAAATTTCTAATTTCCTTTTTCAAAATTACAAATTTTTAAATGCCCAAACTCTCAAATTTTTACATTCCAAAATTTTCACATTTTACAACCTTCAATTCTTCAATTTCCAAATTCGACTCTCAAGATCATAAAGTTCCAAATGTTCACATCTCCAAATTCTTAACTTCCTAAATTTCAATATCATCAAATTGCAAACCAATTCTCCAACATCAAAATTTCTCAACTCTCAAAACTATTATACAACTTCCAAAAATTTTCAAATCTATAAATTTTCAAATACATACCCTAAAAAATGTCCATATTCGAAAATACGTAAAAATATCTATTAAAATCTGAATTTAAATCGCGGTAGAAAATGAGTTCTCGCAACAATTTCCCTCGACTCTCGGAAACTTTCCAAAATACCCACTTCCTTCGTTACCCGAAAAGCCCCGAAAAAGAAGACGAGGAGGAAAGACAAAAAGGACGAAACGTCGGAGTAGGTGAACTAAAGAGTAATAGAATCGAAGAAGGATAGCCGTATCTGGACAGAAGGAGACAGTCTGTAGATCGTGACGTTATCGCGACGGTATTAACTCGAATCGAGCTTCCGTTAGGTCGAACCGCAATCAGCTACAACGAGCGAAGTCGACGGAGCGTAATCTTTCTCGAGGTCCCCCTTCACCTCTAACCCTGTATATCCCCGCCATTATGCAATGGGAGGACAGAGCCACGAACTAGGCACAAGAGGACGAAGAAAGATAGCGGGACACGTCCAGGACAGACGAAACGATGAAGCTTCCAGGTCGAGGAAGTCGTATCTATCCAACGTATCTAGTTGGCTACCTATCCAACGGACATCTTCAATTCTGACCAACGAGACTCCGAATCCGCCGCCTCTCCGCCAGGCCATCGAATTGTATTTTACTAAAGTACGATCTGTCAGGGACCAGCCAACCAGACGAATCGAATGTCCGTTCTTTTCTGCCAACGATTCTAAAGGCACACCAGACACGTGCTCATGGCAGCGCCTGTCGGACTTATGGCTACCCGAACAATGAGCATGACGTTCTGCACCGATCGAGTACCGCGATTTGTTTTCTACGATTCTTCCCTGGTTTTGTGCGACTCGACAAATTCCGCAAATGGACGATTTTAATATTTTCTCAAATATCAAGCTCCTGTCAGTTGGGTGGCGGGTAATTATTTTCATGTGAACGTTTGGGTCACTGATTTCGGTACGTTTGGGGTGTAGGGAGATGGGTTAGGTGGGGTTCAAATTTGGTGCGAGTCGATGGGGTAGCAATTAGGATAATTTAATTTGGTGCAAACGATGTAGCCTCTGAGGTGACTAGATTAGATCTGCTGCGACTTTTGAGATGATTCGATTAGATCTGGTATGACTTAGCATGATCTAATGTAGTTTTGGTAGAGTTTGGTGTGATTCAAATTTGGTGCGAGTCGATGGGGTGGCAATTGGGATGATTAATTTGGCGCAAAACGATTTGACTTTTGAGGTGATTCGATTAGATTTGCTGAGACTTTTGAGGTGATTCGATTAGATCTGGTATGACTTTTAAGGTGATTCGATTAGATCTGGTGTTACTTAGCACGATTTAATGTGATTTTGGTACAGATCGATTTAACGTGATTCAAATTTGGTGCGAGTCGAATGTGAGGTAGAAATTATAACGATTTAATTCGACACAGATCAATATGACTTTTGAGGCGGTTCACTTTGACCTGGTTTGACTTAGCAAGGTTCAATGTGGTATAGGTAGAGATCGATTTGACGTGATTCAAATTTGGTGCGATTCTAATGAGAAGTGGAAATTGGATCAATTTAATTATACACAAATCGAAATGACTTTTAAGACGGTTCTATTGGACCTGGTTGGACTTAGCAAGGTTCAATGTGGTTTTGTTTGAGTTTGATTTGACATGATTCAAATTTGGTGCGATTCGAATGTGTGGTAGAAATTATAACGATTTAATTCAACACAAATCGATATGACTTTTAAGACGGTTTTATTGGACCTGGATTGACTTAGCAAGGTTCAACGTGGTTTTAATAGAGTTTGATTTAACATGATTCAAATTTAGTACGAGTTGAATGTAAGGTAGAAATTAGACCTATTTATTTCGACAGAAGTCGAGGTGACGAAATTTTTAGACGATTAGACTACATCTAGGTTGGGTTAACACAATTCGATGTAGTTTTGTTAGAGTCCGATTTGATGTAATTCAAGTTTGGAGCCAGTCGAATGTGAGGTAGAAGTTGGAACAATTTAATTAGACACAGATCGATGTGACTTTGGAGGCTGCTCGTTTAGACTTGGTTTGACTTAGCAAGGTTCAATGTAGTTTTAGAATGATTTTTAGAAATTAGAATGATTTAATTCGACACAAATATGACGTATTTTTGAAACAATTTCATTAGACTTGATTTGACTTGGCACGATTTAACACTAAAACTATCAAATCGGTCAAATGACCACTCCACAAGTTTCTTATTATAAGGTACACATTTTGTTAAAGTGCATTCTTTGAAACCAGCATTGATTTTCACCAAGATAAAAAATAAATATGTGTACTAATTTATGTTTCGTCATTTGTTTATTTATTTTACAACTTCATTTATAATTTCAAATTAAGTACACATTATGTGCTGGTAGGTTTAGTGTTAATGTTTTGGTAGATGAGTCTATCGCGATTCAAAGGTACAATTCAAATGTGAGATGAAAATTGGAAGGATTTTATTCGACACAAATTGATATAACTTTCGAAACGCTTCGATTAGATTTAACTTAGCATGATTCGAGTTTGACGTGACTTAAATTCGATGTGATTCAGAGTTAACGATTGGAAGCGAGTTCATTCAACGCGGAATCGATATAATCTAAATTTAACGCGATTTAAATTGGAATAATTTAAGTCGACACGATTCAATTTCGGCGCAATACAAATTCGATGTGATTCAAATTCAACGCGATTAATATTGTAAGCAAGTTCGATACGATTCAAATCCGCACGGTCTGAATTTGACGCGATTCAACTTGGTACGATTCAAACTCGATGTGATTCAAATTTAACGAGATACAAAGTGGTACGACTTAATTGGACGAGATCCTAATTAACGTAATGCAGTTTTGACACGATTTGAGTTGACGTGATTCAATTTCGGTGCAATCCAAAATTAATGTGATTCAAAATGGCACGATGCTATTTCTACGCAATTCAAACTCGATGTGATTCAAATTCAACGTAACGCAAATTGAAAATAATTTAACACTTTGACTCCTACTCAACCACATATGTACTTAAATTTACATATGAGTTCATCTCCTACATTATTAATCATTTACCCAATTGTAAATACTCATATTAAGTACATAGACAATATATAAATGAAAAATAAACTATGAATAATAAATATAAGAAACTGCTGTGAAAACATTCGATTTTATCAAAAATAAAAATACTTAAACAAATTTCCAGCTGCATCGACGCGATTCAAATTTCACGCAACCCATCAAATAAATTAAAACGCAAAAAAATGATAAAAAATTCCGATCGATTCGCCATTATTTTGCAGGGAAGTAAAAGTGGATTAAAAACGAGAAACTACGACGCTCGTCAGGCGTGATTCTTCGTTCTGTTCGATTCTTATCGAATTGCCGCCTCTGGCGATCTCCTCGTGCCGATTTCAACTTTTCGTTGCTCGTCCGTCGGTTAAATCTTCGATGGATCGATCGTCCTGACCAGAATGGAGAGGCTCGTTTCAATCGTGGCCAAAGAGGGACCGGAACGCGGAGAGAAAGGAAATGGATGAACAGAATGAGCCAGTGATAGGCACTCGATACTTTCTTGCAAAGTTTCGAGTAATTCAATCGCTACGATACTTATCTGAAGGTAAAAGATTCTGCAAACTCTTAAAAGTCTTGGCGGATTCAACGATTTGACGACCGTGTGCCCCGTTCAGATTTTCGAACGTAATTTATCCTCGAGGGATACGTTTTTCGCGTAACGCTTCTCGTCCCGGCAAAAATTACAAATTTTTCTGGGGAAAAATGTAAAAATTCATTCGTCGTGTTGTGACTCTTTTGCGCTCACACGGAACATTTTTGCAACGTTTCGCCCGTGCAATTAAAGGAACTACAGTGGATTTTAAATTATTCGTAAAACGGCTTGCCGTATTATTTTTTCATTTAACATAAGCGCGGAATTCGTTTCCTCGCTTTTAAGTAAAACAAAGAAAATTCGTTTTAATCTGACATAAAGCAGAGGTTGCACGAAACAAGCGAACCGCTGTTCAGTTTTTACATTCACTCGGGAAAATTGCCGTGCATTTTTATGGCGGCCTGATATTCATACGGTGCAAAGAATAATTAGAGATTCACCTGGGCCATGTGACTTTATCGCGCGGCCAAAGTATCAAATTCTTTAAAAGGATCCCGTGTACTGTGTAGCTAGGAAACTCGATTAAAACGTTGCTCTGTAAAACACACAGGGCAGTCATTTTCTACCGTCATTAATAATAACGTTTGTTGACCTTGTTACAAAGCACAAATATTTTTTTCACCAACGTACTGGTTCAAATTCTGCTTGTATTTTAGTTCATTGCGAGAGATTATTTCGAGTACATAATTTCGTAGGGTCGTATTTTCTGTTTGAAATTTGCCAAAATTAATGGGGACAATAATAAGTCATTTTAGCGACTTAATGAGCTTATAAATTATAATCGCGTTTGTTATTTCGAAATAATTCTTCTGAATGTTAATGGGACATTGTATGAATTTCATTTTGATTCAATGTTTGGTGCAGTTGACTCTCAGCCATTTTGTAGTTAAAATATTAATGGGGCATTTATACCAATGTTTACAGGAAACAATGACCTTTACATTGACGTATCATAAGTGTTATTTTGCAAAAATTTTATGTCATGAATTTACGATCAATCATATTTCAAAATTGCATACATATTTGATACAGTAAAATGACAATGTTTGTTACGATTGTTTGTCAGCCATTTTGTACTTAGAATATTAAAGGGGCACTTATACCACAATTTTCACGATACTTCAACCTTTAAATTGATGTATCATAAGTGTGATTCAGCTGTACTTTTATGTCATGAAATTCTAATTGACTTTTTGTACTCAATTTACGTTCTAACACGTGTTAAAACTAGAATTTTTGAAGCTCCAATATTTGATAAACCAATATTAAATGATCACTTTCACAAGTACACAATTAAAAATTTGTCCATCATGTTTGTCACAAGAGAACATACAATAAAACAATATAATTTTACATCAACATATTATATTATTTTAACATTTAAAATTTTATTTTCATGCATTCAAAGCGTATCATACATCCATACGAACACATAAAGATATTATATGTTACGTTATTAGTGAGTATAGCAAAAGTGAAACTATGTGAAGAGAAATGACAGCAGTTAATTTATCGTTAATTAAAAAAAACGTGCGTGCGAATGATTGTCAGTGTTCGATTGGAAGGTCGACACGTTTCGTTGGAATGACAGTAATCGAGGTAGGCGTACAAGATCGTGCGGAAAAGAATGTGAAAGTAAACAGACCGTTCTGATGCGTTTATATAACGTGCATCGCGCAAATAATTCCCCAGGAGCAGTTTAACAATTCCTTTTCTTATGGAACTGGATTATTAACGCTTCGCGGTTGGTAAAAGGAGTTGTACGATTACGGAGAAAGATGTGGAAAATTGGAGACTCGTGGAACGAGGGAAACCGGTGGTTACGTGCAAATCTGAACAGCCAGAGTTCCCTGTTATTTCTTGCGTTTCAGTTATACCACGAATTTTCAATTATTTCTTTTGATTTATTAGCCCGATTTTGTGGGACAAAAGTATCGTGGGATAAGATTTACGACACATTATTTTAAGGCATAAACCTTGGCGCGAATAAGGACATAAATGGCCCGTTCATAAACTGAACATAAAATGGCTGACAATCAAGCGCAACAGACGTCGTTATCTCTCTCTCTAATTTTGGGATACAAAAAGTTGATTATCATGACATAAAAGTTTCGTAAGAGGCCATTTATTATACGTCAATTTAAGGGATAAAACTTCACGATATTAATGGCTTAAATGTCACGTTTATATCTTAAATCGAAGTGGCTGGCTGTTAGTTACAGCAAACGTTATTTCACTTCATTTAATATCTAATTTCGAAATATAGAAAAGTCAATCACAGGTTTATGACATAAAAGAACCATAAAACTCTGTTTATGATACATCGATTTAAGGTTTAAAGCTTTCCAAATATGACGATGTAAACGCATCGTTAAGATGTCAGATACAATATGGTAGTCAATTTGATCGATCATTGCTATTTTATTGCGTCTAATATACGATTTAAAAATATACATAATCTGATTACGATTTCATGACAGAAAAGTGTCGCCAAATAATACTCGTGACATGTTAAATGAAAGCTTGAAGTATCATAAAAATCATGACATAAATGCACCGTTGATATTCCAAATACAAAATGGCCGACAGTCAATTGCAACAAACTCTAATATTGCACTATATCAAATATGAATAAATTTTGAAATAGAAACAACTGTAATTTCATGACAGAAAAGTATGACAAAATAATACTTATGGTATGTCAATTTAAAGCTTAAAGTATCAAGAAAATCATGACATAAATGCACCGTTGATATTCCAAATCCAAAATGGTCGTCAGTCAATTGCAGCAAACATTAACATTGTACTATATCAAATATATATGCAATTTTGAAATACAGTCAATCGTAATTTCATAACATAACATTATTGCAAAATGACACTTATGGTACGTCCATTTAAAGGTTGAAGTTTCACGAAAATCATGGTATAAATGCCCTATTAATATTCTAAATGCGAAATGACTGACAAGCGATTGTACCAAACTCATTTTACTGTGTCAAATACATATGCAATTTTGGAGTATCAACCGTGATTTCATGACAGAAAAGTACATCAAAATGCATCTTGTAATACATCAATTTAATGCTTAAAGTATCTAAAAAATCATGACATAAATGCCCCGACAACATTTTAAACAGAAAATGGTTGAAAATCAATTTTACAAACATCATATCACTACAGCAACTCTCGGAACATAATGGTAATTTCACGGTAAAAAAATAAATAAATCAAAACAAAAACCCTACAATATTTCAAACATGCAGCATTTTCAGAAACAACAAAAAAGCATAAATAAATGCAACAGAAGCAGCGAAGTGTTGAAGTTTCGAACAACAAAAATCTATAAATAAATGCAACAGAATGCAGCAGCCTCGGTAATAAATCTAAACGATCACAAATTATACCTACAAAATAATTAAAAAAAAGTTCATTTACTACTAAGTAGCCTCGCAACATTCACTTCCTGCCCACAATTTCCGTTCACCTGAACGTACCAAGACAAACGGCGTGCACCGGAAGTCGAGCGAATTATCTCGAAACAAAGTGCAACTCTATTTTAAGTCGATTTCAAGGCTTCATTATCAGAGTATATAATTACGCGAGCGTGTATCTCGTACAGTTGTTCCCGGAAATAAGTCACTCGAATCAGGCACGTCCGGATCGTCGAAGATACACGTTGTAGAAGGGCGTCGCGACGACGTCTGCGTCGCGTAATGCATCGAGTCTCCCTGTGCATATCAGGGAATGATACCGGTCGCGTGCCATCTACCTATTTCCGGTGGACGCACCGGCGAAACAGGGGGAGCCCACGGGCAAATTTAATCTATTTATCAGCAGCCGTCGAGCAGGGTTACCCTCCTCGCGATCTACACTCTACAACGAACTCTTCTCTTCTTTAAATTGTATTACAATTTTTTCATTTCATAATTCATCAATTTTTTACTTCATACTTACTTCATATTTTCAAATCTTATATTTCAACACGGGTTTACCAGATTTATTAGACTTTTGCTACATTTTCTGCGTTGTAAAAATTTTCAATTTTTTTATTTGTCAAATGAGGACATTTTTCACTATATACTCTTTCTTACTTCATATTTTCAGATTTACAAATTTTTTATTTCAACACAGGTTTACAGATTTTGCTACATTTTCTGTGTTGTAAAAGTTTTCAATTTTTTTAATTGTCTAATGAGGTCATTTTTAAAATTTTTCACTTGATGCTCTTTCTTATTTCACTTTTTCAGATTTACAAATTTTTTATTTCAACACAGGTTTACAGATTTTGCTACATTTTCTGTTGTACAAGTTTTAAAATTGTTTATTTGTCAAATGAGGATTTTTCAAATTTTGTATTTTAATCTCCATATTTAAAAATCAGTTACTCGAACCACTTCTAAGTTGTCACTTCATCAAAACGAAAATTCCAAATCACTAAATTCTTGACCTTGACTTCTACTTGCCCATTTCAGCAATTTTTACTCGTCAATCTATAAAAATTTCCAACTTCAAAAGCCCAAAAATTTGCAAACTTCTAACACCTCACCCATCAAACCTCATTAAGCCCCCTTAACAAATCACCAGAACCAGTATACTTAATCTGCACGAAAATTCAGTGATTCCTCGAATGATCACGCAATCGTGTAAATTGCAAGTGTCCTAATACCCACGTAACAGCGGCGTATTCAGGCACTTCATCAACCTCCTGCCGTCTCTTTTCAACCCCTTTTTCCATAACGATAAGGGGGTTGGTGTTCGTTGCAGGCAGCACAATTAGCGCGCACCATTAGTCAGCAGCCTTTTTTTTTCTTCTCCTGCGTACAAAATTGTGCCCGGCTAAAGGCGCCTCTGTGTCTATCGAAGGGAGAAAGGGTAGATAATACACGCGTACATAGAACCACCCCCTTTTTCTTTAAACCGTTCGCGGCGAGCCAGAGAGACTTTCAGGGGTTGAAAGAACTCGTGTAGGCCTGTTCGAGCAAACGTTGTTGCACGTGGCTACGTTTTCGCCGTCTCGTTTTAGACTTTGAGCCTCGAGTGCTCGACATTTTTCTTTCCACCCCTGTTCTTCCTATTTTTCTCCCGATGTACACGCCGTTTGCCGCTCTTTTCAGACCCCTTTGTTCCTCCTCGCGAACATTAACGCCGATTTCGTGTTCGTCCGAGGACACAAGGATTAAAGCTCCATGCATCAAGTTTCGAGAGTCGCAAGGGGATAAAACTGCACTGCTGATTCGGTTTTAAGGGATCAGCTAATTTTACTCAAGCTGAAACAGGATTCAGCTGCCTCTCGAATGACTAAGTTTGATGGACGTTTTAGTTTTATACAGAATGCACTAGTAAGTGGATTAAATTGATCCGTTTATTCCGAATGTGGGGCAAATCTCTTATCCCGTGGTATTTAAGGGCATTTCCGCAAATTTCTAAATATTTGTAACTAAGAGACAAGCTTTTTGTATCTTCTGCTGTTATTTATTATTCGATACTGCTTCAAGTGTTGGTTAAATTTTACTCGATTATACTCGCTGCCTCACTTTCAAAATTAAGGAATTAAACGGACATTTCAGCTGGTCAGTTCTTCTTCGTTTCTCTCAATTATTTTGCTCTGGATTCTCTTCCTATTCTTGACTCCAACATTCTTCTTATATTAGAACTTTGTTTTCGAACGCTTTACCGATGAGTTTATTTCAATTTTTTAACAGCGATCTTCATGCAAGAGCTAAGTTGTGAACACCAAAGGTTTTATCATAATGATAAATGCTGAAAATTTATAGTGGTAATTTGATGGCCAGGGACTATAATAGTAGTGCGTCACGAGTGCGTCATCGGTGCGTCAAGAGTGCGTTACAAGTACGTCATCGGTGCGTCACGAGTGCATCACGTGTGCGTCAAGAGTGCGTCATAAATGCATCGCCGGTGCGTCATGAGTGCGTCAAAGATGCGTCAACATCAAACACCAAAGGTTTTACATAATAAATTTCATCGTATAGACTGTCATTCTGAACGAATGGTATAAAAGCTAAGACTAGGTACATATTATCTAGTGTATATTATACTATCATTTAGCACTAGAACTACCAATCAGTCAAAATGAATGATGTCTCTTATTTATTTTTTCACTTCATTTTCAATTTAGAAGTAAGTGTGCACTTACTAGTTCTAGTGTTAGATTGCAGTATAATCACAACAGAACGTATTCAACATAAAATAAATATATCATTCTCGTAATATATGTATGTTATCATATAGTATTCTCATGTTATGACAGTGGTAAATAAGTGATATAATATTTTCATAAAGATATAAAAATATAAATGAACGTTCAGAGTTTATACGTTACAGCGTATAATATGGTTTATATATTATTTCGAGCGTACGTTTGAATATTCGCAATAGGGAAACAAAATGGTTGCCCCAGTTCGAAAATAAACGGCTCGTGTATCGTTTCTTTGAGCACGGAGGAACGTCAGCTGAAAAATCGCAGAGATCGCAGAAATATGATGGCGGAGTCGGTGTAGAGGATGTTTCCGGATGATCAGCTTTTAACGATGTTGTTTCCTGTATCGCAAGTTTATTACCGGCGAAGGAAGTTTTCTAATTTTCCCCTCTGGCGAGCAAGATTGTGGTTCACAACGTTAACGCCTTGCTGTATGTTACGCAACTTTTGACCCCTCTATCTCTGACCACGAAGAAGTATAAGCAACGTTCTAGCATACTTTTTCCCCGTAGAAGGCACGATTTAATTAGCCGCAGCACGAGCTGTTACCACCAACTATGCTTATTAAGAAGTTGCTCCGGTTGCACATGGATAATGATTATCGATACGTTTCATTATTTATAACATCTGTTAATTAGGTCTCAACGATCGATGAACCTTCATTAGGATCATAAAATATGTGTTCGGTGCTAGGGACGGAGAGTTTATTATATCATACTTATTCAATTTTAGAGAATGGTAAATTGAAGGTGAAAAAATATTTGTAATTTTGGAACTGTTGGGGTGGAGATATTTTTTAATTTTTAATTTTAGGATTAATTAATTTGGGAATTTGGGAATTTGGGAACTTGGGGATTTGGAAGTTGGGGAATTTGAGAATTTTGAAATTTAAGAATTTAGGGATTTTGAAATTGGGGAATTTGAGAATTTTGAAATTTGGGAATTTAGGGATTTGGGGATTTAGGGATTTGAAAATTTAGGAATTTGAGAATATGGGAATTTAGAGATTTGATAATTTCGGAATTTGGGATTTTGGAATTTGGGAATTTGGGAATTTAGGGATTTGGGAATTTAGGGATTTGAGAATTTAGGAATTTGAGAATTTGAGAATTTGGAAATTTGGGAATTTGAGAATTTGGAAATTTGGGGATTTGGGGATTTGAAAATTTGGAAATTTTGGAATTTGAGAATATAGAAATTTAGAGATTTGATAATTTCGGAATTTCGGAATTTGAGAATTTGGAAATTTAGGAATTTGGGGATTTGAAAATTTTGGAATTTGAGAATATGGAAATTTAGAGATTTGATAATTTCGAAATTTGGGAGTTTAGGAATTTGGGAATTTAGGGATTTGAAAATTTGGTAATTTGGTAATTTGGTAATTTGGTAATTTGGTAATTTGGTAATTTGGTAATTTAGTAATTTGGTAATTTGACATTTTGGTGTTTGATAATTTGGTAATTTGGAAATTTGGTAATTTCATAATTTACTGATATAGTAATTCAGTAATTTTGTAATTTAGTAATTTAATAATTTAATAATTTAGTAATTTGGTCACTTGGTCATTTGGTAATTTAGTAATTTAAAATTAGCCCAATTGTTCCCAACAATTTCTTCGTTCATATAAAAAACATTATATCTGTTTACGTATATCAGTTTCGCTTATATCGAGTCTTCGTTGTATCTCCGTTATCAGGTGTATAACCCGTCGATTATTCGTGGCTCGTGTTCAGGGGTGTCTAACCTCGGCATAATTTGATACAAGTTCCTAGAGGGGCATGTACCGCGAACCGATCAATACGATCTGATGAATAATTTTATAATACTTCCAGGAGAGAAGTCCCGTACACGTCGTAGAGTTTCCTTCGTGGAATGACAATTGATCGCGACGAGACGTTCTGAACTCTCTGCCAGGTTAGACGTCAGCCAGCCACAAGGATAGGATAGCAGGAATTTCCGAGGAGACGTCTTTCCCGTTCAGCCGCATAAAGTCTTTTCCCTCTTCGTATCGCGACTTTACGATTGACGTCGGGAATATCGAAGCTTATCGCTGGGAAAAGTTTATCGTGGCTTTATACTCGTGAATTTTTCCGATATGCATGTATGTACGTGTACACACCGAGCGACAGGGAAATTCGTGGCACGAGAACAGTCGATAGGGGATAGATAGAAAAATGAAGCGTGCTGATTCGATGCTGCATTCGGGATCGTATGAATAACCAAACATGCTACGTTTGTTTCTCGATACTTTCCGAATACGACTTTAAATAATTTAGGCAGAATGATTCGTCGCATGGCGGACTGTTCTGAAATAATTATAAATCTGCAGAGTGCGGTGATTCTTTTATGCATTTGAAAATTTCCACCTTTTTGAAGATTTGAATTGTACAATTTTTTAAAGTCTTCATTTGTAAGCTTTTCAGGTTCATTTAGATAGAAAAGTTTTGGGTTTTCAAGTTTTTTTGCTATTAAATTTCGTTTCATTTTTCTATACATAATTTGACTGAGTTTACATCGCGGTCACATATGTCACATATGACGTAAGATCAAATATATTAATTTTATTTTTAATCTGCTAATGTATATTGTTGTTTCGACATTTAGAGCTTTCAGAAGCTCCTTCTGTTTGCTCTTCTTATAAGTAAATAATTTAACTGAATTTTCAGCGTAGGCCACATATGTCACATATGACATAGGAACAAGGACAATTTGTCAATTTTATCTTTCAATTTACTAGTGCATGCCATTGCTTCAACATTGTGAGCTTCCAAAAATTCCTTTCATTTACTATTCCTCTAAATAATTAATTTAATTCAATTTATACTGCTAGTCACATATGTTACATATGATATAAGAACAAAAGTACTTTATCTTCCAATTTCGTCTTTTGATTTATCAATGTATATCATTATCTCAATATTAAGAACCTGTAAATGATCATTTCGTTTGATTTTCCTACAAATAATTAATTTAACTGAATTTACATTGTTGGTCACGTATGTTACATATGGGTACTTAATCTGTCAATTTCATCTTTTAATCTACTAGTGTATGTCATCATCTCAACATTAAGAGCTTTCAAAAGGTCTTTTCGTTTGCTTTTCCTGTAAATTATTAATTTAACCGAATATGCAATGTTGATCACATATGTCACATATGATATAAGAACAAAGGTACTTCATCTTTTAATCGAGTAGTCACTATCATTGTCTCAACATTAAGAACCTTCACAAGTTTCTTCCGTTTGATTTTCCCAAAAATAATTACTTTAACCGAATTTGCAATGTTGATCACATATGTCATATACGTCACATATGATATAAGAACAAAGGTACTTAATCTTTCAATTTCATCTTTTAATCAACTATTTGCTATCATTGTCTCAACATTAATAGCCTCCAAAAGTTCCTTTCGGTTTAATTTCCTATAAATAAAATTTTACCCAATTCACATCGACCACACATGACCCCAGCAATTAACGTATTAAACTCAAATGGAACTAATTTAGAAATAAAACTTTTAAATTATCATCCGAATACTTAAATTGCATAAAACATTAACCAACAAATAACGTTCGACCGTTTAAAGCAAAGGAACGACCGGAAACGTGAGGATGGCAAAAAGTGAGCTCTTTTCTCGTCCTTTAAACTCGGAAATTGTTCGAGACCGGATGAAACACGAACGGTCGAATCGATAGCCACGCAGCGATCGTTTGCGAACATCGAACAATTCATTGTCACGTGGGGATCCTTCGTCAAAGTTCAATTTAACCGAAACCCCTGTCCATATATTTCCTTTTTCGCGTTGTCCGACTTCCTTTTTTGTTCGCCGATCGCACAGAGTTGGTCTCGATGTTGGCTCCGTTGTAATTTCGTTCGGGAACGAGCCCGCTAGATGTTTCAAGTTTCCGGTGAACTTTTCTGCAACCGTGAACAACCCGATCGACCATTCTCGCATTTCCTCCTTTCTTGTTCGCCGCTCGTTTCCGTTCCGTTCCCCCTCGAAAAAGTCCGGGGGAACGGGACAGTTTGCATTTTTCCGTGGGGATACACGTATCCCGAAAGCAGGATATTAAAAACCATTAAGGACGATCCTGACTCTGTTCGCTCTCGGTTATTAAATTCGGAAAGTAGCTTCGAAAGTTCGTGTATAATCCGGGAATCGCTGAGCTTCCGCGAAAGTTTCTCTATGAAATCTTGATTAGCAGGCCCGGATGAATTATTCGCGACGATTTCGACGATTAAGGAGCCTTCTTTTCGAAAATTAATCCTCTTACGACACGGTTTTATTTCGCGTTCTCCGCAATTGCTTTATCGATGGCATTATTTATGCACTTACCTTCAGCATATCCTAAGCCTCAATGTGCCATAAGTGCCGCTTCGAGGTACTGTTATGCCGTAAAATTGTATCAGACCACGATATCTATTGAAATCAACCGTTTGATATACGGGATTTTAATAGTTATCGTTGTTTGATTTATAATTTTGCTCATACTAAAAACGATGAGGAGACATTTATATGACACTTCAGCAAATCTCAAACTCTAAATTGATATCCTGCAACTGCAATTTCCATGCACTTTTATGTCATAAAAACCGTATTAGACTTTTTACCTTTGGAAATCGACCATTTGGTATACGACGGTCTGATAGCCGTCGTATTATAATTTATAACTTTGTGTATATGGTGACTATTAAGAGGGCGTTCATATAGAGAGTTTTGAAAGGCTTTAAGCTTTAAATTTTTATATTGTAAGTGGTATTTCGTGATACTTTTCTGTCATGAATTTATATTTGATTCTTTATTTTCTTAAATTGAGTATTTGATATATTACAATCTTGCTCTTGTATTTTAATTCATAACATTGTTTATACGAAAAATCTTAAGGAAGCTTTGACACAGTAATTTTCGGTAGATTTTAAGCTTTAAAATGACATGCAGCAAATGGTATTTGGTGATACTTTTCTGTCATGAATTTCTATTAGACTATTTTCTTAAACTGAGTATTTGATATGTTACAATTTAATAGCTCTCATATTTTAATTCATAACTTTGTTCATACAACGAATATTAGGAAGGTCATTTATATACTAATTTGCAGTAGATTTTAAGCTTTAAAATGACATATAGCAAGTGGTATTTGGTGATACTTTTCTGTCATGATTTTGCATTAGACCTTCTTTTTTTCTAAATCGACTATTTAATACACAGTTGTATAAACGTCTTCCAATTATAATTAATAACTTCCCTTATACAAACAATATGAAAGGTGCATTTATACCACATTTTTTAATAGATTTTAACCTTCAAAATGACATATAGCAAGTGGTATTTTGTGATACTTTTCTGTCATGATTTTGCATTAGACCTTCTCTCTTTCTAAATCGACTATACAATATACAGACGTTTTTTATTTATAACTTAGGTTACACAAAGAATATTAGAGGGGCACGTCTACAGTGATTTTCAGTAAATTCGAACCTTTAAATTGACATATAGCAAGTGATATTCTGTGATATTTTTCTGTCATGATTTTGCATTAGACTTTCCACCTTCCTAAATCGACTATTTCATACACAGTCGTGTAAACGTCCTGCAATTATAATTAATAACTTCCCTTATACAAACAATATGAAAGGTGCATTTATACCACGTTTTTTATTAGATACTAACCTTTAAATTGACATATAGCAAGTGATATTCTGTGATACTTTTCTGTCATGAATTCGCGATAGACTTTCCACCTTCCTAAATCGACTATTTCATACACAGTCGTGTAAACGTCCTGCAATTATAATTAATAACTTCCCTTATACAAACAATATGAAAGGTGCATTTATACCACATTTTTTAATAGATCCTAATCTTTATATTGCCATACAACAAGCGATATTTCACGACACTTTTCTGTGATGAAATCAAGTCAGATCTGAAATTCTACCAACACTAAATCTCCCCGGCCAAAACTGATAAAAACCAGTCATAAAACAACGTATTCCTATTGTTCAAATAAACATGTCAACTTCTCTGACAATTTCCTCAAAATATGGTCCACCACAACGTAGTATCCGAAATCAAATCTGCTTGAAACGCGAAGGATTCATCTCGTCTAAACGAGAACACCTCTTCCGCTCGAAATTTCGGCTTCGTAAAATATTAAGTGGATCGAGCTTGGGAAACCGGTGTTTTTTCTTCGCGCTTAAACCGCGAGCGTGTTCGCGTTTTATCGCAGATGAGAAAAATATCCGTGGAAAAGGAACGATTTTTCTGCGAGCTGAAGACCAACACGGAAACTCGAGTGGGCAAGAGCGGAAGTCACTTCGCGGGATGAGCCAGTTTTCTTGAAAATAAAAGGAACGAGACATCGGGTAGGCCACGGGAGGGAAATGAGAAGTTAGTCAGCAAGTTTCAGTCGCCGCAGGTGCGGTAAACAATTCCTATTTCATTTTAACTCCGGAAAAAAATTCATGCTTTTCAATGGACATCGAGCTGACTGCTCGAAAAGAAAAAAGTTGATATTGCGTTTAATGAAAAAATATTCTGGCTGGGCTGGCGCATGCGTACAGGGGACGGTTCTGATATAAGAAAAAAATGTGGAATAACAATTTTTCGTTCCGGGATTCGTTTGCGAGAAAATCCGAATTTTTGGAAGATTAGGTTAAAATGCTGATTTCAGAATTGCTAGAAAAACTCACATTTTATAAAGGTAAATGGCACTTATGTAAAATTAAGGCTCAAACTCTAAATAAGAACCAAAATGAGAGGTTCAGAATTCTAAAAATCTGCAAAAATTTTAATAACGATTTATAAGGATTGAGTTTCCATATCTGATCAAAAGTGAAACTTTGAAATTGTGATCCGAATAATACGAGGCACACTCGTATTTAAAATAATAATACATTCGAAACGACGTCACTTGACTGGAGCACTCGAAAATTGCTGCCATCGTTCGATGCAAAGAGCTATTTAATTTTAATAACATCCGTAGCTGAGAACTCATTACGAGAAATGTGGCGTAAACACGGGCGTCGGGATACTTGTATTATAATTTTCGAAAATTCAGCGTAATATCGAAGGAAATATGCAAAATGGCCCCTGGCCCCAACGTAATATTCCGAATCATTAAATTCATTCAAACGTTCCGAATGTATTTACAATAATTTAATAGCTACTTGTATCATAATTGCAGAAATGTTGTTAATCAGTTTATTGTCAATTAATTAGCGAATTTACGTATTTGCACGAATGCAAACTGCCCCAAAATCATTTGTTTACATAAACTGTGCGATACAATAAATAGGAATTATCGCTTGATTTTTCGAACCAATTAGTTCGATGTTCATTTTTCGTTGAAGTTTAATTTTGTACAAATATTTTCTAATCAACAGAAGTGATAATACTAAGTAAATGATTTTTCTCATACATTATAAATTTAGTTACTGTAGTTAATTTAAAAATTTGACAGAAAAATTCAATATAAAAATTTAGCTTTAATTGTGTTTAACTCAAAAATTGTATAATATTGGAAATTTGTATAAATTTTGAAATATAAATGAACCTATCGGTATTTTAATATTTATACAAATTTCTATAAGTATGTTTTATAAATATTTTTAATGCATCCTTAAGGTTTTTAAAATAAACCATACATCTGGACCGATCTCGTAAACAGTTTTCAGCTGATAAAGAGAGTTTGAAATATAAAAAGCTGAAGCAATTTCATGACAGAAAAGTATTACAAAATGGTACTTGTGCCACATCAATTTAAAGCGTAAAGCTTATCGTTCAAACGAATGAAAGTAAAATTCGAATTCGAGCTATTACAAAACATAAAAGATCTTACGAAATTTCATGACATAAAACTATTATAAAATAACACTTATACTACATTAGTTTCCAGTTTAAAGCTTGATAAAAAAGACTATAAAAATGCACCATTACTATTTGGAATATTAAACAGCTGATTATCATTTGAGTGAACGAAAGTGTAAATTCGAATGTTCTTTCCAGCTATTTCAAAACATAAAATGCACACTTGAAATAAAATTAAAAATATAGTAACTTAAAATAAGAAGCTTATAAAGCAGTTATTTGACCTGTTTTGTACTTTTACTGTTAATTGTAGTACGTTGTGTACAATATTTATTATTAACAAAATACAAGAATAATACGTATTATTTTGTGAAGTTTATCTGCAACACAATTTGTAAACTTGTATTATATTTGCGATAACAATGCAACGAAGAGTTGGTACAAGGGTGAACACAAGTGGAATTAAGAAGTCTACTTCTACGTGAAATAACACAGACTGGAATTAAGAAGTAGACTTCGTGGAATAACACAGAATTTTGTTAAAAGGCTATGATACAAAACGCGAAATGTAAACTCGAGGTAAAATTACAATTACGGGCGCCAGTTTGGTCTGTTTCGATAAACGTGCCTCGAGGAATGTTCAGAATCGCTTCCGTATTTAAAGCAATGCAACACCAAGCCTGGACTCGCCAACCCCATTACCAGAACTTCTAAATTGGTAAATAGTTTAGGTCACAGTTGTGACTCCTTCATAAACGCAATCTACACGTTCAGATTGTGTATTTAACATACTGGTCATTAGAATACTATCATGAACAGAAATTGCAACGTACGGGAAGTCGTACGAACATTAAAAGATATTTTGACAAAAATTATTGCGTTGTGTTACTGCGATGAAAATGAAAAGCTGTATGTGTTAGCATTCAATTACTATGCTGATTCAATAACGTTAGCGTGAATGTTGAATAGATACTGGAAGAGGAAATTAATTTAAAACATTTGATAACTGGAAATTTAGGAAATTGGTTGGGAGTTTAGGAATTGGAACATTTGCTAATGTAGAAATTGAGAATTTAGTAAATTGAAAATTTAGAAACTTGAATATTTGAAAAAATGAGAGATTCAGAAGTTTAAAAATTTGGAAATTGAGAAATTAGCAAATTTATAAATATGGAAATTTCGAAATCTGAGAATTTCAGAAATTAAGAAAGTGAGAAACTGAAGAATTGAAAAATTGAAAAACTGGGAAAATGAAGAATAGAGAATTGGAGAATTGAAGAATAGAAAAATTGAGAAATTGAAATATTGAATAATAGAAGAATTGAAGAATTGAAAAATTGAAAAATTTAGAAACTGAACAATTGAAAAAGTGAAAAATTGAAAAATTGAAAAATTTAGAAACTGAACAATTGAAAAAGTGAAAAATGGAAAAATTGAAAAATTGAAAAAATGAAAAATTTAGAAACTGAACAATTGAAAAAGTGAAAAATGAAAAAATGGAAAAAGTGAGTAATTGAAAAATTGAAAAATTGAAAATCTGAAGATCTAAAGAATTGAAAAATTGAAAAATTGAAAAGCTAAAGCACTAAAACTGAGAAATTGAGAATTCAAAAAACTCAGAAATCGATAATTTGAAAAAATGAAAATTTCTAAATTTATCAATCCAAATATCCAGAACTATTAAGTCTAAAAACTTCAAAGTACACCTCGAAAACCAAAAATTTCTGTCCACACAAATTTGCAAATTACCTTACTACTTCCATATTTACCCAACATTTCCCAGCTCGTTTTATTCAAATATTTTCCTTCGACAAATTACTGCGCGCAAAAAAAAAGCAGGTCAACCGAACGTCGGATCGAAAATTTGTCTGCCTTTTTCAGTTCATCAGTGAAAAGATTTAATCAAAGACGTGATCAAGAAAGAAAATCAAGCGAATTAGACGTCAAACATCCGCGAGATATCAAGTTCGGTAATGAAGACACTTCTTGAAGTATTAATTTGTTCAGAACCTAACGATAACTTCTTTTTATTAAAGTGACCTGAATACCTTTCGTAAAGTTCCGACAAAGTTTCCTCGAACGGATCCGATAGACCTGAAAATATTCGATCGCCGTTAATTAACCAGAAGTAAGCGGCTTAATTGCTCCAGGCTACCTTTTACCTTCTCTTCATTATGTTGTTTCGCGAAACGTGTGACTCGCTCGAAATTAACATTCGAATTAACGTCTAATCCCGTCGGAATAAAAAGTCCTGAACCCACCTGTGGCTCTATCCTCTAAGGCTGACTTATGAAACCTTTCAATCACTGGTTAAATTAACTCTCTTTATAAAATAGTAGACATAAGAGTTAATAAATATTGCAATTGGTCCTCGTTTTCGGTTAAACATTAACCTCTTAGGTTAAGGATTTAAAAACTATGTAAATACAGTTAAGTTAGTTGATTAACATTGCTGTGAGATTTAATACTAACATTTCCGTACAATTTTATTAATGTCTGTAATCCTTCGATCATGGCGTCCTCATATAAGGACATACTAGATAAATGCTTGATGCATCTAAATTCGATAAATTTTGTTTGTAAATGTCACAACTATTAGTATCTCTAATAGTACTCATAACTATGATTTTTTTCTAGGAATAAATAATTCATTAATTCAACTCTCTTAGATACACTTCAGTATTGTGATACATTGGTATGTTTTCAATTTCATCGAAACTTAAATATTTCCATTTAAACACAGCTGGACTTAAAATGATCGGCTCATGTAAAAGATATTGCAAACTCCGATACAAAATGTGGAAACACGTAGCCGCGGAATAACCATAGCTCGAAAAGGATCAGTAAGCAACAAATATGCAAATTCCTCGGTGCAGCAACAAAACCACGTCATCTGGCAATCTTCCGTGCAATTTCAAGCGTTGACAACATCACGACATCCAGCTCTGAAATGCCAATAAACGAAGGAGAGAAGAGGAAGAGAGAAAAAAAAAAAAGAGGAAAAGGAAACGAGGCAGTGAAATCAAGCCACGAAGAATGTCCCAACAGGGACTCGCTACTATTCCAGCTTCTTTTATCGTTCGAAGCACTCTCTGCATTACGTGACAGCAACTACGATTGTAAATAAAAGCAACGAGGATCGGAGCGAAGAAAAAAAAATGACGGTGAAGAAGAAGAAAGTGATAACCAATCGCGTGAAACATTCCCGTGGTTGTGGAAAACTCGAAGGCCGTTAAAAGGGATTACGATGTGGATGGAAGTTGTGCGTTTCGAGTTCACCGCCCTGCGAAGACGAGCCTGTCGGATCGAACGAATATCATCGCTCAAGATATTTTCTATGGACCTGCTAGTACGCCTTTACTCGCGCTTGCGAAAATAGAGAATGAAGATAGAAGACCAGTCGAGACGAAACCGGCTTCCAATGGAACGTGTCTGTTTGTGAACGAACAACCGACGAGACCTGATCGCATCATGTGAGCTCCGGATACCTTTATTCCATTCATATGGATTTATATTGCTGCCTTTGTTACTCTTCTTAATTCATTTTTTTTTTAACGCTAGATTACAGATTTAATACTAGGTTTTAACGCTAGGTCACTTATACTATTTAAATTTGAACTAAAGTAGAGAAATAAATAAATTAACATGTGAACTGTCTAAGACATTCTTTAGCTTGATGAAAGTTGACACACATTTTTAAGAAAATTTCTTAAGAAATTTTGTCATTTAAAATAAGAGATCTATGATCCGCCATTTTGTCGGACTAGATCCGTACATCTAGTGTTAATACAAGGATCTTTTAGGTTTACAGATTTGGAGATATTGGAGTTTGAGAATTTGAAGATGTGCAAGTATTTTTAGTCTATTCATATGGATTTATATTGCTGGCTTTGTTATTGTACTTAATTCTTCTTTTTTAATTCGAGGGTATGTAGGTTTGGAAATTTGGAAATTTTGGAGTTTGTGGATTTGAGGATTGGGGATATACAGATACTGGTAATTTTACATATATTGGTAGTTTTGTTACATTTATGTGAGGTTGTGGAAATTTGAAAATGAGCATTTGGGGATTTAGAGACAGAATTTGGGAATTTTGGGATTTTTAAATATGAAAATTAGGGGATTTGGAAATTTGGAAATTTAGAAATTTAAAAACTTACAAATTTGGGAAAATGAGAATTTGGGGGAATGGGATTTGGGGACATGAGAATTTGGGGAAATGGGAATTTGGGGGAATGGGAATTTGGGGAAATGAAAATTTGGGGACATGAGAATTTGGGAAATGGGAATTTGGGGAAATAGGAATTTGGGGGAATGAGAATTTAGGGAAATGGAACTTTGGGGGAATGGGATTTGGGGAAATGGAATTTGGGAAAATGAAAATTTGGGGAAATGGGAATTTGGGGAAATAGGAATTTGGGGAAATGAGAATTTGGGGAAATGGGATTTGGGGATTTGAAAATTTGGGAATTCGGAAATTTAAAAATTTGGGAATTTAGAAATTTAGAAATTTAGAAATTTAGGAATTTAGGAATTTAGGAATTTAGAAATCTAAAAATCTAGAAATTTAGAAATTTAGAAATCTAGAAATCTAGAAATCTAGAAATCTAGAAATCTAAAAATCTAAAAATCTAAAAATTTAAAAATCTAAAAATCTAGAAATCTAGTAATGTAGAAATCTGAAAATATAGAAATGCAGAACCCTAGAAGCCTAGTACTTTAAAAACCTAAAAACCCCGAAATCCAGAAATTTGAAAAGTCCTCGAATGAACGTTGAAAACAAGAATCCATAATCCAAAATCCCCTGGCAATTCTCGCAACTGAAAAAAGTGGCAGTATCTGAAAGAAGCTTGAAGGCAAGAATCAATTCGATTCCCCCGGTCATTTACCATCCGATAATGGCGGAATTTTATCCACGACAATACGCGAAATGATTCGATAAAGAACGGATCCTATCGTATCCGTTCGCGGTGAGAAAAAAAGTTGAACGGCAGAGAAATATAGGGGTAGAGAACACGGTAACTCGATATCCGAATATTACGTATCAATCACCCTTCGATCTGTCGAGGAGAAAAAGGGACACAAATTTCAGCTCCCGTTTCACAGGGATGAAAGGATTAACGAGGTGGCATTATATTCCGTCGAGCCAAGCTCGGAATCGAGTACACGCGGAAATTCATCGACGATTCGATCGTTTCACGGTTTTCCTTCGTTTTTTTCCCGCCTTTTTTTTTTCTCCGTGCTTCATTCATCGATCACGACGATGAAGAGTGCGCGGGCTGGACTTATGACTGCGGTCGAAACGGGAGAAAAAAGAACGATTTGTCCGCGCGCGAAACAAGCGAAAACACCGGCGACCGCTTCCTTCTCCATTCCTTTCTTTCTTACGCGTTTGTCGTTTATTGCGGGGACATTGTACATGCTGCACCAAATGAAGGACGATACAAACACTTTACAGTAGTGCTTATGTCAGCGGTTTGTTCCGTTTTTTTTTTTTTTTTTTATGATGTAGTTAAATGTTGAATTGTACCTCTAATTTCCATATTCGCATATTCTAAAATGTGAAAATTTCAAAATTTTCAAGTTGTCAAACTTCAAATTTCAAAATTTTCAAGCTGTCAAATTTCAAATTTCAAAATTTTCAAGTTGTTAAATTTTAAATTTCAAAATTATATTATTGCAAAATTTTCAAATTGTCAAATTTCAAGTTTCAAAATCAACCCCCAAATTCTCAAATTCTCTAACTGCCATTTTTTCCAAATTCCTAAATTCCCAAATTCTTAGGTTACTAAATTTTTCAATTCCTAAATTCCTAAATTCCCAAATTTCTAAATTTCTAGATTACCATTTCTGAAATTCCCAAATTCCAAGATTTCGAAATTCTCATCTTGAATTTCTAAGTTTCTAAATTTCTAAATTTCTAAATTTCTAAATTTCTATATTCTAAATTTCTAAATTTCTAAATTTCCATTTCTGAAATTCCCAAATTCCAAGATTTCCAAATTCCCATCTTCTTGAATTTCTATATTTCTAAATTCCAAAGTTTCCAAATTCTCATTTTTTCATTTTCCTACCATCCTAAATTCTCAAGTTCCCAAATTCTTAATTTCCTAAATTCCCAAATTCCCAATTTCCCAAATTTATAAATTCCTAAATCCCTAAATTGCCAAATACCCTTTTTCCCTAATGCCTAAATTCCCAAAATCTCAAATTTTCAAGCTTCCATTTTCCCAAAATCTCAAATTTTCAAGCTTCCATTTTCCCAAATTCTCATTTCCCCAAATCCCATTTCCCTAAATTACCATTTTCCCAAATTTGTAAGTTCCTAAATTTAAACTACTAAAATTTTGAATTCCCAAAATCTCAAATTCTCGTTTTCTCAAATTCTCATTTTCCCTAATGTGTAATTTCCTAAATTCCTAAATGCTAATTTTCCCTAATTTGTAAGTTCCAAAATTCCCAAATTCCGAAATTCTTAACTTCCCAAATTCCAAAATACCAAAAATGTAATTTTAAAAAAAGAAGGAAATTTTCAGGGTTAATATAATATTTCCTTGCTTCAGTTACTTAGAACACTTACTTGGTTCAGTTACTACTATTATCACCTATCTGTATATTATTCACCCAAAATAGAACTTAATTTAATTTAACTCCCAGTAGACAGTCCTTAATAACCAATGACGTTGATGCAACTCCAAATTCCATTAAAAAAAGGAAGGAAGCACATTTTCGGGGCTAATATAATATCCTTGCTTCAGTTACTTAGAACACGCGTGTGGAACGTAATTCAAGCTTCACCCACACACGAGCGACGTGTCAGTCAAGGTGATATACGTATCTCTATTTTGTGACAGCCTGTATATTCGTGTTAGGTAGACGCGGCATAAAGTACACACGAGGAGAGCGCATAGAAGGTAGCGGCAAGTTTTTACGCGGGCAGCCCGAGTGAATGACCGGTCAGAGCCACCTCTCGTTCTCTCGTCTTTCTTTCTCTTTCTCCGTTCCGATCAAACAGAGAAAACAGAGAACGAACGAGAGAAACACGGCTAGATAGAAGAGACCGATGTAGCCGACCGACTGCAACGTGCTTGGCCACCGATGCATTAGGCAACTTTAAGGACCTGGTATCACTAACATGATTTTTGCTATATTACAATTTTTATCTTTAAGGTTTATACGTAATTCAAACAGAGATATGTAATTTGGATCGGTATAGAAGTTGGATAGGTAGAAATTTGATGGTAGTTAATATCGTTTGTTTAGTGATATGTCATCATGTGATGACTTTCGAGAAATGTGGAGTTTAGGGATTTAGGGATTCGGAAATTTGACAATAGAGAATTTAGGGATTTAGAAATTTAGGAATTAGTGGTTTAGGGTTTCAGTAATCAGATTTAAGGATTTATTTATAAATTTGAGAATGAAGAAATGTAGAAATAAAATTAAGGAATTTAGAGATTCAGAAATTTGACAATTAGAGGATTTAGGGATTTAGAAATTTAAGAATTGCCCAAATTTAGGAAATAGAGGTTTAGGGTTTCAGGAAATTCAGAATTAGAAAATTTAGGGAATCATTCAGAAATTTGATGATTTATAGAATTTAGAAATTTAGAAATTTAGGGAATACAGAAATAATTAGTGAGCATAGAAGACATTGATAAATAAACAGTTTTAAATAACCAACAAAATTATTCAAAAATGTAACTTTTAATTTTATTAAATTATAAACTTGTAAATTGCTTTAAACGTCTTCTTTTTAGCTCAAGCTCAGAAAATCCACTTTTTTAAAAAGCAAGAAAAAAAGAAAAATTCTGTGCCACCCTAATCACCTATACTTTTCTTTATTTCACCTTGGAAAAATGAGATATCCATTTGCAAATCCTCCAGCTGGTTTCAGCCGCACGCAGGACATTAAACCTTCCCAGGAAGGCATTGTCTTCGTATTTCAATATTTCTCCCAACATCTCATCCCGACTTCCTTTCTCCTTCTCTTTCTCTCTTTTTTTTTCGATTTCCCGGCGTTGTTGGTTCACCGTACGTTGCGGGGTATCCAGCTGTCGGATACAGTTTTGCCCGGGATCCTTCATCCAGGACGACGATCGCGCGAGACGTGCCGGATGTCGCGGCATTATTAAAATCTTTTAGGCAGCGACACATATTTCGCGTCTCGTTTGTTTTTCCTGTCACTGACTGCAACGGAAGCACCGACTCGTTGCCTCATTGTTGAAGTTGAAACCGAGGACAATCTCGTTCTGCTTGTACGCCTGCGGATACTCCTGCAGCTACAGTGGCTGCCCAAATTATTGTACTGCAGAGATTTCCACACCTTCAGCGACACAAATACTATTGGCATTTAGTCTATACCAGGGGTCGACAACCTTTCTGGAGTTAAGAGCCATTTTTTCCCGATGTGATAAATTATTTTTTTAAAGAGCCTAATATAAGTACATACATGTATTAGAAAAAATAATATATCTGCTGTGAAACATGTATTGATTGTGAAATCAAAACATTCTATTTTGCGTAGTAACAGAACATATAAGTGAACGTATTAAAGAAAACGGAAACAGTTTTTGGTTTTGAGTGTGGCGTCGGTGAGTGTGGAGAGCAAGGTTAGCTACAGCTAGGTTTACATGCATGCGATCTGCCGTGCAGATGTGTGCGCAGGATTATTATATTTCTTTGGCAATTGCAATATTGCAGTTCATTTTTCAATATGTACTATTAAACTACTTAAGAGATGCAAGTTTGATTCTACTGACCGCAGGTTGCCGACCCCTGGTCTATACCCTTCAGTAATACTTTCTGAATTTTGTTAACACGTTGACGAAACTGAAATTGAAGTTTTTGGTGGTGTGGTTTAAATATGGTTAATATACTTCTTACTGTTATTTTTACGATTTTTGTCTGAATTACCATTTTGACTGTCACATGTGGATAACGTTCAAATCTCCATACGAACCTATCACATATATTATTAAAAATTTGTTTATTTACCTCACTAAAAATACTCATATTACTTATTTATAAGTATGAATAATATAATTAAATATCTTAAAAATATTTGGTAAAATTTGTTAAAAATAAAAACAGTATGTCACCAAATTTTTCACTGCTTCAATGTGTAATAAAATTTAATAACTTATTAAATTTATTTAATTTCTTCTAGGTTATGTATTTTTTTTCTCAACAAATCGTCTATCAGATTCTACTATATCTTCTCATAATAAAACAACAAAACTCGAATAAAATAATAAAATAATAAATAAACAATCGCAATAATTATACTATCAAAATCCCATGAGATTAAATATGAATTTAAGACGAGATTAAATACTTTTAAAATCTGATACTCTTCCAACGATAATTACTTTACCTATAAAAATTCAGATACAGCGATAAAACGGTAAAAAATTGGGCGACAAGGAAATTCGCTAAAACCGAATTTTCGTCAGCCAAGAAAACACCACGGAGCAATTTCCTGAAGACATTTTGCAGGAGATCACCAACTGTTTTACGATCTTTTTGCTGCATCGCATCAATCATCATAAACCCAACGGTGCCAAGTTTCTCGAAGACAATTTTGCAAAACAACCAACAAACGCAACCAGAGGAGAAAAAAGCACACTTCAGCATCCACGTGTTTCACGAGGCCCCTGGGTTATACAGTTTGTTTTTCCTGCGATCCAGAAACTGCTAAAAGATGTTCTCTGCGTTTGTTTTAAGCATGTGTCCTCCTTTAAACGCTTTTCATATACCGGAAACACGTGTATGGCAAGATCGTTCACGGAAACATTGGCAGAGATTCAATTTTTATAAACGATCGCTTCTTACGAATTTTATTATCTATTTCAACGAGTACAAGGTACATGGACAATTTTTTAAAAGAATTGTATTATATTTGGATGTGAAGAATGACAGGTATTTTGTGTAATATTACAGGAAATTTTTATCACATGTTATATGGCAGGTTATGGTTGTTATTAATATTTATCTATTTCCTAATGTTTATCTAGTTCCTAAAACTACAAAACCCTTAAATTCCAAATTTTCAGATTTCCAAATTCTTAAATACCGAAATTCGTAATTTCCAAAAATTTGAGTTCTTAAAATCATAAGTTCTTATGTCCCTATATGCTCACAAATTCTCAGATCCTTCTATTCCGAAATTTCCCAATTCCCAAATTTCCACATTTCCAAATTCCCAAATTCTCAAATTTTCAAATCCCTAAATTCTCAAATTTCCAAATTCCTAAATTCTCAAATTTCCATATTCTCAAATTCTGAAATTCCCCAATTTCCAAATCCCCAAATCCCTAAATTCCCAAATTTTCAAATTCTCAAATTCCCCAATTTCCAAATCCCTAAATCCCCAAATCCTTAAATTCCCAAATTCTCAAATTCTCAAATTCCCCAATTTCCAAATCCCCAAATCCCTAAATTTCCAAATTCTCAAATTCCCCAATTTCCAAATCCCCAAATCCCCAAATCCCAAAATTCCCAAATTTCCAAATTCTCAAATTCCCCAATTTCCAAATCCCTAAATCCCCAAATCCTTAAATTCCCAAATTTCCTAATTCTCAAATTCCCCAAATCTCCAAATACTAAATCTCCAAAATTCAAAATCCCCAAATTCCCAAATTTCCAAATTTCCAAATTCTCTAAATTCTCTAAATTCTCAAATTCCCCAATTCCCCAATTCCCCAATTCCCAAATCCCTAAATCCCCAAATGCACATATATGTATATTGAAATGGACGCATGCGCACAAACGCATGAACAAGAATAACGCGGCGGATTAAACAGATAAACTGATCGTATGTAACTTGAATGTGTAATTATTTAAATACATGTAAATACCTGTTACAATATATGGCGAGATTGTCGACATTATGTACGAAAGAATAATGATTATGTCTTTTCCTCGAAATAATCTGTTGTACGGTATAATTACTGTAATGAAGTGTAACATACGAAATAAATTAGAGGCTTATCTCGTGCAGTTAAATGTTCCTAGTATTACGTTCATTGTTTTTTTTATAATTAACGTAGTTTGATAGCGGAAAGATAATTCGAACAATTTGAGACAATTCTAAATATTACTGAAATTACTTGTATTTATTTTTAAAAATTGTCTAATGAAAAAAAGAAAGAAAGTTTGTGAGCATATATCTTTTAATTTGATACATCTTTTAATTTCTACATTTTTTGAATTTGTTATATTTTTTAATTTGCCACATTTTCATTTATTACATCTTTGAATTTGTTACATTTTTTTCATTGTTGCATTTTTGAATTGGTTATATCTTTTAATTTGCCACACTTTTTCAATTAGTTACATCTTTGAGTTTGTTAAATTTTGTTCATTTGTTATATTTCTTAATTTGCCACATTTTATAAATTTATTACATCTTTGAATTTGTTAAATTTTTTCAATTTTTTACATTTTTAAAGTAAATTCTCAGCAACATTTTCGTTAAAACAATTTTTCTCATCTCTGTTACTTTAATTTTTGAGGACAAAAAGTTGGTCGAATTTCGTAACAGAAAAGTATGGCAAAATGGTACTTATTTTTCACGGATTTATATCTCAAAGCTTGGTAAATAGAAGAGTATAAGTATTTCATAAATATTTTTAATACAACGTGGCCGGTGGTTAAAATAAGTAATGGATCAAAGCGAATCTTGTGTACCGCCTGTGGTTATATCAGGGAAATTTTCAACTATGAAAGGTCGACATGATTTCATGACAGAAAAGTATCGGTAAATGGCACTTGTGCTACTTTGATTTGAAGCTTAAAGCTCGACAAAGAAAACTGTACAAACGTTTCATAAATGTTTTTGAATACAACGTGTCTCGTCGTTGAAATAAACAATAGATCAAAGCGACATTCGTACTAGCTGTTAGAGCAATTTTCAAACGTTCAAAACTGTCTTGATTTCATGACAGAAAAGTTTTGCAAAATGGTACGTGTGTTATTTCAATTTAAAGCTTGAAGCATAGTGGAAAAGAATATATAAATACTTCATCGATGTTTTTAATAAAAAAAGAGAAATTATTATTTGTATGAATCAAATTAAATTTTCGAATATTGTCTCTAGTTATTTTGGAACCTATTAAGACTAGCACAATTTCATGACAGAAAAGTATTTCAAAATGGCACTTATGTTATATCAATTTAAAGCTTAAATCTTAACAAAAATGACTATACAAATGCCCCATCGGTATTTTTAATAAAAGACGAGTGATTATTATTTGTACGAATCAAAGAAAATTTTTAAATATCATTTATAGATATTTCCAAACTTCTAAAGTCTAATACAATTTCATGACAGAAAAGTATTTCAAAATGGCACGTATTCTATATCAATTTAAAGCTTTAAGCTTCACAAACATAACTATACAAATGCCCCATCGGTATTTTTAATAAGAGACGAGTGATTATTATTTGTACGAATCAAAGAAAATTTTTAAATATCATTTATAGATATTTCCAAACTTCTAAAGTCTAATACAATTTCATGACAGAAAAGTATTTCAAAATGGCACGTATTCTATATCAATTTAAAGCTTAAAGCTTAACGAAAAAGACTACATGAATGCCCCATCGATATTCTTAACAAAAATGAATAATTATTATTCAAACGAAGTCAAGTGAAATGCGAATATTGTTTCTAGCTATTTTCGAAACCTAAAAAGACCAGCACAATTTCAGGATATAAAAGCAGCGCAAAACAATAGTTCTGTTATATCAAATATATCGAATTAAAGCCTCAGAAAAACGTGTACATAAAACATTCATCGATATTCTGAATACAAAATGAGTAAATATGCACTGGAGCGAATAATAAATCAGAATGTAGTTTTTGTATTCTTGTTAACTCTTCGTTGGATGATTCTCTCAGTTCTGTATAAAAGTTTATTTTCAAACTTTTAGAAATGATAATAAATAGCAAGGTTCAATTTTTAAATTTCCTAAATAACTTAATTTTTATGTAACACGACAGCTACATTATTAAGTTCTCAAATTCCAAAATTTCAAAATTCAAAACTTCATAATCCCAAATTCACAAAATTCCAAAATCCCAAAACCTCAAAGTTCTAAAATTCCAAATCCTGAATTCTCAAAAACCCAAATTCACAAGTTTTAAAATTTGAAACTCCAAAATTCCAAATTTCAAAATCTTCAACTCCCAAAACTAAAATCTCAAATTCCCAAATTTCTAAATTTCCAAATCCCAAAATTCCAAACTCCCAAATTTCTAAATTTCTAAATCTACAAATCCCAAACTCCCAAAGACTAAAATCTCAAATTTCAAACTCACAATTTCAAAAATTTCTAAATCTCCAAATCCCTAAATACCCAAATTCTCAAATTCCTAAGTTTCCAAATTCCCAAATTCCCAAATTCCTAAATTCCTAAATTCCTAAATTCCTAAATTCCTAAATTCCTAAATCCCCAGATTCCTAAATTCCTAAATTCCTAAATTCCTAAATTCCTAAATTCCTAAATTCCTAAATTCCTAAATTCCTAAATTCCTAAATTCCCAAATTCTCAAATCCCTAAATTTCCAAATTTTCAAATCCCTAAATTCCCACATTTCCAAATTCCTTAATTCTCAAATTCCCAAATTCCCAAATTCTAAAATTCTAAAATTCTAAAATTCCATAATCCCAAAATTCCAAATTCCCAAATTCCCAAATTCCCAAATTCCTAAATTCCTAAATTCCTAAATTCCTAAATTCCTAAATTCCTAAATCCCCAGATTCCTAAATTCCTAAATTCCTAAATTCCTAAATTCCTAAATTCCTAAATTCCTAAATTCCTAAATTCCTAAATTCCTAAATTCCTAAATTCCTAAATTCCCAAATTCTCAAATCCCTAAATTTCCAAATTTTCAAATCCCTAAATTCCCACATTTCCAAATTCCTTAATTCTCAAATTCCCAAATTCCCAAATTCTAAAATTCTAAAATTCTAAAATTCCATAATCCCAAAATTCCAAATTCCCAAATTCCCAAATTCCAAAATTCCAAAATCTTAAATCCTAGAATCCTAAAATCCCAAATTCCCAAACTTCCACCTCCTCAATACCCAAATCCCCAATATTCATAATAAAATTTCTGTCAGTAATTTTCAAAAATTTGTCAAAAGAAACAAGTACATAAATATGAAAGTATTTCGAAGGAGGTAAGATTAATATAATGCCGGAAGAGAATCCTGTTCACGATGTTAGGTTAGCGAGGGTGCAACGAACAGCACCGGGGTCAAGATCTCGAGCGAGAGGTGCGCGAACTGGCGAGCGTGCTTCTTGCGCGAGCGGCCAGTTTCCGGAGCCGCCTTATCTCCGCTTCACCAACAAGTGCATCGTGCCACCTTACATCGCGCCATTATGCGCTGATTATGCGAGACAATGCTCCTTTTTGCCCGCGAACGATTGCACGCTCGCGCGAACTACAACTGTTCTCACCAGCGAACAACAAACGCCTCAAAATTATTTTATTCCCTCCAAACAGCATTTTTTTCGAGACTCGACATTCGCATCACGATTCTTTTGTGATACGTGAGAAATTTTTGTAAATTCATTTTTAACGCGTTGGTAGAATGAAACGATTCAGAAAATTTTAGTAGATAATTTTTTTATTTTTAACTCATCCTACAAAATACTGTGAGGAGCAAAAGTGAACACACGCGTCAAAAATTGGCTCCAGGCTCAATAATTTTAAAACGATGGTGTGACCCGCTGAAAATCTTGACTTAACTATCGAAAATGTCTGTGCATATTTAAAAACGAAACTAGAGTACAGCGCTCCAACAGCAACAATAAATGATTTGTGGCAAAGAGTGCAGCAACAGTGGTATTCTCAGCGATTAACGGTATTCTTAACGATATTTATTTTAATTTTCCAATTTTAACATAAGGAATGCAATTTTAATTTGGACATGAAGACTGCATTCTTAATTTTGGAAGAAAGAATGCATTCTTCATTTTGATAAAGAGAGTGAAATTTTAATTTTGATTAATAAGAATGTATTTCTAATTTTGATACTAACAATGCATTTTTAATATTGATAAAAAGAGTGATATTTAATTTTCACAATAAGAATGCATTTCTAATTTTGGAAGAAAGAATGCATTTTTAATATTGATAAAAATAGTGAAATTTTAATTTTGATTAATGACAATGCATTTCTAATTTTGATAATAAGAATGCATTTCTAATTTTGATACTAAGAATGCATTTTTAATATTGATACTAAGAATGCATTTTTAATATTGATAAAAAGAGTGAAACTTAATTTTTATAATAAGAATGCATTTCTAATTTTGGAAGAAAGAATGCATTTTTAATATTGATAAAAAGAGTGAAACTTCAATTTCCATAATAAGAATGCACTTCTAATTTCGAAAGAAAGAATACATTTTTAATTTTGACAAAAGGGATGCACTTTCAGTTTCGACAGAAGAAATGCACTTTTCATTTTAATCCAAAAAATGCATTTTAAAGTTCTGATAATAAATATTGTTAAGTAATACTTAACAAGAATTTTCTCTCAGAAATTTCTTTAAAACAAAAATAATATAATATCGAAAATTTATTGCGTTTAAAATAAGGTACAATAAAGAATGTTTCATGAACAAACGAATAAATTAACAAATAAAGAATAAACCTTGAAAAATAGTGATATGGTGAGCAAAATATCAGTTATGGGATTAAACATAAATAGTGAATGAGAAGCAATATAGAATGATTGATCTATCTTTTATTATGTAGCAGCCGGCGTTATTCCTGATTGGAAAACGGAGCAATCAACAAATGAAACGTAAATAGACGTTTCGGTGTTTGAATAAAAATTGGAGAAGAGAGAAATCGTTTCTGACGGTAGAAGATACTTGGTAACCGGATGTCCTCCGTGATTCATCAAGTTCCTGCCATCCGAGCCAGTGTTTCACGAATCGACACCTTCGTTTCATCGAATAAAGTGAAACGAACGTCGCATCCTGCCAGATTTATGTTTCTACGCGACCGTGCGACGTTCTCTTCTTTTTGATCACGACGGATATGTAAACTTCACTTTTGTATCGCGTCACTTTCGTATTTCTACATTTCTCTGTTTTCGAATTCACAAATACAGTATCAGAACAATATTCGAAAGTTTCTCATATTTTCGAAATTCTCAATTTTTGAGTGACGGAATTTCAAAATTGATAATATCGATAATATTGGAAGTCTGTCTAAATTTCAAAAATTTTTGAGATTTTAAAATTCTTAAATATCTGTACTTTAAAATTGATAACTTCAGAAATTTCCTGAATTTCCCAAATTTGTAGAAAGTTAGAAATTCAGAAATTTAGAAATTTAGAAATTTAGAAATTTAGGAATTTAGGAATTTAGGAATTTAGCAATTTAAAATGTAGAAATCTCAAAATACAGAAATCTACAGATTTAGAAATTTTGGAATTTAAAAATCTTGAAACTTAGAAATCTCAAAATGTAGACATCTAGAGATTTGGAAACCTAGAAATTTAAAAATCTCGAAATTAAAACTTCAGAAGTCTCAAAATCTCGAAACCTCGAAATCTCGAAACCTTGAAACCTCGAAATCTCAAAACCTCGAAACCTGGAAATCTCAAAACCTCGAAACCTCGAAATCTATAAATTTATAAATTAATAAAATTTGCTAATTTGTCAAATATAAAATTAGAAAACGATCTCCATACATACTTCAATATTCCCATATTTTTTACTTGTCTCAGAAAACAAACTTGCTCTAATTACAATCAGAGGCAAGGTAAAAACTCTCCGTATTTTCCTCGAGTGTATGTTTTTCTCATGGTCTGAATGTTAACAACAAAAACGAGTTTAGTATGCTTAACAAGTAAGATAATTCTGCTCGCGTGTTTTTACATATGAAGTTTTCTTCTAGATACGTATCTTATAACCGTTGTTTCCTCGTGGCTTTAATTGCATGCAACCTACAATTTACAATCTGAAACATTTTTATTATATTAGATTCAGTATTCTGTCATAGATACGGAGTACAACTGCGTACCTTCATCCGATACATATTTTCCTTTTATCGTGGTGAACCGAAAGTGTTATAGTAAAGTCTCGATATTAGCAAACATGATCTATACGATATAAGTAAAATAATTATTTCGACTTACATATGTGGAAAATACTTCTCCAAATGAAAAATTCATGTATTTGCTGAGAAATGTAACATGATACAAATTCATGAATATCTGTGAAATCATATAAAGTGCATAACATTTTATTTTTGATTTTTTGTTGTGAAACATACGAAACATATAATGAACATATAAACCTATAATTTGGACTATATTTATCGGTTTGATAATAAGTTTCGATCATAGAAGACAGTAGTGAAAAAGAAATTAGGACGTGTTATTTGTAATAACTTATTAGAGTGAAGTCCTCGATATAAGTGAAACGTTTGGGATTACAAGTAAATATGTTCCGAATTACGTCGTGTTTGGTCTCGTTTTAATCAGGAAAATGTAACAAATATGCTGATAAAAGTTTCCTATCAAAAGTAATTAAAAATAAAAAAATTTTATTCTTGCATTACGATTGTCCTACCAATATTTTACTGTTTCTTTATTAATAAAAAAAAAAAGAAATATTAATAAAATACCAATAAGGTATCAATAAAATATCTACAAAATATCAATGACATATCGACATGGAGTGGATAAAATGAGATATCAATAGGATACCGACAAAGTATCGTTAAAAATTCAATCAGATATGAATAAAATATCAATGAATTACTAATAAGGTATCAATCAATTATCAGCCAGATATTAGACTTGCTTCCGCTCGCCAAATGTTCAAACCCGACAGATTCGCTTATATCAAAATCTTACTGTAATTGGTTTAAAAGAAAGGAAGTACCAAAGTGTCGGATATTTGACGGTTCAGGAAATCGAGATATCGAATCTAGCTACTTACATATTAGCCTGATAATGGGTTGTCTATAGCATGGGTGCTTATGCATGATAATCGCGTTATCGGATCATCCGGATAATACGATTACACGTACCATCCGGATAAATACAGGTACCCGTAACTTCCAGGTATGCGGTGTAATTCCGAAAATCCCACAGATACGAAAAGGTTAAAATTTGGAAATTTTTTATTCAACGTTGAAAAGCGAAATATTGTAATCCATTTTCTCGGAAAAATATAATCCTGTTTATATTTTTTTAGATGGATTCAAACTTTAATTTCAGTTTAAAATTAATAACCATTTTGTACTGAATATACAATGAAAAATTTATAAAAAGTTTTGTAAATATAATGAAACGAGTTTTATTGGGGTTATGTTGATAATTTGAAAAGGTAAAATAAATGATATTGTTTTTAGGAATTATATGCTATAAGTTTTAAATTTAGAGAAGACTAAGGTTACAAAATTTGTAATAATCAAATTTCTAAATTTCTAAATCTCCAAATTTCCAAATCTCTAAATCTCCAAATCTTTAAATCCACAAATCTGTAGATATTTAAATTTCTAAATTTCTGAATTCTTATATTCCTAAATTCGCATGTACCTAAATTTCTAAATTCCCAAATTCTCGAATTCCCAAATTTCCGAATTTCCAAATTTTCAAATTCTCAAATTTCCAAATCCCATTTCCCCAAACTCTCATTTCCCCAAATTCCTATTTCTCCAAATTCTCATTTCCCCCAAATTCTCATATTTCCGAATTCTCATTTCCCCAAATTCCAATTCTCCAAATTCTCATTTTCCCAAATTCCCATTTCTCCAAATTCTCATTTCCCCAATTCTCATTTTCCCAAATTTCCATTTTCCCAAATTCCCATTCCCCCAAATTCCCATTTCCCCAAATTCTCATTTCTCCAAATCCCATTCCCCCAAATTCTAATTTCCCATATCCCATTCCCCCAAAGTTCCATTGCCCCAAATTCTCATATTTCCAAATTCTCATTTCCCCAAATTCCAATTCTCCAAATTCTCATTTCCCCAAATCCCATTCCCCTAAAGTTCCATTTCCCCAAATTACCATTTTCCCAAATTCCTAAATTCCTAAATTTCTAAATTTTTAAGCTCCTGCATTCCGAAATCCCTCAATTCTGAAGTTGCCAAATTTTCGAATTTCAAACTATAAATACAAACACATTTACAAATTCTTAAATTTCAAAATCTCCAAACTCTCCACATCTCCCAACTCCCAAAACTATAAATACTCAAAACCCTCATTCTCAATTTCCCAAATCCCCAATACCAATCTTCCCAAATTCACAATTCCACCTCAAAAACATTCGTCACCGTGCACCGAAATGCCCGTACTCTTTCCCGGAGCCCTGGATCAGCCCACGAGCGCAATAAATCGATATCAATCCACCTTTCATCTCTCATCCGTTATCTGGCGGTCAGAAATGGCGTCTCTCCTTCGAGCTAGCGCCAACAATCGCGACAAAAGTTGCGTCTCGACGCGGATTCTGCATGGCAGAAGGGCAGAAAAAGCTCGGAGGGCAGAGGGGCATCGGTAGACTCAATTAGCCCCGCGGAAAACTTTCGTCGTGGGATTACGACGTCAACAACGTCCTTCTTGCTCTGGCTGCCGACGAAATTGCAGCTCGTCGAAAAGCCACTCTGCCAGACACCACGCGTTGATCTCTTTCGTTTCAGTTTCCAACGGCTATCCTCGTCCTTTCGTTTCCTCTCCCTTATTTAACGACCAACCTTCTTCCAGGAAGTTTCACTGGCGCCATGGCGCCCCGTTCGTGCTTCCGAATCCTTCGATCGGACACTAGTTTTACAACAGTTTTAGGTACGTTACGTACTCTGTATTATTATCGAACATTATTCCAATTCGTTTGTAACGAATGCAATGTACCGTGTTGAAATTTTGAAGGTACTCGAAATTTACGATCGCGCAACATCAAGTGACTGAGCAAACCGAGATAGTTATTACGATGATTATTGGTTAACCGATTTAACAGTAACAGGTACGGCTCTTTGGTCAGTTAATTATTGCGAATCTAAACCTTGAACACGTTCGATCGATTTCATCGGAAACGACGCTGATTTTATGAGACTTGTAATAATTACAATAGCACATTTGTCGAACGTGGTGATTTGTTCGTTTGTCTCTACGCTACCGGACGCAATTTTGCGTCTTTTCGCTTGAAATTTTGAGGGTGGACTCGAGAGACACTCTAAATTTGCTGTATAGATTTTGGCGCCGATCTGACGACGGGAACCTGTCGACGTCGATCGTCGAATCGATAAAAACCGTGTTTGGTATCGTTTTCGATAATTTTTCACGCGTAGAATCGACTGGAAGCACGTTGAAAGCTCTATAACTCGTCGATGACGATACTTGGTCGTCGTTTACGTCGTCGTGAAATCAAGAATAATCGTGTTCGCTATCGTTTTCGATAGTTTCAAACACGTTTAACAGTTCGGCGACTTTAAAATCTCTACATCTCTTGTTCCACTTATATGTTTACAGTGGGTACTCGAAATTTTACATGCACATTTGCGTGAGGCACCTGGTGGACTTACGTGGTATGGACTTTTTATGGACGAGGAAAGAGTTTCGATTGGAGCACTGATATCGTTGCGGAATGGTGTGAATAAAAAATATATTTGCTTTAATAGCATTATAAAACAAGGCAGATTAGATGTGCACTTAATGGACGTAAATGTAAATTGAATAAAATAAGAAATGTGTCGGACAATAATTTATTGGGTGTATGTATACACTTTTTTAGTTTATGCATACTAATGAATGAGGTCGTATACATGTAATGTATGCTGTATATAAAGAGTACTGATGATATAGATGAAGATATGAAAAAATATGTCGTGTACATCTGTGACATCAACTACGGTAAAAAACATATATTAGAAAGCATATGTTCAGTAGCTCTAACATATTCCACCAAAACTACACTTACAATTAACAAAAACGAATTAATACAATACCGACCACACCTTTTAACCACAATAGTATTATCAACCAACGTTTGTTGACATCAATATTTGTTGATATAAACCAAAACAATATCGTGAAATTCGTAGACCAAGTATCTAAATATCATAACCTAACCTAACCTCAAGTTTACAAACGTAAGAATGGTGAAAAATATACAAATTCGCTTTATATAGTCTACTCAGAAGTTCAGGAAGAAAAGCAAGTTGGTCGAGAGTATAAACAATACTTCAAAAAGTAGAGCAAGAATGTGTAACAGGGCAAAATGTAATTTGTAAGTGCAGCAAGCGGAGAAATAAAATAAATGTTCCCCGTCCAGACGGTTCAGAAGACTCCAGTCTTCTTAACAGCGTAATACATTCTTATACATGTGTTCATTTTTTATCTTTTAGATCTTATTACTGTGTTTGTCAGTATACAAGGTGGTTTATGCAAGTGTATTAGATCATAACGTCGTTACCAATGCAGAAGTAGAAAAATGTCAAAAGAGTGATTCAAAGAAAAATATATTCATGGGACCAATGAGAAGTCCCATTCAGTTTGTTAGAAGTGTACTGATGCATGTACATTCAATTGCACTGTTTTTCTTAAATGGAAACACATAATTTACACAGTTGGATTTCTTTTGCTATTTCACGTAAAAGAGTATTGGGGTATAGGAGCAGAAAAATATCGAGGTATTTTAAGAAAATTTATCGAAGATGCTCGAACGCTTCGTTACTGTACCTTTCAGACGCTTTGCAATTTTCATAACTGAGTAAAGGCGATCTGTTTATTGTTGCACCCGTTCTTTTAGATCCCACAGAATTTATAGGATTTGCGTAAATCTTTCAAATAACCCCATAGCAAAAATCGAGGGGATCAGATCGGGCTGGCCATGATATCGAGGTGTACCGAGTTTGCCATACTTATTTTTTAAATATTGTACGATCACTGGTGAACCGTGCACCATCTTGCTGGAAGAACTCCAAATTTGGTTGTCATGAACCAGCATCTTCGATAACGATATTTTCTTAAAATACCTCGATGAGGAATCACTTTTTTACTATTGTGGCCCAGTAATTTTTTACGTAGAGAGGAGTCCAACCGCGAGAATTATTTCCATTGAAAAAATAATGCAATTGCACATGAATCACTGTAAACTTGGTCCCAGGAACATACTTCGAACCATCTTCTTCGACATTTTTCCGTATGAGAAAATGGTTGTATTTTCTTTGTGGTGTGAGGTGGAAATTTGAATATTTCTAAATTTAGGAATTTGGAGATTCGAAAATATTTTAATTCGGTAATTGAAGTTTCACTCGATATAGATTACTATGTAACTCTAAAAGTATGGAATTTTTACTTTCGTCATCCCCACCACCAGCAGCTGCAAATGACTATAACTCGCATTCGTACGAAGGAGAAAATTAACCGGACTAATATCGCCGGGTAATTAATTACAAGCAGTCGTGGGAAACTGGGAAACCTTTTGACAGTGAAATCGATCGAAAGACTTTCCCTTCGCCTTATGCTCGCGAAACGTTCCACATTGTAGATCGCCGACAAACGATCTAAAGTTGCGTCAGGGTAATTAGCTCGTTCTCCGTTTTCACGGGGCTGAGAAACCGCGATCAGATCGCTTTTTTTTTTTATTTCGTCGGTCAATCAAGCGTTCCTTCAGCGATATTCAACGATTGGTAATCGATTGAGATCGAGAACGAGTTGCACGAAAATAAAAGAGAGAAATACACGTATGTACGTACGCATGTTCGGTGATTTGGCAATGATTGATCGATTACCTGACACTGCAATGGGTAGATGCAGTTTTGTGGTAAATGTGGTTTATTGATTTAGGTGTCACTTTTAGGATGTTCAAGTACTCGCATCAATATTAATACGTTAATTGGAATTGTCAAGTGCTACTGTTAACTTAATCTATCTTACGAATGGATTTCACTAATTTCTTAAGTTGGATTCTGGTTATTGCGAGTTTTGATTTGTGTACAGCTCAGCTTTATTGGAGTTAGGTCTTCGGTTATAGATTTAGCTCGGTGTTATAGAGTTTATTCTGTCTAAAGTTTTGGTTTAGGTATTATTTTAAATTTTAACGTACTGTAATTTTTACTCTAATTTCTATTTCAAGTTTTAACCTAAATTTCAGTGTAAATTTTACTCTAATTTCTGTTTTAAGCTATGACCTAAATTTTAGTTTAAATCTTATTCTAATTTCTGTTTTAAGCTATAACCTAAATTTTAGTTCAAATCTTATTCTAATTTCTATTTTAAGTTGTAACCTAATTTTAGTGGAATTTCTATTTTAAATTGCAACCTAAATTTTACATCAATATCTATTTTAAGTTCTAACCTAAATGTTAGTTTAAATTTTAGTGTAAATTGTACTTCAATTTTTATTTTAAGTTTTAACCTAAATTTTAGCGTAAATTTTATTCTAATTTCTATTTTAAGTTATAAATTGAATTTTACTTTAAATTTCACTGCAACATCTGTATTAAATTTTAGCTGAAATTTTATTTAATATTTACAAATGTATTACTGTGGTGCCTAAAATTACGACCACCCGTTAGCGATGCCAAGCAGGTTCGGCTGCGCGCTCTGCATGGGTTGTCATGCCGACCGCGATCGGCAATTGTTCGTTTCTTCCCGCGTAAAGAGAGACTTGCGTTACGAACGGCGTCGTGTAAAGACGTTTTCCGAGTTAATGTAAATTGCGACTTTGCGGACTCATTATTCTTTTTATTATTAAATATTTTACTTGTTTTTGTGTTACCTTGTGTTACCATTTAATTTCTTTTCCTACAAATTTTGGGGGCTCGTCCGGGATAGTGCCAGTAATAGACAGTGATAATAGTGATAATGAGTGCCCCAGGGTCCCAAGAAGATCTCTCGCAAACAATTGTGGAGTGTATTCAGATGGAAGACGTGTCCGTTATGAAGATGCAAGCTCTGAAGCAGGAACTTGCACGACGCAAGCTAAAGACGACAGGAAGAAAGAACGACTTGGTGGAACGCCTAAAAGCTGCTCTGGTGTTGGAAAAAGCAGAGGAAGACGAAGACGATGTCGAAGAAGACGAAGACGATGAAGAGAAAGAGGACAACACAGAACAGGGCGTAAAAGGGTTAAGACGTAAGCCACGCGAAGTTTTTTCTATAAGAGATGTTGAAGAATCGATGCAGACGTTTAGCGGTGACGATGCTTTAAATATTTCCGATTGGCTAGACGAATTTGAAGAAATGGCCACTCTTTGTGAATGGTCTGATATCCAGAAAGTTATCTATTGTAAGCGGTTACTACGCGGATCGGCGAAGATATTTGTGCGATTCGAAAAATGTGGTACATCATGGCGGCAACTGAAAGGTGCTCTCTGTAAAGAATTTGAAACAAACGAAGATGTCTACAACATCACAAAGAGACTGAGGCAACGGAAAAAACAGCTGAACGAAACGTATAACGAATACATCTACCGGATGTGTGAGCTCGCCGGTAAAATGAACAAGAGCTCGATTATCAAATACATTATCGAGGGAATCGACGACAAGCCGGTAAACAAGGCTATCTTATATGGTGCCACCACGATTCCGGAATTAAAGCAGAAATGCCTACAGTACGAAAGCATGAAGGAGGAAATGCAGGAGAAAACGAAATCAGCGGACGACGTCCAGAAGAAAAGACAATCGGTACGCGTGTCGGAGACAAAGGGAGGAAGGTGCTACAACTGCGGATCACAGGCGCATCAATCGGCAGCCTGTCCTTCAAAATCAAAGGGTGCAAAGTGCTTCAAGTGTAATCAGTTTGGCCACATTGCTAATAAGTGTACTGTAAAAAGTGCAGTGAAAGAAATATGTACTATTACGCGAACAGTTGAAAAGAAACCCTGTAAGGAGGTAGAACTAGCGAACAATAAGATTGTTGCGTTAATTGACACAGGAAGTGACCTAAACCTAATTCGCGCGGATCACTATGTTCGGATAGGTGCTCCAAAATTAGGTAAGACTGTATGTTTTAATGGTATGGGGTCGGAACGAAACAATACGTTAGGCGAATTTGAAACTGTTGTAAGAGTGGATGGATGCGAGTATACTATTAGGCTTCACGTGGTGTCGGACACACTCATGAGACACGGTCTCTTAATAGGAGCCGATTTTTTGAGCGGTGTGGAAATGCATGCCAAGGGCGGAAATATTTCAATTAGTAAACTCGAGCGGCCAAGTAAGGTAGATAGTGATTTACCCGAAATATTTAAAATTGACGTCGTACAGAAAACGGATGAAATTAGCTTGACTCATATTGAAAGTTCGGAACAGCAGCAATTAGTTAAAGACGCGATAGAAAGTTATAAACCGCGAAAGACGCGTGAAACAGGTATCGAAATGAGTTTAATTCTGACTGACGAACAACCGGTATATCAGAGGCCCAGGCGACTATCGCCCCGCGATAAAGAAGAAGTAGACGATCAAATCAAAGAATGGCTGGACAAAGACATAATACAACCGTCCTATTCCGATTACGCTAGTCCCGTAGTATTAGTGAGAAAAAAGGATGGTAGTGGCAGATTATGCGTAGACTACAGACAGTTGAATAAGAAAATTTTAAAAATACGTTTCCCACTACCGCTTATAGAGGATCAAATAGATGCATTACAAGGCGCAAAAATTTTTAGCAAATTGGATTTAAAAAATGGATTCTTCCACGTTAAGGTCAATCAAGCCAGTAGAAAGTTTACAGCGTTTATAGTGCCGAATGGCCATTACGAGTTCTGTCGGATGCCCTTTGGATTATGCAACTCGCCAGCAGTTTTTCAAAAGTATATCAATGCGGTGTTCAAAGATTTAATTGCAGCTAAAATTCTTCTGATATATATAGATGATCTAATTTTACCAGCAGATAACGTGGAAGTCGCCTTGAAAAATATTTGTTTGGTTCTGGATACGGCAAGTCAGTATGGCTTACAAATTAATTGGAAAAAATGTAGATTTTTAGAAACTAGAATCGAGTATTTAGGGTATGTTATCGATAACGGACAAGTTCAGCCATCCAGTGATAAGATAGTTGCGGTAACAAAATTTCCGAGGCCTACCAATTTTAAAGCGGTACAAAGTTTCTTAGGTCTCACGGGTTATTTCCGAAAATTTATAAACGGGTATTCTATTATTGCACGCCCAATGTATAATTTATTAAAGAAGGATGCCATTTTTAAATTCGATCGCGAAGAGCGGAACGCGTTTGAACAATTAAAATCTATTTTAAGTGACAACCCCGTATTACGCTTGTACAGGACGAATGCCGAGACTGAACTGCACACGGACGCGTGTAGCATAGGATACGGTGCGATCTTAATGCAGCGTGACAGCGTAGACGGTGCGATGCACCCGGTATATTACTCCAGCGGCGTGACGTCACCGGCCGAACAAAAGTACTGCAGTTACGAATTGGAAGTTCTCGCGATTATCAAAGCGTTGCGCAAATTTAGAGTATATCTCCTCGGAGTTCCTTTTAAGATTGTAACCGATTGTAAAGCGTTTACAATGACTGTAAATAAAAAGGATCTGTGCGTGCGTGTCGCCAGATGGGCGCTTCTTCTCGAAGAGTTTTCGTATACAATAGAGCACCGACCAGGGAAAAGCATGGCTCACGTTGATGCATTAAGTAGAAGTCCGTTACCCCAGGTCATGCTGATTGAAGAAGACGAGAACGGGCTGTTAGCAAAATTAAAAAAGGCTCAACGAGAGGATCCGCACGTATTGGCAATCATAAATAGAGTTAAGGAAAAAGGAGTTGATAATTTTGTATTAAAACACGATTTATTGTATAGAGAACTGAATGACGACGTATTCATAGTAGTTCCAAAGGCGTTACAATTCCAAATAATTCGTCGAGCGCATGAACATGGTCATTTTGCTGTGCTTAAAACCGAACAATTAGTGAAACGAGACTTTTGGTTTGAGGGAATGACAGCGAAGGTTGAAAAAGTTGTGCGTAATTGTGTAAATTGTATACTAGCAGAGCGCAAACAGGGTAGACAAGAAGGATTCTTATATCCAATTGAAAAAGGGGAATTACCCTTAGATACTTACCACATAGACCATTTAGGCCCTGTTCCTAGCATTAAGAAAAGTTATCGGCATATGTTCGTAGTTATTGATTCGTTTACGAAATTTACGTGGCTATACACTACTAAATCTACAGATACAGCAGAAGTATTGAATCACCTTAGGAAGCAAGCAGTAATCTTCGGCAACCCACGACGAATCATCTCGGATCGAGGAACTGCGTTTACTTCGCATGCATTTGCGGAGTATTGCAAGGAAGAAAACATAAAACACGTGACGACGACGACCGGAATGCCTAGGGCAAATGGGCAGGTTGAGCGTGTTAATAGAACGCTCATTCCACTCCTTACCAAGTTGGCCGCCCCGCACCCAGAAGAGTGGCATAAGTATGTACACGTAGCTCAAAAATTTTTAAACGCTACTCCGCATCGAAGTATTGGGACCACGCCGTTTCATTTATTATTTGGTACCCATATGAAGTTAAAAGAAGACCCTTCAGTAAGGAAAATAATCGAAGAGGAATGGATTCGCATGTTCCGGGAAGATCGCAACGACGCCAGAGAGCGTGCTAAAGAAGTAATTTTGAAACTACAAGAGGAAAATCGGAAAAGTTTCAACAAGCGCCGCATCGAAGCCAAGCAATATAACGTTGACGATTTTGTTGCCATAAAACGTACGCAATTTGCGCCTGGCTCGAAATTCTTGCGCCGATTTTTGGGTCCATATCGGATAAAAAAGGTACTACGAAATAATCGGTACATAGTAGAGAAAATAGGAGAACACGAAGGACCGATGGTGACTTCCACCGCTGCCGATTATATGAAGCCCTGGAACAACACTTTGGAGGACTTCGATTCCGATTGCGACGGTGACATCTGAGGACAGATGTCCTTTGTCAGGATGGCCGAATGTGGTGCCTAAAATTACGACCACCCGTTAGCGATGCCAAGCAGGTTCGGCTGCGCGCTCTGCATGGGTTGTCATGCCGACCGCGATCGGCAATTGTTCGTTTCTTCCCGCGTAAAGAGAGACTTGCGTTACGAACGGCGTCGTGTAAAGACGTTTTCCGAGTTAATGTAAATTGCGACTTTGCGGACTCATTATTCTTTTTATTATTAAATATTTTACTTGTTTTTGTGTTACCTTGTGTTACCATTTAATTTCTTTTCCTACATTACTTTAAGTCTAAATTTCACTCAAGTCTCACAATTGAATTAGAATCCAAGAAAGTTAAATTTAGGAAGGTTAGTAATATTTACGGAAGAACGCTTGAATGAAATTTTCAGCGCAAAACCGAACGACACTCGACCGGTTAAATTTGTACGATCGATAAATGGATAAACAAATGAATTCTTTCCTGCTTCGTCTTTCATAAATCTTGCAGAGGGAAGATTCCGGTTCGTTTTATAAATATGCATGTCATTTCGACTGACGCAGACTGGTAATAATTCAATTTATCTGGGAATCCACTTCTGCAGGTCGGAGTTATTTCTGTAAATACCAAAACCGTGGAATACCGTTAAGCGAAGGTATCGAATGCACGAAAAGGGGTGTTTTCAAAGAAACGAAGAATAATTTCATTTGTATAATTAAACTGGCAACTGTTTGTTCAACTTATTCAATTCTATCATAAACATTGAACGTTCACGAAAGAATCCTGACATTTTAAAACCTGTACGAACAGAATTTAATTAACATTAAAATTACCTTTTAGGTCATAGAATACATATTATAGTGAGAGGATTAGGCAGTTCTTTCACATTTGAAGTTTTAAATTAAATTTACCCGAAGCAGCAATAGGATTCGAGTCATTATTGGTTGTCACACCCTTAACCTTAGCAGTAGTCTTTTCTTTGCAGTTTTCTATTCGTGTCGAAGTATTGCTTGTTTTATTACTTGCTTAGGTCACTTTGGGAAAAAGACCCACTTCATACGTCACTCGCATTTCTCCACCCGAATTTTAGCTAAACCAATAGAAAATCAGAAACTGTTTCCCCTCAACAATATCACAAAAATTGTACGTCCAGAGCTTTTGTAAAACGTAAAAAATCTTCGAAGAGACACTCTCGTCATTAAGTACATAGCAAAATAAACTAGTCGTTCGAAGTGAAATTCATTTCTTAGATACAGTCCACTTATATTCACTTATTGGGAAACTAATTCCACGCGTCTAATCGTCACTATTGCTGACGTTGCGACGCACATACTATCCCTAAAGGTTAAATTCACGTTAAAAGAACGTTATGGGAGAATTCATCGTGGAAACGTGGGTGAATCTCGCAGAATTTGTTATTAAACGATTACACTCTCCCGGTGCGAAGTCGCTTGTTCACGACCGCAGTCCCGCTCGAACCCATCACTCTAATTGCACCGTGTGATTCGTTAATAATTCAAGAATGAAGCTTCAAACCCCATTTTTGCAAAGGAAAAAGTTGTTCAGAATCACCTTAGCTACAATCCCTTTCCAGGAGTTGAAGCTAGTTGTGAGACATCTCGTATTTCTCCGTGTTTAATCGTCACTTACTATTGCCGACGCTGCGCACATACACTAACAAAACAGTTAAATGTCCACTGTACAAGTTTCGCACTGTAAGTTACACAATTTGAGATGCTTTTCTTGAAATCTGCGTTGATTTTCATCAAGATATGGAATTAATGCATGTGCAATTTTATGTTTAGTCGTCTGTTTATTTTAATTTTAAATTAAGTCCACATTATACGTCGGTAGGTTTAGTAGTAATTAATTTTTAACGTTTATAAAAGATTGCATTTCAGGAATCGAAAGTGAAATGTTGTAGGTAACAGAAGGAGTAAGATACACGATAAGGATTTATAAATTATTATTCCACAAGGAAATGCTTTCACATCGTGTTACAAGAGATTTTGAGGTCACCTGTCAGCTGCTGATAGCTTGAACTCTGCAGATATCAATCATTATAATTCTCTTATCCTTTTACGATGGTAGGACAATTATGATGATAAGAAATTTGAAGTTATTGTTTGAAACTTACAGACTTTCAAATTGGAAATTTTTGTATTATCGAATTAGTAGTAGTTCAAGTTTATAATTTCTAGATTTTCAATAAAAGATGTAATTTAAAGATGACTTGATATTTTTAATAAAAGAGGATTTTAAATACTCAAATTGCAACACGTTCAAATCTGTGATATTGTTATCTGCTAATATTGTAAAATGATGAAATAGTGAAACAGTAAAATACCAAAACATATCTCGTACCCAATTCCTACTATTCAAACTCAGTATCTAATTCAACAACGAATCTAACACGTGTACCACTCGAAACGAAAGGGTAACTATTTTCACGCTGCACGTTTTATTTTTCATCGCGTTGTCGTAACACGAGACTATGTATACCATCGAGCGTATTTCTCCATCCAGGATTAAAAAAAAAAAGGTAGCAAAGTTTCCGCGATAAAATCGGAATTGTCTCGCGTTAGAATTTCAGATAACGGCGTTGCAGAGGGTTTAAAACGACCTGAAACCCTGCAGATTCGAAGGGAATAGCGTAATCTAGATCACTCAATCATTCGTTATCGAGCCATCCCCATAGGCTCTGTACATACAGCTCCCATTTTTATTTTTTTTTAACGTTCCACTCACCTGGTCGACGATCTCCGTTAGGTCGTGCAGACTTATGTTGTAAATGGCGTTCCTGAAAAAGAAAAAAGAACGAAACGAGAACGTTAAGTGTTGCACCGTAAATCCTTCGCCTAATCTTTTCCTATCTCGTATTCTAGCTTGGCTGACACCCCGGGATAAGCATTAGTAATTACGACAAACACGACAACACTGGAAAGTGCTTACAATAAAAAGGGACATTTCTTCTTTCAGAGAAATAAGATTTTCTAACCAAAATTCGTTCGTGGAACTACTTTGTCCTGTTTTTGGGCGATGGGTAATGGTGCACTTGGGTTCAATATGACTTCCTTCGAGCAGAGTGATACGAGTGATACTTCATAGTGATACAAGTTAAAATATTTCAAATTTGGTTTCGTTGAAGACAAGTCTAACTTTATTATATGAAACAGTATATTTATAACTAACACCAGTCAAAATGACTGATTTTACAATTTCATGTTAAACTTTTTACTTCATGTTACACTTTTTCTTTGTAATCTGACTTTTGCAGCGACTAAAGGAAAGATAGTAATAAATCAATAAATATAAAAATATTTTTAGACGTAAAAATCTACTATCTGTAGATAGTTCTAGTGATAGTTAATAATTATACTATTAATGAGATTTTTAGTGTTTGAATTAATGTAAATGTTCAATGCAGTTTCCTTTTCGAATTGGTTCAACATTAATATTAAATAGTGGTATGTAAATTTGAAATTTTTAAATGTATAATTTCACAAATTTACAGATTATCAAAAATATTAAAAATTCTCAAGTTTCAAATCTTGCAATCTGCAAACTCTCAAATTTGAAAAGTTTCAATCTATAAATTCTCACATTTCCAATCTTTCAATCCCTATATTCTCAAATTTGAAATCTTTCAATCCAGAAATTCTCAAATTTCAAATCTTTCAATCCACAAATTTTCACATTGTGAAATTTCCAAATTCCGAAATTTAGAAATCTTATACCTTTATCTATTACATATTGACACCATTTAACAATTGTATCATACCTCGCACAATTTTAGTGCTCTTTAACTTGTAAAATTTACATATTACAAATTACATAAATTATTTCTATAATTTACAAATTAATACTCCTCCCACCCCACCCTTTTTCTAACAACCATAAATTCCCATAGCAAAAATTCCATAAAACATCCATAACTCTAAATATCAAATTATTGAACACATCACAAATAATATCGAATAAATTGTTAAAATTACTGAAACTGTATTTCGCACATCGTTCCACAACATTTCGATCGCATTTAAATCCAACGATAAAGGCGTAACATCGTTTCAGTCGTAGGAACAAAATGTTCTCATTTATGTGCTGGCCATATTGTGCGTATTAAGGGATGATAATAACAATATATCGCAACGCGTTACACAGCTCGATCGAAGATTAATTTTTTACAACTCAGCTTCAAACGAATAATGGGATTTTAAAATCTGTTAGCTACAAAAATCGCGTGTTTTATTCGTGTACGTTACTGCTGTTATACAATAGTGATTCGATTGATTCATCCCGTAACAAATCTCGTTTCATTTTTCTTCCATTTTTGTTTTTAGAGAATAACTAGACTAATAGAATATCATACTTCTACACTCTTGTTAGGACGCATTTTGCAATTATTTCACAAAAAGAGTAGCCCCTTTTGTTCCGTCAGATACTTTCTCTTTTAATATCAAACGAAATCAGTTTTGCAGAAATTTTAATTGTTCTAATTTTCCTGTGGACCGTGAGTTATTGTATTTTTATAATAGCATTTTATGCTCTTTGAAAGTTGTAGTTTGGAATTGTAAGTGGAATTGTACCAATTCCGCGTTTTATGAATCGGATTATTTTTATTCATTTTTGAGAATTTGGTGTTTTGAGGGGTGGAGTTTGTGCATTTGGGTATGTTGCGATTCATTTTTGCGAATTAGGCGTTTCAGGAATTTTTGCACGATTCTATAACTTTTGCAAATCGATCATTTTTTAATTTTTCGGATTTGTAAATTTTTTTACTTTGCAATCTATTTTTGCAAATTGGGCAAATCTAAAATTTTAGCACGATTTAATAACTTTTTAAGATCAGACATTTTTTAATTTTTAGGATTTGTAAATTTTGTTACGTTGCAATCTATTTTTGCAAATTCGGCAGTTCTAAAATTTTAGCACGATTTAATAACTTTTGCAAATCGATCATTTTTTAATTTTTAGGATTTGTAAATTTTGTTACGTTGCAATTTATTTTTGCAAATTGGGCAGTTCTAAAATTTTAGCACAATTCAATAACTTTTTCAGATTGGACATTTTCTAATTTTTAGAATTGATAAATTTTTGTGCGTAGCAACTTATTTTCGTGCATTAGGGGTGTTTCTTGAATTGTAATTGATTTTTGTTAATTAAATGTTGTGTAATTTGTAATTTGTAAATTTGGAATAGTTACAGTTAATTTTCGCGTAATATTGAAATATTTTATAATATACAAGTTGTGAGTTCTGGTGCGATTCAATAACTTTTGCCAATTAAAAATTGTCCAATCTACAGTTCATAAATTTGACTTTGTTGCAATTAATTTTTGCAAATCAAGTATTTTCCACTGTACTAAAAGAAAACTTGACTCACAGTGTTTCAGCAAGTTCGCAATAATTCAGACTCGCGTTAATTATGTCTGACATGCGAGCGAAAGAATGCTATTTCGTTTTTTCTAGTTTTCAATGTAACTCGAATTGCACAACATCCTCAAGGATTTCTGTCAGCGGATAAATGAATCTTGAATTGTTTGTAAGTGAAACTGAATTGTTGGCAGATGACTTAGCGGCTACTTAACGACAGAAAAAAAACAAGAGTACAAAGAACGAGGAAAACGGATCCGATGAGGTGATTCCGATGAGGAAATATTTTTAGGTTGTGCAAGGTTTAAACACTGCATCACGATAGTCAAGTTTAAAAACTTCTAAATTCTTAAATTTTCAATTTTATTATTTTCCATATTTCTTAATTAAATAAGTTATTAAATTCGTTGACTCTTAAATTTTTTAGTTTCCGAATATATAAATTATTGTATTCAATATTTTGTTCAGTTTGAAAATTTTCGATGTGAAATTATTAAAATCTTTCAGTTTTCGAATTTATAAATTTTTAAGTTTGCTATGAAAATTGAAGAAAATGAGATAATTTGAAATATGGACATTGGAAGATTTAGAAATTTGAGAATGTAGACATTTGAAAGATTTACGTGTGAGGATTTGGAAATTTGGTAAACCAGAAATTTGGAAATCTAGGAAAACAGAAATTTAGAAACTTAGAAATCTAAAAAATTAGAAATTTATAACTTTGGAAGCTTGGAAAATTGGAAAATTGGAAAATGAGAAAATGGGAAAATTGCAAATTTAGTAACTTAGAAATCTACAAATTTAGAAATCTAAACAATTAGAAATTTAGAAATTTGGGAAATTGGAAAATTGGAAAATTGGAAAGTGGGAAAATTGGGAAAGTGGATAATTAAAAATTTTAAAAATTTAGAAATCTAGAAATCTAGAAAATTAGAAATCTAGAAATTGAGAAATCTACAAAACTAGAAATCTACAAATTCAGAAATCTGCAAAATTAAAAATTATAAACTTACACCCCAATGCGACCACTGTTTTACCAAGATACAGCAATCCATCACGTTTTCGACAAAACAGCAAGTGAAAAGTATCTCCATACATCGTTCCAAGAGAAGCTCATTCTCCATTGATTTTACTATTCATCTCTATCGCTAATTCGCCGGTGAAAGCTTAATAAATATGTACACGCGAATATTGCCACGCGAATTAAGGGCATCGTGCAAACATTACGCCTGTGAAAAATGCTGTTTGCCCACGATCAACCACCAAGATAGTTACGCTAGGTTTATCAAGCGACACGTTTGTTAATGCGAATTTTCATGAGAAAGGAAAATTCATTGGGCGCAAACGCGGCTTCTGTTCCGAGCGTTAACGATGCGCGGATAAACAGAGACAATAATCAAACTTCTCACGGAGATACGAGAAATTAAAACGTAATGAGAATTTTCAGACGAATCCCATTGAGAAATTCAAACTTTCTACGGGACGATTCGTATTTACATATTATGCATGCGAATTGTTACTCTCGGATAAAGGTTATGTCATTTTTCTCTTTCGTGCTGATATTTGTGACAATGAAAGTGTTATTCTGACAATGAAATTCTTATATTGTGGCGATAATTTTATGATTATTTAGGACAGGGGTCGGCAACTTTTCTGGAGTTAAGAGCAAATTAATTGCAATATTAAAAAATTTGCGAATAATATTTGCAAATTAAAAAATTAAAAAATTAAAAAATTAAAAAACATAGAAAATTAAAGACCTGTAAATTTGAGTCGTTGCAAAGTTGATAACTTAGAAAATTAGAGACTTTCAAATTAAAAAATCTGATTCTTCTCATATTCCTATTTTTCTACCATTCACACGTGATACCATAAAAAAGAGAATACTACTCATGAAAGTAAATTAAGTAAACATGAAGTGGCTATATAATAATATTCAAGTAAACTAGCTAAAAGTGAAATTATCATATAATAATATTTGAGAAAACCAATAAAAAATGACGTGGTCCTATAATAATATTTAAGTATAGCTAACAATGAAGTGGCCATATAATAATACTCAGGTAAACTAGCTAAAAATGAAGTGACCATATAATAATATTCGAGTAAACCAGTTAAAATGGTGGTCCTATAATAATATTGAAGTAAACCAGCTAAGAATGACGTGACCATATAATAATACTCAAGTAAACCAGCTTAAAATGAAGTGGCCATAATTCCCAGGAAGATTGAACGGAAACCAGGTAACAGTGCATCGTAACCTGTTCGAAAAACGAACGTTCTGTCACGAAACGCTGCAAAACGCTGTAACTCGAATACCATCCGGTCTCCTCCGTCGGTTGTTCCATTCTCCTTTGATAAAATAGTCGGTGAGCGTGTTGTTGCTTTCCCGTTGACACCCGTTCTATTTCTACACCGCGTGAATTTGATCTACACCGGCAATGGAGTGTGTACCAATGCGAGAAGCGTGGATATTGCACACCATTCAAGGATCGCAATTTACAATCGCGCAATATCAAGTGGTCGACTGAGCAAACCGCGATTAGTAGTTAGTAGTTATTACGACGGCGGATAATTGCTTGGTTAACCGATCTAACAATAACAGGTACGGCTCTTTGGTCAGTTAATTATTGCGAATCTAAACCTTGAACACGTTCGAACGATTTCATCGGAAACGACGCTGATTTTATGAGACTTGTAATAATTACAATAGCACATTTGTCGAACGTGGTGATTTGTTCGTTTGTCTCTACGCTACCGGACGCAATTTTGCGTCTTTTCGCTTGAAATTTTGAGGGTGGACTCGAGAGACACCCTAAATTTGCTGTATAGATTTTGGCGCCGATCTGACGACGGGAACCTGTCGACGTCGATCGTCGATTCGATAAAAACCGTGTTTGGTATCGTTTTCGATCATTTTTCACGCGTAGAATCGACTGGAAGCACGTTGAAAGCTTTATAACTCGTCGATGACGATATTTGGTCGTCGTTGACGTCGGTCGTCGTGAAATCAAGAATAATCGTGATCGGTATCGTTTTTGATAGTTTCGGACACGTTTAACCGTTTGGTAACTTTAAATCTCTACTCCTGTTCTACCGATATGTTTGCTGTACTAGTTTATCTACTAGTTTATTTATATTCTTAATATTACTAACTACGATTACACACTTAATATACTACTTTTCAGATTTGCAGATTTGAAATTCCCAATTTTCTAAATCGTCAAATATCCAAATTCTTAATTTCAAAATTTCTAAGTTTCTAGATTTCCAAATTTCTCTAGATTTCCAAATTTCTAGATTTCTAGATTTCCAAACTTCTAAATAATTTCTAAATTGAATTTCTAAATTTCTAAATTTCTAGATTCCGAAATTTGTTAATTTTGTAAATTTCCAAATATCTAAATTTGTAAATTTGTAAATTTGTAAATTTTCTATTTTTTTAAATTTCCAAATGTCTTAATTCTCAAACGCTACATCCTCAATTTTCAAATTTACTACTCCATCTCCAAAAAAATCGCACGTTCACAATTATGACCCCAAGAAGATCGATTTCGAAAAAAAAAAAACCGAACATTACGAGCGTTCTTCCGATCGTCAAAAGGTCGAATAACATGGCACCATTACCCACTCGTACCTCCACCTATCAGAAGCTATAGAGACATATTTTTCTATCGTTTCGCAGTCTCGATAATCGAAAGCAATTTATACGGTATCGAAAGCAAGCTGACGGCGGTACGGATCGATGGCAGGGACTCATGTAAAATTAAAGAGGACACGTCATAAGGGGTTGGTGCAGCCTCATAGTAGCCTTGGCTAGTGCCTCGTAATCGAGGGAGTGATTCGTGGGGAAGTTGTAGGGTCACGATCGAATCTACCAGCCGATGACCATCTGCTGACCTCTTCCGTGCCATACTCGGACAAAGAATCGAATCACGTAACAATTACCTGGCGCCAATCAGGATGGAAGTGGTCGCGCGCTCCAGGAGCTTGAAGTGCTCCACGTGGCTCTCGTTTCCTAGGAACCGCTGCCCAATCACATCGCCTGAAACAGATCAGAAAGACTTCTTCAGAAACTTATCTTATCGAATCCTTTCTCTTCAAACTTTCAACTCATTACACTAAAATTTACGTACAATGCTATATGTTCACATATATGCTCCCATATAGGCAACACACATATGTTCACGTATGTGTTCGCATATAGGCAACACACATATGTTCACATATACATGTGTTTGCATATAGGCAACACACATATGTTCACGTATATGTTTGCATATAGGCAACACACATATGTTCACATATTGTATATTCGCATATGGGCAACAAACACATGGTCACGTATGTGTTCGCATATAGGCAACACACATATGTTCACGTATATGTTTGCATATAGGCAACACACATATGTTCACATATTGTATGTTCGCATATGGGCAACACACACATGTTCACGTATGTGTTCGCATATAGGCAACACACATATGTTCACATATATGTTCGCATATAGCCAAACGCACATATGTTCACATACGTGTCCGCATATAGGCAACACACATATGTTCACATATAGGCAACACACATATGTTCATATATGTGTAAGCATATAGGCAACACACGCTGTATACACCCTGTAGACTCAACGTGTTCATCTTTGTTTCATAAAATTTTCCTTGTGCAATAATACTGTTTTCCATCAGTTTTCAAGTATCGAGCAATCGAGGGTTCGACCGTCAAAGGAAAGCCCGAAGTATGAATCAGCCTTCAGCATGGAATGAACAGTCCCTACGATTACACTCGACAGCCACGCTTATTTCGAGCGATAGCGATCGAAGCTGGTGACTAACGCACCATGGGTCGATTTCTCGTCCTCCATTTGATCCTCGCACCGAAACTCGTAGTAGGAAACACGATCGTATGCGTTCTACCGCCTTCGGAAGGCGGCAGATCGGTGGATGAGCATCCTACGCCCACGTGTGGATGAACACCCACAATTCTATTAGCTCACTGGCTAATTTTTATTTTAATCCCTTCCCGTGCTTTGACAAATCTCACTCGTGACGTACTTATAACTCAAATGTGACAAACCTTACTCAAATTTTGAACACTCTTCAACTTGAAATTTAGGTCCAACTATAAGTTGCATTATCAAGGATACCTGCATATGAAATACAACATTTTAATTTTCTTTGTTCGTTTTAATGTTATAGCTCTGGATAGTTAGTCTTGACTGACGTATCTGATAAATAAATGGCATGGGAAGGGGTTAATTTTACCGTATGGGTTATTAATTTATATGTCGAATGCTTTGGTAAGAAACGCAATGTTGAAACGGAAACAAATTTTGAAAGCTAGAAGTGGTTTACCGAATATATATTTTACTTAATTTTGTTCTATTGCTAGTGGTAGGAAAAATGTATATTGAAATCAAGATGGAGATTGTGGTAGCAAATGAGTTAATATTTGGAGAGTACAGTACTTCCTTTGTTATTGTATACAATAAAGATGGTTTATACTGGTTTATGATCAGTATGCATATCATGTGGATGCGTAATACTGATGTACTGATGTCAACCCACGAGTTGACGCGTGAAGAGGCACACGTGTTTAGAAGAGCTACGGCACAATTGGTCTGAATAGAGAAATGGATGTTTAGACTTACATGTATCTTTGCAAATTCTGAAGATTTTAAATTCGGGAGATTGCAAATTCTGAAGATTTTAAATTCGGGAGATTGTAAATTCGGAAGATTGCAGATTCGGCAGATTGTACATTTGAAAGTTTGCAAATTCGGACCATTTCAAATTCGGAAAATTGGAAATTCGGGACATTGTATATTCGGACCATTTCAAATTCGGAAAATTGGAAATTCGGGAGATTGTAAATTGGGACGATTTCAAATTCGAAAAATTGTAAATTTGGACAATTTCAAATTCGGAAGATGGCAAATTCGGGAGATTGTAAATTCGGGAGATTGGAAATTCGGACGATTTCAAATTCGGAAAATTGTAAATTCGGACAATTTCAAATTCGGAAAATTGGAAATTCGGGAGATTGTAAATTGGGACGATTTCAAATTCGAAAAATTGTAAATTTGGACCATTTCAAATTCGGAAGATGGCAAATTCGGGAGATTGTAAATTCGGAAAATTGGAAATTTGGGAGATTGTAAATTCGGACGATTTCAAATTCGGAAAATTGCAAATTCGGGAGATTGTAAATTGGGACGATTTTAAATTCGAAAAATTGTAAATTTGGACCATTTCAAATTCGGAAAATTGGAAATTCGGGAGATTCTAAATTCGGACAATTTCAAATTCGGGAGATTGTAAATTGGGACGATTTCAAATTCGAAAAATTGTAAATTTGGACAATTTCAAATTCGGAAGATGGCAAATTCGGGAGATTGTAAATTCGGAAAATTGGAAATTCGGGAGATTGTAAATTCGGACGATTTGAAATTTGAAAGATTGCAGATTCGGAAGATTTCAAATTCGGGAGATTGTAAATTCGAAAAATTGCAAATTCAGAAGATATCAAATCTTCAGTGGTAATACAATTGGCTCTCGCGGCCACACACACCAATTAGGCCAAAAACAATCAGAGGCAAACGTCTCTCAAGTGACCAAGCTACGGCGAATTCTTATTATCATCATTATTCTTATTTACCTAAATGTAACGCTGGTTCACAGTGGGTCTCTCACAGCAACTCGTGAGTTGGCATCTGTATATCATCCTCCTCATTTCACATTAAAATGTAAATCATTGTAAATAAATTTTAAATACACATTCGAATTCGTGTTCCCACTAGTTTCACAATAAATCATCTTTCTACAAAGCAAAATAATATAGTATCAAAATTAACTTCTTTTATGGAAAACGTATGGCGTTATGTCTGAATATGAATGTAACTGTATCTCTCTCTGTTTTGTTCTCTCTCGTACACCCACGCCGATAGATTTATACGTCGGATACAGGTACGTGGGTGTATCGTCTGAATGGACGAAGAACTTGTTACGAGTGGTTGAAACGAACAGGATAACGGTGACGTCGTAAAAGAAAAGGTCAAAAGCAGAGAACGCGAGACAACGAAGGATAAAAAAGCAGCGGGGAGGATCGAGGTAAACCAGCGACAATTGCCAGGTGCAGAAAGTGGTGGAAAATGGGTTATGAGAAGGATGAAAACGCGGTGGATGAAATAGAAAGAGCAGATATTTGCTTCCATAAGTTTTCGATGTTCATCGAATCGATGACCAGAGTAGAATGCTTCAAGTCTCCTTTGTTGAACATGTAGAGAATTCTTTGTACGTTTGAGGTTTTCGAGGAAGGATTCGGATAATTTTTCAAAACTTATTTCCTTTGTGTTTGCAGGAGCAGGATACTTTGGTCGAATGTAGAATTGGTTGTAGGAACTTTTATACACTGAAGTGACTTAATGCAAATTGATACGTTTTGCAAGTTTTTAGGGTACGAATTGACGAATTGATGAATTGATAGTTTGAAGAATTGAAGAATTGAAGATCTGATAGTTTGAAGAGTTGAAGAATTGAGGAATTGAAGATTTGAAGAATTGAAGAATCGAAGAATTGAAGAATTGAAGCATTGAAGAATGTACAGATTGTCAAGTTGAGGAATTGACGATTTGACAATTTGACAATTTGAAGAATTGAAGAATGCACAGATTGTCGAATTGACGAATTGATGATTTTGACAATTTGACAATTTGACAATGTGACAATTTGACAATTTGACAATTTGACAATTTGAAGAATGCACAGATTGTCAAATTGACGAATTGATAATTTGATAACTTGACAATTTGAAGAATTGAAGAATGCACAGATTGTCAAATTGAGGAATTGACGATTTTGACAATTTGACAATTTGACAATTTGAAGAATGCACAGATTGTCAAATTGACGAATTGATGATTAGATAACTTGACAATTGAAAGAATTGAAGAATGCACAGATTGTCAAATTGAGGAATTGACGATTTGACACTTTGACAAATTGAAGAATTAAAGAATGCACAGATTGTCGAATTGACGATTTGACAACTTGACAATTTGAAGAATTGAAAAGTGCACAGATTGTCGAATTGACGAATTGAAGAATAGGAGAATGGAAGAAGGGTCGATTTGAAGAATTTGCAAGCTTATGGATTGACGATTTGACAAAATGAAAAAGAGTAGAATTAAATAATTGACGTTTTGAAGAACTGGAGAATCAAAGAATTGAAAAATTTATGCATTTGTGCATTTACGGATTCAGGAACAGAAGAATGGAAAAATGAAAGGATGGTGCAATCAGAAAATTGAAGAATTGAATAGTAAAAGAATTGACGAATTTAAGAATTTAAGAAAGGAAAACTAATAGAATCAAAGTATTGAAGAATGGAAGATTTGAATAATAATGGAATAATGGAATAATTGAAGAATGGAAGATTCGAATAATAATGGAATAATGGAATAATGGAATAATTGAAGAATGGCAGAATGGAATAATAGAATATTACAATAATAGAATAATAGAATAATTGAATAATTGAATAATTGAATAATCGAGGAATTGAAAAATCGAAGAATTTCTGAATTTCGAATTTCTCAAATTTCAAATCTTTCGAGTTACACACTAAAATTTCCAAATCTCCAAATTCTAAATTCTGAATTTCCAAATCCTCAAATTTCCAGTTTCTAAAATTCCCAAATCTACAATTAAAAATAAAAAATTATCAACTCCTCAAATGTCAAATCTCCAAATCACCAACTCCTCAAATGGCCAAATATTCAAATTACCAAAATCTCAAAATCCCAAAATTCCTTTACATTAAAATTTCCTATACCATACTACCACCCTAAAAACCTTCATCCTACCCACAAATGCTTTAATTGCATCAATAAAACTCAGTTCTAAGTTAACCTAACTAATAAATTCCTTCTCATTCAATTGCCTCCTTAAAAAAAAACCATACATCTTCGTAAGAGTCCAGCCTGGCAAGTTTGAAATTCAAAGAATGACTTGTACGATCGGATGAGCACCGAATGCTCCGAGATCTCTCGTTCTCTCTTCAGATCGTCCCTCTTTCTTTTTCTCCTCGAGCGGACGCTTTATTGCGGTCGCGTTTGTAGGTACACGGATGAAAAAGCATAACGTGAATAACCGCGAGGAAGAGAGAGAAGAAGATGGAGGATGGCGCGATAGGAGACATGTAGAAGATAGGAGAGCGAAGAAGAAGAGACGAAGGGATGGGAAAATGTCGAAGGGAGAGGGTGAGTCGTAAAATGTTGTAGCTGAAGAAGCGAGGGTGCGAGGGAAGAATCGAAAAAGGGACCTGCCACAAAGTAGGCGCAGCTTTATCGTCCTCTGAAAAGCTGAAAGACACCCTTTTATTTCCCTTTTTTCCCCTCTACGTTTATCTCATAACTCCATCTTTCTTTTATTGGGTCGTGACATAAGTTCGTCCTACGTTTTATTCAACCTCTTCGAGATACAGTTTTCGAGGAGAAGAGAGGTTGGATATTATATTTTGGTACTTACTAGATTGATAGTTGATGTTCGGGTTGTTTGTTTGGGACGAGTTGAGAAATAATGGAGTGATTTGATTGATTTATTAAGAGATTGATTTATGGTATTATTGTGTATGGTATTATTAAATTTTTGGTTTGTTATTTATGGTATTATTAAATTTTTATATGTTAGAACTAATAAATTCGCAGATTTTTGAGGTTTTGAAATTTAGGATTTTTTAATTTTCGAATTTCTGAATTTCTGAATTTTCGAATTTTTTAATCTCTGAATTCCCAAATCTTCAAGTCCCTAAATTCCCAAATTTCGAAATCCCCAAAACCCTAAATTCCCAAATTCTCAAATTCTTAAATTCCCCAAATTCCAAATTCTCCAAGTTTCAAATTCCCCAGATTCGAATGTTTCTGGATTCAAAATTCCCCAGACTCGAAATTCTTCAATTCCAAATTCCCCAGATTCAAAATTCCCCAAATCTTCAAATCTCTAAATTCCCAAATTCTCAAATTCCTAAATTCTCAAATCCCTAGATTCGCAAATTCCCCAATTCTCAAATCCCCAAAACCCTAAATTCCCCAATTCCCAAATCCCCAAATCGTCAAATCCCTAGATTCCCAAGTTTCCAAATTCCCCAATTCCCAAAATTCCCAAAACCCCAAATTCGTAAATCCCCAAATTTCCATATTCCAAAAATGCAAAAAAACATAACTCCCCAAATCCCCACATTTCCCCCAATAAAAAATACCCCCCAAAAAATCCATTTCCCTATCCTTCCTTCAAAAGTACATTAATACCAAAAGAAAAACAGCGTCCAATATAATTTTCCTTTCCACCTGATATACTCTGCGTGTTCGAAAACGCCTCCTTTTAAAAAATTAAAAAAGTCACGCAACGAATTGTTAATCTCTTACAGAGCCTGCAACCACGTCGGGTATCACTGGCTGTCTTTTAATTATGACGATGGCTAACTTTGACGATGTACAGCGTGTAAATTATTTTGACAGTGAAATAATAGCTGTTTCCTTAGGAAGCATAGGAAAATTAGTGGTTTGAAACGGAATTAATTTACTACGTGCTACCTTTGCCTGGGGGGTATGCTTCTGCAAACAGCGAACGCGTTATAATTTTCCTCCATGTACATGTACGTTTCATTTGATTTATTATACAGACTGGCTGCTAATGTTTGTCAAATAACATAATAAATTTCTTATTTCGAATTATTTAACGACGATAACTCTATGTATCTGCGTGTTTCGATTTGATATGTTATATTTTTGATTCGTTATCGAATTTTGGTGAAGAGACATCTGAATAATTATGTTTAATCAGAATTTTAGTGTTTCAATTTTCAAATGCATAAATTTCAAATCACACAATTCCAAAATTCAAAATTCCAAACTTCAAATACCCCAAACTCCAAATATTCCGAATTCTACAAATTCCCCAGATTCAAAATTCTCCATACTCGAAATTCTTCAAATTCCAAATTCCCTAGATTCAAAATTTCCCAAATTCCAAATTCCCCAGATTATAAATTCCCCATACTCGAAATTCTTCAAATTCCAAATTCCCCAAGTTCCAAATTCCCCACATTCAAAATTCTCCAAATTCTAAATTCACCAAGTTCCAAATACCCCAGATTCCAAATTCCCCAAATTTCAAATTCCCCAGATTCCAAATTCCCCAAATTTCAAATTCCCAAAATTCTAAATTCCCCAGATTCCAAACTCCCCAAATTTCAAATTCCCCAAGTTCCAAATACCCCAGATTCCAAATTCCCCAAATTCTAAATTCCCCAAGTTCCAAATACCCCAGATTCCAAATTCCCCAAATTCTAAATTCCCCAAGTTCCAAATACCCCAGATTCAAAATTCCCCAAATTTCAGATTCCCAAAATTCAAAATTCCCCAAATTCCAGGTGCTCTAATTTCCAAATCCCCCAAATTGCAAATTCCTTAAATTTCAAATTCCCCAAATTCTAATTTCCCTAGATTCCAAATTCCGCAGATTGAAAATTCCCCAAATTCCAAATTTCCGAGATTCAAAATCCCTTCAATTCCAGACTCCCAAAATTCCAAATTCTCTAATTTCGGAATTTGCCAAGTTAAAGATTTCGTATATTTGAAATTCCTTAAATTCCGAATTCCCCAAATTCCCGAAATTCCAAATCCATAAATTCCTCAATTCTGAAATGCAACCCCAGAATTTCGAAATTGCTTAACTTCCTAGATTTCTGAATTCCAAAATTCACGAACATTCTCCCTTCTAAGTCGAACATTCCGCACACACGCGTTCAGAGAACTTCAGTAATTGCATAACATAAATTCCTCGTATCAAATATGCAACACAATACGTCGAATGGCTCGTACGCAAACAGTATTCGCGCGATGAAGAATGACAATAAAAAGCGTCGTCGAGTCGGTAAAGCTTCCTGGTAAATCATAACTTCGACTGGGGCATAATATTTACTCCAAATATTATTCTCGCAGAAACACAATACTTGCCGAATAAATCAGCTTACGTTTGCGAAAGCTCTTTACGCTGTCCATCGTTTGTCGCATGCGCAAACCTCCTTGTGTAACTTTATTTTAAATCCGTGTATCTATCCATCGATTACGGATTCGATAGCATTCGATCGATCCGCGACACACGGTGTTCGCAACAAGTACGAAGAAAACGTCAACGAAGCGGATTAAACTTTGAAATAGCCGTGGCAAGGTGAAACTTTCAAAGCGTTACACACCGTGCCGCGAGCTTTTGCAAATCGACCGTCTGAATATTCTTTCACCGAGAAAAAAAGAAAATGAAAAACAAAAATATCGTTGTCCGGAACCGTGTAAACACGATGACTTTTCGCTTAACGGTTGCCGACAGGGTTTTTTTTTTTTTTTCGTTTCCTTTTTATCCGAAACGCGGGGTTCGTTCATTCACGATCGGTGTTTCAGACGCGTTCTCGAGCCTTCCTACGGTTCGGTATTTTATATTACGCTTTGCCACGTTCATAGACTTGGTAGGAAAAAAGCCCGGCCTTTGGAGAACGCGCGGGAAAAGGGAGAGAAAATGTTGCGTTTGATTACGAGTTGCGAAGCTGATGGGCTTTGCACCCTTTCCTAGCGCGAATGTAATCCCTTTTACGTGCTATTGCTCTTTAATGTCTCTATCGCTTTTCTTTCATTTCCTGTCTGCTCAAATTAACACGCTGTTCGTTTTGCTGATCGTGGTGGGTCTTCATAATTGTTAGATACGTTGGTGGTAGGCAAAACGCTATTTCAATATTCATATTAATGTTTATATTGGGTAACAAATATTTAAGTTTTATAATTAAGTTAGGTATGGAGGAGTACCTAATATGTTACGTATGAGGTCAATGTTAAGTACTGACTATTACAAATATTGGGTAACAACAGCATCTAAGGTACTTTAGACAATATTTGAAGTACTAGGTACCATCTGATTCAAATACTGTAATACTGAGACAGAGTTCCCAAATTTTTGGACATTCCAATTACTAAATTTCCCAATTCTGAAATTTTCCAATTCCCAAAATTTTCAATTATCAAATTTCCCAATTTTCAAGTTTCCCAATTCCCAAATTCCCAAATTCAAATACTTCCAAATTTCCAAATACTCAAATCCCTAAATGCCTAAATCTCTTAATTCCTCAAGATCGAAATTTCCAAATTTCTAGATTTCCAAATTCCTAAATTCCCAAATTCTTAAATTTCCGAATCCCTTCAATCCCCAATTCCTAAATTCCCAAATTCCTAAATCCCCAATTCCTAAATCCCCAATTCCTAAATCCCAAATTCCTAAATCCCCAAATTCCTAAATTTCCAAATCCCTTAAATCCCCAATTCCTAAATTCCAAATCCCTTAAATCCCCAATTCCTAAATTCCAAATCCCTTTAATCCCCAATTCCTAAATTCCCAAATCCCTTAAATCCCCAATTCCTAAATTCCAAGTCCCTTAAATCCCCAACTCCTTAAATCCCCAATTGCTTGAATCCCCAATTCGTAAATTCCCAAATTTCCAAATTTTCAAACCCCTAAAATATTATAAAATAATACCAAATGTATTAGATACCAGATACCTGAAATTTTAGTATCGAAACGTAATATTCGACGAATACATATTTGAAATTATGAATAATAACAAAATCCAAGTCCTTAATGTATTTTGTACATAAAATAAGATACCTAAAAAACTTCCTATTAAGAAAAGAAAATATCTAAAATATCTAAAGCACCATTACTAATTATGTACGGTAATAATATCAATGATATTAGATACTGTTTCAAAAGTACGTGTTAAATAAGTGTTAAACTGTTATTCGGTATTAGATAAGCAGTGGAAAGCTTGAATAATAGTAGCTCACTATCAGAAGCATTAGACACCGAAACTAATATCCAAGACACCAGGTAGTTGAAACACTAGCCTTAAGTGAAATTTCCTGCTTTAAAACAAGGTTATTCTAGCTGGACTAGCATGAATTATAAAACGCTGCTGCGTGCAAAGTATCCATTACTTTTAGGCTACTCCGCTTATTCATACGAGTTAGGTGACTGGTGTGCCTTATCGATAAGCTAAATCGCTCAAGAAATAGCTATAATTTCGACGTCATATTGTCAACACGCGTAAAATCGTACATTTTAACATATTTCTCTCTATAAATATCAGATTAATTATATTTATAACTATATCTGGATAATCATTACATACACATATTCCAATCTGCATACATGTGCAAATTTTTATTAATGCATTATTTGTTTCTATGAACATTTGCTAAAGTTTGACTACACAATTTTGCAAATTCTCAAATACCTACATTTCAAAATTTCAGAATTTTTTAATTATCAAATTTTTCACAATCCCACATTTTTACATTCTTAAATTCCTAAATTCCTAAATTCCTAAATTCCCAAATTTCCAAATTCCCAAATACTCAAATCCCTAAATTCCCAATTCCTAAATTTCCAAATCCCATAAATCCCCAATTCCTAAATCCCCAAATTCTTAAATTTCCAAATTCCTAAATCCCCAATTCCCAAATTCCCAAATTCCTAAATTTCCAAATGACTTAAATCCCCAATTCCTAAATTCCCAAATTCCTAAATCCCCAAATTCTTAAATTTCCAAATCCCTAAATCCCCAATTCCCAAATTCCCAAATCCGTAAATTCCAAAATTTCCAAATTTTCAGGCCCCTAAATTTCTCCACTTCAAAATCCTAAAATTAAATTAATTAAAATGAGAAATTAAAATTTCTCACAATTTCAAATTTTAACCTCTCCACATTCCTAAAAACATCAAAATCCTCCTTAACTCGAAAAGAAAATCAAAATCCTTCCTCACTTCAAAGATACCCTAAAATTTCATGGAAATAACAGTATACACCCGATAACACCCAAGATAATTTACAAGCGAGCAAAAAGAAGCGTTACCGGTCATTAACTAAAATATTTTGTCTTTGAATATAATAACGGCGAACTCGAGTTGCATCCGCTTAAAAAGAACACGGAACAAGATGATACTTTATCACTGACAAAAGAAGCGGCGAACTTTTTTCGCAGCGCGCTATTTACAAACTTCTTGCATCTTCCTTGTAAAATTTACTAAAAAATTGTAAGTTGCTTCGCGGAACTTTGCAAAAAGCTTCTTTCCCCGGGACAAAAGTAATTATCGTTTCCATCTGAAACCGGCAAAAGATTAACCGTAAGATACTTCACGGTTATAATAAATTACAAAGTTACAAGATGGAACGGACCGGCTGAAATTTCACAGTTTTTCTCCTTTTTTTCGACGTTGTTTAACGACGATCTCGAAGGAACGCCGTTTAAAGCCTGATTTATAACCGCGATGCAAGGATATTTAGGATCTTTTTACGGGCATTCGTGACCGAAACGAATTAGAGTCCGAGCACTCGGCCAGCCTGAAGCATGCTCGCTGGACTTTGCTGGAAGCTACGAAACATGCTGATTACAACGGCTACGTTCACATCAAATCCCTAACAAAAGTCTTCTATCGTCAATCAAACGGGGCCGACACAAACTATCCGTAATTTAACAATTTAAGTAAAATATCATTAAACAATATATACTACCCACGAGTTGGAAGAGCTACTCCAATTGGTCAGAATAGAGAAATAGACTAGAAGCACCACTATCACATACACTTGTAATTAACACACCTGCCACGTCACTCATATATGCCACATAAATTTCCATAAAAATCTATCAGCTGTGTTAAGAGTTTCTTCGCTAACCTAATTGAAAATACTCGTCCTAACTATTTGGAACTGTGGATAAATGTAAGAAAATATTATAAGAATATTCGATAGGATTTGTTACAACTGACAAAACTACCTGACAAAGTTTTCAACTGCATGTGGTACTCAACGCGTCAAATAGAATAGAAAAATGAACGCCTCGCACGTATTTTCTGCGGTAGCATTGGCTCGAGTTCGCGTACCAATTAGGCGAAAAATGACAGGCAAACGTCTCGAGAGTGAGATACTGCGAATTGCTGCAGTTGTTATTGTCATTATTCTTATTTGCCGAAATGTAACTGGAATTGTTCACGGTGAGGCTTCTTTTACTTTGGGTCACGCGCCAACTCGTGGGTTGACATCTGTACATTCTTCCGCTAAAGTACCGAGTGTCACTTATTCTTCATCCCACCGTTACTCACCAAAGGTGACACATTTAACCCCTTAACCTATCATTTCGACAGTTGCGTCAGAGTTAACTAATGATTGCTGCAATGACAAATAAGGAAAACTGAAATGTTAGGTATATTTTGGATTTGGGATCCTTGATTATGCAAAGTGCAATTCGTATTAAACTCCAGGCTTGATCATGCTGCGAATACAATTTTGGTTTGTTGGATCTGAAGTGTGATGTCACGAGTGTGACACAATATGATCAAAGGGTACCAATTTGAAACGGGTATTTTTTAATCAAATCCAGAGCATGTGGGGTAAAACGCAGTTGAACGGAGAATAGCGGCAAATACTAGAGAAATAATAACGTCAGAATTTAGTCAGACTAGTCAAAATAGTGCAAGAAAGGGTTCAATCAGCTGCGAATAAACTGAAAATACTCCACAGGATGTACCGATACTTTGGATATTGCTAATGGAACCTATTTAGACTTGCACAAAGTGTCTGAGAAAATTAAAAATGTTGTATGGTTGCATCGATAGAAAGTTGAATCAAGGTCTCGCTATTGTATTATGAATTAACATATTGCGAAGGGTGCAATGCACTTAGATCGGAAATTTACCGCAACTAACGGTACACCCGGTACTCTTGCACTTGTAACCGGTACCTTGAACCATGGAGAACGAGTACCGAGACAATCGATTTCGTTCTCATTCGTGTTCAACAATGAGTGAAGTGAAATTTTTCTATTGTTAGCGGCGAGAGGATGTCGCGAATTACGGGGAACTTGTGAGTCGCGAGAAATTCTTCATTCGTAATTTTGGAAGTTTTAGAAGTTTAAGATTTGGAAGTTCGGGTGGTGATATTTTAGGGATTTATAATGGTTTTTTGAGGGATTTTGGGGAGTCAAGAATTAGAGAACTGAAGTTTGGTAGATTTGGAAATTTGAAATTTTGTGCAGTTGAGAAATTAAGAATTGAGGGATTTGGAAATTTAGAATTTTGTGAAGTGGAGAAATTGAGAATGAGATTTGGAAATTTGAGAATTTGGAGATTTGTAATTCTGTGGAGTTGAGAAACTGGGAATTTAGAGATGTGGAGATTTGAAATTTTGAGGAGTTCAGAAATTAAGAATTGAGAGATTTGGAGATTTGTAATTTAGTAAACGTGAGAATTTGAGAACTTAGAGATTTGGAAGTTTGAGAATTTGGAAATTTGTAATTTAGTGAATTTGAGAATTTGAGAACAGGGAGATTTGGAAATTTACGAATTTGGTTTTATAAATATTTCAATTCAACAAGCTTTAACCTTTAAATTAATATAGTATAAATACCATTTTACAATACTTTTATGCCACAATTTTGCATTAGATTTTATATATTTTGATACAGTTCAGAATAATATAAATCGTTCAAATAGTAGTTACTCATTCTGTGTCACTCATATTGATGAAGCACTTATAGATTCTCTTTCGTGAAGCTTCAAGCTTTAAATTGACGTAGTATGAAAACTGTTTTGTGACATTTTTATGTCACGAAAGTTTGATAGAATTTATTCTGAAAGTAACTGAAAATAGAAAACAAATTCAATCTTATATGGTTCAAATGACAATTCTTTACTTTGAATTTAAAATATCGATAAAGAACTTTTGCAGTTCTTTTTAATATACTGTAAGCTTCAAACAGAGGAACTGTAACAATAATTTTGTAATACTTTTATGTGATAAAATGTTGGTATAACTTTTGAATTTTGAAATTGGTTGAAAGTAGAATACAAAATTTTACCATAACCGGCTCAAGTGACATTCATTTTCTGTTGAGAATATTGATGGATCACTTACAAAATAATTTTCTACAAAGTTTAAGCTTTGAAATGACGTATCACTGGTGTCATTTTGTAATACTTTTATGTCATGATATTTAGTCGGAACTTCTGTATTTTAAAATTGACTAGCGTATACAATTTTTACCTTATCCTCTGTAAATGACAGATATTTATTTTTTATACAAAATATTCGAGGATCAATTATGCAGTCATTTTTGTCAAGAATTAAGCTTTAAATTGACGTATCATGTGCATCGTTTACTGACACTTTTATGTTATGACATCTAGTCAGAACTTTTGCATTTCAATATTGATCAAAGGACATAAATTTTACCTTCCTCCATTCAAATCACAAATGATCATTTTCTACTGTAAATATTGATGGGGCATTTATACAGACATTTTTGTTAGTATTTCAGCTTAAAAATGACGTATCACATGTACAATTTTGCAGTACTTTTATGTTATGATATTTAGTGAGAACACTTGCATTTCAAAATTAACGAAAATATATAAATTTTACCTTGCTTCATTCAAATCACAAATATTCATTTTCAACAACAAATATTAATGGGGCATTTATATAGCCATTTTCAGTAATATTTAAGCTTTAAAATGACATATCATAAGTGCCATTTTGCATTACTTTTATGTCATGATATTCAGTCTGAACATTTGTATTTCAAAACTAACGAAAACATATAAATTTTACCTTGCTCCATTTAAATTACAAATAATCATTTTCAGCAACAAATATTAATGGGGCATTTATGTAGCCGTTTTCAGTAATATTTAAGCTTTAAAATGACGTATCATAAGTGCTATTTTGCAATACTTTTATGTCATGATATTCAGTCTGAACATTTGCACTTCAAAATGAACGAAAATATATCAATTTTACCTTGCTCCATTTAAATTACAAATAATCATTTCCAGCTACAAATATTAATGGGGCGTTTATATAGCCATTTTCAGTAATATTTAAGCTTTAAAATGACGTATTATAAGTGCCATTTTGCAGAACTTTTATGTCATGAAATATAATCCGAACTGTTAAACTACAAAATCGACCAGGGCATATAAATTTTACCTTGTCCCACTTAAATAGTACAAATTCAATTTCTGTTGGGAATATTGATGAACCGTTTACGCAGCTATTTTTGCCAAGATTTAATCTTTAAAACGACTGGCCATAAATGTCATTTGTTACAATTTTGTCACGAAATTTTGTCAGCGCTTTTGTGTCAAATTGGCTAGGAACGAACTGCAGTTTATACTCTCATTTCCGGCGTTAAATTTCGAACGTGTTATTTTTCGTCAATTTGCGTCATAAAATTTAACAAGAAAAATCCAATGTATTTTAACAACCGCAAAGTAATTCGTTAAAGTCAGGGGATCAGACGGTAATAAAAAAATCTTAATTACGGACGATTCGAATTCCATCGTGGAATATGTTCTCCGTCAAAATCCAGCAATTCTCCGAGTTCACACGAGTCGGTATCCCGAAGAACCAGCACACACGCAGGTGGAAACTGTTGAAACTTTCTAAGCCATTTGCAAGCGGCTGGTATCCTCCTTCGGCACGGCATACCTCGCCTCTGTTAATTTCGCCACCGTTGTTCTTTACGAGCGACCGATGCATATGGATGCACAGCTTGCCAACCCACCTTTGAGTACCCGGTACTCTCTTCCACACTCGCAATCGTACAACACTGTGTACACTGTGCACACACAGGGATCTGGCACGTGCCTTGCCGCTTACAACGTAATTTCTTATTCGCGAGGCGTGTTTGCCGCCTCTGTTAGGCACGCGACCGATACGGATAGCAATCGATCTTCCCCGCAGGAATACGTAACGCCATCGGCCGTCAATCGTCGACGGCTCGTTTCCCGTTCACCACTGTGTCTTAATTCAATTTTCCTTTGCTTTTTCAACGCGTCACAAAACCATCTGCACCGGAAACGACGGGGACAGCCAGATTTCTACGACCTCTCTGACGCGAGCTTGTCAATCAACTCTCGGTTGCACCGAATGTTTCCTACATTTCACCGACCGGTTTGACCCTTTCGGCAGTTTTTCACTAATCAGCGATTCTCTCGATGCCTCCGGTGCAAACTTTTTGACGGACAAGTCGTTATTATGAAAGCGATCTCCGTTTTCCATCAGATTTCAAGTATGAAATATCGATTCGAGGCTTTTTGGGGCGAATGGAAAATCTGACGCAAGTTCATGAGAGAAATATGTTCCGAAATGACGTTTATGTTGTGGCAATTTTTAGAGTAAAGCTTGACGAAAATATTTCTAGACTTTATTGGCGTTTGTAATATAAAAGGGTTTATCGTTATTTGAGTGGAACGTGGTAAAATTCGTTTGTCAGTTCTGGGTATTTATAGAATAATGTTCTAACAAAAAGTCATGACTGAAAAGTATCACGAAATATCACTTATGGCACATCATTTTAAAGCTTAAAGCATGACGAAAAAGATGATATAGATGCCCCATTACGATTCTTAAAACAAAATGATTTACTGTTATTTGAATGGATAGAGACAAGATAAATATTTCATTTTGTCAATTTTAAAATACGAAAATTCTAACAAAAATTCATGACAGAAAAGTATCACGAAATGCTACTTGTGGTACATCATTTTAAAGCTTAAAGCATGACGAAAAAGATGATATAGATGCCCCATTACGATTCTTAAAATAAAATGATTTACTGCTATTTGAATGAATAGAGACAAAATTCATATATTGTTCCTGGTCAATTTTAAAATACGAAAATTCTGATACAATTTCATGACATAAAAGTATTACAAAATGGCAATACTGATACATCAATCTGAAGCTGAAAAGTCAACAAAAATGTGCATATAAATGTCCATTGGATACGCTCAACCCAAAATGCGTGATTATCATTTAAATGAATAAACGTGAAATTCGTATATTATTTCAAGGTATTTCAAAACATGAAAAGACTAATGCAATTTCATGACATAGAAGTTTTGTAAAATATCACTTATATTATATCAATTTTAAGCTTGAAGCATATAGAAAAAGACTATATAAACGTTTTACCAATATTCTCACAGAATGAATATTGAATGAAGCAAGGTGAACTTCGTAGTCAATTTCTGACGAATTTCAAAGCACATAAATTATAACAAAATTCGATGACATAAATGTATCACGAAGAAACATCTAAAGTGTGTCAACGTAAAGCTTAACTCTTGAAGAAAAAGCTTCTACAATATTAGCACTTCATCAGTATTCCTAACACAGATTGAATAATCATAATTTAAATTGAACAAGGTCAACTTCATATTCTGATTTTAATGAATTTCAAAGTATAAAAGTTCTGACAAAATTTCATGACATAAAAGTATCACGAAGTGACTTTCAGGATACGTCAATTTAAAGATTAAAGTACGTAGAAAAAGATTCCGTAAGTGCTTTATCAATATTCGTAACACAGATTGAATATCATCTGAACGAAATAAGCTAAACTTCATAATGTATTTTTGAGGAATTTCAAAGTATAAAAGTTCCGACAAAATTTCATGACATAAAAGTATCACAAAATTATGGTTATAATACATCAATTTAAAGCTTAAAGCTCGTAGAAAAAGACTCTGTAAGAGCCTCATCAGTATTCCTAACACAGAGTGAATAATCATCATTTAAATGGTACAAGGTCAACATATTTCGATTTTAACGAATATCAAAGTATAAAAGTTTCCATAAAATTTCATGACATAAAAGTATCACAAAATTATGGTTATAATACATCAATTTAAAGCTTAAAGCTCGTAGAAAAAGACTCTGCAAGAGCCTAATCAATATTCCTAACACAGAGTGAATAATCATCATTTAAATCGTACAAGGTCAATATATTTCGATTTTAACGAATATCAAAGTACAAAAGTTCTCATAAAATTTCATGACATAAAAGTATCACAAAGCGGCATTCAAAGTATGTCAACTTAAAGCTTAAGTCTCGACGAAGACTCCTCTATAAGCGCTTGATCGACATTCTCGACAAAAAGCAAATTCTGATCATCGGCGATTTCAAAACAACAAAATCAATATCAAATTCATCCCTACATTCGAAGCATCATCACTTAGATCTCGCCAGACAGCTGGTACAATTTTTCCCCAGATTTAATCCGCAATAAAATAACCGCGTAATTTCACCAGGTTATTTCACTTAAGCCACTAAATACGAGATACACCTACTTCACCGCATTTACATTTATATTGGCTTATTATTCTCGCAGCTCTATTACTCACCATCGCGGCTTCTTCTCGCCGAACTTGCTTTTTTTCCTCTCAGCCTTCCGCCGGTTAAATGTATGCCGCTCTTAAGAGCTCACCGACCGGAAGCATAGAAGATGAAATTTACTCAGCACTCTCGATCGCCCCTAATATTCGACGGCGAGCCCCGGTGAATTCGAGCCAGGGCTGATTCGACCCGAACGTGCCGGGCCTATCTACTCGATATACCGCCGGTTGCTAATTAAGCCAAACAAAGGCAAGCGTGACGATCGATTTGGGTCGTCTACGACCGACAAAATGTCACGTCGTTAAATTGTCTCTCTCGTACCTGCCTGTTCTTATTAACAACCCCGCTCTTTTGTTGCTCTCTTTCAGCCACGAATCTGCTACCGTCTTTGCTCTTTTTCGACCCGTTTATCCGGCTAAATGAAACTCTTAATAATGTTCTCGAAAGCATTCGGACGCGTACGTTCATTTAAGCGGCCCAAACTCGCGAAAATCAACGCTTTCAGGAGTTAATGATCTCCCGTATGGTGAATTACTCGAGAGGTTATTTTGCGGCTGCAAATATTTAATGTTTCATTTCGGATTCATCGTTTATTTCTACAATGAACTCTCTGAAAGCTTAATTTTTCTCGGTCCACAATTGGTATAACCGTTAATACAAATTTTAGCGTGAGACCCACTACCGATTAAATTCGAATGAGAAACAAAATGAACGTGATATGATTATAATTTACAAAATGACCTACTTGTGATTTAAATTTCGTCGGAGATTCGGTTAAAAATAAATTCAACGCTTCTAAAAAAGAGATCGACTTGTTTTGTTCAAACGATGTTTTTTAACATAATCGATGTAAATCGATACAAGGGAATGCAGTTAATCGCATTCGTGTACCAACGGAACATCAATGCACAAGGAAATTAATTATCGGGCTAATTATAACAGAAATAAACAACGCTATTATTCAATCGGTGTGTAACAACAATTACGATTTAACTGCGACGTTTATGCTCGTTTCTTCTGATAATGCAATTGAATTCAAGTCAATGCGCATCGAAATCCATTTAACCCGACACAAATAACTCTGAAAACCGATGTATCACGATGGTTAATTAACGCAGAATCGCGATCACGGATGAAAATAATTCGTGTCGCGGAAATCGACTACCATTGTCATCGATATCGAGAATGAAACGACACTTTCCCGAGGGAGAAACAATTTTCAAGGAAAGATTAGATAGAATCGAAGGGTGGAAATCGCCTTCTGACAAATAAATCAGACCTGCCGCGACAAGATGATCCTGTTAACGTTAAGTACCGTGATTTATGGGGTTGTTTGTCGCCGAGCCAGAGAAAAGGAGAATTCCTTTATCTGTAGTAATTCATTAACGGGTTGAGTGTCATAAAGGTCACCAGTGACCGGCAATTCGAGATAATAAGGAAAAATTTCAGGTATCCAACTATAAAACGTCCAGTAAATTTTCGTGACGTAAAAGTATCGTAAAGTGACGCTTGTTGCACGTCGATGTACAGCTTAGAGCTTGTTAAAAGTTACTATACAAGTGCTTTGTAAATATTTTTAATATAAAAGGATTTATAGTTAGTTGAACGAAGATGGATAAAATTTGTATAATGACTTTAGTCAATTTCGACATTTAAAAGTTCGGATAAAATTTCATGACGTAAAAGTATTCTAAAATGGGACTTGTTATACATCGTTTTAAAGCTTAAATCTTAACAAAAATGACTGCATAAATGCCCCATCAAAATTCTAAACAGAAAATGAATATTTCTGATTTGAATGGGAAGAAACAAAATTTGTTTAGTTTAACCAGTTTTGAAGTCCAAAACTTCTCTCTAATTTTCATGACATAAAAGTACTACCAAATGACACTTCAAATACGTCGTTTTAAAGCTTAAATCTTGATAAAAACGACTGCATAAATGCCCCATCAAAATTCTAAAGAAAAAATGAATATATCTGATTTGAATGGGGCAAAACAAAATTTGTTTATTCCAATTAATTTTGAAAACTGAAACTTCTCTGTAAATTTCATGACATAAAAGTTTTACAATATAACGTATATCATACGTTGTTTTAAAGCTGAAATAGTAATAAAAATGGCTACATAAATGCCCCATCAATATTTTCAATAAAAAATGATTATTTGTGATTTGAATGGAGCAAGGTAAAATTGATATCCTTTGGTCAATATTGAAATACAAACGTTCTGACTAAATATCATGACATAAAATTGTCACTAAATAATGCTTGTGATATGTTAATTTAAATCTTAAATCTTGACAAAAACGACTGTATAAATGCCTCATAAAAATTCTAAACAGAAAATGAATATTTCTGATTTGAATGGGAAGAAACAAAATTTGTTTAGTCTAATCAATTTTGAAACCCGAAACTTCTTTCCAAATTTCATGACATAAAACTATTACAAAATGACACTTGTTATACATCGTTTTAAAGCTTAAATCTTGACAAAAAAGACTGTATAAATGCACCATTAAAATTTTAAACAAAAAATGAATATTTGAGATTTGAATGGTGCAAAGCAAAATTTGAATATTCTAATCAATTTTGAAACCCGAAACTTCTTTCTAAATTTCATGACAGAAAAGTATTACAAAATGGCACTTCTGATACGTCGATTTAAAGCTTAAAGCTTAACAAAAATGAGAGCATAAACGCCCCACCAAAATTCGTCAGAGAAATATTAACGAGATATTATTTCCCCGTTCGTCCAAAATCCGTATCGAAAAAGCTCGGTGCATTAGACGCGCGGGGGTAAAATCGTTGTTTCGTGAACACCGTGTCGAAACTTTGGCGGTTTTACTCTTCGCAAGCTTGATAGAAAGCTTTTGAAGTATCGCGTATAGGTTGGCGCGTTTTTACAAATGACTGAAGAGCGCAGAAAGGTCTCGAAAGCTATGCCACTAGAGAACCGCGAAAAGGTTACCCGTGCCCATTCGTTGCAGAGTGACACAGGGTACGCCTGTGGCTTTCCATCCAACAGAAGCCAAGGGTGCTTTTTCTTTCTTTCTCCCTTTCTCTTTTTTTTGTCTCCCATCAGGCGTGTGCACTCGTTGCTTGAACGTTTCAAGCGGGTTTTTAACGGGCTCCTCTTGTTCTACGAACCGTTTCGCCTTTCTTCTTGCCTATACATTTCGATGCAGACGACCGATAAATCGCGGCATTAAGCGTTAACTCGGATCGATATGACCCGGACTTTTATCCTGTGCGCCAGGTACGGGGACCTTGTTAGTTTCCTTCGTTAAATCCGGCGATATATTTAAGTGTAACATCTTTGACCGATAGGGATCGAGTAACTGCACATCGCCTGATTTTAGAAGCTTGACACGTTTTATTTTCAACGAAATTACACGTAATATAGTCAGATCAGTCGATTGCAGAGTATGACTGATGCGGTAATTAAAATAATTGCTGTTTTTGTGCAATCAGAAATCGCAATCGAGAAAGTTCAGCGATTCATGAATATTATTTTCGCGGAATTCGCGATTGTTCGAGCATGGAAAATGTTCGAATTTCGGGAGGTGAAATTGGCAAAGAAAGTTTCGGTAATCGGATGATCACTTTAATGCGATTATGTCGAACGCAAACGAACGTTACGAGGATTACTTGAGCAATATTCGAACGTGAAAATAGCTAATTAGCAACAGACAGGACACTTTCTTTGCATATTGTATATTAGCTTGTTGCACAGAAAATGATCGATTTGTCTGATTGACTTGATGTAGCTATAACCACGCTGAAAATAGTATTCACAATTAAAAATTCTTGAGAATTATGTCGCTTTAGAAGACGTGATTCATTGGATCGTTTATTTTGAACATTGATAGATCAATTCGTGTCAGGATTTTTGAGCACTTCATTTGACAAGCTTTAAGCTTTAGTTTGTCGTACAACAAGTGCTATTTTGTAATACTTTTATGTCATGAAATTGTCTCAGACTATTCATATCACAAAATTGCACATTAGATACAGATAATAACACAACAATACCAAAACCGATAACCAGTATGTTTTTATTAAGAACAGCAAGGGGACATTTATATAGTCATTTTTAACAAGCTTTTACCTTTAAACTGACATACCATAAGTGTCATTTTGCGACACTTTTATGTCATGAAATTTAGCCGACACTATTGTATTTAAAAATTGACAGCGGTACATAAATTTCACCTCGCTCCGTTCAAATCATAAATATTCATTTTCTGTTCAGAACATTGAGGGTGCGTTTATACAGTCATTTTTGTCGAGATTTAAGCTTTAAAATGGCGTATCGTAAGTGTCATTTTGCGATACTTTTATGTCATGAAATTTAGTCGAGACTTTGATATTTCAAAACTGACTAGGGTATACAAGTATAATCTTGACCATTTAAATGCTGTGTATTCGTTTCACATTTCAAAACTTCGAAGTTCCTAAGTCCCTAAATTCCAAAGTCCTAAATTCAGAAACTCCCAAAACTTTCGCAACCCCTACATTCTAAAGTCGGAGGTTCCTAAATCTCCAAATTCCCAAAATTTGTTAAAGCGCATTTCAAATCGTAAAATTTGTTAAGACACGTTTCTTGAAATCCTCACTGATTTTCATCGACACAATCAATGCATATATTCAATTTCATCTTTTGTTTATTTACACACGAATGTTCTTGTTGTCTTTAGAAAAGAAAAGCTTGATATATTCTTTCGAAGTTACTTCTGTATTATTAATTGTTAATATTATCTATTTTAGCATGTTCATACAACACACGTGTACCACTTAGATAAAAAAATATCTATTTCAAATTGTATTAAACCAAATTAGGAGTAACCTTTCGAATGCAAGAAGGTTAATTTCATTGGTAAACTCAAAAAATTTCCCTTTCGAGAATAAAGGGGTAATTATTGCAATAACCACGTGGACCAAGTACTACAATTAATCTAAGGACACAATCGTTCCCCAGAAATTTTAAATTGCAATTGGTAATTGCGAGTAACCTTTGGAGTGCAAGGAGGTTAATTTCATCGCCAAGCTTAATCGTTCAGTTCTCGCGAAAAATTCCGCTCGAAATTCTCCGCTGGAATAATCCGAAAATTTCTGCACGCCTCCGCGAACCAATTTACTTGTTCGATTTGCCAGAAAACTAGTTTACAAGGAGTTTTCTGTTGCTCGCCGGCATCTCGTATTTCCGGCATCTTGTCTAGAGTAGAAACGGTTGGTTAACGTCAGCCACAGAAAGCTGGGACACACCGCAACGGCACAAGCGCAGCGGCATTAATCGAATTATTTCCTTTAATATTCCTGCGTCGTGTTACTCGTCGCTTTGTAAATGCGTTCACGCTAATGGTATTCCAACGGGCCAAGTAATATCCGACGATAAATTTAAATATCCGAAACTCGACGAAATAATGATGCAGTAATTCCAATACGTTACGTCCGTCCGTCCGTGCATAACACCCTTGTAATTTCGTTGAATACGTACTGTTAAAACCAAATCTGCCGACCCTGGGGGAAATATGACAACCAAGCTGGAAGAAACCTTCCACTCGTTCATTCATGACCTAATTTCGGATTCCTAATAAATTTGTAACTTCCATTTTACGGGTTCATATTTTGATTTAAATTATACGAGTTATAAGATTCCTGTAATTGTGTTGTGTAATATTCAATTATTCTGTTATTCAATTTTACGATTCCGAGTAATGTTTTTCTTTGTGTGATTTTGATTGGATATTGATTTTATACGATTGTTTGAATCGATTGTATATTGTGAAATATGGAATTGAATTTTAAGTAATTAAGTTTTGATTGACACTTAACTGTTAACTAAATTTTAAGTAATTAAGAGGGTTGAGATAGTGAGGGTATAGGAATTTGGGGATATACGAGTTTGGGGATATTGGTATAGGGGAATCTGATTTCGGGCATAGATATGTGAGAAATTAGAAATTTTGGGATGGAGAAATTTGGAAATTTGTGAATTTTTGAATTTTAATACATTGACATTTAAGAAATTATAAATTTGTAAATTTTTAACTGAAGAAATTAGAAATTTGCAAATTTGGAGTTTTTGAATTTGCAAATTAAAAACCTTGAAATCTCAAAAATCTGTACACTGAAATATCCAAAAATTTCGACATTTCAATATGCAAACACACTCCACGCAAATTAAAAAATAAAAACAACACAGTAAAAAATATTATGTATATCACTTATATCGTGTACATTCAGTCCTACACAAATCAAATTACACACAGAAGATCTTGTAACAAAACATCGTCGTCGAAATCCACTCGTGATTAGAATACCAGTTCCCAGCAACTATCACAATAAAATTACACTCCGTTTCCATGAATTTCCACTCCGACGATTGTCCGAGCACAATACGCAAATAAAACGAAATAGCACGGTAAAAAAATATTTTGAAATTTACGGATAGCATGTCGTTCCGGGTTCCGTGACTCACGTAAATGGTTTCCTGTCTCTAGTGAAGGATACGATTACCCGAAGGAAGAAGGATAGGCATTGTTGGCTGCGTGATTGAGCTTCTCTTTGAAATCGATGCGAATACAAAAGGCGTCCCAGAAGGTAAGAGAAGAGAATAAGCGAAACGCACGGAAATGAAAGGGAAACGTGCTGTACTCTCGTCTCTTCAATAAAGACAATTCTTTCGCTCGACGATTTTCATGCCTTCGTGATCTTCGAGTTTTCGAACAAGCAAATTTTCCAATTTTTATATGCACCGCTTATATTCCATAATATACATTTTCCTAATAGGTTACTGCATGAATTACAGTCTGTTCCACAAGAGCGATATCTGAGTGCAAGTAAATCTTTTCTGTAAAAAGGCAGTATAAGTACATTTAAAGAACTAATACGCATTTGCTTAATAACGTGTTCAATCACCACCATTAGCGATTATTCCTGGACATACTTTCAACCACAGCGTATGTGACAGGAAGAGATCTGCATATTTCTCGAATACGGCAAACTAGCGTCTTCAATTTTAAAATACGCTTTCCTCGGAGTTTGTACTTCATGAGAGACCAAACATTTTCGATTGGATTGGCATCGGGGGACTGAGATGGCCAATCAACACGTTGACACCATTCTGTTTTCCATTCCGTACAAACGCGGTTTCGGTGTTTGGAGTCGTCCTCTTGAAGTATCCAATGGTCTCTGGTTCTTTTAAACCAATGTTTCACCGATACTAAGAGACCCCTTTGGTACAGTTTAATCATCTGCTGAGCATTTAAATTATCCGGAAAGACGCATAAAGTAACGAAACCCCGACGCATTAAGTTCCGTAGCTCGCTTCGATCCTCGATCAGGAAGATCATGGATACAATTTGTCTCTTTATAACGTTGCTTACACTTATTTACAAATTCGACTTGTACAGATATTTTGCTGCATTTCTAACACTCATTTTTGGCCCTTTCAACCTCAAATTTTCAAATTCCTATATGCCCAAATCCAAATATCCCCAAATACCTTGATTCCCAAATTCCCACATCCCCAAATTTCTCAATTCATAAATTCCTATATCTTTAATTTCTAGATCCCGAAATCCCTATGCCCCCAAATCCCTATATCCCCCACTTCCAACGTCTCCAAATTCCCACATCCCCAAATTTCTCAATTCATAAATTCCTATATCTTTAATTTCTAGATCCCAAAATCCCTACACCCCCAAATCCAAATATCCCCTACTTCCAACGTCTCCAAATTCCCACATCCCCAAATTTCTCAATTCACAAATTCCTATATCTTTAATTTCTAGATCCCAAAATCCCTACGCCCCCAAATTCAAATATCCCCAAATACCTTGATTCCCAAATTCCCACATCCCCAAATTTCTCAATTCATAAATTCCTATATCTTTAATTTCTAGATCCCGAAATCCCTATGCCCCCAAATCCCTATATCCACTTCCAACGTCTCCAAATTCCCACATCCCCAAATTTCTCAATTCACAAATTCCTATATCTTTAATTTCTAGATCCCGAAATCCCTATGTCCCCAAATCCAAATATCCCCAAATACCTTGATTCCCAAATTCCCACATCCCCAAATTTCTCAATTTATAAATTCCTATATCTTTAATTTCTAGATCCCAAAATCCCTATGCGCCCAAATCCCTATATCCACTTCCAACGTCTCCAAATTCTTACATCCCTAAACACCTACATCCTTAAATCCCTACATTCTTGAATCTCTACACCCCAAATCAGTAAATTCCCAAAATCGCAAATTCTGAAATCCCATCATCCCCAAATACCTATATCCCTAAACCCCAGATCCCCAAATCGCTAAATCACCAAATCCCAACATTTCCAAATGCCTAGATACCCAAATCCTCAAATCTCTAAATCCCTACATCCCCCATTAATTTAACGGAATAGTGCATTATCGATTTTGTTATATAGGTTGCATATAAATTGCTTTTCATAATAAATTCATTATTATATTGCTGTAATAAAATTATGATTATCTTGTGTCACAGTGTATGCACAAAGTGATACTATATTTTTCCTATTACGTTGTTAATTTTCTAATTACGAAGCTAATCGTTGACATGAAACTGTGTGGGATGTGTATAAACATATTCAAGAATAATAATTAATTTTTAATTTTAATAATAATATATCGGAAGATCTTCAAATATAATAATAAAGATAACGAATAAAATATGAACATTTCAAGAGTTCACTTTGTGTTAAAATTGATTAGAATAAAAATTTGTTAAAATGTATTAAACATTATTGAGAATCACTTGATTTTGTGTTAAAATTGATTGGAATAAAAATTTGTAAAAATGTATCAAAATTTATTGACAATCACTTGATTTTGTGTTAAAATTGATTAGAATAAAATTATTATTGGATAATTATAGAATAAGTTGCTTTTATACGAAATTTTATAATACGTTTTTATTTAAAAGAGTTCATTATTTATTGTATTTTTATTAATCGCTGTATATTATTCTGAGATATCTTCGTTTTGTATTAGATTCATATTGGCAGATTATTTGAATAATGGACAACCATGATTAAGTAGCTGATATTATTATTCCATCCATGTATAATGGAATTCCTGTTATTTCTGACAATACACCTGACCTGAGGAAGGCTTAAGACTTAACCGACAATCCAATATCATAGTAATAATGCAAGGTGCTAATTTGAAAGCTTTGTGTGCTTTGAGAGATCAACGTCGAATAATCATAATTGAATAATTAAAATTTGAATTGGTAATATTTGAAATATCAATTCGAACGGTTCTGTAAGTTCAAATTTAAAAATACCTACATTACTATATTCTCTAGTTTTCAAATTTCCAAATTCTAAATCTTTATAATTCCAAATTTTCAAATCTCAAAATTGCTGTTAGTAAATTTATAAATTTCAAGAATCATAAATTAAAAAATTTAAAAATCCGAAAGTTTCGAATTCCCCAAATTCACAAATTCCAAAATTTCTATTATACATTCTCAAACACTTAAATTTCAAAATACCATCATTGCAAAATTTTAGACTTCCAAAATTTCTAAATTTCTAAATTCAAAAATTCAAAAATCCCTAAATCCCTAAAATCCTAAATTCCAAAATCCCAAAATTCCAAAATTCCAAAAGCCTCAAATTCTAAAATCCCAAAATTCCCAAATTCCTAAATCCCTAAATTCCAAAACCCTCAAATTCCAAAATCCCTCAAATTCCAAAATCCCAAAATCCCAAAATTCCAACATTCCAACATTCCAAAATTCCAAAACCCTCAAATTCCAAAATCCCTAAATCCCAAAATTCCAAAATCCCAAAATTCCAAAATCCCAAAATTCCAAAACCCTCAAATTCCAAAATCCCAAAATTTCTAAATTCCAAAAACCCTAAATCCCAAATTCCAAAATCCAAAAATTCGTAAACTCCAAAATTCTCAAATTCCAAAATTCCTACAATCCCAAATACATAAATTCCAATCTCTGAATTTTCCAAAATCCTAAAATTTTCAAACCCCAAATTTCCATTTCCCTCTCTAAATCCTCCAAAACACTCCAAATTCCCCGTCTCCAAATGTGAACCAACTAATCACTCACTCAGCAGCGAAAAACACGTAATCAACTATACAACCCACTGCCCCGGTAGAAAATTACTCACGGAACAACTCGGTGCAGGCGTACTTATCTTCATTACAGAGTCCAGTGTTTAGATCGAGCACAGTGACGACGAGTGAATTTACATGAATCACGGGGTCTAACCGGCAAACAATAACGCATGAATTCCATCGAATCAGCGATACAACGTTTACTGTGAATCATGGTGGCCAGAAACGATCCACGGTTGCGTATAGGCAGTTATGCCATCGGAATGTTCGTAGAATTCGCGGTATTGTCATCGATTGCTAGCTACGTACACGTAATAACCTGCTAGGATCGAACACGTCCTACCGGTGTACTTCCACGCGATTAACGACGTTTTTCCCCCCATACAAAGCTGATACAATATGGATTACAAGCTGAACGCGCCATCAAACTGTTGTTTCCCAAACTTGCCGAGAATTTCAACCGGGTCAACAGATGACGGTGTTCGCGCAAAAAAAAAAAACTGCTGGTCACCTTCGTAAACTCGTATGAGCACGTGTTCTGTTATCGAATTCTGCCGGAAATCATCGAACATTGTTTCAAAAATTCGGAACTTGTCCCGTGACTGTAATATGTTGTATCTTGCTGGTTATTGGAAGGAAATTTCAGAACAGATGGATCAAGCTTAATCTGAGTTCAATTTTATGTGTCATCAAAAACTACTGAACATGTTAGGGCTTAGAATGCATATTACAACGAGAGGATTAGACAAGTTTCCAGCGTACAATACAATTTTTCCTTCCTTCATATTTATAGTTTTAAATCAAATTTACCCGTGGTAGCAATAAGACACGAGTCATTTCTAGCGAGTATTTTTTGGTTTATCGTTAGTCACATGTGGTTGTCACACCCTTAAGCAGTAGTCTTTTCTTTGCAGTTTTCTATTCGTGTCGAAGTATTGCTTGTTTTATTACTTGCTTAGGCCACTTTGGGGAAACAGACCCACTTCATACGTCACTCGCATTTCCCCACCCGAATTTTAGCTAAACCAATAGAAAATCAGAAACTGTTTTCCTTCAGCAATGTCACAAAAATTGTACGCCCAGAGCTTTTGTAAAACGTAAAAAATTTTCGAAGAGATACTCTCGTCATTAAGTACATAGCAAAATAAACTAGTCGTTCGAAGTGAAATTCATTTCTTAGATACAGTCCACTTATATTCACTTATTGGGAAACTAATTCCACGCGTCTAATCGTCACTATTGCTGACGTTGCGACGCACATACTATCCCTAAAGGTTAAATCCACGTTACAAGAACGTTATGGGAGAATTCATCGTGGAAACGTGGGTGAATCTCGCAGAATTTGTTATTAAACGATTACACTCTCCCGGTGCGAAGTCGCTTGTTCACGATCGCAGTCCCGCTCGAACCCATCACTCTAATTGCACCGTGTGATTCGTTAATAATTCAAGAACGAAGCCTCAAACCCCATTTTTGCAAAGGAAAAAGTTGTTCAGAATCACCTTAGCTACAATCCCTTTCCAGGAGTTGAAGCTAGTTGTGAGACATCTCGTATTTCTCCGTGTTTAATCGTCACTTGCTGACGCTGCTCACATACATTAACAAAACAGTTAAATGTCCGCTGCACAAGTATCGAACTGTAAGTTACACAATTTAAGATGCTTTTCTTGAAATGCGTTGATTTTCATCAATACGAGGAATGCAATTATATGTTCAATCATTTGTAATCATTTTTAAATTTAAATTAAGCCCACAGGTAGGTTTAATGTTAATTAAGTCACGCTATACACGAGGAATATAATTTAACGGAAAATGCAAAATATGTTTGATGAAACGCACAGCGAAATTCGTCGATATTATCGTAAAATGTTAATGTGCCTGTGTAACTCAAGAGAAAATATTTATCCATTTACGGTAATGTGTTTACAATAATCCCCGAAAGGATTTCGGAGCGGTTTTTCGGGTAAATTTATACTCCTTCATGGATCGTTTATCATGCACGACGTAAAGAATAGCAGGATAAAATCCTGAGGGAGTCATTGGCCCAGAATAATCCGTGAATACTTAAAAAAAAGGAGAAGAAGATAAAGAGAAAAAAATGATTGGGAAGGATAAGGAGGCAGCGACCCATTATATGAGCATCCATCACGATTAAGGTGTGATAGAAGGAAGGTAAGTCTATTTTCCGTCACTCTTTAATTGGTTCCTCGGTTTTAATTAAAACTTCCTGCAGAAATTGCGTTAAAAGTTCACTGACCATCGACTTCGCTACCAAAGTATATCAACTTCAATTATCATTCAGATTACCTAAACTAAAATATTTCTAACTCTATTATAACGTTGATTATACCATTTTAATGCGATCGCGTAATTGCTTTTCACTTAATAATGTGAATGATAGCGTTTTAACGAGGTGGAAATATTCTAATTTTTGAGATTAAAAGGATGATGGAGGAATATTTAAAGTGCAGAGAAGTTTTATATACAATATTTGCAAATTTGCGGAATTCAATTTGGCAAATTTAGTAATCCCAAAATTTGAAAATTTTTCCAACTTTTACAATTTAAAAATTATCAAATTTTTATATTTAGAAAGTTTCACTTTCTACATATAAAAAATTCAAATTTTCTAATCTTCAAACCACGATATTTATAAATTTACAAATTACTTAATTTTTAACTTGTTAAATTTTTATACTGACGAATTGTTAAATTTCAAAATTCTGAAAATACAATTCCCAAATTTCAAAATTCCAAAAGTCCATTATCCAAATTTTTAAATTCATGAATTCCTAAATTATCATATTTCAGTAATAAAAAATTCCAAGTTTCTAAATTCTGATATTACCAAATTTTCAAATTCCAAAATTGGAAAGATCAACTTTCAAATTCCAGAATTCCTAATTTTCCAAAGACCTAAATTTCCTGTATTTCTAATTTTCCCAAAATCGTCTATATATCCTCATTCCATTTTCAAATGAAATATTATGAAATCTCAAAGTTTCGAATACCCAATTTTCAAATTACAAATCATAAAATCCCAAACATTCAAATTTCCTATACTCCACTTTTCAATCCTCAAATTCCCAAATCCCAAGTCTCCAGATTCTCAACTCCCAACATCGAAAACTCCGAACCACGATTCCACAATGACTCCACGAACCCTGCATCCGAGCCTAAATATCGATCACACGAATGACTCACACGGCAAAGTACGCCACCTCGCTTCCCACTAGGAATCCCTAATTTGTTTTCTCTTTACCTGTATCGACTGTTTCCAAGACAGCCATAAGTTATCCGGTGGATCTTCGACAGAGTAAATCTCCGTTCACATTATTCAGCATAGAGCAGCGGGAGGTCTAAAAACCGAGTCCTGCGGGAGCCGTAGATCGAGCATCGGACAGCAATGCCAATGAATCCGTGAGTAGGTCTCGGAATGTGTGCGGAAAATCGTCGGTAAGTCAGGAAAAATGCGAGGGCAGACGAGCGGGCCTGAATGGCCCTGGGGGATATCGCGTGTGACGGTCGATGGAAGGGCAGAGACATCGAGGGCGGGCAAACAGCCCGCTCGCGGGGAGAAAGAAGGATAGCTGCGGAGTGAATCATCGGGTCACGCGACTAAGAACCCCCTTTACGCCATCATAGTTCGGTACCAACCGGTGCCATTCGACCCTAACCCACCCTAACGTCGACAACGAGACAGAAAACTACCACAACTTGCCCCTTTCTTCCCTCCTTTCATTTCGGACTTTCTTCGACCACGCTTTCATTTCCTCCGAGGTGCTTTCTACTCTTTGTTGCTGCACGCCTCGGATTAAGTGCCGTTCGATTATTGCCACTGGGGGAAGTTTTTGTACTTCGCGATTGTGGAAGCTTCGGAAACAATGTTTTTATTAAACGGAGAAGTTTTGGGGAGAGAATACTGACGTTTTGTTCTCGAGTTTGCGGATTTTTTAACTTTAGAGTTTTAGGATTTTTGATTTTTGGATTTATTTGAGTTTTTGGATTTTGAAGTTTGGAGTTTTAGGGATTCCAGATTTGTGGATTTATGAGGATTGGATTTTTTGGATTTTTCAGTTTTGGAGTTTTAGGGATTTTAGATTTTTGAGATTTGGGATTTTTGAATTTTTGAAATTTTTAATTATCAGATTTTGGAGTTTTGGCACTTTCAAATTTTCGAATTATGCAATTTTGCGATTCTGAAATCGATAAATATTTTAAATTCTTAAATTCCTCAATTTCCAGATTCTCAAATTCTTAAATTAGAAAATTCTAAAATTAGAAAATTGAAATAATTGAAAATTGAACTTCTGAAATTTAGAAATTAAAAAATGTTGGAATCTAAAAATTGTAGTTTTCTAAATTCAAAAATCTATAAAATTAGGCATCCGAAAATTTAGAGTTAACAATTGAGAAATTTGAAAGTGTAAATTCGTAAATTCAGAAACTTGAAAATTCAGGAATTTCAAGATTTGGAAATTTGGAAATTTGAAAGCTAGAAATTTTGAGAATTTCAAGATTTGTTAGATAGAAAATTGGGGAACTCAAAAATTAAAAAATACGAGAATTAAAAAATTAAAAAATTCAAGAATTCAAGAATTCAAGAATTCAAGAATCCAAGATTTCAAAAATAAAAAAATTAAAAAGTTCAAAAATACAAAAATTAAAAAATTAAAAAATTAAAAAATCTAATAAACAGCTTGCATCTGTCACATCCCTAACCTTAAAAATAATCTTAGAACCAGGGTACCTCACACACCCCACACCTCCCTGCAACCCCTGGAAATAAGATTAGACATAATTTCAGCGGAGAATCGAACTCGGAGCAAGTATACAGAGGGATTTGACTGTAACCTGATCAATAAATAATGATGCCTAGGTAACAGGAAGGTTGTTCGAGAGTTCAAAAAGTTTTAATCGATGTTAAACGCGACACAGAAGGTGGTATCTTCGTTCGGGTTTCAGGATGGCGTAACTTTGAAATTTATAACGTTGCCGGTGGCACTTTACACCGGCTGTCGATTAAATTCCCCGATGGGAGAACTTCCGATCCGATTTTCTCCCGCATTGAATGTCCGCGTTAATTTCGATCGAACCTGATAAATACCCGATACACCTGACGCTCTGTTATTTTTACACCGCTTCGACAATTTTACGACCCAAATAATTATCCTGACATTCGTCCGAGCTATCGATGTCTGACTAACCTAATTTTTCTCTTTTGTCATTTCGAATTTAACGACCTCATTTTTGTTCGTCGTTTATGGTCACGTTTACGGTGGAAATTCGGTAATTGTTTACGGAGAGGTTTCTGGGTCTTTAGGTATTTTGGGGTATTTTTAGGGAATATCAATAACAATTTTTTGTCCTTTCATCCCTGGAAAATTTGGTACATGGTGTAAAAAAAAATGAGACGAAAGTTTGTGCTAAAAAATTTTAATGTAAGAGGTAGTTGTAGGGTAGTTGCTATTCTTGAAATTTTAGAGAAATATTAGTTTGAAATTTTTGGACAATGGCATTTTCCATTTCGAAGTTTGAGAACTGATAATTTTAAGAATTTGGAATTTTGAGAATTTTTATAATTTTGATATTTGAAAATTTCTAAATCTAGCAATTTTAGGATTTCCATATTTGAAACTATAAGAATCTACAAATTTTAGAATTTAAAAAATGCAAGACCCGCCATTTTAACCTATCTGAACTAATCGAAGTAGATTCAAGTGAATTTAAGTATTCCCTACAGTATTCCCTACATCAAACATACTAAATAAATCCTCACAAAATATCAGCAGTATCCCAATCGGAGTACTCGTAGCAAGCATTAATTACCATCGAAACTAAAAACCGTATTGCATTCGCACGAAACCCTTGACGTGTGTCTAGAAAACAGAAGGGCGGGCAGGCAGAGTTAATGGAATTTTAAAAATATAATTAAGCCGAAAACGAGCAATTTCCCAAACGAGTCCGCTTTCAATTGTATCCGTAACGCGTGGCGTACAAAACTGAGGAAAAATAATTCAGCCCCTGGCTGAGGGGTTGATTGAGATTCGTGTTTATACCGTGTCGGATACGATGCTAAATAAAGCAGAAATTTTACAGTTGACCGTTTTAGTCGTGGAAAAGCGTGTTTCAAATATCACAGCAACACAAATGATCCGCGCTGATGCATATTCACTAACTCGATCCTCGGTAATTATTTCCTCTCTTTGCTGCGTTCGTCGAATCGATAAAAGTAATGCTATCTACTCTGTGTTCGACGGAAACGGAAAAATACAGGGTGTCACAACTAGCTTCAACTCCTGGAAAGGTGTTGTAGCTAAGGTGATTCGGAACAACTTTTTCCTTTGCAGAAATGGGGTTTGAGGCTTCGTTTTTGAATTATTAACGAAAAACGCGGAGCAATTAGAGTGATGGGTTCGAGCGGGACGGTTGCGGTCGTGAACAAGCGACTTCGCGCTGGGACAGTGTAATCGTTTAATAACAAATTCTGCGAGTTTCACCCACGTTTCCACGGTGAATTCTCCTATAACGTTCTTGTAACGTGGATTTAACCTTTAGGGATTGTATGTGCGTCGCAGCGTCAGTGAAGTGAGTGAAGTCACGAGAAAATTTTACTGGAATGGATTATATTTATACAATAGGTGAATCTGATTTAAATTGCTTATCGCTTACGAAAATTGATAAACTAAACATTACTATTAATTTATTTACTCGCTTTGTGATTTAACTTTTACATGGTGCTTGTTCACGACGGAACAGCCGTTACGTTCAAATCCATCGCTCTAATTGCTCCGTGTTTTTCGTTAATAATTCAAAAACGAAGTCTCAACCCCCATGTTTGCAGAGGACTAAGTTGTTCAGAATCGCCTCAGCTACAATCCCTCTGGGAGTTACACTAGTTGTGAGACACCCTGTATACACGTTACGAGAGGAGAAACAAAGAGAGAGAAAAGCAATGGAAAGCAGCCCTTGAACGTGGTCTACGTTACGACACTGGAGTGTCGCTCGATTATTAACTCCGAGGCACAATAGCGTTAATAACTCTAATTAATGCCCGTAATTACGACGTGCCGTTCTATTGGCAGCTACGACGAGACACCAGGGGCCGTTTACGTGCGTGATGATTCTTATCGATACGTATATTGACCGGTAATGAAGTCTTTCGACGCGAATGAAGTCTTGTTTCGGTGCTAGGGCACCCCTTTTTGATTCAACCCTCTGTATCCGAAAGGTGTGTGGCTTCGTACGGAAAATCGTTGTGTGTAAGACTTGTATTTGACAATTTACGTTTCTGTTGCGATGGTTGTTACAAAACTGCAGTCACGCACAGAGTACCGATGTCAACCCACGAGTTGGCGCGTGAAGATGTGTTTGGAAGAGCTACTCCAATTGGTCAGAATAGAGAAATAGACTAGAAGCACCACTATCACATACACTCGTAATTAACACAACTGTCATCCATATATGCCACAAATTTCAATAAAAATCTATCAGCTATGTTAAGAGTTTCTTCGCTAACCTAATTGAAAATACTCGTCCTAACTATTTGGAACTGTGGATAAATGTAAGAAAATATTATAAGAATATTCGATAGGATTTGTTACAACTGACAAAACTACTCGACAAAGTTTTCAACTGCATGTGGTACTCAACGCGTCAAATAGAATAGAAAAATGGACGCCTCACACGTATTTTCTGCGGTAGCATTGGCTCGAGTTCGCGTACCAATTAGGCGAAAAACGACAGGCAAACGTCTCGAGAGTGAGATACTGCGAATTGCTGCAGTTGTTATTGTCATTATTCTTATTTGCCGAAATGCAATTGGAAATGTTCACGGTGGGGCTTCTTTTACTTTGGGTCTCGCGCCAACACGTGGGTTGACATCTTATTCTTCATCCTACCGTTACTCACCAAAGGTGACACATTTAACCCCTTAACCTATCATTTCAACAGTTGCGTCAGAGTTAACTAATGATTGCTGCAATGACAAATAAGGAAAATTGAAATGTTAGGTATATTTTGGATTTGGGATCCTTGATTATGCAAAGTGCAATTCGTATTAAACTCCAGGCTTGATCATGCTGCGAATACAATTTTGGTTTGTTGGATCTAAAGTGTGATGTCACGAGTGTGACACAATATGATCAAAGGGTACCAATTTGAACGGGTATTTTTTAATCATATCTAGAGCATGTGGGGTATAAACGCAGCTGAACGGAGAATAGCGGCAAATACTAGAGAAATAATAACGTCAGAATTTAGTCAGACTAGTCAAAATAGTGCAAGAAAGGGTTCAATCAGCTGTGAATAAACTGAAAATACGCCACAGGATGTACCGATATTTTGGATATTGCTAATAGAACCTATTTGAACTTGCACAAAGTGTCTCAGAAAAAAAGTTCCTAAACTCAAACTCCGATCCTCCATCTCCCAAGTCCTAACCTTTAGCACTCGAACCTATCATCTCCAACGCATACCTAACATTTGACCCACTCCAGCCGTTGCACGTTCACGGCAATTTCATCCATCAGAATTGAAGCATCATCCTCTCTGCTGCAAAGTCATCTAAGAAGCAAGGTGTACACTCCGGTCGGTGGAAAGCATCGGCGAAATAAAGAGGGCTACGAGTGGAGAAGAAACGCCATAGAAGGGGAACACGTAAAGGAAAAGAGACGAGAAACAACGAGGTCTGTGGCTCTGTACCAGCACGGTCTGTCACGAATTGCCTTGTTTTCCTCGTGTACACTTCGCTCGGCTCGCGCTCACACACACGCGCGTCCACACATCCACACGTACACACAATACATTGTGCGGCGCATTCGAAGTCGAGTCAGGGTCTGCAACCAGTTCTCTCTGTCCTCGTCTGTTCTTCGTCTCTTTCTACGATTCTCTTCGTCTCCTGCACTCGTCTACCTGGTAAAAGCTGCGGAGATCTGGTTTACCTACGTGATTCGCGTTCCTGTGTACACACTGTGTTCCACGGAACGTTGTTCTCAGCGCGAACCGCACGAAACTGGGCCGTCCATTAAAAGGTCACTTTTCGCGTTTTTCCGATCCTCGATATTTCGTTTGCTCGCGATTGGATTCCACATTTGTGGGATTTCGATACAGGTTTTCCCGGGTGGAGGCTGACGAGGTTTCTTACAGATGTTGACGAGGGGACGTTGAGGGTGCTGCCCTCTGATGGATGAATGTGCGCGCTGGGGCCTGAAGGCGCCATCTTTTTTTCGTCTGTTGGTGATTTGTGGGGACCGTAAGTTTGATGGGTGATATTAGGAAAATTTCGTGATTATTCTGGGTACGTTTACTGGGTGATTGGGAAATATGTTCGCAGAGTCAGATATGTTTTGAATAAATGGAATAATAAATATATTTAGAGCATCTAAAGTACCTAAGTACTTTAAAGTTTCTATGATATTTAAAATCTGTAAAATCCCTGGAATACCAAGAAATCTGTAAACCTTTAGGATTCCAAGGATCCTTGTAATACAAAAATCCCTAAAATCCTCAGTGTACTTACTGACCTAGTAGTCCTAAAATATTTGAATCTCAATACGTTCTAAAATCCCTACTATCCTTAGAATCCCTAGACTGTGTATGATCTTAAAACTCTGTAAAATCCCTAAAATACCCAGACATCTTAATACTCTTAATATATCAAATATCCTTGTAATACAAAAATCCCTAGAATCCTTATCACTCTTAGATACTTTACAATCACCACAGCACTTGAATCCCTACAAAAATCCCTAGAATCTTCAGAATCCTTACTACCATTTTTAAAATCTGTAAAGACCGTAAAATACCCAGAATAGTTCAGAGATTTGAGTGTACGGCCGGTAATAAGTATTTTTAGCGTGGGAGAGTCGGAAGAAAAAGAATAGTAAACAGATGGTCAGAATTAATTGGAATGGCTACGTTGGACTCTTTCTTTGTCGTTCATTATCGATCCATCAAACGGTCACGCTTGAAATTAACCTGTACACAGAGAACACTCGTACAGAAATGCAATTGCAACAAATGATCCTCGGCTGTACAAGCTCATTACGCACGAGGCAATTAATTGGTCACGTAATCGCTTCAGTTCCCGCATTTCGGTGGCTTTCACCTTTCAGTCGCGATATTAACTTCAAGTGTTTGCATAAAAACTACATATCATCGGCTCATATCAATTCTACTTTTCAGCAGTACGTTGCTTAACGGAAAGATTGCTTATCTGCATAATTGGATCATTTAGTATCGTTAGGATACGATCTGTGCATTAGGTAATTTCTGAATTGTTAGATTCTTTAATTTGCAAGCTCTTGACTTCTCAAGTTCTTACATTTTTATTTTTGCGAACTTTTCTCGTCTCAGATCCTCAAAATCTCACAGTCGCAAATTCTCAAATTTTCAAACTTAAATATCCAAATTCACAAATTTTCAATTTTTGAAATTTGTAAATTTTCAAATTTTGAAATTCTTTAATTCTCAATTACACAAAACTTTCAGTTTCTCAAATTCCTACATTTTCAAATTTTTCAAATTCTAAAAATTTCAAATTGTTATACTCTTAAATTCACAAAACCATAATTTTCAAGTTCATAAATTTTCAATTTGTGAAATTGTTAAACTCTCCAATTATCTAATCCTCAAATTAAAAAATTTCTAAATTCCAAATCCTTAAATTAGCAAATATTAGACTTTTCAAATTTCAAAACTTCTGAATTTCAAATTTTCTAAATTTCTAAATCACTCAATTTCAAAATTTCTAAATTTCTAAATTCAAATGTTTCTGAGAAAATATCGATAGACCATAGTAGTACCACTAATTACAACAGGTGGGAATACAACGCGTAGAAATACAAAACGTGGTAACAGAACGTGTGAAAATACAAGGCGTAGAGGTATGCAAAGCAATGGAAACACGAAACGTGAAATTACGAAACATGGAAATAGAATGTATGGAAATGCGGTGCGTAGATACACAAAGCGTGAAAACACGAAACGTGGAAATAAAACGTGTGAAAATACAACGAATAGAAATGGAATATGTAGAAGTATATGTCTCGAAATAGAACGTATGAAATTATAAAACATAGAAATACAAAACGTAGAAATACAAAGTGTTGAAATATAAAACGTAAAAAAGAATCCTGTGAAAATAGTGAGCGTGGAAATACAACGCGTGAAAATATAAAACATAGAAATGCGAAGCGAGGAAATACTAAGTGTGAAAATACGAAGCGTGGAAATAGAAAGCGTGAAAATATAAAACATACAAACACAAAACATAGAAATATGGCAAATGAAAATAGAAAGTGTGGAAATACAACGCGTGAAAATATAAAACATAGAAATGCGAAGCGTGGAAATATAAAACGTAGAAATACGTCGAGTGGAAATAGAAAGCGTGGAGATACTAAACGTGGAAATACAAAACGTAGAAAAACGACGAATGGAAACAGTAATCATAGAAATATAAAACGTAGAAATACAGAACGTAGGAAAACGACGATTGGAAACAGTAAGCGTTAAAATATGAAACGTAAAAATACAAAGTGTACAAATACCAAAATGTAGAAATACGTCGAGTGGAAATAGAAATCGTGGAAATACTAAACGTGGAAATACAAAATGTACAAAAACGACGAGTGGAAACATAGAAATATAAAACATACAAATACAGAATGTAGAAAAACAGCGAATGAAAACAGTAAGCGTTAAAATATGAAACGTAAAAATACAAAGTGTACAAACAGAAAACACTGAAATACGACGAGTGGAAATAGTAAGCGTGGAAATATGAAACTTAAAAATACAAAACGTAGAAAAACGACGAGTGGATACAGTAACCGTAGAAATATAAAACGTAAAAATACAAAGCAACAATAAAACACAGAATCACGACAAGCGAAAATAGACAACGTGCAGATATCTAGCGTGGAAATAGAAAGAGCCGAAGTACAGCAAATAACAATACGGTAAGTCTGTAATGAAAACGATGCAACAAATAAAGAAATAACACCAGGAGCTGACACAACCACCACGAAAATTCGTCCCATCTGGTCCATCTTACGACAGTCACGGGTGTCCCATAAAATTCGACGGAATCCCGTTAGGGAACACGACGAGTGTATATCGACCCGGAGCCGATTACGAAAACGGCGTTTTAACTTAAGTGGAAAATGTCCGTTCAATCTGCATCCTTTTGATTCACGGTGACGTATCGCACAAGTAGAAGCAATTCCATGGAAATGATCGTGTAAAAGAGAATGAATAAAGTATGGTACAGAGGAAGAGACGGTCTCTATGTGTAATTTCCTCCGAGTATCTGGAACATTCTCATAATTTTATGATAGTCCACTAACCCGTTTACACGCGAAAGCAGCTTCTAGTCGCGTGTTAGTGGAACTATTTTCTATGGGTGTTATCAGCGGATACGGGAGATATTCTTTTTCGATAGTTCGCTGAAAAATCTTCGACTGAAAAATGGACTAGCATTTCATGACCCAGCTGCTGGATAGGAAGATCATATTTATCAATGAAATGGTCCTTTATCAGAAGAATGAACCTAAAGGTACGGCAAAAGAATTCCGATCGTTCTTCATGGTTCGGGATTCTTAGCTTAAAGGGTTTTATTAACATTCTTTCTTAACGTTTTATACAAATTCGAGATCGATCCTTCAGTTAATGGGATTTTTATCTGGGCTTCGACGTTACGGGGAAGATGGATGTACATGATAACACGCCAATGAGATAAAGATTCGGATTTCATGGTTCGGAAGGTTTTGAGTATTTGAGAGGTACAAGTTTTAGAAATTTAGAAGTTTAGAAATTTCGGAACATGGACATTTGGGAATTTCGAAAGATGAGAATTTGGACAATTTTGTCAAATTTAGGGACCTGGATATTTGCAAATTTAAAAAATTTCGAAATTAAAAATGCAATACTGATGATGCGACTACAAACTCGGAAAATTTCGCATGTTTTATCATCACGTGTTATATTTCCACGCATTATATTGCCACGTCGAATACGCTTGTAAATCCCGTATATCTACGCGTCCTATCGCATATATTACCACGTCAAGAAATTCTGCATAACCGAAACAAGAAACAGTATATACATGTAATATATCCAACTGAGAAATCAATTTTCGCGTTACCGTATATAGAATATTCCGTATATACGATAAAATAGGAAAACTAGGTCGTAATAATTGGATATCGTTGATAATTAAAATTTCTATCAGCCGAAAACGGACCTGTTTGAACGGGCCGATACGAGAATTTTGTTAAAGGATCCCTAGATTCAGCTAAGTTTGATAAACGATCGAACGATCGACACTTTGCGAACGACGGCACCGTTATTATAGTCGGGTCGTATCGAATTATAATGTCACGATATATTATCCGAGCCGTGATACATCGCGGTGGATATTTGCCATGGCAGCACGAAATATTCTATTCATAATTGAAACCACCTTTTCGTTGCTGTCTCGTTTGTTGACTCGGCCAGACGCTGACTGATGTTGAAGCTTTGCCACGTCGTTGCATCCACGCTTTTCCTGTCCCAAGATTTCACGAGATTAAGCGTGGAGTAAACGTTCTCCTTTAGCGACTATTTTTACCGCAATATTTCAGCTGCGCGACATTTTTTTACCCAGTTTAGCATTCCGGCTTTTTAAGGAGACACTTTTACGAATTAAATTGTTGTCGCTGAAGAAACCGCGTCAATTAACTGTGTACACATATTCGTCAAATTTTTAGTTAATTTTCATTAATTCTGACTTTATTTTAAAGCGAAATTTACATTTCGACCAAGTATCGTCAACGACGAGTTATACAGCTTTTAACATGCTCCCAGTCGATTCTACGCGTGAAAAATTATCGAAAACGATACCAAACACGGTTATTATCGATTCGACGATCGACGTCGACAGGTTCCCGTCGCCAGATCGCCGCCAAAATCTATACAGCAAATTTAGGGTGTCTCTCGAGTGCACCCTCAAAATTTCAAGCGAAAAGACGCAAAATTGCGTCCGGTAGCGTAGAGACAAACGAACAAATCACCACGTTCGACAAATGTGCTATTGTAATTATTACAAGCCTCATAAAATCAGCGTCGTTTCCGATGAAATCGTTCGAACGTGTTCAAGGTTTAGATTCGCAATAATTAACTGACCAAATAGCCGAACCTGTTATTGTCAAATCGGTTAACCAATTATCGGTCGTAATAACTAAACCACGTTTGGTTACATGACCCAAGTTTGGCAATCTTTTCGTACGTTACGAGGCGCGTATATCGCGGTGGATAAAGAAGCACGTCAGTATCAAAACGATTACCCTTATTTCACCGGTATAAAACGGTGTCTGGCGATAAAAAGCTCGGTTCCACGACATCGATCAACCTAAATAACGCGACGTGGGCCCTCGATTCGAGTATATCGACGGTAATGACGATGATACCTTTCGATGCGTCGAATATGATCGAAGCAAGCGAGATAGAGAGCGTGTTAGTGTTAGAGAGCTAACGACGCGAGTGCAGCTCCTAAGGCGAGGCGTAATCAGGCGCATTTGTCACCGAAGAAAAACGCCCGCGCCTCGTTGTCGACTACACCCGTCGCCGATTCGTCATTGCTAATGCTTCCTGCCTTCTTCTGTCCTCTCCTTCTTCTTTACGCTCCTTCTTCTCGTGTTTTCTCCTCTTCTACGAGCGCGATTACTTCATTCGAGTGGACGAGAAGAGGAGAACGCTGCCAAGGCCACGTGCAGTCATTGATGATGCGGCCACGAGGAATTGTACGATCAATCGAACGCGGAATACTGTGTGTACACTCGGATGCAGTATTGACTGCCTTCGGATGAGATGTGCGGATACTTGGCAGATTTTTGATTCGCTACTTTTTATATTTTTCGAGTTGTGGGTTTATGATTTCGAATTTTTTATGTTCTGAATTTTTTTATTTTTAGTGGGAAAATTTTCGGGGTTTCGGGATATATGGTTTTGAAGTTTTTTAATTTTTAAATTTGTAAATGTTGAGGTTCTCAATTTTTCAATTTTTCAATTTTTCAATTTTTCAAGTTTTTCAAGTTTTTCAAGTTTTTCAAGTTTTCAAGTTTGCAAGTTTCCACTTCTTCAATTTGTGAATGTTTTCAATTTTCAGGTTTTGAAAAGTTTACCTTTATAATTCTTCAAGTTTTCAAATATCAAAACTTTTAGGTTTTCAAGGTTGAAAATGTTCAAGTATTCAATTTTTCAATATTTCAATTTTTCAAGTTTTCAAGTTTTCAAGGTCTGAAATGTTCGAGTTTGCAATTTTCCAAGTTTTGATGTTTTAAGTTTTAAAAGTAAAAAAAATTTCAAGTTTAAAAGTTTCCAAATGTTCAAGTATTCAATTCTTCAATTTTTAAAGTTTTCAAGTTCTCAAATTTTCAAATACTTCAGATTGCAATTTTTCAAATTTCCAAATTTAAGTTTTCAAGTTTCCAAATGTTCAAGTGTTCAATTTTGTAAATTCTCAAGTTTTCAAATATTCAAGTTTGCAATTTTTCAAATTTACAAGTTTCCCAAATTTGAATATTCTATAATATCGACAATTTGATAATTTAAAAATATGAAAATTGAACAATTTAAGAATGTGATAATTGCAGAGTATTGAAATTTGAGAATTCAGAAAATTGAAGAATTGAAAAGCTGAAAAACATGCAGAGAGATGTTTCAACAAACCTGCCAAACTCCTTTTATCTTTTATCGCTGAAGCGAACGTCGTATTAAAAGAAAATATTTGAGAATAACGATGTTCCGTTGCTCTTTCTATGACGTTTTAACCGAGTTTTTATAAAGGACACTTTCCACTGGATAGAACTCTTTGCATACGAAAATTGAACTACGTTATTGTTCGTTTGATTACTGGCAGATTGGCTTCGTCTGTGTGCTTTTATTCACACACAACTTATTTTCAATATCTATATCTGTCAAAATAGATCTATCTCTACATATATCGTAGACTTTTTAATATTTTTTTATGGAATCATGTTTGTAACTTGTAATTGAGAAATTCAATTCACAAACAATGAAAGACAAAAAGTAATAAAAATGAAATATAAAATAATTCACAGACAGAATAAAAAATGAATTCATTTCACAAAGAATAAAAGAAGCAGTTTTACAACTTGACACAAAAAGCGAAAAAAAAAAAAATTGTAATTACGACATGAACACCTTTTAATTCCAAAAGGTATAAGTCTATTGAATATGCAGGATAGGAGAGAATCCGTCGTTAGAAAGGAGAAAATCAAGGGTCACTAATGACACAAACGAGTTGCTCTTTCCCGGGCAAACGAAGCTCGAAACCAAGAAAATTTATTCCATAATTTCGAGTGATTCTTCCACGAGGCATTATTATTCCCTCGAATTTGCCCGCAGCCTGTGTATATCTTTGATATTTCTAAGTACAGGGAAAGCAGGTAGTTAGAAAACATACATAACTTTCCGGCAGATCTAATAGTCTCTCAAAACTTCATCGTGCGGTCTCGCGTGAGATGCTGATTTAATTGGGTCATTAATATTTATGCGTCTTTATTATCGAGACGTTGTTTTTGGTAATTGTTCAACCTATATCTCGATCCAACTTGGTTTTGAGGCAATAACTTCTTCGATTTTTTATTGTCGAATGACTAGTTTGAATCAATAAGTGGAACTGCTAGTTTAAATTGATAAATGGAAATACTGGTTTGAATCATTGAATGGAAGTACTAGTTTGAATCATTGAATGAAACTGCTAGTTTAAATTATTAAATGAAACTACTAGTTCAGATCGTTAAATAAAACTGCTAGTTTAGATTGTTAAATGAAAAGACTAGTCTGAATCATTACATGGAACTGCTAGTTTAAATTGATAAATGGAAATACTAGTTTGAATCATTGAATGGATGTACTAGTTTGAATTCATAGATGGAAACTACTAGTTTGAATCATTCAATGGAACTGCTAGTTTAAATTACTAAAGGAAACTACTATTGTAAATTATTAAATGCAACTACTAATTTGAGTTATTAAACAAAAATACTAATGTAAATCTAGTTTAAATAATTAAACTACTAAATTAAATTAAAATGAAACTACTAAAACTAATCTATCTAAATTAATTCTTGAAGATGGTAATGCTTGTTGAATTATGAAAAAAAAAATGTGTTTTGTTCATAAAAACAGGTTTAACTTGAAAACAATTACTCAAATTAACTTTAAAACAAATTTAATGCCAGAACAATTATTTAAAATAATTTTCAAACAAACCTCATTTCACAACTGTTCTTTAAAATAATTTTCAAATACATCTAATTTCACAGAATTTATTTAAAATAATTTTGAACGACATTTGATTTCACAACAATTATTTAAAACAATTTTCAAATAAATTTTAAAACTTCTAAAAATTCTAGAAACGTTCAAAAATATAATACAGAATACAATTAAAAAATGAAAGAAGAACGAAATAAAATTCAATATCACGATGGATATAAAAAAAAAAATTATACGTATTACGAAATATTACATTAGCAATTTCAACAGAATTAACAAGTATTATAATTTTATTTTCGTCGGAGGATATTATGTCTTGCATAAAATATCAAGTGTTTCGTAATACTTTTTCAAAGTAATCGCATGTTTTAAGAATCGACGTTCCAATAAGGTGAATGCGTTTCGTAGCTGGGATTGGTTTCGTAATAGTAGCTACGTGAAACGTCGATGACTTTGAAAAAACAGGTAAATAACGTATCGTTCGAAGTAGTTAAAATTGCAAATTCGATTACGAGGTTTGCATACAAATGTACACGTGCGTGTTTCCTTATGCGCGTTGCGTGTAGATCAAATCTCGATAATACATTATTGGTCAAAAGTTTGGAACATTTCTAAAAACAGTGATAATTATCTCTTACAACTTTATTCGCCGGAGATTTATTGAAATATAACGAACTCACGTACACTTTATCGGATATAAATTAAAAAGCAACTTATTATATTGTTATGAATTATATACTATTACGAAATTATTGAAAATAATGAAATTCATTTGGGAAACAACATAGATGGTTAATTTATTTTCTGAAAATTTAAATAAATTAGTTTTGAGTGATTTTTTAATCAACAATTTTTTATCTAATTTCATTATTTCCCATTTTGTAATTTTTTATATAATTTCATTAGGCCTCACTTAATATTTTTTTGTGTAATTTCATTATGTTTCATTTTATCATTTTTTTATGTAATTTTATTGTTTCATTTTATAATTTTCTATCTAATAATTGTTTGTGTAATTTCATTACGTTTCAATCATACATTAAACAAACAAGATAAAAAGTAAAAAACTAATACATTTCATAGACAATAAAAAAAAGAGTGCCCTTCAAATACAGAATAATGGAATTAATTCTAAAAAAATCTAAAAAAGTATACAATAATAAAATTGAAAAAGAATGAATTTAAAAATAAACTAATTCACAATAATTTTAAATAAAATTTAAATGAAAAATACAATTATAACGAGTAAAATAAAATTTAACTAATGATTTTCCGAACATATCTGAATAACGTCCAAAGGTGAAATGCAGCAACATTTCTCTGTCGTGTTACCGTCTCCTCCAATATCGGGTATTCGACTAATTCGTTCGCAAATTATTTTAAACTGTGTTTTCACGAAAAGAAACGGGTCGTGGAAATTACAGCAAAGTAGAGCCGCGCAGAAAATAAACGCCGAGACGAAACTTATTTAAAGCGAGGCAAACTCATGACTGATTCATGCTGAAGTTTCGGAAATTGGTTACGGGGCAACGTAAACGAAGATAAATCATCGGTACAGAAGTTTGGTCGATAAGGGAAAAGTGCGACTGCCACGAGATAAACTACCCTAAGCACAATATCTAATTTCGATCACGATCACGTTTGCAACACTATCGTTAAACTCCTCCGTTTGACCCGACACTTTTTAATATTCGGATGGTTGTAACGCGAACAGGTTTTAAATTTCATTAAAACGTAATTGGAACAAAATAATAACGATGTTTAAACACCGGTGAAATTTCAGAAAAATTAACTTCAAACGGAGATAATTGCATTTAAAATCGTAGCGTTTAACAGGTTACTGGAGGTACATTTTTAATTATTACTGGAAAACGCTATTTTAAATTTTCATCCAAAATTCAGGGACGGTAGAAAGATGAAATATGAATGGTTTAAAGAACAAAAAAGATTAAGGGGATTCGTATGATTTTGGAAAAAAAATTTTATCATGAGAACAAATTTCTAGTAATGGCTCCTGTCTAATCATTCATAAGAAAGTTGTGTTTTGTTTACTTAATATTGTTAATCGTACGATTTTATTAAAAACAGCAAGGGGGCATTTATATAGTCATTTTTAACAAGCTTTTACCTTTAAATTGACATAGCATAAGTGTCATTTTGCGACACTTTTATGTCATGAAATTTAGTCGACACTATTGTATTTAAAAATTGACAGTGCTACATAAATTTCACATCGCTCCGTTCAAGTCATAAATATTCATTTTCCATTCAGAACATTGAGGGTGCGTTTACTCAGTCATTTTTGTCGAGGATTAAGCTTTAAAATGGCGTGTCGTAAGTGTCATTTTGCGATACTTTTATGTCATGAAATTTAATCGAAACTTTGATATTTCAAAACTGACTAGAGTATACAAGTATAATCTTAACCATTTAAATGCTGTGTATTCGTTTCAGATTTCAAAACTTCGAAGTTCCTAAGTCCCTAAATTCCAAAGTCCTAAATTCTGAAACTCCCAAAACTTTCGCAACCCCTACATTCTAAAGTTCGGAGGTTCCTAAATCTCCAAATTCCCAAAATTTGTTAAAACGCATTTCAAATCGTAAAATTTGTTAAGACACGTTTCTTGAAATCCTCACTGATTTTCATCGACACAATCAATGCATATATTCAATTTCATCTTTTGTTTATTTACACACGAATGTTCTTGTTGTCTTTAGAAAAGAAAAGCTTGATATATTCTTTCGAAGTTACTTCTGTATTATTAATTGTTAATATTATCTATTTTAGCATGTTCATACATCACACGTGTACCACTTAGATAAAAAAATATCTATTTCAAATTGTATTAAACCAAATTAGGAGTAACTTTTCGATTGCAAGGAGGTTAATTTCATTGGTAAACTCAAAAAATATCCCTTTCGAGAATAAAGGGATAATTATTACAATAACCACGTGGACCAAGTACTATAATTAATCTAAGAACGCAATCGTTCCCCAGAAATTTTCAATACAACCCGGAAAATTCACTCGAAGAGAAATCACATAGCAATCAGTAACGATAGTACGTAATAAATATAATATAAGACAGCAATGAAATGGAGAATTTTAGGTAGTGAATCGTTCCCGATTGAATTTCAATTCCAAACGATTAGCAAACTTTGCGTTCCCGCCTGCCGGTTTCCTGCCTAGATTACCATATTTCCCTCATTCATTCACCCGACTGATTAAAAACTTTCTCATAAATTTGTCTTTCTAAATGAGTACCGGTCGCCTTGCCGGTATACCTCTAATTCAATTAAAGCAAGTAACACGCTCCATTGATTTAAGATTCTGCTCGAGTTTCAGATATCCCGTCTCTCTCTCTCTCGTTCTCATGAACCTGTCGTTTCTTGTCCACTTTCACAATTCGCGTAAAAGCGTGCCGATTCCCGGGCGACATTGCGAAATCGACTAGCGGACGATTTATCTTTACGTAAACGGGCCACGGATCGAAAGTGTACGGTTTATCTTTGGTTTCTCGGATGCGTGAGAGGCTGCTGCACACGCTCGTGTCGTCTTGTTCCTCTTCGGTCTATCGGGACACGGGACAGAGTTTTATTCCCAGAAGAGAAAGACAAGATCTTTCTCTACTGGTACTAGCGTGTGCGTGGACACACCGTGAATAATAAATAGACGAGGAGAGCGATAAACCTCCGGTACGCGTTATTACTATATCACACGAGAGGGGCACATTGTACAACGACTCCTACGTTCTTCATCTTGCTTATACCTTGTCTTTCTGGAGGTCTATAGGGTGTTCGAAGAAAACACACTTCACATTTTTAACCCATTAACCCCTTGAACTAGAGCTAAGTGTTGATGTAATACTAAAACAAGGAAAGTTGAAATACGTACATTTTGGATTCAGAGTTTTATGATTGTGCAAACTGTAATCGGTATTAAATTCCAAACTCACTCGTGCTGCAAATATAATTTTGGTTTGTTGTATCTATTATGATGTGCGTCATCAGTCACGATATTATAAGCGAAAAGATTAACCTCAAAGAAACTAGATTTACCCTTAACCTCTTAGGCAAGGTCCACTATAGTGACTATGAATAATAATAAATATTTGGTAACATTTGTTAAAAATAAAAATTTAACTGTCTTTTGATATGGCAGTCAGCATATTAAATATTATTTATCGGAAGAACAATTTGTTAGAATATTATGATCCATATGTGTTCTTGTCGTGCATTGATATCCACATGTATTGTGTTCCTTCGTTACATTACTCAAATGGGTACCTATGTATTACATTTTACGTACTCTGCTCAAGTATTCTCTAGTATGTAAAATGATTTAGTTATTAACTTAAAAATATCGTAAATAATAAATAATAAATTATTTTTAATATTTCAGTTATTTATAACCAAAGTGTATAGGTCATAATTCTATCACACCTCAATGATAACTCACAGTACACTCCACTCTCCAAATTCAACGCAATTCTCCCACATTCCCAAAAAAGTTAACGCTTTATTCCCTCCACTACTCTCATCACTAATGCAGTCACGTCACATCACATCACGTCACATGGCCAACTAAGATGTGAGTTACATATATGAGAAGTATGGCGAGCATTCACACTGCAAGCACACAGAATACTCGAAATGGCATGAGCCAACGTGCACTGTGAACGCTCGCCATACTTCTCAATGGTAATATGTAACTCACATCTTAGTTCGTCACGTAGCGTGATGTGACGTGACGTGACGTGACGGCAGTGTGAACGCGCGCCATCCTGCCCAGTGGAAATACGTAGCTCATATCTTAGTTCCTCACGTGCGTTGACGTGACGGTAGTGTGACCCTGGCTTGAGGAAGAACACTCACCTTTCGTTTTTGGTTTTCGGTGCCTTTCTCTTTCATGGTCATTTGACTGCCTTTGGAAATCGTCTTTGTTTTACGTTATGAACTTAGGACCTACGTTCTGCAGTTAGGAAATACTTCATAAACTTAGGACTTATGTTTTGAACTTAGGATGCACATTTTAAACTTAGGATTTATGTTATGAACTGAGAATCCACATCCTAAACTTAGGATTTATGTTATGAACTTAGGACTCACTTCCTAAATTTTGTACTTGTGTTCTAAGCTACTGCAACGTTATAAGACAAGGGTCTCAATGTTATAAGACAAGGGAGTAACAGTTAAATTGTATCATAGCTTAGGATCTATAAACTGAATTTAGGAGCTATATCCAAAACTTAGGATCTACGTCTTGAACATAGGACCAACATCCTAAACGTATGACCTAAGTCCTAAGCTATTATAACATATGTCACAAGACTTACTCAGTGGTATAAGCCAAGTTGTTAATAGTCAAATTGTATAGTAGCTTAGGACCCACATCCTCAACCTAATACCTATGTCCTAAGCTACGATACAATTTGACTATTAACCCCTTGCACTATGATTTATTTGCCAGGTGCGTCATTCAGAGTGCGTCAGAATTAACTAACCACAGCTATGATACTAAAACAGACAGAGAAAGTTGAAATGTCATGTCAATTTGGTATGATGCATCGTTGACCATGCAAATTATAATTGGACTTGAACTACAAATTGAAGTGTACTGAATATTCGAGTAAAATTGATCACAGCTGAAGTTCGAGTGCGTCACGAGTCGGACTCGTCAAAATAGTGCAAGTGGTTAATCTGTTGGTTTATAACATCAATGCGACACGTGACGTTACAGTTCAAATGTGACAAACGTAAATCATATTTGGATAATGATCAAGTTTTACGTTTGACACTGATAGTAGTATAATCGAAGACTAACTAAATAGTAGTATAATTGAAGAAAACTAAATAGTAGTATAATTGAAGAAAACTAAATAGTGGTATAATCGAAGACTAACTAAATAGTAGTATAATCGAAGAATAACTGAATAGTAGTATAATTGAGGAAAACTAAATAGTAGTATAATCGAAGACTAACTAAATAGTAGTATAATCGAAGACTAACTAAATAGTAGTATAATTGAAGAAAACTAAATAGTAGTATAATTGAAGAAATCTAAATAGTGATATAATCGAAGATCGCTAAATGCAAAATACACTTAACATTTCAACGTTCTTTATCTACCATAACACAGCAGTAATAATTAGGTAGCTCCTGAAGCAACCGCCAAAAAACTTGTAGGTTAAGGGGTTAATTAATGGACACCGCGTATATTGGCCGACACTGGAAACGAATACTGCAGAGAAGGTACGCGTGAGTGTGCGTGTATTCGCGTGAATGTAGATCACGCGAGCTCGCGTGCAAGATCTAACTCTTTCTCCCTCTCCTTCTCTCGGTCCACCCTCGATATACCCCACTCGCATTTATCCCTTGTTTTCGATTCTCTGTTCCTTTGCTTCCACGGAACCTGTAACACGTTCCGCGGGTAAAACCGCCTCTCCGCTTCACTCCGTTTCGCGTCCACTCCCACACTCGCTGTTACTCTTAATCTGACCGTCTGTGGCATTTTAATTTCTACTCTAGTCCACTTGTATACGCGGTGTCCTAATTTATATCGTCGAGATTAGAAACGCTTTAATTGCATGCTTATGCTATGGTTTGTAATATATTTTTCATTAGTGTACTGTGGTATGTGATGTTTCTTCTTGTGCAATTCTCAGGTTTCTGATTATTTCATGTTTCTGTTAAAATTATTGTATTGTAAATTGTGGAATTCTTTGATCAGGTTTATTAATTATATAAGCATTATATGGTGTGTTCATTGTAAATATGACATATGGAATATGTGTGCAAGTTTAGAGCATAATTATGTGTTTATTGTGTGACGTGTAATAAATACAAGTATGTTGTATGCTGTAAATATGTTATGTAACTGTAATGTGTAATCATGTATTCATTTATTATAAATATTCTACATTGTATGTTACTTAATTGTAATGTGTAATCACATAATCAGTGCATGAGCCGCCACTTAAGTTAAAATTTTTGAGTTCGAATTTTGTGAAATACGTGATTTTTTTACACCATGTAACTTTTCAGAGGGTATCGGAATTAATTCAGAAACGAAGCTTCAAACCTCATTTTTACAAAGGAAAAAATTGAGAATCACGTCAGCTACAACCCCTTTCCAAAAGTAACACTAGAGACACCCTCTATAAAAACGCAGTCACATCACATATGTCGCGTTAAGAGACCCAACATTTTTCATTTGAAAATCGAAATTTTTTAGAGGTATAATTTACGACTATAAATAACTAACAAGTCCGATGAAGTATCAGTTGCTGTCCTCTAAAAGTGACGCTTTTGCATATTTGATGGGATTTGCGTGTTTGACCAACCAGCCCGAAAGATCAATGTTACAAATTTTTTAACGAATAAGTCCTGTAACTAGCAAAACATATCGAAGTCGCTTGTTCACGACCGCAGTCAACGGACCGCTCGAACCCATCACTCTAATTGCACCGTGTTTTTCGTTAATAATTCAAGAACGAAACTCTAGTTCGAAGTGAAATTCATTTCTCAATCCACTTATATCCACTCGTTGGAATTCTAACGATTCCACGTGTCGTTTAATCGTCCGACATACAATCCCTAAAGGTTAAACAAATCCACGTTACAAGAACCCGCGTTATGGTAGAATCCATCGTCGAAACGTGGGTGGATCCCGCAGAATTTGTAGGCGCGACAGCGTTTGGGGATAATGCGAAAGGCGGACAGGTACGTCGATGGGAATTACACGAGGCTTCGTGCAGAGATAAATACGTGTAGAGAAGCAACGTCTCCGAAGTGAAACGCGAAGCGTTTCGTTGGCAGACGGCCAGACTGGAGGCTTTGCCTCGGCTCTGGCGGGCGTATGCTAAAATTGAAAGAAAAGAAGCGCCAGCGATTCGCGTCAGCCTGATTGGAGTCGGCTCGAGGACACGTAGTCGGCTGGCTTGCATTCGAATTCGCGTAATCGCGTCTGCCGAGCCGTGTATCCGGCCAAACTCAGACCCTGCCATCTTTGTCGCGATCAAACGTTCAACGTTACTCGCCCGTGTTAACGGATTAAAGGGAACAGGATGCTACCCTCGGATTTACTCGCGCCACCGTGCATTTCTCCGAATTAATTAACGGACGATATTCTGCCTACGAATCCTTATCGTACGCTGACGAATGATTCTTTTTGTACGAACGTTTTGTGCGATATGTGTGGTTCGGTCGTAAATTTCAGTGCCGAAATTTGGATTTGAAGATAGAGTATATCAGTATGGACGATCATATTTGGATCCTGTGAATATTCGAAGCTACTCAAGAATATAAATAATTTCATTATTTCTCAGTTATATAAATTAGCAAGATCTTGTGAATGCATACTGTTTGAGACTTGTATTAAAAATACTTTACAAATTTTTCTGAAAAGAAATTATATTATACACATCGTTGCAAGTAGAATTAATCATTATAAAACACCTACTTTAATATTAATCACCTTCTACGGTTTTCATTATTTTTCCTTCAAAAAATTATAAAAGCTTTGAGAAAGTATATTAATTCAAATGTAAAATTTACATTAAACAAATTTCATTACTTTCTGTAAAGGAAAGTTCGCAACTTCACAAACTTCAATTACTTATCCCCTAGCAATATCATTAACTAATACTTTTTGAACTTTTTTTACGTTCCCTAAGTTCTAGGATATCAGAAAAATCCACCACAACTTCAAAAAATATATAATTTTCATTAACGTGTACGTGTACATACATACACATGTGTGTGCATATGCATAACTTACACAGTTATTACACATACTAATATCTTCTATACTTATATCCAATTTGTTTAAATTCAAAGATTTCAGAAAAATCCACCACAACTTTAAAAACATATACAATTTAAAGTGAACAAATTTCTATTAACGTGTGTATGTACAAACACACACACACGTACACATATGCATATATACAGTTATCAGATATCTACAAAACTTGCCAAATTAAAAAAAAATAAATAAAATAATGGTACATCTTTGTACACTTATATTGTACTTATACAATTCATACATTATCTCCATGTACATGATGTTAAAAATAAAATTGAAGCAATAACTATAGAGCACCGTTATCAGAATTACAGGAATTGAAATAAAAGTCCGACCCTTAAGAATTCTACACCGGCATTCTCCGCGAGGATCCAAGGGTAAACGACACCCTTAGGCCTGTTAAGCTCGTAACACGGTCAAGACGAATATTTCGTGCAACGCAAAAGCGGATAAATTGACCCGACACCGAGCGTAGAGATTGCGGTTCGTGTTACAGACGTAACTGGAGCTTTAAACGCGCGCGTAGAAGCGCACATCGAACGCGAGGATAGAATTCGAATAGGGCGGAATTCGGCGGTGACCAACTCCGTATGGTCCAGTTACATAGTTCAATATTTGGGTAATTGGTTATTCGCGATTCGATCAATCGAAACACTTCTCACGTAGCGGCGAAGTATGCGGAAAGAGCCGCTTGTTTGTACGCCGTTTCAATTTCCAACGAAACGAACTGCGAATTCTATTATGTCTACCGGGTATTCTCGATTTTTTTACATGGGTAACTTGTTGCCATGGAAGTTTTATTATTAGTTGCATGTATACATATTTATTTTTGGGGAACATTTTTGGGGAATATTTTTGGGGTGGTATGTGCATTTTTTGGGAAAAATGAGTTTATATTTTTTATAGTGAGATAGGGGTTGCGTTTCAATCTTTACTTAACCTACCCCTGCAATTTTACCTAACCTAACTCTCCTTTGTTTAAATCAATCTTGCAATTTTATCTAATCCAACTCACCAAATTTACCTAACTAACCCTTCAAAAATATATAAAACACAACCCTCCAAATATACATAACCCAAATTTGCCAAATCTAACCTTCCAACTTTACTTAAATCAATCCTTCAACTTTACCTAACCTAATCCTCTAATTTTACTTAATCCAACCCCCCAACTTTACCTAACCTAATTTCTCTAACTTTGTCTAACCCAACCCCTCAACTTTACCTAACCTACCCCTCAAAATTGACCCAACCAACCCTCTAAATTTACCTAACCTCTCCAAATTGATCTAGCCCAACCTTCCAACTTTACCTAAACTAACCCCCTAAATTTACCTAACCTACCCCTCAAAATTTACCTAACCCCTCCAAATTTACCTAACCACCCCTAAAATTTTTCCTAACCTTTAAATCTCCCCAAACGACTAAAATATCACATTAACCTCTTACAATTTTTATTCCCCAAGTGCGTACATCCTTAATTAAATTCGCACAATCGGACACGTTGTTTTAATAATTAAAAGACGATCTGCGTGGAGAGCAGAGAAGCCCCGTAATAGCTAATTAAGACGGAAAGACGAAGAACAACACGATTCTCCGTGGGCCAGGAAGTCCATTGGAACAGAGTGGTGTGTCTCCTTAGAAGAGAACGAAACGTACTTGTTTTTTTTTCTCTTCTTGTTACCGAGCCACTCGACAAAGGAGAAGGATAAAAGAACGGGCACAGAGGGTGAGGATGAGAGTGGAACGTCCACCGGTACTCTTTAATAGCTTTATCTACCGAACTGGAACACTTTGCGAGTGGCTTCGTCCGATTTATCGTGTCACAATCCACGTTTCTTCGGTACAACAGTCCTAAGGAAGATCAGCCGTTAACCTGGGTCAATTCTGACCCTTTACCAGTCGAAGTAATTGAAACTATCCACTTTGAAGCGATGGAAGTTTATTTAAATTAACGCTTGCTGGAGGAACTTGTTTACTTTCTTTGAATGTTCTTTAGATTCTTTCTTTCAATACTTTCATGCTTTTTTTGTGCTGAGTAATTTGAATTGTTAGGTAAATTTTTGCATTTGATAAATACTTTTTATGTGTGGGATTTATGAATTTATTTTATTCTGAGTGGGTGTCGTAATTTAAGTATGTTTATTTGTTGGGTGAATGCAATAATTTGATTTGAATAGTCAGATTTGTTAAATGAATGCAATAATTTTATGTGAATCAGATTTGTTGAATGAATACAATAATTTCTTTTTAATTGTCAGATTTGTTGAATGAATACAATAAATTGTTTTAAATTGTCAGATTTGTTGAATGAATACTTTAATTTCTTTTTAATTGTCAGATTTGTTAAATGAATACAGTAATTTGTTTTAAATTGTCAGATGTGTTGAATGAATACAATAATTTATTTTAAATCGTCAGATTTGTTTAATCAATGCAATAAATTGTTTTAAATTGTCACATTTTTTGAATGAATGCAATAATTTGATTCAAATCGTCACATTTATTGAAAGAATGGAATAATTTGAATTGAATGGTCAAATTTATTGCACAAAGACAATACTAGTTTGGATAATAAAATTTGGTGAACGAATAAAATAATTCGACTTTAATAACTTAATTCATTGAACGAATACAAAATTATTTTCAAAATTGAAACTTCTTTTTAAATATTTAGTAAACTACAATTTTTCTATGAAGAAAGCATTTAATTAAAAATGTATTTTATTTAAAGCATAAATTTAAAATAATTATTTGAATTTTTAAAATAATGATTACTATTAAAAGTTATATGAAATATTTTTAAGAGCCATTTAAAATCGTCGATTTTTATGATAAAAATCCATGATAAATGTGGAGAGAAATATTCATTTGTTTAATGAAATTTTTCTGCCTTTCTTGATAATAAAGTCAATTTTCCTCACGTGAGTAAAATAGCTGCAGCACTTTGTACCATACGGCATAATTAATTGCTTTTTTATCAAAGACTAAAATAAATAAATTAACAAAATTGCTTCTGCTATATTAAATAAATTAAAATTTAAATGGTTCAATTTTAATAAAAAACGACTCCACAGAATTGTATATATAAAATTAATAAACGAATCTAACGTATAAATTAAATAAATATTTCAATCCACGATTTCGATCTACTATGCTAATTATTACCGAAATTAGTTTTCTTCATTATTCATCGGTTTTATACACAACATCAGTTAATTATACCTGACAAGTAGTACAAAAAAGATAAATGGAAAACGAAGAAAATAAACAAGAAGAACATCTGGAAATGTTGATTGATGAAGTCCTGTTCTGTTTTGCAATTCATGACTTCAATTATCTCTGTTCCAAGTCGGTAAAGACAATAGAACACCAACATCGATATTCATTAAATTAGTGCCTCCCTTCATCAAATCTTGGGGAAATACTTCTGCCAAGATTGCAGGATGTATGCAAATGCAAACTGCTCGAAAGAATTCTCATTTGCTGTTGAAAGTCGTGGAAGCACTGCAGACGATTGTAAACCGCTTGTGCTTCGTAGGGGATGATTTTAATAATGACCAAAACTATGGGACGAATTTTCATTTATATTGGTTCTTTGAGTATAGTGTTTTTTAGATTTAAAGAGATTTAAATTTTTTAGTTGGGAAATTGAGAAATTTTGATACTTTGAAAGGAAAAATTTGTGTATTTGAATTTAGGAATTTAGAAATTTAGAAATTTAGGAATTTAGAAATTTAGAAATTTAGAAATTTAGAAATTTAGAAATTTAGAAATTTAGAAATTTAGAAATTTAGAAATTTAAGGATTGAAGAATTTAGGAATTTAGGGATTCAGGGATTTAGGAATTTAGAGAATTAGGTATTTAGAGATTTAGGGGTTTAGGGATTCAAAAATTTAGAAATTTAGAAATTTAGAAATTTAGAAATTGAGAAATTGAGAAATTGAGAAATTGAGAAATTGAGAAATTTAGAAATTTAGAAATTTAGAAATTTAGAAATTTAGAAATTTAGAAATTTAGAAATTTAGAAATTTAGAAATTTAGAAATTTAGAAATTTAGAAATTTAGAAAATTAGAAAATAAGAAATTTAGAAAATTATTAATGTAAAATCTACTCAAGATAGAAATCTAAAAATAATCAGTATAGGAATCTAACAGATTCCAAATATTTAGAAATTTAATAGGCTGCATATTTGCAAAGATAAAAGTACAAAATTATCAAATTTACAAATCTACAAACATTCTATAGAAATTACAGAATATCCCCAGAATTTAGCAACGTAAAAATTGAAAGTGTACAAAATTATCAAATTTACTGTATACAAATTTTCACTTACTCTCACAAATTTCCAAATGAGACAGGTAGTGCATGTGTAGTCTCAGAACTTTCGAAACAGAACTTGAGAAAAAGTAGCAAATTTACAAATGATGAGAAAAACCGAAGCAATTTCGGTTGATTTCGAAGCATGGTGTCAGCGAGCGATATGCGTAAATGGACCTTGAAACGGCGTTAAAGGAAACGAACGAGTGGGAAAAAGTAGTTTGGTGATTTATTTTTCGCCAGTTGCGACAGAAGGTAGAACGTAGCGAAAGAAACTGCATCAAAGTGCCACTTCTTTCTGGTGGCATTGAACGAGGAAAGAAAAGTAGGTGAACACGAATGAAAAAAAGGCGGTTTATAAGCAGTCGCAAGCTTGTTCCAACGGTCGGGAAAATGAAAATTCCCTCGGGACGGTGTTCCGGCGATCTTGCTTCCTTATTTCGTCCACATTACTCATAGGGCGTTTCTCCTGGTTGCTTGCCGCCGACTGAAACGTTAATTCTCTTCACCTGTTTCGCGACAGCGGAATTTATAGTACAAGTTTCGGATTTGTTGAGGTTTCAAGCGGTAACTCTCGCGTTTCGAGCCCGCTGAAAGGATCTCCTCTGTTTCCCTGGCTGCGTTCGATACCGCGCGAAAAACGAATAACGAATATAAAACAGAAAAATGGAAAGCAAACTTCGTTGAAATTCAACGGAACGATGATTGATGTCCAGGAAAGCTTATGCATTCTTTGTTCGTGCCCGCACGGTGATACAAGTGAACTTAACAAAGCTAATACCCTAAATATTCATGATGCGATTACGTGGCCGTTTTTTTCAAGTTTTAGACTTTAGATTGATATAGCATAAGTCACGTTTTGTGATACTTTTATGTCATGAAATTATCTCCCACTTCTTACAATTCAAAAATTGCATATTTCATATAAATATACAATAGTGTTACGATCGATAACAGTTGGTTTTTGTTAAGAACATCAACGGGGCATTTATACAGTGATTTAGAGCAAGCTTTAAGCTTTAAATTGATGTGACATAAGTGCCATTCTGAGATACTTTTATGTCATGAAATTGTCTCTCACTTCTTACATACAAACATTCCATATTTGATATAACTAGTAAGACAATAGTGTTGCGATCGATAACAGTAGATTTTTATTAAGAATAGCAGTGGGGCATTTATATAGCCATTTTCAGCAAGCTTTAAGCTTTAAATTGGTGTATCATAAGTGCCATTCTGAGATACTTTTATGTCATGAAATTTTCCCAGACTTCTCACATGCAAAAATTGAATATTTGATATAAATAATAAGACAATAGGGTTACAATCTAAACAGTACGTTTTTATTACGAACAGCAATGGAGCATTTATATAGTCATTTTGAACAAGCTTTTACCTTTAAACTGACATAGCATAAGTGCCATTTTGCGACACTTTTATGTCATGAAATTTAGTCGACACTATTGTATTTAAAAATTGACAGCGGTACATAAATTTCACCTCGCTCCGTTCAAATCATAAATATTCATTTTCTATTCAGAACATTGAGGGTGCGTTTACACAGTCATTTTTGCCGAGATTTAAGCTTTAAAATAGCGTATCGTATGTGTCATTTTACGATACTTTTATGTCATGAAATTTAAGCGAAACTATTGTATTTAAAAATTGACAGCGGTACATAAATTTCACCTCGCTCCGTTCAAATCATAAATATTCATTTTCTATTCAGAACACTGAGGGTGCGTTTACGCAGTCATTTTTGTCGAGATTTAAGCTTTAAAATGGCGTATCGTAAGTGTCATTTTGAGATACTTTTATGTCAGGAAATTCTGTTAGTCTTCTCACATTCAAAAATTGGATATTTGATATAGATGGTGAAACAGTATCTGTTATAACTAAGGTCCAATAGGTTTCTAGCAAGAATGGTAATGGGGCATTTATACAGTCATTTGCAGCAAGGTTTAAGCTTGAAATTGATGTAACATAAGTGGCATTTTGCAATACTTTTCTGTCATGAAATTCTGTTAGTCTTCTCACATTGAAAAATTGGATATTTGATGTAGGCAGTAAAACCGTGTCTACTATAATTAAGATCCAGTAAGTTTGTATTAAGAACAGCAATGGGGCATTTATATAGTCATTTTCTATAAGGTTTAAGCTTCAAATCGATGTACCATAAGTACCATTCTATGATACTTTTATGTCATGAAATTATATCAGTCACAAAGACCATCCGAAAGCTAAAAAACAGAAATGTAAAATCTTGATACTCTAAATCTTATAAACCAATTGTCCAAATTTCCAAATTACCAACCAAATTACATTTCCAATTTAAATCGTACTTCCCTTTGAATACTAAATAACTATAAAATTAGAAAACCAAAACTCGTCTTATACTTTCCTCTTCCGCGATAACCGAGTTACTAGCTAAAACACGCTTTCAATCGAAATATACGAATGCTATCGTCCTCCCCAGAGTTAGTCGAAAATAAAGCGATAGCATCGTCTGGTAGCCATCGATTTTCGTCGGTTCTGACCGAAGAACAGCAGAAGCAAACGAAAAGCGAATTCTACGGGAATTCGTCGAGACAGTTCCCGTGGAGAAGCAACAGAAAAAAAAGGAATGTCTTTCAGTCGTGTCAAGATAGCGAGGACGAGAAAGAGGCAAAGTAAATGAAAGACAGAGACTGGAAGGGAAAACGTGCGTCGAGTTTCTACGCGACTTCTAGCCAGAACTGTAGGCGGATATACACGGTGGATGCTGCGGTGGCACGCGAGGGCACGATAAGAATTCCGTTCGATAAAAACAAACATTGTCGAGGGTAGTTCGTGGTGCCGCCTCTGTTCTGGAAAATAGATCTGCTCGAGATTCAACGACGGCAAGCAACGAATCCCATCGTGACGTGGACACGCTTAGGCGAATTCAAATGTACAGCGGCAGAACGCTCCGATAAGTTGCAATCCGAGCTGACAGCATCGCTTGGCCTCTTTCCTCTTTCAAATCAGATGACTTTATGCTGCTCGTGAACCAACTGTCCGGGTAGATTTACCTCGACGACGTTAGGTCTCAGATTTTTAATTTTTACATTGACACATTTTTGACATTTTTTGGGATTATTAAGCGGGAAATTTAAAATCCTTACATTTTTCAGTTCTTTAATAGTCAATATTATTTATTCTAATTTTTGAATTATCAAATTTTCAAATATACAGGTTTTCTATTATAATTTTCAACTCTAAGAATTATCAAATTTTCTGTATAGCAAATTAGTAAATTCGGAAATTTTCAAAGGGACAAATTTTCAGATTTGCATTTCCCAAAAATACAAATTTACAAATTGTCAAATTTTACAATTCAAGAATTCTCAAGTTCTCAAATTCTCAAATTTCTCAATTCCTAAATTCTCAAATTCTCAGGTTACAGAATTCCAAAATTTCCAAATTCTCAAATTCTTAAATCTCCAATTTCCTAATTTCACAAATTTGCAAATGGTAAAATTCCCCAATTCACAGACCCTCAAGTTTCAAAAATTCTAAATTCCTAAATTCCTAAGTTTCAAAATTTTCAAATTCACCAATTCTTAATTTTCCAATTTCCCAATTTCCCAATTTCCCAATTTCCCAAATTCCCAAATTTATAAATCTCCAATTCTCCAATTCCTTAAATGACAAAATTCCAAAATCACAAATTGCCAAATTGCCAAAATTCACAAATTCACAAAATTTTCAAATTTTCAAGTTCTAAAATTCTTAAATTCTGAAGTTCACAAATGCCAAAGTTTGCAAATTCACATGTTCCTAAATTTCCAATATCTCAAATTTCTAAATTCCCCAATTCTCAAATTCCCAATTCACAAATTCCCCAATCCACAAAACTACGAAATCATAAATTCCCCAATTCTCAAATTCCTATTTCACAAATTCCTAAATCCACAAAATCATAAATTCCCCTATTCCCAAATTCCCCAATTCCTAAATTCCCCAATCCTTAAATTCCCCTATTCCCAAATTCGCCAATTCCTAAATTCCCCAATTTCTAAATTCCCCAATTTCTAAATTCCCCAATTCCTAAATTCACCAATTCACAAATTCCCCAATCCACAAAACCACAAAATCATAAATTCCCCAATTCAAAAAACCACAAAACCATAAATTCCCCAATTCCTAAATTCCCCTATTCCCAAATTCCTCAATCCACCGCAAAATCACAAACTCCCAAATTCACAAATTGTCAAATTGCAATATTCCAAATTTCCACCCTCCCAAATTCCCCACTCCTCACCCTCCCAAATCTCCACCTTTCCAAACCTCAAATTCTCCCTCCCCAAATCCACCTATCCAAATCTCCACGAACCAACCACCCAATACTACCCCAACACGCAGGAAACTCCATAAAACATTTCCCACCGTAGCAAACGAGATCCACATTAGCCCAGCAGTCTAACACAAGCCAGACCCAGCGCGTGTCAAACTCAGAAAATGTCAAGGGATTTCGTTAACTCGTTCCGAAGTAACGAGATCGGTGTACCGCCGACTGCATGAGGGTAGATTTTAAAGCGGTATCGAACCGCAAGCGTTTTGATCGAGTAGAACAGAAAGAGGATTTTCGGGACTTCTGTCCCTGGTTCCTTTATGAGGCATTTCGGGAATGTCGAGCACGTTGACGTTTAATTCGCGGACGAATTCGCACGTCTCGCGGTTCGTGACGCCAGAACGAACCGCATCGCGGACTTTGGAACAGCTTTTGCACGTATAAAGCCGTTTAAATTTATAGGCATTACCGCGTTCGGCCTCTCTCTACGTCCACATATATAACCCCTCTTCACAGGGAAGGGGGTTCAAGGTGTTACAATGGAAGCTGCTATTAAACCCTGGTCACGGTCCCGACCAAAATGTCGGTCGGCTGATGTTAAACGCGGTCCGAATAAAAATTTCTCCGCCAACGCGACCATCTTTTCTGTCTCTTCTTCCCTCTTTTTTTTCGCCGCGTTATTTTCTCTCCTATTGCTCTCTCGCTTTTATTTAGAAGAATTATCGGTTACGGCTGGGGAATATTTCGATTTCTTCTGGGAATTAATAATTTATTTTGGGGATATTTGTGGATGAATTTGGGTGTTTTAGAATTAACATGTTAAACCTTAAATGCATTATTTTTGTAAAAGTATAATACAATTCAGAAAATTGCATATTTCACATATGTACTAAAAATATAAGCATGTTGATCTGCAGCTGCATATGTCACTACTATGATATACTTTGAGACAGTTCTGCAGCAGAGAAAAACTTCGAAATGTATGTTGCAATACATTATGTATTTAGGGGTGCAGCACCATAAAAGTCGACGACTGACAATATACTTTTTGTTCAGGTCACGTCACTAGATTTGAGATGACTATGGAAATTTGAATACATCTAGATCTAGGTTTGAGTAGATCCACATCAAGGTTTAAATAGGTATATACCTAACACTGAAAAAATCTAAGTCTAAGTTAAAGTACATCTGGATCTAAATTTGAATAGATCCACATGTAGATTTGAGTAGATTTGAATAGATAAAGATCTAACTTAGAGTAGATTCTAAATTTGAAAAGATCCAGTCCTAAAGTAGATGTAATGATTTGTACAGTAGTAGTGTATAATGTTAGTAACTAACAGCGTAAAATACTGAAAATTTCTAAGGGTCCTAATTCGATGTCCGTCTTGAGACACAAGGAAATACGAAGGATCGAGAAGTTGATCGTGGGTCGAATAGCCCGGGTGTGGATACACGCCGGAAGGAAGTCGCCGTGAAATGGAACTAATTTAACCTCCGCCGGTTCGGATGGCCGTATTCGATCTTGTCTCGGAATAAAAAAAACTGCAATTCTGCGGCGACAAGCACGTAACTCAGCGAGGCTTCGAGTTCGTTTGCCAGCGCGGACCGAGACGAATGGCCGCATGAAAGGTAACGCGAACGGAACGTCGTCTTTTCACTCTATTCCTTTCCATTCTCTTCTGCGCCGCGTTTCTATAGTCGCAAGAAAACCTGCAAGACCGGATGAACGAAAGATGGAACAAGTCCGGCGAGAGAGAGAAAAACAGTCTGATGGCGAACCATTTGATTCCAGATCCTGCTATCGCGATCTTACAACCGTGCGCGCTGTTGGACTAAGTAGACCGGTTGCTGGACCAGATCCGGGGGATAGATCAATTCGAAATTAATCGATAAGCGAGGAAAAATTGGAGTTTTATGTTATATTGCACGACTGGGATGTAGGAGTGTGCGACATGTATGAAGGATAAATATATGATCATGAAGTGTAAGTATGTGAAGCATATATGAAGTGGGCGTGTGTGAAGTGTGAGTATGTAATGGATCAATGTTGAAGTAGGAGTGTGTCAAGTATGATCAGTATGTGACAAATATATGAAAGAGTGTGAGATGTGGGATCAGTATGTGAGGTTTGAATATGTGAAGTAGGAGTGTGACATGTATGATCATATGTGATATATGAATATATGAAGTAGGAATGTGTAATGTAGAAGTGTGTTAAATAGGAGTATGTGAAGTATAAGAAGTATGTGCAGAATAAGTGTGTGAGGTATAAGTATGTGAAGATTAAATGCGTGAGGTATAATGAGTATGTAAAAGATAAATGTGTGAAGTATATACAGTATGAGTATGTGAATCATACGTGTATGAAGCAAGAATATGTGAAGTATAACGAATATATAAAGAATGAGTATATGAAGTATGAATATGTGAAGTAGGAATATGGCAAGAATAAATATGAGGAATATGAGTATGCGAAGTAGGAGTATGTGAAAGATAAATATGTGAAGTATGATCCATATGTGAAATACGAATGTGTGAAGTATGAATACCTGAAGTAGGAGTATGGCAAATATGAATATGTGGAGAATGAGTATATGAAGCAAGAGTGCTAAATGATCAATAGGAAAAATTCCAACCTAATTTCATTTCGTTATGGAGTTTTACATACCTTGCATAAATATTGTATTAAAAGTTACGTAATTTACATCAACAACTTTCTATCGTAATTACCTCGTTTATCGAATTTATCAATATTGGAAATTTTAAAGTTGATCGTTACGATGCAAGAATTTTAACAGCATTGAATCAATTTTAATTATATGTATGATATAAATATATATAATAATATATAAAAATATTAAACAATATAAAATATTTGATAATAACTTGTGATATTAATATAATAGCTTGTGATATTAATAAAAAATTCTTTCCACCAAAACCAAAAAATATGAGAGTATACATGAGTTAATTGGGTACTTTAGAAATTCATGTTCGACCTATTCTCTGTATCTTGCTTAATAAATATTGCCCTCTGGCATCAATGTTCAGCTGGTTTTCAAACGTTTAATAAGCTGCTAATATAATAGTCATAAAGCACTGTTAACGCCACTACGGTACAAAGTTAATCGATAGAAGCGTGGATTGGTTTAGAAATTTACGTTCTTGATAAAAGCGAGTAATCTAGTTCGTAATTATCGGAATATGCGGAGTATCCAGATTACCTATAATGATTATTAGCGAATCTTCTTTATACATAGTTTCTCTTTGCTAATTTACAAATTTTTATATTCTTCAATTTCTCAAATTCTCAAGTATTCAAATTTTCAATTCTCAAATTTTCAAGTTTTCCAGTTTTCCAGTTTTCAAGTTTGCAAATTCTCAAATTTCTAGATTTCTATATTTTCATACTTTCAAGTTCCTGATTTCTCAATTTTTCAATTACTCAATTTTGTATCCATTAAATTATTTAATTCTTCAATTCTTCAATGTTTCAATGTTTCAATGTTTCAATGTTTCAATGTTTCAATGTTTCAATTTTTCCATTTTTCAATTATTTCAATTATTTCAATTATTTCAATTATTTCAATTATTTCAATGCTTTAATTTTTCAATTTTTTAATTTCTCAGTTCTTCAATTTCTCAATTTCCAAATTTGTCGAATTCCCACATTTGCAATCTCCAATCATTTCAAAACCGCAAATTTCCAAATAACCAGAACCCATCGTAAAAAACCTCAGTTCCCTGAAATTTCTCAACATTCATCCGCCTGTCACGCGGGTAAGAAAAAGCCCGAAAGAGTTCACACGTGAGATATAATCCGAGAGACCGGTCAGGACCTCGAGTAATTAGGGTCAGAATTGAAGTCCGATCCGGCGGTCGGATAGTCTTTCGATTTGTAGACTTACGGTAACGGCAGCAGACGGGAGTAGAACAGGGATTTTCATCGGTCTTAGTCGCCGGTGTGTTTTATCACGTGCAGTTGGCAACGCGCCACGGATATTACACGCGTCGAGGGGAATTTCGCGTGACGAGCTTCCGAGTAATTAGAATTCTAGGATTTTACTCGCGAGAAATGGTAACTGGATGGCCTATCACCGTTCTCGTGAAATTCTCCTGTGATATGGCGCCGGAGAAGAATATATTCCGTGTGTGCCCTTGGAAATTCATTAACTTTCATATTCGGGGAAATTACGAGTATGAGAATGCCGGATCATTTTGAATTTCCGATAATCTCGCGCCGGAAGAATACTACCGATTATTACCATACGAATTTTTAGGGAAAATGTTTCTTCTTGGAATTTTTGAATATTTAAGTGGTTCAATCTCAATTTCCTAGATTATTAATCCTTGTGTTATTGTTTTAAAATTTATTTGAATTTTCTTATGGATAATGTAGGGTTTTCTTGGAAATTTTCCTGAAGATATTTGGTTCGAATTTTTATAATAGATTGAAGTTGAATTTTTCTAAAATAACAACTTTTCTTCGAAATTTTTTAACAGAATTTTTGTATACATGATTTTCTAATAAACTACCCCTAATGCTTCAGTTTGAATTTTTCCATCAGTGAATGTTTATAATAGACTTTTTCTGTAAATGATTATTTGCTAATAAACTACCCCTAATAGTTTGAATTGTACTATGAATTGATGTTCACAACAGAATTTTTCTATAAATGATTATTTGTTAACAAACCACCCTTAATACTATAGTTTGAATTTTCCTATCAATGGATGTCTACAATAGAATTTTTCTATAAATGATTATTTGTTAACAAACTACCCTTAATACTATAGTTTGAATTTTCCCATCAAGAAGACGTTCACAACAGAATTTTTCTACAAATGCTATTTCCTAACAAACTACCTAAACTACCTAACCAAACTACCCTTAACACCCAACCTAAAATTTACAGTAAAATCTCAGTACTGACATCCCAATAAAAATTACAGAACAGAAAGATCCAAGTACACCATAAGCGAATAAACGAAAAGAGGGTGCAAAGCAAATAGACGAAGGTGACATAGGAAGAAGCAAAAGGTTGAAGATATCGAAGTACATGGAAGCACGTGGCTGGCAAGTGTAGACAATGTAAAAAAGTGTAGAAAAAGCGTGTAGGCGATCTAGATGGCAGATGGTTTGTTTATACACGAGGTAGCTAGAGATAGTTGGTCGAGGGCACATTCATGCATGCCCGAGCATAGGTAATACCCAGGAGGCATTCAGACATCGGTGGTTCAACAAAGTCCAATAGAAGCCACTCACGAGTAAAGGAGGCAAAGGGTGGGCCGATACCGGCAGGGAGGGATGAAAGTGGCTCCAGCCCAAAATTGGCGGTTCGACTGGGCCGATCTTGCCAAAGCTTCGTTTAATAATCTCGATAGGTTGAGTAGGGCTGGTGGCACGAGGGGACAGACGAATGATTCGCTTCGCTTTAACCCTCCGACCAAAAGGTAGTCGACTGCCACGATCGATAACGTAGTTACGGGTCTCGCTGACAACCGATTTCTCGATCCTTACCCTCTATCGAGCACGTTTTATCGTTCCGCGTGTAACTTACGACCACGTTTCTGAAAGGGAATCGAATTCGAAAATCAAGACGTTTCTATTTTGGCGCCGGCCATTCGACAGACCTTCCTCTTTCTACGTTCCGCTCGGATCCGCCTGTACGTCTATCCATTAACCCGCGAGCGTTCGTGTATTTATCTTTCGACGCTCCGCCACGAATCGAAAGTTCCGACGTGAAATGCGGGCTCTCTACAGGGTGTGCCTTAAGATTTCATTGTGATAACGATGGTATGTCCTCGAAATTGTATTGAAGAGTAAAAAAGTTCATATAAGCTTTTTTCGGAGATGATTTGTTCAAAAGTTCTGAGTGTTTGAAGATTATGGTCTTCGAGGGTGATCGGTGAGATGTGCGAACAGTCTGCGATTTCATGACATAAAAGTATCGGCAAACCATACTTGTACTACATCAAATTAAAGCTTAAGCTTTCAGGAAAATGACCATGCGAATGCACCGTTCATATTCTTAACATTAATAAAGTTATTTGAAAAAGAAAACTATTAGTTCATGTTACATGTCAAATAGTCTATTTTGGAAGGTAACAGGTCTCATACAATTTCATGACATAAAAGTATCGGCAAACCATACTTGTACTACATGAAATTAAAGCTTAAGCTTCCAGGAAAGTAACCATGTAAATGCACCGTTCAGATTTTTAATATTAATAAAGTTATTTGAAAAAGAAAACTATTAGTTCATGTTACATGTCAAATAGTCTATTTTGGAAGGTAACGGGTCTAATACAATTTCATGACATAAAAGTATTGCCAAATGGTGCTCGTGTTATACCAAATTAAAGCTTGAACTTTTGGGAATGTAACCGTATAAATGCCCTTTTACGACACTTGGTCCAAGCAAAGTTATTTAAAGAAGATGGTTATTAGGTTAGGTTACAAGTGACCCATTTCGGAAGATAAAATGTCTAATAAGAATTCATGACATAAAAGTATCGCCAAATGGCTCTTGCATTACACCAAATTAAAACTTAAGCTTTCGGGAATGCAACCGTGTAAATGCGCTTTAACGATTTTTTACACCAGCAAAGTTATTTAAAGAAGAAGGCTATTGGGTTACAAATGAAGTGACCCATTTCGGAAGATAAAATGTCTAATATGATTTCATGACATAAATGGTACTTACAACGCATCGATTTTAAGCTTAAACTGTCATTAAAATAACGGTATAAACGCGCCGTTAATATTGCAAATGAAAGTGGACAGAAAAAAAATAGAAAAAGAATATGAAGTTGGATATGAAATATCACGTTTCAGGTACAATTCAAATGAAATTTCATGACATAAAAGCAATTCCAAATGACATCTGTAATACATCAAATTAGGACTACTTCTTCCATGAAATTATGGTAAAAATGCACTTTTAATAATCTCGGTATAACTAAAGTTACAAGTCAGAAGTACTATTACAGTGTACTGGAAATGACTAAATTACAAAAGTAAAAAGTCAAACGCAATTTCATGAAATGTCTCACAAAATTATGACACATTTAAAGCTTAAAGTATAACAAAAATGATAAGTAAGATTGTAGACCATGAATTAATATTAAAATGGAATGTTTAACAAGTTTCTCCTTTTAAGTAAACAAAAATTAAGGTGGTATACCTGAAATGTGAATTTTATCAAAGTCTTAACAAGAATATATATTAATTTTTTATCAAGATAAAGAGTGAATGTGTGCATTAATATTTCACGAAGATAAAAAATCAATGTATCTATAATTTTATTAATTTATATTAATTTATCGTACATTTTTCAACAACATATTTAGCTTGAAAATTTTACCGTTTACTCGAATTAACCGAAACGTTCATATGTCAGGAATCACGTGGAAGCCCGAAAGGCAATAAGACTAAAAATTTCGCGCGTATCATTAGGAGCACCCGGTATAGCAGTGGCACGGTATTTCACCCTATTACCCTTGCCTCGTACGACCCCCGTTTGCACTCGTACCCCACCCTCTTTCACCGCGAGTGCAGCCAAGTAAACGCGTGTCAGAGGATGCCGTGCGATTACGCACATTTGCCATTGAAGATCGAGTTAAAGAGAGAGAAGGAGAGACACGTGGTGAGAGCAGAAGAAAGAGAGAACGCGGTGCGTTAGCGAGATACGCTCGAGCGTGCTGAGCATTCTTGTTCTCTCCTTTCGCCTCGGACTCCTCTAATGCCCTGCCTCATTACTCTTACGTTCCAGCCCGTGTGTGCCACGGCATATCCACGGGCAACCGTGTGGAATACCAGAGAAAATGAGCGGGTCGTGCACAGGAAGCGAGGGTCTAAGTGAAATAGTAGCCGTAAAATGGTAGTCGCGAGGTGATCGCGACTAGACCCCAAGAACCGGGGAAAAGTAGACGAGAACGGGGGAAAGAAAACCGGGAAAACACTAATTGCCGAGCGGGAAAGGATCATACGAGGATTATATTATATCGCGGAGAACGAGCGAGTTCGCCATGTTATCCGTTTTTAGTATTTTAATGCGCTCGCAGAGCTACCTTGCTTCTTGCACAACATTTTTAAGAACACACGCTTCTTTTCTTTTGAGAATGTATTTTTTCATCAACGCTCGTTTTTTCTATAGAATATATATTTTTATGATGTACGCTTTTTTTCTGTATATTCTTATCAAGGTACCTTTTTCTTGAGAATATATATTTTTATCAATGAACCTTTTTTTGGTACGAATTTTCATCGACGCTCGTTTTTCTCTGGAACATATATTTTTATGATGCACGCTCTTTTTTCGTACGAATTTATATACAGTTTCTTTTAAATATTTAATAACACTTTTTCCATGATGAAATGCCTCTTCAAACTTTCCAAGAGTCAACAAATTCTTTTTATGAAACAATTGTTATTAGATAATGTATATTCTCATTTGTTACTAGTCAATTTCCTTCAAATTGTCTCCAAATTGTCATCTCCAAAATAAGTTTCCCCAAAAGTCAACAAATTCCATCAAATGTCCCCAAAGATCGCTTCTGAAACCACCTTCAGGTGCACTCAACAATTTTCTTCTAACACTCCCACATAAACTTTCAACAAAAAATACAAACTTCCTTCGATGATTTCCAAAAGCAGACAATATCCTCTAAATATCTTCAGCAACATATCTCCAAATTGTCCCACAATCTAATGCCTTCTCAAGTGATCTCCAAAAGTAGTTTCCCCAAAAATGAAATTCAAATGTTCGCCTCAAAGATCACTTCTGAACTTTTCCTGCACTAGATACTCTCCTTCAAAATTTTCCTTTAACACTCCCACATAAATTTTCAATGCAAAATACAAACTTCTCTTATTTCCAAAAGTAGACAATATCAAAGATGTCCAACAGCAAATTGCCTCCCCCTTATTCTACAAATGCCTCAAATTTTCCGTAAGAATCAACAAGTTCCGTCAAATGTCCCCTTGTGTTCAAAAACAATGTTCAATAAAATACTGTAAAGCGTCCATAAGTTGGTGAAGCGAGTGTAACGCGAGGCAGAGTAAGGCGAAGGGTTAAAAATAATCGAGTATCATTTTTCGTTAACGAGCGAACAGCGAAGGCGACATTTACTTATGGAATTAGCTAATAGAAGCGTGTCGTATTGCATGGGGGTCGGGTTGCTAGGAGGCGACAGTTGAATCGAGACAGCCGGAGTGGATTGGAACTCGCGAGTGCGGGTGTGCTGCGTGTTAGAGCGCAGTGGGCGCACTCGCTCGGACTAATAGGCTAATGTCGACTCGTTTTGCCCTCTGATCTCTCCTCTCGGCTCTCGCAATTATCGGAGTCAACTGGTACGAGTTGACCCACCGGCTGCTTTTTACGGGCCCTCCATTCATGAAACCGTGTCTGCTTGGAATGTCAGCCACAGTAAACCGCCGCATACCTCGACCTATTCGTGAAGGAACGAATACCCCGACTTATCAGCCCCGATGTTTATTTGTGGCTGCCGTTCGCATTTTCCTGCGAACGTCTGACTTCCATTTTGTTCGAACGGGTCAATTCGAATATTCGCACGGTTCACTCTTCTTTGGGATTTCGATCGAATTTGCAGTCTCTTGGGTTGCGCTGGTGGGTCATTTTGTTTCTTCAAATTGTTTTCGTTTTATTTCTTCGAGGTGTTGCAATTTTGTTTCTTTAAATTGTTTTAATTTTGCTTCTTCAAGGTACTATAATTTTGTTTCTTTAAATTGGTGTAATTTTGTTTCTTCAAGGTGTTGTAATTTTGTTTATTTGAACTGGTGGAATTTTGTTTCTTTCAATTGTTATAATTTTATTTCTTCAAGGTATTGCAATTTTGCTTCTTCAAGGTATTATCAATTTGTTTAGAAATTTTTACAAATTCTACATTTTTAAGAGATGAAAAATTTAGAAACTGAACAAACACTTTTCTTTAAATTGTTCTACAAATTTTTTCATTTGTACAATTATTAATACTTTCATTTAAAGTTTCACAAAACTACACACTATTTTTTGCAATTTATCGACAAATTGTCCTAAGAGCACGTTTTTATAGTTTCACAAAAACTGACACTTCCATTTTTCCTAGATTTTGTTAAAATTGTATACAAATTGTTTTAAACGAGAACGTTTTTCCATTTTGTCAAAAGTCAATGCTTTCATTTTTTCCTAGAAACTGCATGGTTTTATTAAATTTATCAGAAAGTAATTGTTTGCATTTTTTCCTAAAAACTGCATGGTTTTATTAAATATATTAAAAAGTGATTATTTCCATATTTTCCAAAAAACTGCATGGTTTTATTAAATTTATCACAAATCGTCTCGACACTGCAAATTTTCCCACTTTCACAAAAGTTAATTTCACCCCAAAAGGCACGCGTTTTCATAAAATTTATCCGCAAATTTTCCGTAAAGCCAGTAACATTCGAATTAGTAGTCGGAATATTCTGCGCAATAGTTAACTTTATCTAACTTTCCGTCGGAATCACGTTTCCTTTCTGAATTTTCACTGGAACGATCACCTGCGCCATAATTTCGTCAGCGACGGTCGGATTGAAATTTTCGCAGAAACGAAAAGATTCGGCTTTTCTCAGGGGCGTTCATCATTCGGTTTCGCCGTTGACGAATCTCTTAGGCTCCAACGTCGAGGGGCAAAGGAAATCATTAAAGTATCATTTTCCCCCCTGCTCGTGTAATGCACTGAACAAGTTCTCTGCTCGAGCAGTTAATGGAGCCGAAGGAAACGACGAACGAGATGAATTACTCTCTTCTTTCCTTTCGAACTCTCTCTAGAGTCCTCGTGCGCCATTTTATGGCCGTGGCAACGGGTATTTCGACCTTTATAAATCGATGCGTAAACAGCGGATTTAACTGATGGTAATGGCTTTATTTCACTGAATATCTCACGCAAATGTGTAATTAAAATTTCAAGTACTGTAAACATATAGATGGAACAAGAGACGTAGAGATTTTAAAGTCGCCGAATGATTAAACGTGTCTGAACTATCGAAAACGATACCGAACACGATTATTCTTGATTTCACGACGACCGACGTCAACGACGACCAAGTATCGTCAACGACGAGTTATAGAGCTTTCAACGTGCTCCCAGTCGATTCTACGCGTGAAAAATTATCGAAACGATACCAAACACGGTTTTTATCGATTCGACGATCGACGTCGACAGGTTCCCGTCGTCAGATCGCCGCCAAAATCTATACAGCAAATTTAGGGTGTCTCTCGAGTCCACCCTCTAAATTTCAAGCTAAAAGACGCAAAATTGCGTCCAGTAGCGTAGAGACAAACGAACAAATCCCAGGAGCTTCTTCGTAATAGATATCGGGAATACTTATCCTGTAATTGGATGCCGCAAACGGCACGCACGATAAATAACTTGAACCAGCTATTTCCAAAGGCAATCTAACTTTGCAATGCTGCGAAATTACAAAAGAAATGGAAATTAAACGTTTCCGTTCTTACCGGCGAAACTTGGCAAACTTGCATTCATTTTTCCGGTGATAAAAAAAAAGAGAGACGAAGGCAGAACCATTTATCTTCTCGCGCAAATTGATACTTTCTTATTCCGAGTTTCGTATTAATCATAAAACCGTACGAATCTTTCCTGGTCAATTTAATTTGCGTGGAAAATTGGCGAAACACCATTTTCCCAACTAATACCCAGAATACTAGTGGCGCGGAACGTTAATTAGCCGAGTGAAAATAAACGAGGAAAATGAATGTTCGTTTTGACGTGGTAAGATTAATTTGCAGCCGTTTTATCGTTCAACGTATAACACGTCGCGATAACTTATTTTCACAAACTCTGGACGATTTTTCGGTAAACATCCGCGATAACGAAATCTGTTGCCAAAGCAACATTTCTGCCACGTTTGTGCAAACTTCCGGCCCCATCATTTATACCCTTCCGGGTGAATTGATTTGATCGCTGATTAAAATGAAATCTAACGAAGCTTGAACAAACTGCACCGTTTTGTTACACGATATACGAGAAATATATTCGATTCATTGCGTTTTAACAATTAAAAATACTGTTGATCGTGTCTTTTTTCTTTCTTTATTTACTCTCTTTTATTTATTCAATATTTACCGGAAATTTAATCGGGTTGTTAGCAAGTGGAATATGAAGCGTGGTTATATAACGAGTGCAGTGATATATGTCAGTTGGAAAATTTGCAAATTATTGAATTAAGGAATGAATAAATTCATAAAATTATCTAAAGCATAAATTCTTTAATTTTCTCGAGTTTTCATATTTCTAAAATCAGTTTTTTTATTTCCAAATTCAAAATGAAAAATTTCACAAAAATTTTTATCTTTGCGGTTTCAAGTCACGACAGTTCAATAATTTCAGATAAATTTTCAAATTTCAAATAGTTCATACTAAATTGAAAAATTTCTGTATTTTCAAGTTTCCAAATTTCTACATTTTTATATCTTAAAAGGTCAAAATTACTAAATTCAAAAAACTCTTAAAATCATCAATTACTAAATTTCTAAAATTTTCAAAATTCGCCAAATTCTCACTTCAAAATTTCAAAAATTTCTTAAATTTTCTATATTGTTCCATTTATTGAATTTCCACAATTGCTACATTTCCTAAATTTCTAAATTTCTTACATTCTATAAATTTCACAAATTTCATAAATTCCTTAAATTTCCTAAATTTTCCAAACTGCTTCAAATTTCTCAAATTTTCTACGTTTTCTAAATTTCACAGATTCCTAAAATTTCACAAATTCACATAAATTCCTTAAATTTCTTAAACTTATGTAATATAAAAATTCCTTAAAATTTCCAAATTCCATGAAATTTCCGAAGTCCTTGATTTCTCAAATTTTTCAAATTTCTTAAAATTCTTAAATTCCTAAAATTTCCCAAATTGCCCAAATTTCGTAAATTCATAAAATTTCCCAAATTTCATAATTTCTCTAAATTTCATAAATTTTCCATATTGCACAAATTCTCCAAAATCCCCCAAATTTTATAAGTATCCCAAATCTCCCAATTTCCAAATTTCCCAAAAATCTAAATCTTCACGCAATGTAAAAAACTCTCCATCCGCGAGCGAACATTAAAAAATCCCATTTCCTACTCCATTATTTTGTCCAGGTAAAACGCTGCTCACGGATATAGAGTCAACGTTAATCGCTCCACGACACTCTGTCATAAGGAAAAAAGAAAATTAATAGCATTTTATATCGTTTTATCTGTTATCTGATGTCATAAATCTTTCGACGAGACTTGTCCCCCATGGATATCTAAATCACTCTCTCCGCATCGTCCTCGCGCTCTGCAATTTCGAGATAGACTCCCATCCTAAGGATGAAAAGGCTTCGGTGAAAGCACAGGTCCAATGAATAGTTGAACACTGCGAGGATGCAGCTGAACGCGTATGTAGGTTTCGCAAATTCTGAAAGGCTTTGAACTCTTGTCTTTATGTAAATTATTCCTACTCCTTTGTTGTTCCATTCAATCGAGATAAAATCGCCGAAATGAAAATGGCTGGCTGGCTAACAAACGAAACAATCCTTTCTTTTCCTTTTTATGGAGGATCTATTTGCGTTCTTAACATTCCTTACCTTTTAATCATTAACGGTACGAGTACTCTCGAGCTCTTTTTTAATAATGTTTCATAAGGCTTTTATAGAAATTACATTAATTAACTTAACTTTCTTTGCATTAATTTGTTACATATTTTTTTTTCTGTTTATAGTATGATGTAATCTGGGTACTTTCAAAAGTCTCCAATGTGAAAACTCAAATATCCAAATTCGAGAACAATATCTGTAATTCTCAAAATTCCAAATTATAATATTCTCAAATGCATAGGTACACCAATTCGGATACAATAAAATTACTAGACCTCTGAATTTATAGACACTGAGTCCTTACATACTCATATTGATATACTATCAAATTGCTAAACCTTATATTTTGGAATATTATATTTGGAACATATTTTGGAAAATTTTTACATTCCCAAATCCTCACATCTCCCAATTTCTAGGTTTTCAAATTTCTACATCCTTGAATTCTTATATTCCTAAATTCCTACGTCCCCAAATTTCTACGTCCCCAAATCCCAACTTCCCCAAATCTCTACGTCCTTAAGTCCCTACATCCCCAAATCCTCACATCCCCAAAATTCGTCACATCCCAATTTCTTACATCCCCAAATTCCTACATCCCCAAATCCCAACTTCCCCAAATTCCAACTTCCCCAAATCTCTACGTCCCCAAATCCTCACATCCCCAATTCCTCACATCTCCAAATCCTCACATCCCCAATTCCTCACATCCCCAATTCCTCACATCCCCAATTCCTCACATCCCCAATTCCTCACATCCCCAATTCCTCACATCCCCAATTCCTCACATTCTCAATTCGTCACATCCCAATTTCCTACATCCCCAAATTCCTACATCCCCAAATCCTTACATCCCCAAATCTCTATGTCCCCAAGTCCCTACGTCCCCAAATCCTCACATCCCCAATTCCTCACATCCCCAAATCCCTACATCCCCAAATCCCTACATCCCCAAATCCCTACATCCCCAAATCCCTACATCCCCGTACCTCTACATCCCCAAAATCCCAACTTCCCCATCAAACACCCAAACTCCCCATCCTCTATCAACACAACTCTCCACACGAGGATTAACAGATTAACAGATCACATAATTTCTGTCCGAATATTTCTCTCGCACATGTTGCTTTATTAATCCATCGCGATGAATTATGACAACACTATCGCGGTTTTCGCGGTATTATTTTTTACCACAGTTTCAACGAATGATCCAGCGAAGAAGAGCGGAAAAAAGGGTAAACGCAGCAGCAACGGGCGAAGTTTTGATTAATATTTTAGACCGTTTCGCATTATTCCTGCTGAACAGCGGAACAGTTTGGAAGGGGATTGAGAAGTTCCGTGTAGCTTTGGAACTTTGTTCCTGTAACGTTACTAGCTCAGAACTTCCTTCACAGTTCTGGAATTATAAATAGAGATTCAATGAAATCTGTCCTATTCGAAGCGTTAATGCCAGCCTGCCCTTTTGTCGTCGAAATTGTTTCTTGCTCCAAAAAATACAGACCTCCGTTATTCCTAAATACACATCTTGGTTTGTTTTCATGTTAATCTCTTCGCTCAATTGGGCGATAGTTTAATTAGGAATTATTGGGAGTTTGGGAATTTAAGGATTTGGAAATTTTGTGATTTTTGGTATCGCTTATGGGCATTTGCAATTTTTTGTACTCGGGATTTGGAAAATTCGGAGCTTTGATGTTTCGATGTTCCAGAACTTCTTAATTTGAAAAATTTAGAAAATTGAAGGAATTTTAGGAGCTTGGGAAATTTGGAAAATTTTATAAATTGAATAATTTTAAGAATTTGTGAAATTTATAAAATGTTAGGAATCTGGAAAATTTGAGAAATTTGTTAATTTGAGAAATTTGAGAAATTAGGGGTTCATCAAGATAGTAGTCTTCATATAGAGATCAGGTATGAAAAGACCACATCGCAAAGAGAACCCGAACATAACTCTTAACATCCAAAGCTGACAAAGCTCGAAAACTACTTCCCTATTCTATCACAATTAATAATAAGAGCTCGCATAAAGCTAACGTAATAAAAGCCCCAACTCGGTCACAGGAAAATTCCCAAATCGCATAAAGCCAAGTAATCCGTCTAACAAACACAAACAATTTAAAACACGCGTTCATCAAGTCAGGAGTCTTCAGATAGGGAGCTGAAAAGAGCGTTGAAAAGGGAAGCTGAGCGTATATTCGCAGGGAAAGGGTAGGAATGTTCAGTGAGAAACGTTGATATCGGGCTGCCAGCACGCAGATATAGCAAGGTTGGTCGGCCATTTGCCGTGGCATCCTCGTTTAACCGTCGGCTGGCTCGTTTGCTCGCAGGAAGCGTCGGAGATCGAAGCTCGCGGAGGCCTGCGTTAAAAGGAGACGGCGAAAGATCGCGGTGCAGGTTAGCCCGAGGTAAGAAGGAAGCGTTAAGGCGCCATCGTGTAGGGCAAGGGAGTTTTAAGGCCATAGAGATACCGGGAGGCAACGGTGTGGAGGGAGGCCGAGTAGGTTTGGCGTTGAATTATGCCGCGTATGCAAAGTGCAAGTTATCTCGGCGAGTGATAAGGGAGACACGCGAGTCGTGCATATCTCAGAGGATATAAGCAACGACACTTTACCAGTGGCCAGACCGATGCGAAACGTGCTCACAGCTTTCTGTAATATTTATACAACTGTGGCTGAGTCGCGTGTCATCGTGGTCCACTTGAACGAGATTCAATATTAACACTTTACACTTCTATGTCGAATGTCCCTCGTTCCTAGAGATGTTCAGTCTACACATTATACGAGGCGATTTGTGAAGTGGGTCTACAAGAATGTGGATTTTAAGGTTTAACCTACTGTGGACGTGGAGCGAGAATGAGATGTGGAGATTTTTAAGTTGTTTCGAATGATTAAACATGTGTGATACTGTAGAGAACCAAACAAGATTGTTGACTTCACGATGGTCAATGTCAATGACGATAGGTTGCTATCAGAAGATGTAGAATACTACTGTTATATGATTATGGTTATAATATATTACGATAAGTAATAGACTACGTATCATGTGAGGTGATTTGTGAAATAGGTCTACGGACCAAGTACAAGAATGTGGATATAAAATTTCAACCTATTGTGAACGTGTGGGTAGAACGAGAATGAGATGTGGAGATTTTTAAGTCACTTCGAACGAATTAACATATCTGAAACTATCGAAAACGATACCAAGATCAAGATCTGGATTTGAATATGTACTTAAATTTCAATAGGTCCATATCTGGATTTGAGCAGTAAACCTAAACTTGAATAGATCTAGATCTAAGTTTGAGTAGATCTAGACTTAAATTATAGTACATGTCAATCTAAATTTGAATAGCTCCACATCTAAATTTGAGTAGACATAAATCTAAATAGATCTAGATATAAAATTTGAGTGGACCTAAATTTGAATGAATGCAAATGTAGATTTGAGTATATATCTAACTTAGAATAGATCCAAAAGTAGACTTCTAACTAACTTGCGATCTAACTTTATTACCATAAATTCACCCACAACATAATGAAATTTATGCCCGATACTTAAATTACCAAACGATCTCATTTCGTTTCCACCATAAATATCCCAAGTTCATCGCTCTGATGCGCGTAAAAATAAAGGTTAATCGAGTTAACAAGTTTTTCCGTAGGAAGCATAACTTGACAACTTAATACATTATCTCGCCAAGGTATTCCGTAAAATGGGAGGCAACGTTTCCTCAACGGGCAAATATTTCCTTTTGCACGCGTTACAGGAACACACGTTCGCAAAGTTTGCCGGTGATGTTCGTACAAGCAAAGCGAAACGAGCGGGAAAAAAAAGCCGTGCAACTGCATAAGAAGCTACTTCATCGTGAAATGAGTAGCGAAAGAAAAGTACACAAACACGGTTGCTTGTTTCGAGTCAAGCACTGCATGCTAAGAAGCCCTATAAAACAGTTAAGAAGGTATACGAACGTACTGAAACGGCACTGAATGGCTAGGTCGCTGTTTACTTTAAAGTAACACTTACACGGTTCGCCTCTGAAACGGTAAACTTTACTCGATGTTGAGTATTTCCTTTGCGCCGTTCTATGCAGAACGAGCTGGAAAAATCTGCTGGAAATACCGCTTTTAAACTTCGTCCTTTTTTTTATCACTTCATATTTTCATGTACAATCGCGTGCAATCTAGGCCTACTTTGGTCACGACATTACTTGTACTATAGGATCATTTTTAAGTAACAACTTTTGGAATTTTGGGATCAGGAGTTTAATAATATACAATATTCTACAAATTTTCGAATTGGACAATTTTTGAATCTACAAATATTCAAGTTTTGGACTTTGGACATTTTTAGACTTGTAAGTTTGTAGGTTTAGAAATATTCATGTTTTCAAATTTATAAATTTTTACACTTTCAAATTTTCTAAATTTCCTAAATTCTTCTTTCTCAAGATCTCATATTTTCCAAATTATAAATTTCTCAAACTTTCCAAATTTCCCAAGTTCCCAATTTTACAAATTTTGAAATTTCCCAAGTAACTAAATTGCCCAGATTTCTCGCATTTTCAATTTTTCACATCCCCAAATCCCTAAATTTCTCACATTTCTCAAATTTAAAATTTTTTACATTTCCAAATCCCTAAATTCCCCAGATTTCTCACATTTTCAATTTTTTACATTTCCAAATCCCTAAATTCCCCAGATTTCTCACATTTTCAATTTTTCACGTTCCCAAATCCCTAAATTCCCCAGATTCCTCAAATTTAAAATTTCTCACATTCCCAAATCCCTAAATTCCCCAGATTTCTCAAATTTAAAATTTCTCACATTCTCAAATCCCTAAATTCCCCAGATTTCTCAAGTTCTCAATTTCTCACATTCCCAAATTCCTAAATTCCCATATTTCTAACTATACAAATCACCCAACTAATAACCAACGACATAAAAATTTCTTCTCCACAAATTTCAATACGGACACCATGTATCGCCTTCACTACACGCATCGTCGAATTCTCCATGAAAAGTTCGCAGGACATTGCAGGTTGATTTGATTGCTCGCGTATCCGATCATTGTCTTGCCAGTTCGAGTTTCCGATCCGAGAAACTTCTTTGCGCGTTAATTCGTCCGATTATTCAGCCACTTAGCTTTCTGTTCACGGTCGATCTGTTCGCTTAATTATCTACCCGCGTATTTACTTAACCACCCGACTAATTAAGATTTTCTTTTAATCACTGCCCATACCGTTCGCTCTCGAATATCTGCATATTCGAGTCCCAGTTCCTTCGTTCGCCTAATTATCTAACCGCGTATATCTTTATCCATCTGGCATAGCTGTCGCGACTCGCCAAACGTGTTTGTCGACGCGGGTAACGAGTCTCTAAATTCTCAAATATCTACTTCACCAAATTCCTGGATTCTGGAATTCTTGGATCACCGAATCCATAGATTTCCGTATTATTACACATTAAAGTCCCTACATCACTATGTTCTTATACTCACACATTGCTGGACCTTCAAATTTCAAGATTCGCAACGTCACCAATTCCCTAGATTCACAATTTGTACGTCATCAATGTAGACCCTCAAACATTTAGGTGTTCTTAATTCATACCACATAAAATCACTAGATCTGTAAATTCTTAGACCCTGTGTGAGATTTTTGAACCCTCAAATCTCTAGATTCTTAAATTCTTACATTATCACATAGACATTCAAATATCTAGGTATTCCAATTCATACAAAATAAAATTACTAGATCTCTGCATTTTTAGACCCTAAATCCCTACATCCCCAAATCTCTATATTCCCAAATTCTTACGTCCCCAAATTCCAACATCCATAAATTCCTATGTCCCAAAATTCCTATATCCCAAAAATCCTACGTCCCCAAATCCCTACGTCCTCAAATTCCTACATCCCCAAATTTCTACGTCCCCATATCCCTACATCCCTAAATTCTTACATCTTCAAATCTCTACGTCCCCAAATCCCTATATTCCGAAATCCCTATATTCCGAAATTCCTACATTCCCAAATCTCTACATCCCCAGATTCCAACTTCCCCAAATCCCTACATCCCTAAGTCCCTATATCCCCAAATCCCAACTTTCGCAAATCCTCACATTCCCAAATCCCTAAATTCCCTAATCCCTAAATTCCCTAATCCCTACATCCCCAAATCTCTGCATCCCTATATCTCTACATCCCCAAATCCCTATATCCCTAAATCCCTACATTCCCAAATCTCTAGACCCCCAAAAATCTAAATTCCCAAATGCCCAGGTTCCCAAATTCCCAAATCCCCAAATCCCTAAACCCCGAACCCCTAAATCCCCATATTCCTCAACCCCCAAATTTCTAAATCTCCAAATCCCTACATCTCCACCCCAAACCCGCAAATATCTAACTATTAAAATTCACAAACCCCAAAATCACTAAATCCCCAATTCCCCACACCCCAAATCCCCAGATAATTAATTCAAAAGCCCCTAAACCGCCTAATATAAAATACAGTAGTTCCCAAAATCCCCAAATCACCCCATTTCTCCACGATCATCACATCGCCACAAAAGCGATATTAAATATTAAAAATGATTGGTTGGACCACCTAAGCATCGTGGGGAGCGCGAAGCAAGGAAATAAATGAATAAATAGACGGCGATAGAACACGAGTGTATAGGAGGAGCGTACACGTAGAGTATAGGAGGCATTCGCTTTGCATACCGCCAATTCGTCCGCATTCATTTACACTAATGCACCGCAATTTGCGTTTGCATTTGTCGCGGTGCGGAACGTAACGCGCTGTGCGGTTTGTCTTTTATCTCGGTGCAGCAAAGCTTGGCCGTTGATGGTGATCGTTCGTGTTATCCAACTAATACGCGGATCGAGCTAGCCAGAAACGAGCCGGAAATTGCCATAGTAGCGGAAGAATCCGTCGAATCGAGGACGCTTGTTTTCCCCGTCTACAACGTTCAACCGATCGGTGGTTGCCCATGTCGAATGCTCAATACGATCCATCCGGTCCAGTCAAAGGGATACAATTGATCGATCGCTCGAAAATGTCTCTCCTGTCTGCGACGTTTCGTTAACGACCATCAGCCTATCAATGGATGGCTAATTATTTTCTCGGGGGATGCTGCTATTGACACCACTTTCCGAATTTCCGAATATTTCAGGGCTTTGTTGTATTCGCAAGTTTTACTGGTATCATTAGTCTGGTGATGGGAATATTTGGAAATTTATGAATTTTATTGTACAGGGATTTTAGGGAGGTGGTCTTGGAATTTCGTGAAGGTTTAAGTTTGAGGATTGTAGATTTTTAGAATTACTAGTTTTTAGTAGTGTTTATGCAAGTTTTTCAATTTGCGATTGGACAAGGTCTGGGTTTTGAAATTCTCAGGATTTGGAGTTATCAAATTTGCAAATTTATAAAACACTCAAGTTGAAAATTTCTGAGTTTTAGAATTCGACAATTTTTAATCTCTAAACTATCAAAATTTCTAAATTTCTAAATTCTGATATTCACAAATTTCTGCAGTTTCATATTTCTAAATTACATCCATAAATTTAAAAATTTTCAAGTTCCCAAGCTCCAAAATCTCCAATTTCTTCAATTTCTACATTTCTGGATTTCTAAACTTCTAAATCTCCCAAATATACATTTTTACAAATTTCAAAATATTTTAATTCTTCAATTTCTAAATGTCAAAATTCTATAATTGTAAACTTTCAAATTTTACAATTTCTGAATGTCGAAATTCCATATTTGTGAATTTTCAAATTCTACAATTTCCACATTCCAAAATCCTATATTTCTAAATTTTCAAATTCTTCAATTCTCACATATCGAAACACCATATTATTACATTTTTTAAATCTTCAATTGTCACATACAAAAATCCCATATTTCTGAATTTTCAAATACCCCAATTTCCATATATGGAAATATTTCCCACATGTCTAAATTTTCAAATTATCCAACTTCCACATATCTAAATTCCTATATTTCTAAATATTACAACTCCAATATTCACGTTAAAATCCCATGTATCTAAATTTTCAAATTTCAATATTTTATGAATGAAACGTCTGGCCACTGAATCTTCTCACATCATAATTTTTCATACAGGAGACTGCTACCATGTCTCATAGTACACGTACGTGAACATGGTATCCGAAGTACAGCTGACCGTGTGAAAGAAGGGTTGAAAAAATCATTTAATCGGTCACGAAATAGAAGCAAGACCCGATTAACGAGCCGCTGTTGTATTAATTAACCGTGGGCGCGGGAGCTTCCTTGGTTATGTCTAATTTGCTTCTCGCTGTTTCCTCCCATTGTGGATATTACACGCGAGTTCGTGCGAGTTGCCCTGTACACTCCGGTGCAATATACCAACCTTTCGCATCAGAAAAAATATTTCAACTCAAAAATTTTCTAATTTCTCAATTCTACTAATAAATACTAATTTTTAAGTATCGAAATTTTTATATTGTCAGATTATCAAATTATTACATTTTTTAATATCTGGATTATTATGTTGATAAATTTTTATGATTTACAATTTTTACATTTCTAAGTGATTATATTACTAAATTTCGATATCTCTAAATTTGGATATTTTTAAATTTTTGCGAATTTCAAAATTCCCAAATTCCCAAATTTTCGAATTTCAAAATTTCCAAATTCCCAAATTTCCAATTTTCTAAATCCCCATATTTCCAAATTTTCAAATTCTATAACTCCCCAATACCCAAATCCCCTATTTCCAAATTTCCAAATTTCTAAATCCCCAAATTTCTAAATTTTCAAATTCTATAACTCCCCAATACCAAAATCCCCTATTTCCAAAATTCCAAATCCTCAACTTCCAGGTACCAAAACCCCCTATTTCTAAATTTTCAAATTCTATATCACCCCAATACCTAAATCCCCTATTTCCAAATTTCCAGATCCCCAACTTCCTGGTACCAAAATCCCCTATTTCTAAATATTGAAATCCTCCAACATCCAGATACCAAAAGTCCTGTATTTCCAAATTTCCAAATCCCCAACTTCTGCATACTAAACTCCCCCATTCCTAAATTTTAAAATTCTCCAACCTCCAAAACCCAAAATCCATTTCTAAATTTTCAAACTTCCATGCTTTACAAGTTCAAAAATCTCAAAAACTAAATTTCAATACTTGGAATGTCTCCTCGGTCCTATGTTATCATACAATTTATTTTTTAGTTCAATTTATTGCTTCTCCTCGCATTACACGAAGATTGTGCTGGTTCGCAAAAATTTCCCATATCCAGCTGTCATATATTCCCTAGGGAAACTAGATTTGCTGTTGACTGTACAGGGTCGCGAGAAGAGGTGCAATGCTCCCGCGATCCGCGTTTCTCGCTTCCGGCCACTGTGGCCACCGGTCGTTCGCTCGTTCGCTGCCTGTTGTAAATCATCTAGCTGGCGCAGCAGGTTGCACTTGCTGTTCTGTGACTTATTCGCGATTCTATATCCCCAGCTTTCCAACATTTCACCCTCTATACTTGTCACCTCTATAGCAAATTCGAAAACCGACCGTGTGAACCAACCCCTTTTCCGCATGGAACGATATGTTACAAAAATTAATTTATTTTCTGATCGAAAGTCGAAACGGACACGATAAAGGACAAACATACTGATTTATTCCGAGCGAGTATGTAAAGAATTCCTAATGAAAAAATAAGAAAGGAATACAGAATAACATTTTTTTATATTCGACTTAGTTTTTGAGAAAATCAAGATTAAACTTTTCATACGTACACGCATCAATTTTACGGACATATGTGTTTTTACAAATTTTGCACATGTGTGTGTATAAAGTTTGCACATATATGTGTGAGTTTTGTAGACATATGTATATGTGCAAATATTATATATGCGTGCATATGTGCACAAATTTTACATATGTTATTTTACATATATAAATTTTGCAGATTTATGTATATGTCAATTTTCCACACATGTGTGTGTGTGTCAAACTTGCACATTATATGTACAATAAATTTTGCAGACATATGCAGCTACATAAATTTGACACACAAGTGTGTGGCACGTATCAAGTTTGTACATACTGTATATAAATTTTGTAGACATAAACATGTACAAATTTTGCACACATGTATACTTCTACAAATTTTGCAGACATGTATGTATTTTTGTCACACATGTGTGTATGAGTAAAGTTTGCACACATGTGTATATACATAAGTTTTGAAGATATATGCATACGTAAAAGTTTTTCACTCATATGTGTATGAAGTTTACACACGTATGTATGAAGTTTGCAAACATATGTATAAATTTTGCACACGTGATGTAGTTTTTGAGAAGATCAAGTTTACTTGATCTACATATCTACTATTCTATGATTCATATATTATTATTATATATGATATAGTAATATATGTGATGATATGTTACATCTATTACTATATATGATAATATATTATATTCTGTTGATTTTTAAAATGCCAAAATCACCTAATCTTTTGGAATTAAAAAATTGTGCTATATTCGAAAAGAGAGTTCCACGAGAATATTTAATTAGTTAAAGCAGGGATACTTTGGTAAAAATAGATCACCCGGTATATTTACAAGAGTCGTCCTTCTCGCGCCTCTTTTCAAGCGACGCTTATGTACGCTAGCCGTCGTTTAAAGAGCCTCCTTCTTCTTCTTCGTCTTCTACTTCTTCTTCTCGCGTGCTTTAAGGCGTCGTTCTCACGAGCTGCACTACATTACTCGGCTCTACTTGTAATTACCATCCCACGTCGGAAGCTAAGGAAAAACGGGAAGTAGATGGTCCCGTACGTACAACGACGTAAGCTGAATGCACCCTGGATTAAGCACGAGAAGCAACAACGATCTAGTCTTGATAAAATCCTAACGATTAATTCATCGAACCTAACCTTACTGCTACCCTTTTCGCATAAGTCTTATAAATTGTACGAATACATTGTCAGGTTGCGAGGATCGATTACTGCAACTGGGTTACATACAGCTTATTTCAAATAGAAGATAAATTAAGTGGAATTAAAGAAACTGGAGTAAATTATTGTTTGAAGTAATTATTTATTTTCACTTTCTTGTGTTTTTATTTTGGATTTATTTATTTTGGAAATATGTGTTTAATTAAAGGATTTATTTTATAAATTTCTTTTTAAATTGTTATAATGTATATAATAATTCAGAGTCATCGAGTGACTTACTTTCTTATTTTTAACAAAATTGTATTAAAATTATTTTACAAGCTATTTATATTATAAATTAAATTTAGATATAAATGTAGCAATATAAACCTTACAAACTTTAATTATTATAAAAGTTAACAACTTCTTGCATAATATTCACAGTCTTTCCATGACCACATACAAGATCGTAAACGTGGTTAAAAAACAAAGAGAATGAAAATATAAATAATGTGAGCGCAGGCAACACGAGACAGAGGTTTTGAAAAAGATGAATGAGAACTCGGGTCGAGGTATTTTTCGATCAGGAAACAGGAAACGTGGAACGATTTTGTAAACCGAACATTGGAACGCTGAAAACCGTACGGATTGCGAGTGTTTCGAGTACAGGGTATAAAATATGATCGCAATTTTATTACATGTTGGACGTGTTCCGGTGGTTCTTGAATCTCGAGGTGCATTTGTTGTAGGTATATGCTAGTCGAGTGCACCATGCCGAGACCGGAAACGACGACGAGCGTAATCGTGACCCGTGACAAGTAGGTGATACCCGAGCTTTTCGGGACAAAGCTTTTCCTACCATAATTTACGATTTTTCGCGCTGGGAAATTCGCTCGAACCGCGCGAACCGTGGAAATGATCAAAATGGAAATTTCTCAGATACCAGACACGACGGGCTTCGTTTCGTCATATAAATTTTGCTACGGGCATATAACACAATCGTGTCGTGTCAATTAAAATCTTGACAAATTATCTTTCGCTATTTTGTATGGTTACTTACTTTTAAATCAGATTCACGGAATATGTGTATAATATTAAATCCTGACAAATTACCTTTCGAAAATTCATATGATTACTGCCATTAAAATCAAATATATGAAAAACATATTTGTATATAATACGTACAAATTGTATGTACATGCATCCGTGTTACTAATATATGTATACGTGCCTGTCAATTTTACATACATATGTGTTTACGTCTATTTGCCAAACATATGTGTATGTATACCATTGCAGCATATGTGTACGTATACGTTTGCAGACATACATGTACGTGTACATTTATGGACATATGTGTAATGCATACATTTGAGGACATATGTGTAATGTATACATTTGTGTACATGTGTGTACATATGCATTTGCAGACATACATGTACGTATACATTTGTGGACATATGTGTAATGCATACATTTGTGGACACATGTGTAATGTATACATTTGCAGACATATATGTACGTATACACTTGCAGACATATGTGTACATATAAGTTTTGCACTCATAAAGCTATATGTAATGGAATGTCTCTTTTATTTACAACAAATTTGAGAATACAATAACAAATTTGTAAGTAAAGTAGCAAAATAATTTAATACAAAAATGTCTGACTGTTTACTTGAGATAACAGTAGACCAGAATCGAACTCGCAATCAAACTAAATGATTTATCCGAGCGTCTCTTTGATTCCTAAAGTGGACATTTTCTTTGGTAGAATTTATCACGCGGAACGTTTGTACAGCGAATGGAAATTTGTATTCAGCCATGGCTTGTCCCTCGTTATCAGGCCAACCCTGTATTGCACAACAGCAATGTTATCTGAAGTTTCTTCCTCGTATGTACGTAGATACTTATACACACACATATATATATATATATATTGTATGGATACAGTCACCTGCATCCCTGGCTTGTCCCGTTTATCTCTTTTATTTTGTATCGGTGTAGCTAGAAAAAGCAATGTCTCTGGGCTATATCGTCGTTCACGACTACATAGCGGAGCTAGAAACCGTGCGGCATCCGCAAGTTGCGATCTATAAACGTGTCGTTGTTGGCCGCGGATAACCGAGGAATTCACTCGGATGATCTTCTTTTCTGCGTTCAATGTTAATACGGTTACGTTACGGCTCGGAAATTTTCGAGTAAACCTGCCAAATGATACGGCTGTTTAACGGTACTTAGCACCGACGAAAGAAATTAACTGCAGAGACAGCGAAAGAAAAGACAAACCGAACCACGGCTGTACGGAATTATTGTCGAATTAGCTACTTCGGTAAATACGACGCCCAAGTAATTCGATTCGCTTCGTAGCTAATTGCCAGGTTGCGTTGCTTCGCGATTTTCTGACTGTTGCTTCTTGCGAGATTTCGAAATTTGAGACTTAGGAATGGTATCGCGGAATTTTTGGGACTCGCGGAATTACAGGGAGTGAAATATGAAAATTGTATGTCGGAATTTTTATTTCTTCAATTCCTGTATTTTTTATGTTTTCGAATTTGAGAATTTTTGTAATTTTGAATATTGGAATTTTGGAAATTTGGGGAATTTTTAGAATTTTTTGAATATTTCGAATTTTTAGAGTATTTGAAGTTTTAAGAATTACGAAATTTTTCAATTTCTGAATTTTTATATTTTTGAGTTCTGAAATTTTTGAAGTTTGGAATTTTTGTATTTTTGAATTTTGGTTATTTTAAATTCTTAAATTGTTATGTTTTGGAATTTTTGCAACCTTATTGAATCCACACTTATAATTTACTTCCATAATCAATTCGTATTTATATAAAGGATAGAAAGAAAGAAATAATTAATTTCCAATTAAGTAAAATAATAGGAAAGAAGGAATGACTGATGGCCTACGATATAAGATAAGAAAGAAATAATTAATTTCCAATTAAATAAAAGATAGAAAGAAATAATTAATTGATAACAATATAAAAATATAGAAACAAAGAACCTATGAATTTCCAATTAAGTATAAATCAGAAAGGCAACAAATTAATTGCCACAGTTATAATTTAGCTCCATAAATAAATACTACTAAATAATTCAGTTGCATCGCACTCAATGATTTCCATTGTAATCCGCAATTTAGATCTTTCATTCACTTAAACTGCAATGCAATTCATAATTGAAACTAAAATATAATCAAAAAGAACAATGTAATTAGATCAGAATAACTAACCGAGAGATAATCGATCTGATGTACAATAAAACAAGTAACACCATGTAAAAATTTCAAACACAAAACGATTTCCATCAACGATAAACGTGATATTATTCATAAATTCATGGTACATAAACAGAAATGAATGTACTTTAAGTAGATTCATACAGTAATTAATAGCTGAATTCATTGAAAAGTTTGAATTATGTAATTCATTCTATAATCAAACTGAGTTACTGTGTATTTCATTGAAATACAACATGGATAAACTATATAAGGAACACTATAGGTAATTAAAATACAGCGTAAGTATAAACAATTCAGGTACAGTGTGATTCAATTCACACAATTATGAACGAATCTTGCTATTTAAAAAATATAACTTCTATAATGTTTGTCAAATAGACTAATTTGGAAAGGTTTTAAGTAAATGCAGTAATCCCCCGTTATCCGCGGTGGTTCTGTAATATCGTCACGGATATCGTGTGGAAACCGCGGATAATCGTAACCGTGGATAATTGAAACCACGGATTTAAAACCCTGGGTAATCGAAACCGCGGATAGTCGAAACCGCTGATAACCGAAACCGCGGATAACCGAAACCGCGGATAATCGAAACCGTGGATAATCAAAACCGCGAATAATAAATACCGCGGATAACCAAAACCGCGGATAACTAAAACCGCGGATAATCAAAATCGTGGACGATTGAAACTATCGATTTATTACTTGAATTAAACTTAGCATAGTTTGAAATTAAATTACCTAATAACTAAATGAATAATAGAATAATAAAAAGCCTTACACTTGCCATCTGCCAGTAGCAAAATTCAAGTGCAAAGGTTTAAAAAAACTTGTGAATAAATGTGATTATTGCCAAATAACTCATTATGTAATTCTAATGTCAAAAACCTCCTGTAAAATTTACATTCTTTGAGACTCGTCACTATAAACTCCAAATAGTGAGATAATTCAATGATATTCATAAAATTTATAATTAGTACTATGTTCGTTTACAACTGCTTGTAGAACCTGTATAATATATTACAGAGAATATAATATAATATTATACTAAATAAGAGATTATTAATAAAGCGTACGTCGAAGGAAACTAATTTCCATAAAATCCGAAAATTAGTAGGAATTAATTGTGTGTCCAGCAAAATTTCGTCCGGGCAAATGGGCTCGAAACAAATGGAATTCCATTGTAGAGCCCGAAGAGAAAGCTTTCCGGTGTTCCGTGTAACAACGCCGATTGGATCGAAGCGTCCGTGAAAGCACGCAACACGTTCGGTTGCCGTTTCCTTAATTTTTAAAGCGTCATAAATTTTCGCGTCGCCGTTGAACCGTGACGGCCTCATAATCGCAGAAAATATTTGGTCGATTCATTGATCGCAGAAACGCTCGACCGCGTTCGACGAGGGCCGCTTTAAATCCATCGGTTAAACGTTTGTTTATCAATTGTACGGTTCTCGTCGCAACTCAAAATGTTGCTCATAAGCCATAAAGCAACGAACGTATAACCGCTTACGCGTTAAGCTCCGCCATTTCCAAGCAAATACACGAATACGTGGACGAACGTTTATCCCGCTTATTTCAGGTGCATATCCCGAAACGTGTACCGCATTAGGACATTGACATCTATATGCTACAATTTGTCGCTTGTGCATACGCGTATTATTATTCGAAACCGTTGAAATCCTTGCGGGCGTGTTTATGCCCGTACTCAAACTGCAATTTCGGCCTCGGACAGAATTTCGAAAGTTCTGTAAATATTGTAAACGTTTATGGAGATCAGAATTCGAGAGTTATTTATACCGGCTCGATTTCGAATATTAATCGCTTCCAGTCGGGAAGTAATTGTATCGAGTTGATTTCGAGTGAAAATCGATTGCATGCTCGGTTTGGGGCGAGAATTTATTGTTTACGCTCGGATCGAAAACTGATAATGTACAAACGGTTCGGGTCGAAAGTAAATGCTATTAAGTCAATTTCGAATATTATATATTTCCGATAGAGCAGTATTAATTGCGGATCAAAAAATAATTGTGTGGTCCGTTCGAGCGGAACATCGCGTATAAGCGGTTTGGATTAAAAAGTGATCAGATCGGGACAGAAATCAACCGTCGGATTAATTTTGGTCGAAAAATTTCCGTTTGGAAGGTGATTATGTTCGACTAGTTTCTGATCCAAATTCAATTTGTTTTGGTTGAGTAGCAAAATCAATTTCGTATAAGCGGTTCGGATTGAAAACTGATCAAGTACAGTTCGAGTTAAAAATCGACAGTTAATCAATTTCTTCTGAAAATAAACAAGTTTAAGTTGAAAAATAATTATGTCAAGTTTATTAACTTTAAACAGTGTTTAGCCAGTTCGGTTGAAAATTAATCTCATATTAACCGTTTCGAAAAATCATACATAATCGATTCTCATCGAAAAATCAACGTATACAGTCATTTCGATCGAAAATCGAATAGAGCATCGTGCATTAAAAATTACTAACGCATAATTGGTTTACATAAAAAATTAATCACGCACAGGTGATTCCATGAAAAATGAACCACGTAATATTTGCATAAACCGGAAATTAATTGATTAATGGTTCACATCCAAAAATTAAGAAATTCATCGCACAAATCAGTTCGAGTCGAAATTTCAACGCGTGTAAACGGTTCGATCGAAAATTAATCGGGCATAGTTCGTCCGAATCAAAAATTAATCGCGCATAGTCGATTCAGAGCGAAAATTAAGCGTGTATGGCCGGTTCGGTGGAGAATTAATCGGTCGGTGTCAATTCGAATCGAAAATTCATCGCGTATCCGGATCGAAAATTAATTGCATAGAATCGGTACACTAAAAACTGGCCGAACCTGCTCGATTAGTATCAAAAATTCACAGCATCTATTCGGCTCGGGGAAAATTAATCGCGTAATATCGGAAAATGATGGCATACAGTCCTTGCGGATGGAAAATTAATTGCGCCATGTTGGTTCGCGTTGGAAAACGATTGCGTTCAGTCGATTCAGGCTGAAAACTCATCGCGTTTAATCGGTTCGGGTTGTAAATCGATCCGGTGTCGTGTCAAACTGTAACGCCCTAAAGCATCGAGCGATTTCTATGCCGGAATTTGCAATTCCATTCGAAATAACGTTGCCTTCTAAAAGGCAGATATCAAACACCGTGAAGGAGAAACACTCGATTAAATCGATCGCGGTTCGGCAAGTCCGCCGGTCCGTGTCTAATGAAATATTAAATTTCAACGCTGTTTAACTTGATCTCGGTGTCTAAAGTGCATCACACACCAACAGTGAGAAACTTTATTTTTCCTCCGTCAATATTTATTTTCAATATACCCTGTTCTATTATTACCGTGGCATCGATTTCCTATCGCCACTGATTACTGGTAAATTCCAGTCCGATATTATACTCGTCTCGCGATATTATACGCGTTAAATGTACGTCGTTACAACGCGAAGGATTCTCGTCCTTTTGTCGGTTCATTTTTTTTTTCGACTCGTCCGTCTCGTAAATCGTTATTTATTCTTAATATGATGTTATCACGCGGCAGCGTCTTTATTGATTTTCCGTCAGCCGTGCCAACAGGGAATTTCTGACCCCCCCTCCCCGGCCCGGACATTAATAAATCTATCCATCGTAACGGCATCCTGAAACGTGTGCAGGTCACGAATTGACGCGTCGCGACGCGACACGACGATCGCTGCGACGACGAGAGGCGTCCCGTACTCGCGGGACGATCAATCACATCGCAAAAAAAAGTATTCTTCTCTTTTCTTCCGGTCTCTTGCTCCCGGCTACATCCGTTGAAATCCGTTCGTTTGATATCGAACCGGCAGCATTAACAATTCTCTAGTCTGATCCGCTTTTTATCCGGTGCATGTAAATTGACGTCTTTGGAAACGAGCCGTTTAATCGACCTTTGTCAGACCTTTAATCCCCCGGATGAACGTACAACCAATCGTGATGCGAATCGGTCGGATTCTTTTGATGATGCTTTGTGTCGGGAATCATTCTAAATGACGATTGCAATTGTGCTGAGCGAAATTATATTATTTAATTAACGAGTTGTTTAATTGCCGAAATTGGCAGTTCGTGGATATCAAAATTGATAATTCTTCATTTCAGGATGTGAATTTTATTTTTAAATTTCCGAGTCTTTAAGTTAATAAGATTGTAAAGTTTGAAATTGATAAACTTTTCAGATTTTCGATTGTTCAAAGTAAAAATTTGTAAATTACACTTTTGAATTTTCAAGTACATGTTATTAAAATTCACGTTACAAATAATAAATATCACCAAGCTTTGTATCGTAAGTAGTGCATGTTACCAAAATTGGCATCGTACAAAATGTATGTCATAATGTACATCATGAACAGTGCATATCAGTTTAATTTTCGCAAACAGTTCATATCACAAAAAAATATAACGAGGTTATTATGATATCTTTACTATTGAAATTATACAGAAAAAATCATATCAAACAAAGCATATCAAATTGTCGCATAGCGCATGTCGGCCAAATTGTCGTCGTAAATAACGCATATCACTCAAATTAGCGTTATAAATGCATGTCACTAAAATTAGTCGTGAATAGTACATGTCATTAAAACTATTAATTAATGTCGCAAATAGAGCATGTTACTCAAATTAATATCGTAAGTAGCGCATGTCACAGAAATTAACGTGGAAAGTAGCGCATGTCACTGAAATGAACACCGTAAATAATGCATGTCACTGAGATAAGCTTCGTAAACATTGCATATCACTACAATTAGCGTCGTAAATTTTGCATGTCGCCAAAATTAGCGTTGCAAATTGAGCACGTCACTGAAATTAGCATCGTAACTAGCACATATCACTAAAATTATGATCGCAAAAAGCGCACGTTGCTAAAATTCGCGTCGTAAACAGCGCACATCAGTAAAATTTTCACACTAAACAGCGCATGTCACTAAAATCAGCATCGTAAACAGCGCATGCGACCAAAATCAGTGTCGTAAACACCGCATATCACTAAAATTTGCGTAATAAACAGCGAATATCGGCATAATTGGTATCCTAAACAAGACGCATCAGGATAATTAATTTTTTCAACCGCACGTAACGAGGTTATTCGGTCAGAATACACACGCAAACTGTCCAGGAACATTATTACGATGTATTGGCTGATCATAGAACGTTAATTATCGAAAGGGACCACACCGTGATTTCCATTTACCTTTTGATCCGGCCAACTTTGACCATTAACAAGAGCGAATGCAGAACCACAAAGATTCGTTACGCTAGATTACGTTATCTCTCTCTCGCTCTGTTATGGAGTTGATTTAGTGGCCGGAATTGATGAAGTGGTGGTTGCATTTAATCGCGCCTAAGTAATGGCATTTTCAGCTCGAACTTATAGTCTTACGTAAAACGAAAGTGTGTGTATAGCTTTTATTAAAAGCTTTCAGGGCTTTTATTAAAGCTTTCCACCCGTAGTCTTGCTAACCATTTTAGTGCTTTCACTTACGGATTATATCTCGTACCCCTCGCTGTTATTATTCATATCACCTATCATTCTTTTAGTCTTCTTGTCGTCATAGTACCAAAATTTCACGTCTTTCGACTAATCAAGAATACCTTCTTTTTTTAATTATTTTGAACTCTTTTGCAACTCGATCGAGATACTCGGTTCCGAGAAGATGCTATCTGCATTTGCTTTCACCAGATAATGCACGGAATAATAGTTTAGATTACGCGCTGCAGATAATGGGGGCATACCATTCATTTCTCAGAAAAATTTTAAGCAACTATCGAATTGCAATAACAGATAACAGAGAACAGGAAGGACACCGAGTACAGTAGATCAAGAAAGTATTGTCTGAAGATCGTTCAAAATTATTAGTTGAAACTGAGTGGACTGTGAAACCTTGGACTTAATTTGTAGTAATTTTAAAAAATTAATAATAAAGTTACATTTACATAAAGTGCATTTCTACTGATTTTATTTAAATAGTATACTTTCTAAAAAATCACTGTTAAAGGTTTGAAAATTTGTCCATAACCAATCTTCAGATTTGTGTTGAATTTATTATGAAAACAAGAATATAAAATATGTTTTGAATTATGATATCTGAATATAAAAATGATGTGTAGTCGTAAACACAATAATTATGCGAATTAAAGTTACATCCCATTTTAATGTATACGATGTACGAACTTTCTTGTGCAATTATCTTTTATTACCAACTGTATGCTAAATGTTCAATATTACAGTCAATATCAGCAATAAATTTTATTAATATCATAAATAAACGTAAATAAGTCAATATAATAAATAAACGTCGTAAATAAATTCGCGGTACTAAAAATAATCATGAAATAAATTTAACACTGAAGACTAAAATAATGCAGAGTGTATTACGAATAGTAAATACAAGCCTGTACTTAAACCTTGACATCACCCGCGAACAAATTATATTTCATACGGTTTGTACTGATACGCAAACTCGAAGGTAAATATTTGCTTTCGATTAATTATTCGGTCGTTTCGATTATCAGAGACGTTCCATTAATATTTAATAATTTTCAAGCAATCGAATCGTGCATAAACGATGTAGTTCGGCATAATAGCAATTTCGGCACGGGCAGCATAAGCGAATCGATAAGACTCCACTCAGGAAACGAAACGTTGCAAATTCTGCGTTGCCGAAGTAACCTGCCAATTAGAATTAACGGTGTCCCTGGTCGATAAACGTTCGACTAATTTCGTAATTGCGCGCCTAAGCTGTTCCCACGAAATTCACGATATTTCGCCGATAGATAGAGGACACGTAACCCCCGACCGGGAGATATGATACCGTCGTGTTCCCAACAGGAAAGTGGATTTGCAGGCTAGCAACTTGCCAGGACAAACTTGTACTTCTGCTCCGGGTACGGGGAGAGATCTTGGCCCGAGATACGAAAAATTAACCGGTAAACAGAAACACGTATCGACTGCCGTCGATATACGATATCCAACGGTATGCGTTACGTTGGCTCGCGGACGAAGCTTGCCAAAAGTATCGAACGTTGAATATTTCACGAGTCCGCGGACCATTTGCGAATAATTAACGCGGCCCTATAATTTCAATCGAAACGATCTTTCCTGGAAAATTTATCGCTCCCGTTCCCGAGCACGGATTCAAGAATTCCATTATCCTCGCTGGCTGGCTAACCGTGTCTATTCTTCCAGCCGATGGATTTACGCGAAATTTATCGCTGTTTTCGAGAATAGCGTCCGGTTAAATCACCTTGCGAAACAAGCCACGTGCCTACGACGACTTCTTAGTCCACGTGATTATCCTATTTCGAGGTGATGACGCACCTTGAGCGTCCTTCGGTGTCTGTCTGAAATAATCAACGACACACCAGGTGCGTCGAGCGATACGTACAATAAAAAACGACGCATTGGATGTACCACTCTACATCTGTTTGTTCATGACGCAACAGATGCGTCATTCTGTATCTGCCCGTAAGAGTTAATGACACACCGGGTGTGTCGTACCATACTTGCCAATAAGGATTAATGACGCACCAGGTGCGTCGGTGTATATCTGCCCGTAAGTGTCAATTACGCAGCGAGTGCGTCATTGCATATCTTCCAATAGGTAAGACGCACCAGGTGTGTCAATTCATATCTGCTCAGAGACGTTAATGACACATCTTGTGCTATTTATATATAAGACTAAACGACGCATCAATAGCATCGTTTAATACTAACCAAAATATATGACGTACCAGTAGCGTCATTCGATACTAACCAGAAGATGACACACATGGTGCGTCATGTAATATTTTTTTATATGAGCTAATGACGCACCTGTAGCGTCATCTGACAGCTACAGATCAGATAAATGATATACGGAATGTAATATTATACACTGTGTACTCAGAATAATATATGACGCACAGGGTGCGTCGTTAGAATAGACGACACACTTGGTGCGTCATTTAATATACTTTTATAAGAACTATGTTATGTTGTGTATATCTTATATTTATTACAAGAATTGTGTCAGCCATTTGATGAGAATACATGCGGTCAAGCAAAAAAAGTATAATTAACTAACAAAATTTATGTATCACATTAGGATAGAAGTTTAGATGAAAATAAGTAGACTTAAAAGATTATCGATACATCGATTATCAATAACATTTTGATAATATCGACACTTCATGACAAATCGAATTATCAATAACACTTCAATATTACCGATATATATCGATAAATCGAATGATTAATAACATTTCGACATCATCGATATTTATCGATACATCGAATTATCAACAAAATGTCGATATTGTCGACGTTCGTCGATACATCACTCAAAGTTCGATATTATCAATATTTATCGATACATCGATTTAAGAATAACATTTCGATATTATCGATAATTGTCGATCCGTCAAATTATCAATGAAATTTCGACATCATCAATGATCGTTAATATTTACCGCTACATCGAATTTCCACTAACAATTCATTATTATCGACGTTTATAAAGAACGTAATCGATACAAGAACTTGTACTCCGAACTCCGTCTAATTATACGATACTGGCTCGCTGAGAAATAGCTGTTTTTAGGGTCGAAAAATGAATCAAGCTTACAGCATAGTATACGGTACGATAATTACTAGAATCTCGCGTGCGACGCAGGCATTGTATCTGAATTTCAACGATAAATATAAACAAGGAGGCCAGGTACGCGAACACGGCCGTCACGCTGGCTACACACAAGAACGGTTTTAATGGAAGTGGACTACCTGTTCTGTCCTGCGTTCTCTATGCATGCAGCCGAATTGCATTGGAATAAGCACCTGTGCAGCCCGTATAAACCGGCGTTATACTGGCTCACATTTTAAAATACGACTCCTTGCACCATTTCCCGAGTACGCAGGGCCATGCCGTTCCGCGGAAAGATTTCCACAAAGATACACACGGACCGTACAATGTTAGAATACAAGCTGTTTACTCGTGAATTAATACCCGTAGTGATGAAACTCTTTCTCTTTTATTTCGTCGAGGTTTACGACCAACCGTGTAACGAGAAACTTTTGTGTCTCTCTTTCGAACTTTGACCGTGCTCGAAAATTAACCGAGTTTTCGCGAAAACCGGAAAACTTCTCTTTTTGTCTTGCGAAATTCGAAAGCTCAAAATTAACTAACGGCTGATGAAAATGGGGACAGTACTCCTGTTTGAAACTGTGGCGGAAAAAATGTTCCATATCCCGTAATATTGTCGGTATCATTGTCAATTTTTCTAGCGTTCATAATTAAAGCACGAAGATTTTAATTTAAAAAAAAAAAAGACTGGTATTACGAAAACGTGCGTATACCCGGACGATGACGAACGTACATGGAAGTTTAACGAGACTATTGATAAAAATTGATGAATGTTCAATTTTCTGATGCGCCAAGAAAAATGTTAGCAATTATCGCGAATTGTTCGACGAGCCTGAAATTACGTAGGAGGACACTTCCATCAGTTACACAGTAGTTCGATGTCGGCAAACGTGCATTAATAACACGCTAGAATTTGCATTGATGAATGTATCAATGATTAACGAGCGTATTACCGCGATAAATGTTGCAACATCATGCGAATACAATGCCGCGGGGATACAAACTACCGATTTCTCTAATACCGAGGCCTGGCAAATTGAAAAATATGACCTACCGGAATATACTGTCGTGTTAAACCCATAAAAAGAAACACAACTTACAATTTTCCATAATGTCAACCGTTATGATGGTACAACTCTTTATATTTAATTCACGTTTTGGAAATATAGTGTTTTGGATAAAGAATTTCTATGTTATTCGCGTGGAAAGACTTTGTACGTTATTTTTTATTCATGTGAGATACTGTATGTTATTTTTTATTCATGTGAGATTTTGTATGTTATTCTTTATTCATGTGAGATTTTAAACGTTTCTCGTTTACTATTTATTATTTTATAGATGTAGTTATATTTTACTTTATTTGTAAATAAAGAGTAGTGTTCGAGTTTAGGTTTTTTAAATTTCAAATTTATTAATCACACTCTTGAATAAATTAGTATTTTTTTTTTAGCTTTTTTCTTTATTTTTGTGACTTGATATTAGGGTATTTGAGCATTCAACGAGTTGAGATGTAAATATTTTATTAATTACATATTTCAATATTCAAGAACGTAACATATGTACTTTCAATCAATTACATATTTCAGTATTAAAAAATTTGAAATCCATAAATCTGATCATGTTCAAATGTCAACATCGAATATCTAATTCCCCAAACCTTAAAATCCATGAATGTCAATTATATCTACATTTAACACATCAACAAACGCGATCATAAAATAAAAATTTTATCGAGCATATTCCATTTCGAACTGTACTTAATCTACATTTACCCAATTCCCATTTTAAAAACCGTACACTGAAAGCTTTCGACTATTTGCTCGTGGAAAGGCGGTGTTTCAAGTTTATCTCCAGACTCGAATCACGAATGCGACAGATCGAAACACGATTTGAAATTGCATAAGAGATCACGGCGACGGTAAAGAACTGCGAGCGAACAACCATAGAGTGTATACTATTGGCACTCACGACCGGTTGTATTGTAGGTACATACATGCAGCCGTACATATACACGCGTTTGTAGTTGCGAATCGCAATAATAAGTCGGTATGTAGGTTAGCCATTGCATCGCAACGACGGAAGCCGTACACTTGACTGGCTTTTGCCAAGAGTAAGCTCGTTAGGACCCAGAAGAACTTTGTTAAGCTCCGAGAACCGCTCATGCTGCGTCAATGGCTGCTCGAATGCAACGGGTGTTGCATTCGATGCACCCTTCTTGCCGAACGTGCTGAAACTCCTGGGACTCCGATCTGTTTGTTCGTTTGACTGTTTGTGCCACGTTTGTTTAGGCCGCAGTTTTGGGTCTTTTAGCTTGAAATTTACTCGCAATTTACAATCGCGCAATATCAAGTGACTGAGCAAACCGTGATTAGTAGTTAGTAGTTATTACGACGGATAATTGGTTAACCGATTTAATAATAACAGGTTCGGCTATTTGGTCAGTTAATTATTGCGAATCTAAACCATGAACACGTTCGAACGATTTCATCGGAAACGACGCTGATTTTATGAGGCTTGTAATAATTGCAATAGCACATTTGTCGAACGTGGTGATTTGTGCGTTTGTCTCTACGCTACAGGACGCAATTTTGCGTCTTTCAGCTTGAAATTTTGAGGGTGGACTCGAGAGACACCTTAAATTTGCTGTATAGATTTTGGCGGCGATCTGACGACGGGAACCTGTCGACGTCGATCGTCGAATCGATAAAAACCGTGTTTGGTATCGTTTTCGATAATTTTTCACGCGTAGAATCGACTGGGAGCACGTTAAAAGCTCTATAACTCGTCGTTGACGATACTTGGTCGTCGTTGACGTCGGTCGTCGTGAAATCAAGAATAATCGTGTTCAGTATCGTTTTCGATAATTTCGGACACGTTTAATCGTTCGGCGACTTTAAAATCTCTAGGTCTCTTGTTCTACCTATATGTTTACGGTAGGTACTCGAAATTTTGAATACATATTCGAATTCACGTGAGACACCTGGTCTGTAGACTTAGTATACAGTAACTTCATATCTGTCCGTTTGTCTGTCTGCTTCTATGTCCGATATAGTCACTCATCGGAAATTGTCTTGGATCGGTCTTTTCAACGGAACATCTCCGATATGACTATGATTATATCTTCAAATTGCGAATAGGACGGTGATTGTATTTTCAAATCACTTTGAACTTGTAAGGTGACAAGCAGATGCAGGTTTGAACATCTGAATATAAATTTCTTAGGTTTCTGATTTTTTACGTTTTTAATTTTTATATTTTTGTGGTGAGAAGTTGGAACATATTCTTAGGTAACAATTTTATATTTTTAAGTTTTATATTTGTAATTCTTAATTTGAATGTTTGAAAATTTCATATTCTTGTATAGCTGAATTTGAACGTTGAATTTGATGTTTTTATAAATTTGATTTTGAAGGATTATAAAGTTTAGGGATCTGTATATTTAAATTTGAAGGTTTCAAAATTTCATGTTGTATATTTAAATTTGAAGATCTAAAAATGTTATGTTCCTGTATATTTAAATTTGAATGTCTAAAAATGCCATGTTTTTGGATATTTAAATTTGAAGATCTAAAAATGTGATGTGTTTGTATATTTAAAGTTGAAGGTTTATAACATCAATACATATATCTAAATTCATAAATTTCTGAATTTGTATATTTATAAATTTCTGAATTTAAAAATTCGCTATAACTAAATTCATGAATTTCTAAACATATGTATCGATAAATTTCTAAATCTAAAAATTCATCACACCTAAATTCATCAATTCCAAACCTTTCACATTTCTAAATTTCTAAACCTGAAACTTTGAAATTACAAACAACTATAAAAATCTAACATTTCTATATTTTCTAATATATTACCTTTCAAATTTCTAGTGCATAAATTAAAAACTCTAAAACTCTATGGAACATCAATTCAAGATTATAAACTGTACACGCTAACATCTGAAAGTGGAACAGTATACAAGATTTACTCTAAAAATTCTGACCTCCTATATTCAGCAGTTTAATATATGTATAATTCCATTTTCTTTCAAATTGCAATTGCATTTTTTATACATATCACCAATACAGAATGGAACCGCCACAATAAACTGGGTCGCGCAAGAACTCGATGAACCCGCGTATTTTAGATCTTCATTTAAAATTAAAAAGAGAACCAACGATTTCTACTAGTACGATCATAATTAATAGCTAGCACGATATAATTACCCGAAACATCATAAAAATGCACAACTTGACCAAATGGCTACGCAGCAGCGCGTTTCAACAAGAATATTTCTCTTTTTCGCACTCCACAAAACGTGATGAATATTAACGCACACGATATACATATGTACGTATTAGTCTACATTGCTTTAACAGCTATAAAATGTGGAATATTCTTTTTATGTAAATTCGAAGCTTTTTTTCTACGTTTCTCGAAAAATATTAACTGCTCTGGCAAGCTTTCAATTTGTCATTTTTCTGTTTTATACTCTTGATACATGTAATAATAATACTTCTTTTTTCCTGATAATCACAACTTTTTTACTATTTTTAATTATAACTATCTTGCTATTTTTTTATAATCGTTGCCATTTTTTATATCACAAGTACCTATTTTTATTCATTTTTATTATGAAGCTATTTTTTATAATCACAACGAAGTTGCCATTTTGGTTAATTTTTATCATGTAGCTATTTTTAATAAGCATAACTAGGTTGCAATTTTTATTAATTTCAAGCATGTAGCTATTTTTAATAATCACAAGTAGGTTGGCATTTTTATTAATTTTGATCATGTAGCTATTTTTAATCAGCACAACTAGGTTGCAATTTTTATTAATTTTAAGCATGTAGATTTTTTAATAATCACAACTAGGTTGTCATTTTTATTGATTTTAACCATGTAGCTATATTCAATATCCACAACGAAGTTGCCATTTTTATTAATTTTTTTCATGTAGCTATTTTTAAAAATGACAACCAAGTTGCCATTTTATTAATATTAATCATGTGGCTGTTTCAAATACCACGATTATATCACTATTTTTAACAATTGCAACTATATAAGCATTCTAACTAATCACAATTGCATCAAAGAATAAGAAAGTTCATAAAAAAATATAAATAATCAGTCCCCTGCAATGTTTGCAAAATACCGAGTCTCTCTACAAAATAAAGCCACAGAATGTCACAACACAGAACCTCACAGTCATGCACTGTCAACATCACCTATTTCAAACTGTTGCATTAAACAAAACATTGAGTCACGCAAAGAGTAAACCTATCAACACCATATGATCAGCATTAACAATTTTTTAACTAAAAATTCCTATTTCACTCTAAAAAACATCTCAGTAAATTAAGAAGAATGGTAGTTTTGCAAACGTGGGACGAACGCGTTAATCTTCAAGTTCATCACACACGGCGAAGAATAGCCGAACGTTCGCGGGGCACATGACGAGGGTAAAATAAAAAGGGATGAGGGACCAATAAACTCGAGCAGTGTCGTAGGTACGGCTAAATTCAGTGTCGGAAGACAATGAAGTCTCCTCTGTCTCGTGGAAAGAGTGACAGAGAGAAATGCAAGGGGGATCGAACAATGGCCGCGTGGGTGTGACAGAGACAGGATTAGTTGAGCGAGTTTAACGACCCTTCGAAATCCGTGGGTGAATCTGCCTCGAAGCTTTTGACACGGATCAAATATTGGCGTGTGTCGTGTCGATCGACGCGGCCACACCGCGTTTGGTCCGCTTTGGTAAATCCTATTGAGTATTCAATTACCCTAGCAACGGTTCCGGATACATACGTGGAGTCTGTAGCTCCGGTTCAGATGAAATTGGACAGTCGCGTTTCGTACAAACCCGGTGCACCCGATCGTGCCTTCGGTTGCTTTGGCCCAATTGCGTGGATATTATGGAAATACACGTACAGATAATGCCACACCGTGTCCACAACAATACTGATCCAATTTGCCTTCTTCCTGTACTCTACCGGTGCGACGTCGGGTTCCTTTAGGTAACTACGCGAGGAACAACTGAATTGCGATTTATTTAGATTGTTTCTGCATCTTACTCGCTTTACAAGATCTGGGAGTATTAAACTGTATCTAGGTCTCTGAATTTGGATCTAGAAGTATTAAACTGTGTCTACGTCTTTGGATTTGGATCTGGGAGTATTAAACTGTATCTAGGTTTTTTAACTATATGTGAGATTTATGTAGGTTGTAGGATTTATCGAGGTTCTACAGAAGATCCTAAGATTTGTGTAAAATTTTGTCAAGGTTCGAGATTATATTTTGGTCTCAAGATCCTAGGTCCTATTCTAAACTATACCTAGAACATATAGGTTATTGATTATAGGTCCTAGGATCTAAAACGATCCTAGGTTTAGGTCTGAGACTCTACCTAGCTTCTAGACTACTTCTGGACTATGTCTAAGTTCTAGGTTCCATCTAGGTTATAGACTATATCTAGGTTCCAGGATCTGTGCATGTCCTAGGCTGTATTTAGGTACTACGCTCTATCTTGGTTTTAGATTATTTCTAAGGCTCCACTATCTAGATTCCAGACTGTATAGAACCTAGTTTCTATCTAGGTTACATTTAAGTCCTAAGATTAATAGGTCCTCTATTTAGAGGACTTGATTTACATTGACTATGTCCTAAGTTCTATCAAGATTATAGAGTCCATGTAGGTCCTAAGCTTTATTTATGTTCCAGATGATGTCTAGATCTTAGGTTTGATCTAACTTTTAGTACTAGATTCCAGATTACACCTGAGTCTCACAATCTGAATAGGTTGCAGATTCTATTTAGGTACCATCTACGTTCTAACTATATCCTAGGTTCTATGTAGGTTATAGACTTTAACTTCTAGGGTAAAAATGTCCTGTGTTTTGCCTGCATTATAGACTCTATATAGGTCTTACAATCAGCTCTAAGCTCTATAGATGTTACATTTCCCCAGATTCTCAGTTATATCTAGGTCCTAGGTTCTATCGAAAGGTTCCATCTAAATCCAAACCCCGAAGTCCTACATTTCATCTAGGCTCAAGATTCTATCTCTCTCATTTCTACAGAAGCTTCGTATGTTATCTATGTTCCAAACTTTATGTCGATCCCTGGTTTTATCAAGGTCCCATGTTCTACAGAGGTTCTAGAATTTATCTCGAAACTGAGAAAGTTGCGTGTGGTTTCATTGCCATTAACATTCGTAAATAAACGAAATGTCAATTTATAACGGTGGAACAATGTAAACTCAATCTCTTGTCTATTGATATAACCCCTTGCCTTTAAATGTGACAAATTCTACTCGAAATTTTAATACGTTTCAATTTGAAGTCCGATCAGAATTTACAAAGTCAAAGATTCCTGACTAGAAAATTGACATAACCTTTCGTTATTTGTTTTAATATTCTAGATATGAATAAGACGCACCTGACAAATTATACGGCAAGGGTTTAATAAAAAATTCTAATTAATATTATATGAATTGCACGAAACGCAAATGGAATACTCGGACTATAAAATCGAACAAGCACGATCCTTTTTTGTCTGTGTACACATAAACGTAAGGTAACCTTAAAGGTAAGCACCTGGCCGACGACGGGCAAATCCACAGGTGCGGTCGAAAGGGTGGTCAGGTCGCACGGAAATGCCTTTGAATCGACGGAACACGGTCGTCGACGAAGACGAAAACGACCCTTGTACATGTACGTGCACACGTACGAAGGCCTCGCTCTCCGGAGCTCTTCAAGGTAAAGTGTAACCTCGATCGTTTCCGATTCACAGGGCGACAACCTTCGTTCCATTCGAAACGAGACGTGCATTTTCCATCGTGCTCCCCGGGCTCTTTATCTCCCGCGAAGGAAATTAAATTTCCCGTGTGAAAAGACCGGCCAAGAAACGAACAAAGTTTTTCTTATCGGTGAATTGGCGCGAAAACGGTTCCGTTTATTGTTCTCGCTAAGCTACCGTGCAAACAACGAGCCTGAAAGAACGACCCGGTTCGACGACGATGGATAAACGGGGAAAATTACTTTGGAACGCTTCTCGTCCCGATTTCATTGCTATCAATCCGCTAGTTATCTTCAGTTTCTGGTAATTCTTCCTCGAGATAGGATTTTGACCGGCACAATCGCCTCTTCGTCAAACTCACCCGTGAATCGTGACTTATTACCGTCGATAAATTGAAGGCAGAGCAATTTCATGCTGCCTGGTATATTGGAAATTGTTACTAATTCGGGGGATTAATTTCGATTCGAGTGTCATGTAACGCTGGAAATTTGAGGAATGATCGATTTCGGTACCGATGATGTTTGATGCGATTTCGTGACATAAAAGTATCCCTAATTGGAGCTTGTAACGTGCGAAATTAAAGCTCAAGATTCACTGAAAATTTCTGTGTAAATGCACCATTAGCACTCATAATATTAACAAAGATATAAATTAAAAATGAGAACTATTACATTAGGTGTGTACCAAATCGCTCATTTCGAAGGGTAACAGATTTATAAACTTCACACGAAAATTCCTGACAGAAAAGTATCTCGGAATGAAGCTTGTAGTATATCAAATTAAAGGTCAAGATTCACTGAAAATTTCTGTGTAAGTGCACCATTAGCACTCATAATGTTAACGAAGTTATAAATGAAAAAAGAAAGCTATTACATTACGTGTTTATCAAATCGCACATTTCGAAGAGTAACAGATTTATAAACTTCTAAAGAAAATTCATGACAGAAAAGTATCTCGAAATGAAGCTTGTAACATATCAAATTAAAGGTCAAGATTCACTGAAAATTTCTGTGTAAGTGCACCATGAGTACTCATAACATTAACAAAGTTATAAATTAAAAATGAAAACTATTACATTACGTTGTGTATCAAATCGCTTACTTCAAAAGACAAGCTTAAATAATTCCAACTGAAATTCATGACAGAAAAGTATCGTCAAATGGCACTTGTGATATATCAAATTAAAGCTTAAATCTTGTAGAAAATAACTATATACGTGCACCCTTATTATTCTTAATATGAGCAAAGTTATGAATTGGAGTAGCAGTATTATTTTACATGCTTAATTATTAAATTAAACGAGTAAAACATCTAACATAAATTCATAACAGAAAAGTATCACGAAATATCGCTTATGGTATATCGAATTAAAGCTTGAACTCCGCTAAAAATTAACGCCTTCGTGATACTGATCATAACAAACTTAAAAGAAAAAGTATCCGCTTAAATATTTGCTAGACAGCGAATTAGCTGCAGTTTACTTTAGTGAATTTTATATCATTTTATATGAAAAACATTTGCAATCATTTTCGTAAAACTTTAAGCCTTAAATTTACATACAATGACATTTTATTTTTGTCATAAAATTATGTTAAATTTTTTTACAATTCGAATTTAAATAAATGATACAGTGTAAAACGTCGTTTGCAACTGCTAATCAATAATTTTGTATTAAGGGCAATAACGGTGCATATATATACTTTTTTTCGTAAAGCTTCAAGCTGCAAATTGATATGCGATACGTCGCGTTTGGTAATACTTTTCTGTGATGAAACTGAATTAGACTTTTTAGCTTCCAAATTGGATATTCGATAAAATTCATCAATACTCTTTGCTGCAACTGGCAATCAGGTCATTTTGCGCGAGGAACATTAACGATGCATTTAAATAGTTATTTTCGTAAAGCTTTGAGCTTTAAATTCGTGTATAACAAGTGTCTTTTTGTGATACTTTTCTGTCATGAAATTACGTTATAAATTTTACGTTTCGAAGCTAGATCCCTGATACAGAACGTCAACATTGTTATCTGCAACTGGCAATCAGCCATTTGGTATCAAGAACATAAATGGCGCATTTATATCGTTATTTTCGTCGAGCTTTTATCTTCAAAGTGATATACGATAGGTGCCATTTGGCAATACTTTTATGTCATGAAATTGTATTTGACTTTTTCTTTCCGAATCTGATTATTTGATACAGCATATCGACACTCCTCGCTGCAACTGGCAATCAGCCATTTTCTATCGAGAATACTAACGGTGCATTTACGTGGTTATTTTCGTGATGCTTTTAGCTTAAAACTGGTGTACGACAAGTGCTATTTGGCAATACTTTTATGTCATAAAATAGCATCAAACTTTTTACGCTTTCCCATCCGCGTATTGTTTCTCAAGACAATCCTCGCGACTCTCGACAACAAAAGAACATCGATATAAATCCTTACTTGAGATCTCAAGTAATAAAAAGTTTAATCACGTGTACCGAATGAGAATCCGATTAGCAAAGATTGAATACAATTGTTTCTATCGGTGAACGGGAAGTAAATGGGAAGCGATTATCAAAGTTAATCGGTTAAAATGAATGCGCGGTTGCATAAAATGCGACCGTTGGTTCCCGATCGATTAATTTGATTAATCTTAATTTAATATTCACGTAGATTCTAAAACGCCAGCCGGGAGCAATTTGGTAATCCAATGCATCTATAAAATAGCGTGGCGAGAGTGCGGCTTCGTTTTATTGAATTTTCACACGCAAAGGCCGGCTACGGTGCCGAATTTAACGATACATTATCGAAAAATTCGGCTGTCGAAATATCTATATTTAATTACTCTCTTTCTCATTCAAATTCAATTATTAACCCCTTGCCGTTTCATTAACTCACCGGCTGCGTCAATCAAAGCTAATTATTCCCTGGTATAAAAATTGCTGAAACATTATTTCTATTTCAATTATGCTCGCTGTAAACTATAATTAGATTCAAAGCGAAAAGACTGTATAAATTAAAATTAGATTTGCACTTACAATTCAAGAGTATGCAAATTGTAATTAGATTTACAGTTACACTTGGAATTACAATTTAGTTGAAAATATGAGTGCAGTTTATTACATCTGAAGTGTGCGTGCGTCACGAGTGCGTCCTCAGTGCGTAACTAGTGTATCAGGAATTCCTCACTAGTGTGTTACGAGTGTGTTGTCAATGCATCAAGAACGTGTCACGACTTCTTCATTAGTGCATCACGAGTGTTTTGTCAATGCATCAAGTGTATCGCGAGTGCGTCACTTGTGTGTCACGAGTTCTTCACTATTGTGTTACGAGTTCATCACTAGTGTGTCACGAATGCGTCGCGAGTGCGTCACGAGTGCGTCGAAAGTGCGTCACGAATATGTCACTAGTGCGTCATTAGTGCGTCACTAATGCGTCGCGAGTGCGTCGAAAGTGCGTCACGAATGTGTCACGAGTGCGTCATTGGTGCGTCACGATTTCTTCATTAGTGTGTCACGATTACGCCCCTAGTGCGTCACGAATGCGTCCCTAGTGCGTCACGAATGCATCGGGGGTGTGTCACGAGTGCGTCACGAATGCATCAAGAATGCATCACGAATGCATCACGAATGCATTACTAATGTGTCAAGGGTGCGTCAAGAGTGCGTCACGGGAGTGAATAATTAATTATACGGCAAAGGATTAATGATATGGCACGCGATTAACAATAATTTATGAAAACGTAATCTTCATCGAGAAAGTTAAGCACGGTATGCTTGAAACAGCTGTGATTGTACTTGAATAATTACTAAATCAATAATATTGCATGAAAATGTAACTCACGATGTTTGACGTGCAGCCTAGGTACGGGATCTTGCGGCCAGGCCACGTTTTGCGCGGCTAAGCTGATTAGCGCCAAAATTCGCAGCGACGTGCTCATTTTGGTAGCGAGTGGCCCTGCAGGCTGCTATTTTATGAATCAGCGGTTGCTTTTGATCCTCGTCATCGCCGCTCCGATCGTCATTCCTGCAACAAAAAGTCATTATCATGTTAATGTAGCTAATTACGACACAATTAACGCGTTCGCGCTGCTATTCATTTAAAATTTCGCGATAAACGAAGAGTCACGAAATTACATTTTTATACTCAATTACGCTAGTTTAAGTGCTCATTGCTATTCGATGCTATACGTTAAGTATTTAGCATTACTATACGAACGTAAAAATTCGTTTTATCGTTTGGATAGTGAAGAATAAAATTACGCAACAGTATCACAAATAGTAACTCATTTAATAAAATTACTAGCATAGTACATGTTAAAACAAATTCTCTACGATCCAATACACGTTAATCGTGCATTAAACAGCCACACAAAAATAGAAGTTCAAAAAGATTGTAATTATATGTACATTAAACTGAATTCAATTGAATTATCCTTTAGACTAAATTCAAAAATTTGTATTTATACATTAACAGAGAATTCTCAAGATTTGATCTAGAAACAAATTAAATTAGACAAAATGGCTATATGTATAATTCTGATGATGTAAGCTGCATTAAATTTTATATTTCTACTTTCATACTCACAAAATTAATTTGTTTTACGCGTCAATTCAAACTGACAGTTCAATTTCAAACTATTTTATAGATTGCGTTCAATAATGTCTAACCTAGCTCAATATTTGGAGTCTGTGTAAGACATGAGCTGACATTTGACATAGAAGGGGTTGGGGTTAGAGTTAGGGTTTAGGGTTGATTTCTTTGGTAAGTGCGTCAGAGTGATACAATTATTATTATAATGTTAAGATAGACAGAATGTTTAAACGTTTGAGATATTTTAGACATGGCATCGATGGACTATTCTGACCAATAGGAGCCGTAGCTCTAACACTGCCTATGTTAAATGCACACTTACTTCTAAATTAAAAATGAAGTGAAAGAATAAATAAGTTGAGACATCACCCAATATGTACTATTCTTTGTCTCAACATATGACATTTCAAAATAATGACAACAAAATTTTATAAAATATTAAACTTGAAACCATTTTGTCTGGTTGGTGGTGCTAAACACGTGGGTCAGCCTTTTCACGCGCCACCTCATGTATCACGAAATATTCGAAAAAGAGATTCAAACGTGAACGTATTAAATTAACCTACAAGTTCGTATGTCTCGAAATTTGGACTGGGTGTCAACACTCGATATAGAAGCGTTAAGAGTTAGGTGCATCCACCCTAATCGTGAATATATTCGAAGATAGAAACAGCAGAGTGTAAGGAAAGCGAACAAATAGAAGCTGCAGCTGGCGACCTCTCTGCATAATGCATACCATCGTCGTCTTGTTCATCGACTCGACTCGGCTCCGGGTCTTCTCCGTTCCTTCGTTAGCCTTTTATCTCACCCGCTACCATCTTCTTTCTCTTACCTTATTCAAGAACTCGTGCATGTATATATAAGTTCTCGTCGAAAAAGAACAAAGAGTAGCTCGCGTCTGCTCGCGTCCTCATCCCCCTTGTTAAGAAACTGGGCAGGATTTTGAAGAAATGCTTGGATTTTTAACGCGACCGCGCGCGAAACTTTTGTTCCGGCGACAAACAACATCTTTGATAAATCGTGTCTCGGCGAGAACCCATTTATTTACTCGCGTTTGCGATAACTCGATGTAAAAAGATACGCGAAGAAAAAAGTTCACCCTGTTTTCTCTTTTAATTATGTTTAGGAAAATTCAACTGGCGAGGGAAATCCTCGCAAATTTACCTGACGGAATATTGTCGGCGAACGGTGAATAAACCGTAGCTTACTGAAATTAGGATCACGAATTTTTAGCTCGATGAAATGACGTGGTTTAATTTTTAGATTCAATTCTCTAATACAAATTTTTGTACCTTTAGACTAAATTCAAAAATTTGTATTTATACATTAACAGAAAATTCTCAGAATTTTAACTGTGATCAAATTAAATTAGACAGAACAGCTTTTTGTAAATTCAAAAAGAAATTTTTTATATTCTTTTATAATACTATTTAAGTTTTATTGCAAAGTACCCGTGTGTAATTTTATTTTTACAGCTTCGATGACTAAATATCTGCATTGAAATTAAAATACTTCATAACCTATTGACTTTGTTATAAATAATAAATTTATAAACTTCAAAGATTTAGAAATTTTCAAATTTGGGAATTAAAAAATTTGGAAGTATAGAAAGCTGGAATTTTTTAAGTTTAATTTTTCAAACTTAGAAATGTACAAACTTCAATTTTATTCAGTAATCTCTAAAGTAAATTTTCGAATTTTCTGTTCTACAGAAGGAAATAAAAAACAAAGACTGTTTGTACAAAGCTCTGTTTACGGTAAAATTGCTTTCAAAAATCCGTCCGTACAGGGCGAATATTTAAAGTTGATTTTCTCGAATACAAAACCTGGTATATAAAAATGCTTTTGTTGATTTTTGACGGATTTTTTCGCGTAGAATAGTCCGACTTTTAGAACACAATCGTTACACGAAACTTAGAGCTATTGTTCTAAAAAATAGTCTAGATATTTGAAGTTAACATTCTACGCTATATTTATACTTATCACTTTCAATAATTTAAACTGAGAGTGATGCAAATAATGAGAAATTACGATTTAACGGGGTTACGATTTCTCTTTAGAAATCTGAAAGTTGAAAACTTGCAAATCATGATGTATGAAAATGGTTACACCTACGATAAAACTTCTGCAACCTCTTTTATAGGAAATTTTCTGAGCTATAAATTTCATAGTAACCATTTTTGTCGTAGAACTCACGGGTATTAAGATATTCGTTGACAACTGATATTCTCACGCAGACTTTTGATATATTACTTAATATTGCGATTAAAACTTTTTCCTCGATATTTGAAATTTTGAAATTTTGAAATTCTAAATGCATAAATTTTCCTCTTTAAACTATCTAAATATCATAAATCTTTAAATTGTACCAGTGTCCAAATTTCTACATTCACAAATATTTCAACTTTCTAATTTTTACATTTTTAAATTGCTCAAATTTACAAACTTCAAAAACCTAAATTTCTATATTTCAAATTTTCAAGTTTTCAATTATTAAATTTTCCTAGGAATTCCTCAAATCCCTAGGAAGATCCCCAAATATCTACGTTTTCAAATTTGTAGTTCTTCAAATTCCTATGTCCTCAAATTTCTAACTCAAATTTGTAGATCTCCAAATTTCTATATCCCCAATTTCCTAGAATTTCTCCTAGAATTCTTAGCAATTTCCCTAGAAATTTCCCTAGAATTCCAAATCACTATGTTTCCAAAGTCCTAATCCTTCAAATCCCTAAATCATAAAATTACTGTTCCCCAATTTCATAATATTCCAAATTCCAAAATCTCCAAATTGCTATATCCCCAAATTTCTAATCTCCCAAATCCCTAGATTTCCAAATTGCCATCTCCCCAATTTCATAATATTCCAAATTCCAAGATCTCCAAATTACTATGTCCCCAAATTCCCAAATTTCAAATTCCAAGATCTCCAAATTACTATGTCCCCAAATTCCTAGTCTCCCAAATCCCTAGATCTCCAAATCGCTATATTACCAAATACCTAGTCCCCAATCCTTCCACCTCCAAATTACTACATTTCCAGATTATTAGTCCCACAAATCCTTCGATCTCCAAGTTGCTACACCCCAAAATCCCTAACCCCAATCCCAAAATATTAAAATCCTCAACAACACCTTAAAAAAATCAACGACGTAATTATAAAGAGAAATGATTAAACGTGACATGAAACATCGATAGGTAGATCGTAGTGCACGTTAGAATAAATTGGTCGAAAGTATTGCTTCCGGGGAATCGGTTAAAAAGACGGGAGTAAAAGTGTTGCAAGCAGAACACGGACAAAGTGGTTAGGTTCACGAGGTGTACGCATCTGAGAGCGAGCCACTCTTAGGCGTGGCTGCTCGCCCTACTTTCCAGACACGGAGACGACGAACCGTAGATCGAGAGTCACTTCCCTCCAGCAACGTCGTCACCATCGGTTTCCGATTCCCCGTGTGCTACCCGCCATCGCTGAACGAGACTTTCTCTTACGTCAGACATAGTCACGAACGGAGACCGCCCAGCTATTGCTCGTCAATCCGATCGGAAACGAATCAAATCAAAAGAAAAAGGGAAAAAGAAAAGAGAGAGGAGCGATTTAATTTTCCTGGTTGGATCGTTGTCACGATAGAAAAAAAAAATACCAAGAGGGTGGATAGAAGAGATTGTAAAATCAAGCAAATAGATCTCGAACGAGGGAAGATCCCGAGGAGCTGAATCGACGTAATCGAACGTCTAACGTGAGTAACAGGAATCGGGAGAATTTAAGCACGCTGATTCGCGTCGTTACGATCCGATCGTTCAGTGAAAATCGATTGTTCGTGGCTCGGCCAAGTAGACCGGATAAAATTGCGAGCCGCGGTTGGATTACGGAATAAGTAACGCGGTGATCATGATTTACCGCGGAAAAGTGTGAACATCCGACCGGGAAGAAGACACGGTTGGTAAATCGGTTGTCCGTGTGAAAAGAAAGATCAACGACACCGATTTATTAATCCCTGACAGTTCTATGAAGCTTCGGATAAAGTTAGCAACCAGTTCTGTGTGCTCTCGTTTCTTCGGCGGAGGGTATTTGAATATTTGATTTGTGGTCTTCAGAGATTTGTAGGATGTAGGTGACTTGAATAAGGATTTGTAAGAATACAGTGGGTGAAGATACGTAAATCGACATATGTCTTAGATACGCCTAGTAGATAATTCTTAACTATTTGAGAATTAGATTTGAAGTTTATAGGCAGCTGTAGAATGTGGATGAAGAGTTAGGATTTGCAAGAATACAGTAGGTGAAAATATGTAAATCGACATATGTCTTAGGTACACATAGCTAGTAGGTTATTCTTAACTATTTAGAAATTAGATTTGAAGTATAAACACATCTGTAGATTGTGGATGAAGAGTTAGGCTTTGTAATAATATTTGAAAATTATATTTGAAACCTAAAGCTATTTGCAGGTTGTGTTAGACAGCTAGTGGATTTGTAAGGATACAATAGACGAAGATACCTAAACAGATCCATATCTCACTCATAAGATTTGCAACATGCTTAAGTAAGAGTCATGTTTGTAGTTGATGACTCAAAGATCCATCTATTCAACTCAGAATAAAGACACTATCTATAGATAGTTAGGTAACCATGTATGGATCAATGCTTTAGACATAGAACAGTTACAATGTCTATAGATAATTAGGTGATGTCTCATGGGATACGTAGATAGATCCATAATAGTTGCAGTCATGTATGTGGATGAATAATTAGCTGACAACCTGCAAGATTACAGTAATGATACCAAAACTGTAGGTGTAAGATAATTATCATTTTTGTGGACAAGTAGTTCTGTGATAACTGATAGAATCAATAAAGGCCCATATTTTTGGCATAGAGTAATTACAATTATATTTCTGAATGAATACTTGCAAGATAACAGTATACCTATATGTGTCCACGTCTAAACCACATGATAATTACAATCATATGCAGATTGTCAGTTAGGTGACATCTTGTGGAATACCTAAATAAGAAAAACTATAACCACGTCTGCAGGTAAACAGTTGAATAATGACTTGTAGACTACATGGACTACAAGATAGACTTGGACTCAGAATAATTAGACTTAGGACCTTAAGATAGGTTTCCAATCTAAACAGACCTATAACAGATACAGTGTCTGTGAACAAATAGTTGGAACACTTACAGAACATCCAAACAATCCCACATTTTTAATTCATAACAGTGCATGATTGGACAGTTAGGTTCTGATTTATACTTCATTCAACAGCATACCTTCAGCACAAAACAGTTACCTAGATCAAATAACACATATCGTTCGGTTAGGTAACGATTTACAAGGAATCAGCGAAGATATCTAATGCAGATTCGTACCTTAGGCACTAGCTATTACAGATGTACAGTTGTAGCATATCTAAGTATTTCCACGTCTTGAGCATGAACTAGTCATAGATATATCTATGAATGAACAGTTAGAAATTTGTGGAACACATAAGTAGACCTATATTTTAGAAATGAAATAGTATACGTCCACCTAGGTTCTGACTTGTAATTCACTTAACTACATCCCTGGAGCACAAAATAATTATCTGGATGAAATACTACATAACTAGACACAAGTCTAATACACGGTAATTTTTCATAATAAAACAGCAACTGATACCTAATTATGATCAAATTATACAAATGATCACAAGCATCAAACCACCGTTATCAATCTGAAAAGATAGTCGAAAAATTGTAAATCAGAGTAGATCGACCTCGAAGACGAACTTCTGATGCAAACATTCTGAACAAATCACGTACACGTTTCTCGTAAACGCATCAGCGCGTCCCGAAATTGATAGCCGCTATATTCCCCGAATAAACATCGTTCACTCGCACGGTTATGGGATGAAAATAAAAATGGATTGCCATGGCGTCGGCATAGTACATTACCGATTTATCGTTCGCGATAAATTCGTGGCTAGACCCGTACGAATGCTCGATATGATCGCGTTGTAAACGCACCGGTAAAAATAGAATAGAAACGTTGTAGGTGTTGCGGGCTGGCTGGAACGAGGAAAAGGGGAAAAAGGAAGGAAGAAGAAAAGAAAGAATGGCGAGGTTTTCTAGGCAAGCGAGCTTTGAAAGGCGCGTTGCCACGAAACGAACACGATCACGGTAGAAAATCGTCGAGAGGATTTCACCAGGCTGGAAATCGCGAACAAGACGAGAGCTAGCCTACTGTTTTTGCTTTGATCCACGGCTCGTTGAACGGTGAACGATCGGCCTAGAATTATCCACGGTTCGAGCAGCCGTGCCTAGGCTATAGTAAACGGTGTTGCTGATGCTATTGCTGCTGTTGCTTTTACTCAACCACTGTACGCACAAAGCGCATGGATAATTAGACAGGGCGTGCTGCCCGCAAATTTTCTCCCTGCGCCCTTGCTCTCTTTTTCTTCGTCCTCCGATCTTTTATGCCAACGCACCCGTTTCAAAACTCTACGCTTTTCGTTATAGTTTACCTCATTCATTTTTTATTATTTTGCAAACTTTATGAAATTTCGAGATGCCAAAGATCTAGGTCTAATCCAGAAATTTCAAACTTTCAAACACCTTCTCACAAATTTTAAACGAAACCATTGTATAAGTGAAGGAAATATAGCATGTATCAAACTCGGTCCATGTCTCATTAATAGATCAAAATCCTTTGTGAGTCCACATTCTATGAGCAGGACCCAAGTTTAAACCTGCAATTTTCCAGGATCCCCTTTCAAAACGAGCGCTCCTCTAAGAAACAGAAGAAGAGGAAGACACACGATGCCCCGAGATTCACGCTATTTGCCGGTGAAATGAATAGTAAACGGTGGTATCCCTGTGCAAAGACAATACGAGCAAAACTTTTCGCATAAAATGCAAGGTCGTGGCATATGTATGACACACCTTATGACCAAGGATTTCCGTGTAAGCGGCGAGAGAGCCGAAAACTTTATCAGAACTCTCTCAACAGGCTGCAACAACTTCTTGATGGTATTGTGCGAAAGACAAATACCGGTGTAAATGCGCAACTTACGCGGAAGTGTGCGTTTCATTTCGAAACAGAGGAAACGTTAGTTCGACGGATAAACGAGGGAAACTAACGTTCGATTTGTGCAAGATCTTCCAGCGTATTGATCCAACTATTAACGTGCACCAAAATCTGACTCTGTATTGTACGTTCATTAGTTACGCTTTCTCCGGAGCCGTAAATTGGTTGCAGTAATTGTAGTAATATTCGTCTAATGTTCCGATTGCGAAACGTCTGTACAATTATTTGAAGCAAGTTTTAATCCCTCCGCAATGATCGTCTTTATCATTTGATATTTTAAAGCTAGATATTGCAGCCACTGACCTGCAAACGTAAATGCTTCGGACAATTATAATCGCTCGTATTATATGAACAGTAGTTCTACGCCTAGGGGCTATAGCTGGATTTAGTACGAGGGGGATTAAGCTTCAAATTGATGTAGTGTAAGTGCCATTTTGGGAGACTTTTATGTCATGAAATTATCGCAGTCTATTTTCCGAAATTGGTCATCGGTAAAAACCTGATAGTTCTACTTTCTAATGGCTAACTTTGCTTACAGTAGGAATGTTAACGGGGCGTTTATATAGTAATTTTCAGCATACTTTAAGCTTGAAATTGATGTGCCATGTATGCCACTTCGCGATACTTTTCTGTCATGAAATTGCGCTAGACTGTTGACCTTTCTAAATAGGTCACTGAATATTCAACCTAACCTCGTAATCTACTTTCTCAATTACTAACTTTGATTATATTAGGAATGTATACAGTCATTTTTAACACATCTTAATCAGTATATAACAAGTACCATTTTGAAATACTTTTCTGTCATGAAATTATAACAGACTTTCATCTTTCGAAATAGACCATTGTACCACTGCTTTTCTAATCCATAACTTTACTTAGACTAATAATATCAAGATGGAATTTATATGGTAACTTCAAGTAGATCTCAAGCTTTAAATTGGTATATCAGAAGTGACATTTCACAAAACTTTTATGTCATGAAATTGTGTTGCACTGTTTAAAAAGAACCATGTAATCTAACCTAATGCTTTCTTGCTTTAATCTCTGACATTGTTTATATTACGAGTATCAAAGGAGCATTCGCATAGCAATTTTCAACAGAGCTTAAACGTTTAACTGATGCATTGCAACTGCTACTTTGTCGTACTTTTCTGTCACGAAATCGCGTGACACCTTTCACGTTTTGAAATCAGTTACTCAGTATGCTACATAAGCTAATGCCTTCCTTTCCTAATTTCCTACTTTGGTTATATTCGGAATATAAACGGGGCATTTGTACAGTAATTTTCAGCATATCTTAAGCTTTAAATTAATGTATCACAAGTGCCATTTGGTGATACTTTTCTGTCATGAAATTTCATTAGACTTTTTACCTTCTAATATGCATTAAATATTCAATCTAAATTGTTTCCTTTCTTCACTCATAACTTTTTTCATGCAAGGAATGCTAACGGGGCATAAATATAGTAACTTTCACTAGATCTCAAGCTTTAATTTGGTGTATCACAAGCTCCATTTTACGAAACTTTTCTGTCATGAAATCGCATTAGGTTTTTTAGTCTCCAAAGTGGAACATGGAACATTCAGTCTAAATTGTTTCTTTTCTTGATTTATAATTTTGTTCATGGAAGCAATACTACTGGGGCATAAATATAGTAACTTTCACTAGATCTCAAGCTTTAATTTGGTGTATCACAAGTGTCATTTCATAAAACTTTTCTGTCATGAAATTGCGTTACATATTTTTATTTTCCAACATAAACACATTCAACTGAAATTAATAGCTTCCTTTTAAAATGTCTAACTTTGTTCATACAAGGATTATTAATGGGGCACAAATATAGTAATTTTCAGTGAATCTTAAGCTTCAAATTGATGTATCACAAGTGTCATATCGTAAAACTTTTCTGTCATGAAATTCGTTACATATTTTTATCTACCGAAAGAGACTATAGAAATTTCAACCTGAATTACTAACTTCCTAACTTTATTCACACAAGTACTATTACTGGGGCACAAATGTAGTAATTTTCAGTGAATCCTAAGCTTCAAATTGATGTATCACAAGCGCCATGTTACGAAACTTTTCAGTCATGAAATCGCATTAGAAATTTTACCTTACACGACTCACCACCTAACAAGCAACAATTTAAAAACTATCCTCGGTATTTAGTAAAAGACGATCGGCGCGCGACCGACCCACAAACCGATTCACCTGACGTAATTCCTTGTTAACTATGGCGCGTAATCCAACTGCAATCCCTATAAACGTAATCTCGATAAATAACCTTTCCCCGGATTGTCGCAGATTGGTCGGAGGCTCGCAAACGGCCAAGCATCCTGTCGATAGTGTAATCGTGTCTCAACGGTATGCGCGGATACCTTACCGTATACGGTCATTTACGAATGGAATTTGTTAGCCGTGATTGCGACAAGTTTCGAGGAAAAAAGAAAAAAAAAAAAGATTGCACGCCCGTGTCGAGCTGGCAACGAGGCCGTGGCTAGGTGGAAAAAGCCGAGGGAAGAAGGAGATAAGTCTAGTGGATGAAAGGCGCCAAAAAAGAAGCGCTAGGTATCCTCGACGAGGCCGATGAATGAGTCTACCGACGTTCTTTGAGACTCCAAGCGGGTTGTGATTAATAAGTAACGTCGATCTCGGCCAAAGTACAGTTTCCTGCAAGCTTCGGCTGCAAGCACATCCGCCGTCACACTTCCGAGAAAGTACTCGGACGTAAATAACAATTTCCTTCTTCCTTTTTTCTCTTTCTTCGCCTCCTTCTTCTTCGGAAATAAACGTCCCTGGCTCGAGCTCGGAAGTCAGGCAACGAGCTACGCTGAACGAAAACGAAACAACTCCTCCCGGGTGACTACATGATAAATGAAACGGCACGGATGAATATTGAATGTACCGGCGATAAATAGTTTAACGTCGCGATGAAAATTGGCGGCAAGCAGTCCAAGTTTTTATCGCGATTGGAAACTGGTCAAAGGCCAGACGAGAGACGCGTACGATATTCCCCGGTTCGAGGGTTCCACTGAATTTCCCGACGAAATTAATGACGAAGAACATTTAACGGCCATTTGTCAAATTTTTTCTGCAAATTCCACGACATTTGATGGAAAGCGTGGAAACCGGGTCAGAAGCGTTGCCGATAACAGTTCCGAAGCCGATAATTTCGACGTCGAGAAATCTAAATTTACGGATCGCTGTAGAAGTTTCTAGCTTGCGTCAGTTTCTATTAATTGCTCACCTTTGTCTTGGGCTGATTTATCGAGGACTGTCACCGGTTTTGCATCTTTAGTTTGATGGAGATTAACCGGCTGCTTTTGGGCAGTTTCAAATGTCCCAATTAGTCGATTCAACTGATTTTCGTGATATCGTGACCGCATAAATATTGATCGGGTGTAGCTGAATCAAACAGGTACAAAGTCGAACGGAAATTCATGACTGAAAGCTGTTCGGATATACCGCTTATGATATGTCAATTTGAAGCTTAAATCTAACTGTGATTTATGGTATAAATGACCTATTCTTGATATGCGCGATTTTAGAAAGACGAAAAAAGTAATTAGTAGTTTGTTAAATATCAAGTACGCTAAGATACAACGTTAACGCGATTTCATGACAGAAAAGTATCGCAAATTGCCACTTATGGTACATCAAATTAAAGCTTAAAGATTGTTCAGAATTACTATGTAAATGCCCCTTTAATCATCTTAAGATAAGCGAAACTATCAATTATTAGAAAAAACTATTACGTTAGGTTTTACATCAAACTATCTTGAAAGGTACAAATTCGAATGAAAATTCATGACTTAAAAGTATCACAAAATGGTGCTTGTGGTACATCAAATTAAAGCTTAAAATCTTCCAAATATATGTATATAAATGGTTCGTTAAGATTCTTGTCACAAGCAAAATAAAATAAATAAAAAGGAATCGAATACATTGTCACGTATCCAACTACTAAATTCCATATGTGAAGGGTCTGACATAATTTCATGACATAAAAGTTTCATAAAATGGCACTTATAGTATGTCAAATTAAAGCTTGAAATCTGCCAAAAATTGTCGTATAAATGCTTCATTAAGAGTCTTCATATAATCAAAGTAAAATAAATAAAAATGGAAGAAACACATCAGTACATATGGAACTATTAAATTCCATATGTGAAGGGTCTGACATAATTTCATGACATAAAAGTTTCATAAAATGGCACTTATAGTATGTCAAATTAAAGCTTGAAATCTCCCAAAAATTGTCGTATAAATGCTTCATTAAGATTCTTCATATAACCAAAGTAAACTAAATAACAATGAAGGAAACACATCAGTACATATCTAACTACTAAATTCCACATGTGAAGGGTGTAGCATAATTTCATAACATAAAAGCATCGTAAAACGACATTTACGATATGTTAAATTAAAGCTTGAAGTTTAACGATAATGACTGTACAAAGTTTTTACGAACCCCATATTTCATTCAAAGCTTAAACTTTGCTAATCGTTTCACCATTTCGAGGCCAGACAAATTTTCACTGTGAAATCTATACGATACAGCGGAAAGCAATATAAAAGTTCAACTTCCGATTTTGTTTGATAAATAACGAGAGATTTACTGGTATTCGTCGTAATTTCGACATGTACTTTTAATCTATCTATATCGTCCATTTGAAAGGCAATAAATAATCGAAAGGACGATGTGATGAGGGTCATAAAGCAAGTCACTGACCCTCGACAATTGTCGTTCGCGTGTAGATTCCACGGATATCTGTATTCGAATTATCGAGAAGCTCGTACACGCTATAACGTACATACAGGGTGTCAATTACAATTATTGCCACTCGGATATTAACTTCAAAAATTCATAATTTCATGATATGAAATAATACTGAAATCTCCAGAATTTTATGTTAAAAGAACTGATTTGGTGTAGTGGTGAAATAAATAATATTAAAATAATTGATAATAATTTATATCACCCTTTACTTCAAGTAATTAATATTAATATTTTGTCTTATTAATAAAATAAAAAAATTCTAAAACATATATCTAGAATTTGTAATATAACATCAAGTACAAATATCTAATACAAACATTTCAACTTACTGATAAAATGAAGAAATTCCTGCTAAAACTACTTGAAATATTTATCACGAGTATTTCTACTTATTGATAAAATCAAAGAATTCCTAATAATATACCTAGATAATGCATTTCTACGGAACTTCAAACGTCACCCACACGTGAGTGGCATATGTAGCAATTACCCTTTTAACATCTGAGATATATATAACTCTGTCTCACCGCTGACAGCACGAGAATTAAAGAAATAACGAGATTGTAAGAAATTACTATGGACACTTTACCGGGTGTCTCATTGAGATACGGATATCTTCTTCAATTGTACAAACGCGAAAAATATTTCCTACATAAATTCAATGTTTTAATAATTTCCTAATTTTTCCTAAACATAATTGTAATATTTTAATAATCTACATAATTTCAATATTTAAATAATTTTCGACATGATTTAAATGTGGTAAATGTATATAAACGTAAAATTTTCACAGCAAAAAATCAAAAATAAAATTTTGTGCTTGCACTGATGTCACACAAATATACCTGAATTAGATCATACATTTCTCGACATGAAAATTTTCTTATATCCCAAAAGATCTTCCAATAGTGAAAATAATTTGTTCACTTATATCGTGTAGATCAATTTCCCTTATATCGTACATATCGTTTTATCTTATAGAAACTTCACGGGGGGTTGACATCTATGACGTGACAGTAAAGGTGTTAAATGAAACACCCTGTATACGATTTGCGAGGCGCATCGGTGATACTCGATAATAGCCATCTCTAACGGTGTACACAGGAACAGGTGTGCACGCGTGCGTCGATCGATGATACACGATATCTCGCACGGGTGAAATGGTACACATAGATAAAACGATTATATACAGCACTGCTCTGTGTGTCTACTTATCAGGCTAACGATCTGTCGCAAAATCATCGAGTTACAAAGTCACCTATCTACGATGCCAATGGATTATCAGTACGGGACAAGTGGACGGTTAATACCGACCTCGAAAATACAAGGTGTCCCGCAAAGATAGTCCATTAATGTCGTTACTGTATTTAGAAAAAATGGACGTTGGTGTGAAAGCTTTGGAGGAAAGAAGCAAATTCTGAAATTTCTAAGTTTCTAAATTTCAAAATTCGCGGATATGCAAATCTCCGAATTCTCTAATTCCTCAATGTCCTAATTTCCAAATCCCTAAATCTCCATATCCCTAACTTGCTAAATGACCATAACCCAAATTTCTGAATTCTGAAAACCCAAATCTGCAAATTATTAAATTCTCATCTTTACCTCAATCTCCCCAAAAACTGCCAAGATAATTTGCAAGTTTTAAATTTGCAAAATAATAGCCAGTAATTAAATTCTACAAGGGTATATAAAATCCATATCATACCATACACAAATCCCTTTATCAACAATCGAATTTCCGATAAAAACGGCATACATAGGATTACAACTGTATATGCAAAATAGTATTTAATCCCTCTACTACACTTTATCCCCATTTAATCCATTCCCATTTCAGCCGAATTACCTAATGCAATTTTCATCGCTGAACTCATACCGATCCGGCACAAGATGCCAACCATCACTTTGCATCTCATCAAAAACTCAACTCGACCCACAAGACGAAACTGCTCTAAACGACCGGAATACCCGAATTAAAAGTTAACCGGTTCCTTCAAAAATTACCTCGACAAGACGAAACACATTACACCGAATATACGAATGAAAAGTTAACGTTCCTTGAAAAATTACCGATCCACAATAATTATCATAGACAAATGATAATTTAACGAGTGAAAAAATTACCGATTCACAACCGATTCTGGTCGGAATTGAAATTCGGTGGTGGAATCGCGAGTAGAGAAGTGGGCAAGGCAAAAGTGTGTGGTTAGAAAGTTGGCGGGCTATTTAAACGGGCGAGCCAATTCCTCCGAATGAATATTCAAAAGCAGAGAAACTAGTAGGTAGAACGTGGTCCTGGTGCCCCAGGTGACCTCTCGTGGAAACGAGCAGGTGAAATGGTCCAAATCACGGCGAATATTCAGATCCTCGTAGCAGCCGTTGCCGGTAGTCCTCCGGCAAATTATTCTCGTTTAGAATGCTCGCGATCGGCGAACTACCTAAAAGGAGTGTGTAACCAAAACCGCGATTCCCCTTGCAAATTTCTTCGCAACGGAATAAGAGGGAAATTTATATTGCAACGAGTAACACTGATTTAAGGTATATCGTAAAGTGTTAGATTTGCACGCGTTGCTTTAAGACGATATCGTCACGATTTGTATAGCCACGTTGAATCGCGATGCATTGTACCGCCATGCTTTGTATCGCCAAGTGATAGTCGAGAGCTGTATTGTAATGTGCTGGATTGCTACGGATTGTTGCGTTACGCGCTGAATTACCACGCGTTATATTGCCAGGCGTTAATTTGCGACGCGTTATATTACTACGAGCTGAATTAACAGGCATTATATTGCCATACGTCAATTAGCGACGCATTATATTGCTATGTGTCAGTCTGTGACATTACCACGCGTAGATTTACCTCACATTATATGGCCACGCGATGAATTATGACGCTTTATATTGCAACGCACAACCATCGGTTATTTCGCTACGCAGAAAATGTAGCAAGTTATATTGCCACGAGCTGAATTACGGTGCGTTATATCATCATGTGAGTTGCAGCGCGTTATATTGCCAAGTGTGGAATTTCCACACGGTATGTTGAATTATCACACATTGACGCGCTACATTTCCATGCGTTATATGGTCATCCGTTGAATTACCACGTGTTATATTGCCACGTACTAAATTATCACGTGTTACATCGCCACATGTGAAGTTATGACACGTTATATTGCCACATATGAAGTTACGACACGTTATATTGCCACATATTATATGGTCACACGTTATATCGCCACGCGTTATACTGTCACAGACTAAACTACACAGCGTTATATCGTCACGCGTTGAGTTGCGGCGCGTTATATTGCCATGCGTTAAATTACCACACGTTATATGGTCACCCGTTAAATTGTCGCCGCGTTATATTACCACGCGTAGAATTATCAAGCATTAAGTCTCCAGGCGTTAAATTATGAGAAGTTGTATTGACACACGTTATATTGCCACGCGCTGAGTTACTACTTGTTATATGACCATCCGTTGAGTTGCAGTGCATTATATTGTCATACATTAAAGTACCACGCGTTATATTGCCATGCACCGAAGTACCACGCGTTACATTACCACTCATTATATCGCCACGCGCTAAAGTGCCACTCGTTGAATTTCGACGCATAAAATCGCCACGCATTGAACCACCACTCGCTATATCGTCAATTCTCCAGCAAATTATTCTCGTTTGAAAAGCTCGAAAGCGACGAACTACGTAAAAGGAGCGTGTAACCAAAACCGCGATTCCCCTTGCAAATTTCTTGGCCGCCGTCTACGGAATAAGGGGGACCAATATCTTCGACACGTGGGTATTTAATGCAACCTCTCCGGAGTGTCTGCGCTTGAAATATCTATGAAGGTTGTTATGCGCGACGGTGGCGGCCCTCTGGGAATACGTGAATCTTAATTACTTATAAATAATTAAGCGACCGTCATCCGTGACTGCTCGAACGAGCAAACGACGCTCGGTAATCGGAAACGAAATTAATAACACGTTCCGAGTAGAGATGGGGCGAGCCATTTGCGCGGATTTTCAAGAGGATGAGCGGATCATCAACATTTGCGTATGTGTTTACTTTCCCTGGACATATTGTTGTACTAGAGAGATTCTATCTTTTACCTACATTCAGCAAATACAGTTGATATTCGTTCTCTCTTTATTTAGCAATTTTGTTAAAATACTTGTTATATATTTTTTTAATATTTGTTATATATTTTATTACATTATAATAGTTATTATTTGTTATATTTGTCATGTTCATTAAAGTTTGTTATACTTTAATAATTTTGCACACGTATTATAATATATTTTATTATATATTATGCTATGCACAGGTTGTACTATGAAAATAATATATTGCAAATTTTATCAATTATATTGCATGAATATAAATTAGATTTTAAAAATGTAAATATATGTTGTTTCATAAAAGCAATATATTGTAAAATAAATATAAAATATGAATTTTCCAGTAAGAAATACATTATAGAATTTCGATAAAAACATCTCTCCTACCTAAACTAACAAAATAGCAAACTTCGAGCACTATACCCGCAAGCAAACTAAAACCAAAAGCGAACTTACAATTTTGATCAGCCGTGTACTAGCCGCGTCATAAGGGAGTCTGGTGTACTTCTTTTTGTTAGTACGACGCAGCGGTGTATAAGTTTCTCAAAGTATTTTCGCGGATGACTTGAGACTCGAAGCAAAAGGGCCCTCGATACACGTACAAGAACTTCATCGTATATTGTCCGATGAAAGTGGAGTGCAGTCAGCTGCTTCTTCTGCAACTCGATCTTAAAGGCTCGAATTGCAACGCAGCAACTTGCAGAGTTGCACTTTGAGTGCTGGATAAAGGGGAACGACAAAAACGAGACAGCTAGGCTGTAAAATCGCCCACGAACTAACCAGACATAGGTACCTGACTGAACAGTGCAACGATTCTGCCTAGAAATGAGATGGTCAAAGGTGTCGTTTGCAGGTGTTCGTGTTATGGCTGTATTACGCGGTTACGGTTATCTTTGCGCGACCTATGGAGACCCATGTTCGCCAAGAAACTGTTATGGCTTATCTATAGCTATTGTAAAATTATTCAGTGAAACGTGCAACTAATGACGCGGTGCGAGTGATCGCACCATGAACTCTGCAGTATTACAGAAATTCTTACATCTTTGATATGATATTGAAATTCTGGTCTTTTAACTCGTGAATTTTAGAAAGTAATTTTTATTTGGGGAATTTTCAATGTTTTGATGCTTCAAGTTTTTGAAGTTTCTATTTTTCAGAATGAAGAGTGTTTTGATGAGACACTATTAAATTTTTGGAACTGCAAATCTTTAAATTTTTGGTTTACAAAACTTCAATTTATAGGTACGTAATTTTCAAATTCTAAAATTTCAAAATCATCAAATCTCCATATTCTTCGATTCTTAAATTTCTACAAGTTAAGAGTTCCAGATTTCCAAACTTCCAAATGAAAAAATGTTCATTTCTCCAAATTTTTAAATTCCTAAGTTCTCGAATTTACAAATGAAAAATCTCCAAATTTCCAAATTTGTGATTCTGTATTTTCAAATCTCCAGATTTCCAAATCCCTAAATTTCAAATTTTCAAGTCCACAAATTTTGAAATTTCCAAATTCCTAAATTGCAAATTTTCAAATTTCCAAATCTCCAAATTTTCCTAATCCCTAAATTCCAAATTTTCAAGTCCTGAAATCCTCAAATTTCCAAATCTCTAAATTTCAAAATTTTCAAATCTACAAATCTCCAAATTTTCCTAATCCATAAATTCCAAATTTTCAAGACCTCAAATCCCCAAATTTCCAAATCTCTAAATTTCAAAATTTTCAAATCTACAAATCTCCAAATTTTCCTAATCCATAAATTCCAAATTTTCAAGACCTCAAATCCCCAAATTTTCAAATCTCTAAATTTCAAATTTTCAATTTCACAAATCTCCAAATTTCCTAATCCCTAAATCCCAAATTGTCAAATCCTCAAATCTGTAAACTTTCCAAATCCCTAATTTCCAAAAAAAAAGATCAGACCTAATTGTTTGTAATTACGAAACTAAATTAAACAACTTAACAATGAAAATTCAACAAATGATGGGTGTAATCTCCCATATCGCCATATTCTCTATGACAGTCAACCATGACCGCCAGTACACATTCAATAATGGAAATTATATTTGATCTAGGTAAGTTACAACACCGAAATGTCCAAATTTACATTAGAAGATACGTACAACCCAATTTCAGGATGCAAATATTTGAACGCTTTATACGGCAAATATACCATACGGTATAGTTGCAACATAAAAGATAATAACAATATCGTATTAACATACACCGCAGCTTTCTAATTATTAATTCCGCAAGCAAACCAGCAATTATCGTAAAGAATTTTTACAATCTAGCTCGTTTCGCTCGACTGCTTTTCTTTCTCGGAGAAAAAGCCTCGGTTAGACATTGGCGTAACTGAATACGAGAACAAAATTTCCACATTTTCATGTTCTGAAACATCTAAATCCACAAGTACAAAAATTCCTACATTTATTAGTTCTGAAACTTTTAAATCTGCAAGTACAAAAATTTCCACATTTGAAAATTCTGAATTTTCAAATCCACAAATCCAATAATTTTCGCATTTCTAAATTTTCAAATTTTCAAATTCTAAATACGTTAACTGCCATATTAAAGTAGATAAAAATTTGATGAGGTAGTACTTTTATTTTTAGGAAATCTTATCAAATATTTTTACGATATTTTGTTATATTGGTTACTGATGATATGATGCAGTTGATGCAAGTATTTCTAATTTGATACGTGAAGAAGTTCTTAATGATGTAAATGATGGATTCAGATGGATATTTAAATGTCATCTGTATATGGGTGACATGGTGGTCAAAGTGTTCAATCCTTAAATTCTCTAGTTTCCATATCTCTAAATCTCTGAATCTCCAAATGTCCAAATGTTCAAATGTTCAAATGTTCAAATGTTCAAATGTCTAAATCTCTAATTAATCAAATCTCCAAATGATGAAATGTTCAACTGTTCAAGTGTTCAAGTGTCCACGTGTCCAAGTGTCGAAACTTCAAGTGTCTAAGTGTCCAAGTATCGACGTGTTCAAATGTCGATGTGTCTAAATGCCCAAATGTCCAAGTGTCCAAATGTCCAAGATTGCAAGTGTCTAAGTGTCTTAGTGTCCAAATGTCGACGTGTTCAAATGTCGACATGTCCAAGTGTCCATATGTTCAAATGTCCAAATGTCCAAATACTCAGGAGTCTAAATACCCAAGTGTTCAAATACTCAGGAGTCCAAAGACCCAAGTGTCCAAACACTTAGGAGTCGAAATACCCAAGTGTCCAAATACTCAGGAGTCGAAAGACCCATGTGTCCAAATACTCAGGAGTTGAAATACCCAAGTGTCCAAATACTCAGGAGTCCAAATACCCAAGTGTCCAAATACTCAGGAGTGCAAATACTGAAGTATGCAAATACTGAGGAATCCAAATACCCAAGAGTCCATACGTCCCAGTATCAAAATGTCCAAGTGACCAAATCGCCAAATGTCCAACTGTCTAAGTGACCAAATCTCCAAATGTCCAACTGTAATAGTGACCAAATCTCCAAATGTCCAACTGTAAGAGTGACCAAATCTCCAAATGTCCAACTGTAATAGTGACCAATTCTCCAAATGTCCAACTGTAATAGTGACCAATTCTCCAAATGTCCAACTGTCCAAGTGACCAAATCTCCAAATGTCCAACTGCCCAAGTGACCAAATCTCCAAATCTCTAAATCTCAAATTTCCAACTATCGAACTCCCCAAACTCCTAAACCACCAAACATCCAAATTCGAAAATCTTGATCCCAATAAAATCAGAAGCCCCAACCCGCACAAAAATCCTCTAAAGTTACGCCAGTGGTGGTAGATGATTAAGCTCGCGTAAAAAGGCAGGGCCGAAAACGGTGGCTAGCCATAGTAACGAGCAACGAGAATCGAGCGTGTACAGTCGGTCGTGTGGAATTAGCTTTATATGGCGCGAGTCCAGTCGCCAACTACCGGTAATTTCCTCAGGGAAGAATCCTGAACGCTATATAGTCGTTGAACATTTGCCCGCGACTCTACGTGGCATTTCGGCCGGTGCTACCAATTCTTGCGAATAATCGTCGCAATTAATACCAGCAGACGTTAACGGTGAAAGAGCAGAAACCTGGCCGAGAGGTGAAACAAAATAAAACGGCGAACGAAAGAAAGTTACAGGAAGGCAGATAGATGCAACGGTGCTTCGCGAATGCAGTTTCTGGAATGTAACGCGTTGCTCGCGACTGCCTCACGTGATTTCCGTTAGCTAACACCGTTCGCCCACGTGCAGGTGATTCTTTGTCGGCTCAGACCTCTTCCGTACGAACCATCTTCCAACGGAATCTTAGATGCTGCTTTATTTCGATCGGCAAGTCGATAACAACAGATTTGAATACGATATTCTACTATCTGTAGGATTCTAAAGGAAACAACGTTTTGAATAAAATAAAAGGGGATCGAGTATTCTTTCAGAAATCAAAATATGTTTCTTATGCTTCGATACGAGTGAAAACAGTGCGTATAGATTGTAGAGAGTTCTTTGAAATAAAAATTAAGATGGATCGAAATTTGCAGCACGTAGTGGAGCTATGTTATATCGCATAGGAATTTTTGAACTTAATTTCAAACTAATTATCATGACAGAAAAGTATCTCAAAATGCCAGTTGTGTTATGTCGATTTAAAGCTTAGAATTGAACGAAAATACCTACACTTAGCCCCCAGTAATATTATTAATGTAACATGAGTAATTGTCAATTATAGCAAACAATATTGGTGTGTCACATATCGACTGTCCAGATACAATATGTGATGAGTTCAAGATGATAATCATGACAGAAAAGTATCTCAAAATGCCACTTGTGTTATGTCGATTTAAAGCTCAGAACTGAACGAAAATATCTGTAGTTATCCCCCATTAATATTATTAATGTAACATGAGTAATCGTCAATTATAACGAACAATTGATATGTCACATATCAGGTATCCAGATATAACGACATAAAGAATTCAAGACGATAATCATGACAGAAAAGTATCTCAAAATGCCACTTGTGGTATATCAATTTAAAGCTTAGAATATAACGAAGACAACTGTATAGATGCACTATTAATAATATTAATGTAAAAGAAATGATTACCAGTTATAGCAAACAATGATGCTCTGATGAACTCTTTAATTTTTGAATATAAAAACTTCAAATCCATTATCATGACAGAAAAGTACGTTAAAATGGCACTTATGCTACATGAATTTAAAGCTTAGAATTGAACAAAAATAACGATATGTATCCCCCAGTAATATTGCTAATGTGAAATGATCAACTATAGCAAACAATGTTGATGTGTCATAAATTAACAATCCAAATGCAACATGTGTAAAGTTCAAAACGATTATCATGACATAAAAGTAATTCAAAACAGCACTTATGTTACGTCAATTTAAAGCTGAGAGTTCAATGAAAATGCTTATATCGATCCACCCATTAATATTTCTTGCAGGAAATGAGTGATCACCAGTTATAGCATCGAAGATAGCTATGACATGTATAAATTATTCAATTTCTAAATGTATATATTTCGACACAAGCATGACAGGAAAGTATCTAGAAATAGCACTTGAACGTCATCAATGTGAAGTTTATAATGTATCGAAAATATCTGTACCGGTCACCTATTAATATTGCTAATGTAAAATTACTCGACAACTGTAACATCACTGCTGCATTATCAACTGTTCTATTTTGAAAGATAATAAAATTGAAGACAGAGAAGTATCTGAAAATGGTACTTGTACCACGTTAAAATGTACCATTAATTTTCACTTACACCGAGTAATCGTCAATTACTAAAAACGTTGGTGTGTTACATAAAAAATATTTCGAAACTTAAAAATATAAAAGTAACTTTAAGTGGAAGAGTTAAATAACTCACCCCGTACACGACACATGTAGCATATGACACACGTAATAGCATGAAATAAATAAAAATCAAGTCCGACACAAATGACCCGTTACGCGATAAAGGATTAAATTACCGTAACAATGGTACGACAAATTTACATGGACATTATACACATAATTGATTAGAATTTAAGTGCATGCATTTAACGTTCCAAAGTTCACTACATACTCATCCCATTTAAACGCATCAATCTTCGCGAAACTATTACGAGCAGTAATTTGCTAAAACAATGTAAAGTGGATCATCTGGTAGCGGCACAATGTAGTCTAATACGCGAACCATGTCGATGCGGGGTTTACAGAGGCTCATAATCATGTTCTTCGAGTTAATTCCTGGAAGGTATCGTATCGTGGAGCATCGTTCTTTCTCACCTTCGATGGAACGATAACACGAGGAAACCGATGAAAGAACACATACCCCGGAACGAGTCCAATTTCTCCGTTTTCCACGTACTTCTACGGAACACTGCGCTGTTCTATTCAGCCGGTACCGTTTCTTTGCCATGAAAGAACACTATCAGTAAGCTCTCCCTCTCGCTTTCTAACGTGTACGTACCCCTTCGATCTACCTTCTCACCTTATATACCCGCTTTTTCTTCCTCGTTTACTTCGACGTCACGCTACGAAATTCATTGTATCACGACAGCTACGACGACGACAAAGAATCGATATTTCTCGTTGCCGGCACCAGCTCGCAATCCGATAAACGAATGACGAGAGGATTGCAACATTGTACAATAAACGGATATAGGTGCGCCGATCTATAAATATCAGCTAATTTCGTAATGTAATTAATTTTGCTCCTATTAAATTCTCGTATCTTCAAATCTATCGATTCTCAAATCCCCTATCAAATCCTAATTTTTATACCACGCTGTATTGAAATTTTCAAACATCCAAATTTTAGAATTTCTAAACTTTCGAATTTTAATATATTCAACTTCCCATCTTGAGAAATTTTCAAATTTCAAAATTTCAAATTACCTAATTTAAAAATCCCCACATTCCCTAGATTCTCCCATTTAAAAAGCTTAAAATTCCCTAGATTCTTCAATTTAAAACTCCTCAAATTCCATAGTTTTCCCAATTTAAAAATCCCCAAATTCCCTACATTCCCCAATTTAAAAATCCCCAAATTCCCTACATTCCCCAATTTAAAAATCCCAGTATTCCCTAGATTCTCCCATTTAAAAATCCCCGAATTCTCTACATTCCCCAATTTAAAAATCACCGAAATCTCTACATTCCCCAATTTAAAAATCCCCAAATTCCCTACATTCCCCAATTTAAAAATCCCAGTATTCCCTAGATTCTCCCATTTAAAAATCCCCGAATTCTCTACATTCCCCAATTTAAAAATCCCCGAAATCTCTACATTCTCCAACTTAAAATCCCCAAATTCCCTAGATTCTCCAATTTAAAAATCCCCCGATTCTCCAATTTAAAAATCCTTGAATTCCCTAGATCCCCCAACTTAAAATCCACAAATTCCCTAGATTCCCCAATTTCAAAATTCTCAAGTTCCCTAAATTCCCTCATTTGAAAATTCCAAAATTCCCTAGATTAACATAATAGAGACAGAAATGTTACTTCTGATGTACATAATGACCACGTAAGCAATTTTTAATTAATAACTATACTGCGATTAGGAATATGAACGAGACAATTAGACAATAATTTTAAGTACAGTTTAAGCTTTAATTTGATATACTACAAATGGTGTTTTGTGACACTTTTCTGTCATGAATCTGAAATTGTGTTTGTAAAACTCACTTTTGGAAATAAGTACTTGAACAACTTAATAGGTTTCATGTTTTATAACTTCGTTAATATTGAAAGCACTATGGGTGCATCTATACGGTAATTTTCAGCAATCTCTGAGCTTCAAATTGATGTACCACAAGTGCCACTTCGTGATAATTTTCTGTCATAAATCACCAACAGAGTTGTAACTTTTCGAAATATATAATATAACCTCATGTAACAGTTCACTACTTCAATTTATAACTTTGAATATTGGAAATATCCAATGGGGCATTTATGCAGCTATTTTGAGGGAAATATAAGCTTTAATTTGGTATGCCGTGAGTGATCTTTTGGGAAACTTTTCTGTTATAAATTTTCAGTGAATTAGAATCATTTATTTAAAAGCTTTTGAAGCGAGCTATTTGATACACGACCGAATGCAACAGCTTTGATTCTCGATTCATAACTTTGCTAGTATTAAAAATATTAATGGGGCATTTATACAGCGATCTTTTACGAGGTTCAAGCTATAATTCCATGTGCTACAAGTTATATTTCGCGATACTTTTCTGTCATGAAATCACGTCCTTCCAAATTTAAATACTTGTTACACAAAAATTCTATACCATACTTCTCCAATTTGTGTCTCTGCTAATATCCACAATATCGACGAGTCGTTTAACCTTAATTCCCAGTAGACAGTTTCAAATTGATACATCATAAGTGACATTTTGCAACACTCTGTAGCTTATTCGCGACACGATTTCCGAATCATTAATTTACCAACCGATAACCACAATGTCCATAAACAGCCATCTAACTAGGTGTCTATATCCGGCGAAGTATCACGAACAGAATCATAAATAGTAGCCGAAACAGAGCAGTGGTTCGCTATTCAGTAGGAAAGGACACGATAGGTTCTCCGTCACGCTCCCCTGAATAGTTCGATTTGCTTAAGCAACCCGAGGGCGATCGCGCACCCTCCGCCCTGGCACATCAGTTTAAATTCAGCTGGCGGTCAGAAAGGGAGAAGGGGACGGTGTGGAAGCGTGCGATTACCCAGTGGCTATGTACCTATACGTTAACACACGACGGAGAAGGCAGCAAGCATTGGGGTACGTGTGCAAAGTAGGTACTAGGGATTCGACCGTATGAATATTCAGGGCTTGCCTTAGCGGCGATGAAAATTCGATTGCTCCGCAGCTACGGCGTCTGACGACGATGATGGCCGACGAGGATGGGGACACGATATATATAACCAACACCACCATCAGCAGTTGCTTTGCCTGCTACCGTCTTGGAGCGCACTTCCGCCGACGGCGATCGATGACAATCGTCCACAGGCGTCAGGTACTTTGAACCAGCCGGTTCCCACCTACGCCGAATGGGACGTACACTAGTCGTCAAAAGTTGCCAGCCGTTTTATGATGATTTGAAGAAGATTGGATAAAAACATTCGAGTACTTCAGGAACGTCGAATGCGATAACAGATGCGATGTTAATATAGTTGCGCGATGTCGTTACGTTATATTGCGTTATACTGCAACGAGTTCTACTGCCATGCGCTTTATTGCCACGCGTTATATTGCCACACGTACTATTACTATGCATTGGAGCACAGCTATATTGCCACGCGTGGAAACATCACACATTCTACAGCTATACGTTACATTACCTCGAGATATATTGCCACGCTCAGTAACATCTTACATTTTATAACTATGTGCTATATTACCGCGAGTTATATTACCACGTGAAATAACAGTGTACATTTTATAGATATACGGTATAATACCTCGCGTTATATTGCCAAGCGTAGTAACACCACCCGTTCTATAGCTATATGTTGTATATGAATCATATATGTTCTATATGAATGTTATTATTGCCACGTATTGTAACTTCACACGTTATACACGCTGTATACGCATACGTTATATTACCACTCGTTATATTTTCACGAGTTATACTGCCACGTGTTATAACACCACATATTCGTCTAACAATACGTTGAATTACAACAAGTTATATCGTCACGTGTTTTATTACCACAAGTTGGAGCACCACATGTTAAATAATTGTAAATTGTATTACTACGCATTGAAATTTTAAACATTCTATTGCCATATTTTGTACTACTACCCACTGTAACATTAAACATTCTATCGTTGTACGTTGTGTTACCACGCGTTGTATCACCAGACATTGCATTAACATGCGGTGTATTATCACGGGATGTGTTAGAGCGCGTTGTACAGTAACGAATACGGCGAGTTTCCCTAGGGACAGTAGCGATGTTGGGGAAAGAGCTTTACCACTTGGTTACTGTGGTTGATGAATTTAGGAATTTGGAAATTCGGGAACCGCTGGGAACTTGAAAATATTGAAAACGTACATATTTCAGCATATGTGGTTTTACAGATTGAAGAATTTAAAATCCAGCATTTTGAAAATGTAGAAATTTCAAGTTTTAAAAATTTGAGACATCAAAACTTGTAAATTTGAGAATATTGCAATCGTTTCTAAAACTTCATAACGAACGAAAGCATGTAGGAACATTTATACTAAATTCGTAAACGAAATTGCAATTATCAAAGTATTCGGTCACTTGACCATTAAGGAAAAGAGAAACTATGACTGCACCGTGTTTATTACTGAAGAGTTGGATTTAAGTATTTGGCACTCGAATAATTTGGGGATTTAACGATTTGGGCATGTAGAAATTTAAGTATGTAGTAATTTGTACATGTAGGAATTTGAGTATATAGTCATTTAGGCATGTGTAGATTTGAGCATGTAGTGATTTGAGTATGTAGTGATTTGAGTATGTAGTGATTTGAACATGTAGTAAGTTTTGAGCATATAGGAATTTGAAGTATGTGATTTGAGTGTGTAGTGATTGGAACATGTAGTGATTTAGGTATGTAGAAATTTGAGCATATAGTGGTATCAACATGTAGTAATTTGGACATGTAGGAATTTGAGCATGTGTAGATTTGAGCATGTAGTGATTTGTGAATGTAATGATTTGAGTATGTAATAACTTGAACATGTAGTAATTTTTGGACATATAGGAATTTAAGCACGTAGTGATTTAAACATGTATAAATTTGGGCATATAATCATTTGGCCATGTAAAGATTTGGGGATTTTGGAACGAAAATTTTTTCCTTCCTTGCCTTCTTATTCCAACGAGACCTAATGCAGACAAAACAAGAAGCGCAAAAATTCAACTACCGGCAAGGCTAATAGCACCAATTACTGACATAACGTAGACGCGCCCTTATGCAGACAATAGACAGTGTTTCTCATCGTTGAATTTCGTTTTGCTAACAATTATTTGGTAATAGTCAAACAGATTTTAATCCTAAATGTAAAGTTGTAGATTGGAAACTTTAGGTCGACTGTGTATATGGGGTTCATAGAGGACGACTTCCGATGGAATACGGAAGGCGAGCTCTATGGAACGGATAAGCCAGTGACGGAAATTGGAAGACTGGGAAGTTGTGATGCATTTGTTCCTCGAGATGGTCGGAATTGAATTTTCCTCGAGCTCTAACGGGGTTCATCGATATGCAGGGAATGCAGTTGACACGTTTGGACGGTGCATTTGTCAAACTGATAGATTGCCACCAGCATTTAACGACACATTATACATCGTTGACTAAAAAACTGACGATTCATCGAATTATCCCTGGTGTTAACCGATGTAACTAACCTGACAGGAACAAAAATCTCTATTAATCCAGTAATTGTGGAATTTCAGTTTTAAAATTAAATTAATGACTTCCGTTCTGCTTCGAAATTAAATTGATGATTTATATTTAATTTAACAATTCGCTAATGGAGTTTAAATTTGGTTGAAAAATTAAATTGTTAACTGAGTTGAAATTAAATTACTAACTGAGTTTAAATTTAGTTGAAAAATAAAATTAGTAACGTAATTGAAATTTAATTTAAAAATTAAATTATTGAAAGAGCTTAAACTTAATCTGAAGAGTAAATTACTGTCACAGTTGAGATTTAATTGAAAAATTAAATTAGCAACACAGTTGAAATTTAAACACAAAATTAAATTAGTACAAGAATTTATATTTGATTCGAGAATTAAATTGCGGCGATTTAAAAACTGAACTTGTATTAATGACGGAGTTTAAATTTAGTCTAAAAATTAAATTAGTAACAGTGTTAAAATTCGATTAAAAAAATTAATTAACAGTCGACTTACAATTTGAAAACTAAATTTCAACAGTTTTTCTAACAGCGCTCACTTCATCGCGATATGCAAACAATATTGTTGCAAATCAATTTTTCACAATCTTCACCAAAAAAGCAGATTTATTCATAAATTTCCGAAAGTCATCATTCTTTTACACCTGCAAATGGACACCGTAAAAAGTAGTTTGACCGAGGATGTAAAAAAAAAGGAGGTCCCATAAAACTAGCTATAGTATGGATATCTTCTGTAACCTTTTTATGAAAACTTTTATAAAAATTGCATAATGTACTTTATTATAAAGTGCGAAATAGGTCAAAAGTACTTTCATAGTTTTTACTACAAAAATTCTTCTACATTGCTCTACAAAAAAATTCTACATTTCTTTACAAAAAAAATTCTTGCACATTTAAAAAAATAAATTCTATTATATTTTGCTACAATAAAATTTTTCTATATTTTACTACAAAAAGACTCTTTTATATTGTAAATAAAAATGTAGCCTTGTTCTCTCAGACACGATCACGTAAATGGTTACTCCATCAAGCACGGTCAAACTGTAGCCACATCAAGTAACGATAAAAGTCAGCTTGCGGTTTCTAGCGTTGCATTAGAATGTACCGATGCCAACCCACGAGTTGGCGCGTGAGGAGATAGACCGAAAATAAAAGAACCCTTTGACTTACAATGTCGTGTCACGCTACACACATTACACTTCAGATCCAACAAACCAAAATTATATTCGCAACACAATCAAGCCAGGAGTTTAATACCAATTATACTTTGCATAAAGGATCCCAAATCCAAAATATACCTAACATTTCAATTTTCCTTATTTGTCATTGCAGCAATCATTAGTTAAAATATCACAAATATTCTGATAAAAGTTTATACTCTACACAAAAATTCTTGTATATTTTTCTACAAAAAGATTCTTTTATATTTAATAAGAGATGTAGTCTTCCTCAGATCACGTATTTAAGCGATTATCCTATCAAGCAGGGTCAAACTATACCCACATCAAATAACGATAAAAGTCAGCTTTCGGTTTCTATCATTGCATTAGAATGTACGTGATCCGTTCACGACACAGAACCAAGAAAGGAAACATTTTATTAGACAGAGTTCTTGCTCCTTTCTGAAAGCGACAAGCCTCACCGAATCTTTACAAACGTCTATATTGACCCGGGTTAGTAAAGGTTTTTTATTACCATCATTCCGAAGTAATAACAAGTTCGATCCATGTAGCACTTGAAGATAAGAGCTTTCCGATAGTTTGATCGAACGTAAGAAAACTTGTTTTTGCTCTGTTACATTAAGTCAGCGGAATTTATTCTCGGGTCCTATTCGGATAACCATAGTGTTTCTTAAACCGATGCTATCTTACGTATATCGATTGCTCTTGATTTTTATGCAATATTTTCCCTCATTCGGACTTTTCGAATTCGAGAATGTGTCCCCTACGTCCGTTTCAAGATTTCGCAATACAACTTGTATTTACTGTAATATCGAGCCACGTCGGTTATTGTGATCTAATGCTTGATATAGTAATCCGTGCTCGTTATCTATGGTCTATAATCTGTATGATGGACGACTCGGAACTAGTGAGAACGTGCACGTGCACGTACTATACTTATAATTCTTTCCACTTGTACTTTCTATGTTTATACGTTTTACATTGCAAATTTTTTGGAAATTATAATTTTGTTGATTTGAATATGGACACAGATAATTTGATATTTTTGTGCTTATAAGTCTTGGACTTGGGAATTTGAAAATTTTGTATTTTTAGGTTTTTACGTCTTTGCATTTATGTGCTTTTGTATAATTATGATACTATAATACTATATTTGGATATTACTATTATAGCCTGATATTATTATGGTACTGTATAGCTATATTGGTATACTACTGTGCTGTAATATTGCTATATCTCTATATTGTTATGTTGCTATATTGTTACATTTCTACATTGATGTGTCTCTATATTGTTATGTTGATATATTACTACATTTCTACATTGCTATATTTCTATATTACTATGCTGATATGTTGCTCTATTGTTATATTCCTATATTGCTATATTTCTATATTGCTACATTGCTATATATCTGAATTACTATATTATCGTCTTCCTATATTTCCATCTTACTATATTGCTACAATGTTACATTACTATATTGTTATACTACTATATTTCTGTACTGCTCTATCCACTTCTGCAATTTGTAAATATGTAAATTTTCAAGCTTTTAAATATTAAAATACCTAAATTCAAGAATCTGAGAATTTCCTTAGGTTTCATATTCCTAAATTTCTATGTTACCAAAGTTTCAAGGTTTCAAGCTTGCTTAATGTAAGTATAGCTTGACTCATACACGACAAAGCTTGTTACCATAATCTATACTCCCTATAATTATCCACATTTACTATGAAAAGAATTTATGCCAATCTCAATACCCGATATAACTTAATATCAATACCCATGAAATAACTCTGCCTATAAAATTTTAATCGACCCTCATTCAGCATTATTCCCCTTAATATTTCCAACATATTAATATCGAAACCAGTTTTTATTGTCCTATAATCTATGACATATAAAACTAGTCACAATTTCAACCAATCACTAAATAATCTCGTTTACAAAGATATGTTTGCACGGAATTATTACTTATTACGTTTCATAGCGAGGGGGTTGATAAGGTTCTTCACGCCTGACTGATTCATTCGAGCCGAGTCGGAAATTACATACACTGCTGCTCGTCAAACTACTTTCACATCTAACGGAGACTTTTCACGTGTTTAGTGCATATACAGTTATTCCCGTTACTATTCGGATACTGCAATACTCCTGCGTTTGTTGAAGTTGTATTCTTAATTTACAACGAATGGTTCATCTTTCTGTAAAATAATATAATAGTCTACCAGATGCCTCACACAAATTCGTATTTAAAATTTCGAGTACATACAGTAAACATATAGGTAGAACAAGAGACGCAGAGATTTTAAAGTCACCAAACGATTAAACGTGTCCGAAACTATCGAAAACGATACCGAACTCGATTATTCTTGATTTCACGACGACCGACGTCAACGACGACCAAGTATCGTCAACGACGAGTTATAGAGCTTTTAACGTGCTCCCAGTCGATTCTACGCGTGAAAAATTATCGAAACGATACCAAACACGGTTTTTATCGATTCGACGATCGACGTCGACAGGTTCCCGTCGTCAGATCGCCGCCAAAATCTATACAGCAAATTTAAGGTGTCTCTCGAGTCCACCCTCAAAATTTCAAGCGAAAAGACGCAAAATTGCGTCCGGTAGCGTAGAGACAAACGAACAAATCACCACGTTCGACAAATGTGCTATTGTAATTATTACAAGTCTCATAAAATCAGCGTCGTTTCCGATGAAAACGTTCGAACGTGTTCAAGGTTTAGATCCGCAATAATTAATTGACCAAAGAGCCGCACCCGTTATTGTTAAATCGGTTAACCAAGCAATTATCCGACGTTGCAATAACTACTAACTACTAATCGCGGTTTGCTCAGTCGACCACTTTACGCGACTGTAAATTGCGAATCTACCCTCAACATTTTAAGCGAAAAGACACAAAAATGCGTTTCGTAATATACAAACGAACAAATCAAGTCTGAAGAGCTTCACCACATTCAGTAACCACACTGAACAAATTCTCATACTGAAAAAATTCTCATACTGAACAAATTATATATTCAAATACTGTAGCAAAATGAAGTTGTATTTTTAATCTACAACAAATCTCTGTAAATTGTCCTCTCTCTATAAAATAAGCAATATAACATTTAAATGAACTCTTATGCTAAACAAATGCGAGAACTGTGTCCGAATATTAATGCGAGTAACTGTATGTGTACATGCGAGGAATGAAAGAATAGGAAACATGCAGTGGGCACAAAAATCGAAGCCACTCGAGGATCTATAGGGGTGCAGCGTGATCTGACGCGTGTGCAGCCGTTAAACGAAGGGGAGAACATAAAAAAAAATGAAAGAAAAAAAAGAGGAACATAAGAGAGACAGAAACGTCCAGGGAGAAGCAATGTGTTCTCCCAACGCGATGTATGAAGAGAGGGGTAAAACTGGCAGCTGGCATATATGCTAGCCTATCTTCCACCTGAATGGAAAGAGAGAGAAAAGAAGAAAAGGGGTGGCGAGCATGGAAGGGCTGAGAAAAATGCTCAAAAAGAGATCGATGAAAAAATAAGAAACAAAAGTGACGAGAAGTGGACGAAAAAATTTAAATTTTAAATTGCGTATCATTGTAAATATGTACAAAGATAGTATAATCACTATGCAATTTTTATATTTTGTCAAGTGGACTGTGCATTTTATTATTTGGAAGTAACAATCCCCTTTTTAAATAATATTTACTCTCACATAACGTTGAAAATATATAATCTTGAACATTTGCAATTTTGTAGAATTTTTAATTTAATAAATTAGAATATAAAAAATTTCCAAATATCGTAATTACAAAACTTCTAAATTTCTAAATTGAAGACCCTGTAAGTACAAAAATCTGAAAATTAGAGATGTAATAAATTGAACAGATTTACATGTCTAAACTTCCGAATTCTCAAATTGTTATCTTCATCAAATAGCGATATAACAAAACGTAGAAAACCGAAATCCGGACGAGAATGTAGAACGATTCCTCCGAAAGACTAAAGCAAAGTTCGATTTCCGCGTCTCTATTAAACTCACCGGTGGCGCAGTGCGAAGTTAAACAAGAAAACGAATCAAACTAACCGTACAACATGAAATCCCATCAAACACCATCAAGATCGCTAATCTCTGAGCCTGGGCGCAGGATTGCGAGGAGGGCGACAGGGATGATAAAGGATCGTAGAGAAAAAGAGATAAATAAGAAGAAAAAAAAAGTCGTGGACATGATATAAGGGAAGACAGATCGAGAAACAGGGAAGAAAGAAAAATGTAAGAGCCGGTGGAATCGCAGTAAGAATCGAGGGCTCGCGGCCGTCGTTTCTTCCCCGAGATTCTCGTTCAAAGTACTCGGCAAACGCGGAGCCTACATCCATTCATGATTCTTTCAAAGGAATCCTCTCTATCCTTTCATATCTACTCTTTTTCCCGGCTCTCAACGACTGGCCCGTGTGGACCGCGGGGCTGAAATTATTTAGCCACAGCTTCTGCCCGCTGGCAATGCGCTTATTCTTTTCTCTCCTTCCTTTTTTTTCCGCTCGCTTTGCTCTTCGAGTTGGCATCCAGAAATCAATCGACGAAAGAATCGGAGAACGAAAGATCGCGTGACTCCAACGAAACAAAACGAGCGTATTTCATTGCCATTCCGATCTTCTTCACTCACGATACAGTATTGATTGTTTTGCTTCGAACTTTCATTGCCGCTCTGTACATTGCCCGGCTTTGTATCACGGATATTTTACGCTACATTATATATTGCAACGAATTACGAGGTATATTGTATGGCGTAAGCCTTACACGCGATGTATTCGCGTTATATCGCCACGATTTGTATAGCCACGTTGAATTGAAAGGCATTGTACTATCACGCTTAGTATCGCCAGGTGTAGCTGTAATGTTATGTGCTGGATTACCACGTATTGCAATGCCACGCGTCCAATTACCGCGCATTGTATCGCCATGCGTTGAGTTTCAACGAGTTATATCGCCACATGTTGAACTACCACGCATAATAATGCTTCGCGCTGAATTACTATGCATTATATTGCAATGCACTGAATTATTACATGTTGCATTGCCATGCGTTGAGTTGTGACACTTAATATCGCCACGCGTTGAATTACCACGCATTATATTGCCGTACGTTGAATTATCACACGTTATATCGGCAGGCGTTGAGTTACAGTGCGTTATATCGCCGCGCAATGAATTACCACGCGTTATATCGCCGCGCAATCAATTACCACGCGTTATATCGCCGCACAGTGAATTTATAAAGCGCCGCAAACCTCGCCTTATATCGCCGCGCGATGAGTTACCGCACGTTATATCGTCGCGCGATGAATTACCTCGCATTATATCGCCGCGTGATGAGTTACTACGCGTTATATCGCCACGCGTTAAATTTTCATGCCATGTACCGTCACGTGTTACGTGGAGAAGTAGTATAATTAAATAACGATAGTTATATAATAGAAGTAGTATAATAGTAGTATACAATAGTAGTATAGAAGTATAACTGCATAGTAACATTAGTGGATTAATTGTATAGTAATAGTATAGTAGTTGCAGTAACAGATTAGTCATATAGTGATAAAGTAGTGTAGTTATATAGTATAAACAGGGTAATAGTAGTACAGTAATAGAGTACTACAGTAACAGATAACGAACTGAAATAGTGAAATAATAATATAATTAAATAGTATAATTAATGGGAAAATATTATAGTATCACAGTGGAAGAATAAAGTAACAAAATAATAAAACAGTAAACAGTGATATACAATAACATTAAAATAATAAAATAGTTGATCAAAGCAACATGAAGCTATTAAAGATAATAAAAATGTCCATATTATTATAGCAAGTATCGCTCTAAAAGAATTTCTATCTCCAATATCGAGCACCGAAATATTAAAAATCAAATAGTTATAATACGATTGATTTTTCACGCCGTAAAGCGTACGATAAATCAAAGAAAACCGATAAAATTCATAACTTTTTGTTTCTACCCCGTTTCATTCGATCACTCGTAGTCTCTAACTGCTTCAAAACTTTTGTTAAAGGCTGGTCTCGAATTTAAAATGGTCTCGCGCGACCAGGATCGATCGTGTAACAATTAAAGCGACCGGCCAAGCAATTAGTCGAAACGGTGAAACGAAACTTCGAAATCGGGGAATAAAAAAATCAACGAACAAAAATCGCGACGATCGATAAAACGGAAGAGGCAAAGTTACTCCACGGTTTAGTCTGTAAATAGCAAATCGAACTTGGCTCGTTAATATGCAAATATTAAATACACAGTAGACTCTCGTTATATTGTCGTAAACGGAGACTACCGGGAGGGAGGGTAGAAAATTCTTCGCAATGGCAATACACGTAGAGATTTCGTTCGCGGAATAAAAACATTTCCCAACGCCTCGTTGTGAATTCCAAAAGAATTTACATCGATAAAACTTTCTGCATGGTTAATTTCTACGCTCGCATTTTGCACGATTTTAAAAATGATTTATTTCCCCTGTCCGGTTATGTTTTTATTATATCCAGCCATTTTTTACAGACTTCGAAAACGTTCACAAATTTTCATCGATTCTCCCGTTTGCCACCTGTAAAACCAATACGCATCTGTTTCACCACCATTCGACCCTGTTAAAATAAAAAAAAAAAAATGTGTCTCCACGGTTTTAAAACGAGCCACTACATTATTGGATTCGTTCGACACTCACTCTATGGAACCGGGATCAATAAGTAATAAAAATAAAATATGTATGACCAACAAAATTGCACTTTCCAAGAATTGGTCGGGACGATTTATTATGCAGTTCCCGTTTAAAATTTTCTATTCATTTTTATCGATTCCTGTCTAGTTTGCTAACGCATTTAAATATTAATTTCGTTTCCCGATTAATTCCAGGAAATAAAATGGCGCATCGTGTATCATCCGAAGAATATTTCACAAATTTCGATGATTTTCAATTTTATAGCACACGGGGGAATTTATCTTTGCGAAATTTTAGTTCGCTTTAATCGAGTTTATTTGAAATTACCACTGTACGTAAATATTTTTCTAAATATTAATTATTGATGTAATTTAAACTTTCTATATTTTATTCATATGTGTATACTTTATGTATGTGCATATTTATTACATACATATACAATCAGTTTATACCTTGCAACTGTATTTAAATATTTAATTATTTAAAAAATTCAAAAATTAACAAATATCTAAAACATCGATTATTTGAAAGAACTTGATATTAATTGACAAGGTTATTTAAAATGTTCCTGCAGAATGCAATGAAAATTTCTCCAAGGTAATCGTTCGATAAAATTCTCGCGAAGCGATTCATCCAGTATCTGGCAGTTTCATCTCGCAGCTCGAGTAAATAACGTTGAAGATACGGCAAAAACAAATGGTGTATTTACTCCTACGCGGGTTTCATTGAAACCAGGAAAGATAGAAAGATCGATTATTCGATGTTCGGGTGATTGAACGCAAACACAGCCGAGCATTCCTAGCCAAGCGCGAAGACTATCTTTCTTGAAACCTTTAGCCATAGCAAAAGACCGGAAACGAGCGTGCAACAGCCGTAAGTACGTCTAACGGTATACCATCCTCTTTGCTCTTCTCGTCTTATCCGCAAGTTCACGCTTGCGATCTTCCGTCATCCGCTTCGCGCACGATCGCTTTACCTTTAATCTTAATTCCTAGGCAAATTTCAGGAATTCCGCGATATAATTTGCACGGATTCTGCGGGAATTTTAACGAAACACCAAGACATTATTTGAATAAATATCGTTTCACACGTCGGCTTCGAACGATTAGCAGTACCTTCGTCACGTGAAAATGTGATAAAATCATACATGTGGTACGTCAATGTGATACCTAAGAATTTTGCAGAAAATTACTATACAAATGGTTCATTATGATTCTTAACGTGAGTAATGTGAAAAAGGAAAAATGGAACTGGTTCATTGTTACATGTAAAATTATCAAATTCGAGACATCAGAATTCTACCGAAAATTCATGACTTAAAAGTATCTCAGAATAGCACTCATGATATGTCAAATTAAAGCTTAATGTGTACAGAAAATTACTATAAAAATGCTTCATTAAAGTACTTAACATGAGCAATGTAAAGAAAGGAAAAATGGAACTGGTTCATTGTTACATGTAAAATTATCAAATTTCAAACACCAAAAGTCTAACGAAATTTCATGACTTAAAAGTATCACAAAACAAGGCTCGTGATATACCAATTTAAAGCTTAAGATATACAGAAGATTGCTACATAAATGCTTCATTAATATTCTTAACATAACTAACAGAAAAAAAATTGAACTAATACATTGTTGTATGCTTTATTGTCAAATACCAGACATCAAAAGTCTAACAGAATTTCATGACTTAAAAGTATCACAAAATACTGTTTATGGTATGTCAAATTAAAGCTTAGGATATGCAGAAAATTTCTGTTTAAATGGTTCATTACAGTTGTTAACACGAATAAGGTAGAAAAGGAAAAGTAGAACTAGTTCACTGCTGTATATCAAATTATCAAGTCCTCAACATCAAACGTCGAAAGCAATTTCATGACAGAAAAGTATAGCAAAATGGTACTTGTAGTATGCCAAATTAAAGCTTGAAGCTTGTTCAAAATTGCTATGGAAACGCCCCTTTAATGATCTTTAGATAAGCGAAGCTAGCAATTAGAGAAAGGAACCATTACGTTAGATTGCATGTCAAACTATATCGAAAGGTAAAAATTCTTCTTGAAATTCATGACTTGGAACTATCGCAAAACGGCACTTATATATCGATCTTAAGATTTGTTTCACACAACTGCAAGGTTTATTAAGATTCTTAATATTAAAAGAAAATGATAGAAAAGCAAAGGAGGACTAGTACATTTTTATATCAAATGTTTACTGTACAAGTTACTGAATTCTTAAAGTCTTAAGGGTTACAAATGTAAAATTTCAAATTCATGACAGAAAAGTATCACCAAATGGCACTTGTGATACATCAATTTAAAGCTTAAGATGTGCTGAAAATTACTGTCTAAATGCACCCTTAAGATTATTAATATTGGTGAAGTTAAAAATGATAAAATTGAGGCTATTCAACTTTGCATATTTAAAGACCAATGTCGAAATTAAATTATTCAAAGGCAAATTCATGACAGAAAATTATCACCAAACGGCACTTGTGATACATCAATGTAAAGCTTAAAATGTGCTGAAAATTACTGTATAAATGCACCCTTAAAATTATTAATGTAAGCAAAGTTAAAAATTGTAAAATGGAGGCTATTCAGTTTTTACTCAAAAATAGACTAAACGTTGTTATGTGCAATATTCATGTACAAAGAAGGTTTAACACATCTTAGATCTATAAAAAAGTTTTCGAATCAAAATCAGAATATTAAAAAAGGAGAATTAAACTAAATTTACTAAACATTTACTGAATATAATTTTACAATACATTTTAGTGAAGAATATAATAACCTTGCATCATGTGGATTCAATGAATGTAAAACTCATCTTCGAAAAAGAAAACTGAAACAATTTGTTAAGAAAATAAAAATGTACTTCAAACTTTATGATACCTTTTCAGAGGATATAAAAGCAAAAAGAATGAAAAATAAATAAATTGAACGAACTATTAAGGAGTTCGTAGGAGAAAATGGGGTCGAAGAAAAGTTTTCTTTCGTCGACAGGCTCCTCTTCGAAAACAGGCAGAGAAATGTCGAATGGATTAAAAGGATTACGTAAAACCGTTTGCGAAAGTAAGTCTCATTCAAGACCGGTTCGGTGTCCCCCGTGTGTGGCAGCTTTAGTCGAAACGAATCCAGCGTCCAATTACCCGCCATAAAGCTACGTGAAAGTCCGAGCGGAACTTTTCGTTCTCGTGACGAACGTATTCGTCGCGAAAAGATTTCGTTCTCGTGCTGTTCGTTTACGACGCGAAGGAATACGATACGGTTACGAAGCGAGAAACGATCGTTTCTTTTTCTGTCACCTAACGAACGAAAGATATTGCTCCATTTCGCGTGGGTTCACTTGTTCTTCGATTCTCGATATCCTCGTGGAATTGAATGGCTACGGTTGCGCAATCCTTCTATGAGTGGGGAGGGAGGAGGAGGGACGTACACCTGTCCGGTGCTTTTCATTAATCTTTTCATTTTAAACTGACGTGCGATAGACACTATTTTAAGACGGTTTTGTACGGTGTCGTGTTCGACTTTTTGCGTTTCGAAATTTACTTTATGGCATCAGCGTATGGATGCGTGACGTGGAGTTGCGAGCTGGCTAGTCGAGTTAATTTCAGCAGTTCTAAAGTTGAAATTCGTGTTTTTTAGGTTTCGTATGGTGAAATTGATATTCTGCGAGATTTTAAGCTTGTAGATTTCAAATATCTGTATTTTTAAGCCTGTAAATTTCAAATTTCTAAATTTTCAATTTTTCAACTTTCTAAGTTTTCAAATTTGCAAATTGTCAAATTTCTGGGTTTCAAATTCGTAAATTTTCACAATTTGCTATAGTAAAATCTTCAGATTATCAAATTTATTAATTTTTAAATTCTCAAGTTTTGGATCAATAAAATTTAAAAATTTTCAAATTTCCACATTTCCAAATTCCCAAACCTACAGTCAACAGTTCTCAAATCCTCAAATCCCTAAATCCCCAAAACCTCAAATCCATAGTCCAAAGTCCCAAAACCCCCAAGTTCGAAAACTTCCAAATCTACACTAAAATATTCCCGAAAACCTGCGAAAACTTGCAAACCCCCGATCTAAAATTCCCAAAGGTGACAAATATTCCATCCGTCAAATCTCCTATCTCCGTAGCGCACCACAGTCGATAGGGAACAATGACAACAGCGTGGGTGGTCAGGTGGTACATGCAGTTGCATAACTATGCAGGTCCACGAGGGTAAGTTGTCGGGTAAGATTGTTCGTCCGGAAGCAACGATTCGTCGGATTAGCGACTATCCAAGAATTTTCCGTGCCGTCGGATACAAAGGAAGGGATTTGTTCACCCTAGACCCAAAGAACAAGCCATCACGTGCAGCCCATGCGTCTGCCTGTACGTGATAAAACCGTGTCTTCCCTCGGTTCAGGGTGCAGTGACGCGTTTCGCACCTGTTGGAATGCGAAAGAGAACCGAAAGAAGGGTAAAGAGGGTGAACCGTGTCTAGTGTCTAGATCAAATATACACCGAGTGACGCAGACGTCACGCGAAAAATCCTCGGATCTTTTTACCGCCACTTTACGAAATTACAAATATTCGAGCGAATTCCGGTGAGTTGTGGATAACTCGGCGTACCTTGCGATAAGTAAAATTGTTGGAGTGTCTCAAGGTGTTTGGGACGAATTTTTCAGACGTCCGTAAAAGACGAGGATGAAAGGGATACATTATTCGCGAGGGCTTGGACATGGATTGGCATCGGTGGGTAAAATGTAGGAAGAATGATTTATTAGTTTACGTGAAGGATGATGTAAATTCTTTTAGCTATAATTTGGAAATTTGCAAGTTTAAATATTGGAGAGATGAGTTTGAGAGTTTAGGAAATTGGGAATTTGAGAATTTGAGGTTTTAGGAGAGGATGCTCTTCGCTAGATAGTCAAGGAATTTGAGAATGTCTAAATTTCTGACGTGGAAGTTTCGAAATTTAGAAACCTAAAAATTCAAACATTACAAAATTTGTCAAACGGGGTGTTTCGAAATTTAGAAGCTTAAAATATTAAGTTTTCCAAATTTTGATAATTTGAAAATTTGTCAAAAATGAAAAATTTAATTTCCAAATTTGAAGATGTAAAAAATTGAGTGTTTCAAAATTTAATAATCTGAGAATCTGTGAAAATGTGAATCTAAGAAACTTACTTTGTAACCTACAAATCTTACAAAATAATCTACGAATTTATGAAATACAAGAAATTAAGTTTCCAAATCTGAAAACTTGAGAAACTATTTCAAAATTCGGTAATTGAAGAATTCCTAAAATACGAGAAATCGAATTCCTCAAATTCTTGAGATCCTGAAATAAGAAAACAATACCAGACCAAAAGTTTCAAGTTCACCTAGGTGTAGTTATTCCCAATAAAGCCGCATTACAACCGAGTGTACAAACGCCGGTGTTGCAACTGAATTTATGTCGTGGACTGTACACTGGCGAACGGTTAGCCTTGAAGTTTACTATGGCTCGGGACCACTGATGCTTTCTACCATCTCGTCGTCGGTCTGCTATGCCCACCGCGTCGGGTATGTACAACGTTAGACTGCGGACATTTCGTGGTGTGCCTCGTGTGCGTTCCAATTTAACTTTTCATTCAATAACGTTCAGCTCGATGGAGCGTTTATTTTTCATTCGATTAAACGTTTCAAATTATACACGTTGTGCGTCACTATCGCTAGGAGGAGGCGAATGATCGATGGAAATAAATTCGTTTGAACTGAATGAAATCAGAAGCTTATTTGCTGACGCCGTGAGGCGATATTAACATACTGACGCCACTGTAGCGTCATTTGCTGCACCGATGACACTCTCTTGTTATTCGATGCACTTCAATGTGCCGTCATTTTGCATATCATTGACATTTACGTCACTTCAATTAGCAAACACTATTTTTTTTACTGCTAATGATACAAGTTTACCTTTAATTTTCATTTGTATCATACCATTAGTTAATGGAATTTTATGTATACGGTGGACATTTAATTTAATAATATATGCATTTATATTTATTATATATTTTATATTTTACTGTGTATAATATTCTTAAATTAATATATGTATATTATTGTTCTTATATTACATGAAATACCATATACATGTAATATGTACGTATGTTATACAACTATACATATACATGTTATTCTATTATACATCACACCATATACTTTATGTTATTATAATATATATATCATGTATATTATCATTATATTAAAATACCAAATACATGCAATATGTTAGTATACGATATACATGTTATTCTATTATACATCACACATTAAATGTAATATCATCCATAATTATGTATAATATTTTTGTGCAAATTTCATGAAATATTTAATATTAGATATTAATAAAATTAGCAGAATTTAATGATTCTCAGAATTTAATAATAATATACCCAACAAATATCAGTTTGTTCTACGTATTACTACTTTAAACTGCATTAGTACGTGCAAAATAAAAATTTCTCACACAAGTACAAGTATCATCAATACCGAACGAAGAGATTACCAGAAACTGCCATAATGGAATAATTACGGAAGGAAAATTCTTCGAATTGAAATTACCAAATGAAAATAATTTTGCGCGATGGGAGAAGGAAGTACCATATACAAAATTTGCGTTGTACAATTCATATACACAAATAAACAGCATGTTACTTAGCGCTTTAATACAGAGACGCCGCAACCATTTTACGTGAATTATTCCCAACATAAACATCGTCCATTTAATCATTCCTTTGACTCAGTGCGATATTATTTGTCGCTAATGTGTTTCCTGTGCAAAGCACGATGTTATCCCGAGAACCAAGTTATACCCGAGTAATTAGTAAAAAGATAATAACGATAATTGTCCCCCTTGCGTATCGATGGCACGTACAAAATTTCAGACGGAGTAACAATTTACTAAAAATGTACCTTCGAATCCCCGTAAAATTTCACTGGAGAGAAATTGTATGTCGGATAATATCTTTTCTGACCATTTAAATTAATTAAGTGTTTGATTAAAAGAATATTTGTCTTAAAAATTTTCTTCCATCCCTTACAGATTTTCAGCTAAAAAATAAACTAGAAAAGTAGCTGAATCTGCAGGGGTTAATTTTACCTCCTTACAGTGAATTTAGACATCAAACAAAAATTTGTAAAACTACATATGTGCAATATATATTTATTCACACTGTATGTATTTGTAATATTAATTTCTCTATTTGATACACCTTCACAAGTAAAATTGCAAAGATATAAAATAAAATCTCCGAACGGACAGCTATTACTTATTTCAATAGTGTAAAATGACTCATGAACTTCCACGACAGAGCGTCTTGAAAAGCGAAATCAATCACGTTCGACTGAGAGATTCAAGCATCAGCTATTTCTAAACCTTTCGTCGCTGATCCTAACAATGGATATTCCTCTTTAACGCTAAATGCTACTTGAGGAAGCCTAGAGAAAAATACAGGAGTGTCAGCGTGTGTACACGTACACATTGCATATATCCCTAGCCGTGGATCAATACCTATCTTAACTCGTGAACAACGTGTCCGATCTGAACATCCATACTCAAACTCGAGACGTGCCAAGTGATTGTACAAAGTATAATACATGCTTCGTAACATATATTCCTAAGACAAAGGATTTAACATACTCGTTAACGTGCTTTGTCAACGGAGTTCCAGCTGTGTGCGAGAAAGGTTTGCTTCCAAGCTTACGAGTTATCGAATCAAAACATACGTGACGGATTCTTCAATTCAAATTTTCTTAAAATGTTCTTATTCTTTTCTTCCAATGTTCTTAAAAATACTCAATTATCCAATCGAAGATTCTTATTCGGGTCACTTGATGATGTCGATGATGAACATAACTCCATTAACCTTAGCCTACAACTACGTGTCACACACGTCGCACACTACAGTTAGAATGTGATAAACCAGACTACTATTATTTCCACAATTACTATCATAATCTGTATCATCAAGGATTGCTGAAGACAAAAACAATTTTTTTTAACGTTGTAGCAAAAATTAATTGTGAATGAGACTGCCTAGAAAATTGTGGGTGAAGAGGCATCTGTTCAAATATCTAAAGTGAAAAATTTTTGTCCACGTGTCGAACGTTGATTCAGAAACGTTCTCGGGAAAGAATAGTGATTCAGCTATTCAAAGTTCGATTCCAGTAATCCAGAAGGTAACGGGGCATGGAAGGATGACTCGGCGTAGCCGGTTCGCCAGCGAGCTGACAGAAGAGCAAAGTTAAACAAGAAAACGAATCAAACTAACTGCACGACCTCAAATTCCTTCAAACACCATCAACGTCAGAAATTTCTGTAACGTGTTTCAGGTAGCACGATAGAAGACCTGTACCACGAGCGTAAACGCGTTAAAGTAGGTGCCTAGGTAATAACCCGAACATACTAGCCTGCGTTGCCAGAAACTTTCTCGAGGCCGGAGTTTCGCGCTGAAGTTACGGGGAACACGTGGATGTGCAACCCTCTTACACGGCACGCTGCAAACTGTGGATTATAGATTGTACACCCATCAAAATTCGCGATTGTTACATTGAATAGCATAGAAACGGTTTCCAGCTGCGAAATAAATGTTTACAAAAGCACCAACTGCGCGCGTTTTAATGAATTCGTTCTATTTTTATTGTTATCGAGTGTCGCGATAAAAAATGATGTTTCGCGAACGCGACTCGTTTCCGACCGTTTATGAAAAGATATTTCCTCGGAAATATTGAAATATCGCTGATGCATGTTGTATTTTATACGATTTTGCGTAGCCGTGTGTTATACCCCGCGAAAGCTTTAGAGATCATATTTATGATAAACCGATCGACGTCGACTATCATTACTCACTTTGTATGTCATATCGTTCGGATCGAAGCTGTACGAGCAACTTAATTGTGCCAATCAAATTATGATTTATGCACATACTAAACGGGGAAATGCTGCGGTTCTAATGGCTGATTCAACTAAATGATCGAATGAGAAAATCTGTTACACGGCTTTAGGAATTCTACATTGTTCAACCGGTATCGAAGATATTTGTAACTGTTACGTCGAGTGGTCGATTTGCTCCCATTATTTTCGATGTGAAGTCATGGAGAATTGTTTATAATTGTATCAAATATTTTAGTTGATCGCGGTGGATTATTTGAGTGGTTGTGGTTTGCTCTGGACATTGATACCTTTCGTTAAATTAATGTCAGTATACATTAGCGGTTAATAAAGGATTTGCATAGACAGTTTGATGAAAATTTATGCTTGAAATTTATATACCAGCTTATATTTAACGATACTTTTATGAATTTCAGGTGGAATGATTAAATTTAGGAATTGACCATTAATAGTTTCCTTTGGTGATTTCAAACTTTGATAACTTTCAGAGTACTAGTGGTTTATGTAGTAACTTTTAGTAAATTCTAAGCTTTAAATCAACGTGCCATAAGTACTATTTCGTGGTACTTTTCTGTCTTGAATTGTCGACGATTCCCTCAACTGGTTAAGTTTGTAAAATGAGCTCTTTGTTTATTCTTTTTAGCTATGTGAATAGTAACAATATTAAAGGTGCATTTATATGAGAATTTTCAGCAATTCTTATGCTTCAAATTGTTATAATACAAGTGACATTTTAAAGTACTTTTCTGTCATGAAATTGTGCTACAAGTTATACCTCCCGTAGAATGGGCAAAAATCTAATAACTACAACTTTTATTTATAACTTTGCCAAGATTAATAATATTGAGGGCGCATTTATATGGTAATTTTTATCAAATCCTAAGCTTTAAATTAGTGTACCACAAGTGCCATTTGGTGATACTTTTCTGTCATGAATTTACGTTCGAATTTTTACGTTCCAAAATCGGTCAGTTGATATGCAGGAATCTAATACCGTCATTTTCTAATTTCTAATTTTGCTAATACTAGCTATATTAATGGGGCGTTTACATAGTAATTTACAGTACATTTCACGCTTGAAATTGATATATTACAAGTGTCATTTCGTGATACTTCTCTGTCATGAATTTTCATCAAAAATTTCACATTTTGAAATCAATCATTTGACAGAGAAAATGCAATATCCCCATTCTCTAATTTCTAACTTCTCTAATAGTAACAAATCTTAATAGGACCCTCATCTAGTAATTTTCAGCACATTTTAAGCTTTACATTGATGTATCACAAGCGCTGTTTGGAGATACTTTTCTGTCATGAATTTGCGTTTGAATAATTACATTTCGAAATTGGTCTTTGACTATGCAAAAATTGAGTAGCCCCAATTCTATCATTTTTAACTTCGCTAATATGAATAATCTGAAGGGTGCATTTATATGGTGATTTTCAGCACATCTTAAGCTTTAAATTGATGTATCATAAGTGTCATTTCGAGATACTTTTCTGTCATGAATTTTCATCCAAAATTTCTCATTCTGCAATCGATGAATTGTCACAAAAAATGCAATTCCTCCATTCCCTAATTTCTAACTTCTCTAATAATACCAAATCTCAATGGGGCCCTTATACAGTAATTTTTAGCATATCTTTAGCTTCAAATTGATGTATCACAAGTGTCATTTCGCGATACTTTTCTGTCATGAATTTCCATTCAAAATTTCACATTTCGAAATCGATCATTCGACAAAGAAAATGCAATACCTCCATTCTCTACTTTCTAATTTCTCTACTAATAACAAATCTTAATGATACCTTTACCCATTAATTTCCAGCAAAACCTAAGCTTCAAATTGATACGTAACAAGTGCCATTTGGCGACACTTTTCAGTCATGAAATGGTTTCGGAAGCAGTGCAATTCCCGATGGAACTTGCCTACAAATAACGTCGTTCATTAGATGCTATAGTGGGTCAAAAAAGCACTCCAGTATGATGAAGAAAAAAAATGGCCTAAAGGGTTAAAGAGGTCGAACCACTGAATAATGGCGAAACTCGAACAAGGATTTCTCGTGTGGAGTGTACCTGGGCCCACGCTGGTCGTTTCTTACTTCTCGGTGGGTATAATAATGGCCTCTTCCCGCCCCGATCTTCTACCTTCACGCTCGACCGTTCTGGCAACCGATGACAGAGCTGCTAGTACAGACCCGTACTCGTTCGTTAGCTTGCTCGCCATTAAAGAGGGAGCAAGCAGGACAGGACACTCCATAATGGAAATTGTAGTCGGCGAGAGAACGACCGGAGGCTCTCGCCGGCTCACGTACCTACACACGCGTATCAAAGAGAATGAAAAACGTCTTTCCTGTGATGTTCGAATTTTTAGACTCCGGGAAACGTGGCGTCCTGATGGATAGAAAAGAAGGAGGGAAAAAAAAAACAACGAGAAACGAACGAGTAACAGGCTGAAAACGGAATGCGAAAACACAACGGCAAGATAAATGATGCGACAAAGTTCTCGGTTGCCGGGTAAGAGTGATTGAAAGCGCGGGAAAAAAAAATAGAGCATAATGGCGCCGCGAGAAATTATTATGGAATGTTCGAGGAATGAGAATAAAGGATATCTGGATTGTCGTTATCTCACTGGGATGATGTAACCACGCGTTTCCTGCTGTTACAATATCGTTTTGCCGATTTGAACACAATAGTAATGGCAAAAAGGGAGAAAGTGGAGTACGGTGGACACGAGAGATTGCTTCGTGTGATTGGATTAGGCTGAGAAAGATGATGCAGTTATTTTATTTGTATTGGGGGTTTGGGAATAGGGGAATATGGAGAAATAGAGATATAAGAATCTAGAAATTTAAAGTTCGAGGGATACATATTTAGCTATTGAGGAATATAAAATTTTAAGTTTCCTAGTTTAGAGAAAATAAAACATTTTTTATTTGGAGATTTGACTTGGGAATTTAGGGATTTGGGGGTTTGATAACTTAGGAATTTGAAAACTTGAGAAATTTTCATTTTTGAAGTTAGAAATTTATAAATGTGGGAATTTAAGAATTTTGTAACTTGAGAATTTGGAAACTTAAATACTTAAAAAATTTAAAATGGTGGAATTGGAAAATTTTAAAACTTGAAAATGTAATAATTTTAATACTTGTAAATGTAATAATTCTAAAACTTGAAAATGTAATTAACTTGAAAATTTGAAAACTTGAAACCTTAATAATTTAATAATTTGAAAACTTGAAACCTTAATAATTTAATAATTTAAAAACTTGAAACCTTGATAATTAAAAAATGTTTAACCTACAAAATTAAATATTAAGGAATTTAGAAAGCTAGAGAATTCAATAATTTCGAATTACGCTAATCTAAAATTTTCAACCTAAAAAATTAATCAACCATAAGTGCAGTCCCCATTAATGGCCATCATTCATACAAATAGTGTAAAGTCACGTTTTTTTATTGCAAGTAAAATGAATAGCCAGAAGACAGAAAATAGGCGAATAAAGTACCACAGATAGATCGACAGATTAAAATTAAATTATTATGAAATGTTCGCGGAACGAGTGCAAGAACGTATCGATTTTGTTATTAGATCAATTTGTCGCTGTATTTTCCTCGGCCACAATTCAAAAAGTACTGTGACGAATAACGAGTTAACAAGAAACGGTAAAATAAAATGCTACAAATAATCTTCTCATAAAATCGTAATATTTACTCTCGAAAAACTAGCATGCTTTTTACAATCATTTTCACCTACTGTTTAAATATCGTGCAAAAGTATTGAAACCGAATTGTATAAAAAGAAAATTCGAAAACAGACTTTCACGTATGAATATTTTCTGCAGGTTATATTATTAACCTATAGAGAAATTTGTAAATAAATTTTGTCTACAAATCATTTCATTTAATTTAAATTAAATTTATATTTCATATCTCAAATTATTAAATCTACGAAAAATGGAAATTAGTGTTCATTCGTCTACTTAAAACAAACTTCACATATTCAGATTTGATGAGGTCAAAATAAGCATACAATCGCACGAGAATTAATAATCCAAGTACATAAAAGTTACAAAACGTGAAATATGAAAGAACAAAAAAATAGGAAGCGTTTTTTGCAGACGCAATATTTCCCATGGAATAAACAGATAGAATACAAAATACAATCATGAAAAAAGTAGCATGAATATTGTAATAAGACACAGAGGGGAATAATGAACATACGCAGATTGAGAGAGATAAAGGTAGAAAAATAAGAATATTTATTCAAAAATCAATAGCAGAGCAAGGTAGGAGAAAAGGATATCAGTGATGCAGTTGCTCCTCATACTTATTCAATGAAGGAAAAACAGTATACGTAAGAGTATCGGGTCATTCACTAAGTAATATCGTTTCTTATCTTGCTTACACAGGACAAGTACCTTGTTTCTACTGTATCTATTCATGAATACTTTATTATCTGACTTACGTAGACCATTTTGCAATTATTTCGAATGAAATTTCGTATTCCGCTGCTGCGGGACTAATAAATTTGATTAGGTATCTAACGTGAACTGGATACAATCGAAATTTAGTATTGCAATACTTCTGCAATTAGTTGTAAGATGATGCATTGTTGGGAACATATAGAATTTACTTCGTACGGATTATTTTGCAATGATTTAAATTTACTGTTCTAATGGTGTTATACCAACGAAGATTAGGTATTTATAGCAGACTTTTATTAGCACTGTAATTTATATTTAATGGCGCAATTATTCTTTCGCGATGAGTTATACGATTACTGTAATACGTGTTGCTGAGGACGTACATAATTTAATCTGGATTATTTTCTAATTATTTCCATTTAAATTTACTGTTCTGATGGCGTTAAACAGGATCGTTAGGTGTTTATACTACATTTTTATTAGCATTGCAATTTTATTGTGCAATTATTCTTCTGCGATGAGTTATACGATTACTGTAATACACGTTGCAATCCTATTATTTTACAATTATTTTAATTCACATTTGATGTTCATACTATCTTGTAATAATCCTAAGCAAAATTACAATGAACTTTAATGCAATAAATAAAGTTTGCAAATCTGATGTCAACTATTTTACAAATCTTACGAATAAAAATGAACTTATACAAATCAATCCTACCCTGAGACAGAATCCAAATATTCACGAAATACACATAGTATTTACGACTAAGATTTATCGCATAACATTAAATATTTTCTGAACTAATACGAAAATATCGGAAACAGAAATCCCATTCGTCAAAAATATTTATAACCGAAAGGGTTAATCTTATCGCTTGAACATCTGTGTATCAAGTTGGCAAGATACCGACTATCAGATTCGCCCGTTTGCTCTCGTATCAACGTCCATCGGGATGGAATGGAATTAAAGGGAGAAGAGGGAATGTTTTGTCTAGACGGGTCCGAATCGAGAACAGGAAAAGATTGAAGGAGCAGCCGTCGTTGGCGAATGCCCGCGTGTTTCGACGTTATATATGAACGTATACCAGCCACTTTCTCTTCCGTGAGTCTCTGCCTACACGACTCTTGGCTTTAGCATGAATAGTCTAACCGTGTCGTCGGTATCAGCTGTTCACGATGACATTAATGACCGAAGAAGAGTCGATACCTAACCTGAGCACCACCTTGTCGCGTGTAAATACAAGGTGTTAGAGAAAGGGGGACACCCAAACTAGGAAACGATTGTTTACCCTTACGCTGAATAATGCACTGCTGCTTACATGCATTTAACAGGCTGACATTTATTTAATATTTGCAGATAATCATTTTACCGAGAAAGGTCACCAGGCGACTATTACTCGGTAGTGCGTTAAATGAATTTTGAATTGTAATAATTAACGCGATTTGGTGACAGAAGTGTTGCCAAATGATACTTGTACTAATTTCGTGCTTAAGAATTCTTGAATGTGACTGAAGAAGGACTCTGTCGATATTCTTAACGCAAAATGGCTGACGCTTTGTGGAAACAGTGAATGAACTAGTTTAAAATTCTATGGTACGTTATTAAGTATGTAATTTTCGAACAATCGGCCATTTTGTAACAGGAATGTGAATGGCGCATTTATACGGTAGCTTTCAGCAAGCTTTGAGCTTTAAATTGATGTGCCACAAGTGCAATTTCGAGGTACTTTTCTGTCATGAATTTGCGACGGAATTGCTATGTTCTGAAATTGGACTTTGAGAATGGACAAGTGTAATAGCTCCTGTTTTATAAAATCTTTATTAATACTAACAATGTTAAAGGTGCTTTTGTATGGTGATTTTCAGCACTTCTTAAGCTTTAAATTGATATGTCACAAGTGTCATTTGGTGATACTTTTCTGTCATGAATCTGCGTCTGAATTACATTTTAAAATTGGTCTTTGAGTATGTAAAAATTGTATAACCTCAATTTTATCAATTTTGACTTCACTAATATTAATAATCTTAAGGGTGCATTTATATAGCAATTTTCAGCACAACTTAAGCTTTAAATCGACGTATCACAAGTGCTATTTGGTGATACTTTTCTGTCATGAATTTGTGTCAGAATTGTTACATTTCAAAATTGGCCTTTGAGTATGCAAAACTGAACACCCCGAATTTTATAATTTTTAACTTCACTAATATTAATAATCTGAAAGGTGCATTTAGATAGTAATTTTCTAGACATCTTAAGCTTTAAATCGATGTATCACAAGTGTAATTTGGTAATACTTTTCTGTCATGAATTTGTGTCAGAATTATTAAATTTCGAAATTGGCCTTCGACTATGCAAAACTGAACACCCCCATTTTCTTAATTTTTAACTTCGCTAATATTAATAATCCTAAGGGTGCATTTATATGGTAATTTTCAGCACCTCTTAAGCTTTAAATTGACATGCCACAAGTGTAATTTGGTGATACTTTTCTGTCATGAAATCTCGTTAGATTTCCCACATTTCAAAATCTGTGACCATATGCAAACTCAACAAATTCGTCAATGATAACCAAACTGAAAAGCAATGAACAGATAATTTTCTAAGATGAAGCTCCCATTATATAAATCCTACACAGATTCAAATGAGAACTAACAAATTTCTTCCAACGACAAAAATATGTGAAAGTCGATAAGAAATTTATTCGAGCAAGTACCACTCTACCTATTCGTTCCGAAATTAGCTTCTGCATAATGATTCCAATATCTAAAAAAAGTGAACTACTATCCAGCAAAGTGCCGTTAAATCAGCAATATTTAACAGAGCGAGCTTAATAAATGCAAGCCGTAAGAATACGTCGTACAATAAATCATCGTTGCACGGACAGGATTTATACGTGTTCACCAGGGCAAGAAGAGTGTTCATAAATTTCGAGCAGAAGTCAAAGTTTGCCAATTAGAATAATATGAAAACCGCTCAGGTTCTCGGATTTACATGAATCGTCTGTTCACAGTGCCGGTATCAACTCTCGACCGTGACAAATGACCAGAATGGAATAACGCCAACTTTTCAGTGAACGATTAAGACTGTCGAGCATACTAGAATCCTGATTAATCACCGACATACATTATGCATGGATATCAGGCTAAAAAAAAATCTCACCGTGAATTCAGATCGAACTATCCGCATAAACAATACACGATAAAACCATTGGGAAACTACGTTCGTTATGAAAACTTCGCATGATCACGTACGAGGTAGTTTGGATGTAGATAACAAGGGGTTATATGTGCAAAATGTGCATAGTGTTCTTTGATATATCATGTTGTTTTGGAGGAAATTTAAGTTGAAAATTTGTTATGGACCACAATAAAAATATATTTTTAAAGGTCTATTTTTTTGGAGTTATGTTGGAGGTGCTTTTGGAGATATATATTTTCAAGATTCTGTTTTTTAATTATTGCATTGGACAGATTGTACTTTCTCAAGTTTCTGTGTCCTCGAATTTTTCTGTATTTATGTAGAAAATTTTGAAATCTCAGAATCCTCAAATTTCTATAACTCGACATCTTAATTTAAATTTTCAAATGTTTAAAGTTGATTCTCAAATTTCTAGAAGTATGAAGTCCCTAAATTCTGAGGTCCTAAACTTCAAAAATAGTGAAACTGAAGTTGCAAAATTTTGAGATTCTAATTTTCTATGTTTTCTTTGTCCCAAAGTCCAAATTTCTAAAACCCCAAATTCTCAAATTTCAACATTCAAAAATTAAAAAATCTTGAAATTCCAGAATCCTAAATATCCAAATCTTTCAAATTCAGAATTGCCAACTTTCTACAATTCTAAAAATTCTAAAAATTCCTCAAATTCCCAAGAGTCCTAAAATTCCTATAATCTCTAAAATTCCTAAAATCCCTAAAATTCTTAAAATCCCTAAAACTCCTGAAATCCCTAAAACTCCTAAAATCCCTAAAATTCTTAAAATCCCTAAAATTCCCCAAATTCTAAAATTCCTCAAATTCAAATATTCCAAAATTAAAATCCCAAAGTTAAAAATTCCCCAAATTCCGAAAATTCTAAAATTCCTAAAATTGAAAAATTCCAAAATTAAAATCGCAAACTCCCAATAACCCTTAAACTACAAAAGCAAATTTGTCCTCTATTCTCACGTTTGTTCTTGTAACTAACGTATCGAGCAACTCCTGTGAAATTTTTATGCAATTACGTTTAATATTTATCAAGTTATTACACGTAGCCTGTAGCGTTTCCCCGTGCAATGTAAAACCTCACGATATGCATATTTTTCGTTATTTTTTAATGCAAATTTCCATAAAAATTGTATAATGTATCAACTTTAAAATAAGCCAGAAGAGACCTATATAAAAAGCGGTTTATTTCCTCGAAAAAAAGAAAGAAAAACGTTCATAAATATTAACATTCTAAGCGTACATGCTATCTCCAGAAAATAAACGTGTACACGTTTATTATTTATGCGAATAAAACATGTTAATGTTCAATTATGGAAATCTCTGACTACCTGTTCATCCATTAATTAAGGATTATTGTCTGTATATAATATATAATGAACATGATAATCGCCGAAATAAATACGAATACTATGGAGACGCGGTATTTATGTGTATTTGTAAACAGTCTGATAGATAATATACGAGACGTTCGTTTCGAAAGTGGCCTAGGTCTATTTATGTTTACATTCGGATAAGAGTCTGCTTCGATGAAATTACCAGTGTCTCACGCTTCTGAAGTGTATCTAAGAGAGTTAAATGTACAATTCCTATTAAAATAATAATTTTTCAGCGAATAATCTTCTTACCAAGAATGGACACTTTCAAAATTAACAACTAGATTTCTCATCAAATTACAAACTGCCCAATTCGATATAATTTCGAATGCTTCCAACTGAAAAATATTCAATTTATTTTACATTTCAACGAAAAATTATTATATACTCTGAATATAACCGCATAATTTTTTTGATAGTTAACATCAAGCACATGTTACTACAGTTACTGATAAATGGACTTAGGCTACGTTGAAAATAAACGGCCCATATCGTCGCTTTCTCTTTTCATTAAGGAATCGAAGAAATGCATAATAAATTTCCGTAAATACGACGGTTCTTTTTTTCCCTAACTTTCTCCCGTTGAAGAGACCTGTAAATGTTTGATGAAAGTTCGTGGATCACGCGAAAGGTTACTGTACATATTTCTTTAACAAACATGACATACTTTACTCATCTCAATGCAAAGCCCGTTGTTTACCTCCATCATGGCACTCTTTCTTGCGTTAGACGGTGAAAAGGGACCGTGAAATCGGAAAAAAAACTTTGTTTCGTTTACGAAATTTCTTTGTTGCGTTGCACTGATATCACAACATTACTTTATTCGTTCATTTAATTACACCATGAAAATTTTTTCTGAAGAAAATACGAAATATATTAAAATTAAATAAATAATTTGTTAATTCGGGCAACTACATTTTGTAAAAAAATTTGCCATATGTTTTAGTAATGTCTTGAAAGATATAGGAAATTTCATTAAAATTTATTATAAATAGTTTAAATAATAATTACAGAATTTGCAATGAATAAAGAAAATTTTTGTATATTTTTTGTTGTATATTCCATTCCTGTTTTATTTTAGAAACAACAGAAAATGGTAGCAAAGTATAATTATTATTGTTAATATTTTATATGGTGATTGAAACTATGTATCAATAATAATCGATACCTAATTTTCTATCAATTTAACAAATTATTAAAGTTATGATGTACTACAATAAATTTAATAACATATCAGTAACATAAGAATTTGTATAAATTTATTTATTTTATAAATTATATGAATTTTGATATGTTACTATAAATACATTAGTCATAAATGTAAATACTATTAAATTACTACTACATGAAATATATTATTATTATTCATTGCTCCAACTAATTACAATAAATATATACTAACTAAATTTTATTGAACACTATTCTCTTCCTCGTTAAAAAAAGCATTCATAATTGTATCTACTACAAGCAATAAAAGTTTAATATTAAACAAAAATGTTGAGTAGAATATTTTTAAAAACGTACTTTGTAAAATGGAGAAATATATACATACATAAAAATAGAATTTATCTAATTTCAAGCGTTGTTGGTTTTTTGAATATACATAAGGGTAAATATTAAATTTGAATTTTCAAAGTGTTGTTACATATTAGAAAGTTGAAAATATTCGTCGAGCACACTCGGCAGACCTTGTTAAATCTCAATAAGCAATCCGAGCAAGTTGTACCAATCGACCTTCGGATCAGTCCAACCATTACAAAAGAAAATAATTCGCTTATTATGAACAATAGGTACGGCTGCGAGTAATAGACGTCGTGGTAGCAATCGATTTACATTTACAGGCAATTATAGCCACGATAAAAAGAAAATATCAAATGCAAATCTTGTTAAGTGTAACAAAAACTCAAACATTGAATACGAAGTTCGATACGTGTGCTTTATCACTGACGATTGCTCGTTTTTGCGAATTATTTAATTATGCAAAATGTCAAAGTTTAATAAGATGATAGGGGGTAATGTACTATTTCCAATAACTGTATTAGTATATGTATATTAAAAAGGGTTTAGAGTAATATTTTATAGGAGATTTAAAACCCCTATAATTTGAAAAATTTTCTTGGAAGCTTTTTCAAGTTCTTTAATTTATAAATATATAAATTCTTAAATTTTCAAATTCACAAATTTACAAATTTATGAATTCTCAAATTTCCTAATGAGTTCTCAATTTACCGAATTCCCAAAAGTCTAAGTTTCAAAATACCCAAATTTATATTCATAGCAAATACAGACAATGAAAATTATTTCAAGCATTATCGACCCCAAATAATCTCCAATTTAAATACGTATAAATATTATAACACGATTATGCATGTTTACAGATATCCCTAACCAAAGATATTTAACCCTGGTATAATTCTATTAAACTAAACTCCAAATCCTAATAAAACTTTATGATCAGAATACTAAACCCTAAAGAATTCCCTTTCACGGTTGCTGGCAAGAACAAAATGGCACTGCTCCCTGTCACAATATGAAAGTCATGGCATTGGTCGGTCACAATACTGTTTAACTCGCAATATGTCTCAAGTATTCAACATTGAAATTAAACAGAGTATACTAACAAAAATTTGTACATTCATTTCGCAATATCATAATTATACAAATATTTCAAGTATACTTTCAAAACAGTGATAATATGAATTTTAAATTAATTCCTTCACGTAATATAAAGTTCAAAGCAACTTGGAAAATACGGAATCTCGATTAATCAAGACTCCGACGTAATTTAAATCTGAATATTTTTCAATTTATCCGCGTACATCTTTACTTTCGAGTAAACACGTTTGTTGCGTTATTTAAAATAATTATTCGTACATTTCGTATGTTATTTTTGTTTGAAATAAAAAGTGCCCAACCCTGGTACAAGCTTATCGTGTTCAGCCACCACGCGTCGTTACGTTCGAGTCGTGGGGCCCCTCGAGCAAAAAGCTCAAAACCGGTTTCGGAGCCTTACAGAATGGCTGGCTAGCCGGTCAACGTGTGTATACGTACGCAACCGACTACTCGCTCCGACTTTCTAAACTTCCGTCGAGCACGTATACGTACGCTTTATTTTTTATTGTTCACCTTCAATGTGTCACGTTGGAAAGATTCGACGGTAGAATTTGCCTCGTTAAGCGCTACCGTGACATACCGATGTCTCTAATAACGTTACGGGAATACCCGATTACGATGCGACGCCACCGAACTGGCACGAAGAGAAATAACAGACGATTCGTACGCGAGAATACACGGAACGTATTCGTCTAACGATAACAACGAACGACGATTATTCACCTGCTTGTTTACATTGTCGATAACTTCGAATAATATTGACAGAGGGTTTACCCATTTTCACGCACGAATCGTCCCGAGATGAATGGGACAAGGCAAAAATTCGTAAGTGAAAATATATCACTTTTCGACCGTACTGTCCACGCTAACGCACACGCTGGTGGCGACACGCCACGGCGTCGTTACCGCACACGTGTATTTACTATTTATGACAAAGGGAACGCCAGTCGTATGGACGAGAATAAACTAACCGTTATTGCACTTCGTGCCAAACGCCGTGCGGCTCTTACACGCTACTAGCATTCTTAATTGCGCCAGACAACGGTTCGCATTCACGACACTTTATACGTTACGGTGACAGCCACCGAGACACCGATGGAGGACCCTAAGGATCTCCTACCAGCACTTGTTTCGCGCCAATTTACGAATTAATGGCGGTAAACGTAATTTTCAACTCACCAAAAACTGTCCGGATCGGCCGTGGGATGTACTCGGCCAGAAACAACAATCCTCTGCGTGACGGAATAACACAAAAGAATTCCTCGTGGTAAAAAACCTACGGTGGCACGAAAACTGTGGTCTCTCGAACGAAACGAACGTTAAAACACAGAAAAGTAACACTGTAAAAACACCACCGAATTCACTGTCCTGTTTTATAGGACGTCCCACGGTTTCCCCGTTACGATTTCTCGTGGGCGAACACGGCACAAAACAAAAAAAAAAGAACGGAAGGAATTTCGTCGGTCACGTAAAAAAGCCTCGATAAAATACACGATAGGGTACACACACAGGACGGAACGAAACGACGCGCGCGCTGGTCGAGACGCAACTGCCGTACTGCCGACTCCGTTTCCCGCTGTACCCCACCCCTGCACGTACCCCAACCTCGGCATCACTCGGCCATTCCCGCCACTCCACCGTGCTTTCCGAACTATTCTTCGGTCCCTTCTTCGGCCTTCGACGATTCCTCGATACCTAGACTTGCACGCAATACGCTACTGTGTCCGATCAAAGACCCTGGACACTTGTTTGTACAATGTACAATGCCCGGCATGATAGCTTCCCTAGGGAAAATGCCAATTCGAAGGGAAAAAGTCCTACCACTGGTCGATTCTTCGTTTAAATCTTTAAATTGATGTACTATAAGCAATTATCAAAGGAGTCTGTACATTTTCAAGTTCATGAACGTACTTTTTAAATTTACAAACTATTTGGAATTTAACTTATAAGTTTAGGAATGTACATTTTGAAATTTAGGACTCTGGAAATTTTTAAGTTTAAAACTTTGTATGAGAATTTGAGGACTTGGAAACATGGAAATATTTGAATTTACAAATTAATGATTTTCAAATTCACATACTTCATTTTGTACCATCAAAAGCAAGTAGACTTCTCCTACAAAGGGAGACTTCTACAAAGGAAACTTCTGTTGTACAGAATGTACATTAGCTAAATATGACAAGCTTCCCTAGGGAGAATGAAGATGCATGGAAAGCAGCCCTACCACACGATATTTGGTCATTAAATTTTTTAATATAGAGACACAATAATTTAGTATTTTAATGAAATCATGTTAAATTAAATTGAGAATTTAGATATTTAGACTTTCAAAACTTGACAATTTTAAGATTAAAAAATTTGGATATTTAGGAGTTTTGATGTTACAGAATTTGAGAAATTTGGGAAATGTGGGAAATTTCGGTGTCTGAAAATTTCCAAATTTTAAGATTTATATGTTTAAAAATTGAAGAACTAAATTTAAAAATATGGCAATTGTGGGATGTGAAAATATAGCAATTTTTTAATTTGAAAATATGGGAATTGTGGAATTTGAAAATATGGGAATTGTGGGATTTGAAAAGACAAAAATTTAAGGATATAGAAATTTTCATTTTGTGATTTAGTGACCCAAGAAAGAGAATTTATAAATTTAACCATACTCGAATTTATTGAAAAGTTTCCTTCGCACCTGAGGTATAGAATCCTGTTTAACCACGATTTTATTATTGATTAGGCCAATCCTGGCAATAAATTATGTTTATACGCAGCCTACACACAATTCACGGTACAATGATTTGCCTCTATAAAGATAACCATGTACTTTTTACGATGATAGTTTGCCTCCAATATAAGATAATAGTTTTTCTAACATCTATTTAACAGTCGTTAAAGGGAATCTTACACGAGCACGAACAACCATTTATCGACTGTTATCTGCCAGTGTTTTTGACTTTTAACTCTATCCGTTCTTCCGGATAGATTATGACTTCCCGAGCGTTCTCGTTTAATTGTTCGCACGGTTATTATTGCGAACAGAATTTTCTTGACGCTTTCAAAAGTACGAATGTATTTATGTACGTGATGTATGATTGCGATTCTTTTCCTGGAGATGTGGTATCTTTGTGTAAATTATACTGCAGTGTAGACGCCTACGTTAAACGTATGCGACGCATAGAACCACTGTATGATATGGAGCAAGTACGATTGTTCAGCAGACTGCGTGACGCTACACGCCGAGGGCGTGGCTGTATGTTGGTTGCTAATAAAGCGATTTAAAAGTGTAATGCTCTATTTTCTTTACAACTTCACACATTCATTTACCAATAAATATTTAACATATACTGTCACGATAATCACGTAATAAATAAAGCTGAACAAAAATTACGATTCTCTTCCTATCGTGTTGAGTATTTACTACTTATGCCTAATTCAAGAACTTTTGCAATCGGAATATGGATTGGTCGATCTGTTGCCAGTAATGTTTAAAACACCTCGCACGCGATATCGCGTGAGTCGACATGAAGAATTGGCAAAAGAGCACGCGATGTCTTGTAAGGATATATTTTGCCGGCTTGCAGGACACGTGACATTATATTTATTTTTGGTGTAATTCATTTGTTCTAACCGGTTTTTAATGGTATCACAATTGTACTTAAATTCACAAATTTTTAATTGTTCAAATTTTCAAATTTACATATTCTCTCAAAAACTAGACTTTTAAATTATTTAGTTTTTAAAGCCTCTAATTCGCAAATTTCCTAATTCTAAAATTGCCATTTTTCTAAATTTCTAAAATTCTAAGACTTCAAATTTCTATATTCCAAAATTGCCAAGTCACTGAATTGCTAAATTTCCTAATTTCCCGAACCCCACATTTACTCTAAAGCCCCAAATCTTCAGATTTCCAAATCCCTAAATACCCAGATTCCTAAATCCCTAAATATCCAAATTCTTATATTTCCAGATGCAAGAACCCCAAATCCCCAGATTCTCAATTTCCATATCATCAAACCCTCAGATCCCCAAATCCCAAAGTCCCTAAATCCTCAGATTCCTAGATCCTCAGATCCCCAGATCCTCAGATCCTCAGATTAGCAAATCTCTAGGTCCTCAGATCCTCAAAATTCCATATCCTCCAATCTCCAAATCTCAGATCTCCAAATCCCCACATCCCTAAATTTCCAAGTGATCGAGTTTCTAAACATCCAACTCTCCAAATTCCAAAAATGTCATATTTGTAAATCTCTAAATGCTTAAGTCCCCAAATCCCAAATTATCGTAACAACTACAAAAGTCTCGCTTCCCACGTTCGTGGCGAATAGACGCAGACAATTTTTTTTCTCCACTATTGATTTTCCGAAGACAAGGGTTAAAATATAGTGCCTATAGTTGCTGAAGAGCTATCGTATAGATCAGAGTTTTGTTATTTTACGATGATCGTATATAGAGAAACGTTTTAGCTATAAAAGGGACCTGTGACGAGGAGAAAATATACGTGAATACACGACGGTAGCGTAAAATTTTGCTTACCTTCGTGAAGTAGCTTTGTAGGCTGCTTCGAAGTATAGCTTAGCCGTTGGAGGCTCTGGCTGCCGCGTAACCTGTTCTCATTTTTATCGTCAGCATCAGGTTTCAGCGCAGGTGAGCTGCGAAGGTGCTGAGCCGAGTCCAGCTGAACCAGCCTCGTACTTCTCGGCCATTTCCTTCTGCCTAGAAACGCATTGACCTTCGAAAAGACAAGATACCCGACGACGATCAATGCAAACTATCGGGTCATTCTTCGTTTTTGCATGTACATATATTAGGTGCAAACCTTTCACGTGATCGTAAACTTCAGAATGGGTCGAGTTATGGACTTATTCTTCAGTAGTAACTGTTGGATATTCTTTTAACAGCAACACTTGAATCGTTCTCGTTCAATTCTTCGTCCTTAGATTGAGTGACGCATGGATACTTCGGCTTTAAACATTGAGTGCCGCGTTATCTGAAGATTCCTGTTTACAGTTGTGTATGTACCGGGCAGGTGAGTCTAGGGTTTTGTCGCTTTAAAGTTACCTCTCAGAAAACCTGTATTGCTTACGGGATGACCTAATAATTGCAAGAACAAGCGTTTTACCCTCTGCGTGAAATTTAAAACCACACTTGGGGAGCCCTCCTGCTCGCTCCAGTCGAGCGAAAAGGACTCAATCGACGAACAAAAAGAAACTTCGTAGCGTTCGATAGTTTTAAAGGCAAAAGAAGCCAGAAAATTATAGATTACTTCTGCATTTTTTACATATATTTAATATTTTTGGATCTCCTTTAACCATGTTTCAATATGTATAACTGAATACTTTGTGGTAGGAGAATGTAATAGTCATCCTTAATACCCAGTGGCCACTTAATTATGGATGATTACAGACACTCTTAATTCACAGTGATTATTTAATTATAGGTGCGTATACATATTTCACCTTGGACTATTTAATTGTGAACAATTGTAATCATCCTTAGTATTCAATATAACGTAGGTTCAATAATTCACTGTAATATGGGTGAGTGAGTACAGTCACTCTTAGCACTCCATGACCCAATCAGAGATATCAATGACTATAATTTTATACCATAATTGACAGTGGATGATATTCCCTTTTAGCACCTTAGTGAACAAATATAATCATCCTTAATATCTAATAATCACTGCAATGTAGGTAAATAACTAGTCAGCTTTGATGAATAATAATATAACCATAATCACCCATAACTCACATTAATTAATTATACTCATTCTTAGTACCCAGTGACTATTTAATGATGAGTAATTTTAATTATCCCTAACATCTAGTGGTCATTGTAATGTAACTAGCTGACTACTGCCACCTGTAGTTCCACATAGTTACTCAATACTGGATAACAGTAACTATAGGTACCCTTATCAAGTGATTACATTCAACCCTAATAGTTAATGACTGCTTTATAGTTAGTAGTTTCTACCCACAGTAACAAATGATCATTGTAATATAAATGGATAACTATATCTACTTTTAGAACCTTATTTATAAATGACTGTAATTATCCTTGATACCCTAAGACTACTGGTGGATAAATATAATTAATCTTTGTACTCTCAGACCACCACAATGATAAATGATTACAATTAACCTAAGTATCCTATGACCACCCACTGGTGAATGACTACAATTAACCTTAGTACCCTAGGAGCTCCCAATGATAAGTGCTAAGTCACTCTTAATTTACAATGTTGTGATTATTCTCATTCTTAGTAGTCAGAGATTACTTAATAATGAACAGATATAGTCGCCTTTAATATCAAATAATCACTGTAATGTGACTAACTGTAGCCATACTTAGCAGCCAGTTCAATAATGGATAACTATAGTCATCATTAACTTGCAGTAACTATATGTATAATGGTAAATTAATCATCCTTAACATCCAACGACCACTGTAATCTGGTAACTATAGTCCTCATGCAGTAATTACTAATCACTAAAATGATGGATGATTACAGTCCTAAGTAACGAGACTTAATCATTACTATTCTTCAGGAAACAGTATCAAATACATTCTTCAGGCTCTGAAAAATACCAAAGGATAATAAATAAGTGGTCAGAACATGATAAGGTTTTTACTGTCATTTCTATAGGATTTTATTAACATTGTTATTTCAATAGTATTCATTACAGATACCAATTTGCAATGTACTAACAAAAAGTGGAAAGAAACGTTACAAAACCAGAAAAAAAGAAATAGAACATGACCGCGAGTACACATATGATTTCGAATTCAGAAAAATACAAAAAAATGACAATGAGCGACTGCGATGTTTTACCATTAGAAAACGCGGGGGATGATTTCTTTTTCAACAGGTTGAAGTCCAATGGTAAAACAAAAGCTACGTCGTATAATGCCAGCTGCAAACGTACCATTTACAATTAATAATTATACAATGTGAGTGTGTATGGTAAAGACTGTTAAAGTACTTTGCAAAATGCATTTAACGCGCTCAAGTCAAGTGCGATGGAAGTATAAAATTCTAAAATAACCCTGAAAGGGTGTATCCAGCGGTGTATCCAGGCTACGCATTCTACACGATTTTATAAGAAATAACATTACTCGCTTGTTTATACCTTTACGCACTAAATAAACAATAAATTTTCGGTATTTAACTCCGAGACCTAAACACGATACTCGTCTTTCTTCTCTTTCTTCTCTTTCCTGTGCTATATCTCATATATTCTTTTCTCATTTCTTTAATCAACGACCTACTCGTGTATTTATTTTTATTTATCAAACAACTAATCAACTAATTCATCTTGCACTAAGTCGCCTCGGTGATACATAGAGTACGCTAAATGTGATTCAAAGGTTCTTTATCATTCTGTTGATCTCCTCCCTCCCATCTCTTTCACCCACCTTCTCCCGTAAGTACATTAGATACGACCGAACAGAACATTGAGTACATTACTTCTAAATACATCACTTACACGCTATTATGTACATTTATGAATATCGCGCCGTATCGTTCACACTAGTCGAAAAAAATCGAACTGTGACTAGGGATGGAATCGATCTGTAACTCAAGAATTTATGACGCTTGAATACCAATTACAAAAACGATATTTTATTCTGTGTATTTATCAAGTACAGTCGTGCAAAGTAATTTTTAACCTTTCTGAAACTGAGAAAATTACTTATCAAATCATTGATTTCGAAAAGTAAAGTGTCATGACATAAAAATATCAGAAAACTCCACTTATGGTATGTCAATTTAAAGCTTAAAATTTTATAAAAATTGCCACATAAGTGGCCCTTTAATATTCTTAATCTAAACAAAATTAGAAATTAAAATTACGTTGGGTCGAATATCAAATAACCCATTTTAAAAGGTAAAAAATCTGACTCGATTTCATGACATAAAAATTTTACAAAATAATACTTATGGTATATGAATTTAAAGTACTGAAAATTGCTACGTAAATACCCCGTTAATACTTTTAGTACATAATTATGAATTATAAAATTAAGGCTACTCAATTTTTGCATATCTAGTAGCCAATCTCAAAAAATAAAATCTCTAATGCAATTTCATGACAGAAAAGTATCATGAAATATTGCTTATCAATTTAATGCTGAAAGTATGCTTAAAATAACTATATAAACGCTTTGTTAATATTCTTAGCATGAAACTAATTAGCCAGATTTGAATCTACTTGCAGTGTACTTAAATCCCATCACTAGCCAGTGACCGTAATCGGGCGCGATCTTAATTATGAAAGACAAAAGTGTTGTTCAAAACCGGTCGATTGAGAGATAGAGTAGGGTAGTAAAAAAATAGGAAAAAGAAATGAGCGAGAGAAAGAGAGAAAGAGAGAAACCGCGATGGGGGAACGAGAAAGAAAGTAGAAGAAAGAGGGAACCACGTTACGTGTTCGTTTCACTATATGCTGTACAAAAGTTACCTTAATTTTTTTTTTCTTTTATCCAGTTTTACAAACGACTAATTATATCTTTTCTTCTGAGCAACGGATCACTTCTGTTTATTTCGGATGTCTTTATTGAATGTGGACACGATCGCTCGTTGGATAATAACATCCGTCTATAAAACTGGATATTTTGTCAAACAACAGTATAAATTTTTTTTCGTTCTTTTCTTTTTTTCTTGTTCACAGGTTACGAAATAGATATTAGAATTGCGATCGATATAAATCGAGTAACAGCGGCTACGTGAAAGCCAATGGAAAAGAAGTCTCAGACTTCTTATGTCGGTACCGTTATGTACCATAGAGTATTCTACGAGAATATTATAGGAAAGTGAATACAAATATCCTTTCACGTGCAAATTGTTAAGCAAAGCTTCAAGGTATTAACACATTTTGAGCCAGTCGCCTCTTCTGTACAAATATATTCAGTCTTCTATTATAACTAATGATATAGCCAGACAAGGTGTTCATAGAGTGAACTACTTAAAATACTTGCAATATACCTATTTTTTTTTATTTCCTTTAAAGTTGACTCATTGAGGATCCATTATACTCTCTAAACTTCCTCTGATGTGTATAATAAATGCAGAACGTGGCAGACTTAAAATCCAGTTCTAAAAGAAACTTCTTTGCAATAAGTAAAAAATAGAGTACAGAAAAGATGCAATACATGAATTAAAAGAATCGCCTTACACACAAGATAATTCAGCCCGAATATTCCTTGCATCAAGCCCTTCGTTAAGATCTTTCATCGAAAACCATGACTCTTCTGAAGTTTGGCGACAGTTTTCAAATTTAGTAAGTGGCAAACGTTAAATGTGTTAATATAAAAATAATACAAGTACTAAAACCACTAGCAAATTAATAGAAATCTCTGTAATTATTTCTCATTAAATTACCAGTAATTTTATATTCACTTTCCCTGTTCGTTCATCCATTCAAATGCAATTTCAATTCATACTCGTCATCTAAAGTATGCGTACAGTAATTTATTTTAGAAGACAGAGGACGGGAGGGTAGATATGCTGATAATAAACGTGAATGGAGAAAAAAAGAAAAAGAAAACATCTTCTACGAGGGATATACATACATGTATTAACACACCGATTCGATCCATTGGCTCCGCGCGATCGTTTCACGTTGTCGCATACATTAATTACATGTACTAATGAAAGAAAAAAGTTTAAGTTTAATTGTACTGTATTTACATTATTGAGATATAAAAATACTAACAAGAAACATACCTATAGACAAGGTCCTCCGAACGACTCACCTCCTTAGAAATAAACTAATTCATAATCAAGTTTGGCAGTAATATTGTCCCTATCTAGTTGCATTTCTTATTGTTGTTAACAAGACCGTCAATCTCGTTCACTGTCCATTTAAAATCGATAGCATCATCTGACAAGGTCTCACCACACTTCATACCATTCCTTAACGCGCTACCCATCTGAACTTTTTTGTCTTTATCCTAAAAAGATTCTTCGCTACCTTGGAAGATTTCCATTGCTCACTGCACAGGCCTTCGCTGTGGGTCAATATAAAAAAAAACAAAATGTTCTCATTACCAGCACAGTTATCATGTACACGCTGGGTCTCTTGGTGAGACAGCACTTTGCTTATAAAAAACATGCGGTTTCACCGCTGAACCTAATTCCTAAGAATGATTCGTTAAAAAAAACACACAATGCATACGTCTTTCATTCATTAACATTAATATACTGCTTCTGTTCATGAAAAATAAAAATTTAAGCGAATAATGGTATGACAAAGTAAACAATTGGAGTCCTTACAAAACTTCTTCCTTTTTCTCAATTGAATTTAAGAAGCATAGGTTCAGCGAGGAACTTTCTTGTCCCATACCAGCTACAGTTCATGGTAGCATTTATGGTGACACACAAGATATCAATGATTCACTGTACAAATATTGTTTACCTACATTTTTGAAATTTAAGTTTCATAAGCAACAAATGATTCTTAAGTTTCTCTTTATACTGTACAAAATCACAATTTATATCTATTTAATAATTAAATAAGAATATTTTTTATTGTACATCCCTGAATTTATTATTCTGGTTGTACAAATATTTATAATTTTGTAGATTCTAATTTCTATTGCTATTTAAATACTTTAAATTATAATTGTATTACATTTATAAGGTGTTAAACACAACGCAAGAAGTATTTAATATAGTATAAAGTACCATTTAATCTTTAAATCCGTTTTTCCCAAAAATACTAAAAGTGGATATACAATATTTGTGTAGTAAGTAGAAGTATGTGTATCCTAAGTCTTGAAACCCCGATTTTCAGAACAAGACAGAAAAAGTTTGAACAAGATCGGATAAAATCTTGATCCCGAAAGTTTCGAGATCTCGAAATTCGATTCGATCTTCTGGCATACGCGTAAAATCCAACTTCAGATTGACTCGGAAAAAATTGGATGCACTCAGTTTCCTATCGATAGTTGACCCTCGAGTTTTCGAATTTTCGTATGTACAAACTTCAGATTTGAAAATTTAGAAACTTAAACATTTAGAATTTACAAATTTACAGAACTCTGCGTAGCAGTGACTGTATTAACATACTAAGTCCCGAACGATGTTTCATAGTCTATCGTGTGCACCTGACATGACTATAGATTGCATTTAAAAGCATGCAGAGGGGGTGGGGGTACATCTACGTGGGCAGAAGCTAAGATTCGTCTTACAGGAAATAAATTTTCGACCTTCGATCAAAACGTGTTTAATCTCGCCCAAATTTTTCCGTCTCGGTTCATTAAAAATTCGGGATTCCAGCACAACCTTAGCAGTAAGCCATCGATATCTTAATGCGTAATTAAAATTCAACTCCCTCAATCTCAAAGAGAATAATCATAAAAGTAATAGTAATACTCGACATTATTTGTCGTAACAATGTTTCGCAGTTGACCCTGCGTAATGGTTTTGCCACATGCACACACGCGAGTGTACATATATAATAAGAATATTTAGTATGCACAGATATATTATCTCGTATCTCTAGAAATATATTCATTTTATGTGTATGCGTCATACGTGTGTTTGTGTGTGCACAGTCTCTCTCTCACTAGCACTGTTACAGCCCCGGATAAGTGTCGTGCGTATAAACCTAACAGTTTCTTCTCTCAAAGCAAGTTAATTGCGTGGAAGAATTATTGGAACGGCAACTTTGCGAGACGCTAAGTCTCTCTACAGTTGATTCAGACGATGTTTGTTGAACCTTCTTCCAGATACGTCACTACTTAGACGAGTGACACGACCTTATTTCACTTGTTGACTATGTTGCACAACTCGCCTACGCTTCTGCTTCTCGGCGTGTATCGCGATTTTTGAAATGGTTGCACGTTTGGAAACAAATTGGCTTGCACCGACGTCTTCTCCGACGACTTCGAACAAACGTCCGTTTGCGCATCCACGTGTGACGGACTCCTCGAACGTACGACGTGATGAGGACTTTCGCGACTCGTGAATCGAGAGAATAACCCGGTATCGTTGGATAAAATTTTTGAGCTAGCAGCCAATCTACAAGCGCAAGGAGAACACTTTGGCAAATTTATCATAATTTTATCTGGCTCGATTGTCAAAGATGACCGACCCAATTTTTTCAAAGGGCTGCAAATTAGTTTCTTAGCTTTTAACTTCTTCTCCATGGAATCAGTTTTTACTTGATCTTTAGACGGTTTGTCGAAGCTTTTACTCGAAAATTTATTACCCTTACTACCCCACAGAAATTTCTTGGTAGACTCTGCGGACTTTTCATTGTTACGTTCTGTCTCTTGTTCTTCAGATTTTTTCTCTTTATTCGAACAATGTTTCTTGTTGTTTTTGGTACATTCGGATTCCAATGCTGATTCTATGCTACTATATTTGAACTGATTTATGGGAGACTTCTTTTCTGCCTTGAGCTGTCTATGAATGCTTTTGCAATCTGAAATGTCCTTATTATCACTAGAGGTAATGGAAAATGACGAGAACGATTTTTCTCCGAGCGTGTATTGACGGCAGTCTTCAACCTGTATGTCGACCAAAGTCGTATGAGACACTTGCGTCTCGATTTTCTTATGACTCTGACCAAATGAATTCTTCAAAGTTCTATGAACAATGTTTTTCTGACTCTTGCTGAAAGGATTCTTTAAGTTCTTCGGCAAAGATATATGTTTCTTCGCAACTTGACCAATATGATTTAATCGAAAATTGCGACTTTCTAATAACGCGTTGCTGTGCTTCTTATCCTGAATGCTTGTACTTAGTTCTTTTTGTTTCACATCTTTCTCGACTTGTTGAATCGCTTTCTTCGAATTACTATCTAAACTCGACTCATCATCATCGGAACATATTTCCTTTAAAGATTCATTATGGTGAACTTTCTGTTGATCACGAAAGAAGAATCCATCATCTATAGATGCAAAAGATGATTCTTCGTCACAGGGGAGGACAGGAGCCTTCTCCCCTGTGGGAGGCGATTGCTAGACAAGTTTTTCAGTCTGTGAGCTTGTTGAAATGGAACTGATGGTATTTGAATTGTTTGAAGTGGTATGTCCTTGACTGCTCACGTGTGTATGTCCTCCTCCCTGCCCTCCCTGATTTTGGGAGAGGCTTAGTCGCCGTCAGTTCACCAGCTCCACGTTTACAAATTGCTTCAATCTCTCTAAATATTGATTGTACAACTCTACATCGTTATGACCAGCACCCTGAAAATATAATTTATACTGTTTATAAGATTTTATTCTTGTTATCTCCTTAAATGTAGCAAACATTTTATACCTCAACCCATAATGGTTCCACTGCTCTTGGACACCTTTCGTAAATCGCTAATCCATGACTGAAGTTTATTATTTCATCCTCAGTTCCATGGATGACCAAAACAGGAGATGTTACTTTGGGTACTTTATCTATACTGTAAATAAAGAAGAGACTTCATTAATATGTATTATATGCTATAAGTAGAAATAAGTAAAAAATGTTATGTACATATGTTCATAAGCAATTTATAAAAAATATATAACAGAAATATAAAGACAATAGTATGCTCACTATTGATACATTATAATATAAATATGGACTGATTATATTTAGCGAAGATATTTGTTGTAACTGTGTTATCTGAGATAATGATGTGTTATTAGAATTTTACTTTTTATCAGAAGGACAAACTGTATATTTAAACTTTTTAAACAACATGATACCAGTGTTTTTGAAAGAAGTTCTGCTTCTTTATTGTTAACATATGTGGTTCCAATTAGATAGTTACCCAACACAATGTGTGACACCTGTTAGATAAATGAATGGTTAGACAAATGTTATCATGAATGATGAGTTGATCACGAAGAACCCATTATTTGCACTGCATAATATTATTACACTTTTATGTACAGAGAACTTTGAAAATGATAATATACTTCATCACAGTTGACTTTCAACAAAAACTAATAAAATGTAGTAACATATTGCGCACAAAAAATATATATAACATTGAAGTTTTTTCTGTTATAATAACGCATCTGCAGATGGAACATTCCATATGTATGTAACATTCTTTTGTTATACAATATACTATCTAATCATTTTAAAGTCCACTAATTGAAGAAAATTTAAAATAGTGTTCTCACATAATTAAAAATATTTTAAAGTATTTTAAAAATAGCACAACTCAAAAGCATAAAAAATTAAGTATGCAAAATACTTTTCATAAGATAAACCTGTTCTATGTATACAACTAGTGTTTACATAAATATTATTCTGTTTACATATATTTAAATTTAAATTTTAAAGTTCATAGTAAGGCTTATCTATGCAACAACCACCTTAATTGAATAAAAAACAAAACGCGCAGTTCGAATATGTGATAGCAGAAGCGTAAAACCTATTAGCAAAGAATACGGATCGTGCAATTCATAGGTTTCCATGACGCAAGTACGTAGATAAACTTTTATTGCTTCCCATAATTCATTTCGACGATCGGACAAAGGAAAAAACTTGAAAAAAAAAAAGAAAGAAAAAAACATTGAGTAACCCTTGTATGAATCAAAATCTTACGTTATCAGTATGAAATGCACGTTCGTGAATACGTGTATGCAAGCTATATCTGTACCACGTGTATGGATATACACCTGAACTGTACGATACAGTCATGCGCGTGAATCGTGTGAATCACGGCACGCGATAAACGAATTATAGATCGCGGTTTATTCACACGATAAGGAAGCACGCGTAAAGGTTTGAAGATGTACCTTGGAAAAGCGTCGAAGAACCAAGTTCTTTTGGTATTGGGAAAAGCGACTCGCATTCCTGACATCAGAGGCGAATGCAGAACAACTGCGCCAACCTCGTATCGCGCGGCCAAATCGACCGTGGGTACAGTCCCGATACTTTGACCGTACAGAATAATGTTTTCCGGGCTAATACCGTAACGTGTTCTAAGAGCATGCCACGCAGCGTCGATGTCCGCGTACAGGTTCTTTTCTGACGGCTTGCCACCAGAAACTCCATAACCCGAATAGTCGTAACTGAATATGTTACAATTTATTCTCGATCCAAGTCCCAGATAGAAACTGGACATCTGTCCAAGATCAACCGCATTTCCGTGAGAGAATAATATGGTAAAACGTGCGGTGGCCGAACACCGTACGAACAGGCAGGCTATTCGATTTCCTCGTGACGTTCTTGCGTAAAAACCTTCGACGGATTCCTTTTCTCTTTCCGTGTATTGCCATTCGGCCCTCTCCGACAGAGAAATCGTGAATTTAGAGCCTTCATCCTCGATGAATGTATAGGTTGGCAGAGGCGGAAGAAATGCTACTTTCGCAGCGATCCTGGACGGGCAGGGTGGACAGCAAAATAAGCAACAGAATTCACTAAAACTTAACCCGTTCATCGTTCCACGGGGGAGTTACGCACACGCGAAAACGCTGTTTTTATCACGTATCTTGATGGAATCTCCACATCGAGATTAGCGGTCCGATTTAAAAATAGTTCCATATACCGTGGTTTTTCGCGCCTATTAATTTTAATGACAATGTCATTTGTTATCGTACTTCTGAAAGAGTTCCTCACAATGATTCAGCCATGACGGCTTACAAGACGGATGATTTCTCTCCCTCCTTTTCGCTCTCTTTCTCGCACAATGCTCCCACCCACTGAACGTTGCGCACTTTCATTGTATTCAGGTAAAACGAGATACGAGACAAGGATAGCGATCACGGTGTTACGCTGTTCTTCTTCTAGTCATTGCTCGCCATTGGTGAAAGATTTAAAAGCAACGAGATGATTCGATATGCAACGAAGAATGGTTGAATATCCAAGTACCGCTACGCGCGTTGCCAATATTACAGACGTCGATACGAAACAAGTCTATCGTAACATGAGTACTAGCCTTTATTATGCAGTTGCATTTATCGTTCATTCAACGAAAGATCATACTCATGTCGCGCAACTCGACTAACTTCAGTAGCTTTCTCGTTATTCGATATTGTTCCACTACTATGCATTTTCCACTTTGTCTGAGTTATACACGATGAAAAAAATATACGAATAAATGGACACGTATAGACTAGGAATATTCAAATGTGATAGTTTGAAAGTTTGACCATGTAAGAATTATGAAGTTTTGATAATTAGCAGTGTAAAAATTTAGAAGTTTGGAAATGTAGGGACTTAGAAACTTGGAAATGTGAGAAATTTCAGATTTGGAAGTTTAAATCACGGAGTATATGCACTCAGTATTAAAATATTATAAAGGCACATGCGCATTGCACTTAGTTACGATTATGATCGAACCAATGAGAATTGAGATGCGCAGAATGAGCGGAAACTCGTCGGATGACGAACATGATTTCCCATTGAATGAATAATAGTGATTTTTACGAAGGAAAGCCACGATGTTGGTAATAGACTTGCAACCTTTCGTGGAAAATCGATTAAATCCAGGTATATGAGGAAATTCGACTAGGTTCACGTTGTTGCGTGATCGTTGCCGTTCGCTATACAGTTTTGGCCGATGGCGGCTGTCAACTGGTGTACTTCTGCATCTCGTTGGACCGATTTTGATAAATTTTCATATATTACTAAGCATTTCTACTTGCAGATAATTATCACGCACCCGTGTTAAATTGATTTTTCTATGAGTCTGTGAGAGTAGCATTTATTTGTATGACATCAGGCAAAGAAACAATGGGGTAAGTGAACGTGGTGGTATTCCGCACCGCCTTTTAAGGGTGTGTAATATACGTACACGCAAAGTATAATTTCCACATCGCATACAAGTACTGTTAAGCGATCCTTCATTCTTCTGTTATCGAATACCGTCAATTCATACTAAATGGGTCAACTTTGCTACGTTGACTAATGAACGGTAGTACCTTTTCCTGTCTATTTACTATCGTATCCCCGACATGATCACGGATACGCGTTTAGGTGGGTGCGTACATAGGAAGAGTTTAGATCAGAATGTTTTTCTTTCCTTTTATCTATATATAACCATGAAATAGAACAGCGAAAGTGGGATAACTCGGCACCGCGTGAAATGTGTTTATTCTAGTTGTTTACTCGTGCATCGCTTGATATATTTTTAGATTCGTATTTTGAAAATTTCTTCCGCGAATTATAAAAATATTTGTCACGCTACTCCTTTTCCGAAGATTTTCCTTAATAAAATCGTTGATTAACAACATTCAATTATAAGCTTTCAATAGAATAATGTAATATATGTTTAAATAATTAATTTTTTCAAATTAGCTGCATAGATCATTTTACATTCTAGTAGAATAGTAAACATGTTTTTCGGTATTTGTTCACAGAATAATGTAACTTGTACATATATTGTAGATATGTATTAAAACATAGTTGTTTTTTTTTTTATAAAATGAAACAAAGTTGCTTGGTTGTATTTAGTTCTTTTGAGTTTTTTGATATCCTTATAATAATACATTGTTAAATTGTAATATTATCATGTTTTTAGTTTATAAAATTTAAGGCATGTATAAAAATATGTATATTTGAAATTTCTTGATGTACTTCAGTTTGTTATAATTCTGTAGAATATATAATAAAGCTGTATGAAAAGATCAATTTTAAGATATTCGTTATTATTAAGATTCCTATAATTTAATGATTTCTGTTTTAAATGTGAGATTTAGGTAGATATTGCATGCATTAGTCATCCAATAAATCTAAATACCTAAATTTCTTGGTTTTAACATATTGCAGTGAACAACCAATCTTCACGTGCAAAGCGCACGTGTTTCACATTGATCCTAAGACAAAAAGGTCTTGGGTTCCAGCATCCACAGCAGCAGTATCAGTTTCATTCTTTTATGATTCCACAAGAAATCTATATAGAATAATCTCTGTTGAAGGAACAAAGGTGATTGATATAATGTATTTTCACAGGGAATAAATTTAGATCATAGTAATAAATGATTTACATTTCTTTTGCTTTTAGGCAGTAATAAACAGTACTATTACTCCAAACATGACCTTCACAAAAACATCACAAAAATTTGGACAGTGGTCAGATGTTAGAGCTAATACTGTATACGGTCTTGGCTTCTCGTCTGAAGCAGAGTTAGGAAAGGTTTGTGAAATATGTCTTTAGTTAATGTACAGTTGTATGTACTCCACAATCTCAGAGACAATATCATTCGTTTGGCAGTTTATAGAGAAGTTTCATGAAGTCAAGGAAGCTACCAAAATTGCTAGTGCTAAGTTACAATCAAACAGCTCATCTGTTACTCCCGCTACTAGTGCAAATGTTAGCCCGATTACATCTCGATCGGGTATGCCATCATCGGAACAGGATCTGATAGATCCACCAAATTCATCAATGATTAACTCGAATGTATCAGCATCAAATAATCCAAATCCAAATACCAACATGATTTCTACTCAAAACAGTGTATCTTTGGTAAGCAGTAGTCCCTTACCTGGTAGTTGTCAGAATAAAGTGGATGATGAATTGAAAAATGCAGTCCATTCAAGATCACAGAGTGTTTCTCAGCAGAGTACAGAAAGTCCACAACATCAAGGGAAACCGACGCAACTTAGTTCGGGGCAAAGTGGACAAACGGCTGAGATGCAGCTCAAATATGAAAACGACAGGCTCAAACTTGCATTGGCGCAAAGCTCTGCAAATGCTAAAAAATGGGAGGTATGATTTAGTATGTACTATATAAATATTAACTGTAAATATTTATATTTACTTAGCTATTAAACTTGATTATAGGTTGAGTTAACTACGTTGAAAACAAATAATGCCAGATTGACCAGTGCTTTACAAGAATCTACAGCTAACGTCGACGAATGGAAGAGGCAGTTACAGTTGTATAAAGAAGAAAATGCAAGAATTAAAGCTAAGTATGCAGATTTGGAAGCAGGGAAAATAGCAGAAGGTAATAGTGAAGCTCTAAGGTTGAGAGCTGAAGCATTAGAAAGTGAACTCAGAACACGGAATGAAGAAATCAAAGCTCTTACTATGGCCACAAAAAATAAAGATTTTGTAGTACGTATACGTTACGTGATAGTATTAACATTTATTAATATATAAGTTCTTTTTTTTAATGATGTTAAAATGATTTCTAGGCTTTACAGAAAGAAAATGCAGAACTCCGTGAAATGTTGAGGGTTGTCCATGAACAATTAGAACTTGCTTTAAGTGCAAACAAAGTCCAGAAACAAAATTTGGATACATTAAATGCCAGATTAGCGGGATACATACAAGATTTGGTAACTGTACATCGAGAAATAACAAGCACACTGCAAACTTAAGTTTGCACATAGTAATCTAAGAATATTCATCATGGGAGTTTTGTATTTATAATATAAGTGAAGTATACAAATGGACGGTATAGATTAATACAAAGGGAAAGGTTCCAAAAAAAACATACATAGTAAAAAAACAAGTCTTAAAAAAGGTAAATTAAGAACATTATCTTCACACGAGAAAGATAGAAAAGATTGCGTCTTTTTGAACTATTTATTCAGTGTTAATATCTGATGAGTTTTTTAATTAACTACTTCGTGCCATATATTTGTATATAAAAATATGTTCTCTTTTAACATTGTTTATGTATTTTTTTTTAATTTGATATACTGCTGCACGTACAAACAATTTTATATGTCTGTATTAAGATGGAAGATATTTTTATTTCTGCACAGATAACTCGAATCTCTTTTGAATATCATGTATCTATTTTTTATTGTACTATACAGATAATTTTACATCTATTATTATGAATTATTTAAAGTTTATATTACTTTTTTATATGAATTGTTACAATCGATTTTTACTCTCACTAAAACTAGATCTATAGTTTGCTTTTTAACAATTGCGTTCAAACTTTTAACCTACTACATTATCATTGCAATTATACTACTATCATCATCATTACTAACGCTATTTCACCGATTACTATCGATCTTTGACCCATTACCAAGCTATAAACCTTTACTCTACTATTACGACTATTATTCTCATCATTAACACTATTTATAACTACCTCCACCGCTATTGCCATACTACTACTTGCTGTTATTATTGCTGATAGTGTCATTGTTAGTGCTATTTCTATAACTGTTGCTACTGTTACTATCGATCAAGAGTTGTCATATTACATGCCTGCAAAGGATTTTTATGATATTTAGAAACATAAAACATATCAAAAATGTCAGAAAATTTAATGTGATACATGTTTCTCAATGTTTTTTTGGAACTTAGCCCCTTGGAATCAATAATAAAATTCAGTTACCCATGAACACAACTAAGGAAAAAATGCACAATTAACATTAGTAACGTTTAGTGATATTCAATTATGTAGTATAACTATTTAATTCAGCTGTACATTGTATCCATATTGTTCTATCACATATTATTTACCTTTATCAAAAGTATATAAAATTGAAGAGTCTGGCATGAGCTGTGCAGAATTGTTGATGACTAATATTAAATATAACTTGAGAAAAAAACATATAATTTAATGTAATGGGTAACTTAACAGTTACAACTTTACTGGTTATCAAATGTTTCGAAAGATACTTTTAACGTGCAATGTTGTGTTAACTTTTTATTAAAAACATGATATTAGTTTATTGTTGGTAAAAGAAAGAATAAATTTAAGTAATTTGTTATTTACTATGTTAAAACATTCTATGAGCATTCAAGCCAGATATTCTTCAATATGTTGTATTTGAATAGTATAGGTTCACTAGGAAACAAAATTTGCCCACGGATGCTGACCGACCTTCTCAAAGATGTCGAGGTGATATTTCTTGTAACAATAAATAATTTCTAGTAGTAAATGGAGTGCAAAATGCTAAACAGAGCACTTTTTATTGTACGGACAGTATGTATGTATGTACGTAAAAATGTTATGAAGATGAATTTTAAATTTGAGGAATTGGAAACAAAAGCCTCGCTTGCCACATGTAATCATAATAAAACATTTTCAGATGGCTTTCTTGTCTTCTGTTATTAATTACCGATACATATTTTCAAAAGTAAGCTGCTTTACAGTATACGCTACGTTTCAAAAAAGTTAATCCTTCGTGTATATACGTAAGTATGTAATTTAATTCTAAATTCAATTTTACATTAATAATACCGTAACTATTTAATATTTAACATCCTAAATATTAATATCTAAAAACAATAGTCTATTGCAAAGTAATTCATTTAAAAGTTGAATGTATTTTAGAAGCCACATACTTACATGTATTTCAAACTTCGTATTTTCGTGCGCACTGTCTGAAAACTGTACCACTAGCGCCATAATTTCAAGAAAATCGCAATTTTCTATTTTGCCAATTCCCCCGTTCTCCGCTAAATGGCGCTAGGGGTACTTTTTTGGAGACGGTTCGCGCGAAAATAGAAATTTTGAAATACATGTTAGAATGTAGCTTTTAAAATACCTTCAACTTTTTAAATTAAGTACTTTGCAATAGACTATTGTTTTATATGTCTTTCTTTTATATTAAATAGCTCCGGTATTTTTGTTAATGAATGTAAATTTGACTGTAGTAAAATTCGATTATAAGAAAATGTTGACATACATAAATTTAATTCGCAAATAATATAATTCCTTTGCTTACGTATATATACTAAGGATTATTTTTTTGAAATGTAAAGTGTGCAATAAAGGAGTTTGTTTGTAAAAATTACCTATTTTGAAAATGCCTATACCCCAAAGACGCCATTTTCCCTAGGGAGCCAGATTTGCACTCGAGTGTATGTTTCCTGCATCAATAACGTAAAACTGAAACATAACACTGTATGATAAAATTTATGTTTGCAAACATTGGAAAATGAGAAGATTATATATTGATTGATGTTCATAATTATTGAGCATTAGTGAATCTCAATTGTTCTGCAGTTTTTCATGTATGAAGCGTGAATTATCGCGTTAAAAATTTAAATTATAAAAAGTACAAGTTACTAATTTTTTAAAGTTTATTCCTGAAGGAAGCTTGTACTGATTCTTATTTATAATTTATCTGTTAACACTAGCAAGCGGTAAGTTTGTACATTCAGAAATTTACAATTGATGGAATTGGTTAAGAGAATAATAAAAGATAAATAACCCCATTCGATAAACGAATGCAACTATCTATCTTTGCGGCATGTGTTTTATTTTATTTTTGTAGTTATGCGTTAGTTCTCTGAAAAGAACCCATGTTTAATTAATAACTTACGAAGAAACATTTTTCTATACTTGCACATACATTAAAATTAGCGGTTATACGAATTCCAATATAACCTTATAAGTATTTCTTGCTTTATGAATATTATTTTTTATACAATATTTGTTTTAATAACAAATTAATTCATTAAATATTACAGGTAAAAAATGGTAGTACTTAGCAATTTTCTTGCACCGCAGGAAGGAATACGTCACGAGGAACCAAATACTACTGTGTACATTAATGATAGAGAAGTAGGAAAAGGAACTTTATATATTACAGAAAGGTAAAAACTGAAATTAAATAAATTTATTTGTTAGTATTATGTTCATATTTTAATGTGATGTTCACATTGGTAGCTTACTTTCTTGGGTGAATTATGATACACAACAAGGATTTTCACTTGAATATCCTCATATATCTTTACATGCCATATCACGAGAAGTACATCCAAGACAATGTTTATATATTATGGTCGATGCAAAAGTAGATCTTCCAGGTATATTAAGTTCTGTTTGAGCATAACTCTGTCTGTTTATCGAACAAGAATCTACATCGTATGAGGAACTTAAATCAGTTAAACGATAATAGGAAACTTAGTTTTGTTTTCTGTGTAATTAGTCTTAAACACAGGAGAATTTTAAGTTTTCATATATTCTGTACAGATGTACCGTTACCACCAGCTTCTGATAGTGGTTCAGAAAATGAAAATGATGAAGATGCAGATACACCTATTACAGAAATGCAATTTGCTCCTGATAACATAAATAGTTTAGAGGCAATGTTTCAAGCAATGAATCAGTGTCAAGCACTTCATCCTGATCCCCAAGACAGTTTTTCTGACGGTAAACAAATATACCAGTACTTTTTTGTTTGTTGTTTTAGTGTTTGTATTGCTAAGAATTGTATGGTCATTCTTATTGCTTCAACACTGTTTTAATATATCATAAGAATTTGTATATTTTCATAGCCGAAGAAGATATTTATGAGGATGCAGAAGAAGATGATTTTGAAAATTATGAAGCTGATGCTGGTGATGCTCCCTACATTTTACCAACAGGTAATATCTTCAACTTATAAATATATACAGTATAAATTTAATAAACTTCGTATAACACAATTCTCTAATAAATTTGATAAAAAAATTTTAAGAAAAAATAAACTTAACTAGGTAAAATTTGTTTATTGTAATTTTATATATTTAGAACAAATAGGGACCAATCACAATGGTACAGAAACAGACGAAGCTATGGATATAGAAGCGGGGCAATTTGAAGATGCAGAGGAAGATCCATAAATAATGGCAATAACTTAATGCAGATATGCATTTAGTATTAATTTATAATAATTACCAGTATCATATATTATGGTAGATATGTGATATGACAGACTGTATAACAGAGCTGTATCAAACATAAAAACACCTAACATTTATTTATATTCATTTTGTACACAGTAATAATTTCATAGATAAAAATAAACAATTGTATATCAAATTCAACTCCTTATTTGTATGCATATTTGTATTTGATTTTTTTTAAACTACTAATTTCTTACAATGACAAATAAAAATGCAACAAAATATAATGAAGTTTTCTTGAAATATCTGAAACACCTATTTATATTTTTAAGAATTTGTTTTTCATACGTGTTTAAATAAGTTATTATTAAAAAGTCTGAAATATAATTAGTACAACTTTTATTATGTCAATACGTAAGTTTTGATTGCAAAATTTACAATTTCACGATAGATAACATGGAAATGGCAGTTTGACCAAATCGATTTTTTTTTTAATTCGAAATTTGGTAAGTAGTTTTATTTGTACATAAAAATTACGTAATCTAGCATGTATATCATTTGAATGTATCAATTGTATCAAAAGGTAATAACTTTGTTACCTCGCATTTCAAATGTATTTTCAAATACATATTGACACATGACATTCGTGTATTTCGCAAGAATATATTTTATACAAAAAATCACATATGACTAAGAATTCATACGATGAGCAGACAGATATGTATTTTAAATTAAAAATAAAGAAACATTAATTTGTTGCAAATTTTACAAAAAAATGTGAACACCGTACAGTCCGCGATTTAACATAAAATTACTTGCGATTTCATTTGACAAGAATCTCACCAAAAATAAAATAAATCTACCGAATCTTTTTGGGACCAAAGATGAGGTCAGCATCCGGTGCACCTTTAGGATGATTATACTTTTGCCGTCTTTCTCTATTTAAGTTTACTGTTACTGGCCTAGTACTCTGATTAATTGTTTCCTGATAATCCTCTTCTTCTTGTCTTTCTGTGATGTTTAACGTTAATCTTTTTACTCGTTCTTTCTCTTCTTTTTGCTCTTGTTCGCGATTTCTGAGGTTCATTGCTAACTCGGATGATACAGGAACTGCTAAATTTTTGTATTGTTGTTTGTTACCCTTTCTTAGCATGAGCACAAAATCAACTGTGTTAGTATCAGTTGGTCTTTCCTGTAGCTGTTCATATGTTTTTTTAGTACTTTTTACGTGTAAAGGAACAGAAATATCAACTTGCTGTGGCTTTACCGAATCTCGCATTCTATCTTGTATATTGTCTGAAACCATCTTATCAAGAGCAGATAAAAAGTCATCATCCTCAGGGCAACTTAGTCTTCTAGGACCAGCTGGTAGTGCTGCATTTAATTCAGTAACATCCATAATAACACCATCTGTACCTCCTTCTGAAAGACTCTGATCTCCTTGTGTATTTTCTTGAGTGCCAATTGTGTCGTCTCTTTCCGCATCAGCTGTCCATTCTTCTTCTGACTGTGCTTCAGAACAATCTTCAGATTCTTCAAAATGTAAGTCAGCTACGCCCTTCGCATCTCCACTACCATTCCCGGATGTTACAGTCATTTCTTCGTCACCTTCAGCGATTACACCCATCTCCGATTCTCCATCGGTACGATCGACACCATCCTCAGCAGTAGAATTTCCAAGAGTGGGATACAATGTATTTCGTAATTCTTCCACGGCACATTGTGCTTCTTTATAGCTTTGAAACAATTGCATTTTAGGCCTTAACATCGTTAACGTGTCACGATACATGTAATCTATTCCTACCGGAAAGGGATTTTCAGTAGTCCAGACAGGATCTGTATATTTAAACCAATAATAATTTTGAAAGAATATTAAGAAGTAATCCAATTTCTTCTTGCTAGAACCACCATTAAAATATTGTCCACAAGTTTCTAGTAATGTACAAACTAATCTAATGCGAAACAGATGATCAGGTGGATCAAGAACACTTGGTATGGCATGATCCATACTAACTCCAAAGGTGATCAGAAGATACAACGTTCTGAAGATGTCTCCGCTTTCTACCATTCGATAATTATACAATTCACCAAGATATTTAACCATGGCAATACGTCGTTGGTTGTATTTCGGTAAATTAATCTCCATGCATAGCCTTATATCTTCCAGTACACCATCAACCACATGAGGACCTATGGTTTCATAATGTGCAACAAGCCCAGCCAACAAACTTCCAACACATCGAATGTTTAAGTATTTAACATTGTACGCGGCAGTGAGACATTTAATAGCATAAGATGATACGCTTTCATCTTCCCAATCTAGTTTACGCATCCATTTAAGAACCTTATCGGTATTTGTTTTTGAAAGATCTTGATATAGTAATTTTCTTATGAATTCATGAATTGGTGGTCTGTCTTTTCTAGAGACACCACCCGTAGATTCCGGTGGATTTACAAAATAATATGCATTCTCAATTATTGTTACATAACGTGAATCCAATGCAGTGACCGCTTTTTTACGCATCATTTGTTCTAAATAAACTTTGGTTCTTTGATGCGAATCTGGTGAACAAAATAAGTATCTTCCACATGTTTCTAATAAATTGCAAGCCATTTCAATGTGATGATGCGTAAAGTCGTGTAGTAAAACTTTCAAACAGTATAATGCTTCTATCTTTGAATAAAGTTTAAATTTAACGAGTTCACCAATATATCTGACTACTTTTACTTTTGATTCGATGTTAATTTGATCCTTTTTACGTACATGATATTTAAAGTCGTGTTTTAACATTAAACATAAATCATTTCCAACATCAGGCATAACAGGATAAAGAATAGCAGCTAAACGCGAGTAAAACGGTAATAGATCGAGACGAATTCTTGATACGCCAAACAATGCTTTTACTAATTTTTTCTTGTGATGCTTGGTATTGAGATTCATTAAAAAGTGCACTGCTGCATTATCGATCATTTCACGATTTACACAATTTGGTAAATGTGCTAGGAATGCGTCTAAAAGTATTTTATTGCTTTTTGAAACCTGAGGTTCCTCTACTTCTGCTTCTGGTTCATCCACTTTTTCAGTTTCTTCTAATTCATCAAATGCTATTTCTTCGTCTAAAGCTTCTTCACTTATCGGCACATCTTGCTTAGGTACTTCTTTTAAATATGATCCAGGAAGAAATACTGTTAAGTCAGGTAAAACTTCGTAAAATCTTCTGGTTTCTTCATCTCCCCACATGTCTTCAAGAATGCTATTTTCTTCTCCTTCACTGATCATTTTCATGGTTTCTTCTGCTTCTGCTTTCATTTCACTGTCCACAGGCAGTTCTGGCATGGGTTCATCCAAAGTTTCAGAAAAACTTTGTACATTATTCAATAAACGTTCATAAGATACTTGTAAACTTTCAAGTTTTTCTTTCCTTTCAGAACTTAATTCACCCCTAGTTTGTAAGATCTTTCGATTTTGTTTTTCAAAAGCTTGAAGATCCTTGTGTTCTTTTAATAGATGTTTACACAATGAATTATAATAATCTCGTAGTAATAATCTTACATTTTGCTGTTTATCAGGTGAGAGTAATTTGCTTTTCGGTATTTGTATATTTAATTTTTCAGATATTTCTCTCACTTTTTTAGGTACAAGACCAGCGTAATCTTCACCACAATGTTTGCAAAAACTTAATATAATGCTTGCATTATTGTGTTCCTCTTTGTCCATATTGATTAAAACTGTTAATGCAGAACCAAGTAAAGGTAATCCTTGTTTATGCGTGAAAATTCCTGCATTAACTAGTTCAGCATAAAACCTGAGATCAACCCTAAGTTTGCTCGGGTTTGCAATTTTATCAACAACCTTAAGAGATAAAATTCTTTGCCAATTTTCAAAGAAGTGCGTTGAAAACTCCACATAAGTTTGATGCAAAAAACTACATACTTTAATAGCAGATGCAACATCTGTCATTTTTAACTTAGCATCTACTAAAGCAGTAGCAACTTCGCTTACATATTTTGTCAAATTCAGATGTGTCATATCTTTCAAAACTACATCTAACTGTATACTACTAAAGTTTTTCAGTTTTTTAACAAATGTGGTATTTCTTTTCAATGTTGAATCTAGTTTGCTAAAATATGAATCTGGTGGTCTATTTGGATTTAAATTAGCAGCTCTAATCTCTTCTTTCGCATTGAGCCGCTGTTCTGTTTCTTTAACATAATCCAACAGATACTGCTTATCTTCTTCTGATACAACATCCTGTTCTGCAGGTGCTTCTGTTGTTTCCGGTGGAGTTTCCTCAACCTCTGCCATTGCTCGAGTCTATTAAACAGAATGTATATCACTCTGCAAAATAGGATTAGAGAAACAGTACTTGCTTACACACATATATTGAATATACTGAATACTTTTAGTTATTATGTGTCTTTCAATAAAAAGTATATTATTTACATAACACAATTATAAAATATTATTACCTTTTTTTCACTTATTATAAAATATTTCACTTATTATTGTACACGATATGTTTACGTTCATAATAAGTAACAAAAATGATGTAAAAATGAAATAATTGTTTCACTAAACGAATTAACGACAAACAACATTTCGTTAGCTTTCATAGTTTTTATGTTATGAAATTCTAGAAAATGTTTACTTACATTCTTTAAATGCAAAGAAGGTTATGTTATGAGAGACGACATGTAATCCTTTAATCGTGTAAGAGCAATCTGAAATGAAAATGCATACATGCATACAGTTATTATCTATATGATGAAAAATTGACGTATCTTTCGTAAAAAATATTACATTTGTTATTTAACATGATTAATATAAAAATAACTCGTTTGATTGTTAAAGTAGAAAAAAAATATGTTATTTAAACGGGAATTGAAAAATATCATAAAAACCGCCAAAAATTCGATAGGAGCAAGCGAATATCTCGATCACAATCGATTATATAAATTATATAAATGTATATTTATTGTTAATTGTTAACTGTTATTTCGTAGTTGCAATAGTTGTGTATTTTTTATTATTAAATTTATCATTTGTTTCATAGTTTAGTATAAATAATCGTTTACGAATAATTGTTTAAATTTATTCGTATAGTAGCTATGTTCGTATCATTGGTAATTGCGAGCGAAATATTTCAATCCAAATGTGCAATTTTGAATACGTTCTTTTACTACAGAAAATGGAAAGGTAATTTCGTAAAAGTATTTGTTATTAAGTTTATATTAAACTTGAAAATTTAGAGATTTGAAAATTTGGAAATTCGATAATTTAGAAATACAGAAAGTTCAAATTTTCAAATTTAGAAATGTAAAAATTTAAACAGCTACAAAATTTGATTACCGCGTTAGACCAAAAACACATTTCCTCTCATGATGATATATTTTTATTTCAGAAACGATAAAGGATTAGAAAGAAGATACATCAGAAAAGGAATTATAAGCGGTAGCATTTGAAAACGGTAAGTTTTAATTTTTACATTCTCGAAATGTTCGTATAAAAATAACATGAGGAAAGCAGGATGGCGAAAATATAATACAAACTGAAAAATTTTCAAATTTTATTTGGATTTGAGTATAAACAAATTTAAATTTTATAATTAATTTATACGTGACAAAAGCAACAAAGAAAATGGACGAATATATTTCAATAATTTATATAATTTCCTTTTATTCACATTAGAAGTATAAAATTATAGACTAGTTTCAATGTCTGCTGTAATAAATTATTATCATTTTAGTAAAAGTAGAATTTAGATGTATAAAGATATATTAAGGCACATATTACCATGCTTTATCTACATGTATAACAGTAATATGAATACAAATGCAACAGACAAATTACTGTAAATAGGAAATTTTCAAGTATCTTTTAATTAACAATACAAAGGCATATTCTCTATCTTTCTTTCCTTTTTTCTCTTTAATTCTCCAAAAGTTTTAAAACTTTGTGGCTATTTTGTTATAAGATAGGCTGCTCAATAAGGAAAGCAATTAGAATCAAAATATATCTTTTTTTATCCAAATTTATAAGAATTTTTAAATTATGAATACAATGTTTTCTCTATCCATTCTTCCATCGTAAACGTAGCTGTGTTAGTTAAATCTGGATCTCGTTCTCTGAAAATATCTGCAAGAAAACAATAAATTATCTTGTTTCACCAAACTGGGAATATAGTAATTTAAAAAAATAATATCATGTGAACACTTATGCAAATCGAGCATCTTGTTTTCTTGTATTCATCTTTATTTGTTTGCTTACCTATCATCGTTTTAAGTCGAACAGCGCACATTATGTAGTCGTCAAACGTAATCATACCATCCTTTGTTCCATAACGATGGACCAAAATATTAAGGATGTGATTATTTAATCGATAACCTGCACTGTTTAATGCTTGTCGCAATTCAAATGCGCTCAAGTATCCTGACTCATCTTTATCATATAGTTTAAATACAGCCTGAAAAACAACACAACTTATTGTTGCATGAAAAAATAGCATGTCAGGGAGATCCTGATGCATTTGTCATCAATTTAAGAAATTGACAATGCATCTGTTTATTTAAAGTGATTGTCATACCCTCCATTTTCTTATATCATTCCACAAAGTTCTGAACTCTTCGAATCCAAGTTTGCCAGAATGATCTACATCTAGCATTGCAACCATGCTACGACATACATCCTTACTGAATCCTTTGTCATGTGTTTCTGAAATGAAGAAAAAACTTCCAGACATGTGTTATATGTAATCACATCAATACGCCGTTTCAAATGTGTTATAAATCTGATAGAAAGAAGGAAGTACTGAAATATTATGAAGTTATCATGAGAAACTACAACCAGTGACAAAAATACCACAAATATGAAGACAGTATGAATGAAGAACGATAGACTACAATTAATGGGATTATGATAAAGCTGCATAACAACCTTTTGTATATTGCATTCGAAATCTAATGAATTATTCTCAAGCAAACTTGTTAATGATTTATATTTTCTGATCTTAACTAGGACACATGCAAAAACTCTTCTGTTATTTCTTCTTTAAGCTTTTCATTCGTAGTTGCGTTTCAAATATGTATCCCATTCATCTTGAGTAATTAGATTATGATCAAGTTGATCTATAATAATTGTATGCCTTGGTAACCTTCTTTCTTTTAACATTAAAAATTCCAAGAGTTTAGAATTTTACAGTATAGTTATTTAAACTTCTATAGTTATCTTCATTTTACGATCACAGTTCTATAATTCTACATGGACAGAGCGATAAAAATTAAAAAATTGAGAAATCGACTACCTATTAATGCAATTCTAATTCTAAAGCTTCATAGTTCTACAATTTTATTATTTACCAGTAGCAGTATACTATACCAAATATAACTTAGACTTAGTAATGACCCATTTGCATGAAGTATATACTAGATGATGCCTTACCTACGGGCTTATTGTACTGTTCATTATTACAAACAATGCCGCACAGCAGTGAGATGAGAGTGTCGATAAAAGAACCATTTCCTTGTACAGTTTCTGGGGCATGAGCCTCACTACGACGCACCGACTGTGGTAGTTCTACCCGTAACATACAGCTACATGTTAACATTAATTTTTACATATGTACATTTGGGTCAATGGAGTAAAAGTATTCTGTGAAATAATTTTTAACTGATAATTTACTTATAAATCACATTACGAACATGTTACTGCAAAAGCAACGGATCTGAAAATTCCATAGAATTATAATCCCCTTTAAATATTCCTTGAAGGTTTAATCGTGACCATTGTTAATTCAATAACAGCTGCTGTTCATTAGTCCTGGCAAATTGTAATTTCGAAGCATTTTGACCAAGTGATTTCTGGTACGACAGGGATTCGCTGAAAATGTCTGCGACCCAAATGTATTTATGTACAATATGTATGAAGTAATTATACAGAAAGGACATGCACAATTACAGGAATGAAGATTGCGTTGTATTAGCATTAACACAATAATTGATTTACAATGAAAATTAAACGGTGCATTAAACGTTATAACAGCAAAAATTAGAAAATGCACAATGCTATTCGCGTGGCTTTCGTGAATGCATTTTACACGTATGATTAATGATAAGAAAGCATAATTAAGTAAACAACTGCAAACAATAATAAAGTTGCAAACAAAGCATTATTAAAGCTTTTGAACGATAAGCAAACAGCAGATTAATCAGACAAGAAACAGAATTAAGATTATATTTGTGATAAGAACTTAATTCTAAAAAAACTTTTATAAATATTTTTACGTGTAAAACTATTACGCGAATAGTATAACATATAATAGTACTTAATAATAAAATAAAATAAATTTTGCTTATATATCTACGGCGAAATTAAATTAAAGAAAACGTATTTATTTTTATTCTGTACAGGCTATATTACTTCTTACTTACTCACTAATACAGAATGGGTCAAATACGTACATCTTTTTCGTAATACTTTATTTGACTCATCCTGTATATCCAGATCGCAAGTATGTAAATAATAAGCAATTTAAATAGGAACATCATACCTTTTCGCATTGCGAAATCTAAGATTTCTTTGAGTTCCATCCAGTCCACCTCCAAATCCTCGCCAGCGAGTTTCTTGAAGAATTCACGAACTTTTTCTGCGTTTCGGTCTGGTTCTGGTTCGTCTCGAACCTAAAAACAAGAACAACATTAGAATCCAAGAACATTGTGTCTATTCTTCACAGAATTTCATTAAGCAAGAATTTGTACTGAATTGAATAAGTTCAGAAGATTTGTAGCATGCACTACTTACTTTATCCCCATCTTCACCATCACCTTTCGGGTTAATCACCTAACAGCCAAGCAACGTAAACATGCAAGTTACAAGTGATTAATCAGGCTCTTTGAGTGCCAGGTTCAAATGGATTAGGATAAAACAGTGATATGTGCATTAGAGTGCAACTTAGGCTTGTTTTGATTAACAGGAGGTGTGGATAAAGGTGTGCTCCACTTTTGTCTACATTCTCTTTGTGCCAAGTCAAAAGATTCTCAGTTAGGCTCCTTATAAAGTTCATAAACCCTTCCTAGCTTTTCTAGACTTCTCTAGATTTCTCTGAGTTCTCTCTAGAATCTCCTAAGGATCTCCTAGGAAGATCCTACTTTATCTTACACTTCCTCTTAACCATAAAAAACTTATGTCACCCACACAGTGAATATTTTTAACAATAACGACACAATAAATCTACGCAACAGACAATGGATACATTTTAAAAGCATGTGCAGGATGTGCTCACCGAGGATACAAATGTTATCACGTTATGACACAGACATTGACAAGATTTTATTAATTTTTTCTCTATTATATTTAATGTATGTAACTGTAAATTTCTTACCCTATCATCAACTTCTCCAATACCAACTTCGTCGTCGTTTTCTCTGAAGAACATAGGTTTCATTATAAACTAAAATTCCACAATCGAGATAAATATAATGAAATGGAAGAATTACTTACTCCATGTTGTTTTTATTTTCAGAGAATATTCGTAATAGAAATTCACCTTCCTCGTTAGGATCAAATGTACTTGGCACTATGCAATAGACGCCAGGTGGCAATTTAAAGCGGCAAGTTACTTCTCTTAGATTTATAAATGCTGGAGATCTGGCGACCGATGCATTGTACTTGAAGAAATTAATATCTAGCGGTTTTGGCAAACGTTCAGGATACTCCAACTGTTTCAATTGATTATATTCGATTCATTAGTCCTTGCGTTTTGAATATGATACTCAAAGAACTTCATACATACATGGTATATCGCAAACCCAATGGTTAAACATTCTGCACCCATTCTTCTTTGTGCTCGTCTGTTCTTCTGCATCAATGCAACGATGACTGTACACTTATCATCATCTTCATCAGGGTGCTCCAATGTAATACGGTACTGTGGATTGTGCCAGAAAGTTTCTGTAGAAACATAAAGATGCTAGAATACCCTGTTCAGTACATTTTAAACTCTACACTGATATTCAAAGTATGTTTATTTCGATTGTGAATGAATTTAGAAGGAAAACAGTACCTAAAAAGTTTCTGCAGCCACCTGCCGTGACACCACGTACCCATTCTCCTTCGAACACGCTCATTTCCCACCTTTTCTTACCAGCGTTTAAATCATCCTCGGTCAACGAGTCTGGGTTCAAGTTACAGATCTCTAATTGCGTAAAGTATTTTGTAAAATCCTGGAATGACATCCAAAATTCACCGTCCATGTCGAAGGTCAGACCCAGTTCTTCTTTCTCGTGATCAGGAATGAATCTCCATTCTGGTGACCTATTAAGTGATCACATTTTCTTCAACTGATTACAATGGATTAATGTTACAGCTAGTGTCAGTTTTCCTTATGTAACAATGGCATAAAGCTGTTATTACACAATTAGCGGACTATGTTATTAACTCTTTAACCGTAGAATTGAGTTGAAGTCTTTAACATAAAATTGTTCATATTTCTTGCTGGAAATTTTAAATAACTTACTGATCACTCCATGGACCATTCCACTCTGCCTCATTACCCCAAGGGTTTCTAAGCCTAAGCAAGGGTATTCTTCCATACTGGTTGGGTGTCTGAATCTCTACATACTTGACGCGCGTAATACTGTAGGCATGACCTCTAATCAATCCCTGAGGTGTCTCAGCTTCCAACACATTTGGGTCAGGCTAAAATATAATTAGCTTAATTTCCTCATGCATTTTTTAAATAATAATGCAAATCAAAGCATACCTCAATGGAACAACCCATTAGCGAATTTCTTTCAAAAGCTTTCAACAAAATACTGAACAGATTAGGAGGTGTCTCATCCATCTGGTACATTTCTGTTACACCACCAGTGAAATCTTCCATAGCTTCACAGGTACTTCCTCCCTTCAATGCTTCATATGAACCATGAAGTTTGGCATAGGCTTTTTCTAACAATGCACTCCAAAATTCGTTGCTCTCCGACGAATGCAGATACAATAATTCACCATGGTACGTTGGCAATCTATCGTCGATCACGACATCCACCCATCTACCGTATTGCCAAAATCTGTTTTATAGAAACATAGAATTATTCATCTCTGAAATAGGGGATTTCCTCTGTTTCATTCAGTTGTTGGAATACCTGAAGTGAAAGATACCGGCGTAATTTTCCTCGAAACTCTGGTCCTCTGGCACCACTTGGAAGAATAAACTGGCATCCATCGTGAGATTCGCGACTGCTGCCAATAGCCAGCAATCCCCTAGCTCTCCCTGTTGCACATCGAACCTGGAGAAACCCTCGACGAACAGCTGAGGGTTGTCTGCAATTTCCTGTCGAAAAATCGGAATCAAATACCAATTTCCTAACTGCAAAAATTATACAAAAATTGTGTACCATTGGCCGTTTCCATTCTATGTATCTGTCTGGTCTTTTTGAGAAGAACAACGACGAATCGTCCGGTGGAAATTCGGGGTCCTCGAAAAGAGTTCCCGATGACAAACATTCTCTTCTGAGTGTGTTGAAGTCTTGAACAGCTCCTCGGGGTCTGAAGCCAGAACCCTTTTCTCCCAACTGTAAAAGAAGCAGTTTTTAATCCACTTTTTTTTTATCAACAATTTGAACATCCTACGTTGTAATAAGGTTTCCCAATGTAATTTTTCGTGGTTTTTACTGGCTTATCGAGGAACTTCTTTATTTCTTTCGACACCTTCGATTCATTGTTAAAATCTGAATTTGTTTTTGTATTGGAATAGGGGTGGATGCTGTGAATCGTGTTCCTTTTTCCCACATTTTCCAAAGTCGGCGTTATTTTTAACACGGCCACACCTTCTTGCATAAAATTCGAAAATCGGTAATTCGTGTATCTACGTCCACGTTCCATTTTATCGAAATTGATTTTTTAGATTGCACCATTTGCTCGCACAAGATTTTTATTTATGTAACCACTTTGTTGAACTGTTCGAACGGTTCTGGTAAAGGGAAACAAATTACCCCGTATATTCTAATAAATCTTTGATTAAACTTATCGTTTGCGGCAACGCATTATTATAACCGGAAAAGAATCTGACCACATTATGCTCTGATTACGAGGTACGGTTACACGTAATAAGATACATAACAGATATTCTTGTGATAGATAATAAATATATACTGATAACAGCATTATTAGTAGTATACTGCATTTCCTCTGAAACCTTGAAAAGTGTAGTTTCGCACAGTGGAAGGAAGGTCAGTTGTGTGCCGTGGTGCTCGAGTACTAGGGACAGATCACGCGTTAGCGCGTGATCGGACTTTTGACGGTGGCTATTAGCACGCGGTCTCGTGCGATTGGATACTTTACATTATTCATCGATGATATTATACCAGGTATATAAGTAGTGCACGAACAAATGTACTCGCGCATTATGATAAGTACTACTTAATCTAAAAATTTAATTTTAATTTATAAACTATCAAATTTTTTTATTTCTACATTTCTTGATTATCAAATCTAAATTTGAATTGATCAAACTTTTTTATTTATAAATTTTTAGACATTTTTTTATTGTTAAATTTATAAATGGTCAAACTTTTATTTCTAAATTCATAAACCACCAAATTTTTTATTTTTAAACTTATAAACTATCAAATTTTTTGGTTTTTAAATTTTTAAATTCCCAGATTGTTACATTTCTTAATTTTTAAATTCCCAGATTGTTACATTTCTTAATTCTTAAATTCCCAGATTGTTACATTTCTTAATTTTTAAATCTTAATTCCATGATTGCCCACCAGTGTCTGAGTTGTTTGACAAGTACTGATATGTTCATCAATGACGGAGGGTGTACTCGACATACTATCAGATAAGCTTTAAAGGGCGATCATCAATGAATTCCCAAAATACTATTACAAATGATAATATCTCAAATAAGCTGTATCAACAAAGCATTTGTGTTATCGTACAATTTCGGTGCACGTAACACGTGCGATGAATGAGTAGTGCGCACATGACGCACGACTGGAGTATTTTGTTTGATCATAATTCCTGCAGTCACTCGATTTACGACAGAGAATGCGTACGCATTGATTAAAATGTCGCAATCGACATCATCACCCTTGAAATTAATTATTTCTGTCTATTACCACATATCTGAAACTTCAAATGCAAAATATGTAAAACATTTATAGAAAATTAACTATAATGTTTGTTCCGTGACGACTTCTGGTTCTAAATTACGTCTTAATTAGTCATTTTGATGCAAATGGTGGCTCAGCCATTTCCTCTTACATGTTGCAAATGAAGGTTATATTCATTGTTAGTTAACCATCGTATACTTGTTTTATTAGTATGAAATATTTTAACTTATATGCAATAATAATAGTTTAAAAATTTAATAATAAGATAAGATGTATGGGATCAGGTTGGGAAGGAACAAAATGGGCGCTAAAAGTTAGGTACCTTTTGAGGAATGGTAATTTGAAAGTTAGTATTGTAGATACTATAGGTCAGTGATGGACAAACTTCTAAACTTTTAAATTTTCAAATTAAAAAATGAAGAAATATGGTAAACAAAATTTCCAAATTTTCAAACTTTTAAATTTTTACATTCAGAAACTTGGGAATTTGGAAACTTTGGAAGGTTGAAAATTTAGAATATAGGAAGTACAGAAGTTCAATTTTTTATTGAACTTCTTTCTACTTCATACTTCATACTGTAAAGTTGATTGTTCATCGATGGTCGTGAGTGTACACTTGTACAACGTCACAGTTGCTCATTGCTGGTACAGGTCATGGATATCAAGGCATCTTATCAAGAGTTCCAAACAATTGGTAAATTAACGTCACAAAATACGTCGTATTGCGTGTGTCATCAAGGTGAAGGATCCAATTATAAAATTAGTACAGTTGTGCGTAGAAGGAAACAATAATATCGGAAAATCCAATTTATTTTCAACGAAAGGAAAATTAATTATTCAGTGTTACTCATACAATTAACCTGATTGCCGTCAGAATACGAATAATATTATCGAACATTAAACGATTAGTTGGAAAATTTCGTGAACAGTTGTTAAGAAACGTGATAAACAATTTATGATTTCTACAAGTGTAAGATATTAATAGCTCCATGTTCCAAAACCAAGATACAAAACCGGTCGGAATGTCGCAGGATATTTCGAAACGCGGCAGAACTATCAAAGTTTATTAAATTAGAATTGAATTGGACGCAGTTGTTTGATAGACACGTACCACTTTGATGTTGAAGAGCGACGGAAGGAATCGTTTGACTTCGACCGCCGCTTTAACAAACACATCATCGAGAGGAGCTCCATCGCCGTAATAACTCATCCTCTTCTTGTTTGACTACGCCCTGACAATACAATATATCGCCACTGATCACTATATCCAGAACAGCTGTCGATGAATATCGACAGCGTTTAATACGTTTTGCAACTACTATCCCGTGTCACCGCAAATACGCTTATGACAAAATTTCGTAGCCGATTCTGCACGTGCGATTTCAGTGTGCGAACGTAGAACCGTTACATTGACAAGTCTGTAGTCACGAACTGAGCTCATTCTCCGGTTATATACCTTCACCCATGTTTCGTCACAAGGCACGGCTAAATACGCCATGATGTATGTGATCTTTCCCATCGAAATTGAAAGACAAAAAATCGCTTAATATTAAAACAGTACGATAGGCTCGATTCGGTGTTTTTTCACCGGCAATCGACTTGTGATATTACTAGAGATAACCCTCGGGTGCAAGGCCTCTCTGTTTGTGTGTTTTGTATTTTGGGACAGCTAGGAAGAGTTTGGATGAGCCTAACTTCGAATCTTCTTTGGCACGAGAATGTTGGCACATTGATACAAATTTGCACTTCCTCGCTAGTGTCGACAGCGTCAATCTTCGCTTTAATATGAACTTTAAATATTACGAAAATTGAAAGTACGAGATCAAAATGATTCACTGCACAACAATAACAGGGAAGATGTTCATTCAGTATTCAGGTTATGTTTGACAGTTGACAGATAGCAGCATACTATTATTGCGTGATCACCTTTGTTCACCTATTGTCATCTGTCTCTTTGTGTAACAAAACGAATCTTATACACAAATGATACAGAATTGTTTGAATCAGTAATCAAGTTTACGTTGGCAATTGAAAATTTTATGTTGGTAACAGAGGTTACAAGTGCGTGCGTAAAAGTAGCATGTTTTATTACTTATAATATTATATTGCAATCAGTAAAAATATGTTCATTAGAAATTGAAGGTTTTAATTTTGCAAATTATAAAATAATACAATAGCAAGCCGAATAAACAATCAAAAGATACACATCTTGTGTATAAACTATGTCCCAAGAAATCAACGCATACGCCATCTTAGGAAAACCGCGCGAACCAACGCAGAGGCGGGAATATTTAAATTTCAAAAACGTCCTTGTATTCCCGATCTTCGATTAGCGTTATTGTATAACGCTCGTTTATCAATTAAGCGATAACAAAATCGTAACATGGTACTCACTTCCACCTTCTTTGTTTCCTGCCGTACAAATTCCGGCTCGACCACTTCCGGCTTCCATCCGTATGACAGGTTGTTCATTTTGCTCTAGTTATTTCGGTTCCGACAGGTGTGTAACCAGGATATGTCCCGTTATTGTTGCACGAAGAAAAGCAGCACCGAAATCGTGGTCACGTGATAGTTGGCGTCTTTTTCTATTGAGAATAGTTCATTGTCCAACGGAAACGATAACAATTTGCCAGGTTAACCGGCACCACTTTTAATCTCGCTGACACTTGATCGACTGAAGGAATTTTTTAAATGCATTTGTTTCTTATTGTGACTCAATCACTACAGCCGGAAATTCTTACAGATCAACCTCGACAACATGGTACACTCTGAACTTGTAACGTTGAACTGGGGGCTCAGTGAACCGTTGATTGTTCATCACGCGACTTTGACGTGGAGGAAAAGTGACTAACGCGATTCGACGACGCACTACCTGGTTATCCCCTCGATTATCTCTTATATAGCTCACCTATGTACTCTGCATACAGCGCAGGCTTCCTTAAACGACAAAAATGGGGCAGAGAGGAGCCCCCCACTACAGTTTCGTCAACCGAATTTGTAAACCTGAAAATTTTTAAGTCCCCATATTTCCAAATTTTCGACTTACTAAAGTCCCAACTTTCACATTTCTAGATTCCCTGATTTTTAAATTTCCTAATGTTCAGATTCCAAAAATTTCAGTTACAAATTCCCGCATTTCCAAACTTATAAATTCCTAAATTTTCATATTTCCAAAAGTTGAAATTTTAGAATTCCCAAATATGCAAAAGTAAAAATGTATAAATCCCTAAATTTCCATAGGAAAAATTTTCAAATCCCAAACTTGCAAATTTTTTAATCTCTAAAAGCCCATACTTCTAATTCTTGAATTTCTAAATTTTCAGACCTATAAATCTCTAAATTCCTTAATTGTAAAATTCTCAAATTTCCAAATTTTTAAATATCCAAATCTGCAAATATCTAAGTTTTAACCGAAACGGAACGAGTTATGTGATTTTGTCCCCCCTACATCGCTATTGATTAGACGGAAGTCGACCATGCTCGTTGCTGTACTTTATTTTTTATTGTAGTTTCGTAACACTTTAGTTAGCTCTCATGGATTCAGTTTTTGTTCCAGTATCAAGTTGTGTGTACGCAGTTGTACGTTTGAAATCTGAGCTCCGTCCTCAAGGACAGTAGGGATGTCCAATTTTGGAACTGAACCAAAAAGGAAAATTCCTTCTAGGGAATCAGAAATTATTAATTATATGCTCGAAACGTAACATTACGGCCAGCAAAATTACTGTTTATTTCTTCTTTACGTAACTTTCTCATTATACGAATATAGAGCATGTAATAGATTAGTCCATAATTCCTCGAGCGATTTTGAAAAAGAATTTTTCAAATAAATCTTGAAAATTAGTGTGTTGATTGTACTTCAATATATTTGCAAGGTTTTTGTAACTATTTTTCCAATTTTCGAGTAGGTATTGTTAAATAAAAATACTGACTGAGATTTCTTTTGTGCTGTTCAAATTTAAGCGGGAAAATAAGTGCAAATATGGGAGGGTATGTAAGTTTCATAACTTGTTGGTTTTGTTAGAGATTATTACACATTTTGCATCTCATTGAAATGTGTCATGCGATTAAATTATAAAAATGAAAGACGTATAGCTGATAAGAGATAGATTATGAATTATAGATTGTAGTTCTATACTCTGCTATTGGATGGCGCTAGTGTTACTTTCCGTGGCGGGATATGTAAGCTGTTTAAAATAGAGTTTCCACAGTTTACCATAATTATGATTATTGTTAATGATTATGGTATATATTCAGTATTTTTATAAAAAAAGAAAACGAATTAACATATAGCTTTCATGCAGAAATAAATATTAATTAATATTAATGTAGAATAAAATATTAATTCAAATAGTTTCAAGAAGATACTTGATCTAATAAAAAACACTATAGCATCTGTGTTAAAACATAATAATTATTTCTGAAGGAGATATAATAATTAAACAAAACTTGCAATACATCTACACGTACAAGTTAATACAAATACAAATTTCAGTATATACAATATTTGAATTAAAAAATAATTCAAGCACAAAAATTAATTTAAAAATGAATATGTAAAACTACAGTAATTAAACAAAATTTCATGATAAAAATAATAGTGAAAAAATTTATAATTTACAAGTGTTGTTTGATATGATGTAAAATAATAATGTGCAATTTATTTCCACATAAAAGTTAATAAAAGTGATAGATATGAATAATTATAATAACATATATATACATATTAAAATATTTTACAATAAAACATGTTAATTATCTTGTAATTATCTATGTGGTTCAACCTACTTTTGCTAATGTTTGGCGTTTTATAGGTTAATGTTTTGAAAATTCCAGTTAATTGTCAATTCAAGAAATATTAAATTCGAATTAGACGTTCTTTCAAAGAAGTCATGATACTTAGTTCAATAACCTTGCACAGGAAACTACGCATATCAATAAAAGTCAATATTTGTTCTATTTTAACGAGCGGATAACCAAGTTGTCTTTGTACATACACGAATTTTTTTGTACTTCGATAATGTTTTTTATAATTCCGAGGAACAGGTATCGAGCCATTAAAGGTGTTCAACGAAAGAAAGCCTCGATTATGTGTCATACTGTTTTCGAGCGTCGACCCTCAAATCATATTCATGTGTAATTACATACACACGCCTCAAACTTGGCCCGCCATATCACCTTGACGTTGACCTACATGTGTACCAATTACAGACTCAGATACGAGAAATTTTGACAGATTTATAGACACTCGAGCGGTTTTAATTGAATCGTTGGAAGAAATTGAAAAATCGATTACACTATTTGCTAACGATGTTTCGTTACAAAAATTTCAATCATCCGTGTAAATTACTCATTGAAACGAGGTTTAATCATACTGAGCAATTAAACGACTTCTAGGAACTAGTCTGTTGTTTCTGCGGCTATAAAGTGATTATCGTTCTTAGTTTAATCGTCTTCAAGCAATTTAAAACTGTTTGAAAAAATTTTATATTCTTTTCATAACGTTTGAGAAACCTTGGAGACGGTATATCCTTGAAAATCTACATCTCACTTTTAACAAAAGTAGTGAAAAATTCTGTCTGCAGTTATTTTTGCCACATTTTTTTTGAGGTTATTGCACAGCAGATTTTGGATTTTAAAACGGTGACATAAAATTCTGTCAAAAACAAATAGATTCAAGTTACAAGTAAACTACCCCTTAAAAATTGTCACAAAATTTCTTTTGTATTTTTTCTTATGAAATTCTGTATAGAGAATTGTTTGGTTAATGGACCATATAAATGTCCAGAAGGATTCTAATTAAAAAACATATAATACAAATTTGATGAAATAATTCTTTTAAAACCATATGGCAGTTAAACGATCACCATAAACCAGATTGTCCAATTTGGGTTAAAGACTTCATCCAGCTATTTTGTAACAAGTTATTATCTTTGATCTGCAATAACCTACTATCAAATGAAGCGTGGAGTATCGATTAAAAGTCACACCCCTTCAAGGTGTGCCAAGGTCACTATGACACGAAGATCTCACCCTCTCGAGTCCTCTTCCAATTCAGTAACCAACAAAAGGAATCCACATGAGAATATATCAGTTTCGTATGAACTACTTGGCACACACCTCACAGCATGTTTGAAGGATAATTTGTATCACAAGATCAATAAGTTTGATTTGTTAAATTGACGTTGATTACACGAGCGATGAAAACGTGTTCAAAGTTGTGATGCTCGCAATGCACTGGCGGATATTTTCTGAGATGGATGCCTGGAACGAAAGCATCCTCCTCCGCTCGATGGACGTCGGCGTCGGCGTCTCGACGCTAATGTTACACACATGTGGAGTTTACATTGTACAGCACGAGAGTTCTACAGTGTGCTTACGAAAAATCGTTACATATGACTGTAACTGTAATTATGAGCTGTAATTGAAACCTATACCATCTTTTAAAATGATAAACGTTATAGCATGTAGCTCGATAGACTTTTCTAGGGAAAATGGCGTAGAGGAAAAGATCACTGGTTGACCAAAAAGTTTTGGCGATTTTAAAAATTTTTAATTATTTTAATTGGGCTGGAGTTTACAGATGTGACTAAAATGTTGTTGTATGATGATGTGATTGTGCAAGGACTGTTGATCGAGATCGATAGTTATCAATGATTATTATTATATTTCTGGAACATGAATCATTTATGCGGATATTTTCAACGGGTTTCCCAAACTTGCAATCATTTAGTGGAACCGCACTGGGTAGTCTTCAAGTTTAAACAATGTTCTTACTATCGTGGAAATGATTAATATTGCTAAAATTAGTCTTTGTACTTTCCATTTGTGATCATTTATAACAGACATTTTAAGGCTATCTCACTGTATAGTATACGTGTTTTCTTCAAGTTTAAACAATGTTTTTACCTTTATTAAAATGATATTTAATTTTGTCAAAATCAATCTTTATCCATTTTTAACTATTTATAACAGATGAGAGATTTTGTTAGCACTAATTTTAATAAGATGTAAAATGTAAACTTCAAAACTATTTATGTACTTGTTGAAGAAGAAGAAAGTGTCGATACATAAATTGAACACATATCATCCAGTGATATTTCTAGGGATACAATTTTTTGGTCAACCTGATATTTTTTTTACTAGAAAAGCCTATACATCGAACACTGCTTACTCAATGTCAACTTTCTTATTATTAATAAAAATATTGAAAATATACTGCCACAAAAAAAATAATAATATGAATGAAAGATTCATCTTTCCACAGCTTATTTGTAATTTTTGATGAAATTAATATCGTCAAATTTAAATTAAACACCAATCAGCATGAAAACTGTGTAACTTTTTTTTCGAAACACCACGTATATGCTTTCTTCTTTTTTCGTACGAGGATTTTTAAATTCAAAGGTGGGTTTATATTCTGAATTTAGAGAGCGGTGAAGGTAGAGCTATTTTTAAGTTTTTAAGGAGAATCTGGTTTATGGTGTAACTTCGTCTGATCTTGTTTGAATACATCGAACTTTATATCCTACAAATATTAATCTTCGTCGAAGAGTATGAAGATCAAATCAAATCTTGTTAGACAGAAATTTGAAATTTTTACGTGTATATGTTGTTAATAAATATATACAATTTTTGTACTTCATTGTTATTTATGAATTTATTACTGTCATCAAGTGCATTTATTATTTGTCATATTGACTCGTTTAAATACATTGTTTCTCAACGTTAAAAAAAATTAAATATTATTGTCATAAGAGTAGGACATTACACCTCTGAATAATATTATTAATTTAGTTCATTTTTAGCTAGTTTATTGTTGTTTTTTCCTTCTGCAATATCAACGTAAAATGTAAGAAAAACAATGCAGTACAAAAGATTTTGCAGTTTTTACATTAATAATGAAGTATTAATATTCCTATAGAAAATACTGTTTCTAAATTGTATAAAAATGTAACTTTATAAAAGATCATTTATAATAATGTTTAGCTACAACGAAAATTGCTGTTACTAATTAATTGTTCTTCCACTGAGTTCAATTAACCAGAAAATTCGAGTTTTCATGCTTATAATAACAGGCTTTTAATTAAATTTTGAATAATTACCACTAGGATCACAATATTTAAACTTAAAAATAATAATGATAGATTGACTGTAAATAAATATAATTCTAATAATGTGAATAACACTTCCAAATATATATTATAAAAAGAACAAAAAAAAGAGAAAAATTCAACAGTGCAGGAATTACAAGTTATCAGAATATGAAAATCAGATTGAAAGTTTTATTAAGAGCGTGAAAACTTGAATTTTCCTTGAAATTAAGTTCAAACTTGAATTTAAACAATCACAATGGAGCATCAAAAACTTGCATCAAATTCCGTTGCAGTAAAAAAATATTTTATGAGTCAAACTTTAATTTACGAGCAGTTGTTATAAAAACAGTGATAATTACGTAAAAATTGCAAAGTCTATCTTTGTTCTTTCACCACGATACTCACGAGGAAAAACTACTGTCCGCAGCGACAAACTAACTAAAAATACAGTGGACTTAAAATTTTTTCCAGCGGTGCACACATGTTAGATATCGTTTCGAAAGTAGTCTATGCCGTAGGTAATTTACTGTCGAAGTCGTTCTGGGAACACATGTTTGCCAGAGGTGAATAATAGATTGTTTCGTAACTATCTCTGACTTGCATTTTCAAAATTCAAGTTAAAAAGCTTTTTAGGGCGATATTTCCACTGACACGATATTTCGCGTACCGAGAAATCACAGTTACACGTGTGTTGAAACGCGATGTTATTACTCATCACGTGGTGCGTTTCAAAATACAGAAAATCAGACGCAGTTTCATGACATAAAACATTACAAAATGGTGCTTATGCTATATCAATTCAAAGCTTGAAGTTCAATTAAAATTCTTTTTTAAACTTTCCCTTAGTATTCCATATGTGAAATGAAAGATTAATTATTAAATAATGCACATCAAATAATTTTGAAACTTAAAAACCTGACACAGCATCGTAACATAAAATACTACAAAATGGCACTTATGCTATAATTCAAAGCTTAAAGTTCAATTAAAATGTTTTTTTAAACTTTCACTATTCCATATGTAAAATGAAAGATTAATTATAAGCAATGCATATTAAATAGTCAATTTCAATAATATTTATGCTGTATCAATATAAAGCTAGAAGTTCAATAAAAATGTCTATTTAAGTATTTCCTAGCTATTTTCCATATAAATTGGAAGATCGATTATTAGAACAGACAATGCATATCAAATAGGCAATTCCAAAACGTAAAAATCTAGATCGATTTCGTAACAAAACTATTTCCATATGACACTTATATCACATTAATGAAAGTTCAAAGTTCGAGAAAAATATCACAAAATGGCAGATATTTAAGAGTGCATTTGATGCACTTCATACATGAAACATCACTACTTCAAACAAAATCGTATAACTCATTTGCAGTTTAATAATTTACTAACAAACAGTAATAGTATTAAAAACCCCTCGAATAATCCTTTGAAGTCGATTTGAAATATATCTGTCGAAAATCGTAACCGTCGCTAAAATTTATGACAAACAACACTGCCAGGAAAATAACAACACTATCTCACCTACGCGCTAAAAATTGTTTAACAAACAAAAGGTAACTGAACACAAAAATAAACAACGTTTCGACCGGAGCAGAGATAGGAAAACTGGGTAACAACAACCTTGGCAGTAGAGCGACTAAAAATATGAATTCGTTTAGCGTACCAGGGGGTTCGTTTCGCGTTAAAGGCCGCATTTGGCCGTGTTCCAAACGATGCTCGCAAAAAAATGAACGAACAAAATAAAAAATATCTTTCCCCCTACCGGTGGCTTCGTTTCATTCTGCTTCTGCGGAGTTCATTTCGATCCGCAGCGTATTCGCGGAATGTGTTCGAGTAAATGATTCGTGAACGATCAGGAGACGCAAGGGATGGAAAATCTGGTGTTTGGCCAGACTCGTTTCATTTCACGATAATTATCAATTCTTACGAAACGTTTCTTAAAACTCTTGTCCTTTGGCAAATGACGGGTAAAAACGGGACTGCCAAGTGCAAACCTTTCGATGAAAATGAAAAACGATAATACTGGCTGATTTTATCTTCTAACATTTTCTGGACCAACCATCACAGGTGAAGCTGTATCCAAGGTTTCGTGCAGTGTATTGATAAGTGGAAAAGTGGAAATGGTATCGATATCGAGAAAAAGTGGAAACTAGGAAGAAAACGGACCTTGAAAACAGAGTTGGCTGGATGATGGATGTCACCTGAGCCAGATAGTCCTCCGCGGAGCAGCCTTGAGAGAAGATTGTAGCGACCATAAGTGGACCATATGTCTTCTGGTGCGTTCGACAGCGTAGGATTTCTACGAACAAATCATCCACCTTCAAAAATATTCCCTCTTCTGCAAGACATGAAATTTTAACCCTTGAACAGCTCTCAGGCAGTCAAAATTAAAATTTGATTTGTCAGACAGTAACAACTAGAATTTAACTTCTGAGATAGCAACGATTACATCTGTGTTAGTAAAAATTAGAATTTAATTTTGAATTCTACATATATTATTCTCACATCCTTTTTGTCTTATTCTTACAAATTCAAATACTTGACTCAATGAAAATAAAATTGTAACGTGGTAAATAAAATTGTGAGGTGGATCTCGAGGATTAATATTAGTGACACGAGAGCGATATTTTTTCGATTTCTTACCCTTTGAGGAATTTGTAGATTCTCGTGTCGTCGGAGTCGAGTATGGCTTTCACGTAGTAGTAGGAATAATTCGACATGTTCTTGATAAAGATGCTGAGGTAAATATAGCCAACAACCGCACGGAATTACACCGTAAGGCGCGAGATTCTCGAAAGGGCGGCAAGAAACGAACTGTTGGTCGAAAACTACACACGAATTGTCGTCTGGTACCCCTTCTTCTGCTACTTCTTCTGCTTCTTCAACGTTTCATCGGTGCTTGCTTGTCCGCCTGTCGGTAGGTTTACTTCGTATTATGCTTACCTATATTTTCAGATGCCCACACGTGTGTTGAACTGGCCTGGGTTACCGAGGAAAATTCGTATCACCAAGATGACAATGTTATTTCTGTTCTTTGGTTGAGAACGTTTCTAATGCTCCAATTGTGTCGGATTTTGATCTACTACCATTGAAATCACTGGACTGTTAAGTCGTTACGCTCTTGACTTATTAAACTTGACTTGAGCTCTTGAGTTATTAAACTGTCGTTCTCTCCATTTGTTGAGTCATTAAATATACCAGGGACTGTGTTATCAAGATTTCGTGTTCTTAGAATTTAGGTATTTGAATTAATTTGTTAATGAGTACTTAGGCTTTTACTGATTTAATAATTTACTATTAATAATAGTTTAATTCAGTAAATTAAGTACTTGATAGTTTTTTCATAATTTAAATATTGGTTTAGTAAGTTATTAATGTGAGTACTTAAAAATTTAATAATTTACTAGCATGAGTTTTCAGGTACTTAGAAACTCAAGATTTAATTAATTTTTGATATTGAATAATTTATGAATTTAAGTACTTATCAGCTTGATAACTTAATGATTTATTAATTTGATTATTCAAGTACTTACTGACTTAATAATTCATTAGTTTTCACGTTACGTAATTAAAATTAATTATTAAGTAACCTCCTAACTTAATAATGGAAGTACTTGATAACTTAATAATTTGAGTACTCAAGTACTAAGAAACTCAATAACTTAATAATTTCACAGCATAATAACAATGTAAGTACTTATTGTTACCAACTTACCATAATAATTTTACTATTTGATAATTTCATAACCAAATTACCAACCAATTTTACCAAATTAACTTCTCCAGAAAAATTCCATAAACTCTCTGAAATACTAAAATCACTAAATATAATTCATGTTACAAAACCCGTACTCAAATTGTGCGAATAAAAACATAACACCAGAATTTTCCACAAACATGTCTTTATTACGTTTTACGTACAGGTATATGGTGGTTGACTTTCATACGCTGCGCGCACGTAAAGTACGTCGTCGTTGTAAGAAAAATAAAAAAGGGCCTGTGCTCTTTTATTTATTATTATTATTATTTTTTTTGTTCTTTTAAATCTTCGTTTTGTTTTGCGATTCGAAAACTTTACCTGCCCATTTGCGTTTCATTTCTTTTTCGCGACAGCGATCGTATACAACGAGATCGATGTTAAACAAACCGACTTTCCACCAACCCGTCGTTTATCTTCTTGGTTAAAACAACGAGTAATCAACGAGGTAGACAAGAGGGGATACCTTAATTAATTATTTCATGTTTTCTCTTTTTTTTTTTTTTTTTGTTTCTTTGTTTTCGTTCGTCAACAGTCAGGTAATCTTCACACCCTTCAGTTAAGTTTTGCTGAGACGTTACGATCGTTGTCCGTTGATATTGTTAAAAAAAAATGGTAATTTATCAAGAATCGAAGGCGATCCGACGTGAGCCTTGTCTAGAATCTTCTCGTAAATATACATACATTATACAAAGTTTTATAGGTGTGTGTATAGAAAGAACGCCGACGGGCGTATATATTTTTTTTTTTCCCTTTCGTGTAAATTAAGTCTTGTGTATAGTGTATTGTCTCTCTCTCTCTCTTTCTCTCTGTCTTTCTCTCTCTCTCTGTCACACTCTCTCTCACTCACTAAAACTTCTTCTACGTGTAGTACATCGTTTTGCAATCTTAAAAAAATGTTCCTTACAATGCGGCCCGCGACTCTGACGATCGTCCTGCGTACTTTGTTAAGGACAAAAAAGACCCCGACGTTATCTGTAGTTATCCTCCTGCAGGGTTTGTACCGACGTATAACAGCTGATAACGACTATATCTACATAGTTTCTCTCGATAATTTATAATACTTATGTATTTATATATATATATGTGTGTGTGCGTGGAATGTGTTTGTTAATGTTCGGTGTGATAGTTGCTCTAAGACTTAACTGTCTTAACCCTTTCGTTTGCTTATCAGACACGACGATAATATGTTCACGTTTTTACATACATGTAGATATTTGTATACAGGATGTCCGGGAAAAATATTCTTCACAGAAAACGGATTTGAAAAGTCCTTTGTCGTTTTGCGATCGGAACTTTCGTTCTCGAGATATAAGAGTCTGTCTACGCCATTTTAAATTCATTTCGAACAAATCTATTATAGTAATATGTAATAGTAGATTAGACTTACAATAATATGTAATAATAAATTAGCATTAGCAACATTTTTTAGAGCATACACTATCAATAACTGGGTACAATTATTTCCAATTTGTGTTTTACGATCAGCTTCCGTGGATATACCCGTGTGAACCCCGTAGCGCTACGGGGCCGAAAGTCGAAGGTCCAATTCATATCTTTAGAACGAAGCGTCCTATTGCAAAACTACAAACGACTTTTCGTAACCGTTTTCTATGAAGAATCCGTAGTTTTCATGGGATATTTAAAGACCGCCTATATATCTCGTGTACGCGAGTGGGAGAGAAGGATTTAGTTGAATTTAACAACGGACGGTCTCAAGCTCGTGAATGGTTTCGCAGTTATAGCGACTCTATGGACCGTCCATTTAGTAAACGCAATTAAACACTTCCCTCTGGTTATGGACGAAAATGGCTTCTCGTCGAGAAGCACGCATATATCAGGCGGCAACATTCATCGTTTTCCGATTTACAGGAGTGTCTCCTCGGAATAGACGCGACGCGAGCATTCTTCGTCTCGTATCCACAGAGACGACGAGGAATCCACGATACGGATCGTCGTCGTGACGCCGGTTATCGTCGCGGATCGTCGCAACGATTTGACGGTGGTTGCTCGTGTCGCAACAATGACGGCCGGGGAGTATTGTCACTCCCCTTTGTACAAATCTCAGCAGGAGCATTCCTCTTCCCTCGGTAGCTGGTGACCCAGAGAATCCTTCGTGTGAAGAACAGAGAGACGATAGTTCCATCATACATAGAACTGCGGTGAAACCAATTCAGGGATAAGCACATTGTTGGAGTCATTGGATGTAAACGACATCGAGTTTCAGATGGCGGTACTTGACATTATGAGGATGAATACCTGTAGATTCTTCGTGTTGAAACGATTAGAAAAGTTCTTTACCGTTTTGCGATCCGACGCTTACGTTCTGAGATACGAGCATTTGAATGTTGCACGATTTTTGAGAGCTAGAGGCGCCATGGCGCCAGCGATCAGCTGATCACGTGATTATATACACATTACAGACACTGTTAAATAAAGGGAGGATTACTGCTCATTTTTCTCGTAGCCTAACTAATACTATCAAACTTATTTTACACATAACATGTATTGTCACGTGATCAGCTGATCGCTTGGCGCCATGGCGCCTCTAACACCCCGGAAGTCAGGTGTCAAATTTCAAACGCTCATATTTCGAAAACGGAGCGTCGGATCGCAAAACGGTAAAGAACTTTTTGGTTCATTTTAACCCATAGAATCTACTGTTCAAAGGACAATTATAAAACATATACTAACTACATCTCGCATCCTATAAAACACAGATGCAAGTCGTGTAGTTATTAAGGGATCTGTTTAATTTATTAAATAAGAATGATGAATTACCTTTTTAATCTCCATACTTCCAGGCGTGCTCGAACGTTGCGGAGGTGGAGAAAACGCAATTTTCTCGTATGGTATCGTACCACGACACAGTGCACTAGGATCCAAACTGAGTGCAGCTTTCAGAGCATTTTTCTTTAACATTCCGTTAACGTTAGCGGTATTCGTGTTTAGGCCAGTGTGACTAGGGGAGCAGGTACGAGTGATCGGCGACGAATTCGTCGTGTCAGGCGGTGTATCTGAGGAAGCAACGATCAGGGAATCCGAGTTCGTGTCTGTCACGCTGTCGTTACCGTTTCTTCTGTCCACGTCGGATACATCGTTCGTGCTACTTCCACGACTCTCGGTCTTTGCTGGACGGTTGTTACCATTGTCTGCGACTCCTAACTTACCGCTATTTTCGATGTCCGTTGAAGTTCGATGTACGCTTTGCTCTTCGCGACTTGAGTCGTCTCCTTTTCGCTTCTTCTGTAAACACAAGTCCTTAATTAGGTAACTTTAATGATATAAGTACTGCAAAATGGCACTCGTTTGGAGGCCTTAGGCAATTCTAAGAGTGTTTTTCTTTTGTACCTAACTAAAATTCCCTAATTTCTAAATTTTAAGTTACCTCTTAAATTCGGAATTATCAACGAAACGTACCTCCGTGTGATCATTTTCATCGCCACTAAAATTATGACTCGTGTTTTGCTCAGACGTGTCAGAATTAGAACCATATGGATTGTTCTGAAATCGCGGTCGCAAACAATCTGCAGTTTGCACTGAATTCTTCTCGTTTGCATTTGCTCTAACCGTATTTTCGTTTCCAGGATTCGAAGGATTGTTATTAGCAGCAGCAAGCGTCAATCGCTGGATCGCCGAACGTGGATCGATGAATTTTGGCTGCATGTACCCGCAAGCATCCAGCTACAAAAGCAATTAACATAAGGACTCGTGCAACGAGGTATAATAATTACACTTACTTCCGATTGTACGTTAATACACTCCGTTTCCGGATCCGGCCTCATAATCGTTATTTCACGATCACAGATCGGTAAAATATCAAACTTAGGCGTTGGGTGATTTATGACATCTGGATCCTGAATATAAACGTTCCTCGTCACACCGATATCAATTTACGTGATCTTATAATTTGTATAATTTTTATTTTAGAATTACCTGCAAACAGTATCCAAGTCTTTCGACGATGGTCGCGAAACTGGGTCTGTCCTCGGGTCGAGGATGCCAGCAGCGGGTCATTATTCCGTAAATAGGATCAGGACACCCCACAGGCTTTTCCAAACGACCCCCTGACGTTACCATTGTCATAGCTTCCCGATTGGTGCACCCCGTGTACGGAATATAACCGAACGACATGATTTCCCATAACAACACGCCGAATGCCCTGCAAGCAGAGATTAGTACAATGTGATCCTCAGAAGGGTCTTGAAATTATCAGCTCACCAGACATCCGTCTTCGTGGTGAATACTCCGTCCAGGAAACTTTCTGGTGGCATCCATTTGATGGGCAACATGGCTTTGCCTCCTTTTCTGTAATAGTCGCTTCTGTAAATGTCCTTGGCCATGCCGAAGTCTGCGATCTTCACTGTCCGATCGGGTCCTTTGCTGGTGAGCAAACAGTTCCTTGCTGCTATGTCCCGGTGGATGAAACGAGCCTCCTCCATGTATTGGCAACCCATGGCGACGTCGTAGGCGCACATGATCAAATCCACCATCGTCAACGAGGTGGGCCGGTCCTGCCAAAACGGGAATAACTCATGCAGTCCATTCACGTTTGCCATAAAAACAGTCCTGTTTCAATTGTAATCGAGAATGATATACAGTTAATGGAAAATCAAGATCTCAGTTATATTGTCAGAGATTCAAAATAAGGTCACATTCAATATCTTCCAAATAGAGTTTCAGACTTATACAAGTCATATTTATATTGGTTTGTTAGATGTAACCACGAATCCTTCGAAACGTTTCACCTTAAATAGTGTTTGGGTGTAACATTAAAAGAAGCAAGAATTAGGTATTTTAATTTAGAACTGAGGATGTGTGTTATTACACAGCAGGGTCTCAGAGTGTTAAACGAAACTGTGCTCGATTTGAAAGATAATTAAAATGATCAGTTTTACTGATACATACCGTATATTTTTAAGATAATACTTGCGATTGTAAATAAATATACTTTGTTATTTACGTTATTAATTATTTATACGTTTAATATGTATTAATCATTGGTAAACAATTTTTCCAATCATATGTTTTCAGTAGGTTTATAGCGATAAAAGTGTATGAATACTTACCACGCGTGGTCTTTCTTCGCGAAGAAAATTCTTCAGGTTCCCGCCTGCGAGTAGTTCTAACACGATGTATTTGGGATTTTTATCGAACGAAACTCCGACAAATTTTACTATATTAGGATGATTGAATTTGCTCATGATCAGCGCTTCCATCATGAAATCAGCTTCTGTTTGAGGCCTGGATGAACATGGTATACTCTTCACGGCTATTGGCAGCTCACCTTGGTGTCCGAGCTTGTAAACACCTTGAAATACTTCTCCGAAAGCACCTTGTCCGAGGGGTCTATGACATAAATTCATTTTTTGGTTGCTGTATAGACCCTAATACTTTGATAATGTCAATGTTCATCAAATTCACAACTTTTGTTTAGTTTCATTTGTAAAAATACTCCGTTTGAAAGCGTAATTCGTACATTTTTAAAATTATAATTGTACTGTGTATACAAAAAGTGTATAAAATGGCATCGTTCATAAAAAGGAGTACAAAAGTCATTTACTACTTTGCAATACGAAGCTCAGTTTTCGAAATATAGGAGTTCGAAGATTGTACGTTCGAATTCCGTGGCGAGGAGCCCCGTAGCGCGCTACGGGGTCCACCCGCGTACCTCCACGGAATCTTCCGCTCAGATCATACTCACTTCACCAAAGTGATGTCTTCCCTGGGTATTTTCTTCAAATCCTTAAAACTATATAAATTCCCAGCGAACTCGTAATTAGGATTGAATTCCGTCATCATAGTATCAGAGACAGCGCGTAAAGATGTTAACTCGGTACCATTACCAAACATAACTTGTCTTCGACGTAACAATTCTTTCCGATTCTGATAACGGTTATCTAGAAACGAAGCACATGATCCAAGAAATCTGCATTACACGAAATCACATACGTTCATATAACAAATTTCTTACAAAGCAGTAGGCAAAGAGCAGTGAAGGCAAGAAATAGACCACTAACGCTAATGACTATGAGCCAGATAATGAATGTCTGCTGAGTAACCTTGGAATCATCAGCCACTATAAACAGAATTACATTATAACATTAAACTGCAATAGTGTTTATAGCAGGGTAGTATTCGTTTTATACTCACCGACGCATGATCTGGAATCATTGCTCAGTAACCAGCCCGGAGGACAAAGACACTTTGTCTCGCTCAGGTACTCATCAAGAGCGACGCAACGGAAGTCGCAACCGCAGCCACTGATAGCAGGAATAATGTAAACCTCTCCAGGACCATGATTTATTCCTGGCCGGAAGTGAACGTGCATAAGCTCACGGCTGGCATAGGAGTAACCGCCTTCACCGTTGCTGGGTTCTTTATGGCCCGTATCACCACCTAGACCATCGTACTCACGGTAATTTATTGAGAAATCAGTTCCTTGCAATGAAGTTTAATTTGTCATTATTATAATTTTAGGGAGTCTGGAGTTTAGAGAGAGATCTGGAAGTCTTAAGATGTCTGGAAGTGGATTCAAAAGAAACAGATCCTATGAAGTAATAAGAGAAACCATAGAAATTCTTGGAGATATTAGAGATTTTATAATACATAGATATATTTATACAAATATGTAGAGACTCATTTCTGAGTAATTTTAATCAGAATCATCTAAGTTTAGAACATTATATTATTCGCTAATAGAATTCAAAACTGTACGTCGCTAAACTCTGTTAGCGCCCTGTTAAAAGGGTGAAAATCGTCTGATAAAAATAGACTCACCTATATAGCCGCCCCCACCACCTCCAGTGCGACATCCACCACCCCCACCACCGAATCCTCCATTTCCGTGACTCTGATTTCCAGGACTGCAACCAATTCCTCCTACACCACCCCGAACCAGGGATGTGCCAGCGGAAGTTCGTTGACCCGAAACGTTACTCGATGACCCGTTCCACCCACCACCAGGGCCACCTGTGCCACAGAGATTTACGTAATTAACACAGTTTCCAAACAGTTATGACCGAACGTGGACGGATGCAAATTACTGCAATGAACATGCGAAGCAATTAAATAAAACGCGTGCTCGAATTCTCGAATTGCTCTCGTGAAAAATATTGTTAGGAATAATTGAAGTATTCCGGGGATACGCGTTTCAATTTATTTTCATTTTTTTTTATCAAGCATAGTTTTCAGTTTTGTATTGTATACAATGTGTATTGTAACAGAAAATACTTCGATTATTTCTAACAATATTTTTCACGAGAACGAAAATTCGAAACAGCACACGTTTGGTGTGTATAAAATCAATATCGTTAGCAAACTTTCCGTAACTGTATATTTAAAAGGTAGATAAAGAGCAATTGTTTTGGACATTTTTGATCCTGTACAATGTTTATTTATTTTTGGGGCAATTTATGTATGACATCAATATTAAAAATAAAATAAATTAAATTAGAGTTCAAGGGTTAAACGGTGAAATATTACAACCCCAATTTCGAGGGCTATTTTCATCCTTTAAATATAAGTATGTGTCTCTAAAGAAATATGTGTTCAATACTGTATATTATATTAAATTTTGTGGATCATTTTTTATTACGTATTAGAATATGTCTGAAAGGTTATTTACCTGCGTCCGACGAAAGAGCGGCGCCGGAAATGGGTGGCCTTCCGGGAGGAGCAGCACCTCGACCATGTTGAAGCCCATTATCGACAAATTGTCCGAAACCTATACCACCCCCACCGGCTGCAATCAGTACCGGATGTTGTTCTTGATTGTTTTTTAACTGAAACACATAAACACATAAATATAAAGGATTATTATTTTATCGCTTTAAGGATATTTATTTACCGTAAAGATATAGGTTGCTCCTCCACCGCCACCTCCGCCATCTCTAATCTTGATTTTTCTTACTTCGTGTACTTTGGAAGCACTTCCAGATGGTAGAGATAGTCCATATGACTGGTTACTCTGACAACTGTTTATACTCAGTCCTAAATTCTGAAAATTCAACAATTTGTTGTAGATACTATGATTTATAAAGGATTGTTAATTAACAGCATAAACAATAATTCTCTACGCAGGTGCGTCATTCACAGCTAATTTATTGATACAATTCTGGGACAAATAAAGAATAATTCTTACTTTGGGACACGCATCAGTTCCTGGTTGTCCGATCATGAAATATAATTGTTCACCCTTCTCCATTTCGATTACTCCGCGAACAAGAGCACCCAGGGCGCTTCCCATACCACTGGAACCCTTTCCTCCTCGAGCACCCGTTGCGATTAATCTAAATTCATAATAAAGTAATCGTATTAATAATAATACATTTTTAATTACATTATACAAGCAGAGGTGTATTAGTCGAATCTGAAGTTTCTTTGGTTTATAGAAATATAGAGGGAGAACTTTTCATCCTGTAATTTTACAAACATGTACATGTGCATATATGTATATTTGAAAAATTCAAATTTCTAAATTTTCAAGTTTTTGGTATTCCACTCTCAAATTGTACAGGTTCAAAATTTCTGAATTTCTGAATTTCTGAATTCCCAAATTCTTAAATTTCTTAATTACTAAATTATTGACATTTCTATATTTTGAAATTTTTTAATCTACAAATTCCCAAATATCTCAATTTGAAAATTTGATAGTTTAAAAATATATTTGATTTATTTGTCACTTTATTCGTTTATTTATTTTCACCAATTTTACCTGTAGAAACCCAGATTTACTCTTCTGTATAATTTTATGGAGTTATGTGGTTTATGTTCTTACGTATAATATCCTCCACGAGGTGCAGTCCATCGTTGAACGCCATTTAAATTATAGGAAAATGAATCTTTCAGTTCCGGTGGAGGTACCATTAATTCTATGCCAGTTTTGTTATATTCTTCACTACATAGTTCCAGTGTGGGACCTGCTCTTCCTGTTGCACCGCAAGTAGTGATTTTTATGACTGAAAATAAAATTAGAAATAATTTTTTAAATAAGTAAATTAACGTTTGAAATAAATTATGAGAATAACTTAATTTTGGAGATAAATTCTTGAAAATTAAATTTTGGGGGGTAAATTCTTGAAAATAAATTAATTTTGAGGATTAATTCTTGATAAAGAATTTTGAGAATAAATTCTGAAGAAATAAATTTTCTAAATAAATTAATTTTGGGAATAAATTTAATTTGATAAGATTTTCGATGTTTCATAAAATACAAACCAGTTTCGGTAACAAAATCCGCGTGTTGATTAGGAATCCTCTCCGAATCAATAACAGGATTGTAATAATCGAATTCTCCAACAACTTCCGCTGGAACTCCTAATCGATTACAAGAAACTGAGTAATATTTTGAACAAAGATGAAACGGACTATTACTATTAAATATTAATTATTTTTGTCTCGAAGAAGACAGTGTAGTTTTGGTTATAAAATGATTTAGAAGTTTACCAATTCCAAAGCACTCGGGACTCAAAGAAAAATCGTCGATTGCCACGTCACCTTTCGAAGACAATCCTCTGCTTGCTTCAAATTGCAAAAAATACCTGAAAAAATATGATTTCATGCATCGTATGTATCGTTTTAATGATTTGAGAAAATTTATGATGGTGTCAGCATTTTCTAAGATTTGAAAATCTGAAATTTCTGAATTTTCAAATGCTTCAATTTTTAAATTATCGAATTTTGAAATTTTCAAGTTTTTACGTTCTCAAATTTTCAAATTTCTATGCTTCTAAATCTTCAAACTTTCAAATTAGAAAATGTCTATTTCTCTAAATTGTTAAATTTCCAAACTGGAAAATTTGTACACCCCTAAATTTCTAAATTGCCATATTCCAAAATTTCTAAATTTCCATATTCCAAAATGTGGAAACTTAGAAAGTTGAAAATTTGAATATAATGAAAGATTTGAAAATTTGAAAAACGATTTCTAAGTTTCCAAGTTACCAACTTTCCAAATTCCTAAATTAACAAATTTTACATCCATACTCCTAAATTTACAAATTTTCAAATTTCCTCATCACTGTAGTACATATATTTTGCTTTCAAACCTGTATCTAATATTCGGCAATTTGACAGTGTGATTATACCACATGTCACCCTTATCGCCATAAGACCACCATAAAGATTCGGAGTGGTTCTGATGTGGTTTCACTTGAACCAAGTATAATCCAAGGGAACCACTGTGTGCTCCAAATTGATGAGAAAAGAAACGTACCTAAACAATCGTACAACAGAAATCAAAAAGATATGCTATGGGTTAATTAATAATAAAATATGTTGTTTAACAAAAACACTTACTTGACAAGTTCCATAATAAGAACTGTTTTGATCGCTACTGTACGGAGGTGTAGGATTGTATAGTGGACTTTCAATAGTTCCACGACTACCATACTGCCCTGATTTCGACATATCTACGTAAGCATACGTTCCTGTTGGTCAAAATGTATAAACATTAATATTAGTGAATATTAACAAATTTTAATACAAATAAAAAATATCGAAAGTATTTATCTAAAATCGTTTATCTTTGAACTTGCATGATTTTAAAACATTCAATAATAATATTTAACAATGAATACCCAAATTATATCTAAAGACTGTAGCCATCCAAAAAGATCTGTATATTTTAATAGATATGTTACTTTTAAATATTTAGTGACAAAGTAATAATCAATGATCGAGTAGGTCTAAAAATTCCAATTAATGTCATCCCTCCCTAAAAGAGCAACTCAGTGATAAAATTACACATACCAAAATTACATCTAAAAGTATTAATTGTCCATACCATCACACAACTGTAACAACTCAGAAAAAAACTAATCTTTCTATAAAATATGATCCCTTTTACAATCTAACTACTATACCTATAGTAACCTAACTATAATATATTTCATGTGACTTTTGACATCGCTCATTGAAAACGATTGTTACGCAAGCTAACCGTTTAAGTGCTATAAATTTTCCACGAAATTGGAAACATACCAGACTCATTACGGTAGGTATGATCAATTCTAGGTCCAGTTTTCTCCGACGGTGTGGAACCTTGATGGAGGGTCCAATTTAAAGGTCTTCCTGGTACGTTTCGCCAACCGCACCATCCGTGCTCGAAATTGCATCTGGCATTCTCTGGTATTTTGTCTGAAACTCTCCTCAATTATAATCTTGCCATGTTATATATTCGACTTGGGGAGTAATAGAAATAATTTGACAATTACCACAGACGAGATCCTCGTCTTTGCCGTTCGGACAGTTTTTTGTTAGGTCGCAGACATGTATTCTGTCTATACAGAAATCATCCGTGCAACGGAACGTGACGTTGGTGCATGGTGTTCTTGTCTGTAGTAATTCTGCAAACAAGATATATCCCACGTTTCTTTCCTTCGGTACATTATTTTATTCGGAATTAATTTATTTCGAATTTTCAATGCTGCAAGAACTATTTTTCTGAGTGCACAGAAAAGGTCAAAATAAAGGTCTCATATTTTACAAAGAACTTTTATGGAAACAGCTTTTGTAAAATTTTTATTTTTTTATTTTTTCAACTTGAAATGATTGAAGGTAGTTTTAGCGTTCAGCTCACTTTCACCCCTTACACCATTTTGTCTCTGGTTCAAACTCAGCACTTGACTTTAATTTACTTTTCAACAACGAATATTTGGAGTTCAAGTTCAATAATTTTCATAGACGATTATATATTGACATAACATTTTAACTTTCTTTTTAAGTCATAGTGCAAGGGGTTAAAGAAGTTATAATTTTACGAATTTTTCACTTTCTTCATTTTCCACATTTTCTAATTTATAATAGTTCTCTGTAAGTTTGTTTTTAATCATTTAATTTGTAATAATAAAATACACACATCTTGTCTCAATCCAAAAGGTTCAAACATTAGTGAAGAGGCATTAGTTAATTCAGTAATTTATGAAATCAACATTTAAGGGTTTAAAAATTGACTTTCGAGAAACTAGAAAATTTCTAAATGTATAATATAAAGTTTGAGAAATTGAAAACTATGAAACTTGCAAACTTTGAAATTTATAAAAGTAAGTCGAAACTTCAAAAATTTATTATCCAGAATTTTAATGATCCTATTTGGAAATGTGAGAACTGAAAGTTTATGAATTCAGGAACTTCTTTCAGTGAATTTAAAGCCTCCTTCAGATATACTCCTCATTTCTCATAAAAATGATATTTAATAAACTAGTTTCGAAATGATTGATCCATAAGTAATATTTTTTGTAAACAGAAATATTTACCCGGGAAGCAGTTAATTAGACGGATGTTGTCGACACCGATGCTAGAGTTAGAATAAGGTAACAGGAACTCTAGCAATAACTGATGAGGTTGTTTAATTGCACCCAGGTTAAATTGCATTACACGCCATCTGTAATACACCATATATGCAACGTGCATTCGATAAATGTTATTATAATAATTGACGAAAAAATTACTTTGCTTGGTTGTTTCCGGGCTTCTCCGCGGCAATGGAACTTGTGTTATTTGTAATTATGAGCAACTTGATAGCACCATCTCTCATTTCGACTTGGTACAATGACAATTCTAATACGCAACTAGACCCAGTTGGTGGAATGTTGACAGACACCAGTTGGGTCTTTCCTCCGCCAGTGTACCATAAGAAATGCCCTAACAAAGTGGAAAATTACAGATCACTTTTTTATAACTTAAGGTTACTGTAGCTTCTACTTTATTATACTGCTTGAGTGCATTACTGTTAGGTCATTTTATCTTTTTGCTCTGATCTGTTACTTAAATTACTTGCTTTTGGTGCTAGTGAAATAGTTACTATTAACAAAATATTTATTATTACATTTTACTATTAACAAAATAGTTATTATCACATTTTACTATTAACAAAATAGTTGTTACATCTTACAATTACCAAAATAATTATTATTAAATTTTTTGAAGCGATATTTTATATTTCACCCACCTCTAGAAAAATCCCTCGGACACAGGTGAATTAATAAAGGAATAAATTTTGAAAAAAAAAAGTTTACCTTTTTCCGACTTTGTAGCATCCGTGCTAGGTACGTATTCTCCTTTACTGAGCGGTGTGATTCTTTTAAAGCCTTTTTCATTCCAGGCCCAATCGCAGCTGGTCTCGAAATCGCAATGGCCGAGTTCAACCGCTCGGCTCAAAACGATCTGTATATCGTTGGTCCCGCGCGGCATCTTCTCTTTCCAGTAACAACAGGTGCCGGTGATATAGCAAAGAGTAAGGAGAATTCGTAACAATTGGTTGCCAAACAGATGGAATTCACTCTGGCAACAGTGCTTTAGTCGTCTCGAATTAGCGGTCAACACCCTAGACGTACCTCTGATCATTACTCCCTGTTTTCCTCGCGATACCGCTCGATATATCCTGAAACATTTTTATACATGGCAGAGATGTTTTATTTCATTATTTCCCAAATTTTCAAATTCCAAAATTTTCAAATTCCCATATTCTCAAATACCCAAATTCCTAAATTTCCAAATTCCCATATTCCCATATTCCCAAATTCCCAAATTCCCAAATTCCCATATTCCTAAATTTCCAAATTCTCAAATCCCTCTATTCGCAAAATTCCAAATCCAAAACCCCAAATTCCCAAATTTCCAAATTCCAAAATTCTCAAATTCTCAAATTCCCATATTCTCAAATTCCCAAATTGCCAAATTCCCAAATACCCAAATTCCCAAATTCCCAAATTCCCAAATTCCCAAATTCCCAAATTCCCAAATTGCCAAATTCCCAAATTCCCAAATTCCCAAATTCCCAAATTCCCAAATTCCCAAATTCCCAAATTCCCAAATTGCCAAATTCCCAAATTCCCAAATTCCCAAATTCCCATATTCCTAAATTTCCAAATTCTCAAATCCCTCTATTCGCAAAATTCCAAATCCAAAACCCCAAATTCCCAAATTTCCAAATTCCAAAATTCTCAAATTCTCAAATTCCCATATTCTCAAATTCCCAAATTGCCAAATTCCCAAATACCCAAATTCCCAAATTCCCAAATTCCCAAATTGCCAAATTGCCAAATTCCCAAATTCCCAAATTCCCAAATTCCCAAATTCCCATATTCCTAAATTTCCAAATTCTCAAATCCCTCTATTCGCAAAATTCCAAATCCAAAACCCCAAATTCCCAAATTTCCAAATTCCAAAATTCTCAAATTCTCAAATTCCCATATTCTCAAATTCCCAAATTGCCAAATTCCCAAATACCCAAATTCCCAAATTCCCAAATTCCCAAATTCCCAAATTCCCGAATTCCCAAATTCCCAAATTCCCAAATTCCCAAATCCCCCTATTCGCAAAATTCCAAATCCAAAACCCCAAATTCCCAAATTCCAAAATTCTCAAATTCCCATATTCCCAAATTCCCAAATTCCCAAATTCCCATATTCCCAAATTCCCAAATTCTCAAATTTCTATATACTAACTAGACTGCATTATATAGCCAATATTAAATTGACTGTACACTATCAAAGAATTGATTAGTAAAAAGTAACTATCTCGATTTTTTAATTTTCGAGGTGAAACGAGAAAGGAATTGATAAGGTTTCATTACCGCGAAACCACAAAAGCTGTTGCTACAATTAAATCCGTGGTTCAAATTGTTCTTCTGAACTTTTCAAGGCTTCAGACAATTCAATCTTTCGCAATTACGAAATGTTTCTAATCACCGAAAGTTCGATAAAAAATCTTAAACTCCAAGAATTTTTCACTTTATAATTTAATAAAAAGAAAAATAAATTTGAAAGAGGGTGAGTGTATTTGGTAACTTAGAAACCTTGACATTTTGGGATTTTTAAATTTGTAAATTTGTAAATTTAGAAATATAGAAATTTAAGAACTTATAAATTTAAGTATTCGAAAATAAGAGGGTGAGTTTATTTAGAAAATTGAGAATAATGAATTTTGAGAATTCTTAAAATTTCTAAATTTGAGAATTTAAGAATTTGAGGATTTGGTAATTTTAAGAATTTACAAATTTACATTGTAATATATATTATTACAGATATTATATTATAAAATTTACAAATTTAAATTTGAGAATTTAAAATTAATAATTTTCTAAATTATTAGAAATTGTCGTTTTACATTTATAAATTTACAAATATACAAATCAGTAAATTTAAGAACAGAACTCCTTGTTAGTAGAATCGCGTCGTAGACTAAATTACAATGAATAATTCATGCGATTCTTATCACGGTTAAATCGATAGTATTAAAATAATAGTATACACTTACATTAAACAGAGTTTGGAAAAGGAGTGTATCACAATTTAAATGATTTTACATCCCGAAGTAATTTGGATGATTTCACCATCAGTGTACTTATAGGAAATTCGAAGAAAATAGTACATATAAACGAGAGGGCGAAGTGGATGATGAAACGAAGCGGTGATTGGCGGAAATGGAATAACTGATTCGCCGATATTTCATAATTTCCGGTGTGACGGTAATAACGAAGACAACCCTCGTATACCAATAGCGAAACGTATCCGAGTGTTATTTCCAGATTATTCTCAGAAACAAAATATATTAGAAACAAAATCGATTGTGTTGAAAATATCAGTGAAATAATAATTTATTTTATACTGTATTTTTACTGAATTTTTACCAAAATTTTTTAAATTGACAAATTTACAAATATTCAAATTCTCAAATGCTTAAATATTTTAATCAGTAAAAATTTTTTAATTTGTTACTTTTGAATTATCAAATTTATAATTTTGACAATATTAAAAATTTTTTAAATTTCAAATCCCTAAATCTTCTGGACTTCTAGTTTTCTGAGTACGTAAATCCCTAAATCTTCTAGATTCCTAGTCTCCTAAATAAATTTCTGAATTCTTAAATTCTCAAAATGCACAAATTTTAAAAATTCACAAAAATTAAAATATGAAACTTTGAACTCCGCAAATTTTTAAATTGTCAGTTCTCCAAATTTCTACATTTCTAAATTCTCAATTTAAAAAATCCACAAATATCCAAAATATCAAATTCCTAATTTCCCAAATTAACAAATCATCAGATCCTCAAATGTTCAAATGTTCAAATCCTCAAATCATCAGATCCTCAAATGTTCAAATGTTCAAATCCTCAAATCATCAGATCCTCAAATGTTCAAATCCACAAATCATCAGATCCCTAACTGTCCAAATCCCTAAATCATTAGATCCTCAAATGTTCAAATGTTCAAATCCTCAAATCATCAGATCCTCAAATGTTCAAATCTACAAATCATCAGATCCCTAACTGTCCAAATCCCTAAATCATCAGATTCTCAAATGTTCAAATCCTGAAATCATCAGATCCCCAAATGTCCAAATCTCCAAATCATCAAATTCCTAAATGTCCAAATCCCTAAATTATCAGATCCTCAAATGTTCAAATCCTCAAATCATCAGATTCCCAAATATTCAAATCCCTAAATCCTCAAATTCCCAAATTCCCAAATTCTCAAATCCCTCTATTCGCAAAACCCCAAATCCAAATCCCCAAATTCTAAAATTTTCAAATCCCCAAATTTCCAAATTCTCAAATTTCCAAATTCTCAAATTCTCAAATTCCCAAATCCCCAAATTCCCAAATTCCCAAATTTCCAAATTCTCAAATCCCTCTATTCGCAAAACTCCAAATCCAAATCAAGAAATTCTAAAATTCTCAAATCCCCAAATTTCCAAATTCCCAAATTTTCAAATCCATCTATTCGCAAAACTCCAAATCCAAATCCCCAAATTCTAAAATTCCCAAATCCCCAAATTTCCAAATTCTCAAATCCCTCTATTCGCAAAATTCCAAATCCAAATCCCCAAATTCTCAAATTCCCAAATCCCCAATTTCTCAAATCCCCAAATCCCCAAATCTCCAAATTCCCAAATTCCCAAATCCCTCTATTCGCAAAATTCCAAACCAAATCCCCAAACTCCCCAACAATTAACGTTATCTAATATCCTACCATATCGAACATTCCCCACACCGTAATTTTCCCTAAAAAAATCTTCCCAATACCACACAACGTAATTACGTATACATCTTTAATGGACCTAAATTCTCCTTCACAAAGATCCGTAAATCATTAAATCAGCCTTCCAAATGCATAATAAGATCGACCGTTCGAGCGCAATTAAAAATTGACGATAGAAAAGTTAGCGCAGCTACTCGTACAACGACAGACATCGTGAACAAATTATTCAGAGTATTTCTATCGATCTTTTACTAACTCTCGGTTCAAAAGCTCGACTGCACGCCATATTCGACCATAGTATAATGCGATATTATTAATGTGTACCTAATCGATAACGGGTCTAACAATCGCGCCTATTTTTTCTAGCAAATCGGTAAGAAAAAGAAAATTATACAACACGAGACTTACCTTCGATCGAGAACGAACTTGTGCAATTTGCCAGCATAGTTTCTTGTAATTCATTCGTTCCGTTGAATTAACACCTCTTCAATATTCTCGCGAATCCGCTTTTAATCGCTCATGGTATCCCATAAACGATGGGATTTCTTCAGCCACGTTTCTACGGTTTCTGCACAGAAGTTGTTATTGATTACACTGTAATTTACATTAAATGTAAATCGTAATTGGTATTAATTCGGAGGATAATTCAGAGGTTCACTGTTAGGCAATTTGTAGGACGGATAGAGCTGTTAATAGGTAATTTGACGGTTGTATTAGTAATGATCGTTAGGGTAATTTGAAGGTTGTGATTGTTAGTCTAATTGTCGGTCTAACGTTTAGCCTGCATTGTTAATTGTTAAAGTAATTTAATTACTGTATCACTAGTTATGCTGATTTGAAGGGTGCTTCACGGAAGGCATTACTGAAATAAATATTTCAGAGACCCTGTATTACTGAAATTAGTATTTCAGAGGCTTTGTGTCACTAAAATTAATATTTCACAGGTTTTGAACATTAAAATTATTATTTTTAAGGCACTGTATTATTGAAATTAGTATTTACAGAGGCTGTGTATCACTAAAATTAGCATTTCAGACACCTGTATCGTTAAAACTAATATTTCAAAGACCCTGTATCATTGAAATAAGTATTTCAGAGGATTTGTATCACTAAAATAAATATTTCAAAGGCTTTGTATCATTAAAATTAATATTATAGAGGTCTTATATCACTGAAATCAATATTTCAAATACTTTGTATCACTAAAATTAATATTTCAAAGGCCTTGTATCACTAAAATAAATATTTCAAAGGCTTTGTATCATTAAAATTAATATTATAGAGGTCTTGTATCACTGAAATTAATATTTCAAATACTTTGTATCACTAAAATTAATATTTCAAAGGCCTTGTATCACTAAAATAAATATTTCAAAGGCTTTGTATCATTAAAATTAATATTATAGAGGTCTTGTATCACTGAAATAAATATTTCAAATACTTTGTATCACTAAAATTAATATTTCAAAGGCCTTGTATCACTAAAATAAATATTTCAAAGGCTTTGTATCATTAAAATTAATATTATAGAGGTCTTGTATCACTGAAATAAATATTTCAAATACTTTGTATCACTAAAATTAATATTTCAAAGGCCTTGTATCACTAAAATAAATATTTCAAAGGCTTTGTATCATTAAAATTAATATTATAGAGGTCTTGTATCACTGAAATTAATATTTGAAAGGCCCTGTATCACAAAAATTAATATTTCCGTAACCCTGTATCACATAAATAAATATTTCAAAGGCCCATCTCAATTATTATCTCAAAGTTCATACCACTAGAAATTATCAAGTTAACATATCTCACAATTAAAATCAATTTAAGGGTGATATCCCTAAAACTTGTCAAACTCCATAAAAACAGTACCAGCAATTTCAACCGATCCAAATAAAAAACAATTACAGTCATGATTTTATCTACAAACCACACAAATAATAAATTCTAACGATGTTAATATTACAACTAACCAAAACACCCTAAAAATTGAAAAATAAAATATCACTTAAATATCCTCAACAAACACAAAAGTATCTGAAAATAATTTAAACAGAACATGGAGGTTACTCAGCACATTACGCTTAGAATTAATTATTCAAAATGAAGATGTATCGATTGTTCTCGCAGATCGAGTGTCGGAAAATGGAGAACAGTTTTAGTCCCGCGAACGACGGAACGTAACTAGTTGCATCGCGTTATAGGATCTCGCACTCTCAACTAGATAATCTCTCCTGTATCGTTAACGGCAATCCAGAAACGTTTCTTCTCTCTATCCAGTTAACCAGACTCTGCGTTCTCTCCTTCTTTCGTTGTCTGATTCCCTTCAACCTTTCATCTCTCCATCTATCATCTCCGCCCTCTGCTCGTACTGTCTCTCTCTTTTCCGGAATATTCAAACGATCGTTTCGCAAGTGCGAATTAAGTGCTTCCCCGACTCAATTCGAACGACACTCGTTCGTACTCCTCTTTTTGTTACTACTTTCGTTTATTTTCTCTACACGTTCGATGCACTCGTTTTCGTCTCCCTGTTTCATATTCGCGACTTTTCTGCACCTTTGTGTCATACATTTTAGACGTTAGGGAAAATTCTCGTGTATGAATGCATTATTATAAATAATTTTAATGTGTTTACAGTTTAATGTGAAATTATTATAGATAATTGTAATCTGTATATTACTGTAGATAATTGTTATCTATTTATACATTATAGGCAAGTGTAATGTGTGAGTACATTACTGTAGACAATTATTGTATTATTAGAGATAATTTTGTGTTATTAGAAACAATTTTAATGTTACTACAGAAAATTATTTGTAATATCCAAATCCCTAAATCCTCAAATTCCCAAATTCTCAAATTTCAAAATTATCAAATCCCTTTATTCGCAAAATTCCAAATCCAAATCCCCAAATTCTCAAATTCCCAAATAACTAAATTCCCAAAGTCCTAAATTCCCAAATTTCCAAATTCTCAAATTCTCAAATTCTCAAATTCTCAAATCCCTCTATTCGCAAAATTCCAAATCCAAATCCCCAAATTCCCAAATTTCCAAATTCTCAAATCCCCCCATTCCCAAATTTCCAAATTCTCAAATCCCTCTATTCGCAAAATTCCAAATCCAAATCCCCAAATTTCCAAATTGTCAAATCCCTCTATTCCCAAATTCCCAAATTCCCAAATCCCCAAATTCCCAAATTCCCAAATTCCCAAATTTCCAAATTCTCAAATCCCCCCATTCCCAAATTTCCAAATTCTCAAATCCCTCTATTCGCAAAATTCCAAATCCAAATCCCCAAATTCCCAAATTCCCAAATTCCCACATTCCCAAATTCCCAAATTCCCAAATTCTCATCCCCCCATTCCCAAATTTCCAAATTCTCAAATCCCTCTATTCGCAAAATTCCAAATCCAAATACCCAAATTTCCAAATTCTCAAATCCCCTCATTTGCAAAATTCCAATTCCAAATCCCCAAATTCCCAAATTCCCAAATTCTCAAATCCCTCTATTCGCAAAATTCCAAATCCAAATCTCCAAATTCCCAAATTTCCAAATTCTCAAATCCCCCGTATTATACATAATTTTTTCCAATTTTTCAACTAAAATTTTAATACTTTGAAATATTAATCACCTTTAGAATTGTATGTTTGAAAATGACTAATACCTTCATAATATTTAATATCAATATTTCAACTATGATCTTAGAAACCTCATTGTCAGTTCAAAGTAGAAAATATTTTATTTAATATTTCACACTGACAGCTATTTACGATGAAATATTGTAAGACGTGCAAATTGTCTTCAAATTTTAATATTTTCCGCTACCAAAAAATGTACAGTCATTTTTTATCGTATTCAGAAGAAAGCTTAATTATATTTTATGAATTGTAACTGTCTTATTTTATAAAGTGAAGAGAATTTTGCAGTGGAATTGGAAAAGTTTATTGAGAAATAATTGAGAATTTTACTTGATAGTTTTTTTAGATTTCCGGGGATCGGAAAGACTTGACAAACGAATGTACTTTGGTGATTAAACCGATCGATCGGCAACGAATTTGGTACTTGCCAATATCGACGTGTCTCAATTATCAAATGACCCCAATAAACAATTAAGTACTCAATTTTAGCTCTGTGATGCGTTTTAAATGACAAAAATTATCGTAAAAATGTAAGAAAATTTATTAGACAATTGAATATTGTTATTCTAAAATCGTTTTATATTTAATAGACAATTTTAAAGGTTTTTGAACTTTGCGAAATGTAAATTTGATTCTTTGTTGTATAATTTTTTCAGTTTAAAAGGAAAATGGATTTCTAAATTCTCACACGTACGAATACTAAATAGATGAGAATAAACAAATATTTTTTACTAACAATAATTATTAAAAGAAAAATACTTAAAAATTTACAATATTATAGAAAGTTACAAAAACGAATAATTACAAAAGAGACGAGATGTTTTCGACAATTTCGTAGACTATAAAATTTGCAATTTATTTATGTTTAAGAAGATGCAACAATCGTGTAGCATATTATTTTATATAGTTTATTTATAGCAGAAAGCAACGAAGAGAAAGTGTAAAATTTATGACGAATATTTTCGATATCAACAAACTAAGGAAAAAAATAGAAAAGCTATATCGTTGCACATAAAATTGACAATTTTGCGATAGAAAAAATTCAGCTCAGTTTTATGAAAGTTTGATACAATGGAATTTATACAACAATGATACTCGAAATTTAATCACAGTTACGTTTAATTAACGTTTAATTGATTAAATTAGTAAATATTGCTCGTAATAAAAATGCCTCGTGGCAGTAAAAATGTATATCGCTTTTTTGAGAACTCTTTAATCAATGAGTATCATTCTTAACGAAGTTTTATTTGTTGAAATCGATCATTTCGTAAACAAATTGATATAGAAATAGTTTACATTTTTACAATTGATACATATTTGTATTAAAATGTCTCTAACATACAAACCAATAACTAAAAACATTTATTTGAATTTTTTCAAATGCAGAAACATGCAAATTATTACTGCAGTTATAAAAAATTAAAATATTGCAAACTTAATTCTTTATTTTATCGCGTGTCACATCATGACTATCCTAAGACAATTGTATTATTAAATATTAAAAAATAATTTGGTCAAACGTAACAGAATATGTCGAAATACAGATCGACGATGAAATATTCAAAATATCATACAAAATTCAAAATACAAGCCAAATTTCTTATACTATAAAATTTCACACGTTGATAATTTGAATTTGAGTAGCACACAATAAAAGATTTGTCGAAATGATCTGTTATTTAATAAATTACATAAATTCGAAGATTCGTTATTAAACGTCTCGTTTAGGACCAGAATTTTCCTACATCCAAGTTTTTATAACATTTCTGAAGAAACAATTCCAGTCGCTAATTACGAGAATCGTGGCGATCATTCGAAATAAATATCGATTACCTCCTTTCTTTCTGCGTCTTCGAAAAAATAGGTCGACTTTCATGGAATCCTGAAATCTGCGAATCCCGTACGATTCAGTATCTCTCATTTCCCGATACACTCGTCACCGATCATCACTCGATAAACATCACCTAATTAACCGATCTACGTCCTCCAGACTCCACGGTCTACCCTGTTACGCAGTAATCTCATAACCGGACACCATAGCTCTATCGAATCGTTAACACCGACAGAATACTCACCATGTACATCGAGAAAACTGTCGTACAAATATCGTTCGATTGGCACGAAAACAGAGCGCACGTAACACGAGAGATCACACACTTTCTCCGCGACGACCTCTCGCATCTGTCACCCCAACGACGTACCACCCTTCTTCGAGCAACGTACCACCACCATCAGCTGAGATCACCGGTCACCGATGCCGAAGTCATCCCTTCGAATGATCCGAATGCACCCCGTGGATGGACCGCACGAGAATTGATTCTGTCGCAGCGCGAGATCTGAAATCCGGCACGTATCTCGTCCCACGACGACAATCGATAAAACTCAGACCTCCCTGTCTCTCCCTCTCCCTCGCGACTCTCTCGCACTCTTTTTCCACGGTCTCTTTGTCTCCTCTACCACGGGGACTATCTTCAGGACGATTCGGTCCGACCTGGTGAAAATCGGAGGATCTCTTTCGTCGGGCAAAAGCAGCAGCTCTTTGCGCGTACACGCGTGGACCCGAGCACACAGGCTGGTTCAGCAACCACCACCGATCGATGATACGTTCATCAGGATTCACCTTGGGCGCATATTCGAGGCTGGTACAGCCAGCCAGGCGTCGCGACGTCCAGCGTTCCTCGGTTACGCGTCCGCGGGTATATTTGGACAGGCGAACAGAGGGAAAAAAAAAGAGTTTGCTAGCCGGGGACGTGACTGAGAGACGAGGAGATCGAGTGGAAAGGATGAAGGTGAAGAAACGGAGGAGGATGCTGGACGGGGGACGCGAACGATCCCGGGGAAAGAGAAGGAAGAGAATAGAGTCGAGGAGGTGGCTGGATGATTGTACGGGAGAAGAGAGCGTGGAGGAGGATGAAGGGCGGTAGGAAGAGCAGAGAGCACGAGCGGGGAGCGGAAAACCGAAATAGAGAGGTACGAGGGAGCATGCTCTTATTGACGAAGGGCAGGGACTCCGCCCCTGTTCGGAGCCAGACTCCCGCATACGCCTTTCTGCTACCGTACCGATTTCTTCCCGCCAAAAACCGGAATCTTGCAATTTCGTATATCGCTTCGCGGGATATTCCACATAAATACTAAAACTGGAAATCGTACTTTAATGGACCAACACATTTTTTAAGAATCGAGCAGGATTGGAATTTTTCAAACCCAAACAATTTTTATTTTGATAAAATTAGGAAATCATACTTTAATGGGCTAACACATTTTTTGAGAATCGAGCAGGATTGAAATTTTTCAAACCCAAACAATTTTTATTTTTATAAAATTAGGAAATCATACTTTAATACGGGGGTTAAAAAGTTCTTGGAGATTCGAGCAGGATTGAAATTTTTTAAAACGAGCCGAGAACTATTTTTATCTTTACTAAAATTAGGAAATCATGCTTTAATATGGGGGTTAACAAATTTTTTGAGAAACAAGACGAATTGAAATGTTTAAAAACAGCAACCGACAAATACTTTTATCTTTACTAAAATTAGGAAATCATACTCTAATACAAGGATTAACAAATTTTTTGAGAAACAAGAATTGAAATTTTTAAAAACGACTTATCGAAATCTGGATGATTTTTATCGAAAATATGTTACAATATTAATTTACATTCTATGTTGGTGAAGTATTGTTTATATTGGTATTTACGATGGAAAATATCTGTTGTAAATTTCACAAAATCATAAAATTTTATGAAATTAATATTTATATATAAAAGTCGGAGGCTCGACGAAAAATGTTTTTATTGAACATCTATTAGAACATTAGTTAATATTGGAATTTATGTTCATACTGGAAATAAATATAGTTTATATTGGAATTTATGAGGGAAAATATCTGCATCTAAAAATCATAAACAAATGGTACAATTTTATAAAATTAGTATTTATTATGTATTTAGTTGTGCAATATAAGAGCTTGTAGATAGATAGTCAGAAATTAGGGGTGAAGCAGTGCCTTTTCAGAACTTTGAAATTTTTTAAGTTTGAAATTTACGAACTTTGGAATTTTAGGACTGAGACTTGAAAATTTTGAGGACTTGAGATTCTACAAATCTTGAATTTTAAATTTGAAGCTTTTCTGGAATTTTAGAAACTTTCTGTGACACTTTTGGAATTTTTGTATCGAAAATTTAGGAGTTTGGTATTTTAAAAAGTTAGAATTTTTTATCTTTGAAACTTTATAATTTTAGAACATAGAACTTTTAGAAACAACACAAGAAGAGTATCTCTTCTCACCTTAAAGAGATTAGTATTGCTGCGGAATTGTTTTGTTTTCCTTTTATAGCTGAACTTCTTTACAGTGGTCTCATATTTATACATATTTTAGTATAATTAAGTCTTAAGCTATATACCTTGAACCTAGGAGCTTCGAATCACCACTTTCTCTCCTCTTGAATAAATAAAGCAATGCATGGTATCACAAATCCTTTTTTAGTACTTCTTTTAATCCCTTTCGTCGATTTACATTTTTATAACATAACTGTGTATATAAATTTTTTACAGAATTATATATGTAGGTAAATACTATAATAATTGTTATTTCATAATTAGGGTTGTCAATAATAATAGAGCTGTCATATAATTTGTGCTTTTTAAAGTTAATACATTCAAATTTTTTAATTCAGAATGTTGCAAATGTAGCAATTTTCAAATTTCCAAATTGAATGATTTAAAAATTATGGAATTTATGAATTTATTAATTTAAAAATTTTCAAAGTTATGAAATTAAGAAATTAGAAATTGAAAATTTTGTAAGTTGGAACCTTGGAATTTAGAAATTTAGCAATCCTCAAATTCTCAAATATTCAAATTTCTAAATTAACAACTTTACAAATGATAAAATTAGGAAATTATAAAAATGTGAGATTAAAAAATTGAAAAATTTAGAATCTGAAAAACTGTAAAATCAAGAAATGAAAAAGTTGATGAATTTATAAATATAATACCTTTCTTATAATTTCCATAATACACCACTTACACATCAAGTATCAATAAGAAATACATGAATTACAACAAATTTTTCGAACAAAGTTATAAATCTCCCATTTCTTTTTCAGTAAACAACATTCAACTTACTTTCCTCCAGATCAATTTCACTAAAATTTACATAACGTATCTTCCACAAGTTGAGCGGCTCACGCTGTGTGATAATTACGTGATGTTCGTGACGTACAACTCATTATCGTAGCGCATGGTTGAGCATATACAGCATATGGCCATTACATACCGATATACTCGTAATTTCCGTTATACTATCGCCAGTAACATAAGCGTAGACGATAAAAGATATTGTAGCTTTATATTTTCAGTGGTCGCAGCAAAATACCAACGGTTAACGTATTCGGAAACGAACGCAAACGCAGATAACGTAGTCGACGTGCTTACGTCAATATTTATTTCTACGTACGCTTCTGTTACGAAAATCGAATGATTCTCTGCAGGAATGATCGATACTGCGGATGCAATGCATCTCTTATCTCTTCATTTCGCGTTTCTATCTCGTCGCTGCGCAAATAACGTGGATATTACGTTTTACGTAACAAAAATCGAGGAATACAGTAACCGCGATGTGACTAGTTCAATTTTTGCAGACGCACGGTTCAAGGAAAAATATACGATTCCATTTCTGCGCCATACGTTTGATTGAAGCCCGATGGCAGAAACAAATCAAAGAAGAAAAACAGAGAAGTTCGACGCGGCCGTTTTTTATTTCTTCGATCGAAAATGTCAAATCGCGAAACACGTTGATCCGTTCATTGGAATGACCCTTTTTCTCGCGTTGAAATGAACGATAAATCCCGTAATATCCGTACGCCATGCGGCCGTCACGCGTTGTGCTATTTATCAAAATATGAAGTAAGAATTCAGAATAGGGTCAGACCAACCACGTGTCACCCTCATAATTCTAATCAAAATTTCAAATCTACAAGTTCACTCTACCTGTAACAGTAGAAGTTAAATTTAATCGTTTCGTATAGTTTCTTAAGGATTACTACCAACTGGTGAAGCCATATTTGACCGATGATTTCGCCTCGCAACTCTCGCCTGTGTCCAGCGTGAACGATTTAAAGTCGAAAGCCGAAGAAGAATTTAAAAATTATTACGGAAGCTACCCAACCTGTGCGGTGTTCGCCCCCGGAAGTCTCGCGGTGGCCGGGAAAAATACAAATCTCGTGGAGAGCAAATCATTGTCCATGGTATGTGGAACTTTCTGCCCGTTTCCACGATGTTAATACCTCTTTTAATTTTCATGGCCGTGTAACGTCGAGCGTCCGTCTTCGTTTATCTTTCTCGTTGAAATAAAACAGGCTGTACAACTTGTCACTCTGATAGTCGGCACACGGACCCACGGCAACAAATGGTGTAACGTTAAAACATTGGCGGACGAAATTGCAGGATGCAGGGTATCCGAAATTCGTTTGAACGACGAGTCGCTAGACGTATCCGCGGAGATAACTCCGTGGCTGCGATATGTAAAGGGAACGATACAAAGTTTCAAGGCCAGACGAGGTATATGTCTATTTTGTAATGGTACAGTAAGTCCTCGATTCGTGTGAACGGCGATTTTTTTTAAATTAGATTTTTTAATTTTACTGTACTTTCACTGGATTGAAAGTATTTAACAGATACATATATGTATACATATGTAAGGCAAGTACTGTGAGAAGTAAACGAATCGTGTAGCTAAGCAATTTGTATTTAAATATGTATACACTTGTGTAAAATATTGTATGAATAAATGGTAGTTTTATTTATGTTTTGTATTTTTTAATACGTGAAACCTGGTCATTTGCAATTATTCTTTAAATCAGAAACATATTCCAAAAATTATTTACAAACACGTTGTTCTAAAATTTAGTTACAAACACATTATTTTAAAAATTATTTACAAACACATTATTCTAAAATGTATTTACAAGCATATTATTCTAAAATTTATTTACAAGCACATTATTTCAAAAATTATTTACAAACACATTATTCTAAATTTTATGTACAAACACATTATTTCAAAAATTATTTAAAAGCACATTATTACAAAATTTATTTACAAACACATTATTCTAAAATGTATTAACAAACACATTATTATAATATTTATTTACAAACACATCGTTACAAAAATAATTTACAAACACGTTACTATAAAATGTATTAACAAGCACACTATTTCAAAAATTATTTACAAACACGTTGTTCTAAATTTTGTTTAAAGTCAGATTATTTAAAAAATTATTTAGAAACACATATTATGGCTTCAACATTAATCTTCAAAAATGAAAGTTATGAGATTGTACGGTTAAAATTTTTAGAACGAATTAATGACGGTAATAATAACGAGGATTTACTGTATATCAAATCCGAAATTATCGGTGTTAAAATAGAAGAACATTTTCGCGGTGATACAACTGATTATTCATAATTTATTTCATATTCTGGTAGGATAAATTATCTGTTAAAATTTAAGCGTATGTAGTAATAACTTTGTTACAATTGCCGTGCGTTAATTTAGCACGCGTTGTATTACTACGCATTAGACCGCATACGTTCTATTAACGCCTATTGGCAATATAATGAGAGTTTACTGTAATTTATTCTGTGTAATTATGAGTACTATCCCGAAATTTCACGAAATGGTCAAATATTTTCTGTAAACTACGTAGTAATACTTAGTGATATATTATTATAGTAGAATAGTGAAAAAGTATATAATTATATAATACAGCAGTAGAATATTAAAATATTAAGACAAAAACATTTCTATTATTGAATTAGTAAAAGATAGGCAAGTAGTGTAACAGTATAATGATAAAATAGGACTGCAAAGTAGTGTAATAGAATAGTTACACTATCAGCAAAAACTCATTCGCTTAAATATCATAGCAAGATGGAATAATGAAATGAGGGTCTATAATAATATAGTGAAATATTACAGTACTAGGATAAAAGTATATTTATATTGTAAAATTAACAAAATGGAATAATAGTATAGTACAATAACAGTCTAGTAGTACTAAAATATTTATTTAAATAGAACAGTAAGTAGGATAATGGTATAATAATATATTGGCGCAATAAAATAATAAAATAGTATTATAGTACAGTGATATATTAAAAGAGTACAATGACAGTATAACAGAATAATAACATACGAGTAGAATAGCATAGTAAGCAGTATACTGTAATAGTAGTAGTGTGACCTTTCACAAATGTATAGTAATACAATAGCACATAGTGAAATATTACAGTGCTAATACCATATCATACTTACATCGCAAAATGACTAAAATAGCAATATTAGTAATTAAATTAATAAAATATTACCACAGTAATAGTAACGTAATAACATAGTACAAAATACGTAGACACGTATAATACCCTCGGATATTCCTATAAATTAAAATTTAATAATATCCTTGTTATAAACTAACGCATAAATGATAAATGCCCATGCAAACAACTGATAAAGCTAAAAAAGAAATACGTAAGGTACAGAAAGGCGTGTGTTCGTTGAAACGCGATCGATACTGTTAACAGCATACGTTCCTGGATTTAAAATCGTAATCGCGTCCAACGTGCCGATGAAATGCGGTCTTGGGAGTAGCTCCGCCTTGGTCGTGGCGTTGTACACGTTTCTCGAAACGATCACAAACACGTTCACTGGCAACGTTCTTGAGAAAACATTGGCATGCCATTTGGCCGAGAAAAAAGCAGCGTACCCTTGCGAAGTCCGTGTCGCGGACATTTTGACCTCTGTCGCAGGATCTAACGACAAGATTTTCACGTTCGACGCGAGATCTCTCGAAATCGAAACGTGCGATTGGTACTCGATGGACGTTGACTTCGTCTTCATCGAATGCGGTAGAGGAACAACGGACATGTCCCCGTACGAAACCTGTACGAACAAAAACAAAAACGAAGTATTGAATTTGTTCAACACATCGTCGCGATGGAGAACGCATCCTAACAGCGAGTCAATGATTCCACTCCTGTTTTCCCAAGAAACGATTGAAATGATCAAGGAGATCATCGAAGAAGATAAAAGAGTCGAACGAATGATCGATAAGATTAAATCGACACAATGGAAAGAGCTGGGTAGGACATGTTAAATAATTCTTAGCTTGATTGCATAGTATTAATATTGTATATTTGATATAAGCAAGTATTTTACATGGCTTGTTAAAATATTACATGAAACGTAAATAATATTATTTTAGGCTGTATTTTATAATATATATCTATATATATATATATATAATATATCTTTTCTTATACAATAGTAAGTTATATCTTCGATTTTTAATATGTTTCCAAAGTTATTTTCTTTAGGTACGACGCGTTTCCCTCAAAAATCACCTCGACTTGTTTTTGTACACTCGGGTGCAATGTGCAGGCTTCTCTTGGTTAAAGATAAGCGTGGGAGGAGTTTCCCCACCAGTCTTGGGAAAACCCAGAGAAAACTTAGGGGAATTCCAACGAGTTTTAAAGAAAATACAAGAAACTTGGGAAAAATTCGAGGAAAATACAGAGGGATATCAGGAAAATCACAGGGAGGTCTTAAGAACCCTGGAAAGTCCCAAGGAAAACCTAAGTCCTCAATAAAACTTAGGAGGATCCCGAAAATAATCCCAAGAAAAATTTAAATGATTCAAAAAATAAAACCAGAAATGTCCCAAAGAGAACGTAGGGAGATCCAAAGCTAAAAAAGGTGGAAAATAAACGTGGAAAATGGCTAAATACTTCCACACTTATGTTTAACTAAGAGAAGCCTAATTTTCCCCAAACTATACAATTTTCTCTTATCGAAATATTATAGGAAAGCTCATGGGAGAAAACCCACGTGCCATACGGAAATACCCGGACAATGTTGAATGTATTATAAACGGATTGAAAAGTGTCGAGGGAGTTTTAGGATTCGGTGTCATCGACCGTGATTACGGTGCATCCATAGTAACATTGGTAATTAAAACGAAACAAAAACTACCGTATGCATTTTTTTTTTTTTTTAACTTAACATTAAGAAAACAAAAATAAACACTTGTACGTGTTAACGTGAAGTAAAACATCAATTGTCATGTTACAAAATCTGTCCTTTGAACAGGTGAGAAAATCAAAATTAAAAAGCTTCATCTCCTTCTGGAATCGTACAAAAATGTCCCAACAACAATGCTACATAATGAAATCGTATACAGGAGCGTCCACGATTTATTCGTACGAACGTCGCTCCCTCCCTACAAGTTGTAGAAAGTATTGTCGAAAATTTTTAAACAAATATTATTTGAAAAGTACAGATGACTATAACAAATTCCAACTTACAAGAACTATACCGCTGTTCATACCACATACGTCGTACACTGATTAAACTTTAAATTGCGAATACACTTTAGGAACCTTTGTATACAATTTCATTTTCCTAGACTAATTTAACACCATTGTATGTACGATACTTTACAAACGAGTACAATAAAAAAGAACGAAAAAAAAAAAAAAAAACAGTTATAAATGATCTTCATTTGAGCAGAAAGTAACACGTGAATTGTTATGCCATAGAATTGATCTTATTTTGTGGAATGTGTATTTGATTGGTCGTTAACTTTGTTGCGTATGCGCATGAGAAATTCTATGCTTTCTCTTTATCTTTCTTTTCTTTTCTAGTGCCCTTAAATTTCCTACGTCTCTGTTTTATCTTTCCCGTAAATGCGCGTGCGAACGTACAGAGAAAACAATACTATATCAGCGTGTAATTTGTCTTTTTGTTTTTTCCTTTTTTTAGTACAAAGAAACGGAACCGCGTTTACACATCACATTACTAAGAGCACTTAAATCACGCGACACTTAAGTGCGTTATAAAAATACGCAATATTGGAACGGTAAAATTCATAGTTTTCAGTTCAAACGACTGTGTTTACTTGTTGAAAATGGAATATTTAGCGGCGTCCTCCGCGGCATCATAGAGTGCGGTAGTTTCGCTCGTTGAATGTTCTGTAAAATTTCCATGACAGAACACCAATTGCCATCAAAGATGTAGCTAAAATAATGCCACCTGGAAAAATAATGTTTCATGATATCATCACTCTCTCATCCTATAACGTGTGTACAATCAAATATCTACCTAAGAAACTGAGGCCATCAAAGTGTCGTTCTTTGGATGGAGATGGTGGGGCTACATTTGTTGACACTGGAACTGCAGTTGTTGCAGGTGATGGTACAGCGCTTGATGGATTGTTTGGAACCTCAGTTGTAGGTTTTTTACTTGGTGTTGCCTCCGTTGCTGGGGTTATAGGAGTAGTTACAGTCTTTGCTGTTGCGGGCAAGTTTGGTTGGGAAGCATTTTCAGGTTTAACAGTGTTGTTAGCATCAGATGGTTTGTTGGTATCAGATGGTTTGTTGGCATCTGATGGTTTGTTGGCATCAGATGGTTTGTTGGCATCAGATGGTTTGTTGACATCAGATGGCTTGTTAGCATCAGATGGTTTGACACCATCATTGGTAGCAGGGAGAATAGTAGGAGTAACAACAGAGGGTGCACTAGTATTAGGAGATACATCCTTAGTAGAGTTAGTAGCGCTCACAGAGTTAGCACCACTAGTAGAGTTACCAGTGCTACCACTGGAGGTACTGTTGGTAGAAGCGTTTTTAGTAGTATCAGTAATTTGAGGAACAACAGGTCCGATACTTGGAGGATTTTTAGGAGAAATAACAGTGGCTATATCCGGTGGCTGTTGACTGGTGTTTTTATCTTCCTTTCCTGTAGCAGCTGTACAAAGAATCAATATTATATTGAGAGGGAAAGAGATAAATATTTGATATACTACACATTGATAAAACTGGCATTACTAATGCAAATACTTGGATCAAACTATGTACTTGTGCAAAATCAATTCAGAACCTTATGACGAAGTACTCATTTTTTTATAGGAAATAAATTCTGTCAGGCCTTCTTTATTTACATTTATTGTACTTAATCAAATTACTTAAAACAACTTCTATTTTCCGTAATAAATTTAAATTATTTAAATTATAAAAAAGTCCCGCCAGACACGTTAATAAAATCGATAATAGTGTGTAAAACTGGTGTACAAAGGTGTCGTAACCGATCCAACGGGCTGAATAAATAATCGAAACTAATGGAAAACAAATTGCATCATTTTCAATATGCGTATATTTCTCGAGCGTCAGCAAAACGAAAGACAGCAATGACTCGCGATACGAGTGAACGGTGTCCACGGCGTCGAATTAAAAATCTCGACGATATCGCTAATTCATATTCATTAGTTTATCGTACCGCTATGTTCCACGCGTAACAGGAAATTTGACAAAACGAGAAATTCTAGAGAATTCTCGAACGGAAAAATGTCGCGTACATAATCATTGGACATACGTAGTACATAACTGGATAGAAACGACGTTTCGATAGACATAAAAAGAAAGCAAATAGAACGTTTAATATTTCTTACTTACCAGCTTGGGCCGCGACACAACAGATTGTTGTAGCCAACAAAACGCATGTTATATTCATCAGTCTCATTTTTGCGATAGGAATGCAAATACCTTGGGACAATAACGTATACTGTTTAAAGAAGTTGGATGTTGACAAATGGATTCCCCGCTACAAACGAAGTCGCAGGAGCGTGCAACGTAAGCTTCTGGTTGAAATTGAACTGGTCGCTGGCGTCGTCCTCCGCCAATTACAGCCACACGAAGACGGTGGCGACGCTACACGTCGTTTTTCAAATGTATTCCCTAGATGGCGGAAAAGGATACGCAGGTACACGTTTAATAAACAATTGACATAATTTCTTTCAATAATCTTTATTTACACAATCGTTACATACGTCACTATACGTTTTATAATTATCTATTTAGGTTTGTATGTATGCATATTTTATTAACTTAATACGTAATAGGTTATTAAATCTTTTTAGTATTACAAAAGTTCGATTAACAGTTATAGAAGTTTAAAAATAAGATTTTTAATAATTCAGTTGTTTTTAAATGCGAAGATAGAGATGTCTCTAGATGTGGACCCCGTGGTTAGGAATTTCCTCGTTTGTATAGTTCCGCCATGATACAGCAAGATCGTAAAAATTTATCGGGTTGAGATATGTTTTTGAAGGTAAATATTTTTCACGAAGTTTAATGTGAATGAAATTTCACTGAAATTTAATCATTTCAATGTCTGAATCTGAAGGCCCCAAAATCTGAATGTTCCAGTTTTATAATAAAAAAATTTCAGTCTCAAAATTAAAAAGTCCTAAAATTCTAAAACTGCAAAATGTCACAGTCGAAAAATTCAGAACTCCGAAGTCTTAAGTAAAAATAAAAAATATCTTTTAACCATTCTGAACATTTCTGTGTTTTAATATAATAAACTTGTGACAAAATCTTAAAAATTGAAAACTGCGTACGATTCTGAGAATTCTGATTCACAGAGCGTTTAAGATTTAATTTACGGTATTCACTATACAATATCACAGACTATATTTGAAGAGAAATCAATTTATAATTCTATTAAAATACATTTTCATCTAAATGATTCACGAAATAAAAAAGTAAGATGTCTCCCAATTACATATTTGATATCCCCTTTGTCCCGAGTCCTGCATACTTCGAAAGCGTCACTGCCCAAAAGCACGGTCCTTTTCGACGAACCAAACCGAAAAAGAGTCGAGTTGCAATAAATGGTATCGTCGCAAGTTGACAATTATTATGCGTCAAGTCGCTTCGAAACGAGCGGGTAGATAAAACGCAGGATTTAAAATTTGCCCCAGCATCGATTAGGGGCATTCGCTAATGGGCTGGCACGTACAAAGGTGTAGAAAAAGTGCACCAATCGGCAGGGAGCAGCGTATAAAACCGGTGCACATACCAACGCGCCGCGCATATGGTCGCATATGCTTTGAATTCTGCTCCCCATTCGTGTCGTTTTCTTGACAGGATATTCTAAAAAGTGGCGCGCTCTGGCGTCGGGGATAGAAATCGAAGAGGAACGGTCGGGAATGCCGATGATGCGCGCTCAGCAGCGGGTCTGCTGGATCAGTGCTGGTGCTTGATGCGAGGCGAGTGTACGGTGGTGCACGAGCGCTTCGCGCAAACGGTTCTCTACGGACTGTTTTCGTTCTGTCGTTTCGTTCGATCGTGCCTTATCCATTTGCCGCGGCGATTTGAACCAGGCAAAGACACTGGCAGAAAAGTCTGTGCGACGACGAAAGGAGAGACGGTGAAATACGAGCCGCCGGTTCGAAGGAGGAGACGTCCGAGAAGCTCGCGAGTGAGAAACAGTGGAATATAGCGTAAGGCAGGAGGGTGTCTCTCCACCAGCCCACGAATAAAAGGGCAAGAGAAATGGGCCGGTCCGTACTTACGTGATAGGAGGTGCATGAGCGCGCGCGCGCTCGCACTCGCTCGCGTGTGTATGTGCGTGCGTGTGTCATCGCTGTGCGAGTGTGTAGGTGAGGAAGGAGGGTGAGCAAGGGGTGAGAATAGTTTCCCTATATTTCCGAAAGTGATCGGGGTTCGTTCGTTATCGGCAAAGCTTTGCCTAGGAGCCGCGCGACGTCGCAGCCCAAGATGACAGCCAAGTATGTTTTCATGACGCTGATCAACGCGGCCCTCCTCTTGACGATACTCTCGGAATCAACCGGAGCCTCTTGCAAGTGGTTGTCCGAGGGTGGCAACGACACGCGTTCCGCCGACTGCACCCTCAGGGTGCTGGATCCTGGCACGATTACCAGCCTCGCATCGTCGTTGGACGGCGCCTTCAAGCTACGCATCCGTTGCAGCGACGTCCATCATTTCGAGAGCAGCTTCAACGCGCAAAGCTGGCAACGTTTAACGAGCTTGCACGACCTCCACGTGCACGGGTGCAAGGTGTTACGTATACCGAAGGGCGCGTTCCAACCGTTGCTCGAGCTAAAGAGACTGACGGTGCAAACGTTCAACGCCGTATGGGGTGCAGGCCGTTACCTCGAGCTAGCCCCGGACTCTCTGCTCGGGCTACGGGAAATGCACACGCTAGAATTGGTCGAGAGTAACTTGCAGGCGCTTCCGGTAGGTCTGCTCTGCGGACTGGATAATTTACAAACGTTGAATCTGACCGGCAACCGTTTGCGCGACGTGAACGAGATAGGGTTGAATCGGAGGGACATCTTGCCCGAAGGGAAGGAGGAGCCTTGTCGGGCGGACATTCGCATTTTGGACCTGTCGCGAAACGACCTGATTCGCCTGCCCGAGAACAGCCCGCTGTTAGGTCTGCGTCAGCTACAAGAACTGCACCTGCAGAGAAACGCGATCGTCGAAATAGCTGGTGATGCGCTCACCGGGCTGACCGTGCTGCGTACCTTTAATGCCAGTTACAATTCCCTGGACTCGTTGCCCGAAGGGCTGTTCGCCAGTACGAGGGACTTGAGAGAGATACACCTGGCGTACAACGGCCTCCGCGACTTGCCTAAGGGTATATTCACCCGTTTGGAGCAGCTGCTGGTCCTCAATCTGGCGGGCAATCGGTTGGGCAGCGACCGAGTCGACGAGACCACCTTCCTCGGTCTGATTCGACTGATCGTACTCGACTTGTCCTACAATTTATTGACGCATATCGACGCACACATGTTCAAGGATCTGTTCTTCCTGCAAATTCTCGATTTGCGGAACAACTCGATAGATCGGATCGAGAGCAACGCCTTTCTGCCCCTGTACAATCTGCACACCCTCGAGCTGTCCGACAACAAGCTGCACACCGTGGGAGCGCAACTTTTCAACGGCCTGTTCGTGCTGAATCGGCTCACGTTGTCCGGCAACTCTATCGCGAGCATCGACCCGTTGGCGTTTCGCAACTGTTCCGATTTGAAGGAACTGGATTTGAGCGGTAACGAGCTTACGGCCGTGCCCGACGCGCTGCGCGACCTAGCTCTCTTGAAAACCCTCGACCTAGGCGAGAACCGGATCAGCACTTTTTACAATGGCACGTTCCGCAATCTCGATCAGCTTACCGGATTGCGACTGATCGGCAACGATATCGGAAATCTGTCGCGCGGAATGCTCTGGGATCTGCCCAATCTGCAGATTCTCAATTTAGCCAGGAACAAGGTGCAGCACGTCGAGAGGTTCGCGTTCGAACGAAACGAACGGCTCGAGGCGATACGCCTGGACGGTAACTTCCTGTCTGACATCAACGGCGTCTTTACCAGCATCACCAGTTTGCTGTTGCTAAATCTGTCGGAGAATCACATCGAATGGTTCGATTACGCCTTTATTCCCGGCAATCTCAAGTGGCTGGACATACACGGCAACTTCATCGAGAGCCTAGGCAACTACTACAAGCTCCGCGATACGAAGGTGAAGACGTTGGACGCCAGTCACAACCGCATCACCGAGTTGTCCCCTCTATCCGTGCCCGACAGCGTCGAGCTACTCTTCATAAATAACAACTACATCAGCGTCGTTCGACCCAACACCTTCACGGACAAGGTGAACCTAACCAGGGTCGATATGTACGCGAACATGATCGAGACGATGGAGCTCACATCGTTGCTTCTTACCAAAGTCCCCGAGGACAAACCTCTGCCGGAGTTCTACATCGGTGGCAACCCGTTCAACTGCAACTGTTCCATGGATTGGCTGCCGTCGATCAACAATCAAACGTCTACCGGGGAATATCCGCGCATCATGGATCTGGATAACGTGATGTGCCGCACATCCGGCCCACGTGGCGTCGCCATCGTGCCCGCGTCCACGGCGCGGGCCGATCAGTTCCTTTGTCGCTACGAGGCCCATTGTTTCGCCCTATGCCACTGCTGTGATTTCGATGCGTGTGACTGTGAAATGACCTGCCCGGCCGGCTGCAAGTGCTACAACGATCGCACGTGGAAGACGAACGCCGTGGATTGTTCCGGTCTCGGCGTCGACGAGATACCTCGTCGCATACCGATGGACGCGACCGAGGTTTATCTAGACGGTAACGTGTTACGCGAGTTGCAAAATCACGTGTTCATCGGGCGCAAGAATATGCGGGTGCTTTACGTAAACGCGAGCGGCATCGAGTCGATACAGAATCGCACGTTCAACGGTCTGAACAACCTGCAAATTCTTCACCTCGAGGACAATCGTATACGCGAGCTGAAAGGCTTCGAGTTCGAGCGCCTGTCGCATCTGCGCGAGCTGTATCTTCAGAACAATCTGATCGGCTTTATCAGTAACTTAACCTTCTTGCCGTTGCACTCGCTCGAGATCTTAAGACTAAGCGGCAATCGTTTGGTGACCTTCCCCGTGTGGCAGGTCACCCTGAACGCTAGGCTCGTCGAGCTGTCTCTCGGTAGCAATCCGTGGTCCTGTCGTTGCAAGTTCCTGCAGGAATTGTCCTCGTGGGTGTCGGACAACGCGCACAAAGTGGTGGACGCTAGCGACGTTTGGTGTTATTACGGCGGGGACGCGAGGCCCGCTTATCGTCGTCGATTAAACGTCAACGAGACGGTTTGTTCCGATTACTTCTCTCAGGGTGGCGTCATCGAGAGTATCATGATTTCCGATTACCTGCCTCTAGTAGCCGCCACGTTGTCCGCGGTGTTGGTACTCTTAGTGATCATAGTTCTAGCGTTCATATTCCGCGAACCGGTCGGTGCCTGGGCGTACTCCAAGTACGGCTTACGATTTTTGCGCGCGAAGCCGGGAAAATCGACCGGTGGAACCGCGGCCATGCCATCCGCGGCGCCGATGAGCGCCTGCTGCGACTCTGACCGCGAACGCCTGTACGACTGTTACGTTTGCTACAGCCCCAACGACGAGGACTTTGTGCTGCACTCGTTGGCCGTGGAACTCGAACACGGAACCGCGGGTCTTAGACTTTGCTTGCATCACCGTGACTTGCCCTGCGTGCTTCGAGCTTCCGCCCCGGCACCGGTCGTCCTGGAGGCGGTCGACGCGTCCCGCCGCGTGCTCATCATCTTGACCCGTAACTTCTTGCAAACCGAGTGGTCTCGTTTCGAGTTTAGGGCGGCGTTGCACGAGGCGCTCCGCGGTCGAGCCGCTCAATTAGTAGTCGTGCAAGCGGGACACGCGTGCCCCGAGGTGGAACGCGATCCAGAACTACGACCGTATCTTCGTACCGCGGCGGCGATACTCACGTGGGGCGAGAAGAGGTTCTGGGAACGTCTCAGATACGCGATACCGCCGGCCAACGTGGGCGACATATCCGTGGAGAGTAAATCGTCGCCGCTCGTCTACAAACGCAACATCAACACGTACACGCTGGACGGCGTCGGCAGCGAGAAGACCAGCATGTCCACGTTACGGGCGCAGGAAAGGCAACGTTCTCTGTTCAAAGACTCGTCACCGACGACCGCGCTGATGCTGCAGCACGCACCACCACCCGCTTATTCCTGTGGCACCGTGTCCGTGCCGCAACAACAACCGCCACCTTCGTCGCCGCAGCCCAGGCTGACCGTCAATCACGCCTACAGGGATGCGGTCACCGTACCAGGTAGCAATCTCATCGCCACCAACACGACGGTCAGCAGCGGCAGCAGCGAGGATCACAGGAGACCCCTGTCCGAGCACATATACTCCTCCATCGACTCCGATTATTCGACGCTCGAAAGGACCGCCTGGAGACAACAACAACCACCGCCTCCACCTCCGCCACCATCCTCCGGACAGGCCTATCTCGTCTAGCTTCGCGATCATTGACGATTCTTTTGTGATACGTTCTCAGAAGGAAGAAGCTTGTTCTTGCTTTTTGTGTTCACACGACGCACAAGGGGACGCGTGCCGCTTTGTACTTTATGGGACGGGAATAGTCGAGGGCAACTGTACCCGCGAGAGCACGGTGTTTGGATGAACCAAACTCGCGGATTAGGTACACGGATACAGCAGTGGAAAATCGTTGAAAGTGGCAGGGTAGAAGGTCTTTTTACGCTGAGATTGACAATTGATATAAAATCTTGCAACTCTCTTTGCTTGAAACATTGAACGCGTCTGAATTTCAGAACTTGGAAATTTGTAGGTTACTAAGTTTGAGAGTTACTGATTTTGAAAATTTGGAAGTTTGTAAACTTATGAATTTCCCAAGTGGAAACTTGAGAATTTGAAAGTTTACGGATCTCCAAATTGTAGAGTTAAATTTGGGGACGGCTAAACTTTTCACTCTAAGGACTTTCAAATCTACATTTTTGAAAATTTGAAAAATTCTGAATTTCTTATTTAAAAACTCAACATTTTTTAAGTTTCTAATTATCAAACTTCAGACTGTGGGAATTTCCTAAATTGAAAATTTCTAGATTGAAAACTTCTTGATTTCAGAATGTGAAAATTCTTGTGTTTTTTAATTTGAAAACGTGGAAACTACTTAAGTTTCCTAATTGAAAATTTCGAAGAGTAAAAAGTAGAACATTTCTGAATTTTTAAATTTGTAAAATTCGTTCGAGTGTAAGAAGGAAATTATGGATTATCAAGCTGTACCGATGTGCCCGCGAGCGTTCTGAGGGGCACTCGATCTGCCCATCGCCGTAGACGATCCTGGATAACCTTGGGCAGTCGATGAACGGAAGATATTATTTTCGATTTGAATTCTCGCGTATCGAGTGTCACGGGTTGTCGAGACGAGAGATTTGCGATTAGCCGATTATCCGATGCTACTTGGGAAATATTTGCTCGCTTCTGTTCTTTTTTTCCTTTTCTTCTCTTCTCGCGAGACGCGCTCGCTCTTGCTTTGTTTCATCGGTAAAAGCGTGATTGTTCACTTTTCCACTCCTGGCTTTTCCCTTCCTTTTTTTCCCCCCTTCTCACTACTCTTCCTTCTACACACTTTTGTTGTCGTTCATCCTTCTCGGGTCCTCCCCGGTATCTGTCTGGTGTCTCCGTTCACGGAGCGGATTGCGCGCGCGCAAAATTCTGAATGGCGTCTCGCGAGAACCTAGTTCGACAGGGAGAGACTCTCTTTTTCGTACTCGACGACATTTCAGCGAGCGATAAAGTATAAACGCGACGTCTCCTTTGCGGGGAAATCGTTTTCAATGACGATTTACGTTCACGAGCGTGTAAATATTCTATCGTAACGAGCGCAATATGTAAATAGAGCTGCAAGCTGTACGCTTGTATCGGCGCGTGTGTACGTATGTACATTGTATATATATATACGAACGAACAAACGATTACGTCCTTCTCAATCGAGTAAGAGAGAACGAATGCGTGTGCTTGTGAGCGAGTGTTTTAGCTTCGATTTTGAATTCTCGACTAGGTAGACGACCTTTTTGTAATTTTATATGTCCGATGATACTTGTACGATATGTAAATATGTATATCGAACGTCGCCTCGTGTAAGATATTATTCGTCGCGTACAAGAGAATATACTGACGGTAATTAAGAGTGAGAAAAGAGGAAGAAAGCATGCGCTTGCGGTACTGTGACCACGACACCGGTTACGCCCGTGTCGTCGAAACTTAAACTGTATACTTGATTTTATTTAAATCATGTGAATAAATTTATAAAATACGTTATTACACGCTTGCGAGCATAACACCCGATCTGCGACCGCATCCCTGTCCGCTTCACTCTTTTTCAAACACGGATCCCTGGTCGGAGATCTCTTTGAAACCTTTGTATTATTACACGGCTCAGTTTGAAAGCGTTAAACGGGTTACGAAAATGGTGTATCACTCTGACGCATAACTTAGTTCAAGTAACAAGCCAATGGTAGTTCATTTTTCTATTTGCATATTTGGAAATTTCAAACTTTTGAAATTCTTTATTACATTTCTCAATTTATACATTTTTTAGCTTGAGTGTATGAAGATTTAATATTTATATATTTCTACATTTTTTAGGTTAATTATATGAAGTTTTAATATTTATACATTTTTACATTTTTTAGGTTCATTATATGAAAATTTAATATTTATATATTTTCACATTTTTTAATATATAAATTTTTTATGTTAATTATATGAAAACAATATTTCTATATTTTTACATTTTTTAATACATAAATTTTTTAGTTTGAATATATGAAGATTTAATATTTCTCTTTTTACATTTTTGAAGATATAAATTTTTTAGTTTACACAGATGAAGATTTAATATTTCCATACTTCTATATTTCTGAATATCTTTATATTTAACGTCGAAACCATTAGCTGGAACATTTGAGATATTGGAAATTTAATCTTTCTGCAGCAATTTTCAAGTTTATAAATTTCTAAGTTTGAAAGTGATATTTCTATATTTTTACATTTCCAAATATTTCGATTTCTAACTTTAGAAGTTGAACATTTTGAACTTTGATATTTTATTTCCTAATTATTAACTGTTTCTAAATTTCTAGATTTATAAGTATAAAATTGATATCTTCTAATTTCTAATACGTTCTAAATTTCACAACGTAAAGTTACAAAGTTTAATTTACAAATCTGAAATTTCTAATATCCTAAATTTGATAACATAAAATTGGAAATTCCTATAATCTAAAACTGCAAAATTTCTATTTCCAAATTTCCGATGTCCAAATGAAAATTAATTCCCAATTGCCCTAATATCAAAATTTCTATATCTATAAATTAAAAAATTTCCAAATAGGATAATTTAAAATTTCCACGCATCCCCTTGTTGCCCTTCTCGGGGCAGTCTGCCCCTACCCAGTCGTATCCACGTTTTAATTGCTGTCGCCGCACAGCCGGTAAGGTGTTAATATCAGCAGAAACAAAAGATTGAATGCATAAAGTGAAGTGCAACTTGTCAACCGACGACGAGTTACAAAGGCCGTGGCTATAGCATCGTTTCGACCGCAAACGTTAACGATTCCATATTCCCTGAATTAGGAAGTCACAAACACAGTAAATATCGTTTTCATAAGCTCCTTTCCCTCGACATTTTTTCCCCCGCTGTCCAAACAAATCCTAACGAGATACAACACGAATCGATCGTGCAGCCATCTATGCTTGTTTTTCGAACACATATCCAAGCATCGCGTACACGTTTGATCAGAATATCCGCAAATATATTCCTGTGAAAATGACCTGTGTAACGGTGTTGTTGTTTCCCACACAGGCCGGCTCTCGTTACACACACGCACACTATACTATAATACTATATAGATCGCGAACGGAACATTGATCCTAGTCAGCGCCACCGCGCACTCACTGCACACCATCTGCACACTTACATTATTAATGCGCCTACACCACTGCCGCAGGCTGCACGTACCACCCGAGACCAATGTTTCCATTATAGAAAATCTTTCCCTTTTTTTTCCCCCGAAACACAAATTTTCGGATTCACGGTCGATCGCGCTCAAGTTTTTCCTTTTTTTTCATACGAACGTAAAGGGGTCACGTACATAGGAAAAAGGAAAAGTTTGCCAGGCAAGTTTCCCGGTAGATAGTTTGTTCGAAGGTGCTGATAGCAATCTCGACCTGGTCTATAACCCTTTTATGCAAGTTGGCCAGGTGCCGTTCGAGACTAACCATTTGCAGGTTTTTTTAACCTCTCCGGGTACAAATATTTGAACGTTAACCGTCGGATGTGATTACACCCCCTCGCATTTCCACTGCAAAATGGCTGCGTATCGAGTTGACCGAATAGTTTCGTCCCTTTTTTTTTTAAGGGTATTCATTTTACTGCAACCTTATACTGCGCATTGTTATTTCAGTGTATAAGGAGAATTATTAATCAAGGTCTTTAATCATCGCTAATTATAACTCTTCTAGTATTCGTGGGAATATTTTCAATACATTCACTGCTATCTCTATGATTTTTCGAGTTGAAACAATGTTTCTGTACAAAAATTATGTAGTACTGTCCAAATTACTCTTCGTATCTCAGATTTTGAATCATTAATGACGAATGAAAAATTCCACCGTCTGCTTTTATAAGACACTCTATGTTCCTACGAATGCAGACAATTAAAAAATTACAAACTTAAGAATTTAAACCGCTTAAAAATTTGCAAGCTGCAAAACGGGAGTAAAAATCATTAAGACCAGACAATCGGTCGAGAATCAGATAGAAAGGTTTCTAATTTTCTCTCTTTCGTATGCGTGCATTATTCCAGTTCACGTTGCGCTACATAGACGTTTGTGAAAATATGATTTCCGTGGTTGTGGGCATAATCGAGGCACACGAGGTGGGCAGTCCGTTGGAAACCAGTTCTGGCCGGGAATGTAAGTACGGCTGTAATTACTTGCACCATACTTAGCCGGGTACGTGATCGAATCTAGCCATAGGGTCTATCGAGTCTACGATTGCGGTATCTCACGGTCGTTGCAGCGATTTCCGTTGCCGCTGGAACAAGCGCGGAAAGGCGGCTCTATTCCAGGAGAAAGGGAACACCGGCGATAAAACGGTCGAGCGTCCTCGAGATTCGCGAGAGAGCACCTTTCACCGGAGATCAAAGGAGAGGGTGGGCGCCACGCGTCGTCGCGTCAAGTTCGTTATATGGGTCGTTCTTGCGAAACACCATTGACGACTAAAGCCGAGCAATTGTCGGCCTTGAAGATACCCAGGCTCGGTCCCAATGGCGCAACCGGCCAGGGACATTGGCCTGCATCCCGATGCGTGCGCGACACTCCTTTGCTTATATGTACACTCCGATCAAACGTTCGCTTCCTCTCCGCAAGGCCACGTGCCTTAACTTCATCTCTTAATTCTCTACTTTTTATATTTTCAACTTTCAAATCTCTACACCTCAAGTTTCTCCATCTCAAATTTATGGATCACTAAATTGATAAGTTCTACAATCCTTTTGTTCCCATTTCTGTAAGTCCTTTGATACCTATATTTCCGAATTATAAAATTTTTAGGTCTCTGAATCTGTGGACTCATAAATCGCTAGATCTCCAATTTCTTAGATCCATAATTCCGTGGAGCTCTGCATACGTTCTTAATTCCAAAGGTTTCTCGTTTCCTAGATTCTTAACTCCCTAGGTTCCTATTTTTCTGGATTCCTAATTCTGTAGTTTTCTAATTTGCTAGATTTGTAATTCCATCAATCTCTAATTTCTTACATTCCTAATGTTCTAGATTTCTAGTTCCATAGGCCCCTAATTTCCCACATCCTTAATTTCTTAGATACTTAATCCCCTAGATTTAAAATTCCCTAGACTCTCGATTTCATAGATTCTTAATTCCCTAGAGCCTTAATTCCATAAATCCCTAATTTTCTAGAATTCTAATTCCATAGGTCTCTAATTACCTACATCCCTAATTTGTTAGATACCTAATCCCCTAGATTTATAATTCCCTAGACCCCCGATTTCACAGGTTCTTAATTCCCTAGAGCCTTAATTCTATAAGCCCTTAATTTCCTACATCCCTAATTTTCTATATCTATAATTCCCTAAACCCAAATTTCGTATATTCCTAATTCCAAATCTCAAATCCTTAAATCCCCAATTTCCTAACTTGCCAATTAGATTTCCACATCTGTGAATTTTTTTTTTTTTACTATTTAAGCTTAAGTTGAACTCTCATAAGAGAATTATAAAGCTGTACATGAGGCTTACAGTTAGTTGTTTCTAAATCTTAAAATCTTAAAATCTCATACTCCCCTAATTTCTAAATCCTCAAATTCTTATATTCCCAAATTTGCACATCATCAAATTAAACAACCTTAACCCTAAATATTCATATTTCTGAATTTTCAAGTTCTAAAGTCCCCAAACCCTATGCTCCCCCTATACATCCTCAAACTTCCTAAAACCCCCAAATCGTTAGATCCTCAAATTATTAACTTCCCAAATTCCTACGTTCCCATGTCCCTGGATCTCGAGATACGAAGGTCAAGTATAACATTCTAAAGTAATTTCATCGCGTTGCCATCTTGCTCCGCTAGACTCCTATGTACCTCGACAATTTCCACGGCAGATATACGAATGCGTTTTTGTCGGTTTAACTGGACGACGTTGGTCGATCGTAAACGCGATTTTACTGGCACGACACACGGAGAAAAAGCAGCCGACAAAAAGGATCGGGAACCAGATCTGGCCCGTGAAACGATACGGCCATGCCAGAGGCGTAGCCGTCGTTGGCTGCGGCGCAAAATTGATTTCATTATCGATAAGGGAGTTACCGATCAAAAGGGCAATATACCAGCGGGAAGATTACTGGTATTTCGTCGCCGCAAACGTGAACGTTGACACACAGGAACTGCAGCTCATACCACGTTTTGTTTATGTGATATGACCCCCGTATCCGCGGGTGAATCCTAAGGATGGTAATGAACTATGGTTCTCGTAATTTTATGTACTGTGCACACGCCACAAGAAGTTTAGGAATTTAGGGAATAGCTAAATATATCATAGGCAACTTTTTCTTATTCTTTTATAATGTGGATGACTATAAACCAATTGTTATTTTGTAATAAAAACTGTACTGCAAGGAATTATTGCAGAGGAATTTCGCTTTAAGTTTGGTTAATACACTGAGAAGGTTCATTGTGGATGAAATTTGTGGACATAGGAATTTATGGATGTTCGAATTTGCAGGACTAGGAATTTGGAGATTCAGGAATTTGAGGTGATAGATATTAACCTTGATAATGGAACTTGGAGAAATATAAATTTAGGATCGTAGGAATTTGAGAACACAGTTTGTGTATCTAGGAAACTAGAAATGTGATAAGGAAAGGAGAAATTTGATAAGGTAAAGGAATTTAAGAACGAAGTTTGTGGATCTTGGGGTACTAGGAACTTGATGTCGTAGCAATGTGAGGGAAGTATGTGGGATTTTGGGACTTCAAGATGTGGATACCTAGAAGTATGAGATTTGTGGATATAGGGATTCGTAATTTTTCATAAATCTTAAAATTAAGGGAATTTAAGAACATCGAAGTTTGTGGATCTTAGGGTAGTAGGAATGTGAGGAAATAAGTATGTGGGATTTTGGGACTTCAAGATGTGGATATTTAGGAGTATAGGATTTGTGGATCTAGAAATCCATAATTTTTCATAAATCTTAAAAATTCAAGGAGTTCGAGTTAACGACAGTATATCTCCAGAAAGTATATCCGTAGTTCCCTCAGGTACTTACGCACCGTATCGTTAGATGCTCTGGTTGTTCTGAAGTTTTATCGGGCGGCGATTGCGTGTAATGTCTTTCGAATACTCGTTTTCCTAGTATTTGTTGGGTAGTTCGAAAGCCGCGATATCGTTGGCAGGTTTTGTGACTTGCGTGACGACTGCCATGTTTGCAAAGAGAGGGAAAGAGAGGGATAGAAGTGTGTTCTTGCCCCGTCGCGCCACCTGCGCCTTCCTAACCTGCGCACGTACACACACGAACCCCCCCGGGTTAACCCCCCTGCACCCTCTCTTATCAACCAACACCAACGTGCACACACCCTCGCGCTTTATCCCGTGCTGGCACCCGTTAAACGTACACCGGTGAACCCAGTAATTTCGCGAAAACTGCCACCACCGTCGTCACTGTCGCTGTCGCTGCGCTCTTTCCTCGTTTCTTTCTTCTCTCCCTGCAACAACAATGCGAATACCACGTGTCTGCACGCGATCCTGTCCTGACATTCGGCCATCCCCGAGTGTTTCCCCGTAACTCCGGCTCGAGTAACAGTTCCTTTAATTCTTAATTGTGCGCTAGATTTACGACCGGACGCGTCCCTTTTTTACCGGTCGGACTTCTTCGGAAACGGACACGGCCCCCGATCGGCTCCCGCCTTTAATCCCCCCGCCTCTAACGGCGGCTTTTTTTCCGCGGATCGTCCGCGGTTAATACGGCTACGTGTAGAAAATCGAGAACAGGTCTCGTTCGCAACATGCGAGTACACGGTGTGCGTACAGTCAACAGCAAATCTGCTTATTCTAGGGGGAATATGGCAAACATGCAGGAAGATGTTAGGCGTTGATTTTTGGGGATTATTTGGATTTGGACATTTGAGAATGGGTTGAGAATTTAGGAATATGGGTGTTTGGGGACTTGAAGGTTTAGGGATTTGGGGGTGTAGAAATTTTGGGATTTGGAGATCTACATATGTGAGGATCTAGGAATTTGGAGATCTACATATGTGAGGATTTAGGGATTTGGAGATCTACGAATATGAGGATCTAGGGATTTGGAGATCTACATATGTGAGGATCTAGGAATTTGGAGATCTACATATGTGAGGATTTAGGGATTTGTAGATCTACGAATATGAGGATCTAGGGATTTGGAGATCTACATATGTGAGGATCTAGGGATTTGGAGATCTACATATATGAGGATCTAGGGATTTGGAGACCTACGAATATGAGGATCTAGGGATTTGGAGATCTACATATATGAGGATCTAACGATTTGGAGATCTACAGATATGAGGATCTAGGGATTTGGTAATCTACGAATATGGGAACCTAGGAGTTTGGTGATATACATATGTGGAGATGTAGGGATTTGATGATCTAAGAATTTGGGGATAATGATAATTGTAGATTTGAAGATTTGAAAATATGGTTATTTAAGAATTTTAGGACCTAGAAATTTGAGGATCTAGGAATTTGGATATTGTGCGATTTGATGACATAGAGATTTAGAAGAGATTTAGGTGATCTTAGGAATTGAAAATTTAGGGATATAGTGATCTAGAGACTTGTGAACTGGAAATTTAGAAATCCTGGTATTTGGAGATCTTGGAATATATAGGAAGGACCTTGAAATTTAGGAATCTACAGATACGAAAACTTTGAGATTGGACAATGAATTTGGAGGCCCAGAAATTCAGGAGCATAGGAACTGATAGATCTAGAGATTTTTGACACAATATAGGGATATGAAAGAAATATTGTGTCACAGAGATGACGCTATCTAGGAATATTGTGACACGAAAATGAGACCATCTAGAAATATTGTGGCACAGAAATGAGACATTCTAGAAATATTGTGTCACAGAAATGAGACATTCTAGAAATATTGTGGCACAAAAACGAGACATTCTAGAAATATCATAACTCAGAGATGAGACAAGCTAGAGATACTATGCCACGAATCTTTAATAGTCCAAGAATATTCTAATGTAGAATTATGGCAATTTCAAAAAATTTGAAAATCGAATAATTCGATCATTCGCAAGCTCAAAAATCTAAAAATGAAAAGATTCGAACATGTAAAAGATCTTGAAAATACAAAGGTTTGTAAAGAAAAAGAATGAGAAAGTTTCCGTATGTGTCATCGGAAGGAGAGGTACGTTGCAGCCGAGTGTACACACGTATGTATGTATGCCTTCAATGAGAGTCGGGTTTAAATGGGACGGGTAGCCGCGATCTAAACTAGAAGGCTGCGGCTGCGTGACCTGTCACCGTGAGCGCCGCTAGATTTATACTCGGATGCTAACTTGTCGCATATTTACTTCGTTGGCTTCCCTTCTCGCGTACGACCGCCTTTGCCCTCCACCTTTTTGAGGTACCTTTGCGAGCCAAAAGCCCAGAGCTAACCCGTGACCACCCTACCTGAACGCTCGCACCCCCTCGATGACAAGCCGCAACAATGCTCAGGGGGTAGACTGCCCGACGCCACCACCAGATACCAACTGCCACGCACCGACGACCACCTTTCTTCCTCCTTTTTTTTTTTTTCCCCCCTTTTTATTCTTTTCTTCCCTCGTTTCTTTCCTAGGTACCTGGCCGAGTCCAGGTAAAGCCAGGCCACGTTGCGTGTATCGACCTTTTGTGTGTACGTGTATTCAGGAACACGAGTGCACCGATCCGCATAGAATCGTAACTGAAAAGATCGGCGCAACAACGGGACAGACAACGCCACGGATTTACTTGTAACGCTATTATCTGTCTCATAGACTTTGTGGAACTTCTCTGCGTAGTTGTTACCTTTCATACCCTGACTGCTCGCTTTTGCTGCTACGCCGTTTTTCAATCTACCATTATCGCATTAACGCTGTCACTTTTGAAATGCTTTTCGTGTAATTACCGATCACTAGCTGTCTTTCTCTTTGCACTTCTCGACGTACGAAATACTCTGCTGCATTTTCGTTCATTTTCCACGATAATTGTCCGTGCAATTCGGGCTTTTTTTTTTATTGTGGGGATTATAGTTGAGCACGGTCGGTGTGTATGGTGCGGTAGCCAAGGTCGTTACAGAAGGAGATATTTTCATATTTTGGTGGTTAGGTTAGGTTAGGCATTTTTTTTTTAATTATGGGGATTATAGCTGTGAACAGAGGTGGGTGTGTATAGTACGGTAACCAAGGTCGTTACAAGAGGAGATATTCTCATACTTTGGTGGTTAGGTTAGGTTAGGTATTTTTTTTAATTGTGGGGATTATAGTTGTGAACAGAAGTGGATGTGTATAATGCAGTAACCAAGACTGTTACAAAAGAAAATATTCTCCTATTTTGGTGGTTACGATTGTTTATTGTGTGAGTTTATCTAATAATTGTAACAACCTAAGTTTTATTGTCGTTAATCTGTTAGATACTAAAGAGGAATTTACGCACAAAATGTACAAAAATGCTCGACTTTATTGGTTTTGCACCTGGGTGGCTAATAACCCAGGAATAACCTTGGGTATAACTATAGGTTTGATTAGGGTTCTAGTTGAAAGAGGGTCAGGTATTTGTGGCGATTTAATGCGGGGTAATACAACGCACGGCGATACAACTCGTGTGCTATGTCATTAATGGGCAGATCAAGTGCTCGGTGAATAATTGACGGTGTGTTTGGGAAGTCATGACGAAATATCAGAGAACTACAAAATCTGTTAATTTGTAGGTTTGTAAGTGTAGTTACTTAAAAATTTGGAAATTATGAGCTTGGAAGTTTCAATACCTAGATTTAAAAATTGGAAAATTTAGAAGTATAGATTTTTTCTAAAATTTTAGTTACAAATTTAAAAATATAGAAATAGAGAAATTTTACATTTCATGTTTTTGAAGTTGCAAATTTCGGGGTTTGCAGATTTGTAAATTTAGAGATTTGTAAATTTGGAGATTCGTCAATTTGAAGATTTGTAAATTTGAAGATTTCTCAATTTGGAGTTGTCTCAATTTGGAGTTGTCTCAATTTGGAGTTGTCTCAATTTGGAGATTTGCCAATTTGGAGATTTGTAAATTTGAAGATTTCTCAATTTGGAGTTGTCTCAATTTGGAGATTTGTAAATTTGTAAATTTGCAAACTTGGAAACGTGCAAATTTAGAACTTGACTAAACTGAAAATATACAAATTCAGAATTAAGAAATCCAGAGATTTCCTAATTCATAAATACAGAAATCTAAAAATTTGCTAGTTTGGAAATCTATAAATCCACAAACTAGCTAATTGAAAAATTCATAAATCTAAAAATAGAGAACATAAAAATGTCAAATTGAGAAATCCGTACAGATCTGTCTATGATCTGCATAATACATTCTGATAAAACAGAGTGACAATACAGTGGCAATATAATTCATAGTCTATATGCGTGCTTGTATAACGCATGGTTTACGTAATGTGTGATCTACGTGTGATGCAATATACAACGAAGCAACCCGTGATCTACGGTGTCGTTTATGCACCCGTTGATATATCGCATGACCTATATACTATAACATATATTTTACTTCTTTTAAACCTTTTCCACTAATTATTACTAAGAAAATAAGTATTTTAGCGATTTCCTTTCGAGGTCTTACCCAGTTACGATAGATCTAACCTAACCTAGTTCGAACGAACTTTTGATTCGCTCCAATATTCTTGCACTCCGTCGCCAAATAAAGCATGTTTCCAGTTCACGTTCGACGTATATACAGTCTAGAAAGAGTATTCAAATTTTTCGGAGGTTTTTAGCGAAGAATTTGTTCCATTGCACGCAATCTTAACTTATGCATTCGGTCGTCGTAGAAGATGCACATCCTTGGCATACCTCCACATGGAGTCCCCGTGTGTCCCGTACGTTTATATAAACCTATGTATTGCCAGTTTACATGTATACACGTGTTAGTCGTGCACGTAGTAGGTGGAGTCTGTTCCCAAATTCAGGGCAAATCGGTGATTCAATTACGAGGAAATGTGAACGAAAAGCCCGGGAGGATCTGCCATGATACTTTGTGAAATGCAGTTTCAGCTGTCTAAAATACGGAATGTAGCGAAAATAATGGAATAGTCGTGAAATCTCATAATAGACGGTCCGGATCGATCTTTAACGGTTTTTACCCAGTCGGTTAAATTTTGACCCGATAGAAATTCCTTTCGCCTTTCGTACCTCTCGTTGGACAAAGGAACAAAATAATTGATAACCCGCAAGAACGATTTGCAAGAGAATTTTTTTTCAGAAACACGATTTTCGTTTGTCCCCGGTCCACTTTTATTGACCTGTTTCCACGCAAGAACATCCTTTTCGTACGAATTTCGCGTTGTATTTCAAATTACGCAATAATACCCGCTTTCATGATGGAACAAGGGATCTCCCCCGGAATCGGTAAAAGCGTTGACACGAAATCAATTTGCTCGGCTTGTTAATTAGGTAAATATTTTGCATAAAAGGTGGATTAACTGCAAGGAAAAATTAATTAAAATTGCTGCTACGTGCGCACAGAGAGAACGAACTCTTTTGCAATATAAACTAACGCGGTGCTTTATCATCCCGTGCGCCACACGCTCTCGTGTAAAAAAAAAAAAAATATAAAATAAAAGAGCGGAACTTTTACGTCGCGAGAATGAAATACGCGGTGGATTGTAACGACCCATGATTCAATATTTTTTATCCAAGTAGTCCAGGAAACTTGCGCTAATGAAACTTCACCGACTAATCTCTTTGTGTGTGTGTGCACGTGTTTGCGTGTGAGTGTTTTGAAACCTTTGCACTCGAAGGAGGATCTCCGACAAATTCGCCCAACGAACCAGCGTAACAGGTAATGCGTTTAGTTGCTCGAATCGTGTCGCATTGTAGACCCGGCTGTTCCCTTTGTCTCGAAATCGCCATTCAATTCGGTTATCGTGTCAAAAGGAATCGAAAACTTGCCCCATCCAAGATTTATAACTTTCCTAATGCCCCGGGTTCTAGTGCCCTAAGTTAATTAACGACACTCGTAAACACTTTATTCGGTGTAAGCAACTGAACCGACTAAGCGAAAACCGTGCACAAGTTTAGAATTTTCGACCATTTTCGATTCGACGACGATATCCAGTCTCTATTTTAAGATCTATTCGACGATTCTATTATTTTCATTGTTATCCAAAATTTAGGATTTGAGAACAACAGTGAACCGATAAAATACGAAAAGTAAGAATAGTTGAATTTCTTTCGATCCAGAGCAACTAATAATACTAATCCTCTGCTGTATCTGTGACGATTCTGATTTGAATTATTACCTAAAACGAGTATTATTTTAGAATATTCGTTTAAATCCGAATCGATGAGAGACTAAAATGGTGCGAAAGTGGGGTATGTATCAATTATCTTAGATTCAAAGACGAGCAAGTGTTAATGACTATTTTATGATTTATTCTAGTTCCAGCCGAAAATTATCAGAATTTAAGGATAATTCGGTAGAAGCAAGACCAAACCGTCTGACGAGGGTTTAAAATCGTACGTCAGTGTATATACGTTTTCGCGAGTCGAGTAAATGTTAATATTAACTGGTACGATTTATTTTTCTTCCAACCGAAGTTACGAAATATTTCATCCTAGACTGATGTGTACATCCTCCGGCGGGCAATATCTCAGGAATGTGTTGACTCTTCGTCCAATTAGCAAGTAATTTCTGAAGAACGTGCTAATTGCCGAAGCCGAGATTCGCCCTAATTACTTGTCACCCCATGCGCGTCCGCGGATCCGTTCGAAAAACAAGAAGCCAGCGTACGCCGTTAAAACGGCTCCTCCAGGCTCGCAAGTTAGCTGGAAGATAGTCGGGTCCTCCGGTGATGAACACGATTCGCTTCCCTATAAACGTCCATTCATCCGTTCAATAAAGCCAATTAAATGTTCTTCGTCGATAGAATGGGTTTGATTGATTCGCGTCGGGTGTTGGTTTCCTAGTGGCCGTGGCGAATCGGTGGCTCGTGTGTACGGCCGCGATCGAAGCAAGGACTCGGTCGTTTCTTCGAAGGCTTTTCTTACGATCGTCCTGGGGAAGGTGCAGTAAACGGAGCAATCGGACGGGAAAGGAGACAGAGGGAGCGTAGCCGAGGAAAACAAGGATTCGACCGTACCCCTCGCTGTTTTTGCCTCGTTGGGTTGACGTTGGGACAAAAAAAAAAAGCGAAGGAAGGGGATGGGCGACAAGAAGGGAGAGGCGTTGGGACTTGCCTGCTCCGGTTCCCCGGCTACCGTCGTTCGATCCGATGATACGTATCTCTCGACGGGTCGTGCGTATACGCGCACACACGCTTGCGTAGATGTATAAAAGGCGCGTGTAGATGTGTCTACTGCGTACGGATACATAAGACGCATCGTTGGATACACACTATTCGGGTTCACTTTGGCTCGGGAACGGTCTACTACTCGTTCGCTCGGTTGGCACGCTATGCCGACAGGCGTAGCCTTCTCGGAGGTTAGATGCGCGTGATAATGCGATCCACGGCACATCGTATCCTCGGCAGAAGGCTGGCAAAGAGAAGGAAAAGTCGAAAGAAGGACGAACCGTAGGAGAAAGAGAAGGAGTCGCGAGGTATATACCCTTTTGCTCGCGATGGAGTTAGGTATGTGTACGGTCGGCAAAGTCCGCTCAGTCGGCACGGATAGAATGGCGGGTGTGGTACGTGACTATGCGCGATAGAAGGAGAAGGTCGAAAAAGAAAGGACAGAGGGCCGAGGGGGAACTGTAGCCAGAGAGGAGGGTAGCCGTGGAACGAAGAAGCGACGAAGGGAAGGAAGGTGGTTGGGAGAGCAAGAAGAGCTACCGGAGAGCCACGGGAGAGGATGCGTTGGTTCCGTTATCGACCTGCAGCAGGGCGTGTCTCTCTTCGTCCTTGTTCAATGTTCGCCAACCCTCTATCGTTGTATCCCGCTTCCTCTTCCGTTCCTTTACCATTGGCCCGTCTCGTTGCTTTTAGTTCCGTCTCTGTCCGATTCACGGTTTAGCGCTCGCGGCGCTTCGGCCTCTTCCGTCTTCGTCATTCTGACGGGCAGAACCGAGTCCGAGCGATTATGAGGCACACACGAGGCCTCAAACCCTTCGACCCAATCCCGGCTTCTACCGTCTCTCTTGACTTCTCGATTGCGGCACGCTCGGGCCCTTAGTTATTGGCATTATTATTATTTGCACCTTTCCGCGCGTACACCGCCGCTCTTGCACCCTCTTCTCCTTCTATATACGCGATGATCGACCGGCCTCGTTGCACACACGCAGAGACAGAGAGGAGGGAAGCACGCGAACGGAGGGGCAGGGGATTCCCCGAGCTGCTGGTTTGTAACGAGTTAACGAGTTTAAAGAAATGACTCACTGCTCGCGCCCTCCTATCCGCCGCACAAAGGATAATAAGATGGAACGTGTGACGAATAATCGTTCGTTAGAAGAACCGAGTCCGCGGCATTCCTCGATCGTGAACAAACGACTCGTCGACGACATCGGCCCGATTCGATAGACCGAATGCGCGTTCGCTCTTCTGCGTGTTTTGTCTAACGTTCCGCGTATTGCGCTCTCGTTTCGACTTTTTTTTTTTTAGCGTGCGCTTTTTTTCGACGTTTATTCTTATTGCGAGTTTTAATAATGGATGTCTCGTTGCGCTTTTAGCGGCGGACATCGAGGCCCGGACGTGTATTAATACGTGCCCGTCGTCGTTCGACGTATTAACGCGCTGCACGGACCAAAGGCTCGTCGGTTTTTTAATTTTAGCTCGTTATCGATCTCGAAACTTTGATGCAAACTTTTGTCGAAATTATTATGACGATTGTTATCGCGGTCTGGTCATGCCTTGTTAGTTGTCGGACTCGCAAAGTGGTGTTTTTCTTTTTTTTTAACGAAGATAATGAGGTCGTTCGGGGAATGATTAAATTAAGTCGTCATTAATTTTGATTACTTCCACTTCGTTGCGACGGTGAAATAATTACGGTTATTGATCGTGATTATAGGGAATTAAGAGTGTTTATGAATGACGATTAATTTACTCGGTTCTCGATTCTCCTTTTTTTAATAACGTCTGATTAATCCCAGAACGAGGATACATATTTCACATTAATCTAGCCGGGGTTGACAGCGGTTAGGGCCAACACGTGATACGCCCAAAGTTTATGGCACTGTTTGGCGATGATGCCGCTCGCACACGTATATGAGAAATTCCGTTGAGGTTCTTATTAAAACTGAAAGGAAAAATTATTCTTGAAATTTGCATCTGAAAGGGGTTCAGTTTTTACATCAATTTTTTAAAGATTCTTCAAAGTTAATTAGCCTTTTCAGCGTTGACATTTTAGTCATACTAGAATTACTGGGGTAATTAGCATTTTTGCTCATGATGGTCAAAGTCCCTTAGATTTTCTAATAAATTAAAATTCATTACATTAAGTGTGATCGAGTGGATTTTGAAAATTTCGAAGAAATTAGGAAATCATAAAAGAAAAGTATATTTTCTAGATTTGGAAATTGAAGAATTAAGAAATTTGGATATGAAGTTAAGACCTTAAGAATTTGGAATTTGAGAATTTCAAAACTTGAGAACTGAGAAAATTAACATTATAGAAATTTATGGATCTGACAAATTTTTAATTGGGACATTTAATAACTTCCAAATTTCTAGTATGAAGTATATAAAGTATGCAATAATTTAGTCCCTCGCTACATGGCAGGTCAATTATGGTCTAATTACATCAATGATTAACAGCGAATTCACTGTCAAACCCAATTTATAAATATGTAAATAAACTAATAAATTTGATCGCAAATGAACGTGTATCAATATATTCTATTTCCTTCTATTTGAGGTTAAAATAGATATACCGACTAGAGAGTTAGGAAAGTTCCGAAATGAAATTTTCTGCCCACAACCTGTTAAGTTTAACGATCCAACCCAATTTCCTACTCCGCTAGTGAAAATTCCCAAACGCTGTTATTACTTAATTATAAGTAAATCCGTGCGCGGGCAGTTGTGAACCCCGTAGCAGTGAACGCGTGATTTCCAACCAAACAAGTATGTAACTACAGGGTTTATTTGCAATTCAAAATACGAAATATTCGTATAGGGTGAAAATCAATAAAGGAGTTTCGTAAATATTGGGGAAAGAATAACGGTAACGATAGAAATATCGGCGTCGAATTAGAGAAAAGAAGTGCGCCACTTTAATAGAGGGATTCGCGGTGAACCGGACGGAGATAAATACCATATCGGCGTAGTTGTGGCACGAGAAAAATTGCCACGATCCGGCATCGCGAAAGGGGACGTGGTTCCCCCAAAAAAATCGTTGTCTCGTAGCGAATTGCACGGTCCTTACGGATCTTCCACGTTCGTTGGTTCGTTTGTTGGATGCGCCTACCAGGGTCCTCCTCGTTTCCCCGTAATTACCGTGCCTCGCATACCAGCGTACAGCGTTTCTGGGGCGCGCACCAATGCGACACCGGAGACAAGAGCGGAACAATCGTGGAAAGAGATGGCGGGGCTAATCGATAAGTACGGTCCCACAACCGAAACTGACAATGAGAAGAATGCTGATGTCAACGATTCCACTGTATCGCGTGCATTCGTTTTATAGACTTTCACGACGAATTGCGACCACCAACGATACTACCTTTGATCGCTACTTTCTACCTCGTTTCATCAATTTCAAACTTTTCCGATTTCTTCACATTTTTCGATCATCGGATTTTACAAATTTGGAACTGTGGAATTTTTACGTTTTAGGAACTTGAAACTTTTCATGGGTTAATGTGAGTTTGAGGTCTTAGAAGGTTCCTTTGGAAATTTTAGAATTTTAGGATTATGGGACTTTTGTTATTAATACGTCAAGACTTTGAAATCTTAGAAGATTGGAGTTAACACAATTTTAGAATTTTTGAATTTTATGAATTTGTACAAGTGGAATTTTAGAATTTTAGGAATTTGTAACAGTGGAATTTTAGAATTTTAGGAATTTGTAACTTTTGATACATTAATACATTAGAATTTTGAGATCTCAGAAAGTTGAGGGTTTTGAAATTTTTAAATTTTAGGTATTTGGAGCAATGGTTTTAGAATTTTAGAAATTTGGAACTATAGAATTTTAGAATTTTAAAAATTCGAAACTTGGTATTTTAAAAGTTTAGAACTTTGTAATATTAGAAAGTGTGGCTTTCAAAATTATAAACTTCCAAATTTTCAAATCCCTAAATCTGTAAGGCTTTGAAACTTGAAAATTTAAGGCTTTGAAACTTGAAAATTTTAAAAGTTTGGGACATTAAAATTTCAAAAGTTTAGGACTGAAATTCTCTGAGTTTGAAATAAAAGTTTCAGAAGTTAGAGTACAACTTATGAAGATTAGAGTAAGAGTTGCAGTTTGATGCACATTTTCTACTGCATTCTATTTTTTTTGTCTAAAGCATTGAAACTGAATGTTCATGATTTGTATACATTACTTGATGTGACAAACTTTATGTACTTTACAAAGCTTGCAAGAAGTAATTGCAGTTTGAGGCAGCTGCCTTTTATCTTTGTATTGCACTCTGTTCTTTTGTCCTTACTTAATGATTTTAATTAATCTATGACAAAAAGTAACAACTATAAATTTTGTAAGCTACAGAAAAATTAATATTTGCGGTTTGAATCTTTTATCTATGCGCTGCATTTAATTTTTGTTACACAAAAAATATAATTAATAACTTCCTGTTTACTACATTTTTAAACTAATTCAATTAAAAACTCAACTTTGCATTCATAAATTAAACAGAGTAGAATCGCGGCAGCTGCTGTTACATTTTACATTTCTCTTTGTTTCTTTATGAGAAGATGCAGCTATTAGTCAATTTATATTTGTTTCATACAGTTTTGAAACTAGTTCAGTACCATGGCTGCCTTGTATTTGAGACATGTAAGAAGTATGGTTGCAGTTTGAGGCAGCTAAGGCGCTTATAGACAGAGTTCTTCAGGGAAGATTAAAAGAAATTGCCGAAACTGACGACAATGAAAAATGCTCGTACTTCACGAACTCCATAATAACAATTTGTTTCGTGTGTCTTCTGAATCAGAAGGAGCAGATAAATAATAGCACGCTACGTGGTGGCTATTCTCAAGTTTCCCAGATGTTAGAGGAATACTTGGTTTAAAGTGTTCCAAAGTGTCTTCATTCATTTAGTGGATCCAATGCTCGATTGAATTCGGGATGAAATTACAATGTCAATACCTTTAATTTGTATACTGTTAAATATTTGTATTTCCGAAATAGATTCTGCTCTCTTGTTTCGGTGTAAATATATAGGGATTAAGGGAGTACGCCGGTAGAAAAGTCGAAACATTAAATTTCACTTTGCGACATTGAGAAAGTGGTTTTTGGAATTTTGGAAATTTAAGATTTTAAGAATTGTTCGGATTAAGGATTTGGGATTTTTGGGGATTGTTTGCATTAGGGATTTGGATTATTGGCAATTTTTTATTTCTGGGATTTCGGGTTTTTGGGATTTGGGGCTTTGCAATTTGTATTTTTGGGGGGTTTGTGGTTTTTGAGATTTGGGGTTTTTGAAATTCGGGTATTTTTGGGATTTTTGGGATTTTTGGGATTTTTGGGATTTGGGATTCTTGGGTTTTGGGTTTTGGGTTTTACTTTCTCGATTCGAGTTTTGTTTCTTTTTCGAATTTTTGTGATTTTTGTAACTGCTGATTTGGGATTGTTGAGACTTGGAAATTTTCAGGGTTTGGGAGTTTGGGTTTTCGTGGTGTGGAATTTGCAACTGGTATTATTTTTTGGGATTCTTTAAGATTTTTAAAATTCTTAGGATTTTTGTAATGTAGACTTTGGGAATGTCAGAAGTTTATAATTTGTTATTGTGTAATTTCTGAAGTTCCTCAATTTAAAATATTGAAAATAAGAAATCGTTAAAGATATCATCCATATCAAACTCAGCAACATAAAATTTGTATGGTAACCCATTCCCTAAGTACATATATATTTTGCATAACTATTAATCCAATCCAATAAACGATAATCCCGGCAATGATATTTCTTATCGAATCTAATAAGGAGAGCGAAGGTCAACTTAAAATAGATTAGCGATAATTGCATGTCTTATACATTCGCCTTACATGCATCTGAAATTGCAATAAATTCGTAAACAACTTTTCTACACGTGTAACGTTTCCATCTCAATCTTATGTGCCATCCAGATAAATATTTAAAAGACTTGAAGACTTCTTGCTGGTCGAATGACATTTACGATTGGGATTGAAAGAAATACCGTAACGTAAATAAGGAGAACATCGATATTCACTATTCCAGTGTATCGTGAATATTCGTTTTATGCATTCTTCACATCGTGATAAACCGATAAATGCAATCTCTACAGAGACAGGAATATCACTTCCTTTTTTCGTTTTTATTCATGAATGATATGAGTGATACGTACACGTTGCTTTCAAGCACCTCTATTCTTCAAACCACGCTCCTTTTTTTGTTTTTCACTTTTAATTACCTACTGCCACGATATTCGATCAAAAGTGCAAAAAAATAGTCGGGAACAATATGTTCTTGTTTTATATTGCATGACCTATTTGAAGCGTTTGAACCATTTTGTTCTTTCACTTTTTTCATATATTTTCAATGAAAGTTCTACTTTACGGGAGGTATTGGTGGGTCCTTTCGGATGTGATACTGGGATTTAAGAGGTTTGAGATTTGAATGATTTGAGATTTAGTGAAATTGGTATTTGGAAAATTTGGATTGGGAATTTTGGGTTTTGGAGTTTTGGAGTTTTGCAGATTTGGAGATTTGGAGATTTGGAGATTTGGAGATTTGGAGATTTGGAGATTTGGAGATTTGGAGATTTGGAGATTTGGAGATTTGGAGATTTGGAGATTTGGAGATTTGGAGATTTGGGAATTTAGAGATTTGAAGATTTGAAGTTTTGGAGTTTTCGAGATTTGGAGATTTAGAGTTTTGGAGATTTGGAGATTTGGGAATTTAGAGATTTGGAGTTTTGGAGTTTTGGAGTTTTGCAGATTTGGAGATTTGGAGATTTGTGGATTTGGAGTTTTGGGGATTTGGAGATTTAGTTATTTGGAAATCAGAGATTTGAAAATTTGGATATTTGGAAATTTAGAAATGTGGAGATTTGAAGATTTGTAAATTTGGAGGCTTGTGAATTTGGAGGTTTGGAAATTTGGAGTTTTGGTGATTTAGAGATTTAGTGATTTAGAGATTTGGATATTTGGAAATTTTTAAATGTAGAAATTTAGAAAATTAAAAATATGTAAATTCAATAATTATTGAACCTTGGAAATTATTTAAATTCTTCACATTCTCCCAAAGTCATTTTCCCAAATTTCAAAATATTCCCTACCCTTAATTCAAGAACCACCCCAAACATCAACCATAATATTCTAGAAAAGAGGTATCCCCGACTGTAAATGGCCGTATCACCACATACTCCAAAGCGACAGTATATATTATATACCCAAGAAGGATATCGCTATTTCCAAAGAAACTAATGTATTCTCGTGCGAAAAACGAAACGTGGCACAGGTAATGTAGACCATGTGGGCGTTTGCATCTCGTTCGCTTCTCCGAACCCATAGATCCTATCTATCGGGTCCTGTGAATAGTACGGGTAACATTGTCGTAAAGCGTAAACCGGTCTCTGTCTTTTAGCTTGTATGTACCAATATATTCATTGATACCTATATCTACCTGTCTATCTTCCTGCTCTGTCCGAAAGAACGGACAGAAATGGCCGCTACAGTGTCTGGCCAACGATTTTCACCGAAGAATATGAGTATACTGGCTAGTATAATAAAACAGATTTCTTTTATTCAACGTCGAACACGAGATACGGATAATGGACACCACGTGGGTGTCTAAACTGGATCGTTCTTATGGTGTACCAAGTATGTACTGTTGCTATGAAACGTTAGAAACATACATTTTAATGGATATTAGAAACGAGTTATATCGTTTACGTTAGTAACTTTTGTAATAATAATTTATTTAAGTTATTCAGTTAGATATCTTTTTGTCTCTAAGCAATATACATAATGTATAATATACAATATGCAGTCACAAAATACGGGCACATGACCGGTCACATAATAGTTGAGTACCTATATGATTTTCACTGCTATTAAAAATGGAAAGATAGCTGATTGAAGGTGGTATTTCTGGGACAGTGGGATCAGATATGAGGATTTGGGACAAAGGTTAATAGAAATTAGGATATAGGAATATAGGTATATAGGACTCTAGAGACTTGAGATATATTGGAGGGATGAGATAACATATGGAAATATAGGACTTCAAAGATTTAAGAGTTTAAGAATCTCTGGTTTTATGGATTTTGGGATTTAGAGATTTATGGATTTATGGGTTTATGGATTCGGGCGTTTAAGAACATAGGGATTAGTTATAGGGATACTGAAATATAGGTATGTAGGTTTATAGCAATTCTAAACTACAAATTCAATACCTAAATATAAAATTACAAATTTCCATTATTCCAAAATACTGAATACTAAAATTCCATAGGTTCACAGTTTTTTAAAGTCCTGAATTTCGGAATTTTGAAATTGCAAGTTTAAAAATCACAAAATTCAAACTTTCAAAATTATAAACTCGAAAATTGCAAATTCCAAAATTCAGAATTACAAAAATTCAAATTCCAAAATTGCCAAATTCAAAATTCACAATTTCGAATTCCAAAATTCCGAATTACAAAATTCCAAATTCTAAATACTGTGAATTCCAAAATTCCAAATTCCAAAAACTGTGAATTCCAAAATTCCAAATTCCAAAAACTGTGAATTTCAAAATTCCAAACTCCAAAATTTCGAATTCCAAAATTCCAAATTTCAAAAATTGCGAATTCTAAATACTGTGAATTCCAAAATTCCAAATTCCAAAAACTGTGAATTAAAAAATTCCAAACTCCCAAATTTCGAATACCAAAACACCGAAATTCCAAATTCCAGAAATACAAATTCCTAATTTCCAAAACTTCTAACATTCTAAAGGTCAAGAATTATAAAGTCTTAAAGTATCCTTCATACGAAGTTCAACAATACCAACTGCGAAAGTCCAACAGTTGCATAATTCCACATTCTCGTAACCCCATTTTCGAAAACGGTAACTTAACACGACCCGCCCAAGATTAACTCGCAATTCACAATCGCAGCGAGTCAACAGCCGCGCTTTAAGAACCTCTAATCCAAATAATAACCACCGAACGTACCCGGACGAAATCCGCTACGTACACGTCCTCTGCCCTCCCGCGATGTTTCATTTTCTCCTGACTATTTTCTTTTTATTATTTGTCCATTCACCGTTGTAAATGAGGAAAAATAACGGAGAACACTTGTCCGCGCACGAAATCCGGGTAATTCCATGGAATCACGGTACTATGAATAAAATCGCATCGATTGCACGCAACGAACAATTTTTATCCTTTTGTTCGATTCCCGTCTATGAAGATTTTTCATCTTCTCTTTTTTTTCCCTCGAAACCACGGTACGTGTGGAAGCGGCGGTTTTGTTTTTATCCGGCGACTACCTGTTTAATAGGGGCGGGAGAAGTGCACCGGAGGTTTTTATTTTTCGTGCACGCGAGTTTAGTACACCGGCAACTTCGAGTAGAGGCGAACACAGAAGAAGGGGTGGGGGCGACGAACAGGAGGAGGAGGGAAAAAAAAAATGTAGAATGGTGTATAAGTATTTCTCACGTTCTCCGTGCGATGAACCGTCGTCTTCTAACTTTCTACAGCTCGCTGCACGCGTACGTAAATTGTACGATCTGTTACATATCTGGCCATTCTCCGCAAACCTTAAGCTACAAATTGATGTGCCATAAGTGCCATTTTGCGATACTTGCGATATAACGAAATCGTTTTAAGCTTTGCAACTTCGCAGGTTTATTATTTGATACGCAACATCTTCATACCTTTCGTTTTATGATACGAGTATTGACGAAGGCTTTACATGGTTATTCTCAGTAGATATCAAGCTTCAATTTCATGTATCGTGATTCTTTTTCTGCGATACTTTTCTGTTATGATTTTGTATTAGTTACTTTATATTTGTATTACTTGTTCAGATATTTGTCATTTGACATATGACAATTTTATGCCTATACTCCCGGATTAATAACATTACTAATATTAAAAATACTAAAAGGGCATTTATGTAGTGATTTGGACAGGTCTTTAGCTTTAATTTGGTGTGCCACAAGTGTTATTCTGAGATACTTTTCTGTCATGATTTTGTATTAGAACTTGTACGTTCCGATATTTGTCATTTGACATATGACAATTTTGTACCTATACTCCCCGATTAATAACTTTGCTAATACTACAAATATTAACGGGACATTTATGTAGTGATTTTTAACAGGTCTCAAGCTTTAATTTGATGTATCACAAGTGTAATTCTGAGAAACTTTTCTGTCATGATTTTGTACCGGAACTTGTACGTTCCGATATCTGTCATTTGACATGTGACAATTTCATACCTATACTCCCTGATGAATAACTTTACTAATATTAAAAGTATTAACGGAGCATTTATGTAGTGATTTGAACAGGTCTCAAGCTTTAATTTGATGTGCCACAAGTGTCATTCTGAGAAACTTTTCTGTCATGATTTTGTACTGGAACTTGTACGTTCCGATATCTGTCATTTGACATGTGACAATTTCATACCTATCCTCCCTGATGAATAACGTTACTAATATTAAAAGTATTAACGGAGCATTTATGTAGTGATTTGAACAGATCTTAAGCTTTAATTTGGTGTACCATAAGTGTCATTCTGAGATACTTTTCTGTCATGAAACTGTTTTAGACTGTTTACGTCTCGACATTTATTATTTGATAGTTTCAGTTTTATCTTTGTTATTCCTTTTATGGTACGAGTATTAATGAAAGTTTTATATGGTTATTCTCAGCAGATATCGAGCTTTAATTTGATGTCCCACGAGTGTCATTTTGAAACACTTTTCTGTCATAAAACTATTTCAGACCTTTTACGTTTCGATATTTATCACTCGATACATAAGATCTTGATAGCTTTTGTTTTATTTTTGTTATTCTTTTTATAGTATGAATATTAACGAAAGTTTTATATGGTTTTTCTCGGCAGCACTCAAGCTTTACTTTGGTGTCCCACAGGTGCTATTTTGCGACAGTTTTCTGTTATGAGTTTGCATTAGAATGATTACGCTCCAAAATTTAAAAATTTTTAAATATGATTGAAGCATGATTGTATCACAATTTTTAACAAATCTTAAGCTTTAATTTGATTTACCATAAGTACCACTTTGTAATACATTTCTGTAATGAAGTCGTTTTAGACTTCTGACGTAATTAAAATATACCATTCGATATCGATCAAAGGGCTGTCTTTCCTTATTCGTAAATTTTCCAATATTAAAACCAACTACGGAACTTTTATATAGCTATTTTCAACGGACTTCAGCTTTCAATTAATATGCTATAAATGATATTTTACCTTTCTGTCACGAAGTTACGTAAGAATTTATACCATCTGACATGCGGGAATCTATTAACGCTCGATAATCGATTTTATTTTTATTCCAAACAGAAAACTTTAACCTATTATTTAATTTATCTTAAGTGCAATTTAACAATAATCTAGGTTAACGAAATTACATTAAATTTTCTATGTTTTTGATATTTGAAACTTGATATCGTATTATCATATTACATGTATCTATGAAACTCAGGAGACTTGTTTAAAATTCAATCTAATTGTTATAATTTACATTAAATCAGAGGAGTGTAATTATAGTGCTGAAAATTTTCAAAATTTCCAAATTTTGTAATTAGGGAAAGTGGGAATTTTTTAATTTGAGAATGTGTTAATTTTTGAAATTTACGAATGTATTAATTTAGAAATTTTTGACTTGGAGAATATGGGAAATATGAAATTTAAAAATTGTTTAATTTGGGAAATTCAGAAACTGGAGAATTTGAAAAGCTGAGGGTTTCAGATAGGAAATTGGAAAATTAGGAAAGCTGCAAATTTAGGAATTTTGGTATTTAGGAAATTAGGAAATTAGGAAATGGGGAAATAGGGAAATTAGGAAATTAGGAAATTAGGAAATAGGGAAATAGGAAATAGGAAATAGGGAAATTAGCAAATCTGCCAACTTAGGGATTTCGGTATTTAGGAAATTAGGAAATGGAGAAATTAAGAAATTAGAAAGTTAGGAAATTAGGATATTGGAAGATTAGAGAATTTAGAAATTTATAGATTTCAGAATTCTAGGAATGAGAAATTTAGAAATCTAGAAATTTAAAAATCAATGAAATTAAGAACATAAAAACTTAAAAGTCCAAGTATTCGAAAATTTGTCATATTTCAAAATTAGCAACTTCAAACCTTGAAAATTTGATCTTCTGAAAATTCCAGAAATACAAAACTTAAAAGTATATAATTTTCCTACACCCTACGTCTCATACAAATATACTATCAGCTCATATACCAGGAAAAGGGTGCAATAACCTGTCTCTACCTACTTTCCCTCTGTAATTATAACTTCACAAGTATCACGAATATCAATATACACGTCATCATTTTCAAACCATAATCCATAATCCAACATACCTTATCATTTTACTGTTCGCGTTAAAATTTGTCCCCTCTCGATCATTCGATACACAGTTCGAAAACTCCGGTTTACTATCAAACTTATTGTTCACTTTGATACTCGTGTTTCGGTTAAGCGATAGAAATGCGCGTGCACGATTGTTTTAGTCGTGGATTCTCTCGCGTACGGGCGCGTTCGAAAAACAAAAAACGAAAAAATAGAAAATTGGAAAGAGCAAACGGGTGAAAGCTGTTCGTTAATGGCGTTCGATGGCGCGCAAAGTAATTCGTCAAATCGAAAAGATTACGTCGTTGGTCGTCGTTTATTTCGTCCGTCGCCACGATCGGAAGGATTTTAACGAACGAGAAAACGCGTCTCAGATACAACGTCACGTTCTGACACTCGTTTAATGAGCGTGAAAAGTATTCGCTTAACTTGCATGCTAGCTGAATGCGTTAAATGTTTGTCCTTTTTTTTTTTGTTATAGAGTCTCCGCCCCGGAATGTCACTCGGAATATTCTGCGTATTTCTCACGTTCGAGGTACAATGAACCAACTTCCAACTTTCTAAGCCTCGCACACGCGAGCTGGCTTGCAAACAAAAGGAACAGGGAAATGAATTCACCGGTTCATAACGTGATGTACATGTCTTGTAATTACGTGGTCTGTCGCTAAAGTAACCCGACTGATTCTCCTTCCTTTTTTCCCCCTCATTTTTATCGCGAACTACTTTTTACCAGATAAAATGGCCTCTTTACGAGCCGCATAGTTCTTCCCGAAGCGTAAAAAGGATGACATGATTTTGTGACCTAAAATCCTTCCAATGCAATCGGAAACAAGATTAAACCGAGGTCGAAGATACTCAGAAACTTTTGATAGTGGAGGAAGAAGCTTTTTAAATGTTAGGTTATGGACAAAATTTCCTCGAGGAAGGGTTGCAACATGGCCGCCCCGTTAAATATTAAAATGTTTAAAATGTTTTTTGTTCCAACGCACGTTCTGTTTTGAAATATGCATCGATAGTGAAAGGGTCATGAAATATTGCGTTGCGAGTTTGGAATTTTTATGTTTTGTAATTTTGCAATTTTTTTATTTTAGTACTTTGATATGACATTTTAGAAGGTTTGAACTTTGATATTATTTGATGTGTTTCGTGTTGTTTCATGTCTCTTGTTTACTTACAAGGTTTAATGTCCATTGACACATTTAAATATTTACGAAAATTCATTAAAAGCAATTTGTCCATTGATACATTTAATAATTCAAAAAAATTCATTGAGAGCAATTTAATGATTTACAAAAATTCACTGAGAGCAATGTGTCTATTGATACATTTAATAATTTACAAAAATTTATTGAGAGCAATTTAATGATTTACAAAAATTCACTAAAAGCAATGTGTCCATTGATGCATTTAATAATTCAAAAAAATTCACTGAGAGAAATTTAATGATTTACAAAAATTCACTGAGAGCAATGTGTCTATTGATACATTTAATAATTTACAAAAATTTATTGAGAGCAATTTAATGATTTACAAAAATTCACTAAAAGCAATGTGTCCATTGATGCATTTAATAATTCAAAAAAATTCACTGAGAGAAATTTAATGATTTACAAAAATTCACTGAGAGCAATGTGTCTATTGATACATTTAATAATTCAAAAAAATTCACTGAAAGAAATTTAATGATTTACAAAAATTCACTGAGAGCAATGTGTCTATTGATACATTTAATAATTCACAAAAATTCACTGAGAGCAATTTAATGATTTACAAAAATTCACTAAAAGCAATGTGTCCATTGACATATTTAAATATTTACAAAAATACACTGAGAGCAATTTGAAGCAAATATTTTATTTACTTTTTTAATACAAAATACATCTATGTTTTATATAAAAGCTGAAACTATCGTTCTAAAACCTGTGATGACAAACGTATTACCAAATGTCAAGCAGAGTATACATCAAGCTTAAAATCTATAGCTATAAAATAATGTATCTGAATATCTATATTTTTTGAACGAAAGAAATATATATTCTGAAACTGCATCATTAAATTTGAAAGAGAGAAAATATAAATTGACAGGGTGAAATTTGTCGCCATCAGTCAGGCAATTGGTACTTAATTTTGAATATAGGAGAATAAATGATCCAATGACCGCAAATGGTAGATGGAGGCTGTTGTTTAAAATTGATGGATGAAATCCGCAATTATTGTTGCATCAAGGTAATAAATCGTTTTGATCGGTGTTTAAGAGAATATGGACTGCGCAAAATGGTCCAGGAAAGTCAGGATAAGAGTATAGACCTCGTGTTATCCTTTCTAGGATCGCACACTTGTCCGTTTTGTGTGAGGTTGAAGTCCGTGCAGCAGTGCAGAGTACGCAATGCAAAGCAACGAAACGGAACAAGCAGATCTTATAGCTCCGTTACAACCGGCTAGCTGACCGATCCCAACGAGAATACGACCGGGTACCACACCCGCTCGGGCATTTCGAGCGGAATGATCGAGACGAGATAAACTCGTTCGCTTCGCCGCTTAAAACGAATACGCCTCGCTGTAACGAGAGTCTCGGGTTTCCTTGCGTACAGGTAAACTATCGCGTTAGATCGTCTCCAATTTGAATTTGATTGAACGCGACAACTTTGCGTTTGCTGTTTCAACCGCTCCTTTTTTTTAATACCCTTCTCTTTTCATACTCGGGAATGCACCTTGATATACATGCAAATTCGTTTTTCTTCCTTTTCATCGAATTGCATTGAACATCTGATTTTCTGTATACACTTGTATACTCTTTGGCGAAAGTAATATTCAAACTTGGAGAAACCTATGTTTCAACTTAATGAAACTAATTATTAAAACTTGTCGAAACTTATGTTTAAACTTGACCAAAATTAATGTCTAAAACTTGACGAAACTAATGTTTAAAACTTGACGAAACAAATAATAAAATTTGTCGAAACATTAATACTTATCAAAACTAATGTTAAAACTTGACGAGCACAGAAAATATCTACTTATTTTCTTATTAATATGCAGTTAAGAAAACCTTCCTTTTACCTTATTTCAAAAGCAGCTATTTACAACACGCTTTTAAAAATGAATATTTTTACTCTTGTTTCAGATACATAATTTGTAGAAAACATGAGTTTCGTCGGAAGATCTAATGAAAAATGTATACAGTAATTTTCAGCAAGCTTTAAGATTTAATTTGATATAGCATAACTGTCAGCTTGCGTTTGTTTTATGTCATGAAATCTTATTACATTTGCGTTTCGAAATTTGACAGTTGATACAAATTATAAGGTAATCAAGAATGCTTCTTAAATCCAGTTATTTTCAGTAAATCTTAACCTTTAATTTGATGTGTCTTAACCTCCATTTTGTGACACTTTGTGTCATGAAATCGATTTAGACTTTGAAGCTCTCGAAATGTACCATTTGATGTGGTACAAGTTTTACAACTTCTTTTATCTTTATATTTCTCTTTTTATGTTAAGAATGCCTGTGAATTCTTTGTACAGTTATTTTCAGTAAATCTTGACCTTTAATTTGATATACTACAAGTGCCATTTTGTAATACTTTTGTGTCATGAAACTTGGACTTTCAATCTTTCGTTCACCACTTGATACGTTATAAAAACTTTCACTTTCTTTACTGTCCTCATATCAACAATATCAACGAAATATCACCATCAACAATATCATCAAAATGTTATCTATTAAACTGGTGTACCATAAATACTACTTTAACAACTTGTTACGTCACGAAATTGCATCAAACTTTTTACGTCCCGAAATCGACCATTTTATCTACAACAATTTAGATTTCCCGATACAATTTGAATTTAAACTACTTTATTTCTCTAGTTGGGATTTACTTTTTTTTACTTCAATTTTTTTTTGTTATTTACTTTTTCTGCTGCCACGCAAAATGGAGTTGATTGCAATTGTACTCGAATTACAAATGGCAAGCTTTTATTCGAACCGTGACGGGTAACATTTCTGTTGCGCGATATAAATGGACGTATAAATGTTTGTAATCATGATTTTAATGTACTCGCAAAATGTTTCTTTCCATAATAAAAGCTTGTTGACGTCTACTCCACAAGTATAATACGAATAACTCGTCGAAATTATGGGTATAATTTGCTATCAATTTGTGTAAAGTGTATCTCTAATACTTTTTTTATTTTTACATTTTACCCGGACAATTTATTTCTCTACGGTGAATTTATATGCAACGTTAAATAAAAGCGAGAGAAAACATTATATCGAAAAACTGCACTGTGATAACACAATTATTACCGCGATACTCTTGCGAAATATTTTTTATTTTCGACGATGAAAAATAATAAAACCCTGCCCGATAGTAGATATCCGTTTCAAATAAAATAACATTCGCTCGAATAACTTCAAAGGAATAGCTTTATATTTAAATATTCGCTGAATTATACAAACGAGAGTGGCGTTTCTCTGTTTACAGATAATTATTTGAAGTATCATACTACATCAGTAAACTTCGGGTTTTTCCTAATTAACGATGATGTTAACATTCTATACGCGACACGTATGACGTATATTAAATGTAAATCAATATAATCAAAGAGACGTTCGAACGATTTCCGCCACGGTCGTAATTTAATTTTTAACCTCGTTGATCTCGCGGAAAAGAAAAGAACGTAACGCGGTATTGATGTGCCTTATTAAAAATATAAAGTTTATCAGTACGCGTGTACTCGTACGTGCATAAATATTTATGATACGGGAAGATCGATAAAATGGGACGCGGTATTGGTAGCCCGATAACTTGAACCCAATATAATGCAACTCAATTTATGTGGCTACGAAGATGGACGTGGATATCGACTTTATCGAATTTTCTTGTTACAAGCTTGATTAAGAAAACGACCGGTAAAAGAGAGAACTTCGAATAAAAGTTAAATTACGAACATTTCGAGGCAAATACATTGTTTCACATTACAAAACTTCGTGCTTTTCGTATTCTATTTTTTTAATTCTAAATAATACTTTGACAAATAAATTTTCATATTTCTGTATTTTTAATTCGAATTATTTTTAAACTTGCTTCTTGGTTAATATCGATATATCGAGAGGTTAAAAGACAAAGGTACAGAGAAAAGTACAATCTGGTTCTAAAAGCGGTACTTGATGGTTATGAATGAAGCACAGGTCAACGCGCATGAAACGGCAGATTTATATTTCATGCATACCTTATTTATCGACTTTATTATCGCTCAACTTTTTCGACGAATTAATTTGATTAAAATGAAAATTCTTCACGCTTTGTTCTCCGTTAATAGAGACGAAATTCATTTCGTTATAATTAAATTTTAGTCGAGGCAAATGACACTGAGAAAATAATAACCAACGTTTATAATTGAACAATTGTAATAAAATAATCTAATTTTCACATGTTGTTTAATTATCGTGCATAATCCAGTGTTTCGTGATGAATATTTAAAACATTTCTTTTCTGATTTATTTTCTTATGTATAGTTAAGAAATAATTTAAGTTGGATGAATAACCGTGATTTTATCAGATACATTTTTATCGTGTAAATCTTAATTTTAAAACAATTTTTATTTTGAATAAACGTGCAACAGTTGCTGAATAATTTATGATGTAACGTTATGTTAATGAAAATTACGAAAAGCATATTAATATTCCCTGAGGTAAAATATATTATGGTGAATTCAAACTAGAAAGCGCGCTCGATACGCGATATATCGAACCAGTTGCGTTCGATCTATTACGTGTCGTGATCATTTATTATAACCTTAAATGTAAAATTAAAAGAGGAATAAATCATAATGTAGAAGCCATATGTACCGAAATTATTAAAATTTTTAAATAATTTAAATAAAAACAAAGTATTAATAATTTATAAATAATTAAATATATTGATTTTTCAACATTGCGTGTCATACAATATAAAGTACCGCGAATTCAAAATGGAAACTGTTCGATATTTGATATATCGAAATCAATCGCGTTCGATCTATTACGAGTCGTCAATTATTATAACCTCAAGTATAAAATAAAAAAAATAAATCACGATTTGAAATTCGGTAACGTTGAAAATTATTACGATTTATAATTGATTCAAACAACATAAATGAATAATTAATAAATAATAAAATATATTAAATTATAATGTTATAAAAGTTTTGTACTTTGACTTTGAAGCAGAAAGCACTCGATGTATCGAACAAATCGATTACTAGTCAATTATATTTTTAATTATAAATTAATAAAAATTAAAAAGAAGAATTAAACTATAATATAAAATTCGAAAACATTCATAATCATTAATTAAATGAAATAAAAATATTTATTAAAAATTTTGTATACAATAAAATATGTTAAATTACATTGTATGTAAACATTTTGTCTGATACAGTGTAAATGTAGTACCGACATTTGAATCGTGAGGATCGAGAAAGAACCAGCGAGCGTAGCGCGCGTAACTTAAGTTTCGCTCAAGTGAAAATCACTAGATGAATGCGCGCATTTGTATTCGAAAACACATGTACCCACCTTACTACTAGTGATTCTGTGTTTGACAATACGCGCGTATTTCGCGGCTATCATCGAATTTAGCCGACGTTAACCGATGTTAAACGAAGCCTGTAAGTTTCCGTGTGTGTTAAGTGTTCGTTGGTGTTCAGTTGGTGCGCCTCGACTGGGCAAAATCGCGTAAAATGGAAACAGAATTTCGTTGTGAGGTTGAGGTTGGCCGTTGAAATAAGTGAACATGGGAAGGTCCAAGTTTCCCGGGAAGCCGCCGAAGACGGTCACCAGGAAACGGATCAAAGTTCTCGGCCAGCCCGAGACAGCCCAAAGCGATTCGGTAACCGTCGCCGAGAACATCTATTACGGACTTTCCCTGTTCAACGAAACATTTGGTGACAACGAGAAGGTAATTCGTAGTTTACTATCGTAAGGAATGTCTAGCAGAAGGCGCCTAATTGCAGTTCTACTGTAAATAACTACTTCTTGACTTGTAAATAAATGTATTTACCGTGCAAGCGTCATAGGGACGCATACGGCACCGATCCAATGACCAGAAAAACTCAGATATTTGGCTGTATAATGAAAGTTAACCTATTAAAAAGGAATCGCTTACTCGGAATGGCAGATGTGTATATTATGTACTGACATACCACTATACCTAAAAATGTCAATGATTCAGTAAAAGAAGCTCTTCTGATTTTATTTTGTATTTTATTAATACATTCTATTCACATTTTTTTTTCTTGCGTTTCATAGAATGTACAAAAGTTTCATGCATATTCTATTGTAGTAAAGTTTTTAACTATTAAATGTCTTTCGCTATACTTTCTTTATTTGTTGATGTAAAAGGTATATCGTAATGACATACAGAATGTGGAAATAGCAGTATTTATGTAATCGTTACATATTTTAATGTTTATTACGAATGTTTATTGTTATAGGAACATCCACCATTCCATGGTTTTAGCACTAAAGAGGCTAAGCTTTCCGTGTCTTACATAAAAACGCAACAACATGACACAGAAAACACATCCGTCAAACCGCCACCTGATGCCGTTGATAAACCTGCACCGCAGTCCAATGAACAAAATGTCACTGATACTAAAAACTCTTCTTCGAATGCTGAGAATAACGTAGAGAAATTATGTGATAAAAGTGTGAAAGCAACAGAAGATATTAAGAAAGATGTGACTATATTAAATTCCAAACGTGCTACTAAATTTCATAGACCTAAAAGCCGTAAAAGTTGTAAAAATATTAAATTCTCCAATTTCATGAAAACACCAGTATTAAAATCAGTGAATAATATCTTAGATCAACATCAACGAACAAGGCAACTACGTAATAGTACTGCAAAGAGATTATTACAAAGGGCAAAATCTAATAGTAACAATGCACGTAATATGACAGCACAGTGCGGTGATAAACCGAACACTGTAAGAAAATTTATTTTACCAGTTCGAAGTGCCCATTCATCGAGAGTAATTAAACCTAATAAAAGATTTATCGAAGAATTGGAGGAAATTTCTGGAGCGGAGCACAGTGAAAATGAAGTTGGTACTCACGTGAAGAAAGCTAAATTTGCATTGAATAAACTTTGTAATCAAGAAACAAAATTAAAAGAAGAAAATATTAGTAAATTATGTACAAAATTAAAAGATAAAGAACTGAGAAATAAGGCCAGGAAGGTGATTCAGCGAGTGAATTCCAATTCCCAAACTGTAGTACAGTCTGTAAAGAATTTTGAAAAGCCAGCACCTTCTATACAAGACGCACAAGTATCAAAAGTTATTAATACTGATGTAAAAAGAAGTAATTTATCTAATAAGAACAAAGTTGTAAAGAATCCATCTGATGAATCTACTAATATTCAAGATAATTCACAAAACACAATGAGGAAAGCTCAAAATGCAAAATTAACTGCATCCAAAAACCAGAAGTCGCTTTCTGTTCCTACAAAAGTTCTTCCTGATTCCGATGTTCCAAGTTCAGAGTCTTCCAGGATTCAAACAAGGTCAGGAACGCAGAGTGAAGCTGTTGATTTAGAAGTTCAGACAAATCCTGCAGATATAGTGAAGACAAAAGAAAACGTTAATGCAAAAATTCAAGGCAATTCTGATAACAGGAATAAAACTACAGAGGGAAATTCAGATAACTTTGATACAGAAAGTACACTGTCCGAGAGTGGAAGTGAGCATAGCAATCACACAGAAGATGAACAGTCAGAATGGACTGGGATGAAGTTAAATGGTGGAAAAGTTATTTTAAGGAAAGCAAGGTTAAAGTTAGATAACAAATGTGTAGGTGGAACCGAAGGACCTTTTTCAACAACAAATAACAATAGTGTTACAACTGGAAATACTAATTTAGGTATGTAACTAACATTTATAATTTAATGATGCAGTAGTTAAAATTTATTTTTTTGTTATAATATTTCAGGATTAACAGGTACTATTAAATGTGGAGTTTGTGGTGCTGTGCGATTTTATCGATTCGTAAAACAAGCTCGAAAATTTGGTATCCACAGTTGTGAATCGTGTAGAAAGTTTATCAGTAAAATGATCAAACGACAAGCTTGTGCAAAATCTACAAATAGTACTCTACCAATCCTTCAATGCCATAAAGGAGATGGTTTATGTTTAGTACCACCTGTTGTGAGAAGTCAGCAATGGAATCTCATGAGATGCGTTTATAAAGCCAGATGTCCAGCATGTTGGTTAAAAATGTGTTTGAAATGTTATAACATTCCTTCTTCGTTAAGAACTGGCTTGAATGCATTATTACCACCAATGATGAGAGATCCTTTAAGTGTTCCATTATCACTGAATCAAGAAGATACTGACAGTCCAGGTCAAAAATTAATATCTTATAAGTTAGGCTGGCCCGCAGAAGATAGTTCAGAAAAGAACTTATTTAAATCAGCTATGAGTTGGAGAAATATAGAAATGGGCCAAAAAACTAGTTATCAAGGCACTGGTGGTTTTATGTATACAAAATTAGATAAATGTAAGTTTCTGTTGCATTTTCTTTCTTTTTTTTTTCTTTTTCTTTTTTTTTTATAATTTATTTTATATGAATTACAGTTAATCCGATTACAAATTTTATAGTTGATTCGACGCTGAATATATCGCCTAGTAAAAAAAGAAGAAAAAACAATAGGATAAAAGTGAGGAAGAAATTAAAAAATCCGATGTTCTCCTCGCCATCTTTAAATCAATGCCCGCAACCCCTGAGACAGAGACTTGAATTAAAGGGACCAAGAGTTAAACATGTTTGTCGAAGTGCAAGCGTTGCTCTTGGTCAACCGATTGCTACTTTTCCCTCTGTTGATGGGAAAGAAGATACTGAAAGCAATAAGCACATTCCGAAAACATTAAAGGAAAATGATAGGCTAGAGAAAAAAAGTGATACGAAGGAAAAGGAACAGCAAAAACATAACGACGAAAACACTACAAATACAGTACAACAACCTCATCCAAAAAGAGGGAAAACACAACAAAATATGTCAGCATCAAATCTTCAAATGGTATGTAAATTATTGAAATAAAATGTGTTACAATAAAATCATTTCTCAGATAATCTATTATATTAATGTTTTCAATTTGACTGATATTTGTAGTAATAGTAAATAAATCGTTACAGGTACCTAAAACAAATAATGACACATTACATGCAGTATCTATAGACTTTTGGGAACAGTATGATCCCGCAGAAGTTGGTGCAAAAGGTTTTGCCCTTATTGGTTCAGAACTCTTCCATATTCCTGCTATTTGTTATCTCTGTGGAAGCGCTGGAAAAGAACCAGTAAGTATTATATACATGTACATTATTATATACAGTTGTACATTGTAACAATCTTTCCAGCTCATCCATTGTCAATGCTGTTGTGAGCCATATCATGCCTTTTGTTTGGAACCCAGTGAATGGAATGCTTGTGCCCAACCAAATTGGTGCTGTCCTCGATGTACAATATGCCAATCCTGCCATCTAAGATCTGGTCCAAAATTGTCTTGCATTCGTTGTCGTCAATCATTTCATCACTCGTGTTTGTCAAAATCTGGTGTCAGTGCAAGACTTTACAGTCCTGAAAGACCTTATGTGTGTCAAAGTTGTGTCAAATGTAAAAGCTGTGGTAGTGAAGGAGTTAATGTTCATGTGGGCAACTTACCATTATGCTCCATGTGTTTTAAATTACGTCAACAAGGAAATTATTGTCCTCTATGTCAAAGATGTTACAACGAAAATGATTTTGATACGAAGGTAGGTATATTTTCATGTCATAAAATATGATAGAATGCTTAAATGCACATGTACATATTTATTTGAAAAAATGAAAGGTTTTTAAAATAATTCGATTTAAATCTGTTTTTCAGATGATGGAATGTAGCGAATGTTCTTACTGGGTACATGCCCGTTGCGAAGGACTTTCCGACGAACGTTATCAAATTCTTAGTTATCTACCTGATTCTATTGAATTCACTTGCAGTCAATGTTCCTCAAGCCCTAATTCTATTTGGAGAAATGCCATAGAAGCTGAACTGAAAGCTGGTTTTATAGGTGTTATAAAATCATTAAGTAAAAATAGGAAGGCTTGTGCTGCATTAAAATGGAGTCCGCAGAAAGAGTGTTCGTGCAGGTCTGCTTCCACTATAAAGAAGTCAGATTTTTCAGATGATAAAGTTGAGTCAAATGCAATAAATGCTAAAGAAATTCTCAACTCAGATGAGTCCGAAGAATCTGTCAACGAAAAATCAAAAGCTACAGACTCTACTCTTAATAATAATGTAAAATCCGATACAGCAAGTAAATCAGACGAAGATCAACTAAGTGATTGTTCTAATAGGAGAGGTTTAAGACGACTTCGGCAAAAGTTTCATTTGAAAGAATGTTCGGTTCGGGTGAAAAATTGTGCTCTAAAAGATTCTCAAGATAATGACAAGAAAGATTCGGTGACCCAAGAAAGTTCAAATAGTAGTTCAAATGATTCAGAATGTCATTGTTCAGAACAACAAATTATCGTTAGGCCCTCGCTCACGTTAATGTCGGTGAAACAGAAAGTTAATAATAACGAATATAAAACACTATCACAGTTCCATTGTGATATGGAACACGTGATTAATCGTATTGGATCTAAAGAACTTATTGATGCTTATAATGAAATTTTACGAGAAGTATTTCCATGGTTTAGTCCGAAAAATGCTAAAAGCAATGTGGAAAAAAGTGATACATTAATAACGACAAAGGATGTTAAAGATGACAGTTTAGTTGGAAAGCTTGACGATTCCATTCTGGAAGTATGGAAGGAAGAAGTGATGAAAGCACCGAAAGCAATTGCCGCTAAAACAGCAAATTTATATAATGTTCATGTTGAAGACAGTAGATCGTGTTGTTTGTGCAAAGGTTTAGGAGATGGTGCAGAAACAAAAGAAGGACGTCTCCTGTATTGTGGACAAAATGAGTGGGTTCATTCTAATTGTGCACTTTGGTCCAATGAAGTATTCGAAGAAATCGATGGTTCTTTACAAAATGTTCATAGTGCTATTTCCAGGGGTCGATTGATTCGTTGTTCGGAATGTGGGAAGAAAGGAGCAAGTGTTGGTTGTTGTGCAAAAAATTGTAGTAGCACGTTTCATTATCCTTGTGCAAGGAACGTTGGACTTGCCTTTAACGACGATAAAACAGTATTTTGTTCTTTGCATTTAAATAATTGTACTCATAAAACTTTACAGAATGAGAACGAATTCAGTTTACGAAGACCAGTATACGTAGAGTTGGATCGCAAAAAGAAAAAGTACGCAGAACCGAGTAAAGTGAAAGTTATGATAGGTTCACTGATGATTGATTGTTTAGGTACTGTTATACCTGAATACTCTGACACGGTTGAAAAAATCATACCTTGCGATTATAAATGCTCTCGACTATACTGGTCCACAGTAAACCCTTTTAAAATTGTAAGGTATTACATTAGGACATATGTACAAGTATATGTACCAGAAGTTTCTCCTGATCTAGAACATAATGTAACCATTGATCATTCGAAGGAGCAGGAAAAGGAAACTACATTGGATACACAGAAAAATGAATATTTGGCTGCGAAACAAACGTTGGATGCTTTGGTTGATGCAGTGTGTAACAAAGAAGTTGATGAAAATTTGGTGGAACAAAATAATACTGATATTTTACCTCCAGAATTAGAAGAAGCTATATTTGAAGATTTGCCGCATGATTTATTAGACGGTATATCTATGCAAGATATATTTCCAAAAATGACGTACGAAGATTTTTTGGCGATGGACTTAAAAAATGATGGTACTTTTGCAACTGATCTATTTAAAGATGACATGTTAACACCTGAAGTTGATGAAATTATAAAACCATCTGAAAACAAGATATCGAAGATAGATCCTTCTCTGTTAGAGTTAGGACCGCACAACGATCTTTGGGTTCACTTGGAGACAAAAACTTTTGTTCAAGATCTGATGGACGACTTATTCAGTTCTAAGAAACGTGGAGGTAGGGAACTGAAGAGATCTAAATCAGAAGTGATGTCAAATAGTCCACTGATTGTTGGAGGACAAAGGCATCATCAACGGTCTTGTAGTTTAACTTGGAGTTGTAAACTGGATAGTACTTATGGTCCAAGCATAAAAAGAAGAAAATTATCTAGGAATTCAAGTATGACAAAATCGAGTGAAACAGGCGTTGCGGTATTAGATTCACAGAATGAACGTCCACCTACTTTGCATGAACTAAGAATTCCAGAGAGTGTAATGGCCACTGTAGGTAGAGCAAACACACCCAACATTTTATCTGATTCCGTGCGGGAATTAAAGTATTGTATCGAGGATGCGAGTGGTATTAATCGCCGAGTAATATCTACTAGTCGTGAAGAAGGAAAGGAACATAAGCGGCTCTTCTGGCACACGAGGCAACAACCAAGAATATTACAAGTTGATGGTACTGTTGACCCAAGTAGTGCCAGCGAATGTAGTTCACCGGAATACAACACTGAAGAGAAAACCACGGAACTACCTATGACAGAAGATTTATCGATTCCTCAATTAGATGGTATTAACGATGAATCCTCCTGCGACAGTAATGAGTTTACTCTACCCGTTGAAAAAGATTTTAATTCTTGCATGAAACCTTCAAATGGTTTACGACCGAAACGAATATACGGATTCATTAAATCCCACATTTCGAAAAACAATGATAAATCACAGAAAATGAAAGAAATTGACAGTTGTCAGAAGTATGGAGCACATCAAACCAATTTTAAGGAAAACAATTTGAAGTTAAATTTAAAAATCCCTCAATTAGATGGTGCTGATGACATTTCTAGTGACGACGAGTGCATATCACCGAAACATCTTGAAAATGAAAGGATCAATGTTACTGCTCAGTATGATGCACCGTTTGATCATATAGATCGCCCTGTAACTTGTAAACGATGCCGTTGTACCTACAGAACACAAGATAGTTATAATAGACATGTGGCAAACTGTGATATCATGATAACAAGTGACAGCGATTCAGAAACTATGGATAATAAATTGGCATCACCTGATTCCAGATTCTCTCCAAGTATCGGATCTGTGTCGCCACAGTTTATAACATTGTCTCCATCTGAAGGGCATACTCTTTCTTCTGACTATCCAGATATGCAAGCTACATCTCCTTTAGAAGCTTCTGTACCATCGCCTCATCCAGCTATTCAAATCGAACCGATAGCACAGGCAATTATTACACCACAAATTCATACTCATGCAACTGTGGAAACTGTTCATCAAACAGTATTAACATCTAACGACATGATTGTGCAAACACAGTATACCAGAACAACAACTACATTACCAAATGCTACAGTATTACCACAAGAAAGTACTGTTCAAATAACAGAAATCACAGATCCGCCATCTGTTGCAAGTGATTCTTGTTTGTCACAGAATTCTCCAGATAGTGCAAGTACACAGACAATTCCAAGTCCACAAGTATCTCCAACATTTTCATCTACCGGCGTACAAACTGCGAACAATGACTCGCAGACAAATTGTCAGATGACAAAAATGGTCAAATCAAAATCTCCAAGAGCACCGAAATCTCGAGCAAAGGGAATTAAAACGCAAATTGTAAAAAATACCATGCAACCCCATAATGGACATAACAGATTTCAACCTGTGCAAAACAATACTCCGGTTATACAATTGCAACAAACTCAAAGACCGAGCGGGCCAACTGTAATATTGCAACAGGTTGCATCTCCTGGAATTATGTCTGCGTACGTTGAAACATTGCAACAACAGTCAGGACAGAATCTTCAATATGTAACAACAATTGGTGGTCAACATGAGGCAGCGTTTAAACCTCAGTTCATAACAACTAATCACTTAGTTCCTGGTGCATATATACAAGCATCCTCTGATAATTTATTGGCATTACAAAATGGAGGTATATCAATATTACCAGGTGTACAAATTGCACAAACGCAACCAACGGTTCTAGGAACTATTATCCAACAGCAGCCCAATGCAATTCAATGTGGAGTTATATCATCTGAACAACTATTGTTAAGTTCAACGCCTACATTAGAAATGTTTACAGATTCAACGGGCAGTATGTTTCTTTCCAACCAACCAATGTATTACGGTTTGGAGACTATTGTGAGCAACACTGTAATGTCTTCCAGTCAGTTCATGGCTGGCACAGTACCGCAGGTGTTAGCGAGCAGTTACCAAACGACAACGCAAGTTTTTCAAGCATCTAAACTCATGGAGCCTATCGTGGACGTTCAGGCTGTTCCAGGTGTTCCCACTGTGACAGCTGTGCAATCTGTGCAGAATGTACCTGGAGTACCTGGAGTGCCTAATGTACCTAACGTTGCTAATGTACCCAGTGTATCCAACATACCCAACATAGCTAGCATACCCAGTGTATCTAGTATAACCAATGTACCTAATATCCCTAATGTACCCACCATTTCAACTATACCTACTGTACCCTCTGTATCCAACGTACCTAATGTATCCAATATTCCAAGCATAACAAATATATCCAATGTATCCAGTGTACCTACAGTTCCCACAGTGCCCACCTTACCTAATGTACCCAGTGTACCCAGCATACCTAGTGCATCTGGTATACCAAATATACCAACTGCAGCTAATGTATCAAATGTACCTAATGCATCTGGCGTGCATAACGTGCTCGGTGCACCAAGTATACCTAGTGTACCAAATATGTCCAATGTATCTGGTATACCTGGTATACCCAATGTACCTACAACACCTAGTGTACCTGGTATACCTAATGTACCTAGCGCATCCAATGTGTCCGCTATACCCAGTGCACCTACTTTACCCAGTACTTCTAATGTAACTAACGTACCAGCTGTACCTAATGTTCAAAATGTATCCAGTATGCCCAATTTACCATCTAGTGTGGGAAATATGCCTGCAGTACCCGGTGGTTATGTTGTAGTGAATCAAACAGCACCTCTAACAGAATCTATCGTAACACCACAGATTAATATGTCTGCAACAACCGAACAAAGCTTCGCTTCAGCCACGTGTAACACCATATTGCCTGTATCGTGTCAAAGTGTCGTAGAACCAGTGACATCTATACAACTATCAGACACGTGCCCATCTGAGCCTCAAGCTGTGACCAGAGTAACATCGTCACCGAAGTTATTGCAAAACTCAATACCGACTATACCAAGAGTCGCTGTACGTCCTAGTCCAGTGTCTAACTCTGTTACTCAACTGAACAATGGATCATGGAAAATCACAGAACCGTTATTTGGTTCAGAACAGATGATGAATAATAGTGTCCGACCATACTTTGACTCTAAACATGTATCAGAGAATACCAGCATGATAAAGTCTAGCATATCATCTAAAATACCCCCATTACCTAATCACTGTATAACGCAAAGGGATATAATTGTAAATAAGTTAAGCCATGATGTAAATAGTGTGCATAATAATTATAATAATACGGTACCGAATTCAAACAATATTAATGTAAGTACAAGTAATAATCCAGTTATTACCAGCTCGTGTATACAAAATAAGATAACAAGTAACGTACCAACGAGCCGACCGATGAATAGAGTATTACCGATGCAAGCTGTGACCCCTAAGCAAGACACGACTAAGGCAATGCAGAAAACAGAAATGATCATAGAAGAACCGACGAAGCCTGAAATAAAGCCGGCAGAACCAGAGCCAAAACTTACAGAATCAAAGAAACAGATCGTCGAAGCTGTTGCGCCGACAGTCAAGAAACCACCCGAAACGACTATAAGCGACATAAATGATACCCTGAAGTTAAACACAGAGACTATCGAGAAAGTGAAGGAAAATCTGAAATTGGAACTGGACAAAGAGAAACTGCAAAATGCATCGTTGAAAATAGTATTACAGAAGCAGCTACAAGATGGTTCTTATAAAATCACTCACAACATGAAAGCGGTGACACAGAACAAGAAGTCTCCTCAGGTAACCTCTGTAGAGATATTACCAACAAAACAGGTACCTCAGATAGCTTCTTTGCAGCTGTTACCTATTAAAACGTTTACGTTGAAGGCAAACAAAATCGACGAGAAAGTGAAACCAATAGATAATAAATTCAACATATTGAAAACAAAGGTTCCACCGGTTGCTGTCAAGAAGCCAAGAATGATCAGCAAGTCGATTAAATCCGTACAATCGAATATACAAAATACGCAGACACAGAAACCCTCTTCGAAAGGACCAATGTTAATGTATGAAATAAAATCACAGGACGGATTTACCCATACCGCTTCATCGATGGCTGAAGTATGGGAGACTGTGTTTCAAGCTGTTCAAAGTGCTCGAAAGGCTCATAACTTACCTCCATTGCCTCATAACCCTCTTACTGAAAATCTAGGCTTGGAAAACAATGCTACAGTGTACTTGGTGGAACAGCTACCAGACGTGAATAAGTGTACCAAGTACAAACCCAGGTTCCACAATTTAACACCACCTAAGCCAGGAGAAGGGGAGAATGACCTACCAACAGCATGTGATAATGGTGCTGCTCGTGCAGAACCATTCAAAGGAAGGAAGGTTCATGACATGTTTAGTTGGCTGGCATCTAGGCACAGGCAGCAACCAAAACTAATCGCTATCTCAGAAGCTGAATCCAGGTATGAATTAATCATGATAATTTAAAGTTTTATTGTGATGGCAATAAAATCACACAGTCGCTTGAACTTGTTCATAGCACTAGTTTGATAAATCAGCATAGTTAAAAGTAATTATATAATATAATATTATGGTATTTTATAGACGAGTGGCAAGCACAAATTTGCCAATGGCCATGCGGTTCAGAATACTTAAAGAAACATCAAAGGAATCAGTTGGAGTATATCATTCTCACATACACGGCAGAGGTTTGTTTTGTTTAAGGGACATTGAAGCTGGAGAAATGGTTATTGAATATGCTGGTGAGGTACGTATTTCTAAACATTGTCTGCTTGTTTTTGAAACTTACAAGTTACTGATATTCGCAGGTAATTCGAGCCTCCTTAACTGACAAACGGGAGAAATATTATGATAGTAAAAACATAGGATGTTACATGTTCAAAATCGACGATCATCTAGTCGTTGATGCTACGATGAAAGGAAACGCAGCTAGATTCATTAACCATTCGTGCGAGGTATTCATCTTTTTCATTTATTCATGGATTTACAATAAATGTGAAAGGAATGAAACTAATTAACAACGTTAAAATAATGTTTCAGCCAAACTGTTATTCGCGAGTGGTAGACATCCTAGGTAAGAAACACATTTTGATTTTTGCTCTGCGTCGCATTAATCAGGGGGAAGAGTTAACGTACGACTACAAGTTTCCCTTCGAAGATATCAAGATTCCATGTACCTGCGGTTCACGCAGATGTCGTAAATACCTCAATTGAGACTGCGTATACAGCTATTCTAAGCAAACGATACGTGCTATAATTACCGAGCGCTTTGGGATAGGATTCATTTTATTGAACGTTATTCATTTAATCATCAAACTATTTTCAGAGATTGCAGCTTTTTATTACTATAAAGGAAATAGATATATTAGAAGGCCAGAATATAGTACACGAGAAAACATTCGCGTTATGACAATGTTACTTCAAACAGCTACGATTCGTAGTTGATTTTAAGGAGTCTACTTATAGCAATAAACAATTGAACGTGTCCTGCTTTCTCTATCCGAATGAATCTCTTATCGCTTGGAGATTCAAGAAAGTGTTACTTTTATCCACACACATATACATATACACACACACAATACACAGTACATATGTGCTTTAATGCACTTCTTTTAGACTCTACTTTATTATCTACTATTGAGGCTTAAGTGTACAAGTTATCGTCACTTTACACTAAATCCAAAACGCTTTCTAGCATGTACGTTTCTTCTCTGTATACTCTTAAGTTAGGGTTTGAATTCGACGTGTAATTGGACCAAATTGATACATCAAATTCGACAAAAGTGTATAGCACAAAATCGACGTACTTAGAGGGACAACCATAGCGTTTCCCGCGACCGTGACTTAACACGATTAACCCTTTCAGGCACGAAAGGTCATTATAATGGTCGTTCAATAAATCTAAATATCTGTATCATTCGAACGACCACTGTAATAGGTGCCTGCATGAGTAAAGTCAGGTTACTGATAAAGTTCAGACGATTGTTAAGATTATAAAAGAAACAATGCCATCGACATTTCTTCTTGTACAAAAACGAACTTTATCCGTGACGAAGGTGCACTGGAAAGGGTCAAATGAAACGGTCGTTCAACGAATGAAACTTGTGAATCAGAGGCACAGGGATATAGTTAAATATATTTTTAAATATTTTATGTAAATCTACATTTAGTGTACAGTGTACGATTAACTTCGTGACATTTCATGTCTGATGTAGGGCCAGATCTTCAAATGTTCTTTGTAAATTATGTAATTGTTAGAGTTAGAGACATTGTCCTTGATGTAAGTACCAGCTACCAGTACTAACTTAAGATGGTAATATAGACACTAAGGAAGAAAGAAAGAAAAAAAAATTGATAATGAGTGTGAGGGGAAGAAGGAACAGTTTCCTTTCAAGCATTCAGGATACTGTTCGAAGGCGTACCTACTTTGGCAGACATTGATGATATTTTAAGTCTTACGGTAGTGACCAAAAACACATTAAAACGAAAAAATACAAAAAAAAGTCATAAGAAAAGAAACGGGAAACAAAAGGTGTTGCTTCCCAAACAAAAAATGTAAAGTATATTCATTCGAAGATGAAGAACGACTTTACGTACTGCGCAATATATTATTTTGATACGTGTTTTTTTTTTATAGATCTTTTTGAACAGTGCACCCACGCGTTTGTGCTTCCGCCTTGCCAATATTACAATAATTAATCTCATTACTTTATTTTTATAGAGAAACTTCTCTTCTTCTTCTATCTTTTTTTTATTTTACAAAAGCTCCACCGCTGATCATGAAATCTTTTGTAAGCTTACGTTGATACAAAATGTATAAATGAAAAGATAAAGCTAATAATAATAATGATAATAGTAATATTAATGATTAGACGATTGTTTCGAGTGAACTTTTCTAGAATATTTCTAGAAAACGTTTGTGATATTTTCCCACACTGGGAGAAGTTAATTGTGAATGAGAAAAGAACGTTCTTTATAAGGAATGTATTTTCAGACTTTTTACGGATATACATGAATGTGTTATGTGTGTCCGTGAAAAAAAAAGAAACAAAAAGCACCTTTCTGTGAAATGCAGTTTTGCCTTACCTTTAATGTACCTACGCTTGAAACCCGGTGATAGATATTTAGATGTACCCTCATGAACAATGACTTGTATTCAAAAACGATAAAAAGAAAAAAATAACAAGCTAATTGTGTCTATCGCATCCATATTAAGCTATGATATAAAAAAAAAAAAGGTATTTTTAGTGCGGTCAATCAATTTCTGCCGAGGTGGTTGTCCCTTGAAAATTTTTTGGTGCTCCATGAACACCGTTAAGTGCACTTTAAAGCGAGAAATAAGATGATGACGACGATGGTGATGATGACGATGAAAAAAGAAAAATAAAAAAAAGAAATGGCCTAGAGTAAGAGAGAGAGAATAAGGATGGAAGTGGAGAAAGAGTGTTTTAAATAAATTAAGAGAGGAATAAACGCGAATTTTATTTAAATATTGTATAAACGAGAGTGAAATGATGGCAGGAACATTATTCGAGCACGCGAAGTTTTTTAAGCAACGTTTGTCGGTCGTGCAACAATTTTTTTAATCGGCCTGGTTTGGTACAAAATGCGTATGATGATTTGTAAAAAGTTATAGAAGAAGAAAAAAAAGAAAAAAAGAAAAAAAAAATGATAGGACGAGGGATATGAAAAAAAAAAAAATGGAAACACGTTCTGGTCACGAGAAATTGCCATTTTTCTTTAGGTATTTTTCTTTTTTTTTTTTTTTTTAAATACACCGAAAAATGAATATTGTTAATATAATGATGATTAATTATAATCTGTAAAGATGGAGAAGGAAAAGGAAACAAAATGAGGTAATTAACGACGTAAGAATGGTAATTTTTACTTGAAGAATATAATAGCAATGTTAGATATTTTATTGATATTTATTATTACTTATATTACACGGATGACGGTTCTAGGGTTATAACGAAACAATTAAAAACTAATTGAATTTATTATAAACATGATTTTTAGAGAGCATAGTGCCGCACGATGGTCTAAATATTGTTGAAATAATATAAACGCCAGCTTCTTTTTTAATCGATTGATTTTTCTCTTTTTTCTTTTTTTAATCTCATATAATTGTTATAACACGACATCACCGCAAATGAATTTTTTCTGGGGATATACATATATATATATATTACATATATATTATATATATATATATGAAATATAAATATAGATGGTGAGATTCGTTATACATTATATTCCCATGGCAAGATTAATGAATTAATTACACGGTGATTGTAATAATAGTCTATAATGAGTATATTTACACGTGTCGATAGACGAATTAAGAACATTGTTTTCTATTTTATTTATAAATCCATTGAAATACTTTACGCTCCGTGGAAGAAGATTTAAAAAGAAAAGAAAGAAAAGAACAACATAGCTTTTAACAAATAAATCATACTTTGACAAACTCGAATGGAACAAAGCGTATACCTCTGTTGTATTTTTTCTTTTCTTTTTTTCTCAATAGATTCTTGGAGCGTGTACAAGGCTTGTTTAGTATTACGCATCATTATTATTATTACGATTAATTATAATCTATACACGAGATGATAGAAAAGCATAATACATCACCACTCAATCATATTGTGCACCACCAGTTTGTTTACTACACCAGTCAGCACCCACTTATTTTTTTTTCTTCAAAAAGTGATTCGAACACACAAAATTTGATATATATATGTGTAATCTTGAAAATTGGGATATGCATTGGCGTCCATAAGTATTAGGACACATCAAATTTTTATTTTTTATTCAAATACGAATAAATTATTAGAAATGACATGCAATGTAATTAAGAGGATAAAAGGGTTCTAGATTCAGTTCTCCTGATTGTCTCTGAGTTATGCCGACTTTTTCGGTATTTTGCCACCCTTAGCTTCTTCTGGGATCTTTCGGGAATATCCCTAGCTCTCCCTGGCTCTCCCTAGCTCTTCCTGGCTCTCCCCAGCTTTCCTTGGCTCTCCCAGCTCTCTCGGTCCTTTCATAATCTCTAGTTCTTCCTAAGACCACCTCGAATTATCTCTGGCTCTCTCCCTAGGTCCAGAACTCTTAGGTCCAAAGCTTTCCCTAGATCTTCCCCCGAGGTCCTAAGTTCTCCCTTAACCGAAAGAAGTCTACGTTGGACTTCCAAATTCTAATGGTATACAACTAGACATTTATGTAACAAATGATTAGAGATGTACTTAATTCAGTGAAGAAAATCGCAGGTGTTCTAATACTTATGGACGACAATGTAATTGTACGTATACTTCGGGTAATTGAAAGTGTTGGACATAGGTTTTTTGGTATGATAATGAAACGAGTGGTTAAGTTCGATCATGGAACTTATTTTGTTACGACAATTTCAAAATTATCGCAGCGTTGCATACTCTTGTAATGATAGGGTTTCATCTCCAGGGACGGATCCAAAAGTTATACTCGTGAGGGGAGAGATACATGTTGAATCCTTTCTTTGCACGATACGAAGTTTATCTATATTCGGTGATAAAATCGAGTTCAGAGGAATTATTTATGCATTCTATAAAATTGAGATACTAGCAAAAGTAATTTTATTTTGTAATACAAATTAATTTCTTGCGGAGAGCGATCGACTCCTTTGTATCCTCTCTGGATCCGTCACTGTTCATCTCTTCGGCTCCTTGTAAAAAAAAAAGAGAGAAATTGAAGAATTAACTGATTGAAATGTAAAACGCTTTTAAAAAACACGTATTAACACAAAATACTACTATTAGAATTTTGAATATTGTACTTGTTTGTGGAAGAAGGAAGAAGTAAAAAAGAGATAAGTAATACTATTGATAAATTAAAAAAGAAAAGGAAGAAAGGGAATGGAAAGGAAAATTGAAAAAAATTGTCTGTGATTATCAGTCATAATAATCTTTAGGTCGACATATTTTTTAGAGAATATTTTTTAGCAAATTACAAAATTTATGATATACCCCTATTATTGATATGATATTGGATCAGAAACACGCTATGCATAATAATTATTATAAAAGAAAAGGAAAAAAAAAAAAGAATTGAAACTGTAAAAGTTGCAAACTGTTTAAATATAGAATTATGAATAGTTGAGATCGATGGCTGTTGTAAAATATTCAGTGTTTGGACAAATAATTATTAAAACTATTTATAATATAATATATATAAATATATATATACTAATTATATTGCATATTAATTAGTAGCGTTTCTAATCTCTTTTTTGCGTTCAAATATTCATCAGAAATAGATTATTAGAAAAAGAAAGGAGAAGATTGGTCGATGACCCGTACACAAGATGAAAATTTAAATAAATAAATAAATAACTGAATAAATAAACGAAGAGATGCTGCGGACAAAATGGGACGTGTAAAAAATTGTCGTTATAAAAAATCCATCTGTAGACAACTTATTGAAGTAATCAAGTAACGTTTACATTAACCAGATGATATGCATACCACATAGAAAAATGAAAAACACATAACCGCTTTCATTACACACACGTACATACATACACATACAAAAAAAAAAGAAGAGAGAGAGAGAGTGAGAGTGAGAATGAAAGAAAGAGAGAATACACCCACACTCCCTGTACACCCATGTTTTGTAATTAAATGTTTTGTTAGTATTATATGAGAAATTAACAAAATAAAAACACAAATGGAAGTATAACGTCCCATTACCACATCTTTACCACCCTCGATTATATTGTCATTTCTAAAGATATGTTTGTAAAGGGGAAGTTAAGAAAACCTAGGTGATTTTAGGTTAGTTTCTGGTTCTTCCTAGTCTCTAAGATCTCCCTAGGCTTTAGAATTACTCTTGCTGGATGATTCACTTTCATTTCAATTCTAAACTCTTAGATTCTAAGTTTTTAGTAGGTCCTAATCTCTCCCTGCGTTTCAACCTTCCCTAGTTTCTAATTTTCCCTAGGTTCTCGTCTTCCCTAGATTCTTTTGGAACCTAGAGAAGTTCCAAACTCTCTACTTTCTAAACTATCTGTAGACCCCTAGTCTTCTCCAGTAAACAAATGGTAGATTCCCCACATCGTATATCTTGACGGTAGCCATAAAGATAGTGATAATAATAATGTATGTTTGCAAATTACAATACAAATTATATCTCTACAAGTTTCGCAATTGTATTTTGCTTAAGGTGGATACATAAATCGTGATATATCAGTACAATGCTAATTAGTTAGAAAAAAAATCGTTGCGTTCGAACCGAATTCTATTCTTTTTAATTATCGCGTGATCAATGCACGTATAAATTCTTTCGAAGAAAATTTCTGTTCTACACGCACAACAACATCCGAGCAATGAGTCAGCGACGCGCGGTCAACCGAATATGCACGTAATAAAAAGAATTCTCACACGTGGAAAAAAAAAGGCATGACCTATAACGCGCGTCGCTGTTACAATGAACAAGTGGTATCGTAGATTACAATATGGTACTTGCCGCGGTCTACCCGTTTTGTGAGAACGGACAAAGAAAGATAAGATTGCCGACTTTACCGCTCAAACTAATTGCGCGCTGACAATATTTAAAATTAACGTGATACGACAACAGAGAGGTTTTATTTTTTATTTCCCTCTATCAGCCCCCTTGGTGGACGTACATTTTATGAAATCAGCGGCTGTTGTAATTATAAGTTTCATTTTGTAACTCTGAGGAAATTAGATTTTGAGCTTTCAAATTGTAGTTACCCGGGTACAACATCCTTGCTCAAAGGAAGAAGTAGAAGTAGAAGTAGAAGAAAGATTCTAGGGAAGAGCCTAAATGGTGGTGAACATACAGTAAATCAATAGTTTACAAGATATTTTCTTATACGCTCATAAATTATTCAAGTTTTTCTTTAACTGTTACAATATTTTGATTTGCACGACAATCAATGAATACAGTTTTCTCTTGCACCGCATAGTGAATACAGTAAAGTCTCGTGACCTAAGGAGAAAAATTTCTTCGATAAGAGCAGTTTCCCCATCAGTTATTAAAATAAATAATTGATATTGATTTGCATACAATAATGTGTACAACGAATTGTGAATTCATTTACATAAAGTTAATTTTTAAACTTGTCTCGATAATATTCTGCAGAAATTAATTTTCCATTCATTTTCCATTATTAAGTACTGCCTAACTCGTCCACAACTTAATAAATATTGTTTATTATTGAGATTCGCTTACACTAGTATAAACTTCTAGATGGATTTTAAGAAAAGAGCCTAGGAAAAACCAAAAGTACCCATAAAGATTCTAGGGACATTTTAAGAAGAATGGGATAGCCTAGGAAGAACTAAGAGCACCTTTAGAGATTTAGGGAGAGTGGCAAAATCTAGGAAGTTTTTAAGCCCACTGAGTACTTAGGAAGAATCAGGAGCACTTACAGAAATCTCAGAGATATTTTAAGACGAATGAGGAAACTCAAAAAAATCCGAAAAAGCCTATGAAGAGAATTAGAAAAATCTAGAGAGAATTGGAAGTGCCCATTAAGACCTTAGGGACATCGTAAAAAGTGTGGGAGGACCTAAAAAAATTCTAGGGAGACTTTGGGAAGGATGGAAGAGTCTACAGAGAATCGGGAGCACCTATGAAGATCCTAGGGAGAATGGGAAAGACAGGGAGAGTCTAAGGAGAGGTGGAAGAATCCAAGGAAAGCCTAACCTATGTAACGCAATGATGTAAATATGGTACTGTATCGTTTAACGAATGAAATTTTATTAATACACTGTTACGTTTCATATTTGAAGAATTAATGATAGAAAGGATTATCAGGATGCATGCCAGAGCGGCAACATTATCGGTGGCCGAACGTTTCCGTGGAACGATGAATAATCAGCTCGTTCTCACGTAGCGATACTCGAGAAGCATGGTTATCCTACTCCCCTCTTTTTACTCGCAGCTTCAAGAAAGCCCTCGCGTTACGCGCGGACATTCGCCGCTCTTTTCTTTCTCTGTCTTTGTTCTCCGTAGTAACATCAAAGTGCTGGTTGCCTACCTCGTCACGGCAACGAGAGGGTTTGGCGGCTCCGCTCGCCTCCTCCACCACCATCTTTACCCTCCACCTCCTCGAACGGACGCTTTCATGCATCCCTGTTCGTTCTCACACGAGCGGTAGACGACAAGGTGTTAGTCACCTCAAGGACGTTCGCTGTAATTGGGATAGGTCGGATAGATACGCGAAAGCGAGAAAGTAAAACGCGAGTTGAAAAAGGAGCGTAGAGACGGTTGGGAGGTACGGTGGTGGGAGGGATAGGTGGCGAGAAGGAGACAGGCGTATACAGCGCCGATGCGTGCGTTTCTGTAAATGGCGCCTGGTAGAGCGTCGCGCGTCACGATTCTCTCTTTCTCTTTCTCGTGGTAGCCGTGACCAGGGTCCCCGCGCGTGGTGGTGCATCATCAGTCCTAGACCGGAGGTTGTGTCGCGAGATACGGTTGGCAGAACCGAACGCGAAACGCACGGTTCCACCCGGTGACCAGTTGTTGAAACACCTCGTGCTCGATCCGTGGCGTGTTGTGTCGCGTTTTAGCCCTGTAAGTGATCGTCAAATGTTAGTGGTACTCGGTTTCGCGTGCATGCAACATGGAAGAAGGTGCGTTGGTGCTACGATAGTGGTTTCCAAGCGAGGAGAGTTCCGCGACAGCAACGCCGTCTGTACACGGAACGAGGAATACGTCGGCTGTTATCGCCTTCTCCTCCTCCTTCTTCTTCTTCTTCTTCTTAACCTCCTCCTCCTCCTTCTTCTCTTCTTCCTCCCCTTCCGTGCCTTTACTATCAACACGCAGCCGCCTCTTCGCCTTTGTTCGGACTCGCGCGAGCTCGTTGCCACGGACACGACGGAGGCCTCAGGTAAAGACCGATTCAGGGCCAGCGCACTGTCACAAGATGCGAGAACGATGGAGAAAGACAGAGAATATGCGAGTCACGATCCCTACGCGAGGGGAGGGAGAGCCGTTTCGTCATTCTCGGTGAGAAGAGCAGACAAAAAGAATAGTGAGGTTAGGAACCGACCCGAGTCTTCGATGTTCCACCGTCGGACAGACGCGTGTAGGTGAAAATGCAATTAAGTTTCGTTCCACTCGGCTGACGTGAAACCGTGCGCCACCGCGAGCCTGTAAATGTATGCTAATCAAATGCGAAATATTAGTAGTATACGCACGATGTGACCTGAAAATAGACACCAAAGACGGAGGTAGATGACCGTGGAGTCTTTCGGATATGCCTGTACCTATAACCATTCTTTTAATAACATCGATTCGGTTTGTCGCTAACTTGTTACACCATCTCCAATTCATTTGTCTAATGTGTTATCGACATCATATTTAACGTAAATTGTGCGGTCTCTGTCTTTGGAGTTGTAAGCCCATAGATTGTCTATGGTGATTGGCGGTTTGGTGGCAAACTGGGTTTAGTAGCCAAGGTCCATTTTTTAAAGGAATCATTACATATGGTGGTAATTCGCTGTATTACTATCGCGAAGAAAAAGGATGATAGAACCCAGAGTGAGGGGGAGTCATATTAAAGGCTTAGAAATAAAAAGAGGCCCAGTATTTAATTTTTGAGCAATAAAAAAACGAGGGGTTTGTCCTCCGAAACGCCATCGTCCGGGAAAACATAACAAACAAACATATCTATGGTGCGAACGGGTGGACATCGTGCGAACCCGTGGAAACCTGTTCCTTCGTCCGCGAGTTATTTCGATCACAGCGATCCACGGTTTAATTTCTGCTACGAAGTGCGGGGCACGCGCATGCGTCGCGACACGGCTGCTCTGCTATTCTCACCGAATAATTTACGGCACGTGAGCTCCACGGGATCGAACGCGTTCGTGACACGGCCAATATTGTATATGAATCAAAGATACAACGTTATGCTTATCTTGACGCGATGCTTAGGCGTGACCCAACGAGATATGTAAGTGCACCGTGAATAGCGTGCGAGCTAAACGACCGACTGTGAAAGTTACGATCGATCGGTCGACGAATTCATTCGATACGTTTGCCCGTCATTCTTGCACACATTACTATGGTATCGATTATGTGTAACGTGCTGCATCGTGTGCGGAACGTAACTCTTTCAAACGTTACCGTAAACGTTCGTTTCACGTGACTGACAGGGATACCGGGAACCTTTACTCATTTCTATGAAACTTTATGGTGTTTATAGAGGGATCTGGGACAAATGTTTTAAGGGGGTAAAGAACTTGAAAGTTATATAAAAATCTCTGTTATATATGAGTCATAAGATACAGCGCTGAGCATTCTTTTTTACAGAGAAAGAAGATCTATTCGCTAGTAACAACTATTACAGTTCTCATGCATTGTGCCTAGTTTGCATGAGTGGTGCAGTTTCATTTCATTATTCGTTGAAACTTTGATTATTTGGAAGTTTTTGAAATTTTAAAAATAAATGGATTTAAATGATACCAGGCTGTGCTAGATTAGTTTTATCATTCAAGTCTATTAGGTAAGACTTAGATAAAGTCAAGTTACATTAGGTTAAAGATATATTAAGGTTAGGTTAAGATAGGTTAGGTTTATGTTTAATTTGTGTTAGGTTAGATTACAATTATATTAAGTTAGTATTTATTGCATTAAGGTTAGAGTAAATTAGGTATTAAAATTTAGATATTAATTTAGGAGTAGATTAATATTGTACTAGATTAGGGTTAGGTTAACATAATGCTATATTAACTTAGAGTTAAGTCAATTTAGAGTTATATTAAGGTTAGGTAAGGTATGGTTTATATTAGGTTATTGCTGGTCCAACTTAGGTTAGATTGCGTCATTGAAATCTATTTACTCTTGTATAAACACTAAATATAATCTATCTTAGTCTCAAAGAAGAATAATAAAATTACATTGTACATTCTACAACAATCACTTATTCTCCTTAACGATATCTTAATTATAGTATCCATAGTTATTGGTAACAGAAGCTTTAGTCCTAAATCCTGAACTCTCCCAAGATTTTCCTAGAATTACAAATGGTGGAAAATACCTCTCTCCTCCTTTTCCTTTAACAAAAAAAAGTTGCCAGTTAATATCCTATTTCTATGTAATAATTCCTCGTTACATTTTCTAAGCGAAAGATTCCTCGAAGGCGTACTAATTATAGAGGTTAGGTTTTCATTGTCTGTCCGTAGTGCATTATTGCCCGTCCTTTTACGGGCATGCGTTATACATTTGCGCTTATGTGAAATATGATTTCGTAAAAACTCGGCACGAGATTGTTGTTGGTTCTCAAGTAAACAAAAGCAACTTTCGCCTGCGCAGGTCGTTCGTGCAGTGCTAACGTTGAACTAACCGATGCAACTCGTAAAAACCAATGACGTTACGCGCTCGTTGAAGAGAATATCTTTGGTATTTCTGTAAAGCCAGTTTCTTCGATAAGATGTTCCGCTGGTAGCATCGCATTATGCGTACAATCTCGCGTAATCTAGAATAGCACGTTGGTCGTTTCCTCCATTGCTGTGCTTCTTCCTTGCTTAACCGCTAACATTTTTCTTTGCCCAGTTTCTCGTGCAAGAATAAACCGATCCTGTAATGGTATCGAATCAAAAATGAAATGCAATATTACTTCTTTTTATTTAATATGTTTGATTATCACAATAAGAGAAATTTAGGCGTTAGCGAGTATTGAATTTTTCTATTAATAATTTACTACACGAAACGAAGGTTATTAATACTATCGTTCACATAGTACCTAACGTATAAAAGGAAACGCGTAAGGAGATAGGTGATCGTGTGCATGCCAAACAGCCGAGGAATTCGACTTGTGTTTCCACGTATTCTATCATCGGTGCCAATCAATGAGACATTGGGCAGATCGCCATGGGTTATGAAATAATTCCGAAATTCGGCTAGCGTTGTGCTTTGCTGTAATTCGTACTCCCAGCAACTCACTTAACCTCTCTTATGTGATCGACTTCCGGTTGTCTTCGAGTACTTGAGAAACCAATCGTGATCGGGATCTGTGATATGCGCTTTCCGGCAGTGATGGCTTGTCGATTTGAAAGTTCCTCATTTTTTAATTTCCAAGTTATTACTTAAATTTGTAGTTTATTTCAGAATTTTCAACCATTTAAATTTGCAATTTCTAAATTTCATAATTAACAAATGTGCTAATTTTTAAATTTGATAATTGTAGTATTTTGGTTAGTAAATTTTCAAATTTAGAAATTGGAAAATTTGAGAATTTGACATTTAGAAATTTGGCAATTTTTGGAGTTTGAAAACTTGCTAATCTAATTTGGTAATCTAGGGATTTGGAAATTTGGTGATCTAGGGATTTGAAAATGTATAATTTGGAGGTTTGATAATTTAGTAATCTGGGGATTGGGAAATTTATAATTTACTTAACTGACGATTTAGAAATTTAGTAATCTAGTAATTCAGAAATTTATTATGCCAGAAATTGCAAGAGTTGAAAATTTAGGAATCTGGCAATTCGAAGATTTGTGAATTTAGGAATTTGGCAGTTTGAAGATTTGTGAATTTAGAAATATGAAAATTGTGAACGTTACAAACTTGTTCCCACAAAATTGCTGACAATCGATGGAACGTTCCAAGCACTATACTTATCCTGATTCAAAGAAAAGCTACATTGAACCTAAGTGTACTTACATTACAACGTCGTCATTCGTGACGGTTCTTTCGTACATATGTACTACTATATATGCAAGTGTCTCTCAGGTATATGTAATCGCGAGACTGCAACCTACTACTCTTTTAATAGACGACGGAATAGGTCTATAGACACACGCTAGACGTCGTCCACGGTCAATGCTTGGCACATGGCGACTCCGCGACCGAACGTTGAATGAAATATTTTCGGAAGCGTATCCGGTTGCGTTACGTGCATCCGACAATCAAACGCATTCAATATCGATTCTAACGCTAGTAAATTCAACAAGGAGTCGAACTTCAAGTGTAGTTTCCTGTTTTCATTCCCGAGTTTTCATTATTAACCCTTTCTCCAATCACGTGAGAAGAGAAAGATGGTTACCTGGCGACATTCTTTAAATTTTTTAAGTTTTTTAAGATTTCTATATTTCTACATCCCCAAATTTACTAAATTATGTCATTTCTAAATTAAAGATTTTTAATTTTTGTTTCTTATTTAAAATTCGTATTTTGTTATTTTTTCATATATTTTTATTTTTCATATATATAAAATTTTATTTCTTTATAACCAAGCAAACTTTCGAATTCTAAATTGCTAAATTTCCAAAAATGTTAAATTCTTAAATCCTGAGTTATCAAATGTATAAATTCCTAAATGACCATATTTATAAATAACAAATTTTGAGATTGTTATATCTAAAGTCAACGATAACTTCTTTCAAACAGTATTTTCCCCTCGAGAAGTCTATCATGTTCGTTGGTGTATATCAATCGTGCTTTACCCTAAACATTCGACGCTGACTGAGGTCGGTGGAAATTATATTATCACATTGTCGAAATCTATATTAATGCGAACCACGGTGCTTTCCATTTTATGCGCAATGTCACCCGGCTGTCTTTGAATAATACATGACAAAAAAAAAGAAATCGGAGAATTCTTACTCGGTATCGAACCGAGATAAATCATTCGCGTATAGCGGTGATCTTATCTATTCGAAGAAATAGAACGTTGTACCCTCTGTACAAAATTAACATTCAAAAGAAATTCTAACAAGTTCAATATTATTTCTAATGTACTAATTAACTGCCTCCATTCAATTATATTGCAAGGTTGCAATATACTGTAGGTAGTTTGTACCAGAGATTCACATTAATTATTTAGTTATTTTTTAAACACTTTTTCTAGTCTGTTAAAAAGTTATCTGAAAATTAAAAAAATTTTAATTCCAAATTTGTGGATTTGGTAATTTGATAGTCTAGGGATTTGAAAACTTGGACATATGAAAATTTAGAAATTTTTTGAACAGCAGCCAAAAAAACTGCTTGTTGGTAATAACAGTAACCAAAATAAAAATCTGATCATCGATAATGGTCACTGTTAAAATACACTTTCGGTCATTTATATTGGTTAATCAGGATAAAATCTCTGACATTAATAACTATTATTCGTAACCAGTATTAATTTCTGTCATCGATAATGGTTACTAATATTTACAAAATTTTCATTCATAATAGTTACTCGTAACCAAAATTAATTTCTATCATCAATACTGTTTAATAATATTAACAAATTGTTATTCATTATGGTTATTCGTAGCTAAAATTAATTTCTGTCATCGACAATGGTTATTAATACTAAAAAATGTTTTATCGTTCGTAATTGTTATTTATGATCAACATCATGGCAATTAAGAGGATACAAACATAAGCGTTTTCGATGACCTTGAAATATGTTGCCAAGGTCAACATTTTGAATAGTTTTTCTTACGTATGTAGTCACCTCTCAGTTTCTAAGACATATATAAAAATTTTAGTAAAATTTATAATATATAGTTTACACAACATAACATATTTTACCGCTATTTATTTATTATACAATATAATTTTACTACTATTTATCCACATAAGATATTTCACCACTATTCATTATACATATATATGTCGGTTTATTTTTTTAATATCTAACATAATACACTCAAGTATACTATATTTTAACATACCACTTCATTTGATGATATCTAGCGATATACGATAATAGAAAATTGAAATACAGTGTTCTTGTGTACATTACACCACGAATATTCTCTAAAACAAAAACCGATATCATAGCCCTACAGCAGTATCTCGTGTCAATCAAAATGTAAACTTAATCGAACTTTTCCTCGAATCTCTCTGAAAGACGTTTATCTGTACAGGGAAAAGTCACAAAGTCATAGACGTTTCCTCCGACAGTATCTCAAGGTTATTGAAACCGACAAGGCGTTTCCTCTACAATCACAAAAATTATTTTATTAGAGACAATATAATGTTATTAATCGTTAACGTTTAAAACTTGTCCAACAGTTACGACGTCTAGTTTGTTCGAGCACGAAGACTCGATTGAGGTGCGTCGCTGTATACTCTATCGAGTGATCAAACAAATTACATTATGTGGAATTGCAAGCTCAAAGGCCCGTCTATTAACCACCGTCTGTGGGCTGCATTGGTATATTAAACGTACGTGCATACGAACGAGATACGCGTGACGCAAATACATAGAGACTTTCGATTGATTCTGCGTGTAATAATAGCACAACGGGGTGGTGCTGCCGGGCAGTCTGGTAGTGCGCAACTGATTACGGGTGGTACACCGACGGTATTACTCTAACAAGGAGAAATACCCAAGTGTCCTGCCTTCCTTACAACTTTTAATGAGATTCTTCGCGTTGATAGATCGTCTTATCACAAATATGTATGTCCACAGAAATATGGTCACGTGTAGCCTAACCTTGGATAAGGGAAAGCATGGGTGGAGGTGGTGGTTGTAGGTTAGACTCTCCCTAAGCTCTATCTGGGCTCTCCCGGCGACTCTTATGGACAGCTCGGAGGATCGATATGTATTGTCAATATTTCAAGGTTCTCGGGTTATTGATACTGCTGATATATTGACAGTATTAACAGCATCGGGAATTTGAAAATGTGGGAGTTATGTTATGTTATTATGTTATATGGTTTGGTAGAATTTTGGGATTTTGGAAATTTGGTGGCTTGAGAATTTGGAGGTTTGGTAGTTTGTGGATTTAATTTTGTGAGTTTGCAGATTTGTGGCTTGCGAATTTAGGTATTTTATTTTGTGAGTTTGGAGATTTGATAGCTTATCAATCTAGGTATTTTAATTTTGTGAATTTGGATATTTAGTAACTTAACAATCTAGGTACTTTAATTTTGCGAATTTGTAGATTAAGTAACTTTTGGTATTTGGCAATTTTTTATATTTAGGAATTAAAAAATTTAAAGATACGGAAATTTAGAAATTTGGATATTTTGGATCTGAAAATTTGGGACTTTAGCAGCTTGTTATGTGAAAATTTGCAAAACTTATCTGAAGATTTGAAAGTTTAGAAATCTAGGAATTTGAGAATTTGCAGATTTGCATATTATTAATTCGATATCAGTATTATATTGATAATATTGAACACCAGAATCATACTACAATACATTAATCTTCTAAAATTCTCCATTAGTGCAACTCTCTTTAGTTCCAAAAATTTCCCTAGGTTATCCCTAAATTCTCCACAATTCTCTCAGCAAATGTCCTTAAACATTTCTTAATTCCTCCTCTATTTCATAATTGAAAGCAAACGGTAGAATATAAGAATAGTAGCGAACTTTTCCCAGAAAAAAGACAGTGATATAAGGAAGGTCATCACTTGACTCACAATCATTACTGGAAAGATAAACCACCTAAATTACCCGAAAAATAATTCTCCTAGGTTGAATGTGAAAGGTCGGAGATAGAAACGCGAAATCAATCGAAGCAAACTTATTATTAGCGGGAGATCGATAAGGAATAATCTGCATATCGGGCTACCGTGGTTTTTCTTCGATAACACGCGATACGTGAGAAAGAGAGAAAGAGAGCACCTATTTTAAACTGATATGCCGGTAAATATCAGTGGCAGCGTGCTCGATCACGATTATCTTAGAATTCGATTTTTTTACTTGTTATGTCATTGAGTCATGAGACTGAGCAATAGCCAGAACGTCTGTATGTATCGCTGTTGGAACGATGATTAATCATTTGATTTATGAAAGGAATTTCAAAACTGATCACCGTAAAGATTGAATGAATTTTTTTGAAAATGATTTTATTACAGAAATTTATTGCAGAGTGACACTTCCTATCAGTTTATAGGTAAATCTTGAAGGCAATAATTATGCAAATATTTCGTGAATATTCTTGATACAAAATGGCGATTGCTGCAGCACGTGGGATTGTTATACATATGTTTAATTTTGCAAGGCAGATTGTAAGATAATTTCATGACATAAAAGTATCTCCAAATGGCTCTTATGCTACATTGATTTAAAGCTTCAAACTCGAGGAAAATTACTGTGTAGATGCTTCGTTAACATTCTTCGTAGAAAATGGCCGACTGTTATTTGTAGCGGATGAGGTTATACGCTAAATTTCGCAAATAGTCCGAGGGAATTTCATGACATAAAAGTATCTCGAAATGGTGCTTAGGCTATTTAGACCCGTAGCTTAAAGCTTAAGAAAAATGACCGTATAAATACTTCGTTAACTTCCGTGATACAAAATGGCCGATTGCCAGTTGCATCCGAATCGTACTGTTACCAACGAAAATTTCGCAAGACGAAAAGTCCGAGACAAATTCATGACATAAAAGTGTCGCAAAATGGTACTCGTGCTACGTCGATTTAAAGATGAAAGCTCGACGAAAATGACTATACAAATGCCCCATTAATATTCTCGGTACAAAACGATCGATGGCCGATTAGAGCAAACAATGACTCACGGTAAAATTCGTATATTCCCTATGAATCTTAATCGAGACATTCTTCACGAAAGACATCCAATAATTCGCTACAACTTTGACAAATTAAAAACAATATATTACCGCGTAAGACGGACAATTCTCGAAGCAGGTTTTGACGGATAGACGTTATTTTTAACGAAGTAACAACCGTCGAAAGTTTCCTTCTACGCGGCATCGATCATTCATTTCTTCCCGCAACGAGCCAATAACTTTTCTCGGACATTCATAGGTTGCGAAAGATCTATCGATCTTGTTAGCGGCTCGCGATGATGCATCGGAAACGATTCGCGCGTTTATTTGCAGATTTTCATTCAGTCAAACGCCGTCGTGCAGAGTAACTGTAACTTATTGACGTCCTTCGTAACGCTACTACTCGTTTTTCCATTCGTCGTGGATAACAGAGACCAGTTTATCGATTAGCTATTACAGCTCACGAAGAAGACGAGGAGAAAAAAAAAAAACTGAAGAAACGACATTACGTGGCGTGTCGTTACCGCGGTACATCTGTATAAGGAGATTTATTATGTAATCCGTTCCTGGGAACGTACGACCGATTCTGTAATCGTGTGCTTCTTATCGACCACGATCCAGCCTTGATTGTGTCACTGCGCCAGACGTTATTTTAAATACGACACATCGATTTATTTCCGACCCTAAAATGCAGCCGAATCGGTAATGGTAATGAGAACGGCCCGTACTCCGCGCAATTTGAGCCAATGATTTACGATTTTTAATCGTATCGAGTGCTGGACGGGGTCTGTGGAGACCCGGACATAATTCTGAATAAACTTAAGTGCATAAATTATTAAGATAGCTGTGTTGACCAAACAGTTTTGTCGATTATGGACATCGATTACGGATTTAACTCGTGTAAAATCTTATACGTGTTCATTGTTCTTTTCATGTAGAAATTATTGTTGTAAATTTTCACCTCATTGATTATTTATAACTAGACTCACAGCTTTTGAACAGGGATTATTATTCTTAGGAATATTTATTATACAATATATTAATTGGTTTTTCAATGTATAAGAATTATTGATATACAGAAAAATTATTATTGATTACAGATTTATTATTGGTCAAAATCTTCACTAAATCACTGATGTATAACTTTAAAATTTTGAAAGTAGAATTTTGGAATCTGAGAACTTATCACAGAATTTTAAAAAGTTTGGACCTCATTATTGCATCTAAAAAAAATTACCATTGTTAAAACATCTTTGATAAAAAAGTGAGGTCTTGGTCCAAGATTTACAAAATCAAAGTAAAATATAATGTATAACTAAGATTTGAGAGATTATTCGAGTTTTAGAAAAGTTCTTATTGTTTATAATATTTTGTAACAGTAGTTTTAAGAAGAATGATCTTCTGATTCGGTTCTACGACCGACACAATCCTCTCCGGTGCGATTTGTTGCTTCTTTGGCTGTCGAGTAAATGAACGTACGTCATATGCGTGGTCAGTATTCAATGAACGTAGGTCGTCGACGACGATTACTCATTCGAAAGTATTATCATTATTTGCCTGGCTACACTGGCTAAATTGTCAATTTCGTTGGTGTACATTACCGTTCATAACTATTAGAACACTTAGGTATCGAATTTCAGACATGTTTTCATAAAAAACAACAAACGTATCAATACATAAAAATGAACGAATTTCTAAGTACGATATTAATTTTATTTGAAGAAATTCGGAGGTTAGGTTACTTTTCTAAGTTGAATTGTATATCTATTTTTTGTATTGCATTGCACAGTGTATTTCAAGACGAATTCAGAGATATATAACACGTATATATTTTTATAACTAGCTTTTGAGATACTGCGTTTACTAAATGATTTATACTGCGACGGAAGGTCAGCGGGAGAAACGGAAGTACTGATGGAGGTCCTGAAAAGTCACGTGACTGCCCCTTAAAATATGGCCGGTATAAAGGTGAATCTTCTTATTTCGGGAAATGATATTGGAAGAAACACTTGTTCGAATACGTATTATTGGCAAATCTTTCGGATTTCAGTATTTTTAAATTATATAAATTTCCAAATTTCACAAATTTTCTAAATTGTTAAATTTTTTAAATTATCTCATTTTTGTATATAAATTCCCATATCTCTAAATTTCTAAATGTCGAATTACCTAACTTTGAAATTTCTGAACCGCCAAATTTTCAAATCCAGAAATTTCCAATTTCTGAAATCCCCCAATTTCTAGAATCACAAATTTCTGTATTATTAAATTGTCAAATTTTCAAAACCCCAATTTTCTAATTCCCCAATTCTAAAATTTCTAGTTCAAAAATTCCCAAATTCCTAGTTCCCCAATTTTCAAATCACTAGTTCAAAAATCCCCAAATTTCTAATTCCCCAATTCTCAAGTCTCTAATTCCAAATTCCCTAATACCCAAATTTCTAGTCCCAAAATTTCCAATTTCCCAAATCCCTAGATTTGCAAATATTAATCTCACTCCCTTCAGTCTCGAATATTGCCACTTTCAAAATAACCGACACATTTCATTCACTAAACTATACAACAACAAAGAATCTTACCATCCGATTAAAAACCCTATACTTTCCCTTCCGTAATATCTGAAAATGATAACAGTGCCGTAACAAAGTGCACTCACGCCCTCTGTTTCCACTCACGAACCATTCGAATAAAAAAATCATTATCCATCCGATTCCCAGCGAATACTATTTATAGGTTTTTTTTACGTAAAAGGATAAAATGGTGTTTCTATCAAAGCACCCATGCACGTACAAACATACGCGAACCAGTTGTGGCGGTAGAATGAATGTCTAGCGGTGTGCACGTGACCCGAGACCAGCCAATAGGCCGTGGCCCATTCAACATCGCTTCGACTGCAGTATCGTATCTACCCGCGCATTGTATTCCGAACTTAAAGATAAATCTGATAGTCGATCACGCGTCTTTTCAATTCAATTTATTTCTCGTTCCTTTTTTTTTTCTCTCGCATGAAATTCATGGAACGTCGCGTCATAGATCTCACTCCTACCATTTTCTCTTTATCGATTCGCATATTGCGCCAACACGGTGAGAAATCTTTCGTGCACGTTTAATCATAGCTGCTCGCCTCGAATTCAATTCATTCTGGGTCGGAATTTTGCTCCTCGTGAATGTGCATGGGAGATCAGTAACGGGTGTTTATCGTGCAACTTTTGACTTGGATCTTCAACTTCGTTAGATTCTTCAGTTTTTCTTGTGTCTGAATTCTTTCTTGATGCTGGTATTTCTGGATGATTTACCGTTTCCAGATCCGTGCGACCTTCCGGGGTCTTCCGTGAATCTAACTTGATTCTAGGGAATTTTGTGCTGGATATTAATTGGTACGTGTACCAAGCTGCTTGCAAATCAATACTCAGTGGAATTTATATTTGTATCATTTAATATGGATATTTGGGAGATTCGAAATTTTGATTATCTAGGGATTTGAGAATAGGGAAATTTAGAAATTTGGGTATTGGAAAATTTGCGAATTTGGGAATTTCAAAATTTAAGAATTCGAGAATTTCAAAATTTGAGAATTTGGGAATTATGTATATCACATACATGTATATCATGTATATGGGTATCAAACTCTACCAATAAGCACGCAGATCACACATGTCTGTCCATACATTCAAGGATGAAATTGACGACCATCAGTTTTGTGTACAAGAACTATGAACTTGTTTGTTTCCTTCTGTTGCGTACATGGAATTTTTGAGAAACCTTTCCCATGTTCTACGGGGGGTCGAACCGGGGATATAGAGCTATCCACGTGAAGTCCCATAACGAGGTTACGCCATTCATCGACAGCGCACGAAAGTCTATGAAGGGAAATGCAGAAGGGGAGTCGAGTCACTACAAGGTACTCCGCAGTACCTCATTGATGAAGTCTCCATAGAACATATTTTACCAGTGACAGAGAATTTGAGTGGAATTCATATAACCGTTAACCGTTTTAAATGACCTTCGGTATGATGGACTTCTAAATCCTTTGAATTAATACAATGATCATAAGAGAACAGCTTACCACGAGCAATCTTATTGATAGTCTTTAAAAGTCTTCTTTGCATATGCAATCTTATTATTTATGAAGTATTGAATGATTAACTCTGATTCGATGAGAAAATTGTTAATAATTCGATAAATGAAGAATTTAGAGGAAAGCGTATTTAATTCTCGGAAATGTACGCGTACAGAAAATGTTTCTACGCCAATGCGATTCATGCACAGGAATATGTAAATGTGTTCGTGTACGCATGCACCGAGTCTCTCTTTCTCTCTTTCCGTTTCTTACGCTGTAGCTGCATGCTTATGTATGGATTGCGCGCAGGGATGTATCTAGGGACCACTTGTTCGACAATTAAAATGTATCTACACATTGATGCAATTTAGGCTCCCTTTGAAGGACTATTTGTAAGGGGAGAAACGTTTGTACTCGGGCTTGGCAGATTCAATATTTATTCTTGAAAATATTTTGGTGCTCAAATTTTCAAATTTGCACTAAATTAACAAGTTCTTAAACTGCATTTATTATTAAATTTTTCAATTTTTAAATGCTATAATTTGCAAATGGAGAAATTGTCCAACTTTTCAATTTCATAAATTCCCCCACCTTTTCAAATTTTCAAGTTCCAAAATTCGTCTTTTCAAATTTCCAAATCTTCAAATTATCAGATTCCCCATTTTATAAATTTCTAAGTGTCTAAATTTTCAAATTCCGGATCTTCCAAAATTCTCTGAACCCTCTAGAATTTCCCTAGACTTGCCTCATACTGATTTTAAAGTTTCCCTAGAATCTCTTCAGACTGCCCTTAGACCCAAACTGTTCCTTCCTCTTCCAACACTTGATTCCTTTCAAATTTACCACTGCTTCAATGCTGTTTATAGTAAGCTCTAAACCCTAAACAGGAGCAATAAAAGAGCGGTAAATTTGAAGCAGTGGAAGGTGTTGAGAAGTGAGGGAGATCGTAGAGAAAATCTAGGTAGTCTTTCCCTAATTTATTAATTACTCATTCTGGAACGAATAGTGAACCGAATCGATTATTGACACGTGTGATGGTGCCTTTCCCCTACATCGCGTTTTCCCCTAGCATGCCCGTCAGTGTACGCACGTGCAAGTGTGCGTGACGCATGAACCTTTCTTGTACAAACGCTTACGCACGGGATACGAGAGAGGCTACTGTTACGGCCAGATGTCTACTACGTTCACGAGTCATGCGTAGATTTTAATGTATGGTCATGACACCCGAGAGAAAACGATAATTTTTGATTGACGGGATGATCAATTGAGTTGGGAACGTCTAAAATTGGCACGAATAGCGTACATTTTAATACTCGCCGTTCCTATTATTCGAAGGCTTTGAACGATGAATAATGATGTTGACTTAGAAGTTGCTACGTCTAGGTAAGCAGATGATCATCTCTCGCAAGCAGTTCGAGTATCTTGAGCAAATATTAGTAGTTTACAAATAGTATGCAAATGCAGCAGCCGGTAGAATTATAATTATCGCGTTCCGCGATCGTTTTAATCGTAACGAAACAAACAGCGTCGTTGCGATTCTTCTTTTTTAGTCTACGCACATTGACAACGGACAACAAACCGTGAATCATTACAACGAAGAATATGTTCTTCGGTGTATTAATAGGCCTGCGTAACGGTCACTTTCTATGCAATACGCCATTTTTTTTTTATTTTTTTTTATAAAATACTTTTTTAGTCCTTGCACGTATTGATCACGTGCACTTCAAACTTTATCAAACTATCGATCATTATTTACCAAAGAATTATTATGTGCTGCGGGCGCTAAGAATAAACTTTATCGAAGAAGTCTAGAAAATTACATTTTACACGTCAGAAGGACGCGTGTGACTACTAATTTAAATAAAACTTTAAGATTAGGTTTCGCACCTTTGAACGGTTATTGGAAACGAATAAACATATCGTTATTTATGTCATGATTCGCTCTATAAACACATAAAGTTATATTCAAAGCAGAACATTTTCCCGATCTGTTCGAGAGACACGTGTCTCTGACGGGAGGCAAAATTGTATTCATTAATTGAATTTTATAAATTAAAATTTAATTTGTATACATTGTAATTGAACAAACAATTGATATACGTGTAATTTCGTAATTCATTAATTATATAAGGATTTTTTAAGCTTATTAGGTTAGGTCAAGTCAGGATAAAGGTAGGTTAGGTTGAGTATTATTACTTAGGTTAGGTTAAATTATAAGCTCAGGTCAAGTTAGGACTAGCTTATTGGATTAGGTTAGGTTCTATTATTCATATTTTTTGCGTCTGGTTTTAGCATTCAAATCCATTCCAATTTAAACTTTAAATGTAATCTAATCTGATTTCAAATAATTAAGTTCGAATGATAAAATTACACGGTGCAGACTACGTTTATTAACCTTAAGGATATTATCGTTAAGATTGCGATATTATTAATACTAATCGATAACAGTTATTTTAACTATGTTCGAAAATTTCATACGTTTTCGTACCGAAAGGAAGGGGTGTCAGCGTATTACCTAACATTTTTTTAACCTAATTTTCGTACGAGTACCTTAGAAAGCGGTGATTCATCGCATACATGTTGGATAATTTTATTTAAAAACTTGCCTATCCAGAGATGATTCTAAGAAGAATGAACAGAAATTTTGTCATTAATGCTCCAGGAAAGAGTTGTGACTCGGAGAGAACCTAGAGGATTCGAAGAAGACCTATGGGAACTTTAGGGAAAGTCTAAGGTTCTAGGTAGAGTCCAACTGAAAACCTGCAGTCGTGATACAACGGAAGGAATCGATCAAATTTATTTGTTAACGACCGAGAAATATAACGCGTCGAAAACGGAAGATGAAAGCACAGCCACACGCAGGAATTCCGTGAAACGCAACGCGGCGGTAAGAATGTGAGCCCACGGGTCCGCGGGGAGCGTGACGCCGCTCCTGAGGCTACAGTCCGTCGGCGTTGTAGCTGTTGCTGGTGTGCGTAGGTGTGCGCTCCGGGTTAGAGGCTTCTACACGTACTCTCGTACTCGTGGCCTCAGTGTGTCGAGAAGGTTTCGTACGGCAGGTTTGCCGGTGTGTGTAAGGTAGCTCGGTGTGTCCGTGAAGCAACGGCTGTCAGTGAGTCGGCGCGCGCGTCGAATCGTTCGGTAGTGTGTGTATACGTGTGTACGCGGTCGACAAGATATGAAGTAAAGGCGGCGGTGGTGGAGGAGGAGGAAAAGGTGGTGGTAGTAGTAGCGATGGTAGCAGTGACACAGTGGTGGTGGTGGTAGTGGTGGTGGTAATAGTAGTAGTAGTATAGTGGTAGGTGGTGTGCGCGTTGTCTGGTTGGTTATATGGCTCGACAAGTCGCAGGCAGTTCAGTTGAGCAACTGAGCCCGAGTCCATACGTGTGCATGTGACGAGGAAGAGAGATCGTGGTACGAGCGAGAAAGAAAAAGAGAACCGTGTGTAGGAAGCACGTATATAACTCGACAGGAAAGATGTCAATAATTCGATGGTACAGTGGTTCGCTTTCGCGAAGTAAATAAGAAGAAGAATACGGTGGAGCGTGCATCGATGACTACGTCATGACCGTGTCGTGTGTATCGTAGTCGCCATCTCCTCCCGGTCCGGTCTACTGTGACGGATTTTCGTGACGCGAGTGCACGCGCATTCGCTCGAACGAACCAACGAAATTACAGCCAGTGGCAAGGGCAGCCACGAGCCCGGCTGATGTCGACGGTTCCCGGGAATTCGTGTCGGTTCTTACATTCGTCGTCGATACCCGCGGCATAGGTGACACGGTGGAGTGGCGGTCTACGAGACCACGACAACACACGACCACACGGCAACGACGCATTCACAGCCCCGGTGTATACGCGTATATCTATCTGCCTGTGTGTGTACGCGTGCGCGTGTCAAGTCGTTCCGCGAGAACGTTCGTTCGTTCGTGTGCGTGCTATGTGTTCGCTTGCTCGCTCGCTTCCTTGTGGGAACGTAGTGTGCGTGCATGCACGTGCGCGGAGCCTCTTGCATTGTGTGTCAGTGACTCTCCGTGTGCTCACGGTGCAAGTAAGCGAGGTAGTTTCATCGCTGTCACGAGCATCCACTACCTGCCCTAGGAGTCTTACTATACGATGCCTATATCGTCTCTCGTCTATTTATACGACGACCATACACGACTCGTACTTACCTCTCCTCCCTCACCTTTTCTCGCTCGATCCTAATCCCTCTCTCTTTCTCTCTCGTTAACCCGTCTCGTCTCTCCCCACCTAGACGATCTCATTCTTTCTTTCTTTTCGATTCGTTCTCTCGCTCTTACGTTTAACTCTCTGCCGCCCCACCAAGTTTCCCCTTTCGTATCGGCTCCCTTTCTCCCGCCTCTCTCTCTCTCTCGCCCTACGTCTTTCTCTTCTTCTGTCTCTTCCCTCTTGCCTCGTGACGACATCCGCGAACGAGCAAGCGACTCGACTCGGCTCGACTCGAGCCGAGAGCAGCCGCCGCGCGCCTCGTCGTACTCCATCGTACACCCTCGTATTCAGTACTTACGTACACTTCGGGGCAACGCAGGCTTCCTTTGAATCGCTAGTAGATAGGGGAAGGACCTCCTTTCACTTACCTAAGATTTTGGGAGATCAAATGTGTAGTCTTGAAATTTTCGAACCATTACACCATCAAACACCTAAATTTTGGAATTTCCAAATGTACACATCAACAAATTCCTAAGGTTTCAAGTTTTCTACTACTCGAGTTTTGTAACTTCCTAATTCTCCCATTTTCATATCTCTAAATTCTCAGATTTCCAAATGTCCAAATCCTTAAACTTTTAAGTTCCGAAATTTACAAACTCTCAAATTTCCAATTTCTTGCATGTTTAAATTCCCAGCTTTATGGGTCCTGAAACTCAAATATTTGCAAATTTGTAACTTTTTATTTCCCCAAGTTGATCCTAAGACTTCAAATAATCAGCGTTTTTACATTTCTCACTTTTAAATGTCATATTCTAGAATTTCCAAGTTATCAATCTTCAAGTTCTAAATTTCCACGTTTCCAAATTCTCCAATCCCAATTCTCACTTCCTAAGTTCCCAGACGCCTGAATCACAAAGTTTCTAGTTATATCCCCAGATTTTTAAATCTCCAAATGCTCAAATTCTTAACTGTTCAATTTTTTTAATTCCCAATTCCCCCCTTCCAAGTTCCCAAATTTGTAAATTTCTAAATTCCAAAATTCCTTAATTGTCAAATTCTCATATTTGCAAATTTACAATCAAGAAAGTTTTTAAATCTCGAATAGTTAGACCTCTGGAATTGCAATTAAAAAATGTCTAAATTAAAAATTTCGCAACAAAAGATGAAGAAGTTGTGGGGTCCCTATTCCTTACGCCGCCATTTTCCCTAGGGAAGCCTATGATGCTCGCAAGTGTACACGCGGAATGTGCTGGCAGGAATTTTCTCTCTGTCTCTCACAATGGATTTATCGTGTTAGTGAGTAACGGCCGAGCGGCGTGTGCGCGAGAGATAGTGTACGCGGTGAGTGGAAAGACGAACAGAAGACGCTGACCACCAGAAACGACGGCGCGGCGGCGGCGACGACGACACGACAACGATCAGGAAGACGACGGGAACAGAAAGAACGTGCGCGTCCGGCTTAACTCACGAGTCAAGATGGAGCTAGTAGACGCGGTATGTGAATTTCGCGGATTCGAGGCGATTTTTAGTAAGGATAGTGCGGCCAGTGTAACACGCCATGTAAAAACGAACGTCGCGGTCTCTCCTCGGGTTTGCGCGTTCTACGTGCCTCCTTCTCATTCCCGTGCTACCGTCGCGTTCCCCGTAATACGTTTTCGTGTTTCTACCTTTTTTTTTCGAGCGTCTTAGGCTCTTCCATAACCTTTCGCGTTCCGTTTACGCCGTAGTATACGCGCACGTACGACGTTTAGTCTCGTTTCACGTGTGTCACAAGGAGATCTCTACTTGAAAGTGTTTGGTGTTTCACGATCGTTGAATGCGTTTACAGAACCTAAACCATAGTGCTCGTGCACACGTTACGTATCGAAGTTTTGCGCGGTACAATTGATCATGCTGCGGCGAAACTACCGCTTGAATGGAAAGTAACTCTCTCGGTGACTTGGGATAATAATTAAGCAAGATGGTTCTGTGCGCGCAAAAGACCCATAAACGCGACCAGCCGCCAAGGATTATCAGTTTCCTGTAATCCTTAATGGTGCCGAGCTGCCCAGTAAGTGTCTGTGCATTTTATTTGCTTTTAATTATAGCCTCTCTTTTCTTTCTGTGTTATGATTCGTTTTTTCAATCATTTCTTCGGTTAATTTCATTGCGGTGAATCTGCATTTATCTTATTATTTGCCGTTACTACGATGGACCAAAGATCACGTTGATAGACATTCTTAATAAACACACGTTCGAGCGTACACAGAAGCCTGTTACACACGCACGTATGTAGATAAATTTAAAGCACTCGCTCGTTTCACGTAGTAAATAATGGATTTGTAATATTATTTCACTGGAATTAAATAACGAAGTCTTTGACGCTGGAATTTCATATTATGTAGTGTTTAATTGGCTGCTTCGAGTATCGGCGAGCGTTAGGGGGAACGTGTTACGATATTAGTTGTTACGACGATCGAGTATCGATATCTGCACGCGTTGCTGCACGCGTCTATCAACGATGCGCTAATGTTCATTTTTTTAAATCTGTTAATTGCTATACAAGACGTATGATACATCGTACCTTCACCCCTGTTGAGTCATGTATCATTAAACTTTCATTATGCGTATCGTTCTGTGTTGGTTTTTTATAGTTTTCCTTAAAACAGGTTTTAATCGTTTTGGAGGTTAGATTAATAAATTGTATTACAAAACAATGCGTGCAGAGTACTTGTCACATAAATATACATACGTAAGGTTTTTAATAATTTCATTATTGAAGAATTTATTAGAAATTACGATAAAAGATTTATAGGAAATTTTCTACGATAAAATATGCGAAAAAAAGTATTCTCGTTTGATGTTAACGTAATGATACGGCACTGATGAAGCTAACCTATCGTTACGTCGTTCCTGTATTGTTCTAATTTGAGCGATACATATATTTTAGTTCTAAAGAGAACGAAAGTTCAAAGTTGATTCATACAATCGTTGATAAGATTACAATAATGCACACGTGCATCGGTTTCATTCTTCGTTAGAAAAAGCTTCGTTGGAATTCTTTCGATTGGTCGAGTTCGTTGATGCGACGATACTCTGTATCGATAATTACTCTCGCATATTTTTCCCGTGTATCGATATCCACGATAACCGACTCGCGGTCGTAATTTTTAACTGTACATATGCATCATTCGTGAAGATTCGCAGCAAAATAAACGTTATCTTTCGAGGCTTCGAGATAACGGGCACGGTAATCGTGTTGCATCATTTTTACGATTATTATTGACACACAACCAGTAACAATCAATTGAAATTTTAATACAATTGCGTTGCTTTACACGAATTGCAAAATGCGCTTATCATTGGTATTAAATATAGAGAAATAAGATTAATACTAAATTATAACATCGTCTTTATAAATATAAATAATAAACCTTTTCAAAAACATTTATCAATATATTAGTATAAAAAAATAAGGTTAAATTTAGAACCAATAATCGGTGTTTCGATTAAAATTGAACTATATTAACTAGTGTGTAGTGTTATTATTTTAACATATAAATATAATTACGAGAACTGTGGACAGAGTAATGAGGTTGGTTTCTTAGAATGCGTCTTAAAAACACGTGTTCCCTAATCGCGGTTTGCAGTTAAGGCCAATGGCATGCTCGTTGGTAAATTTTTTAGAAAAGCAACGTCAATATTACCGCAGGATAAGATATGAATATGAAATACAACTGCATTTAATCAGAGAAAATAAGGTTTTCAATTATAAATTATTGTTGTATGCTTAGGTATTTATTACACATATTATTATGGACCCTCGTTATATTGCCACGAATGGAGTTCTAATAACGGAAAATTCCAGGAGTTGAAAATATATTGGTTTCGCGTAAAGTTTTCTCCTTTGATATTGTAGCGGTCGTAACGTTACAACACACGTCGTTATAACGGTGGCGATATAACACGCGTCATTATAACGCGTGGCGATATAACAATATGTTATATACAATATGTTAACAATATACAATATGTTATATACGTGATGTTATAGTGCGTGATAACTCAGTGTGTGGCAATATAAGATGTGACATTATAATGCGTAGCGACACAATGCATGGCAATATAACATGTGGTAATGTAACGCGTAACAATATAACACATATTGATGCAGCACATGGCGATATAATTAGAGACGGTACAATGATTTACATTATAGCGTACGGTAATATAATACGCGGCAATATAACACATAGTGATGCAACACGTGACGATATAATTCGAGGCGATCCAATGATTGACATTATAGTGCATGGCAATATAACACGTGGCAATATAACGCTTGATAATAGTTGATGTGAAACGTCATTAGTATACATAGCATACGTGTAAAGTTAGCAATATAACGAGAGTCTGGTACATATATTATCGAGTTGCTTTTCCATTGAAAGATTAATTCCCAAAAGATTAATATAGAAAACACAGCAACTTGAGTTGTATTACATTTTCAACTGTATTTCTTAAAATACTTTTTCCAAGAATGCCTTATCGCAAACACGGGTAAAATAAGCACCAGAATCGTCTATGCAAAAGAAAAGCGGTGTCTCGATGTAGGTTGATAAGGGGGAGAAGAAATCGGTATCATCATTGCGTGGGTCACGATAAGACCTCGCTGTTTTAATGATTTTTGAAGCCGTCCGTGATACATTTATATATTTATTATGTTATCTTCGTCTTTTGAACCGACAACATCTGGAACATCTGCTTGTAATATATTTATATTTATAATATAACTTGATGTACGTTCGAGTTGCAGCTGGAACGTAAAGTTGTATCGTTTTTTCTTTTCTTTTCTGTTGCAAATAAATGTATCGATTAAAAAGAGAGAAAGAGAAAAAGGATATCACAGTTCACGAAGGTTCACGGTGTATAAACGAGGAGAATTCTAATCGGTTCTACGTTATCAGTGCACAGATAAACACACGAAATAGATGTTATTCCTTCCGGACTGTGAATCCTAAGTATCTGTAATCAATTATTCAATTAGTCGGAATAATTATCTCGCTGCTTACGTAACGAGCTAGATTAGTAATTAATAAGATCAAAGATCGTTATAAACTTGGGTTTTGCCTATTTGCGTTTGAAATGCGTTGATGTGAGCTGGAAAATATTTATTCCTCGTTTCATTCATCGTAGAATTTTTTGCTATTCAGTAATAATTAGTTGGTTAATATGACCCGTAGTTACGACACGACTTCAATCGTTTAAGCATTTCGTATTTTAAATAAAAATGTTTTTGTGCATTTCTAACGATATTCTTAAAACAAAACGGACGAATCTCTGTTGAAGTGATATTCTCTCATGGACGCTACAATGTTGCAAAATGATTAATTTCAACGACCATTGAATTTGTATAAAAAATAGTGATGTATCGCTTATATACTTATTTTTATTGGATCTTGAGCTTTAATTTGATATGTCATAAGTGTTATTTGGCGATTCTTTTATGTCATGAAATTGTGTTTGACATCCTACGTTCCAAAATTTAGTAGCTTTCTCTTTTAATTGATAACTTTACTAACATAAGAGATACAGGGCGTTTATACATTAATTTTCAGAAATTTTTAACTTTGAATTGTATGTACCACAAGTGGCATTATGCGATACTTTTCAGTCAAGAATTCGCATTAGACACGTTTCGATTTTGATTGACGCAACAAGTTAAGACCTTTCTTTACTTCCTTCTCAGTTTCCCCGCAGTAAAAACGGTAATAAAATCTTGATGCAGTAATTTTCCATAACCCGTAAGCTTGAATTTGATGTGTCACAAGTATCATTTCCCGATACTTTTATGTCATGAAATCGTGTCGGACTTTTTACGCCTTGCCCATTCAGAGTTTTATTACTTTTCTTAGGCTATCGAGTTCCAGATGCAAAGTAGAATAATCTATTATTAAACAAGTAAATGTCGGAGAGCCCCGTATTAAAAACTTGTTACCGAACTAATTAATTAAGACCGACGTGAGTGGTCGGTTATTAACGCGGCAAAGAAATTACGCGACTGTTTCTGTGATAGAAAATCTGAAGAGTTACTCCTTGTCAGATGGCACGGAAAATGCTTTTAACGTATTGTATTAATAGCTTCGTTATCGCGTGTAATACGTACACTTTTATGCTTCGTATGCGCGCCATTTCTTTGTATTCAGGCAACGTTAGTTAATTCGATGCAGGATTTCTTAGCCGAGTTGGCCGTCGATGAAACCGCGCGATACGTTATCGTTGCGTTTCTTGCCAGAGACTCGTGTTAATGACTTTTCTTCTCGCGCAGCAGCGTCGTTGCATATTTCCAAGCAATATCGATAAGCCAACCCCCCAACTTATGTCACATTCTTTTTATCACGACCCGCCGTTTCCTTCGGCTGCTGCCTGACCCTGTTGCCTTTTGTAGTTTAACCGTCCACGACCTCTGGTGACATCGCAATAAATATTGAACTCCCGTAGTTGAAGACCTGCCCTACGCTTCCAACAATCGTGTCAGCCAGCACGCGCCTTTATTTGAACAACCATAGACTCGTTCTACCTTCTGCTTCGAGCAGTTTGCATATCCGTGTGAATCGGATCGGTTGTTTGCTATCCAGCCGATTTAAAAATAGTATTCGATAAGAAAACTGGTAAACGCTGATTATTGTCATAGAATTTCGAGGACTTGATGATTCAGTTTGTTGTAATAGTTGCGGTCTGTGGTTTCTGGGTGTAAATAGATTTACACTAAGAGTTTATCGGTATTTTCATGCCGAAGAATAAAGATGGAGTGAAAGTTCAATATGTACACACGAAGCTGAGTCATTTTTTTGTGTTATTTCAGAGGATTCGAATATTTGTCAGATTTTTTAGAAATTGGGTAATATGAAACTGGGAATTGGTTAACTGTTCGTTGAAGCGAACTACCATTTTATGTGGAGCGTGTTAATGACCCGTTTATGTAGTAATTTTCCTCGAACTTCAAATTGATGTGTCGTGTCATTTTACGATACTTTTCTGTCATGAAATCGCACCAGGCGTATTACGTTTCGAAATCGGGCATTGCTTGCTGTAACTGGCAGACAGCCATTTTGTATTGAGAGTTCTAATGAGCGATTAGGTTGATCATTTTCTGCAGACTTTAAGCATTAATTTGATATATTATAAGTGTCATTTTATGATATTTTTCTGTCATGAAATCGTTTTAGATCTTATACGTTTCGGACCAATTGATATGTAATAATTTAATTTTTATTTATTTTTTATTATTTTCTTTCTATTAAAATATTTACAGTACCTTGATGTGGTTATTTTCAATCAATCTTCAGCGTTAATTTGATGTATGTACAATTATGTGATACATGTCATGAAATTGTGCTAGACTTTTTACCCTTCAAAATTGATTTAATAATATAACTAGTAGCTTTGTTTAATTTCTAACTTCACTAACATTATGAATATTACCAGCGCACATATACAGTAATTTTCAGCAAACCTTGAACTTTAATTCCACATATTACAAGTACCATCTTGCAATACTTTTATGTCATGAAATTGTCTCAAAACTGTTCTCTTTGGAATTAGTTATTTAGTAACAACCTAACAGCTACAATTAACAATCAGCCATTTTGTATAAAGACTATCGCTTAAATATTTATACAGGCATTTTCCTCAAACTTTAAGCTTTAATTTGATATAATATAAGTGCCATTTTGTGGTACTTTTCTGTCATGAAATCGCCTCAGAACTCTCCTGTTAACTTGCCAGTTAGTAACAACATAGTAATAATATTCTTAGTTATAATTAGCAATCAGCCATTTTGTACTACGAATATCGATTAAATATTTATATAGTCTTTTTTCTCGAGCTTTAAGCTATAATTTGATGTATCATATGTATCATTTTGCGATACTTTTATGTCATGAGATTATGTGAATCGCTTTAAAAAAAATGCAGAAGAAAATTTTTTAACGCAACTTCTTTCGCAAACGATAACTATAATACTGTTGCTTGTTTGTATGACTCCATGATGACTGTTTGTAGGAGGAAGGGTATCTCGCGTGTAACTCCATTGTGGTTTCTTGGTGATCCCCATAACTGCTATTCTGGCTAGCACACTCCGTAATGGAATATCATCTCAGACATTCAGTGCACGTGTGAATAATTTCAAACTGTGTTGCATATCTTAAATCGATTTGAATTAACTAATCGATAGATAACTTTATTTTTATCGTTCTATGTTTGAATCTCGATTTTTATTGTTATTTTCATTATTATTATACAGGACAGTTGGAACGTTTTAAGTTTCCGAATCTCCAAATATTTAATTTATGAAATATCTGAATTTACAAATTCTTAAATTTACAAGTCCTCGAATTTGCACATTTTTAACTCCCAAATCTCAAGATTTATAAATTGCCATATTTTCAAGTAATAATTATTCAAAAGGAGCAGTTTGTTTTTATAAAAATTTCATTTAAAAATTGTCTTAACTTCTCTCAGTTTCTGGATTTTTTCGTTACTGTGCGACGTTCGATAAAAACAACGCGTTTCAGCTAGCGGTGAATCGAAAACGATCGATCATATCAAAATTCATTTTTCGCGTGTTGGACAGACAGCAACGGTGAAATAGGTAGACGATATAATTCAGACACACGAATAAACTGGACGTTTGTAATTAGATTAATGCAGGTGAGTGAACACTTGGGACGCGAAATAGTCGTTATTGGGTTAACGTATTTTTACTCCTGCTAAGCTAGGGATATTGATTTTAGTTAAAACCAGGAAGAGGAGGGGGAGAGGGCACTTGAATTTTTGAAGTGCCGGCTAAACGAGACACCGCTGCAAATCGATTTACAGTCTCGTTTCGATATCTTTATCTTTTTCATTCTTTATTAATTCATTCGGTGAGATTTGATTGATTTCATTGATTACAAATGACAGTCGATATTCTTGCTTTACAATTAGGATGACTGAATTATACAGTGGACGTCTACTATCATTTATTCATATTAATTATACGTGTTATTGAACGATATACCGGGTGTATCCCATATTAGACGTTAAATTACGTAAATACATTATGTAGTAAATATTGATTTACGCACCAGGTGCGTCATACAGTAGATATTATAGTACGCACAGGGTGCGTCATATAGTAGATATTACACTACGCATCAGGTGCGTCATTATACTAGATACTGAATACACATCCGGTGCGTCATCTACTAGATACTGATCTACGCACCAGGTGCGTCATTATACTAGATATTGAATACGCATCAGGTGCGTCATACAGTGATTATTACAGTACGCACCATGTGCGTCACACAGTGATTATTACACTACGCACCAAGTGCGTCACACAGTGATTATTACACTACGCATCAGGTGTGTCATATAGTAAATACTGAACTACGCACCAAGTGCGTCATACACTAGATACTGAACTACGCAACTGGTGCGTCATGTACTAGACATTGTATAAACCGAAAGAACTCTTTTATTTTATAAGTTTTGAAGAGTAAAATGGTCGTCCTTCGAATTTATCCTTGACAGAATTCCATAAGTATAAATAAGAAAAAGGTGATACCCTGAACGTTTTTTTCATTTTTAGAAGTATATCGTTGTAGGTATATTGAAAGAGAGGTGGCGCGATATAATAACGTAGAATTAAACGCGTGTGGGCTTGATACCTGGTTATAAGGTGTACGCGTTTGTTTTTAGTGTGGGCATGTGTGCCGATGAAACTTTAAAGGGTAATGTCATGCTGTTATGAGCCCGGAAATTTATTGATATCCCGTTAAAAAGTTCACGTTGTTTCTTTTTTTATTCACCAGGATATTTTTGCACTGGATAATAATGCGAAAATTGATCGACGAGAATGTAAGAGAGGACGTAACGACTCATTTCGTTTGATAATCATAGTAATTTCACGTAATAATCACAGAAATTATTGTAGTAATTAATAGTTATTTTGCTTGAATACGATTTTATCTGCCTAACCCCTTTTTCCGCGTTAACTAATAATATCCGTTTCTTTTTAAAAGCAGGTGCTTGCGTGCTAGATATTGATTGACTCACCAGGTGCGTCACGTGCTATTAGGTTGCCTAGAAAATTAGTAGCGACATTAAATGTTTATTAAATTATAGCAAATAATTGATAATTATCTTGCTTGGGTACGATGTTAATACCCAACAGCTCTGATGTTATTAGCTAATAATATACATTTCTTTTTAAAGATACAACAGGTGCGTCATGTACGCCGAACAACTCACCTGGTGCGTCATGTACGCCGAACAACTCACCTGGTGCGTCACGTGCTATTGAGATGTTATTTATTTTACTTCTCTACTATATTTTTACCATTTTGAATACAGTAAAACGTTTAACGTCGAAGATAAGCCTGACACTGTTTCTTGAAATACTAATATTGAAACTTTTTCTTGAAATTATTCCATGCAAATTCTGCATCTTAAAATAGATACAGAAATCATCGCTTAAAAATTAAACGATGATAATGAGGAATCTGAATGTCTACGTATATTGCAAACACTGTAAGTTTGTCGAATGACACAACGGGTGCATCGTTAGTTTCGAATGAATCAAGAGCTGTTCGCAGCGCTTAGTTGTAAATACATTTTTTCTTTTCCTACGATTATTTCATCGTTTAGTTACACTTTATATCCAACTGCGTAATAATTTTGTAATTAATTGCAAGCTAAAAAACGAAGTTGCGTACAATCGATTCGCCTGGGTTGCTGAAACGGTGGCTGCATTTTGTTTTTTTAACCAGTCGTGCATTCCGGCGATACTATTATCTTTAGAACACACCGGAAGTCGCACCATACTCGAGCGTAGTCAAGTTTGTACCAGATTCGTAGTTGTCCAAACATTTATAATTACTACGTGATATACTTATTTATTAGTTAATGAATATTCAGTTGAACTCTTTCGTTATTCTTTATAGTTTCGCAAAATTATTAATTTTTTGGCGATATAACGCATGACTATGCAACATATGGTCATGCAACGTGTAATAATACAATGTATGGCGATGTAATTACAGGTGGTACTATAGATTGCTATCTTCTTAAATTGCAAATCTAACCTGATATACAGTCTTGTTATACAGTTCTCGTTATTCTATTTTAAACGTCAAATCTATCATAACCTAACGCAACTTTACTTGATACATAATTTTATCATTGAAGTCTGTTTACTGTACCTTAAACTGTAATATGACGCATAATACTACAACGTTATAGCATACAATGATACAAATTATAGTAATTTAATGCGTGGCAATATAACACGTGGCAATATAATGCGTAGTACTATAACACTTGCTAACATTTTCAATTTATATATTTCCAACTTCTTAATTCGGAAATTTTCATGTATTACAATGGCGGAAAGCATTATTACTATAAAATATGTATAAAAATGGCAATATAACTAGAGTTTGCTATATAATTGAATATATTTGTTATACAATCAACGCTTGATCATCCAACGCGAGACGATACAACGCACAGTAATAGATTTTTACCAAATTCGTAGTTATTCAAACATTTACTATCGCCATGTTATGTATTTACTACTAATAATGTACAAAAACAACCCTTTCGATGTTCCTATAACATCAGAAATATAATTTTTTGGGATACCTTGTAAGTGCAAATTGACATTGAAGCACCACTCACTGATCCAAGCCCTGTCGAAACGGATGATCCGAAAAAGCAGGTGTTTCAAGAGATACCGATAGGGATGCACAACAATGAGCTTAAGAAAACGAATAAGACGGACAATTGTCACGAGCGGATACCCGGCTCTTCTACCTGCCAAACGGCGCATACTACTGGCAGTATACCGTCGTATATCTGATTTATGTCCGAACTAGCTTACAGCCCCCGACCCCTCATGGTCTCGCGTTCCATTGTGGTTAAGGTGCCTCGTGGGTCGTCCTGGCCACGTATACAATATTCGCGCGACGATTTGCCTCCTTTCATTCAGACCATTCACCGTGCACACGCATACATACACACAGAGTAAAAAGAAAAAAGAAAAAGAGAGAAGGGAGCACAGGTATCGGTTACAAGTTGTTAAGACCCGTCAAAAGGAAAGCTCCTCGGGGGCCTTGCGAATGAACGGAGGATCCGCGGGTGGTATACTCGGACGGTGATGGTCCGTAGGTATCATCCACTGTTTTCTTTTACACGTGTAATTCGTGTAGCCGATACGGTGCCATCCCTTCGCCGACTGCTCAAGTCACGGAACTAAATACCAACGGGGTCCTATAATACGATCTGGACACCGGAGGTACCGTACTTGAACCTTCAATGGCACCTGTACACCGACGCCAAGGTATCGGTTGCAGGTCCGTCCATTTTCCTACTGACGTCATCGCTGTAGTCATAATATCCTTTGTGATCCCATGGGGATGGATCAAGGTTAGAACTTCAGTATTCTAGTGACTCTGACTTCGAGGACGGGTTTTATTAACCTTCTGAATTAACTCGGTGATGGAAGGATTCAGATTTTGTACTTTGTCATATTATCTGTAGAGATACTGATTATAGGAAAATTTTTGTAGGATTCAGATTTTTATTATAACGAGTTCACGACGTTATTCTTAGGTATAGCTGGGATAAAGAGATCAACAAATTCACGTAGTACATTTTTGTACGAGCCTAACTTAGCGACATTAATCTCCATTAAGTTACTTTTAAATTTGAGCGATTTGGTCTTTCAAAGATTGCTACGTCTATGGAATTTGTTTTAAAACACAGTCGGGACTGAATGTATTCAACAAATGCAACAGGGATAGGCGAGGTATTAGAGATTTCGAATTTTCAAATTTTCTGATTCATTTGTGATATTAATATATGTATATGAATGATAATATATGTGGATGGTATTAATACGTATGTATAATATGTATTCCATGTATGTATGCAGATGTATTGTATATGTATATGTATATTGAATATATTAACATAGATTTGTAATTTCAAATTGGGTAATACCATAATTTAGGAATTTAACACTGTAGAAATATCAATGTTTCAATATTAGATTTACATACTTACAAATTCTCAAATTTACAAATATACAAATTTCAGAGTTTCAAATTTCTAATTCGACAAATTCCCAAATTGAGAAATTTCTAAATTTTCATTTTGAAATTCTAAGAGTCCAATCTTCGAAGTTACTAAATTCTCAAATACAAAAATGTATAAATTTTCATATCAATTATTCAGATTTTGAAATATCGAAATAAAAAAATGTTGAAATTTAGAAACTTGATAATTGAAAAATATAAAAATTTGAGCAATATAGGAAACATTCAGTAGAAAAATTGTTGAAATAAGAAATGTTCGAGTTAGAAGATTACCATCAATCTACCTGAGTGCACTCGCACCTCCGCGCCCTCACGGGCATAGTTGCCCATCATTGAGCTAGATCACCTTGACCAGTTCCAGTTTCAATTGTTCCACCATGAATATTATAATGATTGAAAAGTTCGGTCGTCGTTGAACTTAACACTTCTTCTGTTTGTTTGTCGTAATCGTTGAGAAACACAACACACGAAACTCCGAATAGAAAGCTGGTCGGCTAGCACGCTAACGCGGCTAGAAATTGATTAATCCCCGTTGGATGATATAATATTATGATCGCGATAAATTAAAGTGGAAACGATGTTTTTTTTTTTGCTCCCTACTTCTTTTTTTTTGCTCGACGGTGTGTAGGAGTTTTGTTGCACAGTGGGAAAGCGGGATCGCTAATAAAGACATTGCGCAAAGATACTTTTTGCATAATACGATATCGCGCGGGCACTCGTGTACAACTTGCATTCGAATTTCCACGTGTTCTAGTACAGTGTTTCGTAATCCGTGTGCACACACTGCTTTTCGAATTTCCACAATCTTACCGGAACATCTGACTGAAAAATTTCAGATGCGTTTCCATTGTGTAGCGGTATTTTGCAATACTACGATTGTTTCATTTCTTCTATTTTTTTTAATGATCCATATTAATGAAATTTAGACTATGCTAATACGAATTAATTGTTTAATTGATGGTGCCCGATTGAAGAATTTTTACGTTCGTTGTTGCCCACGCCGTATCGCATTATACGATACATTAATTTTTTTATATACATTTATTTTCCTTCACGCTATATCGCGCAGTCTACAATTAACAAAGAACAATGATAGAATTTGACCAATCTAGACTTATGAAATTTTTTATTATCCCATTAACCATCAAATAATTAAATTATAATTGTTTATTAACACCGTAATTTTCGAATTAAAAATTGAAGTTCACTACTTAATTTAAACTTGTCAAGTTAAGTACAAAAGTTAATTTCAAGTATGCTGTTAAAGTTAATAATTAACTTCCGGTCGTTAATTGTAACCTCTCCTAATTAAGAACAAAAATTCGATTCTTACTTTAGTCACGTTTACTCAAGGATTAAGATTTATATTCTAATCGATTCTTGTACAAGAATTAATCTAAATCTCCGATTATAATTTTTCCAAATTAATAATTAGAAGTTTAACTTCTAATTAAAGATCGTATCGGTACTCACGATTCAAAATTGCGGTAGCTTTCCTTAATTACAGACTAGGTTTAAATTACTAATTAAATTGAAGTTTTTGTTGTATACTATCATTTGTCGTTATTTCACTTCTCGCTTTAGTTACTGACGCGTATTCGATATTAATCCTATTTAGTTTAATCAGTTCCTATTATTAAACCGATGATGTATCTATTACGAGAAACAATAATATACTAGCATCATATGCATAACCATTATTTTGTTCATTAAATTGTGGCAAATTAGATTAATGCGCTTATGTGATGTTACAAATAAACATTATTGTTATTCAAAGTGTTAGATCATTAGTATAATTTTTAATTGGAAATCAGATTCATAGGTAATTATGTAGTTCACATAAATAATAATATAATACTTTATACTATACAATATAAAGATACACAACATTTATGTAATAAGCTATGTAAAAATAACTATCACTGTTATTATAACAGAAGATAATAATTATATAAATAATAGATAATAACATAGTAATTTTACAAATACTACTTATCGTAATACAATAGTTATACAAGTGGTAAATTATTATAATAGTTGTATAAATGATAAATTATTATAATATAATAGTTGCATAAATAATAAAATAATTTTATAAATAACAGATTATTATAATAATATATTATTAGACTATATAATAGTTTAATGACACGATAGCATCATCTGCAGTTTCCATAACAAAAGTCGCGCCATTTTGCACGATGTGAAAACGCGTCTTAAGGATGAGCTGTCCGTCTAATTCGAACAGGATACGTTCCTTTCTTCGCGCAGTCAAATGACACCCCCAGCCTAATTGAATTAGGACGGTATATTCGTTAGACTCTTTTTATTGGGGGGTAAACATCGTCCCTTGGTTGTCTTTGCTAAAGAAGTCTCCTGTTTTGACAATATCGAATGACTAGTAACGCGACACGTCTGCTGATGCCGACGTAAACAAGTACGCCAAAGAGGATGCCTTTGAAGAAACGATTCCTCAAGACACTGCTTTCAACGGTGTTTTTCTTGTCGCTTTTGTATTCATTTCCCTCGAAAGTACTGTCAATTGGGTGAAAGGAAAAAGGTATCGTATACCTTTATCGAGGTTACGCGTGTTCTTGTATATATATGTACATATAATTTATTGATTTGTTTAACCTCGAAGAAGCTACTCGTTTCATTTAAGTTCCCATCATGTTTTACAGTAGTATGACTGTTACAACAATTAGAAACCTAGTTTTATCACGTTACTCACACGCGATGAGTCATTTCTACCTTGATGGTAGCAAGTTAATCTTAACAATACGCTCGTGTATCAAGTATCACGAATTTACCGTTTCGTGCGTAACCGCATCGTACAAACAATTAATAATTGTTAAGTTTCGTTGTGTACGAAAAAAACGTCCGTGTATCGTGGCCGTGCGATACTTATCTCGAGAGTAATTTTAGATAATACACAGCGCTACGATTTGCTTTCTTATTCATAATAAGAAATTCAAAGATCCTCGAGTACAGTTAAGATAATGTATCGAAGCTTTCATTAAGCGATAAGCTACGCTCACGTTTGTAGTTTTCCACACGTTCCATTAAAAACGAGATCGAAGTTTTCGTAACGTCGAAACGTAATACACCTGATGTACGTAGTAAAAATACATTCCCGTGGTCCGGGGCAGTCCATTTTCCATTTTAACCTCGAAACAGAACGAGAAATCCTTTTCTGCGCAGCATCCGACCGATCAGAGATAACGGTTAAGAACAGTGTCCGAGAGGTGGTTTTCCAAGGGAAAGAAAACGATCCGAACATAAGATAGATGAGCATTTCGAATGGAAAAATGGACGAGTATACGGGTCGGACACACCGGCTACTATCTTCCGTGGACGTCACTTAAGGGTGCGTTTCAAGTAGGCGAACGAATCTCCGTTCTTCCCTCATTTCGCAAACGAGCATTCTTTCGCTGCTTGTCGATTATTTGCCGGTTTCGAGACTCAATTTAAACGAACCACTATAATAATAATAAAGCTCGCTGAATCAGTTCGATCCGATGCGATTTTATTCAACGAGGTTGAATTTAATGTAATTCGATTCGATGTGAATTCGATGTTATTCAAATTGACGCGTTACAATTCAACAATATTCGATTCGACACGATTCAACTCAACGCGATGCAATTCAACATAATTTAATTTGGTGCAATTCGTCAGCGCAATTCAATTCACTGTAATTCAAATTGACCCGATTCAATTTGACATGATTCAATTCATCGCGATTTCGATGCGGCCTAATTTGACGCGATTCAGCTCGACACAATTCAATTTAATGTAATTTAAGTGGATGTAACTTTACTCGTCACAATTCAAATCTAGCTAATTTAATTGAATGCGGTACAATTCGACGCGTGTCAATTCACTGTGAATTGACTTGATACGGTTGGAATCGACGCGAGTCTATTCGGTATGATACAATATAATCCAATTCAATGTGATTCAATTCTATACGTTTCTAATCGATACAATTTAGCTTGACGGAATTCAGCGCAATTCAATTTGAAACGATTAAATTATTCTTATCTAAATATCTATTACAATATCTAAACAAAATACTAGACATTGAAACACATTGTCGACAGCGCGATGCCTGAAAAATCTCCGCAAGGACGAGTAAAGATAACCATAAAAAGTATCAAATATAGATTTACCGCCTATAAATGAGGTATATTGAGCATTCGAACAATCAGTTTATGTTTCACTCGCATTCGCTCGTTTTCAGCTATTTGCCGTGACCAAACAGTTTGCGCGATGATCGTTTACCTTGAACGAACCCAAACGAATGCTCTTGCTCTTGTCTGCTCGTTCCTCCCGTCTAAACGCACCTTAACAGGTTTTGAATTTCGTCCCGGTAACACATGTAGACATTCGGCCACCCTCGTACCTGTAAAACGCTCGTCCACGCCGTATATACATATAGCATGTTCGTGAAAGGAGAGAAAAGAAGAGTAGAACGAGAGGAGGAGACGAAAGGAGAGAGCGAGATAGTGAGTCGACCGACCGACCGACACGACACAATGGCGGAGAGTTTCGGAGCACAGGCAGGCAAGGCAGGCAACGTGAGTCAGCCTCGTGGTAGGGAGCAGCGAGTTAGTGCATTCCCCCTTAGTCCTTTACCCACACTACGAGCGGGATCACGAGAAGCGTTGTTTTCCTCCGAGAAACCCGGGCCACGGGGCGAACTCCGGCTCAGTGTCAGTGCAGCGATCGCGTTGAAGGTGGTAGGACGTGGAGGAGCCGTGGTAACGTCTCTCCCTCCCCTCTATCTCTTTCGCTCTGTTATTCCCCTCTGTTTACCGTCTCACTCCCTCGAACACGAGATAAGAACGTCACGCATACACCAGTGTTATCCTTGTCCAGGCCACGCGATGCCTACGTCGCACCCTCTTCATCTTTCTTCTCGTTGTTTCCTCTCTGTCGTTTTTCTATATATGCAGAGGAGCCGAGATGCGAGATTGGGGTAGACGTACTATACACGGCGTGTTGCGCACGATTTCCGATCAATGCGCCAGATCAATTTTCTGTCTCTCACCTCGCCTCAAAGTTTCATCCTTTTTTCTTTTTTTCGCGAGTGCGTCTACGTCGTGCGTGTACCGCGGCACACATGGTTAACCGTTGTGTGTGCGTTCCTGCTTCTCCGTAATTCGTGGTGGCGGTGGCGGCGACTAAGTGCTTGTTGACTACTCGTTAGTCAGCCCCTGGAATCTTCGTCGGCACTGGTACATACGGGAAGTGAGAGCCGGCCCCAAAGCGCAATCGTTTTTCTCTCCGCTTTGAGAAAAAGAAACGCTCCGTGATTTCTTGAATAGGTTATGTCGCGCAACACCAGTCTGCTCGCGTACGGACGGCTCGCACACGTGAATCAACTTGTGTGTTTCGTTATGTTTTTTAAGACGATCCTGTCAGTCTGAAGGTCGAGGTGATATTCGACGCGCGAACCTTCGACGTTTTTAGTGGGATTTCTTCTGTGATTTTGTCCCGATAAACGGGAATGTTTATCGTGTACGGTGAAAACGCTAGTGCATCGATCTTGTGCAAGTGATTATCGAATGGTTTGGTACATCTTGAACGTATACAAGGTTCGTTGGCTTCTACGAGTTTTTTTCTGTGTATCGATACAATAATCGGTCTAATCGGTTTTCGATTTTATTCGAATACGTAGGAACAAGAGAGAGAGAAAATAATTTTCTGACATATAAGAAGGATGACCAATTTCATTCGCGTAAATTGTGTCGGTTCGAGAAGCTATACGCGTTATTGCATAAATCATTGAATTTTTTCCAAACAAAAAAAAGAGAAATGCGAGCATTGCTCTTTTCATCGTTGATTTTGTGTTTACGCGTGACAAAATAAAGTTGTTAACGAAATGTTTCGGGGGAACGCAATCAACAGTTGTTTCACAAGCTTCGTGATCGTTTTGTAACAGCGTGCGTAAAATCTGATTATACAAATTGAATACTTTCCGTCACGCGTCCTTATTCGATGTATCGACCTGCGTTATCGAACTTTTGATACTGAAATATTATCTATTTCTGGTCGTCGGCGGACCAATTCATTGCTCTTTTTTCTCATTCTTTAATGTATACAAGATTTATCTCGTTGAAAAACAATAAATTTAAAAGTCAAAGGGTAGAGAATAAACAAGAATTTTCTGCCGCAAAAGATAACTGAGTCGCGTCTCGTAATTCGAAAGCAATTCCTGTAATTTGTTCTTGATCGTTAAACGGAGTTTAGCTGTGAAATCTTTACATTTGAACGGTCTAGCTATCGCTTTAACATTAATCTCCTCTGTTATCTCGCACTTGCTACCCGATTGTACCGTTTTACTTGCAGTGCTGTCATTAAAACAGGAATAAATTAATGTTTTTTTTTTTTCTTTCAAGTAGAATATTGACTGTCACGAAGATCACCGATAACTTATATTAATTTAGTTGTATAAAAAAGAAATGGTGACCAAAATAATTAGACTACGGCCGTGCGTTAAAAAAATTAATGTTTCACGTTTTTAATCTTTGAACGGTGAACTTCTAAGACAGTAAAGATGCAACTCTATACTTGCATAAGGCGTATATATACGATCTCGTACTTCATTAAGAACCTTGTAACGCGCGTATAAGTTTTCCCGTGTTCATTGATGTATACAAAGGACGTATATATACGCTATCACCTCTTCACTGATATGAATGATATATCTATCGGTTCATACAGGTTTATTCAGAAAAATATACACACGGTATTACGCGATTATTAATATAAACAAAGGACGTATATATACGCTCTAGCACGTCTATTACTATATACTATAATCGTTTATATATAATATTACACGTTTATTACTATGTGTTTATGTATTATATGTATACATACATTCTTGTACATGTGTCAACACATACGTCGATCGTATGTATGCGTTCATGCGTTTGTTAAAAGAAGTATATGTACGCACATTACCCGACTTCATTAATATATACGAAAGTATATATACCTGTTAATACGTATGAGGGCTTTATATAGACGTTCATATATGTTTATTGAGTGTATATGTGAATGTTTTGTATACGTCGTATGTATACACTTTGGCGTATCTGTTAGTATATTCGAGAGTTATATATGCACGCTTTTGCACGTCTGTTAATATATACGAGAGTCGTATATATACGATCTTTCTGTTAGTATATACAGAAGTCATGTAAACACGGTATAACGCGTATATTGGTATAAATATACAAAAGGCGTATATATGCACTCTCGCACGCCTATTAGTATATACGGATATACAAAGGACGTATATATACGTCGTGACAAAAAATGGGGAAAAAAGATTATGAGTAGATCAGGATAAAGAACGTCCCGAGGAACAAACGGGACAAGTACGACCGGTCCGAATGGGTAGCTAACAGAACCCCAACTATAGTAACCATTTTCGAAACACGTTCTCTCTGTTGTTGCAGGACATTGACTAGAGGTACAAGACAATTACAAAAGGAGAGAGAAAAAGTGTTCGCCTAAGAGGAGAATTTTCGGAGGAGGATGCTCGGCAGTTGGGGCTGGGAAGAAGAATTGGAGTTGGGAGAGGGAACAACAACCCCGTCGCAAGATAGACAAAGACGAGAAAGCCCAGACTCGACGCATCCTGTCCCCGACAGCCGGGTGCTGAGGTATGCACCCAGCCGGTGTCACCACCCTCCCAACTTCAGTTCACCACATTTCAGCACACAGCCTCCTCTCGACTGTACGGATTGTAAGTATAATACCCTTTAATCGTTAAGGTGAATTACATAATAAATTAGTTGCCAATATTTTATCGTTCACTTGATTTTTAGGCTGTGAAGAAATGTATCATCCATCACCTTATTTGTCAGTATTCTTTATCTGTGAAGATAAGAAGTTTTATGCTAACATCTCCTGGACTCCTGGCTCTTCACTACCCTGTCCAGTATCCTGGCTCTCCTAGCATTCCCTAGAATGTCTGGATCATCTAACGATTTCTCTTAGACCTTGGATCACTATGGAATTTCCCTTATATCTGTCTGGGATTTCCCTGAGATCTCTCATGGATCTCCCTGAGATCCCCCTTGAATCACCGAGATTTTTCTTAGCTTACAACGTATGCACTCTTCTTAGCTTTCTCCTGGTTCTCTCTAGGATCAACCTGATTCTTCATAAGACCTAACTAGGTAGTACTAGAAAAATCCTAGAGAGAATTGGGACGAGCTAAAACAATGGAGACAGCTTAACCTAAAACCTCTGTAAAAATGAAATTTTAAGTTCTGAGTGTATTTTTTGAGAAAACTAAATTCAAAAATTCCATTGAATGCATTTTCAATTTCACCGAGAAATGATCGGCAGTAACGGAATAGTAATTTGGCCCGTAAAATTGCCGAGTATCTGTTTAAATTAATCTGTTAAATTGTCAATTTGTTTAAATGACTAATCTAAATATCTGGTACAATTTAATTTGTATTTGAATTATAACTATAATATGTATAATCGAGGATTCTTATAGTTACCGTGAAAAATGATATGTAACGGGTTTGGATGAGATACGGTGACTCATGAATTTATTTGAGTAAAGAGTAACGGATTCAATCATTTCAATTATGTAGTCCCGTTTCTCGTATTAGATGCGAGAGGAAAGTAGAGAGGTGGTGGGTGCCCAGGAGTGCAAATACAATAACGCTTTCACTTTTGGAAACAAAGTTCATTTGACCATCCTGAGAACGAGAATGATGGTGGTAAAGGTTGAAAATGTATGAATTGAATATTACAAACGTTGAATTCTAAATGTGGGAATTAATTCATTTATTCCTCGCTTATTTAACATTTGAATATCGATATCCAATATCTCATTTAACGTTTCACTCTTTTGTTTCATATAATATTTTCCTTGGAAAAAAAAAACAAGTACTAAAGTGATAAAGAATTGATTTAGAGAGTATCGAGATATTCTAACAGGCAGTTATTTAATTTACAGAGCAGCGTGAGGTGGCCAAAATGCTGACTGCTCATTCTGAGATGCACGAGAAACGGGGGGATCCCCTTGGAGGCGGACAATATGGAACAGGCGGGGGTGGCGGCGGCAGTTCGATTGACGAAAAATCTATTCCAGAACAGCCACCCCCGCCCCCGGCGCCTCCACAGAGGGATCCATCGGATCCAACGATAAGTGCTAAGAAACTTCCAAAGAAACGAAAGTTTGATCCATCAGAACTCGAGGAGATGGATAAAACTAGCAATGTAACGAGCAACATCAACAATATGGTGAACATACGGGCACCGAATATGCCACTCGGTCAATCAGGTTTAGTTCAGCAGTCAACCATAGCGACACGGCAATCTCCGCAACAGCAAGAATCCGATTGTTATCAAGTACGTGTCAACGTGATCGATAGATCGTAAAGAAAAGTTTTGGAAACACTTACAAATACAGATACTAATGTTTGGGAATGTGTTATAGGTATCCTCGGCACATTCGGTGGTAGTTCTACCACCCCAAAGTACAGCAGTGGATTATTCTGTTCGAGAAGAACCATTACGTTCTCATCCTCGGCCTGCTACTGTTGCTATTGATCTCAGTGAGTGGCGCGACCACAGAGTGTTAGCTTTAAGGGATTCATATTATTATCCGGGTGTTATTCGTAACGTTGTCCAAGGAGAGATTTACATAGAGTTTGACGGGGAAAGGAAACTGATGCGTTACACGGACGTTTTGGGTGCGGGAAGGTACGATGTGATAGGTGATGCTAGCCCGTCGGCAGGGCAGGTGACTTTAGATGCGAAAGTTTGTATTAAATGTCCAACGTCAAACAATCATATTGACACGGCTACAGTGTTTGTAAAGGGGACAGTGTGCAAGATTCTAACAAAGCCCAAGCGTTTTGTTGTTAAAATACCAAGGGAAGATGATCAGAGTGATCATTATATAGTGAAACGTGCGGACTTACGATTAGTCCAACCTCCGTGGTGGGACGAACTGGAAGAAGGGCTGGAAGACTGTGATTCTTCGAGGGTTGAAGGAATTGGTACGCGGTGTTTGTCTCTATGATACAGTTAATTCGTTTATGTAAATTATAATCTTTGAACTGCTTTTCAGAACATGGCTATCGAAATTCTTCAGAAGCTCCAACAGCAGTGCCAATTTTACAGCTCCATCATACACCTCACCATACATCTCATATATCAACTCATAGCGACACAAGTGGTTATTACAGAACGACTGGTACTAGTCCGCTCATGACTTTAGGCACTTCTGCACATTCTGCCACTACAGCGTTAAGTAATGGAAGCCGACCGTATGATGATTTAGAAAGTGAAGATGACTTAGATAGGGAAGATATTACATTCCCTTCGGATGCAGGTAAAAGTTACTACTTGTACATCAAACATTTAGAAATTTCTTTTCGTTCACAGTATTTAATTAAACTTCTATTATGGAGTAACATTAATGTATTCAACTGACAGATGCAAAATTGTCAGGGAGTAGTAAAAGGAGCAGTATGCAAAGTCGAGGAAGTACCAGTAGTCTAGTTGAACAGCGCAGTATAACTCCTCGTTCTCAAGCAGCCACGCCCAGGTAATAACGCTAATCGATTAACATTTAGCAATTTGAAAATGCAAATCTATTGCTAAATTGATTGAACGTTTAACAGATCTCAGGCGGCAACGCCACATAGATATAAAAAAGGTGATGTAGTGACTACACCAAGTGGAGTTAGGAAGAAATTCAATGGTAAACAGTGGCGTAGACTTTGTAGCAAAGAAGGATGTTCCAAAGAAAGTCAGCGCAGAGGATACTGTTCTCGTCATCTTAGTTTGAAAGGATCTGGTCTCAGGGGTCCAACAAATACTTTTCCTGGGTAAGAAAGCGAATATTTATTTGAAATTTTCTTCGCGGAACTAACATGAAATAATGTTTTTATCGCAGTAGTAGGATGGATGGTGAAGAAACATCTAGAGATTCTGATACCTCTCCAAATTATGGAGATAGAAGAATTGCTGGTCGATTTGATCAGGATGAAACCGAAGCTGCTAATATGCTTGGTAAGTAGTGTTTTATAGTTTGCGTAATTAAATGGTGACGACGATTTTCAATGCATGTTTTCTGTCGCAGTGTCTTTGGGAAGTTCTAGATCAGCAACGCCAGCATTTTCATCACCAACAGGACAATCTTCAATATCTCCTTGTATTAACCAGTCTCCAGTACCACCTTTGGGTCTTAATCAAAACAACGTGTTTATGCCAATTTCAAGTCCTGCACATCATGCGGCTCCATTAATCTCGCCTGGTGCGAAATGGAAACATTCACCTACTCAATCTACTTTTCTCACCCAGTATCAACAGCAAGTTATAAAACCTGAACCTAATAGAGTGGTTAGATCAAATCGACCAGCTCCAACTGCTCCTGTTCCCCCTGCTAGTATAGGAGCAAGTGTGATAAGAATCTCTCCTGTGAGTCGCGGTATATCTGGACCTAATTTAACTTTGTCATGGTCGGAACAAAGCCCACCACCGCGACACCCATCGGTTGTGACGACTATAGCTCAACAACAGCAAGGCATCATTCTTCAACATGCACTCACGACGAACAACGGTTTTCCAAGTCATTCTGAAATTCCAGAACAAAATCCACAAATATTAAAACCATCTCATTCGCCTCATATGCCACCATTGTCTGCACCAACGCCACAAAATTTGACTCTTCTGCATAAACCTCTGGAACAGCCAGTTGATTATGCGCAGCCTCAACCTCAAAGCCAGCCAATTTATGTGATGCAACATCAACATGAAAAAAAGTATCTTGTGATAAAAAGTAATATGGATGTACCTACAGCAGGGCATATAACTAATCCAGATGATAAATATAGATCAGGATTAATGAATCATTTAGGTCAACTTCCAGCATCGTTACATCAAACGCAATGTCAGCCACCACAGTCACCTGCTGTCTCATCCGTCCATGTCGATAAACTATCCGTTCTACAGCAAGTAAGTAATTGCGTAATACTACAACTTACAAAATAATACAAATTAATAATCATAAAAAAGTCAAATACTATATGTGCGTTTTGTTATTTTTAGGCAAGTAAAATTGCTACACACGTATCCACACATATGGATATGCAAAGAACTCAACCACCACCTACGAGCGTTGTAATGACAACTACCACTGAAGCTTCAAATCCACCTACTCCAACAAGTGTCTTCCAACACGTAATTGTACAACCCGGACATTTGGTTCAAATTCCAAAAACTCAACCATCCAGAGAAGAAAATTCGAAAAACAATGGAGTCCTGTGTAAGTTTGGACGTGTACATTTTACTCACCTTTTCAGTATATGCAAGTTTCACTATTGTTATTGCATTCATTTCTCTAGTCTTGTAACATTATTTGTATTGTAATGTACATGTTATAACTTACATGAAATATTTCTACCGAGCGATGGTATGACGAGAATTCTTCAATTTTAGCTTGCACATTTTATCATGTAGTTTGGTGTTAGGTATTAGTTGAAAGAGAATTGTCATATTATAGGAATTTACTATGCGGGATGATCACATTTTTCTACCTGTTATTTAATCTCAGCATTTTGCATTAATATTGTAATATTAGTGAATTTGACTAAACGGTAAGGCTTTCACAGATGGCAGCCACGATGTTCCTCCTGCATACCAGCCCCATCCCCCATCATTACTGAACAATGCAGTGCGCAACTGGAAAAAAGGTTTGAGTTCTCACTGCCAAACAAAATGTATGACTGTTCTCATATTTGTTGTAAAGTATGCTATCAATGGTACGTTACGTTACATTACATTTACAAGCTGTACATAGTTAAATATATTTAGTAACTTGTTATGTAGGTAATGAAAAGAACGAAACTAAGTTAAATATTTGAAATTACTATTGTAATATAAATTACATAATTTACACATATTTCGTTATGTTAAATATATACTTTAGTAGTTTTGTGTGTTTATAATTGTTTGTGCAATTAATTTAAGTCTAAATATTTCTAAAGCTTACAAATGTACCATTATCTATTTTACGACAAATGCAAACTAATCAACTTTTTGCTTGTATTTCAACTTCATACACTTCATCTAATTTTACTCTAATTAAATTATAAATCACACTTTAATATTTAATGTGGCTTTAATGTTGGGGAAGGGTGACTTCATCAAATTGTTGCTTTTATTCTAACTGGTGTCTATGTTTGTATTTTGTAGTAGTTACTTCATCAATTTGATTCGTAAATCATTTTCTGACATATGCTAACATACTTCCTCATGGATATAGCAGCACATTTAGTTTTAATAATGTTGTATTAGCTGCTGTTCCTTTTCCCTCACTAACCGTGACCATCGTGACTAACGCAGTAATTTCATTGCAGCTTTTTCCTGGCAGACGACGGTATTGGATCAAGCAGAAGTGAGTCCCCCACCATCCGCACTGAGTCCACCTTTGAGTGCACCTCCGATTCCAATAAGTATGAGTACACCTGGTGAAGATGGATCGGCTCCAGGTCCAGATCCTATCACACCCGCTGAAGAAGAGGATGACGATGTTTTTGAAGCGGAACCAACAACACCCGCAGAAGTTGAGACTAGTGCTAATAAGAGGCGCAGTCAATCTCTTAGTGCGCTGCATTCCAAAGAGCCCCAGAGTCCACTTAAAGTAAGTTAAATAATACATAAACGGTATTGTCTGATAATTCTTGAAATTAACATGATCAATTTTGACAAAAATTTTACAGACTAAAGACAGAATACGTCGGCCAATGAACGCATTTATGATTTTTTCAAAACGACACCGTGCAGTGGTGCACCAGAGACATCCAAATCAAGATAATCGAACAGTGTCTAAAATATTGGGAGAATGGTGGTATGCTTTAGGTCCAGAGGAGAAACAGAAATATCATGATCTTGCATCAGAGGTGAAAGAAGCACATTTTAAAGCACATCCAGACTGGAAATGGTGTAGCAAAGATCGACGGAAATCTTCGACTACAAGCTTTAAAGGTAGTGAATCTCGAGGGAAATTGAACAGTACTGGAGAAGATACGGACATGGGACCACCAACAGATGATGTACCATTAACGCCAAGAGCTACCGACGAAATTACTGTTCCCGTTACTACTGTATATAACGAAGCTCCCACGATCGAGGTAAATTTAATTTAAATCTTATCTAACTACATTTGCGTTGTCGATAGATTCTCAGATGTGGAATTATATACATAACAAAATCCTAAGTGTACAATTTTTCGCGTATTAAAATTCCTAGTGAATTCTTCAGCGGATAGTTAACCCTGTCCATAACTGATATAACGTAACAATTTTAATTTCTACGCAAACGTTAAGCAATCATATTTTATTCAGGTTATAAATCAGTCACACACGCATCGGATAATGGAAATGCCTTTACAAGTCGAAACAACAGAATCAGATATAAAACAAGATGAAGATGGTAATGCATCGGACGAAGATCAAATGGTCATCTGTGAAGACCCTCAGCCTGAAATAGATTTGAAATGCAAAGATAAATTAACGGATAGCGACAATGATGTACAAGATGAAGATGGTGAAAAGAAATGTTACACACAGTCACGATTCTCGCCCGTGAGTGGTCAAAAGAGGGAAGCGATGAATGTTAAACAAGAAGTTACCTGTAGGCCTAAACCCATCAAAGGTTCGTTTATGATTGTTCGATTAAAAATAACGATACATAGTTACGTAGTATAGTATGGTAAAGTCAATTTCTCCGTTTGTTTAGCACGAATACCTTCAACAGGTATTGAAACCACGACAAAGTATCATCACTCTTCTATGGATAAAGGGGGAACAGTGTCTGTTTTATCAAGCACGTACCCTTACCATAGTCCTGTCAACCCAACTGGAGTGTCAGGTTTTCAGCCAACCGGCGGAGCATTCATAACTATGCCAATATCTCCGAAAGTCATTAAACCGGAACCAGTAAAAAATGAACAGCAATACAGTACTCAATACAGCATGAGCAATCTGGTAGCAAGCATTCACGAAAATGGAAGGAATATGCCTAAATTTACAGCTGCCCCGGTCTTACATTCTGTAAGTATATAATACATGAAAATAGAATAATTTGATAGTAACATACATACCTAAAATGACCCAGACGAGGTGAATATGTATGTAACCTTGTTTCTATAAGAATTGAGAAACTCCTAAAATCCCTATTCAAAGACCCCATTTTATTCAGGCATGTGTGAATACTTGAGAATTCTGTATTTGTCGTTTGAGTGTAAGGTAATTAGCAATATTTATTGTTTTGTCTGAGAATAAGGTATGAATAGTTACTATAACATTGATTAGTATAGTTCGAGTGCTATTCGCACGTGCCTACTTACCTAAGAAAAGTTACTTTACTATGTTATTATTTATTTATTTGTTTTTTCTAATATCAAAACCTGAAATGAGGGAGCAATAGACTCTTAAATTTGTTTGAAAGGGTTACGTGTAAACACATGCGAATAAACTCAAAAATTAAATTACAAGCTTAATAATACTGACAGATTGGATCAAAACCTATGATGGCTCTGTTTAAATAACAGCAGCCGTTGCAGTCTTTAGGCACTATTCTTCGCCCCCTTACTTCAGCTGTCCCTTATCAACCATCGTTCACTCTAACTTTGCTCGATAACGATTTGGTGGCTGTTTCCAAACCGCAGCAGGGATCGCAGTATCTTGGTCCAACACCGCCACATCCCCGGATGTATTGTGGATTCCATATACCAATCTCCGGTAAATTAATACAACTAGTAATAAAGTACTACATAAAATATTTATTAAAAACTTATAAAAAATCAATACGCATAATTAATTATAGATGCTGGCAATCGCAACATATCTTCACAAGGTTTAGTTTCTAATAATAAGATGGAAACGCAAAGTGTCATTGTGAGCAAATCTTACTCGGTTTCGACAACACCATCCACTACGTCGAATTATCGAGGGATTGGTCATCCGATAGCACGGCTTGCCGAACCTGAAAAGAATGAGAATCAAGTAGGAAACAATCATGCTCAGTTTTATGGTAAGTTATTAACGTGCATGATTAAATTGTACATATCTTTTGAATACAAAATTAAGATTAGATCATTAAATTTCAGTAACCAATGTAAAATCTGAACAAGAAAGGAAAGATACGGTTAATATCCTGCTACCTGTTGTGAATGATAAACATAAACAGCCATCTACACCACACACTCCTCATACGCCTCTCAGTAATCATGCTAATGAAGTTCCCACTAATAAATCATATTCCATAGATGAAACCCAAAATAATGATGTCGGTCCAAGTAAAGGTCCTTTCATGCTTGCTCCAACTCCAGCACAACTTGGCCGTGCACCATTACAAAGGAGACAATCAATGGGTATGATTTTACAATAATTTTAATATTAAAATTAGTTGTTCGCATATATTTATTTATATATTATACGTGTTCAGCAATGCCTCCCACATCGAATGCAGGAGACCATGGGCCTTTGACGTCTCAACATTGTGACAATCGTCCACAAACAAGCATATCTCAAGCCACAGAACAGATGCAACAACAAAATTTCTCAGAATCTCATGCTTCGCCTTCACCTTCTACCAAAAAAGGGTCTTTCTTTAAGAAAAATGTTGAGGATGGAATGGACAGGTACTCAAAAATTATATGAGATTTATATAATTATCTTCAATTATTTCGATGTTTAATACTAATATGTTTATAGAGTTCTTGAGCAAGTGAATTTTCAAGAAAAATTCTCGTCTCTACCGGAGTTTAAACCAGAAGATATACAAAGTCCAAGTGCAATCACTATCAATACAGCGGGTTCGTCTGGTCACAGTTCAGTAGTAACATCCGGTTTACATCCATCAAACTTACAATCATCAATGCAAATGCAAAGTTACCGCAAAAAGTCTACACAAGGACCTCATAGGCCCACAAGTACGTACTTTAATCTATCCGAAGCAGTGTTTATTTCTCAGATTTTCATTGTTTTAATCAAAATGTATTATCTTTTCGAACAGTAAATGAGGACGATATCGAATCAGATACATCAGTGTCTGCTACTCCAAAATCAACTTCCAGTGTCAAATTGACGGGAAACACGTTCTTTGGTCCAGATTTTAACGTCGATGCGTACCGAACTAACACCGATTTAGTAGACGTTGATGCTAGTTCTCCCAGGACGCCGAAGACTCCTGGGGGTGGTGCTGGAAATTCGGTGGGAATAGGTAGAAACGAGAATGAACGGGGCCACAGAAAGGTGTTGGAACAACGTCGACATCTTGTGATGCAATTGTTTCAAGAATGTGGTTATTTTCCTTCGACTCAGGCTACTACAACTTTTCAAGCTAAACATTCAGATATATTTCCTAATAAGACAAGTTTGCAATTGAAGATCAGGGAAGTCAGACAAAAATTGAAAGCTAATTCAACACCTATGAGTGCTAACAGTCTGGTTAGCCCGTTACCTGTTTCTGAACCTTCACCCAATGTGACTGGTAATTACCAATAACCGTATCTGTAAACTTTAACGAGGATATGGGTTATTTTTTAAGAAATACTTTTATAGGACCATTGACTGCTCCTCCTACATCGATGGGAGCTCCACATTCACTGCCTGTAAGCAGTAGTGGTAGCTAGCGCCCACGTGCCAACTGTGATACTATGCATCCCCCTACTCCACAGCATGAGTACATCATTATTCATTGAAAAAAGGAAAGTTTTTATTGGGAAGTTTGTTGATATACAAGTTTTTGCAAGTTGTAAAGTGCTGCAAGGCTTTAGTGCAATTAGAACATTGATGTAACCTGGTGCAGGTAACTTAAGACAGGCATATCAAGGTGAGTTGATGTACACATATCAGTAAGTTTTTCATATTGTAAATAAGGATCGAGAAGTATTGGATATTGAATGATGACTAATGTGTGTTCGAGTATCTGTGTTCTGTTGGATATAATGGCATGTAAAATTGTGAAACGTTCGAGTGATAAAGAATTGACTGTATTTTAGCAAGGATAACGCTCATTAGTAAATTAGAGGCTCAATCTACAGGCTTAATCCATATTATATTGTTTGATAACAAAATGAAATGGAAGTAATATAATCACGTGAATAACTGTTTGGAAATGTGTAATTTGAGAAAAAAAAAATGAGCTTTCTTGTCTCGGAAGAAAAGACAATACTCTTCTGCATTCTAAATCCAAAGATGATTTATAAAATGAATAATGATATAGAAGTGAGAAAATTATTTTACTACGTTATGAAATCACAGTTCATAGTTGTACAATTTCAAATATGAGACCGATATTTGTACATCGAAACACCTTGGAAGGGATTTATGGAAGGCCTAAGCCATTGTTAAACATTGTTAAAGAAAATACTATGAGATCCAAGTGGAAAGAAAGAGAGTATGTGTGATATATAGAAAATGAAGTTTCGCGTGTGTACAGGATGTGTATGGGTGTCCATTGAGAGAAAGAGGAAGAGAAAATCGTAATCAGAGTATTAGAATTAATGAAGCATTATAAAATGAAATCAGAGTTTATATACTTTAGTTATACTTTATATATATGATATAGATGAAAAAGAAAAAAAACTATAGGAGGAGAACTGCGATAAAACATTGCACAAAATTTATGTAATGCAGTCAGCAAATATGTTTATTTTATCTGTACATACTATACGGAATGACTTGGAGTGGGAGATATCTGGAGAGTTTAAAAGTATCTATAAAATGCTATGTTTGAAAATTTTAAGACGGAAGCATTCTTTGGTGATTCATAAATCATAACAGTGGAGATAAAAAATCGTGCCATTGTGCGGCGACAAACAAGGGAATGCATGCGTAAATAAGTCCCTTAAATAGTAAAGAATTAATTGTTAGATACCACTTGATATAGATAATATGTAATATGTTTCCAATATTCTCGAAAGTACTTATCTACTGTTTTTAGAACTCTGCTTAAATTCAACGCGTTTCATTATGTTTTATAAATATTTTTTAATTGATCTTCCTTTCCTTTTTTTTTCTTTTTTTTTTCTGTGGCCAATTTAGATGTAAGCGGTTTTATATAGGCCGTCTTTTTTTTTCTTATTTTTTTTTTGTGGCCATGACAATCTATTTGCTTTTATCATTAAATGCGTGCGATTCAATAAAATATATTTGCAAATTGAAAAAATTTTTTGAGAAATTTAACGTTGGATTTATCGAATATTATGTTGTTGCCATACAATTTTTGTTACTACGTTTTTAACAGAACTCGTTGTTCATTATGCAAATTATGTTATTATACTTGATTTATTTTAACGCATTTTATCGATTGTATGATTATTTTTATGTTATAAAGGATTTTCAAAGTATTTTTGAGAACGCGTTGAATTTCAGCGGGGATTGTTGAATTTGGCTGTAAAATAGATTATGTAATTAGTGATAATGTTTATAAAAGAAGCGCACCTTGAAAGGTTTAAAAGTCTCGCGCCACGGCACGCATATTGTAGTTAGGATAGGAACAATGTCTATTCTACATATTTTGTAAATAGGAAGAAATACAATATACTAACTGAGTATATATTATTAAAAATTTAGGATACATCCGAAATGGTAGAGTATAGCATTGTAATTTGTAGAATAACGATTATAAATGAAAGCGCAGGCAGGATTAGGCTAAAAAAAGAAAAAACCATTACAGATTGTGGGCCTTCGTATGTCGTGGACTCTTGCGCACGGGACGATCCCCTCAACCCTCCTCCAAAGTTAACCCTTTCCTAAAGTGTTAGGATATTATTATTTGTATATAATGTAATTACATTATTCTCTTACCATTTCTTGATTTATTATATTTCATGGAGCGTTAAACGCACCGGTGGCAAGCGATAGTTTAAAAGAAGAGACACTTGAAATCTGCACTGATCACTCCTGTGAATGATACTCCAAGAGAAAAGTTCTTTCCTTTTTTTTTGTTATTTTAATCATGAATTTTTTTCCTGAAAGTGTATTTATTGTTTAAGAAATATAATTTAATATTCATATTAGCATGTTTATTCAATGAGTTTATTAGAAACCATTGTTACATCATGTTTATGGTTACTTTCTTTTTAAATGACATTGTTTTTATTAACAGATCATAGCGTTTTCCTCCTTGTTCAATTCTGTAAAATATTTTATCGTATCCAATATTATTCCTGTTTAAAAAATAATGTTTACGAAAATTATTTTAAAATACAATCATTTGATACAGAGAATTTTTTAAAAATTTAGTGAAGTACACAGATTCTTCGGAATTCTATGGTATCAAACGTTTTTTTGTAATTATATTATTTTATTACAAAAGAATATTTTAGATATAATGTATGTCCTTATTTTAGAGTTTCAGCTTCCACAATATTTTATATTAACCGTGTAATTTAATTTGTCGCATACAATTTATACAAGAAAACATAAGAATTTAATAGTAGCAATAATTTTTAATAAAACTTCCTTATATCACTCTTTATATGATAAATGTATAAAAAATGCATTTTAATATATCCTAACTTCCTACTTGATTAATTAAATTATTTATGTAATAGTTTATCGCGTACAGGAATAGATCTTAACAGGGATCAAGTGTCTCTTACACTTGCCCCTCTCAAAGAATTTAAATAGAATATTATATTTTGTACTTGTGTAAACTAGTGAACTATTTTCCAGTATTGATAAGATTTTGAAAATACTTTCATATTTTCTTCCTCGTTTCTTTTTTTTTTCTTTTTTTTTTGTTACAAATGGTGATGAAATATGTTCCGTGATTTAGCAGCCATACATGTGACTGTGATCTAGGAAAACAGAAGTAAAGTAAAGTGGCGGCTACTCTACTGGCATTTTCTTCACCACTAATATTCTCTCCCTGATTCCTTCCTCCAAATTCCCCTCTTTTTCATGTATAAATATGCACTTGATCAAACCTTTGCACCTATTTCTTAATTTTTTTTTTATTATTCTTATTATTTGCAGCAATGTATTTTTATTACATTCTAAGTTGCTATCATCTATTATAGTCATTCTATTATTTTCTTGTTTAATTTTAAAATATTTTTAAAATTGTTATACGATTATATATCAGTCACGAATAATGTTATAGAAATATACCGAGTATAGGAGAAGTAATATCATATTATAGAAATGGTGAAACAACTCTCTGTATGAAACCAATACAGTGAATCTTTGTTATGTACAGCATTAATGCAGTGTACAACGGAGTACATGCATACACATGCGTAGGTAATAAAGTGTAATTGTATGAACAATTAAGAATACAAGTGAAATGTTTAACATCTTGAAATGCATATACATATACATACACAATATGCATACATATATATAGATATATATTACACAAATTATAGAAGAAAAAATATGGCTAAGGCATTAAAATCTGTATTAATCTACACGCTATAGTCTGCCAAAAGTTCATAGAATACTGAAAATTTTCTAAACACTTGCAAGTTAATGTATTTTTCTAGAAAAAATTCTTTTTCATTAATGAAATCGATTAAATAACTTAAGAAAAATATTAACGTTACGCCATTATTCTTAATGTTTTCAATATTATTATAATAATACAAAAAAAAAAAGAGCACAGATGGTATACGTGTATAAATAATATTTTTTGTAAATTTGATAATATTTTAATAGGCACAAGCAATTGGATTTATAATTCATTTATCAGTATTTTAAAAATAAATATTTAGGTTGTCATATTCATAAGTATGAAGAATTTGACCTTTATCAGTTTCTTTAATAACTTAAAATCGTATTAATACCAAAATGTACTTGCTTTTCAAACGTGCTTCATTTTGACACGTGCACGTACAGATACATGAATTGTAAATAAGTGAACAAAACGATATGCAGACGATTGGTCGCGATTTGCAGATTTTAACTCCGATGCCCCTTATACGAGAACCAGTTGTTGGACCAAATTGCCGTGTGACCATTTTGACTTACAAATGCGTTACTTTTTTTCTAAAGAACGATTTGAACGATACGAAGCATTAGTATAACAAAAGTAACCACGGAATTTGCTCGAAAGCACTGTGACATTTACGGCGAACATGTATTTTAACACTGTGGCGAGCTTAGAAGAAAAAGTACCTTTTTAAAGAGTACGTACCTTTCTGAAAAGGTACTTTGTACATATACGTATATGTAACAATTAATAAAAAGAATACAATATAAATGAATCAGTTACATGCGTTGATTGTGACTTTTTGAAAATAATTTTAATTCATTCTTTTACTCGTAACCATTTCCAAAAGTCCAAATACGGCATTGCATTATTTCTCAAACGCCTTTGTAAACCAACATTTGATATATGGCTGTTTTTTAAATGCTTCACAGTTTCGCAGTCATTTTTCTTCTTTACTTCTCGTAGTGCTTAACATTATAATTACTTATTTATTCGCGGCGAATACGATCCATGACGTTTAATAATAAAATAAAGATACCTTTAAGATTAAGAATTACATACTTATCGTTATTACTTGTTCATAGTGAACACCGTACAATGTCACATTGCTCATACAAGAGGATATGGTACTTGTCCATTGAAATTTTGTTCGAACGAATTCGCAAGCTCGCGTTTAAAGAAGTGCTGTTGTTTGACAGCGAAAGATTTGTCCAACGATAATAACAATATCACAAATTCACCTGAAAATTTGTCATCGTTTTGTGATGTTATATCGCTGTACGGAAACAAATGCCTGTTGTAATCAACCGTGATATTATACATGAGATATTGGTATAGGTTTTGTTTCTGTACGGTCATTCTTGAAGAAGAGTAAAAATAGAGTCTCAAGGGATTATTATACTTGTAACGAATGTTTCACGCCTATTTGTTGTATTTATCTCTGGAAAGGAAAATAACAAAAGAAACCAGTGTATGGTCACATGTAACTTAGGCTTTTCTTAGTTAAAAGGAGGTGCAGAGGAATAAGTATCCCACCACCTGCGTTATTTCTTTAAATCCTAGGTTTGGCTCTTCCTGTTTTTCTTTAAAATCTCCCTGGTTAGTTCACAATCTGCTAGCTCTTCCTGGGTTCTCCCAAGATTGAAGGTAAGTGGTAGGAAGCTCTTCCCTTTGCACTTATCCTGAACCAAGATAAGCCTATGTTGCAACCATACATATACTCTGAAATTATTACATATGTTCAAACAATTATTTGTTTCTTTATACATGCTATGACAATGGATACACATTGATGGACTATTATATACTTACTTCTAGGATCTTTGCATACACATCAAATCAAGAAAATAGTCCACTTGTGATTAATAAAAAATTTACAGTGAAACAAAAATTTATTGGTACATATTTCAAGAAATTACTTTATTTTCAAGAAATACGCATATTGCATTAGATTTGTTACACATTAGATTATATTATGCTGTTGATTAAAATACCACAGGATACATATAATCACAACAAAACTTGGTGTGCCAATACTTTTTTGATCCACCGTAAATTGATTTCCTTCTTTTCAACCTGAATTTAAAAAGCGTGATAGTGTTGGGTGTTTTTTTTTATAATGTGCGCAAAGAGATGTTTATTCCAACGTAATGTACTCTTCTCGGGGAAATGTTATTTAAGGGCCTCTGTACATTAGTATTACCATCGCTGTTTGTGTAAAGACAAGGAAGAAAAAGTCTTAGTGGATTACTGATTACGAATTTTCAGAAAGCAGATAAATATGGAAGATTATTTGCAAGAAATATTCTTCATGAAATATATATATATTAAAGAATCATATATATATTATATACCAATGTCTAATTATAAATTATTGAACAAGTGTTATCAAATAAAATGTTGTACTCTGTGTTGACAATCGCCGACGTTCTGAGCCTGAATATAACCACGGAACAGGTGTACACCATGCCTTGAAAAGATTTAAAAAATCGTTTAATTGCGACACGGAAGATCATGGTGCGTGTAATTTTTCAAACTTCGAACATTGTGTAAAGGATTGCCTAGTTTCAACAAATACATAGCTCATGGATCGTATGATCTACGAACAAAAAAGGAACTTACAAGAATGATGTTTAAACGAAAAATGATTGTAAAGTGTAAACCAAATGGATACCGATCGTTTAATCGTTTGCTTGTATTTTATTATCACAACATTAGACGTTCAATGATGTTCACGATTAAATGCGTGAAATTTTAACCCTGTAAATAGTTCAGTTATTTGCTTCGAGGACCTTGTAATTCTGTAAAAACACAACGGATATTCGAAACGAATACAATGTTAGGATGTTTAGCAGCTTTGAAGATATACTATGATCTTGATAAATGCGTACAATCAACACGAAGAAACTTATCAAAGATATCATTGATAAGTTCTTTAATTTTTTCATCGAAAGATTAAAATGCTAATTACATGCCAAACGTCGTCACATTTAGTCATTCTTTTTTGTACATAATGCACGTAGCATAAAACTGGAATATAAATAAATACAACAGAACATACAAGAAATGCGTATTACATTTTTTGTTATTAATTTCAGAATAGTCACATCGAAAGTATAAAAAATAATGAAAAGGTAAAGCACGACGTGCATTTAAGTTTATTCCTATATCGAGAACGTAAGTTAAAACGTATAATAATGGCAATGTTACTAATCAATGTATTGATATGTACATCATACTTTGTACAACATACATCAACGAAGAGCTTCAATTTCTTTCTAAGTTGTCTACATTTGCCAGATAATATAATTGTAAGATTACAAGTAATATAAACCAATCATCAAATTTATGTTCTATTTCCTTTCTACTGCTAGTATAGGTATGCATGAAGTTGCACAATTTAATAGTTTTATTCCACATATTCCTTTCTTTTGTTGATGTGTTTATTATTATTATTATTCTTATCTATTAAATTATAGTGAAGTAATAATATACACTTACTACACAGCTAGAAGTTATAGTTTATATTTACACATGTTGATAAAAGTTGTAAAAACGATTAAATTACAAGGATTCATTTAAGTTATTGTACCTTTCATATTTAAAATTTATAAATTATCAGATAACATAAGGAATGTTAGTAATATTTTGTTACTTTACAATAGTTTTACATGTTTGGAAATTATTTTAAAATATAATCGGTCATAAAAAATAATTTTAAATTATCTTACTACATCCGAACATCGATAACATAATCAAATATAACTTTTATGATAGCATTACTCAATTCCATTGAGAAACGTATTACGAATATAATAAAGTTAAACAATTAGACCAACTACTATCTCATAACTTTTACTAATGTATTTTCATAGTACTAATTAATGTTTTACCTTATTTAATTCCTCTTGAGTAAAACGAAGTACCGTGGAAATAGCATTCAACATGTGACGTTTACTGGAAACATCACTTGTAGTCAAATAATTTATAAAAACATTTTTCAAATATTCCAGATTGGCACCTTCTCTAGATTTGCATGCTTCAAGTCTATAGATTATCAATTATTCTTAGTATATACATATAAATATTACTTTTCTAATATTTATGTGAATATATTACCTTGCAATTTGTGCCTGTAAAACTTTTATTTCTTCTTTTTGTTTCTCCTTCATATGTATCACTTCTCTGTGTTTTTCCCGTAGTGTAGCTTCTAACTCCAAAACTTTTCTTCTAGAAGTTGATACCTGAATTTCTTTTCTTGCTAGTTCCTGACTATAATGTAGTATCGGAGGACTATCGCTTGTTAATAATCCCGTCATTAAGTCGCTAACTGGTTCCCTTTTGTTTTCATATCTTGATATGTCTGTTTTATTTTCAATACTTTCTTTTCTAGATAACGGCGCATGGAAGGATGCTTTCAAACTTAAAATTTCCTTATCTTTTTCTCCTATAAGAGCCATCGAACGTTCTCGTTGACGCAGTAACTGTTGCTCTAATGTAGATATTTTACTGCGATACTCATTGTCTTTTTGGACTAACATATGTTCCAATTTTCCACGTTCCTCTTGAAATGACTAAAAACGATGCTATTAATTATACTAGATATGAAATTCAACATTTATAAGAAAATTTACCTTCTGCTGATGCTCCAATTTCACTTGCAATTCTCTTTCTTTATTCATGATCTCATTATTTAACACGCGTATTCTTTCTTCTAAATTGTTACTATGTGCTTTCAAAAGATGCAATTGTGTTTTATTGTTCTTATCATGAGATAATGCAATATTTTGGCTTTGAATATTATAAGACCTGTTTGCATTGGTAGTGTATTTCCATTGCTGTTTATACTCTTCATATTCTTGTAACAAGATGTCATATTTTTCTTTATAGTCGACAACTTGTTGTTTATCACATAACCCCAAGTTGTGTAGTAACACTGAAAATAAATCCTGTTACTAACTTTTTCTAAAACAGCGTAATCGATCATTAAAATTTTTAAGTAACTCACATTTAACATGCGTTGATTCGTTTTTCTTATTGTCAAAATCTAACAGTTTCGTATAAAGATTCTTTATCTTAGAAATAATCTCTTCTGGCTCATTATTTAAGTTAATGTAATCATTATGTTCAGAATCTTGTAAAGTAGCTAATTGGTCTTTTAGTTTTTGAATAGCTTGCTGATCTTGTTGCCTAAGTTTATCGTATCCACCTACAATTTCGGAAAGTTCAGCCAATCTAGCTTCTAAGCCAGCCACTCTTGCTTCATGAGTCATTGCTAATGCTCTAGCTTGTTGTTCTGCAGCTGCAGCTCTCTTTTGTTCCTGTACAATAAATTAAAGATCTTTATTTTAGTCTAATTTGTAGATAAAAGTTAGCAGTATAAATTAATTTTCATAAAAGTACTTCGTGAATCGCATTCAAATGTTGTTTTTTCATTAGGGCCATTTCAGATTGAAGCGATAATAAAATTGGAGGCGTTTCCTTAGCTGCTTCTTCTGCTTGCTTTAGCTTGTTTCTAGTTATTTCCAATTCTGCTTCAAGTATTTTACATTGTGTTTTATTTGCAAATTGACTCTTCACTTGTGCTTCTAGCTGTTCTTTATTCTTACGTTCATCATATAATAATTTTTGAAGTTCTCTAAAGAAAAGAACAGTAGAGCAATTATTTCGTAATAAAACTCCATATTACTTACTTTATCATTTTAGCATGATCTGCTTGTTCTTTTTCTCTTTCATGACGTTCCATGATTAATTTACATTTTACATGTTCGATCTCTGAATGATTAGTACTTTGTGCCTTTTTTAATTTTTCTTTTAAATCTTTTATTACCTTTTCACACTGCAAAAGTTTAAGATTTAATATGTACAATCTAAAACAACTTAATTTTCTTATAAACGAAGTGAACTTACTTCGTCGCGTTCATTTCTTAGTTGTTTTTTATCTATCTGAAAATTTGCTTCCATTTTAGATTTTTCTGCAGAAAGAGTAGCTAAAGAATTCATTAAAGTATCCAACCGACTCTTTAATTTTTCTACTGTTTCTATATCTATGGCATCTGTTTGAACTTCGCGCGACTGCAAGTTAATATTAATTAATACGAAATTATAAACATTTTTAATCTCTTAATTTGCATACTTGTCGGAAATTAAATGGTTCTTCATTCGTAGTGTTTGTAGCTTTAGATTGTCTTGATTCCACATTTTCTGTATTTTGTATTCGAGAAGAAATATTCGCTTTGTCTAAAATTTTGATGGTCTATTATTATCCCAAAATTAACATTTATTGCTGCTAAATGTTATGACATACCTTCTGAATGTTTATTTTCTAAAGCTATTGCTGTTCCCTCTTCTTTTTGATCAATTTTGTTTTCCATTTTGTTTTAATTAAATAATTCTTTAATGTTTTTAAATATAAAAAATAATTAAAATATGTAACAATTTAAATTAGTAGCCGTAATTATCGTCATGTATTCCTTATTTAATACATGTCCATAGATCATTTAAAAATGACATTTTCAGCTGAAATAAAAATATTTATTAGTAGAAATCAGTTGCAAACTAGTGCTAGTCAAAATAATAATATATCATATTAATATTAAACAGAACTTTATTTTATTATATTTTATTACATAAGAATTTACATTCAGGTTTGTATAATCTTATTTATAATTGACAGGTACTAACATGGTTACTTACATGCCTCACATTAACATTGGTAAAAACTATCTAACAGTACACATCCTTTTTATGACAATATTACATTAACAGAATGTATACAATATTATTATGTTTTTACACTATTTATGTTCTTGTTTCTATTGACAAAATACATCTACTCGCCAGCTAGTTCAACATATCTATAAGCTAATATGATGACAGTACAAATGACAAACTTACACTTTTAAATCTTTATGGTATATAAAATTCTAAGCAATAAATAAAAGCCAATTAAATGCAAAAAGTATTATTTTCCATTCGATTCATTACTCTTAATTGGAGATTCTATTTCTAATGTTACAGGTCCACTGTTCTGTATATTAACTTCCATCATTGCTCCAAATTTTCCATCTGTAGAAAATATTTATGGAAATGATTTTTTATATATGTACAGGATGTTACCCATAAAATAGATTACCTAAATACCTCAATAATGTTCGTAATAATATAAGAAATATTTTTTACACAATTTAAGTGGCTTCAAGAGATGAATCAGATGGAAGAAAAATTGTTTTATACATGTTATTGTTTTAATTCCCTTTTTTTTTAAATAATAAATTTAAGATAAAGAAGATATTTAGGTATCTTATTTTATGTGGAACAACTTGTATATTATACTCAATTGGTAAGAGTTACCTTTGATTAATTCTGGTTTGTAACTTTTACCAAGCTCAGTAAGAAATTGATTATAAAATGGTTCAGATTCTTGTGCAGACATAGCCTTGTGGAAGTCTAATCTATTTCCTTTTAAAGTATGGTACAATGTGAATTGACTAATACATAATATTTCATACTGTTTATCCATAACACTGGCACTCCATCTTTTTTCATTATCACCGTCAAAAATTTTAGTATTTAATACCTTTTTCACTCTGAGAAAAAGAAAAATTTTCTTTTCGCTTTATAAAACAAACATTCTCTTTGAAATTTTATGAATATGCTATTGGATTGATCAGAAAATTCATAAAATTCTTGTTCAATCATTATCAAGGTTAATTTATTAAAATATTTTGTATCTTTTTAATAAAAATGATTAAATGTAAAATATGAAAATTGTTTGTAGATAGTTTTATGAACTACATCAAATCTGCAAATATGTTTAATTTAATGTATGTAGCATTGTTACCATTTGCATAAAAAAATAATGTCGCTTATATAAAATACAATGTAAGATCCATCATCTTCAAAATGTGTTTCTGTAGACAAACAATGATAATAAATTTTATTACAATTAATATGTCACAATGTGATTTCAGAATATGATAAGGATCATTACTTTACAAATAAATGAAAATAATAGAAAACCTTGATATCAACAGTTATCACAAATGATATGAATTTTCTAAACAACTCAATGCAATATATAATATTGTGTATTACATATATTTCATGTCTTCCATTGAGTCATCTCTTTTTATACCAATTAAAACGCACAGACCATTTCCAATGCTACTAATAATTTCACCATCAACTGAAAAATTATTCTATAGTTATGTCAACATTAATGCAAGGATTACAATTAGAGATTCATGAATTACTTCATAGGTAAATATTTTATTTTACCTGTAATCAATTATAATCTATTAAATTAATTTTTCAATGTAAATTCTTATGTTCACATGAAGCATGTTTTTATTTTATAAACATATGGTGATAAATAATATTTATACTTGATTCCTGTATTTTTTAATAAACAATAACTTAGTTATTACAATAAAACACACGTAACTTAATAATTACCTGAAACGCTGGCTTTTGTTACTCGTTGTATTACTGCTTTCATATTATAAAAGCAAAGTTTTTTCCTATATTGACAAAGTTATCGTTATCAATGGTTACCTAAGTTCCCTTTAAATTATTTCGTTATGACAATACACTATTGCCACTATTATTTGTTCCATAATAGATGGTACTCATCATATGACGAGTTTTTGTTTAATTTGCGCATGTCAATTCTAATTAGTTTAAACATGTGTATACATAGTGAGCAAAAATCTTGTATATCTTCTACCTTATGAGTTCCCAAAGAGTGAGTACACTCTTTATTTTAGTACCTCTACCCGTTTACATATTTTTACCCACCATGTATATAACTACTCTAGTAGAAACGCGAACGTAGTGGGAAAGCTCCTGAAGTTAGCCGTGTTGCGTGAATCGGTTATGATCTTCCATGAAACGAATAATAGTAATATTTAACGAGTGAACCAATAGGAAAGCCAGAATCCTCAAAAAGCTTACTTCCGCATGTAGACTTCCTGTAATGCAGTTTGACTTTTCAAAGATTGTTTACAAGCAAATTGCAGAGTGCATAATCGTTCAAAAAGTTTAATAATCTCCGAGTTGTTTATCGTGGACATATTGAGATTACTAAAAAATGAGCTTATTAAGACAATGTAATCTATTGCTAAACCTAAGATCGTAATTCAAACTGCTTTTCTCTGACCCACTTGTTGCGTTTAGGTTATGGTGTTATAAACAAAAATATGTTGGGTATAAATGTTTGGTTTTCATGATAAATTCGTGTATGCCAGACGGTAGGGATGGAGGGCCCAGGTCTGAGCCTGTTTCAGGGTTCAGAAAGTATTCAACTAAACACAAGTACACAAGGCTTAGAGGAAGATGAAGAACAAGAAGACATTAAGCGACGCAATAAAGAGGTGCATTTTTCTTTATATTCTTTTATTTCTACTAAATTTTTTCAATGAATCTTACTTTTTAGTACTTTATACCTACAAGACATTTGGTTGAAAAGGAGAAACTTCATTAACTGTTACTGTAATACATAAGTCTTAATGTTTTAGATTACGGATCTCTTGACCAATGCATTTGATGACTTGGATGAGGACAATGACACCAGTTCTGTTAATAGTACTCATTATCAAGATAGTACTAAAGATGCGGAAAGTTCTAATATAGGCATAAATTCCTGTACTCAAGAATTTATAGCACCTAAAGGTCATACTGTATCTCAGTTACAAAAGGAATTTGGTGTTTATGAACATGTAAAAAATTTAAATAACTATGACAATACCATGACAAATCATAGGCCAGAGCTAGAAATTGGCCCTTCAATGTCTGACATACAACGAGACTTTACTATGTATGATCAAATGGATTCACCATATTCTAAAAGTAATAGGAGTAATGATATGCATAATACCAATGCAGAATCACCTTACGAATTGGCAAGACTACCAAATTCTGTCTTTCCTAGAGACTTAAGAACTCAAATTAATGAAGAATATACATTTAATGAAAATTATTCATATAATTGTCAAACACCAGCTAATCATTATAATGCTCAAAGTAAACCTTATTCAAATAATGGTTATATCGATGGTTATGAAAATAATATACAATGCAAAGAAATTCATGAGTTTGGTGCTGGTGATAATGTCACGTCAGATCATTTAAATCATTGTTATAAGACAAGTCCAAATGGAAGACCAAGAGATGATAATGTAGCTTATAAAAATGCTGAATATGATAGTAAAGAGCAATTAGAAGTATTATATGCAGTTCGAATGAGGGAAATCAAACAATTAACAGAAGAATTACAACAACTGCGTCTAGAAAGAGAAGAAGAAAAAAATCAGCTTAGTAGAAAAATAATACTTTTACAAGCAGAAATTGAAAGATCGAACATATCTAGGAATCAAACACAACATGCTTTGGGTAAGATTTAATGAAATGCTTTGAATATATATTTTAATGAATATATATTTGTAAAAGAAATTAATACTTTCTTGTAGTTGATGCAAAAGCTGAAATTGCTGATCTTCACAACCAAATAACATCCTTAAAAGAAAAAAATGCGGTTTTAGAGAAAACTAATCAAAATGTAAGATTTTTATACTTTATATTTTGTCCATGAAATTATTATATTATAATGGAATTATAAATTGTAGATGACAGAAGAGTTGAATGTTTCAAGAGATTCAGTGATAGAGTTACAACAAAAAATAGCTGTATTAGAAAGAGTACAAGCATTACAAACAAATGATAAAACTCATGAAAAATTTTTAAAACAAGCACAAGAGAAACATGCAGTTGAAATGAAAAATATGCAAACCCAAATAGATGTTCTTACAGACAAACTTAATGCAAAGGTATTTCTAATATTTATAATTAACATTTATATATATATCATTTTTAATTTAATGTTACATAATTGAAATGGAGATTTTGTATTTATAATTTTAAATCTATGTAATAAACATATTTGTCATAGCTGCTCAATGTGGATTCCAACACTCATTGCATTTGGGCAAGTTTTTGATACCATATTTTTCAAAAACTACAGAATATTATTTAATAATTTTTAAAAACGATGCTATGTTATAGACTATAATTTTATTGTTTCTCTAATGTGTACTTTCTTAAGATACAAAAATCATTGCATGATATTATATTAAGGATTACATCTTAAGTAGACATTCTGTAATTGAAATTTGATTTTCTTGGATTTTAACAGGAAACGTCATATGTTGCGCTGGAAAATAAATTAGCGGACGTACGGCGAGCACATGAGACGCTTATGGTAGAAAAAGGAGATACTATGAATCGTCTAGCACAAGCATTAGAAGAAAGTCAAGCACAATGCCGTAATCTTATGGCTACAAATAATGCTCAACAAGTAATGCAATTACAAGCACAGGTTAAGGTTTTAATGCAAGAAAAGGAAGAAACACAAAAAATAATTCAAGAATTACAGGTATTTTAAAGAATTTACGTTTAAAAAACAATTTATTCACAATTTATTTTTAATTTGTATTATATGTGACAATATATTTGTAGAATAAAATAGAGGTAACAAAAAGCGAAATAGTACAATATGATTCATTACTAGCAACAACTTTAGAAGATGAATCTGATTCAATTAGACAACTGAAATTAGGTGACCTACATAATAAGTCGAAATCAAAACCGTGCGACGATATGACAAATAAATTGAGGGGAGAATTACAAAGGTAATTTATGTTCGCTTCAAAAGAAATGACATTACCTCAAATTATCATTTATCATCACATTATTAAATTTTAGATGTCTAGCTGGACAAGCTGTTAAAAGAAAAGAAATAACTCGGCTAGAAAATACTTTATCACAGAAAGAAAAGGAACTTGATAAAGCTTTAATGCTAGCCGATACGTGTCGGCAAGAAGCCGCTCGATACGCTAAGCGTGTTAATGAATTGGAACAAGAATTAAAATCTGTACTTACAGATCAAGCTTTAAAAGCAAATGCTCAAATACAAAAGTTATCCAATCACCTAAGTGATGTAAAAAAACAATATGAGTCAGTGAGAGAAGAGAAGAACGACTTGGAGAAAAAGTTAGAAGAAACTTTAGCCATTAATCAAGAAACGCTACAAAAAATGCATCAAGAAAGTATGAATAAGCAAGAAAAAGACGCCATTGACGAGTACAATAAAGAATATTTAGAAATACATGCTAAGGCCGTAGAAAGAGTTAGACAAGAAGCACAAATTGAAGTAGTGCAATTATCGTAAGTATGAACCATGTATTCGTAATCATTGATAGAACATAGTTTAAAAGGATCGTTTCGATTTACAGAGTGCAATTAGAACAAACACAAAAAGAATTGAATCGTGTTAAGGAATTGTATATAGATGTCTGTAGTACAAAGGAACAATTGCTAAATGACCATAAATCTGAAATGAAAATGTTAAAGGAAAAATATGCTAGTTTAGAGGAACGTGAGAAAGATATTGAAAAATATGAGCATGACTTGCAGGCACAAGTAAAGATAATAGAAAAATTAACAGAAGAATGCGACACTTATAGAAGTAAAGTTATGGAATTAGAGAAAGATTTAAGTCATGAAAGAAAGAAAAAAGAGGAATATACAAAGAAGATTCATCAAGAAATTGAAAGAGGTTAGTAATATTATGTACATACAATCAATAAATTATAGATTATTTTTTTGCGATTAGATATTCGTAATCATATTTTTAAGATTAGAATAACACTCTACTGAGAAATCTATATTTATAGCTAAAGAGGAAGCGTTAAATGAATTACGTAACGCTCATCCTAATCAAGAAATAAGCGTTCTCTTGCCAGATCATTGCTCTGAACATTTAGAAAAAATTAATCAGGTATGTATATTTCAATAAAAATTATCATATATACTTGCTTACTTTTTATACAAATTATAATATTCAATATATTTACAGTTAGAAGAAGATTGTAAACGTTTGGAAGATAAATTACATGCTGCGGTCGACGAACATAAAAAATTATCTGAATATCAATCAGAATTAGATGATGCTAGATTAAAAATAGCGCAAATTGAAATTTCTCAGGAATCTTGGAAAAAGAAATACGAAAATGCGATTAATGAAAGAAATGATCTGATCGCAAAAATTTCTAAGCTTGATTCCGAATTATCGAATATTAAAAGGAATTCAAAAATTGAAGATTCCGATGATGTAAAATTGAAAGTCGGTCGATTCCAGGTCGAAAATGAAAGTTTAAAAAATAAATATGAAAATTTAATTAGCGAGAGAAACATTTACAAAGATAAAATTTCACAATTAGAATCAGAATTAACGGAAACGAAAAAAATTATTGGAAGTTTCGAAAATAGATTCAAAAAAAGCAGTGAAATATCACTGAGTTCAAAATGTGAGTTAGAAAAAGAACTTTCTCATTACAAAGATTTGGTGACACAATTAAGTAGTAAAATAAATCATTTAAAAGCTGGAAGAAAAAGCGATATAGTTATGGAACAGAGAATTAAGCAATTAGAAAAAGATTTGCAAGTAAAGGATGAAGAATTGGAAAAATTAAAAGATTTCGAAAAAATAAGAGAAGAAAGGGATCAACTTGTTCAAAAATTGAAAAACCAAGCAAAACAATTTGAACAGTACGTTAAAAATCAAAAACAAGTGTCTGCTGAATTAAACTTATCACCACGCAGTTCAAGTGACGGTACAGATTTTCAAAAGATAAAGGAGATAATGATAAAAGAGGTTCGCGAAGAAATGGAACAGAAAGTAATCGAGGAACTTAGGGGTATAGAGGAGCAGCATCGTGAGAAGAGAAAGGAATTAGAAGAGAGATACAAAACAATTTTATTAGAATTACAAACTAGATGTAACGAAAAGACGCAGGAATTGGAAAGTTTGAAAGAGGCAATGCTTACAGAAAAGGTAAAAATTCATTCATCTTTCAAAGCAAAGGAGCAATTTGTTAGTCAAATGATTGAAACCAAACTTGAAACTTACTACAAAGAATTAGTAGCACGAAAGTTGAAAATCGAACAGTTACAGGAAGAATTAAAGCAAAAAGAAAGTGATGTGGATGAGGAGAGAAATCTTATGGCTCAGGTAATGACCAAATGGGCTGCAGAGATTAGAGAGATAAAAGATAAAGAAGCTGAAATGAACGAAAGATTGCAGCAGTTGAAGGATAGCGAAGAAAATTTAAAATCGGAGATAAAAACATTGAAAGAAAAGGAAAAAGAAATGAAAAGTAATATCGATACGTTAAAACATAAATATCAATCAGCAAAGAAAACAGCAAATAATTATAAGGTAATTTTATAATATAAAAACAAGCAATGTTTCTTTTTATATCCTTTATGTTGATTTTATTTTATCCCTATCTTCTTCAAATTTAATATACAAATTATTTTTTTAGGAGCATGCGGAAAATAAAGAAAAATTCTTATTAAGTGAATGTAAGCGTATAGAAGAAGGGTACAAAAGAGCCATGAATCAAGTACAACAAAAACTTGAAGCAATCGTTAGTACTCAAGAGGAACAAGTAGCGACAAAACTTAAGGAACTTGAGTGTCAGTATACAGAAAGAATAGAACAAATGCGACTTACACTGAAGTACAAAAATAAATGTTGAAGTATGTATTAATATTTTAGTATGCAATATAGCTTTCGTAGTTTAAAAGCAAAACGTAGTTAGAAGAGGCTAGATATTTTTTAATTTAAAGCACTTTATTGTACAACACTTTATTAGAAGATTTTTATTTTAGGGACCAATAAGTTAAAATTGATATATGTATGTACATTGATAGATTTATTATTTGTTTGCTGTACATTATTAACGTGACGGCAAACAATAATGTAGTTTTTAAAATGCGAATACTAAAGTACAATTCCCGGTTAATTAATAGAAAGTACTAATTATCTTATAAAACTTATACATTAGTTAAAAAGAAATTGAAATTGTAAAAAGAGAAAAGAACCATTTTTTCATTTATTAATTTTATAAATCTATATCTAAGATATAAAAACAAACGTACTTTTCAATAGATAAGATACAACTTCTTAGTTATATGTTCTCATTGAACATTATGACATAATATTGCAATGCAAGACTGGATCTTCACTACATTTTTTTTTCTTATAAAATAAGTAGAGTCTTGATAGACATTAAGACAAATTAAATGGTTGTAGAAGAGTAAATATAATTTCTTTTTGACTTACGTCTTTGAGTATTAAAAAATTGTTCACAATTTATATATCTCGAGAAGAATATAGACATAGTTATATTAAGATTGTACAAAACGTGACCTTATCATAAAAATACCTGGCGTTGTGTATAAAAGTTTACATTCATACTTGATGTGCGAAATCAAGTTATATGACATACAATATTGAAAATTGAGATTGGAAAAATATTTATATCAATTTGACCTCTAGATTCGTAAATTTACGAGCGAGAAAAGATTTATTCATTAATTTTAATTTTTGAGCACACACATATGAAATGTTTCGTACAAACTAGTACACGTAAACATTTTGTAAATGAATTAAGAAGCCATAATTTTTTCTAATCTTATAATTTATTATGTAAGATTAGCCGTGCGTGTAATATACTCTCAACAATTAAAAACCACAGACTGCTGCGATTAATTTTGTTTTATAAAACTTTTGATACCAATTTTAAAACTAATTATTAATAAGCGTTCTCTTATTCTAAAAAGAAGAAAAGAATTATTCTCAAAGAAATTGTTATAATTTAAAATATATATATATATATATTTCGGAAATTTATTGTATTTGTAATAAGACTCATGACATTCGCGCATTATGTATTGTACATTATATTATTATTAATTTTACCAGTGTCATCACTTTCATGCTTTGATACTAATGATCCTTGATAAATAGTATACTTATGAAATCATCACTGAATAGAGAGTATTATTAATATTAGTTATGTATTTTTGTATGTAGAATGAATTAATTTATTTTTTGTAATAAAGATTTTATGTCAGTGTCTATTAATTCTTCGATTTTGGTTAACTAAAACTCAGAAATTATTTGAATGTTAAAGTATTATGAATAGTACTTCAAATACTTTTTCATATTTCTATAGAACAAACTAAGTTTATGGTATGTATTATCTGTGATACTTATTTTTGATAATATTTGTCAATTCAATCATTCAAAAATTTAATGTGTATACATATATACAATCAAATTTATTACAAACATTGAAGTTTTAAAAGAACAGGATGTAGAATTCTTTGAGTTAATATATATTTGCCAATTTTATTTTTAAATGTATTTTCTACCTTATCAAAAGTAAATGTTTCTATCAAAAAGATAAAAGAAACTTACATATTAATTTAACATATCTTACAATTTATAAACGAATTTAACTATAATTTATATTTCATTTTGTTAAAAAATACTCATCACCTAAATTGACATAATATATATTTTTGCTTAATATTCTGTGTATGTAAAATATTAATTTTTCTTAGGTAAAATAAGATGTATAATTTTATTTGTTATTTAATTGTTAAAATAATTTCTTAAATTATAATTAATAATTTTTCGACGCACGTTATAGGAGATATGCGCGCCAAAATATTGTATCATCATTATTTTTTAACCGTTCAAAGTATAAAGAAAGTGTTTATGACTCAAATTAACCCAACCTTTTTTCTGCGTCATTATTTTAAGAGATAAAGTGAAAATATAATAAATTGATAAATATCTTGGACACACTGTATGTAAAAACATATATAAGATCAGTGCGTAGTCCATGCGCGCGGCCAACGGTAATCGCAAATCACTGCAAATTATAAATCTCTTCAGTAGGGATCTGTACGCCGAAGGAGAAAGGTCGCTATGAAGTTCTGTAACGCATTGCTTTTAATTTTTGTTACGTTGTGGCAACTTACGGTACAGCACATTTTTCTAAATATACACGATGGAAATTTTAAAAAACAATTTCGTTCACGAATTGACTTAGTGAACGCAAAATACAAATATGAATATAAAACGATTGACATGCCAGTAAGTACATGTTTTGAACAATCTTTGTTATCAAACTTGTGTTACATTTAATATTAAGATATATTAAAAAAATTCATAATGAACTAAACAATTTTTACGTGCCATTACATTTCTTGATTTTATACAATTTATCTTTTTATGCATATATCATTTTACTGCTAAATAATAAAAATTGAAACTAAAGTAAGCTATGCTAAAAGTGTTCATGAAATTATTAATATTGTAAGCAGTAATAAATAAATTAAAAATATTTTTGTATTAGTAATGGTTGGAATAAGTCATGTTTTAAATATTATAGGTGGATCATTTTGATTTTGCTTCAGTAGATAAGTTTAAGTTAAGATATCTTGTGAATGATACTTGGCTGAAAACAGATAATGCACCAATTTTTTTTTATACTGGAAATGAAGGTGATATCGAAGGATTTGCTCAAAATTCTGTAAGGATTAACATTTTCTAAATACAGTATACTGTTTTAAGTTAGACCATACTTATGTTAGAAATATATATATAATTATATTTTACAGGGATTTATGTGGGAAATAGCACCAGAATTTGGAGCTTTATTAATTTTTGCTGAACATCGTTATTATGGAGAATCTTTGCCATACGGCAATAAATCTTACACAGATATTAAGCATTTAGGATATTTAACATCTGAACAAGCTCTTGCAGATTATGTTGATCTTATTCAGTATTTAAGATCAGAATCAAAACATAAGCATAGTCCTGTCATAGTTTTTGGTGGTTCATATGGTGGTATGCTTAGTGCATGGATGCGCATGAAGTATCCTCATATTGTACAAGGGTTAGTAAAAATAATCTATATAACATTCAATAATAAATATTACTAAGAGACTTTAATCTTGTAGAGCAATTGCATGTTCAGCTCCAATATTACAGTTTACTGCAGAATGTGAAGCCTTTGCAAGAATAGTTACATCTGATTTTAAAATGGCTCATCGTAATTGTCCAAAACTTATTCGCAAATCATGGAAAACAATTAACAATATAACATCAAATGGTAATAAAAAAATTTGCTATTTACATTACATTATTTATTTTGTAATGTAGCTAAATATATTATTTTCTACTATTTGGATAGATGAGGGGAAAAAGTGGTTATCAGAAAATTGGAAACTGTGTCAACCATTAAAAAATGACAATGATGTTGAAGTATTCAAATCTTATTTAAGTGATATATATGGAAATTTTGCAATGGTAAATTATCCATATGCATCTGACTTTCTGGCACCTCTACCACCTTTTCCTATTAATGTAAGTACATTAACTAAATAATTTAATTTCAAATTTTTATTTATTTATATTTTGTAATTAGAGTATATACCATTTTCATTACAGGTTGCATGTAAATATTTAACAAATGAGTTACTAGTAGGTAAAGAGCTATTGACAGCACTACATGATGCAGTTAATGTGTTTACTAATTATACTGGAGAAACAAAATGTTTGAACTTAAATACCTCTACACCACAATTAAATGATCGTGGATGGAATTTTCAAGCTTGCACAGAAATGGTAATGCCACAATGTTCAGATGGAATCAATGATATGTTTGAACCTGCTCCATGGAATTTTGAAGAATATTCTAAAGAATGTGAGAAACTATTTTCAGTAAAACCACAGCCTAATATGGCTTGTAACCAATATGGTTGTGAAGATTTATCAACAGCAACAAATATTGTCTTCAGGTATGCATCTATTATGAAATGATTTAAAATTTACTTTATTTATAATAAGAAGGATTTAGTAACAATAATGTGATCGTTGTTATACGAATTTTTATTCATTTAGCAATGGTTTATTGGATCCATGGTCTAGTGGTGGAGTATTACGAAACTTATCCGAATCAGCAATAGCAATAATAATTCCTGAAGGCGCTCACCACATTGATTTAAGGGGTAGTCATACTAATGATCCATACAGTGTTGTTTTAGCACGAAAATATCATCGCTATTTTATAAAGAAATGGATCCAAGAATATCACGAAAAGAAAGGAAGAATAATGAATTAATTTTTTTATATTGTGACAGTGATAAGTAACTTTGATAACATAAAAAATAGATTGGTAAAGAATAATTACATATCTGCATAATGATTCATCTTTATTTCCTAAATTATATATAAAAAAGCATAACATACATACAATAACGATTAGAAATATTGAATACAATACGTTCATTGCTTTAGGCAATAAACAAAAGGAATTGAAAATAATACAAATATTTTATTATCACAGTACTTAAAGAATGTACGTGTTTGAACAAAACTAAAAATACAGATGACTACAACCGCGTAATATGATAAATGGCGACGAATAAAGAATTATATAAGTATATTTGCAATTTTATTTTACTATAAATAATGTGTTTTGCTTGTTTTTCCTTTTACGATTTTGCTAACTTGACTAATTAAGTAATGAGTCCAAGATTATAATTTTTAAACGAAGCTAGAATAATTTTTTATATAAACAATAATTGTAAAAAATATTAACAAAAAATACTATTTAAAAAAAAAGTACAGTATTATTCTTGGCTACAAAATCTAGTTCTTATCAAAATATACGTAAATAGCAATGTAAAAAAACACGAAATTACTAATAGTTTTTGTTAAAGATTGCATTCCCATTTTTTTTCTTGTTACATTTATCTAATATCTCTATACCGAACAGAACATTTTATTTCTCATCACACAGGTACAGCATGTATTTCCTTCTCTAGAATCTTTAAACCAATTTTCTATTTAATAGTAATTTATATTGCATGCTATTAAATATGAAAATGTAGTTACTATGATTTTTGAGTTCAGTATTTGTTTAAATTTTGTCATCTCATATTTCACAAACATCACAGAGAAATATAAATACATAAAATATTATCTATATAACATAAACCTTACTTTTTGTGATAGTTCATTCAAGTTAATACATTTTTTATTATATATAAATATAACTCTAAATAAAGTTAAAATTGTATCGAATTTAGTTATATATTTTACCATACGATAGTTAATATAAATTAGCAAAAATTAGTTGAGATTGATTAATTAGAAATATTTTTCTTCATTATGTACTTCTCAATTGTATAGTTATATAGCACAATAAGTGCAGCTCAAGTAAATCAGTATTTTAACCGATGTTTTTCCACTACATTATACACTCCTTACTTCCTCCTAATGTTCAATATAGAAGTGAATATCTTCAATTTAAAATAAAAGTAAAGTTACACAAAATACTGATTCTTTTATACAAATTATATAAACAAAAATAAATTAAAATAATATTTTTCAAAAATGCTAAAAAAGGTACTTAGTGAAAAGTAAATATTTCTATAATTTTATAGTTTAAATGTACTTTTAGTGTGGTGTACGCCTGTGTGCTGTAGTTGGTCTTGGAACTCCAGATCGGCCTCGTATTTTTTTTGGTTGCACAAAAGTATTGTCGATTCCATTATTGTAAGAGAGATATATATTTGACATATCCGGCTGAGTTTGCTGCATATAAGAAAATATATATTTTATATTTTTATCTTAAATTATATAATTTATATACTGTTAAACTTTAATTAACACATACATCTTTATTACTTCCTACAGGTGGCGTAGCTTGTGCTTTACGCATATTATTACCAGTATATGCCACACATTTTAGTTGCCATTCTCCAATATCTTCATTCCAATGAACATATCTTTCAATCATTGTCTAGGACAAGAATATAATTTATGAACTTATTGTTAGTATACATTTATTATATATATGTGTATATTATAACTATACATACTTGATATTGAACTGGAATATAACTGTTTACAATTAATTCTTGCAGTTGCAGTTCTCTTCCAATACCTCTGACTCCTTCTAAAAGACCTTCCATCTCTCTTTGGTGTTCTTGTTGTAAATCGGATAATTCCGCTTTAACAGACATTAACATTGTATACACTCGAGCTAATTTTTTAGTTTTTCCTGCTGCTTCTTCTTGCAGGGAAGAATATTTCTCTTCTATGTCAATGCGTTCAGCTTCTTTGGCTTCGATAGCTTTTTTCAGTTGTTCTTCTCTACTTTTACGTTGTTCCAGTTCAATTGCTGCAGCAGCCAATAGTTGTTCCTGAGCTTCTGCTTTTTCTAATAAATTTTCGCCTCCGACTAAAATCTTATTTTGTAAGTTTTGCATTTTTTCTCGTAATGCTTCCTTTTCACTCCTATAGAAATATATACATTATATATATACCATCATTTTTAAATAATTTTTTGTTAACTTACTGAGTTCTTTTCAATTCTATGACATCTTTATCATCTGGACTTTTGTCTTCTCTCTCAGCTTTATCAACTTTCTCAGTTGAATCTACATCACCATCTTCAAGTTCTTCCATTGTGAGTATCTGACTTCTTCTGCGCCTTACTTTCTTTTCGTGTTTGGTTTCTCCCGTTTCTTCAGAATCTTCAGACTCATCTTCAGATTCCGAAATTTCAGCACCATTTTCTTCTAATTGCTTGCGTAATTGTTCAATTTCTACTTGAAATTGACGAAGCAGAGCATCCTTTGGATCTTCATTAATTCTCGCTCTATTTTTTATGTTTTTAGCACGGTTCGCGTAACGAAGCGTGCTTATAGTTTCGTCATAATTTATGTCCGCAGGACTTATATTTGCACACTGTATTAAAAGCATCAATTAGACTAATTACATGTTGGATTGAATTCATTTAAAAAAGTCAAAGTATTACCATTAACGTTTTTGAGTTACCACCCAAAGAATCTTGAAGCAATCTTGTCAGTTTGGAATTTCTGTAAGGCACATGTGAACTTTGACCATCAACCAATGCAGATATTACGTTACCTAATGTTGAAAGTGATAAATTAATTTTCGTCGCTTCTCTTAAACGAACTCCAGAAGCTTTTGTTTTGCTCTGTCTTTCTGAACCCTAAAATAAAAATTATTTAATGTGGATACTTTAAAAAACGAAATAACAACAAAGACTACATACAGCTAAATCAACTAAATGAAGTTTTCCCATTTTAACATGTTGTTCACCATCTTCTCCAAGTTGACTAGATTCCACTGTGATTGTAAATATTGCATGAGACCTTGAACTGGACACATTCATCGCTGTAGCTCCAACAACACCTGCATAATAAGAAAATCATGTTACTTTTGATGTTACAACACTTAATATTGCTATAGAAATATTTATCATTATACTTACGGTTTTTGTTACCAAGAGACATTATTCTGTCTAAATCATCAGCATTATTTACGACATATCCACTAAGATCTTTTACGAATACTCCAATGTCAGGTCTTTCTTTTACTTCCAGCCTTGTATTTTGATCTTTACCTAACAGATCTCTTACTTCTTCATTGTAAATTTCTAAATACGTTGCACGTACAAGGAATCTATTAATAACATATTATTTCTTTAAATAGTAAGCTCAATAAAAAATTAGATAGTAGTGTAATTATTTATATTTAAAAATAAAATACACACTTTTGATTATCATGAGCTTTAGCTATGTGTCCAAAAATATGTGCGAAGGTATTAGGAATAATTCCTCTAAGCTGAGGAGATGTTTTAGCTCCTGACATGGTATAAGTTTTACCAGTGCCAGTTTGTCCATATGCAAATATAGTTCCATTGTATCCTTGCAAAACTTTATCCACAATAGGTCTTGCAGTTTCATTATAAATATCAACTTGCGTTGAATCCGTATCAAAAACAGCATCAAAACAAAAGAATTTTGGTGGTTCTCCCTGTGCGGCATTAGGATTTTCAATGGTTATTTCACTATTGATACTGTCTACGCGTATTATATTTTTGGAGTGTCCGTCCAACTCCTTCCCATTTAAAGGTCGAACACGGACTACAACTCTGACATTCTCTATTTCTCCGAGTTCCGTCGTACTGTCCTACATAAAAAAAATAACATACAATTAACAAAATAATTAATTCTGTTACAAAATAACAGAACTAAAATATTAAATCATATACTGTATTTATTACATTTTTAATTTAGACTCGTAGTTAATGGTATAATGTTACAATAATGACAAGATTTGACAGCTAGAACTGTCAAACAAGTATTTAATAACATCTTCTACTTAAAATACATGTTTTTTATTATATATGAAAATACTAACTTCAGTCCCCGGCATTGCAGTTCTGATCCTTTTTAAAGTCACATAAAAACACGATTTAGAGCATAATATTTAATTCTAAAACACTGGTAAAACGCAATGGACTAGCAGACGACCTCCGTAAACAAATGGATCGATTTGTATAGTTGTGCTGTATGAACATGGTTGTAAGTAGACTCGTGCCATCTGTCTTATAAAGTCGAACTACTTCACCGATAACTTACCTGCATCTCAATAAATTTAACAAAAAATTGAATTTTATGTATGTATATTGCGAATACAATGTTAGCAATATTTCAGAACTGTCATTAAACAATGCCTTCAAATTCCCAAATTTTCAAAGTTCATAATTTCCAACTTATCAAATTTCTAAATTAAAAAATTTTTAAATCCTCAAATTCCCAGACTCTAAATTAAAAAATTTCCAAATTGCTAAAGGTCTAAATATCTAAATTCATAATGAATATATATAATCAAATATTTCAATACTGTCAATAAGTATTGGGAACCCTGAAATATCGACAATATATCGATATGAATTATCGACAGTATATTGATCGCCCGAGATCTCTATAGACGGACGTAGGAAGAATAGTTTTTCTAATTCAGTTTAAATCTTTTGCAGGAGGATAATTACATTTGACAACAACCACCTTCCAGAAAGCATAGTTGTTTGTGGCTACCTGTTAATTTTCGTTGCTAATTATGCAATTTGACTTTCATGAAGATAAACTTTACTTATGTGCGGATACGTTACATCTATGACTCATGTATTCGGTAAGTCTTCTATCCTGTATCAGTAACACTTTAAGCAAATAATCAATAATCATTGAACATATACTCGATTAATTCTAAAAAATCAGAGTCAATAATGAAATATAAAAGTGAAACGAAAATAAAGGTGGGTTAAATTTTTTTTAAAAAGATTTTTGCCCTAATATGTATATATTTTTAGGAACGACGAATGTCCAATTTAGGGAGACAATCGCCGGGTGAAAATTGCGTGCATATGCAGTGCGGAGGACAATGGGGAACAAAGTACCCCCTCCCTGCGTGGTAGTTTGTCCCCCTCCGTATCTAGTACCCAGGAACCCCCGATACATCTCCCCACCTAGAAAGATTACTCGTTTGAAGCGAAACAGCAGCTGACGACCGTAACAATGCATTCTCTGTACGCAAGAGACCAATATGCTGTACGCAGGGCTGCGAGAGAAGACGGTGAACTCTGTTGAGCGCACGCTACTGGCTGTTAGGTTACCGGTGTTATAGTGATGTAAAGCCACCAGGACGCGTAAGCAGCAGGTAAGGACCTATTCGCATCAGCGAGATATCGATCTCGCCACTTCACTGTATGATCAAGACTGATCTTCTAACCCATTATTTTACAAAGTATTTAGTATTAAAAGTATACCTGTAGATACTTTTAGCAGAAATTTCCGAGATGTGGGTCCTCAACCACTGATGGGTCGTGTTAAATGCTTGAAAGTACTAAAGCGATGTTTTTTATTTGACCCTATAACTAAAAGATGCATCACAAGTGAGAGATGCGAAAAATGACCGTTTCGAACGTGCGACTTTAGAATATCAGTTTTGGCACTTCGAGACTTGGGAATTTTTGAATTCAGCAACTTCGGAAGTTTAGAATTTCACAACTTTGACATTCTGCGATCCTGGTATTTTGGTATCTCGGAATTTTTGACGTTTGAAACTTAAGAGATTTTGAAACTTTAGAAGATTGCGACTTCAGTATAATTTATACTATATTATTAATTTGTACTATATATCATTTATATGTCACTTATAATTTTATTATAAACAGATACAATATTAGTGTTACGTATAAGTACTATAAACGTTATGTGATTGTGAATCAATCTTTCGTTATCATAAACGTAAGCGTTGACGATCGAATACGCGATAACCAATTTTTACTTTCTCGACTATCCTAGCGAACGTATAATAAGAAAAAGTATTAGAATCGAATAAAATTTAATCTTTCATTTTTAAATCTCTGAATCTGAATATAATGCAATATGTTGCTAAAACAAATCGGAAGTGTCCTATAACTTTATTGCTACTTTCTAATTTTTCCTGTGTACTTTCGTCGATACTTGTTAGTTAAATAGTGCTTTAGGAGCGTAGTGCAAGATTGTCTCTAATTGGTTTTTATCGGAACACTTTTATCGGCAAACCTGTTATTGTAAATTGTATTCACTTTTGCAACATTTTAAGTCTTGTAACAGTAATAAAAAAATTCAATTTTCATTTTACAAGCAAGTTTTATTTATGAGTGGACTTTATTTACATTTAAATTGAATAACTTGTTCTTATATAAGTGCATTCCACTTATCTGATATTGAAAACTTACAGACACCTGTTACTATCATAAAATGTTTCAGCAGACAATATTTTATGATTAGACGCACCTGAGAATCTATCCGCAAGTAGCAGTGCTGGCTTATGTTGAATTAGGATTAGGATAGGGGGAGGAAATTTTCAAATTAAAAATTTACTAGTTCCAAATTTTTAAGCTTCTAAATTTCTAATTTTCAAATTCTAGAACTTTTAACTTCCCAAATACTCAAATTTTCAAGTCCTCAAATCTTTAAATTCCCAAATTAAAAATTTTTCCGAATTTTCAGGTTTCCCAAATTCCTAAGTTCCTATTTTTCCGAAGCTCTGAATTAGAAAGCTTAAGAACTTTAGAAGCCAATGAACAGTGAAGTTTACTTCCGCTATATCGTTATTTTCCCCGAGGAAATCAGCGGTGCTCCCCAACAAATATCGCAAGATCTTCATGAAGCAAGAACCGAAGCAAACTTCATCAACAACCAGAAGTATCAGCACGAAACGAAGCAGAAGACTCTGTTATTACGAAGGACGTAAATGAGGGAAAGGTAACAACACGAAGAAGAACGCAAAATAAAAGCAACAAAAGGGATATACAACATAGAAGAACGGGGGTACAAAAGAAAGGTGAAACGAACGAAAAAGAGAAAAGATTAAGGAAAGAGGCGGAAAAAGGAGAGAAAGAAGGAGGACACAAGAAGGGAACACCGAAGAGAGGTTCTGTTACCTGGTCCGCTCTCTTCTACCTCTGTGATGGCAGGTCAGTGTTGCTGTACGCGTGGACGAGGACGGATGTACTCGTCGATTATGCGTGAACGTTTTCACGCAAGGAACACGGCCACGTTGTTTATCGTCGATCAGTGAAACAATCGCTTATGGAAATGTGACCTACGCCCATGGAACCATCGGCCTCACCGTGAACCACCGCTTCAGCTTCATCGTGGCACGCAGTAGCTGTACGTAATTCCGATTGTAACGAAGGCTGGTGTCACAGACCTCGTGGAAAAACACGCTTTCACGTTTCTCGAGCACGAAATGATCTTTTTCTTTTCGTATTGGCGTGCTGTATCAAGGTTGAAGCGCGAAAATGCGAGGCAAAGCGTTCGTTAACGGGGGTCAAACACGCCGTTCAAAGGCAGCATGGTGAAAAGCGTCGCGTGTGTCACGCGCGTTGCATCCCTGGAATTGTTTGTGTATACCACGAACGTACTATTTTCCAGCACACGTGCTCTGACCGCATAAATTCAGACTGTAATTAATAGCCACGTTTCGTTAAGTTCGAAGATTGACGCTGTTAGAACTCGCGTGATTTATGAGGCTGGTGTAATGGAAGTTTGTTTCTATCTTGACTATAGTACTTTCCATCTTACACCATCTCATCTGAAGTAGAAGTCCATTCGATATAAATTATTGCAATCGAGAATGCTGAAAGAGAGTCATGCTGGTTCCGTGTTTTGAGACGTGGCAGCTTTGTTATTAAATCCCTTGGATTTTGCATCGTATAGAAGTTAAAATAAGAGAACAAATAAATAGTGGTCGGATAATTTTAGAAGCGTAGTCTGCTAGGATCCGTCGAGGAAACTAAACTGGTGCACAACTCGCGCGGCTCACACGCTACGTTTGTATAAATATGTAAATAAGTTAGGAATAGGAAGCTAGCCAGGGCGTCGATTCCTTCGACAAAACAAGAACAGGTTTCAGAAAGAACTTTACTAACCCTGTGAAAGGTGCTGTCTCCTAACATACCTGCATACGTGGAAACACGCTGGTCTGGGAAAATACTTTTTCTCAGATGATCATAGTTCTAACTTTCGTTACTTTATACTGTGTTCACGTTAACAATTTCGCGTCCTTAACATTTCATTCGTAATTCGTGAATTGCAACATTATTCCTAGTACCACATTTCACCATGTTAGTATCATTATTGAGTAAATAAGATATGGTTAGTTGATAACTTAAGTTTGACTATCTTTTGCGATTACTGCTTTCTATCATATCAGGGGAAGTACCAAGTCAGAGGTACATCCCTGTAGCACTTTTTCTTCGAGAAATTCTCTGAAATACTCCAGGCAGACGGTGCACCTTGCACCATAAAGTCGGACTCGTCGGATCGGCATGTTATGTACGGGTTGTGGCAATGTAATGCAGCATAGTAAGGTATGGCGCGTAAGACAGATGTTGGCCAAGAAACAAATAAAAGAGGGGAAGAGAAAGAGAGGTCGACGACGAACTGGTAGCTCGAATGCAATGCCACAATCTGACGAGTTTCGCATTACCGCCATTAGTCATTTCACCATACTTTTTGTAGAAAGTATCTCGGCGATTTACCTTCTTTAATTTTATCGTTACTCTATTTGTGAATGGACTTGTACGATGCTCAGAACGGTCTTCAGCAGCATTTTATATCATACTTAAAGAATTATCTGGAACGGTGCTTTCCAAACTTTTATGGGCCGAGTCCCACTTTCGAAAACGGTCATTTTTCGTGACCCAGTCGATTTTATTAAATTATTCTGCAAAATCGAGACTACAGTTCGAACGTTCAAGCATTCCGCAGCCTGAAAGTTCGAAAGGCCCAGAATCTGAAAACCTTAAAAATTCTAAACTTTAGAAAACTTTACTACTTCTGTATACTTTTAATATTTAATGCGACCGAAAATCATCTTTCCGCCATTGAATCTCGCGAGTTGCTTTAAAATTTGATGCTTCTAGTTATCTAATGAGGAACTAGTCTTCAATCGTTGGTAGATCAATATAGTCAGTGTTTATGTAATCCACAGTAGATTGAATAGGGGTGACATAATATAAATACGATATGAAAATGTCCTTTTAGATCGAAACAAGTGTTGCCCGACACGTTGCACGCACAGTGCCGTTAAACAACGGTGCATCGGTCACTGTTTGCGAACATTAGCACCGTGGTCTGAGGGACCGTAGATAGTGTTACAAACACCTTCATACCTGATATTGATCTAACAACACGATTCTTCGCACTAAAGAGGTATAAACATGTTTTGAATCTGCATGTTCATCGCTTTTTGCTTTCACGCTTTACACATGTGCAATCTTCTTTCTAACGACTGTATTTTTACAGCTGAATGAACGGTAAAAAGGTGACTTAGATTGAGAATATTATTATTATTATTATATGAATTTCCAAGTTACTTTTCCTTAAGTGAATTATAATCGGATAACAATCAGTTCGAGTATGTTTATTGATTCTGACGATATTAGAGATTAAAGGATAGTATTATAGAAATGTTATTATAGGGAGAATTTCACGATCAAGAGGATCGTAGAATAGCAAGTGCATCGCAAAATGTTGAAGTGTCTGTTAAAGAGTGCCTCAAACTGTCCTCGGCTCAACAGGATCATGTACAGAATAATAACTAGTGCACTACAAGAAGTTGGAATATGAAATGCACCAAAAAATATTAAAGCATACAAGAATAGGAAAAGCCACAAACGGGTTGTTTCATGTATACTAACAAGTAGATTACACAGTTCTATAGTATATAAACAGACTGTCCTTCAAAACAGAGGGTAATACTGTGAAATCTTCAGCATCACGTACAGAACAGTAACAAGATCGCAATAACAGATTAAGATAAAAATTGTAAAAAGTAATAGGTTACAATATTATCAAAGATTATAACATAAAGAAATGTTAGTAAAGATTAGGGAAAGCCTGAAGATGTCTCATAATAAAAAAGGATCGGTAAGGAATCCCCTGCTTTCAAGGAGTAGATTTCTAATCAATTTAAAACTTGCGATACACGTGATAGGAATAGCGCAGGCGCAAATGTATCCAATAGTTCTCAAGAAAAACAGATGGTCGGTACCATTCGTGGTACCAACAATTTATTCGCGTTCAGTACGTGCCGGTGTGCCGGCAGAGAAACATCCTCGTCCTTCTGCCGGCAATGCAATATTCAAAACAGAACCGTTCGTTCGCGTTCACCGATATTTATTTATTATTTCCGTGTAGTGAAGAATTGTTTTTATTTCGAAAATATTTCACCACTTTATCAACGCAATAGCTGGTGATTTTTGTTGCAAATTTTCATACGTTTTACCGATTTTATTTATTTTGTTTCTTGAGTTTGATATTTTAGGGGATTTTTTCAATTTCATGAGCGGAGAATGATCGCTTATTTCTGTTACTTCTATTTCGATATGTTTATTTCGCGGAAACAATGTGGTAGCGTTAGTGTTCGGTGAAGGTCGAGTTTCTTTGAATTGATCTTGAAACGTGTGCGCGAAATTGAACAATACGTGTTAAGGGCACGTCAAGATTTCTTAAGTGAAACTTCTGTGGATGAGATTCAATGTGAAAGTTATGGACGATTGTTTTAACTTCGTGAGAAAAGTGCAAACAAGCTCTCGAATGTCTAAACATACAAATTCTTACGTTTCAAATTTCTGAAAGCTCATTTCCGGATACATAAATCTCTAAATTCTCAAATGCTCAAATATTCAATTTTTACAATTTTCAAATCTGCTTTTCAAATCCTTGAACCTTTAAATTTCCTAAATTTTTGATTTCTTAATCTTTGAATTCCGTAAATTGTATTTGAATCTTGAAGTTTCCAAATTTCCAAATCATCAATTTCTGAAACTCCCAAATTTTTAAATTCTCTAATTTCCTAAATTACTACATCCCTTAACTTCGCAGATAATACAGAAGTTTCGCTTATAACACGTATTGACGGTCACTCGCACAATTTATGAAAACATTTGTCTAACGTTAAAAATATTACAAAATTTAAAGAAGAAAATTTATCATAAATATTCTTTCACAATTCACAAATTCTCATTCGAATGATTGTTTTAGATCTCTGAACGCGTATAAAAAACCGTAAACGCCAGTAGGGTAAATGATCCCATTATCGGACATGGAAGAGTATGGTCGTTTAAAAATAGTTACAAATTTTTTACTAACGTATAAAAACTTTGCATAAGATATCGATTTCTCTATGTTTCTAAATAAATCATTTCCGAGTACATTAAATATTCTCCAAAAATTATTAATACTTTTACTTGGTCTTCATTGATCATGTTTCGTAATTACAAAAATATTCTTAGTTCAACTTTCTGACTTAATTTTCAAAATTTAATAATTAAACTTATTGAAATCTGTAACTGCGTTTATTAATTTTGTTCGGAAAATTTTGAAGTAGATCTTGAAGCATCTGAAAAGTTCTAATAGATCGTTTTACGTGTCACTTTTAATGAAGCGAAAGAAACAATTGATCACTAATGGGAACGTGATCGCTAATGGGTACATTTACCTCGGTTGCAAAAAGAACCGAACACAACGAGACGCGTGGTTAAACGAAAGCGCGTTTCACGCTCGATCAGCAAAAGATTTGCAACCGACGTATTTTTTCGCGAGTTCATCGATCGATAATTTTATCGAGACAGAAGTGACCGCAGTGAGAGTGTCCCGGTTAGTGGCAAGAAATCATAGTGGAAAGAAAAGTATGCAGCTACTTTCCAGCTTCATGGCGAGGCATCTGAAGCGAGGAGCATCCTTGAAGAAAGGTACGGCACTGCGAATGAGCCAGTACGAACACTTATTTAGAACAATGCCATCGTAATTACCCCTCCGCAGAAATACGAGATCCTCGGAGCACCTCTTCTCTTTTTTTCTCTCCTTTAGAACCCTCGAGTCTTTGTTTTTCCGGTTGATACGGGACAATTAATCATGATTTTCTCACGATCGAGAGATTTGTCGGTGGTTCAGGTACTCCTGTCTTCGTACACTTGATTGACAGCGCTCTTTTCTCTTCCTTGTTGATTTATCGTTTTAATAAGCAGCCAGGTTTTTAGCCAACTCATTCTGTACGTGTTTTGCTAGACAATTTTGTAAGTGCCTCATGATACTATGGCAATAATAATATATGGCATAAAGGCTTAAGATTTAATCAGAATGTTAATATATAGCTCCCATTGATAGTTGAAGTATGATTTATAGTTTTAATGAGCAGACAGGTTTTTAGCCAATTCATTCTCTTCTGTATGTGATGCTTTCAATTTTCTAAGTGCCTCATAATACTGCGGCAGTAATAATATGTGGTATAATAGTAGAAGTTGAGATTTAATGAAAATGATAATAGCTCCATTGATAAGTATGAAATAATTGTTTATTAGAGCAAACAGTGAATCAGAGCGCGATTTGAAAATTGATCTTATACGAATGAAATGGTTTCATGACAGAAAATTATTGCAAACTGTTTCTTATATTGCAGTAATTTAAAGCTTGAGAGTTAAAGAAAAATGACGATATAAATATTTCATTGAGATTGTACATGTACAGTAATTAATTGATTATTGAAACAAACAATTGATGAGAGATTTGTATTTTAATCTTTCACGAATAACAAAAAAGTGCAAATAGCACTTGTAGCACGTCGAGAAGAAATTAACGATATAAATGTTTCATCAATACTGCCAATATGAAATGAGTAATTGCCTATTAGAGCAAGCAATGAATCAGAGCGAAATATTGCGCTAATTGCTCACATGGCAATTTCACATGGTTACTTGGAAATTCATATCGTTTGTTGCCAGTGAAAGAAGGCTTATGATGTACGCTATTTGATCAATAAGAACCGAAATATCTGACCGGTGTATGAAAGAAGTGGTTACAATCACGCGATGTTAGTGTCGTTTGATCACTGCTGATAAAGTAACAAATGCTGTTTGCATTTAAATTACCACTGCGTAGTCTAGACTTATCTGAGACCATTTACAAGTTCCTAAATTTTAAAATTTATAAATTTATAATTTTTTAAATTCTCAGACTACTAAATCTCTAAGTTTCCAAATTTTTAATCTCTTTGCAAGTTCTTCAATCTCCAAATTCCCAAATTATTTTTTCAGTTTGAAAACTTTTAAATTTCTTAATTTTCAAACTTGAAGTGTAAAGTTGCAAAATTGATTTCAAGCATTATCCCAGATTTGAAACGCATTTCCTATATTTTGTATGATTGCCCTGAGTACACTAAACTCTATACAATAGTAATTTACACAGTACAATTAATTTATATCATCATCCACCTGATAAAAATAGTGAAAAAAAAAATCAGAAATTAGAAATATTTCCAATATACTATATCTGAAAATTTAGAAGTTTATGAATGAAAAAATTTGTAAATCTGAAAACTTGCAAACAGGTGGGAAATTTAAGTTGAGAATATTTCAAAGGATTCTATATGACTTTCTTCCGTATAATTTCCGACGTATCAATTTTGTACGTTGTCAACAAGATGTTGTAACAGAAATATTAGGTATACAAACACCTGAAAAGGCTGTAGTATCAATTTCTATCTAAGAGGGTGCTTGTAATGCCAAGGTCTTGTCCTCGATTGTTCCTGCTTGTTCTCCCGCGTATATTGGGTGCTGCATGCACGTCTACTGACATTTCAATCGTGAAACTAGATCTCCTAGAAATGTTTACGTGAGGCTACGATGACCTGTAGATACCAAGGTTCATTAAGGGAAAGAATCTTGCAAGATTTTGCCACACAGATTAGTAGTGTTTCTTAACCCTTTGCACTATTTCCACGAGTCTGACCTGTGACGCACTCGAACTTCAGTTGTGATCAATTTTACTCGAATTTTCAATACGCTTCAGTTTTTAATCGAATTTGCATAGTCAACGATTGCATAATACCAAATTGACATAAAATTTCAACTTTCTTTGTCTGTTTTTATATTATCGCTGTTTTAGTTAGTTCTGACTGAATTAATCATAAGGGGTTAATTCTCGCTTGTTGCGAGAATGTTATAGATTACATTTTATACCTAAAAGGAAGAAAGTAAAGTATCGATTTTGTTAGAGGACATTAATATTCCAAGGAGTGGGACTCGACTAACGAAATCACTTTTAATCTGGAAATCACGTTCGGGATTCACGCGACGTTCACAACGTACGAACATAAATCGAGCTGGACAACTTTCCTAACAGATGGATCAAACATTCCGCGCAAGTTCGTTCTGAATTCGTTGTGTATGCACATTGCGGTATCGTTAATTGCCCTCAGACATTCGTCCTTGTGTTGCAATGTAATTGATATGCATATTCGGTTTAGAAAACATTATGCTTGGAAGAATGATCGCGCGATACCACGGTTATTAACGAAACCTTAGAAAAAACAGGAACTGTCTGTGTGAAATTCCCGGTTTTATTTCTTTTTTCTGAGTTTTTGAAAATACTGATTCAGACTCAAGAGGTTTGTAACTTGTAAACAAGGTGATGCGATTATTGGAATTTTAATGATTGTTTATCAATAATTATGAGGAAATGTCTGTAGGCAAAGCTGCTGAGGTTTGCTTTAGACGTAGAACTTCTTTAACAATTTCCAATTTGCAAACATAGAATATTTATTTTTTTGTTTGTAAATTTAGACATTTTCTAATTTGCAAATTTAGACATTTTTTTATTTTTTAGTTTGTAAACTTAGACATTTTTTTATGTAACCAATTTGCAAATTTAGACATTTTTTCATTTTCTAATTTGCAAATTTCCAAACTAACAAATTTTTCAATTTACAAATTTAGAGCTAATTATTACACTATGTTCTTCCCTTCATACAATACAAGTTTTATTTAAAACATTTTTGTACATAACAGTTTACTATCTTCTTGAATATTGGACCTCATGTGATGCATCAGAGTACTTGTATCAGTAGTTGACACTTTTATCTTTGTTAATCAGTTTTTAAATAATTAAAGCGTTTGAAAGATTACATACTTTTCTGTACAAATTTGCAATTATTTGTATATTCTCATAGTCTTATTTCAAACATTATATTGTTTAATAAAAATTGCTAATTCATGGGTCTGTCAATTGTACATTGTTAAAAAATTTGACATAGCAAATGCCTTCTGCAATTTCTACAATTCCATTTGTTTTTTATCAGAGAACTTTATTATAAAATTATTGATGAATATTAATAAATTCATTTATAAAATCTGATGAATCAAGTAATTTACTAAATTACTTAATGAATAACATCAAGAGTAATGTATCAATATTGCCTGTTAAAAATGCTGGTTTATAGCTGATGTATTTAATTGATTATAATATTACCAAGAATTAACGAGTATTATTTTTGTTTATTGTTACAGGAAAACGTGAGAGTACTGGGGGTGGAAATCCTGCAACCGGTTATACATCTTCAATAGGGTGTCCACCTAAAATTTCTAACAATACCGCTGGTTATAGTAGTGCACCTGGGGGTGCCAATATGATCCCCGATAGTGGTCCCGATGATGAGTTCGCTGCAGCCATTGCTCAGAAAACTCAAGTAAGATTAACCATTCACTCATCTATCTCTCATGCATCAAACTGTAATCTGAAAGTGTAGGATTCTTATAAGATCCACAGATTTTTCTGAACCAATTATTCTTGTTTTTAACTTAAAAAGTGATGAATTTAAAAAACTAAACACGCCAGAAATTATTGTACAAAATAATCATCTTTGATATTTCAAATGGACCTCAAAATAAAAAGATGTGTTGCTAAAATAAAATTGTAAGCAACAAAATTATGTAACGTGTAAGGAAATTATCTTCAAATTTAATCAGTGCACAAATATGTTTATTTTTTAATTTTTAGTATTCTTTCGTTAAATATTTTCTTCAAGAAAAAAAGAGGAAAATAATTTCCATAAGAAGTGCAAATTTTCGAATGATGCAGTTAAGTTAAGATACTGATCTTAGGAAAGAGAAGTATCTCAACAATTAGTTTCGATTAATTTTTCTCGTCAATTATCCTGCAATGGTCGTTATTACTCGATCAGAAATGATTAGAACGAAGGTTACCCAGATTTCACGCACTAAAAAGAATGCGGGAATATATTACTTTAAGAATGTGTTACCGTAACGATCACGTAGTATGTTAATAAGCGAGTTGTAACGCTTAATAGCATTTTTAACATCAATTTGCAGCAGCATTACTAATATATTCTCTAATACAATAGTCGTTATATTAGGACTGTCATTAGAGTTGGTGACGTCTAAGGTAAAATAGAAATTACTTTTTATTTTGTTATACAATTAGGTTAGTGACACCGTTTAGTACAAATCACAGTATATTGCTATAAACGGGGCTGTAATAAGTGGCAATATAGAGAAAGGTCCATCATCTCTATGTTTGCAAATTTTCTTAAATTTGTAAATTTAATAATTTTTAATTTTTTTAGTTTGAAAGTTTCTCAACTTAAAAATTTCTAAATTTGAGAATTAGTAAATTTGCAAAATCAAAAGTACATAAACTTTCTAATTTGAAAGTTTGTAAATTTTCTAAATTTGAAAAATCAGAAACTAAAATTTTCCAAATTTTAGAATTTTTATCCTCTCAAATTCATAACATGAAAAATTATAAATTTGAATAAGGGTGCTCCTAAAACTTCCTTCAAGTGTCTCTGCTCGACACTAATCACTCTACAAAATTAATCATTAAAAATGATGATAGCCTGAAGTCCTTTCTGTACAATACACATTGTGCAGGTAAAAGAATGTAAATAGTCCGTGTCTGTTTTACATTTAATAAGAAATGCATTGCACGCAGTACATAGTTCCAGTGTTCTTGTATCAGTAGGAATTTTTCGAGAGAATTTACGTGATTCGAATCGTGAAGGAATGGACACAGTCTCCTTCGAGAAGTGTTCTCAGCGATTGAACCAACCGACTGTCTGATACTTTCTTCCTTTCGAATCCGTTCAATCAGATGTTCATCAAGAATCTGTTATACGTTAATAAGATTTAAAACCTATCTATCTAACACGATGCCTTAATCCTACAGTTTACGGACGCAGAAGGAGAAATTATCGTCTACGTGGGAAGTAACTCCAACGATTTCCGGTGCCGGAGTTCGTGAGACCTCTCGAGTGATTTTTATCGTCACATTCTTTACTTTGCCGACGCTAAAGGGAAAAGGATAGTTGTAGCTATTCATAAATGGATTCCTCAAAGAAAACCGTTGATGAAAGGAAGAAAAGTTTCTTCGCTGAATAATTGACATGAAACTAACAAGATCTTTCTTAAACGCCATTGTGTTCGAAGAGTATGACTGTCTTCAAATTCCCTATCTGAAATGTGAACTTCGTCCTTAATATATCCTTGATTCAAGGTTTCGTCTCTAACTTTTTATGGAGCTGATCCTTCAGCAATAGGCAACTTTCTAATTAATGAAGTGTTACGTTCTTGAGAGGATAGGTAATATTACTATTGCGTAAACGGGGCTGGTTTTTCTTTATGATCTTGAAAGATAAATTGTGTGTCGAATAATTTATATAATTTAATACATAAAGAAATTGTTATTGTAAAGATTGCTTGTGCGAGTTTAATAGTTTACGTATAAATGTTGTAGAGGAGATTTCAAGGTTAATCCTTTTTAAATGGAGTACACCTTTATGATATAATAGTATCTGCCATTTTAACCCCTTAAGTTATGATTTTTTCGACAGTTGCGTCAGTCAGAATTAATTGTTGTAGTCAGAAATAACTGTTGTAATAATAAAATAAATAATAAAACTTGAAATGTTAGACATACTTTGATTTAGAGATCTTTAATTATACAAATTGTAACTGGTATCAAAACTCCGTTACAAGGCAAATACGATTTATTTTTGTTATACTATGCGTCACGAGTGTGACTTGATGCCATAAGAGGAGTTAAAAGAATATTTTTAAAAAATCAAACTTCTTAATTTAATGACAATCTTTGAATGACCTTGAACCATATATCAACGTGCCTGTTTTCACGAACAGCGTTACGAATTTATAGCATTCCATTTAAAAGTATAAAATTGGCCTTGAAATCCACTCTACAACTTCTCGTACAGCAATGATATTTAATTCATAGAATGTGTTATTCTACACATTTTCATTCAAATAATACCAGATTCTTCAAATCTTTAATGGCGTTAAATAATAGTATCTTAATCTAAAAATATATTTGAAAAATTCTGATCTTTTAAACTGGAAGAGCTACAAATTAGAAAATGTATTTCACTCCATAAATGTTTACGGTCATTTAATCTGCGTCCGATTTTCCCCAATTTTCCACACGGATAGTTCAATTTGCTTATCAACGTACGGACGTAATGTGAAACTTTTTAATTTGAATCAATTACATTTATTCGTGCGACTTAATCTGATCGTCTCGCGGTTAATGACGTTTTCCATGACGCCAAAGATTCTTCTTAGACGTACTTGCACGCGATGTTGCGTGAGTACACGCGAATCGTGTCCTATATCCCAGCAGGATGAAGGAATAATGATTTTTATTGCAATACAGCTTTTCCTTTGTTCCGTTCTTTAACGTTTTAGCGCCACAATAAAATGTTTAACAAGAATGTCGTATTCGCTCTTTCAGAGGAAAACGCAAGATTTAAACGAACCATATTTGCATGAAAAGGAACAAGGGTTGCAAAATTCACTTATGAACAATCGTTCATCCTTGGCCAAAATGAAATAACTTATATTTAATTATATATTTATATTTATATTTAATAAATAACTTATATTTATTAACATAAATATTTCATACATGTATATGAATTTTGAAACTTAATGAGTTTATATTAACAGTAGAATATTTTGCATTTTTTGCAGAGGGACGCAGAAGCCATTCGTGGAACATTGTATCTTGGTATTGCCTTCGTAATCACATGGATAATAGGTGCAACAGGACTATCATTAGCATGGCTGATATTAGTGTTAGCGTTGGTAGGAACAATACTGAAAATAAGAATCTCCCGCCTCCTTGAATCTGTGCTTCAACAAGAATTAGCAAGATTTCGTCGAAGAAGAGCCCTGTATAAAGATGAAACCGCCGAATGGCTGAGTTTGCTCCTTAACAAATGGTACATCTGATGTTGTAATTTGCTTTAGAAGCAATTTTTCAGTTCCCTGTAATTGTAAATTCTAATTAACATGATACAACGTTATAGCCTCAATTCAGGCTTCTTTCTATTTATTGACAATACTGAAATTAACAATATTGTATGAATTGTTAATTGTGAATTTAGAAAATTGGGAATTGAAGAATTTGTGAATATGTAAACTTGGAAATTAGGAAGTTTGAGAATGTAGGAAGTTGGTAACTTGAGGATTTGGAAATTTGAGAACTTGTAAATTAAGAAATATGAATTTTTGGAAATTTAAGTATCCAGGGATTTGGAGATTTAGGAAATTTAGGAACTTTTTTGGATATTCAGAAATGTAAGGATTTATGAATTTGATAATATACAAATATCAACCACCTGAATTCTCCACAAGAAGTATGCGATGTGAAGATAATAGCCTGTTTATTAAAATTCCAATAAAAAAATTAAGAAAACTTTAAAGCTTCTATGCTACCTGGAATTTACGTATCTTTGAACGCACGATTTCGAATACCAGGGAACTTCCTGAACTGGTTTGCAATCATATTAAGATCTTCGATTTTACGTAAATAATTTTGTTCGTCCCAGTGAAATCGAAATATCGTGTTTATGGGAATATCGCGTGATTGTTAATGGTCCCAATATCCACCGTAGGTGAACGAACGTTGTTCACGAATCAATACTGTATAGGTATTTGTAAACATTCCACATTCCACGAGTGTATAACCGGTGCCTTTCACATTTCACTGCATACGTACGCTGATATCGCTGACCTGTAGTTGACAAAACTGTGGATATCAAGCCAGTCCTTATTCGCTAGAACTACTACCGAGCAACATTTCATTCGTTACTGTATTATTATTTCACTCGTATCATTTATGGCTTTTATTTGCGATATTTACGTATAAAGTCTGCGACAATTTCATGACACAAAAATATCGCAAAATAACATTTGTGCCACATCAATATGAAACTTAATGCCTAATGAAAATTACTATGTACATGTTTCATTGATATTCGTAATACAAATTATTCTTTGACAAGAATTATGTTCTCGTTGCAACGAATTGCACCTGCTGCCTGTAGATCGTGTACGAGCGAAACGATTCCAACTTACCCGACGTTTTCTCGTTTGTCAAGATCTCGAAGACGCTAAAACAACATGTGAGAGCTTGTCCGGATAGTGTACTACTTATTTGGATAGTTGATAGACCTGTTCGAACATTTCTGAACGTCCAGTCGGGCTCTTTTAATTCTTTATTTTTCAGAGCATAGCAAATTCACTAGTAACATCCAATTTTGTAAGCTATCATCTCTTTAACGAGCATCGAATCTAGTATTATGTATTACAGAATAAGTATAAAACTTTTAAAGGAACTTGAACGACACGAATATTCTTCATTAGGTAAAAAGTATTGTAATTTGTCAAATGTACTGAAAAGGTTTTCAATGAGCTTCCCTTATCGATCTCTTAAAATATTGATGAAATTACTTGACTCTAAAAGCTTGCAAACCATTATCAGATAAAAATGGATCACTATCATTAAAACGTTGAATATTACATTGATTTATGACCCACTTTATTGTATACGTATTCTATCAGATTTTATCTAAATAAAAATATTTGCTATGTGTATTTTTAAATTGAGCTTTTTAATTAAACTTTAATGAGTTACTGGATACTGAATATTATTTTAAGTATGTCAGTAACATCAACATTTTGTTCACTTTCTGGTGATATTTAAACGTTTATTAGAAATCAGTTGATGTTTAATATTATTTTATAATTTAATATTTTCTTATAATGCAGGTGGAGATTCAGTGCTGCCAGTATATTTTCTTTGGCAAAGGAAAGGCTGGAACCTCTGTTAAATGAAGCTAAACCAGGAATACTTGGTGAGTCCTCATTTTTCATTAGACATAACACTAAAGGAATAATTGTGATTCAACATTTTCATGTATGAATTTTTAAATTAAACATAAAAATTCCAAAATGCATTTATATAATTACTAAGCATCTTGGAATAGCTAATTTATGCCTTCAAAATTAATATTTTTTCTCAAAGTAAAATTACATCCTTAATAAATTACACCCTTAAATAACTGTTTTAGGACCATTGGAACTTAGAGAACTGACACTTGGCGAGCAGACACCGTGTGTAACACGTGTACGAACTTTAGATTATATGAATGACGATGATATTCTGGATGGTCAAATAAGAGAAACAAAATTATTCGTAGAAGCTGACGTCCGTCTTGATTGCGAACAATTTCGTATGCTTATCATGACCAGGCTATTTGGAAGAGAGTTAGTTGATGACAGAATCAGTATCTAGACCCCAAGGTTAAAGCGTATTAGGTCCACTTTTCCGATGATAAAAATTATTTCGTTTTAATTATAGCGTAAAGCGTGATATTAACATCATCCATATCTTGTTTTTGCATCTTTGATTTGCTTTCCCCTAAAATTTGAAAAGTGTAACTAATACACTTTGGCGCTGGGATCTAGATATCATACTTGATGTTTTCAAGCACTAATAAAAGCCATTTCTAATTAAAGTGTCGGCGTGGACGTCGATTTGGCCGTGGAGAAGTTGTCTTTCTCAGGAACGATCCTTGCCACCCTGACCCTTAACTCCATGGCACCGTTTCCTCACGCGACCTCTTTGAGCGTGAGTTTCGTGGAGAAACCGGACGTTTGGTTCAGCGTGAGAATTCTACGGACCGTACAAATGATGGAAATGCCTTTAATTAAGACCTGGATTCACGCAGTGGTTACGGACGCTTTGGCCAGCTGGATCGTTGATCCAGGTCGATTAGAGTTAAATCTCAGAGCACGAGAACGACCTGGTCCAAAGGTGGACTCTACAGCCAACTCCATACCACAGGGAGTACTCACAGTTGTTCTGTCTCAAAATGGATGCTCTGGTAAGTACTAGATGAGCAATGGAAATTTTGAAATTGTTCAGATTTTACTTAAAACTGTATATTAAATTGTAGCCTCCGTTGGAGACGAGTTAAGGTGGCTGGTTGTAACAGTAGGAGATCAAAGACGAATTACCACTCCTCTAAATTCTACCTGGAACGAGGATGCTTCGTTTCTAGTGGGCACGCTGGATAATGAGAAGATTTTGGTCAAATTAAAAGCTAAACGACTCGTCAGTACCATCACGTTAGCGCAATTCGAACTGCCACTAGGAACTTATAATTGGGACAGTTCACAGGTGTAAGTGGTCTAGAGTTAAATAGAGATTCCATGTTGTGTACTGCACTCTTCCCTTCAACACTGTTTCTTCAACTATGATGTTCTACATTCAACTATACTCTCTATATAAAATATAGAGTATAAAATGGAATATAAAATGGAATTGTTAATTTTACAGAATTGAAACTGTATTGCAACAAAAGAAACCATCCCGTAATAGTGCTAACATTCCAAACATCAATGCCCGATTAGAATATACTACCCTTCCAACACTGGATCCAGACTTGCCACAACCGGAGTTACCAGAAGATAACACACATCTGGCAGGTAATTATAAAAGCTTTTTACTTATTTTGACTAAAAACCGCATTTCTGAGAACTTACAAATATTCAATTAGAAAGCAGAGTGTTATCCTATCTGGTATTTTCAGTGCCGCGAAAATATAATCGGATTCAAAAAGCAGGTAAAAATGCTAAAAGTATTGTAAGCACGATGACCAGTGTGATTTTCGTGCATGAATATTAGGTGTCTATCTTCATTCTTCTCTATCCTTTTTCCATCACTCCATCTTATCTATCTGTTGTATCTGATTATATTGCATTACATTATTGCTATCATTGGTAATAATTGCTAAGTTTTACTGAACATAAGATATCATTTTTCAGGGGTGCTTGTAGTTTATATTCATTCAGCCGAAAATCTAAACAGCGATAATTCTCAATGCAATCCTTATTGCATGTTGTTTAACAATCGTAAAAAGGTACGTTGGACAATTTAGATGACAATTTCTATTTTTTATTTTTTAAGTTAGATAACTTCGTTTTTATTCGTAGGTGAAAACCACACATTATGTGAGGAACACTGCATCGCCGTGCTGGGAATCCAGGACACAATTTCTTGTTCAAGATTATACTCAAGTATCCCTGAGTTTCGTTGTATATTCTTGGAATATATCAAAGTCGACTGACAGTGAAATGCTTGGACTCGCTATACTATCTTTGAATCAAGTATGATTTAAATAATAATTAAGAATTTTAGGAGTTCGATTTTTATTCAACGACGTATTTCCTTTATAGGAAAGTACATGGATAATTAGGAAAGACTTGATTCTCAACGGTTCATATAACATGTCAACGATGAGAGTTTCCGTTTTATTTTATCCCGTAAATAGTGTACAACAAGTGATTACCAGCCGAAGAAGTAGCATGTCTTTCCCAATATCAGACGATGAACCAAAATCGAAAAGAAACAGTTTACCGTGGATGCAACAGGCGGTTAGTGTGATCATTTTCTAGTACCACCATTAATGATGTGTTGTTTTATTTCTTTTGATTACAATACTAATATTTATTTATATTAAATAGGGATATTTTCGTTTGCATGCATGCCAACATCCATACACACTTACACACTAGGGGAGAATAACAATGATATCATAAGCTTTTATTAACATAACTTTCTAATACTACTCTACGATTTTACATGTATCTTTTAAGATCAATGTTTTAATGTTTTAACCCATATTTCTTGTACAAACTGAAATATAACTATATTACTTTACCTATTTCTCTATTTCCATTCCTATTCTACGTCTATTTCTTTCTTTATTCACTAATAAAGTATAACACAAATTACACTTATCTCTTTCTATCACTTTAACACACTTCATTAGTAATGTTTAGCTTACTATTTTGTTAGTGAAACCATAGAATTTTTCTTAATACAAACTTCTACTAATTATATTAATACTTATTACTGTACAACTCTATTAGTAAGTACCATATCTCGTTTATACCTTCTATTTTTAAACTTATATATTCTAGTTCTTTTTATCAAATTATCAAGTTTTAAAAAAGTGTCAACAGCTTATATCTCAAGTACAGTTGTGATATAAACCTTTTCAGAAATTATTACTGACTCACAAAGATATAGATCCTGCCTCATCAGATGTGTCAAGTCTACTTTCTACAGGAAGTGGATTAATGGAAGTCACTCTGATACGTGCAAAAGATCTTGTAGCAAAAGATCTAAATGGATTCAGCGATCCTTTCTGTGAATTGAAGTTAAACAATGAAACAAAGTATAAGAGTAGTATAAAGAAAAAGACATTAAATCCTTGCTGGGATGAAAGTTCCATTATGGGTTTACCTAGAACAGGCGAAACCTTGGATGTCGTAAGATCTTTCTTTTCATTCTTGTGTTTCCAATAATTAGAATACAAGAATGCTTCTAACTATTTTTCCATATAGGTCTTATGGGATCATGATACTTTTGGTATGAAAGATTATCTTGGAAAAGTATCATTGACTCTCGACGATATTAGAAAGTTGTCTAACAGCGATCAGTCCCATTGGTTCACATTAAGAGGAACCAAAACTGGATCTGTCGAATTGAAGATCAAGGTCTTGTCTGAGGAATGTGAGGTACGAAGCGTACAGAATCCCTGTTTTAATAAATTAACTCTTTAGCTCAAATATATGTTATACAGATTGTAATTTGTTAAATATCACTATCCTTTATCTTTATTTAGACCCAGAGTACATATGCAGCCAGTAACATCAGTGAAAGTTCAATGCAATTAAACATGGATACTTCTGAAACAGGGTCAAACATCATCAGAAGACCCTCAATGGAAAAATCAAAGATGAGATTGCATTTAGATGTTGTACCCCCTCCACCACCACCACGTACAGTTACTCTATTAAAACCAGCTATTTCTAGTCAACCTGGTAAATTACCTTACAGATACAGTAGAACTCTATTTATCTGTACTACTTGGTTCTATAGCTTTTCCCAATTAATAATATTTCAAATAAATGGAATTTTACTATATTCATGCTGTAACGAATAGTAAAAGTCATAATCGTTTTTCGTGGTTGATGATTCGTTTTAAACTCAAATCATTTGGAACAGACAAAGCTAGTATCGAAAGTAAAGATTTGAACGAACTGAATGGGACTCAAAATTCGTGGACACCCAGAGTCATTACAGAATCTGGACCAAACGTAATTGACGATACCGATGGAACAAAATTAAGAGAACGACGGTCTTCTCACAACAGCTTAACTCCAAGTCCTGAACAAAGTTTTGGCAAGAAGTTACCTCAGTATAATAGCTTCCGCGTTATGAAACAAAAGGTACTTATCTTAATATTTTATTAAAGCAAACAGTGGTCTGTTTCTTTTTACAAAGCCTGATTTGTTTATCTTACTATTTTATGTTATGTAGCCACGTGTTATACTGACATGTTATACTCATATTCTTTAGAAAAAAATATGTATGCCTATTAAAGTGTTAAAAATATGTCTTATATAAATGATTTTAGGTGAAAAGAGGATTGAAACTTCGTAGATTTCGTTCAGAGGTAAATATAGAAGACAAAAACGAATCAAAAGGCATATCATTAAGCCTAGAACCAAGAGGAGGTGGAGAAGCTGATGCTACAGAACTTTTACAAGGATCTGGTTTAGCTCATGCTGTATCGCAACCTGATATGCTTGGAAGAATAAGACAACCAAGTCCACGCTTAAGGCTAAGACCAAATGGTTTGTAAATTATATGGTTGACGTTATATAAAAATTGTATTCATTTAAATTATTAAATATTTCTTTAAACCAGAATTGAAAGTTGTCAATGGTACTAAGGATAAGTATTCTGGAATAGAGGGTAAAGTATTACAAGCTCAAGGTCTCCATGTTGCACACATTGCACAATTATATTGTAGAATTAAACTTCAAACGTGAGTATACACCAAAACAAAAATATTAATCTACAACTAATTTATAAACTTTCTTAACGAAAATGATCTTTTTATTAGATGCACCAGTCCTGATAAAATTGCATCCTCAACAAATTCTGGTAAAACATTGGCAAAATCTCGACTACTGCCAGCAATGCCAAATCCTCAATTCAGCATAGATTTTCACATAGATGGAGACAATGTTCCAAGGCAATCCTTACTGATATTCGAAATTAGAAGTGCCAGTAAAGAACTGTTAGCTAGTCGACGCATCACTCTTCATGAATTGTTAGGTACGCATACAAATTAATTTATAGAAATATATATGAAGCTATTTTGAGAACAAAATTATATATATATTTTAAATAATATTTAGGTGTTTCTGCAGCGACTGATGAAATTCATACATGGTTAGCATTAAATAATGGAGCATCATTGGAAGTACAAATTGCTCATGGAAAAGAATTGAAAAGTAAATCTACAAAAAAGTTATTTCGATCTTGGTCTGTGCACAGAATAGGGAAGATATAACATATTTTAACATTGTACATTCTTAAAAATTTGTCATACATTTATCAAACCTTAAAATTTGCTAAGGATAGTAGTGTAAAAATGAAACAGGTATTCTCTCAAAAAATATAATATAGTGGTATAAATTTGTATGTACTCATTTCACGTTTCAAATGTTCATTATGTGTACATATATACATATATATACATTATTTTAAAATGAAAAATTGTAACATTCATATTTTGTACCATAAAATGTGTATAAGACAATATTTCAAACTTCATTATAAAAACATTTTTTTTAAGATGTATCTTTAAAGATATATATTATTAGTTTTTAATTTAGCTTAGCAATTTATTTATGCACAAATTTACAATTACATTTTATACAATATCACAATTACGATTATTGTAATCATTGTATACTTATATAATTTTGAATACTTTTGTAATAGTATAAAAAAAAATATACATTACAGATATCATTAGCCTTTTTTACAGTTTTGTTATTTTTGCAAAAGAATGATTTTTGCTTTCAGTTACATCATTGAATGCATGTAAATACTTTTTTGTTACTCAACAATACTATATCTTTCAATATATTTAACAATATCAACAATTATAAAATGAGCAACAAATCAAAATATAAGGATATTTACTTGACAATGTTATACCGATAGAGGTATAAGATCACATTTAAAGCATAAAGATTGCATTTCTTATTAACAAAATATATAACAAACAATATATCTTAATAAAGAATACTTGTAATATTTAAACAAAAATCATTTTCTTTACATTTCTTTAACATATTTAGCCACACTGCAAGCATTCTCTCATTTATACATTATATAAAATATTAATACAATCAGTATAAATAGTTAAAGTAGTATAGAAAACATAGTGTAAAAACATATCTATATATTTATGTATAAACCTTTAAATATTTAAATTCCACAAAATGCAAACGTTGTAGCATTAGTACTGTCTCTGATTATGATCAAGAGATAATATCAATTGATGTGTAATTTCTGTGTAGCGTGTGTATAATTAATAATTATATGCCTCGTATAATAAATTTACAGGTACATTTTGTATTCAAATCATCAATTAACTCGTTTGCCACTGAAACAGTACAAAATTGATTATAATGCTGTTTGTAAGAATGCAATATTGAAAAATTTAACTTCTTATAATTTTTACCTTTAAATTGCTTTGCACATTCATGTTACCAGCCTCTTCTACTCGTTTCTCCCGCTGTTGATCTAACCTTTCTTGCCTTTTGACAGCATCAATATTTTTAATACCTCGACTTTTTTGTTCAGCAATCCTTCTTTCAGCAGCTTCCATTTGTTGCTTTCTTCTTACTTCCTAAAAACAAGTTTCCACAACTATAATACTTTTTTAAATCATTAATAACCACACCCCTTTTAGTACATATAGTTTATCAAACAAATTATTATGATAAACTACGTAACAAATGCATAAGAAAACATTGATAACCTCAAAAATTGTACTCGTACCAAATCCGGTGTTAAATCCTCGCATGAAGCTGATGGTTTACAGCAAGACATGCACAGATTCCCCATTCTGCATATAATACACTTCTATTATAGTTAAAGAATTAAAACTATAAGTATTATAATAGCTTTTTTTGGTACGCAATATGCAACGATACTGGCAAATACTATATTTTTAATCAATAAATTTGATATGTAATTACGTGTCTATTTAAGTAAATAGAATGCACAGAGATGGCCAAACTAGCCCTGGGATTCCTTCGCTGTATATGTAATTATCGATAAACACAATTTCTTTAAAAACGGTGTTATCGCAAAACACTCGGTGAATTGTAGCAGCGTCCATTGAAGTTAATAATAGGAGTTACAAAACACATTACTTTTCTGTTCGTATACCCACATGCTCCCATTACGAGGTGAAATGTATCCATACATATCACCTCCGAAATTCTATTATTGAAAATGATACGCATATAAATACACCAAGAAAAAAGGAAAGAATCTTTTAAAAAAACCGCCACAAATGCGGTTAACAGCGCCATCTAATAACAAAGTGTTGAACTATGATAAACACATATAAAGTACCGACCGGATTCTGTCGGTAATTTATCGATTACACTTCAACGGTAATATACCATTAACGCAATTTCTATTGTAGTTCCGCGCCGCACTGCTAGATGGCGCTGCGCCGGCCCCGCATAAGGGGGCGTTCAGATTAGGCAAATAACTGTCTAAATAGCCTAATGTGAACGGTATTTAATACAACGCAAGAAAACAATCGTCTGATATGTGTATTCATCACCTTGTCTTTCATAATTTACTGTTAGATTACTAATAATATCATACGCTACTGTTTTCTTCAACTATTTATAAGCAAATTAATTGCTATGTTATCTTTATTCTTTCAATAGAATTTTATTAGCATTGTACAAGGTCCACTACTACAGCGCACATTAATATGTACATATTATTACATTAATCGCAACCTAGAATTAAGTATTAATAATGTCTGCATCTATTAATAAGATAGTATATTAAGTCATTTGATGTACAAGTGTTTAAAAATAAATATGAATAAAAACATGTATTTGCATATTTATTTACTTATAAATCCCGTCATTCCGACTTCCAAAAATTGTCCCTTTTAAGAATCAAAAACTGAAAAAAAAATATATTAAGAATTTGTACCAGGAGAACATATGTTATGAGTATCTTTCGTACCACTTCCAGGAATTTTGATGACGTCATTTCCAAGAAATCACGGACACGATTTTAGAAATTCAAGTAGCCAATTTTGGAAATTTGTATCAGGAGAACATAAGTTGTGAGGAGGTATCCTTTGTGCCACTTCTTGGAATCTTGATGACGTCATTTCCAAGAATTCCTGGAGGCGATTTTTGAAATTCAGGCAGCCGATTTTGGAATTTGGTATCAGGAGAACATGACGTGTGAGGAGGTGGCACGGAGATTTTTTGAATTCAGGGTCTGGATTTTGGAATTTGGTATCAGGAGAACATGACGTGTGAGGAGGTGGCACGAAGATTTTTCAAAAACAAAGTCCCGATTTTGAGTTTTGGTATCAGGAGAACATAAGTTGCGAGGAGGTGGCACGAATGCCACTTCTTGGAATCTTGATGACGTCATTTCCAAGAATTCCTGAAGGCGATTTTTGAAATTCAGGCAGCCGATTTTGGAATTTGGTATCAGGAGAAAATGACGTGTGAGGAGGTGGCACGGAGATTTTTGGAATTCAGGGTCCGGATTTTGGATTTTGGTATCAGGAGAACATGACGTGTGAGGAGGTGGCACGGAGATTTTTTGAATTCAGGGTCTGGATTTTGGAATTTGGTATCAGGAGAACATGACGTGTGAGGAGGTGGCACGGCGATTTTTTCAATTCAGGGTCCGGATTTTGGAATTTGGTATCAGGAGCACATGAGTTGTGAGGAGGTGGCACGAAGATTTTTCAAAAACAAAGTCCCGATTTTGAGTTTTGGTATCAGGAGAACATAAGTTGCGAGGAGGTGGCACAAATGCCACTTCTTGGAATCTTGATGACGTCATTTCCAAGAATTCCTGGAGGCGATTTTTGAATTTCAGGCAGCCGATTTTGGAATTTGGTATCAGGAGAACATGACGTGTGAGGAGGTGGCACGGAGATTTTTGGAATTCAGGGTCCGGATTTTGGATTTTGGTATCAGGAGAACATGACGTGTGAGGAGGTGGCACGGAGGTATTTCGAATCCAGTGTCTGGATTTTGGAATTTGGTATCAGGAGAACATGACGTGTGAGGAGGTGGCACAGAGATTTTTGGAATTCAGGGTCCGGATTTTGGATTTTGGTATCAGGAGAACATGACACACGAGGAGGTGGCACGGAGATTTTCTGAATTCAGGGTCCGGATTTTGGATTTTGGTATGAGGAGAACATGATGTGTGAGGAGGTGGCACGGAGGTATTTCGAATTCAGGGTCCGGATTTTGGATTTTGGTATCAGGAGAACATGATGTGTGAGGAGGTGGCACGGAGGTATTTCGAATCCAGTGTCTGGATTTTGGAATTTGGTATCAGGAGAACATGACGTGTGAGGAGGTGGCACGGAGATTTTTTGAATTCAGGGCCCGGATTTTGGATTTTGGTATCAGGAGAACATAAGTTGCGAGGAGGTGGCACAAATGCCACTTCTTGGAATCTTGATGACGTCATTTCCAAGAATTCCTGGAGGCGATTTTTGAATTTCAGGCAGCCGATTTTGGAATTTGGTATCAGGAGAACATGACGTGTGAGGAGGTGGCACGGAGATTTTTGGAATTCAGGGTCCGGATTTTGGATTTTGGTATCAGGAGAACATGACGTGTGAGGAGGTGGCACGGAGGTATTTCGAATCCAGTGTCTGGATTTTGGAATTTGGTATCAGGAGAACATGACGTGTGAGGAGGTGGCACAGAGATTTTTGGAATTCAGGGTCCGGATTTTGGATTTAGGTATCAGGAGAACATGACGTGTGAGGAGGTGGCACGGAGATTTTTTCAATTCAGGGTCCGGATTTTGAGTTTTGGTATCAGGAGAACATAAGTTGCGAGGAGGTGGCACAAATGCCACTTCTTGGAATCTTGATGACGTCATTTCCAAGAATTCCTGGAGGCGATTTTTGAATTTCAGGCAGCCGATTTTGGAATTTGGTATCAGGAGAACATGACGTGTGAGGAGGTGGCACGGAGATTTTTTGAATTCAGGGTCCGGATTTTGGATTTTGGTATCAGGAGCACATGAGTTGTGAGGAGGTGGCACGGAGGTATTTCGAATTCAGGGTCCGGATTTTGGATTTTGGTATCAGGAGAACATGATACACGAGGAGGTGGCACGGAGATTTTCTGAATTCAGGGTCCGGATTTTGGATTTTGGTATCAGGAGAACATGATGTGTGAGGAGGTGGCACGGAGGTATTTCGAATTCAGGGTCCGGATTTTGGAATTTGGTATCAGGAGAACATGACGTGTGAGGAGGTGGCACAGAGATTTTTGGAATTCAGGGTCCGGATTTTGGAATTTGGTATCAGGAGAACATGACGTGTGAGGAGGTGGCACGGAGATTTTTGGAATTCAGGGTCCGGATTTTGGATTTTGGTATCAGGAGAACATGACGTGTGAGGAGGTGGCACGGAGATTTTTGGAATTCAGGGTCCGGATTTTGGATTTTGGTATCAGGAGAACATGACGTGTGAGGAGGTCGCACGGAGGTATTTCGAATTCAGGGTCCGGATTTTGGATTTTGGTATCAGGAGCACATGAGTTGTGAGGAGGTGGCACGATGATTTTTCAAAAACGAACTCCCGATTTTGAGTTTTGGTATCAGGAGAACATAAGTTGCGAGGAGGTGCTTCGTGCCACTTCTTGGAATTTTGATGACGTCATTTCCATGAATTCCTGGAGGCGATTTTTGAAATTCAAGCAACCGATTTTGAAAATTTGTATCAGGAGAACATGAGTTATGTGGAGGTATCTTTCGTGCCACTTCCTGGAATTTCGATGACGTCGAATTCCAGGAATTCTCATGTTCGTACTCTCATGATCTCTTGATACAGATTCTCTCTTTCGAATATGTAAATTTATATTTTGTTGGGTGTGGTATGTATAAATAAATACACAATGCTTGTTAATAAATTTTTCTTTATTTTTACCACTTTTTATACAGGGCATAGCTTAATTAAACTTATTATTTAATCATTTAATTACTAATATATAATGTAATTTATAATATATTAATTTATTACTAAATTGCTTAATTAACAATATACTGTACTTTTCTATACAAACTAATAGTTAATTAATAAGTATAAGTTATAACTGCGTTTTCATTGCTGGAATAAAAAAATAAACATGTAACATTTAAATAAGTTTATTGTAATATACCATTGTATGTCATTATATATACAATCCTCACATTTTCTGTTATACAAATTATAAATACACTTCTACAATTTATCTTAATAAGAACATCTTGTCATGTTGTCAATATTTGCAACAAGTAAATAATACAATATATGTACTAATAAAAATCGCTTATACATCGTATACTTTCGCATGAATATATACATATTACTACTCTATATCCCATCCGTGTTCGATTTTCGAAATTTTTATTCTACAAGAATTGGTGAGCTTACTTCTTATTACTTCTAGAAACCGTACTTATCGACACAAAGGTGGGGAGATATTTATAGGAAATTGTAAGAAGTTTCTAAACAAACTTGTCCATCTTTGGAATAATGTATTAGTTTACATTACAATTTAACATTTGTGCACTTATAAATATTAGAAAATAAAGCTTGACACAGTATCATGTATATTTAAAATAAATAGTGTATACATGTGTATATTTAATACTTGTAAAGGAACTACATATTGGCTTTGGCGGTATCAATTTTTCGATAGTGAATTTGTAACATGATAATGTTTGAAAACATGTGTGTAAGGAGACGTTTATTTTATTAAAATATGACTGATATTCAATGAGTGTCATCACCACTATATGAGAATATCTTATCAATGTTTGTATTATATCACAATATGAACTGGAAAATGAATACAAAAGTGTAACGTTTAATGAATAAGGTTAATTTGTTAAACGAAGATATCTAAAGTTTTGTGATTATTTTATTTATCAAATACAGATGTCGCAATGCAGTATACTTAAATACAGATTAAAAGTGCTTATTCAGTTAGTTATTGTATGCAAAATAGTTCGTCCGAATATCTTAAACAGACACATGTATATATAATTCCTACCAGCAAACATGGTATCCTCATGGTGTTATTTTCTTTTACCAGTAGTACTATTTATTGGATTGCTTCGAAAATGTCGTGAACGTACATGGGGAAAATGCAAAAATATGGACAATTTGCAAGGTCGTGTATTTATTGTAACAGGTGCTAATTCAGGTATAGGTAAAGAAACAGTGAAAGAATTGGCAAAAAGAAAAGCGACAGTCATTCTAGCTTGCAGAACTTTACAAAGTGCCAGAGATACTGTGTCTGAGATACATGCACAAATAACGACTGGAGAACTGGTAAATTTTATAATTAAATTTTAGTCTAATTACATATAATCTGTAACCTTATCTTTGTAGGTGCCAATGAAATTAAACCTTGCATCATTTTCATCAATTAGAGAATTTGCAACAGAAGTCATAAACAATTTTACAGAGGTTCATGTACTAATTAATAATGCTGGAGTATATGTTCCTTTTAAAGAACATGCTTTAACAGATGATGGATTTGAAATTCATTTTGGAGTAAATCATTTAGGTCACTTCTTGCTAACAAATTTGTTGTTTGAACACTTAAAGAAAAGTGCTCCAAGCAGGTTTGTTATGAGATAAAAGTTTTTATTACAAAGTACAAACTCCTTATTTATTTATTTATCAAGATCTTTTTATAATAGGATCATTATTGTTACATCCAAACTTTTTGAATCTGGAGTAATTGATTTTTCAAACCTAAATGGTGAAAAGGGATTGGTAGTTAAAGGACGTATGAATCCGGCTTATTGCAATTCAAAGTTAGCAAATACTTACTTTGGTATTGAACTTGCAAAACGAGCTAAAGATAGTGGTGTTAATGTTTACATGGTTTGTCCTGGGTTTACCTATACAGGATTGTTCAGAAACGTTAAAAGGAGTTGGTTCCATTACATTATTTTTTCACCAGTTGCTCTATTATTTTTGCGTACTGCAAATCAAGTAAATATTTTTGTGTTATATGTAAATATATGAAGAATATTGTCATTACATTTCGATCTTTTTCTAGGGTGCACAAACTGTGTTACATTGCGCGATAGAACCAGCTTTATCTACTGAAAGTGGTAATATTTACCGTGATTGTAAATTGTACATTTCAAAAAAGCAACTAGACCCTGATGTTGCATCACGTTTGTGGGATACAAGTGCAAAAATGATCTCAAACTAAATATTTTTATGTCTAGTATGTATACTTTTTTTTATATATTCAGTGGCCATTTAATATTTATTTTTATATGTAAATACTGCAGTGTGATAATATAGGAAGTTTAACAAATTATTGCCATAGATCTTATAAAAAACCTTAACATATTTTTGTTTGCATTGTTATGGATGAAATACTACAGTACTTATTTTTTCAAGTTATTAGAATGTTGAAAATGCTACAAATTCTATTACTCACAAAAGCTCAGAAAAAATAAAGAGATTTTAATGATATTAGGAAGAATAGTTTTTTGAATTGTACTCATGTAACATAAAAATTATTCTTTAAGGAATCATTTTCTACCATAATGCATTATGTATTCTAAACAATAGTAAATTATAATAGTGTATATACATTTTTATGTTCTATTGTAATAAAATATTTCATTACAGAAACTGCGTAAAAGTATTTCTTTGGTTCACAATTATTTTGATAAGCAATATTTACACCAAATGGTCCTCGTATATTTAATTGACATTACAATAATTAAAATATGCAAGTTGTAGTTAAAGAAGTATAAAGTTATACTAAACTTTGTATATTGCAATTATTAACCAAATGCAGTTGAATTGAATCATTTCAAGTATATTGAAATCTATTTAAATATATATATATACAAATATTATTTTGAATTACATGAATGTTACGTAAACTTAATGATATTGCCAGTACACAGGAATACTAACAATACCAACTTTACATTGTAATATCACAATTAAAAAAATATAAACGTATGCTAATCTTGACATCATATGTAGGAATCATTATGAAATTCTTTTATATGAGCATTTTAATCGATAAATTTATGTTATTGTGTAATGAATACAAAGCACAGCTATTAATTGCATCAACATCGCACACACGCCCGCGCGTACGCATGCATAAAAAATTATACATATAATACGCATATCCAATTGTCTTGCACGTACATAAATACTACTTGGAACGTGTATCTATCATATTGTATCTCAAAATTTCTTAAAATTTTAAGATAAATATTGTACAGTACGAATTGATAACAGACATTTGTGATATAATCAACAAATTGATTCCTATCAAACAAAACGCATAAGTTACATGGTAGATGAAATTGAAATTTCCATGATTTTGTAATGGAAAATAATATATAGGAGCCTTTTGTTTTGAATTTTTACACAATAACAAACTTTATATTAACTGCAACTTTTCTACGCACGACATGGCATTAACTATTTTCACTTCTGAATTTGGTGCATTTAGATATTAACTATTAGAGCAATAACAGCGCTGTTTTGTATTCTAAAACGCAAATATTACAGTCGTGGTTTCATAACTTTAAAACTGGTTTTCTTATTAGCTAAAGCTTCAGTGCGTGCATATACATTCTCTGAACTACGTTTAATAGTGTCTATATATTCGCTTGATGTTTGAAAATCACATTTGTCCGGTTCATCATATGAGTAACAATCTGACTTATGTGCTTTTTGTATTAATCCCGTTTCCAACTAAAATAATAATATATATTAATGACTGAAACAACGCAATACCCTAAATTTATATGTACATTCACTTACTACTGATTCTTTATTTACATCATTATAGCACCAGTTCTTAGAATGTAAAGCATCTGCTTTGCCTTTTCTACGATAAAAAATGTAATTATTCATATATATGTATACATAGATTATTTTATTATAGATCATTGTTGACATAGTATACTTACTTTAATTCCGAATTGTATCGTTTTTGTACCATATCTTTTGACAAAAGGTACTCTTCTGGATAACTACATATAGAACTTGTTCTTTGTTTTTGTTCACTTTCTTCATAAGTAGAAGACATTATATCATCTAAAGACAAACACGACTTCGGAAAATATTCCTTATTATATGTTTTGGTTTCTGTAGCAATTGCTGTTTGCTCATACAAATCATAATTTTGTTTACTAGTTGTCATCGTAGAGTTGTCAGAATCTTGTGAAACTTCATTTCCTGAATTATAATCTTCATTATGTTTTCCATTTTTTAAAGCATTATCTATAACATCATTCACGTTTTTTAAGATTTCATTAGTAACTGAAATAGATTCCGCAGTTTCATCTTTCTTAATTGCATTGTTATCATTTGAACTGTCATCATCGTTTTGACTGCTATTAAGTGCCATTTCGCAACTACTTATGGAATTGGAACTTCTGTTTCTTACACTCACTGATCCTTCAAAACTATCCGTAACATTAGTTAACTTAGAAACCGATGTGGGTGTCATAATTTCGATATTATTTCCTATCGCAATTTCATTATTTAGTGTTTCATTGCTGCTATTACTTGATCTATCTTTAACTAGTACCAATGTTTTATTATCAATGGCACTTTCTTCTGATTTGCAAATTCGTTTTGATTGACTGCCTAACACAAGGGATTGTACAGGTTTATCTAAACCTTGATCCAACGAAGAGCCAAGAGAAGATTTTATATTCTTTAATTGACTCATAGATCGTGACGATCGATGGCATTTTTCAAAAATTATTTTTTGTATTGGTGGTGTTATACTTTGTTTGCCATTTCCAATCTCGATGTCTAGAGATGAAGTAGAGTATGTTCGTTTTGAATTGTCCAAACTATAAAAAGAAATAGTTTAATGATTTAAAAATATTACAATTAATTGTTATTGATATCTGATTATAATTATATTATTACATACTAAGACTGATTTGGTTTAATGTTTATTAGAGTAGCAAGATTTGGAAGGGTTGCCCTCAAGTCTGTTGTTGGAAGGCCACAATACCATCTTAACTGGGCTATATTTTTATTTAATAAGTAAACGGCATAACGAAATCGTAATTTATCTTTACTTTGCGCAAATAATGGAAACCTGAAAATATATGAGATTAATTATATTGTTATTTTAATAAAAATATAGGTACTTACTGTCTCTCATTGTCAGGTAAATTCTCTGTAATATGATCTATAACTTTACTACGTGATCCACAATGTATAATGGGGTACCTAGTAGGTATATTAAGAAAGCTAGCAATCATTTGTGTAGTATGCGCAACGAATCCTAGTGCTACAGCAACTTCAGTATCATTTGATAGTTCTAAGTTCTCACTATCAGGTAAGTAAACCTCGTGTATTTTAAATTTTCCATTTCCATCCTATTAAATTACATGGAATTATATTTCTTACTTCTCTAGTAAATATTAAATGCTTACCTGAGAAATAGGATATATTAAACTTAGCTCTGAAATTAATTGTCTTCTTCTGTGAGCAAGTTGACTACTCAATTGAACATATGTTTCTCTTGTATCCATTTGTATTTGTCGCCACTCATGTAATTTTTCAATATCTTTGTTAAGTTCCCTGTATCTCTCCATCAAATCTGAACCTATAACAATAATATACATAATTCTGTTTAAACTATAGCAAATACAATGTAAAATAGATAAATCATATCACTTAAGAATTCATACCATAATCTTGATTTTCTTCCAAAATATTAGAATGCGTTTGATTTAACACTCTCAATTCTCCCATTTTTCTTGCTCTTTCTTGTTCTAATAATTTTGTTCTAAATTTTGCCATTTCTAATTCTTTACGTATTTTTAGTATCTCAGCTTTTTTTTCTCTATTTACTTTACGAGGTTGGAACAATCTATTTAACGAAGATTGAGGATATTTTGGGGTATGAAAATTTTCTCCAGAAGCTATTCGCATCCTAAGTGCTTGCACTGATTCTGTCTGTTGTTTTAGTGCTTGCATTTTATTTCTTAAACTGCTCAGTTTACTCACAGTATAGGTATCTCTTATTTCAGATGTATTTACTTTTATATGTAAGTATCTTTTTAACTCAGGAGTTTCAACAAAACAATATACTGGAGTAAAAAAACCACCATGAAATTGAAAAATTAAAGAATTTTCGTTTAAAACAGTTTCTAAATTATTTGGTAATTTTGGACCAATATATGCCAAGCCAGTAAAAGATATGCCCCATGTAAATACAGTTATGTCGTTGGTTACATTATCCACAATTGTCCTTTTCCATAGTCTTATAATAATTTCTATCAAAAAATGTATAGCATTCTTTTTATAATGCATATAACATACATTTCAACAGTAAAATATTTTAGAACAATATAACATATTAAATGTAAAAAAACTTCATTTAAATATTTATAACTATGAACACACAATTACATTTAAGGTACTAACAGACTATAAAGCTCACCACTGGCAGTAGAATAGCCGGTGGCATGTATAGTTGGTATTTCGAGACTGGGCCATCTTGGATTTGCATTATCAATTGCTTCACTTGTATATAAAGGTGAAGACATACTTGTTCTATGTAGGGTATAATAAAACCAACAAACTTCATTATTTACATTTCCTTTTAAATTACATCCTAGTATTTGTATAAGATTTCTGAACCTTAGCTGCAAAAATACATATTCCATCAAATACATTAAACAACGTAAAATACGATGAATGATCAAATTATTAATACCACTAACATAAACTGACAATTTCATATTAAACTAATTAACTGTAAAATAAAAGTCGTTTTGGAATTATAATTACTTCTTTACAAAGCATTAATGTTTACAAATGCAAATTTACACTTAGAAATATTATAAACACAAAAAATATTTAATTCATAATTTAATTGTAATAATGTGATCATCCATTCTACATATAAAAATATAATAATAACACAAAACTTACCTGCTGAGTAGCAAGTGGAAGCCAAGTCTTGTATCGCGGGACAATACGAGGTTGTAAGGTTAAATCTAAGTCTCTAACAAGGTTTCTTGTCTCTGAAACCTCCATTGTCTACTTTCATAATATCGCACAAGCAATATCATTAAAGGATATAGTAAATTAAAGAACGCAGGTATATAAAAAAAACTCAAATTATATTCGGAACTATATATAGCATTTTTAGGTTATATATCACACACACGCGCTTACATCTATGTAACTCTTTCAAAATTTAAGTAAACAATGAGGATTAATACCGAATACGATATTTCTTTCACGCACAATTAAAATTCTATTAATTATATCTTTTAACAACAATTATTTCTTTTAACTAAAACGCAAATTCATTACGCGACACGTCTTTCTCTAAGTTTGACAGTTCTTCGCATTGACACTTCTGTATATATTCGATGATCATCGAGTTCTTTGACCAGTCCTTTCAGTATGGCCAAATGCTTGGATTTAAAGTCACTTTAATATTTTTACTACTTTCAAAAAGAAAATTCACCAGCATGACGAATAAAATCCATGTTTATTCGTTCCACGGTAGATCATACTCGTCAGACGACGAGTTTTTTATCATTCTGCGCATGTCTGCTCTGATTGGCTCGAGTTCACTTCGTAACTAAGGGTAACGCGCAACATATTTGACAGCAAATATATTATGTACCCCGTAATCTTTTTATTATGTGTATACTTTTTACATCATTACATTTTCTCGTGGACTTGATAATATATATGGGAAGGGAGCCAAATTTTAAAGAAGAAAACTATTGTGAGATAACGCGAAAGGATAAACTGATGCACATTTTTTATTTAATTACCAATAATTCCAAATTTATAATTACTAAATTTAAAATGGGTAGATCTCTAAATTTTATTAATTTTATTTCTTTTCAATTTTATTATATAGTTTCAAATGTTTTAGATTATTAAAATAATGATGTTTTTGTCTAGACAACGTCGATGTATTTTCGGATTTTCGCATTTTTCTATCATGGTATAATCTATGGCAAGGTGCAATATTCGGCGAATAAAATGTTCCACGATTTAAAATATTTATTAATCGAAGTATATTCTATCTATATTCATATAATTTATAAGTATGCTACAAAAATTGAGTACAATATTTCTTTTATTTTATATATTTATCACATCATCACCGATTTTCGTTGTTTGTTTAATTTTTTCACCGTTTATATCTTTACGAAGGCAGAAATAGATCATAGAATTCCCCTAGATCAGAGAATGCGCAAACCGTCATTTATATGGTTCTTTCTCTTGGTGGAGGGAGTATTGAATAAGTGGTAGGGAACCTACTGAAGGTAGCTAAGATGCGCGCATGGTAGCATGTTTTATTATGGAACTAATAATATATATTTGAATATTCTAAACCAAGCTATAAATATATAGGAAGTATTCAAGAATATAAATTCTGCAATTTGGAATTATGGTATTATGAAATTATTAAAACATAGCAACCTCAATCCAAACTTATATTTAAATATTTCATTGATTTTATTAATTTTATTCATTACATTTTATTGGTATGTACAAAGTTCCACGTATAAACAGTTAAGCATTAAATATTTTTGCATATAAATGTTTTATAATTTTCATTTCCAGATACATTAATATGTAGCGGATAGATTTCAAATACGCGCTTAAAAGTATACTGTTATTTCCACCAAAAGATTCCATGAGTTACCAGTTACCACATCCCTACAATTTCTTACTGTCTATATACTTTGGCTAGTACAAAATGGTTGACGTGCCTTGATTGTATGATACAGATTGGTAGATACAACATTTTGTTTTCCCATGAAGGAGATAGATATAGTAAACCGCGTGTAATATTAATGGATGTATAAAAATTATCACGTTTCGGGTATGTATCTTATTGAACATCGAATAAAGGATGTTGTAATGAATAAAATAATTAAGTCGAGCGTTCACCTGTCAATACGGCTTCCTTTAGCAACAAAGTATATACGTCGCCCTTATCAGAGTTCAAAATACTGCATACATAACTGATATTTTCTTCTTCAATAATTAATTTACAATATCATATCTATATTATACTTTTCGTTTGTTATATTTTTTTCATCGACTTTATTACGTTAAGTTTATCGAATTTGCGCGCTTTGTTGAAATATTTTCGAAACCGTAAATTTAATTTAATGCTATTTTTTATGTTTAAAATATTTCAGTTTCCGTTCTTGGAAAAATAAGTATTCATCCAACGTCGGAAATAAAGAAGATGGAGAAAAGGCAGGAAATATTGGCTCCGTTTTCTTCTGGTAAGTTTATTTCTAACACACAAAGAAGATATTAAGTGATTTCACTTTTCTGTCAATATTATATACATTATAGATTTATTTATATCATTGTATACAATAAAATCTTGAAAAAGGAATGTAACAGTTTCTTAGAGTTAATATCCTGATTATATTTTGTATGCACAGTCTCTGTTAGGGTATAATTATATAAAATAAACATTTTTATTTATTTTAGTATTGTACTATATTAGTAAAATATTATGGAAAATAACTTTTTTGTATTTTTCCTTGGAATGAATGTTAGGTCTATGTATGATCATTATTTTTTAATAATTTAACTCTTGTGTTAGTAAAAATTTTAAATAATGGTCATTATATTTAAAAGTTTTAGTTTGAAAATATGAATTGATATGAAAATATTCAAAAAATGAGGATTTAGGATAGTTCTATGATATTTTTACAAGAATATGAAAATTTGTTAAAGAGAAATATAGAAATAAGTACCTGAGCACCAGTTTGTTCATATAAGGATTAAAATTTTTTGACATACAATCATTTTTATATAAATTTGAAGCAAATATTTAAATTATATCAAATGTCATTATATCAACCTTATCTTTATCTTAAATCTAATGAAAACATTTTTTGCCACTAATAAGATATATTAACAGTTTGAGAACCTTGTTTTTCATATCTGAGAGATAGAAATTTTACATAGATCTTTATACTTATTTTAGTAGAAATCATTTTATATTATAAATTATAAATAATTCTGTGAAATATATAAAGGTTTGGGCAATAAAAAATGGTTAAATATCACAAAATTTGGAAATAAAATTATTATATGAAATTGTTTGTTAGGATAGTATTCAGTGTTAAATATTTTTAAACAGTAAAAGTGATAAAAATATTTAAAAAATATATAAATGCAGTTTTATTATATGGTCCCTTGAGCAAACACCTCATCACATGAACTTTTGTACGTACAGTAATGACACTCACTAATCATTATAGTGCTCAAAGAGATTTAGAAATTTCAGATTTCTAAAGTTTGTACACAAGTTTGGAAATGTCGAAATTCGGTAATATATAAACCTTACATTTTTTTAAAGTTAAAAATTAAATGAAGCATGAAAAGTTCCCCCACTATATATAGCAATTTTTCCATGATGTATATGGCAATTCTATATTATTAACAAGTAAATAATATGTTCCTTTAATTATTGTAATTTTCTACAAAATAGATATTAAATCTACATTATATAAATCTACATTATACAGAATAATAAATTTTGTAATAATTTGATTAAAATAATAAAAATGAGTTTATCTCAAATATAAAACTGATTTAATTGCAATTCTTAGAATAATATGAATTCAAACATTTCATATTTTGTTAATTAATTTAATATAAAATTATTATATGTCATTTATTGGCATATATAGTTACAATCAACATATCAAAGATTATATTTTACAACCATTTTTTGTTGTTTTTATATATTTTATAATCAGAAATCTTATTTAGAATAATTGTTTTATTTTATCCTATTATCTCTATAGATCAATTTGCACACTTTTTTAATGTAATATACAAACCCATTAAATAGGTCTGATCCATTAAAATAGAATTTAAGTTCAAAGTGTCAATTATTGCATAGTTTACCTTATTTCATTATAATAAAAAAATTTCATAAACGCGGAAGTAAAAGAGAAGCAGAGTTAGTGAAAAAGGTGATAGTAAAGGTATTAGATTGAAGGTTGAAGGTCGGTTAAGGATCGGGGGTGCATGGAGGTGGGGTGGCACGCGCGGACCAACGGATCAATTCGCGCTTGGAAGCTACGGGGAAAAGCAACAGTGTGTCTGTCCTTTGCTTCCCGGAAAAGTACTTGTCACGATCTGAACGAATATACTTTCTCCTGATACGAGGATGACAATAAACGGTTTATCGAGTTTACGTGTAGGTAAAATAGAATCTGATCGTTGATAGCGAATATGTTCTATGAGAAGTGTCATGAAAATCAGGCTGTTTTTGTATTTTCCCCCAGTGAAATTGAACGCGCAACTGTTCGATGAAATATCAGACGGGACTTATTCTATCGAAAAATGATAAGATTAAAAAGATAAACTTACCTTTATTTATTGTTACTTATTGTTATATCAGTTCTATTAAACATCCTTGTACTCAGATTTGACAGATTTGACAGACGACCTTGGCTCATTCGTGACCGATATCAATATAACGAAATAAAGTTCAGAATTCTTTTAACGAAAATATCGAAATAATTTACATTGTGTTCGCGTTCATATATTTGTGAATTCGATATATGGTACGTTCTATGGAACAATTTGACCTGATTTTCATTGAATATATCTTTATACGTTACTATGACACGAGAGCGGGAGGCTGCTGCAATTGTTGGGAGCGGGTCCTATTTGTTCCCTCCGCAGTCAATAGGCGCGAGGACATTTGGATATTGGTTTTCTCGTATCTCGATGCAGTTCATGAAGTGCGACGTTTCACGTTGTACTTAAAAATCTGCGACTTTTTTTTGTAAAGCAATTAATCATCTTATAATTTTTTCGTTCAAATAACTTGTTTTATAATATATAATTTCATATTTTGACATTGAATTAGCCGTTGAAAATACTAAAGCAACAATTTTATATATAATTGATAGAAAGATGTGTTTTCAATGTATTTATAGATGAGTGTCCAAATAGTGGGGAAGATAGCGAAGAAGATGTAATAACCGATTACCTGGGATCATCGCATTCTGACTGCGATCGTATAGCTATCATTAATGGGGATTTTGGTAGTTTGAATCTACGAGGGAATATAATTACTGAAACCACCTACACCAAAGACAATACAGAAAAAACGGCTATTGCGATGTCTGAAGGAACTGATGAGCAACAGCAGCAGCACCCACTGCTTGCACTTGGCGCTAATAGTCAAACTCAGCCTAATCCTTTGGTGCCAATTATAAGTGTCACACCTCATTCGCCTGGTCTTGCTAAGAACTACCCTGTTCTGGGTAAATTTTTATGGTTTTTTCGATACATATAATATTGTGCATTATATTTCATTGAACGCAATGCCACTTGATATTCAGTGCTTCTGTGGCTAACAATTGGTTCACCTCCTTGCAGAGGACAACTTGCAACATCTGCATGAAATCCATGATTGCATTCAGCGTATGAGAGATCTGACGCTGAGCAACTGGGGATATAATCACCGCACATCCCAAAATGATGTACCTCAGCGATTAACTTCATCGTGTCCTTCCTTGTGTCCTTTAATTTTACCTGAAATTGCACCACGTTCGAGTAATAATGATACAGGATCTGATCCAGATCTCCTTGCTAATTGTTCCACCAACAGTTCTCCTACACATTTTCCATCAGTAGGTCCTCGTTCACAGAATGCACAAGGTATAGACAGAAGACGCAGTTGGACTGACTTGGAAGATTCTCGATGTGGGCGTCGCAGATATTCTGGGCAAAATCACCTGCAAGCACAAAACATGGTTAATATTGTGTGATACATTTCTTTTAAGAAATACATTTTTCATTGTACCTGTGTAGCATGAATATAATTGCTTTATTGCTTCTTTCATTTTGCTTTGTTAAAGCTTTCAATGTTTTTTATTACTACACTGTTCAATATTTGTTTGTTACATTTTCAGCGACAACGCAGTATTAGTTTAAGTAGCCTAGACAGTGAAATGGAAATAGAATTACATGGAAAACCTTGTACCAGACCTGCTGGAGTTGGTAGTCGTGCATGCAGATCGCAAGCAAGTACTCATTCTCTTAATGAAGCTGATCTTGTACAGGTAATTTGAAGAATGCTATCATTGATAAATTCTTCAAATGTTAATTTTGTAATCAAACATATCGAAAATTTTTTTCAACAGAGTGAATATCAGAAGATAGTCGCAAAACGATTCAAAGGTAGTCAAAGATTAGCAGAAAGTAGTGGTTTAATGCCTGGACTCACAGGCTCTCGTTTACCTCTTCAAAAGTCTATTTCAACACCTTCAATTGTTACACCCCAAGTCAATGCTCACTTAGCAGAGTCTGTAACTAGGACAACACCATCACTTGCAGCGTGAGTTCATTATAAACATTTTTAGATTGCAGAGCTAGATCAACTAAGGATCAATTTACTAAGAATTTAAATTTTATTTTCAATACTTTTGATAAATTTCTAATTAATATTTTGCTAGTTCATATCATTTGCATTTTCTATGATCTAGCTTGCAATCTTTGTGATATGTCACATAAAAGTAATTGATGCATGGCAAATCACGACATTCATAAAAATTCTTGAAATTTGCCTACATTTAAGGATGCTTGTATTATGTAGATGAAAGTATTTTAGCATGGTTGCACCATTTATTATTATATTCAAATAATTTTCAATTTTTTAAATCTGAAATGCACTTGTACAAAAATTTAAACATTCATTCATTCTTATAAAGTTGTTATCAAGATTTCAATTTCACTTTGAACGTATTTTGTGATATAGTTCTTATTTTGATATTAAATGAATTGAATTTAAGCTTTCCTGCCTATCTAAATGGTTTGTTGTACTTTGATTAACTCTACTACATCTTTATGGCACACACATCTCGGTGGTACACCACGCGAGAATATCTGATTTGCATCTTTTACACAATAGTCGCATACTTTGTGTTTGTACTTGACAATTTCCTACCATCCTGCATGGTACAGCCGACGCGAAAGAAACGAAAAGGGTAGCGGAAGTGAAACTGAAACGGAGGATCTTCATACACCACACAGCCATGAATTCCATGAAGATAGGGAGGGCACCCCAAATGCTCAGATATCTCTCGATGAATTACTTACCGAGTGAGTATTTTATATTTTTAGTTTATCGCATACGTGTAATAAATTTTGCTAACAACGTGCAGAGGAAAAAACAATTGGTTTGTATCAGCTTCTTCTATTATATAAAAATAATAATCACGCTGCAGTAATGTTTAGAATTTTCTATGTGTATTTTATTTCTTATGAAAGTTTTAGTAATGTATGCATTTAGCTACAATTTTTTATTCATACATATCTGAATCACTTAATGTAAATACACCAAACTATTGCTTGTAGATTTCATAGTTAATCATTATCATATTATGAATTATGACAACATAATTATACATATATGCATACCTAATTTTCAGTGGAGCTGTATATGACGATCATCATTCAGAGAAAACTAGAAGAAAACGAGGTTCTATTTTCTTTCGTAAGAAAAAGGTAATAACATAATTATATAGCAAAATATTTAAATCTATAAAAAAATAAAAATTATAATGAAATTACAGGACAAGAGTGGTAAAAAAACTAGTCAGCAACAGCATTTATGGACGACAATAATGGCAGGATCTCAGGGAAGTTTATTATGTGATGTTTGTATGAAACAGTCAACAAATAAACCACTTTTACATTGCGATAGTAGGTATCGGTTTACTTATCAAATTTGTACACTTTTTATACCCTAACTAAAAAATATAATATGTTTGTTACGACAGACTGTGGAGTATCCGTGCACCAAAGTCAAGGGTGTAAAGATCAACTAGTGCTAGAATGTATTAAATCAAAACACCATTCTAGCAAAGCTGCCATCAAATCTACATCAAGTATATCCTCAACTTCGAGTAGCTATAACGTTAAGAGAGGATCTACCGCATCATTGCCTCTACCAACATCTGGAAGTGGAAGGTAAATCATTTTGACTATTAAAATTATTGATTTCCTGCATTCGATCAGCGTATCTGTGGTTCAAGATTCGCACGCAATTGGCATGGCTAGGCATAAACTCGGAGTTTTTAAAGAAAACACCTTTCACTTACAACACAAGTAATGTATAATTTAGAAAATAGGTACACACATTTGTGCTCAACAAGGAATCTTAATCTTTTTACTTTTATTTATTTATTGGATTTATATAAAAATTTATTCAAAAGAATTGACTTAAAATCAATTATCATTATTTTTTTCATCGATATTACAATACACTCAACTAATTAGAAATAGATTCAATATATTTAGATACCTTTACAAGATAAAATGCCACCTATTACACTTCACGTTTTTTACTTCAGAAAGTCTTATTAAATTTCTATACACAGTATGAAAAATTAATAGTTAGAAAAGATATTGTATCTGCTTATGCAGAAGCTTTGGCTGGCTCAGAAGCTTATTGTTTCTAATTAATTTTGCAATTTAGTCTAATAGTATGGCAAGCTTCAGCGTGTTTTTGATATTAACTAATTAAAACATTTACATATACATGTTAATTAACATACAAAAAATCACGCCCAAACTTCTTCGATCATAACAGTGTTACAGTCTTGACGTATCATTGATAAAACATGCCACTTATCATAAATAAATAATGACTAATTAAATTAAGCTATTTCTTTGTTAAAGAAGGTATGCATAGATACACACAAACTACAAAATTTTCAAACACGAAACAAAATGAATTTCGAATGCTTCATATTTTATAAATTTATATGTACATACATCAAAATCTACACGGGTTTATGATATATAAAATATATAAAGTGATGCGTATTATCGACTGTTGTACACAAAGAATGAAAACGTAATAAAATAAGAAAACTGAAGAAGGAAGGGAAACAGAAGGCAAAGTGAGGTTGCCCTAATGCAGTGTGTGCTTTTTCCTTTCCCCGTGCATTCCCTCTCGTGCAACTACGATCGATTGTTCGACGATTAAAGGGAAATTAACAGCAAGAAAACCGTGACAAGCTACAGCCCTTGGCGGCGAGTTGCTACTAAGCTTGGAGTCAAGTAAGTTCAGATGTCTGATGTGTTCCTCCTATACTATCGAAGCGTTCGTACGTTTCTGTTCGTATATTAATCCTACAAAATAGTAGGATGGCCCGCGTCTGTCGTTCCTCAATTCTTTTCTCGCACACATTGTTTAAAATGGCAATTGAATTGCCTCTTTATGTTGTATCGAAAAAGACATCACCTTGCCCTGCCTATGCTTCTGATATGCTTGCTTCTATTATTTGTGTTTATTCAGTGATATATTTTGTGTACACACTTCATCAAAACTTCATCCAGAAACTATAGTGAACTCTCACTATCAAACTTGAACAATTATTAAACAGTCAAACAGCATCTTCATCGAACATCATCAGGAATGAATACACAGTGATCTCGTATTTTCAATTGATATCAGTTTCTTTATTATTTTTCTCTTTAACTTTAATCTCATAGTATGAATTTGTAGCTTTGCTTATGACTTCTTCCATGTTACTAAGTGTGTCTCATATTCAGTGTTTTTCACTCATATAAAATATCATTTTGTTAAAATATCACTTATGAGTCTGTTTGAGAAACAATTTATTATAAATGTTCAAAACGATTGAAATTTTTGTATATATCTTATTGATATTAAGAAGTTCAGGGATAGAAATTCGTAGGATCTTATACTCGACCTAAATATATGTGTCTACCAAACATGCATCTGTTAATGATTACTTTATTTATGTTGTAAGTTTAAATTCCATTTATAGTAGGACTATTAACAGTAATAAATACATCAACTCTTTCTCTAACAATTTACATTTTGTCTTATGCAATCCTGATTGATACACATAAGACAAACAATTAAACTATAGACATGAATACGTTTACAAAAGAAAAATAGGAGCTGCTCTGCAAATTACACTTACGTGAAAGGTAATAGTATCAAAATGATAGTAAGATTATGCTTGCATATTGTATATAATTTGTTATATCTACCAATCATTAGTCAACCATCATAGCGTGTTATAATGTTGAAAGAAAACTCATTAAAAGTACATACATACACATTGTTATAGAATAAACTATAAAGTATTGCAAAGGTAACATTTTTCTTTTTAAGTAAAAAGAAGAAAATAATATTTTGATTTATAAACTTACATTTTTCTTTCAGTCAAACAATAAATGAAGAGAGAGATGGAGATGGGCAGCATCGTGATATATCCAGGTCTGTAAAAATGTTCATTATTAATTTCCTAGCTAAGAAACAGTAAGATTTATTAAGAATTATTTGTTTGTATGTAATGTTCCAGTGGTTTGGATGGATATGACTTCTTGGATGATGCTTATCAGTTTACTGTTGGTGATCTGGAAGGTCTGGATCCTGAATTGGGTCTAGCTAAAGAAGAACCTGATTCTTGGAGTGCCGCTATTGGACACAGTGTTGCGTTACGATTGGTTGATAACTGCGAACGAAAAGTGAAAAGACAAGAACACATTTATGAATTTGTCCTTACGGAAAAACATCATTGTCTAGTGCTTCTAGCGATGGAAAGAATTTTTGCGGAAGGTCTTCGGCGACACTTTCGCTTGGGACAGGCGGATTTAGAACGCATGTTTCCTAGATTACGTGATCTCATCGACATCCATTTACGATTTTTGCAAAAGTTACGCAAGCGACAAAATGCAAACTCTGTTGTTCCTACGATTGCTGATATACTTGTTGATCAGTTCTCTGGAGAGAATGCGCAACGTATGAAGAGTGCCTATGGAGAATTCTGTAGTCGCCACAGAGATGCTGTCGAAGCTTACAAGTATTATCTTCGTCAGGATCCTCGACTTGCACGGTTCGTGCGTCAATGCCAGGTACCTACATTTAAATATTACTTTCTTTTATTAAATAAAAACGAAATTTATAACGAATATATTTGTTACAGTCACACCCTTTGCTGAAAAAGAAGGGAATTCCAGAGTGTATTCTATTTGTTACTCAACGTTTAACTAAATATCCGTTACTGGTGGAACCACTAATAAAAACGGGTATTCTACAAGACGAAGGAGAAGATTTACGTAAAGCTTTGATTCTCGTTAAAGAGATTTTAGCTGACGTGGATGCATGTGTCGCTGATAGAGAGAGAGAAGATAGGAAATTAGAAATCTATAATAAGTAAGAATATTATATTTAAAATGTCTTTGTTTTTAAAATTCTTTATTACTTTGTTAATGTTATTTTTAATTTATTATTATTCAGGATCGACGCTAAATCTTTTGCCATGTATCGTGGTGAAAAGTTCAGAAAGTCAGATTTCATGAAATTCAATAGAATCTTAAAATTCGAAGGTACCGCGTATTTAATGCAAGGTCGTGGAAAAATGACTGCCATCGTAGTGGTTGTTCTTTCTGATATATTATTTTTCTTGGCTGAAAGAGATCAGAAATATGCATTCTTTGTGCCTGACAATAAGGCTGGTATAGTGTCACTTCAAAAATTACTGGTACGCGAAAAAGCGGGCCAGGAATCGAGGGGAATCTATTTAATAAGTAGCAATCCAGCTGAACCTGAAATGTTTGAGTTAAAAATTCAGAAGCCCAAAGATAAACAATTATGGATACAAGCAATTAGATCTGCCGTTGAAGCCTGTCCGCAAGAACCTGAAAACGAGGGTGATACGTTAACAGAAAACAATAGTAGTAATGAATTGAGAGATACGCGTTCATCTTCTTTATCGTTACTTTCTGTCGAAGAAAGGCAACGTTTAGTTAAGACTAAAGAATCTCATGTTCTCAAGATAGTTGGTACGTATACTTTATTATTATTATTATTATTAATCATATATGTAAATAGAAACTTAAACAGTTTTATATTATTACGATTAGGTGAATTGCGTAAAAAAGATGAAGAACAAGCACAATTATTGGAGGAAAAAATCAATTTACAAATGCAACTTTTACATGTTGCGAATATTTTGAGTGGAAATGAAAGTAGCGATAATGAAAGAATAGAAAAGGTTGATAAAGAAATTCCAGATTATAACAGACTAGTTCACAATGAAGGAACTGATACCACACAGTTACGGCAGGAGGTCAACATTTTTCTTCCATTATTGTTTCATACAAACACAGCAAGAATTAAAATACTGATTTATAATTGTAGGTGGTTGCTGCTGTTCAGGAAGCAACAAAATTGGCTAGCTCATTATCCTTCACTGCGGGTGGTGGTACTCTTTCAAGAAGTTTAAGTTCTGCAGGAGAACGACATAGCGAGGCCTATGTTCCACCTGCTCTTTGTGTTCCTCGAAGAGCTGAAACATTCGCGGGTTTTGATCACAATAAAGTAAATACATAATATTCCTGTAATTAAATCTAATATACTTAATCGTCTTTCTTTTTTTATTTAGGAAAAATATCCGTTGAGAGAGTCACCCGCTATTCATTCTTTGGTATCTCTTCCAAAAGTAGGTGAATTTCTGAAAGAAAGTTCGGACGAAAAAGATAACCCAGACTCAGATGTAAATAAAGATCAACAATGGGCGGCAATTCGTTTGTCTCATCATGTTTATACGTTGGCTTGTATAATTAGTAATCAGATGACGACGATCGACAGCTTGCAGGCACAATTAGCCGCGTGCAAAGAAGGGAGTATGGGTAAATTGAATAATAGACCTAACCCAAATCGTCAACTAGAAGAATTACGCAATTTACAAGATCAGTTGAGTCGAGAGAAAGCAGCTTTTCGAGCTGAGTCTCAACAAGAGCAAAAACAATTGGAAGAAGAGCGAGCCGAATTAGCAAGACAACGGGAACAACTGGCAGCAGAACAGAGAGACGTGACACAGCAACGAGATCAATTATACCGACGACTGGAAGCGTTGGAACGGCAAGGAGTGACACTGGTTACAGGTACCGCACCTAGCTCAGCGTCCATTCATTTATCTCACATGACACAGGGAAATGATACGGTTCAGTCAAGGAAATCACAACCAGATGCTAAACGGATACCATTAAATTTAATTAGCGCTACTAACCAGCAGAAAGTGCAAAGTAATCTTCCAGTTAAACAACAGTTGCCTTTAAAACTTGCCAGTGGAAGCAACAATAATACTAGGTATCATAATGTATTGATATACATAACATATGACGACTAATATTAAGAAATATTCTAATAACCCCTTTTTTATCTCATTTAAAGTAGGAGTGGAAGTACAAGCAACAATAGTCCAGATCGGCATTCGCGGACAGGAAGTAGTCCAGCAATTGTAACTGGCTCTACATACTCCTCACCGGAATTAGGCAATAATCACGCTGGTGTGAGTCAAACTCATTCTTCCAATCGTTCGCTTCGAATCACACGATCACCTCCAGAGTATTCGCATCAACAGCAACATCAACGAACTGAACAGCAACAGCCTTTAGAAGAGGAAGTAATTTTTTTCTGACGACTCTTTCGTTTTGGTCGAAAGCATTCTCGATCTTCTCGTCCTGCGACTGGCGAGGCAACCCCGACTTCTACGCTAACTCCCTCCCGAAATCAATCAAAAGATGCTCAACCTAGAAGTCGTGTAAAGTCATTTTGACTTTCAACATTTTCTCGGTAAGAACCTTTAATTATTTCTCTCATAGATGGCCGTTCCTTCCAATTTTTCTTTCTTCTCCTTCTGTTTATACGTAGCTTTACTCCCGTATTTTCTTCTTCCTCGCCTCTTCCTTGTTCGTATTTCCATATTTTATCTTTTTCTGTCTTGATAACAGTTTTATTTCTATTGTATATTTAAATGCAACATAGTACATAAGCGATGCATTTATCGAGTCCATAACAATGGCGTGACTGTCAATAAGAAAACATACATATTATTCTCGATAAATTGATAAAAGATAACGTTACTTTCCAACTGCTACCGAGGGCAATAATATAATTTTTATGCAAAGTCTCACTGAACCTACTATTAAAATGAAAAACATAATTATAACTTATGTGGACAAATAAAAGAAGGTAACAATTAATGCTCAGAAATATTCATGAGAGAGAAAAAAGAAGTATTAAAAGGGTTGGCTTAATCAGATAGATCAGCCGATCTTGTTGAATCCTTGCTCGTTATGTTATTAACCTGTTAACCGGGGAAGACGAGTTAATTCGTTGTTTGCTGATAATGCAATTACCAACAGATTTTTGCCTTTAATAATATTGTTATACTCATACATTCAAAAATAAATTCATGGTAGTAGCATAGATAGTTACGTATGGTAAGATGCAAGTTAGGCTTCTTTTAGTTAAAAGGAAGTGTATTGGAAAAATGTCCTACCATCCGCTTTATTTGTCCATATTCTTTATGTCCAGAAGCAGGAGTTTCTAGGTTTAACTTGATTCTGTTTCTTTACGATCAATTTGGATTTTCCTACATACTCCTTGGATTCTCCCTGATTCTCCCTATGATCTCCCTGCCTCTTCCAGCTTTCACAGCTGTCCTGATTCTCTTAGCTCTACCTTGAATCTCCTTATATTTTCTCAAGACCAAAGGCAAGTGATGGGAGGCTTCTCCCCCTCACACTTATCCGTAACTAAGAGAAGCTTATGTTGCAGTGTACAAGACAAATGAACTCTTCTTCGCTCACTTTTTATCACATTTGCGAGAGGGAGATAACTCTTGTCCTGCTTGAAGAATAATCCAGTTAACAGGTTAAGCCGACTGACAGTTTTAGAGACATGATTTTAGATGAATCTTTTAAGCAAATCTGTTACTGCTTGCTGAAAAAAAGGCAAGGTAGAGAAATACATTATATTAGCATTGCATATACATGGATGTGTATATATATATACTTTTTTCATGACATATGTATGACCTTACTTGTACGTATGCTGAAAAACGCGCGGAAGTATATATGCGTGCGTGCGAATGCGATTTAATGAATGTACGTGTACGTATACGTGTACGTGTACAGTTTCGTTTTATTAAAAAAAAAAATGTACGCGTATGCTCCTGTAGATGTGTATGCATGTACGTGTTACGAATACGTGAATGAGCGCGTTATTCTTATACCATTTACTCTAAAAGTATTTTAATACGTGCTAAAACGACGGATAAGATTTATTATTAACAATAATGAATTATTGTTATCGTGTGCCAAGTCACAGATCGATGATGATTTTCTGCTATCATTATATCATTCCTCTTGATGGAAGTAATCGTTTTAATTTGATCAAACGAACAGCGATCCAAATAATGTTTTATATTTGATATTTTGCTTCGAGATTATTCACTGCCATTGTCGTTACTATTATGTAATCATTTTTCTTCCTTTTTTTTAATTATCTACAAATTATTTTATTTATTGCATCGCGTGAGATCATTAATAATTGTAATAATCCTTGATATCGTCAGAAATGTTTTATTTATACGAGGCTTTTTTTCAGTGAAAAAATATTTAGAGTATTTTATGAAAATGGAATCCGTTTCAAAGAAAATATAAAAAAAAAGAAGAATGATCATACTGCACGTTTAAAATTAATTTTAATTACGTTATCTGTTAACCGTTAAGGTGAACATTTTATTTGAAATTGAAATATGTTGAATATTGAAAGCGTGATTCTAGAATGTAGATTGTTATTTTAAAATCAGAATTTATGTTTTAATACGTATATGCGCGTCAATGTCGTGCATATTTGCCTCACAAGATGCTGTAGCGTGCAATATGATCTAATAAAGGGCAGCGTCGTCGAGGCACGATGTTAAAACATGTGACTAATTAATTTATCTTCATAAGGAAACATAAATAATGCTATAAATTTGTCTCAATCAATCGTGGTGACAATAGTTCTTAAAAAGAGTATTTCCAATAAGATGTAAAGCGTGAGAGCAAGAAAAAAACATAACAAGTTCTTACAAGTCTATTACTAAAATGCCGAGTATATATCAGCTCATAAATGATATTGTATTAATTTGTTAATAGCCTTTATGGATGAGTGTTCGACTTCATTTCAAGAACACTTGATACGAATGAAAATATCCTTAACATTATAAGAAAAAAACATGAAACATATATGAAGAGTAAGTTTTAACGCTAAAATATAATTCCAAAAAATCATTCCAGATAGATATTTAAATATAAATAATATACACACATACTAAAAAGGAAAAAAGGGATGTATTCTTTATATGCATTAAAAATGTTGCACTAAGTCAAAAATGTAGCCTGATACCATTGAAGTTTATTGTTACTGAATACTATCCTTATGCAATGAAGTCGCACACCATCTTCAGGGTAATGCGAGGAATCAAATTGGAATAACAACTAAGGAGTAGTGCGGCGGCCTACATGCGTCTGGGTGGCATCCAGAATGTTTGATGTCACAGGACAGCATAAGTTTAAGAAAGGATATAAAGAATTATTAGCAACGCGGTTTTCCACGTTTTAGTGAATCTTTACGTCCCTGATGCTCATGGGAAGTATTTTTGTACGTTTACTCTGTACCTACTATTTTACTCTAAAATTATATCTACTGTTATCATTGTGATACTCGCTACTGCGATCGTCTTTGGAAAATGTTAATGTAAAATTATATCTAAAATAAGTGGACGTGTATTTGTTTTAAGGCGCGTTCACTCGATGCATCAGCATTAATTCTCTTCAAGTTGAACGGTTTCAAAATGAGAGCCGTTATATACTAATATTAATTGTTATTATTGTAGGAAATCGAGTTTATGAAATCGGGAATTTAACACTAAATATATTTAACGAAACACACAGGCTCGCAACTCACTTGTTATACGTGTACATTCTACCTCTTTTTTTCATTGCTTTCTTTTTATTCGTTACTTACTTTTTCTATTGTCTACCCGACCCATCCAACCAAAGTCACTATACATATGCTCGTTCATTCGCTATGGAGGTCAGAGGTACCATACTACATAACACTATGTATTTCTCACCATCCAATTCATAAAGCTAAAAACATTTGGTACTTTAGTCATATAATCTGCAATCCATAGCGTGGTGCTCTGTGCCTCTGCAGTTGCGACAATTTAATACTTTGATTGTACTTAACACTCTCATTGTATTAGTCAGAATACTTAATTGTGCCTATTAGACATTCTTATAGATACTTAACAAAGTTATTTATAACCGGGTAAGTAGGTCTGCTGTGCATGCAATTAATTATGAAACTCTTGATGGGATTCATGCATTTTAGGTAACAATGAAAGTGTTAAATACTCTTCATTATTCCTTCAAATTTCCATTCCATAAGATCACCTTTTTACTACTCCTTTATGATTGTATTGCCTGGAAATATAAATACATCAGTTTACTTTATAAACAGATGCAACATTTAGGAGAATTATTTTTATTTTATAATTACCTTTATAATCAAACAATTGTTCAGTAGCTTTCAAAAATATTATTGCCTTTTGATTTATTTTACATTGCTACACAGTGCCCTCGCTAATGGGTTGAAGAGTAACTCCAACTTTGTATTATTTACTTGAATGATGTGTCAAAATTATCGTTTACTCGCTATAACGCTAAATGCGTCTATTTTGCAACAAATGCACGTCGTAAGCTCCTATTTTAATAAACCGTTACTAAATGAAATAATTTTTCCGTAAGACGATCACGCTGAAGTTGATCTATTACTTGACAGAACTAAACAAGTATTTACGAGTATTTTTCTTCCTGTTTCAATTCTATATATAAATATATACACACTGATATGTGATTTACATTCCTTAACGTTTATATACACATGTGCTACATTTTTCGATTGATACGTTAAATCATTAATCACATAAAGAAATAATATCTATTTATTATAAATGTACATACAACTGTTATTGTAATAAAGAAGAACGTGAGGGAAATGTACGATTATGTTAATGTTACGTGATATTTCTCTTCTGTTTATTATATTTACTTACAAAAATTCTTTTTGCATTTACAAATTTTTATCCTATCATTTTTTATTTAATATGGCTTAGTCCTATGCTGGCGTTCGCGTCCTTTGCCAGTACCAATTTTCGCCACCAGTTTATGGCTAGAATTTTGTTCAATACTCGTTTCCGTTTGCCTCCAAATATTTATAAGTGCTCCTTCGCCTACTGTTATTAACGAACCACTCTGTAATTTATATTAAAATGTTAGCTTCTTCTATTTATATGTATATGCTAAACAATGCCATTCGATTTACAATTGTACCTTTTCATGTAACCAACTATCGCGTACAATTTGTTTATTTCCCATCATGTTGTGAGACACTTCTAATCGGTCATTTATGATATTCAAAGATCTTAAATTATCCCTACAAAAAATTTGTAAGATAAAAATAATTTCAAATATATGGAATAAAATCAGTAATAGTTATGATGATGATTGTGTTAGATTGTAAGTAATTTACCCTTTGATATTGCTGAAACCTGCTAGTAGGAATGGTTGTTCAAGTGTATTTGAAGCATGGCATCTGACTACATAACAGTTATCTGGATCATCATTCTAAAATAATAATTTAAATCATACATGATTTAATTATTTAGAAATATTTCATACTACTAATTTACTCTTCACTTGTTAAGTTTATTTTTCTTATAAATATCTGAGGGCTGACCTGTGAAATTGCTAAATTAAGACGTTCAAATTTAGCATATGGAGTTGCTCCATCACAATCCCAAAGTTGTAGTGAATGTGTATGAGTTGTGCACCAAAGTTTATCATCATTCAACCAGCCTATCCTATCCTTTCATTTAAAAGATATGATTAGTGATTATATCACTAAAGTTTTATTATACAAAGATTAATGTTCCATCAAGAATATTAGCTCACCACGGATGATTCAGTGTTCAAGGAATAAGTTAGGGCAGAATCTTCTGATGGCTGTGTAAGATCAAAGATATTAATCAATCCATCTGTACTACCAGATGCTAAGATATCCTGTTTACTAGGATGAAATGCCAAAGAAGTCACATCTTCCAAGTGAGATTCCCAGTACCCACCAAGGAGATTATTTTTATCATCTAACTTTGAATTAGAATGTCTTATATCCCAAAATAAGATAAATGCATCCCCTCCAATATGTTCAGAACCACCTGCTATAAGTCTTTCGTCCCTGCTTATATCAAAACTACAAAGAGGTTTCGTTTTTCCATCTTCTGTACTATCTAAAAATAAATGTATTTTAACTAGTATTTATTAAATACTATAACCATGTAAATAATAATGAATTTAATTTCATAAATACATTTATCACTTTTTTTTCCTTAATGTATACCTTTAAACTCTGCAATAACCTTTCCCTTAGCACGCAAATCGCATGCTGTAATTAGTCCATCATTTGTTGCTATATAAAAAATATTTCTAGAAGTTGGACTAAATCGAATCCCAACAATAGGTGCTTTATTGTGACTTAAAGTAATGGTCTGACTTATACTTTCCCCAACAGAATATATTATACACGTGCGGTTAGACAAAGCTGTACCAATCCTAAATTCTGGATCACTGTATATAAAAATCGTCTTATAAAATATGTTAAAAACGCTAAATTATGGAACAATTTACATCACATTCAAAAAGGAGGGAAAATTACATTGAGCTACTTAGATGCATCCAGTAACTTTGAATTGATATAAATTAAAGAATGTGATGCAGTTTTAAAAAAGATTTAATGTAAAATATTCTTTGAAAAAATTTCAAGATTTACCTTTGTGTTCCACAGATAGCAAGAATATAACTACGACGAGATACTGCTTCTTCTATACACGATACTAATTCGCTTTTTCTTTTAACATTTCTGTTGTCATCGGGTTTTCTCGTACTATGTTCAACGCTCAATCTCTTCAAAGATTCAACTATTTTAGCCATACTGATCGTTTTTTACAATTTCGAGGAAAATACTACAAAATTAAGGTTAATATCACGTCCGGAATGCAGCCATACGTCTCCCTATATACATAAATATAAAGTATTTGTCACTTGAAACGATATTAAAGCTTTCACATATTTTATTTCAAACTTCTTTTCTAGTACATCAAATCACTTAATACAGATTCTTTTACCTTAATTATGCGTTTTATCAGATTGCACACAAAACTTTTAAGACGCTATTTTTTTCAAAACATTGATACAGTCAGGTACATTCAATAAACCTCTGAACTTATCCGGTTGGTAAGGTTAAAACATTATACTACCTTATCAACAGGCAGCACTGCCGATGTTCTACCTCGATTAAAAATTGAAATAAAAAAATAGTTTTTTCATAACATACGTATATGTATGTTATGAAATTTCTGTTAATATGATATAATATACATTCCAATAAATAAATTATAGTTTTCTCTTTTTTATTATCATAATTATTTACAAAAATTATATTAAATAGGTTCAAGGGATTTCTTCTCATAAAAATGAGGAGCTAATTCTAATAACCATTCTGGTTGTATCACAGTTATGTCCTTCATATACGTTTTGTTTGTTTGCAAAACTTCACAGAAAAGCAACCTTAAAAAATAAATATTACGTTAGTTTAATAAAAATATAAACATTAAAAATACTGAATTTCATATGTAATATATACCACTGAGGTTGTTGTAGCGTATACAAACAACTGTTTGGATGTATGTACAAATCTTTATTACCGCGTACTGTTTTATATACTCCAGTATAATGTAAGTATGCTGCTTTTGGAAAAAGACCAGCTGTTAGGCATTTTAATATCTGTTGTACATTTCCTTTAGAATTCAAAAAAGATTATTATTATTAAATGTTATCCCGTCATATACGATATCGCAGTATCCTTAGCCTTACCATTACAAGAAATCAATGGTATATCCAGTCGTCTCATCATATGATGCATTTGCGTTCGAATTTCAGTAGCCCTTCTCAATGCCTTATGGTTAAGAAACTGTTTCTGACACCAACTTGGTGTTTTATTTTTCTCATAAGCAGTATATACATTAAGTAACGATAATAAATCTCCCTCTTCGACCTCGAATTTTCTATGCGCTATTCTTGCTTTTATAGCAGCTTGACCTCCAGCCGGTCTTATAAATACATTTTGTACCTGAAGCATGGCTAGAATCGTCGATAGTTCTTCGGAACATTCCATTTCTCCTATGTATGAAACAAGTTTTTTAATAGTCCTATAGTACAGTACAAATTATTAAATTGAACCCTTTTTATAAGATTACCTGATACTATAAGGGATTTCGCTAAAACGGGTTCCAAAGGCATTTCGGCCATTGTCAGACCTAACGGTGCGGTTAATTCTCCATTACTATCAATCGCACCTAACGCATAAAGTAATTCTAATCCTGTGAGAAGGTTTTTGCTTGGTGGTGCGGAAGGGAAGTTGAATCTCAGAACATTATCAATGCCCAAAGCCTTTAATTGTAAGATAGCTGGCGCTAGGTCTGAACGTTGCATTTCTGGTGGCGTAGATTCAAACAATTCAGAATACGCTTGTTCCGTATATAATCTATGTAAACATTAAACTTAAAAATGTACTTATTATACTTTAATTCTTTGTAGTTCATATGTTATGCAGAAGTATAATATAGGCTTTCTTTGAAATGAGAAAAGTAGGAAGGATTCAAGGAAGTTCTAGAGAGAGCTGAAAAAAGTCAACAAGCTCTAAAGAAAACTAAGAAAATCAGAAGAACTAGGGAGAACAGGAAAGAGTTAAAAACAGCTTAAATCTACACTAAGGGAAGTCTGAATTCCACGTGGCCATACATTAGATTAAGTTTATTAAATTATTTACCTATATGCTTTCCCTGTTCGAACACGTCCTGCTCGACCAGCTCGTTGATCAGCAGACGCTTTTGATACAGGAACAATTACTAGGGAATTCGTCTGGGTTTCCACCTCATACCAAGGTATTTTAACGAAACCGCCATCGATTACTAAATTAAAATTTTACTGTTAATAAACCGCTATAATTATATATTTAATAAATAATAAAATTGCATATAAAAAACTATTTCTTTTCTTTACCGTAAACGATATTTGGAATAGTGATCGACGTTTCTGCGATGTTTGTCGCTACGATTACTTTACGAGTGTCTTTGGCAGCCCTCCAAAATACTTTTAGTTGTTCTGAGTTTGGAAGGGATCCGTACATAGCGAGAGGTAAAAGTTTCTCTGAAAAAGAACAACACAATGACAGAGATAATCTTAAACCTTAATCGGTTATGTAACAATGAAGTAGCCAGCTAGTGCATCATTTCAACTCCTACTTACGCTTGCCTTCTTTTATAAGCTTTGCATGCTCTGATAAAAGAGAAACTGCTTGATCTACTTCGTCTAAACCCGTAAGAAATGCTAAAATATCGCCGGATTCTTCGGTTTCGTGAATTTTCAATGCGGTATCCACAACACTAGTTACGTAATTTGCTACCGGCTCTGAAAAGCATACAGATGTTACAATTAAATTTGATACGCAATTATATACTGTATTTTAAACTACATACTCGACACACCCTGTATATATCACATGCATACCTTTAACATAAAAAATATCAACTGGATAAAGTCTTCCCTCAACAGTCAGTATCAGTGCAGTATCTTTCGTCGAATCTTTTGTAGTATTTGTATTAAAAAAGTCTCTCAGTTGTTCTGCGTCAACCGTAGCAGAGCAAACAACGATTCGTAAGCGTTTTCGTTTCTAAAATGATAAAACAGTTTCTGTTTAATATGAAACATAAATTTCTCCTTGTATCTTAGTGCATTTATAATTGTCAATTTACCCGAATTATTTTTTTTAAAAGACCCATAATTATGTCAGTAAGAAGGGTCCTTTCGTGTACCTCATCCACGACGATGACCGAGTAACTGGTCAATAACGGATCACTCATTAATTCTCGGAGTAAAATTCCTTCCGTCATGTACTACGAATTAAAAAATAATTATTCTAGTGCTAGATTACCCTCAGATAAAAATATTGATAAGATATAAACAAATTTCAACATTTGACGGCAGTCATGAAATCAAAGCAACAAACTTCTTTGATTTGCTTGAAAAATACAATAAACGCTAAGAAGTATAATATAGTAGACTCTCGTTATATTGCCGATTAAGGGAGTTTCATTATATGTATTTTCCGTACATTAGTGGTACTCCCACCATCGTAGCGTACGAAAATTCATAAAGACTACTAATTCCGCCCCTAACAATTTCGTTAGTTGATAAACTTAAACATTTCTTGAGGTAAATTCTGTACGATATAATTTTCTTTGTCTCTAGTTGGATACCTTGATTTTTGTCGTTTCATCTGTGCAATTGTCAAAACGAATAGAATAACCAACTTCGGTGCCTAAAATACAATTGCGTTCGTCGGCAACACGATTAGCTAAAGAAGTGGCTGCAACTCTCCTCGGTTCCGTGATGCCGATCATTTTTCCGTCTGCGCACCATCCTGCCTCAAGTAGATACTGTAACCATTACACAAAATGATGATTCAAATAAAATTATTTAAAATATCATTCAAGTTTTCAACGAAATCAGAATATTATAAAAAATAATTTTTATGAAATAAATGACTAATTATATTAAAACTGGTTCAAATATAAGTCCGCTAAAATTTAACATTTGCATAACGTTATGCTAAAAACGTCAAATGAAGATAATTAGTCGAAAGTCATTTGCAAATATCAAACGCCGTAAACGCCTAAATGATAAGAGCTTCCTTTTTAACATGCGATATACAACTCGTAAAACGAAACACCCAGTGTGTCACGTAATATGAAATGCTTAAAACAGTTGAGGCTGAGTTCAGATGAGATTATAATTTTATGATTATAATTACATAATATCTAAGACGATATCCGGAATAGACATTTGTTACTATGGACTGGACAAAGGCCAAGTAAATTAACATCACAAATGATGTAAGTACAGTTTATATTTCACACAAAATTGATTGTTAGTACATTATTAAATGCACTCATCGCGTTTTAAAGTCGCTGCGAAGCTGTACATACCCGAATCAACCTGTCTCCTTTATATTTAATATAATCTTATAATGGAAGAATATTACATGTATCACGTTTTTGCAGTCCAATATTGTATTGATATTAGATTTATTCGAAAGCTCGTTATAACAGCTTATACACGATAACAACCTACCACATAACTCTGGCAAACTTACAAATGCTATAACTAGATAACTTGTAACACTGGGATCACATTAAAATACATAGATAAGGCAAGAATTGTTAATTGTTACAAATGATAAATAGGAAATTACACTTTAACATATTTAGTAATATGTAATAATTATCACATATCAACATATTTTACCCAGCTTATTGTTGTATACTTTAACATAAATTGTACAGTTATACCACATATACATATAATAATATATTATTCATTTAGATAGAAAGTGACTAAATTGAAAGATGCAACAATTTTCATTTTGCTTCTCAAATTGTACTACACATATAAAAATTACACTTAAGAAAAACCCTTAATGTAATGGATAATTACATACCCATTAAAATATGATTCATATGTGTACATTAACCCCTTAAACCAATTAAGTAAATATTAAAGATCACAGTATCATTACTAAAGTATATGAAACAGAGATACAATTAAGACATAGTATATAAATATATTTAACAAAGAATAAAGATTTATTGTATGTTATTAAGTACTTTGAACCAGTATTCATTTCTAATAATCTTTTCTTTCGAAAAGATAATATATAAGCTTACATCTGTTATAATTTTCAAATGATCTGGCAAATTTGTTTGGCAATTATAACTATGATAAAACAGTAATATTATATTAATGCTTCAATATAATACTGTACAATATTTTCAAAGCCAAATTTTAAAAAATTGTAATAAAGCTTAATATTTAAGGGGTTATATACATTTCCTTTATACATCAGTCTGTTATTTATACAAAATACATGCAGAAAAATACAAAATACAAAAAATTTTATCAAGTTTTACAGATAAACAAATTTGCAAATTTCAATGTACAAGACTTATACTGGTTATTGTATATCACCGGTGATGAACAAATACAGAAAACAGGGTCTTCCAAGATTCATACTGTCATCCCTGAATGAAGACATTAGATGAAGATACTTCTTCATCGATAAATGATGATACACCTTGTACATATGTATAGGCCCGCAAAAAATGGAATTCAGTTACATAAACAATTAGAAGTATGATTACATAAGAGGACCATCTTACAAGTTTAATATATTCACGCAAACGATCAAAAAATATCGCCAAAAGTAAGTAATCCATAACTGCATGAAAGTTAACAAATTTCCAGCATAGCACTATTACCCAAAAGGATAAGCTTCTGAATATAGTTGTTTGTCTAATGTAAAGACGTTCTTTACTAATCGATGGTGTTCTATAATCAGTCTCAAGAAGATCCTGGTATAAAGATATATATCGATTCCAGGCAGCACTAGTCAGGAACAAATGGACGGTCATAAGTAATATGTTACGAAGTGCGCCATTTGAAGTTTTTGAAGTTACATTGCCAGGGTCCACAACAGATGAAACAGGAAGTTGGGATAACTTGTCATATCCTCCACGTCTACTTGAATTACGGGCAAGAAACTGATATAGGCCAATAATTAGAGCAACACAACCCAATGCATCGCAAATGCCATCAACGATGTAACCAGTAGAACCAACATCTGATCGTTCACCATCAATATTTGCTCTTTTTCTGGCAACATGGCCATCTAGATCATCTAGCCACGTCCTTGCTTGAAAAAGTATTACGCCTAAGCGTCTGTAAGATAATGAATCACTGGAAACACATTTACCAGCTATCACTGCTACTAAGACATGAAAGCAACTGATTGCGTTGGGTGTTACCCATGTCCAAGAGCTGCTTATGTGTAATAAGTTATCCATAATAGCAGCAAGAGGACTTAGAAGAAAATGATTTGGATGATCAAGCATCAATCCTTTTACAGTCACTGTACACAATGGATTAAAGTCACATGGTATAACTGAAACATATCTGGTAATATTTGGTAGTGGTCTCACAGCATAATTCTGTATTCTAGAATAAAGCAAAAGGTCCATTCCGAGAAAGTATAATGTCAATAATATTAAAAGTGCTAGGAACGACTTGCTTATTAAAGTAGTTGTACCAAACATTTTGTACATGACTTTGGCACTTTCTTACATAAATAAATATACTTCAATCAAGTACTTATACCACAATTTGTAAGTAAGAGCATTACATTTAAGTCTAATATATACTGTTATTGACTTGTAACAGTAATTGCAATAACACACTGTTCTTCTTATATATATTTCTTTGGTTAATTTTTAAAACGCAAAATGCTGAAGAATAAACTTTCTTCATTTATTATTAGTTCGAAACAACTATATTATCGTACATTCTGTATTACCACATGATAACTGATATGTCATAGTCATAAAACACAGTTATTTAACTTTTGATGCATCGCGTGACTCATTTGAAAAGACTACCTTTTTTTATTCAACATTATTATCGGTTCTCCAATATATCGATTCTACGAATGTAATTAATAGTACTTCAAACCAAAACAAGAAATGTAGCGATATTCAGGGGTATCTTGGCGTGGCGCAATTCACGTGGATAAATATAACCTTGTACACTTCAATATTAATATTTCGATGAATTAACTTACTTTTTAATTAAATAATAAAGAAAATAGTTTTGATTATAACTGTTTTAATATTTATAAAAATATAACATTTCTTTCAATCGTACTAAAGTCACATAATATCTCACTTTAAGTGTTTAACTATAAAAGTTGTAATTTCATGACACTACGGATTATAAAACATGGTTGTAAATTGGATTATTAAAAAAAATCTGATATAAAATTGTTATAAATGCTATATTTTATTTATAAGATTATTCCTTCCCTACCATGGAAGTACAATACAATTATTTTTATATGAGCATGTGTACGTGTTATGTATAATATAATGAAAATACTCATGAAAAGATATTGTATATCCATTTTTTTTTAAATTTTAGTTTTTATACATAACTAATAGTTCTTAATTGTCTTTATTCTGTATAAAAATCACATTTATTTCTATATCATAATTAAAATGACATAGATATGCTGTTTAATTTTATATGAAACAGTTTAGTAGATATAATAAAATTTCTTAGAATTATGTTAACTGCTTCAAATCTATTACTTTTTTGTCCCAACAAAAACATAATTCAATAACCATGATTTTAACTGTATGTACGTGTTGGTTTTTAAAAATTAATTTTCAGAACTCTACCACAAATAAGTTTAAGTAAGAACCCTTCTCTCTGTATTAGTAATTTAAAAATTGCAATTTTGTAATTATGTTATTGTTGTAGCCAATAAGTGCTGTTATTATTTGGTATAGAAATTTCCAAAGTATGGATTTTAATCTACTGGTGATTCACATTAAACACTTAAAACTTTTTAATTCAAATAATTAAAACTTTGTAACTTTAAAAACTAATGCACTACAAGCAAATCATAAAAAATTATCATTTCCAAAAATGGGTCTTGATTTATACTTTGGGAATCTCTAATTTAGTATAAACAATTTAATTAAATTAAAATAAATACCTGAGGTAGTTGTGTACTTTTTCCACATCCTGTTTCCCCAATTAAAACTAATGTTTGATATTTTTCCAATAAATAAATAATATGACTTCTGTATTGAAATGTTGGTAAACGTTTACGTTGCATATCAAGCGCAAGAGAATGATGTGCATTATATACAAATTGTGTTGATGAATGGGCATCTATATCTGGTTTATCTTCTTGCCACATACTATCTCCTATATTAAAAATAATTAATCATATGTTTTATTAGTAGATTTAAAGTTACTTTAATTTTTTAAAAAGTTCAATAGGTTATGTTATACAATAATGACATTAATTACAAACAAATGTTACAATAAAATAACTGGACAATAATATTATAAAATTGTTCATATTATAAAGAGAAGTATAATATGAAAAGTTAAAAGGTATAGACTACAAGTTTAAAATAATTATACTTACCGGGTTTGGAGAAAACCGGTTTAGAACTCATTTTGTGAAATTATGTAAATCAAATGACCAGATAAAGTTAATTTTTAAACATATTAATCAAATTGAAACATAAATACATTTAAATATTTATGACATGATTTAAACACTGTACTTGCAACAGAGCTCACTGCACGTGTTGTGTATAATGAATCCTAGAAATTTTTCATTTTCCCTGTAGATGACACTGTATTTCAGTGTGCACATATTTGAAAATATGTGTATAGTTTTTTTTAATTAAAGTAAATTGTTTTTAATTTACTTTAATTTTAAAACGCAGTAACGTGATGTTTCACAACTTTATAATTTTATTCATATATTTATTATAAGTCGAGTCTAATATATTACTATAACATAGAATATTTTCTTTAGGTTTATTTGTACATGAATAGTTTGTAACAATTGTTTTATATTATTGTAAATGATGATTTTACAGAGATGTAACATAAATACATAAAGTTTATAATACCACTAAACATGTTTTGACATAATTTTGTACACTTGTCCTAATTCACAAGTATTTTATTACATGAAAAATAATACACAATTCGATTTGTACGATTGCTGATATTAAGATAATATGTATTACAAACGAAAAAAAAAAGTAAAAGCCAATTATTCGTTTTAAACTGTGTTCAATATTAAAAACGGATTATATTTATAAAGTATATATTAAATTGTTTTCAACTATTTATTATGTTAGTTACACAAAAGTTTCAAATGTTTGATATGTAACTTTTGATTAAAGTTAACATTAAATGTTTTTACTCACCAATAGCTTTGTACATACAATTATGTATTGTCAGGTACTTTGCTAAAAATTACATATGATTAAATCATACATTAACGTGATGAAATAACTATTAAAAAGCACAACATAAATTTTGACAATTAAAGAATAATACATAGTTTTTATTAAACATATTTTAGATTTTTAATCGTAAATTGTTTAAATTCTATATTGCATTAATGTTAACGCACCTGAACACTTGACAACTCATCTAGTTTACTTTTCTTGAAAATTAAATTATACATAAGTCACATATATGTATACATACATAAAACAGGTTGTGGTTGTTGTCAGAATCTACAAATAGAATTTGTTTCTTAACTTTCGCCAGTAAATATTAATAATCACTGGATGACCTTCAATATATTTTAGGAATGTATTTTGATTTACAGAAAAATATTGTTTTTTCTATCTCCAATATGAGGTGTATGTATGTTTATGTCTGTGCATCAGAAACAATGAGAATACCACATGAAATATTTCTCATGTACATTTTTTTCAAGCACCACGCCATCATCTACTTTCACGTATCAGAAATATATTATTTGTAATATTAATTGTATCTTTGTTACTTTGTAAATTTAATACTATGTGAAAATATATATTCATATATACATATATTGTGGGACGTCAGCGTGTAAAACAGAAAACATAAATGGCGATAATTTAAAATAGCAATGTATGATGATGCTGTGGATATATGCAATACTGTTACCGATCAGTCACAAAAGTGATTGTAATAAACGCACAATTATCTGAACACAAGAAGTTATTAACATATAAAGTTTTGTTTTTAATATGTGTTTATAGTAATGATGCACAGATAACAAATTTTTGATGTTCTGACTCTTTAATTAGCTGTTAAAATTGCATCTATGGATTAAGTCTGCAGTAAACATAAAAAATATTAGGCCTTAGTTTCTGTATCTCCATTGGTTTCTGTTTCAGCACACTTTTCATCAAGTTTTGTTTTCTTTTCAGGACTGGCACCATCAGTGGCAGTATCTTCCGTTGCATCATTTAAAGTTGTTGATTTTCTCTTTATACAACAACTATCAACAGGAGCATCTATCAAATGAAACAACATATTAATATAATATTTGTGATTCCCAACTGATATTGTTCAAATTTTAAAATTAATTATTACCTGTAGAATCACCATTTTCTGTTGATTCCACTTCTTTATTCTCTACCTCTTTCTCTTCATTTGAACCGTTTTCTTTGGCTTCTTTGGCTTCTTTGGCATCTCCATTCTCGGATGCCTTTGAATCTTCATCAACTTCCTGAACTACCTCTTTTTTTTCTTCAATTACCTTTTTCTCTGGAGTTGCAGTAACTTTGGTATCCCTAAAAATTAAAATATAAAAATATTTGAATTATATTTTCTATAATTTATGAAGATTTAAGTATCACAAGCAACACAAATATAATAACATATTCTTAATTTAAAGTATGAATGTACCGTTACATACTCATTGTATTTTAAACAGAACACGAAAAAAACATTAAACAATACAGGAATAGATGTATTTAAAATTAGGCTCCACGCGTATATTCTTTTCTTCAGCGAGGTATCGGTTGAAACTTCATGGCTACGGACAAAGATGGAATGACAAGGAAAAGAAATAGAGATAGGACGCCAACTGTGGCGGCACCTACCGATGTTAATATTATCCTGCCTTCGTCTTTCCCTCCTTGCATCCCTCTCCATCAACAGAACACACGTATACGTACGCAACACATACAAAATGTTTCGGCGCGGCAAATCGTAGATGTTCGTGGACCGTAAATATACATCAATGTTACACAAAGATATTTGCTCTTAAACGGTTGAAACTTGAATATACCTAAATATCATCAATTTTTATCGTTACAAAAGTAACGAAAGTATCAAATAAAACAAAATTGCAATGAGTATCTTCAACATCTAGTTGGTAAGGGAGAGCAGATCGATACGTTGTCCATTTTCTTTTTAAGATGATGCGCGTACAATCATCCATCAAATATTTCCACGCTCGTCAATACATACTTAATCAAAATCTTCCTTTGCTTAATATCTCTATAATAATTATAACGCAGTAACAATTAGAAAACGTTTGTACAAAATCCTTGTCCTTAGTTGTTATAATTTCTTTTTTTATAACGTTTCTAAAAACATCAAACGATTTATAGAATGTTACATAATATTTTCATCGTAAAATAAAACAGAATATTAACAGGAAATATATAACTGTGTATCATGCAACATTGCCGTTACATTACTTATTCAAAGCTAGAATAAAAGGGTTAACGATGCCGCCAGAAAAGCGACTCAGCAAGTAGAGCACGTATCATGGCAAAAGCAGGTAAGCCTGAGAACGTAAGGGTGCGTTTAAACTAAACGAGCAAGAGCAGGAGCATTCGTTCGCGCTTGTTTAGTAAAACAAACGACTACCGAACAAACTATTCGGTCACATCGCATAGCTAAATACGAGCAAACGGTCGTAAAGTATAAATCAGTGCAGTACAGAGTGTACGAAAATCGAAATGCAGAATCATTGTGTGATTTTAATTTAACTATTTCATGATTTTATCGTATAAATATAAATAGTAGTAATATAAATGCCAATAAAATCAATAGAGCATTAATAAGGGCCGCGTGTACATCATATCTAATCATAAAATATTCACATAAGATAAGATCAAATTCCCTTGTTCATTATACAGTCTTGTTTGTTGATGTTCCTTAAATAGTATGTTATACTTTACATACAAAAAATTTGAACAAACATGTATACTTTGAATTTCTAATTTAAAAATTTCTTTCATTAAAAAACGAATATAAAACGGTAATAGTTCAATTCACCTTGTAATTTTGGTTGTTCCGTATAAAAAAGCTATTGTATTACATTGCTATGTAATCTCTTTCCGTTACAAACTGCTGCACTGGACGATATTTATCTTCGTTTTCTACAGAATAATTTGTTTCTTTTTCGGTCTAATGCGAACGATAATTAATCTAACTTTATTAGTGTTGATGAAATGATATCATGTTATTATTTTATTTTATTTTAATACAACAATTATTATGTACATGTGGTAAAAATATAATGTTTTGTATTACGCACATGTATAAATAATTATTATGATTTTGTATTATATAGGTAGCCAATTTTCGCTTTTTTAATATAAAATTTAAATTATTATTATATTGTACGCATTTTTTATTTCTGTATCGAATTATCGTTTGAATGCCGCTAGTGTGTGATTGTTTGAATACTCAGTATGATGAATTGAATGGCGCCAAGTTGAATTATATCTGAATTGTGTTGGTTCAATTCACATCGAATTGAAACAATCGTGTCAAATTGAATCGTACGGAATTAAAATTTGTCGGACTGAATCATTCTGAATTGGATCACATGAAATTGAACCCCGCTGAATCAATTCATACTAAATTAAAACGAGTTGAATTGAATCGTACTAAATTGAATCACATAAAATTGTAATTCGTTGGGTCAATTCGTATTAAATTGAAACTATGTAAATTGAATTTAATACGTATTAAATTGTATCGAATTGAATCACGTGGAATAGACACGCGTCAAATTCAATCATGTTGAGTCAAATCGTGTTAAATCTAATTTTGAGTTGTATCGCGTCAGATTCTACATTGCAGAGAACGCTACAAATAAGTGTTCTCATTAATATTGAGTCTTCACTGAGCGAACGAACTCGAATAAATATCATTGAACAAGTGAGCAAACACCGTTCGTTAGTTGGCTACACAAGCACCGATGAATATTTCCCGCCTGCTCTTCCACGCTCGTTCGCTCGGTAGGTGTCTACTATAGAGCATTCGTTCATAAACAATCACCGAACAGGCAAAGAATGCTCGTTTCTGTTCGAACGTTGCAGAAGTGGGGGAAGAACGAGCATTCGCTCGCTCAGTTTAAACGCACCCTAACGCGTCTTACGAATCAAGCTGAGAATATCGCGTAGAGAGGGCATCCCCTCCCCCTAGCCCCTCAGTTATCCCTTTCTCGTGGCCGTGTACAAAACTACGTATACTTTCAAAAAAGTATAACGATCAATTATAACAGTTACACAAAAAAAGGAAGAACAAAACATAAAATTAATGATAATTAAGAGAAACAAGGTAACGCTTTTAAGCCCGCCGTTACTCGGTAATGAACGCATAACAGAAGAAGCGTGCGATTTTCTTGCGTTATAGATCAATAAGAGATATTCGAAAATACTCACTTAGTTTCTGTATCCGCCATGCTGATCGATTTATTTCTGTGGTCGATAATACACTCAAATAACAAAACGCACTTAATAAAGACCTGCGTTTTCTACGCACCGGTAAGCACACGTACAATTCTGGTATCACCACTGCCGCGTAGTCGCGTACCGACGCGCAAATGGCAGAGAGACTCGCACACTGATTCGCTCGAGACCGGAGTTACTCGGCCCGGCCGGCAGGCCGGCGGCCTTCAAACACTTTTCTTTCCCGCTCGTTTACAGATGGCGCCCGAGTCGATCCTTCGATATATTATTCCTCACAAATACGATTTTCGAACGACGAAAAAATATTCATAAGACAGCTTTATGCGAAATCAATATCTTTCATATTCCTATACATAAAAAATTAATCGCCGATATTTCTTAATCTCAATTTATTACTCAATAAAAAGAACGCACATAAAGTTGGCGCTGTATTTTAATCGTAAATACGACGAGATTCAAGATACCGTCTCATAAAACTATATTAAGAGTTCAACGAATCATTGATGTATGAAATACATTTGTATATTATTTCTGTTTCTTTTAAGTGAGAAATATTGCAATATCTTTGATTAAAACTATTAATTGTTATAAAATTCAAGGTATGTAGTTGTAGCTTCACTACTATTACTTTGTTAATCCCCCTCCAGGTGACTGTATTGACCAATTGAATCCTGTCTTACGAAACTCATAAAAAATCCCCGCGCTTCCGGCGCTGGTAACGTATTGTTTGAGGAACTCGTGTTTTGTTCCGCGTTACCTTGAAAGCAGTCATTATTGAATTCTATGTACGATTTAAGGCGTTGTTTGGGTTCTAATAAAATTTTTGCGTATAATTAGGGTTATATACTCAATACAAATGGAAACAGGGTACGGAAAGTTCTAGAAGTTTCGCGCATGGCCCCGTTTCCGGTGTATATTAAAAGGTGCGCGATGCTTTCAGGTTGATCCACGCACCCGACCGAAAGGCTCCACTGCATTTACGTCCATGTTACAGGTTGCCTTTATCACGAAACAGTAAAACATCGTTTTTCCTTTATGCAACAATACCGTTTCTTTGTTTCTTTGGCCTGACGAAAATAATGTCTCGCAATAGAGGTAGGGCCAATGTATCCTGTGAAATGTTATTCTGGTACACGATTAATTAAGTTTACTATCTTTTTACAGTTTTTATTTTAGTAGAGAACATATACACTAAAAGAAGACGGTATCATAACTTTATAAGAGGGAAAGTAGATATCGAATGCGTTTCTAAAATTTCTTACATCACGGCGTAGAAAGTCCGGGCACAACAGGTCTTTCTGTAATCTTGTCAATGTTTTGTAATAATTTCGAAAACACAGAGGAAACGTTTACAAACTGTTCCTACATATGTTGAAGAATGTTATAGATTGGTTAGGAATTTTCGTATTCGCGAAAAACATGCAAACGCGTCAATTTAGTCGGTTCAAAAATATATTTTTTGCCCTACAGTATATGCCACGTGCCAGAGGTCTACGTAAGCACGAAGATAACACCGAGCAGCTGCTTATGTACGGTGCAGGTGAAGACAAGTAACGCAGATGCTTCTTTTCAAATATGCTTTACAATAAAACACATCGACATCTAAGCAAATTGAGTCCAGATTTCGTTGAAACTTTCCATTAGAAAGATGATCCACTTGATCTATTTATCACACGACATTCATGAAGGAACAACAACGTGTGTATATATTTTGCCCTTCTTCATGTACACAAACGTGAATGAAATGTATGAATGTCGTTCTGTTTATGTATTGTTTTTTCTTTTAGTTGATATGCGATACAGAGCTTCCGTAACGTTTCAAAATACATATTTTAGCGTTGAAGGTAATCAGGTATTCAGTTTAACTCGATAAAATTAAATTTCGTTTTAGTGGGTCAGTGGAAGTGTTCAGCCACAAGCTATTTCGATGACAGTAACCTATATTTCCACCGACTTTGCAGTGTCAAACTAAAGATAGCATCACGCATCTAAATTTTCATTTCGCTGGACTAAATTCCCACTTTTCTCGCGTCGCGTTGCTATTCACCATAGCCTTAATAGTGTTGCGTGTGTTCCTTTACTTTTGCGCGTTAGAAAGTGCCGGGGAAAGTAATACATCAAACAAACAGGTTAAAGAAACATAAGAACTGGTATATAAATACATTTAAGGATAACAGTCTTAAAGCATTAATATATGATTAGAATTATTTTAAATAATACGATGTTCGATTCCGAAGATATGAGAGCCCTCAGAAGATGGATATTTCTGGCTGATCATTTTCACTCGTAATTAAAACGTCGTTTTACGCAAGTTTCAAAGCTGTATTATATTTTCTACGCAAAGAGTATATAACAAACTTTTATCTCAGAGTACATAACAAACTTTTTATATTTTCCTGGCGTAGCTGGGTTTAAATAAACCTGTAATTGTCATGCGTGGGTTAATATTATGTCCTTTACAGATTACCAAAGTTTTTGAAAGAACTGTTTGTAAAATAATGCAAGTAAAGAGACGATTCTACTTTCCTTCGACAAACTGGCACACCGCTTTCAGCTTCAGGTCATGGAATCAATAGAGCGAGTGGTCGCGCGCATCCCATAGGGTAGAAACAAACTAAAGTTAATACAAGAAACACATTCATTGCATATGGCGTATGCAAGATCTACACACAAAAGTACAGTGTGTATCCAAAAAGGCCTGACCTGCCCGTACCTTTTTGACTCGATCATAACCGGTTCGTTCCTGTCTTCCATCAACTCTACCTATAGTAGCTTTTTCGACCGTATCCGCTGCTCTAAAATTGCGCTTATATGCCTATCTACAGTTAGAAACTAATCGCTAAAGGATTATCACAGGTCAGCGAGTGTTCAACCTTCCGTGCGCATAGCACGGTTCAATACCATACTACAAAACGGATCGATTATTATTAATAGCAATGAAACCACCAAATTAATGATAAACTCAACACCGGATTAATTTCTAACAAAGTAACCATGAGATAAAGTTTCTTTAAAATAACGAAGCGACGCCGTAACCTTTAAATTCGATGATTCATAAACTCAGAGTAACTAGATTACATTTTTTTTTATTACTAAATCTTATAACAGTAACTTCTAAAAATTAGTTTTAAAATGATCATTGGCGCGAATGTGATCTGGCCACTTGTATAAAATTTAATTAATACAATACAATACTTTTAATACAAAAAGTACGTTAAAATTTAGTACTGAGGGACACTTCACACTCTTAGCAAAGCTAGGGGATCTAGCCAATCGCAGATAAACATCCTAATTACGCCAATGAATCAAACTATAAATATAGGTGTGTTTTTTTCTCTTAATGACGTCAGAGGATCACATCGAAACCGGACAGGGTAGTACAGTAATTTTCAAAACGTGGTCCCCGATTTATCGAAACTGAGATTTTGAAACTACGAAATTTTGGATATTAGGACTTCAGCACATTGCAATTTTAGTACTTTGAGATCTTGACATTTTGGGACACCACAACTTTAGGAATTTGAAATTTCGGAACTTTAAAATTTTACATTGTCGATACTCCAGATTTCCAACACTCTGGAACTTTTAAATTTTTTATTTTTGAAACTTGGAGATTTAGGTACTTTTGAAACATTTAACTTTGAACAATAATGTCACATATAAGCGAGTTGCGAAAAATGACCGTTTTTGAAAACACTTTTTAACCTATAAGTTTCTGAAGTTCTGAATAGTACAGAAATATTTTAAGATCTAATATGAAAACCTTGACGACGTTGAAGGAAATAACAGGATAATTTGAATTCAAAGTACATGAACGCTTTCGTCCGGTGGCAGCACCTGCCGAGGACACCGCTGAACGATTCTGTGCTACATCTGTCGGCGGTAAGTCGAAGCAGGAGCCGTTTGGTGCAGTACAGTAGCTCTCTCGCTTCGTGGAGCGGCACTTCGTCATTTTCGCATCCGTGCGAAATCCCAAACGAACTCGCGAGCGGAGAGAGCCGCGTCGCCATCTTTAGGAACGGTACCGACTGTCTCCGCTACCCGCCGCCTGCTTCGGTTTTAACAGCTTCAAAAGTCAATCCGCGAATACGGTAAAACATTTAGTGTGTTCAGTGCGAGGTACCGCGTACATTGTTTCTTGTCGCGCGAAGACACAATGCACGATTGTTCGCGATGTTCATTTAACACGTCCGAGTCGAAAGTTTAGTGTGGTGAGTGCCGTGTACGGTACAGCAGACGACAGTTTCGCTAGCTGTCCGAAGGGTTGAGAGCGATCGAACACCGACATTCTCTCGCCCTTCTCCGAAACCATCATCCACCGATCAGTGTTTCAGTGTGTCCAACGGAATACGTCAACGGGAGTGCGTACGAGTTCAAGCAGAAATAAAAAGAGAAGGATAAGAAAAGGAAAGAAAGACTGAGACGGCTCTAGTGGACGGCAACGACGGGCTAGTACAATTGACAGGGAAGATGGCGCGAGGTGCGGACGAGAATTAATGCTGACCCATTTTTCCGCGCGAAATCGCTTTTGTCGTGCGATCAAGGGACCACCTAAACATTCGATCAGTTGGTTCCTGTTACGTGAACCTAACTGAAAACGAAATTAAAAGAGAAACAAAAGAGAAAATCTAACGTGCGGTGCGCGTGTGTGCCCCGTTCTCGCGTAAGTGTTAGTGCCCTCTTGCAGAGTGTGTATATAGGTCCCTTGTAGGGCTAACATTGACAGATTGTAGGTCATCAGAGAAAGATCAAAGTACACATACGTGGAGCACGTAGCAAAAATTCTGAGGAGGCCGGAGTTCGGCGGGGCCTCAGGCTCGGCTACGGTACAGGATAAACGAAAACGAAGACGCAGTCTTCTGGAACTTCTTGAGCTGCGTAGAGCCCTGGCCGGCTCGGGTACCAGCGCGGCTGCTAAGATGGGCAACAATGCCGCGACCGCGAACAAAAAGGTTGACGCTGCCGAGAGCGTCAAGGAGTTTCTTGACAAGGCGAAGAAAGAGTTCGAGGACAAGTGGAAGAAGAACCCGACGAACACGGCTGGTCTCGATGACTTCGAACGGATCAAGACCCTGGGCACCGGCTCGTTCGGTCGTGTCATGATAGTGCAACACAAACCGACCAAAGAATATTACGCCATGAAGATCCTCGACAAACAGAAAGTCGTGAAACTTAAGCAGGTCGAGCACACGCTGAACGAGAAAAGGATACTGCAAGCGATCAGCTTCCCGTTTCTGGTCTCGTTGCGGTTTCACTTCAAGGATAACTCGTACCTTTACATGGTTCTCGAATACGTGCCAGGAGGTGAGATGTTTAGTCATCTGAGAAAGGTTGGTCGTTTCTCTGAACCTCACTCGCGCTTTTACGCGGCACAAATCGTACTAGCGTTCGAATACCTCCACTACCTCGACTTAATCTATAGGGACCTGAAGCCGGAGAATCTGTTGATCGATTCCCAGGGTTACCTGAAAGTTACCGATTTCGGTTTCGCCAAGAGGGTACAGGGCAGAACATGGACCTTGTGCGGCACACCTGAATACCTGGCACCAGAGATAATTCTCAGCAAAGGTTATAATAAGGCTGTTGATTGGTGGGCGCTAGGCGTGCTAGTTTACGAGATGGCCGCCGGTTATCCGCCATTTTTCGCTGATCAACCGATACAGATCTACGAGAAAATCGTGAACGGTAAACCACGGTTTCCTTCTCATTTCGGTTCCGACTTGAAAGACTTGCTGCGTAACTTATTGCAAGTCGACTTGACCAAGAGGTACGGCAATCTGAAGGCCGGCGTGAACGATATCAAGGGTCACAAGTGGTTCGCCAGTACCGATTGGATAGCAGTCTTCCAAAAGAAAATAGAAGCGCCGTTTATACCGAAGTGCAAAGGTCCTGGAGACACGAGCAACTTCGACGACTACGAGGAGGAGACGCTCAGGATTTCGTTGACGGAGAAGTGCGCCAAGGAATTCGCCGAATTTTGAAGTTCCACTGATGGCAGAGAAGATGATGGATACACGTGTCGCGTATTTATTCATACGCGATGGTTCAACGCTTTGTATTGAGCGAGAAAGATAGACCGAAGTAAGAGGGAATATATCTGAGAAAGAATTAACGTAAGAAAGAAGAGTGTACGTATGCAAGAGGAGGGAAGAGTGTGCGTGTGTGTGTATGGGGTAATAAGTTCTATACGAGGAAGGACACAGAGTATATCGGGAGTTTAACATGTAGTAACATGGCAGAAAGATTACGGCGTCGCTGAAAGTAGGGAGAGAAAGACAGATATATAATATATTCAGAGAAACTACATTTCGGTTGTTGGGCATAAATATCGTACACACACACACATACGGTCGTGTGCAACTTAGGCTTCTTTTAGTTAGAAAGAAGTTTCCCACCACCCGCCATGTTAGTTCATATCCTTTGCGCGGAGACGGAGGTTCTAGGTTAGGCTCTCCTAGCTCTCCTGGTACTCCTTGGCTTTTCCTAATTCACCCTAACTTTCCTGAATTCTCCTGGCTCTCCCCGAGTTCTGGTGGTCCTCTGTGAGCTCTGTCGACTTTCTGGCCTTTTTGCCATTCTTAGCTTTCCCTAGGATCATCCAGGATTTTCCTTGGGTCTTTTAAATTCTCCCTAGCTCTCCCTGCATTGAGCCAGTATTTTCTGGGTTTTGTCGGCTCTTGGATCTTTTCACTACTCTTCGCTCTCCTTAGAACTATCCTGAGCTTCTCCAAGCCTTTTAAGATTCTCCCTGGCTCTCCCTAGAATCTCTCTGAATTCTCTCTGGATCCTCTCCAAATTGAAGGCAATTGGTGGGAGGCTCCTTCCTTCATACTTAACTAAAAGAAGTCCACGCTGCAGTCGAGTGTACATACACCTATCAATACCACTTTTACAAGAGAAAATTCGTTTTTTTTTTCTTTTTTTTTTCTAAATCAAGTAACTGATATATCGACGTGTTGAGGATGACGATATTAATATATACGTATATGTGTGTATTCCCTAAAAATGGCTTTATCATCCGGTTTAAAGGAGGAGGCGCGTGTAAAGTTTAGCTGTCGGCAATTATTATTAAACGACCGAAATTATTTTGTACATAATAGCGTGTCGCCACACCTATGTGAATGTTCTATACGGGCCCCTCTGCCTCTTTTTAGCACGTACGTTATACATAAAGATTCAAGTCGGATGAGGGAGAAAGAGAGAAAGAGGAGAGGGAGGAGTAGGAGGTATTATACACCAACAGATCAATTGTCTCATGTCGTGCATTGTTGTCTATTTGTCGTACGAGCATCTTCTTCATTCTCGTTGAGAACAATTTTGCCACCGATATCCGCGGATCCGTATATTTAAATAAATAGCTAGTCGTCACACGATTATTACGCTGGAGTAATATTTATATACGACTCGTTTTTCTTTTTCTTTTTCATCGATCGTTCGCTGTGGACAACACCAGAGAGAAAGAGAGAGAGAGAGAGAACGAGAGAAAGTGTGAGAGAGAAAGATCTTTATTATAGTATATTGTGAATCTTATTTAAAAAAAAGAAAAAAGGAAAAAAATACTCGTTATATACTGGCTGCAGATGCTCGTTGTTGAATTATTGTACCTTAAGTAAATGATAGGAAGAAAGAAATGGAGAGAAAGAGAGAATGAGAGAGCGAGAGCGTAAATAGGAGTATTTATGAAAATACGATCGACGGAGTACGAAGAAAAATATAAAAGGATTCATTTTTGGAACGTTTTTAATAGAGGACCACCGGCGTTCGTACATAGATACATTGTAAGAGTATTCATATATTATTATATATCGCCTTATGTTGCTGTGCGCAAAAGAAACAAAAAAAAATGAAGCAACGTTATCTTTTATATAGAGCCTGCACTTTTAGTACGGAATGTAAACATATACGGACAATCCTGATCGTGCAAGGGGAACGGTGCGAGAAACAGGCCAAAAGGAGAAACGAAATCTTTCTGTTGAAACGTACCGATATAAACACTGAGATCGTGAGGGAACCGTTCGAACGAAAACAAAAACTACGTACACTTACACAGAGACGAACAGTACAGCAACAGCAGCGGTAGCAGCAACAACGGATATCGCTGGAAACTCGTGTTAGTTCAATTTTTCTTTTTCAATAGTCATTATATAACTAACAATTCATGGTTGCACGCTCGTCGAGATTACTATCAAACAAATACACGCTGTAGCCTTCCTTAACACATTCGATCTCGCGCGTACTTTTACGCTCGACCGATTTCGCTGTGTAACATTACACGGTTGGGTCCGAGAGTGTTAAGGAAAAAGATAATGTACGGGAAGGAGACTTACGCCACTCGATTTGATACTCGAGAGTTACTCGTTATGCTTGGTTTACACGAAACGAGTTATTTGGTTTAGTATTCATTTCAGAATGAGTCGAGTCATTTAGTAATGAATGAAATGAGTGATAGACTCGAACTCGGACATAATTTTCGAGTATTAATACACTGCTATGGCGGTCACGAATGGTGCAGGTTATTTCCCCTGTATCACCTTCTTCTCTAAGGAAGGCTAGCGTACTCGACACTTAGGCTTCCTTTCGCAAAAAGAAAATGTAAGAGGTGTCTCGTCATCTACTTTGTCCAGGTTTCTTCTGTGCGAAGATGGAAGGTTCTAGGATTTTATGATTTCCCTAGGTTTTAATGACCTCTCTAGGCTCTCCCTAGATTCTCTCAATACTAGAAAAACTCTTTACTTAAGGGTACTCTACCTCCCACAATTTTCTTTCGATTTTGAGAGAACATGGGGAAAGAATTGAAACGCTTCTTCGCACATAAAACCAATGGATAAGTATAGCGGTTAGAACCTTCCTTTACACTTTCACTAAATTAAAGGAAGCCTACGACATAGATATCGCCCTCCTTATAATTCCAATCGACACCAAACAGTGTTATCTCTGATTTGTGTGTGGTTGAATTGTTGGCCAGTGATCGTTAAGAGTACCAGTAAAGTTGATTTAGATGGCTTGGTCATGGTTTCAGTGGACCAGCTGATCGTCGAACGAGTGAAAGAAAGGGAATGAACGAGAAAGAGAGTGAAAGGAGAGAGTGAAAGAGGGGGATTACATCTATGGTTGCGGTAACACTGGTGGCCGACTACTGTGGTTTCCATTTTCGTCCTCCTTCCAAATCGGACAAGACTTAACGATCGAAGTTGCAGCAGAAAGAAAAAGCTGAACGAGAGCGAGTGGGAGAGAGAGAGAGAGAAAGTGAGATAGTGAAAGGGAGAACGTAATAGGTAACGCAAATAACATTACATTACAAGGCTTTCTTTTTAGTCGCGCACCGTGTGCTCGCTCGTATTATACATATTACTTATTTAATAAGTAAATAAATTTATAAATAATTGGATAGAAATATACATTTTCAAATTCCAGTCATTTTAAATGTGAATTTAGAGTGTAAATTGTAGAACAATTAAATTTTCACAAAATGCAGAGTTGAAAAAGTCGTAAGACATTTAATACTAAAATACTTTTCAATAAAGATTATAATATTTCCAAAATTCGTACGATTTTCATTTTTGTTTAATCTTTAAAATGCAGGATACTCTCGTTATATTGCCACTGACGTAGAAAATGAAAATTATTGTAGTTAGCCAAAGAGTTGGTCTGCGTGGATTTCCCTGTCGTCAAATTAAGGGGGGTGTGTTTATGTGTGAAAGTGGCAATATAACCAGAGTTGTACTACAAAATTTAATATTATGCAATACTCGTACGACTTTTATTAAAAAAAAATGTTGTGTTTGTAATTGTAAAGTTACGTGATGATCATCGAAGATATCGTTATTGAAGCGTTAAATTCTATAAAAAAACGTATAAATATAATGTTGACGCAAACGAGCGTGCCACGGTACGTGCATGAACATAAATTACTGTATGAACGAAATAGTTTGTCGGCTTTTTATTTTGTTCTGTTAATGTATTTTAGGATGGTACTTTTATGCTACCTTGATTATACGTGTGCATAATTGCACATGGTAGAAAAACGAGAAACGAGGATAGATTGAGGCAAACAGAAGCGAAATTCTTGGCGAGGAATCGCGTTTCGAGATGGTCGAATCTTGGCCAGGGTTCTATCTGCATAATATACGTAACAGTATAATGTTGGTACTAGTGACACACTTGCTAACATGATAATTATCTCATAGTTAAAGGATATCTAGCATTTTAATAGGATATCTTTCGTTGCCAATTTTTTAAAACAAAGTTTAAGATATCTTGATAAATTTAGTACTTTAATGGAGTTCTATTTTTAGCCGTTTTCTAAAATAGTATTCCAAAAAAGAAATGTACGACGTTTAGGCAAATTTAATATTTCATTTTATTGGTAGTTAAAATATTGCTTCAAGATCATTGAAATGTTATTGGTTAATTTGATATTTCTTGTAGTGCCTTTTGTTGCCAGTTTTTTAAAAATATTTTCAGATAGTTGAAATATACAGATTTAGTATTTTATTGGGGCACCTTTTGTTGCCAATGTTTTAAAATAATATTCCAAGATAATTGGAAGATAATTAGCTAAATTTTGTTGAGGTACCTTTTATTGCCAGCTAAAATATTTATAGATATATTTTAAGACAATTAGCTAAATTTGGTATTTTATCTAGGTACCTTTTGTTGGCCATTTTCTAAAATAATATTTCTAGGTAATTGAAATATAAATAGGCAAATTTGATATTTTATTAGGGTACCATTTGTTGCCAATTCTCTAAAACGATATTCTAAGGTAATTGGAAAATAATTAGTTAACTCTAGTGTTTTAATAGTGTGCATATTTTTAAATTGAGAAACGTCCTCGTACAAGAATTTCGCTCGTTTGCATTAAATACTTAATTTTCATAATTTTTGCTGTTTATATATTTCGGAAATTTTATCATTTTCAAGATATAACACATCTGAAAGTGATCAGGTATTGCAATCTTTTAATTCAAACTAATTTAATAAGAGGATTCCTATCAAAACGAAGATCCCTAAACAATTATCGAGCTTCATTATGAATGGCACAATTGTTTATGCTATACCCATTGCGTTTTCTGCAATGAATCATATCTGATTGTGATTACTCGGTAACTTGTCCTAAGACCTCCAAGCTTTATCATTAGAGTACGAGAATTTAAAGAGATAAGACTCTTCTTCGGCACGTATCACTTTTCTGTGATTGCGATGATAATTAACTGGTTTATGAATGATCATAGATTATCAAGTCTCAATCGCGGTATCAACACTTTGATATCACGTATTTGTTGCATCACACGTTAACCCATTAATATTCAGAGATTGTAAATACATACTTTTCCGTGCCTTTTATATTTACAAATTTTCTTTCCTCTTCTATAACATACTTAGCTTAAGTGAATATTTATGTATCTTAATTATAATAGGAATTACTATTTTGCAAATGATATATTTTCAATCTCTAGGAATTAATGAGTTAATCGAACCTGTCGATTTTCGCGGCATAGATCGTGAAAAAGCTGTCAAAAAATATATATAAAAATGAAACACGAAACTATAGATTCTACGAAATGCGCGACCGTCAAAGTGTTAATATGCTTGAATAATATTTATTTTGTATAATATCGTCCCGTTCATAAATAGAATGTTTCTCTTGGTTCAGTGATCAATGGTTACATAATAGATACCCCACGTGAATCGTTATAATTTTAAATATTCCCGTAGTATAAATACTTACGTAATCGTATCGAAAGCATCTTCGTTCAAGTTCGTACTGTAAAGTGGTAAATTGCATCCGTTACGTGAACACGCATGCCGGTAATCACAATTTGTTCCTCTTTGTGTTTCACGTACTTTACGTTTGTCTTTTGTCTGCCAGACTCTGTGTAGACCGACGGTTCTCAACTTACTTTTAACGTTTTAATTGTACAATATATTTATTTTTTACGCTAAAAAGGAGATTGCCCAGAGAATCGCGAGCTGTACTTGCCAATGAGAATTGGTGAAATAGATATTAAAAATGATTAAAGCGAATTTTAGTTTTGGCAATTGACATATATTTGAGATATCGCTATTAATTATTTACTTAAAGCTTCGATCGGGGTTAGAGTATAAATATTTCTTTCGAAAGCTTTTGTATAGTTTGGTCGCTGAAATATCCCCAGATTTACTCACCTTTGGGTTAATTTTTGGTTAAATCGTAAATTGTAAGCAAAGATATTAACATCAATATTTGTCGATATTTACAAAGGTTGAAACGCATCTAAAATTTGAACAATTTTATCTTCCTAGTCGGTTCGGCCGTTCGTAACAAAATTCTACGTTCGATTACCTCCGAGCTAATTTTGGGTTAAAATATTGGTCCTTCAAAAAATCGTAATTAATATTTGCTTACATTTCCATCGAAGAACAATTCAATAATTCGAACCCAACTTGTAATTACTGTTATCTATTAAAATTGTTAGATAACGGAGTTAATATCAACATTTGCTTACATTTCCATCGCGAAACTTAACATTCGTTATACCTCCCGTCTAGTCGGTTCAGTCGTTCTCATCGAAATATTCGTAACTTTGATTAACTACGAGTTTTGTCTGTTTTTTGTTCTGAAGATGGTCTGAAACTTGTCGATCGATAGCGTATAGCGATGGTTACTTTCCGTCCGTCATTCTTGCTCTCTCAAATTGGAATTAATTATTTATTGGACGTCGATCAAGTGCAATTCCACACATGGAAAGCGGTCAATTGCGTTATTTTATTGTTTCATTCATTCTTACATAACGCTTTGCCTTCGATGCCGATTAAATATCGTCACATACAGCGTGATACCAGTGACATTCTTATTTTCGTGTTAGTATCTTGCCCGGATAATTCTCGGTAAAATTTATTCAATTTTCAAGTTCTTTCAATTTTCACTCGTGTCCTTCGATCAATCCTCGTTGATTCGACGATTTGCAGAAATCTATCTGTCAGTTCTACAATGGGGGAAAAAAAGTTGAAATACCAAGAGAAGATGAAACTTTAGCATGGAAGTTCGATCGATTCCAACGGATGCAATTCAAGCCGAAGCTTATTCCTTTTTATTCCAGGAGTTACTCGATGAAAATCCACTTTTCACTCGATCCAACCAACGAATACCTTTTCATTCAAGACGCGTTATATGAAGTACAAGATTTGATCAGAAAAGTAATTCTCATTCATTCGATCAGCGTTATTAAGCGTTCAGGAAGAAGGACCATCCGTAGTAAATTAATCGTCAGCTCTTTTAGCCGACGTTCCTCATCTGTGGCTGTGCTCACGATAGTGTTTCTACTTCTCAGATGTTATCACCATCGATCCTGATATAATAGATAGTCGCTCTTGACACTTTCGACGAGAACAAACCGCGTTATCTCATACTTGGCCTATCATGATTCTCTTCAAAATCGACAATCTCGAGCTTTGTGCATACGATTCGACTTTTTGCAATTTTCATTCGAAATATCGACAAAGCACTTACATAGTCATTTTCAACAGTCTTTTACCTTCACTCTGATGTGCCATAAGTACCATTTTTCTACACCTTTATGTCATCAAATTAATTGGTAACGAAATGAAAAAATTTCACTCTGGTATTCTCCTTACTTCGTTCAGCCATTTTGTATTGGAAATCGAAGGTCTGTACATTTTTAGTAAATCTTAAGCTTCAAATTCATGTGCCATAAGTACCATTTTTGCACACCTTTATCATTTGTAAAAGAATAGTTTACGAATTTCATTTACATTGCTTTAATGGTCCCTTATTTTCTATTGAAAATATGAAAGGTTTCGTCACTTTTTATAAATCTTAGGCTCCATGTGCCATAAACCGCTTTTGCATACTTTGTCACCCAATCGTGTGATTCGTAGGGAAACAGTGTAGACACAAATTTCATTGATACATTATTTCAGTAATTCCTCAGTTATTGTCTTAAGAATACTGGTGAACCAAATTTTCATTAAACATTAAGCTTCAAATCGGTGTGTTATAAGTGCCATTTCGTCATACTATGTCATAATGTCTCAGGCATTTCACGTGTCGAAATCAGTTGTCTCATTATATGCACTAGTTTCACACTCATTTATTTTTACGAGAATCTCAGCAAAGTTTGCGATTCCAATTAGGAGAAATTCGTACAGCCGTGATTATCGGTGATAAAAAGTAGGTAAATATGTGGTGAAATTGTGTTAACGACCCGAACAGCCTACCCAAATATAAATAATTATCTTACCTGCGAGAATTAGTATCTGTTTGCGTCAAATTAAAATGATAATATCCAAGAATTTATATTTGTCAAACAATCTTTAGTTGCATTCGATTTTAGAATAAATAAATAAAGGATAGAACTTGATAGATCATTTTGATGGTTTAAAAGAATAATTTGATACACTTGTTCTTTTGAAGTTAATTTACAAGATATTTATAAGTTTTATAGGGAAGATAAAGATTTATTTGTAACGGAGTAAGTGACGTGAAGAGCAAATCGGTAATGCAAGTTTTTCCATCGGTAATTTTTCCATAAAAAATTGCAATGCGTTTATTGCAAATATTCGAGCCAATTGTAATAGTCTTCTCCATCTGTCGAACACTCCATCGGCGTATCGCGTAATTTTAGTATGGTGATGCAACATGAACAGCGATTCGAAGCCAAGTAAGTCTCTTCGAATCTATAGTTCAAACGTTCGAGTTGGCCAGAGAGATAATAAAACTACGTTCAAATTCTTGGCTACCAGGAAAATTTCAATTAAAATCTCTCTCCGATTTTTAATCAATTTCGAGCGCTAACTCTCCATTGGTTCGCTAAATTGAACGTCGATTTCGCTTTTATGAATATATCGATATTCGACGTATCGCGCTAGACATTTTTTCGAATTGTAACGAATTCGGAGAATTCAATTTCCAACGAACTAATTATTATTCAGAGGGTCAGCTTCGAGTTCATTTCTATGGACGGTAACTGTTCATTTATTTGAAGACGGATTTTTCGACGATTGCGTCCACATAGACAAAGGTAGTTATCCTTGGTGAAGTTCGTTGCTTTCTCGTACACAATGTCCCGACCTCTGAAGGCTACCTGCATTCATTAGGCGTTCAGCCGCCCGCAGAATTTCTTTTTCGTCGTCGAAGTCGGTTTCACTGGCCTCGTTAATCTTTCCTACCAAATGTAGAGACAAGAGCGATGGTCAATGCTTTGTTCGTAGCTGTTAATTAATTATTGGCACTTCACTTACCTGCATTCTTTACAATTGAAAATTAAGCTGGAGAGTAAACAACGATAAGACATTGATTCTTTATCCTGATGAAAATCAGTACATAAATTAGTACAAAAATACCTTAACAAGTTTTATAATTTGAAATAAGTCTGTGAAACGGTTGACCGCTTTTAATTTTAGTATTAAGTAAATTCAGACTTAATGCATTTGTAAACTATATATTACAATTTTTGTAAAATTATATATGCATTACAAAGTTTGAAGTTTTTCTTTGATTAATATTGTTCTTTTAGAATCTTTTTGAAATTATTTTTCATGTAATAGTAATCGTGCATACGAATCTTTAATTATCAAATATTAGTAATTGACAAATTATTTCAATTATTTGCACATGGTTTTATTTATTGACGTGCTTTTTATTGGTATTTTCGTAAACGAACAAAAGAATATGTACATTTTATAAGAAAAGAAAGGAAGTGGTAATTGGATCAGTGCCAACTATTGGGTCTCTCAATTGTTATGTACATTTTATTACAAGAACGTAAATCGAAGAAAAATATACTAAATACTGGAATTCGAAACAGTTTCGCGATTTTTATTCAAATTTTAGGAATTATTAAATTGAATATGTAAATGGAGGTGTGGGTTTCAAAGCTTGAATATTTATCTTGGAAATTTAAATTGATGTAGAGATATAAGAAACAAGAATTTGTAATGAATTCGTGCATATTTTTCAGAGAAATTGAACAATTGTTGGGAAAATATAGATATGGTTGCTGAATATATTATAAGCTTTGATTGGAGAATAATTAGTAATTGTTTATTTGGAATAAATATATTTATTCGAAAGTTTTTAATTTATGGATTTACAAATGTTCTAAGTTTCGAATTTGAAAATTCTTTACCTTTCAAATCGTTGAAATTTCAAATTTCTAAATTTCCCAATTCCTAAATTTCTCAATTTCTCAATTTCTAAATTTCCCAATTTCTAAATTTCCCAATGCCTAAATTTTTCAATTTCTAAATTTTCAAATTTCTAAATTTCCCAATTTCTAAATTTCCCAATTTCTAAATTTCCCAATGCCTAAATTTTTCAATTTCTAAATTTTCAAATTTCTAAATTTCTCAATTTCTAAATTTCCCAATTCCTAAATTTTCCAGTTCTCAAATTTCCTAATTCCTAAATTTCCCAATTCCTTAAATTTCCAATTCTCTAGATTTCTAAATCCCAGAAACCTCAAACTTGTAATTTTCCAATTTAGAAATTTGAGAACTTGAGAATTTGGAAATTTAGAAATTTAAAAACTTGAAAATTTGAGGATTGAAGAATCTTTGAATATTGGCATTTAGAAGTTTCCAAAGTAAAAACTGAATTTTTGAAATTATGGAATTTTAGGGATTTAATGATATAGAGACTTTGAAGATGTGAGGATTTACAAATATAAGCTCCTACAAATTTAAAAGTTCAGGAATTTGAACATTAAAAATTTAAGAATATGGTCATTAGAAATTTGTAAATTTAAAAATATTGAAAATTGAATATTTTGAAATTTGCACATTGACAAAAATTTTAAATTTACACATAATTTCCCAAAATCGAAACGAGATGATAATATAATTCTGCCTCACGTTCTATCCCAGAAGCCTACGTTGCACCCAGGTGTACCCAACTCTCCCATAAGGGTGAACCAGGATTGCATCATCCCCAAATTGATATTCGATTTGATGTCTTTAGTTGTCGAAGTTGAAGCGTTAATTATCTGGTGTAATTCGAGCAATATCTACGATCGTTAGCCCTCTTCTAATCCTCTGGCATCGACATCGTGTCTGGTCTCCAGATGCGACACTCGGTATCGAACGACTATTGTAATTATGCAGCAGCTTTCGATGTTGGCCCTTGTACGTTTTAACCTCGATCGATCCATCGACACTTTGCATAGAGTGGTTCTCTGTTAGGTTCTGTCAGGTTTCTGGACTCGTCTAAGGATAAATCAATTACCGGCGAACATCAATTTTCTATCTGCTCGTTACGTCACCTCCTTCGAGATGTTGTGCTATCGATTATCCATCCTCCGCTTCGCCTAATCGAAGCGTTCAATTAAAAAATTCGTTCTTAATTTCTTCGAATAATAGCACTTATTTACTATCGCTCCTCTCACGAGTTCTATTTAAATATTTAATTAAAATATTTCTTGTCGCAGTATGAATTACTATTTTTATTTAGGTTACGAGTGTAGTATATTAAATCTTGGTGTAACGGGTAAACATTTCTAAATTGTGTATTACACACTCGGGTCTGAAAGTACTAACTTTTTCAGAAACTAAATTAATTTTTATCTAAACTGATTTTTGGTATCTGATATTCTACCTACATTGGCAATTTTGTTCTTTAATTAGGTCTTCAAGTTTATTCGTTAATTAAACTTCCAAGATAAACGCGTCAGAAATTTTCTTCTAAAATCGATTTTATACCTAAAATTCTCAAAGTGATCTTAACATTATATAATTTTAAATATTTGACTATAATGAATCTCCATAAAGTCACTACTATACTAATTAATGTTAACAATTCATGATATTTCAATTTGTTATCTCAATTGCCAATCGTGTTATTGAAAATCGTGCTGTTGTTTTTCTGATTTGAACGAAATTCTAAAGCACTAACCTAATCTCGTCCCCATAACAATTAACCTGACAACCGTTTAACATCAGAAAGCCGAAGAGAATTTCAGTTGATAAACGGTTAACATTGAATTTTCCTGGACGTGTATATACTTCCGGTACAGTTTGATTATTCGAGCAATGAATTTCGTTCACCAATCACGTACAGGCTTTCGTAGCTATGAAATAATTGAAGGCTGTTCGATTGGGGGCTCCGTAATCGGTTAGCGAACGAAGCCATGCATGCTAGACACACATATACCCGCACGTATTTCGATGGCTATTAAGTTCGACGAACGTACACGTACTTAAACGTCTCCGAGGATAATCGTTCGTTTGCTAATGAAACAATTCATCGAGCCATACCTCGATATTCCACTTCATGTGACTCACGTTCCGTCGCGAGCAATTTTGCCTCTCCTTTAGTTAACGCGTTAATTGACACATTGGAAAAAGGAAAACACTTCATTTGGTATTTTGTGTTACTGATATACACATTAGTTTTCCTTATTTTTTATTGTTGTTTATGTAGAATTTGGTGGGAGGTTTAGGGAAGTGACCTATTATTTGATCTTCGGAATTTGTACATTTTCATATTTATAAATTTTTAAGTTCTAAAAATGTTGATAGATTTACATATTTATAAATTCACAAATTGCTAAATTTCTTGATTACTAAATTTCTGAATTTCTAAGTTTCCTACTTTCCTAATTTTTAAAGCTCTCAATTTCTAAATTTTCAAATTTCTAAATTTCCCAATTCCTAAATTTTCCAGTTCTCAAATTTCCTAATTTCCAAATTTTCTAATTCCTAAATTTTCCAATTTCTAAATTTCCCAATTTCTAAATTTCCCAATTTCTAAATATCCCAATTCTTAATACCCCAAATTTCTAAGTTTCCAAATTTGTACATTTTCTAATTCTGAAATTTCCAAACTCACAACTTTCCAAGTTTCTGAATCTCCAAATTTTTAGCATCCCAAACTCCTAAATCTTCAAATCCTTAATATTAATTTAATGCAAACTTCTTTTACAAATTTCTAACAATAAATATAAAACTAATAAATTATATATTTCCTTAAAATTTCTTAATATAAATTTCTAATCTTCCACATTTCACTTAAATATTCTGCTTACCAAATTTTCAACTTCCCAAAATATACTTCCAAATTACAAATTTCGAACTACCTAATTTTCCCAATTTTGAATTCCATATTCTCGCATCATAAATTTTTCAATTTCTATCTTCCGCAATATCTAACCCCCTAAATATATGTGTTCCTTAGTTATCAAATTTCTGGGACCTCGTTAAAATTTCTCTAGGTCCTTTCAACTCCGAAATCAAATATTAGAACACTCCTCCCAAGAGAACTCTACATCGCTCTCAAGTATACAATGAATACAAACATCTCTTGCACTGGCAGGATATTAAAGGGTCGTTTACGAACCACGTGTGTGTATATAAGTATGTAATATAGGGAATTATGTATCCCCGGAGAGGATTACCGTCCAATATCTTCCGATTCGTTTGGGGAATGGATTAATAAAATGAATTGATACGAAAGTCGGGAAAGAAAATATCTTTCGCTTTAAAACGGTGTACATTTTTAAAACCGTGAAGTTTTTATAGATTTTGTAATGTCGTTAAAATTAGTTTCATTCACGACTCAATTTTTTATACAAACATTTGTGTTTTATAAAATGTGAGCTATAGAAGATTGCTGTTTTGTACAGGGTGATCCATAAATCATTTTACTATTTAAAAATTTAGTAATATTAATGTATATTTAATAAAATATTATTTAACGTGGATTAATGAACTATTTATTTGTTAATTATTCGTATTTATATTTTTATACAATAAAATACAGAAACTAGAAATTTATTCTTTGTTTTTCCTTCGCACAAAATTGTGTCCTATGATTGACCCTCGTTCTCCATTTTGCGAGCATGAGATCTTTCCATGACATTTTCCATAAAAAATTCGTTCGTGAGAAAAAATTCCGAACTTTCTATTTCCAAATTCCTTTCAAATTTCGAGAGTAAATTTAAAATTTGAACGATTGATGACTTTTAGACGGTAAAATGAACGTATGGGCCACCCTGTGTTAAAACTACTGAAACATACAAAAATGAGTATTACAAACGAACGAAATACAAGATCGCCTTGTATGATTATAAACATACATTTACCGCCAGTTTATGGTATATCTTTTAATTCTATAAATAATTTTATTCTATAATAAAGATTTCAAGAACTCACGAGAATCTCAAAGGCTCTCTCTATGTCGCTTTAATGTATAAATATTTATTTGCGTGAATAATTTAATCGTCATACAAGATATTTAGGTACAAAATGGAAGTATGCATCTGAATTAGCGTGCTTTGTACATATCCCGGTAAATGTGTCCTGACAGGGCTGTGCAACTATCTTGATTATTTCAAATAAAATATCAGCAGCTATACAAACAGATTGCTTTCGTGCTTTTTCTACCGTTATCCGATTATTTAACGAATACCGTAGAGTAGCTTATACCCATCGATTAAAAGGGAAACACGCACAAAACATGAAGAGTACGCGGTTCGTGCGAGGATCTCGTAGTCGCGTGACCGTTTGTTTCGCGTTTATTAATTAACTCGTTTCCACGAAAATTAATTAACTCCGATCGAAAGCATCATCTGCTCGTGTCGTTGCACGCGTGTCGAGTATCCATTTTGCGACGGGTCGTTTTTAACCCCTCGGAAGAATAATCCTGAATTCGAGTATTCACAGAAGAGGTTCGTGTCGGTGACGCATGATTCCTCTTTTCCTTTTCAGAACCAGCCTGGAAAAAAGCGCTGAATAAACGAACGATATCGGTGATTATCGTAAAACGTCCTGACAAAAAATCCTTCACCCTCTGTCCAATTGTTTTCGTTTCATCGCAAATCGATCGAATCGAAAGGTTTTCAGTTGTGAAGGACGTACCGAACCGACTAGGCAGAAATGTTTTGCTTAAACCATCCTTTCAATTCTTCGAGGATTTTCTATTAGTCGCATGATTTTATTCGGTATCTACTGTAAGAGAACCTGTACATTTTGCAAACGGAACAATGAATTGATACCGTTTTTATTTTCGAAAGCAAGCTAGTGGAACTTGGACGTTGACCAAATGTTATTTCTGGGTCGGATGTGGACATCTGTCCGACTAGAGTTTTTTCTCTAAGTCAATTTACATACTAGGCATCCCTAGTCATGTCAATGGATTTGAATAAAATCGCAACGTCCAAGGATCCATACCTAAATGCATGAACTGAGATTTACATTTTCTGTGTCCTACAAATTTGAATGGTACTGGTTTTGCTGTAGAGTTAAGATCTTCGAATTTTTGTACGTAATTCAGAATAGGTTAATTTTGAATCGCCCTGTACAATGAACCTTTGAAAGGAGGCATATTCTCGTGCGGATCGATTGAATCCAATTGGTAGTCACCAATCGAATCTCCTTACTAGCTATACAATTACGTTCGAACGACTTACGATCCCATGTGAGTCTTCCTACCTTATAGCACGAGAGACTTAGATGTGCATGTGTAATCACGATTGTCACGTGTCGAGCGATATTAAAGATAGAACGGTGAATAGTAATTGTTCGTTGATGATAAAGTTGTTAAGCCAAAGTACGTACCAGCGAAATAATTGATCTATGTACGTGTAATAGGGAGCACATGATAACAGATGTAAGATAATAGAATGGATGGGATATGGGGTGGGGGGGTCATTTCGGTGAGGGAGAAACATTGTAAAAGAAGGAATTCCTTTTTTTTTTCTCTCGCCCTTGTGATCGTTGTGTTTGTACAATTGTAGTCGATTTACGATTCCTATAAAGATGTATATTTTAAAGACAACCGGAAATCTCTCAACTTTCGTTTTTTCCTCTTTTTGTAAATATTAATTTAAATAATAAATCCTATTGTAAAGATTGTATAATTTAAACGTAGTCCTGTTTATTGATTTATCGATGAGCGTTGTCTGCACGTGTTCCTGTGATCCTCTTCCCTGGCAATTTCATGACATAAAGGTTCCACGAAATGGCACTTGTGCCACATCGATCTGTAGTTCCAAGCTCCGCGAGAATGGCTACCCAACGATTTCGTTGATACGAGCTAACCGAGAGAAATGAACGAGAAGAGCGTTACGTTCTTTGCATATCAAATGGCCAATTTCAAAGCATAAGTCTGAGACAATTTCATGAGAGAAAAGTTTCGAGAAATGGCGCTCACGCCATGTTAAATAAAAACTTAAAGTTTCATGAGAAACGACTGCATAACGTTTTTGTTATTGTTCTTAACATAAGCAAATGATATTCGATTGTTGCATATCAAATTTTATATTTCGAAGTGTTGAAGTTTGGAACAGTTCTACGTGAGAAAAGCTTCGCAATGTGGCACTAGTGCCGCATCGGTTTCAACCTTGAAACTTCGCGAAAATAAATCGTTTACTATGCGTTTCGTTGATCATGCGTTCAAAAAAAAAATGAAATTGTCATCGTGTACGATTCCTCGGGATTCACAGGATCTATTGAAACGTAACTTGTCCGAATGATCCATCTTGGCCGGTTTCCATCTTTCGTACAATGTAGCGCCGCAAATTGTGATCGAGACGGAAACGTTGGTGTGAAGCAACACAATCACGTGTGCATTGTTTATAGCGTGCCATAGCATCGAATTGATGGCGCCCAAGTTGTATTAGAGTCCGGTATATAACGAGGATCGTTGGTGGCGGGTGATAAATTTTAGAAAATCCTCGAAATAGAACTGTGGACGATGGAAGAGGTGCGGTTCACTTTGTAAAAAAGCCAACCTTGGCTCGTCTATAGATATTGTTGCTGCGTCTAAATCTGTACCGTACCCGTGTGCACGAACAATCATAATATTGCCACAATATCATGATACATCGTTCCTGATGTACGGATAAAGCCTGTTCATTTTCGTGGACGAAATTATCCTATCCTTTCATCGAGCAATATTCATTCGATCTCGAATGGTCTGCCGTCGAATCCTCAAGCTTCTGTGGTCGTTTCAACGAACATTTATTTCGGTTTGCGATCAGGTAGACTGAATCTGTTTTTGACGGGATACTTCCAAACGAGGATTCATTGTTTGGACGTTGGGAGTGTGAAGATAGATATCTAACAGAGAGAGAATCAATCTGAAGGGTGATTAAACTGAAAAATCTCTTCTCCTCGGAAAAATTTTATTTATAAATCGAAATCAGGAATACGATTGGTGATCGAAAAGAAATAATACTGTGGTTGAGTGCTAAATATATCTGACACGTGACATAGACCTAATTTAAATCTGATCCAGGAAAATTTATCCTAATCAGGTCTTGGAGACCCAACCTAACCTAAGTGAAACCATGGCAGTCTGAAAATAATCATTACGGGAAAGTGTTCAAAAACATCGAGCGATTTCGAACGTAATATAAATCTAACCAAACGTAATTCAGGTCATGGTAGGTCTTAAACTAATCCAGATCTTGAAGAACCTAACCCAAGCTTTGACAGCCTGAAAATATTTAGGGGACTTTAAAGGTGTTCAGAAACTACAGACGATTACTGTTATCCTATTAACATAGATTTAACCTAACCAGGAAACAACCTAGACTAATCTATTCTAATTGAGTTCTAACCTAATTCAGGCTTACAAGGTCCGAAAATAGTCATCGAACGACTTCGAAAAAGGTAACAGAGTTCCTGCTGTTGATTTGTCCCCGTTATCTAACCCAGACCTAGCTTAACCGTTCAGAAAGATAATAATACTTTGACAAGTTCCCGAAATCGATTAAAATTTAAAGGAACAATGAGTCATTTAATTCTGAAGGACATTTGAAGGAAAAAGTTATATATTCGATCGTTAACCGCAGTTGAAATCTAAATTAGGCTTTGGAAGCCTAAAAATAGTAGGCAAATAATTTTGAAATTCAGGTCTATAAAACTTGAAAATTAGCTGTATGTAACTTAAACTTCAGTTCAAACCCTGACCTAATTCGGATCTAATGTAAATCTAATATGAATATGCAAATTCCGAAAATAATCAGACGACTTTGAAAAGTTACTAAGCTTGCTGTTATCTACCTAACCCAAGTATAATTCAGATCTAATCCAGACCTAACCTAGATCTGAAAAGCCTGAGAACAATAATCAGACTTTCTGTTGTAATATTCTCGTATCTGATTGAAACATAATCCAGACCTAACCGAGACCTAATCGAGATCTAACCTAGACCTTGGAAGTCTAAAAATAGTGATCAGGCGACTTTGTAAGAGTCAATAGGTGTTGTTATCTCGTCCGCGGGTGTCAGATGGTGAATCTTCCCTGTTCGCAGATGTCACCGCGTTATCACGTGAATTTGCATTATCACCGTTTTTGCATAATATTTGTACAATGATTCACGTTGTACGCGTGTGGCGGCAGTCGTAGCTGGGAAGAAGGAAGTTCACCAAGAAGCAGGAAAATATTTATCGATCTGCAGTTGTTAAATCATCCTTCCGTTCGATAGCTTCTTTAACAACAATTTAATTGAAACAATAAACGTTCCTCAATTATCGATAAGAATAAATCAGTCAACTCGGTTCTCATTGATTATTTTCAATTTATACGCAAGCGTGCAATATAACACGATAGGCGCTCTGTTAAGGCACCTTTCCACGCGGCACTGAACAAAGTCACAACTTCTGGCGAGGAAACGTCCCTTAAATCACGACATTTAGTGCCATGACATTAGATTTCGTGTTGAGACCTCAGCGTCATGGAATCTCACATTTCACCGACGAAGTGTCACAACTTTGTTATCACGAATCGTTCTGATTTCCGTGACACTTATGGTGTCACGCACTGTATACGAGGCGAAGAATCCCATTGTTCCCAAATGTTCCATTCACTCCCAATTTTTCACGATTTTCTACGTCTACAAAAAGTTCTCCTGTGTCAACCATTTCTGTGGTCAAAACGATTGGTCCCAGCCAATTTTCCTATAGAGCTCAAGGTGTGTAGCGGTTATAGCCGTGTTATTATAGCGTGGTCGTAAAGTCCATTAAGCATGAAAACTGAATTACAAAGATGTCGAAGATTGTAAAGAGAGATGGAGCCTCGTTCAGGGCCGTGCAAATTTCGAATCAGTTTCTTGGTTGCAGCCTCAGATTTAACGTTTTCATTCGAACGTGTAAAATTGCTTCTGTATACCCACGACATAAATACGGTCCTGTACACGGTTACATCAATCGACTTTAAACGCTTAACACTTTAATTTACGATCACACTATAGTCGGAAACCGGAAGATTCAGGTTCGAATGCCGGATTTTTCTTCCTACAATCAAGAATCCTAACCTATTCGTGTATATCTGTGAAAATCTTGGGCATAGGAATAAGAGGCTGAAAACACAAGCAGCTTGGCCCACCTCCTGTATTTGGCGGGAAATTTGAACGAGAACTTTCCTACGCGAACGAATTATCTTAATATATTATATCAACGCGTAATATTACACAGATGGGTCTGAAGGTGTTAAGGGCACAATTTACCATGGCGGTACACTCGGTGACTATTATTCCTGTGTCCACGATGGGAACAGAGTTGAGACAGTCGGAACCAAAGCCATAATAATATATTTTTCTGGGGTGTTTGGGGTAATAAAGTCGTTCTTAATCGAACAGAGTGAAAGGGAGAGAGAAAGATGAAGAATGAGAGAGATCTTTAGATAGTCGTTAGGTAAAATCGTCCACCGAGCGCAAGTAGACAAAAGTGTCTTCACACGAAACGACATCTCACGCGATCTTTCAGACTATTTAAACGAAAGAATGCTCTGTACCCGTTTTAGTGTACTAATCCCGAATCGTTCGACCGTTATCGTGAAACTATCGTTCTATAAGTGTCAACGTGTAAATGAAACAGAAAAAAAGGTACCTTTTTATGGGCCCCGCTGCCGTTGCTGTTGCTGTTGACCCAGAGAACAGACGCAAATGATTAAAAGAGGTTGAACCGAAAAGAAACTGCGAAATGCTGCGTATGGGGTACGTTAAATGGCCAAACCAATTGCTGGTCCATGGTATCATGGTGTACATAAATGGCACAATAGGACCATTTTGGTACTTCAATATTAAGGAGGTACACGAGGTAGTTACAGCTACTACACAATTAAAAGCTTCGATCCCGTTCTCGAGAATGGATCAATATCTCTGCCTGTTATTTTTATACTTTTCTCCGCGGGATGGAAATCGCTCATAGTCATCGTCAGACTCTGATAAACTTTATTAAACGTTTAGCGAACAATTTCGACAACGAAAAGATCAAACAAGTTGATATTTCTTGTGTAACTTCACGAATCTTTGATAATATTTGAGTTTCGAGTTCCATCCTGTAGATTTTGAGTTGAAGGATACTCCTATAAGTTTTGATGAGTTAGAAAATGTGTGCAATGTTAAGTGTACACCTTAAATGTTTAATATTTTGATGGTGTTTCGAGCTCAAAATCCTTGTTATATCTTCAGAGAAGAACAGTGGATAATTTGAGTTATTGATGGTTCTTTAAAATATTAATTCGAAGATCATTCTCTGGGGTGTGTGATATAACACAGTTGGGTCTGAAGTTGTTCCGATAGCTGTATCCGTGTACTTTCTTAACAGTGATTGTCTATGGACTTTTATAGAAAACAGTGCAATCAAGGAAAAGATACCGTGAACAAGCTGTTAGTGGATATATTAAATGTTTAAACTATAGTTTCAAAGCAATAATTAAATGGCGCGGATGATTAGAAGTCGTCTAGCGTTTCGATGTTTCTTTTCGATTCGTAACTTTCGATTGCCCGTAAGGAAGTACCTAATGAAAATTCAAATGGATCTATATATATATTATATATATATGGATAAAAATATAAATATAAATGACAAGAGGAATAAATAAAGAATTTAAACGCGGATCGAAGTCGCCGAATTAGCCGATGTGTTCGTTGCCAATTCGGCCTCTTTGACGTCTATGATCCGAGACAATACGGGTCAATTGTATATGTATAAATATATAGTAAATAATTATTATAAATCGTGAATCGAGACGTGGATAAAGTCTGTCTGTGAATAATAATAAATAATAATAATATCAAGTATGTAAACAAACAGATGTGTTTTAGGCTATTTGTATTTAAACTAATTTGAGCTGATTGTTTACGTATCCCCGGTACTTACGAGTGATTATACGATAAAATACAAATAAATTAATTAAATAGTTAGCATGTCCTTTGTATTTTATCACGCCTTTTTATTATTTCAGTCATTTTCTTCATCAGGTAAGTTGTTTCGTACAACTTATTGTGTGTGTCATTTTAATATTTAATTTTATTTTTTTATTATTCAACGATATTTAAGGGATAATTATTTAAAATTTTTTTAAATATTTAAGTGATATATACAACTATTTTTAAATATTTAAGTAATATAATTTTGTACAGTTATTTAAAAATTATTGTTTAATTGATAAGTGGTACCAAATTCGAATTGCAAATCGTAAAGTCGTTAAAGATCTACGTCGTGACGATTAATTCTTGAAGAATCGAAGAAGTATCCTGACGTGCATCGTTCGTCGTTGAATAACGCCATTAAACGATGTCACGGGTCTGAATGGTGCAAATTATTGTTTAAACGTGTGCTTCGCCGAGTTTCTGCCTGGCTGTGAATCGAAGTTAGCTTGAAATTGAGCACCAACTCGATTTAGTTCGCACACAAAGGTGCGCATGCAGAAACGTAGTACATATATGTTTACTTTGGACGTGTGTACACATATGCACACATATATGAATGTGGTTTTATCATACAGACTTATACATGTGTATTAACAGGAAATAGAACGAGGCGAGAGCGTAATAATTACATTATATTCTACTTGGCATACAATTAGACGTTGCGTATCTTTTGCAAGCTCTCTTTAAAATAAACATTCATATCATTATTTTAATCTTATTTATTTAATCGAAATAGAAGTCAGATTTATTATGATTCAATCGTGGAGATTTTATTTTTGTTACACGTCTGAAGATTGAAATATAGATTTTCGTAATGTTGCCATTTTTATGCGGACTTGAATCAGCATTTTTGGCGCCATTTATAATTACATGATGCGGAGGCGCACGGAGAGCGACGGAAATAGCCGAATGCGATCTTTCGTTGCATACTGAACGTTAGTATGATTATTTTCTAATTTAGAAAGTCTAGTTCTAATTTAGAAAATTAGAAAATAATACTTTAGAAATTTAGGAATCTGGGAATTTGAGAGTTTAAGTGTTTGGGAATTTAGATATTTAGAAATTTGAGTGCAGGAATTTGGAGATATGGGCACTTGAGAATTTAGGAATTTCGAGGTTTGGATATTTCAGAATTTTGGAATATTCAAATTTATAAGTATGGTAACTTAGATATTACAAAATTTCGGAGTTTGAGAATTTGAAGATATTCAAATTCAAAATTTGTGTAATTTGGAAATTTATAAATTCAGAAATTCAGTAGTTCAAAAATATAAAAATTTCGAAATATAGGAATTTGAAGATTTATGTGGGTCACGCATCGCAACGTGTTATATTGCCTCGTGGTATATGATCACCTGTTCATCCACCGCGAATATTCGAAGCAGACGTAAGAAAGATACGTCGTAAAACACGAAAGGCATCGTAAATCGTTCGGTCTCGTCCACTTCGAAGTCACGTTAGGGACGTCGGTATTCCTGACTCAATAAAAATCGAAATGGAACACGTTACACGCTAGAGGGAAAAAAAAGTTCGTAACGTTCGGTGCTTCGTCAGTCGGAATGGTCAACGTCGTAAATCGACGTCGTCGTGGCGGTAAAACGATCCGTTTCGTGCATCGATCCGATTCTCCTTCTTCTTCGTTTGATACGATTTATGCTTGATTGCGGGATACGAAATTTCATGGGAAATCGAGGAAACCAGACGGGAAATGTTATCCTCTCTCTGCGAGAGAGTTCGTCGTCATACGAGCAGCTTGTCCCGGTCGATGCTGCAATTAATAATCTTCGTGGTCTCCATGGAGAAACTGGCTTAATTGAAGAATTAGTTTAGATGAGAGTTCGTCGCTCACGTTCTCGAACGTTTATGCTGGATAACATCTTACCAACTTGCTGCAGTTCTGCTTTTTTATTACAGTCACCTCTGGGTTTTGAAATTATAACGCTAGAGATTTTATTAATTCGCAACCTTACAAGATATGAATGATCGGATAAATGTTCCTTCATTCGGGATTTCATGACATAAAAGTTGTACAAAATGGTATGTCAATTTAAAGCTCACATTTTACTGCAAATAACTGTGTAAATGGTTCACTTAAATTCTTAGCCTGAGCAAAGTTATAAAAGAAACAGTAAACTGTTGGGTTTATTTAAGTATAAAAATTTCTAATAGAATTTCATGACATAAAAGTATCACGAAATATCGTTTATGGTATATCAATTTAGAGTTTGAGGCTTTAGGAAAATAACTATATAAATGCCTTATTGAGTTTGTTAATATGAAAATGTTAAAAAGGAAATTACTGAGTTTTGACGTATTGAAGTTCGTCGATTTTGAGACGTAAGAACTTGTCGGATTTCATGACATAAAAGTATTACGAAATATACCTTGTGATATATCAATTTAAAGCTTGAAGCTTAAGGAAAACAACCATATAAATGCTTCGTTCATATTCTTAATACAAATAAATGATAAAGTTTATGCGAAATTTTACTAGTATAAGAAATATCGATTTTCATGCACTGTTTGTTAAAGTTACTCGTTGTGTAACGCTTCGAAAACAATAACACCCTCGTGTTACGTAATTTCAGTAAATTCGAAAGCCAGAATCGATGAATGGACGTGTCCCGTTCATGTATTGCAATCGTATTTCCGTTGCCGGTTGACTAGACAAAAATAAAGCATCGAATAAAAATTTGTTTCGCACCGAAATCTTGTGCGGTGAAAATAAAATGTCGCAAAGATTGGAGACAGCAGAAATTGAAGTGGTAATTAATTGTACGTGTGTTTATCTGGTCCGTAAACAAAAAGAAAGCAGACAGGGATCAGTATCGGGTCAAATCAAATTTCTGAAACCCCACTTTGACCTTCGGTCGACATCTTACACCTGTATGAACCTCAAGATTAGATTGGATTTGGACGTTACGCAAGAACGACGATGCGGATCAAGGATGAACGCGACGAACCGATTGAACACACCGTTCACAGGGTTCAGAAACGATGACACGTTCCATTTATTCTTAACCAACAACGCCCATATCGATACAAAACACTCGATTTCTAAATTGAGAAGAACCAACAGTTTTTAGCACCTACATATCTATCTGCTGACCTAAATAAATTCTTACTCGATAATAAAAAAACGACGGATGTTATAAACATTCTTAGTTAATGACATAATCACAATTATTATTAACAATATTAACTTTTCGTTTGTTGAGGACATTTTTTACCTCGTGTATAAAAACATGTTTGGGTTTGAACTTGAAAAAAACATATCTCATTTATTTACGTAATAGTTATATTTACATTAGTTAATTATTTATAATAGTTTAATTGTTTATTATTTATTAATTCAAACAAATTCAGCCAAATATTTATGTAATGGAAAAACGTCTTTTAGTACAAAAAATGAAAGTAAAGGGAACAATTGAATAATCTAAATATACGAGATTATACAGAAATATAAGAAATGTACGAAAACAAAACTTTGTGTATAAATGAGTTATTTCGTCTTCGGTATGTTATGTCTTAGACAAGACGGGTCATAACAAATTCACGTATTAGTCAAGATGAAAAAAATCGGAAAAGGAAAAGAAACAGTTATCTAAGTTCACAGAATGACACTGACGGTTACAAGTGTCAGTGATCTCCGTCCCTGAACAGTTTATTTAACATTCTAATCGAGCCCAGCAGTCACTCGTATGTCCATGCGAAAATTGACATTGGTTCATTACTAGATACCTTCGACAAGGTTAATACCCGTTTAAGTGTCGTGTTGTCATTGCCCTCGCTATTAGTTCAGTTACGATGTTACAAAATTACATTAATGAAACGATACATGTACTCATGCTTAACTACTTAACTACCATTCATTAACTCGTGCATACTTGTACATGTTAAAATAATTATATGACATTTTTAACAATTTCTTCCTCGTATTATACATTTTAATTTGTTGTTAGATATTGTATTAATTCGTTATTAGTTATTTTATTAATTTGTTATTAGATATTTTATTAGTTCGTTATTGTAGAAGGAATATTCAAACTCCCTATTTTTATAAAAGATTTAAAACAATAAAAACATAACATTAGTTGTATATCGGTATCAATACATTATAATTGTCATATTTAAAATAAAATTTCAATTTTTTCACATTGTATAATATACTTGACATTTAATTATGGATTTATTGGTCTTTGCAACGGTTCTAGAGGTCTCCAGATTATTTAGCGTAAAAAATACTCTAGAATATATTGTCACATTCTGCTATGGTCAAACGCATTATATAATTTTTTTTTATTTTTAGCAATATCGTGTTTCAAAAATTATTTTGAGGATTCTAGATATCCCCAGATTATCTAGGGTTAAAAATAACACAGAGTATATTGTTACATTATATTATATTTTATTGTATCATCTTAAAATCGTAATTTTCAACAGTACCGAATTTGAACAATTATTTTATCGATTCTAAAAATCACTAGATTGTTTAGAGATAAAGGTGTTCTACAGTCTATTGTTACTTCGTGTTATACGTATCATCTTAAAATCGTAACTTTCAGCAGTATCGCATTTCAAAAATTTAAGGGTTTTAAAGATTCCTAGATCGATAATAAAAGTACTACACAGTATTTTGTTACTTTGTATCATACTTCGTAGTACGTACTATCTTAAATTTCCGATTTTCAACAGTATTGTATTTCAAAAATTAGTTCGGTTTTTGAAAGCCTCAGATCGGTCTAGGGTTAAAAATAGCTTGGAATATATTGTCAAGTGTAACGAGTAAGGAGCGGATACACATGAAAGGGAATGATGGCCAATTATTTTACCGTTGGTTGGCCGACGGTTTTGTTTTATCGTTGACATGACGTTAGAGAAACGCCAATGACGTCACTGGACCCACTCAGCCGATAGACGGAAGTCATCGAAGCGATAAACATATTTATTAAGTGTGTTAAGAGGGGACCTTTTTGTCGCAACCCGAGGCGTTCTTGCGCTTAATGTTTGCCTCATTATTACTCGGGATCGCTTTTAACACTGGTTCTTTCGCTTTTGTGAAAAATTATCAAGAATATTGGTCTCCCACCATTTTTCGCTTACCTTCTTTTGTAAAATGTCACACAATTTTTGCGCGAAATTACTTTAACTGGTTTTACGTAAATTCCTGTCCTTTAATAATAGTCGTAATTGAGCTTTTAGTGCAAGTACTTGTGTTATTTAATATTTCATTTACAGTGCGAGTACATTGAGTAAAAGAATATTTAATTTATGGTGTGAGTATTCTGAATCATTCATTATTTAATTTACAATGTGATCATGTAACTTATTTAGTAGCTGATATATAAATTGAACATTTATTATAATTTTTTTTTAATTAAATTAAACATTTAATTTACGAGTTTCTTAACCTATTAGATTTATAGCGTGAATATTTATTTTTTAACGTAAGTAATTAATCTATTACGTACTTATATTTGGAGCACGAATATAATTCTTTTTTATATTTAACTTAATATTCAGTATCTAATTTTGTTTTACTTGAACAAATGCGTGTAACAGAAATAATTTATAAATATTTCTGGATAAATTTGACAATGACATTTCCCACACCCAGCAGCAGTTCAAACAATCTTATTTACCAGCTGCATTATTTTATTTATATACTCACTCGTTTCCTGTTTGCACTCGTCTTTATTTCTGCACACGTTCCTCGGTTTGTCCACCAAAAAAAGAATGCATTATTCTTTTCCTTTCGTTTTTATTATTTGCGCATTATTTCGAGATTAAGTCATACAAGAATAGGAATTTTGCCGCTGTTACTAATCATTCCCGACGAAACTATTTATAGAACTACATGACCCACTTTGAACGCAACAGTTGTAACAACGACTAAATTCTGCACAAAAGAACCGTACATATTTGTCACACATGTTCCTCATGTTAAACTAGAAAACACAAGAGCGAATAATACCCAAAAACCTCTTAATTATTTCCTGCTGTTTTAAGAATCAAGTATCTACAAATCTATTTTTGTTTCACGAAAATAAATTATTATAATGGATAATAATATTATACATAATGGACCAATTATATGGACACCGATATTTTAAAGCAAACTGACAAGGGAAGGCACGGAAGTGTCCCCCTCCGATTTTGATGAAACTTCGTACGTTTGTTAAGCAGGCAAAAATAAGAGACACGTATTTTTTTATATCGGCTGAGACGCGGGTTTAAGGGGTGAAACGACCCCCTAAAGTTTCGACCCGCTTAGGCTATCTCGAAAACCATACGAGATACATTAAAACTTCTAATAGGAAAGTTGTATGGTTTTTTACGTATAATAACAGGATGTTAACAAATTTGGCAAAATGCAATTTGTTTATAACAAAAAAATTTTTCATAACCTTATTTTACAATTTATTCAAATTTGCATAATAACAAAAATTGAAGAGAATTTTATTACAAATCCATTGGTATATATATATACGATATTGCCTCCTACAGTTCCTTAAATGTTTATTATAAAGATTACGCTTGCGCGCTTGCTGACGCGCCGCACGATACTGAATCGGATCATGTCGGACGGTACTACACTATCAGTCAACGTTATTTATAAGCATAAATGATAACCAATTATATTTGAGTTATACATAGTTGTTAATTTTATTAAATTTGTATTGGGTATTACAAAACTCTTGTTGTTAGAGTTACATGTATTCCACATGTCAATTTTATGAGGTAACGAACAGTTTAAATAAGTTAGACAAGATGGTCGGGGCAATAATGGTATTCCTCAAAGAAATGTTTCAGACATAACGGTTTTTGATACAAAGCACATATAATAATTGCTACATCACAACATACATATATGGCATAGTGGTTCATTATCTCATGTATAGCAAAATTTTACGGGTTTTTAAAAATGAGTTGGTTTTGAAGATATGTATCTGCTTTTATACCATGAATACTTAATGAAATTTTTAAATCGTGGTAAAGAAAACTGATTATGAACAAGTGATTATAGTTCTAAAATGCTGTCTCGTGTGTGGATATTAATGTCATATGTAGTGCAATAGAACAACTAATCCGAAAAGCGACGAACAAAATTTTCCCATACGCGAAATCCGTACACCGTAGTTGTAATTATATTTTTTTTCACAATTCCTCAGGCCACCCCACACAATGATGCTTACCATACTTTTGATCATAACCCCCTTTATTCCATCCCGATAGAAGTAAACCACCATTTTGTCGCGGTTTCCATCAAGCAATGACGCTTTTTTTGTAGAACATAAACAATGAATGTACGAACTAATATCTACAAATGAAGTTATGATTAAAAAATGTGTCATTGATCAAGCGTGGTTACTAATACACTTTTCGAGGCATAAACAGGATCATTTAGTCGTATACGAAATCTTCCCGATTTGCTTTGAGACCAGTGGTATAAAACAACCGACTATAACAGCGGAGCGCTGATCGTTGCTATCGAACGCTGAAACGGAGGTATACCGCGACCTTTTCTAGTTTATTTTAACGTCAAATTTTGAGGCTCCATTCTTCTGAAGAGCTCATTTTAAAGGGGAAGCTTTGAGGAATAAGAACATATTTTTTTTTAATTTAAGCCATTTACGCTCTTTATTGAAAAAAATGCAAAAAAAGAATTTGTTTAAAGTTTTCGATATTATAAAACAAATTGACGAACTAGACAAAAATATTTTAAAATAGCCTAATCCTTTATAAATAAAACAAAAAAAATGTAGCTAAATCGGACAAGTAGTTTCTGAGAAAAAAATTCGTAGTGCAGCCTGTTTTCGCCAAAATGGGCAAAAATTGCAAACTATGGAGGCTTGTTATTTCTTAACAAACTCGAAACCGGCAAAATGATAACTTAAACCCCCCCTTAATTTCACATGGACTATAACATACTTCGATTAAAACAAAATCAAAGATGGCGAGGTCAAAAAGTGATTTATTTGCCGTCGAATGACCCGTATATAATAAAAATCTGAGGAACTGTAGGAGGCAATATCGTATATATATATACCAATGGATTTGTAATAAAATTCTCTTCAATTTTTGTTATTATGCAAATTTGAATAAATTGTAAAATAAGGTTATGAAAAATTTTTTTGTTATAAACAAATTGCATTTTGCCAAATTTGTTAACATCCTGTTATTATACGTAAAAAACCATACAACTTTCCTATTAGAAGTTTTAATGTATCTCGTATGGTTTTCGAGATAGCCTAAGCGGGTCGAAACTTTAGGGGGTCGTTTCACCCCTTAAACCCGCGTCTCAGCCGATATAAAAAAATACGTGTCTCTTATTTTTGCCTGCTTAACAAACGTACGAAGTTTCATCAAAATCGGAGGGGGACACTTCCGTGCCTTCCCTTGTGAGATGTGGGCGAAATGAAATAAATTGCTGTGAACGGTTAAAAGTGACAGTAAGCGTTCTATTCACTTTTGTTGAACGACGATCGGAAAGGAAAATGATTCTGTATGGAATGATCTAATTTCTGCGACTCAATGGAGTTGCTTGGTCAAAAAATGTCTGAACAAATCAGCATTCGGATAATCGAAGTTCCATCGTAACACGAGCTATTCTTGATGCGTATTCATCGAGGTAGAAGCGAGATTCGCCCTGTTGCTCTGCCTTCTATCGCAGCGAGAAAGTAAAAAGAGCATCTAGTGCTTTCGATTTTTCCGCGTTGCTGCTTCTTTTCATTCTTCCTTTTCTCGTTTCCTTGCTGCCTGGTGCTGCTTACTTTTATTTTCCAGCCACCAGGGAACGAGAAAACGCGATATTTCTCGTTCTGGCCGCGGGAAAAAGGGACTAAACGACGAAAGAATGAGAGGCGCTCGTTGAGGGATAACGAGAAACAGGAAAATGAGGTAAACTGAACCAAATGCGGTTCAACTTTCATTACACGAACTGATAGGAACACAGAAAGTGTCTTTGTGGAGTGAATAAATTAGAAAACTATCACAGGCATTGCTAACACCGGCGGTTAACAGTTCACCTATATTTAGGTGACCCAGATTAGGTACGTTCAGTAGATAGGGTAGGTATATTCGATAGAATGAACTAAATATTGTAGGGATTATTGAGAATAAAAGTTAAAAGGGATAAACAGGGGTCGGTAGTTGCTCAGTTAACATTTTTAGCTTCAGATCCCTTTCAGCTCTCCCTTCTGTGGCATTCACACTTTTTGTCATTTTCCAAATTTTCCACTTTCTACAAAGTGGTGAAATGCAAATCGAGTACTTTTCACCCTCAGACAGTTGAAACCAAGCTATAAATACAGTTCAGACCCTATTTCTTCCAACAGGCTCTCCCTGACGACTACAAAGCTCTCCTTCTAACATCTGCAGTTTTTATCATTTTCCAAATTTTTTATTTTCTGCAAAATGAATTAGTAGTCCACTTTTTACCCCCACTTGATTTAAATCCCAGTAAACATCGATTCAAATTTTTCATCTTGTATTTTTAGAGGCTCTCGATTCAGAGGCTCCCCCTCTAACATCCACAGTTTCAGTCATTTCTCAAATTTGCCATAAGAATAAAACGAAAATAGACCATTTCACACCCTCAGCCAGTACCAACCGAACTAAAAATCGATTGGGATCTCCCTTTTACCTCCAGAGGTACCCTCTCCACCCTGAAACTCTCCCTCTTGCAAAGTTTCTGTCGTTTCTCAAATTTTCTACCTCCAGCTGGCTTAAACCAACCACCTTTTATCGTAAAAATCATTATACCAACGAGCAAGTTCGATTGACCCCATTTATTCCACTGGGACAAGCTGTAGCTCCCAGATTTTCCTGCTCCTACGATTCCTTTTATTGTCAGTTCGGAAAGTTCTAATTTTCGATTATTTATAACTCTTATTGTCCTTATGACTGTTATAGACAAAACACAATTCACATATAATTTCTTGTCAACCTCAGCTTTTACTTCTAGAAGACCGTCTTAAGACCAAGGGATCTCCCTCGTATAGCATTTCCTCTATATTTCAAATTTTATCTATTTTCCCCTAAAAGTAAAATAGTGAACCAATATTGTAACCACGCTAAGATATTACGAACGAACCATCGTTTAAATTAAAATACGATTATAGTTCATTCGGTATACTTCTTGTAATCTTCTTTGTAAAAATTGAGCTCATAATACTGTTCGCATGATTCAGCTCCCTAATTCGAATCTCGTTTTTATTTAATTGGAGCGTCAGTCAGAGATAGAATGGCGGTTATTCGGATAAACAGCGATCGGGCCAAGGATGTCGTTGAGTATCACCGATAGCCACGAATATCTGGTAGACCGCAAACGTATACAGATATCCGCCGTTCCGTGTTGGCTGTCACGTTCCGATAAGTATTCTGATGGATTTAACTGGACGTGCCAGTTGACATACGATATACAATAACGTTCAAAAGTTTGGGTCAAATATGACCAAGTACTCACATTTCTACAATAACTCCATCTATATCTATTTGACTCCGTTGGGACAAGGTATTTTATTACCACTCGTTAGATTGCCACGTGTTGCATTGCTACATGTTAGATTGCCACGCGTTGTATCACTGCGCGTTAAATTACCACGCGTCGTATCACTACACGTTATATTTATAGGAGTTAAATTATTACGCGTTGAGTTACTACACGTTAAATCTCCATGAGTAAAATTATTATGCATCGTGTTTCTACGCGTTTAATTACCACTTGTTATATTGCCACGCGTAGTATTATTACACGTTACATCTCCACGAGTTAAAATATTATGCGATGAGTTGCCACGCGTTATATTGCCACGCGTTGTATTATTACTTGTTACATCTCCACGAATTAAATTGTTACGCTATAAGTTGCCACGCGTTATATTGCCACTCGTCATATTGCCTTGCGTTATATTGCCACACGTTGTATTACTGCGCGTTAAATTACCACTCGTTGAGTTACCACGTCTTAAATTGCCGCGTATTAAATTATCACGTGTTATTTTGCCACGTGTTAAATTGCTACGCATTAAATCACCTCGCGTTGTATAACTAAGCGTCAAAATAGCACACGTTGTATCACTAAGCCTTAAATTAACGCGCGTTGTATCGCTACGAGTGTTCAACGCGTTATATCCCCACGCATTAAATTTCCACACATTATATCATCACATTACATCGTGTTATACCCATTATACCGCCACGCATTATAATTTTACGCGTTGTGCAATCAATCAGAGTTGGTCAGTATTTCAAAGAAGTTTCGAGTAAAACGAGAACATTTAAAGACCCACAATTTATTCTTGGAACGAAAATTTATTCCTATGCGTAGCTATAAAAATTGCAAACGATTTGAACCAGTTATTTTATTTCAAAGAAAATTTGATTTCGTCTGTTATTTTCGTATGCTCACTCGAATTTTTAATTATTAGCAATTGTACGTTATTTATTATTTATTCGAATAAGTTTTTATTCCGAATCAGAATTTACTGGAATGTATCCCTTATTCATAAATGTCTTCGTTTTATTCGAATTATTTGAAATTAATGTCTGCATCCGAGTATCGCTACGGATTGTATAACCAAGCATTATACAACCCCGGTGATTGTATCTCCTATAAATCAATTTTATGATATTTTACGAACTGAATGTTTGTTTTACGGAAGAAATAAATTCATGAATTTTTTTGGCAAATAATTCACGTGACATAACTTTTGTATGGCGCTGTAGTTGCGATACGACACGAACTGGTGTGCAGCGTATTGTTTATTTGATTTTATTCTTTCGCGCCGTAGCAAACGGAGATCCGCGCGGTGGAGAGTTAACGAGTTCGTTGAAATTCATTGAAAAAGTTGAACGAAAGTTTTCAACGGATATCACGAGAAACGGAACTTCTGTCCAGATTCAACGAACCGTTTTATGGGAAAGAGGTGCACTCTAAGAGTTGCGACTAATATGATTTCAAGCTTGAAACGTGACGATTCTGGGTTAAGTGGTTTAAAATACCAGGTCAGATGTAATATTATGATTTTAATCCGTGAACGGTTCCCTTCGTACGATTTTTCATCAAATTCTATTTCTACCCGTGATTCGATCTTCAACGTTGTCAAAAATATATTGGAAACGTATCAATTCTTTTCGTCTTAATTACTTTCATTTCTCACAAATTCTTTTTTGATTTTAATGAATTCGTCGCGAAAGTATATTTCATTCCACAAATTATTATTTTAATTTTGCTACATTGTATATTAACAAAGATCTATGTATCAATATTTTTTCTTTTAATTATTTTCATTTGTTACTAGTATTTTTAAAATTTGAAAGGAATTATACGTTCGAGTATAATTATTATTTTGATTTCATTTGATAAATTGCACCGAATTACTTGCAGTTCTGATAGTATTTGTAGTAAAATATTAGTATAATATATTTAGCCAACATAATGTAACGTATTTACACGGCAAGTATATTTATCTAGTTGAGACTAAATTGGACCCAACAGCCTCAGCACAAGGACCACAAACGTGTCTTGCCCTAGTCCTAACAGCCCAGACCTAGTTCTCAGAGTTGTCCATGTGTCTCGTTTGAACAGAAACAAGCGAAATTGTTGGCGGACATAAATATAGAAACGGTGGGTCGTCCAGACACCAATCGTAACACGCAAACACACGTGCCAGTGCGTGGGTGTGTTCTATCTGTTGAACTCGTTTCTTCGTGTTGAATCTATTCTGTTTGTCGTGCTGTACGAACACGATGATGAAGCTCGTTTTCCTCAATGATGGAAAATTTGAAGTTTTCCTGGGAATCTTTGAAGGCCTTTGCAGTTCTTCAACTTCCATTGTACAGTAGACTCGTGTTATATTGCCACTAGTGATGTTATTGCAGCAGAAATTTTATGAATTTTTGTTTCTGAATTTCGTAGTTTTTGTAATTTATGGGTTCGCAATTTTATGGATTTCTGGATCTTTAATTCATTAAATTTCTTATTTTTTAATTCCTCATTTTTATGATTTTTACATTACCAAATTTTTTAGTTTTGTCATTTCTGACTTTTGAAATCTCAGTTTGCAAGTTATTAACTTTTGATATTACTAAATTTTCAATTTGCATATTTCTAAATTTCTAATTTTTTATATTATAAATTCCTATATTCATAATTTTTTATATTTCTAAAATCCCAAATTTCTGGCTGTTAAAATTTCTGAATATTCCAATAGTTAGGTTTCCAAATTTCTATATTTTCAAGTTTCTACGTTTTGAAGTGCTATGCACCCAAATTTCTAAATTTTATATCTTCCAATTTTTCAAATTAATAAATTTTGAAATTTCTAAGTTTCCAAACTTCACATGTTGAAATTTCTAAATTCCCCAATTCCTCATTTTTAATATATCTAAATTTTCCAATTTCTTTGTGCCTAAATTAATTTTTACATTGCCAAGTTCCCAAATTTTCACTCTCGAAAATTTCTAAATCCCTAATTATTAAGTTTATAAATTATAAATCGCTATATTTCTAACTTCTCAAATTTCTAATATTTGAAACCACTAAATTCCCAAATTTCAATTTTCTGAAATTTCCTAATACTTCCAATGTGTAAGTTCTCAAATTTAAAAGTTCCCAAATGGGTAGAACTTCAATGGGTCTCCAAGGACCCTCACGTCCTAGCATCGTAGAAGTGTCATTAGCGTGCGTGAAAATTCACGGTTTGGCGATATAACATGATCCTCCTGAGGCTCACAATACAGCTCTGTGAGCAACAATACAATTATCTCGCGAGAATAATTAATTTCACGTACACGCTGTATAACGAACAACTTTCCAAATGACCGCTGTTAAAGAACACGTTAAAGGAACCTCCTACCTTTTCATTTTATTTCCGTACGTGATCAATAAACGTTCGATCGGGTGGGTACATTTCCGAAGTGGCGTCCCGACGCTCACAGGAGCGTCTCCTTTATCGAGGCAAAGACAGAAGAAGATCGACAAAAGCGTACCCATGAAGCTTACATCTTCTGCAAGAATCACAGTCGTTTATAAATAACCGGCTTTATCGTACTGTATAGGGAGAAAATGGCCTGAAGGGATGAAGTCGGGGTTGTTATGTCCGCATGTATATTTTCGAATACGACAAAACGCCTACGGGATTCTATAATTCAACTGATGTTGGTAACTTTCGAAGTTCATTGGAGAGAGAACGGTTTCCTATGGGAGAGATTTAGGGGGTGAAAAAGTGTCAGCTGGTATTATAGCGAACTGTTGTAGGCCTCCTTTGGGAACACTGCAATATAGGGTAATGGCGATATATACAATTTTGCTGGTAGGGTCAACGATTTACAGCTGGTTATACGCTTATTTCTTATTCGAATTTATTTTGAATTGTTACAGGAAGTGTAAAAGAAACAAAATAATATTTTATGTAAGAATGAAATTTTAAACAGAAATAAAATAAAATTTTATATAATACAAAAATGCAATGCTGTTTTAAGCGAACTCAAATTTTAGATAAAAATACAATGCAGTTTTAAACGAAATAGAATCTTGTTTTACACGAAAATAACTGACCTACAAATGCAATTTTTTCTCGTGTTAATGGACGCGTGTCCTGTTAACTGACCGGCATAGTTTTCGGTGAAAGATGGATTCAGTTCGGCGTAACAATGACAAAATATGAAGCTAATATAAAACATTCGGTGTCTAATCTATAGCAATAAAAATTAATAATAAAATGATATTAATTTAGATACAATAATGCATAAATCATGTCACCTTTATAAAATTTTATATTAATTTTTAAACTCGTCATAACAAAATTTTGTAACCAATTATTTTCTTTTACTTATTTATACATTTTTAGACGTACACATAAAAAAACACCACTTCTTTTCCCTAGGCTCTCCTAGACCTCTTCTAGATTTTTTCTAATGAGTAATCTGTTCATAATTTCTCGTAAATTATACAAGAATTAATTTTATAATTAATCGTTTCTAATCAAAGAAATTTTTAAAAGAAAAGACTACTGTTCTGAAGAACCTATATGCAAATAGGTAAAATTTTAGTTCGAGAACTTAACGTTTGTCAGAGTCATCGGATTCAGAATAGATAATACGAAGGTTCGATTTTTATTAACTATAAGCTTCACAGAGTTACATGTGTTTATTAATAATACAACGTGTTTTCCTTGGGTAGCGCAGGTATCGTATATAAATAACCAGCTTATTTGTCGTAGTCCAAGGAAAAAGACAGGATCGTTATCGTCGTGTATTTTTAAAAATGATGAACAGGGCCGATGATGTTTTCCACAAAACGTTCAAGAAGCTGCAGACGCTTTTAACATCCACGAGACAATGTTTCTCGATTTTCCTTTCGATACAATGAACCGTTTAGCGTAGAAAGTAAAAGATAAATAATATGAATTAACTTTGATAAGATACATCATTAAAATAATATTTTGTCCAGATTAATTTCAGAATTATTGAATTAGTTACAAGAATTATTTCTTAAAATCATTTCTTTGTCTTTAAGAAACACTTAAGCTTTCTGCTTGGGCTAAATAATTTATTTGCTAAGAGACTTTTTCATTGATGGATTGCAAATTGTGATAAAATTGATTTTGATTGATTGATAAGTATGGTAATAATAATTACGAAGATAACCTGATATGCAATTAATTTATTTCGAAACATTTTATATTTGTATAAAAAGATAATATTTCATGATACAGCAGCTTTTGAAATTTTAATTATAAGGAAATGTGTCTTATAAAACTCTTTGTATCGTAAAATATAATTGGCGCGAAATTTAAACGCATCATAAAACTTAACCAGTCGTAACAGCCTGCTTTTTGATATCTTTATTCGTTAAATAGACCATATCTTATGAAGCACCGTGTAGGATATAATCCACAGGAAATTCAGACGGGTATCATAAAACGTAAATGATCCATAATACCTAAACCCGTTATTCCGATATCTAATAGTTAGCATCACTAAAAATATAATCCTGCATCTTATAAACCATCTTGTAGAACACGATTGGCGGAAAATTCAAATGTGTGTCATAAAACGTAGCCTGTTTGTAATCCTTAAACCAGCTTTTTGTGTCTGTAATCATCAAATAGGATTTTATATCTTGTAGAACACAGTTGGCGGGAAATTCGAACGCGCGTCGTAAATCGCGACCGATCTACAACGCGTAAACGTAAATCAACGCGTAAACTCTAACTACAGCGAACGTTTAACGTTCTTCGGAATTCTATCGGAATTTATCGACGTCCAGCTTAAAACTCGACTCACGGTCTCGGTTATTGATCCGTCGTTAAAATATTTATAAAATCCAAGGAAATCCGGCATCGACCTTTCCGAACAAAATCGTCTCACCGTCCAGTGCTCGAAATAAATATCCGTGGGCGTGTTAAGCGTGGCTAAACACGGTGCACGTAACATGACGTGACATCGTCCCATGAAAATGCCCACCATGGGATTTGCGAATCTGTTTCGAAGTTAAGTGCATTCGCGGTAACGCGATTGCAGCGGTCGCGGTAATAACGCCACGTGTCGAATCAAACATAGAAATCAGGGTCTTGAAGTGCATCACGAAAGTACGAATAGCTCGAAAAAAGGAAAAACGATTGCAGAGGAAGAACAGCGAAAATCCAGTTAGGATTATAGGACTGAGTTCTTTTATTAGATTGTTGCAAGTGGACCATTCTCGGAGCTGAAAGTTCCATTACTTCATCACATAAAAGTATTATGAAATTTCGCTTATGACATATCGATTTAAAGCTTGAAGTCTTGCAAAAGTGACCGTGTAAACCGTTTATTAATATTTGTAATATGAACAAAGTTGTGAACGATAAATGGAAAGTATTCAGTTCTTGTATACTGAATTTTTTAAAATAATGTGAACTTCTAATTTCATGACATAAAAGTTTCACCAAATATTACTTGTGGTATATCAATTTGAAGCTAACACTGTTACCAAAATAACTACATAAATACTTGGTGTTTTTAATACAAGCAAAGTACAAAAACAGAGAAGAAAAGGTTTCTTGCATATCAAATTGTCGATTTTGAAATTAAAAATGTTCTAGCATGATTTCATGACATACAAGTATTACAAAATGTCGCTTATGATATGTCAGTTTAAAGCTTAAGGTCTTGCAAAAATATCTGTGTAAACCTTTCATTAATATTTTAAATATAAGCAAAGATAAAAATAAGAAACAAATTACATTCTTGTATGTAAAATTATAGATTCCAGAATATGGAAAATGCTAGTATTCATGACATAAAACTGTCTCAAAATATTATTTGATATATCGATTGAAAGCTTACACTCTTGTAGAAATGATTGCATAAACTTTTTGCTGAAAGATAATAAACACGTATTGATAAACACAATGGAAGTTATATTGACCATAACAAGACCGTCTCTCTCAGGGACATGTCGTTGGCCTAACTTTCTGAATTAGTGACATGTTACCTCTGACCCAGTTACTAATCTTCCATTGTTTTGAGACTGTAAAGTGTGTAGAACGTCGAAGCCGGTCATGCTGTGTTCATTAGTACAACACATTCTACGCTGTTAACTCTCGCAACAAATAAAGTTTCAATTAGTTTCAATACATCCGCGTATAAATATTTTCGTGAATTCGACTTGTTTCATAACAGGACATTTCATATTCGGTGTAATTGTGGATAAAATAATTTGTCTGTTCTTTGAAATGTAAATATTACCGAGCAAAGGGTCAACTTGACCTGGAAAATTTTGTGTGGACGATAGCGATCTTTTAAGTATGGAGAAGAAGGATGGCCAGAGAAGATAGACAAGAGAGATTTGAGAATCGATATTCGTGTTAAATCACCGGAAAATTTGTCGAACCATTTGACCCACGTGTTAAGCAAAGTCAGAAGGGGTGAGTTTACGTCGAATCCAGCAAAATTCGGTGTCCACCCTCGATACATCGTTCACGCTTCGGATGTATCCTTAGGGTCACCAGGGATCATCGTCTCAAATTTGATATAATCGAATAGCTAAAAATACCTTCACTATCATAATAATAATGTGGAGAGTTCATATTGGAAAATTAACTAATATTAAATTTAGAAACAGCGATAGTTATAGGTTTATTATTATTAGTGGCCAAGATCACAAATTTAATATAATCATTGGAAAAAATATTTAGTCGACCAAAAAGTTATTAGTCGTTTTTGTCGGTAGATGGCGTTTATTTAATTTATATGTAACTTTATTTTTCTTCGACAAATGCAAACATAGCTTCAAAGCCTTTCGAGTATCTTGTTAAAAACACAGAGCACAGTATAATAAAATATTTCATTTTCAATGAAATTTTGTTTCAAAAAAGGCTTGAGGTTGCATTAAATAGCATGTGTCACTTTCTGTTTACAAAATTTTGCATCGAAAATATTTCTGTAATTAATAATCCATGTTCTAAAAGAGTTATAGATAACTGACGATTAAACTCAGATCTTGACCAAAAATAACTCCTTTTGCACATTGAAGGAACAATTAATATGTCATATAACATTTTAGTTATACATGTGAGATTTGTAATTGAATATCTTTTTGCAAAACGACAAAACTTTTTGCCCATCTCGGTAATAGAAAATAATAAATTTGAAGCTGAAGTTGAAAAATTGTAACATCATTTAATAATGTCTTACCACGTGTGTCCATTTCCACTGTGGCAGTCGTGTTATCGAAAAAAAAAGAAAGATACAGAAGCTGGAAAAACTTTGGAGTAAGTCACGTAAAACGAATACGATAGAATGCCTTCTGTGTCACATGGTGGATTGAGATTACGAAAATCTGGACAGAAACGAAGGTGGAGAGCTTATAAGAAAAGCGCAGAAAAAGTAGCGAGTCACAGTCGTCTGATTTATTTACCTTTAGAAATAAGAAGTAAATAAATATAACTCAATTTCGTAAATAATGAAAAGTGATAGAAAATTTTGTTACAACAATGATGGTAACGTTAGTTGGAATATGTGGTACCTCAGTATTGATGCTGTACTGAATAATAATAGTAAACAGTATTTAGTGCTAATAGTAAAAGTACACTTTCTGTCAGGGTAATGTTAACTCTTATTATTAATTTTAATATACAGTACTAACATCCAATATTAATATCGGTATCAATACACCATACCATTAGGCAATACTCGCTAATACATAGTATTAATATTCTTTAATATGAATGGTAATATAGTATTATAATGTATAATATACTACTCAGTGAGTACTATTAAGAATATTTACTAATATTAGCACTAATTCCTTCTTTTACCACAATAGAAGATACTGCTATAATGTATTGAATTAATATTAATATCAGTACCAGTGCATGCTACCAACGTACAAGCTTCTAAATTCTCAGTACTCATTTACCTGATTAGTTAATATCAGCACTCATAACCAACACCGATAATAACAAAATCCAGTTAAAAAAATTAATTACCCCTTTCAACTATCAACTAGGACCATTAACTGTAACCCTTCATGTAATATTACAGAAAATACAAAATATACTATTCTACGAATGATTCAGTAAACAGATCAGCCTTTCAATGAACGAAGCAAATTTATGCGTAAATATGGAGCACAGAAACAGGATAAAGATAATTGTACGATTTTATATGCGGTGGGTAGAGCACGTAAGGGTATCTCAGGCGAGCTGTTTGAGTTGCAGATGGTACGAGGTCCCGGGCTTGGGAAATCAATACCGCCAAAACCTCCCCTGGTCCTGTGTCACTGCTATCCCTATTCCTCCTTCCAGCTAGAAAGTCACAACTTCTCTTATATAGCATACCTTTCAGTTCGTCGCTTTCTTTGCCGATACACAAACGACTTTCGAACCACACTCACCGATTACTGCCTCTCTACGCATTCCATCTTTCAAATCACTTACCAGATTTTTGTTCCGGAGCCAAACTTTCTTTTCCATTTTCTTAATGTGCTTGGTACAATGTTTGTTCCTATTTTCGTAATTTGATGGCAAGATATTTTTCTCATTTTCTTGAGAGTTTATTGCAAAATAAACTTTTGGTGGCGAGATATTTATGCTGATTTTCTTTTCGATAGCAAGATATTTATCCTTTCTTTTTAAGAGCAATTTATTCACATTTTTTAAAATTTGATAGGTAAATACTTATTTTTATTTTCATAAATTTTATAGTAAGATATTTATTCTTATTTTTTATATTTAATAGAAAGATATTTATTTGCACTTTCTCAGATTTGATAGGAAGATATTTATTCGCATTTTTTCAGATTTGATAAGAAGACATTTATTCGCATTTTCTCAGATTTGATAGGAAGATATCTGTTCTCATTTTCTTAAATTTCACAATAAAATATTTCCTCTAATTTTCTTAAATTCGATATTATTCTCATTTTTCTTACATTTACTAAGAAATTTTCTTAAATTTACCAGTAAGAAATGTATCACTATAAATATCCCTCATTATTTTTTCCCATAAATATTTCTGTAAGGATTTTTTTCTTCGGTCGAATCAGCAGTTCGTGGATGTTTGTATTTAACAACAAGCATTTAATAAATACGAGTATCCGTTACCATATATTCAGATCAATCTGTATTATGGTACGATACGGATGATCCTGTATCGTTATTATTGTTGGCTGTTGCCCGAGAAACGTGTGTTTCCGCACAGATAAAGAGCGGTGTTACGTCAAGCTGAATATTTCAATCGTTTTACGATAGCGGCTATGCAATTTTTAATCGAATGCTGCCGGTTACTGGCGTTTAATTACATCGACGAATCAGATATAGATATTCGGGGAACAATCGTGATTCAGAGAGTTTTCGTGACTGCCCTTTTTAATATCGTGCGACTGCTATTTATTTGCAAATTGTCTGCTATATTCGTGCAATGTTTCAGAACAAATTTGCGTAGTACTGTTTTGAAATTTCAGAATATTTTCGTTTTTGAAGTCTACAATTTTTATCTATTGAAGTTTGTTGTATTCTCAAATTTCTAAAGTAGCATGTTCTTAATAATAAATGTATTAATTACTATATTCCTATGTTTTGAAAGTTTTAAGCTTGCAAATCTCTAAGTTTTCTAGTTTTTAAGTTTACAAATTTCTGAGTTTTTTTAACATTTTTTAGCTTTCAAACTTTCAAACTTCTCAATTCCATAATGTCCATTTTCTGACATATTAAGCTTGCAAGTTTCTAATCTTGCACCCTAGAAATCCTCCAATCTCTAAACTTTTCTCTTTAAAAATTCCCAAATTCTATAATTTTGTTTATCTCCACAAATTATTTAATTTCCCAATTTTTAATTTTGAAGTTCCCGAATTCGCAGTTTCGCGAGTTGCAAAATTTCTAAATGTTCTACTCAAACTTCAAATCGTCCGTAACAAACGTTTCTAAAATTGTATACACAATGATCGATTAGAATATCAGTAATGTAAGTAGGTAGATGAGTTATCGTCGATGTTGACAAACGAAAAATTAAGACTCGCGTGTACCTCGCTTATCAGTCTACTTATCACCGATCGTTTTATCTTAAGTATTCTTTGTGACACACGTATTCCGTGCTCTTTTTTCTTCGGCTTTCAAGTGGTCTGATGTTTACTTTTACCTTGTACATCGAAGTGATCACACGAAGTACAAACATTAATCGACACGCTATCAAAACACTATTACGATTCATCGAAACGTTCACGGGCATATTTACTTATTCTAAAATATTTATAACGCTTAATTAAATACGTATCGCATCAATTAATCATCTCATTATAAATTGAATGGGCTATAAATTGAAGATAATTAAGTGTATCATGTTTTATTATTAATCAATTAATTCGCTATTAGCCGATTAATCGTGGGCTATAAAGGAGACACATTTTCACAAGATTATACCTGGTATGGTTGTACGAGCAATCTAAATAATAATCGATAGAAATTAACCGTTAATGATTTAGTAAATTAAGCGAGATTGCTTCATTAGCGCTCGTCGGTTGATTAAAACTTTATGTTGATAATAATTGAGAATAACGATCAAATAAGTACGTTTATGAATTGTATCGCGTTCTATTAAAATTTGTTTAATTTAATTGTTAAAATCGGAGTTCGTAAATTTGTTGTTTGATCAAAATATCGTAATTTACCGTATCGTGTCAAACGGAGAACTACATTACTTCCTTCTTCGTTAATTTACATAAAAATTTATTCCCAAGGATAATTAACGATCGCAGGAAGTTGTACAAAATATTCCTAGCAGTAATTAAGATGTTGAATTATTCACGACGTTATTAATTAAGTGGTTGTCATAAAGGAGTAGCTACTGTTGCCTTGAAATGAATTTATTTACTTCAACTCATGATGAGTTCTATAATTTCATCGGAGAACCATTTTTCACTTCTTTCATTTTTATTAATGTAACGCAATTTAAAAATGAAATTACTTTTTTTACTTTATATTACATCATGTAAACATGCTGTTTACATTTTTATGATTGGTGTACTTTAACAATAATTTACATTTTTGATACAAATATTTTAGTCTCTTAATATAAATAACAGAGATATGTTCATAAACTTAAATACAAATAACATTAATATATTTGTATCTTTAAATATAATTAACATAAATATATTTCTTTTTCTAAATATAAATAACATGTTTATGTCTCTAAATATGGATATAAACACTAAGCTTGTTAAGTGTATAATTTTTGTTATATAATTTTGATTGCTAGATAAATGCTTGTTAGATAAATAGAAGTTAAAAATGAACGATAGAACGGGGTTACTTTCTTAAATAAAGATGTACATTTTTGCATGGTATTTCTGCAGGTTTGCAAAAAAAGAAAAAAGATGGTTCGAAGGGGATAAGAATCGATTTACGTCAACTGTCTTTTCTATTGAAAATATAAGTTGGGGTCGCTTGGTTTACGCGAATATATTTATCTCACCCTCGTGCGTGCACGCTCGAAATGTCACCCTGTTGCATCCTATACGCATAGGAATTTTTCTTCTTCGAGTAATAAAGAGGATGAAGATGAAAATTGACCGATTTATTATCGGAAGTGAAAACATACGTCTAGTGATACTTTGTGATTAGCAATCTTTATTATTTAGCAATTAAATAATAAAGATATAAAAGACATAAAAATTAAAATTTGTGCTTGCATCGAACTGTAAGATCGTTGAAACGAAGAAGAAAATTCTATCAGAGACAGTCAGAAACGCTGTTACGAGAAATGGAATTAGGAACCATGAACGCTGTTGTTCGCCATTTCTTTTTTCAATATTTAAGGACGTTCTATTAGCATCCTTTGCTTGGAAATTTATTATCGCATCGGGCCATGTTTGCGATGGCGTTTTATTATGGGATAAATTGAAGTTAATTGCGAGTTAAAGGAGCCTGTCATCATAGGACGATCTTGAATTGACTGTCACTTCGAATTTCATCGTTCATTTCATTGTTCGATATATTCTATTAATGTTAAAATACCGATGACCTAATGCACCAAATATTGTATGTCCACGTTTGTAATCACATTTAAAAATTTTTGAAGGTTTTTATTATTGCATTTTGGTGAAAAATAAATTTAAAGATTTATTGATACTTATCGATTCATTGATATTATGTTACATAAAATTCAATAAATGCATTCGCTATTTTAAATGATGTAATACAACTATAACTTAGTGTGTTTAATTAATAGTATTGTATATTACAATTGTATATTGTATTGTATTAATACTGTTAAGTTTGAGTCTGTACAATTATAAACATTTGTGCAATCAAAATAATAGACGTTGATATAGGCAAAGTGATAAGTTTGGTTTAGTTTAAAATAACTAAAAATATTGTTTTTAACAAGGTTACAAAGTGGATATAAAATGTAATTTTTTATAGAGAGAGATTGTATAGAGACTGTACAGATAAAATTAATTTTTACAAATGAAAACTTTAATTTTAAACAAAAAATGATAAAAAATGTACGTCGGTAAAATCTTTTAAGATGTTGAAATAAGTAAAATTACACATTCTAGAAGACAACACATTTACTGTAATAAACTATCTGCTTGCCTCGATATTTTTTTCTGAATTATAGTTTCATACTATTTTCTCTAGAATGAAATCCTTAAAATGGTTCTATATTTCAACTAGTCCAGTAGATCCCCAAATATTCTGAATTTATTCCCTAAAAAAAAAATTCGCAGGCATTTTAGCAATATCAAACCTTTTACAATCAAATTTTTCTATAACGAACATCGGTTTTTTCGAAACAACAGAGAAATATCACTTTCGATTCGTGTTAAAAATGTCCCGATAGTAGTAGAATTTTATGGTCAATCGTATTTTCCCATCGAAACAGTCAGGCCAACGATCCAGCGTGAAAATAAAACCGTAAATAATTGCCAGGACAAAAGTAAACGATCGTTAATAAAATAAATGTCGCGTTCGAAAGCTCTGTTACACGTCAACGCGCTGTATCGATCATTCGATTAAGCCGATCGTTTGTTTTTTTATCTAACAGTGTTTTAGTACCTTTCATAAAAAAAGAGATTGTTAATCGAGAAAGGAAATAAATATCGTCGCGTTAATGTCGTTTATTGCTTAAAGTTTAGATTACGTGTCTGACTAGCTACGGCTGATTCTACTGTGTTATATACAGGGTGTGGTGAAATTCGTAGTATTAACTGAACGGTGATATATCGTGCTAAAAATCAATATCTTTCAAGCACACTTATCGTTCGATATGTTAGGACTTTTTTATACAAGTGTTTGATTATCTGATTACTTCAAGATCTTGAGAAGTCCGATTAATTTTATCGATGACTAATATTGAAGTTAAAGATTACGGAAAACTTCTTGGTATTTTAATCGAGTCTAGTTCTTTCTACAGTTTTGTTGGGTCTTTTTGGTAATAGGATTCTTATTATCTTTTGAACTGTTTGCAAATTTACAAGTTCTCAAGTCTTTGAATTTTCAAGTTTTCCAATTTCTAAATTTTCTATTTCTACATTTTCGAATTTCTATGTTTGCAAACTTCTCATGTTTTTTAATTCTCTATATTAAAATTTCTATATTGGCAAATGTGTATGTTTTTATGTTTCTTAATTCTCTACTTTCTAATTTTTTTTTATAAATTTCCGAATTTCTATGTTTGCAAACTGATGAGTTCTCAAGTTTTTCTCTGATTTTAAATTTTTGTATAAATTTTCAAATTTCTACCTTTCCAAATCTCTACGTTCTTATATTTTCTAATTCTCCGATTTCTAATTTTTTACTCTCTAAATTTACGAATTACCTTTCCAAATTTCTAAATTTTTCTTACACCCTCCATCCTATGTTCCCTAGATTTGTCATAAACCACAAATGGCTTCTAAACACTAAGACCCTTTAGAACCCTTAACTATCCCAATATCGAAATCAAATTATCCTCTTATTAAATCCTCGAGTACATTCGACGACTGTCACCCATCATGATCCTCCTTTTACCTAAATGCACTTACTACTCCAAAAAATGAAATCGTACCATAAAAAAACTCCAAATAAAGCTCAACCCAAAGTCAAACTTTGTACGATAACAATTTTCACCTAAAGATCGTGAACCGCAGGTTTAAACCCATAGCAAAATAAGAAAAAGAGAAACGTAACGAAACAAGGTAAATAGGTGTGCCAGAATCCCTTTGGAACATTTCCTAGCGATTAACCCCTGCCGTGTTTCCCCCATGTTCCTTTTAACCCCGTTCACCTATCCATCTTCATCGCGACCACATATCTCTCTCTCCTTCGTACGAAAGGTGTATCTCTGTTCTTGTCCGTTGATCATCGCCGTCTCTCTGTCATCCATTTGTCTGTCTCTGTCGGTGCCATTGAAAAAGCCCTGCAACACGTTATGTCTAAACGCCAGTGAATAAAAGCTCGAAGCCAGCGAAGTGAGTATACGCTTCGTCACTTCTAATTTTAGCACAAAGGGTGCGCCATTGCTTGTGTACACGTTCACTCTCATGGACGTGTACGCTAACCCGGCTACCACAGAGTACACACACGTGTACACACACGGGGAGACACGCACACGGTTAGAAGTGAAACATTTCCCTTCGACGACAGGGTGGCGCGACGGGCTGGGGGAGAATATCTATAACTATGGATTTCCACTAGCTCGATGGCGTTCGCCAGAGGACATTTTTATAGAGTCACTCTCCTTTACCTTGTTCCCGATCACCGCTCGAGACCGGTTCCATTGAAATACGATTTCCGTCTCGCTGCGTATTGGTGGAACACGGACAGAGGGAGGCTCGTTTAGGTATCGATAGGAAAATTGGACGTTCGCGACCGATGGCACGTAAATGAAAACGATTATCTGTTAACTGGTACAAGGGCCGAAATGTGCAGATGAAAGGTGAAATAATTTCGGGGAGTTCCTTCACATCGGCAAACGAGAGGTTGCTGGACTTGCAGGGATGCTCCCGAAGAGTCGGCGACGATTTCGGGACATAAGGTTTTCTACCTTGATTTTGTTATTTTTTATTACTGATTTTATTATTCATTAGTCGGACGTATTATACTAATCTACTGTATTGAGGCATTACTGTACCACTTTCTTACAACTGTACTAATAGTACTTTGTTACGGTACTATTATATTACTTTATTATTTTACTTCTTTATTTCACTGTTGTACTTTAGTACTTTATTTGTTTATTATTTTAGTATTTTATTATTTAACAATTTTATTACTCTGATAATTCTACTTACTTAAAGTTTCGAAGTTTAGCAATTTGATGATTTAGAAATTTGGGAATTTGAGGACTTGGAAATTTGAGAATTTAAGAATTTAGAAATTTGGAAATTTGGAAATTTGGAAATTTAGAAATTAAAAAATTTGAGAACTAAGAAATTTGGAAATGTAGAAGTTTACCAATTTAGACATTTTTGCAACTAGATATTTGGGAAATTGAGAATTTGAAAATTTGAATATTTGAATATTTGAAAATTTGAAAATTTGAAAATTTGAAAATTTGAATATTTGAATATTTGAAAATTTGAATATTTGAAAATTTGAAAATTTGAAAATTTGAAAATTTGAAAATTTGAATATTTGAATATTTGAAAATTTTCAAATTTAAGAATTTGAAAATTTGAGAATTTGGATATTTGGAAAATATTCGATTCGAAAATTTCAGCATCTACAATAAAAGTTCAGAATATTGAGTACATAAAAATAAAAAAATTCAGTCCTGTACATCTTACAGCAATTATGAATAAAATATGCTAATAGTATCAATAATTTTCCACTATTAATAAAAAACGTTCCATAAATTATTATTCATAGAATTTTCCACATCATTGAATTCGTTTCGAAATGCATAATAGATACAATTATTATAATCGCATTGGCACGTCTTGTATTGGTTCTCTACACATCCAGTGACGTATATATACGTCATTAGTAATGAAAGGGTTAAACGTTAATCATCAATGAAATAGGAATTTCTTCGAGATTAAACTAGTTATAACTGAGCGACATGTAGTTAAACAATTCGCACAGTGCTCGCTCGTTCGTGTTAATTATTCCGCGTTTCTACATTCGCCTTACTAATTAGTAATTAGCCTCACTTCCCAAGGATTTTCGCGTTGATGGAATCCGTCTCATTTATCGGAGGGGAAGTTGCATGTGCTTTTCACTTAACACTATCTTATCTTTTGATGATCATTGATTCCATTTTTATCACTGCTTCGTTTTGAATATTCAGTGTATTTAAATTTTACGTTTACTTTGGTTATCGTCATTATTTTTGGGAATGGATTATCTAAAATTTTAAATAAACATAAAGCGTTGTATTTTGAAATGGTTCATTATAGGAGACTCTCGTTATATTGCCACGATGCGGTAGGAACAGCTTACAAATGCATTTAGTATGTATTATACATTGTTTGGACGTATTCGGTGAACTCCGTGGATCTTCGTGAGCCTTCGTGCATTGTCGCGCATTTTCGTGGATTGGCGTAGAGCTTCATAGATCTTCGTGGATCTCTATAGATCTTCGTGGATCTTCGTAGATCTTCGTGGATCTTCGTGAATATTCATGGATCTCCGTACATTACAATGACAGACGTTTCAGTAGTACGTGAACGGTGGCAGTATAACGAGAATCCACTGTACTACATATCACAGTATTCCTTCTTAATAATAAACAAAAGATTATATGCAGAATATTCTTAAGTTTTATTTTGAAATTTTTTCAATTTTAAGGTTTATACAGTTTAAGAATTTGGAAATTTGGAAATTTAGATATTCGGAAATTTAGAAATTTGGAAATTTGAATATTTGAATATTTGAATATTTTAAATTAGGAATTTGAAAATTTGTAGACTTAGAAATTTATGAATTTGGAAATTTGATAATTTGAATATTTGAAATTTGGAATTTGGAAAATTAGGGTTTTGAGAATTTAGACATTTAAAAAATTTACAATTAAGAAATTTGAAAATTGGAAAATTAAAAAATTGGAAAATTAAAAAATTTTTAATTTGAAAAATGGAAGATGTAGAAATTTAAGAATATGAAACTTGAGAATTTGCAAGTCTGTAAATCCAGATTTGAAATTCGTAAAATTGAAGAGAATTGGGAATTTGAAAATCGGACAATTCATTAAACGCGTGTTTTCATTGGAAATTTTAAGTGGAACATAGCAAGGTGGCAGGTAGACAGGTCGGGTAAATTGGGTCGACTTGGGGACAACTATTTCTGGGGATTACACACGTGTCCGGTGAAGTGGGTAGCTAGACTGTCTCACGATTCGATGTCCTTACTTTTCAATACACAAAATATTATATCCCCGGTCCAGATGAACAATGATAATTGCAAAATGTTCGATTTTTAGCAGACGAAAAAGTCTACTGACATTTAATCGTACATGTATTACATCACATTTTAATTTTATCATATTTTTATTGTACGATAATTAAATCTAATCATTTTTATATTGGTACGGTAATTAAATTTAATTATATTTATATTGTATAGTAAATATATTCATCGCATCTGTATTATATAATAATTAAATTTAATTATATTTTTATTGCATAACAATTAAATTCAGTCATACTTATATTTTATAATATATAATTAACATAAATAATATTTAATGAAGTTAGAAAAAAAGGAACTAGCATATTTTAATAATTTTTATTTTATATTAGTCGTCAAGGGATGTTGCATTTACTCCTTGCAATTATTCCAAATTTTTAATTTATTCAAATTAACATCAAGTTAGTATAAATTATTTAATACAAAATTTATAAAACTGCTAAGTGAAATTTTATAAAATTTATAAAATTTTTTCTAATTATACTAATAATATAATTAGATACTAAGAAGAACTATTAGATAGTGTTAAAATCGTTTGTTAACATATTTCAAACCAAAAAGTATTAAATCATAAAATGTTAAAATAATATTAAAATACTATTTTAAGTAAAAATAATTTTTGAATTCCACTTAAAATATTAATTAAAATAAAATGCATGTATATCGACTATAAACCACCATGAGACTTTATAACTACTTTAATACCGTTATAAAATTCTCCCCTATTTTTATTTTTATTTAAAACGAACTGTTAATAATTAAAATCATTTTCCAATAAAATATCGACATCGGGAGTCTAAATTAATATTTTTTTTTTCGACTGCACTGAAGGGCCGCATATAAATATTGATTGAAATTTTTTTTATTAACGGTCTTTATTTATGTACCAAGCTTACCGTGAAAACTGCGCGCAACCTTAAAGGGCTTCTTTTTTAGACTAATAAACTTCCCGGTGTTGTTCAGAATTGTTTATTTTTTTCCTGTAAGAATATGAAACTTGTGAAACTTTCTGGATAATTTAATATATGAATATCTTTTATTTTATCTGATTTTAAGTTCAGAAAATTTCACCGCTTGCCTTAATTCTATTTGTGTTAGTTCAAAAATGAATCAGAAGATGGCGCTGCAGTACAGCACGCAGTTGTAACTTGTAGATACATCGTAGTTTCACAAATTTAATTTAATAAAATAATTTAATATTATACTGAGGATACACATTTTCATTATGTTAGTATTACTGTAATAATCTACAGAGGAAACTTCAGAAAATTATAGTAGAAAATTAAATTGCAATGTGTTACTATCTACGATCATTTTTCACCATGGTTCATTTACCACGGTAGAAATAACCATAAATAGTACGACATAGTATGAATATTATTACATTTTATATTACTAAATATATTACAAAGTAATTTTTTAATTTACTGTTTCTGTTTATTTTAAATTAATTTTTTTATTTAATTTTTACTGTTAAATAAATAATACTAATAATGAATACATATTATTAAATAACTAGTAACAGTAATAAATAATGTAACAAGCTAAAGACAAGCTATGTCATAAAAATTATGCGGTGAATTTATAAAGAATTAAATCGTTTCACGCGTCAGTGAGTTACATTTAAAATATTTGAATTGTAACACTTTGAAGATTACAGAATACATTATAACTGCGAATAAAAACGTGCTCGAAATAAAAACTGAAAGATATCTTTTCTATATTTAAATGGTTTATATATAAATTTGTATGATTTTTTAAAAAGTTTCATGAAAAGTTAACGTACGATGATAAGCTTTAAAGTTGTTATTAGGACGCGTTAACAGATGGCGCCACTAAACACTGTACCTAGTTTAATATTGATTTTCAGCTTCAGAGTAAATAAAATATAATATATAAACCTGCAAATTGAAACTGAAATTGTATTTCAAATTTAAAAATACCATTTGCTGTTGGCAAATTGGTTCACCAAACAATTAATTTAATAGAATTTGTTTGACGTCAATTGAAAGTAACTTCTTTTTATTTTTTACTGTTATTTTTATTTAATGAAGCTATAGTATTTCAAGTATTGATAACAGTTACTGTAAATTTCTCCAGTGAAATGTTTCAGTGAAGGCAAGTTGTTTAACTCTTCGTTTACACTTGCCACTTTTAATCTCATGATTAATTATGTTAATTAGCTTGCTGATAGGGTAACGTTTAGCTTCCTTGATAAAATGTACAAAGTAACCCAATTACGTTTTATTAATTACAAGCCATTTATCATTAATATTTATAACTAATTTATTATTATAAATTCTGTAATTTTGACAAAAAATATTTTTAATTCTAAAAAGACTGAAACAAAATAACCTTAAAATTTCTAAAATATTTTTAATCCTAGAAAATTTGTAGAAGTATTTTTAGAATATTTCTTTTGTTTTTACTGAGAGATATTGTATAAGTGTAAGTAATATTTTATCCAATATGTTTCAATTAATTTGTTTTCTTTTCGTAGAGGTTATTCTCTTCGCACACAAAATGGCGTAGAATATACTGCGTAGAACAGAGATTATAAAAAACAAATACGTAAAAATATTCACATCGACGATAATTTTGTTTCACGCGAATTTACGTTAATTAAACTTAGTCAATCTAACAAAGTTTAATTAGTCATGCGTCGGTGAGCACTTTGATATAAATTTCCCCATCTGCTAGATCCGACCTCGTTCTACCCGTTAACGGTTAACTTGATTACTAGTTAATTGCAATTTGTTAGTACAGGGCAGATTATGAAATTCCTCTTATTATCATGTTATCTCTGTTCGATACGATAGATTTGTCCCGTGCAACAGGATTATAGGAAATCCGAAAAGTAATAATTTTATTGGCACGATTAAAGGGATCACAAAAAATAATAGTTTTGCAAATTAATAAATTTTTTTATTTAACTTTAACTTTTAACTTTTTATTTCACTTTTGGATTTTTAATTCCCAAATTTTTTATTTCTTGAACATTTCAATTTCTTCATTTTCAAATTTTTGGATTTTTCAGTCCAAAATTTTCTAATTTTCTAATTTCCTAATTTCCTAATTTTTAATTTTCAAATTTTTGAATTTTTTAATTTGAAAATTCTCGGTCCTTTCAATTTTCAAATTTTTAATTCTGCAAATGTCTTGTTATATTTTCAAATTTTTAAATTTTCAAAATTGCAATTTTAAACTTGTTAACTTTCTACATTTTCTAATTTTATACTTGTTAGTTTACAAATTACTAATTTTCAAAGTTTCAATTTTCTAATTTTTTATATTTTCAAATTGTCAAACTCGTCAGCGATCAAATATTCAAATCAGTAAATACCTTTGAATTTTGTGTTAATTAAATAGAAATTAAGAAAATTTAATGTGAATTTCTGTCGTATTTCTGAGAAGCAGGTCCTATAATTTTGGAAAATTATTATTAGTAGGGTCTCCTATAATTATGCCAAGTTTCGGTGAAATTGGTGTACTGAAGGTCGAGCGTTCGCCTTATTAGAAACCATAAACTCAGCCCTTAATTACCATGACTTAATAATGAACAATTTAACGTTGTCTCATAATTTTTCATCTCATATATTTGTTGAACAGTTCTTTACACTAAAAAATGATAAGTAGTCCATTGGATAACTAATACATATAAGTTTACCACTTTTTAGTAAGATAATAGCAGACAAAATTTTAATAGGACCAACTTCGATCCTTCCGTGATGTGTAATTATGTAGTAGTATAAATTACATAATTAGTGTAAATTTATTTATTAATTTTTTTCTCCCTTTTATATTTAAGATATTATTTTGTCTATATTATCAAGTAGTGTATTAATTAATTAATATACATGTTTTATAATTAAATTTTGGTGTTTAGAATTTGTATTTTAATTATATTTATATTAATTTAAATTGTTTTTCTGTTACAGGTATTTATGGACATCGTGTACAAGACCAAATGCAGATTTTTATTAATATACTGAATTATCAAATTGTTATTCATATATGCGACACAATGAAATGTTAGTATTAAATTATGCTATGATAATTTTTTAAGTAATTTTTTATTAATTGTAATAAAGTACAATTGCGATTTACAATAGACTAAATGTGTTACTTATTTATTTATTTTTTGCAAGTTAATAAACTGTTTTTATTTTCTTAAATTATTATGGAATTATGTTTATTAATTGTAATAGGAAATGCATATTGTAATAAGATTATCTTAATATTAACAATATCAGATATTATTCCTATTTCAATAATGATACCTAACGAATAACTTGTACTTACAGTACAATACAGTAGTATAACACAGTTTATTAATTGCAAAAAATATTATAAATTGCGTCCGATATAAATAATTGAATAAATAATTTAGCAATAAGTTGAATTATTCACTGTACAATTAGTTTACGTAGATGTAAATGTAAATTGTTTATAGTATAACATAGTAATAAACAAAATATTATAAATTGCGTTATATATTAGTAATTAAGTAATTAGACAATAAGTTAAATTAAGTTGTGTACTGTATAAAAAGTGGTAAAAATAAAGAAAAATTTATTAAACAAGCATTGTGTATTTATTGATACAAACCCAACAAAATAAATATTTACATATTTGAAAGAGAGACTTTGTATCAAGAGAACATGAGAATTCCTGGAATTCGACGTCATCAAAATTCCAGGAAGTGGCATGAAAGATACCTCCTAATAACTTATGTTCTCTTGATACAAATTTTCAAAATCGGCTGCTTGAATTTCAAAAATCGACTCCGGGAATTCTTAGAAATGACGTCATCAAGATTCCAAGAAGTGGCATCCGTGCCACCTCCTCGCAACTTATGTTCTCCTGATACCAAAACTCAAAATCGGGAGTTTCTTTTTGAAAAATCTTCGTGCCACCTCCTCACAACTCATGTGCTCCTGATACCAAACTCCAAAATCCGGACCCTGAATTCGAAATACCTCCGTGCCACCTCCTCCCACGTCATGTTCTCCTGATACCAAAATCCAAAATCCGGACCCTGAATTCAAAAAATCTCCGTGCCACCTCCTCACAACTCATGTTCTCCTGATACCAAAATCCAAAATCCGGACCCTGAATTCAAAAAATCTCCGTGCCACCTCCTCACAACTCATGTGCTCCTGATACAAATTTTCAAAGTCGGCTGCTTGAATTTCTAAAACAGCGTCCGGGAATTCTTAGAAATGACGTCATCAAGATTCCAAGAAGTGGCATTCGTGCCACCTCCTCACAACTCATGTTCTCCTGATACCAAAACTCAAAATCGGGAGTTTGTTTTTGAAAATTCTTCGTGCCACCTCCTCACAACTCATGTGCTCCTGATACCAAATTCCAAAATCCGGACCCTGAATTCAAAAAATCTCTGTGCCACCTCCTCACAACTCATGTGCTCCTGATACAAATTTTCAAAGTCGGCTGCTTGAATTTCTAAAACAGCGTCCAGGAATTCTTAGAAATGACGTCATCAAGATTCCAAGAAGTGGCATCCGTGCCACCTCCTCACAACTCATGTGCTCCTGATACTAAATTCCAAAATCCGGACCCTGAATTCAAAAAATCTCCGTGCCACCTCCTCACACGTCATGTTCTCCTGATACCAAAATCCAAAATCCGGACCCTGAATTCGAAATACCTCCGTGCCACCTCCTCACACGTCATGTTCTCCTGATACCAAAATCCAAAATCCGGACCCTGAATTCAAAAAATCTCCGTGCCACCTCCTCATACGTCATGTTCTCCTGATACCAAAATCCAAAATCCGGACCCTGAATTCGAAATACCTCCGTGCCACCTCCTCACACGTCATGTTCTCCTGATACCAAAATCCAAAATCCGGACCCTGAATTCAAAAAATCTCCGTGCCACCTCCTCACAACTCATGTGCTCCTGATACAAATTTTCAAAGTCGGCTGCTTGAATTTCTAAAACAGCGTCCGGGAATTCTTAGAAATGACGTCATCAAGATTCCAAGAAGTGGCATCCGTGCCACCTCCTCACAACTCATGTGCTCCTGATACTAAATTCCAAAATCCGGACCCTGAATTCAAAAAATCTCCGTGCCACCTCCTCATACGTCATGTTCTCCTGATACCAAAATCCAAAATCCGGACCCGGAATTCGAAATACCTCCGTGCCACCTCCTCACACGTCATGTTCTCCTGATACCAAAATCCAAAATCCGGACCCTGAATTCAAAAAATCTCCGTGCCACCTCCTCACACGTCATGTTCTCCTGATACCAAAATCCAAAATCCGGACCCTGAATTCGAAATACCTCCGTGCCACCTCCTCACACGTCATGTTCTCCTGATACCAAAATCCAAAATCCGGACCCTGAATTCAAAAAATCTCCGTGCCACCTCCTCATACGTCATGTTCTCCTGATACCAAAATCCAAAATCCGGACCCGGAATTCGAAATACCTCCGTGCCACCTCCTCACACGTCATGTTCTCCTGATACCAAAATCCAAAATCCGGACCCTGAATTCAAAAAATCTCCGTGCCACCTCCTCATACGTCATGTTCTCCTGATACCAAAATCCAAAATCCGGACCCTGAATTCGAAATACCTCCGTGCCACCTCCTCACACGTCATGTTCTCCTGATACCAAAATCCAAAATCCGGACCCTGAATTCAAAAAATCTCCGTGCCACCTCCTCACAACTCATGTGCTCCTGATACAAATTTTCAAAGTCGGCTGCTTGAATTTCTAAAACAGCGTCCGGGAATTCTTAGAAATGACGTCATCAAGATTCCAAGAAGTGGCATCCGTGCCACCTCCTCACAACTCATGTTCTCCTGATACCAAAACTCAAAATCGGGAGTTTGTTTTTGAAAATTCTTCGTGCCACCTCCTCACAACTCATGTGCTCCTGATACCAAATTCCAAAATCCGGACCCTGAATTCAAAAAATCTCTGTGCCACCTCCTCACAACTCATGTGCTCCTGATACAAATTTTCAAAGTCGGCTGCTTGAATTTCTAAAACAGCGTCCGGGAATTCTTAGAAATGACGTCATCAAGATTCCAAGAAGTGGCATCCGTGCCACCTCCTCACAACTCATGTGCTCCTGATACTAAATTCCAAAATCCGGACCCTGAATTCAAAAAATCTCCGTGCCACCTCCTCACACGTCATGTTCTCCTGATACCAAAATCCAAAATCCGGACCCTGAATTCGAAATACCTCCGTGCCACCTCCTCACACGTCATGTTCTCCTGATACCAAAATCCAAAATCCGGACCCTGAATTCAAAAAATCTCCGTGCCACCTCCTCACAACTCATGTGCTCCTGATACAAATTTTCAAAGTCGGCTGCTTGAATTTCTAAAACAGCGTCCGGGAATTCTTAGAAATGACGTCATCAAGATTCCAAGAAGTGGCATCCGTGCCACCTCCTCACAACTCATGTGCTCCTGATACTAAATTCCAAAATCCGGACCCTGAATTCAAAAAATCTCCGTGCCACCTCCTCATACGTCATGTTCTCCTGATACCAAAATCCAAAATCCGGACCCTGAATTCGAAATACCTCCGTGCCACCTCCTCACACGTCATGTTCTCCTGATACCAAAATCCAAAATCCGGACCCTGAATTCCAAAAATCTCCGTGCCACCTCCTCACACGTCATGTTCTCCTGATACCAAAATCCAAAATCCGGACCCTGAATTCGAAATACCTCCGTGCCACCTCCTCACACGTCATGTTCTCCTGATACCAAAATCCAAAATCCGGACCCTGAATTCAAAAAATCTCCGTGCCACCTCCTCATACGTCATGTTCTCCTGATACCAAAATCCAAAATCCGGACCCTGAATTCGAAATACCTCCGTGCCACCTCCTCACACGTCATGTTCTCCTGATACCAAAATCCAAAATCCGGACCCTGAATTCAAAAAATCTCCGTGCCACCTCCTCACAACTCATGTGCTCCTGATACAAATTTTCAAAGTCGGCTGCTTGAATTTCTAAAACAGCGTCCGGGAATTCTTAGAAATGACGTCATCAAGATTCCAAGAAGTGGCATTCGTGCCACCTCCTCACAACTCATGTTCTCCTGATACCAAAACTCAAAATCGGGAGTTTGTTTTTGAAAATTCTTCGTGCCACCTCCTCACAACTCATGTGCTCCTGATACCAAATTCCAAAATCCGGACCCTGAATTCAAAAAATCTCTGTGCCACCTCCTCACAACTCATGTGCTCCTGATACAAATTTTCAAAGTCGGCTGCTTGAATTTCTAAAACAGCGTCCGGGAATTCGTAGAAATGACGTCATCAAGATTCCAAGAAGTGGCATTCGTGCCACCTCCTCAAAACTCATGTTCTCCTGATACCAAAATCCAAAATCCGGACCCTGAATTCAAAAAATCTCCGTGCCACCTCCTCACAACTCATGTGCTCCTGATACAAATTTTCAAAGTCGGCTGCTTGAATTTCTAAAACAGCGTCCGGGAATTCTTAGAAATGACGTCATCAAGATTCCAAGAAGTGGCATCCGTGCCACCTCCTCACAACTCATGTGCTCCTGATACTAAATTCCAAAATCCGGACCCTGAATTCAAAAAATCTCCGTGCCACCTCCTCACACGTCATGTTCTCCTGATACCAAAATCCAAAATCCGGACCCTGAATTCGAAATACCTCCGTGCCACCTCCTCACACGTCATGTTCTCCTGATACCAAAATCCAAAATCCGGACCCTGAATTCAAAAAATCTCCGTGCCACCTCCTCACAACTCATGTGCTCCTGATACAAATTTTCAAAATCGGCTGCTTGAATTTCTAAAACAGCGTCCGGGAATTCTTAGAAATGACGTCATCAAGATTCCAAGAAGTGGCATTCGTGCCACCTCCTCACACGTCATGTTCTCCTGATACCAAAATCCAAAATCGGGAGTTTTTTTTTGAAAAATCTTCGTGCCACCTCCTCACAACTCATGTGCTCCTGATACCAAATTTTATTTTTCTAATTATTTGTTTCGAACACCGGCGTCGGGATTTCTTGGAATTTTTATGGTGTCAAATTCGAAGAAATGGTACAAAAAAATACCTCCTCAAATGATATGTTCTCGTCATACAAATTCTCGATTTTTTATGTTTTTTGGTTTTTAAAGTTTGTGTCAGTTGTTGGAAGTTGGAATGGCGGGGTTCATAAATAAATAAATATGCAAGTACATCTTTTTATTCTTATTTATTTTCAAACTCTTTTGTACATTGAGTAACTTAATATATCTTATTAATAGATGAGTACATTTATAATACTTAATTCTAGTACGTGTTTATTATATGTATATATCATTGTGCGCTGTAGTACAGGACTTATTACATCGTACTATACATTTGTATAACTACATTTTTGCGTTACATTAAATCCCGTTCACATTAGGCTATTTGTACAGTTACTTGCCTAATCTGAACGCACCTTTAATGTGGGTCGTGCGTAGCGCCATCTAGCTGTGCAGAGCGGAACTATTACAGCAACCACGCTGATGGTACATTATCTTCATAAAACGTTACCGACAATTTACCGACGCAGCTCGATAGGTATTACACGTACGCTTATCACAGTTCAGTAATTTGTTATGGGATGGCGATACTAGCAACACTTTTTGGCGGTCATTTTAAAAGTTGATTTAAATCTTCTCAATAAGACATTATTCAACAGATCTCTGCTGGAAATGCACGACAATAAAAATTGGGAGGTGATATTGTATCAATTCACAATGTGGAACACCAGCGAGAGAATAACGTTTATATAATCTCTAGCTTATGTGATTATCCTCAAGGGAGCGCCGCCTCAATTTTGCGACGAGTTTCCTCAACTAACTTCAATATGGTCTGTTGTACCTTTTCGGATTGATCTGGGTAAAACTTGGTATAACGGAGGGGCAACAAAATGTTGTCGAGATTGGGATTTCGTAATGGTAAGTGAAAATTGGAAGTTAAATTAACTATAATTATTTTGCTAAAAAACTTTTTACGATATTGTTAGCTCATAACTTATGATATTTTACTATTAACGTTATCAATTTCGTGTCAATTATTCTATCGCATTATGTAATAATATAAGACAAATGTATCGGTATTTTACTTTAAAATATATTTATACAAACTTGTATGTTGAATCTTTGCATACATAATGTATTTTAAAGGATATAGAGTTATAAATTTTGTGTCTAATAATTAAGAAGTGATATTATGTCATACCTACTTATGGGTATGTACTTACTAAACAGTGTATGATATGTACTAATGAAACTTTGTATTTTCAGTAATATTTTTTATTTCTTATAATCTGTTTTATAGCTTGTTCTCAAATAAAATCTATAACCACTCGTGGAGTTAAGACTAGCGCATTAGTAACCCCTGCAGATGATCCACGACGAATGAAACGACCTATGAACCATCCTCCTGTTAGATTAGGATTTATTCCAGAATCCTGGTTCACATGCTTTTACCCTAAAACTGGTGTAACAGGTGACTCAATAATTTGTAATATATATAGTTATTTTGTCTTAAATAATCTCATGTATAATTTTTATTTCTGTTGAATGTTTAGGTCCATACATGTTCATATTCAGCGTATCAACCTATTTAGTTTCTAAAGAATGGTTTGTCTTGGAACATGAATTTTATAATGGGCTCTCAATGCTTTCAATTATAATGTTTGTTCATATTAAGTATGGGGCAAAAATTGGAGAAGCTTTAGACAAACAGATTGAAGCATATGATGCTGATCTTGAGAAATCTAGAACAGACGAATTAACATCCCTTGAAGATGAAGTCAAGGGATTAGAAAAACAGAAATGGATGACTGATGCGCAATTTATGATTTATGATATTAAAAAGCAGAATATATTAATACAGCTAGAAGCTGCTTATAGGGAACGACTCGCAAAGGTTTACAGTGAGGTAATATTTTAGTATTTAATTTTAACATACAAGAACCATAATTATAAATTATAGAAATTCTCATTGCACGCAAAGTACTCTGGTACATAAAAGCATTAAGAAACTGTGTATTAAATATTAAAAAGTAAAATTCATAGTACATCACTTTTATATTTATATTATTTATATTAATAATCATAATAATTAATTGCAGGTTAAGAAACGTCTCGATTACCAGGCTCAAGTAGAAGCTGTAGAACGCAGAATTGCTCAGAGACACATGGTACAGTGGATTACAAACAGTGTATTAAAAGCTATTACACCAGAGCTGGAGAAAGCAAATTTAGCCCAGTGTATTTCTGATCTTGAAGCTCTTGCTGCCGCAAAAGCATAAAATTTTGCATTCAACTACAGAAAGTATAGGAAAAATTTAGTGAACTTACCTAGTTCATTATAAAGAATATTATAAAATAATATGCAGCAATATTGGAGATCTACTACTGTTCAGTTATTGTTTATTATTGCATTGTATATTACATAATTGTAACATCAAAAATGAATAAATATCACAAAAAAATAACATGTTTATAATAATTGATTTTTCTTGTTCTTCAAATCGTTTTATTGTTAAAGTTCACTATCATCTGCCAATAATAATATGTTAATCCATTTAAAAATATTAATATTATATTCATATTTTTATAAAACCTAAAACCAATATATAAAATTCCACATAAAAACAAATCTCATTCTAACTATAAAACAGTAATTTCCATTATCTTTTTTATACAACAACCTTTTCTGGACCGAACTTTTTACAGTTCCAAGTAGTTATTGATCCATTTTATTCGAATTTTATTTTAGGTTATGTTACCAGTGGCTTGAAAGTATGAATTTTGTCAGGTGTTAAACGTCATCAAATTTATAACAAGTGTTTGTGTTCGTTTTTGTTAAAATGGCCTGGTTCTCAGGTCTCGCTGACAAGGCAGAAAATCTTTTAAATAAAATAGATAAAAATACTGCGGCAGTTTTAAATAAAGATAAATATGAATTACCACAACCCCAATTGACACATGTTACATGGATTCCTCCTGAATCATGGTAAAAAAAATAAATATGTAATTGTCTTTTGTAACTACATTTCCTGTTAAGTAATTTATGTAACTCATAACATATAATTTTACAATTTGCAGTGTTAAAGCACAAGAAGGAACAGTATTACAATTGACTACAGACTCATCAAAACAACCTTACATTGATTCAACATCAAACCTTTCCTCATTGACAAATTCAATTGTTAGCGTGTCAAAGGATGAAGAACTCCTTACCTTTTTAAATACTCCTAATTCAAGTCCAAAGAAAAACATTGCAGAAATCTTAATGTCACCACCTACACCTTCATCGCTTATGGTGGAACATCCAACAGATACTACAGATTCTATATCAGAGTTATCAAATCATAGTGATTGTTCAAGTCCTAGTCCTATACATGCATCCGTAGAATTTCCAGATAATTTTAATACTGACAATGTAAATATAAAGGATGATAATGTTTGTAAAAATGAAGTAATAAATAAAGAATCAATAGGGGACCATAGTCTAGGAATTGTTTTCGATAGTGGTAAGGAAATGATTTGGTAGCAAAGTTATACTAATTTTATTTAATTTATATATATGTGGAAGCATAACAAACTTCTAACATTTTTTAGGATATAATATGCAACAAGGATATGAATATGATGCTCAGCAGAAGCATGTAGAAGTAAATAAATTAATCAATTCATCTGATAATAAATATATTAAAAAGTATTTAAAGGAAATAGAAAGAAATTTGGAAGAGAGAACTGAATTACTCGGAAAACAGGAGACGGATCATCAGAAACAAATCATAGTTTTGAATGAAAAATTACAGTCTTTAAATGTAGAAAAGATACAATTATCTAAGCAAGTAGTAGAATTACAAATTGCTTTAGAACGAAGTAGATCAGAATTAAATTCTACTAGAGCTGATTTGGATCAACATAAAGCTAGGGCTTTAAAAACATTACAAGAAAAAGAAAAGTTGATAGCAGAATTGAGATCTAATGAATCGGCAGGGATGGATGATACAATAATCATGGAATTAAATCAGTTAAGGTAAGTTCAATGACATACCAAAGGTAAATATTTAATAAATTGTTTTTAATTTTCAATATGTTATTTTCTGGGTAGGCAAGAACGTGACATTCTTAGAGAAGAAAATCAACAGATTTCTGAACAGCTAATTACCGTACGTCAAGAATTAATGAATGCAGATGTAAAGCTAGAAAAGATGAGACAAAATTCTGCTGAAGCAAATGTACAGGCTCAAGAAATCCTTGCAACTGAAAGACGTAGGAGGCTGGATGCAGAAGAAGATGCAAGATTACACTCAGAAGTGCGTTTATATTCAAGTGTGCATTTAGAACGATTGTTATATACAAACATTATTTTAGGAAATAAGATCACTGAAAGATGAACTAATTCGCCAACGAAATAGTTACACTTCACAGTTACAAAAGAATAATTCTGAAATTAGTAGATTGAGAATGCAATTATCTGCAAGTTCTACACCAAGTAGTGAAGTGGAATCAAGATTGGCATCTCTTACAAAAACCTTAGTTTCGAAACAACAAGCATTAGAAAGTTTAACAACTGAAAGAAATGCTCTAAGACTGCAATTGGAAAAAATAGAGGTGAGTCAATACATTTTGCAGATAAATAGTACACAATTTAGTATAAATATTGAGTTTTATATTTTTCTATAGCATGAACTTAGAAATAGTCGGCGCAATATTCTTTATAATAACTTAAATGATACCGACGATGCCAAAGCTCAAGTACCAACATTTTTAATGGAAACTCCATTTGACACTGGAGTTACTCGAAGGGTGAAAAGAGCTTACTCTTCATTAGATGCTATCAGTATTCGCACAGGTGTTTTTTTAAGAAGATATCCGCTTGCAAGGATTTTAGTACTAATTTACATGGCAAGTATATTAATAACCACAATATGTTTAAAAGAATATTATATATTTGATATTCTATCAGAAATTAATTTTTATATTCTTTTAAACTTCTTACAGGCATTGCTACAATTCTGGGTCCTTGTCGTTCTTCTGTCACAGTCGCCAGAAGCACATTAATATTTTTCATATGCAGGATCATAGTTTTATTAAATCGTATACGTTCTAACATACTGTAAATACATTTATGTCGGGATAGTATATATAAACTACTGTTGACTACTAATCATGTACATGGTGCTTTAATACCATTTTCAAACTATTATGTGAGATTTTATACGAGATATAAGAATTTTAGATTCGTGGGTAGACTTGTACAATACACGTATGTTAGCCAATATAATAACATCTTTGTATGAAACTATTGCTAATCTGGGATAGAAATTGTACATTTGTGATGAATAATCGATCAAATAGTTATTGAAATTATCATTTATTTTTTCACTAAATTTCACGGATAAATAGAATATTATAATACTATTAAAATGACGAACATAATGTATCTAATTAGAATTATCTTACGAAAATAAATAAATAAATAAATAATTTGATCGTATCATAATTCGAAAGATAAATACCTCCTATCAATCGTTCATTGAATAATTTTTAAACAATTGTAAATGTTGTTTAAGAATATTATGAATGAGCAATAACATTGAAAATAATCAAGGATTATTTTAATGATGGAGGATTATAAAATAATTTCACGTTACACAAATTAATATTTATCAAATTTGAACGCAAACATAGGATTTCTATGTTCATTGTAAAATATATTTTGAAAGAAGAATTTCTCAGAAACTTTTACAGCTTGAGATCATCATACTTCACTGTGTGCCTAATAATTTATTAATGATCTTAATAGTTTTACTTTTAAATGTGCTTTACATGAATTGTTACAAAATACAGGGGTGCTTAAAATCTAATCTATTTAATGTAATCATTGTTTTTACATTTTTTCACTATGATTGTTAAACACTTGATTTGGTTCATTCTTATCGTTTATACTCTACGCTAAAATAGAAGAAGAATATGATATGCTAAGAAATTGAGGCGTGAAATAAAAAATTAGACCATTCGCAGCAAGTCAAAATTTAATCGAAGTTTCACTTTCTTTTTATATAAAATATTAATAAAACGGTCGGTCTAATATTTAACATCACGCCTTTTTAATGAATATAGAAATTATCGATTACAGTTTTATTATAATTCGTCGATCGAATTTACGTCTAATGATTCCAGTTGTTCTTCAGCAGTATAAATTACAACTATGTGTATTGCTTCGATAATCGAGATACGATTGTCCGCGTACGTCAATGAAAATAAAAATAAAATTCGTCGACAAGGAAATACAGTTGCTTCAAAGATTTATTATCACATACATGTGTAATTCTGCGCGAGAAATACTATGATTATCACATGATCACAAAATTAGTTCTACAGACGCGGGATTTAGCATTGCTTTTTTAGATTCGATTAAATTGTACGAAGTTACACGTGCAAAATACAAATTTCACAGCCACCAATTTTGCAGGGCGTTTTTTTATTTTTTTATTTTTTTTTTTTAATTCTAGTCTAATCGTAGTAGTCGAATAGATGAAATTTCAACTAACATAGTTTAGCGTTTTATCGCAGAAAGTTTTTCTCGCAGTACTCGGTCCTCAATGGATCATGAAAAAAATATTAATTAATCACTCTACGTCAATGTATGTTGCAAGTTACACTGATTTGATATCATGATATTTTTGTCGTCATTTAGATAATCATTTCACTGATATATAAGCTTCCTAAATTTCATAGTTACTATTGTAAACCTTAGAGATAAGGTTCTATTTTCTAGCTCTATGCTACTATATACTATGATTGATAAGAGATAAAAAGAAAGATTCCAAAAGTGGAAATGGCTAGCTTCTATGAATAATGTAGCTTTCTCTACAACTATTTTATAAAATTTAAATGGTGCACAGCTTACGAGCTACTGATGTGTGAAAAAAGCTTAGAACTTGAAACTCTTCAAGAATTTAGTCGTTTTAATATACATTACCTACAATTCTATATAATCTCTTCTTGATTCCCGAACGTCTTAACATTTAAAAATTTGACTTGTAAAATAAATGTTATTAATTTAAATTGAACAACTAATCAAATATAATCTTAATTCGCGTTCATTTGCCATTCTTTTAGGGTCCATGAATGAATTTAATCGACCTGCAAAAAATATATCAGAGCCGCCGCTAGAGTTTGAGAGACTTTTGAGTCAACATTATTTTTTGCGCTACATTAGATCTGACTCTTGTTATATCACTATAAATAATTGGTAAATTTCTAAATTTAAGGATTCATGATTTTGAACACTTTAAAATTTATAAATTTGTGAACTTCAAAGCTTTTAAATTTGATAAATTGCAAAATTTAAAAATTTCTAAAGTGGAAAATTTCAATATTTAAAAATCTCAGAATTTAAAGTTCTAAGACTCGTCATAATTGTCTTGTTTACTCCACGTTAACGGCGACACTGAACACGTAATAAATGTTTCTCACTATTCAAAGTACATTGCATTATTTTCTTAAATGAAATCGTATACATGTTTCAAGAGAATTGAAATCGAATAAATTAAAATGTTATTAGCCTCTATAGAGCAAAAAAGACTGAATATCTTTTCATAAATAAAAATCCGTTAAAACGTTCCAGTCTTAATCATTTCCTGTCTCTCGTTCTCTTTCTCGAGCTTCGTTCAGTTAATCAAGAAGCGACCATATCCGTCCGTTCCTTCCGTTTCGTTTCCAAGATACATTTCCTTCTTTTACTTATAACATTTACGATTCGTCGTCGCAAGATTCTTCTGTATCATGATCGCTGCTCGATGACACGTCGTCATTCGACGAAGAATTCGTTGAATCCGGCGTGGGGGGAAGTGATGGTGATCTGCAGATGATGTTCTCCGTCGAAGAAGACACATCCGTTTCTTTGCAGTCTAGTCTTTGTTGAATACACTTGTTCTCAGGATTGTTTAGTACCGAATGAATGAAATCTCGAGTCTCAGCTCGCAGTGCATTCACTCTTTTCTGAAGGATATTATTTCGTCGTACCAGGGCCATTGTACGTACCACGATATCCAGAAGACCTGTGAAATTGATGGATATTTCAGAAATTATGTTTTAAAAGAATTTACTTCATCGTTTTTTTTTATATTTATATTAACACTTGAAAAGATACTTTTTTTCTGATAAATTTCTACGAAATTTTATATCATATAAATTACGCATATGAAGTCAAAATTAAAATGATCCAAGAATCAAAGATGGCGGATGCGACATAAAGAATGGAAATTGTTAGAAAACGTGCAATGTTCGTTAAAATTGATACGAGGGAGTTTTCATGGTCGTTAATTTCGAAGTTAAAATAAAAATTTGGGAACTCAAAGTGTCGGATCCAAAATGGCGGACCGAGATTGCAAAATACTTACAATATTAAATGTTATACGTTGTTAGAATGAATAATCTTGAATGATACGAAAGTTGTTTATTGTTTTTAATATAAATCATACTAATAATAAGCTTCATTAAACGGCTAATAAATTAACTCGTTAACAATGAAATTACAAATGAAGCTTACCTTTTCGTCGTGCTAGGAACATCTTCCAATGTTCCTCTATGTCCCTCGGGACTCGAGCGGAAACGTTTGGGGAGGAAGAACTGACGATGCTGGGTGCGCAGGAATCACCTGGACATTCCGGTTCCCAAAGAGGACTTTCCGGTGGTGTTAGAGACGCTTCGTCGCGAGAGTACGCGTTCGAATCCAATTTTCTTAATTCTAGTTTCTGTTGTTTCATCACAGCTCCATTGTGAACCCTCTGTCTTCGACGCGAACAGGGGGTCGTGGTTTTTCTTATAGCTGGAAGCTCCGACAGGCAGACAGTCGGAGCCATTTTACGAACAGCAATCTGAAAGCAGAAAATTAATTTTTTTTAAATTAATTCGTATCTTGATATACAAATTGTTATACACCAATCAGTATCTTGTATACAAATATGTAATTGCAACCTAATTCTTATATACATATACCCAACCCTAACCTAACTTTTATGTGATACTAACTAACCTAACCTTTATGTTCTAATTCTAATGTGTCCCTACTTTACTACCATCTAACCTTAAATGTTACTATTTAACCTTAATGGACTATCAACTAATTTTTACGAAAACTACCTAACCCAATATAAAATATTATGTAAAGAACCTAATCCAGACCTAACTTAATTCGTACGAATGAACTCATAAGTAGCTGTGGATACCTTCGGGCAAAATGGTGGGTTATATTTAAGAGTAATAATGTTATAAATCATGAAGAGATCTGTATAAAAAGTAGAATATTATGGGACCAATTGTGCACGGTCATTCACTTCAGTTTCAAGTCGTCTGTCTGTTCGCTTAATGGCGCGAATTTTGATGACCGTGTACAATCAGCTCATTCACAAAAACGCCGACGTTTCCGTTAATCGTGTTCGTAGACTACACGCAAACGGTAATTACCCTCTTGGCGATGTATAATGCTACCAACCATCTGCGTAATTTGACGAGGAGAGAACAATCGATGACCTACATTGCGCACTGACGATGCGCTTTACTACGTGAAAGCGCTCTTCTCGATAATCAAACAACAATAAACTGCTTTATTGTGCAATTACTCTACAAATTAATGATATCGATCACATTGTATATCATGTACTTGAAGTATAACCGTTACGTACGTGCATTACTACTTCATTGTTGTATTATTGTGTATTAAGATGACAGTTGGAAGCAGTGCGGATTTTACTGGTTCATATCAACTTTGAAGTACTGTTTAAATATTGAGTCTTATTTTTTAAAACACCTAAATTATCGATTTACAATTTCAAAATTTCAAAATTAGTAACTTCTTAAATTCACAAATTTCTAATTTCTAAATTTGTTAAAAAATCCCCAAATTTCAAAATCTCTAAATTCCATATTTCAAATTCTTAAATTCTAACTCCCTACATGCTACTCCCTCATTTACAACAATATAGTAATAAAAAGTTACTAAATAAACCATATCAAATTTCTAATAACAACCATTTAATCAAAATGCGTCAAATTTAAGGTAGAATGTATAACGTATCAAAATACGTGAAAAGATCAAGTAAGGGATCAAGTAAAAATATGCAAAGACACGATCGATAACGACAGCAGGAACATCGTTCCAATTTTATTTATAAAACGGAAGACGGAACTTTCACTCATTATAAATATTTAATAATACCGGCACGAGCCGGTGTGTTGCACCTTGCCCACAAGAAGACACGTGTGCACCTGTGATGACACATTCGATGCAAGGTAACAACGCAATATAGACTCTAACTGTCCGCGCCGAATATAAAAACATTTCACAAAAAAGACGATAAAAAATACGATTGAATAGATTTTTTACCAATTGTTTATTTCTCTTGTTGACGGATGATCTTATTTATTCTTGACCCCATACTCAGGTGTTTAAAATTCAACTTTCAAAACATTGGACTGTTTAACATATTGTTTTTAATTCTGTAGATAAAATTTTATTATATTTTATATTAGTTTAGAATGCTACCTGTTTATTTATATTTTTAGTGATAAATTGCTACACTGGGTTTTTGTTAAAGAGATCATGTTAGATGCCAAAAATGAAAAAGGAATTAATAAATTTTCAGGTTTCTAAATTCCCAAATTTCCAAACTCCTAAATCCCAAATTCTTAGGTTCTAAATCTCTAAATTGCCAAATTTCCAAACTGCTCCTATAATTCCACATTATCTGATGTCCAAATCTCGAAAACACCTTGTATATTATTCACCGGTAAGAATGGTCCGTAACCGTTGCAATATCTGGTGCAACATTGTCCTTTCGCCGGCTTTAGTGGGCAGAATAACACAGTTTGACAATGAATTTACACGTGGTGCACTCGTACCGGTTGGAGACACGATCGATGCAGGCGATGACCTGATTACCGTGAATGTCGGGTGCACGTGCCTGCATCGAAATAAAGCAATAGAGCCAACCCCGACACGACTTCTCGTCGCCCCTCGACCGGTTATACATATACCTGGTTGCTTTCACCTCGGATTTCCTCGCACCACGTGCGCCCGACTAACAATTCACCATTGACAATTATCCAAATAAACTGTAATGTACACATTTCAATAATAATCGCTCATTATCTTATCTTACAATGCATTATCTCTGGTTAAATGTTATCTCAAATAATTATACATTACTTTATGTCAGTTTTTAAAGCTAATTTTTTTAGCTTCCAAATTTCTACATTCCAAAAATTTCCGCATTACTAAACTCCTATATTACACAAGTTTTCTAATTTATAAATTTCTTTCTCTAATTTTCTAGTTCTCAAATTTGCAAACTCTCAAATTCTGCAGTTTACAATTTCTTAAATTTTCTAATTACCAAATTGCTAAATTTTTAAATATCCAAATTTCCACATATCCCCATCCTTAAATCCCTAGACTTTCAATTAGGTTCCATAGATTGCCAAATCCCTAGATCTTTATATTCCTAGGTTGTTAAATCTCTACATCTCTAAATTCTTACATCCCTAAATCCCTAGGTCCATAAATTCATATGTCTCCAAATCCCTAGACCCACAAAGTCCAATGTTCCTAACTCCCTAGATCCAATACCTCTTTCTCCAAATATCTAGATTCACAAATTTCTAGATATCCAAATTCCTAGACAGCCAAATTTTTAAATTTCAATATCCATAGATTATCAAATCCCAAAATCCCCAAAATACTTAATCTATCCCTAAATTTTCAAATCTCAAAAATAAACATTTCTAAAATTAATATTTTCTCTAAGAAAGACACATTTGCTCGCGACTATTCAATATACATACAAGTACATTAGGATGATGCTCATTTAACAGAAAAAAATGTGTTTTTTTTTTTTTTTTTTTTTTTTTTTCATGAAGCACGTTTCTGAGTAATATATTTTGTTGTATTTTTAAATTAAATTTTATCGTATAATGCTAGTTCTTATTCTAAACATTAACTTCTTAACCTACAATTTTCTACGCGGTTGCGTCATTCGCTGACGACTAATTGTTGCAACACCGTGAAGACGAACAAAGAAGGTTAAAGTGAACACATTTTGCATTCAGCGAACATTGATTCAGCAGATTATAATTCCAATTGAACCCACAATTCGATTGAAGTGAAAACACGAGTCTGGTCTGTCACGTTTGAACAGTAGCGCACGTTACGAGTGTGACACGATATTACACGTCAAATGGTTAATTTAACACTTTCTAGATGTATGCGCAAACTGTTTCTCGTTTTCACTGCTAACATATGTACTTTTTCAAATTGTATACAATTCAACACCTACAGGAACGTTTTAATTCGACGACACAAAATGTCAGCAGAGAACGCGTGTCTAAATGGTAATCACATTATAACGCGTTAATGCGTACTGGACCATTTCACCAAACCGATGCACGTGGCACAAGAGAAAAATGGCGGGATAAGTCACGCAAGGGTGGGAGCCATGATATATCGTAGGTGTGAAACGTATACGCGTTAGCGTGTATTCGTACAGGGTGCTGCTTGCATGATGCAAACGTTCGTCTGAAGTTACTTCCCCTTTGAATGAAGGCCAACAGGGTGCCTACGATTGCAGAGGGGTTGCATCGTTGGAAAAAGGGCGAGGGTACTGGGTGGCCTTTGTCTAGGGTACACGTGCTGAATTTCTGGCTCTCTAGATTTTGTTGCACGCTAACCATCTGGATTCATTTTTATGTCGTATTTATAATGTTTATTGAATATTTAATGTTTTTAATTTCATTTAATTGTTTAATATGTATAATTTATAATTTAATATTTGTTTATTGTGTATTATTTATAATTTAATATTTATTTAACACGTTTGTAATTTAATATTTATTTAACATTCTATTAAACTAATCGATTTCAAATAAGTTAGTTTTACATGAGATTTAATGACATAAAAGTATCGTAAAATGACACTTATGTCACACCTATTTAGAGCTAATAATATGACGAAAATGACTATACAAGACAAATTTGATATGAAATTTTTATAGTAAATTTTAAAAGTATTTGTTATTTCTAAATTTATGAATTTTCAAATTTCCAAATTATTAAAATCTAATCTTCAAATACCCAAATGTCAAAATGTTCAAATTTGATTTTTTCACATTTCTAAATTCCTAAATTTCAAAATTCGAATTTTGCAAATTTCCAAAATTCTAAATTCAAATTTTGCACATTTCCAAATTCGAATTTCGCAAATTTGCAAATTCAAATTTTTCTAATTTCCAAATTCGAATTTTGCAAATTTCCGAATTCAAATTTTGCAATTTTCCAAATTCAAATTTTGCAAATTTCCAAATTTCCAAACAAATAAACTGTTAAATATGTTCTAATTTCAAATCAAGCAAAATTCCACAGAATTTCTTAAAAGAGTAAACAAAGATTTTTGCCATTGCAGTGTACACACTGGTAATACTCAGATTAAAAGTATTCTCCGATAAATGCGAAGCAAACACCACGCCCATATATTTTCTGGAAGATTATCGCACATCCACTAAATAAGTTATGTGGGTTATCGATGCAAACATGATCAACTAACACGTGAAATAAAAGAAAAAAGAAAAAATGTACCGTTCGTTGCAAATATGCAACATAATATATTATAAAATTCTTGTACTTCCTTAAATACTTACATGAATTAAAAATTTCTATATTAACCTAAAATTTCTATATTCTATATTAACCTAAAATTAATATATTAACCTACTATGTTTTCAATTTACTTAGACAATCTTTGATCCTCATAATTTTAATATCATTCAATTATTAATAGAATTATGTGCACGTTGCCTAATGTCTAATCTTCTAATTGTAATTAGTAATTGATGAGTCAGATACGTGACACTGGTCGTCAAGGTGTTGAGAAAATTAGGCTCGCAATTAAAATTCTACGTGCAAATTAAGCTTGTCTCGTAACACGGTCATTTGAAGGGTGATAAATTACGAATGTATCTCATGCAGGATCTTAGACAGCCCGTGAAACGGTAATAAACGATCGATAATACTGTCACGGCAGGCAATCTAGTCATTCTTATGAGTTTCTGATATCGACAGCCTGTGCACACTCGACTAGAATAATAAACATCCTCTTTTGCGACACGTGGTGCGCGATACAAAGTGCATACCTTGCGAACGTTCGCAGAATGTGCTTTAATCGAAGGTTATCCCATTAAGGATCAAATTTTTATCGCGAAAATCTGATTAATTACATTTTTATTAACATTTGTACACCATTTGCACATTTTTTATTACTCTTGTAATAATTGAACGAATAAATTGTAATGGATTATTAAATAGTTTTTAATTAACAATTGAAGTTCAAGTTTTAATTTAACTTAACAATTGAAGCTCAAGTTTTAATATAACAATTGAAGTTTTTTAAATTTAAATCAAGAATTAAAGTTTGACTTTTAATCTGAGCTAGAAACTAACTTTAATGTTTAATTCGAGTTAAAAATTGAAATATAACATTTAATTTTTAATTTGCAATTGTCAAAATCTATTTGTCAAGTACAAAAAATGAACCTTAATCAAATTGTCATATTAAAATTATTCATAACTCTGATCATAGCGAATTTAAATCAGACAATTACAAACTTACGATTAACAAGTGTCCAAAGGTACCAAATTAAATTCGGGACGGAAAGTTCACAAAGCTGCAAGATTTTGAGAAAAATAAAAAGTTCTGAGTCATCTTTCCGATGCAAATATCCCGCTGCGTGTTGTTTATGCAAGCAGTATTTTTATCCCGATAAGGTACCACCGCCGACACGTGGCAGACCTCTTTAATAATATAGTGAAAAATCGAAAGTTGCATTGCACGTGTAACATTCAAGGAGGTCGTGAATGGAGGCAACCGATAAATATAACCGTGCCAGTGAACTGTAAGTTCAGCACGTGTATCGATGAAATTTTTATACCCGACACGATTTCCATCGAACTTTTGTTAGACGTCAAACGTGATTGATTCGCGATTCTCGGACAAATTTTATCTAATAGTGTACCGCAATGAAATATGCATCCTGAATATTAATCGATAGACTACGACTGTATATACATCTGTGATAAATTTCAAACAGTAGAAGTTAATCGTGTTATCTACGAGATCCACAAACTATAGTTTACATGACTTTACAGCCTTTGATGTATCGTAGATACACAGATTATCGAACATAAAATGATACTGAAAATATTTGATGGTACCGATAGTGATCGTGTCGAACATCTGTAATTGTAACCAATACATTAACATTTGTTAAGTCTATTTATTGAATTATATGATAAATTGTATACAATTTTATTTTGGCAATTCTATATATTAGTCATTTTAATGAACATTATTTTCGAAGTAATATTTATGACATAAAAGTATCACAAAAGAGTACTTATGATACATCAATTTAAGGCTTGAAGTTTGAAGAAAATGATTACCAAGGCGATTCATCAATATTTATAACACAAAATGGCGGAGCTTTTAATGGAGCATTAGAAGTTCCCTTCTAATTGGACGCAGGTGCGATAAGGAGTAAATTGGTTAACGCTCTTGCGTCGGCCATCTATTATTAAGAATATTAATGAGGCACTTATGTGGTCATTTTTTGTAGATCCTAAGCTTTAAATTGATGTATCATATGTACAATTTTGTAATACTTTTATGTCATGAATTTCTTTTAGACTTTATAATGAAATTACACGAAATTACATATTTGATACAATACAATAATAGTGTTCGTTAAAACTGACTAACAGGCATTTTACGTTAAGCATATTAATAGGGCATTTATACTATCTTTTTAAGTAAGTGTTAAGCTGTAGATTGGTATATCGTAAGTGTCATTTTACAATATTTTTCTCATGAATTTTTTTGTACGTCTCAAAGCTGCATATTTATAGTCCAAAACATAATGTGCTACAACCAGCCATATAAAAAAACAGCAACGGTACTTACACAATTTGAGCAACTTTTAAATTGATATAGTACAATTATTTTTGTGGTACTTTTACGTCATGAATTCGTACAAAAATGTAATTAAATGTATTTAACATATAACAATGTAAACACACATAATTTTGAACAGTTCCGCAAAATTTTCCGTTACGAACGTTAAATATAATAATTGAAAAAAAAAAAAGTTAGGGGAACACGTTTAATGCATAAATGCAAGAGATTAGCGAATTGCAGGTCGCTGCATCGTGCAATTTACGTTCGAGTACAGCCACGTGCAGCCTTTATCCCCACCACTCGGTGTCTTACTGTCTCACCAATGGACGCGTACCATCCCCACCACGTGACCCATTGGCTCACGATCGTGTCTCACACTACACGCGCCCTTCGCGGTAAAAGGATGGGATATTCCCGTGGATACACGTGGCCAACGCTGCCGGGTTCGACGACCTCTCGCTTGTGCGTCCTCACGCAGTGCTTTTCGGTGATGTACCGGTGGGGGATGCGTACGATGTCCCCTTGTTTCTCCCCAGGAGGTACCGACCCTGCCGTCTGGCAGCCTTTCTCTACAGTAGCGATAGAATACGATCGCAAACGAACGAACAAATTTTTATAATTAATTGACAACGTTATTTGGCTCGTTTATCGCACCCGAATTATACAATTTATAGTTTACGAACATATTTAGTTTTTGAAAATTTCGAACTTGGGATATTGAACGCTTTAATTTTGAAATTTGGATATTTTTAAATATTAGGATTATAACAGTTTCTTCCTGTGGAATCTAAAAATTTTTCAATTCCAAATTTTCAGAATCTGAAAATCCCCAGTTTCAAAAATCCAAAAATTCCAAAAATTTCAAAAATCCCTATATCTCTATATCCCAAAATCCCTATACCCCAAAATCCCTATATCGCAAAATCCCTATATTCCAAAATCCCTATACCCCAAAATCCCTATGTCCCAAAATCTCTATATCCTAAAATCCCTATATCACAAAATCCCTATATCCCAAAATCCCTATGTCACCAAATCCCTATACACCAAATTCCCTATATCCGAAAATCCCTATACCCAAAATCTCTACATCTCAAAATGCTCAAATACCGAAATTTGAAAATTCCAAAGTTCAAACAGAAAATAAAACAGTAAAAATCTCAGCAATTTAAAAACATTGAAAAATAGTGTAAATTTCAACCCATTAATTAATAATAGTATGGATGTGTAACTTTTATAATTAGGTTGATCCCATTACTACGTTTAAGCAGAACCTTGCAGTCTGCAATCAACGATCTTATTCTCCTAACGTTTCTCCCCTTTTCTCCATCATGTCGCCCACTTACCGCTGTTCTATCGCCGTAACTATTTTTGCACGCAGTTTCTCTCATCCTCTTTGATCCTTACTTTTGCTTCCCGATGGGGGAACGAGCGTGGAAAAAAAAGCGCTGATGCATAATGCACACTTTGATCGCGGTAAGGGTTTAAAGTTCCTTTGAAGTTGCGTGCTGGTGAAAAACATTCAAAGAAACTGACTTTAATCAGTTAGTCATTTTGTATCAAGAATATTGCTGAAACGCTTATGTACTCATTTTCTGTAAACTTTCAGCTTTAAATTGATGTATTATAAAGGTCGTTTTGTGATACTTTTATGTCATGAATTTGTCTTTGACCATTTACGTTTCAAAATTATACGTTTGATAATATAGTACAATAACACTGTTTGCAGCAAATGTGTACCGAACATTTTGCATTAAGAACTGCAATGGGGCACATATATCGTTACCTGCACCACTTCTTAAGCTTTAAATTGATATGCCATAAGTGGTGTTTGGTGATACTTTTATGTCATGAAATTGACTTTGACTATCCACAATTTAAATATGCAAATTTGGTGCAGTGTAATAACACTGTTTGTTAGAATTGAATACCGACCATTTTCAATATAAAATATTAACAGAGCAGTTATACTGTTACGCTTGATAAACTTCAAGCTTTAAATTTATATACAGTAAATGGAATTTTGAATAACTTTTATGTCATGAATTTACAGCAGACTTTCAATATTTCTAAATGTCATACAATTTGCAGGAATTAAACACTCCAGTTCGTTTAATTGAAAGATACTTGAAACATAGATTTGTTGACACAACGGATACACGTGGCCCCTTAGCAACATGAATGAAAGTAATTACATTCTAAGAATACGTCAATCCGCGTGTGCGTTAAGATATAGATAATAATTTCGCTGTCTGATAACGCGGATGAAGAAATACGCCCGCAAGCATGTGGCACTTCATGATACCTCCCACTATCTTTTATTTTTGTCTTTTTCTTTTTAAAAAGTAACTTCCAGGAAGTTCGTAAGTGTTACGCTTAGTAAGAATAGATTTTACAATGAAAAAACTAACGCGTAGCGATAAAACTTCTATCGGTTGATCTCTGTTTCGTGTTATTTCTGTCTTCTAGTGACAACGCGTGGAAAGGAAGACTTATACATCGAACAGTACAGCGTAGAATATTATTTTGAGTTTTGATGATTTACGTGGCAATAAAAAAAAATTTGCGAATCATTTGTGGATCACATGTTAATACGCCGTGTGATACGTTCAATCGTCTGACAAGAGATACCAACCAACAACGTGATGGATACCACGTGCGTCTGAGTAACGAGTAGAATTTAATGCATAGACTTTTTTCGAGCAAAAATTAGTACGAGATATCCTATTATTTTATATTGATAGTGGAGGTCAAATACATATGAAAATTTTTAATTTTCGAGTTTTTCAATTTTACGAATTCCGAATCATGAAATTTCTAAATATCCTAATTTCAAAATTTTTTAATTTCGAAAACCCAAATCTCAAATTCAAAAATTTTCAAATTTCAAAATTGCAAATTCAAAATTTTCAAATTTCGAAAACCCAAATCTCAAATTCAAAAATTTTCAAATTTTCAAATTTCGAAATCCCAAACTCCAAAATTTTCAAATTTCGAAATTGCAAATTCAAAAATTCCAAATTTTCAAATTTCGAAAACCCAAATCTCAAATTCAAAAATTTTCAAATTTTCAAATTTCGAAATCCCAAATTCCAAAATTTTCAAATTTCGAAATTGCAAATTCAAAAATTCCAAATTTTCAAATTTCGAAAACCCAAATCTCAAATTCCAAAATTTTCAAATTTTCAAATTTCGAAATCCCAAATTCCAAAATTCCAAAATTTTCAAATTTCGAAATTGCAAATTCAAAAATTCCAAATTTTCAAATTTCGAAAACCCAAATCTCAAATTCAAAAATTTTCAAATTTCAAAATTGCAAATTCCAAATTTTCAAATTTCTAAACTACCAAATTTACAAATCGCTAATTTTCAAATTTCAATGTCCCTAAATTCCCAAGTCGCCAAGTTTTCAAATTCTCAAACTACTAAGTCTCTAAACACTGAAATATACAAATCTCCAAATTTCCCTATACCCAAATATTCGAATCTACATTTCTCCAAATTCTCAATTTTCTTAAATAACACATTTCCTAATTTATAAATCTAAAAATTAACGACCCAGAACCCAACGAGAGGAATGAAATCTATTTCCCTTATGTCGTCATTTTTCCTGATACAGACCTACCATTCCCACCGGTGTACGAAATCACCAAAGTCAGAACACGAAATCCATTTTTTCGCGGTTGGAAATCGGCTTAATCACACGGGACCAACGGTACGGGAATTAAACGTGACCGAATTTCCGGTTAACCAGACGGTGTACACGTGACGCGAAACCGTCGTCGGTTACGTGGTACGAGCACTTAACGAAATTAAAACGAAAGAACGAGTTCTTGTTCGACTTTGCGTGTGATATCCAGCCGAGTGGTTACATGTTGCCTCACGTTGATCACAATTCGCGATCGCACGTCCTCTGTCACGTGCGTTTGCACGATTCACGTATATTTCATTTACAATACGGTGGCAACGTCTCAAAAATCAATAATCCTATCATGTATTAACGTTTTTTGTACTTTGTTTTACATTCATCGATCAAAACATATCATCGCCGTTGGATTATTGGATATTACTGCAAGTGGCTGTTAGATAATTAAGTGTTTATGTATACACATTGTGGAAAACACGTATACTCAAGCAATAATGATCGAGAAAGATATTCATTTCCTTAATAATCTTCTTATAACAATTTTTGTTTTTTTAATAACATTTTTGATCAATTTTGATGATGTACATGTAATGTTTATGAAATATATATAAACATAAATAAAAACATTACAATAATTTTATATAATTACATATTATATATACAATATTTATCATAGATCATAAAATTTATAAATTATTATAAACATATATATATATGAAATATGTACGTACATTAATATTTTTGTAAAATAATATATGTGGATTAGGATCCATATTATATGAATCTTCATAGTGTAGATAGTTGATAAAATACCCGACTAATAACGTTAAGGACCCTAGTTCGAATCCCGTCTTGGGTCCCCTTCATTTTTTTATCCTATTTTTTTAAATTTGTACGCTGAATGATTAAAGTGTTCAAATAAAAAATTATTTAAAAAAAATATGTGTTTAAAAATTACAGTATTAAATTCTTAATTGCTTGTAACAAGATAAAATAAATTGTAGGTCTAATTCCGAAATAATTCTGCAATAAGCACTGTCGATATCGCAATCAAATCCATAAATCGTACACGTGTATGGATACGTGCCAATTTGTAAGTCGAAAATTCTACACGATTATAGTTATACCACAATGAAAATAAACTAAGTTAACAGACGTTTTCCTGCGCCGAGTCACAGGATACTCCATAAATCGGCAATAAAATTAACTCGAATGCAAATCATTTAACTCGTGATATAGTTCCAGGAACTTAACAATGTACACGTGTACCTCGGTACAAGTGACTCAACGTCAAACGTCAACCGGGTGATTTAATGCAACGGTGATAAGTTTTGAATATTAATGTTCAATGAATTACGATTCTAACACTGTGACGAAAAAAAAGAAATTAAGATAAGAAGTATAACTAGAGAGAAAATTATCTTATTAAACAGGTCACGGTATGTATATGATGATTACAAAATAACAGTGAACATTATCACTGTTATGTAACTACGTGTATACAGTCATGTATTAATCAAGCTTTTAAGTACACGCTGCAAAATTGGTTTGCACTTACTAATTCGACAAGATGATAGTTATTGTGCACTATAATGACTTCTATTATGTACTTTAATACAACGGTACTCATTATGTACTAATAGGATATGTTCAAACTAATTTGAATTTGCATGTACACGTGGGTTCAATTTAGGCTTCATTTGGCTTAGGGGGAGTGTACGGAAAAGGGCACCACCTGACTTCCGTTTTGAAAAATGTAACTTATTTCTAAATCCTTCAATTTCTAAACATCCAAATTTCCAATTCTCCAAATTCTCAAATTCCTAATTTTCTATAATTATTAATTTCGACATTCTAAAATATCCAAACCTCCATATTCCAAAATCTCTATATCTCAATTTTTAAGTGTCCTAAATTTCCAAACCGCAAATTGCTAAATACGAAGACTCCTAAATTTTTAAATTTGAAAATTTCTAAATTTCAGAAATTAAAAATTTAATATTTAAAAATGACGAGCCCGTTTCGAATGCATCGCCATTTTCCCTAGGGAAGCCTACCACGCTCGCGAGTATGCATATTGAACTTGATGGCATCGCTACAGGTCTCGTATTGAAATTCTCGTTGACCTTCCCGTAAGTACCCATTTCAGCCCTCGTTGTCTTCCACGTGTAAATGTCGTCCACGTGCGATCACGCAGCTACATATGTATGTCTGTACGTATGTATATATCGACGCACATTTTACAAGTCCCAGCTCTAAAATAAGTGCTTAAGTGAAATCAGGCGTGGGCTTAGCCTTTCAGAATACTAGCTCGTGCGAGACGACGCGACTTGCGTCAAGTTCAAAGCAGAATCGTCTGCTTCGATTATCGATTACGCAATTGAACAGTGTCACTGGGCCCGATAGAAACGACCGATTGTTCCGTGATCTTTAAAATTACTGAAACTCTTGGATTAGTCGCGATTATCAAGATGTATCTGTTCGCGATATCTCGAACAGTATCGAGATTCCGACTTTCCCATTTCAGGTCTACTGTCATCTAACCTAATTGTCAAATTTTAATTACATTTAATCTATTTTTTACTCTGTACTCGGAGCAAAAACTTCATGAAATTTTGAACGAACGTACAGACAAAGTTCCAAATGTCTCAATTTTTTACTTTGCAAATCCCGAAATATTTATTCCAACGCGAATGACGTATACAATTTTCTCTAAATCTTTTCGAAATTAAGCTCGAAGAACTGCACGCGCGTGCAAGCTTATTGCTTAACGTCTGGAGACACATTGACAAATGATTGTCGTGCAGAGAATTGTTATTTGCAACAGTAGACCGCTTAAGTAGACCGCACGTGGCGATATCGCTGGTGCTATATTTGTTCAGATTCTGAACAGAACCGCGTTAATTCAATGCCTACGTCCAACGCGTGACGTAGTCTCATGCAACGAAGCTAAGAAACGAATGTACACCACGCCTGCATTCTTGTCTCACGTTGCTAATCCGACGAGACAACAAAACTCGAATCAATATCAACTGTTTTGACTCGACGACAGTTTACGATCGTCTTACATAAATCGCACGGACGCATGCAGGTGTCGTGTACAATTAAATATCGTGTTGCAACTCACCAATTAACAAGACACGTACACGATGTCGTTCCAAGATTTTCAAAACAGGAACGGCGTCAATCACTTCGCAAACAGTTGAATCTGTTGAAACGTTGACCGGTTACAAAATCACTTTCGCAACGTGACGTTCAAGTTCGCTTGACAACCGGCTTTCGAACCGCGTTTACAAGCGTTGTCAGTGAAAACTCTCATAAATGTCACTCCGCAAAGTTTACGGTTTCACACTCGCGAACCGGGTTTATCAAGTAAGATTACGAGCGTTTAAACCATATTACGATATGCGCATGAACCGTTTATTTAGTAAAGTGTGTGTCACGAACACCATTCAATCTGACAGTTCAACGATCCAAATTTACCGGCGTCCGTGCAACGACTAACGGCGTTTCCGTACCGCCATCTTATCCCCACTCCCGGATTGCGCGCAACACGGTCGCGCATGCGCAGACGCTTGACTCTCGTGCACGCGCCTCGAGCTCCGATATTACGACAATCTCGATAACAAAAGCTGCGGCACGTGCATCCCCACTTCGAATGGGATCTTCCAAAAGGTTCCGCGGGAAAGCAAAGCGGGACGCGTGTGCTTTACAGAATTTCGTCGCGTCAAAAGGAGAATGACGGATAAGACACCAACCTGCGAACAAACAAATGTGTTTCCGTTTTAGCTTACGAGCACAGCGTGCCTCGTGAAATCACGAGAAATGAATGATATGCAGTATGTTTATCGAAATCAGAAATCATTTTTGAACCTGATATTCTGCTCGAGATAAAAACTTGAGAATGCAACCGTATACAGTAGCGATATTAAAATTGAAAGTTTGATTAGTTTTATGGGTTTTGTTTGATTCTGGTATTATTGAATCAGAAAAACAAAACATTGAAACTAAGACGTGCGATGGTAGTTACAAAAAACGATGGCGTATAATGGCAGGCGTGGTAGGCTTCTTTAAAAATATTGACGGTGTAGTTTCTTATGCTTTCGATGCAGGTGTGCAAACTAGGAACTGCGAATGTAGAAATTTTCAACTTTGAAACATTCTTCTCAAACTTCAAATTAAAAACTAAACGTTTCGCAATTTATTAATTTTTAAATCTCTAAATTTAGAAATATGGAAATTTGAAAACATACAAACGATCTAAAATAAAAGAGGTGGTAGAAATTTCTTTCCACTACATTTGTTCTCAGCCAAAGGAAATCTTCACTGCACCCAATGTACACACGATAACACTACGTCACGCGAGTGTTTGTGAAACTTTAGAGTGTTGGGACTTTCCGGTCTAACAAATCGTTACCCACACTGTCAGATGATTTCTAAATCGGATGCGAAATCTATGTCAAAGCAAACGAAAGATTAACGTTCCGCTGACGACACGTGGTCCCGGTTACAAACGTCATATCTACTACCTCGTCGAAGGGATTTAGTAATTCTGGAACACGTGAAAAGTATCCGTTCGCGGCATATATATCGTTCGAGAAGGAAACACCTCTCTTTCCTACTACGAGTTGGGTAATCAGCTGTCGGCACGTTTTCCGGTTATTTCCAACGTGATAACCGTTAATATTCAACCTAACTTGACTACAGGTAATCCAGTTGTGCCCGACAAAAAGCAGTCGTAACGAAAATTAATAGAATCATTACGATATTACCCGGTCGTTTATTACCCATTTTTTACTGCAATTAAATATCTGGTTGTAACGCATTACGAATTCATTCTTACTACGAACACATAATTTATGACCGAACGATAATCGCATCGTGCCGTTTGGAACGTTGCACGCTTCTACGTGTATTTTTGGACACCGTATTAAAGAATTCTATTACTCTTGCAAGAGCATAATCGCACGTGGTCGCCCGAAGGTATATACGTTTGCTGACGCGTTTAACGTCAAACGCCGTCACGGAATATTTTCTCTGTAACCGACAATGTCGGTAGTTCGCCAGAATCGTCAATAATTAAAATAAAAACTGTTTTTATTGTCCGCTCGTTCTCTAACGTTTCACGGATGTTTTGATGTTTTAAAAACACCAGCGACTTGCGCAACGGGAATTTCAACATATTTGAGCCCGAGTTCTATGACATCGACCTACCAAACGGAAAAGGGAGATACCCTACGTCGAGCCAATTTAGCTTTCATTATAAATGTACATTATATACTTTGACCTTTGACTACAGTTTTTCACTCTATGCCGTGTAAATAATTCTGTCACACGTTTTCTAGATTCTGATTTTATGGAGTCCTCAGACGGTTAGAGTATAAATTGTCAGTATTTCAGGGATCACAATGTTTATTGAAATTTGAAAATTTAGTTATTTGAACTTTGAAAATTTGGGAATGTGAAGATTGGAAATTTCTGGATCTGAAGGTTTGAACTGAATGTATTTATTGATAATGTTGCATTAACAATATATATCGACTGTCTGATGTCTGGAGTAAAAATACAAAATTATCTCGACACGAGCGTATTAATCACGGTATATCGGATCCGTTTAAACGTGTCTCAGTGCCTTCCAGGAACACGAGAAAGAGGGGTCGGTCGGGTAATGATTCGAGAGTGCGTGCAGAAAGGCATCCTAAGAGCGAGAGAGAGAAAGAAAGGGAGAGAGAAGGGGAAAAAGAGAGGCATGACAACGCGATCGAAAAGAAAAAGGACAGGAGGTCAGAGGAAGAAGGGGAAGGAAATCGCACGTGTAACCAACTTCCCCACTCCTGGTCAGTTCTCGGTTGAAAGGAGCGTCCTTCACCAATCTTCCCGTCCCTTCTGGTACTCCGACCTTTTTCGACCGTGACGAAGATCGCGAAGATCTGCAATCAACCAGGGTCATTTGCACATGCCTCCACGTGGCTTGCACATTTAATCAGTGCATACTCGACGATTACTAAAACGATGTATGCAGCGTTCATTATAAACATTTCGTAGCTAACACGTAGTCTTAACGAAACACGTAAGCAAGTAATAAAAAATGTAAATTTCAGTGTATACCAAAATATCAAATATCATTTTTGTACAATAATAATTTAATCTGTTCTAAATTTCGTATTTGATCCTCGGCAAATAAACGTTAGGGAAAATGTAATAATTTTAGAAAATGGATTGTACAATACTTATCAAAATGATACAAAAAGTTATATTGTATTTTATTAGGGATTGTAGTAAATAAGCGATGGTCATATACACGGTGAAAAAAAAAAAACAAATAGTGAGAATAATTGATGATATGGTAAATGTGTACTTTCGAGTATCGTAGGTTTTTTAAGGAAAATGACAATGTAGGAGAAAGAGGTCTCATCATTAATTCAATTCTAACCGATGAATTTTTTAATTTACAAACTCAATTTTTTTATACAGGTATGATCTTCTTTATCTACTGTGAGCTTATTCAATGTTAATATACCGACCCGTAGAGGTCGGTATAAACTAATCACAAAACGCATTTTCTTCTTTTGACTGTATGAAATGTTCCTAATTTTTTATTTAAGAATAAAAAGATTAACATTAATTTTATGTTTTACTCCTACTAATTCCCTTGTTTAATTTAGTCTTAATAAAAAAGCTAACAATTAGAAATATAAGTTTATGTTAGTTATTGACCGTCAATAGACAGGAAAATCAAGCTAAGGTATGTAAGATGATAAAGGTGTAAAGGTCAAATGTTTCCATTATTTCAGTGTTAAAAGTACAGTTGGAATTAAAGAATGAGTTTTATGGCGGAGCAAAAGTCAAAAGGTGTGGACGATCAGTTGCAAGCTTTTCTAGAGAGAGAAAGTAAAAGTCAGCAGTTTCAGGTTAGGTTGCAAATGATTGTTTTTTAAGTTCGTTTGAAGCTTTTGTGCAAGTAGTAAGTAGCTCATAAATAACATCTATTTTACTAGTCGTATGTTTTTTATTGAATATTACAAATCGAAGAGAATACTAATTAGTTTAAACATTTTATATAATCCAATTTTACTTTGCTTGTAAGTATGAAATTGCATTTTAAAAAATATCTTTTAATAATATGAGAATGATATTTAACATTTAACATTATTTAAGAATGTAAATTAACCGTTTTATGTGTAAATAATTAAATTAATTGTGTTTTAATAAATTTCTTGCTTTGATTGACTACAAACACATATTTTGCATAAAATTTGAAATGTAACTGTTTGTTTTCAGAAATTGGGACACGACTTAACTGATACTTGTTGGGAAGTCTGTGTTGAAACACCGGGTCATTCTTTGGACTACGGTACTAGAAATTGCCTTGTTAATTGTGTGGAAAGATTTATCGATATCAGTAACTTTATTGCCTACAGATTGGCAAACATAGCCTTAGCTGGTTCCAAAGACGAGGCTTTACAGTAATCAGATTAATTAATCAAGAGTACATTGCAATTAAGCCTTAAATACACTATCACTATTTATCAATAGATTATGTAGTATTCTTTAATTCATATATATATTATTTATTTTAAAAAAATGTTTTCAAGAATTCGTGGAATTGTAAGTCGTCACAGACGAAAGTTTATATTTGGAGGCATTGTTTTTGGTAGCATTGTATTCATAAGATACACCACACGTAAACTACGAGAATGGCAAGAGAAAGAGATAAAAGAAATGCTGGATAAAACAAAGCGACGACACTATTTTGAATGTACAGAAAGGACATGTAGTCAGATGATAATGTCTCTTACAGCAACTTTAAGAGACTCTATAATACAAGTTTTGGATACTGAAACTATTGTAAATAAACTCAGGAGTGGTTGTCCTGATAAAGTAGCATGTTGGAATGAACTGAAAGTTTTAGCAATTGCTAGATCTGCTGTAGTAATATATTCGTATGCTATGTTAGCTACTTTGATCAGGATCCAGTTCAATGTTATGGGTGGTCATGTATATAAAGATATTCAGAATTCTAATGGCATAACTACAGAGAACATTGTACAGACAAAATATATGTCACTTTCACGTCACTTTATATATGATGGAATTAAAAAATTAAGCATGCTCATAAAAGACAAAGTTGCTGAAATTACAGCATCAATATCATTAAAAGATGAATTAACTTTGAGAGATATAGAAGAGATGTATTGGGCTATAACATCTTCTATATCTGCTGATAATTCAAAGGATCCTATAAAAAATCTTGCTGAGTATATGTTACTACTAAACTGTGAGGATGATCAAGGACCCATATTATCAAAACTAATCACTGAAACCCTGGATCTTCTAGAAAGTGAAGAAGTACAAAATTTAACTCAAAGTAATATCAGAAGTGGATTCAGTTTGTTAGTGGACCACATCTCTGCATTCTTTGTTGGAACTCCTACAATGGAAAATGGTAAAACAGTCCAAAATGGTTTTTCAGTACCTGGAACTTCAAGCCAGAACCATAATAATTGGACAGAGAAAAATAGTATAAGCACGAACTATGATACGAGTTCATTTGTAAATATTAATAAAATATCAATGCCAATGGCCAAACTAATACCGATTATAAATGGGCAAGTACCAGACAAGCCAACATCTAAAGATTTCCAAACAGATTTACTACAACGTCTCGTAACAAATAACGAACTTAAAACACTTGGGGCAAATATTTATGAAGCATTTAGTTTTTAATTTCAAAAATGCAAATATTGAAACTGCACTCAGAAATATAACATACATACAAATTCGTTGAAAAGTTTCACTTGTTGATAAATTTAATAAGAAAAATTTGTAAGAAAATAAATATGTTACATCCAAAATACATTATATATTGCATTCAAGATCTGTTATTTGTTGTATTCAAGATTTGTATGTATTCATAATGTGCTTAATTTGTGACAATGTAAGTTCACTATATTATGTAACTATAATTTTAAAATGTATTATCAATGGGGTTATTACTAGTATATGTAATATAAAAATAGAATTGTAAAAGTATGCCTTAATCCTCTTATTACAATATGTAATACTGTCAGGAGATTATAATAATATATTTTTACTTTTTGAACATTTTTTTATTACATTCTTTTCGTTTCCAGTGGTTATCTTAGAAATATAAACAACGAATATTTATAATTAACTTAATCTTGAAATAAATGTAAAGTGACATAACATGATTTGTATTATTTTATTCATAATCGACCTTAGTTAATAAAGGACCAACTAAATTTTAATAAAATGTGATACAGTTATGCGCAGTTAGTCGAAAGTTTCTAGAATACGATTGTCGACTTTCCAGTCCGCCGCTCTTCCTTGTGCGGTGGAGGCGCGCGTAAGTGACAATAAAGATCACAGTGAAATTAAACACTTTTTTTTTCAAATTTTAACATTTTCTATGTTATAACAATCAATATGTGGAAATTTGTGAGCCGTGGTATTCGTGAAACGTTGGAGCGTCGTGCATGTCGTACAAATGTTTATTCGCAAACGTCCCAGGAACCTAACACGAAAAATGAGGTTAAAGCTAGTTTGACATGCAATCACAAATTTCTTGCGCCAAGCTTTTCAGCTTTTAATAAAGAATTCTGCGGATCTTCAAAAACTGGCGGTACCAAAGATAAAGATTATGATTCCAACTACACAAGACACAACTGGTCGGAAGCTATAGGATGGGTAAATTGCGTCGTTTTGTTTATCCCACTTATCTTTCCTTTTGTTTCTATTTATCTTCTTTCACACTTGATATTATTTATAATTTAAACGTGAAAAAAGTTTTAATTTATAATTTAAAGATTGTCAAATTTTGAAAAAAGGATTAATACTTAATTTAAACTAAAAATCTACGTTTGTGAGCATAATTTTTTAACAATATTAACTCGTAATTGGTAAAGTGAGGTCTATTAGACTCCAGCATTAATCTTTTTAAAAACTATAACATTGCTAATTTTTAAATAACAAAATAAGTGTAATCTATAGTGTTAGTTTTTCTTCTTTTTAAATTTAACTACAATTGGTCACAAAAACATTTGGATACCTTTAAAAGCAGAGTAACTTCTGTAAACAATTTTAGTCTTTTAAATGGAGCAATTGATTTAGTACATAGCATGTCTATGCTCCAAAAAAGTTATAATTGTCTAGAGCAGTAAAGAAAAAACAAAGGTTTCCTTTTAAAACTTTTCTGTCTGAAAATATAATGAAAATTTGTAGGTTTAAAAATTATTTAAGGTTCCTATAAGCTACAATTTTTGTGATTGATTATATAAAGTTTTGAGCAATATTGTGATACCTGTGTAGAATGACTTATTACCATACCAGTTACCAGTTAATAATAAAGTTAATTTCATTTTTTCAATTATATAATGTTAAATCATTTTTTAATAGTCCAGTATATTGGCTGTTGGATGGGTGGTTTGCCAGTCACTATGTCTTCGAAGAAGACTTTTTGAAAATGAGAAACCTGATCTTCTAAAGAACAAACTATCTCAGCTTCCTGAAGCACGCATATCTTACTTGTTTGGCCAAGTATTAAATTTTAAGCCTACAAATATTTTGCCAGTAATTAACTGTGTTGGCAATAGTAAAATATATGCACAAGAAAACAGTGATCCAAACTGGAAAGCTGATAAACCATTTGGGCCTATCACCATTGAAGAGGTGAGAATGTTGTTCTGCAGGCATTATAATATATAATACTAGACATTTTAGGAATAAATGTACTAGGAAATATTAACCCTTAAAGGCTAAATTGAGAATCCGTCACTTTAATGATCGCATTATTATTACTTATGATGTAGGTAAATACTTAGTTACAAGTCATTATGCAACTCACAAATTTCTGAAATTCATTTATGATAGTTTATCAAGGTTAAAGGCTATATTTCTTAATCATTTTATCATGTTTAGTAATACTTTAATTGTTATTTTTCTTTTGAAATAAGTATATATTTACATATTTACTTATTACATGGAAGCAATTGTAACTACTGTTTAAATAATTATCATTGTAACATACAGCCTTGTTCAAATATTTAATTGTAAATAATTACTGTACAATATATCATGTAAAATTTTGAAACAAAAGATAAAGAAGTTTATTTTAAAAAATTTGATTTCCTTTCCTAAACTCACGTACTTGTAGTTACTCATTTTCAAAATTATACAACATAAATAATAAATTATTAAAGTAAGTATTCGGATAAGACCTGCATTCAAAATTTGTATGCAATATGCCAAGAAAGTAAAAAATGGAAGTATTATTTTGATTCTAGAATCAACACAAAGATATAATAATGAATTTTTATTATTTTCTTTATCATTTATTTTTTTTTTGTAAATCTTTAGGCTCTAAAAGAAGCTACAGACGAATTTGCTAATACTCACAAATTAACTATGGCAGAATTTGAGCTTCAGTATGGTCTGAAAGCTCTAGAAGAAAGACGTTATAAGGATGCCATAAAACACTTTACCAGTGGTGCAAGTCTATCATCTGCTGCTAGTACATTTAATTTAGGTTTATGTTATGAATTAGGCCTTGGAACATTGGTTGATCATGCAAAGGTATGATATTGTTTAATAGTATGCAAAATCTGATATAGTCAAATAAAATCTAATTAAATATTTATTTCTTTAGGCTGCAAAATGTTACACTGATGCAGCAGAACAAGGTCATGCAGATGCTACATATAATTTAGGAGTTTTTTATGCTCAAGGCAAAGGTGGTTTTACAGTAGATATTGATAGGGCTCGCAGTTATTTCATAAAAGCTGCAAAATTAGGACAAATACAAGCTCAACATGCATTAGATTTAGAGAAACGTTATTATCAATCAAAGGAACATGAGAATGATACATTGCTTCCAAAAAGATGTGAAAATACTGTGAAGTATTTACCCAACAAGAATGTAAATAATATTCTTAAAAAGTTGAGTAATTATAGCAATGTGTTAAGTACACAGTCTGAAGAAATATTTTTAAAAAATTCTGGTCATGAACAGGCTGTAGTAGGATCTAGGAACTCAACTGACTTATTTTTAGATATGCTTGGGTTGAAAGAGCCAGATATTTTGGCTGTTCCAGCAGAATAAAATGATTTATAGAGTGCCATACTAAGAAGTAGTACAATCGTTGAAAGTGAAAATACGATCTTTATTATATGTGTATAAAAATCTCTGTAAAATGGAATTTTTTATAACGTTTGTGTCAATTATATTATTATGAATTATGAAACGTCTAAAATAAAAATAATTATATTTCGTATTCTCACTTTTATTACTATTAATTATATAGTAATATCTTTCATGAATATACAGTATTTTTACAAAAATATTTATTTAGTAAAATATTGTTTGTGCATAGAACACAAGTATAAAAATACGTTGCTTTTATGGTCAAGGGAAACTTAAGTTTCATTTATATTGTAAAAATCCACATTTTCTGAGACCATTATCTCATACCTTTGACTTATCATTATCCTTAAAATAACGCATGTTATTTGGTACTGAAGTATCATATTTTAAATAGTGACTTAGTACTATAAAATAATCTATACTATTATCTGTGATGATTACATACATATGTACATTTATGATAAAATAGATCATTAACACCATTTTATTTAATGTACTAAAATATTGTTTGTTTTTTTATACAATATCATTTTTTTATGAAGCATTTTACTTCTCATAATTAATGTAAATACGTGTTTGATTGATCTTTTATAAAAATAAAAACTTATTAAACAAACAGCTTTATACATTTTCTTTCTTCAATAAACCAGTGCGTTTTATTTTACCAGTGTGCGTCGCGTTTTTGTACTGTTTTTCGAATAAATTCAGTGTGGTTAGCATATAAATTTAATGTATTATTTATGTCCATCCATTTCACATTACGTGCATCATCCCCAGCCATCAATGTAATTTTACCTAAAATACTATTATCATCATCATGAAAGTTTAATGCTACTGTTTCCATCCAAGCATTATCTGTATTTCTAGGATCATCAACATATCCTTTATAAATCTCCTCTCCCTTTTCAAAAAATTCTTTGATAGATTTTTCCAACTCCTCTCTTTCTTCTTGACTTTTTTCCAACAAATTCATGGCCTCTTCCATAAACTCTCTTTTTAGAGTTGCTGATATAGTTTCTCCAGGGTCAACCATTCCACCAGGTATGGCCCATTCTCCAGAGTCTCGTCTTTGTATTGCAACAAACTGTAGAACTGGTTTCTGTGTATTTTTGTCTATTACTGTTGCTCCTGTAGTATTTCGTTTCCAACGAGTTACAATTGGATCTGCTGCATGATTTGGTCCCCATCGTCCTAAGAGTCCACGTCCAATAATACCAGTACGACCAATAGGGTTCAAAGGATATCCATCCTTGCTTATAACATAGTCACCCGTAAAACTTTTGCGGTTTATATTTTCTGTTGGCAATTAATTTGTATATATATAACACTGACAAGCTTTAAGGTTATGAGAATGTCAATTTCATTTCAATGTTCTGTAAAATTTAAATACATTTTGTTACCATCGATGGAGTTCCATTTTGGTTCGAATGAATTTTCCCCGATAGCTGGATCCGCCCAAGATTTTCCTTTGATAGCTGGTGCAGTGTATTCGACTGGTGTATATTCAGGATACTCGACACTCCATGACACTTTGTTTTCAGGCACTTCGAATCTTTTTATATTACTTGAAGGGTAAAAGCCTTGTCTACATTTATTATGAATCATTTTAACAAATATAGTGCGCATATAAACGATTTGTTTTATTGTAACTATGTTCACAATCAAAAGTCACGAGTGACGCTAATGCCATCTATTTTACCTTCAGAAAATAATTAAGAAATGGTCGGTAAAGTAACATACATCTAATTCTCAAATTTAAAAAATTACGTTAAAATTTAGCGTTTCAATACAAACTATAATACTATAAAGGAAGGTCCTTTGAGATATTAATAACAAGTGTAATACTTATATGCATGTTTCTTCATTTTATTATACAGGATATGATTTTTTAAAATACTCAGGTATTTATACATTCATAAAGAGGGTAAATGATTCATTAATAATGAGCGTTTTTATACTGTTTGTAAATATGTCCAAAAATATGCCACAGTGCGTAATATGATTCATAATTTATTTTAAGTTAATAGTATATTTTTCACTGATTTATCCAATCATATACAGTTGTGATTAAAATGAATATATAATAAAATTCTGACTGCTATATGAAGTAAAAAGTATCATAAACAGGTATGAAGTATTTCAATTAATAATGACTTCCTTATATGTAAATATTTACATGGTTGTAGCTATGTTATAAAATTATGATATTAATGGTACATTAACTATAAGTGTTCTTTCATTTAAGCAATTTTTTAAAACCTTTACAGGGGAACTAACACGTTTTAAAAACATTACACCAGATTCTGACAATTTTTCTTCAATTTCTATTATCATTTAACATGTTAGGGAATACTTATAGTTTATGTATCAAGAATGAAAATTAATATGATGATATATTTAACAATATGTAGATACTGGAGTCACAAAAACCATACATGTATGAAAAGATTTGTTTGGATGTATAAACAGATATGGAAGATTTTATTTCATATAATCCTTGACTTAATGCAATATCGGAGATATTTATTAAAAATGTTAGAGTGTAAATGTAAAATGTAAAATGAGATGTATTTACAGCTTCTTAAGGACTGGATTTTTGGTTCATACCAGAACACGCAAACTACTGTTGAAGATTTTCTTTTTCAAAGATTAGGACATCATCTCGTATCCTTCATGGTGTTTATGCTGGAAGACTAGATTAAAAATGTCTACAAAATTTAACGGTAATTCTATAAAATTCATCCTTTCTATTTGAATAGAATGAAACTGTAATTAGCCCGCATTCAAATGAATAATACTTTTCAGTAATGTATCATTAATGCCCTCATTTTGGCACACACAATTGAAGTCTTATTTTTCATTATAAATTCTGAACTTATAATTTCATTCATTCTTCATTACTCTTATTTTTGCTCATACAATACTACCACTGCTTCAATTTTAATCCATGTACAGCTGCCTAAATAAGCAATCTAGCACCAATACAATGATCAACATTCTTCACAAGTCAAATTCAATTCCAAGCATTTGGACATCACCAAATCTCATTCTCAAAGGATCGCACAAAACTTTGTGAACCTGCAGGCTACCAGCGAAGACACCATTATTTCATGGTAATCTTCAAATAAAAATGGACCTTGACCATAAATCTATGAATGGTCAGCTCATCAAATACCATGATCAAATTCATGATACCCCTCGGCACCAGTGAACACAACATCCACCCAAACTCGCATAGCCTCTGGACTTGGTGCCATTAAATGGTACAACCTGGACGACGTTTTGATGATAAAAGTCAGCGATGGTTGTGGTGATCTTACGGTGTTCATGTGATCCACGTACACTTCTTCAATTGCCTGAATAACAACGAAATTAATTTTTAATTTTTTAAGTTTCCAATTAATAATTGCTAGCTTCATTAATGTAGTTAAAGGGAGAAGAAACGGGTACTTGCTCCTCCCACAGAAAAAGTGGTCTTTGCTCTACCCTATAGGAAAAAAATTACATATTGCTTTTCCTAAAGGAAAAGAATTGAATTGCATTTTGTATTAACTAACTTTTTGAATATAAAGTTAAATAACCTAACTACGTCCATGGTTAGTTTTTGTGTACCTGGAAGTAAATCACTCCACGAGGTTTTCTGGACGAGCTGTCGCTGTAATACGACAAGGTCTTCCTCTTCCGGTCAAACACGAACCACCGTTTATTCCAATGATGGAATTTCTTGCTCATCTTCGACAAGTAACCACTGCAACTTGTCGTGTCCACGGTGACATCATGTATCAGGGGTAAATGATGGCCGGCAGTCTCAATATGATGCCTCAGGTCCAGGGACTCCGACTTGATGGGAAGGTATCTCGTAAGTGGCCTCTGTAAGAGTTCATGAATTAATTATAAACGTTCGAATAACTTAGCCTAGTCAATTCTAGTCAATCTAAATGTACCTGCAGTTTTGCCTTTTCACGATGTTTGACTGGTTGCAACGGACCAAGGGTGTCCATTTCGCTGGAGGTTTGCGAAAGAGGGCGACTTCCGTTTCCGTCAATTATGCCCCCGCTGTTATTGCTAAGTCTCTCGCCTTCCATTGATGTCCTTCGGTCGTCTCTCATCTGTAACGAAAATAAATAAAATTTAAGTAAGAGGAATCGATACGTAACTAATTCTTTAGTTAACGATAATATATATTAACAATAATTTATGCAAGTATATTGCAATGCAATCATTTAAACGGTGTATTACATTGGTGCTTTTTGTGTATTCTAGGAAAATATATTTGAATTCTCATAGACGAGAAATAATGATTTATAGTTGTTTTCAATCTGTTTAGTATTATGTGCTAAATTACTGATATAGTATAATTAAATATTCATATTAATATAAGTATTAACATAATACAATTAAATACTAGCATGGTCATCTACATGAAGCTGTTAACATCAGTACTAACATATGCATTAATGTAATACTAATATAGATACAAACATAACATAATATAAATACAAGTACTAACATAAACATAAGGCATTGACACGATGCAACTAATACTAATAATAACATAAACATTAAAACAATATTTCTAATATAAGTACTAACATAACTTAAGTATAACATAATACAATTAATATGAATACCAATATAACAAATGTAGTATCAATATAATTAGAACAAATATTACCACAATATAGTTATACTAACATAAGTACTAGTAAAATTACGTTTCCACGATTTGTACAGGAAAGAAACTTCTGTAGATCAAAAAATACTTTTACTTTCTGCGGAAATATTCTTCATGTGTATCACGTATGAATTATGTAACAAGTCTGGTGATATGGGGACATCTATCGTTAATCGTTTCATACAGTCCTCCTGAATTACATAAGAAACACACATAATCTACCACTTGTTTCATAGGCTCAGCTATAATACTAACACTAACACCTCATTATCAGACGAAGAAAAGCACTATCCACTTGTTGCTTCATATCGGAACACAAATTATCTATCATCGAACACAATTCTATTAACACATTGACTACTACACTACAAGTGAAAATGGTCGTGCATAGTCAGACACATGAACACACTAATTATACATATCAAATTATATCATTAATATGACTAATTATTATAACAGAAATTATTAACAAATACAATGAAACATAAATTTTAATTTTGACTAAAAATCTGTTTTCTCATTCAAATGGCCACAATGTACAATCAAAATAAAAAAAGGAAGAGATCAATCAGGGAACAGACATGCTATAGGTTGAGTTGTATATTGTTTTTTTGACGGATATTTATAAATCCTAAATCGAGCAAGCCACACCTGTTCACTTTTCTCATCGAATAAACACAAAAAAGGAAGTTTTATTCGAACCAACTAAAATAATCACGTTTCGCCAAGGACACGTACAAAAACGGAAGTACGGGAACACATCCGTTTCTCTTTTGGGATTGCAAGCCAGACCCGTCCAAGATGATGCCTTGGATTTTCATTTCGTTTCACGACGAGAATTAATGGATTGCTGGAAATAACTCAAACTGTACGCTCGTTGGGCTGCAGCAGAACAGATCTGTTAAAAGCCGGGGTTAACGAGAAAAATTTGTGCAATGAAGCGAGCCAACGAGTGTCATGTGGGCGAGAATGTCTCTTTGTCTTTTATCTTCGTTCGGTGAAGGGGTTTCTCTTCTTCATAATTCTGTTTCTTTGAAGTGATTCAAGGAAGATGCCCCTTCGAACGACTCCACACATGGAGTGGAAAAAAGAGGATGAAAGGATTTTAACAAGCTGATTGGCGTAATAAAATGGACGCTTTGCAGTTAGACATGTTAAATCTCTTGGACATTTTCAAATTTAATTTTATGGATGCCTTTATGGCGCTATTATTTCTTCTCATGATATCAATTTTGTTAACTCTGTTACGGACTTTGCTCAATTTTCTTTCGCATCTTTATAGGTGGTATTTAGTACATGATGCTTTCAAATATTTGAGTTTAATTAAGGATTTATGAATTTTTCAGATACTTAAATTATAGTTCTTATTCACATTTCTGAATATCTTATGTTTTAGTCAAAACTTACAAAACTCTCAAATTTCGCAAATTTCACAAATTTCACAAAATTTACAAAATTCTCCAAATTCTTAAATTTCACAAAATTCTCCAAATTCTCTAAATTCACAAAATTCATAAAATTCTTCAAATTCTAAAAATTCACAAAATTCTTCAAATTCACAAAATTTCCAGTTTTCAAAGTTTCAAACATTTCTAAATTTTAAAAATTCCCAAAACTGAAAAAATTTCCAATTTCACAAATTTTTAAAATTGACAGTTTCAGTTTCCAAAATTTCCACATTCTCAAATTTTTCAATTTCAAAACAATCCCTAAATTTCTCAATTTTCAAATTTTTCAATTTCCAAATCTCCAAATTCTGAAATTTTTAAATCTCCAAATTTCCAAATATGAAATATTCAATTTCAAATAGTCAAATCTCAAAGTTTACAAACTCCTAAATTCCTCAAACTAACAAATTATCAAGTTTTCAAATTCCCAAATTTCTAAATCCTGAAAACCACATTTTCAAATTTTAAAACCCACAAAATCCCACAAGGTAAACCAAACAAAAATAGAAAATGGCAAAAATTCAATCACTTACTCTTCGCCTACGGACGTGCTTCTTCTTGGTTCTATTCTTCATGTAACTCATCCACATCAAAGACATTCTATCAGCGAAGTGTTCAAACGCTTTTCGATATTTCCAAAGTAAAAGACAGTAGAACAACGTAATACTGTCCACAAGGAACTAGATATTTATAAAATCTCCGGCAGTAACCAAAAGTACAATACAGCCTTATATTCTTGTATTATTGTTAATTCCAACAGTTACTTGTTCTCAATTCTACAGTTCTCAATAGTTATTCTCAATTCTTTGGAGTAAACTTGACGAAAATAGTTCTTAAAATATAATAATCAATATTGTAATATATTCATACAATATCAAACCAAAAAATATTAAAATAATTATTTATCTTTATATCGTCAATTTCAATTAAAATTCATATTTTCTCCCTCTTTTAAATTTTACAATTATTATTAAAATTCGATTTTTGGGTAACAAATTATTTCTCAATATTTCACGTTAACACTCAGACCCGACTGTGTAATATTACACATTTCATGTAGGCGGCCGACCACTGCACTGGTTGTCCCGGTATCGAACGCGTTAATTTCTCCTCAAACGCAATAAAATTTCGTTCTCATTTACTGAAATTGAAGAACTATTTTCAGTTTACTGTTCTCGGCCGTAGTACTCTTTGTTGAACGAAGTAAGTTCCGCAAAAACACGAAACTGTTGGGGATGAACAACGATGAAGAACTGATGTCTGCGGGCGCCTGTTCACCGGCCTTGTTTAGCTGGTTAAAACACGACGTGCCCCCTCTACGAGTCTTTCCCTGCCCACGGGAAATTCGAGGCTCATTCATGAGTAAAATTCGTGGCCACCGTGTTTGTTTAACAAAAGAACAAGAAAAAGGGAAGGACACGAGCGTGCATGTCGATCACTTTTGCGTAGCATGTCTCGAACCTGCGTCACTCGTCTCGAACTGTTCTTTATTTCGACGACCGAAAATCTTTCTTCGAATGATACCGCGAATTGTGCAAGATATATCTGGGGTATTTTAACCCCTCGTGCGAGTCACGCACGTGTCGAATTATGCCACATGTGACTCGATAAATCGTGTTCGAGGAATTGAAATCGCGTATGCTGGAAAATTGATTTCTGCAGATGTTAATTTTCGTCATTTTTTATGAATTTATTCAACAATTGCGGTACCTGGATCTTCGAAATTTTTATTCGTTTATATACATAAGTGAAAGTCGTAAAAAATATTTGTTTATGTGCAAGTAAAAATGGTAAAATATGTTCGTTTATATGTCAATAAAAATAGTAGAAGAATGTATGAGTAAAAATAGTAAAAAGTATTCGTTTATGTGTGAGTAAAAATAGTAAAAAATATTTGTTTCAATAGTTTGTTTAAATAGTAAAAATATTTATTTTCGTAATTTCTAATAAGTAAAAAATACCATATTTCACATTTATCTAAACTATTATCCTACAAAAATATTTTAATTATAATTTGATTTAAGTATTCGATTAATCGAATGTTGCATTCGAAGATGAAGTATTAGAAAATACTTGCATTTATTATTGTTTAAGGAATAAAACTTTTTCTAATAACACAGTTTACCACATTTCGTAAATAATTCTGATTTAGAATTTTCATCTGTTTAGCAAATTTTGCGTTGTATATTAAATGAAGGTCGCAGGAGTTTTATTAGCCTCGTGTTAGCAATAAAGGTTTTCCAAGCCTGTAAAATTACGTAAACCAGATTCCTAGTTTTATGTCTATCAATCTAAAATTGTTCTTTAAACTGAACGATACTGAATGATTTTCCTTTCAGAAATGGGAACATTAAGTATCGCAGTTAAGTGTTCATTGCGTGCAAGTACTTAATTCAGATACACGTCTTCGTCTCATTAAGAGACACGAAGTAGCTTCATGACCCCGGATGAAATCATTGAATACGTCAAGTACAATGAACGATGCTCGTAATTACTAAAATAAGGCTGTCTAACTTCGAGTGGATAAATGAAATTGTTAAATTAGATGAAACGTGATCGATCAAACAATTCGTTATCCAAATTTTATTAAACGAGGAAAATCAAAACACACAATTACTCATAACAATATTTCCCTATGACTTATGTTACATTTTTAATAAATACAAGTAAGTTAAAATTAATAATTTTGAATTGCTGAAAATTTTAAGTTAGAGTACTCGTTCTGAATTTTGAATAATTAAAAATTCTTAATTAGACTCTCCAATATAAATTCTAAATAATTAAAAATTTTTAATTAGACTGTCCAATGTAAATTTTAAATAATTAAAAATTCTTAATTAGATCAATATAAATTCTGAATAATTAAAAATTCTTAATTAGATCAATATAAATTCTGAATAATTAAAAATTCTTAACGAAACACTCCAACGTAAATTCTGAATAATAAAAAATTCCTAATTAGGCCAAAATAAATTCAAAATAAAAAAATGTTTAATTATTAAACAATAATATTTCTATGAAGATCATTCAATATTTTATGTGAATTCTTTTATAACTTACGACCATAACAATATTTTTTAATAAATCGTATACTATTTCATAACTAAAATAACCGTGAATATTAATATAAAATATAACTGGTAATTTCTGATGATAACGTTAATTAAAAATATGTAAGACATGTGTGTATTATATTAAATTTGAAATGTAACCATACGAGATTTGTCACACTTGCTCCACTGATACTCGATATTACAAACGGTTAAAATTAGCTTGGAAATCGAATTAGAAACCGATTCGAATTTATCAAGTGGACAGACATTCAATCGGATGACTAACCACTGAACTTTTATCGGCATCATGGTGAGTAGCTGATAAATATAGAGATAGGTTTTGTTTGTTTTTCAGTGATACAACTTTTAAGCTTTAAACTCGACACGGTAGTGACCATTGTTACGATGAAAAATAACCATTCTGATCTTTGTTTTGCTAAATATAAAAATTCCTATGTGGAGCATGGGATAAAAATATAAGTTAAACTTTCCTGGTACCTCGAATTGTTCAAATCTTGAAAAAAAATCACAGATTTTGTAAATTTTCAATATTTAGAGTTCTAGTCTTTTAACATTCAAATTTTCAAATTTTTTAATTTATAAATTCTCGAAGGATCAGATTCTCAAATTTTCTAATTCTCAAAGAACTAAATTGTCAAATTTCAAAATTTTCAAATAAAATTCTCAAATTTCAAAATTTGAAGTCTTTAAAATCAATTACAAAATCTTCGAATTTCTAAACTTCTAAATACCTAAATATTTCCAAACTTCTAAATTCCCAAATCCCCAGATTTCCAAATTTCTAAATCCCCAAATACCTAGATTTCCAAATTTCTAAATCCCCAAATTACTAAATTTCTAAATTTCTAAATCCCCAAATCCCTAGATTTCCAAATTACTAAATCCCCAAATTACTAAATTTCCAAATTTCTAAATTCCCAAATCCCCAGATTTTCAAATTTCTAAATTCCTAAATCTCCAAATTGCCAAACTTCTAAATCCTAAAATCCCCAGATTCCCAAATTTCTAAATCCCCAAATCCCTAAATTCCCAAATTTCTAAATCCCTAAATTTCCAAACATCTAAATTCCCAAATTACCAAATTTCCAAGCTTGAAAACCTACTAAAAAAAATTTGGACGAATCCACATTTTACCCCAAAAATTAAAAAAACCATATCAATCTATCAAAATAAACTATTTCTCATTTTTCTTACCATATCATTACATAATCACACGATGATTTAGCAATTTATCGTTTCAAAATATTTGCAGACAGTATGTTCAGCTATTTCTGTTGAACGATGATTATTAATGACTTCAGAAGGCAACAAACATACCGCATTTCATTCGAAGTTTCGTAAATCTGACCATGACTTAATTTTCACGTTTAATTTCGGACGGTTTGTAATGATTTTGTTATTCTTATTTTCATTTTTATTCTCGACAGGGAATTAATATTTGGATTGGCAACTAGTTACGGATTTTAAATAAGCACGAAAATTCCAAATTTTTATTTAAAAATACAATTTTATTAAATTAGATATTGTCCGTTTTTTAGGCTGTAGGGATTTTATGTTGTCGGGATTATAGGTTACCCAGATTTTAGCTGTCGGAATTATGAGTGTTAGGATGTTGGCTGTCGGGATTTTAAGTTGTCGAAGTTTTGGCTGTCTGGATTTTTCACCATCAAGATTCTGAGCTATCGCAATTTTAGTTGGCGGGATTTTGGCTGTCGTGATTTTAGCTACCGGAATTTTAGCTATCAGGATTTTAGCTGTCAGGATTTTAGGTTGTCGGGATTTCAGCCGTAGGGATTTTGGTTATCGGGATTTCAGGTTGTCAGGATTTTAGCTGTCGGAATAATGGGTGTTGTGATGTTGGCTGTCTGGATTTTAGGTTGTTAAGATTGTAGATGTCGTAATTTTGGCTGTCGAGATATTGGCTGTCGGGATTACAGATGTCGGACTTTTAGCTGTCTGGATTTTCGACTGTCAAGATTTTGGGCTGTCTTGATTATGAATGTAGGCATTTTGGCTCTCAGAATTTTAGGTTATGGCGATTATAGTTCTCAAAATTTTGACTGTTCAGATTTTGAATGTCACCGACCTTGTATTCATGCTACGTGCTCCTGCCTTTTCGTAAATACTACAATAAAACATGTCTGAAACGCACATTTTGTTTTTTCCAATTTAAAACTGGTATAAAAACGAAACTAAATCGCTACAATTTTCTTGCTAATTGAAGTCCAAACAACAAGAAAAGAATTTAAGTGCTCTGAACCCGTTGAAAAAATAAAAGAACGTGTTGAAACAATTTGTCGACGAAATCCGCAATCATTTAGTTGGCAGCGAAACACAACGTGCGTCTCATTACCACGTCAATTTCTCGACATTTCGTTGTTCCAGTGACTCAAGTTCGTCGAAAGCGTTTAAAAATCTTGGCAGCTGGACGAGAAATGTTTTTCCTCTAATTTGTTACTGACTGCTTTCGAACGACTACAAGAAATAGCTTTGTCAAGACATATGTTTAAACTGTCCATTGATGTTCCTCCAGTGTGAATAGCAATTTCCGGTTACGCGCGCTAGAGTCTTCTGTTACACCGCTGTTCCCGACAGTAAAAATATTTGCATCAGAATAGATTTTATACAATCTATTCCCATGATTCATGTTGCTTAAACCAAGTTGTTCAAAATTTTATGAACGAACATTCTTGTGATTCATATGATTGCGATGTATCATTTGGTGGAATTTCGGAGGATTGAGTTTTAGTTTCAAAATAGTGCACAGCATGTGAGTATAAATATGTACAACTCATATGCAGATATTTGTTGTACTACGTGTTACATGTATGTATAGATATAATAAATTTATTTACTATAATTAAAATTTGTATAAAGAAATTATCTTTAAGAAATGATCTTAATATTTAAATTTATTTATTTGTTATGTGCATATAACTAAATGTATATAAAATTTTCAAACTGTTCAAATTCAAAATTCTCAAGGCCCTAAAATTTTAAAATCTCAAAATTCTCAGTCCTAAAATTTTACTATTTCAAAATCCCAAATAACCAAAGTTCCAAATTTTCATAAAAAAATATCAAAATTTTAGTGTTCTAAAGTTTTAAATACTTCAAACTTCCAAACTCTAAAATTCCAAAAATCCTAAGCTCCAAAGTTCAAAAATTTCAAATTTTCAAAATCCCTAAGTCCAAAAATTCTAAAATTCTAAAGTTCCAAAAAATGCTCGTACCTAAAAATCCCTATATTCTAAAACCCCAAAATTCCAAACTTCCAAAAAATCCTTAAAAAGTGCCAAAATCAAAAGATTCCAAGATCGCAAAATTGAAAAATCAGCACGTGACTCATCATTCAGTTAAAACTGCCAGACTGAGCGTCTCAGAGCTGTACGATCGTTTTTTGTAAAGCAATTATGTAAATTTGATATCCAACAAAGTGCAGATAATATGTACTTTGAACAGGTGTGCGATTAATATTTCATAAGCGTGAATAGACTGTCGATTTATGATAGCACCATCGGTGCGTTATATGCTTGGAATTTGTGAAACATTTTGAAACTAAACAAACTTTGCAGAAGTTTGTCTTACGAAGCTACTTACATGTAGATCATTATTAATTCTTATATATTGTTCTATATTAATTCTTATATATTAGGATTTTTAACCCTTAATTGTCACACTGGGCTACAAAACGACCCCAGCTAATTTAGCTTCAATTTTAGCCACCTGAATAAATACCTTTCTTGAAACCACGATATTTTTATTATTTTTCTCCTCAAACTCAAGAGTGTTCAACCTAAAATTTTAGCTCTCAATTTTAAAATCGAAGAAAGTTTTGAATTTTTCTGTGTAAACCGTCATTTTCTCATGTCTGAATTTTTTTTCAAAACTCGTTTAAATTTACTGAAATCACCTGTGAAAAATGATAGAACAACTTTAAAAGGTTATTTATAATTTTTGTCAAGTTAAAATAATAGCTTCTAGTAAGAAACATTTGGGCTGGGGTCTCAAACGTCCCAGTGTGCCAGGTTATTCTGGTAAAGTGATGTTAAGGATTAAGTACTCACGTTATCATTTTGGAGCAGACTGTAGGAATTGTTCGAAGGTCCTGGACTGGGTGATGTGAGTTCTGAAAGTTTGCTAGGAGACAATTTCTCGCTGTTTGCACCCTCTGCACTGTCGCTGCTTCCACTTCCGCTGAAAATGTAATACTATTCATTAAAATCTATTCTAATCACTGTCCTTCGTTACTTTTTATCGAAACAGAAACGTTGGTTGTAAAATAAATTTTATGATTGCATCTAACTAAAGGTAGATTGAACAGAAAATTTTGTACACAACTAAACATTTTATTTGGGCAGTTTTTAAATATTTTTTTGAACAGTTTTTTCAGAAAATTAATTATTGTTAAAATTGACAAAGTTTATGCAATTTTTTATTACACAATTTGAAATTAATTTTTGCAGAAATAAAAATTGTAAAGGTTCAAAGAATAATTTAAGTTTAATTTTGAAAATGATCAATTGACAAAATTGCACCAGCAAAGAGATTCTGTTTAATAATTTGAAATCAATGTGTTTCAAAATATAAATTTCAGAAATCTTTCTAAAAATATTAGATTTATGACCAGTTTGTCTTCTCCATCAAATGTCTTCACTTTTCCTTAAACTATTGTCATAGCATGAAAGATCTAAATTACATTTTTTCAGAAACGTATAAATAAACGTTAAACAATGATTCGTTGACGGGGTATACATCCATAACACTAAAAATAACAATTCAAAAGGTCCCGCAGTACAATATCACAAGAATCCATGAAATTATCAAATAAAAGAACTATTAAATTCAAAAGAGATTTTCAATAAAATTCGCGGAAGTAACGTTCATAAAAAGACATCAATGAAATTCATATGAGATTTTGTAGTAAACTCATAAAAGATTTTTAACGAGATTCACAGAAGAATCTCAAATTAATTCACAAAAGAGTATTAACTGAATTTACAAAAGATTCTGAATCAAAATTTACAAATGAATCTCAATAAAATTCACGAAACATCAAAAACTATACTCACAAAAGAATTTTAACTATTTCACAAAAAATCCTCAACTAAATGTATATAAGACTTTTAACTAAAATTTTACAAAAGATTTTGAACCAATGCACAAACGAATCTCAACTAAATTCACAAAACCTCAATCAAACCCATGAAAGCTCCTCCACAAAATCCACAAAAGAATTTCAACAAAATTCACGAAAGCTCCTCCACAAAAGAATCTCAACCAAATCGACGAAAGCCCACAAAATCCACAAGAGAATCTGAACAAAATTCACAACACCTCGACCAAATCCAGAAAGGGATCTCAACAAGGTTGCCAAAAGACCGACTGAATTTTCCACTTGTCCGTGCACGTTCCGCCAAAAAAAAAATGAAAGATGCCACGATGTTTACCGGGAACCCATAAACACAAGGTGGACCACACGAAGGTGTCCTCGAATTATCGGAGCAAACTGTCTTCTCAAAGTTATTACATAATGGTCACCTTGTGGTACGCGCACTTATCGTTGAACTTCAGTCAGTCTCGGCTGAAAACAAGGTAAGAAGAAGGTGTTCTATCTGGCGAAGGAGGATCGGTACTAACCAGCCAGACCATAGCCACGGCAGGTATTATTAAAACCTAACAAGTACAAAGTGACTTGGGTCGACCGGTTCGACGGTACCACCAGCATGGCATTTAATTCTTCTACAATGTTCAACGTGGCTTGACGACACTCTTTCCGATCCCGTTGCTATGGCAACGTTGTCCTTGACCCCCAAGAACGGGGTCATCTTTTCAGTTCCGTTTGCTCCTTTTGCCTTTGAGCCCGTTCGTGGATGTGGTCATTGTTGAGAATACTGAGATGTGCTCTTGTCTCGACTCGCATGCGAGTATACCACTTGTACGCATAATTTATGGGAATACACGTTTATTTTAATTCACGATGCAGTGGGTGTTTCGCGTGGGACTCGGTAATTAGGAGAAGGTGCTGTTTCGTTTAATTGAGGAAAGTGGAACTGGAATTTCTTTTCTTGGTGGTGGTTTTTGCTGCAGGGTATTCTGATCGAACAATGCAGGTTACCAAGTTTTTTAGCAGTAGTCAAATTTTCGCGAGTTCTATAATCAAAAGATTTATAGAATTTGAATCAAGGTCTTAAAATTATAAGAAAATTATAATTATAAAACTTGACAAAGACACGTATATTCAAATTTAACTTAAAAACAAATTTTAAAAAAACTGCAATATTCTGATAATAGAATAATCAATATCAAACATACATTTAATTTTATGCAGTTTTCTAGTCGTATATTAAACTGCATTACTATCTCAATATTGCACATAAAATGTTATAAAATTATTAGAGAACGAACATAAAATTAATCAATGTAATAAAACTTGACAAAAACACGCATCAGATGTGACTTCAAAGTAAATTAAGACTGCAATATTCGAATAATAAAATAACACTCAATTCTGTTTAATTTCCCAAGTTTACACAAAATTAAATATCGTACGTAAAAAATACGCGGGAACGAAGATAAAATCGAGGAAAACTCACGAGCAACGTCGTCGAATACCACGAAAATGAACGTCCAAAGGTCGACAGCAATTTTCGCAGAGCCAATCCTTGCTGGCAACGTAAATACGATTGCTTGTGATAAAAGTGATAAAATTGCAGCCTGTGATCCTAGCCTCGTTGAAAATGGACGCGCCCACCTCCCTCGCGTTCATCCTCGTACATTATCGTCCTTTTAGCACACCCTCGGCCAGCTTAATCCCATCACTTGAAATTCTTTTAACACGACCTTTGGCAGATTTTCAACGACGCAATATTTCATACGCGATGAACCATCCGCACCGACGATGACACCATCCTTCTCCGAGCAAATATTTTCTTCCTCGTTTCAATGGATTCCGCTTTCGACATCGAATAACGCACGAATCAGCTCGATGAATAATATTTCCATACTAATAACAGATACGTGAACACGTCACGGGTTTTAACTGTTATTCCCGAACCGAAATTTGATGACTTTCATTCATAATTTCATCGAAGTTTTTACGATCATTAGTTCGATTAATCACGTTACAATTCTTAGATCTATAGTTTAATCACGTTAGAATTCTTGATTTGATATTTTACTCGCGTTAGAGTCCTTGATTCGATGTTTGAATCACGTACAATTTTCAATTCGATGTGCGAATCGAGTTTAGCGTATTGTATACACCGACAATTTTATTTTTGGCTATTTTTATTTGGACAGTTTGATTATTTAACGGATGCAGGCGAACTGCTCGCGAGAATTTTTATTATATCTTATGAAACGTTTCACTTTTTATCGTTTTTTTGCCACGATTTCTCGATCGATTCTTTGGACTTTCTACTTCATCCTGCTCCTCGATAAATCTCGCGGTTGCACAAGACTTTTACGAGTGCTACCTATCAAATAAATCAATCTTCACACTACTCGACCCATGCTGCGTGCCTCTTCACTTGCTTTTCATCATTGACTTTCTTCACCAAACACTGCTCAAACGTTTCGTTCCGTGTGGATGATGAAACGCTATTTCTTCTAATCTCTTCATCGTGTATTTAAGAAACAAGTTATCATCGAAGAATTGGCCAAGATCGATGCAACTTCCCAATGAATTATGTTTATCTTATCAGAAAGAATGAATTTCTTTCAAAATGTCAGTTGAAAAATCTTTTCTTTAAATTATTAGACTTAATTCAGTTCATGGTTATATTTTCAAACAAAATAAAAAATGCAACAGAAGTTAACATTTGATCACTGCTCTTTTTACAAAGTTCTCTTTTGTGCATAAATTGTCATAACAGTAAAATACTCTGTTTACTCAGTTGTATCAAAATTAATAACAAAATCCGTACTGTAACAATGAAAATGTCAAAACTGTAACATGCATCTCATAGATAAATTTTTACACAGATGGATAAATTTTCACATAGAAATATTTCATAAACAAATTTTTACATAGAAACATTTCACAGACAAATTTTCACAGATATTTGTCAACAGAGTCCCCGAATATTCAAATACTATGACATAAACCTATTATCTCAGTGACCACTAATTACTCAAAATAACAGATTACCCAATGATGATGTCACACATAACTCCAAACCACAGCCCACCCAACTATCATATCACGATTACTTTCAAACCACAGTCCACCCAACATCACAGTTCACCCGATCACAACACAGTGTCAAACAATATCCAATCGATTAATCCAATATCCGATCAATCAATCCAACAAAATACTTCCTGGTATCACGCGTTCCCCGAAATCGTTGCAGAGTGTACTCAAAGGGGTATCTTATCGAAGTTATCCATCGTCGAGGCTTCTCATCAGCTTCTCTGTTCTATCGAGCGTTGTTTCATCAGCGAAACTACGTATACACGTATCAACTATGTTGGTCGGCCGCGGAAAGGCAGCTAGCTGCAACAGATATCGTATCAGCAGATAACGCAACACCCCACCCACCGGTGTCCAAGTGACGAGCAGTGCTGATAAAAGCGTTTTATTGCGGCTGCCAGCGCAATCAGCCTCTGTTAATCAGCGATTGCGAACGACGATTCGATTGGGCGCTTCCTTGGCCGCCTCGGATCCGACGACAACAACACGCTTTCTCGCTTTTGCCAAGGCTACGACACCTTTTACTCTCGATGGATTCCAGTTTAGTGAAACTGGCCGATAAAAGAGAGACGCGTCTACGCAATTCTTGCCGCGTGCCAATGACAACCAGCTGTGACTTGCACAAGAAATCCGTTCCATTTAATGGCGAAAAAGTCGCCGCGTTCACTATCAGACGATGTTAAACCTTCAGGTAATTTCAATCCTAGCTTCTTCCGAGGTAGAGGTAAACATTGTTTCTTGGAGTTTGTACGAGGGGTCACTGCATTTGGGGTCATTCGTATCCTCCGTTGTTGATTGACCAGTTATCCAATTTAATAAACAAGTTATGCAATTTGTTCGTGAACCTCTTGTGACGTATAGATACCTTCTTATATTTTGTGAAGTTTTGATTTTGGACAAATATTTTGCAGTACCTTAGATAACTTTCTTTTAATATCAGCTGTCATATTTTGTTGACGAGTAACGAAATTCTGGGTTTGATAAATGTTTTCGGTTTAAGTAGCTTTCAGAGCTACGCTGATAATTTTTAATGGTAGAAGGCGTTTGTTTGCAGTGTTTCACTGAATAGCTTCATGGATTTTCTATCGCTGGGATTATAGATAAGACACGTTCGACCATTACTACGATGACGTGTAACTACTCACAAAAAGTTGACTAATATTTGTCTAATTTTGAAACGTCAAAGGTCTACAATTTCGTGACAGAAAAGAACCGTAAAATAGTAATTACGCTACAACGAATTACAGCTTAAAGTTCAACGGAAATAACTGCGCAAATTCCCGATAAATATTTTTAGTATGAAATGAGTGGTTGCTAAATATAGCAAACTATGTCATTATTTCTATGACAATTTCATGACAGAAAAGTATCACAAAATATCGCTTATGGTACATCAAAATAAAGCTGGAAGTTCCACCAAGGCGACTACATAAATGCCCCATTAAAATTTTTAATATAAAATTGTTGGTTGTTAGTTATAGCAAACAATGTACTTGCTTTATATATTTTCTGTCTAATTCAAAAAAATATCATTTATGCTAAATGAATTTGAAGCTTAAACCTCAGTAAAAGTGACGATATCAATGCCTCAATAATATTCTAAATATAAAATGACTAATTGCTAATTATAGTAAACAATGTTTTGTACTGAATTCAATTATTTAATATCAAAACGTAAACAGTCTGAAAAGGTTTCATCACATAAAAGTATTAAAAAATGCACTTATACTACATCACTCTAAAGTTCAAAGTACAGCAAAACTGACTACATTAGCATTTAATTAATACCCTTGAAAATAACTTGTCACTTGTAGCAAATAATACTGTAAAGTCTAATTGCAAAGCAACTGTAGCAAACAGTGACGTAAAGTCTAATTATAAGACTTTGACAGTATTTCAAAAATACCTCTTACAATATACGAAATTAATAAGTTTAAGTTTGAAGATGCAGATTAGATAAACCTTTCACCGATGTTCTTAATCCATTCGCTTGAAAATGGTTCAATTAGGTATGACTCACCTTTCTGTTGGTCCCGTTGAATAACTGGAAGATTCTTCTCCAGATTCTACGCTGTTGAAAGAAGTACAATTCATCTTCCTTTCTTCCCATTGTGACCGAACTTCGTCTTGAACTCTTCGTTTCAGCTCCTCCACTCTTCGTCTTTCTTCCGAAATTACTTGGCTACCTAAACACACAAGGTAAACGAAGATGTTAGCGTGCATACAGTACAAAGTATAGCATCAAAAAAACATGCTCCTATATGCATATGAATAAAGTCTATAAGGTATAAGAAACTATTGCGTGCCTTTAGCTATGTGTCACGGATAAAACACGTCAATTTTTTGTATATATCTATTTTAAACGTTAATAAGTATGTCAACCTTGTTTTGCTAGATGAAGCTGTCGATTTCTCTCAATTTCCTTGAGGGACTCGATAGTTTTCCTTCCCAAGCTGCCCTGATTGTTTACAATGGGAGAGTCAGTGGTGACCCTGGAGATCCTGTCGAAGTCTTCCCTGCTCGGAGATCGTTTCTCTTCGCTGTTCTCGCAACAATTCTGTGCCAACTTCGTCAACTCATCGTTTATCGCTCTAACTCGGTTTCGACCCTAAGAACAATAAATTAAACAATTTTATCAACAGTCGATAAATCGTAGATTATTAAAATTGAAGAATACGAAGATACTGACTTCTTCTAACCGTTTCAAATGCGCCAACTTTTGTCTCTCGAGGCTCCTGGCATCTTTAGTTGCCGTGCTTTTCGCTTCAGATCTCTGCGATTCCAGGTGGTTCAATCGAGCTTTTCTAGTCTCTATTTTGGCCGTCAGTTCACTTAAGTATCTGAAAATAACAACAAGGTACTGATTATTCATCAATTAAATTCGTAATTCATAATGTATTGTTGCGTGTCAAATTACGGATATCAAAACGTAGAAATTTTGATAAAATTTCGTGAAAGTATCACAAAATAGCATTTACGATACATTGATTTAAAGTTTAAAGCTTGAAGAAAATTATGATATAAAGCATTTAATAATATTTTTAATATAGTATGACTGGTACCCAGTAGTAACAGACAATGTTTTCATGATGTACTAAATATTCATGTTTAACATGTAAGAGGTCTAAAAATATTTCATAACATAAAAGTATCACAAAATAGAACTTATGATATATCAATTTAAAGCTTGAAGTATACCGAAAACAAGTGCATAAGTGCTCCATTAATATTTCTAACGCAAAATGACTGATGCTTCATTGGAACATAAAGTATATCTCCATACTAACAATAAACTATCGATACATTTATTCATTGTTTGGTACAATGATAAATTAAAAATATTGAGGAAATTTTTGTGACACTATAAGCTTTAAATTTGTGTACCACAAGTGCTATTCTAGGATACCTTTCTGTCATGAAATTATGTCAATAGATTCACCTTTGTAATTCTTCTCTAGTGGCAAGTTTACTCGCTTCCTCTTCAAGATGGTGGAACTCGAGGTCCTCGAACGCCTTCCTTTCAGACTCGAGGATATCCTGTTGTGCCATGAGTTTCTCGCTAACTTCCTGCTGCGTCCTTTCGTCCGTGCAATTCACTAGTTCCTCCTCTAAACGACTGCAAGCCTGCTGAGCTCTCTGAACTCTCTGTTTCGCTTCCGCTTGCAAGTTCGCTTGTGTCGTGTTATCTTCAGCCATTTGTCTCTCCAACTCGTTGATTCGCATCTGCACCTTTATTTTTTCACCTTCGTCCTGGTTCAGTTTCAACGACTCTGATTCGTACTCCGCCGAGAGCAGTGCTTTCTCTAATTCGAGCTGTTATACAGAATTTAAGTAGAAAACTTATTAATAAAGCATTAATAAATAAGTATTAATAACTATTAATAACTAATTAACCTGATCGAATTCCTGCTTTAAATGTTTGCATTTTGCAAACCCGAAACAGAATTTCTTCATTTCCCTGCTTTTAAAGCGTCTGATGCAGTCAAAGGAATAAATACGACTGAAGAAAATTGCGGACCAACGAGAAAATTGGAAGGGACTTATCGCGCAATGCAAGAAGGCAAACAAATTTTAACTGGAAGACAAACCCAGATAAAGAGATAACGCTGTTGATTATCCTACATTGCCGGAACCTAACTTTAAAGCCATAACTATTCGTTTATCACAATTAGAAGATCTAAACTATTACTGTAGAAGGGTAGTTAATGTTAGGTTTATTTTGGAGGTAGTCAATTTGCTATTCAAGTAGGGATACTGGGATAATTTGTAAATTTGAAAATTTTACATTTGTAAATTTACAAGTTGGATTTTTTAAACTTTTCAATATGTAAATTCAAGATATCTAAATTCCTAAACTTCCAAGTCTAAATATTTGAAAATGTCTAAATCCCTAAATTTAATATTCTTAAATTTTCAAGATTAAAAACTTAGAAATGTCTAACTTTTTGAATGTAAATTCAAATTTTTCTAATCCAATTACGTTCAAATCAAATCACTCAAACTTAGTTTACCTATCCTAAAACCTCGGTTTTTAATCTCCACCTGAACATAGTCAACATTTTCCAACACAATTTAACAATTACCTAGATCATTCCAATTACACGCTTCCTAAATAAACCTATTCTCTACAATTCTAACATGTGCAATAGAAATAATAACCCAGGCCACGAACCTCCCTACTAATTTCCTCTTCCTGTATCTCAATATCCGCCACGCTCCTCTTTAAAGCGTCCATATTTCCAAGGATGTGTATTTTCTCATTTTGAAGGAATTCAATATACTTCTTCCTGTCCTCCTCTTCGAGCTCCTTTCTCTCCTTGTCAGCCTTAGCCTCGTTCGATTTCGCGTTGTCCTTCTCAGAGTTATTCTTCTTGGGAATCGTGCAAATTTCTTTGGACTTTGAAAGCATGGAAAGCTGCTCGATAGCCTCTAGAAGGTCGTCGTTCGATATGGCCAGCTTATTTTCGATCATCTCGCAGGAATTCGACAGCTGGCCATTCTTCTTTGGCATGGAATGATTGTTTTGAGTATTGTTCTGCACGGGTCCGATCACCACGTTCTCGTACAGACTTAAATTTCCGTTCATAGAATTATTCTGCTGCGCTGGTTTGATTCTATTTCCATTCAGTTGAATCGTTCCATATGTAGACGTTTCTTTCGTATCGTTTTGTGCGTAACTGCTATTGTTATTGTTTAACATTGAACTATCAATCATCGCGTTCTCGTAGCTGGAGCTACGACCCTGCGAGACCGAATTCGAAAAGCTATGGTCCCCGTTGCCATGAACGTTTGGCCATTTAATCGATTGATTATTGTTCGGCGTGGTCGATTGAAGATGATCCTGCATGCTCGTTAATGGGCTGTCCCCTTGAGTGCTTTGATGACGGCGATTGTTCGGTGAAGTTCCGTTTTGAAAGACTACCTTTGAATTCTGCACGCACACGTTCTCGTACGATGCTGAATTCGAGGGTGGTTTTATGGAGTCGAAGGAGAAATGGGGCTGATTCTTCGATGGACTTTTTGGACTGTCGAAAGGGGAACTGTAGCCCAGCCTTTTGTCCCGTGGAAGAGAGCCATTTGTTTTGATTCTGTGGAAGAAAATAGGAACATTATTATTTATTATAAAAATAATACATATATACTATTATAGGAATAATACGTGACAAAATAGTACTATTTTTATTAAGGTTTGTCTACGTTGCATAGGATCATATAGTTAAAAGAAGAGATGTAGGGTACTGCTACCAAACCACATATCATATCAACAAATATCCAAGTTACTTGCATTTAAAGATTATCTCTATTCAAGGATCAAAAACTATGTACCACATTCATCGAACACACCTATTAGGCTGCCTTGGTTTCTCCACAGAGCTCTGTCTCTCGTACTCGGCACACATAGCCAGGATCTCTTCCAGCCTCATCTTCTCCTGTCTTTCAATCTCCTGTTCCCGTAATCTCTCCTCCTGCGCCTGTTTCCTCCTATTCTCCGCCTCCCTGCGTTTATTTTCCGCGTCGATCTGTCTCTCCCTCAGCTCCTCCAGGGAACACCCACTCCCAATGCTCGGCGTTGGGCTCTTCACTCTCACAAACCCTCTTTTAGGCTCGTTGTACTTCGGATTACGATTGAATGCCGGACTGGGTGGCTGTATCCTCTTGATATTCGGGTTCGAACCGAATCTGGGTGCCTCCGCCATGTTCCTCATACTCCCAGCATAATTAGCGTTACTCGAGTTGTTGCAAATGTTAGGATTCGAGCCAAACTTCTCCAGTTGAAGGTACTCGGTTGTGGTGGTCTTCGTGACGATCAGACTCTGGCTCATGTCGAAATCCCTGGAGGCTAACTCGTCAAGTTCGTTGGACCTCTGACACGTGAAGCTTCGAGACATCATGTCAGCCTGGTTGGCAGAGTTCTTCGTGATCAGGCTTTGGGTACTCTGACTGTTCTCGTTGTTGTTCTCTCGGTAGTACGGTTTATAGCTTTTCAGATACGACTCGGCGTTGGAGTACACCTGGATCTGGTTATGATTGGGCGTGGAACAGTTCTGGTACTGGAGATTAGGCGTGTTGCACCTGCTAGGGGTCCTCTGATGGTTCTCGTCACTGCAGTGGTTAGGAGATGAAGAGGCGAAACAGTTGGCGGGCGAGGATGTGTTCAAAAAGTGTCCAGGTGAGGATGCGTTGAAGGAGGGAGTGTTCGAACGACTTCGATCCAAATTCGTCAGGTTCTGCAGAGGTGAGTTGTTCCCGTTCTTCAGGGAGATCAAACTGGAGGACCTGGAATGGCCCAGGATTTGATCAGCTGGCACGTTCGTGGTGACAGCACCAGCTGGAAACACCTTCGGAGAGACGCAGTTGTTCCTGCTCTGTTTTGCTAACATCTCGAATTTCGTGAGCTTTCCGAGGAAACCGATTTCGTCGTCCGAACAGGAGTTCCTTGGGGACTTTCGAGGAGCTACTGGAGGTTTTCGTTCTAGATGGTAATTTTCCTGCTGCTGGTTGTCCGGGAGGTTGAAACTTATGGGGGCCATGGAGATTCTTGAGTGCGGCAGCACGGATCGCAAGTGTTTCGCCTCGGCTGGGTGGTTGAAGCGCATGTAGTTCGATCTTCCGATTGACAGCATGCAACCTTTAATAAAATCACGACAAAATTAAATGATATGACTTTTCAGATAGTTTGTTGTTCGGTTAATTTGATGACTGTGCTGTTGATTGATGTTAGACCCAGGAGATGCAGTTAAGTACCTGATAGTGAGTTAGGTAAGTTTAAGTACTAAAGATTATTTAGGATTGCGTTTGAGGTCTAATTGTTAATACTTATTAATATGGTATTTATATTATGATGATTATTAGTTCAAGATATTTAATTTCAGTACCTAATAGTGGTACTTAATAATAAATTAGGTTAATTAACTAGGAGTAGTATATAAAATTGACTACGAATTTTTCCTATTTTCAAGACGTTCAAAATCAAAAAATAAATCGACAAGTGTTTTGTCGATGAGTCGTATTTGGTGATTCGTATGTAAGTCAAGGTCTTACCTTGAGCAAGTCTCACTGGCGAATTTATTGGTACACCATCGACAGCCGTGCTTCCATTTATGGGGTGAAGAGTGACCACGCCGTTTTTGTTTTCAATCGTGCAATGAATGGATTCGACACCGGTACCAACCACAGAAATGTCCGCATCTCGACTTGATCCTAGTGTTAACTTACCTACAACAAAATAACAACAATCGTGCCAAAATATTATGCAAAATAAACGGTCAATTTACAAATTTACACTCTGGGATAAAATAATCACGAAATTCCTTAAGTTTCTGCAGATGTAGGGTATTTTAAGTAACCATAAAAATATACTTGATGGTATTAATAGTAATATACAGGAAACCAGATAACATGATCACTTTAAATAACTTACTAGACATTGATAGAAAGTATAATTTAATACGATACATTTCAGAAAAATTCTAGTACATGGAATTAAAATGCTACACATTATATAAGATACGTGTATCATGAATCGAAGGAGTATCAAACATTAGATACAAATGTTTTAACCATTCTATGATCTAACTTTAATAATTAACAAAGTATGCAATGGATATCAATTTTAGTTATTATTCTATGTACATATTGTATCTGTTTAGGTCCAAGATTTCAAATGTTACCATCTGAACTTATAAATAAGCTGGAGAACTTACTGCTTACTAAAAATTGTTTCATTCATATCTCGTTAGCGACACGTTGTATAATAGTCGTCTGGGTTACTTTTCAAGAAATACGACGCAATTTTAACTATGGAAACTAGATGGCAAGAAATCGGTGCCAACTTGCACGTATATAACTTGAAAGCCTTTAACTTGGAACGAAAGCGTTTGCGGAACTGTGTTCCTGCATGCTTTCATCTTCACAATTCACAGAGTTGGCTCTCGAATCTGAGCCAAGTATTTTAGAAGTACCGCGTAGAGGAAGAGAGAGTTGTTCAATGTAACAAACCGCGTGGCTTCCGAGACATTTTATAACAAAAATTTTATTTGGTTTGTGTTGAGTAGAACGTAATATTAATTTCCAAAAAAATCGAGTATGTCTAAAATATATATTTTTTGAAAATCGAAAGCTTCTTTAAATTGGATTAAATAATTAGGGTAAATCATTTCATTTCAGATCTGGTTTATTTTGATATGGTCAATTTATATCGACTTATTGATAATATTTCGATATTATCGATCTATCGATAATATAATGTAGCAATGTTATTGATATATCGAATTATTGATAATATAATATTTTGACAATATTTATATATTGATCCATCGATAACATAATATTTCGATATCATTGATATATCGAACTATCGATAATACAATATTCCGATATCATCGATATATCGAACTATCGATAATACAATATTTCGATATTATCGATATATCGAACTATCGATAATACAATATTTCGATATCATCGACACATCGACCTATCGATAATACAATATTTCGATACTATTATTAATTTCAGATATCCCAAAAATATATTTATCCATTTCGACCCATTTTTCAAATTTGGAATAATGTTTATATTCATTTAATAATTTCTACGGTTCTACATAAGCAGATCAATCCAATCAACCCTAATTGTATACTAAAATATGCAATTACGTATACTGCTCGCAAATCATACACATTTTGCGTAAATATAAACGACATGTTACAATTTGTGTATACGAATACTAGGCAAAGATTCAACCCCTGTCACGAATGTATTTTGAACGTTGCGTGGCGGAAGCTTTTCCAAAAAGACCGAAAATGTGCGAGAGTTGCACGACCGCGCCAAAACTAAATATAACTGCAGTCCTTTGTAGAATGCAACCACGATTTACTCGCTTCTTGCAGCTCGTGCTACGAGTTATTTCGCGCTAATGATCGGGCCGGCCTTTTCACGGGGAAAATCCTGTGAAAAGGACTGCGCTTCTCCTTTTTCAATAACACGTGATCTGTAATGATATTCGTGTACAAAAACGAACATTTGCGATGCAACTTGTTTTTGAAAAGGGAACAGTTCAGTTCACGCATCGGTAATAATTGCATAGAAATCGACTGCATTGACAAATTCAACAATTTACCGCGAACAGACTAAGGATCTCCTTCATTTAATATTAAAATTCTTTTTCGTTTATTGTTTTTTATATCGTGTAAGGTTTTAGAGTGTACTCCTTCATGTACAATTTTATCTATTTGAACATATCCTACAAAGTAAGTTCAAAATGTGCAGTTCCTACTCTAGTTAAACCTAATTGAATGCTTTGTAAGGTAACTAAAATATATAGAATTGCATATGAATTAACAAAAAAATAAAAATAATTGTCATATTGAATAGTTTAAGATGAAACACGCTATATGTATGATTCTAAAATTACAAGTTAACTCGTCCTTCCCGGTTAACGTGGACTTGAAAGACATTTAAACAGCATCCAGTTACATGAAAAGCTTGTTTAAAGCAACACACGGTACTTTTGTCCGGTTGAACGTGTTAAAAGCTGTTCAAACAATGACGTCGGACAAATCACAGTCGGAAAACGTGAAACAGGAAGATTACTTCCTGCCGGTCGTTTAGTTTCACGATCGAGGTCGAATGTAATGCAGGTAAATCGGTCTTTTGTCGATATCTATCCGGTGGATCTGCTTTTTATGAATCATTGCGTTTGCAGAGATTAATGATGTTTGTAATGGTTGGATAAGAACTGGGATAAAAATTATATAAGTCTAGAAGCGTTGAAATTATCGATATTTTATTAATATTTATCAGTATACGAATATACCGTCAAAACTAATGGGAATAATTTTTCGTTCAAATCTATTTTTGTTCATATTTTCAATCGAGCTTAATATAACGTAATTATATAATTTAAATCAATTTATCCTTATTTAATTTTTATAATTAACTGAATCTAACTTAATATGACATAATTTTGTTATTAATATGTACTTAATTTCCTTTTAACTTCAAATTGGACCTAATCGTAATTGAACGTAATCGAACCTAATAACCTAATCTAATTTGATTGAAATTTATTTATATTTTTGTTTCATCATCAAACCTAACCGAATATAATCTAATTTGACACACAATTTAATTACCTATATTAATTTATTTCTATTTAAACTGAAAATCTAATTCAATATCTTATCGAATAAAACTATATTGATAAAATGATCGATAACATTTTGATACTGTCAATACATTGAACTATTAATAACATTTTCATATTATCGAGGTATGAAACTATTGATATTATTGCAATATTATCGATACATCAAACTACTGATAACATTTCCATCTTATCAATGTATCGAACTATTGATAACATTGTCATATAATCGACATATTGAACTATTGATAATATTTCGATAGCATCGATATCATTTCAATATTATCGATAACATTTCTTTATTTCGATACTATCGAACTGACGATAACATTTCGATATTATCGATATAAAAAATTATTGATAACATTTCGACATTATCGATGTATCGAATTATCGATAACATTTCGATATTATCGATGTATCCAACCATCGATATCATTGCGATATAATGGACATTAAACTATCGATAACATTTCGATATTATCAATATATCGAACAATTATTATAATGATACAATACAACAAATTATCGATAACACTTCAATATCAATGTTTATCGATAATATTACTCCTATTAGCACCTCCAAGAAAGATTAGTACTTATTACAAATCATAATATGATCATTTTGCACTAAAACGCGAATCAAAAAGTGTCAACAATTTAAGCCAACAAAACAGCAATCCCAAAGAAGAAGAAAATGCACCGATTTCAAACAAACAACGAGTAGTTACGGTAAAAGAGAATAATAGAACAAGAACGGTGGAAAAAGGGACATCGCCTGAAAATACACGCTACTTTGAGGATTGACTCATGCAATAATTTATATTGCTCGGTCCGGTTCACTCTTTCCCTCCTCGTTTCCTTTCCTGTGCTTTTCTTCTCTATCTTTCTCCTTGTATGCACCGACTATATTTAAGTGCAACGTACCACGCTTATGAGACAGAACGTTCCTCGTGGGTTACTGTCCTCTCCTCCGACTCCCCTTCGTAAACGCCATTACGCCATTTATATACGGTGCACAGAGGCGTCATACTATGCACGTGCACTTCGTGAATGTATGAGGGCGCCTTCACATTTTTTTTTTTTTTTTTTTTTTTCAAATTTCGTTTCTGCATTTGCGATAAAGGAACAATACATTTTTGTAGTACACAAGGTGGATGAAATCTCGGGTGATCCTTTGAGATATTACTATCATAAAGAATGACGAACTCTTTTTGTAAAAACAAGGATAAAATGTCCACTTTCAAGTCTAATAAATATTCCTGAATTTTGAGACAAATGTGAACGTGTAAGGGGATACGAAATAAACTAATTTGAGTAAGAGTTGTTGGCTGTGCAGTTAACACGTGGAGACTCATCGAGTTCGGGAAAATGAAAATATTTCCGGAAACACGAAATAAAATTTTCTCGTTTCTCTGCGAACGATTCTTTCCGGGAACCGACTTCACACGAAGTTTATTTCTAACATCACAGGCCGGCTAAATCTACTCACATTCGGAAGAAACGGTGGTTGAACTGTCGTGATCTGGGTTTAATCAACGATAATCGTGATTTCATGACAGAAAAGGATTATAAAACATCACTTACACTATATCAATTTAAAGCTTAAATAGTGTCGTAAATAACTGCAAAGGCACCATTAGTATCTTTAATACGAAATGATTGGTTGCTAAGTATGCCAAACGATATTATTTTATGATGTACAATTCAGTTCCGTAATGTAAAAAGTCTAAGATGATTTCATGACAGAAAAGTAGTACAAAAACATATTTATTCTATATCAATTTAAAGCTTAAAGTCTAACGAAAATAACTGTGCAAACGACTTAATAATATTCTTAATATAAAATGATTGGTTGTCAGTTATGAAAACTAATGTCTTGTATCACGATCAATTGCTCAATTTAAGTGTAAAAAGTCAAAGAAATTCATGACAGAAAAGTATCACAAAATGACACTTATAATACACCAAATTAAAGCTTATGGTTTAACGAAAATAACTATGTAAATGCTTTATTAATACTTGCTATACACACGGAGTAATAATTATTCAAACATTGTATCATTTTCAAAATATAAAAAATTCAAAAACAATATCATGACATAAAAGTATGACAAAATGGCGCATACACACCGTCGATAAAAAGCTCAAACATTAACAAGAATAATGATATAATTGTCCGATTACTATTCCCGCTATAAAATGACTAATTGCTAGTTAGATCAAACAATAACCGGTTTCGAAACATATCGAGTCTGACACAATTTGACGAACGGCACTGTTTCACCATCAATTGAAAATATAAATAAACCGCGTTATTTTTATCGATACAAAGATCATAACCGCAGCCTTCAACGCGTCTGGTATCCGTAGAAAAATATGATTGTATCATCGTCTCCCGGAAAATTACAAAACATGTTACGAAATTTCTTCTTCCTTCGCGAAGCTTGCCTTTATTAACATAATAAGCTGGCGGATCGTCTCCTATTCGATTCGAATGCAAATATTTGTGCTTGGTCGACTGCTTTCCGGTTTCGACATCGATGCACGTGCTCGGAGGACCTCTCGGCTTCCTGCCGCGTCCACGGTGTATTTTTAAAAGTGAATTTTTCGCCCCCGAGCTTCTCCGACCGCGAGAAATTCCGGTTGTGATTATTTCAGGGATATATAGACTTACGGACCGGCTTATTCGCTGATGAATTTTATCGAGTTAATTACAGCGTCCTCTAATTTTTCATTCCCGACTGGAAAATGAATCTCGTTTTCGACGAAATTGCACGGTTAGGGAAAATGGTTAAAATTCTCAGAAATTACCTTTGACATCTGTACATCTACAAGCAGAGAGAAATTAACCGAAAATGACTACTTTTATTTTTGTCTAATCTTTAAATTAACATACTATATTTTGTGATACTTTTATGTCATGAATCGATCTTGAAATTTTCACATTTCGAAGTTGAATAATTATGTACATACTTGTGTAATAACACTGGAAAAATGACAAGCAGTTATTTTCTACTAAGATCTGTAATCAATTCTCTATGTAGTGATTTTCGTTAAATTTTAATCTTTAATTTCATGTATCATAAGTGCCATTTAGCGATACTTTTATGTCATGAAATTGTATTTTACTTTTAACGATTTGAAATGATATACTGAAATGACATTGGTTGCTTCAAATGACGACCAGCCATTTTATATTAAGAATATTAACGGGGCCTTTATGTAGTCAGTTCTGTCAATCTGTAAGCTTTAAATTGATATATTATACGTGCCATCTTGTGATACTTTTATGTCATGAAATTATCTCGGACTTTATACGTTTCGAAATTGGATACGTCGCAGAGTAAAATGACACTGACTACAAATGATGACCAGTCGTTTTACTTTAAGGATAATTAATGGTGCGTTTGTACAGTCATTTTTGTCACTGTTTAAGCTTTAAATTGATGTGTTACAACCGACATTTTAGAATACTTCTATGTCATGAAATTGTCTCCGACTTTTAACCTCCTTTTGGAACTAGATATTTGATATAGCACAATAACACCGATTGTTTCAGATGATGAACAGCTGTTTTATATTATCAATGCTAATGGGGGCAGTATGTAGTCGTTTTTGCCAAGCGTTAACCTTTAAATTAGTGCATTACAAGTGCCATTTTGTCATGCTTTTATCTCATGAATTGATCTTGGTTTTGCATTTCGAAATTGAATATTTGAAAGTAATGCAATAACACTGATTGCTTCGAATCACGATTCATTATTTTAGATTAAGAATATTAGTGGGGCATTAGTACACGCATTTTTGTCAACCTTTGAGCTTTCAATTGATACATCATAAGTGCCATTTGAAGACACTTTTATGTCATGAAACTTGTGTCATGAAAACATAAGATATTTGATACAGTAAAATAACAATGGATACTTCAAATAATAGTCACTTTTACAGTAATAATATGAATGAGGGCTTTATGTAGTAATTTTGATTGAGCCTTAAGCTTTAATTTGATGTATTACAACTGCCATTTTAAAATATTTTTATGTCATGAAATTATGTTAGAGCTTATACATTCGAAAATTGGACATAGGATATAATAAAATAACACTGGTTGCTTCAAATGACGATCAATTATTTTATGTTAAGAATATTAACGGGGCATTTACATATTTATTTGGCCGATGTGGGAGCTTTAAATTGATGTATCACAAGTGCTATTTCAGCATACTTTTATGTCATGAAATTGTGTTAGAATTTTTACTTTTGAAAATTGAGTATGTGAAGCAATAGAATGACATTAGTTACTTCAAATGGTGACCAATTAATTTGCATTGAGAATATGAATGGGGCATTTACATGTTTATTTTCAGTGATGTAGGAGCTTTAATTTGATGTATTACAAGTGCCATTTTAACATACTTTTATGTCATGACTTTATGCTGGAAGTCGCAATAACACGATAGACAATTTTTCAAAGGTGCATTAACAAAATTGCATTTTTTTCCATAAACAGCCAACTTTTTTTAATTACTCGTAAAAATTAGATGAATATTACCTTCTGCTATGGGATGCAGGGTCACCGCCGTGGATAAACGGCCGCTTCCCATAGAAACGAGATGCGGTGCTTCCGTTTGTACTCTCAATGCTCGTCCAGCTTCGCGCACCTCAAGACCGGCTGTCGCCATGCCTGCGCAAAAAGGCACCCAAATTATTACAAACAAATTATCAAATATAAAAACACATACAATGATGCGTTTTAAAAGAAAATACCTACAAAAGGCAATACACCCATAATTTAATTACTCGGTTTATCTATCTTAAACTACGTTTTCGATTGTATTCGAAAAGAAGAAGAAAAAGGACCACCAATCTCTGCGACGAATAATCCCGTCGAAGTTTTACGAATGAGATCGATCTGGCGGTACGAGACGAGAAAAATAAGCGGCGAAGAAAGGAAACCGGTCTCAAGGATTTTTTTTTCTTTTCTTTCCTTTCTTCTTCTTCCTTCTTTCCTTGCCGTTCATCCCGGAGTCACGGGTCATGATAAATTAGTGGGTATGCACCGTGTGGAGGAGGCCGTTGTAGAAACTCAAGAAAAGGATTCCTCTTTAATCCTTTCACGCACAGAAATGAAATATAAGGGTAGAACGCATTTTTTTATCATTTCGTACAAAATTAATCCACAACTGTTATCAAAGAAACAACAAACTCTTTTGAGATACCGTAAGATATTGGGACATTATTTTTATAAACTTTTCTGTAATTTCTTTTATCAGTTTATGTCATATTAAGTCAGAGAATTTTTTAACTTCATTTTCATTAAATATTATATGAAATTTATATAAAAAGAAAAGGAACATAAATTTCATGAGACATTTATCAAAACACGGTTGTTTATTATAGCATTTAGTATGCTTGTTATCATAAAGAAGAGTGTAAAAGTTTTTGCCTTCACCTTAGCAAGTTTAATCTTATCACAAATTGCGCATGCATGTACCGTGTGTTTCGCACATCGCGTGCATCGCAGTCATAACAAGTTGTGGCATTGTTAGATTCTCGAAAGAATAAATTGTTCGATGGTAAGAATAACACGGCTGGAAGACATTATTTCCTCGTGTTAGAATACGATAGGCAAAGTTCAACGGGACAAGCCTAGCGTAATGCGCTTAATTAAAGTTGTTTCAACTCGTTAAGATCGTTCGCACGGGATGAACAACCCTATAAAACGATGGAGGTTTGTCGACAACTGGGACGACAATTTCCACTCGTGAAACTTTATTTCCATTTAGTATTCGTATCGTTTCAAATTCTCCATTCGTTACGATACTTCTCTGACGATTTTTATTAATATGCTTTCTCTCCTTACTACAGTTACAGTTACGATAACATATAATTATGATTATAATTTACATGTAATTATAGTATCGTTTGATTTACATAGTATTTACATTTACTGCCGTTTAACTTACGAATTTACATATACTTGCAATTTACGAATTTAGAAAAGATTTAAAAATTTGATAAACTGCATTTGAAAATTCACAAGTGTGGAGAATTGAAAATTTGCATACTTTGAAATTTGATCACATGCAAATTAAAGAATTTGGGAATTCGGAAAAAATGTTAAAATTGATATTTTTAAAAATGTTATTGTAAGGTCTTTATCTGTAATATTATCTTTTGGTTGAAATTCTATTTTTACAACGTTAAATTAAATATGCAAAAGGCACACTTGTTAGCATGTCACTCAAATGCATTTCAATTGATATTCTAATCACACAAAGCTCTTAATACCGTTTCAAAAGAACGATAAGATAATACTGACCTAAACAATTAACAATATACATTAGGCAGGCATTATTAAGAAAGCTGCAGTCATAGTTTTCCATGAAAAACTCTCTATCTTCATTATTTATAAAATTTAATAATAGAAGTTTCAATAGGTATGATTTAAAAAATTCATTTTATACTGTAACTTTAAAAATCCAATTCTATAATAGAATTTAAAAAAAATGAATTTCATAGTATAAATAACAGAAATCAATTGTATAATATAATTTAAAAAATTCTATTTTATAATGTTATTTAAAAAATCAATATTTTAATATAATTCAAAAAGTCAATACTCTAATATAATTTTTAAGAAATTAGTTTTACTATACAATTCTACAATATAATTTTAAAAAATGAATTCCATAAGGTAATTTACACTAACGAATGCTATAACAGAAATTTAGAAAAATAATTCCATAGCATAATTAAAAAAAAAATTTCTGTAATAAAATTTAAAAAAATCATCTGTATAATATAATTTTAGAAGATCAATATCATAGTATAATTTAAAAAAATAAATTCTATAACAGAATTAAAAAAAAATCAAGTCAACTCAAATCAAAGAAATTTAGTAACAAAGAGAACAAATTTTCTAATATAATTTAATAAGTCAATTCCTCACTATAATTAAGAGAACTGAAGATTATAATATAATTAAAGGAAAATGTGAAGAATTTCTTAGCAAATGCAACAGTTCAGTCACAAGAAGGAACATAAAGAAACGAGCAATTATGCAAACATTCGAGAAGATATGGAGCAAGGATGAGAAAGATGAACATTCCATAAAGTTTTTCGTAAGTAAAGCTAACAGTGAACTATTTTTAATCGTCAGCGTTAATCCTCTGCAATTTCAATGTAAACGAGGCTCGAAAAAGATTTCTCTGACACGACCAGCCTTGGTTTTTGTACGAATGAACAGATGACGTAACATCAAAAATATTAAATGTTTTCTTTTCAATATGGAACATGGTTTTTTCTTATTTTTTTTCTTTTTATGAGCAACGACTTTCGATGATGTCAGTGACATTCAACGCGTCATGAAATTGTAAATGAACGACGAATCCGAGAGAGGCGCAAATACGAGGAACTGAATTTTAAAACGAACTAAAGCATTCGCAGAATTTGAAACTAAACTCGAGGAATGAAATAAGAAGAAAGAGTTGCTCGAGTGTTGAATGGCGCGATTTTTTCAATTTCTCCGCGTAGAAAGCAAATAGTTCAGAAAAAATGATTAATCTTAGGAGAATACAATCAGTCTTAATCCACTATCGTGTTTCATGAGATTTGTACAACGCTTTCGACGAAGTTATTTTGAAACATGAATCCGTAGAAAGTTACGGTGGACTCTAGTTATATTGCAACTTTCATATGGACGTTGTTAATAGGTAAAGGTACATGAATAGTTCGTATGAAAAGGAATTCACGAAGACTGATAATTGATGATTTAAGAGTGAAATTTCCTATTGAACGCCGAATGTAGGTTGCCTCGCGTTATATTGCAGTTTGCAGTCCGCGTAACAACAAGGTATATTTAATTTTCGAAACTGTAAAGGAATTTGGAATTTTTGGAATTTGGAATTATTGGAGTGAAATTTTTGGAATTTGGAATTTTTGGAATTTGGAATTATTGGAATTTGGAATTATTGGAATTTGGAATTTTTGGAATTTGGTATTTTTGGAATTTGGTCTTTTTGGAATTTGGTATTTTTGGAATTTGGAATTTTTGGAATTTTTGGAGTTTTGAATTTTTGGAGTTTGGAATTTTTGGAGTTTGGAATTTTTGGAGTTTGGAATTTTTGGAGTATGGAATTTTTGGAGTTTGGAATTTTTGGAGTTTGGAATTTTTGGAATTTGCAATTTCTGGAATTTGGAATTTTTGGAGTTTGACATTTTGGTAATTTGGAATTTGGAATTTTTGGAATTTGAGAATGTGAAATTTTGTAAATTTGGAACTAAAAATTTTGGATACTCAAAAATTGCAAAAATTTACAAAAATAACTCAAGTTAAAAGAGTGTGAATTGAAGAGTTCAAAAATTGTGAAATTTTACGATTTATAAATTTGAAAATTCGTAAATTTTGGTTATGTAAAAATTTCAAGACTTGAAACCTATAAAATATAAAAATGTAGTCTAATCTTCAGCCTTAAGATTAATAAAAGAACATGGTAATCGACTCAATATATTGCCAATTCCGCGAATCTTTCGTTCCTGATTTGCAGTCGTGTCGGTGACAATGTAACAAGAAACTACTTAATCGCTGTAAATAATAACGCCTAAATGAAACATGACACAGGGCAAAACGATTTAAAATATTACAGTTAACCATATCAAAGGGGTGTTCCACGAAATTGTGTACGCATAATATACACTGTCGTTCAAGATTATCAGCAATGTAAGAGGTACCAAGAAAAAAATCCATCTGGTTATATTACCTACGCGCTTTTCTGACAAAAATACAGCTCGTAAATCGCGGAGAAAAAACAAAATTGTTGGAGCTACCAGCCTACTCATCGTACAGGAATGCGTAATTAGTAGCACATGAAACGCGTAATTCTTTTCAGTAATAATAAACAATGTTCATTTTATTGCAGCTGCAAAGAAACATTACGTCAAACAATTTTTTCCAAAACTGCTCTTGCAATTTAACTTTCGAATTCGGTACAGATCGTTTAAAATTTTTACATTTCTATTTTAACTTTTCAGATTTTAGACTTCGATTATTATTTACGTTACTTTGTTCAAGTATTTGGACATTTGGTAAAATTAAAATAAAACAAAATATTTGGACATTTGGTAAAATTAAAATAAAACAGAATTGGAGTAAACAAAATATTTGGACATTTAGTAAAATTAAAATAAAACAAAATTAGAATAAACAAAATGTTTGGACATTTGGTAAAATTAAAATGAACAAAGTTCAAATTAAACAAAACTCAAGACAAAATAAAATTAAAATAAAATATTGAACATCTGTATATTGTACATAGAAATATTTATACAATATACTTGCATGTTCATATAAAATATCAGAAATATATTTTGTAAGTGTTAAAATTAACCATAATTTTGATGTTCGAAAATTATATCTAAATTTTATGAAGCACGTAAGGTTTCGGGTCTCGCTTTCATCTTCTGCATCAAGGTATCAAAAATTAATTGACATCTGAATTTAATTAGTGTCACGGTATTGGACGATGGTTATCTTCGAGTTGTAACTTAAAAATAACTGGGACCAGCAGGTGTTGGGTAGCTTTAAAGCCATGCTTCAAACCCTCTTAAACGAAAGACACCTGCAAACTGGCAGGTGAACTCGCGACAAAATTACCCTTCCACACGAATATGGACACATTTTCAACAGTTACTTACTGCTTCTAAATTCTTGAAAATTAACTCTTGAAATTTCCAAATTTAGTTCAGTAGATAATTTGATGGGGATATTGTTAGAAATAGTTATTGACTTAATCACTTTGTTTTGAAATGATTGAAAATTTGAAAAATTAATAATCACATCAGTATTTAACAGTTTGTGTAAATATAAAATGAATTTTAAATTTTAGATTAGAATATTTGTAGATTGGGACAATTTTGGATCAGAAAATTAGAAAATGTTTATATTGAAAAATTGGAGAGATTTAGAATTCTCAAATTTAAAAGACTGAGAACTTGTAAACTTGCAACTTAAACAAATTTCTAAATTTTTTAATTTTCATATTCTTCCAAAAATAAACATAATTTTTCCCCCAAAAAAAAGAATCAGTATTTTTTATTTTTCCATGGACATATCAAACTACCCTCCTAAGATAAAAATTTAGGAAACCAACCCCCATAAAGAAAGGAAATATCGATGACCAGAATAAAATAGTACAGGAAAGTCGTTCGATTATCACACAAAGAACCACCATAGTAAACCATTTGATCCGAGGACACTTTCAACTGACTTACGCGCTTTCAGCTGCAAAAGGAGACGGTTTTATGGTGGCAAAAAGCGAAGAGCACAAGCTGGCAAAGCGAAAGGGGACAAGCTGAAGAAATTGTCGGCCTAGCAGACTGTTGTAGCCATGACTTCATGAAACGTTCGTGCAGAACAAGTGTTACGCGACGCGATAACGCGAATGATATTACGTGATGTTGAAAGTCATTCGTTTTTAATGGACGTATCAGTAAAAATACCTACATGAAAATTATCGATCAACTTAACCCGAGAATAATGGGTCAATTGTGATCTGAAACGTAGAAAATATACTAAGGTATTTGGACTGAAGTTTATTGCATAAATAATTGAATAGAAGTTTTATAGATTGATAAGTGTGTAATATGTATTTATACTATGGAAGCAAAATGTGAACGTGTGTGTAGGTTATGTAGTTATATATTTCTAAATAATTAGCATCCAAATGTTCTTAGATTCCTTTTGCTAGATCCGTTTATTTATAAAGTTTTTATGAGTAAGAAGAGAAATCCCTATACACCAAAATCTCTATATCCCAATATTCTGACACCGTTACATTCCTAAGTCCCTATATTCCTAGTGTGGAGTAAAAGTTGAGAGTTTCGAAAAGGGAAGCGAAATAAAGTATAAAATGAAATTCGTATTGTTGCATTGCAAGTTGGGAGGGTCAATGAAGAATGGTCGAACGAAAGAAAGACGTGCGACGTATCGCGCGAGTTGTTGATACGTGCGTATGCGAGCACGGAGCGCATAAAAGCGCAACGGAGTAGTGTGTGCGTGGTGCAGCGGATGTTCTATATGCGGAGGACCGGACGTGGTGCGCGACGTGTACCTGACGCCGCTCGTCGTCGCCACTAAAACCGTTTCTGTAAATAAACTCGTATCTGTCAGTGCCACGAGGCGAGAATCCTTTCTTTCTATTCCTTTAACTTCTTTCCCTGACATTTCGGGAGACACTTGACATGGCTGACATTTTCACTTGCAAATATCCCAACGATTCGGTTTCGAATCATTGTTCTACAATTATTCATTCCATTCAATGCAATTTTCATGCGCTGCGCAGTGAATGTTCAAACGACTCGATTCGATTTTTAAGTATTTTTTTAACGAATGTTCAGGTAATTTTGTATCCTTGTCTTATGAATGTTTATGCAATTCAATTCAATTTTGACCCATTGTTTCATGAATGTTGAAATAGTTCTATTGAATTATCATTGTCCTCGCGAATATTCAAACAATTCTATTTAATGTTGAATTATTGCCCAGCGAATATTCAAACAAATCAATGCGGTATTGAGTCATCGTCTCGCGAGTGTTCAAGCAATTAAATTCCGTATCGAATCGATAGAGTAAATTGACTTTAGCTGTGATTTACGGTGTATGGGTTTGATATTTGGGACAACATGGCGTCCCCCATAGATTATGGAACGCCTTGACCTCATTATAACGACTAACCCGTATGAACACACGTATGAACCCGTATTATGCGAGCACGAGGAAGGAAATGTCATTCATTGCCTTTCATGTGCCTTGTATTTTGTCTGCTTGCATTCCAATAAATATGTTCAGCTGCAGTTCTCGAATTGCATATTTTGTAACCTTGTAACCCTTTATTACTGTTCTTACTGCAATGTTGGGCAAATAAATAAATTATATATATTTTGTGCCCGATAGTCGTTTCATTTTGTCGATGGTGTTTAGATCCGTTCGGACTTAAATTAAATTTTTTTAATAAAATAAAACTTTTTTAACCAGAAAGAAAGTTACCAATAACCACGTTTAATAAAATACTAATACAATAATGTCCGCAACGAACTTTTCCCAAAATGAAACTTTTGCCGTAATAAAACTTGCAATCAAACCTTTATACAACTGCTCGGCCACATTCGGCGTGCCATAATTTATATTGAAACATAAAATCAAGTTTATTATCCTTGGATCAAATATTTACCCGACCCAGAAACCTCCACATGCCCTAATGTATCCTTATCTTCTTTTCCAAACACGTTGCATCACAAAGTACCAAGGCATTTCGATAGCCAGTTTCGATCTAACAACTCTGCACAATGATAAATCGTCGTTATCAATATTACCGTGGTCGTTATTTCACTGGTTGCTAGACCGTTTAAAGCCGCGTTTATTAGACTTTCACGTCGGGGCAGCGATATGGTTGAAAGGAAAAATTTACTTTCCTTTCCACTGTCGATTTCCATGGGGCACGTATTCGTGTAGCAAGGAAATCGTTACGTTCCTTCGTGTCCTTGCGAGTTCGTCGCGTGAATAATCAATTACTGATAATGCTATTACGTGATACAGAGAGTAGCCTTTAATAATGACGGCACCGTCGATTGTTTGGTACATTATTGAGTCACCTTGCTCTCCTTGACCTGATGCTTTTCAGGATTCTGTTATAGTTCGATGGTACATTTATAGTTACAGAGACATTGATAGTATTGATAGTTACAGTTGATAATAGATATTAATATGTATAGCAATAGCATTGGTACTAGTAATGTTTAATAACCATACAATTGGTAACATTGATAAGAATAACGATAGTAACTGGTAATAATATTGATAGTTAGTTACCAATGCTAATATTAATAGTTACACCGTCGCTACTAAAAATAATTAAAATGTTAATACTAACAACGATATCAATACGTAATATCTAATAGTAACATTCAGTGCAAGAAACATATTTATCTCAGCAACACCGGTGCTGAAGTAACGTCGTTAAATCGTTCGTAATAGTACTATCGATAGCAATGCACAGCAATAGTAACATCGATATTAATAGCAACAGCAATATCAATTCGAATGCAGCGAATGCTACAAACGTTTTATAAGCATTTCTCAACATTTGCTCGTCCACTTAAAAACCATCACACGAACCACATATGACCCTTTCGGTGAGCCGTGTTAACGACCTTTGAGTAGATTGGACTGGCTTTTCCTCCAAGCTCGTAAAGCTGTCCGCTCTCATAACGGTGCCGGTGACACCTCAGCACGCCATAGCTTTTACACCATGAAAAATAAACTGCGTCCCCGGGCGCGGGAATTTCAAATCTGTTACTCGATCGCGAAGCGTTTCCTCGACCTCGCCAACAACAAAATATGTACACTTTCAGAACGCTTACTTTTCTGTCAATAGAACCCGTAGGTATTTCTACGTTTATCTAACGATATCTCGATGGTATAATCTCGAGTGCATCGCTCTCGTGATCGTCTAACGCCGTTTCTGACCAACGGGGAACAAATTGACATGCGGCTAGTTGCTCCGCATAACTGTGGCTCTGGAGACCGCAGCATTCTTCCAACGGATTATCATTATCGGCCTTCGTGATACTCAATGAATATCCAATGACTCGATGTTACGTGGTAGCCTGAATAGTACCCACGCGAGTAGCTGCATGACCATCGTGCACTTTTCATATGGAAGCCAGGAAAATTACCGTTCGATGAATAGCGTTGCGATACATGGCGTCTGTTTAGAAATTTCAGGTAATTACTCGTTGCTTGTAATTTTTATCTTGTTAATGATTTGTCATTTAAGCAACAGGTGACGAAATGATATGTATATTATAAACTTGCTTTGCTCGTCGAGGGCTTCGCCCCCAGACCACCTTACAGTTTCACATACTTCACGCGTATGGGCGCTTTTATCCCCATAATTTGGACTGTGAAATTTTGTTAGTCGATGTAATTCGTTTGCATTCAGCCTCTGTCGTTTTGCGAATGGTTATACCACCACCACGTTACACTCCGCCTAGCGACAACTTCGTTTTGTTGATCGCGTCGCAACGTGTTCGCGCGCTATAAGCGAATAAACTTCTTAGAATCAGTACATCTTGCAATCACTTCCATTTTGACCTTAATAAATTTGAACATTTGACAGTTTTTGTCAATTGTCGACGACAGGAATCGAATGAAAAAACCCGCAAATCTAGCACGTCGGGAAAACACTGATGAGTGAGTCAATGAGTCAGGATTTTGGTTATGTAATATATTGATAACTGATAATAGATCAATGGTGCTATGATAAACGTCTCACCTGTTTAGAAATTTAAAATGATTACTCATTTCTTACAACATTTCCTTGTTACTCATTCGTCAGTTAAGTTATAGATGGCAGAATAGTTCGGTATTGTTGGATATGCACTTTCTAAATAACTGATAGGTAATAGGTCACTAATGCTTCTATTAATCGTTTATACATTTAAGGTAATTATTCGTTTCTTACAACTGTTACCTTGTTCATTATTTATCATTTAAGATACAGATGACTGAGTAGTTACACACTTTTTTATATGCATATTATAAATAACTAATAAGTAATAGGTCAATAGTGCTGCGATAAATGTCACCTGTTTATAAATTTATGGTAAATATTCGTTTCTTATAATCTTTACCTTGTATATTATTTAACTTATAAGCAACAGAATAGTTACTTAGGTATTTATAGATATGCACTTTCTAAATATTTGATAGATAATAAGAATACTGTCGCGAAAAATGTCTTATCCATTCAATAAGACATATCATATCAATTTAAAGTAATTATTTGTTTCTTACAACATTTGTTTTGTCGAGTATTTGCCATTCAGTTTTTGAGGTGATAGAATACTTATGTTCTATTTGAAGTGCACTTTCTAGACAAGTGGTAAACAATGAAAATTTGAAAAATTCTGTGATTGCAAATACATAAATACACAAACATCATAAATGTAAAAATGATCAAATTCCAAAAATAAGGTTTTAATTCTGAAAATGACAAATCCTTAAATTTTTAAATTTTACATTTCCAACACACAAATTTTTATATTGTCAAATCCTCAAACTTCCATGTTCACAAACTTCTCCATTTTTTGGGGGAAAAAACTAGACAATTTCACTGAAGAAGGAAATTTATCAACTCAACAACTGATGTGAAAATATTTTCCAATCAGTCTTCACCTTTTAACATCAAATCAGAATAACAATCTTATAACCACCTTTTTCTGATTAATTCAAAGTTGATAAAATTAGACCTCTAACTGCAGCGTCCAAGGACTATTCGCGTCTGATAAGTTGGCAGCCGGAAGCGATGAAAATGCAATTGATTCGCCTGCCAACTTATCAAGCGCGCACGCTATGCGCACGAAACTCATTTATCTCAACATTTTCGTGTTTAATTTCCATCTGGGCCGCAATCAGCCCGCATAACAGCACTTTATTACGAAATGAAGAGAAAAAACGAAAGTTAAATGCGAAATAATAGCCTCTGCATTTTTTATTTGCTATTCATTCGCAAAGTGAAAGCACGAATTCAGTGTCATTAACGAATCAAAAGGTTCTTCAAATACGATTCAACCGCAAGTGATTTAACGTGAGAACACTTACTGATGCAAGGCAACGAACAAATGTACCGTATTATATCCATCGCTCTGTCGTTTCTCTCGGACCGTGATTTCCCGGAAAATTGGCAATTTTCCCAGAAAAATTCCACTTCACTAGTGCCGTCATCACGAGGAACAATCTATTCGACAAGTGTCGACGAAACACTGCAACGCGGGAATATGAAAAGTGCTTTATGAAGCGAATCGAATAGAATAGAACAGGCGTAGGTATTTAATAAACGCGCGGTGACGAGGACACGTGGGCGAAAGTTTTGGCGACGGTTCACTGTCATCGTCATTATAGTCTGCAAATTACGTGTGCCAGATTAGTCGACACGAAAACGAAAGTGTTTATTGTAGTCCGCCGACAATATTTTTATAACAGGGTGATTAACCTTCTCGGTGCAGTCATTTTGTTTCAGAACTTTTAAGACGATTATGGCAAATTTCAGTTGTATTTCATGTTTCAGGGATTCGTAGTTTTTGAGAAATTCTCAAGTTTGAAATTTAAAAATTCCGAAGTTCGAAAATTTCGAATAATGTTCAAGTTTGAAACTTAGAAACATAGAAATTCGAAAATTTCACAAATTTAAAAAATTTCAAATGCTTCGATAATTTCCAAAATTTCAATAACGTCAGATTTCAAAAATTTCAAAAATTGCACAATTTTTTAAAATTTCAAATATTTCAAAAATTTTTAAACCACAAATTTCAAAAATTCTGAAAATTTCAGAACTTTCAAAAAGTGTGAAATTTTATAAAAATTTCAAATATTTCGAAAATGTCAAAAATTTTGAAAATTTCGAAAGCTTCAAAAATGTCAAAAATTTCAATAATTTAAGTAAAGTAGTTAAAAAATTAAAAAATAAGAAAATGAAAAATTTAGAAATACAAATATACAAAAACTCATAACTACAGAAATTTGAAAATCTAAAAATGGAGGAATTCGAAGAAACAGAAGCTAAAAATGTTGAAATTAAGATTCTGAGATGCTCACCTGAAGAAATGTATTATCCCCTTGACAACGCTGCCTATCACTGTTCTAAACTATTCCTTCAGGTATTACTTTTAGTCTGAAAAATGTCATGGTTTGAAAAGTTGAAAAACGATAATGGTCTTCGTGACTGATTGCGAGAGCAAGAAATACGATAATGTTTCTTCTAGAAACATCTTTTTACAACCAAAACCGGCATGCTGTTTCACGAATTTCTAAAGAAAAATATGGCACTCGAGGTGATAAAGCTAAGACATGCGTCAGCGTGCAAATCGAGCAAATTGTTTCTTCATGGCTTATTTGGTAGAGTCTGATATCGTGCTCGTACAAGCAAATATTTGCGTACCTTCGTGTTCCACAATCTGCGTCGAAAACGTATAATTTTACGCATAAATTATGCAGTATAAATCCAAATATATCTTCAACCGTATCAATATTACACACTATTACGAAAAATAAATCAAATTATCTCCAATTATCCTTAAACTGAAAACTTCATTACTTTTGTATTAAAATTATTCATCGAAGTAGCAATATTCAAGAAACTACGTTCGAAGCAATAACATTTTGTGTGTATTATTACAACAATTTTTTAATCTTTGATCTACAACTTCAGCAAATGAAAAATTAGTTAAACGACAGATGAATTTGCATGTGAATTAAATTGTGGATAGATTAATCGTAAATGTCGAGGCAGTGGAAACATGACTCTTCTGAATGCTTGTAAAGTTTCACGTAGGTAACATTAGAATGACAGAAGCGTTGTTTTTTGAAAATGCTGACGAAACAAAGTTATACGATGCACTTCACATAAATAAGATCCTTTCAGTAGACGGATAGATGTTGTAATGACGAATACTTAGGTTTTTACAACACTCTACAGGCTATCTGTTTGCCGAAGGAATACCAAAAACACGAAGGAATGCGACCTTCGAGGTCGTTACGACCAACTGTATTTGCACAAGCATTATCAGCAAATGAATTCCCTTAACAAGCTTGTAAATGTATGGAACAAGCATTCGAACATCAGCTTACTCAATGAAATCCATTTAGTATTAATATCATGTAAATTAATTTACATAACATAAAACTATTTCAAAATAGACATTATGATATATCAATCTGAAGTTTAAAGAATACTGATTATCTCTATGTAAACATTTCATTAAATACTCTCAATATAAATTGCTTAAACAATTGGAACAACTGATCAACTCATTTACAATTTAGCTCTGTTAGCACGTATCTGATGTTTTGATGAAAATTCATTTTATATTAGAAACATTAATGGGGCATTTGTGTACTGATTTTCTTCAAGCTTTGAGCTTTATATTGATATAACTGTGAATATAAAATTGTGATACTTTTCTGTCATGAATTTATCCTTGATGTTTTAAGTTTTTAAATTGGACAATTAGATATAACACTGAACATTATTTACTATAACTGGTAATTAGTTACTCTATATAGGGAATATTGATGGGGCACTTATATAGTCAGTTTTGTCACACTTCAAGCTTTAAATTGGTATATCACAAGTGTCATTTGGTGACACTTTTCAGTCATGAATTCGTTCTAGACCGTTCACATTTTAAAATTATATAACTGAATATAATATAAAACATTATTCGCTACAACTAGTAATAAGTTACTGTATATTGAGAATATTAATGGGGCATTTGTACAGTCATTTTCGTTTAGCTTTAATCTTTAATTTCATGTAAAATACATGCCATTTGACGATACTTTTATGTCATGAAATTCTAACAGACCTATGCTTCCAAATGCAAGTCACTTGACAATAATCGAAGATCACTTCAACTTTCCACCATTTTTCTATATCAGAGTCCTTGTATGTAAATAAAAATAAAAATATATTGGTCCAAGGATATGCACCAGAAGTTTTAAAAGAATTGAAAGAAAAAAAATACCCTTTTGCATAACAAGGATCCTCCGCAACCAACACTCGCAACCCCACAGTGTCATCCTCGCGCGATAACCGCGTGGTCGCGCAATAAAGCAAAGAATAAAAAAGTCCCCATGGTGTAATAACTTCCGTAATATATTACCAAGAGGCTTCGCGCCTTCATTTCCGTGAATTCCTCTCGTCCATCAAAGAAACCATACACGCTCTCGCGGTGGTCACCCTTTCCAGCACGTGAGATCATCTCGTGGTCGAGGTCGTTGCACTCGATCCTTCTTCCGGAACCTGGTTGCCATTATTTTTCACCCTCTGTCGTCCTGGTGACGTCTCACCCCTAGTCTCTTGCCCGACGACCACGTCATCCAGTGGAATTCCTTGGAAGAGTAACTGGGAAATTCGGAATGCATCCTCGTGACTCACATCTTCGGATTTTCACTTGGAAAGCCTGTCTACTGTCCGATTTCATGAATAATTCAACATGGACACTCCTTATGACTGGGGTGTTAAAGATATATGCAGAACCTCTGTGTGGTTTGGATTTTGCGTATAACAGTTGTTGGGAAGGTTAAAACTGGATATGTTCGAGATATATGGCTGCTGGGTGTTAAAGTCGTTTGTCACATACATTTTGCTGGGACAACATTCGCTGAGATTCAAATAACTATTAATTCTTACTGTAACGAATATGTCTGGCATACAATAAATCATATAATTAAAAGAAATATTTTAATAATTAATTACATCAAATATTTTTATGTGTGTACCATGTTGCCTTTAGGACTGCTAATTATTTTTAATTAAAATATTAATTGTCACAGATTAACATATCTAATTTATTGCAATTAGATAAAAAGTTAATAACAATAATTATTATTGATTTCCTATGTTCCATCAAGAGTAATTTTTAATTAAAATCTTAATTACTATAACAGTAATCAATATATCTACCTTAATATATTATAACTGAACGAATAGTAAATCAAAATAATTATTACTGATTTGTGCAGATTTACTACGTTCTCTCCAGGGTGGTTTTTAATTAAAATACTAATTACAAGCGTATACGACAGATCTTGTAATTAGAAAAATAATGACTACCGACTTTTGCATAACAGTATTCAATTGGTTTATGCATCCAATGGTGTTGAAAGAACGCGCATGGTTTTTCAATGAGATAGAAAGCGTCAAATTAGAATTTATTTTAGCTAATTTCTCCTTGTTACTTTCTAATTGGACCATCTATTATGAAGCAAATGTACTGTGAATTCAAATCGACGGAATATCACACTTTTTCGTGTTTCATTAAACATGAAAGTAACAATTAACACGTGAAACCGTGATTATCTTCATTCATCAACCAAGACGGGTTATTAAATTATGAATAATTGTTACTATACTTCACATAATTTCGAGTAATATTTTATACAAGGGCGTATCCTGGCGACAAACAAAGAATAATTCTACTTAATAAATAATAATTCTTTGTAACATTACTAAAAATAAGTCATATCTATTCTACTATAAATCATTAATATTCTTTATAAATAAATAGCTACGTGTTCTTTGTCACATTACCGCTCACACATGAACTCTTCATACTTTCAACTAAATAAGTCATGTTGATAAATTAATATATTAAATACGTCATGGAGTATAATAACTGATAACGTAAGTACTTTATCAGTGATATGTAATCATATTTACTGATTCATAACTTTCATTAACAATTGATATGAGAAACTTGTTAAAAATATTGCTTTTGCTATAAATACATGTATACATAGTATGAACAATTAAATGAAATTTTTGAAAAAAGGAAATTGTGTGTGAAAATATATTATTGTGTATTATTTTTATGATACATCGTAACATTATTCTCTGTATTATTTTATATATTCTATACATATATTCTACATATTCTACATATGCTGCATATGCTATATATTCTACATTTTATATATTATTCTTCTAATGTAGTTAATACTATTAAAAATTTTATATTAATTTTTTCACCCCCATTTGTATCACCAGGTACCCTCCACATTTCGCCCCTTTCCCCCAAAAGAAGAGTACCGCGCCGTCCCTGGTTCAGGAAACGAGTTTTTAATATTTTTTTCGAGCGTACGATATACAGGCTCGTGATTTTAGCACGAGGTGCAAATTTATTGTCGCATGGAAACGAGATATGATAAAGTCGAGCGAGCAGGCGTCTCTCTGTTTGCACGTCGACGAGCACTCTGCAAATTGACATTGCCAGCCGACCTGGTGATAGGAATTAAACATGCTGGGAGCAACGTACGTGCGTGTTATTTCTCTCGTGATTTTATTCTGTCCCTTTGTAACTGTCGTAATTAGCGTAGACAGCAATAAATGATATCAGTCCAAAGAAATATCTACGTGTTCGACCGCGGAGGCACACCAATGTTCTCGTTACGTTCGACTGACTCGTAAGAATACATAGTCCTGTTTCGCTATTTTTGCCGTATCGAATTCTTGCTTAAATAACATTCAGAATTTTTTTAAAGGGAACGAGTTTAACCTTTCATGAACAAAATGAGCCATTGTTCGTGCTTGAGTGACGTTTTGTTACTCTTGCGAGATTTCGGTGTTTGAAGAAGTTTTTGTTGGAATTTTGGGAATTATAAATTTTTGTATTTTTACATTTTTAACGATTCAAGTTTCTGACAATGTAAATTAGCAAATTTGATAATATATTTCTATTTCTTTCTGCTTTGAAATTTTCAAATTTCTAAATTCTTTAATTGGTAAATTTGATGATTTGATAATTTAATAATTTAACTTGATAATTTTATATTTCTACATTCTGAAATTTTTTAATTTCTAAATCCTTAAATTCTTAAATTAGAAAATTTCATAATTTAATAGTTTATTTCTATATTTTTAAATTTTCAAATTTCTAAGTTACTAAATTAGAAAATATGATAATTTGATAATTTAATAATTTAATTTGAAAATATATCAATTTAAAACTTACTGATTTGTAAATTTAAAAGTTGCAAAATTAGATTTGAGACTCACGAATTCGAAAATAAAAAATATGAAAAACCCAATAAATAAGTCCTGAAAATTAAAGATTTTATAAAATAAAAAATTAAAAACTGAAAATATGGAAAAGAAGTCGATCTACATTATTTCTCACAAAGAAAAGAGGAAAATAACAGATTTCACTTGCAACTGAATTAACGTTCTATTAAACATTTAATCAGGGCCGAATTGATTCATCAACGTGCATGAAACGCACTTTTCCTAGAATCGAAGATGAACAGCTGACGCTTATCAACGCCCCATTATTAAAACCAATACTGTTGATGTGAATACTCGTATTTTATCTGTGATTGCTTAGAGAATAGAAATCGAAAGTTCACTTCGATCCTCGATTAACTGAGAATAAGCACAGTGTTCGCTAACAAAAAGAAATGCTTTTAATACCTTCTCACTTGAACTTGGAAGATAATAACGAATTATTAAGATCACGTCCTGTGAAATCATATGCTATCACGGGAAATATACGGTTGTGAACAAAACTTTCCGAACCGGTATCGATTTTATGTTTCATGTAATTCCATGTCTTTCATTTGAAATTGCAAGAACATTTAATCATTTACATCGATGCAGAGTTTAATTATTTAGAAAAATTCATGCATTTTTGTTTAATTTTAGTAAAAAATACAATTATACATAGTAATAATTGTAGTACCAAATTTGATTGTATGCAGTAATTAACTCTACTGAAAAATATCATACGTAGTAACAATAGCAATAAATTATATATAAATATGAGTGTCAAGTAACAATAAAAAAATGACATATTTTCACGAAACGTAAAATTAACACTAAAACTCTTGAGTCACAAAATTTGTTAAAAATCTTCTCTTAAAATCCATCTTCATCAAAATAAAAAATTAATGAATATAGAGTAAATATTTGATTTAAGTGAACGTCTCGGGTCTGAACCTTCGCATATATCATACTTTCGCACATATCGGAATATATTTCACCGTTTGTTTATTATTCTTTATTTCTAATTTCGAATAAAGCGAGCATCATACGCTGATAGCTTTATTAATGTGCTTCAGCCTTTACTTTTCGTTGAACACCCTTGGTATCAAGTCTCGTGCAACAGGTGGTTGCTCATCGATTTATCACCTGTTAACTTCCAACTGAAACGCGATATTTCATTTTCCACATTAATTTATCAGTGTCATCAGGTATCCTTCCCCTATATCACCATTTTCCATAGGGGAAGGAAACCTTTCGAGCTTTAATACTGTACACTTGTTGAGTGCAATGTGGGTTCACTTTGATTAACAAGAGCCTCTGCTTCGTTGACTTATATGAAGCTTTGAATAATGATGAAGTTCTTGCCATTTACGATTATGGTATAACTGTGTTTAATATGGAACTAACATACAAGGTGGTTCATGTAACTGTATTACACTATAACTTCATTATCTGTGATAATGCATCTAAATATCCAAATCCCTCGACATCTAAATATCCACATTCCCATATATTCAAACATCCATATACCTATATGTCTCCATATGGAAATACCTAGATGCCTAAATAACTAAATACCTAGACATCTCAATATCCACATCCCCAGATATTCAAATATCCAAATACCTAGATGTCTCAATATGCAAATACCTAGATGCCTAAATATCCAAAAACCTAGATATCTCAATATGCAAACACCTAGATATCTCAATATGCAAACACCTAGATATCCAAATATCTAAAGTACCTCATCTCTCACATCTCTCAACCCTTCGCTGCCATAATAGTTTAAAAACACGGTGCTTCGACCGCAAAGGCTTGACTACAAATAAGGGCTGTCTCCACCCGAGTGCAGGTATCCCAATTAACGTATGTACCCCATATGTGTATATGTGTGAATGTGTGTACACTTTCGTCAGTAGCACGGTTGCGACGCTAAGCGTAAACGAACACCTCGTGTCTAGTGAATTCCCGGGGAAAATCTTACCCACGGGACCGTTACTTTAAAACGGTAACGTAGGATGTATCGTGTATCTGAAAGCAGATATAAATGGATTAACTGACTCATACTGAGTCATAGCACTGATTTTCGGAGTATTTACGAGCTTCCGCGCAGTGAGAACGCGTGTAAGGTTCACTTGCCCTGTTTCCGTTACGAATAGGAAACAATTTTCTTATCTACTTCACTCATGGCTGAAATGTCCGGGACAGGTACAAGATTTCCTGAAATAAACTCTGGACGGGGATGATGAAAATTTACTTGGGTAGATTTTCAAGAGATGCTAAGGTCTTTCACCCCCTTGGTAGAGAGAGCAAAGTGTGGAATACTATTCTGTTCTTCGAATATTATTGCAAAATTAAGTGCAACGTTTTGCGAGGTTAGTATTTGAAAATTGTCTACTTTCATATTTTTTAATTTTTATACAGTCAATTTTTGTAGTTTTACATTTTAGATCCGCAGTTCCTGTATTTACAAATTTTTAGATCCTCAGTTGGTATGTTTTAAAATTTCTGGATCCTCAGTTGTGAAATTTTCAAATTTCCAAATTTCCAAATTCCCATATTTCCGTCCCTAAATCTCAAATTCTTGAATTTTGAAATTTCTATATTTCCAATCTGCAACTCCTAAATTTTCAAATTTCCTTATTTTCAAATTCCAAAATTCTCAAATTTCCACATTTTCAATCCCTAAATCTGAAATGATCAAATCCCTATATTTCCAAATTTTTAAATCTCCATATTTCCAATTCCCAAATTTTCAAATCTCCATAATTTCAATCCTCAAATTTCCAATTTCTAAATTTTCAAATTTCCATATTTCCAACTCCCAAATTCCCAAATTCCCTATTTCCCAAACTAAATTTCCAAGATACCAATCTTTCCAACTTCTAAGTTCCTCGATTTCAGTATTCCCTAATTACCAAATCACCGAAGTTCAAAATGAACTTCAAAATTTTCACTGAAGTAAAAATTTCCAACATTCCCAATTTCCAAGTATCCAATTCTCAAATTCCTGAACCAACCCACCTCCGATAAGCAAAAAGCAGTGTTTCGAAAATGCCATTTGCAGCCTTTTCCCTTTCCATTATTGAATTCATAAAAGGGTCCCTTGACACCTGGTGTTTCCTACCTGACTGCATTCTCTGAAGACCTCTAAACGTTCACTCAAGGCTACTCGAGTTCCTCACTGCCAGAATGTTGCACAACTCTGAATTATTCATTCGAGAGGCTATGTTAAAAGATAACACTTTCATTGTTCTTTCTGTCACCCCTGTATATTGAAATAACTTCGATTCTGATCAACATAAATCGACTATAATGTGCCCATTACACTGTACAAGTAGCCATTTATAGAATTTTTATCGCGTTTATAAACGATCTGGTGTTACCGACCCAGACAATAAATCTGAGGAGATTTCTTTGGCTTCAATAAGAAATTTTAAATTTAATTTACATATACTTAGGTTTATTCCATTTGACTTAAGAAGATTGCTAGATTTATTTTAATATAAGTCTTACGAGATTTATTCTGTTTAAATTTAATTTAAAGGTACTTATACCATTTAATTTATAACTGTTATATTTATTTTATTTTATTTATAAAAATTGTTAGATTTATTTTGATATAAATCTTATCAGATTTCTTTTGCTTAAAATGAATTTAAAATTTAACTTAAAAATTCTTACATGTATTTTATTTAATTTACAACAATTGTTAGAATTGCTTTAAGATAAATCTTATGAAGCTTCTTTTGTGTGAAATGAATTTTAAATTTAAATTATATGTACTTATATTCAATTTAATTTCAAATGACTTTCAAAAGTATTTTCAAATAAAACTTAACAAATTACCTTTGTCAAAGATAAATTTCAAATTGAATTTACATTTTCTCAAATTTATTCAATTTAATTTGGAACAATTGCTTTAAAATACTAGACTTCTTTTGTTTAAAATAAATTATAAATTTAATTTATATGTACTTAGATTTATTCAATTTAATTTAGAATGACATTCAGACTGATTTCAAAATAAATCTTGATCATCTATCTTATAAGTAAATCGTTTATAAAATGAATTTTACGAAGTTTCAATTGAATACCGTCATCGACACAACAGAGGAAATAGCGATCAATTTTTGAGGAAGTTCATTATGTTCGGTTACGAAAGCACATTCCAATGAAGCGATAGCTTAATTAAGTGGGTATACATTACGCTCTCCGATGAACCATATTTCAAGCATTCCGTAGTGTTCGAACTCATTAGAAAGCGGCTGATTCACGCCGAGATATTTTTGTTTCTCGTACTTCTCCTTAATCGACAATCTTGTTTCCTGCTATTTGAACGATTATCGAAACTCTTACTTATTCCAAGGACGATGATTCCTTGCCAGGTAACACTCCTAGCGTTTTATCCTCTGACTACCTGCGTAGTAACTAACTGCTTCTTTTTGCTGGTAAATACTCGTTTCATTTTGTTCACTTCCTTTTTTCATTTCTACGTTCAATGATATACGCTGCTTTTTACATGTAACTCTAAGTGTTTCGCAGAGTTTTTAATATTAGATAATATTCTCGCGGAGAGAGAATTGTAATTGAAAGTTCCTGATGTTGGTAGTATATTAGGCTGGCAATATGTTGAGACGATCTATACGTTTTCTCATTTTCTATTGCGGTCAGTGTCGGGGTCTATTACTATAACAACTATGAGTTTATTCATTGTCATTATAGAAATATTTAAACATTTTTTAATACTAACTAATAATTAAGTACTATGTAGATTATTATTATTAATTAATATTATATATATTAACAATAATATTATTGTTAATATAACGCGTAGCGCTATAACACATGGTAATATAACGCGTGGCAATATAACAGATGAAATAGAATTAAATTCTTGATTTAAGAAAACTAAAAACCGTTAAACATTTGGCAACCAAAATTCTAAACCAAAAACATTAATCTTTCGAAACTGTCCTCTTTTTAAAAATATTTGTATAGAAAATAAAAAAATATAAGAGATCGATTCGATTTCGTTGCTCCAATCCGTGATACCGTTCGAATTCCAGATATAAGTTGAGGCAGGCCATGATTCGCGATGAATCGCAGGGGCAAGATTCCCCAGCCACTTCTTTCTTCTTCTTATTCCAGAACTCGCAATGCCGGATCTGTTCCCCTCTTTTTCTTGACGTTTTTCAATTTTTTTTTTCTTTTTATTTGCAATACCACAACGACGACGACGACGACGACGACCTATCACTCTCGCCGTTTCAATGCGAGATCCAGTTTCGCTGCTCGATTCTCGCTGTTGGAACGTTTCGAGACGCCATTTACGGGACGCAATATGCACGCATTCAAATCTCTCCTACAGGGGAGTGAATTTTCTTTTGTATACACGGTGGTCCTACATTTTTGATCTTGCTGTACCACTTTTGCCGTTGCAATACCACGACAAGAATTATGCATGTGGCGTTCTAATGTGTTCTAATGTTGCAGCATCTTTAGAAACAAGAACACTTACATACATACATACATGTGTATATACACATACGTACATCACGTACCTATATATGCATACATGTAGACGTAAACAAACATACATTCATTCATTAATACACACACGTTCATTGTACATGTATAATTAATAATTTATATATGATTAATATAGATAATTTAACTTTAATCTTGAATTGTAATTAAGTATAATGTACATGCACATCATATCATTAACTAATGAATTGATTAATTATTAAACCCTGAAATATAAATAAATTAAATATAATGAAACTGAATATAACTGAACAGAATAATTAATAATAAAATTAAAAACATATAGTTCAAGGTTTCAAGTAATTAATCACAGTTTTAATTGTGCAGCAATTAACACTTCAAGATAAGTTTATAATTACATTTCTTTCAGGAAACAATTAAGATAAATGTAAGAATATATGTATGTAAACATATATACAATACAATACAATACACCTATACAAATTTGTTTGTATATATATATATAATATTTTATACTAATATCTTATATGTATAATATCATATATATCATATATTATACATGTAAGAGTATTCTCATATAGAGTAGTCTAAATAGAAAAATATTGCGTATAGAGGGAGCAACGAATGTGACAAATATTTAATTCGAGAAATATTAAACGTATGATAAAACGTTTCTATGAACGACTTATCAATCAAGCGATAACCAGATATCTGGTATCGGATCGCGTAAAACAATAACGTACATATATACCAGAAGCAAGAAAGGAAGCGGTATAAATGAAATTCTTTGACGAAGAATCGCGAGACAATCGTGCAAAAACGATGAGCACAATTTGCAACGAGACGAAGGGTAGAGAAATCGCGTGACGTAATAAAGGCAATAGAACTAAATGACGTTAAATTGCTGGGTAGCTCGTTTTTACCAGCACGAACGAACCAACAAAACGTTCGGACGAATTTAACCCACGAAACTTCGACTCGAGCGAAAACACGTTTTATCAATCTGCTGGAACGATCGCCCGCGCTTATTATTGTCCTTGCGAAGATTATTTCTCGATTAGATACTATACGCAGCTCGTGTCGAAGGGGAATTACGGCACGGACGTCATACGAGAAATTAGTTTTCATTTAGAATCGTTTCGTCGGAACAGTGAGTTGAATGCAGCTAGAATCGTGTTTCTCGGAAGTTAGATTGATCAATTTCGTCGAAAAATATTTATAGTGCGTATTAATTATTACTGACATATTATTCAATAGCTTCTAGTGACCTACTCTGATAAAATATGCAATACCACTTTTATATGATGTATATCGTCATTATGTAAGTACTATAAACAAATATTGATCTTGGATTTTCAAGTACACGCAATTTATATTTACAAGTTTCCAAATTTTTTAATCTAAAATTTTGCGGATTTTTAAGTCTCAAATTCAGATCTTCAAATCCCAAAATTTCAGATCCTCAAATATTGTATTCAAAAACTTCATCCTTAAATATTATGAGCATTGAAAAACATCCAATGAAACAAAATTCACACAACTGTCAAAACTGTAATTTTTTAGGTTATCACCCGTATTCGAGTGACGCTTTAATTTTCACATGAATCATCTACATTAAAAATTTGTTCACTGACCTAATTACAAATACTCGTATTAGTTACACAAAAAAATAAATAATAACAAAGAATTGTATAAATATTTGTATACTTTATAAAAAATGTTCAACTTGCTTCAGCATTGCAGTCAACGGGGAAATACTTGCTCGCAAGGTACCAACGTTCGAGTGAATATTCAACGTTCGTCGTTAACCAGTAACAGTATAAAAGTTATAGAGAAGAAAAATCGGTGTACTTTTAGCAGGAGACGTAGGATCGAAAAGCGAGCGGGTCCTGTGCGCTCTCATTGTTCGAAAGAGGGCAGCGCAGCTGCTCGAAAATAGACAAGTCCATTGTGAACGCACGGAGGCCAACAATGGCCGAGAGTTGTAAGTACGTGCACGCGTGAAATCGATCGGGAAACTGACTCACAGGGACGATCCTGTCCCGACTACATACACGAGCGCATGCATACGTATACGACGTACAAACGAACGCACGATTATTCCCTATATCGACAAGGTCACGACCTCCAGCAAGAATCGTGACACGACTACACGTAAGTCAACCGATGTATATGGCCAGGTCGTTGCCATCCACTTCGTCACACCACATTTAACCTTTTTGCAACAAACGTGGGCTACTATGGAAACCAGATCAATGATGCAATATCTATGATACATGGTTTACGTTCGATACACTTTCTCCGTATCGTTCAAGTTCAAGTAAACTTCTACTCCGTGTTTATATTCAATGAGAAAACACACTAATAACGCCACTCTTGTTGCGTTATTAACGCTAGGTTTACGAACGCTTGATGTGCAGTTTTGGATTAAAAATAAAGTGCAACGATAAATATTTAATGGATGAAACGTAAAGTAATTTATACAATTTTTCTACGTTCCGGCAAAAGCATTATAATAATCGACGTAATTTAAAATAAGGAAACTAAGGTGCGTCATTTTGACGCATTCTGTAAACCTAGAGTTAAAGTGTTTTCTTATAGGATATAATCGGTGCTTATTTCATCAAAATATTTCTTTTTTGGTCTTTCGTGAAGCAACCTGTCATTCACCCTTGTGAGTAATACGTATTTTTATCTCTTTCGGTTAAATATTAAGGACCGTTACTATTTGAATTTCGCGCTTTTTTTTTTAAACAATGCAATCTTGTTTTGAAGATTATAGTTTTAAAATACGGTAATTTAACGTTGAAATGTTATCGCAAAATTAATTTTTCAATCAACAATTTTTAACAATAGGTAGTTTGCGTTTATGAAAATAGTTATAAATTAATATTATTAGGACTAAACTAACTAAAGTCGATTTCTTAATGTGAGGTTATGCTTGTGGAAATTTCTCGACTAAATCAATACTGTTTTTCTTTTTCGTTTCTGGTATGTACTTTGCTGATAATCCTACTCTGGATTTATTGAGAACCTGGTGTATAAAGTCGTCATTAAAAATATTAATAAGCGGATAACACCCTTTAAAATATTATGAAATGTAATAAAATTTTAATCCTATTTCTTAGTACAGACAAAGTGTTGAGATGCACAAGAAATATTTTAAGAGTTGAAATTTAAGCACCATGTTAAAGTGGAATGTATATAATCTTCGTAGTAGAGATTGGGTACAAAATTCATTTAACGGTGGGGACAAAAAGTAATAATTTCGTGAAATTATAGCGTCTACTTCCCTGAAATAAGGAAAATATTCGTGGCCGAGGTTTCTTAATGTCACTTGCATAGTGGTTAGTTGAGTATGCTAAATCAAGCGTTTATGGGTTCCTAGATGTTTATAAAATAATTTAGTATAGTTATCATCTTGTTACTAACAAAAATAAATTACTAAGAAAAATTAAAAAATGTGAAAGTGTAAACATTGGAAAAATAAACAAAGTTGTAACATGAAGTTACGAAAAATTGAATCAGATTATTTAAATTAGCAAATTTGCTACCTTACTGCCAATTTTTATTATTACATTAACAATTATATTAATATTAATGTCTCAAAAGATGTAGACCCTGCTTATAAATTTATTTTTAAGGAATTATCTAATGAAGAATCGAAAAAAAAAATTAAAACTCGAAGGGGACGATATGTTGCAATTTGTTTCCTATCAATATGAATCAGGTGTCGCATACACGATAATTTCACGTATTATCGAAGAGTATCATCGCGAATATCGATCGACACATAAATATAGATTTTTAAGATCCCTTGCATGCATAGTCATCGTAAAATCTGTATTTTGTACACCAATTACCGTGATGACAATGCTTCAAATTTGATCTGTCCATAATCACGGTAATCTGGGTAATGTTATAATCGAAAAGTGTTATGTATTAAAATTGTGTGTCTGGATAATAATAAAGTACACAGCTGTTGAATAATTCTGTCCATTATGTGCACACTGCATCAAATTGTTTACATTCAAATTTCCTTAATTTCTTGAACTTCCAAATTTCTGAATCTGTAAGATTATGATTTAAAAAATTTGGAAAATTTCCAAATTCGAGTCTGTCAATTTAAAAAATTGAAAATTTTTAAATGTCTAATTGCAAAAAACATAAATTTCAAAATTTATCAATCAAAAACTAGTGATGGAGTCTTTTTCCCCTACGTAGCCATTTTCCCTAGGGAACAGTGTTCGCCACTGTGCAATAAAACTATTTGAAATGCGTACTGTACAATGCGGAATTTGTTTCGAGTAAAACCATACCATACTGTTAGGGACAATAATGTTGTTCCGGTTGCGCAAACTAATCGAAGACAATCTATTGTATTTAAATTGCCCTCCAATATCCACGACGTACAGTCACGTCGCCGCGATTCGTATTTAAATGACACTTCTGTCAAATCGAACTCACTGAAGCGAGTCAAAAATCAATTCCACAGGTGTTCAAGGAATTTACTGCGTATCATTTAGACTCACGCCTAAACTATCTCTATCTGTTCTCATAATCGCAATCTATTATTACACGCTGCAGTACATTCTCGATTATCCAAAGTGATATAGACCTAGCTTACCCTGTATACAAGGAAAAAACTTTTTCCTGTCCGAACTTTGTTTACAATTCGTAACTGCGACGATTATTTATAAGGACAAAAACAGTACTGTTCTTTGTCGCGAAAGGAAAATTGTGATATTTTAGTTACAATACTCATGTGAGTTGTATTACGTCTTTAAGGAATCGATATTTATATTAATTAGTAATTAATATAATTTATGTTAATTAGTAATAAGATGTATATTTTATAACTCCAATATAATTATAACAGCAATATCTCGTATATAAATTGAAAAATAGCAGCAATAACATAAATTTCAAAATCAAAGCCACAATGAAAAAGTTCAAAGTATTGTTACACGGAACTTTGAGACCCGATAATCGAGAATCGACTGTACTGAGCTTTTCGTTCTTAATCAAATCACGTGACTTGTTCAACTTAGGACTCAGATCGTCACAAGATAAGGTATCAGTTAAAAGGTAAAAATTATTGTGAAGACTCACCGGTACGATCGAGATGATCCGAAGCGGCGATCGAAAATCCAGTCGGCGGATCGAGGGCCGGCGTCCCGCCGTGCCGACAACACTCAGAAGTTTCAAACACTTCCGACGTCTTCTGCTTGGCACACCGGCGAAAATCCACGCGTATCACGCGATCGAATCAATCTCATAATCGCTATGCACGATGTTCGAACGTACACTGGTCAATTGTTCCTTTTCAAACGAAACGACACGGCGGCGCGCCAAACACGACGCTCGAAACGCCAAACTATCGTGGCAACGGGTGCTTCGCTACTGTGCGATGGAGTTCATTGTGTGCTTGCCTTCCCGACCGACCATTGGTGGAGGGGATGACGGGGACAGATGGCAGCCACGAACCTTACCGACTAGCACCGAGTGCGGCCGAGTCTGATTCATACCCGACCCGGGAGATGGTGTATCTGTTTAATCACGAATATTTAATTTATAACGTTTTAATTATCGTACACTTCTATTTAGCTTGATCTATTACATTCAAGTCTTGTAACAGGCTTTTAACATGATTCCCAGTGTTCCATTAATTTGCAACTTTGCATACTTACGTATTACTGATGACAATACAACCCTTTGTTGCATTCTATTACAAATAGCAAGAAATTTGTACATTTTCTCAAATATAAATGCGTAACAAACTTGCTAATTAAAAAAAATTATTGGAAATATTTGTTATGTTAAGATAAAATCAGTTTTCTGTAGTACCTTTTAAAAATGTTACAGATTTAAAATAATATAAATTCTCTTAAAAAAGATGTATATTTCTTGATATCATTTATGAAAATTAAAAATGTATTTCTTTTTCAGGATTTAGAAATCATGCAACAAATGGTCTTACTGTTGAATTTTCATCAACAAACAGAGAACTGAGTATATTATATACATAGAAAATAAACTGTGCAAAATCATGTAAAAGTATCAATAAAGTTTTTCCAGAATAAAGATTGTCACCTACTTAACAACACAACATTTGAATAGTACTGAAACAATTACATCTTCTTAATTACATGTACTTAAAACTAATAGTACAGCATGTACATTAATATGCATGTGTCAATACTAATCCAATACTGTTCAGTTAATGTGTTGTTAAGTGCACAGTAATTTTAAATGTGAAATTTGCAATGGGTTAACAAGTGAATGGATTTGAGTTATTGAGAAATAAACAAATGTATGAATATATAATTTATAACTTGATTTGAGAAAAATGAAGGTACAATTCAAGCTGTGTACTATTCACTTTTTATGTATATGATACTTTGCAATTAACAATGCAATTCAATCCTAAAAGAATTGATTATAACTACTTATACTAAAATTTAGTATGGTAATACATAGTCAGCAGGAACACGTAGATATGCAAATTTTTTAATGTATCAAAAATCCAATATAATATTAATAGTTATCTTATTTTAATTAAGAAATAAATAATTCTTAATTCCTAGTTAAATTTCAGTCTTATGTGTGAATTAATGTGAACTTTATTTTTATTAATAAAAGTATGGTCTACTGTTAAAAATAACTTTAATAATAAATGTGTACTTAATTTAATTAATAGTTTCATGCCTTATTTTTAACCCCATTCCTTGAAAGTTGAGGTATCTGCCAAGCTTTCTGGTGTGATAGGCCATAATGATGGTGGTAGCATAGAATAGTCATGTAATTCTAATGGTCTATACCACATTGGATAATTGATTTCCTCTGTATTATTTGAATTCATGGTGTCTTGAAAATATTCTTTGATAATATCATCAGGATTTGGCCATCCATTTTCAGGTACAACATTCAACTTTGATTGATATTTAATGGCAACTGAAAATAAAATGAACAGTCAAAACAAAATACATGGTGCAATGATACTTTTGCTTTTAATCATTTTATTACCAAGTCGTTGAAGCTCCCATATCATTGGAGGAGTATAATGAGAGTATCTACATCCAAGACCAAATGCACAGTCACCAATAGTTAAATAACGCTTACATGGCGTTTTTGTGGACTCTTCTCTTAATATAACTTCTGGATCTGCAAATTACATAACATAGTGTTTAACAGATTTGAGGTTATAAATGTAATATATTGACATTTGCAATTGTTTCTTGTGTATTCTCATTAAGCAATCACCTTTGTACATATTGTAATGGTCTGCACGATTTTTGGCATGTTGTAAACTAGAAAGATGCTTCTTCCTAGCCTCAGGATCATCTTTAAAGGATCTGTCACAATAAGCACAATAATATCTCTTCCCCATGATAAATACTCAAATATACCGAAACGAAAGAAAGATTATCGTAATTAGAATTGTATTAGATTTCCACTACTGTTTGCTAAGCATGTAATAATTTACTAACGCGCAACTCGACAAACACACGTGTACCAGATAAACGTTCAATTTAAAACATCTGGTGCGACATCTAGAACATAATATTTGAAAGAATTAGGGTATTCAATGAAAAGAATATAATATACCTATAGAATAATTAATTTCAACTGGACATACAACAAGGTTCCGTGGTGTAGCGGTTATCACGTCTGCTTTACACGCAGAAGGTCGCCAGTTCGATCCCGGCCGGAACCACCATTATTATTTTACATTTTTATTCTTTAATTCTACGTACCGATTTGAAACATAAAGGTAAAACACAAAATTGTCACTATAGATAATTATAAAATATTGTACTGTGTTTTATGGTGTGGATACACGGTTTAATAAATGTTTTAATCAGTTTCATACTGTTGTTACCTATGTGTTTTTACAAACTCTTTTGAATTTTTTATTGGGACTTGCCATTAATTTGTTTTTAATTTCGTGTGGTTACCTACATGTCTTTACATACTATTTTCAATTTTTATTTGCTTTTATAAAGTATTTACCAAGTGTTTCAGTGTATTTTTTTAAACATTGAATTATGTTTTTGGTCTAGCTACCCACATGTTTTAGTACGTTTGAGCAAATGTTTTAGCGTGCTTTATAGTTATTTCTGCAAAGTTTTGCATGCGTGTTTGTATCTGCTTGCATATCACCTATTTGCAAAGTTAGATATGGTGGTTTACTGCAATTTGAATATAATTTGAAATGCGAAACGATAAGGAGTTCGCTAACGCGCTGTGACCTTTTCTGTTTTCAGAAGGACGTTTCTTTGCCGAGCCGAAGGAAGTGCCTAATTCTGATCGTACAAAAGCAGCCGATCCTGAGCTAATCCATAAGATGCAGTCAATCAATCTCTAAAGATGCGGTATGAGTGCAGTCAATCGATCTCAGGTGCGTTACGAATTCAGTAGTGCGAGTCAGCGATCGGTGAGTTGCATACTTTACGGTTCTTCCAGTTCCCATCATGTCGAAGGACGAATGGTCCAAAACGACACGGAAACTGGTTGTAATTTTATTTTTTCAGTTCAATATTTATACAAATTGTTTCTCTGTGCATTTTATTTATTAGATCAGGATAGGGTTTCGTGGTACATACATCACATTTCAATTCCTTTACGAATCAATATATCTAGTCTAAAATTACATAGACGTCGGACGATCCTCGTATTTCATGGTACTTTAATTATCGATTCTGCGTTCACTAAATGTATCATTTCGGATGCCAGGAATCGTGGATTTACTTTGCAATTTAATTCAGAAAGAAAAATTATTTTTTTTATATGCATATATACAAATGTTTAATTATAAATTCAGATTAAACTATAATATTTATAATACGGTATAAATTCTTTATAAGAGTATTCAGTCAAGACACAAATGTAAAAAGTTGTAAAAAATTATATTTATTCACAACACTCATCTGAATCTTCTGCTAAAATTACATCAAATCCAGGTAAAGATTGTGGATCAAATGTTGTTTGAAAACACTTCTGAAATATTAAACGAGCTCTTTTGTTTGGTGGAGATGGTGAATTTGGTATAGCATCTTTTAACATATCGGAATTATCTTGCATTTGTTGTTTATCATATTCGTCGCTAATAGACTTTCTTTTTGTTATTGAAGAAAATACAGAATTAACTAATTTTTTTCCGCTTACAGATTTTTTACTTGTATCATAGCTAGATGAGGAACACATCTGAGATTCTCTATGTGCATTTTGTTTTACTGATAAATTATTTACTTCATTTTCATTATCAGTTGTAGATTTACTAACTAGTAAACTGGGTTGTTCTTTAGAAGTATTTTGGTTTGTTTCTTTACTTTTATCCACAAAGCATTGATTTGTATTTTTAAAAGTATTATTTCCTAATGTTTTATTCGATTTAGCTGATTTATTCTCTATTCTACTTTTGGATTTATTAGTTTTTCTAGACGTCCTTTTATTTTCAACTCTTCTGTTCACAGATTTCTCTTGTTTACCATCTAATGTTGTTTCAGTTTGACTATCAGTATCAGCACTTACTGTGGATAGAACTAAATTTGCTTCAAAAGATGGATTTTTTAAAGCAAATATAACTGGTCTGAAAAATGTTAGAATTGTCCATGTAAACGAAAAATAATTTGAATTTAAATTGTTAGTTGTTACCTTCCTGCTCCTACAAAATATGTGCCAATTGGAACACCCACAAGGTCTGCAAAAGTTAACAAAGATTTGAATTCCTTCATACAAAATGTAATTGATGTTTCACTATTGATATCATATCGATCAAATTCTCCTTTGCCAAGAGCAAGTTGTGTTCGTGTAGTATTTGACAGTCCTGTAAATTTTTTAATCATATGTGATACTTAACCCAAACTGTGACTTGTTACATCATTTAAACAATATTATTTACCTGAAGTATCATCTACATAATTTCTTAATAAAAGTTTTTGAGCTGAAACTTCAAGTGTTATTTCCATTAATTGTTGATGAAAATTTTGTAGTGCATCTCCTAATACACGTGCCTGAGATAACAGTTTATTCGTGGCACATTCTTTATCATATGCAGTCTACAGCATTAACAAACATAGATAATAACAAGAAATAAGAACAAAAAACATCTAAATGAGATATGCAACACATACTTGTAATACTTCACAATCCAATATGGGTAATAAATGAGTTTTATTAATACTATTCTTATATTTTAAAATAAACAAAATTTCTGATGCATCTGGTTCCAATTTAATGTGACATGTTTCTATCTGTCTATCCATTGAATTTGGAGATTTAAATACTGTCATCGCACTCTGTAAAATACAAATTTTAAGTCATTTATTACTTAATAAAGAAATATAATTACTTTTTATTACCCTCATTGAAATTTTGCATTTCAGTGCATCACTTTCCTGTAAATCACCATACATGTAGTATGAAAAATAGTCTTGGAAAAATGTAAAATCAGCGTATGCTGAATTTGCCATATTAACTGTACGAAATGATATAGCATCTTTCTGTGGTTCTATGTACATTTCATCTCCAATTTTTGCCAATGTATGTATAGCTTTGGCTAAAACTGTCATACACTCAATGTACATTAATAATACTTTTAAAATAAAATGTGTAATCAAAAATATAACCTGAATGAAATCAACATACTTTTTACGTTTGTTCCAGGCACAACACATTTCATATTGAAATTTTATCATTACAATATTTATTATTAACTAAATGTCATGTAATATATTAACCTTTAGTTAGTTAATTCATGACATTATATGAAATTCGTAACATAAATACATTAGTCGATTCGATTTTTGAAAGTAATTATGTATATACATACGTTCAATCATCAAATCTATTATTGTTAATAACTTATATAAATATTTGGTGATTATAAATATAAATTACACAAAAATTATTTACGTTACAAACACATAAATTTACAGTAAGAATATTTCAAGTCTGGTTCATATTTTAGCGCATTACAAAAAGCATCGACAGTTCGTATACACTCGAACCATACTCGAAACTCGAATCTCGAAAATCGAATTCTATCTGTCAAGTTCTTTCATGTTGTTACCAGCATATTTGACATTTTAGTAATTTATACATTTCATTTTTAACAAATGCAATAAACTATATATTTACACTTAAAAATATATACAGGATATAAAGATATTATTAAATAAATCATGGTGAGCTTGAAAAATAGATTGCTAATATTAACAATTATGTTACATATATAAATCTTCTTGTTTTTAATTTCTAACCTTACAAAGGAGCAGTATTATTTTATAACTTTTTTTATAGTATAATAGTGTTACAAATGAAATTAATCATGTACTCTATAAGTTATGATGTAAAATTGTATATTTCATTTTGAAAATGTATATTATTTATTGAAACAAAGTGTAAAGTTTGAAATAATGTCTTTGTAGCTTGTTTTAGTATTAGGAGATTTGCACATTCCGCACAGATGTAGTAGTCTTCCAAGCAAATTTAAAAAATTATTGGTGCCTGGTCGAATACAGCATATTTTATGTACAGGCAATCTTTGTACTAAAGAATCATATGATTATTTGAAAACATTAGCTAGTGATGTACATGTTGTTAGAGGAGACTTTGACGAGGTATGTTTCATGTGATATTATTTGATATTATAAATATAGTACAAGATGTTTTATATTTTTGACTTGCTTTATAGAATTTAAATTATCCAGAACAAAAAGTTGTTACTGTTGGACAGTTTAGAATAGGATTATCACATGGTCATCAAGTTGTGCCTTGGGGAGATCCAGAATCATTAGCTTTAATTCAAAGACAATTAGACGTTGATATTTTAATATCAGGTCATACACACAAATTTGAAGCATATGAACATGAAAATAAGTTTTATATCAATCCTGGTTCCGCAACAGGAGCATATAATCCCCTTGATACGTAAGTTTTTGTACATTTCATAATATTACTTAAATATTCTGTAATTATGTGGAGTACCTTGTTTAAAGCAAATCACACAACTGTCTTCTAAACTATTTTCCATTTAAGAAAATAAAAATTACTATGAAATCTCAGATTTAGATTCGTATTAAGATGATCCTCTTAAAACATTTTCTTTCAATAACAAGTGGTATAGAAGATAATTATGTGAAATATTTCAAATGGAATGTGCTATATATGTATTAAGTATTTCTTTATTGTATAATATATATATCCATTGATAAACTACTTAAATTAAATATTTATATTATATAGATCAGTCATTCCATCTTTTGTTCTTATGGATATCCAGAGTTCAACAGTTGTAACTTATGTATATCAACTTGTTGGTGATGAAGTAAAAGTTGAAAGAATTGAGTATAAAAAGAGTTAAAATATATATAAAGGTTTGCAAATATGATATATCTATATTAAATAATGCATAGCATCCATTTCACAAAATTCAGTATCATAATTCAACAACAATTCATACATAACATCTATGAGATATTATGTATATTTGAATCAGCATTTAAACCAATCTTATATGGAAGTTTAAATTGTAATATATATTAATTGTAAATAAAATAAGAATATCAAGTATAAACTGTATCAATATATTGTGTAACCTGTGATGACAGATATGTGATATGCAAAATTTTTAGATACAAAATCATTTGTTTAATAGTTGCTAAAATGCCTATGTAACTTCTTTTAAGTAATAAAATAGTGATAAGCAAAATAACGTGACTATATTAAAAATATCTAGATTTTTGCTAGGTATACATCTAAATGCTAAAGTGATATTTCAAGATCTGTGATTATGGGTTAATCATTTTGGTAACTTATAACATGTAGTTTATTTTTCACCTTATACAATAGATAGGGTTCCCAAAGGAAAGGGTTCATCTCTCCTGGACCAGTTGGTGCAATTGACAAATTTTTAAATTTAATTACAGACTTTCAAAGTTAGTTATTTAGGCATTTTTAAATTTTGGTGAATTCATAAATTTTTTAATTTAAAAATTTCTGCATTTGATTCCTTCAAATTGGAGATAAGTGGTGGTAAACTCCTTCCTCTACAGTAGGTTTTGTTCTAAGGGAACCTACACTTTACTAAGTCTACATGATACCTTTCATTTTTCATCCTTCACTTAGTTACCTATACATATATTATATATTTTTTGAAGCGAGGAATTCACACCATGCGTCTTGTCACGTACACGTATTTGCGTACGATCGAATGACGTTCAACGTGACCTATTTTCCGTGGTGCACCGAAATTTCTTTTTAAGCGTATTTGAATCTGATTATTTTTACTTCCAACTAATCTTTAGGTTTTTCTCATGGTGTTGTTTGCTCTTAATACAAACTGATTGGACCTCAAATTGTCTCGTATCGTGCAGATGCTGATAAATTCGAGCATAGGCGCAGCAAATAAACAAAACTTAACTTTCTTTTTTAACTTCCGTGTATAAAATCAATTCCATTTTTTTGCTAACATAAAATTTTCGGGATTTTAATATTTATTTTTGTAATTTAGCTTGTACATATTTTTATCTTAACATTAATGCATTTCTGGTACATGTACCGGAGAGACCAAACATGTGGAACGCAATTTGCGTACGTGCATATATGTGCATATACATGCATATACATGCATATATTTAAATATCAAATTATATGGATGAAGTTTTACTGTTGTTCTGTAAATGCTTGGTTGTGTTTTTATTGATATACACGCTTATGGTTTTGTTTTATCTATGGGAGAGAGACGTGTATTGGTGCGCGTATGCTGAGTAAAAGCATCAACAAGAGGATTAGTGAGGGCATTCTAGCGCATGCGCACTAAGGAAAAGAAGGGGAATTCTATAGTCGACCCATTATAAGGGGCCCAATCTACAGTACAGTTTTAGTATTGATGTGTACTTAAGCTTAAACGTTTCGAAGTGTCACTGAAGTTACTTTGTTCAAATTCATTGTGTACTTTCTTCATTTTCATTATAATTTCATTAAGAAATAAGATATATTTTTATTTCATAAAAAATATTTCATACTTCAAGTAAAAATGGCAACATTATTACAAAGGAGTCTACGACTTGCATTTTCAAATAAATTACTTGAGAAAAGTGTTATTTCAGCTTTACGTTTTGAAGTAATACCGGAGATGAGAAGTATTGTACAATCATCAAATCTTAGATTCAAGGTAATTCTCTATTACGCTTTCTAAAAAATATAAATAATAACATGTAAACAGTTTGCTACTTGGAGCATATTGGAAAGTACATAAACAATTGCACATTTGATAGTTTAGTGTCATGATATTTTAAATAAAGTATTCCAAATGTTTCTTAAAATATTTATTGTACCATTTAAGATTAACATTATTTATTTATTCTTTAAAATTATCGTTTTTGAGTATAAAATAAGTAACTACTATTCCGTGCTAATACTTGTTACAAATGGTGGCCGTAATAGATTTTAGACTTTCATTTTATGACCTGCTGCTACCTGCTGGGTTATTCGCTTCACAAACCTTCGTTTCGACACTTTATATATCATTTCACAGTTTTTCTTATTCAATGGCGGATTTGTATACATTATATGCAGGCGGCCGGGACGGTTGCTGTAGGCCCTATAAAACATGGATTCCTGTACTGAAATATTATTATATAATAAATTTAAATTAATATCTAATGACTGGTGTATATTTTTTATTCCTACATTTACTATTTAGAAACTTTATAAAGATTTCAGTTTTTTAATATAAATTCGAAAAAAACAGGATGTGTACCAAAATTAAAAATTATATGTATTTTATTTGTACTACCAGGAAATCGTTCGATGTGTGCATAATAACCGGAACGTACATCAAACGGGAGTTTCTGCATTTGTAAATGAAGAACATGATGAAAGCGATAGCGAATCAGACAATGAACAAGAAAAAGTAAGTCATATATTTTTATGAATATTTTGATCATATTTTGAAGTTGTACAGTTAGTATAATTACTTGTTAAATTAATATATACTATTATTATTACAATTATATGACATATAATATTTTAATTAGTATAGTATATCAATTTTTTACGTATTCATTCAAATAACATTTGAATAGTATTTTTGAATTCATAAATGTATAAATACGCATGCGCAATTACGCATACTATATACGCGTGCGCGCTATAATCCATTTTGAATTATGAACGATTACTTATTTAAATATATTATTTTTTTATGTATTTCAATTTGTATTTAATCACTATGTGACTATTATCACTTTCATGAACAAATTATTATTTGTAATTCGTCGCTTACGCTTATTTCTTCATAATGAACTTTTTATAATTTAATTCTTTTTCATGTTTATAATCGATAATAAAGGAAATAATAATTTTACAAACAAAAATAATTTTTTAAATACTTTTCTTGCATTTATTAATTAAACTAATTTTTTTTTGGTTAGGGTCAATCTCATTTTTGGAGAAGAAAAATGAGGACTTTGCATAGTCATTTAGATGTTAATAAAGACGGTGTCATTAGTTATGATGATTTTATGCTCCTTGGAGAACGATTTTGTGATTTAGGACATTTATCTCCAGAAGCTAAACTTGAATTTAAAAAATTATTAAATGTAAGTATTGAAATAACAAAGTATAAATTATTTAAACAATTTTTAAATTATTTATTTTACATATAAATGTATTTTTCCATATAGGATATGTGGGAGGAACAATGGGGAGAAATTAGTCCATACAATCTTGTATGTCTTGAAAAGTATTTAGAAGAAATGCAACATGTTCTCAATGACTCATCATTAAAAAAGAAGTGCCATCACTTCTTGCCCTTTTTATTCAAAGTAAATATCCGTGAAAAATGTTCTATATACACTAATATTTATTACAGTTTTGTTTAAAAAAATATTAAATGTACAATTGCAGGCAGTTGACAAAGATCAAAGCGGTGAAATTTCTGTGGAGGAATTCCACTTATTTTTCCAATGCTTAGGTCTTACACATGATGTAAGTAAAATTTCTAGGTCTATTGTGGAACAAAACTTAAATAAACTAATTAACTAAATAAAAATATGTATTGCAGGACGCAATTATTTCCTTCAGTCATATTGATACTAATGATGATGGAAAAATCAATTTCGAAGAATTTGTAACACTAGGTCGTGAATTTTTGATTACAGAAGATCCAACAAAACCTAGTAAATATTTCTGGGGCCCATTAGTTGATTAAACTTCTCATTGAAATCATGTAATTTGTGATACTAAGCCACTGTACATCGATCATATCTGCATTAGTACATAAGTTTTGAATATTAATTATAAGAAAAATGCTTTATAGGGTTTAAAGTAAGTTTTATACAAACTTAGGTAAATTAAAATCGGTAATGTACGTATCTCTAGTTTATTCTACATTTAAGTGAAGAAGACTTTGAAATATATATACAACAGACAAATTTAAAAAAAAAAAATAAGTATTTTAATGGTTAAGGAACTTTTATAAGACTTTTGTTAAAAAGTACAACAATTTAATAACAAATACAAATACTCACTTTTACAAATATGTATGTAATAATAAGAAAATAAATAGACTGAGTAATTCAATCATTTTCTTGATTTTCTAAGAGAAAATCCTTCACCAGTGAATGCTTTAAATTCATCTGGATCTTTTACCTACAAAAATATATTTATATATAATTCCAATACCATATGAATATAGCTTTAAATTATATTTTACCTCTTTATTATTGGTAGGTTTCATATTACGTAAAAATATAAGAGTGCCTATTTTGTAATCATAATCTGGTATTCCTCTAACATATGTTGGTTTGTTTGTAGATGTATCTGCTTCAGCAGAATCTTTTCGTTTTTTACCATCTAATCTGTTTCCTTGCCCTTTAAATGGCACAAAACCAGCTGGTGCAGGCATTAAATCTGCAGGATCTACTACATTTTCATCTTTCTTATCTTCTTCTTCTGGCTCTACATATCCTACTGGTGGAGCAAATTCTACATTCATATCACATTCTATGATGCTAACAGCTGGGCCTGGCTTTGTTTCCAAAACACACATTTCATATATTCTTTGATTATATTTTATAGCAATAATGTCCCCTGTTGTCAGACAGGCAAAACTTCTTAACCCATTTTCTAAAACAGCTTTGGGATTTGTTATATCTAGAAAATCTTCAGATTGTGGTTGAAATCGTGAGAATGTTGCAACTGGTAAAGAAACACTTTCAACGTTTATCAATTCTTCTTCTTGTAACAAAAGATTACGCATCATCTGTAATTATATGCAAATGTATATTGAATTATACAAGGAAATATGATTGTTTCATATTATCAAATAGTTAATAAAATAATAATAAAGTAGTTGTAATTTTTATTTACCCAATAAGGTAAATAAACTTTCCCTTCATCTGCTACAAATTCCAAAACTCCAGAATGAGTAACTCTATTCGTCTTTTTATTAGTTAATTTAAATTGCATGGGATAATTAATATTCAACCTTGTAAGTTGTTCTAAAGCTGAAGGTGGCATAATTACTAAAAAGTAATTAAAATGTTACAATCTTTTCTTTATTTGCTAGACAAAAGATCAAAAGTTTTATGAATACGTATACTTTTTCCACCGCGTTCTACATCTTGTCGGTATGTACCCGGCAACATCGACACGGAGAAACATTTATACTGAGTATTGAAAGGCCGTGGAATCTCTGGGAATACGTTAAATCCGAACTGAAAGCGGAAAGTCATTTTGATGAACAGAACTTAACCTCAATGTAATATAAAACCCGACGAACAGAACATATCTCTTCGTTATTTTTCGCTTCGTCCTTAGGATCTTTTTACCATGTTTACGTAATTTGTTTCAGCACCTCTTCAAAGATTTACAGACAATGGAACTCTGAAAACATACAAATTTAGATCCAAGTATAACTTTTCCGCCCGTGAATGCACGGACCAAAGCAACTGACTTCTAAACAATATATAGTTCCTGTCATGAGAAGTATACTTCATAAATGACAGATCATGCTTGAACACATTGCACAAGTTTTTGTTCATTCTGCGCATGTTTGTGACTAATGCTGAACGAATGTATACCCAGCGTCCTTTTTATTTTATTATGTCCTTCACATTTGTTACGTTCATATACATATACTTTTTAAGTTTGAAATTTGGAGGTTTGGACATTTTTAAACTGATTCCTTGTTATTAGATAATTAAAAGACACAATGATACAATATATTGAATTTATTGCATAATATATCTAAGGTATTAGAAAAATAAATGATGAAATTTTATTGACATTTGATACAATTAATAGATGACATTTTACATGCATTAATCGTTTGATTGATTAGTGGAATTTTTGTATCTACATAGAAACTAAATGCATTTCTTATATTAAAACAAAATGCTTTATATATTATTAATAAAATAGAATGTCTCAGAAATCGTGCGACAATTAGGTACAGACTGAATCTTTTTAAGAAAATACTATGATACATTCGTATTATCCACGATTGAATAAATTTTGATACAGACCACTATTTATTTTTTCATTTGAATATATTGCATTGTGATCTATTATGTTACTATCTTTCTGTTTCAATCATTCATAGCTTACTTATAGAATTAATTATTCAAATAATAAATTGCAGCCTGTATTACCGAAAAAATAAATCGCATACTGGAGGTACAATAGTTACTAGATTTTATATAATTCTAAATATATACCAAATATAAGTTAACATCGTACTAAAGTTTCATGAAAAGTTATACTGCCTGCAGTATCTCTATAATAGCAGTATGTAAGATTAAATGCATTTCATTTTGATGTAGGTTCCAGTTTGTTTATATGTAAATAGTATGTTGGAAATTATAAGGCAGAATTTGGCTAAGTTAACCATTGACAAAAATGTTGAACTATTTTGTAACTTCATGCATAGCTTTTGCAATATATTCTACATTTTTTGATGTCACTCCTGCCATGGATATTCTGCCGTTCTTGGTCAAATAAATGCTGTAATCTTTTGTAAGTTTCTCTACCTATAAAATAAATATTAACACATACAACTTATTATCAATTAAGTTAAACCACAACAATTATTAATTAGTCTTTACTATACCTCAGAAGGATTAAGACCAGTAAAGCAGAACATTCCAATTTGATCTGTAATATGCGACCAATTACGAGAACTACCATTCTTTTTAAGATTCTCCTGTAATTGTTTACGCACGGAAATAATACGGTCAGCCATTCCTTTTACATCACAAAGCCATTCTTGCTTCAATTCAGGATTTCCTAATATTTCGTTAACAATTCTAGCACCATGAATTGGTGGGTTAGAATAAATCGGTCTAATTAAAATTTTTAATTGTGAAAGAACACGATCGGTTTCTTCCTTAGACGAAGTAACGAACGTAAGTGCTCCAGCACGCTCGCCTATTTGAAAGTAATAATGTTAGAAAGTATATTTATATGTATTTATATAATATTTTTAATTTATCTCTTTACCATATAAACCCATATTTTTAGCATAGGATTGAGCTAAAGCAAATGGAATTCCTTCCTTAGCAAATAGTCTAACTGCAAAAGCATCTCGCGCTATATCACCTAAAAGTTCGTATTAGATATTTAAATATATTAAGTACATAATTTCTTAAATATCATATTAATATTGTTATACCTGAAGCAAATCCTTGATATGCCATGTCAAAGAAAGGAAACAGATTTCTCTGCCTTACTACTGCTGCCAATTCTTTCCATTGTTCTGGTTTGGGATCAACACCAGTAGGATTATGTGCACATGCATGGAAAAGAATAATAGATTTTTCTGGTATTTTCTGTAAAATGTAAAATTGTAATTAATGCTTAAGACTATAATTCTATACTTCTTAAATAACTGATATGTGACTAACACATATATCTTCTAGCAGACCCTGACTGTCCAATCCGCAAGTTTTTGGATCATAATAACGGTAAGATTTTACTGGAAGCCCAGCAAGCTTGAATATAGGACCATGGTTCCCCCAGGTAGGTGTTGGTAAATATATTTCTTTATTACCAGGGAAAAAATGTGTAAAAAAGTTTGCTCCAACACAGAGTGAACCTGTCCCAGAAAGTCCTTGAACAGTAGCGTTCTAAACAGTAACATAAATTAGAAATATAAGTTTTTATTGATAGTAATTTTTTTTATTATTGGTAGATATAAACTAAATGCAATACATACCAGACCATTTTTAATTATATCACTATCCTCACCAAGTGCTAGGTTGATGCTATGCTTACAAAATTCTGCATTTCCTGCTATTGGTGCATATTCTTTATCCATTTTCTTACATCTAATTTCTTCTTCAGCCTATAAAACATGTAACTCTATTACATTCTATTATTTTTACTTAATTATGAATTATACTTTTATTAAATATCATTTATACCTTTATTACACTTGGTAATAGAAATGGTTTACCATTATCATCACGATAAGCACCAACTCCTAAATTAACTTTTTTTGGATTTTGATCCTTCTTGAATGCTTCTGTAACACCTAAAATTGGATCAGGTGGACCCATTTCAACATGAGACCACCATGAACTGGAACATGAAAGATAAATACTTTAATACTTCATATAATAATAAATAATAAATATAATAAATACTTTAATAATTTATTTATATTTAAATGCAATAGTTTTACATGTTTTCATTCAACAATTTATTCACATGAACTATAATGCTTCAAATATTTTATATTCATTTGAAATATTTTGTGATATGAAATTTGTGAAAAGAAACTTAGATATAAAATTGAATAGCAATTGTTATTTTCAAATAACTAATATTTCATAAAAATACTAAGGTTAAAAATGTCACTAAAACCGTTGAAATCTTACCTCGTTGGTCTAACAATATATGATATAACATTATCCTTTTTTTTTAATAAATTACGAGTAAATGAGAGTCTAGTAAGGCTCCTAGTTTGTGTCATTTTCTTAGTAATGTAATATAATCTTTCAATAGGTTCTAATCAAGTGCCTGGACCCAACTGCTGACGTTTATCGTGTATCGGTTATGTATAGTATAATATATACACATGCGCGTATATGAAACAGTTTCACACATTGTAATATGATTTTATCGCATTTTCATGAAATTTGCACCTTAATTTATCAAAAAATTAGTTTTTTTATCATATAATTATTATCCAACATTGTTCTACATTGCATAATTAATTTTTTATATAATATACTACATATTATAATAATAATCATATATGTAATTAACGATTATGTATTTACAAGTTCTACCAAGATAAGGATTTTTATTTTTTATGTATGGTTACATGTTATACAACATGATGCAGATATCATTATCCTGTACTTATTCTGTAACCAATAAGTCTTCAAGGTCGAACGAATAAATGATTACGCGATTATAGAAATATCTATTTTGGATTCGTATATAACGTCTTGATCAAAATGTATATTTATCATTTATAATTCGTTCAAATAATAATCTTCGGACGATTCATTTAGATTTTAAACATGTAAATATTTTATCGAAGATTTTGATTTACTTTACAATTTAAATCAGGTATCTGACATATGGTACATACATAATGTATGAAATATGTGAAACAATAATTATTCATCTCAAATATATTTATTCATATCCATTTAGTAAATTCAAGCTTCCCATATGGATGCGTGTATACAGTAAAAGACTAATGCAAAATAAAAGTATATGCCGAGGCTTTAAAAGTAGAAGGTTTCAACAATTCAAAGGAGGTATGATATAGAAATTCAAAACTTGCAGGGTTCGGAAAAGAAAAGTTGACGGTTACCTTGACCTAAGGGCTCAATTTATTTAATATTATAAAAAGTTTTATATTTGATCAATTTTTTCTTTTGTCGCGCAGAATTGTCTGTATTATACTGAGAATTTAGCAAATTTTTTATTTGGGGATTAGGAAATATGGAAATTTGAGAAGGTAAAATTCAAGGCAAATGGTTAGAAACGTGTTCTGCTAATTTATCGACATTCAAAGAAAGCCTGTATGTACAGAAGTAACATTCACTTATACATAATATATATACGTATAGGTGTTATACATAGACGATTGAAGGAACAACTTCATATTATTGACTACATTCACTGCGTGAAATTTTCGAATGGTTATTTTTCAATTTATTTATGTACGTAGGAAATGAAATTAAGATTAAAACGTGCAAATTCAAAAACTTATATAAGCAAAGTGAATATACGATCCTGTCATATAAAAAGAACACAGTAGTCATTTGCGTTTAGTACCTTTCGTAGGTTGTAAACGTAAAGGTACAGTTAATTTGTTATATAAAATTTGACTTATCAAAAGAATGACTCGAATGTATAAATTCAGTATTGCTTGTAATTTTATAATATTTAGAAATAATACGATTTCACTCTAAGTTTTAATCAATATTCGTCAATTAATAACCATAAAAATATGCATATACACAACATATGTATTTTGAACAAATGAAACTAACCCTAGTTCTTTATGAACTAAACTATTTTATGAAAAATGCAAATGCAAATACCTTTAGGATTCAACCAAGATGAGAAAACAAATTCATCTTGGTCAAGGTAACTATTACAAGTATATGAAAAAGCTATTTCATAATAAATATTAAAAATCTGAACTACATTGTAGAAAAGAAAGAAGAAAATGGTTTTTATCATTATTGTGCGGCACTTGTCTCATATATGCCACAAGGACATCTGTTCCCTTATTAATGCCAATTATAAGTAAAGAGAAACAATGGTCCAAACCAGATTCTGGAATAATATTGTCTAGTTTTTTTGGTGGTTATACTTTAACACAAGTTGCAAGTGGTTATATTAGCGATAAAATTGGGGGACAAAAAGTATTATTAATTTCGGCTCTTGGATGGTCTATGACAACATTCTTTATGCCAGAAATTATAGAATTCTTCTCAAAAAGTGATTCATCTGTATTATTAGTAGCAATTGTAAGAACAATAAATGGAGCATTCCAAGGTATTTTTATGAAATTAACAAATTAAACTTAAACACATGAAAAATATATGCTTTTTAAACCTAAACAAATTTTACATTATAGGAATGCATTTTCCTAGTATGATTAGTTTAATAAGTCAACGATTACATGAAACAGAAAGGGCATCATTTTTTAGTTTATTAACATCTGGATCTGCTCTTGGTACATTGCTCACTGGATCATTAGGTTCCTATTTATTGGAAAATTATAACTGGATGACAGTTTTTCAAATTTTAGGTAAATAAATATATATATATATATATTGTGTTTAATTGTTTGTATTTTGGTACAATATTAATTATTTATCTAGATTTTAAAAATGTGTCTAACTGTTTCCTTTTCATGTTATATTATAAGCAGTAAATAGACTGAAATGTTATTGTGGATTTTAATACATTTACAATTGTTTGAAAATATTTTTCCAAATTTATTATAAGTATATGTGTTTTTAATTGTAATATTAACATTGTTAATGATTGTAGTGTATCAATTACTAACATATGCAGCTTGTGAATACAGTAAACTAACAAATTTATTCATATAGGAGGTTTGAGCTTGGCATGGACACTTCTATTAAGTTACCATATTCTCCCATTTAAGGAAAGAACAACGTCTATTAAATCTACTACTAGCTACACTTTGCCTTGGTTGAAGCTCCTGAAAAAACCTCCATTCTGGTAATCATTGTGCATGGGGTCAATTTGAATTCAATTATCATAAATCACAAAATTTCTGACACAAAACTTAATGTGAAAAGTATATATAGTTATATTTATTTTGTTATATATAGTGCAGTAATAAATTGTTAAATAAATAGGTCTCATATATAAACCATAATTTTCAGGGCATGTGTAATAGGTCATGCTTGCCAAAATAATTGCTTTTTTGTATTGTTATCCTGGATGCCAGCATATTTTCATGATACATTTCCTGAAGTGAAGGTAGTTAATTACTAATAAATATTTCAGTATTCTACTTGATTTTCAATGTTTTAAACAACTTTATCATATTTAGGGTTGGGTTGTAAATATGGTACCATGGTTGTCTATTCTACCTTGTACATTTTTGGGCAAAGCACTTTCAGAAAAAATCATCAGAGCTGGATACTCTGTTACAGTGACACGTAAAATAATTGAAACAATATGTTTTATAACTGAAGTTATAAGTTTACTACTTCTAGGTATGTGTATAATAGTACCAAATAAATAAGTAGTGAAATTAAATATTAAATTATGAATTTCAGCAAATGTGAAAACCTTCCAAAGTGCTATAATTTGTCTTGCATTTATAATTGGTGGATCAGGTTTCCATAACAATGCAATTGCAGTGAATCCTTCTGATCTTGCACCCAAACATTCTGGCAGTGTATTTGGATTAATGAATACTGTTGGTGCTATACCTGGTAAATAAAAGTACAAATGTATTTATGTAAAGCATAAATATAATTGTGACATCTTTCCAGGATTCCTTGGAGTATATTTTTCTGGACATATTCTGCATGTAACACATAGCTGGTCTGTTGTATTTATATTTATAGCTATAATAGATGCATTAGGATGTATAGTGTATTTGTTATTTGGTTCTGGTAAAGCAATTATATAAAACATTGTCAATTAAATCTTTGCTTTTTTTCTATTTATTGTAAATAAGTTTTACATTTGAAATTAATTGTACAAGTTGTATAAAAATATTCATGATGAACACGAAGATTATAGATTATTCTATCTAATAAATATAAAAACATTACGAGAAGTCCCGGGAATAACAAAGACACAATTGGGAAGTATTATACACTGTCGGGGAATCCCGTTTTCTAAGAAAAATAGCGATATAAGAAAGGGAAATTCCAACCACTCATGCAAACTAACGAATATTAGAAATTTTGAAATATCTAAATTCCCGAATTTTTAAATTTGAAAATTTTCGGGTTTTTAAATATGTAAATTCTTAATTTTTAAGATATTTCGCAACATCAACATTTTTTCTGAAGAAGACTACCATGTTCGTGTAAAGTCCGTTCACACAGAATCATATTTTTTTAATCGTTTTTCTTAATTATTTTATACTGTCAGTAATATAAATTATAAAAATAATATACACATACATACATACATACATTAGTTTAATAAATTGAAAGAAGGTTAGTGTCTATTAAAAATATAATTACTACTAAATCGAATATCTCAAATTTCATGTTCGTACGCATACTTTTCTATCTATTTATAAGAAATAATTTGTTATTTTCTATGTACGAAGTAGTTAAACATATATTTTTCAGAAAATAAATTCTACCATGTTAGATCAAATATTAAAATATCCTTTCAACCAGAAAGCAAATTGAAAGTAGCCAATACGATGATTGGCATCCATGATAGTCAGCCACATGAAAATGCTGCTTAATCGTAGACGGGAGCAGTAAGTGCCTGATGCCTTTTTTAACGCGAGCATGTGAACGGACCTCGAGACTCAGACTTTTCGATTCGGAACATTTTGTGAAAATTAACATACGCAGCAAAGACAATTGCAGAGGTAGAATTTTACTTTCGATAACGCGATCGTGCGCTCGTTTATGGGAAGTTTTTGATGAACGCGTGGTTCGTTCGTCGCCGCTTGTCGTTTTCACCGATCATTCGGTCGTTCCTGCCTCTGCCTGCTGCCGCGAATGTGGATGCTTCACGGTGTGCTGTACTGCTGCTGCCGCCGCTGTGCGTTTGATGTGCTCGCCACGGCTGATTGCCCCCGGATTTTGAAGAGTCTTTCACATTTGTGAACGGTTTGGAACTGGTTCGTTATTGTACCAGACCCCGCCGTGATTGTCACTTGATAGCAACACCCGAGGCGCCAAAGCTGTCCGCATCGGCGCTTTCTTCAGCCCAAGTGGTATCAATGTTGTCTGGCAATGGTGTGTAAGGAGAACGTGGTATCATGGTTTGGGAATCTGTCCAGGTAATAGAAACATCACCAACCCTTGTTCCTAGTTAATGCCATATTTTCTTTGTCCAAGATAAATCGTTTTGTCTCTCTTATCCCTAATCACGCTGTTACGTTTTCCATCGTGACCTCCTCATTCTTCTTGCTAAATTTCGAACTAACCAAAAAGAATATTCTACGTTCTTAACTAATTGTGTTAGAAACTATTCTAAACGTACTAACATTCGAGGAGTTGTACAAATGTTGATTTTCGTTGATGTCCAATTTACTTCGTTTTCGACGCGTAATTTTTCTGTTTATTGCATCCAAGTACCATGTATGGTAGTAGCTATATTTGTCTATAATTACTGGTACATTTAAAATGTAACAATGAAGTGATACAATACATTTTTTGTATGCTTCCTTCTTGAAATTGAAAATTGTAACATATATATGTATATTTGTATTGTTATAAATATCAGTACCATTTATAACTTCTCTTAAATTTAATGTATTATTAAAGATTTTTGAATTAGGTATAATTTAAATGAAATATATACATATCTCTATTAGAAACATGCATATATGTATATTATATGAACCTTAAATATTATTTTAATATTGTTTTAACAGTTATTTCTGTAATTGATGCTTTTAATAACATTTAATAAAATATATTATTTTTTTCTAAGATATATGACAACTTCCAAAGATTTATTTTATATGACATTTGAAGCATTTATGTCATTAATGATACACTTGAAAACTTAATATAAAATATATACCATGGAAATAAAATAAAGTGAAATGTAAAATTAATATATTTATAGTTATAATAAATTACAAATAACTTAGTAATTTCCTATGTATTGACATATTTATATAATTTTCTGTATATATGAACTTTTTATAAAATATTGTTATATATATTAGCATTAATATACATAACATGTATATATATTAGCATTTTAAAATCTTAATATATATAAAAAGAAAGTGCCTTTATAATATGTATTTTCATATATGTGCAGTTATAAACGCATCGATGTCATGTGCACGTTATTAAACATGTGCCTGCCATTTGAAGTACGATATCTTGGCACTTGCGTGGAAGATATTGGTAAGCGGGATTATAATGACCTGCGTGACACGGAACATCATGCAAATAGTGCCTCTGATCTTGCTGAGCTGACGACTTTAGGCGTGGCAGATAAACGCACACGAAGAAAACTTGCTCTTTATATGGCATTATTACATTCATGTAATTATGCATGTGCAGTTATCTTATACAAGAATCTATCAAATTTTGACTACCAAGAGATCTCTAACCTATTAAATGGGACCATCTTTACACCGGATGACCAACCTTTGGAAGAGTTGCTCTTATTGTATACGATGGCTCTAAATCATCCAGCGTTTACTTATGAGCAGAAAAGTGTCTTCGGTAACATCTACATAAAGCTTCAAGAAGAAGAAGCTCGATTGAATCTCTCAAAGTCAAATTCAGCCTACAAGCAAACACAAGTATGTGTTTTATATTAACTATTAAGTATTTAATCTACTATGTTAGCAATATTAAAGTACATCAATTTCAACATTTAAACACTGATTTATATATAGAATAAAAACATTTTTTTTATTATTTGCTTTGTTAATATATTTATTATAATAGCAGGGTTGTACACCATGTATGAGCACAAATGAACGATTAATGGACTCAGAGATGCAGGGCAGTTGTATGATGGCTCCTCCACCAATGCAAACTTACCATGGTAATTTGTATAACTTATGGAATGAGTAAACAATTATGAATTGAAAACAATAATTGTTTATACATACAATTTTCTATTAGTACAGTGGTACTAATAATATTTGTATATTATTTATAGGAGAAATGGCAATGAGAAATAATACCATGGTAACTGGAGTTCCTCCTGGTCTTTCGATGCCTCCACCTGGGTTATGCCTACCAACTCCAGAACAAATGCCAATGGGATCAGGTGGTGCAACACAGTATCTTCACCTTGGTTTTCCATCAGTAAATCATATGCCACCATGGACAGGTCAGGTTATGATGGGAAATCAACTGATGTATCATACTGGCGATATGTTGGCTTATCCACCTTCCCCCTTAGTCAGTCGCCAGTCGTCGCCATCCCAGTCTCGATCTCCTAGTCGCAGTAATTCCCCAATGGGTCGCAGAAATAATACCATGCCGCGCACCTCTTCACAAGTGACACAGTCTACTTCGAACACCTTAACAACATCAACGAGTGCCTCTAACAGTCAGACAAGCATCTCCAGTTCGAATGCCAATTCCCTTCCTCCACTTCCCACGTTGGGTACGAGCAGAAGTCATCCTAGTCAACCTCCACTGCTTCCATCACGTTCTGTTCCCTTATCTATCAGCAGTTCTACTACTTTTTCACGGCATAATAGCATCGAGAATACCTCTTCTACCTTAATTCCGGCAGCACCTCAATCAAAACAACCACCACCACCACGATTGCGATCTTCGACTTCTGGTGACTCTTTACGAGAAACGTTAGGAAAGGAAATGCCAAATTTCAAAGGCAATTTGCAGAATTTTTCTCTTGACGAGGTGAGATAGTATAGTTTTAGATTAGTTGATGCTTATATATTATAAAATACTGCAAAATATTTATTTTGTGTCTAATACATAATAGAAATTTTTATAAGAAATTCTTATATTACTTACAACATATTGAGTACAGATTCGGAGGATGAGCGATGAGGATTTGAGGGAAATAGGATTAACGCCAAATGCAGTAGGACAACTACGGAGTATAGTTAAAAGTCAAACCACTAATGGTTTAAATCAAATCGCTCCTGATAAAAAGTTGGACAATACTACTGGCACAACACACCAAGTTGTAGACCCAAATGAAAATGAAGTAATGACTAAATACTGTATTTAATATATTAGAACAGTTTTAGTTTTCGTTTGAATATTATAAAAATAAAAAAAATGTATTTAGGCTATACCGGGAATGGAGATGTTAAATGATAACGGGAATCAAAGTAGTAAGTCAATGCCATTACAGGAACAGCATCCGGCAATGCATCATCATCATAATCATGCAGCTACTTCTAATTTACGGCGATATCCTACTATGCCACCATTAGATCCTGCGCAAATACAAATGTATCCTGCACCACCACCGATGTATGCTGCACAAAATGCGCCCTGTTACGCTTGTCTCACGTTACCCGTTGCCGGGGTACAAAATCGGTATTCAAGGTAAGAAGACCGGTAACACTTGTTCAAACAAACTGATCTAACTTAACGTTGAAACATTGCAGGTGCAATGCTCAACACGTATACTGTTTGACACAATTACAAGCCTTGAGGTTAGACCCCGAGAGTAGTAGGCATTGTTCTCAAAGTAGTAGTTCGGACAGTACCGGTAGTAGATCACCACCAGAAACACCTCCAGCAGCACCGTGGGTGAGTGGAAGCGAGAACAACGCGCCACCAGTTTCTGATCACCTTAGTTCCGTGCCGGTACATTCTACGAGTGCAGTGTCACACGCAACACCTCAACAGCCTATACAATCAGGACCGGAAAGACAACGTACCAGAAGAAATCAGACGCATGTTATGCGTCATAAAAATCAAATGGTGAACGGTGGTGGACCACCGAATCTTTCACAATGTGTTTCCTTCCCTGCACCACCGTCGCATTCGCAGGTCACGTATCTGCCGCATGGTCATTTCTCGGCTTTGAGACCGAGCAGTGGTATTTATTCGAACTTCTCGCATGGACCGTACACAAGGCCGGCTTATCCGACTACCTACCAACCAAACGGTGAAATGATGTACCAATATCCTGGACATCCATCATCAGGAGGTACGCCACCACCTCCTCCAAATGCAGCCGCAACACCAGTACAGGCGCCTTATATGCCACCTACTCCAGTTGTTACGTATGCACCTGCTGCCGTCCCACCAACGAAAATTTCGTGTTATAATTGTGGCAGTAGTAGTCACCTCGCAGTCGATTGTAAAGATCAAACTATGGAGGACCTTACTAAAAAAGGTAATTTCTTTTATTGGTTTTAATCATATGCTCTATTTATATTTCATATACAAAATATTAATATCAGATTTGATGAAAAATATATACATATATATCTATGTATTCTGATTTATATAATTAAGATATATAATTGTGTATATGCAGAATATCACAAAAATAATGTACAAGCTGAAAGCTGTGGATTCTGTAAGAAAAACAAATTGAAAACTCCTTTACTATTTTGCAATTTGTGTCTTCGTTTTCAAATTGTAAGCAATGTAAATAGTTGAGTAGCTGGTCAATACTATGCTGTCCTAGATCAGCTTCTAGAAAAAAAGGAGGAGAAAATGAAGACTGAGGTGAATGACCGTTTTGTGCCATTAAAGGACTAAGTATTGGAAGTGTGAGGATCTTCATAAGTTTTGAGAACAAGATTTCGAAGTTCTTGAACTTTCGAATTTGATTTTCCAATTTTCAGTTGTTCATAGCGTGACGCGAGGTTGTAAATTGCAAAATGATAAAAGAATTTCCAGTTTGCTCTGGTATGAAGAATCTACAGCTTTTACGTTGTACTTTATTATTGAAATGCTCAGTATATACATGATGTCCTATAGTACAACGTAATACAAGCGAAAAGGTAGTATATATTATTACATTAAATTGTCTCACTGATAGTTATGTTTACTTATTATTCCTAAATTGTATTTAATATTATGTAGTATAATAGTTAATTTGTTGTGGTCCAAATGTGCTTTCGGACACAAAAATGTTTCATTTTTTAAAATGAAATTAAGCGTTTTAATCTGTATAGATGTTTAATAATCAGTACTATATTAACTAAAATAGTACTAATAAAATAGAATAAATGGATCGCATATAAGGTTAACAGCTATTATGATGATTGTAAGAAATTAAGATCTTCATAAAATGTATACAATTTGTATTATCTCTTTCCTTTCACAAACACTAAGAAGAATTTCGACTTTCAGCTCAGTATCGTCTAGACTACAGCATAATGAAACAACCTGGAGAGTGCCTAAGTTCTGACAAGTGATCCCCTGCCATGGACCACTCAGCAGTTTATCGCCATCATCATTACCGTAATTACTGTTACCATCATTGTCATTATCATTGTCATTACCACTATCACCACGATTCCGCCACAGCAATACAATCTAACAAGGGAACATATCGAACCCGCACACACCGATTTTGATGAAATTTTTATGGGAGATAGTTCCCAGAAAAACATTTGATACACATTTTTTATTTATCGACAATCGTCCATATTGAAGGGGCGATAACAACCCTCAAACTTGAAAATTGAAAATATATTTTTTTAGAGTATTTCAAAAATTAAAGCATTTAGGGAAAGGATTCAGTCGTACAAAAATGATGAAGAGACGATCGTTTGCCAAAATGGTATATTGAAAATTTAAACTTTTTATATAATTTTTGTTGTTAATTTGTATAGGTACATGAACTAAAGCGGTTAACGCGAAGTAAAGGGATTATGTGTTATTGGAATATTTTTTGTCATGTAGTGACATTAGCAATAAGAATGAAATGAAAAATTCAGTTTCAGTATATTATCTGAAGAAATGATTTTTTGAGAAATAGCTGATTTAAAGTACAACGTCTTCCTACACGCTTTAGTTTTTGAGATATCCTAGGAAATGCGTTTTTAATCCTCAAGTTTGAGGGCTGTTATCACCCCTCCAATATGAACGATTTCCGCTAAACGGAAATATGTGTGAAATATTTTTCTGAGATCTATCTTTCGTACAAGTTCCATCAAAATCGGCGTGTGCGGGTTCTCGATATGTTCTTTTGTAAGGACCGTTCAAAAGATGACTGCTATCGCTCCTCGTGCAAGTTTTCGGTGATTTTTGTAGACATCCCTTATATTCAGGACGACGATTTTTTAACAGAGGATGTTTCGCGATTCACGGTACCAGGTATACTTTTTACAAGTTCTTATTTATGATAGTAATTATTCTTAACTATGATTGTAAAAAAGATTTCGCGTCGTGTACAAAGGATGAAAAGAAAAAATGCAAAAAAAGAACGAAGAGAAGCATTACACAGAATGCAATGTTCTTATCTCTAAGTTTTTAGAATACATTTTGAGAGGTTTGTGTTAGGTATTGATTCGCGTCTTTCCAACGATACCTATGGGCTACTTACCACCCCATCTCGTCCCGGTTTTTCCCTGTTTCTCTAGTAAACTAGCCATAAATGAAATGCAAAGAAAAAAAAAGAATACAATGCAATGTGTTCTAATTAGGTGAAACTACCACGTTTGACTATATTTATCATTCATACTTTTACTTCTACTAGTATGTCTACTACCACTATTACTACTATTACTATTAAAACTATTACTATTACTTCTATTATCGCTACACGACGTTTTTATGTATATATTTTCTCAATTCTTACATGCGCAACGCTTGAATGAGTGCAAATAAACAAAAAATGAAAAAAACACGGTGAGAAAGGAATACAAGTAGAAGAAAGTGAACAAGAATGAATGGATGTACATACATAATGCGATAAAGCGAGAAAGACAGAGAGAAAGAGAGTGAGAATGAATGATAGAACAACAAACCATAAGTGTTCGATCGTTTAGCTGCCTTTGCGCTCCTGTGTGTATAAAATTACAAAATATACGCTAACTCATCACTCGTTTATTAACTTATTAATAGTTAGGTAATTCTCATCCTATTTATACAGATAGTCATGCAATCACGTGCAACTGAAGCAATTTTATACGATTTTTATTGATCGCCCATCTTTTTTAAGTATAAGCAAACAAAAAAAAAATGCGTTACATGCGTTTAGAATCTTGTTAGCAGATAATGGAGGAAAAAATGAAAAGAAAAGAAAAAAAAAGAAGGAAAGAACAGTGTAACTTGAATTAAGCGTAAGCGTTTTAGACGTGAGTGGAGTGGCAATCTGCGTTGTACTCGTAAACAAGTTGCTACCTGCATTTAAACCGATTCTTAACTGAAATCAACACTGTTAGCGAGTGTTAAACTAATTCTATTAGAATCGCATAATTTGGCAGATATTTGTCTAGCTCCAATTAACTACGGTGGTTCGTAATTTTTAATTATAAAAGCTCTTATTACTGTGCATCAGATCTATGTGAGTTAGATTTTAGGTATCTAAACTAACGAGAATCGAAAGGTTATCTAAACAAGAGTGAGAAGAGAACGGATAGGTGTGACTTCGAGAAAAAAAAAACATGCATTTAAAAAAAGCTTCCTTTCAAATAGCTTCTGGGTATAAAAGAATTTCTCAGGTATTTCTTTTGGTTGGTAATGAATTTTCTTTTTGGCAGCTAGTCAGTAGCCACGATGAATAAATTTTGAGATTAATGTTTCCTTTTTTTTTTTTAGATGTAATGTTTCGCAAGGATGAAAGTTTGACTGTGGGAGAGGGGGCGTAAGTTTTCAGAGACTTGTGATTTTACTATTGTATTCGAATCATCTGACGTTGATAATTTTATTCTAACAATACTAACTCGCTATATTGATATTATTTTTTTATGAAATCGAAAGATATTTCCTACATGTTTTCTAAATAATATATTTAATCTTCTCAAAGCTCCAAAGAGATCCAAAAATTAATTATTTATCGATAAATTACTGAATTAATCGAAAGATTAAGGTAGTTGAAGAAACCATGGGTTTGATTATAAGTTAGTCAAACTTTTGTCAATTTCTTCGGGGAAATTCAATCGTCGCAATTTATAGAATCTGATTCGGTGTCGTGATATTTAGTCAAAAGTGCCATTTTTATCCAAATACCCAGTGTCTTCATGCCGGTCTATTAAGGAATATAAAAAAAAATGAACAAAAAGAAAAAGTTTGTCTTGCCGTTACCATTGTAATGATTGATCATTTTTGAAAACTACCTGAGAAAAGTTTTGAAGTGGCTGTGACCGACGAGAAGTTCGTGAAATTTCTATTGAATCTATAAACGTTGAACATCTTCAATTTCATCATTAGAAGTAACACTTTTCGTGGTAATAGGCTATTTCTTTAAACGATAGATTTCGTCCAAGTGGGATACACGGAAGTAACTTGATAAATTGTAATCTGTTGTTTGATAACTAGAAATCTATTTTGTAACAGTGATGGGCAACTCTGTTTGTGAAATAGTTTCAATTAAAAAGTTTGAAAATCTGAAATTTATATGTACATATTTCAGTTTTCAAATGATCAAATGTTTCAATTTATAAATTTTCAAATTTCCATGTTACCAAGTTTGTAAATTTTTAAATTGAAAAATTTGATATTTCTATGTGTCTGTATTAACATGTTCTTAAATTTTGCAGGACTTGATCTGTCCATCGCTGTTTTGTAACATGAAAAACAAAGGAGTCTGTAACGATCGAACTTTTCTGATAAAAGACTAATCTCGTATAATGGTAGAGTTTAAAATCTTACTCGTTTATAGAATTAATTTCAAATTGACTAATATACAGGGTATCCGTAAGAAGTTGTGGCCAAATCATTGTGTTAATACATTTAAATAGTCGAAAGGTTCATACGAAACGATGTCTAAAAAATACTGTTTAACACGTTGACAAGAATGAGGGTCTCATTTGACCCGTTCTACAATTTTAATTTAACACAGACGCTACTTATTTCATATAGATCTAACGTTCCTGATTTTCCGTATGAAATCATTTTTTATTCTACATATTTACAATAGACAATTGGTGTATAATTTAAGAAATAATATAATGCACAATCATCGTATAACGTACACTATTTTATAAAACGAAAGAACTTAATCTACGATGGATCAATTTCCAATTGACTACTGATAGCGAATGTGTAAACTAAATAAATGGATAAAGAAAATTTGTAGTAACACTAAAAGTTACGCTAATAGTACAAAATAGCAAATTGAAGTATCGAATGGAAAAATTGATATTCTGAGTACTCTGTATTGAAAATTATAAAAGTGTGTGAACCAGAATAATAGATTAAGGGACTTACAATAAACGAAAATATTATTTTTAACAAATTTATAAAGTAGATGTAAATGTGATTTTTATACAGCATAAAGAGGCAGTTAACATTATTTGTTGTATATAAAAGCTGAAATTTCCCAAGAAGTAGACACACAGTATTCGTGTATTAAGCTGATAGGCTCATATGAAAATTGTTCATCTGTTTGAATTTATTAATACGTACATCAATTTGGTCCCAAGTTCTACGAATATCTTGCATATTATTCGATTACTTTTCTAGATAATCGATCAATTTGTATGTAGTAGGAAAGTGCTCGAAGCTTGCCAAGCAGTAACGAATCATTGTTGACCAAACGATATCCTGTAGCCACGTGTACATAATCAGAAGCAATAGTAATTATTAGAACGAGTTTCTTTATTGCTGTTTACTAATCAGCTGTTGAAATGTTGATGATCATTGGTGTATCCTTAACGATCTTCGATTGTACTATTGGCAATAAGATGAAAAATCTTCTTCTTGTAACTATAAGCAATATTTCTTAGCATAACACTAATAAAACACGTTTTACAAATGAATGTTGTATAGTGTTGTAACGCTGTAAGCAGCAATAAAGGGAAATTTTTTGTACTTCCGTTATTGATTTGCAGTTGTACAGAAAATTGAAATCTCCAAGTACCGCATTAGCAATAAATATTCTATCGTTATTGCAGCGAATTGAACAGAAGGATTATAATCGTTATTATTGTACAAGTTATTAATAATTTTACTAATTGATGTAATTATTTGGAATGTGTTTCCTACAATTTTCTTCCCATCGAGGAACATTATACTTCTAATGTTAATCATTTTTATCAATTGCAATGTTATTGAGAAGCGTTGTATGGTGTGAAGACTCCTTTGTTTAACACGTTGACTGCCATCTTAAAAATGCATACACGTAAGATTAAAACTGATTATTTGTTAAGAATAATTGCTCTAAATCCAAGTTGCTACTCTATGTTAGAATGATGATAACGTTATGTAGAAGGTTTTCTTTTGTTTTCACCATTTAATTACATTAATTTAATTATATTAATTATATTTTAAAGGGCTATTGGTGATCCTGGTGGCAGTCACCGTGTTAATTTGAGTACAATCAGGTGCAGTTTAGGCTTCCTGTAGTTAAAGGAAAGGTTCTAGGTTTTCCTAGAATTTTTCTTGGAAGAAATTCAGCTCTACATTTCTTAAAAGATTTATCAATATTTAGGATCTGTTAAAGAAGGTTCTCTTTAACATTTCTCAAGATTTCTAGGTCCTCTTTAGGATCTCCCTAGAATCTTCAGAGGTTCTCCTTAGAATCCAAGGGTCTCTTTAGGATCTTTCAAATTTCTAATACCTCTCAAAGCATCTCCCAACAGAATTCTGAAGTTTCTCCCTAGAGTTTACCTAGAATTTCTCAGAAGATGTATCTAGAATCTGCCAAATTGTCCAGGTCCCAAAGTTCTTCCCAGGATTGCATCTAGCTAGAATCTCTAAAGATTCTCTGTATTCTTTCTGGAATTTCTCGAGTCTCCCTAGGATCTAGGGTTTCTAGGGTCTTCTTATTGTATACCTTTAACCGATAGAAGCCTGTATTGCACTTGAAGTACATTCGAGTACGCATTTAAAGTAATCAAGAAAGAGAAGGGAATGGATAAGAAAGTTTTGTTGTTGTTCAAGTTCGAGGAAAGTTCAAATGCTCTTGATCAAATCAGTATTATACCTAAACGAATCAAAAAGAAAAAGTCAAAGAACCATATCACTTGAACAGAAACTGTAGAACAGGAGCGTGAGAGATTAGTAGTAGTAATAATTATAACGAAATGATAATATTAATGTTAAGGTATAGTAATAATAGTAATATTAAATTAAAAAAAAATATATATATATATATATATATACATATATATAAATCTATATATTCGTAATAAAATAGAGATGTAAACTTTCTGGAAAGATCGAATCGTCCTTCGGGTAAAAGCCACTCATTGTTTTTCAATAATATCGACGATTGATAAAAATAAAAAAAAAATAAAAAATAAAAAAATCGAAAATGGACTCAGATGTTATGAAAAACACATCTCGGCGCGTGATCTCGATTCGTTGAATTATTTATTAGTTTCAGTGTCCAATCCCCGTTAGAATGGTCGATTGTTGATTGGTAAATTCGTGTATCATTAAGAGATGTCGTACGTTCACGTTCTTTTCTTCTTTCCTCCACCACCACTGTTCGTAACATCACTACGAAGCTAACAATAAATTCCAAAGTACAAGCAATTAACTATTCTTATACTACGAAAGGAACAAGTAACTGAAACGTTTTGAAGGTAAAAGAAAATGCTGTCCAGTCTCTTTTGGTACAAATATTATATTTTGCATCGTAACGAAGTTCAACGACTGTCTGAACGAAACTTTCTCGACATTTTACATCTCTAACGCTTGAACCGGCAGAATGAATTTTGTTCCAACGAAATAAATAAAAATGAAAAATATATATATAAAAAAAAAATGAAAAAAAAAAGAATGACGTACAAGCGAGAAAAAAGTGACAAAATGTAAGAACGCAAGAAAGTTAGAGTATATGTATCTTCTTCCTTTTTTCTTGTTTCCAAACGCGTTTGGACATACAGGGGTGTAATTGGGCAGCGATTAGGACTGTACAGAGAGAACGTTGATAGCGAAAACGAAGGGAAAGAAAGATTCATACGAAACACACACACACGTACACGTGCAGACGAAAAAGGCCGGATCGCGGATGATCACAGAGAACATTTATAGAAGATATCGTCGGCATAGTGACTTAAAAGCGCTTACAATTACGATTTATTATATACATTTTGCGGCGTTTCGCGAGCACGGCTCGCATTTACAATAAATGCATCACGTTTGCACGGGGCGACCGTCGATCTGGAAGTCTTGCCCGATATGAGACTCACGAATGACAATACGCGTTGGCCTAACTACGGAGGGACCAGGGTGGGCCTGGTTCAATAATCACTGGAACTCCCTTTGCGGTGTGAACCGTATAGGGAGTTGGAATGTTACAGATTTTACAATTTTCTAATTTTTAAGTTTTCGAATATTTATGTCGATTTCCAGATTTTCAAATTTTCAATTTCCTAATACTCAATTGGCGGTTCTCAAATTTATAAATTTACAGGTTCTTGAATTTTCAGATTTTTAATTCTTCTAACTTCTAAATTTCCCAGATTTCCCAGATTCTCAAATTTATCAGATTCACAAATTTTCCAAATGCACAAATTTCCTAAAATTCATAACTTTCTCAAATTCCCAAATTTCTCAAATTCTCGAATTTCCCAAATTTCTCAGATTCCCAAATTTTCCAGATTCCCACATTTCTCAAATCTTCCAAATTTCCCAAATTTTTCAAATTCCCAAATTTCTCAAATTTCCCAAATCCTTTAATTTCAAAATTTTGAAATCACACATCATCAAATTTTCAAACACTAATATCCAGATTTTTAATATATAAACTTTAACTAAATGTCTTTTACCAAATTTTTTATTTTTTACATTCCCAAATTTTAGAGTTTCTAAATCTCCAAATCATTGAATTACCAAAATCTCCAAACTTGTCAGTTTCTTTTTATTTCAGGTTTATAAATTTATGTATATTCCTAAATTTTCATGTTGTTAAATGTCCAAATTTTCATATCCCTAAGTTTGCAAATTTTTGACTTATAAATTTGTAAATTTCCTAATAGTGAAATTCTCAGATTTCTAAATCTTCAGTATCATTTATAAAATTCTAAATTTGTATATTTCTATTTCTAAATTTTGATTTCTGAATTTTTATATTTCTGTTTTCTTAGTGTTGCAATATTTAAATTTTCAGTTGTTAAGTTTTGTTGGTTAACTAATTTAAAAAGTTTCCACATTACCAAATTGCTAAACCCTCATATCATCAAATTGTTAAATCCTCATATCATTAAGTTGTTTGAATCCTCATATCACCAAATTGTTTGAATCCTCATATCACTAAATTGCTAAACCCTCATATCACCAAATTGCTAAATCCTCATATCCCCAAATTCAAAAATTTCCGATTCCTCAAACTATCGAATATTCAAACCACAAACTTCCAAATCACCAAACACCCAATCTTCTCAATCACCTCGAAATTTCCAAACCTACCAAACTTTCCATTAATCATTTGGTCGCATCCCTCCAACCGCCATTAAACCCGGGCCCACCCCAGACAAAAATTCTGGTTACGCCAAAGGCAATACGCGCTTTGAACAAATAAAATCCTCAAAAAAAAAAAGCAAAAAAAAGCAAAAACCCGAACTACAGACCTGACAACTCGATACACTGCGCGGTTTCCGATACTCGCCATTCGAGAGACCGAAAAACGAAGAAATCGATGACGAACCAATTGTCGAAGAAGCGTGTTGTCGAAGCATCGAAAAAGAAAAACAAAAAAAAAATGGTGGTCAGTGTATGAGTGTAATCACGATTATCCAAGTAAGAATAGAGAAAAAGCATACGCATAAATAAAAGTGAAAATCGTAAAAGGGAAGAGTTTTTAGCAAGCATTTCGCGCGAAACGAGTTGTTACTCGTTCGTTGTTTGTAGACGGTCGCTCGTGTGAGAAGATCGGATCTTTCGACACGATGACGAAAATAAATCGTGGTACGGCACTGTGTAAAAAGAAACGGGGACAAGTGTGGAACGAGAGCGAGAGAGCAAGAAGGAGAGAGAGAGAGGAAGAGCGAAAGAGAGAGAGAGTATGAGAAATAAATACGAAAACGAAAAAAAATCTGTACGAAAGAGTTGTGCCACTTTACGTCATGTACATAAAGAATTCGGTGCGAATGAGGAAGCACGTGTGGTTCACGGAAGCGCGTATGTGACGAAGCGTGTTAGAGGAAATAAAAGATAGATTTACATACAAATATGTGATGTGTATATACATGCTATATATATGCATATATATATGTGTATATATATATACATACATATGTATATATATGTGTGTGTATGTATGTATGTATATATGGAAATATTGAGATATATTTGTAAATTCTGTTATCTGAATGCATTATAAATATTTTAACCTCCTGTAATGAAATATTTAATAAAAAACGTTACCAACCAATCCGTCTACACGTTAACGAAATATGTACTTTCTTTTGTGTGTGATATAGTACAAAAAAAGGGACTGCGTAAGGAAATTATACTTTACTTCGAGTGATCACTTTGATATGGTGGCTATTTTCTTTTATTTATGTGCTGATATACAGGGTGTAAACGGTACCGTGGAGGTACGGGGATTTTCGTGGAGAATTTAGTCCTCAGATTTATTGGTGTAATAGGATTTTTCTTTGGGTCAGATTCCTTAGTTTTATTAATGGTGATTGAATAGTGTGACTCTGTTTCGTGATTTGGGGATTTTGGAGTTGGGGGATTTGAGAATTTTTTTATTTGAAAGCTTCAGGATTGCAGAATTGGGAATTTAAGAATTTGATGATGTAGGAATTTAAAGTTTAAGAAATTTGAAAATTTTAAAATTAAATTTTTGGAGGTGCAAGATTAAGAAATTTAGAATTTTTGCTGTTTCAAAATTTGGTAATTTAGGGTCTGGAAATTTCAAAACTGGGGAATTTGAAAATTTTCAAATTTATGATTTGGAAACTTGTGAATTTGAAAATTTGAGAATTTGGAAATTTGAGGATTTAGAAATTTAAGAATTTGAGAGTGAGAATTTGGAAATATGAGGATTTGAAATTTGGAGAATTTACAAAATTGGGAATTTGGAAATTTGAGGGTTTGCAAACTTGTGAATTTGCAAATTTGAGAATGTACAAATTTGAGAATTTGGAAATTTAAGAATTTGAAAATTTGAGGATTTGAAAATTTAAGAATTTGAGAGTTTGAGAATTTGGAAATTTGAGAATTTAGAAATTTGAGTATTTTAAATTTCAGAATCTGGAAATCAGATATTGGAAAATTAAAAGAATTAAAAATCTGAAAATTTGCAATTTTATAATCTAGAATCTTGAGAATTTCAGAATTGAATAATTTGTAAATTAAAAAATTTGCAATTAGCAGTAAATGTCATATCTGTACCCATAATATTTTTATTATTACAATGTCAAATTTGTAACATTTTAACACAGGGCCGTATCAAGATTTCTTGTGCCCCGTCTTTCAAATCAGGTCTTATTAAAAATCATAAAAATCTCAAGATTGTTAAAATCTCAACATCTATATGCAATAATGTAAATCTCTCAAGAAAGCTATTAGCTATTTGTATCTCAACAAAGCTGTTACATTTTCATAACACATCCGATATATTTCTATCCCAACATTTAGTGCAATTTTGGATTACTTTAAGATAGCGTACAAAATCCCATTAACTCATTTGTTGATATAAATGTGGGATTTAGAACGGGCTTATTGTGAAAAGTGGGGCACGGAGCTGTAGCTCCTCTAATATCATCAGTCACATTTTACACGACACCCTGTATATTAGAACGTGTACAGAACGTAACGATGCAATTTAGTATTTTATTAAACATGTATCATCGGTACATATTATCGGGATATAAATTGAAGTTCAATTATTAGATACAGTGAAGTTATGTTGTTTTGAAAGGATGCGTTGAAGTACAAAGTGTTATTTTATAGATATAATATATGTCTCTCGAAACTTTGATATAGTGTTCATAAATAGGGGTGGTTTTACCGAAAGGAGAGGTTTCAAAGAGCTGATAATTTTTTTAGAAATTAAATAAGAAAGTACAGTACGTTATATCTGCATTGTACCCTGTAGATAAGAGTTACGATTAATTTGTAATATTAAGAATTAAATTAAAGTAAATAAGTTGAATGTATTTTTCGATGTGGTTAAGAACGAATTAATGAAATATTCCGTACGATAATCAATAAATAATGTATATATAATTTTGACTTCTTTTTTATAACCTCTAATAGCAGAAGATTTATTAGCAGGAAGATAATTGTCAGATTTGTTATTAATTATGGCACTGAAGTATCGGGGATGATAGATAAGTGCGGTGATCGTGTCAATATATTGCCAATCAATTTTCATTAGTGGAAATATCGGAGTTAAACATTTTGAGCGCGATCGATCCTCAGGACTTCCGTTATGTAAGAGTGAGCATGTATGGTAAACTAAGCGACACAGATACCGCATTATGGTTTCACATAGAATTCATTTTTACACTTGAGAACGAAAAATTAATAAAATTTACAAGTCCATAATATTTGACAAATTAAAAAAATTCTAATATCCGAGAAATTATTCACATTTTTAATTTTTTAAATTTCCAAATTTTCTAATTTTCTCATTTTGGAATTTCCAAATTTCTAAACCTACAGATTTCCAAATTTTCATCTCTTTAGTTACCAGATTTTTACACTGTCAGGCCCTCAACTTCAAACTTTTCAAATTTCAATTTGCATCTTCTCAATTATCAAGTTTCTAAATTGCAAAATTTTCAAGCCCTCAATTGTACAATTTTTTAATTTCTAATTTTTCGAATTTCAATTTGCATTTTCTGTATTACCAAATTTCTAAATTATTAGATTTCCTAGTCTTGATCTTCAAAATTTCCAAATTTCTAATCTTTTAAATTTTATTTTGTATATCTTCAATTACCAAATTTCTAAATTGTCAAGCTTCCAAGTGCTCAACTTCAAAACTATACAATTTTTAACTTTTAAAATTTCAATTTGTATATCTTCAATTACCAAATTTCTAAATTGTCAAGCTTCCAAGTCCTCATTTTCAAAATGTTCAAATTTTTAATTTTCTAAATTTCAATTTGTATATCTTCAATTACCAAATTTCTAAATTGTCAAGCTTCCAAGTCCTCATTTTCAAAATGTTCAAATTTTTAATTTTCTAAATTTCAATTTGTATATCTTCAATTACCAAATTTCTAAATTATCAAACATCCAAGTCCTCATCTTCAAAACGTTCAAATATCTAATCCTCCAAATTTCAGTTTGTATATCTTTAATTACCAAGTTCCTAAATTGACAAACTTCCAAATCCTCGACTTAAAAATTTCTAAGTTTAAAAATTTTTTAATTCATAAGTTTTCATTCAAATTCCCAAATTTGTGAATCTCCAAATGTTCCCACAATTTTATCATTTCTCATAAAGAAGATATTTCCACCAATCTAATGCCTAACATTAAATACAAAGTAGAAATCAATAAATTTGTCTATCAAACCAATCTCAATTACCCACACATACATTTCAGTCGATCGATCGGTATACAAACTTATATCCACACATTTGTAATTCTGTGTGTTTAAAAATCATTCAGATTCTCATATAAATGTGTCATAATAAGTAACCCGCTTCAGCGATAACAGAACTCGGCGTGGTATCCATAATGCTTTATCGACATTTCTACGGATGTGGTGCGATGTTTACGAGGAAGTATCTTAACGTATAATTATACGAAACCTACCTCCACGTGATAGACACGACTACTTTGTTTCATAATTACACGTACTTAATTTTTTTCCCACCGTCCTTCGCTTTTATTTCCATTCATTATTACAAATGCATACGATCAATACCGTCGGTGTATTTCTAGTTCTAACCGCAAGTTTCGAATCTTAGGTGCATTCCCGGATTGCGGTAGAAAACGAGACTACGATCGCTGCAACATTATTAAAGCATCGAGCTAAAGTATATATCATCGAGTGTGAAAATCGTTTCGGCTGTCCTTGAAGCAAAATTTATCCCTCGAACAATTATCCCGAGTACGTTCATGTTTGCATAAGTACACCAGCTCGTTCCGGTAGGTTCGGGCAATTCTGAAAACTGTATGAATTTCGCTGCCAAAGTAATTATATAACAGACTGCGATATACAACGTTGACATTAACCCTGTATTTCGGTTCTGGGTGTCTGTTCGTCGAGAATAACCGAACGGTATCTACGGTCCGATGTTCGAAGAATGTTCGAGTTTTCTACTGTGTTCTCTCGAAAAGACTGCCTGGAAGAATACGCACGAGGACGCGGTTTTGCGCGTATCGCGAAACGATAACGACAGAGATCGCGCTACAACAGGAACGGCAGGAAGCTGTATGAAAAGCCCTCGTAACCGTCTGGTCATTCTCTCTTGGGATTCCGTGGCAGTCGGACGCGTTTCGAAAGCTTCGACCTCGTCTTCACCCTATTACTCTCTTTCTCCTCGCATTTTCCCTGCTACCCACACACGTACTTCTACACCCTTCCGCGAGACAGTAATTCCTCGTCTGTCTCCGCTTACCCAGTTCGAAGGGAAGTAGGTGGGTTCTCCGTTGGAGGATCGCGTTCGGCCGTGTATCTATCGCGCGATTCGCGTAAGCTCCGTCGCGAGGAGTCGCCGTGTCACGCAGCGGGGTCGATCGAATCGTCGTACGAGCAACGAGGAGGTGGTAAAAACGCGAGGTGGAGCGAAAAGGATCGGGCGAGCCGGCCGCCATCGCTGCGAGCCAGTGCCACCTGGTCGCGAGTCACCGAAAGAGGCGTACGGGGGGAGGGCGCGAAGGGGGTCTAAGGGGGGTGCGTATTGACGCGACTGCGCGATTTCGGTGACGCGTTGGAAAAGGGTTGCGATCTCCGCGACGGTGGGGAGCCCCCGTGTGTTGAACAGAGAGAAAACGGCGAAGAGAGGGAACGTTCGCGAGGAGGGGACGGCCTGAAAAGTTCGGGCCAGGCTCGGTTCGATCGCTCAATATTCATCCCTTGGCCGGACGAGAGCGCCCGAGAACAGCGGCTCCAGACGAGGGCACGAATCGACCCTTCCTTCCTTTGCGTCCTCGCCCGCGGAGCTGCTCGATCGCGGCACCGTTCCGTTCCATTCCGTCAGAGGACGAACAAGATCAGCGGCAGAAAGCGGCGGACAAGCCTCGACCAGGGATATTCGTACGTCGTCGTTCGTGGTGATACGCGGGATCGTTCTATCTGTCCATCGTTCGAACCATCCCAATGGAGGGCAAGAAGGAACAGTATTACACACCGCCGCCGAAGCTCGGCAAATGGGAAGGCTTCAGGGTTTTTCTATGGAACTCCGAGACAGGACAGTTCCTGGGACGTACAGGAGCTAGTTGGGGTAAGTCCCGAGAAAATATACCTAATCTCCGACTAAAGTCATGGCCGTTGCTTGCAAATCCTTTTCCCTTACTACACTCCTCAGTTCCTCGTATAGAAGTTCTAATAGATTCGAATAGAAGTTCTAACGGATTTACGTAGTAGTTAGATAAGGTTATTGTCCCGAAATCCGAGGGTACCTTTAAGTGACCTCTGGCTATGCGCGAGTCTCGAAATTAACCGCTTCTCGATTCGGAATAAAACGTTTGCTCGGAATAAAACGCTTCGATCGATGATTTTTCGTGGATATTCCTGTAAAGCATGTCACGAACGTACCTCGAATATCCGATTGACATTTAATGGTAACCCCATCGTTTCCTGACGTAGAGCGTCGCAATGTACACGCGCACTGCAGCTCGCTGGCTATATATCGTGCATGAAGAGCTTTCGTGCTGCATTCAAATGAGTAAAGACGTTCTGATCGTGGTTTAATCGATTGCTCTGTAACGGTGATACAAAATGATACCCGCGTTTACCCTTTCTGTTAGAAAGCTGTTCCATTTTTTTTTTATTCAACGAACATCTTATATGTTACCAGTAGGAACTTTATAGCAAACATTTCGTTTTATCTGACGTCCCGTATCCTGTTTCGATAACGCTGATTTTTTTCGTTTCTCTTTTAATTTCTTTGTCGTGCAACTTGAAATTTCAAGGTTTTTGGTCGGGTGTTGAAAAAATAGGCGGAGGGGCGGTAACCCTTGCGGTTTCCATTGCGAATCTACTGTTCCATATTTTTGTTTGATACAGTATTATCTAGTAGCAAAGAGTGAAATAAGATTAAATTTATTCGATCGAGTAATTCTGAAGTGAATTTAATAATTTATTTTAAAGTTTGAAGATTTGGTGAATAAATTCTGATGAGGGATGGTTTTTATTGACTTGTATAATAATTTGCTGTAATCATTTTATAGTCAGTGGTTAATGACGTCTGCAAACAAATACTAGCTACTCCATACCGTAATACTAGCTATACTAGCGTCTGTTATGTAATACAATTGCGGAGAAGTTAGATCGATAGAGATCTATTGTTCAGTAGTACAATATTGTCACTATAATACACAATGACAATTTTACTGCCAATCAACTGCATTATTGATTATAAATGAAAATTAATTAGAAAAATACTCCTCAATTTTCAGACTTTTTATAACAGTTGCAAACAAATTTTATCCAATGACAGTACCTGTAAATAACAACGAATAGTTTGTAAAATAGTATCGCTGCACAAAGAGACTAATTCTCGCTTCACAATTGCAACATCGATCTGTAATACAATTATTGCACAGATCACTCAGATCGCTATTCATTTGCAATTTTAAAGTTGTACAAAATATCTTTTCGGAAATTCATTTTCCAAAACAGTTAGTTGATTCTTTGTTTCAAAAAATATTTTTTATTTCGTACTTTAAACAAATCGATTATTTTTTAGTACAGACAAATGGAATTGGTATTTTAGTTTGAACAAATCGAATATTTTTTAGTTCGAAACAAATTTTTTATTTCAAACAAATTTTTTCTCGAGCAGTTCACTCGCGTATTTACAATAATTTCAGAATATCCACTTCGGAAGGTTGATGTCGGAAGTGTGACTTCAGTGTGAAATTCTTTGTAGATCAGGTTTCATTATCAAGAGCAAACACAAGCTCCTCCAACTCGCTTATCAACGTAGACACAAATTTCGAGAAAATCTGTAAACTGGTTGACGCACAGCGAACAATTGACAATAATTTAGTGGAAGTTATTAACAAAGCAATTCGCTCGAGTTAACGTGTCGGTTGTATGCTTAAAGTAGCTTATGTATTCGCCTTTATAAGCTACATTCCTCCTCGGTTCTGCCGTCTTTTTCCCCTCTTCTTCTCTTGAGGTTGATCGACTTCCACCAAAATCAATACAGTCCAACGGTCTTGCCATTCTGTGGAAATGGCTTGCTCTGATTTTATGCGGTTTACTGCTTAAATATTTCAATTCGTGAACGAGTCGAATCGTTATGATCTTTTCGGTAATTTATATCACATTTTGTTCTGTTAGTTTAAACTGCGCTCCCTCTTTTTTCCGCGTACCTCGAAGGGTAAACAATGATCTGTTTCTTTCAGATACACTTCCTGTTATCTTTTAACGTGCGAGGTGAACTGTTAGTATTATGATTCGGGAAATGGAAGATGTTACATACATTTCAGTGATCGAATATTTGATTGCATGGGAACAGAATCATGAATTATTAGGTTTTGTTTTCTATATATAAATTTTTAGGTGAGAATTGTTATAGATTGAAATAGTTTACTGAATTATAAAATAAAATTATCTCCTTCTGTTACTATCTCTTATCAGATAAATCGCTGACATTCTTGTAACTAGAAATGCAATATTTATTTTGTGGTTTGGTAACGGTGTTATGTAACAGTTTATATTTCATTCGAACTTAATCAGTTTAAAAGTGATTAAAAATGAGTCGAACTGAAAATTTCTAGAAAATCGGCTCTGAAAATCTGTTCGGTACACTCCACTGACAATGAGTCTCAACCCCATGGAGTTCAATTTGATGGATTGTCTTTGTTCTAATTTTGTAGATCGCCTTTGTTCCCAACGTAATGAATATTTTAGTAAAAGTTCTTAATATTTTAATGTTAATATTTCAGTAAAAGTTCTCAATATTTCCATAGCGATTTATAACGAGGGAATAAGATAAAGGAAACTTACTATTCAGGAATTTTATTAATTCAAGAATTGTTACAAATTATCATAATTTTATACAATTACATAATTTTACTGATTTCTATGTTTGTTTTATAAAATGTTTTGCAATTCTATCAAATTGTAATTATAATTGTTCAATATTCGGTATATCACCATCTTGATATATATAACTATATAATTCAAAATACAGTGATAGATCTGAATTGTTTACTGGTAATTTTATTGTAGATTACTACTTCTCAAAGATCTCTTATAACTTTAGTAAAGATCAACGGAGCTCCATCTTGTTGAAAAATCGAAAATCGTATCGCATCACAAAATCCAAAAACACCCAAAAATTACAGTAATACTTTCTGCAACAAATGTAAATACGTTCCTTAAAATATTAGAAAAGAAATAATCTCCCATAATTTGCTCTTCTATTCCTAAACATTACTCTTCTAAATATTCCTAAAAATTCACATTTTTAATCTTGAAAATTACTTATATTGAAAATTACAAAATTTCACTTCTACATTTCCAATTTTTACTTTAATGAAAATTTTCCGACTTATCCATCAATGCGAGTTGACGAGTGTTAAACATTCATTTCTCCTGAATTTTGCAGGAATTTTCCCATAAAAATGTTAAAAGTTTGTTGTACGAAACAGTGGTTGTTCCATTCACGAAATTGCGATTTATAGGTCCTTGTATTTTACAAACGTGGCAATGTTGCAGTTTACTTTTAAATAGTATGCTAGTATATCTATTGGCATTGTGGAAGTCTTCTCGTTACGTCCTGCAAAACTTGCGCACTCGTGTTAATTCAACAATGGCGACCTCCGTGTCGAAGTGGTTCGAAACAAACGTCTTTCTGCTCTTTATTTAACAACATTCACATCATCAGTTTAAAACCATGGATCACATTTATTTTATAAAATAACATTTAATGAAATTAACCCGTATGTAATAAATTATGAAATTGAAGTGCTATCTTATATTACTTTCTAGGAACCTATACTTATCATGGTTAAAAACCTAATCAAACTTATTTCAAAGTATGGTTAATAAATCACATTCTACCACACACAATTCATAATCAGTGGACATGTTTTGAATTCATACTAAATTTCGAAATAATAGTAATGACTTCGGATAAAGCGTGGTACACCCTTAGGTTATGTAACAGTTCCATTTCTTTTTTATTTAAAGGCATATTTAACCATTAAAATTTAGAATTTTATAAGAGTAATTTTTTATAGAATTCCATAGAATGTTATATATAAAAATACTGTTAGATATAGTATTAAGTATTGTTAGAAATATTATGAGAAATAATATTTCTTTTTCAAAAAATAATTAAAAATAATTTTAGTACTATCAAAAATATTATTTCTTTTTAATATTATTGAAAATAATTCTAATAGTATTATACATAGGAATACTATTAGAACTAGTATTAAATACTGTTAGAAATACTATGAAAAATAGTATTAAATACTACTACAAATACTATAAGAAATAGTATTTTTTTCTAATACTACTAAAAACAGTATTTCTTTTTCATACTATTAAAAATAGTTCTAACACTATTTCTCATAGTATTATATACAAAATAAATTCTCTATATAGTACTATACACAGAAATACTATTAGAAATACCATTTCGTTTCAATACAATTAAAAATACGTCCAATACTCTCATAAATAACACTACACACAAAAATACGATTAAAAATATTACTTCCACGCAAAAGTGTCACAAGTATGTCACCATGCAAAATAAAAATCCTCGAAGAAAAACGGTAAATATCTAATTGCAAATACATCGAAATATTCGTATTTTTTAAAAAGAAACCAGTGAATAGATTTGATTTTACTTTCATCGTTGCTGTAGTAACGTAACATTTTCACGGTTTTTTTGAGATATCGATCACCCCGTATGCGGAACGCGGCGGCGCCACAAACTTAGAAGCCACTACGGTTCTTTCATGAAGTAGGTCATTGATATTGTTGCACATAAGTTCAAATCTCTGTGTCACACTTTGTATCTACCTCTACTATTTTTATCTCGACTATTGACAAATACCCCTCTCCTTACGATATCCTATTTTCGATTTTGAATGAACATTTGCTTCTTCTGGAATCGAGAAATACTCTCCTATCTGCATTGCGTTTGCAATCTTTTACAATAACGTAAGATATTTTTAACGAACACATTTCACTCATAAAATTTTCCATACAATTTTTAAGCTTCAATAAAAATTCATGGACCTCGATAACAATTCATGAACCTTCATACAAAATTTATGGACTTGTTAATAATTTATGAAAACAATTTTTAAACCACGATAGATGTTTAGTGAATAGCTACATGGTTGAAGTAATTTTTAAGAGTTTCGTGGAGGAATATTGAATTACTGGTCGAATTGTTGATCTTAACTCGTAGTTCGTATCTTAACTTTTAATTCGATTCTTCACTTTTTGAAAAGTTGCAGCCCTTCAACTTTATAATTTGTAAGAAACTTCGAAGTAAATCTCTGTTGCTTAAATAAATAGGTTGAAGCTATAATACTCCAAACTTTTGTTTCACTTACTTTATTTAGTAATATGAGTGTTGAAAGAATAAGATGTTGATTTGGATAAAAGTAGAAATATTATGCTATGTATTCAAACATTGAAATATATTCGGGGATTTTATGTATTCTGCGATGATAAAGTGAGGGTTTGAGAAAGTGTGTTTAAAAGAACTGTACCTGAAATAATACATGAAACAATCAGATTTGCGAACGAGGGTAAGAAAAATAGTTGCGTTAGAACGCGGCGTATTCTCACAATGCGGATATTTATACAAGGATCAATAACCCACCGTATTTTCCTTGAGAACATTACTTCAGTCTTATTCACCGATATTTTGCTTTATTTGAATTACTTTATTCTGTAAATACAGAATAACATGTAAAACCACCCTTAATTAAAATAGAATTTAATTTTCTTTAAATTTAATTCATAGTTTGAGATGTAGCTTACAGTGACATTAATTTATTCATTGGTAACTAATTTGTTATGATATACATTTTTCAGTTTTTACATTTTTTCATTTAGAAATTTGGAATAATGGAATTTTTTAATTTTCTGAATTTTTCAATTTTTAAATTTTCTGACTTCATTTGCAAATTTCTCTATTCTCTGACTTCCTCATTTGCAAATTTCTCAATTCTCTGATTTCCTCATTTTCAAATTTCTCAATTTTTGAATTTTTACATTTTTTAATTTTTTAATTCAATAGTCGTCAAAATCTCAACTTCCCAAATTTAAAAAATTTTTAAATCCGCAAGTTCTCATATCTCTAAATTCTCACACCCCCAAATTTTCACATTCCCAAATTCTCACATTCTCAAATTCTCACATCACCAATTTCTCACATCCCCAATTTCTCACATCCTTAAGTTTTCATATCTCCAAATTCTCACACCCCCAATTTCTCAAATTACCAAATTCTAACATCCCCAATTTCTCACATTACCAAATTCTAACACCCCCAAATTCTCACATCCTTAAGTTTTCATATCTCCAAATTCTCACATTACCAAATTCTAACACCCCCAAATTCTCACATCCCCAAGTTCTCATACCCCATAATTCTCACATCCCCAAATTCTCACATCCCCAATTTCTCACATCCCCAATTTCTCACATCCCCAAATTCTCAAATCCCTGAACTTCCTAATTTCCAAAATTCCCAAATGAAATTTACATCACCGACCTTTCAACACTAAAAATTTTCTTCACGATTCATAGTCATCACTTCATTACCAATAACTAAATAGTAACTATTCGCTCATAATAATTCTCTCATCATACTGCAAAGAACTAAATATATATCATAGGAAGTCACTCTGCAACCTTGTTGAAGTCAGGTGTTGCAACCAAACCTAATATACTATAATTTCTTCAAGAGTGTTTGGTGTTGTGCCAAAGAGAACTTCGGAGGAAAACACATTTTCTAAATCAGACATTCTTTATGCCACTAGTGTTATAAATAGAAATATTAAGTAGGTGGTTTCTAAATATACGAAATTGTGTCGTCGATTGAAGGTCTCTTTATTTATCAAAGTAAAGAAATCACTGCGTTTTCTGTCTTTGTACGTATACGTATTGCAACACACTATTTTATGATAGGACGCACAACCATGAACTTGTTGGCGAGAATATCAGATATATTTAATAAAAAGTTGTGGAATATTATCAGTGGAAAGGGCAAATGTTAGAAGACGTTTTTTAAGCAAACGTTTTATATCTAAACGCTTTATCGTTCGAATTATTGAATAGATATTTTTGTACGTCTATGGAGAAGACGGTTCAGAATCATGGAGGATTAGAAGAATTTATTATGGTTCGAATGATGTAATACAATTCTTTATGCCATTCTCAAATTGTAAAATTGTAACATTTCCAAATTCTCACATCCCCAAATTTTCAAATTCTCAAATCCTCAAAATCTCAAATACCTATACTCTTAAATCTCTAAATTCTTGAATTCTAAAATTCTAACATCTCCAAATTCTCACATCTACAAATTCTCACATTACTAAATTCTAACATCCCCAATTTCTCACATCACCAAATTCTCACATCCCCAATTTCTCACATCACCAAATTCTCACATTACTAAATTCTAACATCCCCAATTTCTCACATCACCAAATTCTCACATCTCCAATTTCTCAAATCCCCAAAATCTCAAATACCTGTACTCTTAAATCTCCAAATTCTTGAATTCTAAAATTTTAACATCCCCAAATTCTCACATCCCCAAATTCTCACATCCCCAATTTCTCACATCACCAAATTCTTACATCCCCAAACTCTCACATCCCCAAATTTTCAAATCCCTAAATTTCCTAATTTCTGATATTTCCAAATGAAATTTACACCACTCTCAACAGTGAAATTTTTCTTCAAGATTCATAGTCATCAATTCAGTATTGTTTCAGAATTGTTGAATATATATTTTTCTTTAACAACAGAATTGTATGCAATCGTAATTACCGAAAGCCCCTAGCTTCTAAACATTTTTTAATAGTACCACCATCGTCACAATTATGTTACCTAACTTATTCAAATCGTTCGTTACCTAATAACATAGACATATAGAATACCTATAACTTTAACAATAAGTTATAACACAAATTTAATAAAATTAAGAGTTACGTACGACGCAATTATAATTGTTCTTCATTTGTGCTGATAAATAACGTTGAATGATAGTGTAATATCTAAAATAACATGATTCGGCTTAGTATCATGTGGTAGGTCAGCGGGCATGTGTAATATAGATAATAAAAATCTGAAAAATTGTAGAACGCAATTTCGTATACATATACAATGGATTTAGAATAAAATTCTCTTCATTTTTTGTCTTTATGCAAATTTGAATAAATTGTAAGATTATGAAAAATTTGTTTGTTATGAATAACATTTTGCCCAATTTGTTAACATACTGTTGTTATACACAAAAAACCATACAACTTCCCTATTAGAAATTTTAATGTATCTCCTATGGTTTTCGAGATAGCACAAGGGGGTTGAAATTTTAAGGGTTGGTTTCATCCCTTAAAATCGCTCAACCGATAAAAAAATATGTATCTCCTATTTTTGCCTGCTTAATAAATGTACGAAGTTACATTAGATATAATAACGTTATCAATTTTTAATTAATTTTGTAGAAATTTATAGTTATTATTTTGCAAACTCATTTTTTATTACTCTATCAATTCTTAATTCACGTGTATGAATTTTGTATAAATTCTTGGTCCTTACTCAGAAAACTCATTTGTTATGATTACTCTATCAATTTTTAATTTATATGAATTTTGTATAAATTCTTGGTCCTTACTCAGCAAACTCATTTGTTATGATTACTCCATCAATTTTTAATTTATATGAATTTTGTATAAATTCTTGGTCCTTACTCAGTAAACTCACTATCACACAACGACTTTATCAATTTTTAATTTTCACGTTTGAATTCTGTAAAAATTCATGGTTTCTCTTTAATCAGTTCACAAAAAAGATAAATATTCAATCATCAAATGTAAGCAAAGTTGGACTTCAAAAGAAAATCAGGTATTTAGTAGATGTTTCATTGATTAAATGGCCGGGTGTGATGCAGTAAAAGCGAATGGTGTGATTCTTCGAGGATAGATTGCTCCAAGTGTACATATTCATCAACGATTCTTATAGTAAACGAGCTACATTGCTTACTCAATATCAATTCAGGCCAATTAGGCTGGCGATCATAATTGTCTCGATGTTCTTCACTTCGGTTGCTGTGTATATCTGTGGAAGACATTGTTGCGATAAGACAAGTGCTGTTAAATGATTTAGATTTCGTCACTGGTTTATGTATGTCTAGTTATTTTTAGATTTCACGTGTACTTCTATGTTTTTTTTATTTTTGGATAGCCATGTTTCAAAATTTTATTAGTTATTGATATCTGCATTGACAGATTTCAATTCCCTAGATTATTATACCTCTAGAATTCTATATTTTCTAATTTTAATATTCTGAGATATTCGTCAAATTTGTATATTTTCAGATTTTTACATCTTTAGATTCCTATGTCACTAGATTTCGATGTCTCTCTAGATTTCTACATTCTTCGATTTTTATATCTCTCTAAATTTCAGTATCCTTAAATTTCTATATTTCCAAACTTCGATATGTCCAAATTTTTTATGACCCTACATTTCTATAATCCTAAATCTCCATATCCCTAGATTCTCTATATCTCTATATACGTCCTTATATTCCTAGATGTCTACATATATTTTATTCTAATAATTCTAAAACGTTAGTCCTACATTAATTTATAGAAAATGAATTATTCAAAAATTTGTACTTGAACTATAATCTTGTATAATCATACAAAATCAATTTACCTTTACAAACCTTTATAATATTTTATAAAATTGCTATTGAATTGCATAAAATTAACTTTACACATGTAAATATACTGTTATAAAAATTAATCATACACGATTTGCAAGAACTAAGAATTTTAATAACAATTAATTTAGTACCTTAACGAAAAACGTTTCTTAATTTCATAAAATTGAATAAGCTTCCTCTTAATGTAGTACAATCAAATCGAATTACATTGTACTTTAAAAGAAGAATAAAAAATGTCCTTAGAATAATAAATTTAAGTAGGTAATTTTTTCAACAGTTTCCCAAACGTAATATAAAATTGACAAATTGTTGTTCACTGATTGCAGGCAAGATTTTGTTATTCTACGTTATTTTTTACGCTGTACTGGCCGGTTTCTTCGGAGCGATGTTGACCGTTTTTTACCAGACGTTAGACCCGAACGAACCAAAATGGCAGCTGGACAATTCCCTCATCGGTAGCAACCCTGGACTTGGTTTTAGGCCTATGCCACCATCAAGCAACGTTGAAAGTACCTTGATTTGGTACAAAGCCAGCGACGAGGGAAATTTCTTACATTGGACCAGAGAATTGGACGCGTTCCTCGAAGGTATTTAACTCTTAACATTGAACTTCAATATCAGGTCCACAAACTTCATGGAACCCGGTGCTAAAATTACTGACCACTGACAAATATACTCAGATTTATTCAAGTTTATTATTACTAAATTTATAAATGTATGAGTACATAATTCCAAATTAGAAATAAGGTATTTAGCTTTTAATATCGAACTTCAATATCAGGTCCACAAACTTCATGGAACCCGGTGCTAAAATTACTGACCACTGACAAATATACTCAAATTTATTCAAGTTGTACTATTAACTCTAAATCTACGTATAGTGCACACATAACTCGAAATTAAAAATAAAATAATGAAATACATGAACAAACACAGGATGAAATATAAATTTTCTTTATCTCGGAAAATACGATTTCAATAGAAGAACCTTTATGAATTTAAAAAAGAAAGCTTGTGAATGGGTCAAATGATCCGTTTAGTGGTTTCGGTGTTAAAACACAGAATTATGTAAGCTGTCGGTGTAATACTGTTTATTGGATTATGTTTGCCGATGCTAAGTTTCGTTTATACTTTTACTGTGAAGAATTAAGCTTGCAATATTCTTTGGTTAAAATTTAACAACGGACATAAATCGATTGACGCATTGTAAGGCTAATATTAACCGATACGCGAGAAAATTTTCTTTCTCCTAACGAGCCAGTTACGTCAACGGCTTGTTAAATCCGGTCAAGGTAAGACCAATCTTTAGATCAGTTTCCATGTATATATAATACATATTTCGACAAAATATTGTTACCTAATGGTATTTATTCTTCGCTTAATAATTCAGTAATTTAATTTCCTCGAAACGATGGAGAGAAAATATATCAATATATTTTGAAATTAAAATTTCTTTTTAATTTCTGGGATTGAAAGATAAATGATTTAATAGCGGGTAAAGGTATTACAATTAATTGTGATATTCTTGTCTGTTTTCAATTTGAATATTGTTTCATTGATTTCTGATGGGAGAAATTGCATTGGCGTTTCTTTAGAATATCAGAAGCCTTCTGGAGGAACAAACGGTGCCCAGCAGAGAATGGTCTGCGATTATGGAAAACCACCGACCCCTGGAAAAGTTTGTGACGTGGACATGACGCTGTGGGGACACTGCACAAAGGAACATAAATATGGTTACAATAAATCCGCCCCTTGCATTTTCCTCAAACTGAACAAGGTACAGTTCAGCACTCGTGCAAATGAGCGATGAGCAATTTTTCGATTCGATGATTCTTAATGGATTTCTAACTTTCTACATATTTCAACTTCGGACTATCGTCTAGATTTTTAAATATTAAAATTTCGTAATCTGACGTTTTGCAAGTGTGGTAACAACAATTTTTGTCTGAAATTCAGATCTTTAAGAATTAACAAATTTTAAAATATAGAAACATCTAATTTCGAAGCTTGAAAAATAAAAATTGGGGAGGTTGAAAATACACTCATTTAGAAATCTAAAATTATAGAAGTTTGCAAGTTTCGAAATTTTTCAAGCTTCCATATTGTCATTTTCAAATCTACATTCTCCAACTTTTACATCTACATTTTCCAACTTTCAAAACCACACATTTTCCATTTATCAAATCCATAATATACAACTTACAAAATTATCCTAAACAAAGTAACATTTCTGTAATCACATTCAACATCGAGAGTAAGATTGATTTCAATAACGTACAAGTAATTGTGATTTTGTAGATTTTCGGCTGGAAACCAGACTATTACAACGACACATCGAAACTGCCCGCCGACATGCCAACCGAACTTCAAGATCACATCAAACAAGAGGCGCTGGCCAATCGGTTGGACACCGTTTGGGTATCTTGTGCAGGTGAAAATCCAGCCGATGTCGAGAACATGGGTGCAATTCAATACATTCCACGCCGTGGCTTCCCTGGATACTACTTCCCCTTCACAAACACCCCTGGCTATCTTAGCCCCCTCGTAGCTGTCTTCTTTGAGAGGCCTAAATGTAAGTAACTGCATCTTCAGATTTTATATCCTCACAGATTTCCATATCTTTTAGTCCTCATATATTTAGATTTCCATCTATGCAAACTCTTATATCCGTAGATTTCTAGGTTTCTATATCCCTATATTTGTATGTTCCAAGTCTGCTATATCTCTAGATTCCTATATCCACCTAGATTTCCATTATTTTAGATTTTTGTATTTGCAGATTTCTGCATCTTCATATTTCTGTCCTCAGATTCCTATGTCCCTGGATTTCTACATTCTTAGATTTTTATATTTCTAGGTTTCTACATCCCTAGATTTCTATATTCCAAGTCTGCTATATCTCTAGATTCCTATATTCACCTAGATTTCTATTTTTCCAGATTTCTATATCTGCAGAATTCAACATCTCCATATTTCTATGTCCTCAGATTCTGACATCTCTGGATTTCTATATCCCTAGATTCCTATATTCCTTCCAAATTCTTTATTGATCAAATCCCAAAGTCCCTATAGTAATCTTCAGTGCATCTAAGAAAACATCCATAACATAAATATTCAATGACCTAAAAGAACGACAAAAATTATCCAACCCAACTGAATATAAAACCTAAAGTCCAAGTAACTAGATACATTGTAGTTGCTTATGATTCATGTACTCTTATGAAAGTACGACTTATGTTCAAGAGGGTGTATACCTAAACTAAGATTATCTCTCTGAATCGATGAAAATTTTCATTATATATATTCGTGAACTTTTCAGACGGTGTGCTGATCAATATCGAGTGCAAGGCCTGGGCACACAACATCATCCACGACAGATTCGAGAGGCGTGGTTCAGTGCACTTTGAGTTAATGGTGGATTAAGCTTAGCGCTAGCCGCCTTTTGCAAGACCACTATCAACTGCGTCCAAGAACAATGTAGGAGGAAGGGGAATAAGAGAAATTTCTTTTTTAATCAATCTCGCTGGCGGATCGTGACCACTCCTTCTTTCCTCCGGTTTTCTCTGCCGACGATACCGCCCTGGCCGCCTATATTTCTCACCGTTATTTTAACGTAGATCCGTCAGAAGCTCACCACTCATCCTCATCCTCATCGCGGTTCTTTCATTCTGTAACTTTTACATTGTCGCGCTTTTTAACACCATCGTGAAAGATCGTAGTCTCTCGACACATTGTAATCTCATCTATACACACGGACACACACATACATACACACATGAAGAGCGAAGAGTGGTAGGGAGAGAAACACACAAATATTTAGGAATGAAAGAGAGAGAAAGGGATGCAAACATATACACAAGTTCGTAATCGTATTTTCCACGCGATCGACACGGACAAAAGTGATTGTATCGACGAAACGGACCAGTAATAAAATTGGCTATATAAAAGGCTTACGTATGTACAATATATGTACGCGTGTACGTATCAGGATGCACAAAAGAATCAGTTCAGCGGAAAGAATTCTGCACAAAAGAAATGGCGGCGGTATCTCTTCTTTCTATCCGGGGGCAAAGGGGAGTGGTCGTAACCATCGTGATCTAAGTATCGTTCAGCGTATCCGTTGTACGCTCGTAAGAAACTTTCCTTTAATATTCGATTTTTCGCCCCGTTTTTCCTTTTTATTATTTGTCCGTTCACACGGTCTCGTCCGGGGCCCCCGCGCGCATTTCTTTCCGTTGATTTACCGTCGGGCCCGGCCAACGGGACCGCTAACGTGTAGGGCTCACCGAGGATCAATGATACTCTCTTAGTTCGTGCCACGTACGTAGACGTAACTAAAAATGGAAAAAACAAAAAAAGAAAGAAAGACGAAAAAACGATTAGTGTGTTTACAAAAGCCCGGCGGTACGGTGCACCCGGCACGGTGGAACTTTTGATTTTGAATTCCGCGAAGAAGCTCTCGGACGAATCTCGATCGAAAGTTCCGTCGTTTCGGGCTGAAATGCGATCAATCGAAATTCACACCGAAAACTGATCGGCTATCAATTTTGTTGCGACATTCGAACGATTCGATTAAGTGCGGTGGAACTTTTGATTGAAAGCGCCAAGAATCTCACTCTACTTCGGTCCCGTTCCACCAACGAGGGAATGACACTGTTAGTAGAACGCGATAATGCGGTTAATTATTCTAATTTGATTAAGAGAACGTCCTTGGGTTTTAATTCGAAGTTCCTCGCGCACGAATGTGGATCAACATTGCGTTCTATACAGTCGATGTACGATTAATGATGGTAATAAGCGATAACGTAATTAAATGCAAATCGGCAGTAAAGTGGTCGTAGCAGTTCAACAAAAGCAATAAAGTTGGTAATTAACCGGTGAAGAAAATATAACGCAGTTTTTTATTACCGTTATTAACGTTGATCAGTGTATATGCGAAATCGAGAGAAATGAGTTTCGTTGGATTTCGATTTGTCGAACAGCGCGCAGCTTGCACGGGGAAAGTTTAATCAGCCTAGTGATAACCATACGATATCGTATGGAATATGTATTTATGATTATATCGTACCGCATGATAATATCTAGCGCTAGTCCACGCAACGTATAGTTGATAGGTTGTATCATACACAGGCTGGAGATCAGAGAGATTATGTTCTATGTTCTTGACGCTTTGGTTACAAAATTATAACTGATACTCGACTATATTTATTACAACTTTCGTTCAGCTATAATTCAACCATGATTTAACTATAATTTAACTACATTCCAATACAGCATTCTACGTATATTTCATTCATTTAAGTCGGTTCGTACGAAATTTGCGTATTTTGTCTGTCTTGTTTGTAAATCGAAAATATGGAATGTGTGGTTTCTGATCTCCGGTCTCTGTGGCTTGTACTTAGAAACAAAAAGCTGGTTGTTCCGAGAGCTTGTTCGTTTCTTCAGAAGACAGCGTTCGCTCCGTTGGTCGTCGCCCATTATGTGAGATCCTCTCACGGTTCACTCGGCTGCTTCCATCGCGAATTTGAACAATCGCTCGAGTTCTCGTTTGCGACGCTTCTATGTTCACTATACCAAAGTTATACTGCCAAATACAGATGCGTTACGTATGGAATTACTTCGATTCAGTTGCACATTCACGCTCGACGAAAATTCCCGATGGAAGCGTGGATCGTCCTGTTCCCGGACAGACACGACACGATGATAGTACAAAAAGGCTATAACGGATCGGGCGGCGACCCCGATCGCGAACGCTGCCCGAAAACCAGTAAATAAATCGATCGTTTAATTGCTATTTATCAATCGACGTAAACGAATTATTATTATTATCCCTCATTATTATTATTATCGTTACTATGATTTCCTTGGGTCCTCGTCCGGAGCCATGTTGAGATAAGAAACCAAAAAAAAAAAAAAATTTAACATAGATTAATCGTCGATGACACTATTAAATTTTAAGAAAAAAAAAAAAATAAACATGAAAGGAAAGAAGAAGTGCAGAACCTGAAGTGCATCAGATGAAAGAGTACGAGGATGTCGATGATGACGATGAATCACGCGTTGATAATGTATTATTAGAAATTATTACACTTGTATCCAGTGCACCGATCGAGAGCGACTATATATGTATATTCATCATTGTGAATCAGCTGTTTCTAATAATGAACATCCGTTGTTGAAGTATAAAGGTTTGGATCCTTCGTCGCGAACGTGAAGGGGGCAGGGTGGGGGCTCAGAGAAAGACAGGAAAAGATAGTTCGGCATCGAGGACGAATGTTGGCCAAGAATCGGGGTTCAGTGATCATGCTTAAAAGTATACCGTCGCTGAGAACGTTCGTTGTTTTCGAAATCGAACAAAATCGCGAGACGATAACCCGTCGACAGCTCGCACGCGTCGAGGACGTTAAAACACAAAAACAAAAAAAAAAAAAAAACAACTAGGGTGTAGCGACGAAGAGAAACGTATCTCGCTGCATACTATCAGTTCATTCTCCAGATTCTATTTGGAACATGTTTCCTGTGTGATAATTGTTAACTCAATTAGCGCTTTAAGTAACGATACGTGAGATGTATGAGAGTAGACCGAACATTTTGACGAGAAACAAAACGAGTCGCGAGAAGCTGTAAGTTTTAAGGTATTGTATTTAAATGATCTAAGTTTAACGAACACGATATATTAATATTATATATATATATATATGAATATATATATATTATTTATTATATACATGTTACGAGTACACCTAAGATAATCTTACAAAGGTAATTCCTAAATAGTCGGGTAAATTGTTAGCGAAAAACTTCGACAGAACTCGCGGTAACGTATGAAATGTGAACGCTAAAGAAAAAGAAAAAAGAAAAAAAATAACGACAACACAAAGTTGAGATATTGTTCTAATTAAGTAACGTTAAGTGGGATCCGTGTATTGTAACGCATTCTATGCATGCATATACCTAACCCTTTACACATTGTTCGTTCAAATAAATATATCATACGATATACACGTGCGTGTAAGACGTAAGATACTTAAGGTCTCATATTGTGTACATGCGTTTGGGAGAATCGCTCATTTAGAAACGAGATTAAGCTACACTACGCGTTTAGAAATCGGAGCAAGGATCGATAAAGGTACCACTGATATTTTCAACGGAGAGGGCAGTCGACGAAGGGAATGGCCACGTGCGATATACGTAACATGCGATATCGCGCGTGACATCGAATTTCCTCTGTCGAGACACCTCGTCGATCTTATCATCTTTGATTAACGTTTCTAGTCTCTACGGTAATCCAAAGGAAACGGTTAAAAACGTTGCTCATTCGAGAAACGGAACCAAGATAAAAGAAAACAACGTTTGATTCGAGTCGCCTGGTTAAATTAACGCTGCATCGAACGATTGAGATTCGATCATTCAACGAAACATACCGAAGTACGGAGCCAAGATAAATCTATGATTTAAAGACCCGATGTCCCGAGAAAGGAAACGCGTCATCCCTTAGCGGTTCAACTGTCTGATCATCCACGACTGCATTCACTTTTCGTACCTTCGCGACTTTGTATGTATAGGGAAGAGGTTCATCCGAACGTGATATTACATCAAAAGATAAAAGAAAAATAATGAAAAAAAAAAAGATAAACACACAGAAGCAAAGAAATGCTGCTTAAGAGGCGTTCTCCATTTTGGTGAGATCGATGAAATTTATCATAGATCACGAAGACTCGAAAAAGATGATCGCGACGCTGAATAATACCGGAGGTTTTTCGGTCTTCGTGTAACCTATAATTGTTATCGTTTAAGAGAGAATTATGTACTTAGAAGCAGTATGGTGGCATTCATTATTAGATGTTTAAGGTATTATCGTTAATTACACACTGATCTACGCCAACGTATAGCTGTCGAGATGCTTGTAACCATTAAGCGAGCAGAATGAAATTGATCGTTTCATTTTGTACCGTTCACGATCCACGAAGCTACGAAATCCTGTATGAAAGTACCGATCGCGATTTGTAAATAATCGGAAGAGACAGAGGAAAGAAGAGGAGAGCGGTGTTCGCAGCTCACTACGATCGTTTCGTTGAGTTTGCTTGCGATTAGAGGACGAACAATTCGTGTTAACATCGTAGGAGGCCTTAGATTTATCGGAATGATCTGAGGAGCAAATGTACGTCGATGTTTTTTGCGTCGTACCAGGCTGTTGTAGCTTAAACAATGTTCACGGCACGCTTCTGAGCTAGCGTACCGTAGATCAGGTATCAAACGTGGAAAATTTTGCAACGTAGACTTTTGGAAAGAAATAAAAATATGAGAGAACTTGTCTTTCGAGGAGCTTCGACGCGTGCGAGCTTTCGAACCGGTGGTCGTTGCGTTTTTCGATTTAGATTTCGAAGCTCGAACATTTATTCTGACGGCCTGCACCTTTAAGCGTGAACATCTGATGATAACTCGTAGCGAAATGGCATGGCTGTTGATATCATTATGCTTGAAATGTGTTATGAAAAATAAACAGAATGTATAAAAAAAACTCGTCTTTTTATTTTATGCAACATATAACGATCTTCTGTGATGTAAGTGTATGAAACTTCCATTTTGTGTAGGAACTCCATTTTTCCTCCATCTTAGTTATCACGCAGTTATACGTTTTCATAATATTATCTTATTAAAATAATTTACATAATAATTGGAAGCAAGCTTGTAATATTTCAATTACATAAAGTTATTTAAAATTTCTTCTCTTGTATTTATACTTCTATTGGTTAATTTGATTTTATTTTAGGTAAGTCATTGTTGGAAAATTTTATTTGTAACGCAATACTGAGATTGTATTTGATTTGTCAGAATTTTTGTGTATATCACAAAGTATGTATTTTTAAAACGACGGAGTATAAATACGGTAAACGTAGTTGTTTGTTTTATGTCAATAAGGGAGTATTAAGAAAACATTGTTTTAGCAATGATATCTGTGTGTGTTTTTTGATAATTTTCGAAAACAAGTTAAAACCAGTTCTCTTGGCTATCTATCGTTATCTAAATTACATTTAACGATGCTTAGGTTGATTGATAATAAATCACATTACTTTACTGTATAGATATTCGTACATTTATTATCTCGATTTTCTTGTACTCTATATTGTACATTCAAGTTTATATTGTACATAATCTTCTGTATCGTAGTAGTGTAATTTTTAAAAGTGATATAGAAAGTAGTAATCTATCATGAAGTAATTAATGTAAAAAGTTGAAAGTATTTTGGAAGCCTTGTACTTATTAGTGTTTTCAAATTTTTAATTTTCGCGCGCATTCTCTGGAAACAGTGCACTAACACCATCCAGCGCTGAAATGCGGGACTATCAAAACAGAATTTATATTTTCTCATAAAATAAAGTATTACTACAAGTTGGTAACGCTCACAAATATATATAATATATATTGTATTATGGGAAAAGTTATTAAATATGAGAAAGTTTATTATATTTATTCGTATTTTAGGAATAGACATTTATTATTAATAATTTCAGGCACAAACGTAGAATAGAGTACTTACGTAAAAATCAATAAAAATGCAAGTTTCTAAAGATATAACAATACATTAATTAAGAAAATAACAGTGGAACTAAAATTGATTAAAAAAATATTTATCATATTCATAATAAAGTACAATTAATAAAGAAAATGAGTAATGCATTGATAAAAAATCTCGATAAATTAGATATCATAACTGCATAATTAGTAATTGTAGCGAAGTGAAGATAAATTATAATAATTATAAAAATATTGTGTATATCAACACGTAACAATTATAGAATGAATAAATTTTAATAGATTTGCCAATAATTTAGTTAATAAATAATTGTAAAATTAATAATTAGTAAAAAATGTATTATAATGTAAGTAGCAATTATTTTATAACATATTCACACGAACAAAAATTATAAAAATAACGACTTTCAATAATTATAACAATTAATTATTTAATAAATAATCGAAAGATTAATAATTAATAGAAAATAAATCATAATGCAATTAATAACATTCACTTTTTAACATATTCCCACGAAAAAGTTTAACAAACAATAAAATTTCATAATTATAACAACAAATTAATTAACAAATAATCGAAAAATTAATAATCAATAAATAAATCATAACATAATTAACAATCCACACCAACAAAAAATTAAAAACAGCTATATTTAGAATAAATTCAGTTACGAGAATAAATTAGTTTATAAATAACAATAAAAAAAAACAAAATCATAACAAAATAAACCGTAATATACCAATTACAGTTTAGAATCAAGATCGACACCTGATAGGCTGCGATATATGGCACCTGATTGGGCCAGGCGATATACAAGAACGAATCACCGATCGGTTTGCACTTGAGGAGGTCAAATTGTAATCAGTCTTATCGCAGCTGTCAAGGAGGTCGGATCAACTTCTGGATCACCCACCGGTACGAGTCAACGATTCGATTAATCGATTGTGTGTTCATCTACGTGTTACCCAGTGTACTAGTGCAAGTGTTTAGTGTGTTTTATCAAGTGTTTTTTAATAAATACGGGGGTGTATTAACACGATTTATGGTGTGGTTCTTCATGTGTCAAAGTGCTTACTGAGGTGTTTTAATTTATAATTGTGCATGTGTATACGGATATATTAGTGTGTTTTATCAAGTGTTTTTTAATAAATACGGGGGTGTATTAACACGATTTATGGTGTGGTTCTTCATGTGTCAAAGTGCTTACTGAGGTGTTTTAATTTATAATTGTGCATGTGTATACGGATATATTAGTGTGTTTTATCAAGTGTTTTTTAATAAATACGGGGGTGTATTAATACGATTTATGGTGTGGTTCTTCATGTCTCAAAGTCTTTACCAGTGCCTTCCCCCAAGTGACTGTGCATGTGTATACGGATATATTAGTGTGTTTTATGGAGTGGTTATTTAAGTGTTTTAGCATATTTTTACTAGTGTTTTACTGTGTTTTATGGAGTGGTTATTTAAATATTTTGACAAACTTACTAGTGCTTTAGTGTATGTAATGGAGTGGTTATTTAAGTGTTTTAACATACTGTTACTGGTGCTTTAGTGTATTATATGGAGTGGTTATTTAAACGTTTTGACATGTTTGTACTAGTGTTTTAGTGTGTTTTATGGAGTGGTTATTTAAGTGTCTTAGCATACTTGTACTGGTGTTTTAGTGTGTTTTATGGAGTGGTTATTTAAGTGTCTTAGCATACTTGTACTGGTGTTTTAGTGTGTTTTACTGTGTAATCCATGTGTTTTGCTATAAATTTGCAAACGTTTTAACATGTTCCATACAATAATTATCCAAGTGCTTTAACATACATTTTTAAATATGTGATCGTGTTTACAGACTATACGTTTTGATACACGTTTGCAAATTTATTACCAGTTTTTGTAATGTAGTTATACATAGTTCGGTATGCATGTTTGTACATTTCAAAAACTGTTTGCGTTGAAAAATTGTGTACGTTACTCGAAATGCAAATTGATAAACAGTTACTAAATTGTTGTGATCCTTTTATGATTACAGAAGGTCACTCAATCCAACGGACAATCCACCAAATCCAGAACGAAAGCAGCCAACCAGTAATCAATTCTGAGATGCTTTGCCGGTAAAATGATCGCAGTGATGCAAGTCAGCGATCGGTGAGTCGCATGCTTTATGGTTCCTCCGGTTCCCATCATGTCGTAGGACGAATGGTCCGAAACGACACGGGAACTGGTTGTATTTTTCTATTTTTGAGCGAGCATAGTGACCACGACTGTACGATCGTGCAAAATTCGTACAAACTGTGTATTTTATTTATTAGCTCAGGTCAGGGTTTTCTTGTACATCGCGTTTCAATTACGAACCGATATAACGAATTTAAAATTACATAGAAGTCGGATAACCCTCCGATTTCATAGTACTTTAATCTTTTTATACGCGTATCGTGAACTCTTTTAAATATACACATATGTACAAGAAAGTTTCGCGAGAAACAGATTTCGATATCAAAGTTAATTATGAATGTTTTTGATCATTTAGTAAATTTACTTTGATATTAAAAATCTGTTGAAAATGAAACAATCGATATACTTAGATTTTTGCAAAGTGTTCTTCCATTTTCTTTTTTGAAACTTTAGAGTAAATTTTTGTTGGAAGAGACACTTTATTAGCATGTTATTAATCATGTTTCTTAGCTCAGGATTTTCAGCACACATGAAGAAAACTGGTAGGTGAAAATATTGTTGGCCGTGTTCATTTTTATGCTCTATACTCATACGCGTGCTTAGATGCTACTCGCATGAGTTAGGGCAGGTGGACACGGTTTAGTTTTAAGATGTTTCGGCGATCGACAAATTGACAGTGAATTATCGACACAAGTTACACGTGTGTGTGTGGTTAGGTCGTGGACCTTGTGTCGATTACAAACCTTATTAATTTATTATAAAGACATACAAATTTTCAAAATTTCAAGATGCATTAAGATTGAATTAAAAATTTATAAAAATAGAGTTAAAATTACAACAAGCACATATTACATTGAATATTCGAAAGAATCAGAAAATGAAATATGTTCAATTAATGTTCACTGTCGATTGTCGATCGATTTCAGCAAAAAGGTATGAACTTAGAGTGTGAATGTTGTATTGAACTCGGGTGACGGAGACGTCCCGGGACGTACTCCCTAGGAGTAGGCTTTTTGCACCCGGGTGGAGTGTGTGAGAACCGTGGAGTGTGTTTTTGTGAGAATGGACTTTGCAATTTTTTAAATATAGCGATAGGCAGGCAGGTAGCTTACTTCTGGTGTGATTGAGTTAGTTTTAAGTAGGTAGGGCCAGAGCAAGCTTTCATGTTTCTCTGTCCTCCGTAAAACACACGTGAGATGCTTGCATCTGGGGGGTTAACGAAAAATCGAGAAGAGAAAATCTAAATTTGAATTAATTCTATTTAATATTCTCTTGAACTCGATTGTTCGTAAGGCCAGGCCTTTTAGTTTGTAAGTCGCAGTCGTGGTTCTAGACCCGATTGCAAAAATGAAGTATACAGTGAAGTGAAGTGAAGTGCTTTAAATATTCTGCTCGGATATTCTTTTACGGACAGCGCATTCTAAGAATCGCTGGTCGTATTTTAATTTCGAGAATTTTTTTGTTTAAGTTAAAGAACTTTGATATATAAAATTTTGAGTTCGATTGAAACAAATGGATAGTTCATTTTTATTTTTATAAAAGTGCTATCTGTTTGTGGAGATCGATTTATAGTAAAATTGAGAGTTTAATTGATACGAAAGCAAAGAATATCCGAGTTACCGTAAAATTTCGCGAGTGATTTTTGTGAGGCTGTGCCGAAGAGAGAAGAGGCTATATGCCGAAGAGCCCCGGCTAAATTTGCCAAAGAAGAGGGGAACTATTAATGGCTGTCCATCTTAGGATGGAGAGTCATTTTGTCACTATGCTCGCTATTTTTTTTTTTGTATTTTATATGTTTTTTTTACGGTACGAAAAGTATCGTCATACGCGTTTTGCTCGAATTTTGAGCACACGATCGGTTCGCGATTTTATTACAAATTTTCAGGTTTTTATTGCATTTTCTATTTATTGAAAGTTTCGTATGAAATAAAGTAATATTTCACTCACATTTGCACAATTTTCCATGTTAATAAAATTTTGTATGTTTCAGTGTTTATTTTTTGGTAAATTATTATTCTCTCTTCTCAAATTCGCAATTTTCATTGCGTTTTCTATTTTTCAAAATTCTTGTATGAAATAAAATAAAATTTTACTCCTACCACAAATTTCTGTTACTAAAATTTTGTATGTTTCAGTATTTGATTTTTGGTAAGTTATTATGTTGTTCTCTCTTCTCAAATCCACAATTTTTATCGCATTTTGTATTTTTCAAGTTTTGTAAATAAAATAAAATTCCTCTTCCCAAAATTTTCTATGATAATATTGCTTAGTATGTTTCAGTGTTTCAGGTAGATTTAAATAATAAATAATTGATATATAGATGTTAACCATGGATACTTATTAACACGATTTAGTATAAGTCAAATGTATGAGTGAAACTATGTATATGCGACATTAAATAAATAAATTAAAAAAAAAAAAAAAAAAAAATGTTTCGGTGTTTAATTTTTGGTAAGTTATTATGTTGTTTTCCTTTCTCAAATTTGCAATTTTCATTGCATTTTCTATGTTTCGAATGTTTCGTTTCAAATAAAATAAAATTTCACTCCTCTCCCACAATACCATATGTTAACAATCTTTTGTATGTTTCAGCTTTTGAATTTTTATAAGTTATTATTATACATTGCTCACTCTTCTTAAATCCGCAATTTTCATTGCGTTTTCTGTAAGTAATAAATTTTTCTTTCAAATAAAGTGCAATTTCATACCTCTCCCTACAATTCCCTATCTTAATTATGTTCCTTATTTTCACGGTTTGATCTTAAATAAGGTATGATATTTAATTGCATTAGATTTACATTAATTCCGAGCTTGTGGGTGGAAGGGTGGGCTCGGGCGCAAGTTTTTCGTCACGTTACGTGGCGAAAAGCTTGCGCAATAAGTACCTCTTATTCTATCTTGCACTTGTCTTTGTCACACTTTTTTAACTTCTTGCATATTAGACTGTAGTTATAGTTTGTCATTTTTTTTTTCAATTTCTCCAAACTTAAAAGAAAGTTCTTCTAACTTTCTTCCCCATTCCCTTGCTTTTTTTTTTTTACAAAGTTTTCGATTATACAAGTGCAATTTTAGAATAAGAGGTACATGTAGGGCATTTGCAATACGTATTGCAGTATGTGTGAGTGTGTGAATGAAAGGTATCCTGTATCCTGTACTCACATTCACATCGCGGGATCATAGAATTTTTCAAACTCCACATGATTTTATTTTTAGGTTCGAAGTTTTTAAGTCTCCTCGCTGTTTTATTTCTTTTTCTGTACTATTTTATTATTTGATTTTTAATATGTGTTGTACCTTCATTTCATTAGTGCATTTTTGTTGGAGCTTCGGGGATTTTGGATCTCCTCGTCACTTTAATTCGGTTTTGAGGTTTTTAACATCTCTAAGATTTTATTTCGGGTCTCAGGTTTTCAAACCTCATCGTCATTCTATTTTGAGTTTCGAGGTTTCTGAACCTTCTTGTAATTTCATTTCGGACTATCAGGATTTCAAACTCGATTTCAATTTTTCAAGTTTTGTTTCGAATTAAGAAAGATTTCATTCGTGGTTCTTCAATTTTCTATCTTAATCACATTTGTATGTTTCAGGTTTTTTATCAAGTAAGTAATTAAGTGTTAAATATTTGTCTTAATTACATTTGTATGTTTCAGCTTTTTATTTCACGTAAGTAATTCAATGATTCATATGTGTCTTAATTATACTTGTATGTTACAGGTTTTGATTTTAAGTAAGTAATTCAATGATTCATATGTGTCTTAATCACATTTGTATGTTTCAGATTTTTGTTTTAAGTAAGTAATTCAATGATTCATATGTGTCTTAATTATACTTGTATGTTACAGGTTTTGATTTTAAGTAAGTAATTCAATGATTCATATGTGTCTTAATTATACTTGTATGTTACAGGTTTTGATTTTAAGTAAGTAATTCAATGATTCATATGTGTCTTAATTATACTTGTATGTTACAGGTTTTGATTTTAAGTAAGTAATTCAATGATTCATATGTGTCTTAATTATACTTGTATGTTACAGGTTTTGATTTTAAGTAAGTAATTCAATGATTCATATGTGTCTTAATTATACTTGTATGTTACAGGTTTTGATTTTAAGTAAGTAATTCAATGATTCATATGTGTCTTAATTATACTTGTATGTTACAGGTTTTGATTTTAAGTAAGTAATTCAATGATTCATATGTGTCTTAATTATACTTGTATGTTACAGGTTTTGATTTTAAGTAAGTAATTCAATGATTCATATGTGTCTTAATTATACTTGTATGTTACAGGTTTTGATTTTAAGTAAGTAATTCAATGATTCATATGTGTCTTAATCACATTTGTATGTTTCAGATTTTTGTTTTAAGTAAGTAATTCAATGATTCATATGTGTCTTAATTATACTTGTATGTTACAGGTTTTGATTTTAAGTAAGTAATTCAATGATTCATATGTGTCTTAATCACATTTGTATGTTTCAGATTTTTGTTTTAAGTAAGTAATTCAATGATTCATATGTGTCTTAATTATACTTGTATGTTACAGGTTTTGATTTTAAGTAAGTAATTCAATGATTCATATGTGTCTTAATTATACTTGTATGTTACAGGTTTTGATTTTAAGTAAGTAATTCAATGATTCATATGTGTCTTAATTATACTTGTATGTTACAGGTTTTGATTTTAAGTAAGTAATTCAATGATTCATATGTGTCTTAATTATACTTGTATGTTACAGGTTTTGATTTTAAGTAAGTAATTCAATGATTCATATGTGTCTTAATTATACTTGTATGTTACAGGTTTTGATTTTAAGTAAGTAATTCAATGATTCATATGTGTCTTAATTATACTTGTATGTTACAGGTTTTGATTTTAAGTAAGTAATTCAATGATTCATATGTGTCTTAATTATACTTGTATGTTACAGGTTTTGATTTTAAGTAAGTAATTCAATGATTCATATGTGTCTTAATTATACTTGTATGTTACAGGTTTTGATTTTAAGTAAGTAATTCAATGATTCATATGTGTCTTAATTATACTTGTATGTTACAGGTTTTGATTTTAAGTAAGTAATTCAATGATTCATATGTGTCTTAATTATACTTGTATGTTACAGGTTTTGATTTTAAGTAAGTAATTCAATGATTCATATGTGTCTTAATCACATTTGTATGTTTCAGATTTTTGTTTTAAGTAAGTAATTCAATGATTCATATGTGTCTTAATTATACTTGTATGTTACAGGTTTTGATTTTAAGTAAGTAATTCAATGATTCATATGTGTCTTAATTATACTTGTATGTTACAGGTTTTGATTTTAAGTAAGTAATTCAATGATTCATATGTGTCTTAATTATACTTGTATGTTACAGGTTTTGATTTTAAGTAAGTAATTCAATGATTCATATGTGTCTTAATTATACTTGTATGTTACAGGTTTTGATTTTAAGTAAGTAATTCAATGATTCATATGTGTCTTAATTATACTTGTATGTTACAGGTTTTGATTTTAAGTAAGTAATTCAATGATTCATATGTGTCTTAATTATACTTGTATGTTACAGGTTTTGATTTTAAGTAAGTAATTCAATGATTCATATGTGTCTTAATCACATTTGTATGTTTCAGATTTTTGTTTTAAGTAAGTAATTCAATGATTCATATGTGTCTTAATTATACTTGTATGTTACAGGTTTTGATTTTAAGTAAGTAATTCAATGATTCATATGTGTCTTAATTATACTTGTATGTTACAGGTTTTGATTTTAAGTAAGTAATTCAATGATTCATATGTGTCTTAATTATACTTGTATGTTACAGGTTTTGATTTTAAGTAAGTAATTCAATGATTCATATGTGTCTTAATTATACTTGTATGTTACAGGTTTTGATTTTAAGTAAGTAATTCAATGATTCATATGTGTCTTAATCACATTTGTATGTTTCAGATTTTTGTTTTAAGTAAGTAATTCAATGATTCATATGTGTCTTAATTATACTTGTATGTTACAGGTTTTGATTTTAAGTAAGTAATTCAATGATTCATATGTGTCTTAATTATACTTGTATGTTACAGGTTTTGATTTTAAGTAAGTAATTCAATGATTCATATGTGTCTTAATTATACTTGTATGTTACAGGTTTTGATTTTAAGTAAGTAATTCAATGATTCATATGTGTCTTAATTATACTTGTATGTTACAGGTTTTGATTTTAAGTAAGTAATTCAATGATTCATATGTGTCTTAATTATACTTGTATGTTACAGGTTTTGATTTTAAGTAAGTAATTCAATGATTCATATGTGTCTTAATTATACTTGTATGTTACAGGTTTTGATTTTAAGTAAGTAATTCAATGATTCATATGTGTCTTAATTATACTTGTATGTTACAGGTTTTGATTTTAAGTAAGTAATTCAATGATTCATATGTGTCTTAATTATACTTGTATGTTACAGGTTTTGATTTTAAGTAAGTAATTCAATGATTCATATGTGTCTTAATTATACTTGTATGTTACAGGTTTTGATTTTAAGTAAGTAATTCAATGATTCATATGTGTCTTAATCACATTTGTATGTTTCAGATTTTTGTTTTAAGTAAGTAATTCAATGATTCATATGTGTCTTAATTATACTTGTATGTTACAGGTTTTGATTTTAAGTAAGTAATTCAATGATTCATATGTGTCTTAATCACATTTGTATGTTTCAGATTTTTGTTTTAAGTAAGTAATTCAATGATTCATATGTGTCTTAATTATACTTGTATGTTACAGGTTTTGATTTTAAGTAAGTAATTCAATGATTCATATGTGTCTTAATTATACTTGTATGTTACAGGTTTTGATTTTAAGTAAGTAATTCAATGATTCATATGTGTCTTAATTATACTTGTATGTTACAGGTTTTGATTTTAAGTAAGTAATTCAATGATTCATATGTGTCTTAATTATACTTGTATGTTACAGGTTTTGATTTTAAGTAAGTAATTCAATGATTCATATGTGTCTTAATTATACTTGTATGTTACAGGTTTTGATTTTAAGTAAGTAATTCAATGATTCATATGTGTCTTAATTATACTTGTATGTTACAGGTTTTGATTTTAAGTAAGTAATTCAATGATTCATATGTGTCTTAATTATACTTGTATGTTACAGGTTTTGATTTTAAGTAAGTAATTCAATGATTCATATGTGTCTTAATTATACTTGTATGTTACAGGTTTTGATTTTAAGTAAGTAATTCAATGATTCATATGTGTCTTAATTATACTTGTATGTTACAGGTTTTGATTTTAAGTAAGTAATTCAATGATTCATATGTGTCTTAATTATACTTGTATGTTACAGGTTTTGATTTTAAGTAAGTAATTCAATGATTCATATGTGTCTTAATTATACTTGTATGTTACAGGTTTTGATTTTAAGTAAGTAATTCAATGATTCATATGTGTCTTAATTATACTTGTATGTTACAGGTTTTGATTTTAAGTAAGTAATTCAATGATTCATATGTGTCTTAATTATACTTGTATGTTACAGGTTTTGATTTTAAGTAAGTAATTCAATGATTCATATGTGTCTTAATCACATTTGTATGTTTCAGATTTTTGTTTTAAGTAAGTAATTCAATGATTCATATGTGTCTTAATTATACTTGTATGTTACAGGTTTTGATTTTAAGTAAGTAATTCAATGATTCATATGTGTCTTAATCACATTTGTATGTTTCAGATTTTTGTTTTAAGTAAGTAATTCAATGATTCATATGTGTCTTAATTATACTTGTATGTTACAGGTTTTGATTTTAAGTAAGTAATTCAATGATTCATATGTGTCTTAATTATACTTGTATGTTACAGGTTTTGATTTTAAGTAAGTAATTCAATGATTCATATGTGTCTTAATTATACTTGTATGTTACAGGTTTTGATTTTAAGTAAGTAATTCAATGATTCATATGTGTCTTAATTATACTTGTATGTTACAGGTTTTGATTTTAAGTAAGTAATTCAATGATTCATATGTGTCTTAATTATACTTGTATGTTACAGGTTTTGATTTTAAGTAAGTAATTCAATGATTCATATGTGTCTTAATTATACTTGTATGTTACAGGTTTTGATTTTAAGTAAGTAATTCAATGATTCATATGTGTCTTAATTATACTTGTATGTTACAGGTTTTGATTTTAAGTAAGTAATTCAATGATTCATATGTGTCTTAATTATACTTGTATGTTACAGGTTTTGATTTTAAGTAAGTAATTCAATGATTCATATGTGTCTTAATTATACTTGTATGTTACAGGTTTTGATTTTAAGTAAGTAATTCAATGATTCATATGTGTCTTAATTATACTTGTATGTTACAGGTTTTGATTTTAAGTAAGTAATTCAATGATTCATATGTGTCTTAATCACATTTGTATGTTTCAGATTTTTGTTTTAAGTAAGTAATTCAATGATTCATATGTGTCTTAATTATACTTGTATGTTACAGGTTTTGATTTTAAGTAAGTAATTCAATGATTCATATGTGTCTTAATCACATTTGTATGTTTCAGATTTTTGTTTTAAGTAAGTAATTCAATGATTCATATGTGTCTTAATTATACTTGTATGTTACAGGTTTTGATTTTAAGTAAGTAATTCAATGATTCATATGTGTCTTAATTATACTTGTATGTTACAGGTTTTGATTTTAAGTAAGTAATTCAATGATTCATATGTGTCTTAATTATACTTGTATGTTACAGGTTTTGATTTTAAGTAAGTAATTCAATGATTCATATGTGTCTTAATTATACTTGTATGTTACAGGTTTTGATTTTAAGTAAGTAATTCAATGATTCATATGTGTCTTAATTATACTTGTATGTTACAGGTTTTGATTTTAAGTAAGTAATTCAATGATTCATATGTGTCTTAATTATACTTGTATGTTACAGGTTTTGATTTTAAGTAAGTAATTCAATGATTCATATGTGTCTTAATTATACTTGTATGTTACAGGTTTTGATTTTAAGTAAGTAATTCAATGATTCATATGTGTCTTAATTATACTTGTATGTTACAGGTTTTGATTTTAAGTAAGTAATTCAATGATTCATATGTGTCTTAATTATACTTGTATGTTACAGGTTTTGATTTTAAGTAAGTAATTCAATGATTCATATGTGTCTTAATTATACTTGTATGTTACAGGTTTTGATTTTAAGTAAGTAATTCAATGATTCATATGTGTCTTAATCACATTTGTATGTTTCAGATTTTTGTTTTAAGTAAGTAATTCAATGATTCATATGTGTCTTAATTATACTTGTATGTTACAGGTTTTGATTTTAAGTAAGTAATTCAATGATTCATATGTGTCTTAATTATACTTGTATGTTACAGGTTTTGATTTTAAGTAAGTAATTCAATGATTCATATGTGTCTTAATTATACTTGTATGTTACAGGTTTTGATTTTAAGTAAGTAATTCAATGATTCATATGTGTCTTAATTATACTTGTATGTTACAGGTTTTGATTTTAAGTAAGTAATTCAATGATTCATATGTGTCTTAATTATACTTGTATGTTACAGGTTTTGATTTTAAGTAAGTAATTCAATGATTCATATGTGTCTTAATTATACTTGTATGTTACAGGTTTTGATTTTAAGTAAGTAATTCAATGATTCATATGTGTCTTAATCACATTTGTATGTTTCAGATTTTTGTTTTAAGTAAGTAATTCAATGATTCATATGTGTCTTAATTATACTTGTATGTTACAGGTTTTGATTTTAAGTAAGTAATTCAATGATTCATATGTGTCTTAATCACATTTGTATGTTTCAGATTTTTGTTTTAAGTAAGTAATTCAATGATTCATATGTGTCTTAATTATACTTGTATGTTACAGGTTTTGATTTTAAGTAAGTAATTCAATGATTCATATGTGTCTTAATTATACTTGTATGTTACAGGTTTTGATTTTAAGTAAGTAATTCAATGATTCATATGTGTCTTAATTATACTTGTATGTTACAGGTTTTGATTTTAAGTAAGTAATTCAATGATTCATATGTGTCTTAATTATACTTGTATGTTACAGGTTTTGATTTTAAGTAAGTAATTCAATGATTCATATGTGTCTTAATTATACTTGTATGTTACAGGTTTTGATTTTAAGTAAGTAATTCAATGATTCATATGTGTCTTAATCACATTTGTATGTTTCAGATTTTTGTTTTAAGTAAGTAATTCAATGATTCATATGTGTCTTAATTATACTTGTATGTTACAGGTTTTGATTTTAAGTAAGTAATTCAATGATTCATATGTGTCTTAATCACATTTGTATGTTTCAGATTTTTGTTTTAAGTAAGTAATTCAATGATTCATATGTGTCTTAATTATACTTGTATGTTACAGGTTTTGATTTTAAGTAAGTAATTCAATGATTCATATGTGTCTTAATTATACTTGTATGTTACAGGTTTTGATTTTAAGTAAGTAATTCAATGATTCATATGTGTCTTAATTATACTTGTATGTTACAGGTTTTGATTTTAAGTAAGTAATTCAATGATTCATATGTGTCTTAATTATACTTGTATGTTACAGGTTTTGATTTTAAGTAAGTAATTCAATGATTCATATGTGTCTTAATTATACTTGTATGTTACAGGTTTTGATTTTAAGTAAGTAATTCAATGATTCATATGTGTCTTAATCACATTTGTATGTTTCAGATTTTTGTTTTAAGTAAGTAATTCAATGATTCATATGTGTCTTAATTATACTTGTATGTTACAGGTTTTGATTTTAAGTAAGTAATTCAATGATTCATATGTGTCTTAATTATACTTGTATGTTACAGGTTTTGATTTTAAGTAAGTAATTCAATGATTCATATGTGTCTTAATTATACTTGTATGTTACAGGTTTTGATTTTAAGTAAGTAATTCAATGATTCATATGTGTCTTAATTATACTTGTATGTTACAGGTTTTGATTTTAAGTAAGTAATTCAATGATTCATATGTGTCTTAATTATACTTGTATGTTACAGGTTTTGATTTTAAGTAAGTAATTCAATGATTCATATGTGTCTTAATTATACTTGTATGTTACAGGTTTTGATTTTAAGTAAGTAATTCAATGATTCATATGTGTCTTAATTATACTTGTATGTTACAGGTTTTGATTTTAAGTAAGTAATTCAATGATTCATATGTGTCTTAATTATACTTGTATGTTACAGGTTTTGATTTTAAGTAAGTAATTCAATGATTCATATGTGTCTTAATCACATTTGTATGTTTCAGATTTTTGTTTTAAGTAAGTAATTCAATGATTCATATGTGTCTTAATTATACTTGTATGTTACAGGTTTTGATTTTAAGTAAGTAATTCAATGATTCATATGTGTCTTAATCACATTTGTATGTTTCAGATTTTTGTTTTAAGTAAGTAATTCAATGATTCATATGTGTCTTAATTATACTTGTATGTTACAGGTTTTGATTTTAAGTAAGTAATTCAATGATTCATATGTGTCTTAATTATACTTGTATGTTACAGGTTTTGATTTTAAGTAAGTAATTCAATGATTCATATGTGTCTTAATTATACTTGTATGTTACAGGTTTTGATTTTAAGTAAGTAATTCAATGATTCATATGTGTCTTAATTATACTTGTATGTTACAGGTTTTGATTTTAAGTAAGTAATTCAATGATTCATATGTGTCTTAATTATACTTGTATGTTACAGGTTTTGATTTTAAGTAAGTAATTCAATGATTCATATGTGTCTTAATCACATTTGTATGTTTCAGATTTTTGTTTTAAGTAAGTAATTCAATGATTCATATGTGTCTTAATTATACTTGTATGTTACAGGTTTTGATTTTAAGTAAGTAATTCAATGATTCATATGTGTCTTAATCACATTTGTATGTTTCAGATTTTTGTTTTAAGTAAGTAATTCAATGATTCATATGTGTCTTAATTATACTTGTATGTTACAGGTTTTGATTTTAAGTAAGTAATTCAATGATTCATATGTGTCTTAATTATACTTGTATGTTACAGGTTTTGATTTTAAGTAAGTAATTCAATGATTCATATGTGTCTTAATTATACTTGTATGTTACAGGTTTTGATTTTAAGTAAGTAATTCAATGATTCATATGTGTCTTAATTATACTTGTATGTTACAGGTTTTGATTTTAAGTAAGTAATTCAATGATTCATATGTGTCTTAATTATACTTGTATGTTACAGGTTTTGATTTTAAGTAAGTAATTCAATGATTCATATGTGTCTTAATCACATTTGTATGTTTCAGATTTTTGTTTTAAGTAAGTAATTCAATGATTCATATGTGTCTTAATTATACTTGTATGTTACAGGTTTTGATTTTAAGTAAGTAATTCAATGATTCATATGTGTCTTAATCACATTTGTATGTTTCAGATTTTTGTTTTAAGTAAGTAATTCAATGATTCATATGTGTCTTAATTATACTTGTATGTTACAGGTTTTGATTTTAAGTAAGTAATTCAATGATTCATATGTGTCTTAATTATACTTGTATGTTACAGGTTTTGATTTTAAGTAAGTAATTCAATGATTCATATGTGTCTTAATTATACTTGTATGTTACAGGTTTTGATTTTAAGTAAGTAATTCAATGATTCATATGTGTCTTAATTATACTTGTATGTTACAGGTTTTGATTTTAAGTAAGTAATTCAATGATTCATATGTGTCTTAATTATACTTGTATGTTACAGGTTTTGATTTTAAGTAAGTAATTCAATGATTCATATGTGTCTTAATTATACTTGTATGTTACAGGTTTTGATTTTAAGTAAGTAATTCAATGATTCATATGTGTCTTAATCACATTTGTATGTTTCAGATTTTTGTTTTAAGTAAGTAATTCAATGATTCATATGTGTCTTAATTATACTTGTATGTTACAGGTTTTGATTTTAAGTAAGTAATTCAATGATTCATATGTGTCTTAATTATACTTGTATGTTACAGGTTTTGATTTTAAGTAAGTAATTCAATGATTCATATGTGTCTTAATTATACTTGTATGTTACAGGTTTTGATTTTAAGTAAGTAATTCAATGATTCATATGTGTCTTAATTATACTTGTATGTTACAGGTTTTGATTTTAAGTAAGTAATTCAATGATTCATATGTGTCTTAATCACATTTGTATGTTTCAGATTTTTGTTTTAAGTAAGTAATTCAATGATTCATATGTGTCTTAATTATACTTGTATGTTACAGGTTTTGATTTTAAGTAAGTAATTCAATGATTCATATGTGTCTTAATTATATTTGTATGTTTCAGCTTTTTATTTCATGTAAGTAATCAATTAATTCATATTTGTATGTTTCAGATTTTTATTTCATGTAAGTATACAATTAATTCATATTTGTCTTAATTACGTTTGTATGTTTCAGATTTTTATTTCATGTAAGTATACAATTAATTCATATTTGTCTTAATTACATTTGTATGTTTCAGATTTTTATTTCATGTAACTAATCAAATGATTGATATTTGTCTTAATTTCATTTGTCTGTTTCAGCTTTATATTTCATGTAACTAATTAAATTGTGCATATTTGTCCTAACTACATTTATATATTTCAGATTAAAATTTTAAGTTTCATATTACTAATTTTCTTTTCTTCTTTCGCACATTGTATTTGATTGTTACAGCATAGGTAATCATCCAGGACACAGACAGACTTCACCGATGGATGCGCTAATTTTAAGTTAATTTTAAGTTGCGTACAAAATACTGTAATACACTGTAGTATGGATGAGTGCATGTGTGAAATGCGTATATACGAAACTTGAAGATATCATCGAGGGATCATCGTGGGAGCATCAAGATATCATCGAAGAATCATCAAGAAATCATCGAGGGATGCGTGCGTTAGTTTTAAGTTAATTGTAATCTCGTGGGCGGGCGGGTGGGTCCCTGTAAGTGCCTCTAGTTCTAACTTGCACTCATTTTCACAATTGCTGAACTTTTCACGCGTTAGTTTGTAGTATACCCAGTTATTTTTTGTCAATTGGTCCAGACCCAAGTGGATCATTGGGGGTTGGTAGCGCTGTGAACACGCGGCAGGGTTGAGCTGCAAAGGCTGGTGTAGCGCCAGGGACACATCTTGCGAGGCACTTTGATTGAAGCACCTTCTCGATTTGCCGCCTCACGGCGTGGGTCTCCTCTCTGCAGTTAGCCTCTCTTCAAACGAGAGCGGGGAGAAATGGGAGACCCTTCGCGGATGTGTCACTCGTTCTTATCAGTTTTTTCGGTTCAATTCGGTCTCGTGGTTCACGTAAGTCACTATTGACTACCCTTTGACCCATGAGGGCGAGGACTACTTGGCGGAAAATGCTAACCCACTTTTTAGCAGAAAGTTCTTCTAACTTTCTTTCCTTCTAGTAGAAAGTTCTTCTAACTTTCTTCCCTTCCCTTGCTTTTTTACCTCGTTATAAATCATTCGAGTGCAAGTTTAGAATAAGAGGTACGCGTGCGGCGTTTAGAATAAGTTAAGCGTGCGCGTATGCGAGTACTGTTTAAAATTGCACTCATTTTAATTAGTAAACTTTAACGCGTTAGATCATAGTATTACCTCTCTTCCTTTCTTTCTCTCCCGTTTAGCGTTTCATTTTATATAATACGAGTGCAATTTTATAACAGAGTGTGTATGTGGGATCCCACGAAATTAGTATTAAGTTTATAAGTGAGTTGAGCGCTTACAATTCTAACTTGCACCCATTTTCACGATACGTGAATTTTTTTGCGCGTTAGAGTGTAGTATTAATCGGTAATTCTCTGTCGATTGGTCCGGACCCAAGTGGATCATTTGGGGTTGGTAGTGCTGTGAACACGCGGCAGTACTGAGCTGCAAATGCTGGTGTAGCGCCAGGGACACATCTCTGCGAGGCATTTTGATTGAAGCACCTTCTCGACTTGCCGCCTCACGGCGTGGGTTTCCTCTCTGCAGTTAGCCTCTCTTCAAACGAGAGCGGGGAGAAATGGGAAACCCTTCGCGGATGTGTCACTCGTTCTTATCAGTCATTTTCGGTTCAATGCGGTCTCGTGGTTCACGTAAGCCACTATTCGACTACCATTTGACCCATGAAGGCGAGGTTCACTCGATAGAGAATGCTGGTCCACCTTTTTGCGAAAGTTCTTCTAACTTTCTTATCTTCTAGTAGAAAGTTCTTCTAACTTTCTTCACTTCTAGTAGAAAGTTCTTCTAACTTTCTTCCCTTCTCCCTTTGCTTTTTATACCGTTTTAGATAACACGGGTGCAATCTTAGAATGTGAGCGTTGAGTTTGGAATTGTATGGTGTGTCTGTGTGTTACAAGTTAGTTTTAAGAAACTTGCGTGCGATACAAGCTCTTTGCTATATTATGGTAAAGAACTTGTATATTTTTGCGAGCCCACGAGCTAAGTAGAGTCAGAACTCATTTATCCTTCTGATAAATGAGGTAGTTGCAAATGGTGGGTGGTTGGGATTTGGAGTTAGGGTGGGTCACTGTCGTAGCCACCTCCACGCGGTGTGACCTGGTAATCGATATCGTTTTCTAAACAATTAAAAGATGATCTTTAGCAAACGATATCGAGCTAAGAGCTACGAACGTACAAGTGAAATTTCACTTAGTTTCTAACAAATTAATTTTGTGGAAATGAGTGGACACTTGTATTCACGAATAATCAAGAATTATTGTGAATACAATAATCATGAATTATTGTATTCACAATAATTCTACAAATATTTGATAAATCCCTGTCTGTGGTTGAGGTAAAGAATATATGCTTTTTTAATGCATTTTGAAACTTTCATGTATTATGTATTAAGCAAGCATATATAATTCCTTAGTTATTTTCACCAATCAAGAACTTGAATAAAAGACTTGAGGATTTATTAATAAAAAAAGAAAAGATTCTTCGCATTTAATAATGTCATAACAATACCTCTGATTAATATGAGGTGTCGGTAATTCATATCTGATATGTTTCCTAAAAAGATACCTCTATTCTGAACCTTATCTGTTACAGAACCTAATTTCAATTTGCCAACTTCTTCACTTTGTATTTAATTAAATGCACACTTAAATTAAAGCAGCCTATATTACGCAGAATTTCATTATTGTAATCTAATTCAGCAATTTTTCTATAGCAAAGTATACGTTCACTCTAGAGCTTTAATTATTTTATTACACAATTAATTAAAATCATCATTTCAAATGCAGTAAACGACGTTAGTGGTTTAAATAATTTAATATTATGCATAATTTGAAGCGTATTATCGTCAATTAAGCTGAAAAAAGCGAATATTAATTGAAATTGATCGAAAATGGTACAGCTAGCGCCATCTAGCGGCGAACGGAGGAACTAGCAAAACAGAAAATGTCGATTTTCTTCAAAATTAGCGATTTTCACGCATTTCTGAGACGTATAAAATGTTCTTTAACCACAATAGAGTCGAAATAATGTCATCTCAAAGTGCTGAAAGCATTAGAAAAGAAAATGAAAAATATTGCATTTTGTGGACCTAAAAAAGTCTAGCCATCTAGCGGTGAAAGTTGAGAACTAATGGAACTAAATTCCAACAATACAATTTTGCATTTATCGATATTTCCAATTTATTAAGATCATTAGGACGCTTACAAATGAATTAATACTGCATTTCGGAGCATATAATGGTCATTTCAGTGAAAAAAGTCGATATGCAGTACATTAGTTTGAAATTGATGGGTCTACTGAAGAAAGTACCCCCAGCGCCATCTAGCGGACGGGTACCAGGAGCTACTCCTGGTATCAGGATCGCAGAAAAGTAAAGGAGGTATGCGGAACAAGAGGTATCCCGCGCAGCGGCGCGCATGCGCAGAAGCCTAGCGTCACTCGATATATACGATAATATACACGTACAAAAAATATTAATTACTCATTTTCTGAGCACAATTTACAAACTTTTATGATCGAAGAATGTTCCCTGAGTACCCAGCTACTTTCTCACATCGCATTTGTTCAGATTTTTATTGACAGTAATTAGTTATTAATGAATTTTCCACCGCAAGTCGGCGCGACATTCGGTGTACATGAGCTCATTTAGAATCATTAATTACACGTTTTCTGTGTTTAATTTATGCACTTTTATGATTGAAGAATCATCCACGAGTTCCCAGCTACTTTCTCATGTTGCATTTGTTCAGATTTTTATTGGCAATAATTAGTTATTAATTAATTTTGTATCGTAAGTTGCCGCGTCATATGAGCTCATTTAGAATAATTAATTGCACGTTTTCTGAGTACATTTTATGCACTTTTATGATTGAATAATTATCAGTGAGTCCTAAACTATTTTCTTATATCACATTTGTTCGGATTATTCATGAATGTAGTGTACTTTCATTATAGTTGCAGTAGAGTAATAATAACTAATTACTTTCAACAAAAATCTGAACAAATATCATATGAGAAATTACCTAAGGTATCACTGATAATTATTCAATCATAAAAGTGCATAAAATGTACTCGGAAAACGTGTAATTAATTTTTCTAAATTAGCTCATGTGACGCGGCGACTTGCAGTGGAAAATTAATTAATATCTAATTACTGACAATGAAAATCTGAACAAAAATGACATGAGAAAGTTTCTAAGGGGTCATTAATCATTCTTCAAACATAAAAGTGCATAAATTAAACACAGAAAACGTGTAATTAATGATTCTTAATGAGCTTATGTACACCGAATGTCGCGCCGACTTGCGGTGGAAAATTCATTAATAACTAATTACTGTCAATAAAAATCTGAACAAATGCGATACGAGAAAGTAGCTGAGAACTCGTAGATCATTCTTCAATCATAAAAGTTTACAACTTGTGCTTAGAAAATGAGTAATTAACATTTTTTGCATGTGTAAATTATCGTATATATCGAGCGACGCTAGGCTACTGCGCATGCGCGCCGCTGCGCGGGATACCTCTTGTTTCGCATACCTCCTTTACTTTTCTGTGATCCTGATACCAGGAGTAGTTCCTGGTACCCGTCCGCTAGATGGCGCTGACCAAAAATTTCCACTGTCAGCCCGTTTATTCTTTATGTTCACAATAGAGCATCATACCACTACATCGTTTACAGTGAAATATTAATAACTAATTAATTCCAACAAAAATCTGAACAAACATGATATGAGAAAATAGCTATGTAAACACTGATCATTATTCAATCATAAAAATACATAAATTATGTTCAAACAACTTGTAATTAATTATTCATAATTAGGTCATGTGTACCGAGTGACGCGTCGCGTTGCAGTGGAATATCAATTAATAATTAATTAATTGAAATAGTAATCTGAACAAATGAAGTGTGGGAAAGTAGCTAATGAATGAATGATCATTCTTCAGTCATAAAAGTCCATAATTTATATTCAGAAAATGTGTAATTTAGTAATTATTGTAAATGAGTTTGTGTGTGTCGAATAACGCAGCGCCTTGTAGTAGGATGTTAATAACTAATTAATTCCACACAAAATCTGAACAAATATAGTTTCAGAAAGTAGCTAATGAATCGCAGATCATTCTTCAATCACAAAAGTTCATAAATTGTGCTCAGAAAATGTGTAATTAATTTTTTTACTATGTATATCATCGTGTACACAGAATGGCGCGCCGCTGCTGCGCATGCGCGTCTACCTCCACTGCTTGTAATGTGACGTGGCGACTTGCAGCGGAAAATTCATTAATAATTAATTACTGACAATAAAAATCTGAACAACTGAGTTATGGGAAAGTAGCTGGGAACTTATGGATGATTCTTCAATCATAAAAGTGCATAAATTAAACACAGAAAACGTGTAATTAATGATTCTAAATGAGCTCATGTACACCGAATGTCGCGCCGACTTGCGGTGGAAAATTCATTAATAACTAATTACTGTCAATAAAAATCTGAACAAATGCGATGTGAGAAAGTAGCTGGGTACTCAGGGATCATTCTTCGATCATAAAAGTTTATAAATTGTGCTCAGAAAATGAGTAATTAACATTTTTTGCATGTGTAAATTATCGTATATATCGAGTGACGCTAGGCTACTGCGCATGCGCGCCGCTGCGCGGGATACCTCTTGTTCCGCATACCTCCTCTACTTTTCTGCGATCCTGATACCAGGAGTAGCTCCTGGTACCCGTCCGCTAGATGGCGCTGGGGGTACTTTCTTCAGTAGACCCATCAGTTTCAAACTAATGTACTGCATATTGACTTTTTTCACTGAAATGACCATTATATGCTCCGAAATGCAGTATTAATTCATTTGTAAGCGTCCTAATGATCTTAATAAATTGGAAATATCGATAAATGCAAAATTGTATTGTCGGAATTTAGTTCCATTAGTTCTCAACTTTCACCGCTAGATGGCTAGACTTTTTTAGGTCCATAAAATGCAATATTTTTCATTTTCTTTTCTAATGCTTTCAGCACTTTGAGATGACATTATTTTGACTCTATTGAGGTTAAAGAACATTTTATACGTCTCAGAAATGCGTGAAAATCGCTAATTTTGAAGAAAATCGACATTTTCTGTTTTGCTAGTTCCGCCGTTCACCGCTAGATGGCGCTAGCTGTACTGTTTTCGATCGATTTCGACTAATATTGACTTTTTTCGGCTTAATTGACTATTATACACAGCAAATTGTTTTCCAAAGCATTACTAATTAGCTATTGAATGCTTTAAAAGTGTGAAAAAACCGGGAAAGTCAATAAATACAGAAATTGTATACAAAGTTTTATTAGCTTGTACCGTCTACCGCTAGACATGTAAGCATTTTGAAGTGCATAAAATGCAATTTTAAAAAGTTTTCGTTTCTATCACATTTACTGATTTCTGATGATTTTAATTTAGTTCTACAGAAATCATGAAATATTCTATTCTTCTCAGGACAGCATCAGCCATTAATTTTGAGGTAAAATCACCGTTCAGATGTTAATGCAGATTTTAATTTCAATTCCTACCATTGGAAGCATTCAAAGGATTTCCAATAATCGATTGATAACACTGTAAGATAAAAATCACAATAAAACTTCATCTTTATCAACAGGGTAAATTTTATCAACTTGCTATAAATTTTTGCATATATATTTAACCACATATACATTAACAATTGCAATACGAACTTCGAAAAATTACAAACTACATAGTTATAGCGAAGCTTAATAATTTACAGTTTACATGTACAAACCATTACATACATATCTTTATTCCTTAATAAAGTAACAGAACGCAGTTTTTATATACCACAATTATTCCATCTTATAATTAATTACCATCTAACTTTCGTCAAATTTTGCAATAACGTTTCCAGTATTTCTAAATTAATTATTACTGCAATTCTAAAAGCAGTTATATACGAATTCCCTGAAGCAAAATTATTTTAAGCAGAAAAGTAATTATTTATCCCAAAATGAGTGACATGTTTAGACAGGTTAAGATTCGTGGAACGCGAAATTTTGTACAAACAACGTTATCAACAATCCGGTGAAGAAATCGTAGTACCGAAGGATTCCGCAATACGATTAAAATATTAAAGAGGATCCATCGTTCGTGGTCCAGACATTTAAGACGATTCTTCCGTCTATTTTGTCCGATCCTCTCGGTCGGACGACACGCGGCAATGACATTAATGTCACACGACACAGTGAACAGGATGTGGTTAATTCAGATCGGTCGTCGTATGTGACTCACATTATATGCATGTATGCGACTCATCTCGAAGTGGCGAAAAGAGAAGAGGAGGTAACTACCAATAGTACAGTGCTGTGAATCGCACACACGAATCGCCTCCAAGCACTAAGGTCACACACACGCGTTTTGACCTTAGCCCCCAATTTGTTTCTCGACGATCAAGTCGAGGAAATCGTTTTCACAGCCTTCTTCATCACGATAGCTATCCAATGACTATGTCATACAAGCGAATTAACAGTACTTATAATATAATCGTCTCTACGAAATATTATCATAATCCTTGGCAACGTAGGTACACTTTATCAATAACACTATGTACACAGTCACATTCTACCAATTGATCAAATAATCATTTATTCGCTTACCAGTTTCGATCAGCATCTTCTGGGGTATTTCATTCAACATTTTAAAGAAAATTTAATAGATAATTACAATAATTTTTTAGGGGTAATCATATAAAAAATTGCCATGTACAAAAATGTACTATTATTTCAAAAATTATAAAAATAATGTTCCTTATTTTTTTTAATAATAATTTCAATTGACGTTAGTGTATTTTGTTAAAAATTTGAAAGAAAATTTTATAGAAAATAAACAAAATTTGGAGAAAAAAAATTTCTAAATTCCCAATTTTTAAATAACTAAATTTCTCAATTTTCAAATTCCTAAATTTTTGAAACTAAAAATTTCCAGATTTATCAAACTTGCATGCATGAAATCAAAGGGATAAATCCACGTAGTTATATTGCACGTATTCTCTGACTTACTCAGCAAATGTTTGCAAAACAACACAGACAAAAATCAACAAAGTTATCTGTAAAAAAACCTTGTGAAAATATCGACTGTTAGACAACAAAAAAATCCACCAGTGTATAATTCTAGAATTTAATTTCATACTCAATAAAAATATGCTGCGTCTACCTTAAACTAGTGCTCACTATTTCTGTTGATATTTACCTGGTCCCTTTAATACATTATAATCTGTTCCATAAAGTGTATTTGGAGTATTTATAAGGGTTCAGAAGAAAAGCAAGATCTAAGCTTTAAAATGGAATTACATACTTATGTAAAGCAATAATCATAAGTGGAATAACGAGAACATAATCTGTTTCGAACCACCTGTTTCTGAAGGTTAGTCGCATTAAGTCTTAAAAGTGCACAATAGAGCGCGCCACTGAGCCTGCAGTATTTTTATTATAAATCGGGCTAATTTTATTTTACCTCGATTTAAAAACAAATATCACTTTCAAACTTGTAAGACATTCATTAAAATTTCATTTAAAAATATATTTTATCTTTACTGGTATCATTACAAACGTGCTTTCCAATATTGACACAAATATATGCATGTAAATTTTAGATATCTATAACCTATCATGTTACAATTGAATATAATAGTGAACATTAATAATCTTATGAATTTGTAAATTTTATAAATTTGAATATCTCTTTTCTAAATAATCTCAATAATAAAATGGATATATTGTAATTTTTATTTTTCAACATTGGTACAGGGTACGATAAAGTAAAATCTCTTTCCGTTATCTTTTGTTTCATTTTCTTGTGACCTTGGTTCGAGTAAGACAGAATTTTATACGAGAAAATTGACATCATAAATGTGGATTAAAATTTAAGAACGGAAGTATTTATGCATTCAAACCTACAACCTCAACGCGTCATACTACCAAGCATTGAACTCTTCATGTACCTCGGTTCTAACAGCCAAAAACCTGTTCAATCCAACAAGCTCTGAATACGACAAAGCACAAAGAGCCTGATACTAGGCGTGGCGTTAGAGAACACTGAAAACATTAGCATAGTACATACGCGTACAGCGAAAGCTTTCTTTGAATAAGTGTAGGGGTAGTTATACTTAAATTTGTCTTCAATTTTAGGGGATGCAATTTACAAAGTTACAGATTTTCAAATTTATTATTTTCAAGGTTTCTAAATTTACAGATTTTCAAATAAAAAAATTTGTAATATTGAATTCTGAAATTTTGTAAGTTCCAAATTTTCCAAAAACTGTCCCCAGAGTCCTTAATTCTTTTCTCCTAAATTTCTACATTTTCAAATACTCATATTCCTAAATCTTCAAGTTTGTAAATTTTCGGATTGTCAAATTTCTAAATTCCCAAATTCCTAACTCCCAAATAATGAAGTCTTCAAGTTCCTAAATTCTCAAATTCTCAGATTCCCAATTTCCCAATTTCCCACATTCCTAACCCCCAAATACGAAATGACTCAAATGACGAAATTTAAAAATTTCTAATTAGTCCAATTTCTAAGCTTGAAGTGAAAATATAAGGCTTCTTTCCCCACATCGCCAATTTCCCTAGTGAATCAACCACTTGCAACATTCCTCCAATGCAAAGCACCGGAAAACTGCTGAAAACCGAACGCTGTAGTAAGAATTAAAATAATTCGAATGAATTACGATCGAAAGGAAACTTCCTACGAGACCAACCAGTTTTTCTAGTAGGTACACATCGGCACCATGAAGGCACCACACTGGCAACGATGGGTAACGACCACAATGACAATTCGATGCACGTGCACGGTCGACACGTCATGGCAATGGACGGTTTGTCGGTACCTAGGTGGGGATTTAAGGAGGGGCAGAGAGGGAAAGAGAAAGCGGCAAGAAAACAGTACAACGAAACGAGATGAAGAAGAAGCCTGCACGGACGTAGCGTGTTTAGTCAACCTGGTGGCGCTGAACAACCAACTGTCGGCAGCGAAGAAGCTGCCAGCCGACGTCGAGGAACTCACGGTTTTTGGTGCAGCGAACTTGCAGTGCCGTCGGTCGTGTTGTTTCGCGTTTATCCTGGATTGTTCCGGTGCGAGTACGCGAATTTAAACGGGACGTGATAAGTGCCGTAAATTCCAACGGGAAATACCGTTTCACCAGGACGACGCGATGGTCAGCAAGGATCCGAAGATGGTCACCGCCGCGGAGATGGCGAACCCCTATCTTAAACCACCGAGCATGTCGACCAGCCAGTCTTTAAAGACTTTTATTTACAATCGCGAAACAGGCGCGGTTATGGGAAGAACAGCCAGTAGCTGGGGTAAGTTGTACCGTAAACGAGACACGAACGCAAACCGACGCGCGTTGGGCGTTTTCTTCGCTGACTCCGACCGCTTTGTGCGCAGTGTTTTCGTATTTTCGCTAAATCCGAACGGATCGATCGCCTCGATCGATATAATCGATTTCCTACGCTTGCTCGTTTATTCTTCTACCGCTACGGTAACGCTCGTTGTGTATATTTTTTTCATTTATGTCATTGTTTCGGTGAAACGTTCTCGGTACGCTCGAAATGCGAGCGTTTCGATCTTTGATAGATTTTGAGGAACTTTATCGCGCATGCGCGAGCCTGTATTGAAATTTGTAATTTTGTTTATTGCGATTTGTAAATAATTGTAAAAACTTGTAAATAAACAGGTCCTCATTTTAGTAGATTTGTATTTATGTCTCTTGCTACGCAGTGAAAGTTGAAGTATAGTACGTGTAGATCAATTAACGCGATACTTTTTGTAAAGACCTACGTATCGATTAAACACGTGTGTAACATTGAAATAAACTTTAAAATAAATTTCATTCATTAAACCGATTCGACAAAACAGAAGTGGTAATTACTTTTATATTTTTATTGCTTTGTATACTTTTGATTGTAATCAAGTTTTGGCGCTAAATTTAAATCAAGCTTGATAGGCGGAATCAGCTACTTCAGTCAAATACTTCCTCCTCTTCCCTCTTCAACTTGTTCTATAAAAACAACGAAAATTATTAAAATTATGTGGATTTAATATTTGTATTGGATTTGGAACATTATAAATAAACAAATTATTAATTATTGAAAATTAAAAACAGATAGTTTGATCATACTGTTCTGTTCTTTGAAATTTTGTTCCTTTTTTAAGGAAAATAAATGTATTATTAATGTATTATATTATTAATCAGTTAATAAAAGTTTCAAAAGTGATTAAAAGATTTATTTATTTTCTTTCAAGAAAAAGCAACATGATATAACAATAATATAATAAAGTAATATAACACAACATAATCAGATGACATCACAATGTTAACTGTTGAAGCAATTGTAGTTCAAATGGTTCTTGCACCATCTTCTAATAGAAAATTACTTCATTCATTCGAATAAATTGTTTAGTTGCAAAAGAGCACGTATATTTGTATCCTGTTGAAACATATTTACAAAATGAAATGATAAAATTGTTTGTCAATTTACACAAAAGTGACACGAATGCAATGTCCTCAATTGCTGACACCGATGAATTGAAATATTTCAAACACTTTATGTTCATTAAAAAAATTTATTAAACATTCATTGTAAAATTCTGTAAAAATTTAACCTTCAACTGTAATAAAATTTCTTTCCTCAACCTTTATTTTCATTTCTGACCATTGTACACAAATTATACTCGATAAAATATTCTTTCTTTCCAATTTCGTAACCTTTCGACTATCCTCAGATTTTATTTACATCTGAATACGAGTGCTTTTGGTTAAAAATCTTACCCGACATTAATTTCGTTTACGAAACCATGGGCACCGGAAAGAAACTATTTAAAGGTTCGTATTCAGCATAATAAAATGTCTAACAGTCCACTGAAGGTTACAAAATTAGATACACCTTGAACGATGTTGCGTTAAAATAGAAAGTTTCAAAGTTCCCTACCATGTCCCTCACAAAAATTAATCTCCGTAGCATCATGTAGCGATCTAGTGACAATGACTGTTTCAATAGTAAATAGAAGACCCGCAAAAACTTGAGATATAGACCGAATTATGAGATTACTTCTTTCAGTTAATTAGCTCAGAAGCCTGTCATTGTTTTGCAGTTTCTTGTAAATTGTATTCACTGTCCAACTCTATCCCACTATTTATCCTTACCTCGGTATTCACCTTGATACTATTACCCTTCTGTTCATGCTCCAGTTACATAGCCTTCGTAATGTATCTTCATATCGATCCATCGATATTACGATATATCGACGCACATTTATAAACGTTTGCGTTACTCGTATCTATTCTAATTTATCTATATATTTATGTTATGAAGAAAAATATCTCTATACCTTTACATCGTAGCATTCAGCTTGTATTGAGCGGCGTGCGATTTCGATTTCGCGCCACGCGATTTGAATTTGGCGCCACACGATTTGTCTACTTACTCTTATAGCCGCTTTTTCGCTACCATAGGTTTTAAAATTGGGTGACATCGACCTTTCTGGTATGCTTAAAATGTGTTTATGATGTATAGAATATTCGACGACAGAAATAATTTTTCTTTCATGTATCGCTGCAATTAATTATAATTCTTGTATCCTCATAACTGACAGTTAAGTTTCAAAAGGACTTGTGTAATCAATTGCACATTTATTTCGATAAATTGTTATAAATGTACATAGTTATTTTTGCTATAATACATAGAAATAGTGAGTGAGTTACCCGTGTAGTATTATATATTTTCAAATTTAATAACTCAGAAGTTTGACAATTTAAAAAATTGAAAATTTGAAAGAAGTTATATTCATATAAAAATGTAATTGAATATTTAGGAGTTTAAAAAATATTTGTTCTTCGGATAAAATCACTGGCCGTCATTGTTCAAACAGAATCACTGCGACACGAACCGAGCGTTCTAATTTATGGTCTATAATTTGCTTTTATGGTCTATAAAAGTCCATCCGCAAAATTATAGCAGTGCAAACGTAACGCGATGATCGTGGCGGGCAATGATTAGGTACACGCACATTTTCGATGGATCCGCTATAAAATAAGGACGACGTTGAATGAAAAAAAGAAATAAAGGAAGGGAGAGAAAAAGACGGAAGCGCGAAGCGCGGCTAATTCGCGGCGCACACAACGTTTGCTCGGCTGAATGGCAATTGTTAAACTTCCTTTAGCGCAAACGTGTACAACGAGGTCAATTGGCGTTAAATGGAAGCATTACGGCATTATGTAACTTAGGGCCATTCCGAAGGGTACACCCACGCGACCATAGCTTTCGTTCAACATTGTTCTCTTCAAAATCTCAAAAAATCTTGTTTCAAACTCGATATCGTTGCGCTGCTTGCTGATAACCTTCCAGTATTTTGTATTTAATTTTTTAGTCGAAAATAAACGATGATGGTAAATCTTGTATACGAAGTATTTCATGTATGGTTTATGTACAATTTATCAGAAAAATGTATATATTTATCGGTGATATATTTTAAGTTATTATAAAATTAATTTTATTATTTACGGTATTATATCTGTAAGGGGTAGATTAAGTTTGAGAGTCATAGTGTAAAGTTTTTATAGTTTCAAAGTTAGTACTTTACAAATTTAAATAAGTTTTAATTAAAAATTTTTTAAAATAGAAACTGAAAATTTAGAAACTTAAAAATTAGGATTTGAAGATTTAGAAACTTGAAATGTAGAAACTTCAAATTTAGAAATCTAAGATTCAGAAATAAAAAATTTTTGAATTTAAGAATTTGATGATTTTCCGAATAATAAATGAAGTACAACTTTAGCAAATTAAGAAATTTGAAAATATATAAACATGAAACTTGCAAATTTTCCGGATCGAATAATTTAAAAATCTCGTAAACAACATTCAGCATTTGAAATTTGAATACAAACGTCTGGAGTATGATTTTGAGTAATACAAAGACATATAGTTGTCCTTTTCGCAAAGTCCTTGTGATATAATGAATATCGTATTACGCGAAAGAACGTCGGTAATATAATATAGTGGTCAACTGTTAAGATTTCGCTTATCGTCTTTCTTTATGATCCTACAAATGACTCGCGGTAGAAACAAACAAATATAATTACATTCAGATACGACAATGGATTAATTAACTGAAATAGAATGTTTTTTATATGAATTGACTAGTTTACAACAAATGTGTAATAGATGCTGAAATTGTAACAAAAATGTTGAAATTTTCATATTTGTGTAATTAAATATTTTGATATTGTGTAATTAAATATTTAATTTGGATAATTTGGAAATTTCAAACTTGGGTAATTTAGAAATTTCAAAGGGCAATTTGGAAATGGGGAGGTTTGACTAATTTGGAAACTGGGGAATTTGTACAATAAATAGGGGAATTTGGAATTGGGAAATTTTGAGATTTAGAAAGTTGGGAATTTGGAAACTGGAAAGTTATAAATACGGGAATTTGGAATTGGGAAATTTGGAGGTTTGGAAGGTTGGGTATTTGGAAACTGGGGAATTTGAATTTGGGAAATTTGGAGATTTGGGACATTGGGAATTTGGAAACTGAAAGATTTGCAAATAGGGGAATTTGGAATTCGGAAATTTTGAGATATAGAACGTTGAGAATTTAAATATTTTGGAATTTGAAAATTTGGAAGTTGTGAAACTTACTCATTGGAAAAGTTACAAATTATACAATTTGAGATTTGAAAATTTGAAAGTTGGGAAATTTGCACATCTTAAATCTTACAAATTATACAATTTGAGATTTGAAAATTTGGACATAGGAAAATTTGCACATCTTAAATCTTAGAAATTGTATAATTCAGATTTGAAAATTTAATATAAAGAATTTGTAATTGAAAATTTTTTAGATTCTGACCATATACTAACCTTTCAGAGGTTATGACCGAAAAAGAAATAATTTTTGCCTCACCTCAATATAAATATTTCCCCATATTTCCACAATAAGTTCATATTTTCATTTCAAGATTAAGCGTACATTCATCTAATGTAAAACGAAGAATTTTTTTAGAGCCACTCTAATACATGACTTCTTAAGAGAACGCGTTGAAACACAGATTAAATCTGAGCAAATCACAATGATTTTTGCGATACACCGAGGTCTGGGTTAGGTCTAATGGAATTAATCGGCGCGTGGTGGCATGCTGTATAATATAGGTTAATTGCATTAATCGCTGGGTCAATTCAAAGGAAGATATCCAAGCGTCTAGTCAAGTGGAACAATTCAATTACGTACCGATTCAATGTCTGACAAGGTCGCTTCTGCAATTCCACTCTTCGTCGAACTGACCTCCCGGCTATATTCTTTACAGGTGCTCACAAATTGTGACTGTGACATGTCATTGTTTTATGATTAATCAATCATTTTTCGATGTTGTTGGCAAACATTTATATTTGACCACTTGTTATATATACATATTGTATACATTTACCCTCTGTAGTATATTTATGGCAATTTATATAGCTTCTAGGTTGGAAATTAAAAATGGTTGAAACATTGAATGTATAATTTTGCAGATTAAAATTTTGAAACATTCAATGTGAAAATTTACAACTGTTAAGTGGAGAAATTGAAAAATATAGAAATATCAAATTTTTCCACTTTAAAGCTCTAGTATAAAAATTTTAAAGAGGAATATTTTTGTATTTCTGCAAATTGTTATTAACTTTCAAAATTCTCAATTAAACAATTTAGAAATTCATAAGTTTAGAAATACAAAATATTTTGAACACAAATATTTCCATTTTGAATAACACATATTAAAATGTTTTTCCACTATATTATTCTAAATCAAAATCTATCTCAACCACGGTAATTTTCAAATTAGATAAATTAGAAAGTATCAGACATGAAATTTTCAAATTTTTAAATTTCCAAACTAGACAAGTTAAAAACTTTGAAATATAAAATGTTTAAATTGTAAAGAAGTCTTTGTAGTAATGTGTCACTGTCCTAAGATATTTCATAAATTATGTGACGATAACAAATAGCATACAAAGCAATAAAAATAAATAACCGTGGTACTACACCAACATAAATCACGCATTATGAATCTCATTCATGCAGTAAGTATTTCTCACACGAATGTGTACAACGCGCAGTCATGTGAAACTGTGTGAAACGAAACGGAAATGTATGAATTGAAAACGGAAATATAGAAAACGAGACTCGGATGCACCACGATTGACTTCATTCCTGTTGCTAATTTCGATCGTAAAACACGTTTCGTGTGTCCTTTGGTTTTTCACGAAATTGTGAACATTAGTAGAGCATGTAATCTTTAAATATTCTTGTACTATATACTAGCATTAATTTAGTGAAAATTTAGGAGATGTAGAAATTTGGGATTTGGGGAATTTTGGGAATTTGAGAATTTGAAGAATTTGGAGAATTTGGAGAATTTGGAGAATTTGGAGAATTTGGAGAATTTGGGCAATTTGGGGGATTTCGGGAATTTGGGGAATTTAAAATTTGGAAACTTGGAAATTGGGAAAATTAGAATTTGGTAATTTAGAAATTTGGAAAACTAAAATTTGGAAACTTGGAAGTTGGGGAATTGGAATTTGGTAACTTGGAAGTTTGCATAATTGGAATTTGAAAATTTAGAAATTGGAAAATTTGGAATTTGGTAACTTGGAAATTGGGAAAATTGGAATTTGGAAATTTGGAAATTTAGAAATTGGAAAATTTGGAATTTGGTAACTTGGAAGTTTGGATAATTGGAATTTGAAAATTTAGAAATTGGAAAATTTGGAATTTGGTAATTTGGAAATTGGGAAAATTGGAATTTGGAATTTTGGAAATTGGAAAATTAGAATTTGGTAACTTGGAAATTGGGAAAATTGGAATTTGGAATTTTAGAAATTAGAAAATTTGGAATTTGGTAACTTGGAAATTGGGAAAATTAGAATTTGGAAATTTAGAAATTGGAAAATTTAGAATTTGGGAACTTAGAATTTTGAAACTTGGAAATTGGAAAATTGAAATTTGGAAATTTAGAAATTTAGAAAATTAAAATTTGGAAACTGTAAGTGGGGAAATTGGAATTTCGGAACTTGAAAATTGGGGAAATTCCAAAACTTGAGAATTTGAGGATTTGACATTTTAGCAATCTAAAATCACTAAAATTTATGAAAATCACTTAAATATTTATGACCTAATAATATCGTCGACAATTAAATTCCTATAAAAATTGCAAGAAATCACGTTAAGTGCCAGTATAATTAGATATAAAGCTTGAAAGACAGAAGCATCTTACTATAGCTCGAGAAAAACAACAGCAGATTGACATACTGAGAGAGATATGTTATTAGATCAAGAGAAGCTAATTAAATTTTCTTTTGCAGGTAAAATAGGATTGTTCTATTTGATATTCTACGGAGTACTGGCTGCATTGGTTGCAATTTGCTTCTGGGGTTTCTTTCAAACATTGGATCCAAGGATACCAAGGTGGCAGTTGGAACGCTCGATAATTGGAACAAATCCTGGTAATATAAACAGATCTAAATACTATTTCATATCGTTGATACATAAATGGGATAGAAGTTTGCTTAAGAAGTTTAGCACGTTGAATAAGATAATATTTTTAATAATTTTATGTTTAATTTCGTTTACAGGATTGGGATTCAGGCCACAGCCACCATTAGAAAATGTGGAGAGCACGTTGATTTGGTACAGGGGAACGGACAGCGAAAACTATAAATACTGGGTTGATTCGTTGCAGGCATTCTTGAAAGGTAATATATAAAATTGACAATTTGTAATTGTTTCAAGTACCATTTCTGAAAGTTTTTTTGTAATGTTTCAGTATGAAACATATACAAAAATATTAGTATTCATTTCATGTGCCCTCATCTATCATAACTTAAAAATGTAACATGAAACATGTATCTTATATTTGCTTTTTGTGTACACATAACACTGTTTTATTATTTTCTTTTACTACTAATAGAATAGTAGATTTAGTGAAATAGTAATATGACAGAAGAGTAATATGTTAGCATAGTGTAGTAGTAAAATAGTAAAATTGTAAAGAAGTAAAGAATGAAATAGCAAAAGTGTGGTAGAATAGGTGGAATAATAATGTAATTAAATAGTAATATTGATGGAGGAAAATAGTGGAATAGTAGTATAATAGTGCAGTAGAAAAATGAAGTAGGGAAATAGAATAGTGAAGTAGTTACATAACAGAATATTAGAATACTAAAGTAGTAAAGTAGTTAGGTATTAAGGTAGTAAAGTAGTAAGCTAGTAAAGTAATAAACTATTAAACTAGTAAAGTACTAAAGTAGTAAGGTAGTAAAGTATTCAAATAGTAAAGTAGTAAGGTAGTGAAGTAGTAAAGTAGTAAAGTAGTAAAGTAGTAAAGTAGTAAGGTAGTAAGGTAGTAAGGTAGTAAAGTAGTAAAATAGTAAAAACTATGTTCAACATTTAAATCTTACAATTAGTCTACATTCATGAACATATGAAACTTCAAACTCACCTCTTTTTTTCCATCCTTCTTAACGCACAAACGACGCAAATATTTAGCGGTAGGGAATTTAATCTTCAGGAAACTCTTCATGAATACATAAGCACCAGCGTTACGGTACAAGAGCGATTATATTACTCGATCAATAATCTTTCAGACTATATAACGCCAGGCTCGATTCCTGGTCTTGGTGCAAACATTAACAAATGCGACTACAATCAACCCCCTCCTCCTGGTAAGGTCTGCGACGTCGACGTGAAGAACTGGAATCCTTGTACTAAAGAGAACCAATACAATTACCATAAATCCGCTCCGTGCATATTCCTCAAGCTTAACAAGGTATATTTATCCTCTTAACAAGATTAACAAGTAAACAAACTTATGAAGTAAAACTTCATCTTATTTAATAGGTAGAATTTATTTTATTAATGTCAATCAATGTTTTCAGATATACGGCTGGAGACCAGAATTTTACAATGATACAGAATCGCTGCCAGAGAAAATGCCATTGGAGCTGAAGAAACATATCGTCAGTGTGAAAGCAAACAATAGTTTAGAACTTAATACGGTTTGGGTATCTTGCGAAGGAGAGAATCCGGCGGACCAAGAAAACATTGGACCAATTCGTTACATACCACGAAGAGGTTTCCCGGGTTACTTTTATCCGTTCGAAAATTCTGAGGGTTATCTCAGTCCCTTGGTAGCTGTTCACTTTGTTCGACCACGCAGTAAGTATCAGGAAATGGGTTTAATGTGATGAATGTGGCTAGGATCGACGACGTTCATTTCCTTCTAACCAGGGAAAGAACCATTCATTTATTTTCTACTGTGAAAGATCAATGTAAAAATTATCTCACTTCTAAATCTTCTTATTTGAACATTTTCAGCTTTCTAAATTTATAAATCCTCAGATTAAGTTTTCATATATTAAGAAATTTTTAAATTCACTGAAACTCAAGTTTCTGAATTTCTAAATTTCCTATCATTTAAATCCTTAAACTTACAAATTTGTACACAAGTGTTCATTTTCACAGTATCAAACAACGTATTAACATTTGTCTCTGTTAATTTCAATAATTTTTTACAAATTCCACCTTCTATAAATTGTGAAGTTCATGAAACAAGTCATTAAATATTTTTCAAAAAGTATATTTAATTGACGTGGATAAGAAATAGCGGTAGAGAACAATGTTAAATGAAACCTGACGAATAATTAATGAATTTTCTGTTTGCAGCTGGAATTTTAATAAACGTAGAATGCAAGGCGTGGGCGAAAAACATAAAGCACAGACGCCACGAGAAATTAGGCGCAGTTCATTTCGAGTTGATGATAGATTAACGTCGTCCGCATAATTGTCCTGGCCTCTTCTTTGTTAACATACAAAAAATGGATGCGAATCTCGTGTTTTCTGACTCTTCGACATAGCTGGACGCTTTTGAATCGATTAACGAAGCCGTCAGAAATCGATAACTGCTGCCAAAGTGGATGATACTTTTGCCGAGTACAAAGTTAAAAGGATTTTTAATTTGAAATCCGATCTATATAAATTTTTAGAGGTTACTAATCTGCAGTTTCGATCACATTCGTTTAATTCGAGGGTAATTTTCATCAACTTAACACGAAAAACAAATATATATATTTATTGTACGTGAATATATGGGTATATTTTAACGATAAATGATAACTAAATGATACTCATGTGGTAAATGTTATCAGTAAATATTAGATATATTTCTTTTTCTCGATGTCATAGTTGAATGTAACGGACAGTCCATGTATCGTGTTTCTATTGTTAAATTATAATTGATCGATATTTGTATTGGCTCAGTTCAAATTTCGATTCTGTAAATTTGTTTTAAAAAAATATAAATATTCTTTACTTAAAATGTTTATCTTTTTGCAAATCAAGAGTGACTATCGACAACCGAATCATGAGCTGATTTTAATGTTTAACAAGGGAACAATAATATTTCGTTTTAAAATAATTAAACGTGCCTTATGTAAATTTGAGATTATTAGAACAATTGCGTACAGATAACTCTGCTTAGAAACTGAGCACTCGAGCTAGCTAGTTATCAATAATTTTCCAATCTTTTATCGTGAAAATTCGTATGTACTAATGCCTATTAAAAACAGAATAGATCTCTTAAACGTGACAAAGATAATATATGTTTCGCTTCTAAAGTATGTAAACGTATTGTATGTGTATACATGTATTTTTATAGATAAGATTTTCTCGCCTAAAGTTCTCGTCGACTACTTCGATCAGACATTTAATTCCAAAACAGTGAAAATTTTTTAGAAAATTTTTCGAAAAACATACCCCTTTAAAAGAATTATTTAGACAAGACCGTATTACGACAAAATTATATATTTAATCATACAATTAGTTTCACTTTAATACAATTATAACTGAATGTAGAGAAGTTAATGTTTTTTTTTTAATTGTTACAATTATTTTAATTTATTACTGCATTTATCTTTCATTATTAAAGCGGGTAATAAAGTGTTATTTTTATTGCGAAAAAGAAAACAATCAAATCGTCAGAGATTAATGGCAAACACTGATAGTATTAATTTCCCAGAATATCACAAGGATTATAATTTCATCAAGAAACTGACCGTTTTGGAATTCTTTCGGAAAAACTAAGCGGACATTTTGTGAATTCTTCGAATTTTAGAGTGTCATTTATATCTGTGTATTTGTAAATATATTTAAAAAAATATTGTGTATATTTATAAAGTTGTCGCGCGATTTTGATGTCTCGTTGCAGGGGCGTAGGCAGGGGGGTAAAAAGGGGCACCCACCCTTCTCCACAAATGAAAAGTGACGTTATTCTATTTCTAGAAGACAAATATTCAATTTTACCCCTTTTAGAGGAACGAAAAGTCTTGTGTTCAAAAATAAATAAATATGATAAGATTGAATAGTTTAAAGCAACATAATAAAATTTACCTGAAGATAAATTTTCCCCCCTCTTGTTTGATAACCTGACTACGCCCATCTGTCTTAATTGCCGGCAATATATTCCAATGATGTATAAGTTACAGCTGCCAGGATACATTTAAATTTATAGAAGTATAACTATGTAACATGGTAAATGTACTGGAGGCCTAAAGTCAGTTTCGTGTTGCAAAAATACTTGAACAATGTGCTAAAAATAAACCATCGTTTTACAAAAGACGAAACACTTATTGCGTTATTTCTGTAACACCTTAACAACATGTCTATAAAATTATAGTTGTATGTAACATGCAATTAAAGTATATTAGTAATTTTTATTGGATAACATGATTTGACACTTTTTATTATCTTTCATTTTTTCAAACATTTATATATACATCTTTTATAAGTGAGTGATTATATGAAAAAATTGATCACATTTAAAAATTGCTTTTATTTATACAACAGGATACATTATTATTACCAGCACAAAATGCTGTTAAACAATCTTCTATGGGAACGTTATAAACGACATAAGTACATACGTTTAATAAGTACCTACATCTGACAACAGGGGCGTGTATGACCTTCGGAACACTGATTTCTTCCAAACTTTGTACAATCATGAGGCCCCAAAGCAATAATTATAATTGGAAATTTTTTATTTTATAATTTGATAATTGGAAAATATAAACATTTGTAAATATAAAAATTGAAACACTTAAGAATAGATAAATTTGAAAATTGTCAAATTTAAAAGTTAGAAAGTTGGAAAATCATGTAATGTGAATATTTGGAAATTTATGGAACACTTATGGGTCCATCATAACTGGACAAAAGTTCGAATAAATCAACATCCTGAAAGTTATACGTTCCTATTGTAAGCATAACTCTTAAAATAACTGGCGATGTTTAATGCTGCAACATTGAGATCCTAATATCTTCTTTCTGTTCAATCCTCATTTTTAAATGATCACACCAATTTCCATTGTATCACGTCAGGGCATATTATTTACAATATTTTATCAAGACAACAACCACAATATATTTTACTTATTGCAATATTTCTTAAACTATAACAATATTCATCTGAAGTCACTTGATTTGAATGAAAACATTAAAATTATTGAAAGAGATTCAACATTTGTTCTTACATCTGTGTATAATTCTGCAAAATATCTAGATAATTTATAGCATAATAATTTACAGATAGCTGTATTCAATCAGTATATTAATAGAAACGATACTTTTTAACCACGATTCATTTGATTAAATTTAATATACAGGAAAAATGTTGAAAATGGAATTGAAAATTCAAGACTTTTGTAGATTATGTTAATTCATCTTTCAATTTCATTTAAAACCTTCTAGATAAAATATGTTAAGAATACTTTACATTATGAAGTATGTAAAACACTTAAATATTTAGTTGCAGTATAGTTACGTCTAAGCTGATGAACTGATATAAATAAACGAAGTTAAAAAGATAACGAGGTAATAATATATTTCTTTACATCTATTTATCACGGTAAATCACAAAGTAATGATACTACGCGTTGCCTCTTCTGATTTTTACCCGCGTAATAATTATTTCTATTGTAGGAAATTACAAAATAGTGGTTCAAAATTGTTCAAAAAAGTTAATCTGTATAACATAAGTACCAGCAACTGAATTTTTCTTTGAAATGTGAAATGAATCTATTTTCATGAAATATAATGGATTATTTAGTTTCGTTTTTTAAAATAATGATCAGTAAAACGATTAATGATTTCATTTTTACAGCAATGTTCGCCAATAACTCAAATAATAATCGTTAAAGTTTGAGCATAGCTCGTGTTATATTGCTATCAACTATAGCTATTGGCAATATAGAAAGAACTTCCATAAATGTACGATGTTGGAATTTTCAAAAATTAACAATTTTTAATTTCCTAAATTTTATAACTTGAAAGTTTAATTGAAAAATTCGCAATTGAAAATTTCTCAATTAATAATCTGTAAATTTGTTAATTTACAAGTTCAAAATTTGAGTTTTGAAGTTCAAAAATCTTTGATTTCGAGAATTAGCAAATTTTATAAACGCAAGTTTGCGAATTTATGAATTTGTTAGCTGCAAAGTTTGTAAATTTGCAAATTCAATCTTTCGTTACAAAAATGTACAAATTAAAAACTTAGAAATTTGCAAATTAAAAAGTCAGAATTAAAATTAAATAGCTAGAAAAACAAATTTAAAAACTGCTATATTTCTAAAGTCAGCATTAAATGCAAGTTCACAAAATAAATCTCCTTTTGCAAATTCGATGATTCATTCACAAAATTTACAAATTCAAAAGTATCTATATTTATAAAGTAATCCTTGAAAATTGCAAGTCCACAAATATAAAAATCTTCAAATGTCAAATTTTGCAAATTTACAAACCTGAAAACGTGAAGATTTGAAATTTAACAACGCTAACGAAGGCACTGCGAATGGAATTTGTGTATATAGCATTAATTCTTCGAATGCTACTCACAACACGTATGCATAATGTATTGTACATATGTAATCTTGCCTAAATACTAGTAGTCACTAGTATCTGAATTTCACCTGAGCACGAAAAAATTGTTCCCTGATCCTCAAGTGTTTTGACGATTTGTCGGACTTTGTTTTTACCGGTTAATTTCCCTATGGATAATTTCTTACGACGAACGAGCTGTTCTGTACATCTTTTCGTCGATCATTATCTCAAAATGCACCGATCCACTGCCTTTCTTTCCTTTAGCCGTTGAATATATTATGTTCTTTGCCCAGGCTCGACACTGAACGTTGATTATTCTATTCCCTGGAAAGATAAAAACATTATTTCGTTGCATTATCTGCTTTACTTACAATATTAATTGTATAATATGTATAATATTATGGAGGTTCAAGGAATATATCTCTTCTCTTGATTGATGAGACGAAATTACTGATATTGAAATTTTAACATGTTTATGTTATATTAATATTTTTAATAAGTTGATGGCTGCTGTATTTTTATCTACACATTATTTTAAACTTTCGCGTTAACAGTGATTATTTTTCTCAATTTGTTTACTGATGATTTTTCAAGATTCTAAAGGTCCGAAAATTTTCATATTCATAAAATTTTTATATTCACAATATTTTAGTCTTGGGATTTTATGTTTCAAAAACTTCAAGTCCGAAAGTTACAAAATTCAAAAATCCCAAAATTCTAAAATTATATAATTCTACAATTTAAAAATTGTAAAGTTCGAAAATTCTAAAAATCTCGAGACCCAAGTCCACAATTATTTTCCACAATATTGCATCGTCTCTTGCATTCAATATTGCATGGATAATAATTATAAGAGAAGACAGCTGTATACCGCAGCGAAGATGACACCTGTATCTATTTTAAAAGTGTTTTTAAGTCGATTACACGACAGATTCGACGTGACAATGCACACTGGTTTTTACTGGTTTTATCTCGAGTGTATACTTTTCTTATCACACACGTGGATCAGTCTTAAGCAACTAGTACAAGTAATATATCAGATCTTCCACATGTGTCTTGGTCCACTTTTCAAAACGATCAAATGATTATTTTGTTCAGAGCAACGACGAAATTATTTTACTTTCAAAGTTTTGACCTTTCAAAATTGTATGTAAATTGATAGAATTATCAGAATTATCAAAATTATTGCATTGATCAGAATTGTCAGAATTATGAGAATTATGAGAATTATGAGAATTATCAAAATTATCGGCCATCTTCCAAAATTTGAATGTTCATGGTAAGTGACGCTTACTGTCACTTACTGTTCAAAATCTAATTAAAGTTATTTCAGAATTTAAATGTTGATTGCACATTTCAACAATGATCAAGTTTTAAAATAACTATCATTAGAGCAAATAAGTGACTATGTGTGAACAAATTTTGGAAGACGACCATCTTGTTTGACATCTTTCGAAAAATATTATTATACGTATAACATCCTACGAAAATTAATGTTAGATAATCAACATCCTTTGAAAATTAATGTCATGTGTTCAACATCCTTAGAAAATTAATGTTAAATGTCCAACATCCTTTAAAAATCTGAAATGTTCGACATACTTTAAAAAATAATATCTAAGGTTCAATATCCTGTAAAAGATAATACCAAATATTCCACATCCTTTGAAAAATAATCTCGAACATTTAATATCCTTTGAAAATGCAAATTAATATCGGATGTTTATGAAATAACGATCAACTTACTTGCTGGTCGAAGAAAGTGTACAGCGACAACGGGGCTTAAGTAACCAGGAATATTTTGATAGGGATAATAATATCCTGGAAATCCGCGACTGTCAGGATAATAATTCATTTCTCCAATACTTTCGTTATCGTGTGGATCTTCGCCTCTACAGGATACCCACACGGTATTCAGCTGTAATCACAGAACACGCAAATGCATACAGTGTATTTAACACTAAAACACAAAGCGGTCAAATGACCATCTTACAAGTTTTTCATTTTAATCTATAAAATCTGTCAAAGTAGTTCTCTTAAAATCTCTGTTGAGATTCATGCTGTACAATGGATTGCAAGAAAAGAACCCGAAGATATTCAACGAAACTGAATATAATTAATGTAATATGCTTAATTGAATGTAATTAATGTTTCTTTGCACAGATGTCAACCCACGAGTTGGCGCGTGACCCAAAGTAAAAGAAGCTCCCACCGTGAACACTTGCAGTTACATTTTGGCTAATAAGAATAATTACAATAACAACTGTGGAATTCGCACTATCTCACTCTCAAGACCTTTGCTGTCATTGTTTTTCGCATAATTGCGATTGCGTCCATTTTTCTATTCCAGAGGTCGACAACCTGCGGCTCAGTAGAATCATACTTGTGGCTCTTAAGTAGTTTAATAGTACATATTGAAAAATGAACTGCAATATTGCAATTGCCAAAGAAATATAATAATCCTGCGCACACATCTGCACGGCAGATCGCATGCATGTAAACCTAGCTTTAGCTAACCTTGCTCTCCACACTCACCGACGCCACACTCAAAACCAAAAACTGTTTCCGTTTTCTTTAATACGTTCACTTATATGTTCTGTTACTACGCAAAATAGAATGTTTTGATTTCACAATCAATACATGTTTCACAGCAGATATTATATTATTTTTTCTAATACATACCGATGTATGTAATTTGGCTCTTTAAAAAAATAATTTATCACATCGGGGAAAAATGGCTCTTAACTCCAGAAAGGTTGCCCTGTTCTATTCTGAACAATTGGAGCCGTCTTCTGAACACCTTGGTCAGCCTCACCCCAACTTGTGGGTTGGCATCGATACTTATAATAGTTTCTTGTTATAAAATAGAATTATAGAAGTGTCGAAGTTTCATGCAGTAAGACATTTGTTATTGTAATTAATACTATTATTTAAATTATACCTCGACTGTTTTAGTTTGTGTAATACTATCGCAGCAAAGTGACGTAGCGATTAGCAATAAACGTTACTTGTAATGTTCTTTATAATAAGTGACTACAGACACAATTATAGTTGCGTCATTTTAAAACTTCTAAGATTGTATAACAGCAATTTTCAATTTTGAATACTTATACTTTAAAAATAGTGCAACAGAGCTTTCTGATTATTCTTTTGATTATGCTATTTAAATATTAAAATTAGTAATAATTAGATATTAAATATTCATTGACTAATAAGTAAAAAAACTAACCCAGGAACTGTTGACCGATTTAATGTGCTCAACCAGCGAGGCCGGCATTTCTGGTGGTAAATTCTCGGTGTCGTTGTAATATTCCGGTACCCAGCCATATATCTGTTGGGCAAAATGTGTTCTTTATTAGGAAATTTTATTTTATTATTTCATGTTGTGAATAATAAATGCAGGTGAATATTTATTTATGTATTTGTACTTATGTGTACTATTAAGTATATGTATTTTTTGTTGGATTTGATGATCACGGTTTGGGAAGTTGGAGATTTGGGGATTTAAGGATTTGGTGATTCGGAAATTTGGGAATTTACGGATTTGAGGATTTTGAGATTTGGGAATTTGTTAATTTGGAGGTAGGGGATTTGCAAATTTTTTATTTTGGTGGTTGAGGATATGGAAATTGGGGAATTAAGGGGTTGCAAATTTAGAAATGTAAGAGTTTGAGATTTGGGATGAAAATGTGAAAATTTAGAAATATGGAAAGTTGGGAATTTCGGAATTTGGGAATTTGGAAATTTGGGAATTTGGAAATTTGGAAATTTGGAAATTTGGGAATTAGGAAATTTAGAAATTTGGGAATTTAGAAATTTGGGAATTTGGAAATTTGAGAATTTGGGAATTTGGAAATTTGGAAATTTGGAAATTTGGGAATTTGGAAATTTAAAGATTTGGGAATTTGTAAATTTTCAAATTCAAAGATTTAGTGATTAAAAAATTGTAGAATTTGTAAATTTGCAAATTTGAAGTAGGTATTTAAAAATCACATAATTAAAAACAAACATGTACCCTGTTTAACTTGATGAAAACACAAGGAGCTGAATTGTTAAAACCGTATTTTTCAGAGGGTGAACATGGTCCCCATTTTTCGACTTCGACCGCACAGACGTGTCCAGGCTTCACAGTTGTATCGTAATTACAAATTTGTTGATTTCTACCACCATTCGGTAAAAGTGTCGAATTACGGTATTCTGCGAAAAATATTAAAGAAATGTTTCCTTGAATGATTTTACATACAATTATTGCAATTTTAATTAATTTGCAAGTACAATTATTTGGGAACCTAAATTTATTATACAATATTCTGGATAAAAATATGTTATATTAGATACCTTCTAAAAATTCGTCTAACAAGCCAGTCCACTTTTGCACCGAACTGGGATCTGACGAACTGTACCAAATTAATGACCTTTCATCGGTGTTGTTGGAAATCGGTCGAAATCCTAGACCTGTTACATATTGGTACATTATTAAATAGGAACAATACAATTTTCTGATAGTTTATTTTAATAAATGAGAGAGATATACTGTTTGCTCGACTTATCTGAGAAAAATATGAAAGGAAGTGAAATAAATGTAATATGTATAATAAATTATACTAAATTATTATGATTATTGTTATAAAATACCCTCTCATTCAAATATCTCAACAATTATTAATTTTTTCAATATTATACCTGAATACTTTTTTATGTAAAATATTCTCAGGAATTAGTACATGTAAAAAAAAATAACATACCACTAACAAATTTTAAAATGACCTTCACAGAAAGTTTCAAGGTAATCGCAAGGTTGAAGAGAGAAGAGTTCTGCTTCGACATTATAAGAATTTGTATACATTTTTCACATTTTTTGAGGAATTTTAATATTGTTATATAAATCTAAACCTAGGTACGTGTATCTAATGTAGATTTACTATTTCGTTGACTGATTTTAAAGAATGTATTCAAGAACGTGTCGATGAAAATGAACAGAGGAATGATGAAATATAACATTCAGGTTCGCCGTAAGCGAAACGTCAGAACCAATGTGCTATTTTCGTATACTGTTCATATCTGTGTATTTTTAACTCATTTCATGCTTAATTTTTTCTTAGTATGAATTCTTTTAGTATGTAACAGCTTTGGTTTTGAACGTAACACTTTGCTTCGAAATATCCTTCTATTATTTTTTACTTATTATTTTGAGATAATAGAACGTTTTAAGTGTTCAGTAGAACGTTCACTAAAATATATAATAAATTAATATATATATAATCAAATAATAATTTGATTATTATAAATTCTATTTTGTTAGGTGTATATGATCTACATATCTGGACCCAAGAGCTAGCGTGTAAGTTCACCTACTCAAAAAAATAACATCCATATTTCTCATATCATACAAATTATTTCGTTGTAAATTCAAAAATTTAATATATAAATATTTAACATAATAGTTTAAAAATAATATTAACCCCATGTACTTCTTAATTTCTTTTATCTACCAACTTCTTAATTTACAAAATAGACCAAGAAAGGGGTTCTCAATAAAATGTATTGCAACAGTGCTTAGTATATAACAAATATATTTTTCATTTATTATAAGTAGTAAATAAATGAAAATATATATATATATTCAATCAATCTATTTATTCAAATTATTTATAAGATCCAAGAGAAATATCAAGGAGTCTGATGTTGACACAGGAGTGCAAAGAGTTAAGTCCGTTTCTAACTAAAGACATCTTGTCTCTATAAAAGACTCTTTTGTTTTCCCTTTCTGGTACAATTTAACACGTTGACTGGCAAACCGACAGTAAAAAATTTTAAAACATTGACTTACACAATATTAAAACTTTAACTTCCACATTAATGCATCTAAAAATTTGTTTAAGTACTATTTTTATTTTTAATAAATCTTACCAAGTATTCACAATATTATGTTATACAATTTACTATCCAAGTAAAGTAATTAATACGAGTATTTTCAATTAGGTAAGTGAACGAATTCTTAATAATGCAGGTAATTCACATGGAAATTGAAAAGTCACATATGTCTGACAGTCAAAGTGTTATATTATCAAAGTGTACTGCAATTTTAAGTCTTATAATTCTCTTTGGCTCAGGATCTCTGCGATACTGATCCACATACGAAATGAACTTCACGAAGTAGATTAAGATAATTTTGGACTTGATGCATGCTTCAAACGATCCATATAACGTCAGAGCCATATAGCTCTCTGACCAGATTTGTGAAGCACATTAAATTGTACATAAAAGAAGATACGGAATTAGAGTCAAACAGTATTGAGTCAAGGATAATTGATATTAAGCCGGAAGTATTAGGTCAGAGACAGATAGTAGCTAATTTAATTTTTTATTTTAAAAAGATATCTGTGCTCAATGTCACTATCAGATAAAACGACGCATTTCTGGTGTGCGATTAAGGTATTGCTGTATGTACCGGTAATTATGAAAGTGGTCTAACTGAAATGTAAAATTCTAACAGAATCGAAGAAAAATTATAGAGAAATTATTACAGAAAATTACACATTTCATTATTTAGGAATTATACAGAAAATTGTATGTTAAATTGTACAGAACTTGTGTGGAAAATTGCACACTCGATGTATACAAATTACGTATAAAACTGCATATTTAATTATATAAAAATTATGTAAAAAATGGTATATTTATTTATGTAGAAATTATGTAGAAAATTGTATATTTATTTACGTAGAAATTATGTAGAAAATTGTATATTTATTTACGTAGAAATTATGTAGAAAATTGTATATTTAATTATATAAAAATTATACATAAAATTGCATATTTAATTGCACAAAAATTATATAAAAGATTGTGTATTTCATTACATAAAAATTATATAGATAAGTGTACATTTAATTACACAGGAGTTGTGTTAAAAATTGTGTAATTACGTAATTCAATTATGTAATTATAATTATACAAATAATTACATAAAACAGTAATTATACAAAAAAGTGCGCAGCTCACCGATTTCAATGACTTTACTGTACAACTATCGAATAGTCACTTTCCGCTTATTTTTATAATATCAATTACTCCTTCTTAATTATTTAAAAACATTCTTAAACAGCGTTGATAATAAAATTGATTGGTGGAACAAAATTTTAATTACGTTTAATTATAACAATACTTGTAGAACTGAAAAATTTTCTTTCAGAAAACAATTTTCTGAAAATTGTTTAATATTTAGAGTAGTCGATTCTTTTAGAATTTCGAGTTAGAGCAGTTTCGTAATTATCAGAACATACGTCTCTAATGATTCGAAAATTACAAGGATTTTGCACCTTTGATTCGTTCTCCTCTAAAGTGTGACAATACACTATGGCTCTGGGTCCAGATATATACCTGGATTAGTTCCTATCAAACTTTCCTCCAGAATCCACCTAGGTTTCTCGTCGTTCAACGTGGCTAATAGTCCTTTCATGCAAATGGCGAACAGCAGGGCCAGTACGGCGAAGAAGCACGCGTAAAACGTTCCGGTAATGGCTGAAAACAAAATGAAACAGAACGATAAATATTAGCGAACATTATAGTATACATTTTATTTGGAATTTAAAGATTTTGAAATTTTTGAATTTTTGAATTTTTGAAGATCGAAATTTGAGATTAGGGGATTTGGAGATTTTGGAAATTGAAGAGCTAACGATTTGGGAATTTAGGGATTTAGGGATTTGGGGATTTAGAAATTTAGAAATTTGAGGATTTAAACCTTGCAGACATAGGAATTTGAGAATTTGAAAATTTGGAAATTTAGAGATTCAGGAATTTGAAGGTTTGGAGATTTGGAGATTTGGGGATTGGTGTATTTGGAGATTTAGAAATGTAGGGATTTAGAGATTTGGGAATTTAGGCATTTGGGGATTTGGGGAATAGGAGATTTGAGAAATAGGGGATTTAGGGATTTATGAATTTGAGAATTTGGAAATTTGATAAGTGGAATTTGGGAATTTATAGATTTGGAAATTTAGGAATTTGGGGAAGTGGGGATTTGGGGAATAGGCAATTAGAGAAATAGGGAATTTGGGGAATAGGAGATTTGAGAAATAAGGGATTTGGGGATTTAAGAATTTGAGAATTTAGAAACTTGATATTTGGAATTTTAGAGTTTATAGATTTGGGAATTTAGGAATTTGAGGATGTGGGGATTTAGGGAATTGGAGATTTGAGAAATAGGGGATTTGGGGATTTATGAATTTGAGAATTTGGAAATTTGATAAGTGGAATTTGAGAATTTATAGATTTGGAAATTCAGAAATTTCAAGATTGGGAAATTTGGGAATTTGAGGATTTGGAGATTTATGAATATGGAAATTTTGGAACTCGATATTTGAAATTTGGAAATTTGAGAATTTAGGCATTTAGGATTTGGGTATCTGAGATTTGAGGACCTTGCAATTCGGACATTTGAGAATTTAAAAAAGTCTAAAGTCGTGGATATTGAACTTGGAAATATAAAAATTCACGAACTAGAAGTTTTGCAATATGTTAATTCAAGAATGTAGGAATTTTTCTAAAGTAGAATTTACGTAATTATTAAATAAAGTACAAACTGTACATATATACACCTTAAACCATAATTAAATACATATTCGTATTTAAAAAAAAAAATAGTCCCAAATATTAGCACGATAAAGTTATGACCTACGTTTCTTAAACAATTGCGGAAGTGCATAACGATAATCGTCTCCTGTATCTCTTATCAACGTGCTAAAGTTGTTCGGTATAATTGTAGCGTTGTATGCAAGTTGTAAAAGCGTACAGCTTCGAAAATTTTCGCCGTTTCAACGATTGAACGGAAAATATTTAAAGTGTGGGCAACGTGCCAAAGTCCGATCTAAATATAGTATCTTTTTCAAGAGTAGATAGCGTACGCTACGATGCTCACTAGCTACTATTTCTTTACCGCGATTCAGTTTTATTACGTACAGTCTTTTTGTGATATCGCCGGAAACGGAGGAAAATTACGGACATTTTGATAATCGTATCAAGAGTCCACGTTTTGGCGCGGAATTTGAACTGTTGTATTCACCGATTAATATATGTATTTATTAATATATATTATTATTATTATTTTAATACATTGACATATTTATCTATATATATAATCCGCTATGTCTGTCCGTTGCTACTTTCAATCTCGATAAGGGTAAAAGGTAGAGTCATAGCCTTTTAAATTTTTCTGATTGGTAACCTATGACCTGAACAACAAGGTGTCATAGGTAACGCAGTAAATGATTGAAAATATTTTCGCAAAATTTTTAATACCATTATAATACTTTACTACGGGATACTAGTATTTAATATTAAATATTAAAATATTTAATTATGATTTAATATTTAATAATGATATTTTATATTTGGTATTTGAAACCAAGTATTTCACCAAGTATTTGGTGAAACCAAAGATTTGGTGCTCGGAAATCGTTGATTGAGAATTAGAGATGCTGCGAATATTTCATTTTCAATCCAAATCATTTTAAAAGAGTTCGTCAATTTTGTGCGAGATGATAATTCTTTGTCCCACACTGCATTTCTTCGACATTTTGCCAAAAAGATATTGTTCCACAACCACTGTATTCGCTAAATGTCCATGGTGATTGACCACCATGCGACTTCTGACTCAACAAACTCAGACCACAATGGGAACACCGTTTCGATTGTGGAGATAAAAGCCGAATCGAGGAAAGTATTGAAGGCCATCCCAGAAAAAGACTTCTCTGTTTCGAAGATTGGAAAAAACGTTGGCATAAGTGCATTGTGTCGGATGGAGAATACTTTAACACTAAAACTACCGAAAAGGTCAAAAGACCCTTTTACAAGTTTTTCATTTTAACTTTATTAAGACATTTATTAAAAAATTTATTAAGACATTTTCTTTAGAATCTTCGCAAATCTTCATGAAGATAAAGAAAGAATGCGTATATTAATTTATGTTTTATCATTTGTTTATTTATGTTTCCATTTCATTTTTAATTTCAGAGAAAGTGTGCCGTACACACCTGTAGGTTTAGGGTTAAAGGTGATGAAATTGATTTAGAAGAATAAATAAACATTTTTCATTTTATAAATAAATTCACCTTATTCTTTAATCGCAGTAGTAAATAGACATATATTTTATTTATGTTCTATCTGTGTACGTCACATTTTATCAGGAGAGGGCACTTATTACTGTGAGTAACGTGATTCCATATCTTAGGTTTCAGATAATTGTTTCATAATTTCACATTAGTGTACGCATATTTGTTGTAATGAATTCATTATTTATATTTTGTAACAGAAAGTATTGTTTATGGTTCGTAATACAATTTACAATATTTGTTGTAAGCTTCTCTATAAATTTGTTAGACATATATCAAAAAGAATAACATATAACGTGATGTTATATGCAAAATATGTGACACATATAATATGATAATATGTGGAAAAATATAACATATACTTTTATGTTAATGTTATATGAAAAAAGTATAACACTAGTGTGATATTATATGAAAAAAACGTAATATGTATTATGTGATAAAATTTGGAAACAGTATATCATACATGTATAACATGATATTATATGGAAAACAAAATTGTTCTTGTAATAATATTTTACTTAAAATGGTGATGTAAATAAAAATTGTTCGTAAGAAATTGTTAAGGTTACTCAAAGCTCGTTTTGCACTTCAAAGACATCATATTTATGTATGTCAGACAAACATTCGAAACTAGTATGTGACCTCGAATGCTTGCAAGGTCGTACCAGAGATGTTGAAGGCATCAAAGGTGGAGTTTCATGTCTGTTTCACTTTGTTTACAATATATGTTCAAACCTACTAAATATTTCACATATGTATAATCACTCATATGTAGCTTATATATCACTTTATATATTGCTTATATTCAAAACTACTAAATATTTCACATATGTATAATCACTCATATGTAGCTTTATATCAGTTTATACATATATTGCTTATGTCACTTTATACATATGTTGCTTATGTCACTTATACATATATGTATAGCTTATATCACTTATACATTGCTTATATTATATAAAGCTGGTATCACTTGTATCACGCATAGCCCATATCACTCATATAGAGCATACACATATTCACATCACTTACACATATCTTACATTCATGAATGTAATCATCACCATTCACGAAAATGAAGGTCAGCCATTTCTTTGAGTTAATTTTCTTCAACAAAAACCCCTCATATTAACGTTATACAAACGTTCATACAACCATGTTACCGATTATTGAGTTACAAAGTATAACGGTTGAACAATTGCCAAGATATTTCGAATTTAGTTAACAATAAGCCTAATCACGAGGCAGACAGAGTCACATTCATAAGAAATGACGCGGTGCTGCACAATGAAAGCTTTGCCCTTTCTGCGACAGGGTCACGTGATAATCATACTCTTCGTCTCAGCATGCTGATTAAAATGATACAAGACACTATCTATCTATGCTATGTGATATACGATAAAGTAATTACGACTTAGGGTAGTAATTAAGGAGAAAGATGAAATCTGAATCAATATCAATTACATCGAAAGCGTTTTTGCTTGCTCTTCTCCATTATTCTTGTTTGTTTACTACGCGGACAAACATGTACTTGATAAATGGCGCAATTTTCTAGTAATCAAGTTTTTCATCAATAGCTCTTTTATCTTGTAGTTTTATCTTGTAGTAACTTCATCCAAATGATAACACGATAAGACGTTTATGTGGCTTATCGGAAACTTTAGTTGCATCATGTAGAGCACTTTTTTAGTACAGTTGCATTTGATTTTGTATTTTAGACTTATTAATATTATGTTATATGTTGCATGTTATGACAGGTGTATGAGTTCTTTCGTTGATCGCTGGTTGCAATTTAAGTTGGCGGATTAGAAATTGGGGACTTGAAGTAGTAATTTCGGAACTTGAGTTCAAGATTTGAGAACTTAGGAATTTGGTGATTTGGTAAATTGGGAATTTGAAATTTGGAAAATTGCAAACTTGAGCATTTGCAGATTAAAAAATTGGAAAATTAATAAATATGAAAATTTGAGAATTTGGTACATTTGGAAAATTAAGGGGTTGAACATATGAAAGTTAGATGTGAGATTTTGGAAATCTGAAAACTCTGCAAGTGGGAATATAGGGATGAGGAAATTCGGGAAGATGGGAATATAGGGATGTTAAAGGGAAGATGGGAATTTAGGGATGTAGGGAAATGGGAATGTAAAGATTGCGGGATGTGGGAATTTAGAAATGTGGAAACTGGGGAACATAGGAACTTAGGGACACAAGAATATTGGGATGTAGAAATTTACGAATGTGTGAATATGGTGATGTAGGAATTTGGGAATGTAGAACCTGGGTGATACAGAAATGTGAAAATATGGAAACTGGGGAATATAGGAACTTAGGGACACAAGAATATTGGGATGTAGAAATTTACGAATGTGTGAATATGGTGATGTGGGAATTTGGGAATGTAGAACCTGGGTGATACAAAAATTGGAAAATATGGAAACTGGGGAATGTAGGAATTTAGGGGTGTAGAAATTTAGCAATGTGTGAATATGGGGATGTGGAAATTTGAGAATTTAGAAATTTGGAAATGTAAGAATTTGGGAATTGAGGAATTTAAAAAATTTAGAAATGTGCAAATTAGGGAATGTAAAAAGATGATAAGTAAAAGCTTAGAAATTTCAACTCAGAAATCATAAAGTATAAAATAACTTATTGTTAGTCTAATTTATTTCCAATCATATTTATAACAATCTACTAATTTATAACAGTCATATTTCTAACAACCATATTAAGAGTCTAATATAAGAGTCTAGCAACAATATTTTCTTCTATCAACGAACTAGCCTTCGTCCTCAAACAGGATGTTAAAAACATCCTTTCTTTTCCCTATTTCCTAAAAGTACTTTTCCTGTCATTACACAACAGGTTCCGAAGATGAACATCGCAATCCAGCAATAGGTAGCAAAAAAGCAACCGTACGAGGAAACCAGTCTTTTAAACGCGTACTTCCTGCTTGTCTCGTTTCTCAAGCGAGGATGAGAATTTTTGCGTTAGGACGCTAACGCAGTGTGCATGCAAATTAAGTGGATGGATTCACGGTAATTTCAGTGATTAAAGTAACTTCCTATTTTTTTTCCTCTCTGTGGAATAAACTCAATGTACAATTCGTCAAGTGTGGACGAGAAGACGGTGACACTGAAAACTCGTGTGACTTCTCTTTAATAAACGCGAATTGTGTTTGTTCTAAACGCATCCGTTTTTACGTTACCTAGTTTTAGTTAATATTTGTTACTCTTTTTCTGTGTACATAGTACAAAATGTGCTGAGAAAACAAACCGTAACGGACACCGAGCTCCCGTATACGGCACAAAATGGCGGCAATTTGCGCTACGAGCAACTTTCGATGGAAGTTATTCAGGAAAGTGGGAATAAATTGTGTGGTTATTGGGAGAAGAATGTTGGAGACTTTTTCTCTATTTGTAAATAGTAATTTTGTACCGTAGAATTTTTATAGATTTACAAGTTTGTAGTTTTCAGTTTGATAATTTAGATACTTGGACAGTTAGAGAAGTGATATGGAAGTTTGGAAATTTAGAATTTTGAAAATGAAGAAATTTGAGAGATTGGAGAAATTGAAAATTCGGGGATTTGTGTACATTTGGGGGATTGGGACTTTGAGAAATTGGAGATTTGGGAATTATGGAATTTGGGGATTTAGGGATTTGGAAAATTAGAAGGCTGAGGATTTGCAGATTAGATAATTTTGGAATTTGGGGATTTAGGAGTTTGGGTATTTAGGGATTTGGAAAATTAGAAGTATGAGGATTTGGAGATTAGATAATTTTGGAATTTGGGGATTTAGGGATTTGGAAAATTAGAAGGCTGAGGATTTGGAGATTAGGTAATTTTGGAATTTGGGGATTTAGGAGTTTGGGTATTTAGGGATTTGGAAAATTAGAAGTATGAGAATTTAGAGATTAGACAATTTTGGAATTTGGGGATAATCCGATTTGGGGAATAGATAATCTGAGAATTTGGAGATAAGGTAATTTTGGAATTTGGGGATTTGCCAATTTGGGGAATAGATAATCTGAGAATTTGGAGATTAGATAATTTTGGAATTTGGAGATTTAGGAGTTTGGGTATTTAGGAATTTGGAAAATTAGAACTCTGAGGATTTGGAGAATGGATAATTTTTGAATTTGGGGATTTGCCAATTAGGGAAATAATAAATCTGAAAATTTACAGGTTAGGTAATTTTTGAATTTGGGGATTTGCCTGTTTGGAGAATAGGGAATCTGAGAACTTGAGAATTTCAGAATTTGCAAACTACGTACTTCTGGAATCTGAGTATTTGAAGATTTTAAAGAATTTTGAATGTGATAATTTGGAAATTCATGTATTCTAAGATTTGAGAATTTGAGCATTCGAGAATTTGCAAAATAAATTTAGAAACCTGAAAATTACGTATTTGAATATTCAGAAATTCAGAGATTTTAATCTTCGAATTTAAAAATTTAAGAATTTGTAACATAGAAAATTGCAAATAAAATTGTAATTATCACTACTTTTTGTTCTATGATAACAATAAAGTTTGAGGAAATGTTGCACAAATCACAATGTTGCAGAGACTTAAAATTTCCGGCGTTAAGTTATACGATAAACCTGTTATTTAAATTCAGTTGACCTCGTACTGATCCATATTTCATGTTCACTCTTCGAGTACATAGGAGATAATCATTGAATGAGCACAGCTGTTTTCTTATTCTATCGGTCGTCTTATGTTTAGCACGCTGTCAAGGAGCATTTTTAAGGACCGTCATTAATTTCCTACGCTTCTATTCATGCTACTTAATCATTTTATGTAATTACGAGAATGAGTAGGTTTCGTCACAATTTGTCGTCAGTTTTTATTTCCACGTGACTTAGGTTACTTTCAGTTTTCAAGTTTACAAGTTTATATATTTATAAATTTTGTAAATTGTCAAATTCTGAAATTTTGAAATGCATAAATCTCCAAATACTCAGATCAAAAGTGCATAAACCTCGAAATACTCAAATACATAAAATGCATAAATCTCCAAATACTTTAAATAAGTATTCAAGCATTGAAGCACACTAATTTATTGAACAAGTAACAAAACTACATTCAGATTCAAATATACTGAACACAACATAATTCAACTAGTTTTCAATTAATAATTTTGTTATAATTCAGTAGAATTGCAGATATGAACCACCGTTCAAATAATTAAAAATTCGTACATAACAAAGCACAATAGTATAACTCGCCTAATCAAACTCCTAATTTCTTATCATCTCTTTCATTTCAATACCATCTATAACAATTAAACACTGTTAGAAGTCCATTACGTGTTTCAATTGTCTTTCAATTATTTCTATACATATCCTTGAGTAGTTGTAGTGGTTCCTATCGTTTCCTCTCAATCGTTGTTTAACGTCGCGGATACTTGCTTCCGGTGTTCTTTTCATTCTGTCGTTGCCAAAGCATGGATCTCTCAGGGTCATCTTACGATTTATGTTAGCCATAATATGAATATAATACACACATACGCGCGCGGACACATGTGTACGTTCTTATTGTTTCTTCGACATTTTTCACTTACACAGATTAACGATCATTTTCTGGACAAATTGGTTGATGCTTGAATCGCTAACTTCGAGTATGTAATTTCGTCTCGACATAAACGTAATGAACTGTCGTATAAATTGCCATATGAGGTAAGTTAATTACTGATTGTTAACGTGTACTTCTCAAAATAAAAAATTAAATTTTTATACATGGATAAACTATCAAATGATTGACACCTTAATTTAAATTCCTCAAAATAGAAGATCGTGAACTTCTAAAAATAAAGAATCAATTTTTTGTATGTAAATCAACTATAACATGATTGAGACCTTAATTAAAATTTCTTAAAATAGAAGATCATGGACACCTTAAAATAAACTATAAAATTTTTGTAAGTGGATAAACTGTAAAATGTTTGACATCTTAATTTAAATTCTTCAGAATAGAAGATTTAACATTTCTCAAAATAAAAAATTTAGAAATTTAGAAATTTAGAAACTTGCAAATCTAAGAATTAGTGATTCAGAAATTTGGAAATCTGACAACTCAAAATTTAGAAATTCGAAAATCTAAAAATTTGAAGCTTAGAAATTTGTAAATTTAGAAATTAGTGACTTAGAAATTTAGAAATCTGACAATTCAAAATTTAGAAATTTAGAAATTTACAAATTAGTGACTTAGAAATTTGAAAATCTGAAAATTCCAAATTTAGAAATTTAGAAATCTGAAAATTCGAAGCTAGAAATTTATAAATCTAAGAATTAGTGACTCGGAAATTTGGAAATCTGACAACTCGAAATTCATGAGCTTAGAAATTTGAAAATTGGCAACTTTGAAATTTATAAGTTTGAGAATTAGTGACTCAGAAATTTGGAAATCTGACAATTTGAAATTAAAAAATTCGAAAATCTGAGAATACAAAATTGAGAAAGTTGAAAATCTAAAAAGTCGAAACTTAAAAATCTGTAAAAATAATTAAAGACTTATCGCAGTCCAACATAACCGATACACATGGCGATCTATCACGTTTAAATAAAACATCCAAAAAATTGATAACCTCATATATCTCCATCTAACACCTATCCCACAATTACTAAAAGTATTTTCTCTCCCAACATCAATGCTCTTTCCAATTACACGTACACCCACAACCTTCGTTACATCCACCTACTGTATACCCGCCACAAAATGAGCTCTACGAATTCGGAGAAACAAATCTACTTCCTTTGTTTCTCCATTTGATTGTCGTATATGACTGCCGTTAACAACTGTTCTCTACTCTAAGAATACACGAGAAAACTACAAGAATACATGACAAATGTATATCTAAGAATTCATGAAAAATTCACGTATCCTCATTCTGTTCACTGTTCTAACACTTATCTTGTGACGAGCGAATATTCTGCACACAAAGTGAACCACCCTTGACAGTTCTAATCATAAATATAACATCTCAACGTTATCACAACTATTCTACACATTGGTTCAAATATTTATACACAAATAAACACCTATTAACGCTGGGTTAATGTGTAGTGACGCATCTTAGATTAGCATGCTTTTATCGAAATGTGTATTAACTTTAGTTAAGATAAAAAATTAATAAGTTGATCTGTGTTACATAAATTAATTTTTGTTTTATTATTTATTTAGTTATCGTTGTATATCAATATTATTAACGCGGAAGTTATTAATTATTTAGTGTTATTCAATGTTAAAACTCTAGTTAATTATTTACTGAAATTATCAATGATTAGTGTTATTCGTAACAACTGTCATTAATTATTTAATGTTATTTAATATTACAACTCTTATTAATTATTTAATGTTATCCAACATTACAATTCTCATCAATTACTTAATATTATTCAACATTAATCAAAATGGTTTCAAGTTTCATATTTTACATCGAAAAATCGTTCGATCGAAATGTTTGTCATATTTTGTCAAGATAAAGAATGTTTTCACACATTGATGCTTCATTTAACCAATTAACTGGGGAAACAATGATTAATACACGTCAAATATTATGACAAATGCTCCTACAATAAATTTCCCGAATGAAGCTAAACAAAACGAGTAAGCTTCACATTTTTATTTAATAAAAAATTAACAATTCATCACCGAAATAAAATACTATATATTTACACATGATACATGAGTTAAATCATGATCACATGTCACGTGATCATGAGTGACAGCGAAAAAGGAAAATGTGTTTTGAACCACACTAACATACTCATTCCTACAATAATATTTATATTTTTAGTGGAGGAATGTACTTAACTAATGTGTAACAAAGAATTACCCCATCTTTTTATAATGACATGCAGTTAGCTGGTTATTTCTATTTGCACATAGGAAACATGTCTATACATCACACATGAATATCATGTCTATACATCACACATGAATATACTTTACTCTAATGTACTTCCACAATAATATATATATTCCCAATGAAAAAGTGTGCGAATTACCCCATTTTTAATGTAAGTATCCGCGTCAAACGCAGTTAGCTGCTTATTTCTATTTCCACATAGGACATACTACCACACATCACACATGAATATACATAACACTAAACCTACCGGTATGCACTTACTCTGAAATAAAAAATAAAGCTAAAAAATAAATAAACAAATGATAAAACATGAATTAATTCTTCAGCTTAGCAAAAATTCTAAAGAAATTGTCTTAATAAATTTTGTAAGTTAAAATGAAAAACTTGTAAAAGGGTAATTTGACATTTTTGGTAGTTTCAGTGTTAACGTACTTCCACAAGAATATTATTTAAAACGAAACAGTGTGCGAATTACCCCATTTTTTGCCCGTGTGTCCACAGTAGGTGCCCTCGACCGGGTCGTGAAATAAATCGCGCAGGGTCCTCCATCGTGTCTTGTATTCCGGCATCCGATTGAACTCGTAAGTGTTATTGTGCATCTGCTTGCCAGGTACGTCCATCGCGAATGGTTAGAATAAATGGTCGAATCACTCGCGAGTGGTTTGCCGTTTGCACGCGTGTATCTCGATCGAGCTTTCTCGGAGCTGTTCTGGCACGCGTGTTCGCGATCTCTCGTTGCGAAAACGGAGCCGGGCAGAGAGTGCACAAGCGGGCAGCTCGCGTGTACGCTCGACGAACTCGCACTTTCGAGCTGTAACGGCTTACTACCGCTCGACGTCGAACGGAGCCAAACAAGATAGCCGCGAGCGTAGCTGACGAGAGTCTACCAACAGAGTAGTGGGAACATGGTAACGAAGAGGTCGCGGCTTGACCAGCCGCTTTTTCAATCTGATTAGGATGAAACCGTAGCGGATGACGAATGTAAACAGCCTCCGGAACGTTCCTCGCAACTGCCTCGATACCTTTAATAAAATTTCATCGTCTGCACGATTAATTACTTCCGTGTGCGTTTCGAAGGGATTGATTTCGGTTATTTGGGTGAGGTGGACCTTGGCAGTGATGAGAAATTGCATTTTGATTGTTTGTGGAGGGATTTTGGGGAGTGGGGATGAGGGGATTTAGGGGGAGGAGGATTTAGGAATTTTTAGTTTGGGAGTTTGGAGATTTGTGGATTTGGGATTTGAGAATTTGGGAGAGGAGAATTTGAGACTTTGGGGATGTGGAGATTTAGGGAGATGAGAATTTGGGGATGTGGAGATTTAGGGAGATGAGAATTTGAGTATTTTAAGATTTGAAAATTTGGAGATTTGTGGATTTGAGATTTGGGATTTGAGATTTGGGAATTTGGGAATTTGGGGATTTGGGGATTTAGGGATTTAGGGAGATGAGAATTTGGGGATGTGGAGATTTAGGGAGATGACAATTTGAGAATTTCAAGGTTTGAGAGTTTGGAGATTTGTGGATTTGAGATTTGAGATATGGGATTTGGGATTTGAGAATTTGGGATGTGAAAATTTGAGAATTTGAGAATATAGGGACTTGAAAGTTTAAAAACTTGAAAATTTGAGAATATCAGAACTTTCAGAACTGACAAGAGAATTTTAGAATACGGAAATTTAAGAACTTAAGGATGAAGGTCATACAAAGATTGAAAGTGAAGATAAAGGTCATACAAAAATGAGAGTTAAATATGAGTCATACAAAGATGAAAGTTAAATCTGAAGGTGATACAGAGATTAAAGTTGAAAATGAAGGTCATACAAAGATGAAAGTTGAAGATGAAGATCGTACAAAAATGAAACTTGAAAATAAAGGTCAAATACAAAATCTCTTTTTTCCAAATGACTTAAACTTAAAGGAACCATAAACTTACTTTCCGTGGCAACTGTAAACTCATAATCAAACGTGTTGAAGGTCATTTCGTTTCGCATGTTTCTTATCACGAGATGTACACATGACTGCAACGAAAATCACGCTTTGCTGTAAATTGAATTTCCCGAATTCGGAAGAAGCGATGTTTCATAAAAGACTATACGTAAAGTCGGTCAAAATTTTAAAACGCGTCTTTAAAGATGGATACTTTAGACTTTAGACGTTACGTGCAAAGTTTACATTGCAAACACGGTGTTGGTAGCTAGTCTTGATGATTATTCAAGTAATGTGTTTGAAGAACGATTATTTAAATGATGTATTATCTTGTTCAACGTTACTATTTGTTTGTTCAATGTTTTAGTAAATGTTACTTGAAATAATTGTTATGTTTGAACAACAAAATGATTGTAGATTATTTCATTATTAAAATTAGCTGTGAAATTATTTTTCGTTCTTGTGTTTGCATAAATTAATCTTTGATCATTTTATGACATCTCTAACAATTTTATTGTTAAAAGAGATTTATTAAAATACTATAGTAAATTCATTCAAATCGAAATAAAAATTAAATAAAATATTACTACAATAATATCAGATGTTTATAACATTACAACATAAATAATTCTTTGAATAACTTAATTCAAACAAACTTCACAAAGCATAAAGTTACATTTTTACATTATTCTTAAAATAAAAACAATGTAATATTTCAAATTATTCCTCTTTTATTTCAAATAAAATATACCCACTGTTAGTACTTTATACATTGCATAACACGTGCATGCAAACGAACATCGCAAACATAAATACACTAAAGGATCAAAATTAAACGTGACATACAATAAAATATGAGTATTTCAGTAAGTAAAAAGTATTAATTGACATGTTTGCTTCTCAAACATTTAATCCTTGAACCATTTCATTAGAACTTCGATCTACCAAAAAAAAAATGTTAAATTAAATTGAGTTAATTAATTTTGTTAAAAAAATATTGAATTCTAGATTTTATTCATTTTAAGATTTAATTACTATAAAAAGATGTTTTCCGATTTTACCTATATAATTATTTGGAAATCTAACGCTTTACGAGCTTGATGCTGAATATTGGTAGCCCATAAACTGCACTCGATCGTCACCAACCGATTTGCTGTGGTAATTATCGTGAACAACACGTTTATTGATGCAATTTATTCTGAAACGAGAATTTAATACTCACGTGTTAAGTTCTTGAATTGCAACGCCACGATGGGGGACAAATAATATGGCTGCCCGGCGAATGGAAAGTACTCGATCGGAAATCCTGGTCGTGGGATATATTCTATTTCTCCCATATGCTCTTTATCGACATTATTTACTCCGTCGCATGACAACCACACGTGCAACTGAAAATGTTAGATAACGTTTACATCGATGATATTCGAAAATGATAGCTACTTTATCTCGACGCAAATTGGTTTATCAGAAAACTTGGGAAATAGAAATTTCATCGTTGCTTTTCTATTTTAATTATCGGTAAGCAATGTTTAAATTTCTTTATTGAATCATTCGTTTAACTAGTTTCTATTTTAATAATTATTTACATCTAGACATAGGTAAATTTTTACGTGAACTTATCACCTATTTTATTGGAAATTATTTAATATTAAGAAATTATGAATAATTGTAAAAAAAATTCCCATGCAAATATTTATCAAACTAAATACACTAATTAAATTATAATGACCAGTTATAACAATTTCCAAATATAAGTAAATTGCATATTTAATCAATAAAATTATTAGTAACTTGCTATCTGTAATTACAATTTTAAAATAATATTTTTATACTATATTAAAAATCAACAATAAATGATTTTTAATACAAAACGAAAACTCGTTAAATTCGTATTATCGTTACTGTAATATAAATATTAGGGGAACCAGAAAGTACAATAATATTTCTAGGCATTAAAACATTTACCATTTATTACCTAATTGTGTACTTTGTCGTGTGAAAGACGTTTTTAAGATTAAAGTGACTTATTTACTTGTAAATAAAATCTGAAATTTTTCTCTGCAATTTTATGTGAAATAGCCAGCCAAATACCAGACATATCCACTGTATGCTTTCTGAGTTTCACAAGGGTAGTAACGCAACAGTTGCTACCAAAAACATTTGCGATGTTCATCCAAGTGCAGACGTTCGAATGTCAAAGGTGGTTTTCCAATTATTCCCATCGCTACACTTTCTAAGTGACAAAAAAATTGAAAATTTGGATGACATCCAAAATTTTCTCCAATTATTTTGCCCAGAAACCAATTGATTTTTATCGACGGACGTTGAAAATTTGCACAGTAGATGGCAAAAGGTTGTTGATAACGAGGGTGATTACATCATTGATTAAAAATAAAAACTTGTTAAAAATTTGAATACAATATGAAGACACTTTCTGGTTCTCCTAACGTAACTTATAGAACTTTAAGAATTTTCTTTTGAAATTAATAAAAGCACCTTATCAGATTGGAGCACCATTTCCTGCAAATTACTTGGCATACTCTCCGGTAAAGTGGAAGATCGATTATAACACTCGGGTACCCAATCGAACCTCTACAACGTAAACTGATTACTTCGATATTAAATTATAAACGCAATTTAACATTACCTTATTAAATTTAATGAGAATGCAAGGTTGCATAGGTTCTGTGTATCCGAACGGAGGTGTACTACACGTGCCTAAGTTTTTTATATCAAAGAAACAAGGTTTGTCGACATTATACGATGTACTATTTTTGTCTTGACAATTCATGTTGTAATACGACGTGTTTTTGTTGTATTCTGCAAAATAAAATGGTACAATTTTATTGACGGAAAAAACGAGAAAATTGTTAAATATAAATAAAAATAAAAAATGTAATATTACACATATAAATGTATTATATTATAACAAAATGTTTAATATGAGGAGGATGCAAAAGCTTTCGTCACGATAAAGTATTTTAATCATCAACGTCTTTTATTTTATTCATTTTAATTATTTTATTACATTCATTTTGAGTATGCACAAGAACCATATTATTTAACATTTTTACATATTTAGTTTAGAACGAAATAAAAATTGGTAAAATAAATTAATATAAGACAGTTGTATAAGTTCAAATGACTAGGAATGTTTGTATTTATGAAAAATTATTATTTTATTATTTTATTATTATTACTGTATTTGTGGTACTGTTACAAATTTAATTATTAACCTATCAATAATTCATCGATGATGACTCGTTATAAAAATAAAGATATTTTTTATTGCAATTTGCATACATTTCTTGACTGAAAAATGAACTGTTATACAAAATTTCTGTTATTTGTAGAATGTTAATTTTAAAAGACTGCGATGAAAAGGACGCAAACTTTTGTATACCCCTAACAAACAGATGTTGAGTACCTTGCAGAAAGTCAGTCAAGGCTTGAATATACCGCTTCGGTTTGGTGTTAACACTTGCATTATTTATCGAAATTATGGGTGATGCAGCTGACACGCTGTTTGGTTTGAAAACTATACCTACAAAATAATTTTATTTAACAAATTTTCCGTTATTAGTAACATAACATGATTCGACACTTTTCGATCGAGTAAAAAAATTGAGGAATTTTGCAATTTAGGTTTGTACTATAGATAGCTAGATATTTAGATTTTATCAAATTTAGATAGATAGATAGAAATTTAGAGATCTTTAAATTTGGATAGATAGGAATTTATAAATTTTCAAATTTTAGTATTTATAAATTTAGATAGAAAAGGAGTTTTCAAATTTAGAAAGTTAGAAATTTTGAAATGTTTAAATTTTAGTGATTATTTAAGTACTTAAATGTAGAAATTTTCAAATGCAGAAATCTTGAAATTTTGAAATTTTGAAATTTTGAAATCTAGAAATTTAGGAATTCAGAAATTAAAAATTTTGAAATTTTCATATGTAAAAATTTGGTAACTTTTGTATTTTTAATTTTGTGACTTTTGTTCTTACACACCTGGGCTATCTAATTGCCAAGGCGAACTGAAAATGGCGAACCTCTTTCCAACGGACTTTTGGGAGGCACCAGGGTATTGAAAGAACGGTTTCTTCAACTTGGAAACATAATCAATGCTGATCTTCATTTGCACCATGAAGATCGATCCCAAAACAGCAAAGAAAGCCAAGTAAAATATTCCCACGTGACCTGAATTTGATACACGTGTTTCGCATTAACACAGTTTTCGAGGAATAAATTTTAATGCAATAAAGAGAACCGGATGAATTTAAATTGACGTAACGTATCTGCGAGCGACGCATAAACTTTTAATTTATACCAAGTTATATTCAACGTTTGTAACATTCAAAATTATTTACGATAAAGAAAAATTATTAAAATTACCCCATTCTTTTGCGGTTCTGCCCAAGACGGTTTTTCGTTCTTTGTTCCATATAAAACGCGACAAATTTCCAATTGGTCCTAAATCGGGTTGGGGTAATCGACTTCTGTAATAATCCTCGTCATGTAATATAACCATCCTGAAAATTGAAGTGTATATTCCTATGGAAGTAAACTGGGAAAAATGTTAACTAAATTACTGAGTTTTCTGAAGTTAGGCATTCTTTATTCTCACGAAAACCTCCAATATTTCCAAATTCACAGTTTTCCAATTTTTCAAATTTTCAAATCTCCAAATTTCAAATATTCATATTGCCCAACTAATAAATTTCTAAATTTTAAATCTCAAATTTGTAAAATAACTTTATTACAATAGTAGCATAACTTAACCACGATATTTTTAAAAACTCATTCAAGGTTCTATCTGCAGAAAATACCTCTAAACAAGCAGCTATCTTTCTATAACAATAATTCAAAAAATATAAACCTTTGTAAATAGACAGTTAAATACACTTACCGTTTCACGCACCTTTAGATTTCAAATTTCGTTCATAATTAATACATCAATAATGCTTGGTACAAATATCTTTAAGCTCAGTTCACATAGTCATATTAAAACCGGTTCACGCGACAGCATAACAAGAATAAGCATATATTCGTAAACTTTTCAGTTTTAATCAAACTAATGTAGCCTTGTACATACATGTAAATGTATAATTCTGACGGGAATATTATTAAAAAAAACTTTAAATTTGTACTACGATAGGAAGCATAATTTCATGAAGATTCTCCTTTAGGTGTGAGGTAGCTTGTAATTTCGGTTTCATGATTCGCGTCTGTCGAGTAGTTGGATTGTTACGGTATGGCTGATACGGGCCTAAGTTTAGATGACATAATTAAAAAGTCGAAATCGTCAGGAATGAGAAGCAGAGGTGGAGGGTAAGACAAATTTAATAAATTAGTTGTAGTATTGATTTTTCAATGATTTCTGTATTATCGATTTCCTTATAACCTTAAAAGAGTAAGTTCACGGTTATTAACAAAAAATGTTTTACGTTATCGTCTGACAGTACATTTGAAGATTCTGTTCTCCACTAACAATATTTTTCTTCACGCTGCTTTATTTTATAACTGGTTCGACTCCGTTTCATAAGCTGAAATTAATAAAAAAAATTCTTTTAATTTGAAGACCTACATCTGCATATATCCTTGTCATGTGCGTTTTAAAAGTTTACATTTTTTCTTACAGATATTTTATAAACATTAAAATAAATAAGTCTTATTACCTATACGTTTATTCTGTTCTTTTTATTAGGATATACATTATAAATTTCATTTATAATAAACTGTTACAATTTGATTAATACTTGTTTACTGCTATCTAACCCTAATCCATATTAGTAATGTTACAGTATAAATTTATAGTAGGTAAACATCTATTTTTAGAAGTTAACTTTCAAGGAAGTTTAAATATTATCAACCTGAAATTAATTGTAACGTTTGTTACTTTTTTACATAGTGTTCGAAGAGGAATTAATAGGGGTGCTCGTGCCAATGGTTCGTTAAGAGGACGGGGGTCAAAAGTAATTACAGATGCACGATTTAAAATTATACAAAAGAATCGAGAAAAACTTACAGATGCAAGAGACAAACTTGCTGAAATTGCTAAACAAAGCGATGCCAGATTGAAATTAGATAAGATTCGTGCATCTCAACTGAAAAAGATAGAAACACAGATACCTGGAATTTCCCGCAAAGCAGGTCGCAATGGAAGGTTGTCTTTGTCGACTAACAAAATACCTCCAATTATTCCACATACAATGCCACCAAATATTCCAAATAATTACATGCCTCCGCCCACAAGGACCGTGGGTTATAGACCACCTCCACTTGCGGAACCTCATTATATGGGAGACATGAATATGGATTACAACGATGGTATTCATGGATTGACTTATCTATTTAAAAAAATACATCTGTTTGAGTACTTCAAAAAACATTTTTGGTGTCTTTTTACTTTACTTTTCATCTGTCAATAACAAACCTATAATTTTGCTGATTTTACAAATTTTAGTACTGGATATGAATTAAAATATTTGTGAAGTACTAATTCATGAAAATATATGAAAAAGTAGTCAGTGTTTTGAAAATTTCAGACAGATGTAATCTCTTAATGTAGTATTTTATAAAATTATTTAACATGCTTGTATATTGCAGATTATATGATGGAAACTGCACCATTAAGAAGAACTGTAAGTAATGAATACGCTCCCACACCACCTCCTCCACCTCCTGTGTTCAGTATTAAACCTGCATCTTCATATACATGGGTAAAACCAGCAAGTAGTAATATAACAAGAATTGTACCTTCGCGTAAACCTGATGTTGAGAGAGAACATGAAAGAGCAAGGGATTATAAAGTTATTGCACGTTCTTCAATGGTAAATATCTCTGTAAGCAATTTAACATATTAATTTGTTACAGTGGTTCCCAAACTGACTTTTGATTGAAATTAGAACATGTATAAATTCTCAAAGTTTCAGACCCAAAAGCACAGTTTGGCAACCACTGATCTATTATATTTTTTTTTTATTTTCAATGGTTATTTATAATTAATATTCCAGGCAAAACCTCCTTCTCCTACATATAAAGAAGATTGGACTTTCGGTACAAAATCACGGTAAATATTTTTTACTATTAGACTGCATAATAATGAATTTTTTATTTGTATTGTTTGCTAATAATATAACTATTTTAGAACTATATTAGCAGAAGATCCGGTAGATGCAAAATATTATGATTCGCGAAGTCACAGAGATGTTGGTGTAAAATCACGATTAGATTCAGTTCCAAATAAATCACGAAGCATGGGTGTTTTATCTCGATCAAAAACTAGTACCACTTCGTCGTCATCGCAGTCGACTGGTTATCGAATTGTAGTATCAAATTTACAAGCAAACGTTACACAGGAGGATATAAAGGTACGATCATTAAATCTACCGAATGTATTTAGTATAAATAAAAATTTATGTTTTGTGCTGTAGGAATTATTTGAAGATGTAGGAGAATTATTAGTGTCCAGATTAGTGCGACCGGGAACGGCTGAAGTAATTTATAAAACTTTAAAGGACGCTACAAAAGCCGTTGAAACTTATCACAACAGGCAATTAGATGGTCACCCGATGAAATGTCTCCTTGTAAATCCACGACCAAAAAACAATCCGACAGGACCCGCAGTAAGGTCTCTTACAGAGTGAGTACCGATTCTTTTAAATACATTGTTTAAATTCATATTTTCTTTCTGCACTATCAATCATATTTTATCGTGACCACGAAATACAAATTGGAGGCAAATTTATTTCTGTACTTTTGCAGATCAAGAAGAAGCGTTAGTTCAAGTTATGTACAACCAAGTTTAGGAGCAGTGCATCGTGCATTGTTTGATGATTCTTAATTAAATGTATTAATTCTAATAAGAAAATGCCACGTATAATGGCAATGAATTCTATTCCAAATACAGTAGCTGTTCGCTGAATGAATCCGATCAGGGCTCTGAACAGATTTTTTTTCTGGAAACGCTCATTAATCGAACAACCAATGGCACATTCTTCTTGCAGGTTGTTCATTCATTTATTCAATGTAGTTTGTTTAGCGAACGCCCAATTAGTGAACGTTCGTTTAGCGAACGATTATTGTATTTCTAAAAATTGGTACATACGAATGGACTAGATATGACTTCATAAGATGAAGAGACAAGTAATTTGTAGAAAAAGTTATAAGCGAAATTTGTATCTATAAAATATCATGTATTTTATTTTTAATTTGTATAAACTCAGTACACCTCGGCAATTGAATGAAATAATTACGATAGCAAACGAATTTAAAGCAACTGTAAACGACAGGCACAAAAAATGCTTCTTGTACATTTAATATATCGAAATAAAAATGATGAGCATTTAGGAATTTTTAATATTTCGTATTCAATGAGAACGTCGAAGAAAAGGACGAACACGCGAATGCCCGAGCATTCGAATAAAAAATGCAAATAATTATGTGGCTTTTTACAGAATACTGTAGATAAAGGAATTAGGAGTTATTGTACTAGGGTCTGTTATGGTAAAAATTTTATTTACTTGGTATAAGACGATCACAATACTGTAATGTATGGTTATAAAATATAAAAACTAATATACCATACGTATTATTAATGACATGCACTGAGTTCTCTAGGTAATTAGGTATTAGTTATTAGGGAGATGTTCGAGCAAGTATTTGGAATAGTTGACAATTGTAATTTGATGTAGTAAATGGCACATAAATAACTTTATTCCTTCATCACAACTACAACTTCTAAAGAGAAATCAAATGTCCGAGATACGACTCGAATTTGTCTTTCTCATTAATCTCGTATAGATATCGCCGACAATATATATATATATATTAACGTTGTGTACCTTTGTTACCCACGCACATCCACATGAAAAAAAGATATACAATTAACATACAAAATACAATAAAAAAATTAATGTCTAATAGTTGACTACCTAGTACGCGTAATAAGAATAAAATTAATTTCTAATACAATGGCCGCTCGACAAGCAGCCGCGCTACGAGCACTAAAGCCGGATCTGACAAAGCGTCTACTTATCCAGCGGTCACCGTAGTTGAGTACCTAGTAGACACTATACGCAATTTACAAAGTATGTTTAATTAACGCTGATTACCAATACTGAACCATCCGAAATAATTTAATCATGTTTCTGCCTAAGTGTTCATTTGACGTTAAAATCAAGAAATCTCGAACTTCTACACCCAACGCACGGTCAAGCGACATCGAGTTCGAAATTTCTTGATCTCTTGACTATACGTTACGTATGAAAGTCACTTTTCTCGTCGCGTTTCTTAACTTCTATGATTGCTCATCTTAGCTTTGTTTGGCAACCGAAGAACTTCCGCGTACGACATTTCTAGCCTCTTCAGCCGGGCAACCTCTTCCGACGCGGTGCTCGGTTTGTAGTTCCTGTACTCGAAAGAATTGTTGTGTTGTTCATTGCGCGCGCACGTATTGTTAGCTTGTTTGCTCTGCGTTTCTTTCGTTCTGGTCGGGTAGCTGAACCCGTTGCACGAACCGCCATTTTGTTCATAAACAGTGAATGGCCGGAACTTCTTCTTCCCGCTGTTGGGTATTTTCGGATGAAGGATTTTCGGGTTGGTCGTGGGTATCACGTCGAGTGCGTTCGGCTTATCGTGTGTCAATTTTCTGTTGGAATGTTTCTTTGCCTGTTTCTTAACGTGCACGTTAACCGTCAGGTAATCCAAACGGCAGCCATTGGAGTTCCGATGTCCCGCCGTCCTCTCGTTCTTGGTATATACAGTAGTGGTCGCCTCGTTGCTCTGTGTCTGTTCATTGGTATTGTTCGAAATTGGTGTTTGTACTCTGTATAACGGCTCAGACACGGTGGACGACAAAGCCGAAGAGATGATGCTCTGATTGTCGTCCGTGGTCTCGCTAGGAACATCCTCCAACACCGACTGTGTCTGAGGTACGATCGTGCTCGTCGAGTCGTTCAACAGCGGCAATTTTTCACCCACGTCTTTCGCTTCCGCCGCCCTCTTCACAACGCTGAATATTTCGCTGAATATCTGCCTGTACTCGGGCGTCTTTCGGAACCTGCTTTCGAACGGGCTGTTGTCGTCGTAGATGCTGAACTTGCAGTCTTCGCCGTCGGCCAGGGAGCACAGCAACGAACCGGGTCTTCCGTCGGTCTGCGTCGCTTTGTTGCTCGTTTCGTCAGCGAAACCAGAAGACAACGTCTCCGCCTCGGAGAAATCTGTCGGGGTAGCGGAAAACGGTTTCTTACCGCATCCTTCAGCTTTGGTGCGAGTGCCGTTCGCGACTGTGGTTTTCGTCGACTCTTGTTGTAATTCTGTCTCCGATGTGGAGTTTTGGAAGCTGTTGAACTCGCCGGACATCTCGAGCTCCTCTTGTAACGACATGCATGGTGTAGGCAAATTGTCCTTGCGACGGGGTGCGGGACGCCTTTGTACCTCCAGCAGGGCTTGGTACTTTTCCACTAGAACTCTGTATGGGTTGCTTAGGTCGTTCGCCGGTACCTCTTTCTCGTGCAGATCCTGAAAACAACACGTTCGCATTTTGTACCTAGTTGGTTGACAAATTTACCTTTTCTTGTAGAATTGACTATTTGGAAATTTGGCAATTTAGGAATTAAAATTTGGAGAAATTGGAGAACTTGAAATTTGGGAAATTTAGAATTTTGGGTGTTGGAAATTTTGAAATTTTAAATTTGGGGACTTGGAAATTTGGGAACTTTGGAATTTGGGGATTTTAGAATTTGAGGTTGTTGAAAATTTGGGAAATATTAGCATTTGGAGATTTAGAAATTTGGGAAATTTAAAATTTGGGGATTTAGAATTTGGAAATTGGAGGAATTAAAAATTTGGGAATTGGAAATCTGATAACTTGGAAATTGACAAATTTGAGAAAACATCTAAATTTTGTAATTCACAAAAAAAGCATTATGTAAAAAAATTGTAATTTTGTTAGTAAACGAGCATAAAATAGCTTCGAAATGATCTTTTTGAAATGTTTTAAAAATAGAGCATTGAGTGAAATTGGTGATGCAACTGAAGTCACGCGACGTATAATTTATTCAATGATCAGTTTTGCAAGTGTAATAAAAATTTCAGCATGAACGCGAATAGCAAGAAAGTAAAACGAAAACAAGGATAATCGGATGTAAGGTGAAGGAAACGCCAGATTTATAGGACGTTAAATAAAAGAAACGACTGTTCGTTGGAAAAAATATGTTTTATTTAAAATCATATAAATCTGGCACTTACATTGTACAACATAATTTTAACAAATACTTCGACTAGATATACTAACAATATTCAGTCATGCTTAACGTCGAACGAACAACATCGAAAAAAGAATAAACACGATAAGAGGAGCAAACTTAATTCTAAAAAGAAAAATAAGCAGCATCACCAAATTCAATAGTTTAAATTTCATGGTTAACTTATACTCTAATTCGTTTTATTTAACGCAGTCTTCTCGTTCTTTGGAAACCCAACCATTTTTTTTAATTTTTCTTATCAATTCTATGTACAAATTGAAATGGAACCCCTTGGTCTTATTACCATAAACATGTTTAAAAAACCATGTTGTTCAATTCTCATTAACTTATGATATTATATAAATGTAAGTGCTCAGTTTTCCTTTCGTTTTACCTACACCTTATTTTAACCAACATTTTATTGCTAACCAGTCTTAACGAAATATTTACTATTCGTATCTAACTATACTTTCGTATCTTTTCTCAGTAACTAACATCTCAAATTATCCGTTGACGTTTCTACTAAATTAAAGAGCAGTCTACACATTCAACTAGAAAGAATTCGCAGAATAGAAACTGAAAAATTATAAAATAGAAACTATAACTATAATACACCTTGATGCTGTTCTAATTAAAAATGTTTCTCTTGTAATAAATACTGTCAATTATATTTTTGATAACGTTAATTATCGACAAATAACGCAATACGATTTTGAACGTTGATTCTGTAAAAATTGTCGAATGTGCTTTTTTTTGGTTAGTACTTCGTCAAAGAACAAAGTAAAGAAATCATTCTTTTGTGTCATATTATTTCTGTTTACTATGAAATTCTAAGGAACATTTTACTACGATATACATATTGCGGAGTACAACATACTCCTTTCAATTACTAATTAACCTGTTCGCAACGGATCTTTTGGTATATTTACAGTGTCGACTGGGATATACGAGCAAAGCGAGTTACGTAGTTTGGAACGCCATTATGAGAGGGCGCCACCGTCAACAAACCTTGCATTTGTAATATACTTGGATTTGGGAAATTGGAAAAGGGATCTGGGTTTTTGGAACTTTGGGGATTAGGAAACTCTGAAATTTTTATAATACAAATTTTGAAATTTTGGGAACTGGGAATTTAGGAATATGGAAATTTTGGAAACTGGAAATTTAAAAATACTGAATTTAGGAATTTGGGCAATCTAAGATCTGGGATATGGAAATTTGGGAATTTAAGGACTTCAAAACTAGAAATTGAAAATTTGAGGATCTGAAAATTAGAAATTTGGGAACAGAGGACTTAAGAATTTGTAATTATTTACTTTTGGAAATATGGGTTTTTGTAGGTTCAGGAATTTGAGGGATTTGGAATTGAAAAGTTACTACTTTAATAGTATTAACAATATATACTGAGATTCCTTTCATATTACTTAAATAAGAAACAATTATAGTAAACACCGGTGTATAAGAAATAAATATTTTCTGTTTACGTTAAGATGTCAAACCAGAAAAGCTCAGCTAATAAAAATCCATACAATAAATTTCAATTTTAAATAAATATTAAACTTAAACGTAGAAAAATTAAAAAAATGTTGATACTCTCTTAGCTGTTGGATCCACATATACATTTTGCAACACCGAAAAACCAGCGGTGTAGATTTCAAATACAGGGTTGTACGTGGATAATTGTAGAGTACCAGAAACGTTACTGTTTATTCGATACTATGATCACAATCTTTAATATTCGAAATACTTCGAAAAAATGCTATATTTCTGTGACTAAATCGTTGCGAACAGGTTAGGAAAGTTACTATAGTCTCTGGTCATCCTAATAATCGTTTAATACTTATAATAATTTTTTACTATCCTTCAGCGACAACATCTTTTTTAAAATAAATATCGGTATTCGGAATGGTTTCAATAAGAACGGTATAATGCATTCGTTCTTTATATAGCATATCGTATGAAAGAAAATAAGAATCAACGACGGTGTTTTCCATATAGACGCGAAAGTTGTCCACAATATGGAACGAAACTGTTTAGTCTCTTTTTTTGCCATGGAGTGCTTTACGTATGTTGCGAGTGTCTCCTAGAGCAAATAAAACTTTGTTACTTCTGAAACGAAATCCCTGTGATCTGGAACCCTTACAAATAATAGGTTGTTGCATACTAAATGGCCGACTTGGAATCGAACAAATTTTTCAGAAAAATTCTAACACGTTTTCAAATAATCAAACCCGTAAAACAGTTGCAATTTGAAGATTAATGCTAGAATAACTAAACCTGTAAAAATGGAGGATTTCTAATTTCTTTATTTTACAGAGATTCGTTATTTCAAGTTACTATCTTATTTTACGTTCCCTTTTATACATTCCATCTATTTATTTTTGCTAACACGCGTTTCAATTAATCAATATTATTATTGCCAATAAAATAACTGTTGAACGTGATGCGAATACATTCACCATTTTATCTGCGACAACCTAATACCATCATACACGCTACACCTTCAACATTTTGTTTGAATTGTACAGGATATCCTGCATAACTGGTACAACCGACAGCATATTGATTCTACGTGCAAAAATATGAAAGATAATTTTCTAGTAAGAGGTTTTGTTTTGTAGAAAACAAAATGAATAAATAAAACGGAATTCGTGATTATTTAATACCCATTTTTCAGAAACGAACTTTAAGAGCTCGTAAAACCACTCGAACGTAAAAAATAGAGGTAGAAATTTTAATTAGGATTTAGCGTGCTAAATCAAGGCCGCAAAATGTAGTTCATAGTTTTAAAAATGTATTCCGCACCTTCGCTTTATTGCAGTCGCGTTATAGCTTAATTTTCTCGAAAACGAAGCCTCTTGTAACAAAATTTTATTTTGTATTTTTTATTCATGTTTGTACGTGGAATTTGCACTCTCAACGGGACACCCTGTACTGTATAGGTTGCTACATAAATTCTGTCCATGCACAAAGTTCCATTATGAGTTATTTTATTTTAATGATAACAGGTATGTACGTAGTTCAATATTCAAACGATAAGTCACATCTTCAAATTACAGGACAAAACTTACAAAGCAACTGAACATTCATTAAAAAGTATACCAAAAGCGTATGAAACAAAAGATCGCTCTATAAGCAGAAAGTCTACCATCTAAAGCAAATTTCGAGAGCAGAGAGAATAATGTATCGTGCACCCTGAAATAAATTTTGTGTAAAAAATTAATTACCTGTGTGATTGGCTCTGGTTCCCGTTGGCTTTCATTGATTAGCGACTCTGCTATGCTAATGTCATCGTACTCTTCTTGGTTCAACATTATAGAGATTTCATCGTGTGCTTTGGAGTCCATTCCTCGCAAACATCGACCGCATAGTTGACCTCGTCTATGAACATTTCAATAAAAATAATAAAAAATTTATAAAATATTTATTAACGTTAGTGTTCATTATACTGAAGTAGAAATACTAATAATTTAAATAACAAATGTTAATTTGTAACAGCTTTTTACAAGCAATTTATTATAAATAACAAGTAGCAAGGTAATATTTTAATTATCTATGGAAATTTATGTATCTTGTATAATTTATATATACCATGTGATAAAATCTATAATATAAACCACTGGCACACACAGTGCATGCAATGATAATGTGAAGATGAAGATAAAGAGATTAGAAGATAAAGATAAAGTGTCTATCTCTTTTATCTTAATCATTATTTAAATAACTGTTGATCTAAATAACACCCAACTCTGTTCAAAACATGGACAATATAGAGATTTGAAACAAGTCAACATTACTGTAAATTGATACGTACCTTACTTCTTCGAGCATGTTTATTTCTTCTTGGAGATTTTTCACATCTTGCTCTGTACAGCGCAAACCATTTAATTGTTCCTCTAAGGCACTGTATCCTTGTGTCAGGAACGCTACCTGCTGTTTAAGTTCTGTGTTTTTCTTCTGTTCCCTAGCTATTTGGTTTCGTGCTTCTTGTAATTGCCTTAACAATTCTGTTAACTCTTCCTCACTTGTCCCTCCTGTTATCGATTGTCGTATACTTGAGTCTGTGATCGCATCTTGGAAAGGTTTTTGGCCAGATGGGGCAGCGCTCTGGAAAATGGTTTGTTCAATGCAATATTAACTGAACAATTAATAATTGCAGTTTTGCAATTTTTCCTCATTTTTTACTGAGTTATTTATATCTTATTCATCTTTATATAAAATATGTATCTACTTTTCCATGGAATTTTCAATATGTAAATGTTACTGTTTCATTATTTATATTTTTACATAGTTATTAGAATGGCCATATTGAAGTTTAACAAATAGTTTTGTGAATAACAACTTCTATATAACAACCTTACATAGTTCAGAATAGAAATAGTAGGTTTAACTATGATGGAATCAAATCTGACCTAATTACAAACTCAACGATACTTAAGAGTGATTAATGTGAACAACATCCTGTATGTTTACAAACATAATTAGAAACTGTATAGCGACACTGTTTTTCTTAACAATGAAATCAAGATTATCCAGTTTCTGACAGTTGAAAATTTCAACTAGAAACAACAAATGAATAATGTATTCAATATTAAATGATGTCTTGAAAGAAACAAGAACAGATCTCGTTAGATCACACAAGATGAATGGAAATAGAAATTCTATAGCGAAGCTGTCAGTGTTTTTCCGATGAAATCGAGATTTTCCGCAGTTGGTGGTTTAGTGGCTAAACGAAATAACCGATAATTATCGAACTTATCTAAGATCACATGAATATTAATACCTGTTGTATGCTGCCACCCGGCGTGACCGATGCTTTCCACAGAGCGGTTTGTGTTTGTGCGGTGTTCGTCGATTGCCCCGCACTTTGTTGTCGGAGTAGACTTTCATGTTTCTCGTTTATCTCGTCGATTTTCTTCTGGAATTCTTCGCAACGTGCCTCCAAATTTTCGATCGTCAAACACTGACTGTTAACAGATCATACAAATATTTGTTAAACATTCACTGTCTCCTTTTAAAAATTTCTCTTCTGAAAATAACAAGTACGTATAGACAATTTTCCTACCTTTTAATGAGTTTCTTGTCGCTCGTTTTTTCTATTACTAGACGGTGATTGGCGCGTTCCAAGTTCTGGATGCTAACTTCAAGTTGTTCGTAGATCTTCAGCCGTGAATCGTTTACTTCCCTCAGGGCAGCTATTTGCTTTTTCATATACTGAAAATTATACATGGCGTTTAAAAGAATGAACCATCATCGTTAGCGATACACTGAATTTATTTCTGAATTACCTCTATTTCTTGTGCTTGCTCCTCGATCGTGGTCTGTTGTGCTTTGACGATGTTCTCTAATTCTTTATTTCGCTCCAAAAGTGTCTTACCGAGTTCTGCCGCCAATTGTAAATCTGAAATAAGTTTTTAGTAAATTAGACAAGTTGTAATCGTTGAAATATTAAAATCTGATGAAGAATATCGTTGCAAAGTTGATTATTGTTTCACACGTTTTTAAAACGCGTTTAAATAATTATAATGAAAATAGAAGGTACAGTAAAGTTTTCTATGGTTAAATATTACGATAACATTTTTTTATTCGAGTTCAACCATTTGAAACTATGTCGTAATGACTTTTCGATAGCTATATCGAAAAGATAAATGTAAACGTAAATAAAAGATAAATATAGTGCAAGTTCTGTGTCAATACACAGAAAATAGTATGTGAAAATAAAAATTTGGTATATTTATATTTAAATCGGTTCTGAAGTCACCTGGAATGTTTACGAAATGGTAAACAGAAACACAAATACGATAAAAACTTGAAAGGTTATAACGACCAATTCAAATTATCGTAAAAGTTTTAAAAGCATAATTAAAGGTTATAGAATAAGAATTTTTAACAGGTTGACATACTTTTTGCATATAAATCCTTTCATTGACAGAGATCTAATAAATTGTTGACAATTTGGGCAATTTTGTAAGAAAATTATTTACGATGAAACTGCAGAGATTTAAAATACTTTAATTTATGAAAAGTGTTATTCGTTGCTTATCGTCCAGGGGTTCTGATGATTTAAAATGTACATAATTATATCGAACGAACTCGACTTTGACACTGAATATATAAACATAATTGTCTGATTTCACCTTTGGAGCATTTTCGAACGATATTTCGAACTTTATTTGGTGCGGTTCTGAACATTATTTATTCATTTGGTTCAGATCCAAATTTAAATATTTAAATTTCTACATTTTTGAATTTTTGGATTCTCAATTTTTCCAATTTTCAACTTCTCAAATTTCCAAATTTCAAATTTAATTTCTCCCTTATTTCACACGTGTTCTACAATTTTGTAGAGTTATTAAATTTCAATCTTTAAAATACTTATAAGTAAAATTTAAATTAAAAAAAAATATGTATAAAAAGATTGTAAATTACGAAGAAATTTGATATTCCATGTCCAATTTGAACTTTTTCGCAATTATGGCATAACAGCTCTAAGAAAGATTATTTTTTATTTGATGTTTGTATATCTTTCACTGGAATGACAGATTAACTCGTTTTTCCCGGTTAGCAGGTTAAGAATGCAACGAATTAAATTCACGGTACGAAGGAAACAACTCTTCCTCGTAACAAATTATATAAGCATTTACGTTACCAGTCAATGCTTGAATCCTAGCACACATTAAAAGTAGAGCACATATGATAGAACATTAATATCGCATTACACGTGATATTTTAAATATTCATATTTACCAACTATGTACAGAATGTTCTTTAATAATTTCGTTTATTAATAATTCAATCACTTCGACGTTTGTTTATAATTTTTCGAATATTTAATTCTTTATAAATTTATTATATTTTAATCTTTAAATGGATGACGAATAAAATTTAATTTTATTCTATTTTATTTAATATATGTCAGATGTATTTAAATATTTTTAAATATTTAAAAATATATTTGTTTAACGTGAATTTTTACAGAGTTTCATATTTTGAATTTATTATAGTTATTTAATCAGAATGATTTTGAATAATTATTTAATTGTATCTAATGAACTAAGGAATAATATAAATTTCGCGAAAGTCAATATTTGTCTACTGCATATTTAAATTTATACATTTTTTTGTATATGTACAAAATTCGACAGTGGTAGTTTAACTTGTTTGTCTCTTTCTTATTCAAACACTTATAATCAACAGTAAAAATCAAGAGTTTTACAACATTCGAAATTTTGGATCACGTTCAAACAATTCATTTAAACACTGTTAGAATCACATCCTATAAACAAAAGACATTTGCAAAACTGTCGAAGTTTGGATGATGTTCGATAACTCGTTCAAACACTATCAAGACTTTTTAAATTTCCAAAATGTCGATAATTTTGGTTTAACAGTTTATTCGAACACTATTACAATTAATAGCCTAATGTTCACGAAACTTTTAAAATTCAGATCCAATTTCAAATGATATGCAGAATGAAAGAACACTCATCGCCAAATATAGGATCACTTCAAGTAAAAAAATGAAGATCGTTAAATATTCATAAAACTATTATTCAGCAGTAAATTGATCACAATGCTAGTTCCCATATCAAACACCTATTCGATTAATATAAGACATACAGCCTAATATAAGACATACAGCTAGTATTCCATAAGATTATAAAAATTTTCAAATTTGATGAATTTTCAAATTTAAATTGAACATTTCAGGATATTCAAAATAAACGAAAACTTCCCAACTATTATATTACACACTAATATAAAATGATTGATACTCCATAAGCAGAAGATCAAGATCATCAAAGATCCAAATCTAACTTTTCACAATATTTAAACCGAACGAAAACTTCATAATCACTAAATTCATCATGATGGTCTGTATCAAGTATCTACATAATTACTTTAATGTATAGAATACTCCATAAACAGAAGATTATCGAGAAACTTCTAATTTCAAATTACGATATTGAAATCGAACAAAAACTCCATAACGAATCACATAATGCCTGTATTTAGTACTACAAGGTGTATAATTAGTACCCTATAAGGAAAATACCAAGATTATCAAACTTCCAAGTTGATATTCACCTTCTTAGAATATTCAAATCGAACGAAACCGTAACTAATGACCGAATACTTTTACGATTATCTGCTAATATGATGTGTATAATTAATACCTCATAAGTAGACCATTAAAATAGTTGGAGTTCCAACTTTAAATTCAACTTCTCATAATATTCGAATCAAAAATTTCATTACTCGTCATTACATGAAGATTATCAAACTTCCAACTTCATATTCAACTGATGTTAAAACTGGATGAAAACTCCATAACTAATCAAATACCTGTATGACTATCTACTAACAAACCCATAAGCAAAATATGGTCAAACTCGTAACTTCAAATCCAACTGACGTTCACCCATAACTGATCAAATACCTATGTGACTATCTACTAACAAACCCATAAGCAAAATATGATCAAACTTGTAACTTCAAATGTAGCTAACATTCACCCATAACTGATCAAATACCTATGTGACTATCTACTAACAAACCCATAAACAAAATATGGTCAAACTCGTAACTTCAAATCCAACTGACGTTCACCCATAACTGATCAAATACCTATGTGACTATCTACTAACAAACCCATAAGCAAAATATGATCAAACTTGTAACTTCAAATATAGCTAACATTCACCCATAACTGATCAAATACCTATGTGACTATCTACTAACAAACCCATAAACAAAATATGGTCAAACTCGTAACTTCAAATCCAACTGACGTTAACCCATAACTGATCAACTACCTATATGACTATTAATATAAGATGTATAACCCATCCACAAAATATCAATATTACCAAATACCCAACTTCGAATCCAACTGACGATATTAACCGAACGAAAACTCCATAACTGATCACCACATACCTATACGATTATCTACAAATATAAGGTAACCCATAAGCAGAAGCTCAAAATTACCAAACTGAACTCAAATCCAACTGACGACGTTAACCGAACGAAAACTCCATAACTGATCACCAAATACCTATATGACTAATACAGATTTATAACCGATACCCCATTAATACCAAGGTGCCTAAATTTGTTCAAACCTAACTGACAATGTAAACCAAACGAAAACTCCATAACTGATCAAATACCCATACGAATAATACAAATTTATAATCGATAGCCAATTAGTAAAATACCAAGATGCCTAAATTTGTTCAAACCTAACTGACAATGTAAACCAAACGAAAAGTCCATAACTGATCACCAAAGAGTCACGATGTAGAAAATGCAGAAACGTTCGCTACGGTCGCGAGTTTCAGCTGTACCTTCTGGTCCTTGAAGACACGACAGTTCAATGGAGTAATCCCAACAATCCAAAGAATTCATCTGCGTCTGTGGGTCCCAGACGACGTCCACGCTAGGGCCGCTCATCTTTCCGCGGCCGGAATGCGATTTTCAGGAACTTTCTTGCTGTGTTCACTCTCGATCACTAAAACCCGTCGTTTCAATCGAACTACTCAAACGAACACGGAAGATTTGGACTCGGCGAGAGGTCGGCCATCCAGGTGACACGGTTCGGTGTACGATGATACTGTTGTACACGTAGAAGTCAGGTTATCGACCACAAGCAACCGGTTCCACCGAAGGTAGCCGGTCTTCTGTGAATCGCTGGTTAGCCGTGGAACGCGTGCAGGCCCAAACCTCGAATGCCCATCCACTACCGACAGAAGTCTCTCCTTCCTACTCCTTCTTTTACCTATGCTCCCCTTCTACCGACCGACACCCCCCTATTCTATCCTTCTCTCTCTGTTGTTCCCGTGTTTCACCTGGTGCAATTCCTTTTCAGACACTGGTGTGAGAATTCCTTCTTACCTGCCTCCCGCGGCTACTCTCACTCTGCCCCCTACTTCTTCGTCTTCTTCTTTATTCCCCTACTCCAACGTGCGTGCCTTCCACGGGATACACCTTCGAATACACGTGCAAAACTTCTCTGTCCCACTTTTGTATACGTACTTTTCTTTCGATCATCCACGCGTATGGGAATTGTTACGTTACGTTACCGACACGCTATCGGTCATTTTACGCGCTCTCTAATGAGCTTACGAATTATTACGTTTTGATAAATGGAGATATGTGGGTGGTTTGTTTGGGAGAGGTGTTGGGGCATGCGGGGGCTGACTGTGGGGAAATTTTTGAAAATATGAACGTTTTGAAAGGATTGAGTGGGTGTGGGAAGCTGTATGCTGTGATAGGTTTCTCATTTGTTTGCAAATTTTTAATTGTACAATTAGTAGATTTTTAGTTTCGATCGGGAATTTTTAATTGATTTTACCTTTGGGAATTTTCAGATGCATATGAAGACTTTTTTATTTTTAATTATGAGATCAGTTCATTTTTTAATTTTAAGTGAATATTTAATATTTAGTAATTTGAATTCTATACATATTTAGCAATTTTTTTAAAAAAACATTACAGTCTCTGTCATTCTTCATGTTATCATTTTTTCAAAAGAACACAATCCTCAAAGTCATTCTCATATTATTATTTTTCTAAGAGAACACTACAGTCACTGATGTAACACTTTCCTACACCACCTTTTTCTATATAGAACGCAATCCTTAACCCTCTGCACTCGAAGGTAATTTTACTGTTTACAAACAGTAACTTCAAAACGTACTAGTTAAAAAGTTAAATGAATTCTTTTATTATTTCTCTACTAATAATTTCCACTATTGTTTGTTTCACTATGTTCATACACCACACGTGTCATATTATAGAATCAGTTAGAAAATGCTTATTCCAAATTATATTAAATAAAATGGCGACTGAGAGTCACCTCTCGAGTGCAAAGGGTTAATGTCACCCTTTGCTGCACCACCATTTTCCTATAAAACCCTACAATCCTTAATGTCACCTTTCTCTACACCACCCTTTTGCATATAGAACCCTACAATCTTTAATGTCACCCTTTCCTACATCATCATTTTCCTATAAAACCCTATAAATCCTAATGTCATCTTTCCTTACACCACCATTTCCTCTATAGAACTCCCTCTACCCACCTCGCTCTCCAATTTTCCCAAAATGGCCCAATCACCCTCCAATTCTCCCAAAATGGCCCAAAAACACACGCAACAATCGCAATGCTTGATTATTCGAAAGGATAGCTTCTGGTTTCCTGCGAAACGCGAAATCTCATCCCCGGTAATCGTGTAAACCGCTTCCTCGTGGTATTTCGATCGAAATAACCCCAGGCGACCTCCAGCCGAGAAATATACTTTCTCTTGGGAATGCCCTGCGAAACGTTATTAATCTCTTCATCGATCGAAACAAAAGAGAGGAGGCTATTGTTGGCTCGGTGTTCGTGAAGGTGTGTAAAATTCTGCGGTCTTTACGTGTGTACGACGCTAACCTTTCGAGAGCGTCGAGAGCAAAGCGTGAAACCGCTTTGAAGATATTACCGACATTAACTGGGGTATGCAGCGTCAGCTAACTGGATCATTATCGTTCCACCACGCCCTGCAACAGCGTGCCAGTATTTTGTAAAGCAACAAACGAAACTCAGCGTACCGTAACTTGCGCTAAAATGTAATTTCACACTTTGCGTGTACGGGGTGTTAGGGTAACTGTGGGAATTCCTTATTCAGATACGATTCGAATCTATGCATATTTAGCTGGTATGTGATATAGATTTTTTTGGTGTAGATGGATGGTCTTTAACCCTTATGAGTGGGTGCGTCAGATGCAATAAAATATTATTGAGAGGATGAAGAAAGTTTTAATGTCTTGGACGCTTTTTAGAGACCCTTCATTATGCAAATTGTGATTGAATCTGAATTGGAAATTCAAGATAAAAATATGAGAAGAGTTTATAGTACTTGAACTGTGCGTCACCAGCTTTTTTGTAGGTGGATGGTCTTTAACCCTTTACATTATGATTCACTGAGTGCGTCTGATGTAATAAACTATTAACTGTTATAGTGTTGAGAGGGAAAAAGTTTTTAATCTTATGAAGGTTTACTAGTTAGAGACCTTTCATTATGCAAGTTACAATTAGATATAAATTGGAAATTCAAGATAAAAATATGAAAAAAGTTTGAAGTAGTTGAACTGTAAGTGCACCACGTGTACGTGTTATTATAGTGCAAGGGTTAATACTTAGGCATCGTCTTTGTGATTTATATGGGTAGATGGTTTTGAACACTTTGAACTATGATTTAATGGGTGCGTCAGGTGTAATAAACTATTAACTGTTAGAATGTTATAGTTTAGAATTTTGGTGCTTTGGAGTTTTGGAATTTTACAGTCTCAGAATTGTGGAGTTTCAAAATTCTAAATTTCAAGATCACAATATCTAGAAATCCAAACATTCTCAAACCCCCAATCTCAATATCGCAGTACAACAATAATTTCCAAATCCTAATATTCTAAAATTCCAAAGTTCTTAAATCTTTAAATCCTAATATTCCAAAATTCCAAATTCCCAACTCCCCAACTCCCCAACTCTTCGAATCTCAAAATATCCATATCTTCAAATGTCCATATTCTCAAACCCCTCCGAATTTCAGACCTCAAATCTCAGTTATTCAAAATACTAATTATTCTAAATTCCAATTTCACCAAATCCTAATATTCTCAAATACCAATATCCTCAAATTTCAATATCCACAAATCCCAATTCTCTAAATCTCAATATCTCCAAATCCTGATTCCTCAAATCCCAATTCCCCAAATCCCAATTTCTCAGATCCCAATGTCCCCAAATCTCAGTATCCCCAAATCCCAATTCCCCAAACCCCAATTTCCCAAATTCCAATATCCCCAAATCTCAATATTCGCCAAATTCCAATATCCCCAAATCCCAACATCTCCAAATCTCAATATCCCCAAATCTCAATATCTCCAAATCTCAATATCCCCAAATCTCAATATCCCCAAATCTCAATATCCCCAAATCTCAATATCCCCAAATCCCAACATCCCCAAATCCCAATATCCCCAAATCCCAATATCACCAAATTCCAATATCCCCAAATCCCAATATCCCCAAACCCTAAAATCTCAAAACATAAAAATTAAAAAATTAAAAATTAAAAATCCTCAGACCCCGAAACCAGTATCCGTAAATAAAATCACCAGCGATGGTAAAAGGTAACCAGAATGCCAACGGCGTTATCGAGGAAGTCATTTAGTCGAGTGTTTTTGCCGTAAAGCAAAAGCATTAATTGCTTCTGTCAAATCAGCGGTTACAGATAAAAATGTTAAGGTCAAGTGTGCTCGCAATTTATATATCCTTTCAATTTGCTTTCACTTGATTTTATACGATGTTACCGTGATTGTTCTTGCGATCATTTCAATTCTTCTTCTTACCCTGGTTCGAATATTTCTAGCACCTCTCGCATACTTTTCGTTACAATAAAACAGCCGATATTGCAACGTAAATTTCTTTACCTCGATTTCTATCATGCTCATACGTTTTATTCCTCGCTGTGACTTTGATAGGTAGGTACAAGTTCAACACCGTTAGCTTGTTACAATGTTTCCGATGATATGTAATCGATGAACGGTTATGGTAACCATAGATTTCTTCGGATCGAACAGCAAATTTGTACGATCTAATCGAATAACGAGAGTTTCGAGAAATTTGAAATATTGGTTCAATGACATACTTCTTTTGCTTTGAAAGAACTGTAATTGGTTCAAATTGTCACTTTTATGTGATCCCGTAATGAAGATTTAAAATGTATTTACCTTTTGTAGATTTAAGTAAGTTACACATTGACAACTTCATTAAAGTCAGTATTTCCTGAAATATGTTTGTAATTTAAAAAAATGATTCTATTTGAAAAAGTCTAGTATAATTTTTTGATCAGTTGTAGATAAAATACACCACTGTCAGGAATTGTAAGACCAAAGAAATTAGTTCTCGTTTATTACATATCAAGCAGCAACTTATTAACCTATATACCATGTTTTGTCGACTTTTTAAGATTAACAGACTGCTACATTTTCTTTCATTTCAAGCCTTTCGACGTTAATAGTACATACGATTATTAGGAAAGTGATTATTGTCGGTTCAACATTGCAGCTGATTGCAAACGCATTTAGGTATAATGCATAAACATCCTCGGTCCAGCGACTGGCAGTCGAAAGTATCCTGATCGCATCAAGGCTTTCCTTAGCGGAGACCGTTTTTCTTACACCGTTAAGTCGAATGCTGATCGGTTGTTGCGGATGTACATGAAAATAAACAATAATGGAGAGGAGAACGTAGACCTATGGAATTTATGGTGCGAGCATCTTCGGGAGAAATGCACCTAGAACGTCGCTCGTATGCTTTATGCGCCAACCGACACAATGATGGGAACCTAGCCCACGTATTTCTACGGTTCGCCGATGGTTCATTTGAGCCGGTGGCAAACTTTTTGCACGACTCTCTATTTTAACGAGAACGGAACATCGGGGCACGATTCACTTTGTGAAATACTCGGACAGACTCGCTGTTGGAGCTTACGTGAACCGGTAACCGACATCGTTAATGTTGAAGACTTTCGAGATGGTAGATGGACTCGCGTTATATCGCCACTTGTTAATTATCTATGCGATATATTGGGACATATTAAGTACTTATGTGTTTTATTACTTCGTGTTAAGTAGCTACGCGTTCTATTAGTACGCGTTTTATTGCCACGCGTTATATCGCCACGAATTTTAATGCCACGTGTTATATCACCATGTGGTGTATCGTCACGCGTTATGTACCTATGCATTGTATTAGTATACGTTATACTGTCACGCGTTTTATTGTCACGCGTTATATTGCCACGCGTTATATTGCCACGCATTTTAATGCCACGTGTTATATCACCACGTGGTGCATCGTCACGCGTCATGTACCTACACATTGTGTTAGTATACTCTATACTGCTACGCGTTGTATTAGCACGCGTTATATTGCCACGCGTTATATCGCCGCGCGTTATATCGCCATGCGTTATATCACCACGCGTTAAGTATCTATGTGATGTATTAAGATGTGTTATCCAACTACACATTGAATTAACACATTCTATTTCCACGCGTTATATCGCCACGCGTTATATCACCACGCGTTTGGTATCTTAATATCATATTACGATGCATTAGGTACCTACGCGTTGTATTAGTATGAATTCTATTGCTACGTGTTACATAGCCACGGGTGTGATTCTCTCGTATTATATGGCCATGCGTCAAGTACCTACGCGTTGTAAACGTGAAATTTAAGAATTAAAATATTTTAGAATTAAGAATTTTTGAGGAATTGAGAATTTGAAAATTATATCATCACTCTTTTCAAATGTATACAATACGTCAGCATAATTTTTTCCGGTAATATGCGATCTTCATGATTCAGGAAAATTTTCCATGAAAACATTTGGCGCAAAGAAACCGATAAAACAAAATGTTACGAAGTTATTCTGTTATGAATGTTCCACAGCGACAAAATAACTGTATCCAATGCAGAATACTGCAATATACCAAATTATACGAACAGATAACAAAATTGATAAGTGTTCGTGTCAAATATTTAAAGGATTAAATTCTGAGTGTTTCAATCAGTTTTATATCAATTCTGTTTTATAAATGAAGAGAACCATATTGGATTTTTGAAATTGAACCAATTCAATCTCCGCTAATTACAAGATCGCAGTTAATACCTCTGCAGTCTTCTCAGAACATGTGTTTCAACATTATTTCTTAATAACCAGCGGAGAAACAGAACGTAATCTTACGTTTCATTCATGAACGAGAGGTGCGAGAGTATTGCTCTTATTTCGTCTTTAAGATCTGTTTCTTCTCACGAGCCAGAAATCGGAAAAACAATACACAATTACGACTATCTGATGCATTCCGTGAAAACTATTAATATTCCATAGCAAGTACGCGTTATAAATACATAATACGACGTCACAGATACATCATAAATTAATGTAGCAATTAACTCGTTTAGGTTCAATAGCCTTAGGAAAAATACCATTTTGAATGAATGAACTAGTTTCCATAACACAATATGTATGTACTCATTTTTTCGTTACCTTATTATACTTCTTTCAAATTACAATATTCACTACTTTTCTTTTTGAACATTTACTTTATAAAAATTCAAGATGAACTTCTTTGTTTTTATGTAAAAACATACTAATGAATTATATTACAGCACGGTAGCTTCATATTCAACTGACGCATGCGCATTGCAGCTTTTGGCGGGCTCTTTTAAAAACGCAAGATTAGCAGTATAAACTGAAAACTTTGAAGGATGCAAATCTTTTAAGTAAAATATGTAAATACATATTTATTCAACTATGCTCTTAAAGTTGTAAGACACTTCACACTAAATACGTTTTATATTCGGAACGAAATTAAATTAACTAATTTAATATCTCACGTTAGGTTACGTATACCACCTATTTTCAAAAAGCCCGCCAAAACGCTGCGCGGTACCAACTCATATTTCAAATAACATTTAACCAAAGAATGATGTATTTCAGTGATGTATTTAATAAATGCTTCAATAACATACTTAACTAATAATTATTTCCATAACGTATTTAATAAACAACTGTTTTAATAATGTATTTGAAATATAATACTATAATCATCATGTATTAAATACATCAATGAAATAACCATTTCTTAAATACGTTATTGAAGTAATCTTTTATTAAATACGTTATCAAAATCATATATTCAATGCATTATTGATCCAAGCATTTATTGATACATTATTAAAATAATCATTTGAAATACATTATTGATGTAATCATTTATTAAATACATAAGTGGTATAATTATTTATTAAACACATTACTGAAATAATCATCGATCAATATTATTTAACCAATGTTGTAGACAGGAACATAATTACTCGTTCGAAAGTGGTTACACGCGAATATTGGACGTTTACAAGCGAACGGTAAGTAATTTAGGAAGAAGCGTGCCTGCTGCTCACCGAGGGAACGTCGTTACGTGAAAATTGCTGTCCCGGCGATAAATATTGAATGGCTAGTTTCACATCCTTAGGGCTTCGTTGTCACGAGAAACGTAGCTTCCGTGCCAGAAACGATGTTCGTGCTCGTTGATGAATTTCGTGCGAATTTAATTAGGGAAACAATGGACGCGTGTACATACATACTTGCCTTCGTCATCAGTATAATTGGGAAAAAAAGATTCATACAGACCGAAATTGGTCCGTGGAAACGTTCGTTTGCGGCTAAATATAAAGGCGAGAGTTTTTTACAGAAAAAAGTAATAATCCACTTGCGTGCTAAGGCGATACGTATCATGGAGAAAGATTCAGTTTCATTTAACGCCGCTTCATTTTTGTGCTAATTATATTAAACGGTGCGATGTAGGTAATAGGCAATTTTTATATCTCCACATCCTGAAATTCTTTAATTTACATATTTACAAATTTACCAATTCTTTAATTTACATATTTATAAATTTACCAATTCTTAAATTTACAAATTTACAAATTTACAAATTCTTAAATTTAAAAATTTTTTATTTACAAATTTACAAATTTACAAATTTACATATTCATAAATTCACAAATTCATTTTACAAATTTAAAAATTTTCAAATTATTAAATTTTACAATTACTTCTACTTCTAGTAATATTATACTAGTAGTAGTACATTCTACTTCTTCTTCCCAGAATTCTATAATTTCCAAATACCTAAATTCACAAATCTCCAAATCCCCTAATTTTTGAATTTTCAAATTTCCAACATCCTAAATTCTCAAATTCTCAAATCTCTGAATTCCCAAATTCTCAAATCTCCAAATCTCTGAATTTTCAAATTCTCAAATTTCTAATCTCTAAATTTCCAAATTCTCAAATCTCCAAATTTCTAAATTCCCAAAATCTTAAATCTCCAAATCTCTGAATTCCCAAATTGTCAAATGTCCAAATCTCTAAATTTCTAAATTTTCAAATTTCCAAATCCCTAAATTCCAAATTTTCAAATCCCTAAATCCCTAAATCCCTAAATCCCCAACTCCCTAAATCCTAAAATCGCCACATTCTCAAATCCCTAAAATTCCCAAATCCTAAATTTCCAACCCCATAAATCCCTAAATCCCTAAATCCCAAAATCCCAAAATCCCAAAATCTCAAAATTACCCAAGTACTACCAACACTCGCTCACATTAAAATATCCCGAAACTGAACCTTCTGAACAACCACATCTGTTAATTATTGTATTACTAATTTCTGCTCTTAAAGAAATATACTTTCGTTAAAATAATCATCGAAGCGAGTCTTCATTAAACATTATGTGCGTTCGTTTTGCATATATGGATACAAGCAAAAACTGTGAACACGATGCCAGAGTAAGCATTTAACGCTGCTTTAGAAAGGGAAGAACAAATAATTATGCAAACCGTCCTTTCTTTAACGGTTTCGCTATAATTCGGTAATTCCTTACTGGAGGATAATCATTTCCGGTTTTGTGTTAAACAATTTCTCCAGTTTAAAGTAGCCAGAATTTCGTTCTGATTGCTCTTCATTGTTAACCTTTCTTAATTACTTTTACCACAATTTCGTCCCGGGATTCCCACGAAGACCTTCGGAGATTTTTATCTGGTGGCTTTATCGAAATGTACAGGACTTCTCAAAAATGGTGTTAAACGGTGTGAAAATAGTGTAGAATGATGTTAAAATACTGTTAAATTTGTATCCTTTGACAGACTATAATTATGCAATTTAAATCATTTGACAAACTATGATTTGGCAATTTAAATCATTTGACAAATTATAATTTGGCAATTTAAATCATTTGACAAACTATGATTACGCAATTTAAATCATTTGACAAACTACGATTATATATGTATATTTTGAAGTATAATTTTTGAAGTACATTTTTTAAAAAGTTAGAACTTGAACATTTCATAATTTGGAAATTTGGTAACTGAGAAACTTAGAAACAAGTACTAGAAATATTAAATTTACAAGTCTGCAAATTTGGAAAATTTGACAAGTTAAAAATGATTAATTTTTATAATTGAGTTTTGCAATTTTGAAGTTTTGAAATTTCAAATTTAGAAATGATTGTATAAATTTGATAATTTGTAAAATTGTATATTTGTATATATTTACATTTCTATATTTGAAAATATGAAAATTGGTCAAATTGTAAATTAGTAGTTTTGTGAATGAGTAAAATTGCATATTGTGAAATAGTCAATTTGTAAACTTCTGAACTGGTCAATTTGCAAATTAGCAAATTTATGAATTTATGAGTTGGTAAATTTGTAAATTTGTAAAATTGTAACATTGTAACATTGTAACATTGTAACATTGTAACATTGTAAAATTGTAAATTAGTAAATTTGTGAATGAATAAATTTGTGAATGAATAAATTTGTAAATTAGTAAATTAGTGAATTGATCATCTCATAAATTTGTAAACTGATTAATCTATAAATTAATAAGTTAGTAAATTTATAAATTTATGAATTGATAAATTTGTAAAATTCTAAATTAATAAACTTGAGTGAGTACTTTTGTAAATTTACAAATTAGTAAATTTGTGAATTGGTCAATTTGTAAATCAGTAAAGTTATAAATTTGTGAATTGGTCAATTTGTAAATCAGTAAAGTTATAAATTTGTGAATTGGTCAATTTGTAAATCAGTAAAGTTATAAATTTGTGAATTGACAAATTTGTAAATTGTTATACTTAAAATTTGTGAATTGGTAAATGTATAAACATATAAATGTGTAACCATATAAATGTGTAAATATGCAAATGTACAAATGTGCAAACCCGTAACTCACAAAATTCGAAAATTCGAAAGTTCTCAAATAACCATACAAATTCCACGTCAGTCCCCCGATATTAAAACAGAAAAGAGCACGAGACCAATAACAATAATTTATCAGCAACGAACAAACCGTTGTCCCATCACCATTTCCACAAACCTCCCGGCAACGAAGCACGACCAACCATAAACACTGTCATAAACGGGACATAAAAACGGGAATACCTCGAAGCAAGTAATCTTGCAGTACCTTCGAGGAGATTAGAACGTGGACTAATATTAATCCTAATTGTGTAGCGTTTAGGGTAATCCGAGGCTCAGAGGATCCTAGTGATAATTGTAGATGACCGATGGAAGGTAAACGGTATACCCAAAGATCTACAGCATGATCGATCTTAGGCTTCATCACTCTTCTATAGACTTTATACTCTGCAAGACCATACTTTTGTTTAGATGGTCTTTTATTTGACAAGACCATACTTTTGTTTAGAGTATGGTCTTTTATTTGAGAAGAGTATGTCTACCAGATGCTCGGTCAAAAGGGACAGAATGTACCGTTATTTACAACGTTGTTTCTGCAATCGACAGATATTGCGGATGGTAAATAGTTTGTATAGCTGTTCCGTTTTATTTTATGCAGATTTTAAATCATGTTTGTCGCCGTTTATAGCATGCTCGGACGGCCTCACAAAGTTTTATGGTCGAGAAATTTTGCCTTCTGTAATCAACTCGCTCCGGTATTTTAACAGTTTCAAGCTTTAAGAAATAACGCATTATTTATGAGCTTTCTTTGAATGTTTAAAAAGGGAGAAATGTGGAGATTCAGAGAAATTCGAATCTGTGGATTTTGGAATTTATGAGGTCTCAAATTTGAAAGTAAATTCTTAAATTCTCAAATTCACAAATTTCCAATTTCTCAAATTTTGCAATTATTCAAATTTTCAAATTCTCAAATTCCCAATTCCTCAAATTTTCAAATTCTCAAATTCTCAACTTCTCAAAGTTTCAAATTCTCAAATTTCTGACTTCTTAAATTTCCAAATTCTCAAATTTCCAATTTCTCAAATTTGTAAATTCTCAAATTTCCACTCTCAGATATCCAAATTCTCAAATTTCTAAATACTCAAATTTCCAATTTCTCAAATTTGTAAATTATCAAATTTCCACTCTCAGATATCCAAATTCTCAAATATCTAAATACTCAAAATCCCAAATTCTCAAATTTCTAAATACTCAAAATCCCAAATTCTCAAATTTCTAATTTTGCAAATTTTTAAATTCTCAAATTTCCACTCTCAGATATCCAAAATTTCAAATTTCCAAATACTCAAAATTTTAACTTCTCAAAGTTTTAATTTCTCAAATTTCCAAACTCTCAGATATCCAAATTCACCAAATTTCCAAATACTGAAAATTCCAAATTCTCCAAATTTCTAAATACTCAAAATCCCAAATTCTCAAATTTCCAATTTCGCAAATTTTTAAATGCTCAAATTTCTACCCTCAGATATCCCAAATTTCAAATTTCTAAATACTCAAAATCCAAGACTTTCAAATTTCCAAATTCTCAAATGTCTAAATTCTCAAATTACCAAATTTCAAACTCAGATCTCCAAGTCCCCAAACTGTCAAATCTCAAAATTCTGTAACATGTAAGCTGTGTTGTAATCCATGTGTGTATGTTGCAATTCGGTCTGAAGGCCCACTATCTCTCAAAACATTTGTAATTTGACATCGTTGAAACTAAACATAATATTTTGTTAAAAGAAGGCAACCTCACGAACGAAGAATATTTGTTTTTGAAAAGTGCTCTCTAGTTCAATTTCAACGAGAAATTTATGCCATCCTTACAACCATCTGCGCGAATAATCTCGCAACCTTCGACTCTCTGTACAATCCTCGAATTGCTCACGACAAGCAGGTATTACCAAATGAGCGCAGCTAATGCAAGAAAAAAAAACACTACGAAAGAGTTCGATCACCATCGTCCGTGTTTTGAAAACAGTATTTAACGCGTGTATTAAGCTCAACAGTTGCGTTCGCAAAACATGAAACGTAAGCGATTTGCATTCTATAGCCGATACGTCGTTAACATTGTCGGAAAAATGGGGACAAGCGTGATCGTTAACTCGTTAAAGTTATTCTCCTCGAACTATTAGAATGTCGTGACGGCGGTGACCTCGAAAGGAAGAAATTGCGAGCGATAGGAAGCAAACGGATCCTTGATAGCCGCTTGTGCTTTTTGCTATCTTGTCGTTTGGCTTCGTGTAATAAAAATCAATTCTCACGACACGGCCGTTTAATTGCAAGAAGAAAAAGACGCGGGAAGCTAATGGACGCTACAGACCACCCTTTGTATCGATCCATCACGACTCGGCTCGGGGCTAGCATCTGGAAAGTCTACATTGTTCCGTCTTCTTCCTGATTGTCTTTCATTGTTTCGTACCTTCGCACTCGAATACGGTTGTTGATCGCCGTTCATCGCCGAAGAACAAATTACTTCGTTTCGTAGATAGGTCATCTATCTGCAGCGATGCGGACAAGTATTCGCAATCATTTCTTTGTGGTGTAATTAACACTTTGCCATGTTACATGTATGTAGGAGACGTTTATATTTTTATACGAGTCTATCACATTATTAGGCAAACGCGCAGGTGGTACATTTGCAATTCATGTGAACATGAATTATATGTGATGGCATAATTTCTTAGTGAAATTGAATTAGGGGGCTTTTTTGGAAAATACCTATTTTTTATTCATGATTGCGGTCTCCTTTTAACAAAATATTAAGTTACGACGCTTTCAATTTACAAATGTTTTGAGAGATTCTTCAGATCGAATTGTCACAGGTACACACGGATTACGGGACAGCTTACACGGTATAGAATTTTGAGATATTACAGTTTGGGGACTTGGAGATCGGAATAGGTTGAAATTTGGAAATTTGAGAATTTGAGAATTTGATCATTAGAGAAATTGGAAAATTTGAAAAATTAGGAATTTGCGAATTGGGAAATTTGAGAAATTGGGAATTATGAGAATTGGGAAATTTGAAAAATTGGGAATTATGAGAATTGGGAAATTTGAAAAAATGGGAATTATGAGAATTGGGAAATTTGAAAAATTAGGAATTTGAGAATTGGGAAATTTGAGAAATTGGGAAATTTGAGAAATTGGGAAATTTGAGAAATTGGGAAATTTGAGAAATTGGGAAATTTGAGAATTGGGAAATTTGAGAAATTGGAGGTCTGAGTATTTGGGAATTTGGGAATTTGAGAATTGGGAAATTTGAGAAATTGGGAAATTTGAGAATTGGGAAATTTGAAAAATTAGGAATTTGAGAATTGGGAAATTTGAGAAATTAGGAATTTGAGAATTGGGAAATTTGAGAAATTGGGAAATTTGAGAATTGGAAAATTTGAAAAATTAGGAATTTGAGAATTAAAAAATTCAGGAATTTGAGAAATTGTGAATTTGAAAGCTTGAAAACTTGAAAGCTTAAAAATTAGAAAACTTGAAAATTTAAGAATTTGGAAATTTCAAATTGAAAAATCTGTAATGTCATATACCTCCCGTTCTACACCCCTTACACCCCTACAAAGCAAGTGCACACTTTTCCTTTAAAATACACTCACTCCTATTTACTCCAATATTTACAAATCCACATTTAATCGAGCATTTCACATGAAAGTAACATTATAAAAATCGAGACTTAGAAGTTGCTTGTAAGGAAGCGTTCTCAGGCCGTGAAATTCAGAACGAGATGCGAATCGAATGTAAGAGAACGTCTATCCATGTTTACGATCCAGTTGCAAGTGAAAGTATAAATGGCGATATAGAGAAGGGTTGGACGCGATAATTAGGTATTTAAACGAGTGATTTTATTTGAACCGCTCTTAAATTATCAGCGTTAAGCGATGGTGCGTTAGTTCGGTTTGATCTTTTGTAATTTGATTCGTTCGACGGCACGGCACGTAAACATTATTATCGATACTGTAGGTTAATGATCACTCTCTCGATCATTCTTCATCCATTCAACAGAATTTCAATCTACTCTATCATTGCCTTTTGTTTGCTCTCACGTCAAAGCTCGCCGTGTTGCGATTAGGTCAACACGTTCACATTTCCGTTGCCTATTTTCACTGCGAGCCAACGTACCCTGAGAACTGTCAGACGAGAAGTATGAGAAACGATTTTGACGCGTGTAATATTTTATCTGGTGACGATCTGCAACTATTTCGTGTATCATAATCGTTACTTAACAATGAAAATTTTTTATACGCTTTCTCTTATCGAGACATCAATCTTTACCTGTTCGTTGCGCTTTTGGTTCAAAGAATTAATTTTTTGATTATGATAGAAAGGTCAGTTTGAATATTTTAAAGCTGTGTTGTTTTTTTTTTTTCGGAAAACGCGTGAGAATGATCTGTGATAAGGTGGCACGTGAATAATAGGTGCATAGGCAATTTTACATTATTACACAATTTCAAATTATTTGACAATTTTAAATTGCAATTTTTAAGTTTCTTTGTTTTTAAATTGTTACATTTGGAAAGTGGAATGTACTTGTGAATTTGTCAGATTGGAAATCAGAAAAATTGAAATTATCAATTTTGGTGACATTTTACTTTGTACATTTGGTAATTTGTAAATTTATTAATCTGTCAATTTGGCAATTTGTGAATTTGCACATGTGAAAGCTTGTTAATTTGTAAATTTACCAATTCATCAATTTTTCAATTCAATTCATCAATTCATTAATTCATTAATTTGCGACCTCACCAATTCTATAATGTATCAATTCATCAATTTACTAATTCTTTGATTTATCAATCCACTAATTCAACAATTTATCTATCCATCAATTTATCAATTCAGCACTTCGACAATTCATCAGTTCATCGATGTATCAATTTATTAATCTATCAATTCATCAATACACCAATTTAGAAATTCTTTAGTTCATCAATTCGTAACATCATCAATACATTAATTCATCAGTTCATCAATTACCAATTCACCAATTTATCAACTGATAAACTCATCAATCTATCAATTAATTAATTCAAAAATTGATTAATCCGTCAATTTATGGATTTAGCAATTCATGCATTCATCAATCTATCAATATATCAATCTACCAATCCATCAAACTATCAATTTACCAATCTATCAAACTATCAATATATCAATCCATCAATCTATCAATCCACTAATCTTCAGATTTACAAATCTATAAATATACAAATGTATATCAATCTGTCAATCCATCAATCCATCAATCTATCAATCCATCAATCCATCAATCCATCAATCTATCAATCCATAAATCTATCAATCCAGCAATCTATCAATCTATCAATTCATCAATCTATCAATCTAACTATCCACCAATCTATGAATCCATCAATTCACCAATCTATCAATCCATCAATGCATCAATCTATCAATCTCGTGAACTTGTCAATTTGTAAATCAATAAATTGTTACACGGGTAAATTTGCAAATCGACAGGTTTGGAAGTCGAATAAGATGAAAATGATAAAATTGGAAAAATCGCAAAGTTGAAAATGGTAGCCAAGAGTCGCCAAGCAACGCTACCCACACAGGAAGGTGCATGACTCACGGCTGTTGTTCAGAAGTCGAGCGAGTGCAGCGTTCACTTCCGTCACAGTAATTTATTGCATCACCAGTGTTATTTGATAGAAAATTATTTCGAACTATGTACCTGGACAATACTCCCACTTGACTTTTGGTGACGATGGTCTAGTTAATCCTACTGTTACGGTGCCCCTTGCGTAACACTCGCAAACACACCACTAGCGCTTTATTCATCAAACTAAACGCACTATTTGTTTGTCAATTATTACAATTAGCTACTGATTTTCTATCGAAGTTAAATACAAACGAATTTTAAATCATTTAATATTAATACTGTTATATCCTTTCTTCTCTATCTTACTGCGATTTTATATCTTCAATTTTTATCAGCATATAAAAAAGGTACAAAATACAAAAATATTGACAGATATATTAAGATATGTTATGCTTCAAAGAATTTATGTATAACATTTTTTGTTTGATTGATTTTTAACATTTTTATTGATCACATATGATACTTCATACATGATTATAAATATATTGAAATTATTGTTAATATGTTTTTTTATTATTATTTATACAGTTGTCTTTTCACATGATATAAAAATTGTATTAGTTGGACTCGTATGATGTGTCAATATAAAAAGTTGTTATACATATTGTAATGTAAGTATAAGTACACATATGTGTATATTATAATTGTACACAATGTAATGTCATGTAAGTATAATTACACATATGTGTATATTATAATTGTACAGAATGTAGTGTCATGTAAGTATAATTACACATATGTGAACATTATAATTATACACAATATAATGTCATGTAATTATAATTTCACATATGTGTATATTGCAATGACACATACATGTACATTATAATAATACATAATATAATATATCTTAATGTATCTTCTCATAATATTACATAAAATTATATAATAAATATATGAAAGTAATTTTAATACATTTTATATGGAAAACCGTATCAAGATTAATAGTTCTATCCATCATCGTAAAATGACGATTATAAATGAACCATATTTTATTCGAAAGTAGAAATTGACAAGATGCATACGTATCGATAACAAATGACTATATCGATGTTTTGTATAAATTTCATTGCGACTAAACGAGGCGCGAAAGATGTGCTCGTAAATGCACGTAGCAAGAGTAGATACATTTCACAAAGCAATCGCAAATCACGCTTGTAATAAATACACGGACTGATTGGGATGTATCCATATGTCACTGACATCTGAGTATATCGCAAGAAATGACACCTGACCTCTAACAGTATTGGCGATACAACGGACACGCGGGATTTTTACGGGAAAATTATGTGTTGAATATTAGCCGTGCGGTTAAACCAGCACAAGATGATTGATAGCGTGTTGATCAATGCGATGATAGATTCTATAATCGCGTTATGTGTGCGCGGATGTGGGAAAATTAACAGGTATATGTGATGATATTTGACACGTATTCAATGACATACAGATATCACGTTCTTGCATTCTTATATTTAAACAGTTCCGGTGTTTATGGACTTCTTTATGTAACTTTTAAATTTAATTTTGTTATTTAGAAATTTAATTACTTGGAAATTTGGAGATACAGAAATTTTAGATCTTCAAATTTGGGAAGTTGGTAATTTAGGTTTATAGAGATTTCAAATTTTTAGGTTTGGAAATTTTGGGGTTTGGATTTGTAGAAATTTCAAATCTTCAAATTTGGGAAATTAGAAAATTAGAGAAATAGAAATTTCAAATTTTTAGATTTGGAAAATTAGAAATTTAAATTTATAGAATTTTCATATTTTTAGATTTGGAAATTTAGGAATTTGGATCTATAAGGACTCCAAGTTTTCAGATTCGAAAATTTAGAAATTTAGATGCATAGAAATTTCAAATTTTCAAATTTAGAAATTTCCAGTTTGTAAATGCTAAATTTCCAAATTTTTAATTTTCCAATTCTCATTCTCTCGAATTAATAAATTTCAAATTCATCAATTCCAAAATTTTCAAATTGAGAAATTCAGTGAATAAAAATTTAATTATCTCAAATGTCCAAACCTTCAAATATTATATTGAACCAACATTTATAAAAATTGCCCCCCCAAATTATAACAAATTAATAATTTCATTCAATAGTAAATAGAATATATTGCAACTAAAATTTCTCCTGAAATTTTCCAACTGATGGAAACCAGCTTGAATTGTTGAACTAATTTATTTAATAACTTGCGTTTGTATGTTAAACATATACGTTTTTCAAAAATCTAAATTTCACTTCCTGGCTTAGTTTCTAGAAAGACTTCCTCTTTCCAGTTTACCTGTTCCGTTTAAATCTAAAGCGATTTAGATAACAACGTATGACACCAATTTTCACATCTGATTATAAAAAAATTCTATAATAAATACATGCAGTTAATTTGTGACGTTTTTTAGAATGGCGATGTAATAGATAACAAGAATATTAACTTGTAAAATTAAGTAAGCGAGGAAGGAAATGACGATTAATATGTATTTTATTATTCATGTTTTAAATAAATTATATTTAGTATATATTTGCATTTCTCTTTTCTTGTAACACGTTGTGGTATAATAGTAGTAGAAATACTTGTAGTGTATGTGTAGATACATAGTACAAGTACAAGTATTTCTACTCTATGTACTATAATGTAACAATGGTATAAGTATTATAATAAACAGTACATACATAGACAACATATTATTACTATCATATAATAATAATATAACTACCTATTAAGAAAACACTGTGGAAGTACACTTCATTATATTATTTTTAATTGATTTTACATTTAGTTTAATTTATTTTCGTTCATTTTCGTTCATATTCGTTCATATTCGTTCATATTCGTTCATATTCGTTCATATTCGTTCATTTTCGTTCATTTTCGTTCATTTTCGTTCATTTTCCTTCATTTTCGTTCATTTTCGTTCATTTTCGTTCATTTTCGTTTATCTTCGTTCATTTACGTTCATCTTCGATCATTTTCGTTTGTCTTCACTCATATTCGATCGTTTTTGTTCATTTTCATTAATTTTATTTATATACAATATACCAGTTAATACAATCATAATGTAATTTTTCCTTTTTCGTAAATAAAAGAGAAGACAAATTATTCAACCCATAACTACAAACAAATTTAAACTTATTTTCACCTAAGCAACAATATTATATTTCACACATCACTTTTTCTCCTTTTCAGGAGTAAGAGAAAATTTCATTCTTTCCCATTTAAAGTACGATAAGAGTTATTTTATTCCTTCCACCTCTCTCACTACAAAAACGCACATGAATAGATGAATTTCTAACTTCCTTTCTTTACATACACTTTCAATGTAATCTAACAACATTGTTATTTTTTATCTTTCCGGTACTATTACTTGTTCGATATAAGAAACTACTCTTCTCAGGAGCACAGTTTTGTTGCTTTTACCGCTATCCTACTTCTAAGCCCATTAATTAATTGTAGATAAATGGTAACAGGATTAATTGCCTGTCACTCTTAATGAATAGAGTATTCTAATAACAAACGTGATGTTGCTCGATTAATAAAATAATATCGGTTCATCAATGTGCACAAATTTTAGGGAATTTCACTATTCAAAAATTTTGACCTTTTTTTAGGGGTAGTTAACTCCCTTTCACTAATTGGCTCTTCGCCCCCCAGACACCCCATTACCCACCTTTGGGTATTTTTCATAATTTTTCTTACGGTTTTGACCCATTTTAAGAAAGTTTAATTCTCTGACAAAAAATCGTATCTGACACAGTTTGATCTGTACACATATGTGATTAAGTGAGGATGGAGTTATATTTTTTTAGATTTCCCAATAAGATTTTCCTTTATAAAAAAATAATTGTGCAAACGTAGTATTTTTACTTTACTGATCTCAACTGATATTTTGAAGTAACATATGCTCAACATATGTTTGCAAATAATACTAAATCTAAAAATTTATATAAATATTCAGTGTCCATTTTTGCAAAATCAGAATACATTTCCTAATATATCATTGTACAAATTAACTAGTTTAAATAAATAAAATTTGCAGTATCGTTAAGAAGAATACATGTGTTATGATAACTCAAAAAGAACAACAAATATGTTAATTCAATTATGTAAAAATATAGAGTAATCGATAGAATAATGTCCGAATATCAATAAGAGTCTATGTCGGTCGTAGAGCCGAAGAATTTTCGTGGTCGACTGTTCATTCCTCTATCTAGCGTGAAATCCAAGTAGCAGAGAAGGGTTGGAAAGTGTTGTGGTTAAAAAGCAACCGATGGATAAACTCTCGCCGATTGAGTTTCCTCCGTTTGTACTGATCATTCACTGTTCCCTGTAACTTCCGTTTTCAGTCACCGGAAGTCTACGTGTGTTTCACTCGACTTTATTCCATATACATAATTACCGTAATCGGGCTGTTTCTTCAAATAATAATTGCCGAATTTTCGAGTATTTTTATATTTCTCAGTTTTTCAATTTTTCAGGTCATCAATTTTTTAGGTGCAAATTTTTATATTTTTAAATCTTCTGTTTCACAAATTTTCACATTTTTATATCTTCAATTTTACAAATTTTCAAATACTTTTACATCTCTCAATTCTTCAATTTTTAGGTCACAAGTTTTCTAATTTTTAATTTTGCGAACTTTCAGATTTTCATATTTTGCTATCTTCAAATTTTTCAAGTTTCATTTTTCAGTTTTTTAAATCATAAATTTTCAAGTCTTTGCACTTGCAAATTTTCATATTTTCAACACTAAAAATACACAAACACAAAAATTCAAAATTCAAAGGCAGATAGAAATATAATATGAACAATATGAAAAATACGAAAACTAGAATGCAATAATTTTGCAATATGCTCACTTCCAGTATCTGTCACACTCGTCTAAAATTTACAACCAAAGTGACAATTTCCAAAAATTTCTCCGTCGACAAAAAAATTGCTCTTCCACATACGTACACGTTATATGAAGAAGTATCACCTGCTTTTTATTCGACACATTGTTCGTGCCTGTTATCGGTATGAAAATGATCAGTGGAGCGTGACAGAATGACACGAGACCGTTCAAAAAGTGTATTTAATTGTCGGTACAAAACACGTCTGCCGCCTCTATCGTGGAATCAAAGTGTTGATCACAACAGAGGAAAAAGAAGCAAGCCCATTAGAGAGCAATAGTAATTTACTTCCTGCCCGGAGAGAAATTTATGTTAATTGATCTCGAGCGATTGGCATTGATCGCTACAACTGACCTGAGTTCGTGTAATTTTCGAAAGTCATAACACAACTGCTATGACTCTGACTTATCAAGTTTCTTCATTGTGATGGTTTCGGTTATTAATGATGTCGATGTCGAATGATTTATTACAGTGGAAAATAACGAAGAAACGAACTAAAAATTTTTCAATTTTTCTTTGGCGCTCACTTGCGATTCATAGTGGAGTCACATAAGTGTTTCTATACAAGATAAGTGTTTCTTGTGATTGTGTTTAAAATTAACACGACAGGCGTGATAACCATTTGACAGAAACTCGATGAGGTGTTGATTGATGGAAATTTATTATACTATAGGGAGCATCGATTTGAAGGAATTTTGATATGGGGACTTTTGAGAAATTGGAATTTTGAGATACATGGGGAATTCGGGCTATGGGGATTTTGGGATATGTGAATTTTGGGGATCTAGGGATTTTTGGATATGGGAATATTGGGGATCTAGAGATTTTAGGGATCTAGGGATTTTGAGATATGGATATTTTTGAAATCTAGGGATTTTGGAATATGAGGATTTTGTAGATCTAGGGATTTTGGGATATGGGGATTTTGAGATGTAGGGATTTCGGGGATCTAGAGATTTTGGGATATGGGAATTTCGGAGATCTAGGGATTTTGAGATGTGGGAATTTGTGAAATCTAGGGATTTTTGGATATGAGGATTTTGGGACATGGGAATTTTGAAATCTAGGGATTTTGAGATATGGGAATTTTTTAAATCTAGGGATTTTTGGATATGAGGATTTTGGAGATCTATGGATTTTGAGATATGAGGATTTTGGAGATCTAATAATTTTTTAGGTCTAGGAATTTTTGGATCTGGGTTTTTTTTTGAGATTTGGGTATTTTGGAGATCACGAGATTTTGGATATCTAGGGATTATAGGGGATCTGGGGATTTCGGATTATGTGAATTTGAGGATTTGTGGAGTTGATGTCTAGAGAATTAGAGGATTTGTGAAACTGAGAATTTAAAAACAGCTTTTTAGAAATACGAGATTTTCGAGTTTAAAAATTTTAGATATTTTAGAATTTGGTAATTTAAAGGCTTGAGAATTTCAAAATTTTATTTTTTGAGAACATGAGCTTAAAGATTTGGGAATTTGAACTTTAGAAATCTAATATTTCTACATTTTTAAATTTTCAAATTCTCGCATTTTGAAATATCAAAATTACCATATTATCAAATTCCAAATTACTAAATATTCAAATGACTGAATTCCTGCTACACACCTCACCAATTTACCGCCCAGCTCGTTACACAACGCAAAGCCATAAAAATGCGAGTAAAACTACTGAAATCAATAATTACTACATGTAATTATATCCTATCACGTGTTACATATATAATTACCAGAAGTCATTAATTTAATTACACCCAGTGGCTTCAAAAAGTATTTGGAATTTCTATTTGAAGTACGAGCAAAAAGATAAATAGTATTGAGACTTTTAATTGATTTATTTCTGAACAATCAAATTAATTATTGAGCATTAAATATTACAACATGACTACTCTAGTTTTTCCAATCTCGAAGAGCAATACTCCATAAATTACAATTATCCGTCAATTATGCGTGAAAAATGATTTCCCGCCATTATTTAAAGCGACGTCATATTGGCGGGAAACACTTCTCTTCCAATTACCTTGTTAACATTTCACGTCCCATAAATATAAAATAATGCAAAATTAATGTAAAAAATATCTGTAACTGTAATAAAAATAAAATACAACAATAACACATAAATTAATATTAAATTGATAATATTTGTCGAATAAAACACAGAACATTACAATATGTATATTATAATAAAAAGTTCACCGAAGGTAAACCACAATTTTCACATAACTCCATGAATCAGCATTACATTATCCATTATTTTATTTATTCATTTCACAGCAGAATACAATCTCGATAAAAACATACAGTGGATAAAAAAACATACATCTCGATAAGAACATAACGAAAATATAATTTCAAAATAAAAAATATTCCGGAAACTGTTTCCCGCCATAATGTACCGTATCGTAAAATACATATAAGACCTAGTATTTTATGCATGATATATGCCGTTGATACAAAACTAATGAAAGAAAAACAGCGGTATCAACTTTCTCGTGTTCTAATCACGAAAGGCCGTCGCGTCATTGACACGTCGAAATAAACCATTTCAACTTTCGTCGCATTTTAATTAAAGGAAAAGTTGTCCCGTGCTTTGTACGCATGAAACGAGAATGCGATAAACACGGGAAACGACGAGTTCTCTCAAGCAGACAAGAACATTCTTTCGAACTGTTTTGCTCGGTCTTTTTGCCGAATATTTCCTTTTTTTTCCAACGCGTCGTCGCTGCTTTGGGAATGGACGCGCTTCCGGAAGTTCTCTCGCGCGGAGCATTGCGATACCGCGGCAAAAAAAGAACTAATATAACTGGCATAATTAAAGAGACTCTAACACCGCGTGAGAAACGACACGAGAATTTCATTCTGAACGAGATTATATGAATAAATCTGTTGCCACGGTTTCAATGCTCGCCACTGCTTCGCTTATTCGCACGCGGATTTATGCGTAAATTGATTCTGAGCACGCAGGTGGATGTGTACTGTTGCCCTCGGATGGCGATGGACAGAATTATTCAGTGATTTCGCAATTTGGAGAGTTGGGAATTTGGAAATTTTCGAATTTGAAATTTGGAATTTGCAAATTTCGGAATTTGGAATTTTGCAAGTTTGGGACTTTAGGTAATTGGAATTTTGCAAGTTGGAACGTGGAAATTTGGAATTTTATAAATTTGGAAATTTAGGAATGTCAAACTTTGGAAATTATAATAGTAATTTTGCAAATTTCGAAACTTGGAAATTTGGCATTTTGCAAATTTGGAAATTTGAAAATTTGAGAATTTAGAGAGTTGGGAGTTTCAAAGTATGCAAGTTTTGTAATTTGTAATTTTCAAATTTGGGAAATTGGGAATTTGAGATTTTGGGAATTTAGGGATTTGGAAATCTGAGAATTTTGAAATTTAAGAAATTGAAATGTATGAATCTGGAAATTTAAGAATTTCAAAATTCAGAGATTTTGAGATTTGCAAATTTGGAGGGTTGCAAGTTTGAAAAATTGCAAATTTTGGAATTTGGAATTTCCACATTTCAGAAGTTGAGAATTTGAAAATTTGAAAATCTAGGAATTTGGGAATTTCGAAATTTCGAAATTTAGGGATTTGTAAAGTTAGGAATCTAGACATTTTGGTATTTAAAAATAAAAAAATACAGAAATTTAGAAATCTAAAAATTTCATAATTTCTAAATTTCAGAATTAAATGCATTCTGAAATTTGAGAACTTCCAGATTTTAATTTTTTCAAATACAAGAATTTATTATTTCAGAAATTCGTAAACTGAAGACTTTGATATTTAAAATCTATAAAATTTCTGATTAAACTAAAATTCTGATAAAATATGAAAATTGTAGAATTTTGAGTCATATGAAAATCTACAAAATTAAAAATTCCAAAATCCAGAATCTGGAAAATGTAAGAATCGAGGAATTAAAAGGTATTTGATCTTATCCTATTGAAATCCTACGCTATTTCCTGTTACACACAGTTCATTAGATTACATAATCAATACAAAATGAAGACATAACAATGAATCACAGATTCCACCAGGGAGATAGGATAAGACGCAACCGGTGTGTCTTAAATCGTGTTATTACCGTAAAATACACAACTATATAGGAAGTATCGTTAATTACAGTACATAACTATTATATCCTGCAATCTATAATCTACATAATAAACGTATGCATCATCGATTGTATTTAATAACGAGCGCAGAATCGCTGCTGAAGATCAAGGAAGGAGAAAGACTTTCATTCGATCGGTTTGTATTCATTCACCAAGCAGTTTTCACGAGGTCTTGTTTCTTCAACCGTTAAGAAACTATTAGAATAATTGTTAAAGATAAGATGCAATTTGTTCTTTTTCTACCAATTAGAAAACACGTTAGCCGACCTTTAATAGTTGCGAATAAAAGGAAAGAGTAGTAACGCAAGAATTACAAATTGTAGATAACTTTTTCAGATGTTATTCCTGTAAACTGGTCGATCTTCTACCGTAGATTCTAGATAATCATACGTGATTTACAAGATGAATCGTACGTTCTTCTGCTATAATTATGTGTTGAGTTTCTTGCAACCGATAACGATCCACCATTTGCTGATACACCGAAGGTACGGAATAAAAGTTTATTCGATATTAAATAGATAGGACATTTATTTTTTAACAAAATTGGACTTTCAGATTATTTTCGATAAAACATTTTCTTCCTGAGTTTGAAGTGAAATCATTTTTGAGCATTCAAATATTTAAAATAGTAAATATTTAATGAAGTTCAATGGAATTTTTATTCGTTTCAAATTTCATTTCATCTGTTAGTAGACTACAACTATGTTAGAAATGTTGCACGTTATACTTCGTTTGTGAATTATGTACGTGTAGAATTTTTTGGACGAAAGAAAAAGATGCACAATTTCATGGATGATTACGTGAAACAAGAAGAAATCGTAAAATGATTAGTTGCAGGAAGTTATTACATATTTCCTGGTACACCTCCCCCTTCTATGTTTTCCCTCAACGCAAGCCATCTAAGTACGCATGTATACATATGAACATACATACCGATGTCAACCCATGAGTTGGCGCGTGACGTGTTTAAAGGAGCTGCTACAATTGTTCAGAATAGAAAAATGGACGCCTCACACGTATTTTCTCGAGAGTGAGATAGTGCGAATTCAGCAGTTGTTATTGTCATTATTATTCTTATTTGCCGAAATGTAACGAAGTGTTCACGGTGGGAGCTTCTTTTACTTTGGGTCACGCGCCAACTCGTGAATTGACATCTGTATGTAATGTAAAAAAATCTTCTGTAAGTTTGAGCTAAAAAATTTTAATGTAAAATGTCGCTCAAAGCAATTTTCTGTCGTTATATTGACTTCTCATCGTATCGACTTTTAAGTACAATTTCAGTGATTACAGATGTGATCGATTGATTCTTAAATTATTTATTTTTAGTAATATTTGTCCTCCGAGTTGATTTTAACGTGGTCAGAGACGAGAAAAATCTACAGCACAGAATTAAACATGTTTTCTAATTCATGGAAGTCTTATAGTCTTCGGGGACTTTGAAAATTATCGAACCTTGATTGGTTCGACCTCACGCGCCAACTCGTGGGCTGCCATCTGTATGTGCATTAGGGTGGCTCGAAAAAAATTCTTTTTCACTCTCTAAAAATTTATATAGTAAAAAATATATTGAATGTATTGAATGATACATTCAATTAAATGTATAATCACATCCAATAAAATAGAATAATATTAATATCTACTTAATTATATCTCCATTTCATAAAAATCACGTTATTGATTTTTTCTTTGTTACATAGACATTACAGTAATATTTAATCTTGTTAGTATTACTATACAGCAATAATATTTAACTTTAATCGGTAATTCTTTTCAGTAACTTTAACTTACGAGCTTAACACAAAATAGCGCTTTACGATTTCACATAGGCGAAGGATGGAGGAAAAGTTTCCACGAAACCTGTTAAGGGACATCCCACCATAAATTTTTATGACACCATTCGTAAATACGGCAATAAAATGGGAAGTCTAATTACCGGTGCGATTTGAACGAGTATACCTGATGTCTAATTCTTTACTAAACATCTACCCAAATGTTCTGATAAAGAAATCAACTAACAATAGCAGTTCGTAAAACGCTTCAAGAAAGCATTTTTAAACTAAATAAATTTTATTAAGAATCTTTCGAACGTGCACAAATAATAATTCTTCAATATGTACTATTTATTTGAAGAAAATAATACTAGTGTAAATTTACGCGTTCAATATTTGTTAAGGTACAGAAAATTGTAATTATTGAAATACTAATTTTGAAAAAATTTAAAGAATTGAAAAAATGAAAATGAAAATTGAAATTATTTCAATATTATTGAAATAACAGTGTTAGTTTTAATATATGAGATTTTAAAGAAACCAGTCAAACTAAATATTTACACAAAACCAATGCAAGGGTGGAACTTTTACATTTTTAATATTTTTGATACGAAACTCATCTAAAAATTTCTGCCATCTTTCTGATTAAAATGAGACTAAACACGGTTTAATTTTGACTATATTTACCAGTTTAATTAACCATAATTCGAATTTGCACGATATTCTGAGGAACCGTAAATTTAGCACCGAATGTAAATCAACACAATTTCTAACAATGTATACAATTTCGAACAAGCAATACGATAAAACGAAATAGACAATTATCGCAGAGAAATCAGTTGTTTAGTATAATTGCACCGTCCCGTTTAATTTACGTTTATCTCGTTGCTGTTTTCTCCCATTATTTTTGAGAGCGCAGTACCGAATACTGTCCATTTTAATAATGGCGCGGCTACGTGCTCTAAAACGATAAGGTTTCACACGAGAAACAGTTACTGCAGAGCAAACAATGGACACATTCGATTAGCATCTTGGAGAACTTTCGGATATTATCAGCGAATCGATAAATCGAAAGCTAGAACATTCGTCTATAGATGGGAGCCGAGAAGATTGGCTTGAGTGCACCACTATAATGCTATCTTCGAAAGGTTAAGTGACCGTTGGTAATTCTATTGTAAGGAGCTAGGAGAATTGCTTGCGAGCGAGAGCTGGAAAGAGGGAGCTGTAATTTTGATAAAAGCAACCTGGACGATAGCCAGATGCGTGATGCTTGAGTTCAACTGATTTGCAATGAACGTTTTAAAATTCATACTTTTCTTTGTTTAGGGTGCTATATTTGAGTTAGGGCTTTGTGAGTGGAAGCTGGTGAACACGTGGGATTTGTATTTTGGCATTTGTTGGGATTGGAATTTTGGAATTTGGAATTGTGAAATTTGGAATTGTGGAATTGTGGAATTGGGAATTTGGAATTGCGGGATTTGGAATTGTAGAATTGGGAATTGTGGAATTGGGAATTGTGGAATTGGGAATTGTGGAATTGGGAATTGTGGAATTGGGAATTGTGGAATTGGGAATTGTGGAATTGATAATTGTGGAATTGGTAATTGTGGAATTGGGAATTGTGGAAATTGAAATTTGGAATTGTGGAATTTGGAGTTTGGGATTGTGGAATTTTGGAATTTGGAACTGTGGAATTTTGGAATTCCAGAATTTGAAGTTTGGAATTCTGAAATTTTTGAATTCTGGAAATCTGGGATTTTATAATTTGAAATTTTAGAAGTTGGAATTTTAGAATATCGAAGTATTGGAATTTGGAATTTCAAGCTTTGGAATTTCGGAATATTGGGACAGTGGAATTTTGGAACTTTAGCATCTTCAGGGAGATAAGAAGTTGATTTATCGAGAAATTACAAGAATCCACAAAACGGACACGAGTCTACAAAATCCGAGGCAGTGTGTCAAGCGTATTTTTGTAGGCCACTCAGTATGGCGACAATTGATTCTGTGGTCCTACATATTGAAATGAAACTAGGAGACTGTCGATAATCGAGACGCATACAAAAAATCGATGGATTGATCTCGACTAAATTAAAATTTAAAAGATTAAATTAAAATGTTGGCCACTTAAACACCTGAATATTTGTGTAAATTTCCTAATTTGAAAACTTGAAAATTTGAAATAGTGTCAATTAGAACAATATTGAAATTGAATAATATGAATATTTGCAAGTTAAGAATAATGTCTTTCTTCGAATTATACATATAAACTTGTTTTTAATTCTGCCGCGTGAAAATTGCGTTTTTACTTTGACGAATAACGAATTCACAGCTAAACGACGTGATAATTAGTAGAAATGAACGTGCTAAACAAGTGTTAAAAAGTGCATTTAGGTCAACCGCTGTCAGTATGTCTCGAAAACTGGACACGAGACTGTTTTCATTTGCGATAACATGTTGCACATATCCGTTAAATATTACTTTCTTTAAAACACTGGACTTATTTATTTTGTATTATAAACTTTAATATATATAACTTAATAGAAAATTTTATTCTAAAATAAGAATAAAAGTACTATTAATACTACATAAATCTTAGAAGATAATTTCTTCATGCTCACCACTGTAAATTATACAATAAAAATAAATTATCAATAAAACAACTACAATTTAACCTTTTTACATACAATATTACAAATCATTTAAAAATCTCAAATAACTCATCTTCCAATATTTGTTTAAATCGCAAATTGTCTGTTACTGATTTCTGAATTACCATTTCATATCTTTTTATAAAACTTGATAAAAATAAGATTCAGGAAGTTGAAGAACAAGAGGAAAATGAGTCCATTAGGAAGAACGTAATAATACGCACGTCTACGGATATCTGATAGCATAATTGCGTTACAGCGAGGTTATCGACACGTGTTTTCTTGTAAATACAATGTTTTTAATGGAAACTCAGGTAATATTCGAAGACTCGTTCAGTAAAGTGGCTTGGGATACTATAGAAATGCACGCGCGTGTTACGAATTACCTATATTTTCTTCCACTGAATCGAATCCCACGTTTCTAATCCCATTAAAGTCATATCCAATTACGTCGATATCATACTTCCTTATGAATCTTCTCTCCTCTCTGTATTTACACTGAACAACAAGTATCTCTTTATGTGAACGACAGCCATCTTAAATCACGGTGACAGCACGACGTTTTTTCGAACTTAACCTCTTCAGGGATACTCGAACGTGCACGTTTAGTTTGTTTTTAAATTCATCTATCATTGGTCACATCAGTGAGTACTATCATTATTTTTGCATATTATAAATTAGTATTTTTTAACATAATTGTGGAAATTGAAATCAAGTATATTACAGCTAAAGATTAAATCATTTCTTTTTCTAAACTTAACAAAACTTAAGAGGTTAACCTCAAAGCAAATATATCGCAAATTGTTTTAATTTCGAAAGTATTTATTATGATACTCCACAAATATTTGCATAATATCCCACTTATTTTATTAAGTTTAATTTGTGTTAATAACTATCACTTCTTTACATATTCTACACATTGATAAAAATTTTAAAGAATTTATTATGTACTGCTGTAAGTACATATCAAGCATAAAATCATAGAACTATTTATAATTAAATTGTATTGATATATAATGTCATGTAATATATTTTAAATATATAATATATATTAAATATGTGATGTATATGCTATATGAATCAAATATATGATTATATGGATATGTGAACATAATTACAATATGTATCAAACATATAAATACGTAGGTACATATTAAATATGAATTAAATAGAAACTTTGCACTGAATTTTCTCTTCCTTAATCGACCGAGACATAAATTCAAAAAAATGGTAGATATCCACAGACCAAGCAAAATGATAGTTAAGTGAACATTTTCTAATAGTTGGACTACGAACGAAACGAAAGGAACGATGATGCCATTGCAAATGCACATAACATAAATTGCTCGACGATACAGTGTTATGCTTACTATAATGATCGTTATTGAAATACCTAATCTACGGGAAATCGAAATAGAGGACATTCGATTCGTTCGACCGAGTTGCGTTCTTCGGTTTGTTATGCATATATGTATGTATACGTCGTGAGACATGAAAAATTACTCAACGAACGAGACACGAGTATTCTGTGTCCGCGATGCGTTTCATTAACACGTTTCATACTTAGGGTGCGAGAATGTTGATGAAACATGTCTGCTTAAATGTACACAAGGTTTCATGTGTTATATATGTACATACTTGTAAAGATACATATGATTCATGCGCAGACACCGTGAAAATCGCAGGTATAATTAATTTTAATAAATTACCTAATAAATGTATGGACTGTACAGTTTTAGTTAACGAGTATGCATATAATTATCTTAGAACAGGCAGTAGAGCTAGATATTTAATATTATAGGATTTAATTTTGGGCTTCTTTTTGAGAAAGTTTAATTTAAATTTTCATTGAATTGATATCACATTAAAAATTGTTTTATCCTCAAAATTCTATCATTTTGAAAATCTACAATTCTGAGAATTTACAATTTTCAGATTCTGTCATTCTATAATTCTACAATTCAGAGATTTTATAATTTTGAGATTCTACAATTCTGAGACAATACATTTATAAGATTCTACAATTCTGAGATCCCAGAATTCAGAGATTCTACAATCATGACATGTTACAAGGCTGAGATTCTACACTTGTAGATTGTAACTGTGATTCTACATTAGCAAAAGAAAAAAATCACGGAGTCAGTCGGTTGAAATGGAAGATGTGTAGATTTTTTTGTTCGATTCTACACGAGTAGAAGGTTCGTAAGATGAATCGTTATTCGACTGATTAACAGTGAAAATATTTCATCGGATAATCAGCCGTATTTCATTCGAACGAGATTACATTTGCAAGCAGATAGTAGAACGGTACAGGTGAACCGCGCTTCTCGTTGAACGTGCACTTCCGGTGACACGAGTCGTTGAATACCTCTTCGTGAAATCCTCCGCGGAAGGTACAAGCTAGTTGTAAATTACACGTTGATGCACATCCTTTTACTTCTTCCCGTTCCAAACCGGACAAATGCAAAATACACACCCCATTCACTTGATGCCATTTGAAAATATTTCACAGCATGCTTACGACATTCTTTCGTCTACGTGTTGCTATAGAAATGCAAATCTCCCGCGACGAGTCTCGTTCCCCTGCATTCTTGATCGCTGAAATCGCGCGACAAATTTAAAGTTCTCGCTCGTGATATTCGCTCATCCATTGATTTTTATAGGATTCGTATTAAATTCCGGATATCTTCAATCTTGATGTTTATGGATATATTCACATATTCGTTTCAATGTTTATACTCACATATTTATATATTCACTTTAATCCGGGTATATATTTATATCTTCACCTCAATATTTACAGATTTATATATTCACTTCAATATTTATATTTATATATTTAATTTCATATCCAGTTTAAGCATGGAGAAAATTAATAGTACTTGAGGTTAGATAACAGTGATCGACAGTGATGGACAGGTATTGACCTATAAAAATGTAAACCAAAGAAAATGTGGTAATTTGGAAAATCAGAAATGTGAAATTCTACTTTGAATTAATTACCTCAAGTGAAACATAAAAGAAGATGAACTCACGGATTACACAAACGGTTGACATTTCTGTGATACGAAGAACGTAATATTTACATAATCTTTTTTTCCCCGAATAGTAAATGCGTAGATAGCATAGCACAAAGAATATTAATGCGAGTTAACTGTATAGAATTCCATTCCTTCCTTATTGATAGTCAACAAACGTTACTGTAGATTTAGCCTGCAATGATGTCCTGTCTAACTATCATGTCAAGATACTCGTAAGCAGTTGACACGACACGTTCAACTAGAATGGCTAAAAACAATAAAAACGCAATGCACCCGTGTACACGATATCCCAGCTCCACCCTGAACGCATACCACGTTTATTAGACACCATAAAATAAGTTCCGAACACGGAAATATTTGCCTCGTTTGCGCATGATTAAAAATGTCGCTGATCGCGTAACGTTTTCACGTTACGTGTTTATGTTAGGTTATGTAAATCATTCACGAAGATATACCGACAGTGTGATGGGAAAACTTTACAAACAATAACAATAATACAAGGATTAATTCCTGGTCAGTATACATTTTTTAACGCGTATGTTTAATTTTAAACATGTATGCATTAAGTGGAAGTGTATCCATAAATATTACTTGAGAAACTAACCTTCATGTATCAAGGTGATCAAAGTTGAAGAGGATTATTGTGTTTTATCTGTTATATAACTGCAGTGTAATTATACACTGTATTACTGTGTAATTATATGCACAATTACTGTACTCTAATAGGTGATACAATTACGAACAATTTTTACACAAAATTAACCAAACTTTGTGATCGATATTCAACAAAGTATATTTACAAAAAAAGAATGTCAGCTTCGAAATGGTATATAATTCCTTGTAAATTTTTGACAGGGTGTTGGTATTTGAAATATGTAGTATAAGTTACAGATTAAACAGTTAGTGTTAATTCAATACCAGTGTCATTGAATAAAGACACGGAAGCTGTGTTCGTACACCATGGATGCCTTCCTTCTAGAATTTTTCTGTACCACGTAATCCCATCTACCGTGCACTGGATACATAAGTACTTTATGTCTGCATTGTATCCGGCAAAGTATTCCTTGACATCTTAAGATTATTTCATGTTAATACCATATCCTTCTCTTCCTTGCAAAAATAATTAATTACGAGGTAATTTACATTAATTCGTTCAATTCTGTGCGTTTCAATGCTTAATTACCTTAATTTTTCACAAAATAAATAACGCGCATGAAGGAAAAAGAAAGTTTGCATAAAATTGTGTATAGATAATTATGATATCGTGAGAAATATTCTTTGCATTATTTAACAGGCACGGGCAATTAATATTGTTCTGAGAACATTTTTGAAACACAAAAATATGAATTTTGAAAATTTTCAAATTTTCAAATTTGCAACTTCAACTTCTTACCTTCCTAAATTTCCAAATTCTTAGGTTTGAAAATTCCCAGAATTCTAAATTTCTGAATTTGCAGAACTTAAATTTTCAGATTTCTAAATTTCTAAATCCCTATATTTTCCAATTCCTAAATTTCTAAGTCCCCAAATCTCAAATTCTCAGATCCTAAAATTGTAACTAAAAAATTTGCAAATTCTTAAAGATACCTAAATGAATGAACACCCAGCAAAGCGTTGTGCTCCATAAAAGCTAATTACTAACCCTAACATCCAAAGTTCCTAAAACCATAACTACTCGGACCACCTGTAGTTGGGCCATGATCTATTCGCAAGCATGTTAGACACGGTTAAGATGCATGCACAGCATGCATATGCGAATATCTGCACACACGTATACACGGAACAGTTGGCGTGTATGGTACATATGTATGTATGTATGTATACATATGCACAAGACCGTCGTTCCGTTCCAGGTCATAAAGTCTTGGCTCTATCTCTACCTGGATAGGCATCTACGAAGGCACTGCACTACGGCCTCGCTCGGTTATCTATCGTAAATGCACCATGTGCGCTGCACTTTGTACCGTTACCAGGAATATAATCGCTCGTTGCCGAGCTTAGTAAAATGGCTTCAGGGATCAGTGATGTCCGATCAAATTCGTCCCGGCTAACTTGAGATTAACGGTACGTAGGACACCGTGAGTTTTGCGAATATCAAATCATTTGCAGATACGGGTAATCGCCACGTTAATTGGAACGAGTTCTAGTAGGTTGCGAATATTGTTTTCGTGAATGATGGGAATGCTTTATCAAGGTCTCGTAGTCACTCTGAGGAACATTATAAATCTGCAAGTTAGAGAATTACCTTTACAAATTTTTATCTTTGTAAAATTTTATATTATTAGTTTTCTAAATTGTCAAATTTCTAAATTCACAGTTTTCAAAGTTATAAATTTACAAATTTAAAATTTTTAAATTTGGAATTTCAAATTTTTAAATTCACTATCTCAAAATTATGAATTCCAGAATTTCAAATTCAAGGACTTCAAAATTCCAGAATCCTAATGTTCCAAAATTGCAGAATTCTAAAATTCAAGAATTCCCAATTTCAGAATTCCAAATTCTAGAATTCCAATATTTCAGAATTCCAATATTTCAGAATTCCAATATTCCAGAATTCCAATATACCAGAACTCCAATATTCCAGAATTCCAATATTTCAGAATTCCAATATACCAGAACTCCAATATTCCAGAATTCCAATATTCCAGAATTTGAAATTCTACAGTTCCAAAATTCCAAATTCCAGAATTCCAATATACCAGAACTCCAATATTCCAGAATTCCAATATTTCAGAATTCCAATATACCAGAACTCCAAAATTCTAGAATTCCAACATTCCAGAATTCCAAACTTCTAGAATTCCAAAATTTAAAAATCCTAAAAACCAGAATTCAAAATTTCCAAATTCAAAAATTCCAATTTCAAAAATTCTAAATTCCATTATTTCGAATTCAAAAAATTAAAAAATTCCAAATTTGAGAATTTCAAAACTCCAAATTCCAAAATTCCCAAAATTATTATTACCCACTATTATTTCTAGTACATTCACTAGTAGTAGTTACCCACTATTTCTCACGATTAACTATTTCTTCTATTCGCTATATATCAAACATATTTAACAACTGATATACATTGAATCTCGTCATATTTCACGTGTCACCTAAATTCCACCGTTAAAAAGTCATTGTCACGGATACGTGGCGTTAATTTCTCCCAAAGAATCGATACAGCTCATACTACAAGTGGCACAGAATATAGCCACTAATTTACAACCACCGTCAAAATTACATTGTATGCAATTTAGAAAAGAATAGTTTGATAGAAAGCTGTGAGAATGAAAACTTCATAAATACAAGTACCTACAATCGTTCCATAAACATTGCACACCGATGCGTCTCAACCAACAACAATATTTAACAAACTTTAACGATAATAAAAAGATTATGATACTCATTGTCAGCGGCAATAACGGAAGCAGTATAATGAAATTGAAAAAGAAAAATGTCTTATAGCAACCTCTTGAGCAATTGAATTTCTCACGATTCGTATACAGCGAGCAGCATTTAATGGGAAAAATAATCATGAAGATATGCAAACGGCATACGCAAAAAAAGAGCTAAGCAAACGTTTCACTTTCCCGCGGGCTATGTTGGCACTTTTATGGTGTCCGAAGGAAATAACATTCTGCAATGATGCCTCTCGGAGTTCGCCAGTTTCTATTTCACTGTTGGCGACGCAGATTTCCGCCGGATGTACAAGGCCATTGTTTTTGTACCGTGCGAAGTAACCAACTACGTAAATACACCTTTTATACATATTTCACGCATACTATACCGTGCTATCATTGTTTCATTTTTTAGTTTCTGTCGCTTTCAACATTTTATCCTTTTCTGCAAATAATCAATGGGAAGACGGCTGCTACTTTTAGACGCTCATGGCGCCACCAGTACCGGGTACTGTATTCAATTTTATTTGTTAAAATATAGCTGTTTAAAAACTAGTAAAGAGGCGATAATTGAATTTAAAAAGTATGAACATTTTGAACCAAGATAGATCATAGAATTTTACGAGTCTATAATTATTAAAATAATATTGGATGCGCGGACTCTTTTTGCGCAGCGTCCGCCATCTTGCTTTTTGCATGACAGTGATTTAGCTTATTTTTTAAACAAGATATAGTTGTATAAAAAGTGACAATGTAAAGATAATAATTGAATTAATAATATTTTATGAAATTTTTGTATCGTGATATTAGATCATAGACTTGTATGAGTCTATAATTATTAAATATTAGATGCGTGGACTCTTCTTGCGCAGCGTCCGCCATCTTGTTTTTTGCGTGACGCATACACTGACTAAGACAGCTGATTTGAATCAAAAGTATGATAAGATTTGATGACATAAAAGTATCACGGAATAAGAGTTATGATACATCAAATTAAAGCTTAAAGTTCAATGAAAATTACTGTATAAACATTTTGTTGATATCTTCGATACAGAATGACTGGTTGCTATATAAAGACAATGATCGAATTCGGAACTTTTGAAGTTTGACAAAATTTGATGAGATAAAACTATTATACAGTTAAACTTATATTACATCAATTTGAATCTTGACATTGAACAATGCTATATAAAGCATTTGTTAACATTTTTAATGCAAAATACTGCTTAGAATAATAAATAATGAAGAGTAGTTGTATATACTTATCAGAATAGGCTTTAAATATTTCCCCAACAAAATAAAATAATGAGAACAAAATAAAAGTAACTCGTAAAATTTATGCAACCTTAAAAATCGAACAAAACAAAGAGTATTGACTTGAATAAAAAATTTACATAATTTGACATTTTCATAACCTGTTTAGTCAACGAGCAGGATATCAGAGATGTTTATTGTCGATAATAACAGTTTTACGAAGTGAATAAGGAAATGAAGGAAGAAATCGAAATGTAGATACAAAGTTGCTAACAATGTATTACATTATAATTTTACATGAACAAGTAATCATAAATTATTGTAAAGGAATTTTCCAAGGTGTTTCCACGACACTTCTTGTTAAATTTATGATAAATATCATGTTGTTCGACTACAATAATATATGATTTGGTGTTTACGTTACAAAGGAACTAACAGCCGTCACGATGTTTAAAGAGTTATTGCTCTTTATTGTTATTTACGATCCTTTCACTTTGAGACTAGAAGAATTCGAATAAAATAAATTTACTTTACACCGTAATACTCAAGCATAATTTTACCCAACTTGTAGCAGAATTGTAAAAATGTCAATTCTCAAATACAAAAATATCAAATCTCCAAATTTTCAAATCTATCAATAAATTAATAAAAAAGGTAAAATTTTCAGAGATAGAAAACTAAAATTTTTAACCTAAGACTAATGTGAACTAACCTAATAAAAATTCGGTACCCTAATTAAGTGCATTAATCATACCTTTTCAGCAAATCTTGCTAAATACCTTTTAAGTAATTCCTTAATTTAACAATAGATAATTATACTTCATGTCTCTCAAACACCTAATTATAATTCTCTTTAATCCTGTTAATTACTATTAACGGTCCACATGGTGCTCAAAAGCCATGCAATAAAAACCATAAATCACAAGAGCTTATAAATACAATTATTTCCACGAAAAATCGAGAACTTTCACGACATCCGAATAGTTTCGAAATGATAACCCGAATTAAAATGTTTGAGAATTGAACCCGTGGGTCGTTACACCCTTCTCAAAACTGGAGCATTTCTTCCTTTCACTCGAAGAAAGTATCGCGAACGATCATCGATATTAACGCGGATATCAATTTTCAAATTATAATTCACGCATCGGCAGTGAAGCAGCCAACGGGGGGACGAGAATAACTCGTGAACAGATGTACGAAATTACCGACGTACCGTTAAAAAAGGAAAAAATTTTAAAGGAAACAGAGAAGATAAAATGCTATAACGGTGTTTTTGTCTTGCACTTGGTACATTCTGTATGGACGCTTATTTTGCATAGGAACCTGTATGTAAATTTGAAAATCATTTTATTACCATAGTTTTTAATTTGGTGACCCTTGGAAACTTTGTTGAATGAATAACAAGGTTAAATATGTAAACATTTATGAACTTGCAAGTATGGAACTTTTTTTGTTTTGTGATAGGTACATTGTGAAATTTGAGAAATTTGAGAATTTGGAAATTTAAAGATTTGAGAAATTCTTTCAGTTTCAAATTTATAAGTTACACGATTTCTGAATTTTCAACTTCTTCAATTTTTTAATTCTCAAGTTTCCAGATTCAGAGACTAGATTTCCAAATTTGGAAATTTTCAAATACTAAAATTTCTGAATACTTAAATTTGAACATTTCCACCTTCTCAAATTTCCCAATTCTCAAATTCCCAAATTGTCAAATTGTCGAATTGTCAAATTGTCAAATTACCAAATTTCTCAATTCTCAAATCCCCAAATTCACAAATCCCTAAATTCTCAAATTTTCCAATTCTCAAATCCCCAAATTCTCAAATTTCTAATTTCTCAAATTTTCAAATTCCCAAATTTCCCAATTCACAAATTTACCAATTCTCAAATCCCCTACTTCTCAAATTTCCCAATTTTCAAATCCCCAATTTCTCATATTTCCCAATTCTCAAATCCCCAAATTCTCAAATCCCCAAATTCTCAAATCCCCAATTTCTCATATTTCCCAATTCTCAAATCCCCCAATTCTCAAATCCCCCAATTCTCAAATCCCCTACTTCTCAAATTTCCCAATTCTCAAATCCCCAATTTCACATATTTCCCAATTTCTCATATTTCCCAATTCTCAAATTTCCCAATTCTCAAATCCCCCAATACTCAAATCCCCAAATTCTCAAATTTTCCAATTCTCAAATCCCCAAATTCTCAAACTTCCAATTTCTAAAACCCCCAAATTCTCAAATTTCCCAAATCTTTAAATCTCCCAAATTCCTAAATCCCCAAATTCTCAAATTTCAAAATTCTCAAATCTCTAAATCTCCCAAATCCCCAACATATCTTAAACATAAAAGTGTCCAAATTTTGAAATTGCTGTAATTCTGAAATTACCAAATTTAATAATTAAAAATCAACGAATAAAGACCCTGTCCCCTACAAATATGGTTACCATATTTTCCCTAGAAAAGTCCCTACAAAAGATTTGTTCTCTGACTGTACTACACCAAATGACAAAGCAATTTAAGCTTACAAGGTCTCAGACTGCGACGGAATCTATAATTTATGAGTTGCGCGTCCATTTTTATCGCGATAATATTTTTGACCTCCATTTTGATGAAAATTTCTATCATTACACACGATTCCCGTAAGCGAACAATACTAGTCATTTTTCCGTAATTTTCCAGTCAGTCAATGTAGGTACATGTAAAAATACATGGTTGATATTGTACCATTTATTACGTAGTAATATGTAATCACGATGGAATTAGGTTGATGTTTATACTCTATTAATTTCATTGAAATTAATGTTTCGAGGGTAATAATGTCATTAGATATTTTATTTCTTGATATGAAATATGACTATGATAATACATATATTCAATTTTAAATTTTTCAAATGGAATTTGTTTAATTGGCTTATCAAGTGTCGTTTGGAAAATTATGGATGTGGAAATTTGAAAATTCGAATAGCTGAGAATAAGTATGTGGTTTTTGCAAATTGAAGATTTGAAAATTTGGGGATATTGGAATTTGGGAATTTGGGACGTTGGGAAATTTGAAATTAGAGAAATTGGGCACTAGGGGAAATAGTAATTGAGGAAACTATAATTTGAGAAATTGGCAATCGTGAAATCGGCATTTGAGGAATTGGGGAAAGTGGAAATTGGGAAAATTGGAAATTGGCAGAAACTAGAATGTGAAAAATTAGGAATTTGAGAATTTGGGAAATTGGGCATCTAGTAATCGGAGAAATTGGAAATTAGCAATATTAGTAATTGGGATAGTAATAGTTTGAAAAATTAACAGTCACGAAATTAGTATTTGAGAAATTAGAAATTTGAGAGAATTGGAATTTGAGAAACTATCAATATGGAAAATTGGAAATTATAAATTTGGAATTTAGAAAAATTAGAATTTTAGGAATCTGAAAAATTGAAAATTTATAAATCGAAAAATCTGAGAATTTATCAAATTTCCAAATATAGGCAAACCAATACCCATTTATAATCTAGCATGAAACGTTCAGTACAACTTATACCCAACATCCGACTGATACTTCGCGCAGATTAGATTACGTATTCGGTACCGTGCTAATTAATTAAAATAATTGTACCAAAACATTATCCTTTTTGCGAGCTGCATATGACTTTTGAAATACTCTTCCGTATTTCCTTTTCACGATGAAGTTGACAAAAATCGTACCACTTTCTCCATATCAAATCCACCGATAACCTATCTGATCTCCACTGCTGGATAGAAAATAAACGAAAAAACTCCAGCATTACAATTTTCGTTTCTTCTATTGCAAAAATGTATGCGACGAACATGACTTTCTCCGAGAAAGGTTTCTACACTTTTGCAATACAAATTACACGTATGAATATTAAAAGGATTAAATTTATCGCAGCAGATTTATTTTAACCTTTGGAATACGCTTGTCACGTATGCAAACACTTACGTTGCAATATGTAAATATATTTATTTATTATTCATTGTATGGAAAAGTTTGAAATGAAAAGATTCAAGAAACATGTGCAATGATAGAAATCATTTTCTCTCAAGGTCACAGCTTTGAAAGAGTTCCAAGGTCAATTCTTAATTTCTTTTTACGTGGATTGATTATTTTGATCATTTTACACAAAAAAGTATTGAGGTACAATATCGAAAAAATTAGTCAGTCGTGAGATATTTAAAATCAAAGAAATTCGTATGAGAGTTTGCTATCTCTGCAAGTGTTAATTTTTTAATGTTGCATTCTAGTTTTTTTATGTGGAATGTTTAAAAGAATGTTTATACGGAATATGTACTTTTTAAAACTTTTAAACAGTTTTTTTAATGATACAATTTTGGTAATACACTTATCATAAGATTTTAAATTCATTTATTTTTCGTTTTGTAATTAAAACAACGTCTATAATATAAAATTCCATGTAGCTTAAAGAATTTACTCAAAGAAAATTGAATTTATGCATCTTGTTTAGAAAATTTTCATAATCTTATGTACAGCGTTACGTGTGCTACGTATTTTTAAAAAAGCCCGCCAAACGTTGTGCGATACCAAAATGGCTGCTTCCACCATACTACCCAAAACAGTGTAACCTACTACAAGATATTATATTGATTTGTTTTACGTTTTTGAATTAAAACAATGTCTTTAATATAAAATAACATGTAGCTTTAAGAATGTATTGAAAGAAAATTAACTTTACATGTCTTGTTTAAAAGATTTTCACAATCTTATGTACAGCGAGTGCTATTTTTAAAAAAGCCCGCCCAGAGTTCTACGGTACCAAAATGGCCGCTTCCACTATATATATCTCCCAAAACAATGTGAGCAAATTCTCCACCATTTTTCCGTGCAATTAATGAATAACTCAAATATTTGAGTAAATACTTTTAAACGTTTCACTTCCTTTCACTTCTATTTATAAATAAAAGACAATAAACGTATACATTTACCAATTAACATATGCACTCGTTAATATAATAAATGTATTCGAAAGGAATGAAATTTAAATTTCTATCAGTAGAAGCATACGTTTCAACGTTTGATTTAATGAAAGTATACACGAAAGCAAAGTGCATCAATCTGAATGAATATCATTTGCCAGTAGTCGTTGGTTTCTCACGTTTTCGTTGAAACATTTACTGGACAGTGATTAAATTATAAGGCAGCGGTTTATTGTGCAACTGGAAGTCGAATGAAAGGAAACTCACGATACAATTGTACCTTCGTTGTACATTTCCATGGCTTTGAAACACACTTCTGTTATTTATTACGTGTATATGGCCAATGATTTTGTCTGTCATATTACACGCCACGCGATGTTGCTAAACTCATGCAAAGCTAATATTAACATGTCGCAAACAAATGAAATGCTTCACAGCTGTCTCAATATTGTACACGTGCAATCTCCTTGATGACACATTATGTTATAAGTAACTCGTAATTAATAATATTATTATTACGAGATATATTTGGTAACATTAATTAATTAACTTATTCATTTATTTGATATAATATTATTTATTAACTCATGTACTTATTTGTAATATTACTATTTATTAACCGATGTATTTATTGGTAATATTAATATTAATTTATTCATTCATTTATAATATTGATATTGATTAACTGGTTTCTTTATAATATTAATATTGCTTATGATATTAATATTAAATGTAACAAACCGAGTTAGGTTGAAATAAATACAATAAAATTTTCTATAAATTTTCTAGTATTCTTTATTATATTTTTTGGGAGCTGCAAGGGGCTCTTGACCGCCATTTTAGTTACGCTACTGGTATTATCTAACGCAGACGATAAGAACCCGATAAATATTTACATATCTATTAGTTTGATAATTAGTTGCGCAACTTTATGCAATAATTCGGTTAAACACTTTTTGTACTCTGTTACAAGAAAATAATATGAGTGAAAAATATTACATTCAAATGTCTACTGGGATCAAATATTATATTTTATAGTTTTAATAAATAATTTTGTGGGAAACATGGGAAAATCGTGAACTCAATGTGTGAATACTCAAATAGCGATTTGAGTATTTGAAAAAATTATGACTTTGAAAATTTGGAAGTTGAAAGAAATGAGAACTGAGAGGCTGTGAATTAAAAATTAACAAATTTGAAAATTTTCAAGATCTTAATATTCTTCATTTATTTATTCCTCGAAAATTGGAAATTTTAACGTTCAAAAATTTGTGAATATTAAGATTTTTAAATTTACAAATTTTCGAATTTTGCAAAATTACAAAATCACAAATTTGTAAGATCTCAAATTTGCAAGATCACAAATATGCAAATTCACAAATTTGTAAGATCACAAATTTACAAAATCACAAATATCAAAATTTTAGTTTATAAATTCCTAAATTTATCAATTTTAAAATTTCAAAATTGCGAACCACCAAAGTGCAAAAATTTAAAAACTTGTGCACTCCGTTAAAAAAATGGCGGTCCCTAAATCGCCATTTATTAAGCAAGCTTTCTCCCCTCTCCAACATACAATTATGAAAGAAAAACATTTCCCGCATACTCGACGTCAAAATAATACAAATTGTACAACATCGTTACTCACCACACAGCATTCTTCTAAGAGGACAAATAACACAAACCTGTTTGAGTAGTAAAAAAACTTCAGATAAAATTGCGAATAATCATATCCTAAAAAACGTTAAGACAGACTATCATCAATCTCTATAAATTTTATTAGCTTTCGAGTCACATTTTCCTGATATTTGTAAATGGTCATGCACAATTTTACGGAATGGTTCACGTAAAAAATACGTAACTGATGTGTGAATCGTCTTGTCCAAGTCAACTTTCTAGAAGACAGTAAATCTCTCTCCGTAGTTGATTAAATTCACGCAAAACAAATTATGGTCATTTGAAGGAAGATACGGTTCACTATTCGTACAGTCGACGGCAAATCTAGTTTCCATAGAAAATTTGGTAACTAAATTTGTTAAGAATCTCTTGAAAACTTATTTGGAAGTATGCAAATTTAAAAATGCAATTTAAAAATGCAAATTTATTTAGAAATGTAGACATTTGAAAAAGGGGAAGTTTAAGAATGTAATTTGGTAATAGACAAATTTCAAAATTTGGAAATTTGGAAACAAATATTTGAAAATTTTGGAGTTTAGGAACAAATATTTCAAAGTATAGAAAGTTTGTAATTTAGAAATTTAGGAATTTCAAAATGTAGAAATTTGATAATTTGGAAATTTCAAAATACTGAAACTTAGCAATTTAGAAATTTGTATATTTAGAAATTTAAAAATTTCAAATTTCCAAAATTTGTAACTTTCTAACTCTGTAACTTAAGAACTCAAAAAAATTCCTACCTCCAAAAAATGTATCACCTTAAAAAACGTATAAATTTGAAAATCTTCAAAATCAGAGAACAAACCTTCAAAGCCCAAAATATAAAAATATCAAAACAAACTAATTTTCTAATTTTCCCCAAATTTCACAATTCTTCCCTTAGAAAAGAATTTTAATTCAACTCCCTTCAGACATACCAAAACATCACTTTCCCTGTTCATAAAAGAAAATGACTATTATTTAAAAAGAAAAAAAGTTACCAGGTCGAATTTGTGCAACTCACGATGCAACATGTAAGTAATACACGTACTCTTCTCTTTCAACGCCTACTCATTTTCGAGCAGAGAAACTGGACGCAACGCTAGTCTGACTGGTTCGCATAGTATCGTATAACAAAAGCCCCTGTTGTAACACGACTCGTGCAGAAAATGTTTGATGCTTTTCACGCTGATCCTGCTTTGTGCAACATATTCGCTAGCCGTGGACCAGACTGTGACAGTTTGCGAAAGCGGTACGTGTTTCGACCATTGATTCACAATGTTCGATCCTTGTCTCTCCTTAACGATACTTATACAGTTTAATCTTTCAGCACACTTTTTCTGACTGCTTTTTCACTTTCTGCAGTTTCTTATGAATGGTTTATGAATGATTTTGTACTGTGATGATCGAGTAGAAATTATTTAAATGTGATTGGATTTTGGAGTATTGTTCAATATTGTCCTTTTGGGGACATAGTGATTTGTAAATTGGGGAGAGATGAGTAGACTATGTTTTTGGGATATTAGTGGAAGTTTGAGGGATTGTAGGTTTGATTTGAGAAGGAAATTTGAGAATTTCTAGATTTAGGAATTTGGAGACTTCAGAAGAAGATTTGAGAATTTGAAGGTCTGAGAAGAAAATTTGTGATAATTAAAATTTTTGAATTTGATGATTTAAAGATTTAGGAAGAAAATTTGAGAAAAATGTGAGAACTTGAAGATTTGAGAAGAAGACTAGAAACATTGAAGATTTGAGACTTTGAAAATTTGAGACATTGAAGATTTCAGAATATGAAAATTTGAGAATTTGAGAAGAAAATTTGAGACATTAAAGATTTGAGTCTGAAAATTTGAGAATGTCGAGATTTGAGACTTTGCAAATTTGAGAATGTGAAGATTTCAGTCTTTGCAAATTTGAGAATGTGAAGATTTGAGAAGAAAATTTGAGACACTGAAGATTTAAGTATTTGAGAATTTGAGATTTTGAAAGTTTGAGTATTCGAGAGTTTGAGAATTCCAAAATTTGAGAGTTTGAATTTGAGAATTGAAGAGTTTGAGAATTTGAGTTCCAAAATTTGAGTGTTTGAGAGTTTAAAAATTTAAGAGTTCGAAACTTTGCAAACTTGTTAATTTTGAGTATTTCATAATTTGAGACTTCCAAAATTCTCAAATTTGAAAATCCGTAAATTAGGAAATTAACGAATGTACCAATTTCGCCATTTAAAAATTGCTCATTTCTAATACCAAACCCAAAAATTCCAACTCCAGTAAATTCGTCAATTCTCTTCCAAATTTAGAAATTGCCAAAATTCGAAGTTTGCATCAGAATCTGCAAATATATAAACCTAATACACATATACAATCCATCTATACATGCATAGATAATATATAGATACATGTATACCTACCTAGTCCAAGTAACGCTAGAGTAAACAATTTTACGAAACGATAAAGATAAGCGATCATGTTAAAAAAAATATATTTTATTTATCAGCTGGACGATTCGGTAAAGTGAAGCTGAAGCAGTGCAGAACTAAAGTGCAATTTATAAGGTGGTTCGTGTCGGACAACGCACAGAAGTCAATGTAAGAGAGATTGTATTACCGGTGCATTGCGGTTGGAGGCAAGCATGTATAATATTTTGATTGTATGTCGTGTTCCAGCGAGAAAGTTTGATTTCCTTTCTCCCCTTTCGAAGAACCGCGATTAGACGAGCAAATTTTTCAAACCAGCAAACACGTTCCTCGTACAAGTCACGGTTCCTGCAGCTAATTTATACCGAAGCTTCGTTAACGGTGTAATTACATTTCGAGAGCTACCAATGGTTCGTTCGAACTTAGAATTTAATGACGGTCAATGCTTCGATGTGTCTTCGTTTCCGAGAATTTACGATACTTGATCAGAAAGTAAATCGTTTTATTTCCACTTTTATATCTAATTCCGGCTTTGCTTTAGCTGGATTAGTATTTGATGACTTATCGTTTCACGTGTCATAAAGTTATAATGAATTTTTTACTATGATGTACCGATGTCAACCTAGGAGGCGTGTGAGGCTGACGAGAAGAGCTACGGCTCCTATTGGTCAGAATAGTAAAATGGACGCCTCACACGTATTTTCTAGAGATTGAGATAGTGCGAATTCAGCAGTTGTTATTGTCACTATTATTCTTATTTGCCGAAATGTAACGAAGTGTTCACGTTGGGGGCTTCTTTTACTTTGGGTCACGCGCCAACTCGTGAATTGACATCTGTATGTAATGTAAAAAAATCTTCTGTGAGTTTGAGCTAAAAAATTTTAATGTAAAATGTCGCTCGAAGCAATTTTCTGTCGTTATATTGACTTCTCATCGTATCGACTTTTAAGTACAATTTCAGTGATTACAGATGTGATCCATTGATTCTTAAATTATTTATTTTTAGTAATATTTGTCCTCCGAGTTGATTTTAACGTGGTCAGAAACGAGAAAAATCTACAGCACAGAATTAAACATATTTTCTAATTCGTGGAAGTCTTGTAATCTTCGGGGACTTTGAAAATTATCTTTAAGAACCTTGATTGGTTCGACCTCACGCGCCAACTCGTGGGCTGCCATCTGTATCTCTTTTTAGGTACCGAATAAATTAAGAACTTTAACTACTAGTTCCATACTTAAAACAGTTATTGTCAATAATATTTTTTATTATTATAATAAGTTATTTATTGTCAATGAGTAAATAAGATTATTATCAAGGAACATTCACAAAATGGCTGACTAAGCCAAACGTATGATTCAGGTGATCGCAGACAAAATGCATGAATCAAAGTGTAAAGTTCAATGAACAAGAGACGAATTAAAATGTCTCGATGAAGAGATAAGATATCTCGGAGACAAAACAATGCATTGTACAATGTCGTATTGTAATCATGTAAATTTATAAGATAGGTTATGTTATTAATATCTACCGTTATATTCTCAGCTAATTTCTCGTACGGAACAACTTTGAAATTGTTCCATGCATTAATTATCGTGTTACACCGACTACAATTAGTGTGTTAACTGTAACTGATATAGATATGCTATTGTTTACCGGAAGAAATGAAGAGGTTGTCTGATGGTAGCCCAACGGGAAGGGTTTCACTTCGAGAAGCAATTTCCGGTAACTGTAACAATCGACGCAGCCACGAATCCTTGTTGAAAACTTTCATTACGAAATTTATTTCCATGTAATACGATCTAATCGCGACGAAACGATTAAAATACCATTTTTTTTTACGTAATGGACTTAACCTGTAATTACCATAGCTTGGAAATAGAACGTGCTTTATATTCGTTGTTAATGTATTCTCTTACTTAATTATTTTCCTCTATACATACAATACTGTTTAATTATTTTTATTTTTACTTCTACATATAGATAACACTTTTCAATTATTTTTACACTTATCTCTACATATACAGTGTACTGTTTAATTATTTTCTGTTTCTATTTCTACATATGAATATTGTCATTCGATTATTTATATTTTTATATATGTACTTGTTTAAATATTCCTCAGTTGAACCAATTGAGTATCACAGGCGTATAAATACGTCCAAACAGAATCCTTATAGTTACCTCATAATTTTATACACTTTCAACAAAATTGTATCAAATAATAAGTATACAATAAATACAATGATATGTATAGTATAAGTTTAAAACATATATTACATTTTATCGTAAAATTAATGAAACGGTTTTATACTCGTAAATAAATCTTCTTCGAATGATATTCACAGAGTTAGAAAAGATTAGTTTAAATACTTGAAGTCCACACATGAACATCTGTCGTATGCAAACGGTTAAATCATCTTAATAGACGTTACGATACGTGCATAAACGTGGATAATTCGATGCGTTGACATAAGAGTTAACGCAATGAGCGGTGATCATTCGGATCGTGAGTGATTATCAATTTATTAAGCGAAGGAAATAGAAATCAGCGTCGCGATAATAGCTTTTGTACAGGATCGGTAGCGAATGCGTTAACAGACACTAAAGATAGAGTGCGTGTATTAATTCTGCTCTAGATACTTTCATTTTTGCAATAAGGGTTAGTCGATGGTATGCTGAGGCCCTCAAGCAATGATCATAAATATGCACGGCCACTTCCTTCGAACGCCACGTGACGTTAGGTATGCCTGGCTCTTAAAGGAAAACGCAAAACACGACCGGTAATGGTGCGACTGCCACGCATTAATCACTTGCTGCTTTTTAATTAATCTTATAAACGCGTCATTATTTTATTTACTGTTCTAGGCTCTTTTCTAGATAAATAACTCGAGGCAAATTGCAAATGAAATATTCATTATAGCTATTGATTGGGGCGAAGAACTTTCATTTGGGAATTTGGTGAATTTGAAATTTGGTAATTTCATAATATAATAGTATGATGTTATGATGATATAATAATTCAATCATGTGACGATATGATAATATTATGGTATTAAAGTGTGATGATATAATTACCTGATGTTATGATAATGTGATGATATAATAAAATAACAGTATGGTAATATCATAATATGGTGATTTGATCATTTGGTAATTTGATAATTTGAAAGTTTGGATATTGAAGAATTTAAAAACTTATGAACTTTAACTTTGAATATAAATAATTTTAATATACAAAAATTTGGAAATTTAGAAAATTGACCAATTGTAACTTTGGGTATGAATAATTTAAATATTTAGAAATTTGAAAATTTGTGAAGTTGAAGATTTAACAATCTGTAAATTTGGAAATTTGGAAATTTGGAAAATTGAAGACTTGTAAATTTGTAAATTTGTAAATTTGTAAATTTATGAATTTGGATATTTACAAATTTAAAGACTTACAAATTTGTAGAATTGTGTCATAAATTTAGAAATTCAAAAATTCATAAGTTTCAAAATTAAAAAATTGAATACCAAAAATTTTACCAAATTATTTAACAAACCTAAAAAATCTTAAAATTTCAAAGCATGAAAACTTGAAATTTTAAAAGTGCAGCAACACAAGCTGCACCAATTTTCGAATTAAAACCCATATGGATGAAAAGATGCAAGAAACCGATAAAAACAAGGACTAATGTGCGAATACCAAACAACAGTGATTATCATTCTCTAACTGCACTTTGAATACGTGTCAATCTTACTATCGACATCAAGGACGAACATTTAAATGATGGAGTACACGCTCAAAGGTTAGCATATCCGGTGGTAATAATTACTCTGCTACTTGCACCAACCGGTAATAATATTAGAAGCATTTCTCGTTTCAATTGCAACACTCATTAAAAATAATGCGTACCTATTCTTCGTAATCTCTCTATTAATTCTGTATACTCGACTACAATTGTTTAATTTTAGTATTACGTTGCAGTAAATTCTGTGTGAACATTACATTATGTATATCAAACCAACGATGGGTAGTTATTTTTTTACATCACATTTCTTGTTACTTCTTTAGTTAATGTGCTATCTCATGTTATGAGCTGATACAATTAGCATTTATTATTCAGTATAAATAATCTTGATAAAAAAAATAATGTTTAAAATTATTATGTATGACTGTTATACGTATAATTATATTTATGTTTCTATACTTAAAAATATGAATTAAAATACATCCATAAAATATTTCTTCCTAGAATAATTTAAGCACAGTTAGTTTTCAAGTGTATACAAAAATATTGCAAACACGTGCAAATATACGGGTGGCCATTCACCGGAAGTGGGTTGAATGTACTTGAAAAAGTAAACTCAGAATATACAAAATTTTTTCATATGAAGCTTCAATTTAGAAAAGATTAAACCTGAAAATATACATGACAATACACAAATATTTACATAGCGAATATTACATAATAGTAAAATGTCAGAAAACACATAAACTTTTGAGGAACCACGCTCAGTCGTTCATGTTTAAGAAATAGGCTCCATACTGTAAATGTCGAATAACAAATATTTGCTACAAATCTCATAATAATACATTAAATCAAATGAAATATCAAATTAAATATATGACATTAAATGTACTGTATATATCATATTAAACGATATATTAAATTATAATGATTAAATATATTCAAATTAAACAGGAAAGAACGTATTAAGTCAACGGATGCGGTAAGATAAAGTTTCTTTTAATTGGAACACATGTTGGAAAGTTGGCACGCCTACCCTGCGACTTATCAGCAGAAACTTTTTCGATAAACACTACTGAATTGAAAACAACGTCTCCTTTTTTCTCCGTGGTTCAGAAATAGTGGTGAGAAATCACGTATAAAATTTTCCATCGACCGTTTCTCCACCGATTGGTTTTCACTGCAGATTACACGTTTTTAAAAAAACTAATCTTCCGAAAGGTAGTTACTCGTTACATTTTGTGTTGAATAATATTTGTCGAAGAATAATAAACAATTCTGATAGATAAGATCGGGAATGTTCAGGAACATTCGAGACCACCGCGACTGCGCAAGTTTGTAAACCTGCTTTTATCAAAACATCTCGGCAAGCTGGTTTTACACGAACTTATAAAAATAAAATATATATTTAATTCATGCGATCTTCAGTTTTTAGAAGAATATTGTCCATGTATACTTATCACGTAACGCAGTTACGACACGCGATTGATCAAAGGTTGAACCCGATAAATTTATTATCGAATATAAGTTTCGAAAAAGAAAGAAAATTCAATGTGATTAACACTAAAACTACCAGTCGGTCAAATCACAACTTTACATATTTTTTATTTTAAATTATAGAATTTAAAATAAATATGATTGTGTACAAGTAATTGGACGTTCAATAAATGCTCCTATAATTATTTCTAATAATGTAGAAACTCCCTACTTATCAACTAATAAATATAAAAACTAATAAAAGAACCTAACAATCAAACTATTAAAATTGCATCAAGAAGTTGCATTTAAAATTATTTCATATTTTATCAACATATGAAAGTATCCATACACTGGTGAATGGCGGTGTACATATGAGGTTATGTTTCTTCCTTCATTTTCCTACTTTATTTTGAATTAAAAAATAAGTAAACGAGTGTACATAATATACCGGTAGTTTTAGCGTTAAAAAATAACAGAAAACTATGTCGCTCGTGTTATTATTTCATTGTTAATAACAAGGCAACGATGGGCACGCTTAAGGTCTCGATACAGCTGCAGCAACTATTCGAGTCATGAACCGTAACCATGAGTCATCGCTTCGGACCGTCAAAGTCATCTGCAAGGAACTGACTAGGAACAATATTGATCGTGATACCAATCGTCTCTTTTAAATATCAAGGTAAGGCTTATTTTTTTCTACGCATATTGTAGATGAAAATATATCAGTGTCTGATAAGTTGATGACCGAACCAATAAGATTTGTATGCGTTCCAATAGCCAACTTACCAGACACGCATAATAAATATGCATGTATGCAGGATGCTCAGTAAAATAATAAAGTAAAGATAGTTACGTCGAAATACGTTTAGATTAAATATCAGAGCATTGTGTTTTATATGGAATGAAAGATTGAAACCATAATGGCAAGACAGTAGATGGTAGTGAAAGAGTGAAATAGTAAAACAGTATAGTGAAACAGTGAAAGTAAAATAATAAAAGAACAAAATGCTTATGCATCTGACCTTCCAAATGTATTTACAGACGTAGTAATTATAAAATAGTAGAGAATCTCTGTAATGGAAAATATGCAACTGAAAACCATCATGGAATCTCGAATCTCCGCCCAAGACAAAGTGCATTCGAAATCGTAAGTCATTCGAGTCCAAGGCAAGTAATAATTAGATATTCGAGGGAATTAAAAGAAAACAGGCTGAATACATGCCCGTATCGATCGCGTCCCGAGGTCATCAACGAAAAGCTATCGGAGGATTCGTAGTCCTCGGTTGCAGCTGCAGCGCGACCTTGGGCGTGCTCCTGAAATAAATCAATGGCCAAAGTGTCGAAGCGAAATTTACCCTGAAGCATGTGATGATCGACATCCTCGTCGGCGAGGCAATGGACGCTGCCGATCGACGAAGACAGTAGACTCATGTTTCCTTTTCGTCGAGGAGCGTTGTCGGGCCAAAAGTCGCTTCGGCAGCGAATTCGATCGCGGTCGTAATCGCGAAAAGGCCGCGTTATCCCGTACGCGCGACGCGATTGGTCGAACGACGGCCGGTTCTAATGGACGAACCAATCACGGCCGAGTATCGGCCGGCCGGAGCCTTCTCTCAACGCACCTGTCGACCGAGCATCCGACCGACTCGCGAACGCTTCACCGCCGATCACTTTCACTGGCTCGCGAAAAAGAACGGACGTACGTGTTTCGATCTATCGTATCGTTATCGTTCGTCGAGTCACCCGGTCAACGAGTCAGGCTCGTTCAACGATCCCCGGAGGAATCTTCGCGATTTTTCCAGACGGCTGAACCGGCCGGCCGTTCGATTCACACTACCGCGATCGAGCGTGTCTCCCGATCGCGCATCCCGGCTCGATAGTTGATCATTGACCGACGATTTACCAGACGAAACGGAACCACCGCGCCGCGCACAACGAATCAAAAGTGTACTCCGCAGTCACCGCTACCTCGCACTAATCGACAAGATGGAAACACAAGGGTATCCCCCCGCCGGCGTCCAGCAGCGTCGCTACGTCGCGAAAGACGACGACGCATGACGCGTGCAGAGACAACCGAGCACCAGCTAGCCACGATCAATAAGCGCTGCCACGGCGTCTGCGCCGACAATGCGATGCCATGATGGGACGGGAGGAGAGACAGGGTTTTACCGGGATCGTGTGTGGGTGCGTCGGTGTGCCCGCCGCTATCGACGCGACGCGTATCGACGATTTAGGCTGCCCCTGCCCCTCCAACGCCCGTCGTTTACGTGTGCAACACGTAAGAGAACGGCCGCCGTTAATTGCTTCTCCTCTCTCTTTCTCTCTCGAGAGAGCCGTCTATTTTACTATGCAACTCTTCAAAATTACGAGTTTCTTTTTCGTTCGTAGCTACCTTAGTGGCAATACGGTAAATATGTGTGCAGGCTGGTTGCCTTTGGGGAGGTATGATCATTAAGGGGTTACAGACTTCCTACTAGCCACTTTCTAGAAAAAGAGACGAGTATAAGAACTTGATCACGTACTAATTTTGGGATATAGAGATTTGAAATTGGAGGGATATGAATACTTGGTGTTTCCGGGTCTAGGGATATGAGTCTGAGGATTTAAGGATTGTGTGATCTAGGGGTTGGAATCTAGGGACGTGAGTATGTAATTCTCAAGACTAGAGATGTGAGTATCTAGGGATTTGGGGATCCAGAAATTTTGTAAGTTAGGAATGTTAGCAGCAAGGATAGTGGAATCTAGGAATGTTGGAATCTAGGGATATGAGTACCCGGGAATTTGGACATCTAGGAATATAAGTATCTAGCGATTTTCTTATCCAGGAATATGAGTATCTGGGGATTTTTTGAACTAGGGATATAGACATCTGAGGATTTAGAGGTCTAGGGATAGAGTATTTAGGGAGTTGGAAATTTATCTAGTAATATAAGAATTTGGAAATTTGGAAATATAAAAGTCTAGTAATCTATAAATATAGTGATCTTCTCGAAGATAAGAGGAAACGTGATTGCATCTCTTTGTGTAGAACTCTGTGTCTGTGGAATCGATATCGACGGTTTCACTTATCCGCGGTTGACTGGATGAAATGCTGATGCACGGGAAAGCGCCACCACTATCAATAAGTTCAAAAATTTCGACGTCTCAAAGGTTTTGAAGTGCTAAATTCTAGAAATTTAAAAGCTCCAAAATTCTAAAGTTCAAAAGCTTCAAAATTCTAAAGCTCCCCAAAGTTTAATTCTAAAGTATGCCATAAAAGAAATCTTGAAATAGATTTTCATAAAAAATAAATAAAATGCTACCCTATGCAATACGTACGAAACACGAGATACATTTTCACGTGCAGTTCTAATGAATTATTATATGCGAATAATCAATGAGCATTGCTACGAACGTGATTAGAATTATGCATGTATCGAAAAAACGTGCATGAAACTTTAGAAACTGCAGATAGAAACCACGATATCTAAGAAGAGGATTTGTACATTTGTAATACCATCAAAACGTGATACATATGTAACAGTACTACATATTTGTAGATATATTTGCTATATGGCGGAAATACTTGGTTGGTGAATTTCTGACATTAAAATGTTAATTTAATATACTTTTCTACTATTAATGAATTAACTCTTTGAAATAAATTGAAAATTTGAAATATAATTTTGAAAAGAATAACCTAAGTTGCATATAATATTTTTTTCATATAAAGAAGTGAACAAAAATTCATTTACGTTATTTAATATAAAAACATCAACTTTTTTGGATTAAAATCTCATCATAAAAGGTGGGACAGTTTTTAACCCACCTCAAAGAGATAAATAACAATAACTAATGGGTTAAATCTGTTTTGAAGAATTTGTTTAAATAAACTTGCTAAATTTTGTATAAAATTATTGGTAATTTTTTTTTAAATTAAAAGTAATATAGCCTTCAGCGTGTACCGTAATTTGAATTGGTGCTAGTTTCGCGCCCAAAGTAGCCTTTGGGTATGTAACTTTCGTTAGAGCGGGTTTGATCGAATTGCCTCTCACCGCCATGCAGAAATATGTGGGGCAACTTTAATCGTTTGATTTTCATTAAATTACCACGAAGTTGCACATTCATAATATTATCATTTCCGAAATTAAATACAGCTTTTAATTAACTTTTTACAACATCAATACTTGATTATAGCAGAATGAAATGCATGTATTCTACTTTAATGTTTATTGAAAACAAAAGGCTGTTTTGAGAGAATGTTACTAATATTTTAACAGAATATTTCTGATACTTGAACATGTTCAATAATAATTATTAAATGTTTAATAGTAATTAAATCATCAAACTTCATTGGTAGATATTTTACAAATTAACACAAAAAAATTAGAACTAATGTTTCAAAACTTAAAAAGAATGTATCAAGTTAATATTAATATTTTCTACTTAAAAAAGAAAATATATCTCATGTTATGAAATATAAAATTTGCAAATATTGTATAAGATACTGTAATTATTAAACATTGTAATTATTAATGTAAGTTGCAGCTATTCTTCAAAATAGTAGTAATTCACTTAATAGGTAAATTTATGTCTCATACAATACACAAGGAATATAATAAAAATCATTTTATTGTATCATATGTATAAACAAAGAATATAAATATAAATTTTATATTCTTACATTTAATATTAATTATTGAAATAAATTATCCTAAGAAGTTAATAAATGTTAAATTATTGATTAAGTTCAAGCTTTCATTTTGCACAAAAGGAACTAAATAAACTATCTCTTAAGCCAGACATTTTCAAGTAATTTTCTCAGCCTATGAGTTCTAAACACGCTGTATGTAGTAGAATCGATGGACGTATATTTCATTCGAAACCGGAAATCTTTTCATCAAGCACATCAATGCTCTTGGTGAATGCATCGATCAATAAGAAACGTACGGAACAAACGTGAAAGTAGGTGACACCTGAGATCATATAAATTATCATACGTAATTTTCTTCATGGTTCCTATAATTACATACTTCGCGTATGACCATATTAACTTCGAAATGGAGCGAAAGTATGTGATCTTCAGTACTTTCGTACGTCCTCGTATCATCTTCGAAGACTTTTCATTCCTTCCGTAACCTACTTCCTTGAATTCTGCTCGATCATTCAATAAATCTTCCGCAAACGTGAGTCGATAGCCGATCTCGATCATCCTTGATACGTTCACTCATATTGATACCCATTTCACTGGAAATACGATGCATTTCCCAATTTTCATATTTTCAATTTAACAAAGATACAGTTTCTAAATTTACATTTTTTATTATTGTCAAATAAATAAATTTCTGGATTTCTAAATTTGTATATTTACAAATTCAAAAATATATAATTTCAAAATTATTATTTAATTTATAAACGCAAACGTTAAAATGTACAGATTTGTAAATTTTCAAATCTTGGAATTTTCAAATTTCAATGTTCTCAAATTTCTAAATCCCTAAATTACCAAAATTTGAACTCTCAAAACTCAAGTTTCTAAATTTGTGAATTTCAATATTTTCAAATCTTCAAAGTCGAAATTTCCAAATTCCAAAATTCTTGAATTCCAGTTTCTATGCCCCAAAATCCCCAAACCCCCAAATTTCAAAATTTTCAACTTCCAAATCTCCAAATCCCTAAATCTTCAAATGCTCAAATTAGCAAATCCTCAAATATCCAAATTCTCAAAGTAGAATATCTCTAAATCCCCAAATCTCCAGATTTCCAAATTTTCAAAATCTCCAAATCCCCAAATTCCGAATTCCAAATTTCTAAATTCTCAAATTTCCCAATTCTGAAATTCTGAAATTCTCAAATTCCTAAATTCTTAAATTTCCAAATTCTCAAATTTTCAAATCCTCAAATCCTCAAATTCTCAAATTCTCAAATCCCCAAATCCTCAAAACAGAAAATTAGCAAGCAAACCCACATATTATATTAGCACACTTATCAATCAGGTTAACATCTCTTACATCTAAGTAGATTGAATAAATAAATAATTCCAGTTTCGCAGTCACTTCCCTAACTTTCATTAAAAATTTTATCGTGATATTTCACGTTCGATTAGTATGTCATGAACAGGCATTAGAAGATGCGTGTACGGAAGAAGCATAAACGTTGTTAATTAATAGTGACACCAGAAATGAAGGAAGTTATTAAAGTCACCGGTCAAGACGTCAACGACGTTGTTTTTTCAGTCTCATCATCGAACGATCGGCAGAAACAACATTCAACAAAATCATTAAACACACTTACGTATACTTGTCACTGAAATAAAATACACGTTTCCCAACGGTGGATTTTCTAGAAACCAGGTTATTAGTAATAAGAATCGGGTCGTTTAGTAAAAGAAAATCAATTTCTTTGGGCTACTTTCGCAAGTACATTAGCCATGTTGTGGGTGATCGTTAATATTAGGGGGACCGGAAAGTAATTTCGTTTTTTACATTAAATTCAAACAAATACATTTTTAACAAATTTTTCATTATCGACAATCTTTTGCCATCTAGTGTACAAATTTTCGATGTCGGCTTGATAAATATCGATTTGGGGATTTGGGGATTTGAGAATTTGAGGATTTGAAAATTTAGAGATTTGGGGATTTGAGATTTGGAAATTTGGAGATTTGCTAAGTTGAGGATTTGAAAATTTGAGAATTTGGGAAATTTGAGGATTTGAAAATTTAGAGATTTGGGGATTTGAGAATTTAGAAATTTGGGAATTTGGCAATTTGGAGATTTGCTAAGTTGAGGATTTGAAAATTTGAGAATTTGGAAATTTGAGAATTTGGGAAATTTGAGGATTTGAAAATTTAGAGATTTGGGGATTTGAGAATTTAGAAATTTGGGAATTTGGAAATTTGGAGATTTGCTAAGTTGAGGATTTGAAAATTTGAGAATTTGGGAATTTTAGAATTGGGAAATTTGAGGATTTGAAAATTTAGAGATTTGGGGATTTGAGAATTTAGACATTTGGGAATTTGGCAATTTGGAGATTTGCTAAGTTGAGGATTTGGAAATTTGCAAATTTGGGAATTTGAGAATTTGAAAATTTGGGAATTTGAGAATTTGAGAATGGGGAAATTTGCAAATTTGCAAATTTCCAAAATTTGAAATTTGGAAATGCTGAATTTAAGAGATAAGAACTTTGAGAATTTAAAACTTATTTCTGCTGAATAAAATTTTGACTAACTTGAAAAATGTGGATGAAATATCGAATTCCGATGTAAAATTCGATGTCATAATATTCGGTCATCGAAAGTGAAATAAAAAATTGTTTGGAATAAAATTCAGAATTTTGAGAGACGTGAAAGTTAGGGAAAAAATGATTGATCATGAGCCGTGAAAGGTCAGTTCGAAATGGGTCTGCGCGACCTTAAAGGTAAAAGTTTAATAAGCGCCAGATGATAGATTGGATCAGTGGCAGTGTGAAATCGAAGCAACCTGTTCTTCGGTTCAAAAATTTAACTGTAATTCGTTTTTCAAGACATCTTTGCCAGTATTACTCTGCGTATCCTTCAACTGACACGGAAATGTACTTAAACATTACTTATGTACTTGATAAATTAGCAGATTGCATGCGAAATTTTAGTATCGTTCGTTTACAAGCTATCTATTTCCTATTTTTATTGTTTTGTTCAAGTGCAACATGTTTGTACATGGTTTTAGAAGGATAGATGATAGTGTTAGGAGTATAGGTAGAAGTTTTTTGATATTTTATTATTTTACAATTTTTTAGTTTTAGAATTTTGTTACTTGTGATATTTTGTAATTTTGCTATTTTTATTATTCGCTGTTCTAATATTTTATTATTTTACTGTTTTACTATTTTACTATTCTGATATTTTACTGTTTTATTATTTTACTATTATATTATTTCACTGTTTTACTATTTGAATATGTCATTGTCTTACTAATTAACTTATAGTACATTTTTAACACTAAGAATTCAGAATGTGATTATTCTACATACTTAGTGATATACCATAACCAGTCCACGTTAGGCATTAATTAAAAGTATTACGTCGATTATCTAATCTCAGTGAACATCTATTGACTATTTTTACGATAATAATCATTTGCAGCAGTTTCATTTAAATACATCGTTCTTTTTGTTCTAACTTAACTGACAAGGAAACACTCTTTAATGTTATCAGATAAAGCACAATTTATATGCGATAATCTAGAATCTTGATTAAATCGAATCTTCAACATTGTTTGTTTAAACGTTAGTCACTTAATATCCAAAAAAAGATATTACGTCTCTTTGTCTGTGCTAATCGGTTTTGATCGCTTGCATAAATTAACTTGCTTAATACATTTTTTAACGTAAAAAGAAATATTTCTTCTAACGAAGGAAAAAACTTGAAAACTGTGCGATTTAAAAAGTTGGTAATTCTGAACAATTCAGAACTTAAAATGTAAGATATTATAATTTTGAAAAATTAAAAATTAGGAAATTGGAAAATTTGTGGAGGTAAAAAGTTGAAAATTTTGAAATTTGACAGACTGCAAATCTAGAAATTCAGAAACTTCTGAATTGAACAAATTACAAATTTAGAAATTTCTGAATTCGACAAATTTGTAATTTTGAAACTTTTCAAGTGCTTAAAACTTAAATAAAGGGTACAATTTTAACCATGAATTTATTTCTTAAAAATCTCCTCCATAAAACTTGATTTAAAAAATTTTTTAGTCTCAATTATATGATAACATAACATACATTATTTGATAATAAATAAATTCTAACTCTCCTTATGCTGCTATCTAAATTATTAAATACGCTTCATTAATTTGCTAATACCACAAGAATATTTCCTTATTAATCATTCGCTTCTTGTACTGAAATTACATACAAAAAGAAAAACACTTTTATTCGAGATACTTTACCGTCTCTTTATGGAAAATCAACCTGTTCCTGATTTTACGACCTGTTACAGAACACAGACTTGTACGAAATAAACATCAAGCAGACATATCTAGTTTCATAGTAACATCTCCTTGAAATGCAAAAGAAAGTAAAACAAGTTTATGTTCATGCGATAGAACAGAACCAGTTATCCAGGAAAGGTTAAACGGATAACGTACTTTACTAAAGTTCCGTTTTTCCCGTTATTTCCACCATAATTCATATTCGCGAAAATAAAAAAATCATAAGTTCAATAACCAATATCTATATTGTATTTATGTACTAACTTTATTCATCGAGTAAATTTAAATTTTTTGTACAAGAAAATCTTACACTTACATATTGTGTACGTATAGAATACATAGTATGCATGTATAGATATATGTTAAGAATGTATGGATACATATTATGCATGTGTAGTTATATGTATGTTGTGTGTGTAGATACATATTATGCATGTGTAGTTATATGTTATATATGTATAGATACATATTATGCATGTATAGTTATATGTTATGTATGTAGATATAGATATACAATCATACATGTATTAATACGTATCATGTATGTACATATGTGCAAATACATGTAATGCATGATATACATATTCTGTATGTATGTTATGTAGATATGTATGTAGACGTATGTAGACGTATGTAGACGTATGTAGACGTATGTAGACGTATGTAGACGTATGTAGACGTATGTAGACGTATGTAGACGTATGTAGATGTATGTATACTCGTCATATTAATTACGTATTCTCCAAGGGGTATTCAAAACTAAATTTCCCAGTTAACCGGTTGCAAACTTGGTATCTTATCGGTTGATTATGAATTTTTGTCACGTGAAGCACAATTTTGATTTTCTATTTAATTGTCGACTATTTTATTGATCCGAAAACATAAAGAAGTAGGTAGTGCGATACGCGTAGGTGTCATATGACACCGTGGGACCGATACGGCATGACCCACTGTTGGGTCACATGACAGCAAACGTGTTAAATCACTTTTGAAGGGAGACGTTTCATAATTCGTTCTTTACACCTAAGTACTTAGTTACTAAAGATTTACGGTATCAAGGATTTGTGAACGGGAAGATCAGAAAGTTGCGATGCTCCGATGACTATCATCCGCGAAGATACCTGACTGGAATAGCAATTTCTTTTAATAACAGGAAGAAAATGCTGTGTTCGTGTTCCAGAGATGAACAGAATCACGTTTGTACGTGATCTTCGAATGGTAAATGATGAATTTGATTGTGGAAAGAACTATGAATGCAATTTTGAAAGTCCGAGAGATAGTGATCGTAATTATCTCCACTATAATAGATTTCAATAAAAACGTACTATTTTGTTCACACTTCAAATACAATCTGATACATAACTTCATTCATATTTATTTCCGTTTCAACTTTCAATGCAATCAAACCTGATTTATTTAATATTTCAGTTCAAATAATTCGATTTTAACTTTATATCAGTTTTGATTACGGCAGATTTTATTACTAGATTCTGTTAGGTTTGGTTTTATCATTTAGATATATTAGATTGTTCAAGTTAGGTTAGGTTAATTTAATGTTAATATAAGGTTATGTTAGGTGAAATTAATATTAATGTAATGTTAGGTTAGGTTAATTTAACGTTAATATAATGTGAGGTTAGGTTAAGTTAATGTTAATATAATGTTAGGTTAGATTGAGTTAATGTTAATATAATGATCGGTTAGGTAAAATTAATATTAATTTAATGTTAGGTTAGATTAATTTAACGTTAATATAATGTTAGGTCAAATTAATGTTAATATGATGTTAGGTTAGGTTAAGTTGAATTAATGTTAATATAATATAATGTTAGGTTGAATTTCATTCAGATAGGTTAAATTACTTGAAATGATGTCAACTTAAATACGATTAAGTTTAATTAAGTCAAGTAAAGTTAGTGTAGATTAAATTAACATTTCAAATGTGTCAAATAAAATGAAAAAATGCCTTCACGAAACAATGTTCCTACAATCAGCAATGGAACTCATAAAAAGCAATGCTCGTTGGTTAGAAAGTATACAACAATTGTGGCTGTATTTTGACCTAACCGTAGGTATAACACTCTCACGTTACTGTTGCCATGACATCGACAGACCATCGAAACTTGTTCGCATTCCAGCCTTTCAGTCGGCTGCCAATTACAAATTGTAAAAGCTGCCAATTATGGAGCCACGGCGAAGGAATTGAATTGCAGCTACCATAGATCCCGAACTCATGGTGTTTCGCGGAAAAGTGGAACAGCTTTCGTTTCGTTTTTCTCATTCGAAACTAAATCTTAAATTTCAGCGCATAATCAAAGGGAATAAAACTCATATTTCAGTGAATTAACTTTTATTTCACGAAATTCCAAAATAATTACACGAACTTCGAACATAAATTTCTTCCTAATTTTGCGATGTTGCACGCTATGGTTTTGCAAAATTATTCCCTTGGACGTCTTCTATGATCACGCAAAGTTCGAACAAGATCGGTGCTTCAAAGACCGTGATGTCATCTCGTTAATCAAACCGAATCGTCGAGTAGGCCTTGGATTTCATGAAAATCGGAACGGTTCTGCACACTTCATGGAATTTATATGCATTTGATGGATTTAGAGCGTCGATGCGAGTTGCCTGCAGGCTCACACGTGTGACTTACATAGGTGTACTCGATGGCAATCGATGCTTGCAGTTCGATCGAGCCGACGTACGAGATTTTATTCAATTACACTCTCGGCACTAGACTCTCTCCTTTCAATCGATCCACAGATCGAACAGTAGAGATCCGCCGGATCGAATCGATGACCAATGCGTTGCCGATCGTGATTTCCTCGGGGTTGTCGTTAATTGGAAAGGAAACTATTGGTCGCGAGCTCCTCGTTTTCTTTAAAATGGCGCAGAAAATCAATGGCCGTCTAATAAATACACGATACGTGTTATATTCGCCAATAACGAAATAACGTGCTACGAATGTCGAGGTTTTTGTCATTCGACAACGGATATAAAAGGTAAAAGACGTAATTAATAGAATGTGTGTCGTTTCCTTCATTACGCGAAAGATAATTGCTTTTCAATTAAGTCCAAACAAGTTTGACTCGTTGATGTCTGTTTCGATTTATCAAAGCGGACATTTCTTCGCCGTAATGGCACTTGCTTTTTGTTTCGCAGCTTTTTCAGGTCTTTTAATTCCCTTTGGTGTAACTACGGTTGAAATACTAGAAGAATGTAAGTATTAGGTGTGGTAAGTATAATAGTGCTTTGGTATCTAGGGATTTGGGGATTTAAGGATATAATGTAAGAATTTGTAGATTTATGAATATAGTTATCTAGGGATTTATGACTTTAAGCATATGATAGTGTAAAGATTTGTGGATTTAAAAATATAGTCATCTAGGGATTTTTTAGTATAAGCATATGGTATTCTAGGGATTTGTGGATTTGAGAATTTAGAAATAACTAGAAAATTTAGAAATAATTTGGGAACCCTGAGAAGTGGTTCTCTGAGAGGTGGTCTAGTAACAAATTTATAACTATGTGAATTTGTGGAATCTAAGAAATTTGGCAATTTGAAAAAGAACTAAAAAATTGAAAAATATAGAATAGTAATTTAGAAATTAAGGGATCTGCAGAATGAAAAGTGCAAAAAAGTAGAACAATTTTTACCAAGACTTCAAGAAGAACTTAAAAATTAAAATAAGTAGAAACGCGGGCTTTTGTAAGGAAAAATACGCAACGAAAAAAATATTATCAGCAAGTCGTATCAATAAGATATCCGTAATACATCGACGCTTACTGGCAGTACTTGAAGCGTAACTGCGACAGGTAACTTGATTTGTATATTTCACCATATCTGACCAAGTTGCCCCAACATGGGAACCCCAAGGTTTATTTCGTGGCGAACAACGTTGCCCTGAAACGAAAGGGCATCCGTGGCTGGTATCGATCAGTACGCAATAAAATATCAAAGTTTTGCCCTTTCAAAATAGATATCGTTAAGGAAACGAGTTAAACGAGTATCGTTTAGTCGCAGACTTTCACTTGCATGAAAATTCTCTTGACAGAACGATTTTGTCGATCGAAAAGTTGCGGCTAGGTAAATAAAAAACGCTACGCTCCTTACCGCGAGAGGCGATATCCCATCGCTTTCTCGTATAATGTTGCAGAATTGCGAATTGCCGATGCGAGAAAGTATTCGCATAACTAATACAACGTACGTTACGTAATATCGCGTTAAACATTCAGCTTAAAATGAAAGGAATAGGACGGTAATGCGTGGCACGCGTACTTCAACTGTCATTACTTCCACTCACGTTAATTGTAATTGCCACCGTCACGCTACGATTCGAAAAATGAATACGTATTGTTTCCAGCACACAATCGAAACTCTTTCGAATACTATTTATTCAACGCTTTTTTTGACGTGATCGAATTGTTACGCGGGAAGATAATGCTTCCTGTTAATTAAAAACTAACAGTGATGATCCTATCTTCCAGTCACTATCGGAATTATAACCTTTTTCGGATGGACAAGTACACTAGTTTTATATTACTAATAGTATTCTATCACTAAATATTAATAAATCACTTTTGGAAATTTGGGAATCTAGCAATTCTTCAATTTAGGGAATCTAAATTTGGGAATTTTTAAATTTGACATTTTTGTGTTCCCAAATTTGGAATTTTGAAAATTTAAAAAATTGACATTTGTGAATCTCTAAACTTCTTAGTTCATAAATTCTTAAGTTTCCACATTTCTAAATTACCAAATTTCCAAATTACCAAGTTCATAAATTCATAAATTTCCAAATTTAGCTATCATTTTAAAATTTAGAAGTCAATGAGTACAACATAACATATTTATGTACATCTATATGTTCATCATACTTGATCATAGTAAAGCAAATCATTTTACAGGTCAATAACCACAGAACACAAGAAATTCCAAGATACCTATTTTATATAATAACCACCAAAAACCTGACCACTAACACAGCATGACAATCATTCACATCATATAACAATTAAAAAAGACATAGAAAAGATACAATTTTACAACTCGCGTAATTTTTAATATAGATGAAAAATGCATTTAAAGAAATATAATGAAATGAAAATAAAAAATAACTTACCAAATTTAGTCTGACAGTAGGTACAATCTTGACACAACATAAACCAATCGCTTTTTAAATCTTTAAAATTCGCCATGATCGATTGTCAGAATCTGTTGCTTTGCCACCGGTTCCTCCGATCGGTTCACAATGAAGAATCAAGAATTTTCACTTTGTCACGATAATGTTTCCGTAAGATACGCGTACCACAGCCGAAACATACCAACACTTCCCGCGTAATATTAAACGGAACGTTCAGTCAACCTGAAACTTCACACAACATACGCAAGTGCATTCTCGACAGGAGATGAGAAACGAAGTCAGAACACACACGAATACTCAAAGCAGTCAACGATTACCTTACGACACCCAGTTCTGGTTTGCCGTTCGTTCCACCCGGTGTTCTCTCCATCCTTGTCTTATCTTTCACTACCACAATTGTATCTTTCGCTCCTTAGCGCGTCTCATGTACGTACTGCTATCTTTCTTTCTCCGGTTTCGTTGGTCTACTACGTCCCTTTTCACTCTAGTTACCTGCTCTTACGAGCTGCTTATTTTTATAATCACTTTACCGCGAGGTCGTCTATCATCTTCTACTTATATACCATTACATGTAGTGTATGTGTTCAGAAATATATTCATAGTTCAATATCGTGTACGTTAACTACACTTGAAAACACCGAGTACTTTTTATAAACAGATTTTTGTTCATAACAAGATATTTTCAACGGCTTCAATTTTATATAATAATGCATTAAATGCACATATTTAATTTATTTTTTCATTAAGTATCATTAATATTGTAAATTTCATATTTTATTTAAATTTTATGTGCAATTTGATATAATAAATCAAATTTTAGTCACTATGTTTAAAAAAATATTACTTATGCTATAGTTCATGTATACTAATATATATACATGCTATAGTCCATCTTTGTTATTATCTAGACATTATAATAGCTGCGCATATAAATGCAGCAGGTGTAAGCTAAACAAAAAAAAAGTATATACTATCAAATTTCATTAATTGTATGTACAATTTATTTACGATTTCTTCACTTTTAAAAAGCCAGCTGTGTTCGAGAAATATTTGGCGTTAGCCTCGTTTACTTTCTTTTCTGCGGCTTGCGGATTTACAATTTCCAAACCCTATAAATAAAGTCATACATATAATTCAACAGTTTAACAACACAATTAACGACAAAATATATCGATATTAATTTACCTGCAATGGTGTAAACGCGACGCTGGATGCCGTACCAGAAACTTGCTTCTTAACTGTTGTACTACCACCCCATTGTTGTTGCTTTTGTAAATTTTTTTGAAGGGTTTTCGATATTCGTACTTTTGTTTTCTCGTCGATCTGAGGTAGTCTAATACGACCAGCTCCTGCTTTGCCTATTGTACCGCGTGAATAACCAAGGTCTTCTTGATAGGCGTCATTTTCGATCTACGGAAATTTATCAATGAAACAATGTCATAAGAAAAATTGTGAAGTATAGAGCTGTAACACTTACATCAGCGAAATTCATTCTATTCGCATGTTTCCTGAATTCCGTAATGGCATAGCGTTCCTTCATTTTTCTAACGCGTTTGCCACCGCGCTTCTTCCTTCCTGGATCAATAGGTTTTGGTAAAGGTTTCACGAACTTTACCGGAGGTGGTTCCTGAAGTTTATCTAACTTCTTTTCAATTTCTTCGCGGAATGATTGACCGATATGACCATCCGTACTTTCATGACATGCGTCAACACGTGCAGCTAGCATACTTTTGGCTGCTACGAGTCTCGCTGCTTTTCTTCGTAAATCCTGAAGAATGAGAGAAAATTAAAAAAAGGATTTAAATACTGCATGCAACAGATATTATATTCCACATTAACTTACTGGAGGAGTATCTTGTACAATATCAGAATAATATATAAAACCAGTATGAGGTAAAGTTGCTACTTGTGAAAATCCAGATAAGGTAGTCTTTTGAGATCCTAGCACTAACACGTTGCAAGCTGGCATTTTCGAAAGTTTTGTCAAACCTCCAGCAACACCTATAATAATATGTAAATTAGAAGTTTCAAGCGTGTTTTTAACATCGAAAATAACATGTATACATCATTATACAGTACCCATAATTTTTGCTGCTGTTGATGCACCCACTATTATAGAAAGATTTGGTGCAATAAATGCCATTCTACTTTCAACATACTCAAATATTTTTAATTTACAATTATTCAATTCTACTGCCATGTCACAAGCCTCACAAATTGCTTCCTTTTCTTCTTCTGTTAATAATTGACTATAAATAAAAAGATTTAATTTATTAAATTGATGAAACAAAATTTAGTTACAAAAAATCTATAAGTCCATAAACATTACCCTTGTGTTGTTGAGGCAGTAACAGAAACTACCATAATTGTTGCTTGAGTAAGAAATTGTTGTAATGTTTCATTATTCTTTGCTCTATCTAAGTCGTTTCCTAACTCTCTTACTGTCATTACATATTCCAATGGACCTACAACTAAAGATTCTAATTCTGGAAACCTTTTGGAATATTTGTCTCTTGTAAATCGATGTATCGTAGCTGAAAAATATAATTCATAAAAACATATTTCAACTGATTGAAAGATTCAAATTATTTAGTACTAATTATATACCTATTTCATCGTCAATATCTACAGCCATATTATTAGCTTCAACAATAAGTTGATATTCTGGATCAGACTCAACAGGTCCGATAATATCTGCTGATTTTCTTGGTACCTTACTGTACTTTTCTATTAGAGACATTACTTTTCGTAATTGGTCAGAATCACGAAGCTTTGCCAATTCTCTTACTGACGCTACTTTTATTTCTGCAAGTAAAAAGAGATAAAATACTAATTAATAATACTATTCTTAATAGAAAACTGTATGTAAATAAACATAAAGAGAGGTTAACCTTCTTCAATGGTTTTCGAAACCGAAGCCGGAATAAAATCCGGCTCCGGTTCTTCCATATCCTGATCGTTATCGTCATTTTCTTCGAGATCGGCCAACAGTTCATCAGCTAACGACATGTTTTCTTTATAAAATTTACTCTCAAGTATAACAATTTACATTTGACAACTTTGTTTGCTTACAGCAGCGCTATCTATACAGTGCAATACGTTCGGAAACTAATTTTCAGTATACTCGCGATGTTCTCAAAAGTTAGCTGTTATGATTGGTCAGTATCGATACGTGCGATATTCAACAATCTATACTGTCTCGTCATTGCTTTTCATTATTCGTTCAGCAGAAGATTGTACTCGTCATCTGATGAGTTTTGATTCATTCTGCGCATGACTGCGCTCATTGGTTCAGTACTGTTTTGTAACCAAGAGCAACGCGCATTCGCGTTTGCGACTTCTGCGACGCTGGACGTGTATACTCTGTGATCCTCTATTTTGTACCTTTCTTAGATCAGAGATGAGTATCATCGTACATACAAATTTGAAATTTAATAACATAGAATTCTGCAAATTTGCAAATGTGAGAATTCGATAGTATTCGAATGTGATTCACGTATCATTTTGTCATGTATACTGTCTATTGGTGTATTTTTGCCCACTATGTATATGATCAACTGAGTATGATAGTGGGGCAGCACTAACTAGTAGGGAATCAACTGAAGTTATGCGAGTTGCGCGAATCAGGTACGGTCTCTCGTTGAACAAACTATACGTATCATTGAAAAACCGGCTTACGGTAAGTGCAAGCAGCGGGGCGGAAGGGAAAGGTTTTGTCGAGCGATGATAGAAAGAGAGAGAAACGGAAAAATGAATCGTTTCCTCCCCACCACATAACCAAAACTCTGTATTCGTTGACGCACGATGCTCAAGGGGAATCGTCTCAGTGCATTGCAGTATCGACAAGGATAAAGATAAAAAGAAAGGCCTTCCGACGAATGACAGCACGTAAAACTGATCACGCGGCCTCACCGGGAGGTGTGCTTTCGTTCGGTTTCACAGGCCGTGTGCGTGTTTCTGTACGTGTGCGTTACGGCAGTATCTCACAACAAATATGTCGTGGTGGGGAGTACGTTTTTCCGTTCGCCGTCTCGCATATTTCTTCCCCCGCATTATTATTATGTAGTTTGGCATAGGTGAACCATCACACGTTCAATTCGACACCAAAACGGTGCAGGTGTGTGCGTGTGCGCGTGTGTACACGTGATACAATTGTATCCATAAAAAGTTTTCTTCGAATCAAAGAAGACGATAGAGTACGTGTACGTATAAAGTGTGATGAGAACGATGCGCGACATAGCTCTCTTACGTCGGTAATTAGAACGATTATTTAATCATGTTCAATTCGCGAGGAACCAGAGAAGATCGTGGGCAGCTAGCGGCGTGAGTCTCGCGATTAACGGTAGGTGTGGAGTCTCGCGTCGACAGTGAAAACGACGTGTGTTGACATTGGTTCGCTGGTTGTGTTCCCGGCTACGCCTAAGTGAGAAATGCGGTTCTGAATCACGACGTGCGTCGATCCCGTGTAATCACGAACAGGTTGTTCACGGGTGGCTCCTTCGATACGTGCATTACATAGCGATACGTATTCGTGAACACAGAAACTCGTGTGTGCGAGTCTAGGACGCGCGCGCGCGCTCGCGTGTGTAGCGTGCTCCTCCTGGGTATTTGTGCGTGCGTACGTACAGTGTTTAGCAATCAAGGATACACATATTCCTTCGGAAGGACGGCCTGACACGGAAGGAACGCCGGAAGGAAGGAAGAGGAGGGTAGCAGGGTAGTAAGATGGCGGGATCCTTAACGTGGTCGTGTACTTGTTGCCTGCGGTTCAAGTTCAGCCCCGAGGAGATCGAGCAACGTTACAAAAGCCAAGAAATCGATCGGATGCTGGAGAAAGATCGTCAAGCACTCCGACGACAGGTCAAGGTGCTGCTCCTCGGGGCGGGTGAGAGCGGAAAGTCGACATTCCTCAAACAGATGCGAATTATTCACGGAATTAAATTCGAGGTAGAATAATCTCGATTTTTTATGGACGACGACTATACCTCCTTCGCCTTGATGCTTTGTTAACGTCCCCCGAAACATTTACATTACTTATTTCAAACATTTTCCTTTTGGCATCCTGAATAATCCACTTGCAAACTGCAGTTTCCTTTACACCTTCTGTCAGTGTTGTGTAGTTGTTTAAATGTCTATCCATGGGAAGGTGGTTGACCTAAACACATGGTTTAAGAATATGAGAAAGTAGGTCTACAATAAAGATGATTCATTTAAATTTTTGTATATCTGTTTTAAAGTTATGTTCACATAGTTACAATTATTCATAACATTAAGGGTACACATCATAAATGTCTTATTTATTCGATGACACAAACACTAAAGTCATCTCAGTTTATTAGCAAAAGTAAAGAAATGTAATATATTTCATTTTCTTTTTCAGCCTGAATTAATTAAAGAGTATCAACATGTAATTTATCAAAATATAATTAAAGGAATGAAAGTGTTAGTAGATGCTCGTGATAAGTTAAATATTCAATGGGAGAATCCCAAGAATTATGATATTGGTTATCAGTTACTAAAATTTGAAAATACTATGGTATTAGATGCTCGATTGTTTCTCCATTATGTACCAGCTTTACAAAGTTTATGGAAAGATGCATCGATCAAAAGAGCCTTTGACAGAAGAAGAGAATTTCAATTAGTAAGACATGTTTCGTATTTCTTTATTATTTGTGATAGGCATGGATATAAATTTAATAGAGATTAGTAAGGAGATTAAATCTACTCTTATGTTCTTATTTTTACAAGATTCTTTTTCTGTACAGAGTGATTCAGTGCAGTACTTTTTGGACAGTCTTGACAGGATTGCAAGAATGGTAATAACATGAAACTTTTACACAAAGTTCTTCCTTATTAAATTTATTTATATCACTCTATGAACACAATATAGTATTTTTAAACAGCTAAAATTTGTTTTCAGGATTATGTGCCCACGCATCAAGATATTTTACACTGTAGAAAAGCTACGAAAGGAATTTCTGAATTTGTTATACAAATTAATAATATTCCATTTCTGTTCGTTGATGTTGGAGGACAAAGATCTCAAAGACAAAAGTGGTATCAATGTTTTGATTGTGTTACATCTATACTATTTCTTGTTTCATCGTCAGAATTCGATCAAGTATTGTTAGAAGATAGGTGTGTTATCATCAAGTTTATTATTATAATTTTCATTTGTAAAAAATAGATAATAGTAATAAGTATCTCATTTGACATTTCAGGAGAACAAATCGGTTAGAAGAATCAAGAAATATATTTGATACAATAGTTAACAACACGATATTTGGTGGAGTGTCTATTATTTTATTCTTAAACAAAACTGATTTATTGGATAAAAAAGTAAGATCACCCGACACAAATGTTCGTTGGTATTTTCCACAATTCACAGGAGATTCACATTCCATGAAGGATGTGCAGGAATTTATACTAGATATGTTTATATCTGTTAAAAGGGACACAAGAAAGCCTCTTTTTCATCACTTTACTACAGCTGTAGATACAGAAAATATAAAAGTTGTGTTTAATGCAGTGAAAGATACAATTTTACATAGAAATTTGGAATCACTGATGCTCCAATAATGATGAATCTGTATAAAACGTGAAATAATTTCCAATTCAAAGGTATGCATTCAACATTTAGTATTTGGTATATGGTTAGGTGAAATTAGTTGAAAAAGTATTAGGACTTCAATTTGAAAAGAAATTCTGGTAAGACAATATATGTATATTATATATATTGTACCAATATAAATCACGTGATTACCTCCGTGGAAAACGGTAAATTAAACGTTTTCGTAATAGTTTTATACAAAACGGGGAATAAAAACTGCCTAATAAAAACATGTATTGAAAATTTTTAACACTGTACACACTATATGTACAGGGTGTTTTGCCAGTTTTGTTTGCTTGGAGTTCATTATTTCAAATAATGAACAAAACTGTTATGTACATATAAAAGTTGTAAGGTATAAAGAAACACATAATATGATATTAATAGTTTCATTAGAGGTGCAGGTACAGAGTTCAATTTTTTATACCGAGTTTCGGCAAAACAACGAATTTTGAGTATAAAATTACTAAGGTGCATTTATTCTAAAACCTACCATTCCTGGGATATTTGATTTTGTTCATCCCATTATTTTCATTATGACACATATTCGAAATGTCATGTTGGTTATCTTATGTCCACTAATGGGGAACTTACTGATACTGCGAGATGTCGAAAGTCCAACAATGCTATTTCATGATATTTACTATCTAATATTTGTTTACATCCAAAGTACTGACACCTGTGAGCATTGTGAGAGTTAGAGGACGAACAAAATGAAATATCTCAAAAACGGTATGTGTTAAGATAAATGTAGATTAGTTTTTTTTTATATTCAGAATTCGCTTTTTTATCGAAATTCAGTAAGAGATAGGACATGTCATTTAAGAAACAAAATTGACCTCTAGATCTCCTCTATACCATCATTTGTAAAAAAAAATGTTGATAACAGTTAATGCATTTCTTTATATTTTACAATCTTTATAAGTAAAATTTTTATTCACTAAAATTGGCGATTTACTCTGTATCTATAATATATATAGTGTTAAATATTTTATATATGTATATATATACAATTTTTATATATATATATGCCTATACACTGATAACATATTTCCATCCTTTTTGAAGAATATTGAATATTAAAGGGTTGTAGACTATTATATACAATTTATTGTACATAGCAACTTGTATTCTATACATAGTCAATAATAACGATTTTACAGGTTTGTATAAAAAAGGATCAGTTTGCTAATAGTATAGCTAAGATTTTTCTATTTTGTACAGATATTTAATCCAGTGCTTCTTTTTTATATTAAAATATATAATGAAAATCCTGGTCATGTAATCAGTTTTCACAGACATAAGAATAACTTATTTTTTACTTAAGCTTGATTATCTTTGTTAACATTGAATATAGTAAGTAATGAGGAAACCAAATACTAGATTCATGCCATATAAACCAAATGAAACTAACCAGTTTGTGTTCGAATTGCTGTGTGCAAAATTGTTAATCTCAATATAATTTTTTTTTTTAATTCGACTTAAAAATAGTGTACACAATTTAAATATTTCAGAATAGTAATATAATTTCTTGTATTATGATATCCATTATATTTTTGATTTATTGTTTTTGTATTTCTCCAAATTAAAGTTGTTTTCTGTAGCACACAATAAATTATATTTTGTAAGCATTTATAATTTAAATTAATATAGTCCTGATAGTTCAATATTACTTTTCTGTTGTAATGTAAACCTCCAGTATTTGTTACAACAAATTATATAAAAAAAGATTACAAAGAAAGATCGTAATAATACATATTTTAGATTTTGTTGAATGACTAAGTAGGAAGGGTTTTGCTAAACTTTGGTTTTAACAGCTGGTCCTTGATTAAATGTTATTTGTTTAAGGAAAAGTTATGGTAATCAGTATTATTATTTTTCACATGCAAAGGTTCAACGTTTATTTTCCAGTCTGATAACATAACAGTTTTCCAGAATTATATGTTATTTTTATTATTCTATAAACACATGACTTATATTCAACATCATTATGTATTTCTTTTCCGTAAATTTCTGTTCCCGCATATTTTGCAAGTTATACAGCAATTTATATTATTGAATGCAATTAAGATGAATCACATTATAATGAAGGCAAAAGCTTTTCATTAAGGTGTTCTCTTCCTGTCATAAAAATTATACACAGTCCAGATCATTTAATAATTGGGAACAGCATATTTTATTGTCATTATAAATACCACTGTAACCAAGGATTTTATGTAATAATATTTATGGTGAAACCAAAGAATTTTGAAACTAATAAATTTTTTATGTAATTTATTTTTACTAGTTTAGTATAATGCCTAATGTTAGATATTTTTAAAACCACATCTATATTTATGCACACAGTTATTTTATTTTTCCATTCTGATCATTTATTACATAAAATCTTTGTTCCCTTTGCTCTTTATAGGAAAAAAAAGAGAAATTAAAAATCTCAAAATCTTTAAGAATTGTATTCAGAATTAATTATACCTGGAGCTAATGAAAATATTTTGTTATGTTTGTATATAAGAGATTTTAGGTCTAATGTAAAAATATAAAATGTTAGGTAATTGAATTTCTACGTAACTATTTGTATCATGTAAAAATAATGTGAAACTTTAATAATTGGTATATTTTCTTAACTGATACATTTTACATTCCTATAAACTTAAACATGTCAATTTTAATTGATATTCTTAGAGTATTTTTAAACCAACACCACATTTTAGAAACATTATTATTGCCTTTAATGAAATATTGTTTTGGAAAGTGAATTATATACAATTTTATACGATTTTCATACATTTATACAGAATTTATATATTGATACTCAACGAGAACAATGTCTGTAATTTTTGTAGAAAATATTTTTAAAGGAGCCTATACTTTAAACTTACTTGTGAATTTGTATAGGTGCAACAAGTGTAAAATGTTTATCTCATAGAAAACTTCTATGATACTTAGCACAAATTATGCAGCTCATTTTGTAAAAAAATGTAAACGCGATATTTATTTTTCTAATTAATTAATAAAAAATATTTGTTATATCAATATATTTCATTACAAATTCATTTAAAACATACAGAATAGTACCGAACTTTTTATTTCATATCGATTACAATTCATTTATGTATCATGTAAGTTTTCTACCAAACTGTTATATAGTAGATAAAAAAATGAAAAAATATTGCAAGTCGTAAATGTAACATGTTTAAAAGTTTTATTATAATATGAACTGTGAAAACAAAACTTTGTGATGGAATATCGCGAAAAGTAAAAAAAAGATGATTTTTATATTTTTAGATATACAAAGGTTGTTTTAATTTGTTCAACCTAATGAATTTTATACATTTCAGTATATGCAAAAGAAAAAAGAAATTTCGATATTCTCGTTGGCAATGATACAGGAGTGTTTTATATATATATACATATAAAACGATTTTATTATGATTTGCATTTTATTTACATTGGGTACTTTTATATTCATAACTACATTCTCAAATCATGAAAAAAACAACGTATACAAATAATTCATATTTCATTATTATAAAACAAAAATTGTGTCTATTACGTAAATTATTATTAATATTGCTGCAGTATATTTATAATCATGCATGTTCGTATAAAAACGTTTTTTACAAACGGATCCTAAAAATTTCTAATAATATACAAGTTTATTATATATAAAATATACAATAAAAATTTAGCACAAGTAAACATGTAAGTGACTTGCAGAATAAATATAGATATGCTTCTGCAGTAATAAAGATAGTTTATGTAATAGTTACAATGTGTTTTTTATAAATTTATATATATATATATATATATACATATATAGATATTGTTGAATCATGATTTGTTAAAAAGAAGTTAAATGTGCAACAGTTTAAATATGGAAAAATGTTTTCTTCCGAGTTTCTGTAACAGTGATCAAAATGAATAAAATTGATAGAACAGTTTTGGACAGTTGAAAGCACACATATTTTAAATTATTTGAATATAATTTTTTTGTCATTATTTAAGTACGAAGCACAAACTACTTTCACAATTTCTATTTTGTAGCCCAAGGCAATAAAACTGTTCTGTCTATTATTGGCAGCTATACATCTGAACATTTTATTTCAATTTGTCTAAACATAATCTAATGAATGTAGATATATTGTGCCTATATGTATTGTATTTATACACGAACATATTGTATATTTGTATATAAACATATTTTACATAAAATATTGTAATAACGTAGTCTATTCATATTGATAATAAATAAAACTTTAGCAAATGTTTGCTTTATTTAATACTTGTATAGTGAACTGTTAACTGTGTTCTCTTATGCGTGTTACATACCAATGTTTTTGCAATATAATCAATTTTTACTATTAATCAGTTAACAGTGTAAAAATATACAATCATTATTAATTGCAATACATACGAAAAGTGATACTGTCCCAAATAGTAACCTATGTTCCTGTTTAGAAACTAATTCAGGGTGACCTGCAAACTGTCTATGTGGAATACTGTTATTGCATATAATAAAAAAGTATTAACTATTTATATATGAAAATTATGGACAGAATAATTTAATTTTTAATATTTACGATAAAGTCTTTCAGAAAGCCATAAAAATCATTTTACATTCAAATTGTATGGCGCCAAATTCAAATTGCTTGGCGCTAAATACAAATTGAATGTTTTGAATCAGAACTATTGTTTCTTTACATTAAATAATCACACAAGTAGGTACATTTATTTTCTAAAAACTGTTATCGTGGTAAAAATAAAATGATAACATAATGAAAACATAGAACAATTTACGAGCATCAACAAAACGTTAAAATGCCTCATTTTACAAATATAATTTTTTATTTGGATAGTTTTTAGGTTGACTGCTAGATGGCGCTAACAGTGCTGTTTTCAGAGAGCGTGAATCTAAATTTTAAAAACTATGTGAGAATAAAATTTTCAAAGTACTCTCAATATATTAAATTAATTACTTTACAGTAATTAAATCTCTACAATGCTATAATTAAGAATTTAAACTTGAATGTAAAATTCAATGATGAAAGAACGTTAATCTACACAAAGATGCACAAATAAAGTAATTAGTATGCTGATGTAATTTCTGGTATCATCTTTCTGAAACGTAAAATGCAGTTTGAAATAAGGTGGTCTCATGATACAATTTTTAAGACAGAAAAAGGGGAGAAATAATCGTTCTTGAAACATATTTATTTTCTTACTAAAACGTTTCTACCCATGTATTTTTCCTACAGTTTCTTCCATATTAAAATACTTTATTATCAAGATTAAAATATTTCCATTTTAAACGTAAGTCTTCAAGCACACTGATTAGCCATTACGTTAAATTGCTTAAGAACCTCGTTGATTTTTTGTAAATTTTTCTTTGCTGTGCTAGCTATTTTTCCCTCTGGAAGAACCTTTGGTTCGTTTTTCAGCAATTCGTAAGCATCGATCAAACACTTCTTTGATTCCTGTTGAACAGAAAGATACAAAAAAATATTTATCATGGACGTACATTATTAGTCAAAGGGGTAAAATTTATCTTTAGGTAAATTACTTTGAACAATTTTTACGTTCATCTTTACAAATATTAGTTAATATAATCGTAATTTAATTTTTGTTATTTTAGAAATTCAGTAAAATACAATTTTGTGAGGTAGAACAAAAGCCTTTTCTCTTTTAAAAGAAGGCAAGTTTTATGTTCTTCCTTGGCAAGGCTCATGATGTTATATTAACCTGATTTTATTACTTGATATAATTGTAACCTGATATTACTGTAATATTAATTGGAATTTGTTACACGTTCAAAGTATTTCACTTGCAGTAATATCAAACTTCATTGTATCTCCTTCGTTGTAACCTTTGCTTGCAATTACTATCACCGTAATAATTTACGAGAATGAACTACATTTTCATCAGGTAAAATTTGTTATTTGATTTTACCAGTAATAACAGCACGGTATCCCCATCTGTACGTCTTCTGCTAAGTTCTGCAAGGGTAGCATGCATTTCGAACAGAATCAACCCTCGAATTCGATTTTCAGCTGAAACGGTACATAGATTATTCAATTCGTATATAATTCTTTATCTAGGTAATTTTAATTGTAAACTATAAATGTAACTATGTAAACTATAATTGGTAACTATAAATATTAATTTCCTGCGTAGACGTATTAATTCGAATTACCAGGTGCGAGCAACTTTAGTAAATTGTCCAATTTCTTGCACAATTCTTTTTTTTCGACCAGCAAATCTTTCTCGACCGCTTCTAATCCACTCTGCTGGCCAATTAACTGAGCCAGAGCAATCGTAACATCAATGTTGTAAAAATGATTAGGATGAAGGACGTTCTTATAGCGATTCAAGAACTCTTTGCAGACGTCGATGTCGTTTTTCCTCATTTCTGCGAGATGTATACCGATATCTTCCAACGTTTCATCGATTATTTCGAGGGGAACAACCGTAGCGCAGTTTGTACAGACGTAATCCTCCCGTTGATCCCCGAGAAACGATTTCGGTAAGACGTATCCTGAACAATCGCTAAAAATGAAAACAAGACAGAAGGAAAAGAGAGAGAAAGAAATTAACAATAAACGTTTTAATTATAATCAAAAGACTGAATTTTTGTTTCTCATAAATTACGAGGTTCGATAAAAATTTAATCTTCATCACTGTGTTTACTTTTACAAATTATGTATGTTTTTGTATATTTAGAAATGTATAAATGCATAAGTACTTGTATATTTATATATGTATATCTTTAACTACTTATTACTAAATTCGAAGCATAGAATTATAAACAAATTTCTGATACATAAAATATCAAATAAGAATTAATATTACATCAATCTGAAGTTTCATTGAAAACGACTGCGACGAAATTATGATACTGACTATACTAGTTCTATAAAAATCAGATAGTTTACTAATTCACCTTTAGTATACAAATTATTCTAATTTCACCTACATTTCACTGCACCTGATAGCGTTAAACATAGCACCAAATTCCGTTGGATCTTTACATCGATCACAGGTGCATTCAAAATATTTCGTTTCGAGAAGATGGTGTCTCCTGTTCATTGTACCCCATAATGGATCCGTGTAACATATAGAAATATGATCTCCTGTAACGTATTTCTATGTTACCCTTCGTGAGCATGAAACATAAGCAAGTACACAGTGCGTTTAATAATACATTTATTAGTACCGCCATTAGCTTTGAATCTCGAACACGGTGGATTGTATTTCGTATTAGTTTCGAGTTAGTTTTGGATTACGTTTGGGTTAGATTTTGTTTAGCTTTGGTTAATCTTCTGAATGCATGAATTTCTTATTGACATGAGCTCTGTGAAGCATGCGTCTAGCAGCGTCTGTAACATACTCTAAGCATGCATACTTTGAGTAGTGTTCATTCTTTGATTTTGTATATTGTTAATTTTTTAACATTTATTTTGCATTGAAACGTGGTGTTAAGTTTGCTCTGCTAGGAAATTTTAGAGATTATTAGGGTGGAGTAGCCATTATTATTTGATAGGATCACCTTTAGTGATAGGTGTGGCAGCATGAATAATTAATCCACCCGTGTCGGTGAAACTCTTTGAGCAATTTGCTTTACAGTTATGTTCGAGCAAGGATGCCAATTCGTACACTGCCACATATGGCGGGTCTGTTAGAGGCACTTCGTGTCCGTTAACCTGTAATTCATAATTAAAACACCCATGATTCATTATTTGAGAACTCTCCGAGATACAATTTTTAGAGTGCGCCATAAAGAGGTGCAGTTTCATTTGTGACAATTTTTTAGTTACAACTTGTGTTTAAGAAAGAACTACGTGTTCTATTAGTAAAATGCATAACGTGCTGACGTGTTATTCGTGTGAAGAACAAGTTTACATTGTCTGATGTTTGATAGAAGTCTCATGAGAAATGAGCAATTTATAGCAAGTTGTGCATGAAGATCAATACTTAACTGCAAAGTTGTCAATTTTTAATGTTGTAGTTAAATGAATTTTCAGTATATTGTTACTACATGATTTTTCTGTAAGTCGTTGTTAAATGAATTTTCAATAGATTGTACTGAAATGAATTTTCAGTACACTTTTGTTAAATGAATTTTCAGTAGGCTGTAGTTAAATGATTTTTCAATATGTTGTTACTAAATGAATTTTCTGTAAGCCGTTGTTAAATGAATTTTCAGTAAGTTGTAATTAAATGAATTTTTAATATATTGTAGATAAATGAATTTTCAGTAAGTTGTAATTAAGTGAATTTTCTGCAAGTCGTTATTAAATGAATTTTTAGTATATCCTAGATAACTGAATTTTCAGTAAGTTATAATTAAATGAATTTTCAATAAGCTGTGGTTAAATGAATTTTCATTAAAATATAACTAAATGAATATCCTCTACTCAGAATTTTCGATAGGTTATTATTAAATGAGTTTCCAAGAATGTTGTACCAAAATCAATTATCTATAAATTGTTCTTAAACGAATTCTCTATAATTTGTACTACAGTTAAACTAATAAAGAAGAAATTGATTCAATAAACACTCAGAGACAGTACCTGCAAGATACCGATAATTTTCCTAATGTCTTCTTCCGGTATATCTTCGGACTTGAAAAACCTCTTAATGAAATTTACGAGGTTCGACGACTCTTCGAAAACCAAGGTATCTTTATTCTTTATTTTATCAGAATGACTCTCGAGGGATAGTAATTTGTTATAGGATTCTATATTATTATCCTTGAGTGACAGTGCTCTTATGACGTTAATACATTGATAGCTTGGATGTGGATATCCGAATTTTGTGATGGATACCTGTAATAATTTTGTATACGTGACAATACTACGTGACAATATTAGACAAACATAATATAATGTCATACAAGATAATATGTGATAATTGTATGATACATGATAATGATACAATATCAGATAATACAAGATAGTATAATCTAGTATGATATAACATCAGATAATATGACTGTATAAAATAATATCAGTCCATACAAGGTAATATAAGATAGTATGAGATAAAATGACGTTATATCAGATAATATGAAATAGTATGAAGTAACATGAAATAATATCAGACAATACAAGATAGAATGAGATAATACAAGAAATAAAAAATGTCGAGATTCAGGAATGAGGAAATTTAATAACCTGACGACTTAAAAATGTTAAAATTTGTAAATTAGAAAATTTAAGATTAATATTGTACAATAATGAAATAATAATATTCTACTGAGCATATTATGAAAATATGAAAATTGTAAAATATTCTTGATTATGAAAATTCTAAAATATTCTTGATATAACATTGATCTTGTAAGAGTTCCATAAATAATTTTCAGTGATCACCTTATCGCTTCTGCGAGAAGAGGTAAAATCGCACTCTGTGCCGTGTTCTTTGCAATTCTGACACAGAGGCCAGCCACATTTTGTACAAGGTACCGCTGTATTTTCATGCAACACCATATAGCATCCGAGGCATACGGGAACAGAATTGTGCATAGGACCTGCTACCAGAGGTCGATCATCTTTCAAAACTATTTCTCCCGCTTTAATATTCCTCGCAGCTACGTAATAGCGACCCAACGTAGAACTTTCTGCCAACTTTTAATATTATTTTCATTGATTTTAAGAAGTCTTTCATAAATTGCAAATGTAACGTTAACAATGAGGAATTAGGGAGAATCAGGTAATTTAAGAATGTTGCGTTCAATTTGGAATTTGGAGATTTTTGGGTTTTTGGGGATTTTTGGATTTGGAGATTTTAGGTATGTGGAGATTTGGAGGTTTGGGGATTTGGGGATTTGAGGGTTTGGGAATTCGTGGATTTGGGGATTTGGGGATTTGGCAATTTAGGATTTTAATAATTTTGAGATTTGGGAATTTGAGGATATGGAGATTTGGAGATTTGGAGATTTGAGGATTTCGGAATTTAGAATTTCAATAATTTGGGGAATCGCAGATTTGAGGATATGGGAATTTAGGATTTTAATAATTTTGGGATTTGGGAATTTGAGGATATGGACATTTGGAGATTTGGAGATTTGGAGATTTGGAGATTTGGAGATTTGAGGATTTCGGAATTTAGAATTTCAATAATTTGGAGATTCGCAAATTTGAGGATATGGGAATTTAGGATTTTAATAATTTTAGGATTTGGGAATTTGAGGATATGGACATTTGGAGATTTGGGGATTTGGAGATTTGAGGTTTTGGGAAGTTAGAATTTCAATAATTTGGAGATTCGCAAATTTGAGGATATGGGAATTTAGGATTTTAATAATTTTAGGATTTGGGAATTTGAGGATATGGACATTTGGAGATTTGAGGTTTTGGGAATTTAGAATTTCAATAATTTGGGGATTGGCAGATTTGAGGACATGGGAATTTTGGATTTTAATGTAATTTGAGGACTTAAAATTATTTGAAGATTTGTAGAAGGTGTAGTAATTGTTCAAATTATTTGAAGGTTTGATAATTTTGAGATTTGCAGATTTGGAAATTTGCGATTTTAATAAATTGTGGATTTAAAAACTTGGAAATTTGTGATTTTAATAAATTGAAGATTTAAGAATTTGGAAATTTGGTGACTAGAAATTTGGATGTTTGGAATTTTAATGATTTGGAAATTTAGTATTTTGGTCATTTGGTAATTTCATAATTTGATAATTTGAGTATTTGGTAATTTGCTTATTTTGGTAATTTGGTAATTTGTTAATTTTCTAATGTGTTAAACTTGAAAATTCAAGATTATGGTAACTTGATAATTACCTAATTTACTAATTTGAGAATGCATATTAGTTATCAAAGCAAACATAAATCATAAAAACGTACCTTAAATGCTCTGCAAAATTGTACATGCCGTTTCCAGTCTTCTTTCTGATGCTTTTTACTGCAATAATAAACATTTCCGCATGCACTGCATTTAAACACCGATTCTCCTCCACAAACTGCACAAGCGGATCGATTTTCCATCGATAAACCTTGTTATCACTGATGCATGCTATTTCTTAACTCTTCTTTGAATTATACATTAGAATGTCATATTACTGTACAAATAGAAAAATAAAAAACACGTATGTCATATATTATATTTTTTTATAACGATCTTGAAGCTTTGGAAGCCGATTTTTTTAAATTCGTTAAATTTGTGTTAAATGTTGTCACATGATTGGCAAGTTGAATCTAGAAACAAGATTGAAAAGTTGAGAATTTATTTATTAATTCTCAATTAGAAATTTAGAAATTTAGAAATTTGGAAACTTGGAAATTTAAAAGTTTCAGAAATAGAAAATTTGGAAGTTTGGAAAATTGGAAAGTTGGAAAACTTGAAAATTCAAACATTTGATCATTTCAAAGTTTTACAATTTGACAAATTAGTGAATTTGGGAATTTTGGAAATTTAGAAATTTCCAAATTTGGAAGTTTGAGAATTGGAATTTTGGATGTTTGGAAATTTAGAAATTAAAATGTTGGGTTATTGGGAAATTGAGAAGTATGAAAATTTAGATACTTGGAAAATTTGAAAATTCAAATATATGATAATTACAAAATTTTGGGTCTTGAGAAATTAGTGAATGTGAGAATTTGGAAAATTTAGAAATTTAGAAATTTACATTTATGAAAAATTATGTATTTGAAACTTCGGAAATTTGGAAACTTGGGAAATTTGAAAATTCAAACACTTGATATTTTACAAATTTAAGAATCTGAGAAATTAGTGAATCTGGAAATGTGGAAAAGAAATTTGTAAATTTAAGAAATTAAGTAATTTGAAAATTTAAAAACTTGAAAATGTATTTTCTAAAAATTAAAAAATGCAGAAACATGAAACTTTAGGGGTTGGGAAATTTCGAAACAGTAAAGTCCAGCGTTGGACTCCGCCCCCGACACTCCCTAGCCTTAGTAAACCTACGTCGCACGCGATCCCCAATATCCAAGAGTGATGTAACAAATCGATTCAACGGAAATATCTTTAGTCACAGGTGTGTCATAATTGTGTCCAAGAACTGGAAGTACTATTTACTAGCATAAGACTACGATAACCCTATCGCGTAAGCTTGTTTCACTATTTTTCCAAGTTTCAACGAATAACTGGAACAGCTATCAACGAACGTTATTTAAATGCCAAACGACAATAATATAAAGAATTATAAAATGTCTTTTAATTTGCAAGAATAATGAACCGTTTTCAGAGACAGATAAACTGTAACTGCACGCGGATGAGCTTAGGAAGAGGTTGCATTCCAAAATAGAACCTATTTATACACTGCTCAACTTATTCACCCCTGTACTCGCTATTGTATGTACGGCATACATGGTGCAAAAATGTACCTTTGGGATACAAAAAGAAAATACAATAGAGAAAGGAAAAGTGAAATCATAGATTAACCGAATGATTTTATTCAATATTGTATATCTAATTAAGTCTGCATGAGACAATTTAAAATTCTTAAATTTTTAAATTCCTACGTGACTAAATTCCTAAAATTTCCTCAAAATCGCAAATTTTCAAAATTTTGAAATTCTCAGTTCCAAATTCTTAGATTGCCAATTGATCAAATTTCCAAATTCTCAAATTTTCAAATTCGCAAATTTGCCAATTCTCAAAATCTCAAATTCCCAAATTCTCAAATTCTCAGATTTCCAATTTCTCAAAATCTCAAATTCTCAAATTCCCAAATTCTCAGATTTCCAATTGATCAAGTTTCCAATATCTCAAATTTTCAAATTCTCAGATTTCCAATTTCTCAAAATCTCAAATTCTCCAAATTTCAAATTTTCAAATTCTCAAACTCGCAAATTCTCATATTCTCAAATTCCCAAATTCTTAGATTTCCAATTGATCAAGTTTCCAATTTCTCAAATTTTCAAATTCTCAGATTTCCAATTTCTCAAATTTCCAAATTCTCAGATTTTCAATTTCTCAAAACCTCAAATTCTCCAAATTTCAAATTTTCAAATTCTCAAAATCTCAAATTCTCCAAATTTCAAATTTTCAAATTCTCAAACTCAAAATCTCAAAATCTCAAAATCTCAAATTCCCATATTCTTAGATTTCCAATTGATCAAGTTTCCAATTTCTCAAATTTTCAAATTCTCAGATTTCCAATTTCTCAAATTTTCAAATTCTCAGATTTCCAATTTCTCAAATTTTCAAATTCTCAGATTTCCAATTTCTCAAAATCTCAAATTCTCCAAATTTCAAATTTTCAAATTCTCAAACTCTCAAAATCTCAAATTCTCAAATTCTCAAATTCTTAGATTACCAATTGATCAAATTTTCAAATTCGCAAATTTGCCAATTCTCAAACATCCAAATTCACAAATTTCCAAATTCCCAAATTTCAAGTCTTCAAATTTCAATTTTCTTCTTTATTTCAGCCCATAGCACTTAAAGCTCTGTCATACTTTATTAATTTTCCTTTAATTTATCATCCCGTGCCATTCTTCTAACATCGATTCAATGTGATTTTTAAATAAAATCGATAGGCAAATAGTTCTACAAACAAAGCTAGGGTAAAAATTATTTGACATCATTATACTATTTGTTTCACTTCACTATAGGTGTTTTACTGGATCAGGTTAGGTTACCATGTTAAAAGTCTAACATCATTGTTCGTTACTGCAAACAATAATGTTTAGATTATCAAACAGTAGAAGATCATAGAACATGAAACATTGCATGTGGAAAAGTTTCACGATACTGAATTTGAAAGGGGATGATCAAATATTCATATTCTTCCTTCGATTTTTACAGTTTATAATGGAAGGTCATTATTATAGAATTTATTTGTCTAAACAGAATGATGCATTTTTTAGACAATGTCAAAAGAAGAAATTTTTAATAATTTCGAGTACAATAAATACAGTATAATAATATTTCAGTAGAACTAGTCAAAATTAAAATAAAAATATCAATGTTCAATTACTCTTCTTGATAGTTAATTTATTATAACTTCGATTTTCATCGATTTTTATCTTGATTTTGATTTTTTGGTAAGAGTGAAGAGTTAAAGGTGCGTTTGAATTGATCGAGCGGGCATTATCTACTTGTCTGACTAGTTGCCTAATGCAAACGCTCCCTTATAGAAGTTTACTGAACTGCAGTAGTCGGTACCAGTATGTTTATCACACTCCGACAGACTTTATTTTCCACGTCACCAAAATTACGCATGTCGACTCATTCATTAGTAATTACGATTCTACGTAACGTGCGTATATAACTTGTTGAATCGCTCGTGATTCGCTGTATTTGTATATTCTACGATTTTAGTAGATGAGTTAATATACTGAGATTAATACTGAATGATATATGTATGTGACGTAGTGTGACGTTGACAGGGCCGTCGCATTTCGGGGGAACATGGGGGAATTTGAGAATCTGGGACTAGGGAAATTTGGGAATTTTAAGAATGCGGGAGTATGGGAATTTTTAAATTTAGAAATTTGGAATTGTGGGAATTTAGGAATTTAGGGATTTGGAACTTTTGGATTTTGGGGATTTGGGACGGGAAATTTGGGTTTTGGAAATTTAGCAATTTGGGGTTTTTGAAATTTGGAAATCGAAAGATTTGGAACTGTAGGAATTTGGGGTTTTTGAAATTTGGGTATTTAGGAATTTGGAACAGTAAGAATTTGGGGTTTTTGAAATTCAGAGAGCTAGGAATTGGGGACTGTGGCAATTTGGGAAATTAGGAATTTGGGGTTTTTGGAATTTGTAAACTTAGAAATTTGAAAATTTAGAAAAGTGATTTGTAGCTCTAGGAATTTTTAAATTTAGAAATTTGAAAATTGTTGGATGTGGAGATTTGTAACTATAAGAATATGAGAATTCCCAAATTAAAAAATTTTCAAAGTGACCATCGTAGCAATCTCAGACTTCAAGTATTTGGGACTTCAGAAAGTTACTTCAAAAATTTAAATATTGAAGAACTGAATAACTAAGTTAACGCAATTTTATTGTATACAACAAAACGATTATTTCTCAACGTCTCTGCATGTCGATAAGTCTGAAAGTGCATTTGATTTTTACTGAATGGTAACCGGTCACGTGACCGACGTTTGTGGTAAAGCATATCGCATGAATCGTATTTATAAACAGCGATTACGCTGTTCATTAGTAATAGATATAAAAAAAGAAAATCTTTCACTAATGAGGCAAGTGTTGATAACGCAGTAATGCACTAATTATTTAATCTCGAAAGCAGTCGAATTTAATGAATAAAAATGGTACTGATACTAAATTCAAAAATTTATTCACCACAAATTAAATCTAGTTTTCTTCTGATAAAAGTCTTCGTAAGTAATTAATTTATAAGTAATTAATTAGTGATAGCTAATTTATTAGTAGTATACATATAGTACACATACTTTATTGTTGGATGTATATTGAATATACTGTTGTATAACACAGTATACAACATTTATGTATACAATTGTATATTTATATTGTATAAACAATTTTTATATTGTAAAAATTGTATAGTATATACAATATAAATGAAAGTTGTATAGTATTGCAGAACATAAATAAAAAAAGATGACTTTAAATTAGGAAATGATATTCGACGTTATTTAAGAATTTCGTTAAAGCAGTAACAATATATTGATAATAAAATAAATATTAATTAGCTAAAGAATTAAAAAAAAATTTCTATTCATTTTTCCTCTTTTCTCTGGTTCATATCAGGGTCCCTAGACCCCTCCTCCCCCCTGCATGCATCATTGCTGTATATATGGAATTTGTAAAACATATAACAACTACAAATCATTGATAATAAAGTGAATATTAAATAAGTCAAGATTTTCTTTGAATTTTCTACTATTTTTTCCTTTTCTCTTATAAATACCTAAGACCCTAGGCCCCCTCTGGATACACCACTGCTCATAGAATTCAAAAGACACACAGAATCACCGTAACTCTTAACATCACATAACCAGAATTTTCAACGAACATTTTGAAGTAGACCACAGAAAAAAAAGTTAAACGTACATATCTGTACCGTTCTCCTAAAATGGAGAAGCTTTCTCTTCAAGCGCTAAATGCTCGTAACGGGAAGCCAAATCTCGATCTCGTAAAGTATGTACCAAGATCGTCACGTACTTTTGAACCAGCACAGAAATTCGTTGAATAATCGCGTGATTCATGCAATTAATATCTGCATCGTTAACCTCGATGTTTAGATCATCCGCGTACGTACGTTCTCTCGGTTTTTCGCTCCCACCATTGTCACGAAGAATATCTGTGACGAGGAGGAACGGTTTGCTTCAGTCGCTTGCCAGAACCGCACGGAACCAGTAGTCCACGAACGCGGGATACGACCATCATCGCTGTACCACATACAAGGTAAGAGCCACACCCGAAGACACGGTTCTTTACCGATCAATACGATCTTCGACCTTCCGGCGTAATAGAATTAACCTAACTCTTGCATCTAAACGTCGTGCATCGAAACGTGTCGACTCCTCTAACATCGTAGTGATAAAAAAAAATACCTCCGTTTGCGGCTTTGTCGGCGTAAAAATCGCTACCGATCGCAAGGTGACGGATCTAAGGTTTCTAAGGTCGTGAAATTCGATTCGACGTTTGACCGCAAAAGTGTCTCCGTTAACCGGAATGATCGAGAACGTATTTTCAGATTGATGACTTTAGACGGAACATCACCGGTTTATAAATATCGTTAATCTCTGGTTTCGCTCGATCGTCATCGCTACTTTCCGAACAGTTTGTGTACGACGGTCACGACGCGTTCGGTGTTGCGGATTCTTGACTGCGCAACTACGTAATCATCCGGCAATTGCGTATGATTCATAACGTTCCGCGAACCATCTTTCCGAGTAACATAACCTAGTCAGAAGGCTATCTAAACAATTTTTTCTGAATGTACGTTTCTAAAAACTGGGGTGTTTATGTAAACGGTGTGGCATTTTGATTGGTGTTTGGGATACAGGTATATTGTGATCTGGGAATAGGTTATAGAAATTTGGGGATCTGAGCTAACCTAACCTAATTCGACTGGAGCCAATGTAAATAAGTTTTGATGAATGTCTATTTAGAAGTGGGGTATTAATGTAAGCGGTGTAGCATTATTGATGTTAGGGAGGTAGGGATATAGTGGTCTAGGAATATAGGGATTTGGGAATATAGAGATCTGGAGATGTAGAGATGTGGAGATGTAGGAATTTGGAGATGTAGAGATTTGGGGATGTAGGGATTTGGGAATATAGGAATTTGGAGATGTAGGGATCTGGAGATATAGGGATTTGGGGATGTAGGGATTTGGGGATGTAGAAATTTGGGGATATAGGAATTTGAGAATGTAGAGATCTAGAAATATAGGTATATAGGTATCTCAAAATCTAGAGATCCAGAAATCTACGACTCTAGAAATGAGACCTAGAAATCTTAAAATCTAGATACACAATAATATCAAAATTTATAAATACAAAAGTTTAGAGATCTAGGAATCCAGGTACAGAGATATCTCTAATAAATCTTAGATCATAGATATCTCAAACAAAGCTCAGATCATAGATATCTCTAATAAACATAGAAATTTGAAAATGTACAAATCTAGGGATATAGAAATGTAAACACTTTCAATTGATATATCTCAACATAACATGCATACTCATGTTCGACTTTGATAGTATAGATTTCTGCTAAATAATAAAGGATTATTTATATTAACAGATCACAACGGATTAATCGATGACACATTGACTTGGTAACAGATGATCGATTGGTAGTTTTACGTATTAATTCAGGGGCATAAAAACAGTGCAGACTTTTGTGAGAAAGAGATAGAAGGAGCTCGTAAATCAACAATTTGGATGCGGCGCGATTTTCATGACGCCGCGACGACGTGGCGCTCAGGATCGAACGCAGTGGTTCTCAATCTAAAAGAATCTCAAAATGTTTTATGAAAGTTTACTGTCCTTGTAATATACTTTCACTTGACGATTTTTACCGGTTAATAAATTCTTGATAGAATTTAGCAAGGTTATTTACCTTGTTATATTTGTGGCAAGGTTACGTTGCTATAAAGAATGGAGATAATTGGCACAGTTTTTACATTTTTTCCTTATACTGTTAATATATTTATCGATGACATTGATATATACTTTCTACATACATCTGTTTTCTGTTCTGCACTTCAACAATCCTGATTAAAACATGGCTAAATAGTTTACTGTTTAGTCATATTTACTTTTTTGTGTTTACTTATTTATTTAGGTCTCTATCATTAGGGGACTAATATCTTTTGTATAAAAGTAGTAGCTTTAATTTTCTAAAACTCATTAGTATATTGTAACATTATTTTCTGAAATACAATATTAGTATATTGTAATAAATTCATTAATACGTTACATGTATGTATTCCTCTATGTGACATACATGTTATGCAGAATTTGAGAACTCATGAGTTCCATAGGAGACCTTGCCGGTCATTTCAAGGTTAAAAATTCGTTCCGATATATGTACAGAATATAAAATTCTACATACTCAGCCCTGAACCTTAACTTGATGCGTCAGCTCCTACGTATTGATCTGTTTTGATTCCATTAATAATTTTGTCAATCGATTATGGCCTGTCGATGTTACAGACATCGAATTCGATCCTTTTCTACTTATCATACGTTTCTTCTTTTCTTAAATACTTTTGTTACTAACAATCAATTATATTGGAAAATTGTAATAAATTTACAAATATGTCCTCATTTCATGTGAATTTCTTATTTGCAGTTAATTGCGACAATGTCGGCCAGGCAATACTACCACGTGCAGGTAATTAAAATTCTTTCTCATTGCATTATACTGTAGTCTATCTAAAATGGTGTAGCTAGAAAATTTCAAATGCTTTTAAATTTATAAATCAATTACTTCCAAATATTTATATCTATTTACAAATTTGAAACGTATTACTAAACGTATACCATTTTCTAGTTTTAAGTAGATAATACCAATCGAACTTAAACCGAGTGAAATCTACCTTGAGCATACATGTTACGAAATACATAATTCCTGTTGCAAGGTTAACTTGCGGTAACATTTAAAAATGCAGTTCTGCCTGGAATATCTCGAACTTCGACCGCAAAGAGTTAATTAAAGATTCGATGATTTCAGTGCACCCCAACGGTGTACCCTGCCGATCCTTTCAATCCTGAAGAAGATGCTGCTCTCCTTCGAACCGCCATGAAGGGTTTCGGTACCGACGAACAAACCATCATCGACGTCCTCGCCCATCGCGGTATTGTGCAGCGTATCGAAATTGCCGACAAATTCAAAACAATGTACGGAAAAGATCTGATATCCGAATTGAAATCGGAACTCGGTGGTAACTTCGAAAAGGCTATCTTAGCGTTAATGACACCGCTGCCGGAGTATTACGCTAAAGAACTCCATAATGCAATTTCCGGTATGGGCACGGACGAAGGAGCTCTCATCGAGGTGCTAGCATCGCTCAGCAATTATGGCATCAAGACCATATCTGCCGTTTACAAGGAACGTAAGTGAACTCGCACAGTGACGCATCTTCTAGCAATTACGTTACAATGCATGATTGTCTGTGGAGAAAGCGAAACGAGGCGTGATTTTTAATTGAAATTGTGAAACGTTTGCAGTGTACGGAAATGAACTGGAGGATGACTTGAAAAGCGACACGTCCGGCCATTTTAAGAGGCTCTTGGTTTCTCTCTCTTGCGTAAGTGACTTTTTTATCGTTTTCTGTGTCAGTGGTTCTCAAACGATATTAAAACTAAGATTTAAAAATTTCAGTTTAGTAGCAAATAGAGTGTCTTGTACACAGGAATTTAGGATACGCAGCTACTTATTATTATATTTTTTTTAATTGCTGTTCCACTCTTTTGAACTTTTCTTGAAGTATTATTTATTATAACATTTTCAATATATTCTTACAGGCTAACAGGGATGAGAGCCCCGATGTTGACGAAGAAGCTGCAATCGAAGACGCTAAAAGGTTGCAAGAGGCTGGCGAAGGTCAATGGGGAACGGATGAAAGCACATTCAACGCAATCCTCATAACCAAAAGTTATCCTCAATTGCGAAAGATTTTCGAGGAATACGAACGTCTTGCTGGAGTTAGTTTAGAAGAAACTATTAAAAGCGAATTTTCAGGAGCAATTGAAGATGGTTACCTCGCAGTCGGTAAGTGTAATGCCCAGTGTCCACATACACGGGCAATATGGGTGATAACGTGTGATGCCATTTCTGTCGTCACGATCAAAATAATTTAGTAAAAATTAAATTAGTAAAATTATAAAAATGATGTAGTAAAAATACATATTATATAGACCACTTAGACTACTATCTCTACTAAATTATTTTTATTGTATAATATATAAAAATATATAATACAATAAAAAGTAGAGAAAGTAGTTTAAGTATAGAATACATTTTTAATATGAGATATTTGAAGTATACATTTTGTGTGTGTCGTTTATGTATACATATATCAATTTAGATATGATGTAATATGAACGGAATGGTGAACGTGACTTTAACTTATGATTCCTTGTTTGTTTCAGTGAAATGTGCTCGAAATAAGACAGCGTATTTCGCTGAAAGATTATACAAAGCTATGCGTGGCCTTGGTACCGACGATTCCACGCTGATACGTATAATTGTAACACGATCAGAAATAGATTTGGGTGATATTAAGGAAACTTATCAAATTATGTACGGACAGTCGCTCGCAGGAGATATTGACGTAAGTTATATAATAAATATATTTATAACGCTATCCGTTAGAATGTTCCTATGATATGCAAATGTGAGGATTTGAGTATTTGAAAATTTGAGGATTGAGGCTTTCAAAATTTAGTGATGTAGAGATTTGAGAATTTGGGAATTTAACTGTTTGGAGATTTGAAAGTTAAAAATTTAAGGATTCCAAAATTTAGAGATTTGAAGATTTGGAAAATTTAGTGATTTAGAGATTTGGAAATTTGAGGATTTGAAAATTTAGTGATTTGGAGATTTAGCACTTAGGAATTTGTGAATGAATGAATAATGAAAATTTAAGGATTGGATAACTCAAAGATTTGAAAATTTGAATATTTTGAGATCTGTTAACTGTACGTCATACGTAAGAAATTGTGTGACACGTTCACAGGAACATTCATACAAAAATTGATGTTCGTGAAAAGCGATTATACACGCACATACGCAAAACAATTCTTCATACCTGACGATGTATTTTTTTTCTAAACGTCTGCTCCCTATAATTTTCCATAAATTTCAGGACGACTGTTCAGGAGACTACAAGAGACTCTTGCTTGCCGTACTTGGATGAATACGTTTAACGTTCAGCGATTTCCTTTGTTTCAAATTGTACTTTAATATCAGAAATTATAGTTCCTTGCGATATTTTTCGAAGCTTCAGACGCTTAAATTTAACTTTGTTTTGTTAACCGTATTCGTACTCAGCGAAGAACACGGTATCGCGTGTTTCCTCTACAAATTTTCGCGTGAATTATTTTCCGTTTACGTCAATAATAAACCACACGATTTCCAACTAAATTGTATTAACGCTTATTATATTTTATTAAAAAGAAAATCACAATTGAAAAAATTACTGCGATGATTCACATAACCGGTCAACTAATTTTACTAATTTTAAAACGCTTCTGTGTAATAATGCATGCTTATCGCGTTCTCCGATGTATGTACAGATACGAACATTGATAAATATTTTACGTTCAACGATTAACATCGCTTTAATTTATTCCGAATTCTGTTTGCATTTACAGAGTGACTGCGGCGAAGATTTTAAGAGGCTTTTGATTGCACTTTTGAGTTAAACAAATCTATGGAAGGGAATATGCGTTCGCATTAATTCTGTTTCTACAACATTGGTCATCTGTTTCTAACATCAGTTTAGTTTAATTAATTCTCTTCTTACACAGAAGATGGCGCTCGAGGCTGCAACCTCGTTACGCCCATTCTAACAAGTGTTATAACTGTAACGCGTCTTTTTCTTTCCGACTTTTCTGCACGTTCGATTGGAAATTGTTTGCCGTTTGTCGTTTGTCCGTGTAAATTTCAGTAAAACGGGATACCTGAATTTTCTCTTTACAGAGCGATTGCGACGCGGAGTGGAAAAAGCTTTTGATCGCGATGCTGAATTAGGAACACGTTTTAATAGCGTTTCATTGAATCTCTAAATGATAGTTCGAAAAAATGCGAGTACAGGACGAGGAAATAAATCAGAATTCCAGCTGCTAGACACCGAGGAACCATTATGTTTTCAGCGCTGAACTTTGCGGATAACGTTTGTGTTACGATAACGTTAATACGAAGGAAAACATAGTCGGCAAAAATACAAGTTGAATAAACAGTATACTCCGTTCGGGTTAACTCAGTGGTTCTCAAACTGTGCGTTTTGGTGCCCTAGGGGCACTAGCGGAGTTAGGTTATCTGGGTTCAGTTAGGTTAGATGGTACTATTGTAGCAGTGCTAACTAGTTTTAGCAGTGACAACTCTTTATTTGGGGGTTTAGAAATTTTGGTATTCTAAAGTTTATTAATTTTCGTGATTACCAATTTTAAAAATGTGGAATTTTGAAACTGGTATTTGCAAGTTCAGAAATTTAGAGAAAGTGAAATTTGGAAATTTGGAAATTCAGAAATATAGAATTTTGGGAATTTAGATATTTGAGAATTTGAAAATATAGAGAATTGAAGATTTTAATATTTGAAAGTTTAAAAATTTGCGAACTGAGAATTTGAAAACTGTGTCAAAGAAAAATTATGATACACCTAAAACGTTATGAATTGAAACGTTTGAGAACCACGGAATAAACTTCTTCCTCTTAAATGTAATCACTTCTGTTTTTTATGAAATATAGCACATATAATATTTTGTAACATTTTTTTTCAATTTTTTCTGTTTGTTTTCAACGCGATCGATACGAAACATTCCACATTATATTATTTATTGACTGTTGTTATTTTTGCGATTCGTAATGAATAAATTTAAGATAAGAAGTATTGTACACCGTTTTACGTTGCTAGTCTAAAATAAATGTTAATATAAAATAAAGATGAAAGCTGCGGATCGAGATATAAGTTGGGAGAAAGTTTAGTTTTCCTTGAAAAAAATGATGAAAGGGGAGTCCTCTACCAATCATCGTGAAATTAACGTTAATAAGGGAAGTACCGAATCCATTTAATATGTAAAATAGACTTAAAAGATAGTTTATTGTATAGTGATTAATTTAAAAAACTGAGAGGGTTTTAAAAGCCTTACGCAAATATATACATATTTTAAAATATTTATTTTTCTTCACTACATTTAGCTTAGTATATAATATACTCTAAATAAAAAAATTAACTATAAATAAACTTAATAAAAGACTTCACAGCGAAACTTCGGAAAACCGTCATGCTTCATTATCGACCAAATCTTGCAAATAAGCTCTTTTTCGCAAAAGAAGATATCTGTCAGAATGGTTTTTGTCGACTCGAAAGAAAATTTGTTGCTATTCTGATGTCATTCCCTACATCATCGACGAGAAACAGTATAGTGTGCGAATTGTTCTGAATACATAATCCGCATATTGGGACCTACGGAATATACTGCAAACAGCATAAAATCAATATTAATAAATATATAATGAATATATTGCATATTAATCAAAAAAATCAGTATTAATTGAATTTTACGAAAATTGAACAAGTGGCGCCATCTCTCCGGCGAACAGGGTGAACTACACACTTTTGAAACTGTAGTTTAATTAGTTCTTATTTTCTACCGCTAGATGGCAGCACCTAAAACAAGTGGCGCCATCTCTCCGGCGAACAGGGTGAACTACGCACTTTTGAAACAGCAGTTTAATTAGTTCTCATCTTCTACCGCTAGATGGCGGCACATAAGACCGAAACCCATAGGATAATTAGGATTAGCCTAAGTATGGTTAAAAATTGATAACAGTTTGGTAAAATGAAAACAATTCAAAGTTATTCGGTTGGATCCGATGTAATTCCAATCATATTATAGTCAATTAAGCTAATAAAATCATCTATATTGATAGGATTGAACCGAAAACGACACACGTCGCGCCATCTAGCGGCAGAGTGGCGGAACTAACGAAACTACAGTTTCAAAAGCGTGTAGTTCACCCTGTTGGCCGGAGAGATGGCGCCACTTGTACCATTTTCGATCGAATTCAATTATTATTGATTTTTCGGGTTATCAGGCGAAAATCCGAGTTAAATTTCTTGAAGAATCAACGTTAATTAGTTGTAGACTGTTTTAAGAGTGATAACAAGTCCATAAACTTAATATTTCTAATTGTGCGATATTTCAATTTCAGTTCCATTAGTTCCTACTTTTCACCGCTAGATGGCTAAGCTTTTTACAGTCCACAAATCGCAATTTTTTAAATTTTCGAAATTAATAACTTCAGCCCACTGAAAAGACACTTTTCTGACTTTGTCGAACACGTAGAATAAATTAGGATCGTCAACTAAACGCTAAAATTCTTTATTTTGTAAAAAAACGCTATTTTTTAATTGTGTAGTTTCACATTTGACCGCTAGATGTCGCTGCCTGTACCATTTATATACAGAGCGCGCGAAAATAAACGATTTTAAATATATATTGTAATGAACCTTCCAAAAGACATTTAACTATATAAATTAATAACTGTATAATATCCCACTCTCTTTTATATTATTTTTACATAATTAGTCATCGCAGTACTGCAGTTTTGAATATAAATTGTAATGCGAAATTGAATTATAAATTGTGCGTCATTTTGCAAGCGTCCGAAAAAGAGTTGCAAGATTCAATCAATCAAATTACTTGCATTGCATCGATAACATTCCCGCTTATCACTGCGTAAATTATCGCGATGGAACCAGAAGATTAATAACTCGTATCAGCGGTATTGATAATTACATTTATTGCATTGTTACCTTCATTCACGACTCGTTAATTTTGCAAATAAATTTTCAAAAACCTATCGCAAATAAATTTGCTGTTACGAATTTTAACTAACGAATTTCATACGAAGATCCAAATTTTAAACCAATACGGCTTGAGCAATATCTGCGATATAAAAAGATATATGTAAACGATTTGATAATACATTATTACATAAGAACTCATACAGGGTGATTCACCTAAGTGTACCATTTGCATTATTCATTAATTAATAACTAATAAACAATTCATTATATTACAAAATGGTTCAAACAAAAGTTGTACAGTATCAATAGAAGTATGTACTGAAATAATTAATCTAGTACTATTTTGTTTTTCTCTCGAAATATAGGGGTCACCATGAGTTTTTTAACAATAACAAGTAAAATATAATTACGTGTTTAAGAAGAGTATTTAGTAACGAATAAAAAAGTATTAAGCACTATAGGTTCTAAAATGAGTAATTAACGAGATATCGTTCCGTGACTCCTTCAGATCCAAAGTCGTCATAAAACACATTGCACCGAAAAGCTGCAAAATTATTCGAATACAAATGTAAACGAAATTTAGAGATGCAAGAGGTAATAAGGATCATATACCGAATACCTTTTATGTAACAAACGGTTTGCCATTCATGTGGCACACTTAAGCGAATCGCACCGGACATATACGTCGAAATGTAATACCTCGCAATATCAATGACCCGGTTAACGTTCCATTTTCATCGATCGTTGACTTTCGATAAACGTCCGATTCAATATTCAAGTAACCTATAATACTCCTGCAAATATTTCATCGTCACTGCGTTCCACAAACACTGAGACTCTTCGACTGTGGGAACAAGAGACGCCATAAGATTTTCGTACGCCTCCAGCGGACACGACTCCTGGTTGTTCGGCATTTTTAACGGTTTCAACTCCTCTGTGATACCGGTCCAGTAATACATCTGTTAATCAATATTATAACGCTATTATGGTTCGGTTAAGTTAGGTACACTATGCGTCGTTACTTTGCAAATAATATGTGTGCTTTTTCTTAAAGTAAACGAACTACATATATCAGAACTGTAATTATTTATGTACTGTTTCTTTTTGCTATAGTACATCATTTACAGTACTGTTTAGGTTAAAATGTACGATATTATATACTGCGGTTGTTAATCTTATAGACATAAGAAAATTAGATGTAAATGATCTTCACAAGAAATATCAGAAACTATATTTACGTGCTACATATCTACTAAATATCATTGACGTACTACAACTGTCTCTAACATATGCTGTGTTATAAACAAAATCAAAATATCACAGTATTGTTAACCCTATTTAAAAATATGATAAATATTAGCTGAAAATGATGTTCAAAAGTGATGTAGTATACTGAACGTTCCACTAAAAAAAGAATTTTCTACACATAACCTATAATTTTACAACAAATGTCCCTAGATTCAAAACCTCCTTTATACCTTCAACATGTAATGTACAGCGTGAGATTCACAGAAGATATGTTTCTTTAGAGAGCGAGAATGTATTATATGATATGTTGAACAGCAATTATGCTTGAAAACGTACTTGTATATAGCGTTTCCCGTATACGGTCTTCCATGTTTCGACTATAAATGCGGACCCGTAAGGCGGTATCGCTGCTTCGGTGAAACCGTTTACTTTGGCAAAACTGGCGACATTAACATCGTGTCCGCTGTACAGATAAATCTTCCTCCGTGACCCAGCCGTGGACGATTTGTCGCGAATATTTTGTAAGAATCGCTGCACGATCGCGCCGCCATTTAAGCGTTTTAGTTTAGTCGTGTACGATTGAGCCTCGTAATCTAGGGTCACTATTTGTTCCAGGGCTTTTACAATTTTTTCCGTGGCCCAGTTAGGTAGAGGTATGTTCATGCTGCGCTAATTGTCAGAAGGTCGCTTTTTAATTATTTTTGTTATTGGATTTTTTGATAGTGAGATCTTGTTGTTTTTCTGGGTCTTGGAACCTTGGGACTTGGAATTTTAAGACTCTGAAACTTTGAAACTTAAAATTGAACTTTATAATGAATTATACCTGTGATAGTAGAATTTGGTAAAGTCTGGCTGCTAATAGCAACCTATCATTCGCAGTTACGCCAGTTTCTTGAATAAGATATTGGAAAAGGTCACTATATTTCTCTAGTTCTTTCTTAATTTCATCCGAAGTTTTTACCCTTAACCATTCGAATATGTATCTAAAATAGCAGAACAAAATTTTTGTTAAATTATAATTTTCCAAATAGAATTTATTATAAATACTAATTTCTAAATAAACTTGTGACCGAATACAAATTTCCAAATAAAACTGCATTTAAGTACAAATCTTCGGACAAAAATAATCTTGATAATAATCGAGATGTTAATCGTCAGATAAAGTTCAGTTCAAATGCAAACCGAAGAAAATTTCTGTAGAATATTAATTTTGAAAAAAAAAAAACACGTACATAGGGCAAGCCTGGGGGAACAATACGGTGTCCAAAAGCAGCGGTAAATACAAGGTGGGTATCGGTGACCAAGACATTTGGTCCCAAGACGCGTCCGTTGTAGGAGGATATAGCCCGTTCAGAACCAGCTGTAGGGACATTTTTGTGCGATCGAAATCTGTGCTGATGGCGTAAACCTCGTCGTACCCAGCTTTACCCAAAAATTTATCATATCGTTGTCTCAACATCTTTCCGAGACGATACGCCCTCATTTTTCCTACCTGCAAACCAAACTAACATTAATTTCCGCCATCTTAACTGTTTTTTAGTATTTCGAATATATAGTCTCATATCTGAAAATGCTTAAAACCTCGGGAAATAATTTGACGATTATTAATAAAAAAATAAATAAATGTATAGGTAATCATTTAACGAAGATATGTGGACTGAAATTGCAATAAATAAGAACGATTTTTCTAATCTTTAAGTTATTTTAAGGTAAATTACTTGTAGGGTGAAAGCTGTGTGTAGAATGAATATATTAATTGTAAGTTAATATTACAGAACTAATATTGGAAAAATCAGAAAGTTCTTTTGTTCTTGTAAGACATTTATTCAATTTACCAACGCTATCTCTTCAACAAATACACCGGAGACCTTGAAGCATACACTTTCAAATATTTTATTCTGAATATTATTCTGAAATATCTTTCTATAATTAATGATTCTGTGTATACTTACATCGGTTAATTGTCCGTATCCAAGCTTCTCGTAAGTGGGATTGGGAGGTAAATTGGGATATATTTCTCTTTTGCTTGGTGTTCGATCTCCATGTCTGAATAGCTGCGAATCAGTACATAGTTACATGTATAATTATGAGTAAAGAAGTATTATAGTCTTCAGTTAGGTTAGGCTAGGTTACTGTGGGTTCTGGGATCGTTATGTATCTTTAGGTATCGTTTGGTGATATATATAATATGTTATATACATGTACAATATTATATCCTGTGGATCCATACATTATTATGTATCATTTCGTGATATATTACTATTATTATATGTTATATATGTTACCATATACTACATGAATTATCGTATGTTATACAATATATCATGACATACTACATACATTATCATGTATAATATGTTATCAGATACATGTGCATATATTAAACTGACATTATCATATGTTATATACATAATCATATATTACACATACAGTATCATACATTATATGAATTATTTACAGTATAGCAGAACATAACATATTGCATACAACATATGTATATACATATTGTACGTGTATTGTAAACCTGACATACTGTATATTCATATGTATATATGTAGAATATGTATATGTATATTATATATATTAACATAACATTACTATCGTATAAATAGTTTTATTATTTCCGTCACATATTAAGTACAAAAGACTGCGATCATTATAACTGCGGAGAACGTTATCAACCAGGTATTATCATAATCAATCAGTTTGAAAATACCCACCATAAAATGGTTAAAAATAATCCGCGTATTATAATTATACGTCAGATACTGTTATCGATTGCGATAACGATATTTAGAGACAAAGAATAATTTTGAGCAAATTCCAACTAACGAAATATTTTCTTTGGAATACTGTCAATTTAAATATATGGGCGGTACCAGTGCTGAATTAACACCTTTAGAATTCCTGAACACTTATAATATTTGGAAGAACTTTGGAAATGTGGAAATTTGAAAATTTGAGAATTTGAAAGTTGGCGAATTTAGGTTTTTTTTAGGAACTTGGTTATTAACGAATTTAAGTGTTTGGTAATTTGGGGAATTTGGGGAATTTCAAACTTTGGAATTTAGGAAGTTGGAAATTTGAGAATTTAGCAATTTAGGGATTCGGAAATTTGAGAATTGGGGATTTAGAGATATGGAAGTGTGGAAATTTGGGAATTTAAAGATTCGGAAATTTGAGAATTGGGGATTTAGAGATTTGGAAGTGGTAGAATTTGGGAAATTAGAGATTCGAAAATTTGAGAATTGAGGATTTAGAGATTTGGATGTTGTAGAATTTGGGAAATTAGAAATTCGGAAATTGTAGAATTGGGGATTTAAAAATTTGGAATTTAGGAATTAGAAAATTTAATAATTCGGGATTTGAAAATTTAGAAATATGAGAAAGTAAGAAGTTGAAAATGTTTAACTTTGATAAAATAAATATTTAGAACTTCACACACGCGCATTCCTTCCAACAAAATATTAAATTCCTAAAAACCCTCAAAATACTCACAACTTGCACTAATTCCAACGAATCTGCCGCACTGACAAATTGCATACAAAGAAACAGCGACAAAAATATTTGTAAAAACACTTTTGCATACATTTTTATTAATTTAATTAATTTACTATAGCTATTTAATATTAGATTAATCACTAAAACTAAACACAAAATAAAAAACGAAGAAAAATGTGGGTACTGTTTAATAGTCGATCGCACGAATGTAACTACCTGCGTACAAGAAAAAGAATAACATTTATAACTCATTACGATAAACGATCGATTTCCGAGTAATCGGAAGGAGTGATAAGTTGAAGGCTGAAAATTGATCACGGCATACCTGCTTCGTTTATCTGACCGATGATATTTCACTATTTATAACGGTCGAATTTCTGATTGCATCTAGAGAAGTTGGTATCGGTAAAATGACAAGATCAGATAATCGATTCGATGTCGAAACAGGTGAATCCAGTTACGAATTATTTAATTAGAAGCGTAATCGTGATTATCGAGTAGTTTGTTAATGGAAAATACATGGTCAAATATCGGTAGTGATAATAACGGCAGTGGTAACAATGATGATAGTGGTGTAATAGTAGCAGTTGTAATAGCCACTGTGTATATATACACGCATGGTCCGAAGGGGCGATAGCCTCGGGCGCCACTTTGAGACGGCACTGCATTAATCGTAACATCTTATTGGCGGAATTTCTCGGATTATTTGTATATAAATATTGTAATGGTGTTTTGTACATTCGATGTGAAATTTACGTGTTTTGAATTCAGGTTTGATGTATATTTTTAGAGACGATTGAGAGGTGTTAGTGTTTTATGGAAATTGAGAGATGTTTGCTTTTAAGTTAGTTTGAGGAGATTATGACAATTTTAGAATAAAATTGAGAGATTTTTACTTTGAATATTAATTTAATGATTTTTTATATTTAATTTTCCCTAGAGAATAATGAAAAGAAAGTAATAAAAAGATCACAAAAAAATGGTTTCACCATATGTTATATTTCTAAATCAGCCTTTATTTATAATGCAATGATAACAAGATCACAAAAAAATGGTTTCACCATAATATCACATTTCTAAATCAGCCTTTATTCATGATGGTATCTGATAGTAACAATAGTACTATCATCAGTAATAACAACAGTATCTAATAAATCCCGCCAATTTGTGATAATCAAATGCTATCTATCACTGTTATTCCTACTTAACCCAGTGCATTTAAATCGGAAACATACATATTTACGTATTTACATACGTAAATACACTTTACGTTTCATGTTTACGGTCTCGCATTATTTGACGTGTTTCGTTGATATGATCGATTATTGAATTACCATGTATGTATCGATTATTGAATTACCACGTGGTTATCGCGCATGATAAATTGCTGCAAATACTTATCACGATCAATTATAGCGAGTGATAACGGTTACTTATGTTTCTGACTAAACCTATAGGGTCACGTGTGTGCACAACTTTGTTCTGATAATAATCGTCAACTTTTAGAAATTTGGAGATTTATGAGTTGTATTTCTCACGAATTATTTAGGAGATATAGAAATTTGGGGATTTAGGAGATTAAATATTTAGAAATTTGGGAGATTGGAAATTGGGTCATTTGGAAATTTGGGAGATTGCAAATTTGAATATTTAGAAATTTGCAAATTTGTGACTTTGGAGATATAGGAATTTGGGGTTTTAGGAGATGAAATATTTAGAAATTTGAAAATTTTTGGATTTGGAGATTTAGAAATTTGGGAGATTGGAAATTGGGTCATTTGGAAATTTGGGAGATTGCAAATTTGAATATTTAGAAATTTGCACATTTGTGACTTTGGGGATATAGGAATTTGGGGTTTTAGGAGATGAAATATTTAGAAATTTGAAAATTTTTGGATTTGGAGATTTAGAAATTTGGGAGATTGGAAATTGGGTCATTTGGAAATTTGGGAGATTGCAAATTTGAATATTTAGAAATTTGCAAATTTGTGACTTTGGAGATATAGGAATTTGGGGATTTAGAAGCTGTAATATTTAGAAATTTGGAAATTTTTGAATTTGGATATTTAGAAATTTGGGAGATTGGAAATTAGGAATATTTAGAAATTTGGAAATTTTTGAATTTGAAGATATGGTAATATGGAGATTTAGAAGTGGATCACTTAGAAATTTGTGCGATTGGAAACTGAATTATGTAGAAACTTGAGAGACTGAAAATTTGTCCATTTAGAAATTTAAGAATTTTGAAATTCGTACAACAAAAAATTTGAAACTCTAGAAATTCCAAGATTCAGAAATATGTAAACTTAGATCTAGAAACGTTTCAGCAACGTTGAAATGTTGAAATCTACAAACTCACTTTAAAATAAACAAAGAGTGAAATTTTGTTTCTTTGTTTTCGATAGCAGTGTCATACGTCGATTTGATGGATAACCTGATAAATTAGGAAATATGTTTAAACGCAGAAGATAAAAATTATTTGTTCATTTGTGAGGACAGTAAAAAACATCAAAATGACTGGTTCACTGAAAACTGGGATATTGTCACATTCCCCCACTGTAACACCAATCTTTATGGGACCTCAACCCCCAACGAAATCAGATAGCGTCGTGCTTGATGGCATACGTATGACTTATTTTCAAAGATATAGAAACGAAATATTGTCAAAATTCTCTGTAAGTCTATTCTTTCAATTTTAATTTTAAATTTAAATTTAATTTTAAATAACTACATCGTTTTATAAATTTGTATTTATTTCGTATTTGCATGATTCAATTTATGGTTTTATTATTTTACAAAGATTTTTCTTTGAAATGAAAATTGAATACAAATTTGAAATTTATGTTTATTACCAGTTCGAATTTTTGAGAAATTTAATTTTGAAAAAGAAACGCAAATTTTCAAGTGTAATTATAATTATTGATTTTCAAGAATATATTTAGCTTATATAGTAACAGTTATTTGTTTATATTTTTCGGTAGGTGTTAAATGGTATTTTCCTTGTTCTCTGTTTTACGTGACTTGTTTGTTTCTGTACAAGATGCCACGATACCAATGGGGGTTGCAAGAAATACCATACAGTCCCGTATCTAACCTCATCGTAACAGCTAGACGACGAAAGATTGATCGTGAATTAGCTTTACCTTATAACGACATTTCGAGCATCGACGTAATGCGCATGAAAGAAGTCGACGATTTGTATAAAGTAATCAAATTACAAATAGATTTGTTATTTGTAGAAGTTAACGCTGAAACTATTACACCGGTCAAATAACCGGTTCACAAGTTACTTATTTTAAATTATGAAATTTGTTGAGATATTTTTCTTGAAGTCTCTGTTGACTAACATCGAAATAAGACGTTGATGTGTATATTCAATCCTGTAGGGTGAGAACAAAAAGAATTTTTTGTACCTTAACCCTTAACGGAGGCACTGGGTATGAAACGACCCCTGCCAATTTAATTTCAATTTTAGCCACTTCATATCCTGAAGATCGGAATAAATTTTTTTGAAACCCCAGTATTTTTACTATTTTTTGCCTGAAACTGTTATATTTCAAGAGTGTTCAAATTTTCTTTTTTCTTTTCTTATTTATCGTTTCAAAAATATAGTTTGTCGTCCATTTGAAACACCCTTAAATTTCCTATTTTAAATTACAAAAATTAAAAAGCATTTTCCAAAATTGTAACTTGCGCCGGGACACAGAATCATCCCTTATTTTTTCACGAAAATTTTTATTCAAAAATATTTCTTCAAACGTAAATCTTATACTAGTTATAAAATTATTTTATAATACCAGTATCATAATAGATTCTATAGTAATGCATTCTTGCAGGGAATACAACTTCATCGAAGCCAATACAAAGATCGAACAGGAACTTTCCATCCCTTAACGTACTTTAAGTCGAGCGATTACGAATATCAATGTTCACCGGGAATGACCACGTCGTACATCGGCAAATATCCTGAAAATTATATTACATATAAGACCCCGATAGTATTACCCCTTACCTACAGTAGACGAAATGAAATACCTGTGATACCTGATTTGTCGCTTACTGGTATTTATGGCAAGAAAAGTTGTATAGCTTACAAACGATAAACTATTGTATTCGTGGTTCAACGGTACATGAACTGTTCGGTGGTAAATAAATAATGGAAGGTTGCAGTAGAGAAAGAAAAATATCCTTTCAATTTCTTAAATAATGTATTTTTATTTCTGTGTAGTGGATTCAAAGCTTTATTTTCAGTTTAGTGTACATAGAGTTGTACAGGGTGATCCAATTGTATACATTGTTTATGTATTAATGGCGGACAATTTAATGTCATATATTTATTTTTATACATTCATTGTTATATGCCTGTTACCATATGTTTAATGTCATGTGTTATCATACATTTATTATCACATGATTACTAATACATGTGTTTTGCCATGTACATATTTATTGTCATATGTTTATTATCTTATATTTATTGTTATATACTTGTTGTCATATGTTTAATGTCGTATGTTCGTTTTTATATGTTTATTGTCATATATGTTTGTTATCATGTGTATGTCATACATTTGTTATCACATGTTTATTGTCATATGTTTATTATCATACATTTACTGTCACATGCTTGTTGCCATATGCTTAATGTCATATGTTCGTTTTTATATATTTACTGTCATATGTTTGTTATCATGTGTTTAATGTCATACATTTGTTATCACATATTTATTGTGCTACATTTATTGTCATATGTTTATGATCATATTTTTATTGTCATACATTTAATGTCACATATTTATTGTCACATATTGTAATACATTTATTGTCATATATATTTAAGTATCACATATATAATATACATATATATACATTTTTTTTTACTTTCATATAATAGTCGGATCGATGTTAATGATCATTTTAAATGTTTACAATTTGAAACAAACAACATAACAGCTCAACCACATATCATTTTATTTATCAAATTACATAATCGTACAGTGAGTATACATTTTATTCGGACACCCTACATATTCATAAACGTCCCTGTGTACGTTGCATTCAAAAACGAGAAGCAGTATAAATACAATTAATTCATAGATTAGCACGGTAGGAAAATTGTACGATTATGAATAATTATAATACAATGGTAATAATTGGTACAATATATAATCGTGGGCAAACTGATTACAAAACAAAGCCCAATGCTTGTTTTAATACGAGCAGCGCTGTTACAATGATAATAATGGTCTCGCGAGTCTTTTGCGAATCGAAATTATTTGCGAATAATTAAATTTTGAAATGAAACGTGTTGGAAAATTCTGGCATCCTCGAGGAGTAGTGGACGAAGTCTTCCAGAGAAATACTTGCCAGTTCATTGTAGACTATTTCTCGAAGCACCTACGGTTAAAACAACACTTGTTAATTTAAGTTAATTAAATGGATTTAAATGGAATATGAAATTTAAGTTGGAATAGAATTTAACGTATCAACACCGGAGGAAATTATATACAATTTTAGTTGGAATCGAATTTAATGTATTGAGATCGGAGGAAATCATATGAAACTTGTGCTGGAATCAGATTTAATGTGTTGAGATTGAACGAAATTATATGAAATTTTAGTTGGAGTCGAATTTAATGTATTTAAATCGAAGGAAATTCTATTTGAGTTGGAATCTTTAATATGTTGAGATCAAAGGAAATTATATAAAATTTTAATTGGAATCGAATTTAATGTATCCAAATAATCTCAATATACAGAAACATAAAATTATATCCTTTGTTTATACTAGAATTTTTTATTTTTATTTTTGTGATATGGGTTTATCAACAGATTAAAAACGACTCTAAAAGTAAAGTATATGAAGAACTAGCAAGATCAAGTAGAATTTTTCTTCCCAAGGTGTTTCCCCATAAAATAACGAAACCAAATAATTTCTCGAAACATAGAATTTAGTACCTGTTTGTTATTTTCGGTACAGGAGAATTGTCCATTGGCAAATTTGAAAAAAAACGAAAAAGATTTAGTGGACTCGCTCTCGATCAACGCCACGCACGTTTAAAATCAATCTTTATCAATTTGACGGATTGATAGAGACCCGTGCGGTCGTTTTAAGGGACACCAAGATTTATTCCGGAAGAAAAAAATATAAAACTAGTTTAGTCAATTAGTCGAAGGTTAAAAATCTGAAAAGCTTATTCGAATTTTGTATTTGGTGTCGGAAAAGCATTTATGCTGTATTAACGTCTTCTTTGTATTAATAATTAACATAGTAAGATATTAAGTTATTAGATTAATATATATTGTGAATTTGTTGTGTCAATAAATAAATATATTTGGGAATTTTTTATGAAAAGTTTTTTAAACATATAAATTGTACTTGCAATTGTTAAGGGTAACTTTTAAGTACAATTTCAGTGATTACAGATGTGATTGATTGATTCGTAAATTATTTATTTTTAGTAATATTTGTCCTCCGAGTTGATTTTAACGTGGTCAGAAAGAAGAAAAATCTACAGCATAGAATTAAACATGTTTTCTAATTCATGGAAGTCTTATAGTCTTCGGGGACTTTGAAAATTATCGGTCTTTAAGAACCTTGATGGCGGCCTCAAAGACGAAGTTGAAGAAAGATTTCAAAGTATTAAAGTCTCGAAACTGGTGAAAGATTTAAGGAAAGAACGTTTTCAACTTCGAAACTGCGATCCCGATGAAGGAGGATGAAACAAATAGTGAATAAATATGTATTTATGGATCAAATATGGAAACAACTTGTACGAGTCAATGAATAAGTGATGCCACACTGCGGTATAACGCGTCGCGGTGCGTTATAATAGAATCTGAACGCTCCACTTAAAAGGATATCAGGTATATCGAGGAGATAGTATACAATGTGTTTTCAAATTTAGAGATTTACACATTTGAACATTTGAAAAATTGGAGATTTTGATCTTTGAACATTTGGAAATTTGAGTAGTTAGAAATTTACAAGTATTCGAACTTGGAGTTTATAATATTACTAAGTTTGAAGTTTATAAATTGATAAGTTTGAAAATTCAAAAATTTATGAATTGAAAAATTAAAAATTTCAAAAATGTATGAACTGAAAAATTAAAAATTTCAAAAATTTATGAATTGAAAAATTAAAAAAGTCTGAAACGTATGAATTGAAAAATTGAAAAATACCCAAAATGTATTGAAAAATTTTAAAAATTAGAAATATAGAAACAATTGTATATTCCTCGTATCAGCAACAATTCAGTCTATCGAAGGACAGCAATCGTTACATCCGATGTTTCAAAATGATATCGTTTTCGGCTATGGTCAATGACCCTGCGATAGAAACGCATGCTATGCTATGTCAGTTGATTCTGGGTGGTAATACGTGGCGGTAAATATGTATTATCGATACTTGCCATTCGTGCAACGTGTTCCACCTCCGCGTTATCGATGCTTTCGCGTTCGGCCTCGTGGTTTCGCGTCAGTCTACGTACAATCTCGATCAAATCGTCTGCTGAAATTTCATTGTCGCCGTCCAAGTCTGTAAACGAAGGTTTGAACGATGTCGTTCCTTGAAAAGGGTTATCGGAAGTTGACGTATCGTGCTTTAACGAGCTAACTAAAATGTACTTATGTAGCAACAATAATCTAAACATCAAACTTTCTTTTTTCCTCCTTTGAAATACTTTGAATTTAACACTAACTCTTCTGTCAGATAACAATTTATATCCAGATATGAATTATGTTAAGGCGTTAATGTTCTTTGTACGACAAAGAAATAATTTATAAATGCATGTTTATATCTCTAGATTGGATACGAGTTATCTTATTAAATGTCGAAACACGTTGATCCGAGCGTAGGTATATTTCACAAGCGAACGAGAAAGTTTCGCAAGCTTTTCTCGTTAGGAAAAAAAAAATTGGATTATAAAGGGTTAACATTCCCAGTCACGAATATTGCGTTCTCTGTTCATCTCTCTTTGTTTCTCTACGATTGTTTCTCTGTGTTTGATAGTGGTGGTGCGATACCGTGTGTACCGTGAAATTAAACGACCCCGATTAACGAAATCGAGCGAAGTTCTCGCGTGTCGGTAATATCGGTTAGGTTTCCCTGATCAAAAAGAACCGCTAGCCAGTTTGTCCGCGTGATAGGTAAAAATTGTGGAACGATGCAACGTTAAAGCGGTATAATAGTGGACAATTAATTACCAAGGATACGAAATGCCCAAGCAGCACGAATGTTTTCGGGACAATTTTCCGAAAAAGCTGAACATAGATCCAACACGTCCTCCAAGCTTAGGCAGCCATCTTGTTTAGAAGAAAATACTCGATATATCGAGTCTTGGAATGGACTGTGCTGAAATAAAAAATTAGGGGACGTTTTATGGTACCTGAATATTTTTGATAATTTATTTTTGATTACTTTTCAAAACTTAATTGAAGATGATTCAAAATTTAATTAATTAATTATATTTCCTATGAATTATTAATTTTTTACCATGAATTCTTATCATTTTTCTTTAGTGTAGTCTAGTGGATTTTATCTTATCTGCAGTATAAATTTTGTTCGATTTTCTAAACTAAATATTTGAAAATATTTTTTTGTTTCTCATCCTTAGAAGTTTAATGAATTTTTGCTTCATCAACCACTTTTATTATTTCTTGTTCATAAGATAACCATCTCGTATATTTATTCAGATTAAAATGATCTTTGATTTTTTTAATAAATGACTGATATTATAGTGGCTATTAAAAGTGACACACGTAATTATTGAACAAAATTCAATAACAATAACAATAAAAATTAATTTACCGTAATTTGTGGCAATATCGTTTTGACTTGTTCGACGGTAAAACGATGGTGAAGATCGTTATGAAGTTTCCCTGGCTGAATATCATTCAGGCGTTTGACGATGCTGAAGAAACGAATGAAAAATTTAAAAATTGAACGTTTTTCAAGTATCATATAAAGGTGGCATGAAAAGGAAACGTACTGAAAAGGATAGCTAATATATCAAACATGAAATATTTCGAAGATCAACGATTTCATATTTTGCACTGAAACATACAATTTATTTATTCATTTTCCTTGTATTTTATACTTTTATTTATTTAGTTCCTCTTGTTTTCCAAATTTTTTTTTCGTTAATTTTGATTAATTAAAAGAGTAGATTGTATTTTTTAATTGAATTAGGCAATTGATTATTAAAAGATATCTATTTTTAGAAGATGTAATTTTAACGTAAATTTTATCACAAGCACAATGCTTTGTCAATAACAGTATTTATATCAATGATAACGTCGTGATTTTATACTTGAAGTACTAAATAACATAATGCCTCGTTCAAATAAATAAATACTGATATTTTATTACAATCAATTTGTAAATTAATTATATTTCAATTATAAATCAATTGTAGATGTAAAATTAATTCATAAACGAAAAGTCTTTATACAAAAAATTATAGTAAAAATAATAAATACTTATAGTATTGATTTATTATATTATAATATAATAATAAGTACTATCAATACTTATAGTGTTGATAACTATTAGCTAGTTAATTTAAACAGTATTAATTAGAAGTTGAACAGTTGATCACTGTTATATCTCGTTTCGAACAAAAGTCTCTTTCATGTCACCTCTTATTTGCACAGTTTACTCATGCATGGGCGTGTTTAATCACACAGGTGTGTTTATTCACCTCACACAGAACGCAAAATATTAGGGGGACCGCAAAGTCGTTTCTGCGCATGTCAACATTTGTCATTTATCAGCTGACAGTGATGTGCCAAAGTTTTAAGGTTAAATTGACTTGTTCACTTCTAAATAAAATCTGAAATTTTCTTTTGCAATTTTATGTGAAATAGCCAGCCAAATACCAGACATATCCACTGTATGCTTTCAGAGTTTCACAAGGGTAGTAACGCAACAGTTGCTACCAAAAACATTTGCGATGTTCATCCAAATGCAGACGTTCGAATGTCAAAGCTGGTTTTCCAATTATTCCCATCGCTACACTTTCTAAGTGACAAAAAATTTGAAAATTTTGATGACATCCAAAATTTTCTCCAATTATTTTGCCCAGAAACCAATTGATTTTTATCGACCGACATTGAAAATTTGCACAGTAGATGGCAAAAGGTTGTTGATAACGAGGGTGATTAGATCATTGATTAAAAATAAAAACTTGTTAAAAAATGTGAAAAGACACTTTCTGGTTCCCCTAATATGTTTTTCTGTTATTTGACCAGAATTCGATAACTCACCAAAGTATTTCCCGTCTCTTCAAGTAAGTCAACTCGATGTAAGTAAGAATAGTTTCTTCGTCGAGGATATAGTCGTTGGACCACAAATTTCCCATAACGATGCGTTACTATCGATAAATTTCAATCAAACGTTGCGTTATTAATCATCTGTACACTGCACGGTTATCTATGCACCGATAAGACGTTATCTATTCGAAAGGTATTATTCGGAAACATTGAACGCGATATTTACAATTGAATCTAAACTACCGCCATCTGTGTTGCACTTTACAATGGCGTATTTTAACCGATACCGATGTTCCACGATATTTAGTGCAACTGGTGATTAAACGCTACGATTGAAATATTTCATTATCAACGGTGTTTCGTGATTAGATTGCTTCTCGGACAATCTATAATTAATGTCCGAAAGAGTACATCGATAAATCAGTGATGTGTTATTAAATTTTTTACGAAATTAGTGTAATTAATAATTAAACGTTATAACTGAAATCACTTGTAAATAGTGATTTGTGATTAGATTGCTTCTTGAACAATCTATGATTAGAATAAAAAATGTGTGTATACCGATAACTCATTGATAAAATGTTTAATAAAATTAGTAGTTACATGTTAATTCTTAATAAAATTAATAATTAAACGTTACAAGTGAATTTAATTATCAACAGTGATTCATAATTAAATTGTCTTCCTATCAATCTATAATTATAATAAAAAATTGAAATATACTGATACATCATTGATGTCTAATTCAATTTTTAATACAATTAGTAGTTAAACGTTAATTTTCAATAAAATTAATAATTAAACGTTACAAGTGAATTTAGTTATCAACCGTGATTCTTAATTAAATTGTATATCTATCAATCTACATATAATTATAATCAGTAATTTAAGTACTTTGATAAATTATTAATACTCCAATCAATTTTTAACAAAATGTATACATACACAATCGACTACAAACATATAGCTTCATTTTTATTTATGCATAAAAATAAATTCAATATATTATACAATATTATAATCTTGATCTAATCTTGTAATCAGAAATACATGTTATAATAATTTTTTTTTTGTAAATAATTGATATTTTCGTAATTACAAAGCGTACACGAAAGATTTTCATGAACTCTAAACGATACTCAGGAAGTGATGTTCAATGATTGATACGAATCTAATCAGAGATCAATGATTAGTTATTAATGTTTTTCATCAGCGATTGACAAAGAGTTGTATTCGTAAATTAAACTGATCACTCGTTTTGACAATCTCATTCTTCTTGACCACTGTAAGAATTAATCAATCAATCAATCAAATTAATTTTAATCGTTTACTACGTAAATCTGATCGATACTCTTTACAATTTTGTGATATGTTATCATAATTTCGGGATGTCATAAATTTTTAGTCACTTCAGAACAATTTATATCTGAAGTTAAATTTTGAAAATGTTTATTATTGAAATTTTTATATGTTGATAACTTTCAATTCATAAATTTCTTTATCTTGAAATTTGGAAATTTTCAAAAATATATATTGGTAAATTTCTAAATCTTTAATTTGCTGGAATCCATATTTTCAAATTTCAAGTTCTTAAATTTATTTTAAGTTCCAAATTTACTTTAAATTGTAAGTTCCAAAAATCTCAAATTCCTAAAACCTAAAATCAATAAAATCCCAAATTCCTCAAATTCCAAATTTCCAGAATATCAAATTCCTCAAATTCCAAATTCCTCAAATTCCTCAAATCTCAAATTCCCAAAATCCAAAATTCCTCAAATTCCAAATTTCCAGAATCCCAAACTTCTCAAATTCCAAATTCCTCAAATTTCAAATTCCTCAAATCTCAAATTCCCAAAATCCAAAATTCCTCAAATTCCAAATTTCCAGAATCCCAAACTTCTCAAATTCCAAATTTCCAGAATCCCAAACTTCTCAAATTCCAAATTCCTCAAATTCCGAATTCCTCAAATTCCAAATTCTTTGAATCCCAAATTTCTAAAATCCCAAATTCCTATAATTCAAAATTCCTAAAATCCCAAATTCCTAAAATTCAAAATTCCTAAAATCTCAAATTCTCAAAATTCTAAAATCCTAAAATCACAATTTCTAAAATCCCAAATTCCTAAAATCCCAAAATCCTAAAACCCCAAATTCCTAAAATGCTTTTCATACGTACACGAACGCATCCAATAAAAAAAGAACTATCATCATTTGCATATTACAAGAATTATTTATTTGCGTTCGTTTCCTATTATTATTATTCCACATACGTCCCTCACACCGTTATTTATTAAGAGACAATGTTGCTACTCGATTTTCAATGTTGGTTGTCACCATTGTTTCGTGTTTCATACAATTTTCACAGAATTTATGCACGCGTTAGTATACTTGACTGGGTTTACGAAGCGGACAAAGCGGGACACTGCTGTTTTTGACGTCTTTGATTATTCGTTTTGTCTTTTTTTCACGCTTCAACTTCGTAGATTTCCAGATTTATCAACCTTTCTATATTCACAGATTATTTTTTCATTTTTTAACTTTCTATCTTTTAATTTTTAATTTCTAGTTTTCAAATTTTCAAGTTTTCAAGTTTTCAAGTTTTCAAGTTTTCAAGTTTTCAAGTTTTCAAATTTTCAAGTTTCAAATTCATAAGCTTTCAAATGTTTAAGTTTTTAAGTTTTTAAGTTTTTAAATTTTCAAGTTTCCTAGTTGTCAAATTTCCAAATTTCGAAGGACTTAAATTCTCAATTTCTGAGGTTTCAAAATTTTCAAATTCTGAAAGTACCTAAAATTTCTAAATACCCAAATTTACGAGTTCCCTAATCTCTAAATTCTCAATTCCCAAATTCTCAAATTCCCAAATTCCCAAAAACCCAAATTCCTAAATTCCTAAATCCCTAAATACCCAAATTCCCAAAATCTCAAATTCTCAAATTCTCAAATTCTCAAATTCTCAAATTTCCAAATTCTCAAATTCCCAAATTCCCAAATTCCCAAACCCCCAAACTCCCAAATTCCTAAATTCCTAAATTTTCAAATCTCCAAATTCCCATCTTCCCAAATCTCCAAGTCCCCAAATTCCAAACTGTCCAAACCTCCATCCCCAAATTCCCTCCCCAAATCCCCAAATTGCAAACCTCAACAATCTCCAAATTCCTAATCCCCAAAATCCCAAAATTTTCTCCACAATTCCAATAAATCAACCAAATACGTCCATCCACCCGTCACAATCACCCCCAGTACATCGCATCAAAGAAACAAGAGCAGCCATCGCGAATTCCTAGAGGTCATCTCCCGACGTGCACGCTGCAATTACCCTCATGTTACAACTAGAGAAAAGTAACGAGGATAAAGTTATTATTAGACAAAACGATAACTGGTAGGTTTGTACAGTCGAAAAGCGGCCAATAATTATTACACGACTCCACGAAGCGGTTATTGTCCCAATTTGGGGGTCGCTTTGCGGATAATGGGTGTGCTCGAGAGGTCATGTGAGTCTGACGTTCCGGCATGTCAACGGCAACTATGCATCATCGGATGTCTGCCGCACGTAAACGCCTGTTCCCTTTCTACCTCGCCTCCTTCTCTATCGCCACTCGTCTCTCTCTGTTCGGCCATCGGTATCCGTATATTTCGCTTTCCGTCTTTGCGTCGCGTTTACTCTTTCATTTCCCATCCTCCCTCAGCCGCCATCCCGTCTCGTCAACGTTCAATTTTATCGTTGCTGCTTCCGTTTTATATTTATCCTTATTCCACCGATTTCTCATCGTTCCTTTTCCTACCTTCTATGCCTTTCTTCATTTACCGACGATTCCTTACGGACAGGCTAAAGTTGCCTCGTGTGAACACCTCTTCTAGACAAAACCCTGCTTATCTTCGTTATGGACCTTTTAAAACCTCCGCGTGTGAGTTATTTCGTCACTGCACGTTTGCTTGTTTATCAAATTGAAGCTCTTGGTAATTTAACCTCTTACCCTACAACTACACACACGTGACGCACACTACTGGAATGTGATAAACCAGCCTCCTATGTTCACTGCAATTGGGTTCAATTCTAATTATAGTATCATCAAGGATCGCTGAAAACATGCCTAACATTTTAACATTCTTTAGTGGTCCTAACGTTGTAGCAATTAGCTACCTGTGAATGACGCAACTGCCTAGCAAATTATAGGTTAAATGGTTAATTATACTGTTTCTACTTTCGATAAATCTAATTTTGCCCAATATTATTCGTAGCTCCAAATTGTTAATATCTGTAATTAAGTTAGTGAGTAAATTCTTAATTCGTATGAAAATCATTGATGCAAAAATTTTACCCATATATGAATAAATTAGGATCAAATCAAGTATTAATTTCGTCATAATCACAAACAGACTATGTAACTATGTAACATAGTGCAGTGGACTAAGACTTCCAATATTAGAAATGGTTCCATGTTAGATTTTACCCTACCTGCTTAATCTTGGTTTCAGGTGTTTGAATAACGTCATTGTCCACATTTTCACTTCCGTTTCGGTCATCGAGCAAACTGATCCACATAACCGCGATCAGACATACGGGTCACGCGGACAATAAGCGAACCGCCATTGGCGGGGAATTATGGATTTCGAATCGGCGCCGATGCTGCAGGTATTTTAATTAATGGCTGCATTACCGTAGAAAATTATAAAACACCCGTATACGAGTTTCATATTGTATTTATATTAAACAGCGTCGCACGCGGAGCACAGCAATCCGTTTCCCGTTACTGTATTCGTAAATTGAAGAACGGAAATAAGTGTCCCATCAGTTTTTAACACCTTAACTTATAATTTTGTGGGCAGCGTCATGCATAAATAACTAATTATTTATATAATGTGAAGGCGAATAAAGAAAGTTAAAATTGTAAACAAGAGTAAAATTGTGAAGCTAGATTTGTTAATATTGTGAAGATTATAATTTGAAGTGAACCCAAAATTCAATTGCGATGAAAATACGAGTCTGGTTTATCACGTATGACTATAGCGTGCGTCACAATCGTGACGCGATATAGGGTGAAGGGTTAAAATTCTGCGTTTAGTTTATGGAACGAGTTTATGTGACTCAGTGAACTTTCCTAACTTTGCTTTCTATACTGACACAAATATACACGGTACGACAAATGATTCGTAATCGAGTTCAACTACGATTTATTTAGTAAATGCGTCACGATTAATCCTTAGACTTATGACATGTGCGTTTTGTGAACGCACTTCCACTTCCTAAGGGAAGTTTCTTCGGGCCCAACTGTTCTACGACTACGCTATCGAGGATGTCTTCAGTATGAATTTGTATCGTTGAAGACATTCTTAACCTTTGCCGTGAGAAGACAAAGAAACCTAAGATATTCTAAACGAAATTCATTCGGTGAAACCTCACACCTCGAACTATTTCAATCTTACACTGTCTGCCTCATTACACCTTCAGTTAATAAATGTTCAGTTAAAATGTTCATAACTTCAGTTAAAAAATATTTACTTCAAAGTGGTGTATTAAACTGAACGGTGTCATCTTCCGACAAAGGGTTAATTTCAGAACGGAATCATTGAAAATTTGTGGATATTAAACCATTTTTCGTGCAAGTACTGATTCGTGAGACAATGAATGTAGAATTTGTTGAACTTTTTCGGCAGCGAAAGTTGTTCGCTTTCGCAAGGACAGTTCCGATCGACATGGACGCACACCCTAAGGTACGCGCGCGATGTTCCAACACGTATAGATGGAGGGCGCGCGGGCAAGTGCAGGATCGAGGTAGCTGCATATCTCCAGCCTAGGAATTGGAATGGATGGCGAACGTGGGTACAATAGTTCGCATTGTATTGGATCTCTCCGAGTGATAGGCACTCCCTCCCTGTTCGTATCCCCCTATCTATCCATTCTCGTCTATCTCGCTGGCTCTGTTTCGCTCCATCGTATGCTCCTCCACATCCACCGTCTACCCTTCTCCTCCGAGTTGCCCACCCTCGTCGTATCTCATTTTACGAAGGCCTCGAGCGTGCGTTATTATGCGCGTTATGCCGGTGCCTCGCTATTCTATCGCCGTTGCAGCCAACTGCATCGTTTCTGCCCGTTTTCTGCGCTTCCGCTCGCAGCTACGGCATTTGGCCCGCGTGTCCTGCGACCCACCGACTTTCGGAACTAACTCCGATCCGACCAACCAATCGAATCGAAAACGAATCGATCGATCCTCGAACTATTCCCTAACAAAACTTTACGCGGAAATTCCACTCTATTTCTATTCTCGATAACGACTCGCGAACATACCAAACTTTTTTCTACCGGACTCGTAACCGTGTTAACGTTTCACGATACAGTGCCATTTTTGCGTGCGAATCTTTCAGATTTATCACAAAACTTGTTGCCTATTTAACTTCAAAAATTTATACTCATCGATAAATTGATCTCAATTGGATATCTGTCATTATACAATATATGATTTATTTAATATTTAATTTTCAATGCTTGTCAACGAGTCGAATGTTTATTTTGTTCCCATTTCACTTTAAAAATTGATACTCATTACTATATACATATCTGTCATTATACAATATATGATTTATTTAATATTTAATATTCAATGCTTGTCAACGAGTGGAATATTTATAAATTTGTTTCCATTTTACTTTAAAATTGATACCCATCACTATATACATATCTGTCACACAGTATATGATTTATTTAATATTTAATATTAAATGCTCGTCAACAAGTGGAATGTTTATTGTGTTCCCATCAAAACGTCATTTTTTATTTAAACTCTCTTCAGTTACATAATTTGTGAGAAGGTTGATTAGTTCATTACCGAGTAATCGTTCGTGAAATGATCACGAAGAATTTGTTTTAATTACGATTTTATTACCGACGCGTATTATAATCGAAATTAACTCGCCCATGGAACGATATATTATATTTTTAATTTGCAATTTGGTTTCGACTACGTGCACACCGGGGAATTTACGAAGTATCGCCGATATAACTTCATGACGGTTTGGTGAAATTCTCCCGATAGAAGGTATCGTGAAAAATGAAATTATCCGGAAACCATGGTAGCTGGAAACCGGAAAGGGAGTTAAGCGGCCTTCGTTCGGCAAATAATTGATGCGCGTCAATTAGATTTGTCAGGGTGATCGTCGTAATGAAATTAACAGGAACACCGGCCGTAGACGCGTACGTACGTATAACTGGTAATAGATACGTATATCCTCGCGGAATCGTTTCACCTATATGGTGTATTGTGAATTACGCGTTATTCGATATTTTACACCTTTTGGCGATAAAAAATATGTAAAACTTCGTGAAATTAAAGAGTTCGCGTTATTTGCCGATTTGTTGGGTATCTAGTCATAAATTAGATCAGAGGCTCTCAACTAGACTGTTACGTGATCCGACACTGGTTTTCGTCGATACAATAATTTTGGGATTTTGGAATTTTACATTGCTTAATTTTGGAACTTTTTAACATTTGATTATTTCAAACTTTTGAAGTTTGAAGCTTCGAATCCTCCAGATTGTTAGACTGGGATTTCAGAGTCATTTGACCTTGATTCTTTAAAAGCTTGTTATTTTTTAATTTATGGACTCTTGAAACTTGTGATTTAGGACTTTTTGAACCATGAGTCTTTAAGATTGCTTAATTATGGAACTTCGAAAATGTCAGTTATTTTGAATTTTGTAATGTCAAGATTTTGTAATTGTTAAAGTCTGTGATTCTAAGACTTTGAGACTTCAGAATATTTTAACTTGACGCATCTGTAACTTAGAACGTTTCAAAACAAAAATACGTTTCAGTACTAAATAAAATAAGTCACTATCAGTGTTGTATTACCATATTTAAAATCACAACTACCCCCATAAATATTAACGATGTCCAAATTTACATATGTACATGCACACGAATCAGATAAAATTTTGTCAATAATGATTTTGTGTGCAGAAGATATCTACTGTCGACAGTTAAGTCAGAAATATTATAGAAGAAATTAAAAGTCGATCATATCGCAATACGGATTTCTCGTTTACGGGAACATTCGAACGTATCGAACGAAAGATTCATGGGACACCCTGTATGGACACGTGTACGCGGTACATCCGTGTACCTGTCTGGTCTCGCCATAGAGCCGGTAGCGTGAAATTTAAATTTTTCCAATACCGGATACCGCTAATTCCGTTGATCCGGTAAAACTGCTAGAAATTCCTATCTCGCTTTCCGGTTAACGAAGATGACGCGATAGCTCTGACTGCTCTACCGAGAAAACGGCCAATTATCGGTCTACTTATCGATGACAGCTTCCACGTCGCGTTAATCTTTCGATTCTTTTCGCCTGTTCTTGTCGTCGTTAGTCGTTTCGTTCGACAAGAACGGCAAAAATCTTTCCCTACCATTAACGCTTCGGAAGAGATTCTGCTAATGGTACTCGCTACCACCGTTGAAAAACGAAATCTACGAACGACTGTTTATATCCGACACTTTAATTCGATTAGCTTATTGCAGGGATCGGCAACCTTTCTGGAGTTAGCCATTTTTTACCCGATGTGATAAATTATTTTTTTAAAGAGCCAAATTACATACATCGGTATGTATTAGAAAAAATAATATCTGCTGTGAAACGTGTATTGATTGTGAAATCAAAACATTCTATTTTGCGTAGTGACAGAACATATAAGTAAACGTATTAAAGAAAACGGAAACAGTTTTTGGTTTTGAGTGTGGCGTCGGTGAGTGGGGAGAGCGAGGTTAGCTAAAGCTAGGTTTACATGCATGCGATCTGCCGTGCAGATGTGTGCGCAGGATTATTATATTTGTTTCGCAATTGCAATATTGCAGTTAATTTTTTAATATGTACTGTTAAACTACTCAAGAGCCACAAGTATGATTCTGCGAGAAAGTAATGAAAGCATTTGATACCGATGTTATTGTGACACCTTATACTATAATTAGAAATAAGTGTAACTTCAAATTGTATATATAGAATGTCTCATAACTAGTGAGAAAATTTACAAAATTTACAAAATTCAATATCCTACTTTTACAATATTCAATACGTTAAATTTGCAGTATTCATTATTTAGTTAAATTTACGGTATTCATTATCTAATCGATCCGGGAACAATTTCATTTACAATTTAGGAATTAAACCCATCATGTTCCGTCTCAAAATTTTGCCCGATGGAGTTTTAGGGATGTCTGGGACAAATATAACGCCGCCTCTTATCCATTTCTCCGGTGACAGGTTTCCTGTGAATTATTGCATTCGATATTAATCACAAAAACATACAACTTGGTATATGTATAAAGAATGTACACAAACAGCACTATAGCAAATTCAACATCATTATTGGTAACAAAACTTTAAGATCCTTTTGCAACAAAACAGTTAACTTCACACGTATACTTCCTGTCACTCTTTTTATCCTCTCAAGTACTACACGATTCAGCTCTAAAATAATTTGACCTTGAGTTATATGGTCAAGGTCATTCTTGCACGAACTTTGTTTTACATATTTTCACCGGTAAAGTCATGCTATAGTGCTGTTTATACATTATAAACTTGATAAGGGTCAAGTCTAGTGACTTAATACTCTGAGTATTATTTTTGGGGATTTTCGGGACCTCTGGAAAATTGATACATTTCGGCAGTCCTTGTTTATGGTGTGTTGGCTTGATCAGGAGGTAGGTCAGTAGATGTTTGGTTTCCAAAAATGTGCAAAATGCGATTTTGTAATTCTAGTAGTTTTAAGCAAAAAGCAATATTTTGTTATTCTTCTTTCAGAGATATTCTTTAGACTATACTTGAGACTATACCCGATTTTGCATTTCGCTTTAAAAACTTTTTAAAACTCCATAACGAACGAAAGCATATAGAAACATTTTTTAAATCATCTTGCCTCTCCTGACAAATTTGTAAATTGGGGAATTGGAAATTTGGGGATTTGGAACTTTGAGAATTTGTAAATTTGGGGAATTGGAAATTTAGGGATTTGGAAATTTGGGGAATTGGAAATTTGGGGAATTGGAAATTTGGGGATTTGGAAATTTGAAACTCGAAGAGTTGGGAACTTGTAGAGTTCAAAATTTGAGGATTTCAAAAACAAAAGATAAACAAGTACTACCGGAGCGTATCAATTTTCAAGAGATGCAAAAAATGAGTCCAGAGTTTATCACCAGATAATACCCTATCGATCGACGTCAAAAGTAGAGAAATGCACTCACTGTTCGCAAATTCCACAATTTCCTCAGCGGACGGGTTGGTACCCGGTTGTTTGATAACAAAAGCGATCGGTATTTCGCCGCTGACCTCGTGCGGTTTCCCTAAAACTGCGACATCCTTGACGCTCGGATGCGTCAGAATCACAGCCTCGAGCTCGGACGGCGACACTTGGAAACCTTTGTATTTGATCAATTCTTTAATCCGACCGGTGATATACAAAACGTTGTTCTCGTCCAGGTATCCTAGATCGCCGGTACGGCACCAATTATCTTTGTCGATCGTTTCCTCGGTGACTTTCGGGTTCTTGAAGTAACCCATCATCACTTGATCGCCCTTGAAGCAAACTTCTCCGATCCCTCTTATCCCGAGGGATTTGCCCGTTTCCGGATCTACTATTTTGCATTGAAATCCGGGCAACGCGACACCTACGTTATCGTCCGTACTCTCCCTGTCGCTCAGGTTCGACACTACGGATAATTCCGTCATGCCATAACCGTTCCGAACGTATCTCATTTTCGTGCGTCTCTGCACCTCTTTCCACATCTGAAACGGATATAGTGATTTTCGTTTTTGATGTCACTTGGCAAAAAGTTTTGTAAGCTTGAGGGTGGACAGTTAATCGATTTGCTACCGCGATCCACAAATGGGGATTTTAATAGATATTTTTCTACATATTCACATACTTTCATATGTATAATCTTCATGGTGATTATATGTATAACAACCGGCAATTATACAAATACGTAATGTAGCATATACATATACGTAACATATACAATATGTAACATGTACATATACGTAACATATGCATAATGTACCTTATACATATAAGTAACATATGCATAATGTAACATATACAGAATGTAACATATACAAAATGTACCATATACATATAAGTAACATATGTACAATATAACATATACATATAAGTAACATATGCATAATGTAACATATGCATATACGTAATATACAATGTATAATGTGTGAGTTCTTACATTCTAGTTTTGTAATATTATTTTTTGTTTCAAGGTTACTTGAAAGAATTTGTAAGAGTATTCGACATATAAATGTACAATCCACGCGGTGAAATTGAAATGGAAATTTGGAAGTTAATGGGTTACGAGCGAATCTGGTTTTCTTGGGGTAAATATGAAGGATGAGGAGAGAGAGGAACGATAATGGTTGGTTTCAAAACCAGATTTCATTTGAAGTTGGTGAGATTGCATATTTGAAACTGTAGACTGGTAGAAATTTATAATGTTGGGAATTTGGAAGTTTCTCAAATTTCACAAAATTTACTAAAATTCCTAAAATTTCTCGTTTCCAGAATTTTTCAAATTTCTTAAATCTAATATTTCCCTTTGTCAATATTCTCAAATTTCCAAAATTCCTGCAGTTCGTCAAGTTTCTCAAATTTTCTAAACTTTTTTAATTTTCCGATTTCTGACATTTTTCCAATCTTCCCCAATTTTACAAATTCACAAAATTTCGCAAACATCCCCTACCTTCCCAATATCCTAAATTGTCCTTTCCACATTTCAGAACCAGAAATAAACCGCATTTTATGCCACGAAAAATTAAGAAAATTCGTGTTTATCTCCTTAACAAGTTCAATCTACAGTATTATATTAAATTAGAAACACCTGTCATCTTTTCAGGTGGCAACGTCTGAAAAGATATTATTTATGCAGATATTATTTGCTGAATTACGAACGCGAAATGCGGTTGGTTTAACGAGAATAGATAGGTGACGGTGTTCACGGATATCGCGATATTTCGTTTTCACGTGCCGGTAAGTTGGAAGAGAATGGCTTAAATACTTGTGCGAAGCGAGCAACGCGCAAATTGCTTCCCTTCGAGAGGTTACTTTCCCGGCTGCCTTGGAGCTTTCTGACGGATGCTATGGTTTATTGCGAATGCACGAAATTCTTGGTTACTTTCCACTGAAAGCGATTACTTTCATTCTTCTTTGAAGTCGATCATTTCCTTCTTCCTCTTCCTTTTTGCAATGATTCAATTTCACAGTTTTTATACACTTTCCTGACTATTGCGATTCTTACTCGATCTTTATCTTTCTTATTTTTCAAATAAACATTTTGAATTTTTAAGTTTGCTAGTTTTCAGATTTAAAAATTTTTAAGTTTTTTAATTTTTAAGGTACATTTGGAAATTGACAAATTTTCAAATACGAAATTCTTCGACTTTTAGATTATTAAATTGTCAAATTTCCAAATCCCCAAATTTGTAAGTTTTCAAATCTCTAAACGGTCGAATTCCCAAATTTTGAAATTTCTGAATTTTTAAAGCTGTATGTTCCTAAATTCTCACACTCCCAAATTACTAAATCCCCGAATTCCAAAATTCCCAAATTCCTAAATTTCCTTACCTCAAAATTGTCAAATTTCCAAATTCTGAAATTTCTAAAATTCTAAACTTGTATATCCCCAAATTCCCAAACTCTCAAATTTCTAAATTCCCGAATTCCTAAATTTCCAGATCCCTAAATTTTCAAATTTCCAAACACCCAACTTCTTAAGTTTCCAAAACCTTAAATTTCTGATCTTGTATGTCCCTAAATTCACAAACTCCCAAATTTGCAACTTCCCGAATTCCTAAGTTCCCAAATCCCTAAATTGTCAAATTTCCAAACTGCAAAATCCCCAATTTCCCAAAACTCGCACCTACCAAAAGTTTCCACCCCACAATAAAAACAGTACATCATTCTTCTATATGATTAAATATTTTCCCCAGAGAGATCTAAATATCGTACTCGTAATAATTTCTGAGGACGCTGCCACTTCACATTTTGTTCCTATTAAACTCATTCTGAACTCTGCTAATTACTAAGTACTTCAAAAGTCTTACAATGTTGCTCTAGTTGATAAATTATTATAATTGTTAATAATATAATAACGTTCGTTCTTAACAATTTCCCGACTAAAATTTACCTTCAATTGAATCGGTGCCGCTCCACAAGTTATTTCTCTGACGCTGGTGAAATCGTATTTCGGTACCATCTGGTGTTTAGCCAGAATTGTCATAACTGGAGGGACCAATGGTAGGTGGGTAATCCTGTACTCGTCGATCGCTTTGAAAAGCGAAACCGGCTCGAAATTTCGCATTATGTATACGCTTCCACCTGCACTTATCGACATGTACATCATTCCGAATGCATAACCGTGGAACAATGGCAAGAATATCATTATTCGGTCACCTGACCTTGAGTCCAAACACGCTGGCGACCTTTAAAGGAAAAACAATCGATTAACTATCGATTATATCATACGAATTACATTAGATTTGTCAAAACTTGAATTTTAAAATTCTGAACTTTCGACTTCCCAGAATCCTTAATTCTAATTCTAAATTTCTCGAATACCAAAATCTCGAAGCTTGAATCTACCTACAGCAAAAATCCAACTGCAAAATGATTAATCAATTTTCGATTTGGTTATAAGAGATACGCATTTGTAGAAGTGCCTATTAATATCACAAGTGAATGTGGGTCACGAGTGTGACTCGACATTGCAAGTCAAGTGTCTTAACAGTAAATCAAGCACTGAACATTAAACATTTAATAGCGTATTAAATCGTATCATCGCGATGGACAGAGATATTTAAGTGTTTGCTGCACTTTAAATAGCAAATTACTTTTACGTATCACAACGATCGAAAGAGATATTTGAGCGCATCAGCCTGTATACGAATTCACTAGCCAATCTACCCGCTTCGCAGAATTAAAAATAAATATCGCTCGCAAAATTCAATAAGAGAATAAGACATTCATGAAATTCGCGTGTTTCATTTCTGAAGAAGTGACAATATCAATAATCAGATTTACTTTTTGTAATGTTTGCAATATTAAAAAAATTGTTGTCTAAATTAGAATATTAGAAGCGGTGAAATTTCGCGGCCAATTAATTCTTGAAGTCTGGCTCGTCGAATAACTTGTAACTATCGAGCTCTTTGATAAACTATATTCTTCGCGCGTTTGTCATAACAGAGAATGTGCAACCCGTCCGGTGAACCAACTCTGGACGTGACTTTTGTGGTGCTTCTTCAATTTTGATCACAACAAAACCTGTCCTAAAACCGTCTACAGTATCGGATCTCTGTGCAAAATTTCACGAAAAAATATTTGGTAGCTTTTGGTGATGACACGACGTACATAAAATTGAACTCAGATTTATATAAGATATGACAAAGTCGGAAAAGTCTATGTTCGTCCATTCAGAAAATCGTTGATACAAACGAATAGCGGACGTTGACGTGGTTGAGTAAAATTTTAACAATTCTACATATAAAGCATATATTATATAAGACGTTAAACGAATTGCTTACCTAATGTGACATAGGAATGTTAATATATTTCGATGGGACAACATAACGCCTTTTGGTAATCCTGTTGTTCCACTTGATCCCAAAATGGCCGCCATTCGTTTGGAATTGTCGTCCACCGACACCGGTTTAAAGGTGTTCAGATTCACCGTATTTTTGTGTTTATTCAAAAGTTCTTTCAATGTGATCATCTGTCCATCGAGAGGTTCGTCGTCCATTTGTATCAATTTCATGGACCAGTTTAAGGTTGGTGCAATTTCTCTCATAATTTTTTCCGTGCGCCGCGTTACGAACATGATTCGGGGTTGATAGATGTCGAGCATGTGTCTGTACTCTCCTGCGTTTTTAATTAGCAATTTAGTCATTAATTAAGAACAATATTTATAACTATAAGACTATTTGTGACTATATTTATAGCACTATATTTGGGCCTACAAATCCTTAAACAATAAATCAAAATAATCGTATACACATTTTACCAACTTTCAGTATACGCCGGATTTAATGGCGCCCATGTAGCCCCCGTAAACATAGCTGCACACGCGACGACCATATAACTCGGATGATTTTCGCTCGCGATTCCAATTCTATCTTCAATTTGTATCCCATATCTTTTCAAAATGTCGGCCAGTACTACGCTCTTTTCAAGGATTTCGCGGCTCGTGTAATGTTTATTAGTCTGAATATCAACCTGAAATAATATCGAAGCATTACGATGACTGTATAACGAATGACGCTTTCGAAAACCGCATAAATTTCTGGATTTACGAGTTATCGATGTAAATTAAGCATTACAATTCGTATATTTCGCATATTATTACAAATGTTAACGATAGTGTACTTCGCTCGAATAATTCACGATTACCTGAACAATGTTGTCATTATGATCCTGCAAGCGCTGGTAGATGTATTGTCCCAGGGTTACATTTGGTATTTTTGATCCTGGTGAACCAAGAATGGTGTCACGTTTTATCTCCATTTTTGTTCCAGGTGTTCTTTACCTGCAGATTATATAGAATACGTTATTATGTTATTTATGTTATTTTGTGTTATTTATGTCATTTTGTTATTTATGTCATGTAATATAATGTAATGTAGTGAAATGAAATGTAATGTAATTTTTTAACAATGCATTTACGTATAATTTACAAGTGAAGGACGCGTCAGAATGTCCTGCACAGTCTCTGAACGATTTCTATCGATAATTATGTACAGCACGTATAATAGGAAAATTAGAATTCCAAGGATCACAAATGTCACTTCGAATCGTCCAAAGTATGGCAACGGAATCACCGGATCGATCGAGCGAACGGTAAATTACGTTTAACGGGTAAACCCATCAGGATCCTTCTCGAACGATCTATTTCAGCAAATACCATCGACAGAATCCAAAGTCCACGTATCATTTCGTGCTTGAATACGCGTCGAGTTTTATCGTACGATCAGTGGCAGAAGTTCAAACTAATACCACCGTCGAATCCATACGGAGGAAAGCTCTTTCTTAACTATAACGATATGACTATAACTATAGACATACATGATCTCTATACGATCACTATTAGGTACATCACTAGATAGATCACTATTAGGTACATCAGTAGATAGATCACGATACTGCTATTATGAACACTTGTCCTTGTCAACTTTTCATCAAACTGATTTTTTCAAGGTTTTTCAAGTTTTGAGATCTTCCTTATCGACGAACGTACCGATGCCAACCCACGAGTTGGCGCGTGAGGCTGACGTGTTTAACCCTTAACGACTTTTAATTGTGAACTGATTCTCATCATACTTCGACTTGCAAGTTTTCAAGTGTCAGATTTTAAATGCTACAATGTCATGTAAATAATAATATTAAAGTCAGACAAAACAATCTTTATTCATCTCAGAAGTAATATAATCTTGATTACAATATTTATATTTATTATATTAGTTAAATATTTTTCCTATAAATAGTAGTCCTTTCTGGAAATATTTTTTACGAGAGAAGAATAAAATCATGTGAGTAACATGGCGAAAAGTCGAAGAAATCGAAAAGAAAACTCGATACCACGGAGAAGCCGTCTCGTTGATGAATAGTTTTCTTTCGGTATCGACTCGTTGGTCTACGAGGAACGGAAACGAAAGGTGAAAAATACAATAGGTACTTTATAGAAATGGAACTTAATCATATGAACTGGTTGGATAAATGAGAATAAATTGTTTTTTACATTTGGAATGGTAAAAATTGAGATATTATTTAATAGTCACTGCTTTAATAAGGGTAAGTAGGAGAAGATGTGTATTTTAAGAACATTTTTTTTTTTTAAGAAAATATAATTTCATATCATATGAAGTTTGGACATTTTACGAACTTCTGATCTGAGAAATTTAGAAATTTAATATTTTTCAAATTCACAAAATTATAAGTTTACAAGCTTACAAGTTTAGGTATTTACAAATTTTATAAATTTACATCACAAATTTACAAATTGACAGTTTCACAAATTTACAACTTCACAAATTTACAATTTCAAACAGTTTCAAATTTAGGAAATTCCAAATGAGAATTGTGATCTGTTCAAATATCATATAATATATTAGGGTCAACACAATTTAGGTATATTAGGGATATTAAAAAAATAGTGGATATATAGCAGTAAAATGTATTATGTTATATATCAAATTCTCAAGTTCTAAAATTTCTAAATTCAACAAATTCTAAATTTTTAGATACTAAATCCTTAAATCCCAAAATCCTCAATTTTCTAAATTGTCAAAACCTCAAACTTGAAACTCTCCAAATCTCTAAATCTTCAAATCCTTAAATATCTAAATCCCGAAATTTCCATATCCCTAAATCTGCAAATCTCCAAATCTCCAAATCCTCAAATCCCTAAATTCCCAAATCTTCAAATCTCTAAATCCTCAAATCTTCAAATCTCCGAATCTCCAAATTTCCAAACCCTAAATCCCCAAATTCCCATATTCCCAAATCTCCAAATTCTCAAATCTGCAAATCTCCAAATCCTTAAATCCCCAAATTCTCAAAACCCTAAATCCCTAAATCCCCAAATCCCCAAATTCCCAAATCTTCAAATCCCCAAATTCCCAAATCCTCAAACCTCTAAACCCCTAAATTCCCAAATCCCAAATCTCATATCTCCAATTCTTTAGATCTTCAAATTTCCAAATCCCAAATTCCCAGCCCCTCAAATATTAAACTCGACAAAACATTTCAAACCCACCAAAATCACCTGAAATTAAAGCCGAACATTAATTACATGCTTAATAAAAAATTGTTCACAACGCCGCTCGACAACATACGAGTATTCCAAGATCATGCAAATGATCTCATTCCTCCCATGTAACTAAACTTTCTTTAAAATTAAAGAGCAACGATTACATCTAAAAAACTATAGACAACAACATCCTCAAAATATTCGAAGCCGATTACAAGGGAGTGTATACAAATACAATTACCAAAACCCTTTCGAGACTCATCGTCGTCGCGCCTGAAAGCGTTAACCTTTTCATTCGCAGCGTTTTCTTCCCAACTTTGTTCCCCGTTTGTCGTCGTTACTTTTAACCAACAGTTAAATTCCAGACTATTCCGCGTTGGTCGCCAGATTAAACGCGGACACTTTTTAAAGCGGCATCGCCCGTTGGCTCAGCTCGTGGGTGGCACGCTCTCGGCGAGTCATAAGTATTCCCCGGGTGTCTAGGCACGCCGCACGAAACCAAGAATCGTCGGTATGTGGCTCGCGTGTCCCAGTATGGCTGCTACAATCAGAGTGGCACGCGCCCTCATACCCCGTCCACCCTCCCTGCTAACCCACACCCTTCAGCGACGTGCACGCGCTGAAACTAACCCTGAACAACCGATTCCCAGCCAACCGAGCCAGTCCGCTGATTTTCCGAAACGCATTCCTCCGCCTCTTCTTCACCGACGCGTGAATATTCAAGACATTCTAGCTCCGGGCTTCTGCCGATAACTCGATAACTCCAGATAACTGGATAAGCCGAACGTTCTTAACGTCAGATATTCCTTTAACACGCGTCAAGCTTCATTTCACTTCGCCATCGAAGTACGATTGTATAAGTGTTTAATACCGTTTTTGAATATTTGTACTATTTTATTTTTCTCGTGTTGGCGGTGGAAAATGGACCGTGTGTGTGAATTGTTCATATGTGAGGAATATTGCAGTGTGTATTCGACTGGCCCAGAAGGATGATTGAACAAATTTCGATTTAATACCGTCTTCGAATATTTGTTGTCTTAGTTTTCAAGTGTTGGGAGTATTCGAAATAAACCATGTGAGTGAATTGTTCATGTGTGAGTCAAATATTGCAGAGCGTATTCGACGAGATACTTCTTAACGTTAGATGTATGTTCAAGATACGTCAAGTTTGATTTCATTTAGGTGTTTACTGCAAGAATGACTGTAGAGATAATTTCACTTTCAACATCTTCATCAATGTTATCTGAACTATTCGCATGTTTGTGTTATTTTAATCTTGACAGCTTTAAGAGGACGATCTTTAAAATGTACCATGTGGGTGGACTGATTAAATGTGACTTGGTGGATATTGCAGTGGTTTATTCAAATATCACTTAACGTTACATGTTATTTTAGGATGTATCTTCATTTCATTTAGGTATGGACTACAAGTATGACTGTAAATAAAATTCCATTTTCAACAACTTGTTCAAACTTATTTGAACTATATGAATGTTTGTATTATTTCAAGTTTGACACCTCTAAATAAAAACATTCAAAATGGACCATATGAATGAGTTGAAATGTAAGGGATTGTAAGTACGATTGTAAACCAAATGTTACTACCCAGCTACAAATTACTCGAATATTTGTATTGCTTCAGTTTCAACAATTCTAGCAAAGATATACAAACCGAATCATGTGAATGGATCGTCCAAATGAGAGATAGTCGATATTTAAGTGGTTTATTCCATGAAGTGCTCTTCAGCATCAGATATTCATTCAGGACGCGTCAAGCTTCATTTCACTTTGATACCGAAGTGCGATTGTAAACCAAATTCTAACTTCTATACCGTGTTCGAAGTTATTCGAACTATTTGTTTTGTTTCGGTTTTCGGTTCTAGACGGACAATATTCAAAATGGACCATGTAGATGGATTGTTGAAAAGTAAGTCAGTGGATATTGCAGTGGTTTATTCGATGAAATACCTTGTAACGTTAGATATTCATTTTGGGGCGTGTCAAGCTTCGTTTCATTTAGGTATGGACTGCAAGAATGTAAAACAAATTCCAATTTCAGTACCGTGTTCGAAGTTATGTGAACTATTCCAATATTTGTATTATTTCAATTTTTACAGCTCTAGGCGGGAAATATTTGAAATGGACGATGTAGGTGGATTCAAAAGTGAGGCTGTGGGTATTGCGGTGGTTTATTTGATGAAATAACTTCTTCAACGTTTTTAAAAGCGTTTAATGATGAACGTGTGAATTCTTTTTAATAGAACCAGAAAATTGATGAATTTTTACACTTTTTTCATTTTTAGACTTTTAGAGGTTAAAGTCTTGTAAGTTTGGAATATTTGAATGTTGAAGCTTTGGACTTTAGGATTGTCATTTTGTAAATTTGAGATTCAAGTACATCAAGATTTTGGAGTTTTGAAATTTTACAATCTTAGAACTCAAAATCATAAAATTGCAGATCTTGTACTGAGAAACTTGCAGAACGTTCATTTGACTGATTTGATAGTTTCTGTGTCAAATGAAAAACGTGATAATGAGATTTGAACTAGGACACACTTTTAAAATGATCTGCTATTCAATTATTTGCATTAAATTATTTTAAAAGTGTGTCCTACTTCATGAAATTTTATCACATTCTTCATTTAACACAAACACCAAATCAGTCAAATGATCGTTCCACAAGTTTGTCATTACAAGTTAAAAAATTTGTTAAGGTTCTCGAAATGTTGATTTTTATCAAGACCAAAAATTCATGCGTATTTATATTTATTTCTCAACTAAATATTCTATTTCACGATAAGTATGTATTATACGTCGATAGTTCAGTATTGAATCATCATAAATGGTCACAGCGTCAGCAGTAAGTGACGATTAAACGCCGCGTGGAATCATTAGGATTCCCAACAAATGAATATAAGTGGACCGTATCTAAGAAATGAATTTCACTTCGAACGACTAGAGTTTATTTTGCTATGTACTTGATGACTCGAGAGTGTCTTCGAAGAATTTTTACGTTTCACAAAATCTCGGAGTGGGTACAATTTTTGTGACATTGGTGAGGGAAAACAGTTTCTGATTTTCCATTGGTGTAGCTGAAATTCGGGTGGAGATGGAAATACAAATGACGTATGAAGTGGATCTGTTTTCCCAAAGTGACCGTAGCAAGTAATAAAACCAAGCAATAACTCGACATGTATCGAAAACTGCAAACAAAAGACTCTACTGCTAAGGTTAAGGGTTCGCAACCAGATGTGACTAGCAATAAAAGAATACTCGCTAGAATGTAATGACTCCTTATTGCTGCTACGGGTGAAGATTGATTTGACACTACAAATGTGAAGGAACGAAAAATCGTTGAACTATTCGCTAGAAACTTGTACTGAGGTCTAATCCTTTCGCTGTAATATTCGACCTGACAGTAAATAAATTCGGCAACTAAAATACGAAAGTAAAAATTTGATTAAAATATCCGCGTTTCTTCCATTAAAATAATTTCGGCTAAAATTCGGGATTTAAGAGACTTTGTTTAACTTTGAATTTCAGTTTTTTACGCGGCGAGGTGCGAACACAAAGAAAAGCCGTCCATGCGTGCGTTATGACACCGAAACGCAATTTTATATTTAAAAAGTCATCCCGACGCTTCTAGCCGACGGACGTCCGTTAGGTTTTAAAAATCTGAGCCTCTTCTGAATTAATTCGTGAAACGAAAAGCGTCTCTCGAACGCGTTAAAAGAGATATTTTATAGGAAAAAAGCTTTCGCGCTTGTTCCCGTGCAAGTTCTAAATGTCTGAACCCATTAGTTCCTCTATCCTGCGTAACTTTCATCGTTCGATCAAAGAAAGTCTTTCCTGTGCGGCAAACTTCCATTTCATGAAATGTTTACGGCCGGTTAAATATCGTTTAAGTAGGAGAAAACTCCGCGAACTTTTAGCACGAATGTGTGTACTTTGTGAGGTCAGAGGATACGACACTAATCGTGGATAAACGTTGCTATGTTTAACGAAAACCTATTCATGAAGTTTCAAGAGAAAATCTTCCCTCGAGGAAATGTAGCAACTGGAAACATTCCACTTGTTGATTTTCGGGATTTAACAATTTTTAGGATTTTATCATTTTTTGGATTGAAAATTTCAGGTTTGACCTTTGAGATATTCTTCTCAACTGATATGGAAATCTGTATAGAAATTTTGCGATTTATGAATTCAGGTGTGCAAATCTCTAAATTGTCCAAATCTTCACATTCTTAAATTCCTAATTTTCGAAATTTGTCAAGCTTTAAAATTCTCAAATTTCCAAATTGCCACAGTCTGAAGTGTTTAGGTCCCCAAATATCCAAATGTCACAATTTGCAAATTCTTCAACTTCCAAACGCTATATTCCATATCCTATATTTCTAAATTTATCAATCTTCAAAGTCTGTAACTTCCAAATGCCCAAATCCCAGATTTACAAGTTCTCGAATTCTCAAATTTCTACATGTCCAAAATTAATTAAAGCTAATTGAATCTTTCAAACGTCGCGGATTTTTCGAAAGTGCAAATATTTATTTTCCACTTTTTAACATTTGCTGTGCCACAATTGTTGAGTCACCCTGTATGTGTAAGTAATGGACACAAGAAAGTCGATGAATTGGTAATTTTGGCCTGGATCGGGTTGCATCTTATTTCGCTTACTCGACGTTCCGAAGAAATCACGCCGATAACGGGAAACAATTTTCCCGACACAACTGTATATTCGAATCGGTTTCCCCGGCTGATTTCTCATCGTCCCGTCGCGTACCAAACGAAATTAACCCTTTTAACGTCTAGCAACGATATATCGTTGTTAGCGACACTTGCAACACACAATCGACATCCATTTATTCTCGCTTTATTTCGTGATGTACTTCTTTTTTAACTTTCTACATAGTCTCACTACTTTTTTATGATTTTCTTAAATTTATCATTTTTTGAGTTTAAAAATGTTCTACTCTTTAACTAGATCTATTTTAGTAATTTTTTTAATCTCTTTTGGGTACTCGTCGGTTAAACCTTTGCACTTGATATTTTTGTTTAATTAAAGTTGTAAATGTCTGAATTCAAAATTTGCAAATTCTGGAATTTAGGAATTTACAGACTTGCATTTAATTGCGACAATGTTGGCCAGGTAATACTACCATATGCAGGTAATTAAAATTCTTTCCCATTGCATAATACTGTAGCCTATCTAAAATAGTCCAGCTAGAAAATTTCAAATTTGCTTTTAAATTTATAAATCAATTCCTTCCAAATATTTATATCTATTTACAAATTTATGTAGCTCAACGTATACTATTTTCTAGTTTTAAGTAGATAATACAGATTGAACTTAAACCGAGTGAAATCTACCTTGAGCATACATGTTACGAAATACATCATTCCTGTTGCAAGGTTAACTTGCGGTAACATTTAAAAATGCAGTTCTGCCTGGAATATCTCGAACTTCGACCGCGAAGAGTTAATTAAAGATTCGATGATTTCAGTGCACCCCAACGGTGTACCCTGCCGATCCTTTCAACCCTGAAGAAGATGCTGCTCTCCTTCGAACCGCCATGAAGGGTTTCGGTTCCGACGAACAAACCATCATCGACGTCCTCGCTCATCGCGGTATTGTGCAGCGTCTCGAAATTGCCGACAAATTCAAAACGATGTACGGAAAAGATCTGATATCCGAATTGAAATCGGAACTCGGTGGTAACTTCGAAAAGGCTATCTCAGCGTTAATGACACCGCTGCCGGAGTATTACGCTAAAGAACTCCATGATGCAATTTCCGGTATGGACAGTGACGAAGGAGCTCTCATCGAGGTGCTAGCATCGCTCAGCAATTATGGCATCAAGACCATATCTGCCGTTTACAAGGAACGTAAGTGAACTCGCACAGTGACGCATCTTCTAACAATTACGTTTACAATGCATGATTGTTTGTGGGGAAAGCGAAACGAGTGATTTTTAATTCGATTCGCGAACGTTACGCAAGGGGTACGATTCTTTCGGTCGGCACTAAAAGGGTTAATCAAGGGTCACGTTTTCCCTGAAACAATGCTTTCAGGATGCCATTAGAGGAAACGGCGGGGCGTGGTAATCACGATACCTAATGGTATCTGACGTGCACCGATGTGAAATTTGATTCTCGAAATACCGGCATTTACCTCGTACTCGATGACTTTACGCGATTTAAGTGGATAAGCAAAGCGACTTACTTACGTAGACACGTTACCGGGGAAACTTTGTAATTCAGCTTTCCAGCTAGACCATGGAAATTCGACACGTTCGTTGAATACGTTATCCATTGTATTCTATCGTGAATAGAACGCGTCAATTAAAGCGCGACTTTTCGTACGAACAAAAGTGTCTAACAAACGAAAGACGGGCTTAATATAAACGTTGATACAGAGGGAGAATAGGACGAAACGAAATGAAACAAGAATCTGCACGATCAGGTTATAACTTCGAGAAACGAACGTATAAAAATCGTGCACCGGTATGATGAACGGATGTTGAACTGACGTGTGACGAATTTTGTGAACTGTGCAAGGCATATGTGACAGGGGAACGTATTCATTTCAAGTTTTCAGATTTTGAAGTTTATTATGAATTTTAGATAGGTTATGTTTTTATGTTTGCGAAATATCAAGTTTTTTGGGTTTTGAGGTTTCAAATTGGAAATTTATGTTGTAATTGTGAGATTTGGGGATTTGGGGATTTGGGGATTTAGGGACTTGGGGATTTGGTGATTGGGAAAGTGGGAAATTTGGGAATTTGGAAATTTGAGAATTTTTGAATTTGGGAATGTGAGAATTTGGGAATGCGGGAATTTGAGGGTTTGGTAATTGGGAATATGGAAATTTGGGAATGTGGGAAATTGGGAATGTGGGAAATTGGGAATATGGGAAATTGGGAATGTGGGAATTTGGGAATATGAGCATTTGGGAATGTGAGAATTTTGGAATGTGAGAATTTGGGAATGTGAGAATTTGGGAAAGTGGGAAATTTGGGAATATGGAAATTTGGGAATGTGGGAATGTGGGAATTTGCGAATGTGAGAATTTGGGAATGTGAGAATTTGGGAATGTGGGAATTTGAGAATGTGAGAAATTGGGAATTTGGGAATGTCGAACCGTGGGAATTTGAGAATTAGAGATTTAGGAATTTGCAGATTTGAGGATATAGGAATTCGTTACTTTAAGAATTTGAGAATTATGAGTTTAAGTACTTACAGCTTTAGCGATCTATGATTTTGATAATGTAGAAACTTGGGAATATGGTAATTAAGTGTTTAGGAGTTCGGAGAATCAGAAATCTAAATTTAATAATTTGGCAACTTTGCACCTAGTGAACTTGTGAACTTGATAATTCGTGAATTAGAATCATCTAGTTCAGAACTTATGAACTTCAGAAATTTCATTAGAAAATCTAGGAATCTCCTAACAGTCTAATAATCAGCAGTTCAATTATTTAGAAACCTCCAAACTTCACTGTCTAATCTTCTCAACCCTAAAGCTGTTGAAACATTCTTCCCAAACTTCCCCTCGGTATATTGCACCCGACCGTACTTCCTTCTATTGCTCAATCTATTCTACAATACTGAATTATTATCAGAAAAACTGAATCTAACTAGAAACATTATCTTATTGTCTGACTTAGAAAACCGAACTGACATCATCAGTAAGTCTAAAACCATTTATCACCGACCATGGTAATAAACACGGTGCAAGCATAGTATCTTTAACTCCTTGCATTTTTATGAGTCCCGTGACGCACTCGTACTTTGTTATCAATTTGGAGTTCAAGTCCAACTATTTGCATAGTCAACGATTGTATATCAGTTACATAAAACTGTTACATAATAGTTTAACTTTCTTCGTTTGTTTTAATATTACAGCTGCGATTAGTTAGATCTGACGCACCTGACAAATTATAGTGCAAAGTGCACACCCATTTTCTTGTTGATCTGAGCTTCACTCCTAGAGTGAAGTTTATAGAGTATTAAAAGAGTTAAAACTTGTAAACCTTAAATAAAGTTCATAGTTTAAAAGACAAAAGAGTACTGTTTCACCCATTTCCAATAAAGACACATTTTAACCCTTATCGGTCGTATGTCACGTGACAACACTGCTTTGGCGCTGTGGTCGCACATCACATGGGAGGTGACAGTGATGGAACCTATTCTAATTTTCAAGAAGGTGAAACTGCGTTATATGAAACGCCATCAACAATGAGGATAGATTAGATGGAAAATATCTTGCAACCTGATGCTAAAGGAGAACATATGTTCTAATCGTAAATTGCCTGAAAGAAGAAAAACAGTTCTGTGAAACAGAAAATCATTCCTTCATGTTGGAGATATACAAAACTTCAATTTCTAACAGAAATGTTATTCTTATACTGAAGATGTTTTTTATCGAAACCTACTGAGAATCACGTATCAAAATCTAGCGACCGATAAGGGTTAACTTCTCCATTCATTCTCTAATTTCGTTAAAAATTTTAAAAGAGTCTTCTTTTAATGCGTCCCGTAAAAAATCACCGTCGTTGAAAAGTCTCGCGATTCAAGCCGATTGTCTCAGCTCGTGATTCGTATTAACGTAAGGCTGCGGACTTAACGGAATTAACGAGACGGTGTCTGTCGCGGGCGCGTGCTGCGATGCAAACGCAACGGGCCGCTTCGAAGCAGCCTCAGGATTTTGATAACATGTGACTTTATCTGGAATTCCCGAGCGCGCAGGTAGCCTGTTTACTTAAGATAATAGCGAAGCGGAGTGGCTGGCTGAGCGTAGATGGAAAGCTGGCGGGGGAAAGGCGAAAGGATATTTCAGCAGGCAATGTTGAGTCGAATCTTCTCTCCGGCAAGAAGGAAGACGAAGAGGAACGAGAAGACGCAGAGGAACAAGGAGAACGAAGAGTAGGAGGTAGCGAGTCGAACGGTCGAGAAGGAATAGAGTCCCGGATATCGAGTGCCGAGTAGTCTCGGGTTAGCGATAGAAGAGGAACTCGAACATCCAAGAAGAAGAAGATGAAGAAGAAGAGAATCCTGACTGTGGTGGAGGAGGAGGAGAGAACGGTTGTTGCTAGAGGGTTGCTTGGCCGTCGCGGTGGAAGAGGCTGCGAGAGTAAGAGCGAAAGAGTGAAATAGAGGAGGGTGAGATTCCCTCTCAGCCGGGCTACAAGAACTTCATTTTCCGAGCCATTACGCCCCGTCCCACTGCGCTACCCTGGAAACCCCTTTACCCCCTTAAATTAATTTATATCGAAATTTTAAATGACATTCATCGGGACGAACAATAAATAACGCTACCAGCGCCGGGGAAAACGGCATCGCGTTAGTGACGTCGACCCAGCTTTTTCGAACGGTCACGAAAATTTTCGACGGAAATACGACGAAAACGTTTCTTACCTCTATCGACGCCTTCGATTTTGCCAATTAATGCGTCGCGGTAATTCACTGCCCGGATAAATTATACTCGACACATTTTCAAACACTCTCTGCGTAATTGACATATCGAAGCGGGTGAAAATTTTGATAGTATTTTTTTTAACGAATTTTAGTAGGGAGTTTCACAATATTTTATATTTTTCGCAGTTTCAGGTTAATACGAGTAGTTTCGATTTGGTAAGTGAAATTCTTAATAATAATCTATATGGCAATTCAAGTGTCCCATATGGTAATCAAAGTTAACCCTTGAAATGGGTTGTCTGCGAGTTAATTCTAGTTATTAACCCGGAGGGACTTTTGATGTTGGCAATTATAGTTGTAGAGTTTGACAAATTCTTTGAAAGTTATTTCTCTATTATTAATCCCTTGAGTACTTCTACCCTTTGAGTTGATGTAAGTAGTCTGATTTATACATTTTACACCTTAATATGATGTCATATAAACAGAAACACTATTTCAAGCAATAGTTACAGAATGTGAATCCTTATCAGATGTAGATATTATATCGAAGTAGTTGTCACTATTGTCTCTTTCACTATTTTTATTTCTCTTTAGTTTATCACTGGGTCTACAACATGATATATTTCAGATTTCTCCTTTTAATTTACAGAAATTATACTTTTGTCAGAATGTATGTTAACTTTAATTAAAATAAAGAATAATTGTACAAATCAATTTATGTTTCATCCCTCATTTACTCATTGACCTGTGCCTTTGAAATTCAGATTAAATAAAAAGTTTTTGTGAAAGACATATGCAATAACCTCGCAAGAGAAATCAATAACCTTGAAAAGATAAAGGGTAAATGCTCTTGGCACAAAACCATTCATCCTATTTAATAGAATTTCTTCTTAGAATAGAATGACTTAATAGAATTCTATAAACCACTCCTTTTCATTCTTTGGAACAATTTAACTCCTCAATCTACAATTTTTCAGCATTTGTTTATAAGAGATACGCATTTGTAGAAGTGCCTATTAATATCACAAGTGAATGTGGGTCACGAGTGTGACTCGACATTGCAAGTCAAGTGTCTTAACAGTAAATCAAGCACTGAACATTAAACATTTAATAGCGTATTAAATCGTATCATCGCGACTGACAGAGATATTTAAGTGTTTGCTGCACTTTAAATAGCAAATTACTTTTACGTATCACAACGATCGAAAGAGATATTTGAGCGCATTAGCCTGTATACGAATTCACTAGTCAATCTACCCGCTTCGCAGAATTAAAAATAAATATCGCTCGCAAAATTCAATAAGAGAATAAGACATTCATGAAATTCGCGTGTTTCATTTCTGAAGAAGTGACAATATCAATAATCAGATTTACTTTTTGTAATGTTTGCAATATTAAAAAAATTGTTGTCTAAATTAGAATATTAGAAGCAGTGAAATTTCGCGGCCAATTAATTCTTGAAGTCTGGCTCGTCGAATAACTTGTAACTATCGAGCTCTTTGATAAACTATATTCTTCGCGCGTTTGTCATAACAGAGAATGTGCAACCCGTCCGGTGAACCAACTCTGGACGTGACTTTTGTGGTGCTTCTTCAATTTTGATCACAACAAAACCTGTCCTAAAACCGTCTACAGTATCGGATCTCTGTGCAAAATTTCACGAAAAAATATTTGGTAGCTTTTGGTGATGACACGACGTACATAAAATTGAACTCAGGTTTATATAAGATATGACAATGTCGGAAAAGTCTATGTTCGTCCATTCAGAAAATCGTTGATAGAAACGAATCGCGGACGTTGACGTGGTTGAGTAAAATTTTAACAACCTACAACCGTAATGGTCCCTTTTATAAGAGTCGTTACGACGTCGTACGGAATTGGTCCTTTCTCTCATTGATGTCGGTTCCCACTTTTAGGTTCAACGAACTACACCTGTTTCTCCTCGCAGTTCGCGTATTTCCGTCAAACAAATTCGTAGGATTTGCCGTTCCACTGAATTCGAAACGAACGCCATTAACGCTGCGCGAGATCTTCAAAATTTCTTATTCGAAACCTTTGTCCCTGTTGCGCCTCGTTGCTTTCGCTCGAACGAGTGAAACGGGACCATTCGTTATCTACGAATTAGTTGTTATCCTCGTTTAGGGATCGTTATTTTTCACAAAGTCGTTTCGAAGCGATTCGCAGGTGAAAACGTGGACGGAATAAAAACCGATGGATTTGTTTGTCGTTAAATATGAGAGAATTGGTAGATGGAGGTAGATTTATAGATCGCACGAAGTATTCGCGGTTGGGTAAGGGCAAAGAAGTCTTTTTTGAAAGTTTACGAGTTTCGAGGTTTGAGGATTTGGGAGTCTGAATGGTTTGGGATTTTGAGAGTTTGGAGAGTTGAAGATTTGGGGATCTATGAATTTTTAAATTTGTGGATTTGGTGATCTGAGGATTTGGCAATTTGGAGATCTAAGAATTTGAGAATTTGAAAATTTAGGTATTTGACAAATTTGATGGTTAGGAAACTAGAAAACTGGAGAAGTAGAAAACTACAAACCTACAAAACTACAAAATCTCCCAGAGTCAAATATTTTAAACCACAATTATTTAAACCAATATTCCCTTAAACCACATCCAAAGCACCAAAAGTATCCATAAAACTAATGATCACATCAACAGTGAAGCACAAACCTATTTAATTTTAATCCAAAAGCACACGTTTCTTTGACCAAAAATTTCGCACTACATGTGAACACGCCTGAATGACCTCTCCTAGTTCATCATTACCCAAAACATTTCTCACCCTTCCTTTTAAACATTCCAAGTCCCTTTTTCACCGTAGGTTCGTTCGTCTGTGGTATCGTGTTCGAAAGGTCTGTAAATTTGTCTGTCAGCTTCGAAGCCTTTGCTGCCAAATTTAAACTCGTAAAGTACACACGAAAGAATTACGATTTTCGACGTAGAACTTTTCGAGAGACGCTGGGTAGAATATTTTCCTAGTTCTAGGGATTAAGGGTGAAGTCTGGTAAAAAACTCAGGACTGATTTTTGGGACCTCTGGAAAATTGATACGCTCCGGTAGTCCTAGTTTATCTTATGTTTAATTTTATCTTTATGTTTAAAACTCCATAACGAACGAAAGCATATAGAAACATTTTTTAAAAAGTTTTTAAAGCGAAATTGCAAAATCGGGCTCTATACGACTCTCAAGTATAGTCCAAAGAATATCTCTGAAAAAAGTACGACAAAATATTGCTTTTGGCTTGAAACTACCAGAATTACGAAATCGCATTTTGCACATTTTTGGAAACCAACATCTTGTCTCTCCTGACCAAAACAAAAGATAAACAAGGACTGCCGGAGCGTATCAATTTTCCAGAGGTCCCAAAAATCGGTCCTGAGTTTTTTACCAGACTTCACCCTTAACTCGTTCTACCATTTATTTGTCCTCGTCATAGCGGAAGCAGATAAACCGAGAAAAACAGGTCTGTCAACCGCACGGAAGAAATATAATCCTCTCTAAACGTGATTTGAACGAAAATCATCGGTGAACAATCGCTGCATCGATGCAATATAAATATACTATTGCAACATAGCGCGTAAGCATTGATCGAATTAAATCACTAATGAAGTGAAGTAAATCAGTGATTAAATCAGTGAGGCTGCACTGATTCGATCAATAACTTCATTGATTTAATTGGTGCTTTTTATCTGCCAAATTAGTGTATTTCACTGATTCATGTATAATTTTTCTGCTTTATTTTACAACCTTCATTCATATCAAATTGACTAAATTTAATTATTAACATTTGTTTATTGTTATCTTTATATCCTTTTGTTATAAAAATTCGTAAATGTTAAAATTGTGAAATTGAAAAAATTGGAGGGTTGAATGACAAAAAATAATTATAATTATAAAAATGTATAATCATCTTGTAATTAATTTTTGGAGCAACCTTACTGTTTTTTATTATCCTTATGTCACAATTATGTGATATAATTAAATTGAAAAAATTGAACAACGGAGGGTTGAATTGATAGCAAAAAATAATTATAATTATAAAAATGTAATCTTGTAATTAATTGTTGGAATTACCTTACTGTTTTTGTTTTTTATTATCCTTATATCACAATTATCTTTGCGCACGTTAACACAATTTACACTAATTTATAGCACCAGAAGGTATAAAATAAAGAACTTTGTACCGTATCGTTTGCTAAACAGAAGTAAACTAACCAGCGGCGAACAGTGAGCATATATTTCCATGCTGTTAGTTAATTATCATGGTCATTGAATTTATCTTGTAATTAATTCTGGTAAGGAAATATCCGTTTGCTGTAATCGTTGACAAGATACACGCATTGGGTTATATCTTATCGGTGCTAATAACCTTATGTTTTTATACATGCGAGAGTGGAATTGTTCTATATTGTAAAGCTGGTATATTGTGGGAGTGAAACTGTTATAGTGGGAGCAAAAGAAAATTATTACGGAGAGAATTATGAAATTTAAACACTTTCTTTTTAGTAGTTGATCGGAAAAGTACACTCTAATATGGAAAAGTATAACTTTCAAAATTTACAGAAATTTGAGTTTGAAGATTTTAAGAAATTTTTCATTTGGTATTTTCTGGTTGAAAGGTATCAAAATTTGGGTGAAACTTGCGTTTAAATTTTGACATTCAAAAATTTGCAATTTGATATTTTTAAATTAAAGAGTACAAACATTTGGGTGAAACTAAAGTTTGATATAAATTACTAAAATGATGCAGTGATCTTAATCTTGACATAAGTTATGAAGATTATTATGCCGAGTAATTGTTACGAAATTTTACTCGTCCTTGACTTGTCTAGGTCAAGTCATCAGATTATCGTTCTATAATTTGTAAATTTGAAATTTGAAGATTGCAAATTTAGAAATATAGAAATTTACGTAATTGTAAATTGAAGTTTACAAATTTGTAAATATTCAAAATGAGGGATTAACAAATTTAAAAATTTGCAAAATCAGAAATGTAAAAATGTAAAAATATAGAAATGTAGAAATGTATAAATTCAAATTGCCAAAGATAAAGATTTAAAAATATACAGAACTAGTTGCAATCTGAAAATTTCGGGATTTACATATTTTAAAAATTTATTTATTTAAATGAACAAAATTAGAAATTAAAAATTTTTAATTTGCAATTTGAAAATTATCAAACTTAAATACCTAGAAATTGGAGTACTTAAAATTTCTGATCTATCAAAGTTAAAAATGTAGAAATTAAAAAATTTGACAAACTGTAAACTATAAAAATTAAAGATATAGAAATTGAAAAGTCTGAAATCTGCAAACTATCAAAATTATAGATATGGAAACTAAAAATCTTCAAATTTTTTAAACCCGTAACATAGAAATTCTAAATTTACAAATTTACAAATTCACAAATTCACAAATTCACAGATTTACAAATTTTCAGATACACAAACAAATTTGTCTAAATTCATATTAACTAAAATTTTCGATAAATCATTCACACGACGAAAAAAAGAACAATAAAACCCATGATCATCAACAGTTTAAAAAGTCGAGTCGCCTACAATTTAGAATGTCGTCCAAATACGCTTTTAACAAAAAAACGTACTTACACGTGTCCCAATAGAAACCGCGTATCGGCAGCTCGGAGGGTTGATAAAAGTAAGCAACGATGTTACCCTTAAATTTCCCTCGGAAAACTAGTTACTTTGAAAATACAGCATCACGCACCGGTTCATTCGATCTTCTGATTAGTTCAGCTTTTATACTCCGTGTTGAGGTTATTAAGAATTTTTGTTAAGTCATGAATATGTAACACATGTTTTCATAAGACATCTGATACCCTTTTTTTAACGGCATTCTTTGTTAATCACAATAACGATAAATCGACGCCAAACGTAAACAGAGATAACAATTTCGTTTAGTGGCGAAAGGTCGCGGTCGATAACGATTAAATTAAAGAAATATTGTCTCGACGGAAATACAAATAGTTTTCCAAGTGTTTGTGAAATGTTAGCAATAAATTACATCAAATAGCTGTCGCACAGTAAGATGATGTTTAATAATTTTATGTAAGCATATTTACGAAGCTTTCATATCATCGTGTTTAGTAAACTTTGCAATTTAAGTTGATGCAACATTAGTGCTATTTTATACCAGTCTTCGAATTTTTAGACTTCTGAGTTACATTTCATCCATAAAAGCTCACAAAAAATATTTAAAAATCACTCAACTTGAAAAATTTACAAGTTGTTAAATATCTTCAGACTCAGAAATTATTACAAATTTTAAAACTGTAATTGCAAACCAATTTTACGAATTTTCCTGAAACCACCTAGTAGTAAGACTAAGCCGCCATTTTGTCTAAGTCAGCTACCGCCATTTTGTCTAAGTCAAGACCTACCTCCGTTTAAAGATTTTCTTCTCTAAAATAATACTTTTCATTTGTTATATAAGAATTGTCAAGTTATATCTTTGTACTAATTTGCAGGATGTATATTTCATATTATGTTACATTTTTCCTTCATCGCCATTTTTCTTCAGACTTTAATTCCTGTTGTGTTTGCCTTAATTTACAAAGTCGTGAGACATGTTTTCCTTTCCTACATTATACTTGCACACCTCCCCCGTAAATAAATAAAAATGAATTAAAACGGAAATAACAATAAACAACGGTTCGACTCGATAGTGCAGCATTTCGTTTTTCTCTATTCGGAATATTTAAAGATGCATTGCACGCGTGCGATCTCATTTTTCACAGCCACGTTTTATAAAAGACATATAATAGGATAATATGAATTGCCAGCGTGATAAGAGAAATATTTCCTCGCTCGAGAGGAATAAAAAGGAAGCAGAGTTCATACGTAAAGCCTCCAACTTCCTGAAGTAGCACGTATTGGAAATGCGAGGCTACGAACACACATACGTACATATATACATAAATACATACATACGTATCCGGAAACTTACTTTCTTAGTTTTACGATCTTAAACCGCATCGTAACGCGTAATAGAAAAGTCAACCAAGTCGTCGGCTAGCTAAATATTACCATTTTTGTCTGGTTACTTTTAACGAGACACTCGAAAACTTTACTTTTATTACGCCATTGTCTCGTAACCTGCTATCCCCAAAATGTACAGTGAGTTAGTAGATTGTTTCAAGTTTAAAATAAAGCCTGCCGATATACCCGATCGTGAAACTCTTACTCGTACTTTGGCGGGAGTTTTGAAACCTTTTAAGAAGCTTTGTACCCCAATTTTTCCTTCGCGATTCACAAATAGATATTTATCCTTAATCTGTCGTATACACGTCTTAAACAACTCGAAATATTGATAAAATAAAATAGAATTTAGGTGAGGTTAGAAATTGTGTTTCCATATCGCCAATAGGACTGTGTTTACATGTATTTAATGAAAAAAATTGATTCCTTTTATACATTGATTTATAAATGTTTAAATATTTAAGTCTTCCGGGTTAAAACGATAGGTCTGTTTGATACCAAAAAATTTGAAATCGATCCCTAATTTTTACGCACGACTCGAGACATGTTTTTCGTTAAAGAATAAACCTCGTAGTGACGGAAACAACGTTCGAGGAATGGCGTATTACCAGCTCGTCGGCGAAGAAATAAAATTCAACGACGTATCCGTGTCGTCCCAATTTCTCGAAAGCAAATACGTTTACGAGGAAGTTTTCAGGAGAGTCTGTAGTATTCAGGCTGTCGTCGTTTGGTGGTAAATGCCAGGGCTGTATGTACTCTCGGTGCCCGGAGGGCCTGCTTTGTTACAGCCCACAAACCTCTGATACTATGGCATACTTCATCGTGGACCGTCGAGTATTTCAAATACTCTTGCCACGAAGTAGTTGCGCACTGGTTTGCTCGTGTAGGAAAATCGCATTCCCAGTTCCAGCGGAGCTTACCTCGACCGCCGACGAGTTTGAAAACCTTCGAGGCGCTGAACGCGTGACGCGGGACGAATCCGCACTTTTCTCAGCCATCTTTAAATCCTTGCATAACCTGTTACTTCCATGTTTAATCATTTACTCTTATTATCTTCTTATACGGAAACCTGGTTAGATTCCGATGAACTTGGGAATAATTCTGCCAAAAATGATACACGACGAATCGACACTTCTCTCAGCCATTTTTAAATCCTTGCGTCGCTCACATAACCTGTTACTCTAGAGCGATATGGTTTTCAGTAGAAATACAAGATTATTAAAAATATGAAGATGCTGACGCTCTGACGATTACTCTTAAACACACCTCCTTTCTTTCTGACTCAAAAATCTAAAAATTTGATAATTTCTCAATTTGTAAATTGCAAAGTTTAAATAGTTGAAAATTATATAATATCTGAACCTCCATTTTGAAGCCATATTTTAATATCGCAATTCTCGATGACCAAAATTAAATTGCTATATTTTCTCAACATCTAAATTTTTAAAACGAAGTACTCTTTGTATGAACACTCTTGTATGAACACTCTTGTATGAACGCCCTTGTATGAACACTCTTGTACAAACACTCATATATGCGCCTCTGACATTCTGAAAAACCTTGCATCCGAGTTTCCACCTTTAACTTTATACGTGGTTATTCGATCATTTTGATATTCTTTCATAAATGGTCCACGGTATATTCATCGCATCTGCGCTACGCCATACCGTGATATACGAGCATTTCATGGAGATGGAGATAAACGAACAGAAATATTAGACGCGATTTAATCGATCCTTTCCGTCGTTGTTACTCGGCTAGCGGGACATCCATCACGACGGAAGGATTTCTTCGGAGATATGGTGGCTTTCGTTCAGGAATCGTTGATGTACAATTACAGGAAACACATTTGGAAGATCGAAATCTTTCGAAGATCCAACGGCCTAGACTCTATATCGAATTTTTTCTTTGAACAGTTAACAGCTGTTACAATAACATTCATGTTATGTTACTCGTGTGATATCTTGCTAACAAGAAGAAAGTTTCTTGATTAAATTAAACAAATTTTGTGAAGAAATAGAATGTGCTGAAAATTAAGAAAACTCGGACTATGTTGTATAAAGTGAACAATTTGGGGTAGTTACATTTAGAAAGAACGAAGGTCATCAGATGTTGATAATGACTACGTGTGAACTGAGATGATCATAAAATGGCTGTTTTAGAATAGGACAAGTTTGATCTGAGTTTTGCGAAAACCTCTCCATCCTTAGAAAAGGGTTTCAATGACCCTGAATGATCTTCAAACACGAATATGTAGGTGAACGAATCCCCTGAACTACAAAAGCAGTGAAATGTAAATAGCCAATAGCAAAAGTCACCTCGAGGTTCAGCCAGTGTCTCTATCCATAGAAATTCGGTGGTCAGCTGTCAGGGTGAACAAGTTTTATTCGAAAGGTTGTTTGGACAGTGTATAGTCTAGGAGATAATTGTGTGGATGGATTAAAGTCCCGTACACACAGCAAGGTGTGTGTGTGAAGTGGTGTGCGATTCTTTCGGCAACGGCACCACCCACCGAGGTCGCAGTTGTACTGTAAATCTCAAAGTTCGTCGTCGGCGTTAATTCGAAGTTTGGCGCAGTTGCCGTAGAGCTGCTGTATAGCTTTGGCGAACGTACGCGTACGCGTCTCTCTCATTCTCTCTCTCTCTCTCTCTCTCTCTCGTACACGCGACCATTCGATATACGGAAACTAAAGCACGAGCCGTGCATCGGCCGTACGAACTCTCTGTTATGTACGTATATAGGTACCCATAGAAACGAGGTGGATGTAAAGAGAGCCGTAGAAGGGAGCTAGGGTGTCTTTGAACAGAGTTCGCCGGAGATCGGTGTACGCGTTTCCCTTCGGCTGCGAATAATTGCTCGGAACGATGGCAACCCGAGGGAAAGCGGTGAGATCCTGAAAGGAGAGGGCAGAGTCCAGTGCCGCAAACGGGTGCGCTTCGACTCCTTCAATCAACTTGAATTTACTTTCTTCTTATACGCTTTGTGCGCCGGTGATGGGCTACTACGGGATCTGAAGGTGCGCTGCACGGATGTGCCACTCGAGTGCACTCCGAGCAAGTGATGGGGCTAGCCAATTTCTTTATTTGAAGAATTCACGTTTATAGAGATTTCAATTGGAGGCTTTTTGACATTCTCGAATTATGAACTTTTTTTTGCAGCATTTTTGCAAAGGAGGTTTTTGAATTTGTAAATTCGTGTACTTAGGAATTTTGAATTTACTTTCTTATGTTCAAATTTATGGATTCTCAAATTCTTTGGTTATGAAATTTTTGAGTTTGCAAATCCATGAAATTTCAAGTTTTCAAGTTTCTAATCTCTAAATTCACAAAATTACTCTTACAAATTTATAAACCCTAAAATCTGTAAACACTAAAATAATAAATTTCCAATTTCTAAATCTCCAAATTCCTAAATCCCAACATTCCTGCAATACACATTCCTATATTTCCAAATACATAATCCCAAAATTCTAAATCTCCAATTTCTGAATCCTCAAAATTCCTAAACCTCGAAATCTCTAAACACTACAATCCTAAACCACCAAATTCTAAATTCTCAAATTCCTAAATTCCTAAACCCAAGATCTCCGAATTCCTATACCCCTTAATTCCTAAATCTCAAAATCCCTATTACTCCAATTGCTGAACCTCAAATTTCTAACTCCTCAAATTCTCAAATTCTCCAAATATTTAGATCCCTGAATTCATAAATTTCCAAATCCCTGAAATTCCAAATCCCTAAAATCTCAAATCCGTAAAATCCCAAATCTCTAAAATCCCAAATCCCTAAAATTGCAAATCCCTAAAATCTCATATCTCTAAAATCCCCCAAAATCCCAAAAAATCACCAAAAATTCTCAAAATCCCAAATCCCTGAAATCCCAAATCCCTAAAATCCCAAATCTCTAAAATCCCAAATTCCTAAAATCTCCAATATCCCCCAAAACACCAAAATTCCAAAATCCCTCAAATCCCAAATCCATAAAATCCCATATCCCAAAAATCCCTAAAAATTCCCAAAATCCCCCAAAACACCAAAAATCCCAAATCCCTAAAATCCCCAAAATCTCGCAAAACACCAAAACTCCAAAATCCCTAAAATCCCTAAAATCCCTAAAATCCCAAATCCCCAAATTCCCAAATTCCCAATTCCTAAAACTCTAAATTCCCAAATCTGAAATCATAAAAATTACCAAATTCAAAAGTTCTGAAATTTTCAAACGTACAAAAAAGCACACACGACGAGCATCATACCAGCGTTCAATATTTATACGGTTTCTATGAAAAGTTTTTAGCAGCACAGAAAGTTGGCGATCGAAATCGATAACTGTAATAAACGCCAGACGCATCTGTTGTTCGTTGTTCTTTGCGCCATTGTTACCAATCATTTATATATCGATTATCAGCAGAGGAACGTTATATCGTATCTCGTTTATTTTCATCGATGCAATTCTGGCAACCGGCTACGGTACAAACGAAATTACTAATTAATTAACACCGAATACGAAATACCGTGAATTAAACGGATCGTTGTAAAACATTATAGATATTCCATAGAAATTATACGGTAATTATTAGAGAATGAACGAATAAAGCTGTCAGTGCATATTCTAGTGAAGCACAAAGGGGACGGGAAAAATGGGGAAAATGAGAAAAGGACGAATGAGAGTTAATAGTAATCGTTTGAAAAGTTGAACCATGCAGTGGTACGAAAGCAGAGCAACCAGATTTACCACTCTATTAACCGAAAGACCGATCACCGTTTTCCCTCGCGCAGGTTTAGCTACTTTTATAAACGCGAAACGCTCTACGTAGCTACGCGATGGATCAAATCGAACAGATGTGGCTCGATACGTGTGTATGCATGTGCAGCTGGGTGCAATATAGACCACCCTTGGATAACGAGTGCTGGGAGGGAAACAATTCGCTTGTCTTCCATTTTAGATCATACGTGGCAATTTTTTATTTTTTCATATTTTTAATTCACACATTTTTCTGATCAGATATTTCATTTTTTTGTAGTTTACAGATTGTTGCATTTTTCAATTCCTAAACTTTCCATTTTCCAATTAAAAAATTTTCTGGTTTTCGATACTGATTGTCAAGTTTTCAATTAACAAATTTTCTAATTTTCCTAATTTCCCAATAGCTTAATTTCACAAATTCATAATTTTCCTAATTTCCTAATTTCCCAATTTCCTAATTTCCCAATTTCCTAATTTCGCAATTTCCTAATATCCTAATTTCCCAATTTCCCAATTTCCTAGTTTTCCTATCTTCTAATTTCCCAATCTCCTAATTTCTCAATATTCTAATCTCCTACTTTCCCACTTTCTGAATTTCCCCATTTCCCAATTTCCTAATTTCCCAGTTTCCCAATTTCCCACTTTCCTAATTTTCTAATTTCCCAGTTTCTCAATTTCCCAATTTCCTAATTTACCAATTACCTAATTTCCCAATTTCCTAATTTTCCTATCTTCTAATTTCCCATTTTCTGAATTTCCCAATTTTCCAATTTTCAATTTTTCTAATTTTCCCATTTTCCAATTTCGATATTCCTATTTTCCTATTTTCATAATTTCCTGAACCTCCAAATTTCAAATTCCCAAATTTGATGCAACAATGAGAACATTTGTATTCATAATAAACAAAATTTGTAGAAAGTACTCAAATATAATTCATCTTTTCAAGGAGCTCATGGTAACTATAAAAGTACATTTATTCCAGTTATATATCACCATTTCCAATTAGCAACCTAACTGTTTTGCGGACCAGGTGCCTCCAAACGATTAAACGTGTCTAAATCAATCACAAACGATAGCAAATACGATTATTCTTGATTTCACGACGACCGACGTCACTGACAACCAAGTATCGTTGTCAACGCTGAATTATTGAGCTTTTACCGTGCTTCCAGTCGATTCTATCTAAAATGATCGAAAACTATACCAAAACACGGTTTTCTGTCATTTTTACCTCGACGACCCCTCATCAGATCACCGTAAAAATCTATACAGCAAATTTAGGGTGTCTACCCTAAAAATTTCAACCGAAAAGACCCAGTATTGCGTCCTACAATATACAGACAAACGTACAAATCCATCCCACGTTCCGCAACTATCAAAAAGTACACTCCGCTCGGTGGATGATTTACCGACGTATTTCAATGCCGATGGAATCGAACGCGATTGTCGTGGAGTAAAAACGGATGGCCGAGACCTCGTAATCCTCGCAGAATCCAGCTGCGTCGAATTGGCAACGTATTCGGGGCCGGGGTATACATAACAGGGGTGTGATGGCTTTGGCGTCTTTAAAATTTCAAGCGAGTTAATTTGATTATCGCCATAACGGAGCTCTATCGGGCCTCGGAATAATCCGGCTGTATAACGACATCGGCTTAGCTATCGCCGACGCGTTTCCATTGTACGACTGTACAAGGTCCTGGAAGGCTGGGGTTGCGAGGGGCAGGGGTTAAGAATCCTGCTGGAAGGGTGTAAGGGGCTACACCGATTGGCCCCCAGCTGGGGTAGCAGTAAACATTCTCTCGCCTTCCCGTTGAGTATCCAGAACTACCCCCGTTCCCATTCTTCCTTCAAGCAACCCTCTCTTTCTTCAACCCTCGTCCTTTCTTCCTCCTCCCTCTTTCTTCGTTGTCACTCTTCTCTCTTTCACGGTCGTCTCTCTCACCCTCGCCCACAATCGTTTCGCCCCCTCTAGTCCTTCCCTGACCTCTTGCTTCCCGCTTGATTCCGCACCCCCGACTCGCCTTTTCTCTCTCTCTTACGAACTTAAGCCCGATTTAATGGGGTGGAAACGCGCGGCTCGATCAAGTTGTATTCAATTATCCCTCCTTTCCGTCCTACCGTTAACCCCGGCCATCCACGGAGCGTCTTGCAAGAAAGTTTTCCTTCTTTTTCTCGTTCTCCCTCGCCGACAACCCGTTTTACTCTTGCAACGCTGCGCGCCGTTGTCGCTGTTTTCGCCAACCCCCGAGACCTATCGTCTCGCGTTACCACGGGTCAAGGTCGCCCTCGCAGAAATTTCGTCGGTCAATCTGGGGGATTCGAGAAACTGAGGAATTTCGACAATTGGGAAATGCGGGAAATTGAAAGTTTCGACGGAGAGAAATTTTAGGAATGGACGGATTCTGGGGGGTTGAAAAATTTCAAGTTGGGAAGTTGGGGAAGTGGGAAATTGAGAAATTGGAAAACTGTGAAATTGGGAAATTGAGAAATTGGGAAATGGTAGAGATTGAATATTTTGAAGATGTAGCAGCGTCAGCAATATTAACCCCTTGGTTTTGAAGAGTCTGACTCGTGACGCACTCAGCTGTGAGCAATTTTACTCGAATTTTAATACGCTTCAATTTCGAGTTCAATTATTTGCATAGTCAACGATTGCATAATACGAAATTGTCATAACATTTCAACTTTCTTTGACTATTTTAATATTGTACCTGTGACTAGTTCTGACTGACGCACCTGCAAATCATAGTGCAAGGGTAGTGACGTTTAAACGACACTTTTAAAATGATCTGCTATTCAATTATTTGCATTAAATTATTTTAAAAGTGTGTCCTACTTCATGAAATTTTATCACATTCTTCATTTAACACAAACACCAAATCAGTCAAATGATCGTTCTACAAGTTTGTCATTACAAGTTAAAAAATTTGTTAAGGTTCTCGAAATGTTGATTTTTATCAAGACCAAAAATTCATGCGTATTTATATTTATTTCTCAACTAAATATTCTATTTCACGATAAGTATGTATTATACGTCGATAGTTCAGTATTGAATCATCATAAATGGTCACAGCGTCAGCAGTAAGTGACGATTAAACGCCGCGTGGAATCATTAGGATTCCCAACAAATGAATATAAGTGGACCGTATCTAAGAAATGAATTTCACTTCGAACGACTAGAGTTTATTTTGCTATGTACTTGATGACTCGAGAGTGTCTTCGAAGAATTTTTACGTTTCACAAAAGCTCGGAGTGGGTACAATTTTTGTGACATTGGTGAGGGAAAACAGTTTCTGATTTTCCATTGGTGTAGCTAACATTCGGGTGGAGATGGAAATACAAATGACGTACGAAGTGGATCTGTTTTCCCAAAGTGACCGTAGCAAGTAATAAAACCAAGCAATAACTCGACATGTATCGAAAACTGCAAACAAAAGACTCTACTGCTAAGGTTGAGGGTTCACAACCAGATGTGACTAGCAATAAAAAAATATTCGCTAGTATGTAATGACTCCTTATTGCTGCTACGGGTAAAGATTGATTTGACACTACAAATGTGAAGGAACGAAAAATCGTTGAACTATTGTATCTCCAGAAACTTGTACTGAGATTTAATTTTCTTGCTGTAATGTTCTTTCTATGACCTAACAGAAGAGTTGATAGGGAATTGAGAAACTTGCAAATGAGATTCGGAAACTGGGGGAAATGAATGTTTATAATGGTACGAAGTGGTAAATTTGATGATGTGAAAACTGAGAAAATGTGCATTTTCGGAATTAGGGAATGGAGAAATTGTGTGACAAGAGAATCGAAAAACTGTAGAGTGTGGGAGTGAGAAAATTGAGAAATTGGAGAAATGAGAACTTTGCGATCGGGAAATAGTGAAACTTGGGAATTTGGGTACTAGGAAACTTGAAAACTAGGATGCTACGAACTTTAGAAACTGGTGAAACTCGGGAACTGAAATTTCGATATTGGAAAATCTGGGAACTTCGAAATTTATGTATTACTGAACCGAAAAAGCAGGAAATTCGTAAACTTTGAAACTTGAAAATTGGGAAATATAGGAAAGCTGGAAATTCGGAAATATGGAAAAATTGAGAATTAGAATTTTGGAGAATATAAAAATTGAGAAATGATAAAACTGAGAATTGAAAAATTGGGAAATTTGATAAACTAGTGAATGAGGCATGTTTTCATCGCTGGAAAACTTAGAAATTGCAAAATTTAGTGTCTAGGTTTCCCAAAAATTCTCAAACACAAGCTATAATTCTGCAAGCTTAAAAATCAAAACTTTCGCAGCATCAACAGTCGAAACTTTTGAAGTTTCCAATTAGCAATCTATACCACACACCTGCTATTAAATTCCTACGTTCATCAATTATATTTTACTTATTCCAAATCGTCAGTAATGAAATTAGCCAAAAATTCCATTGGTCCTCAAATTAAAACAAATACCTAAAAGCAAGTATACATACCTATCCTCAAAGCAGTTAAATAAATTCAACAAAATTTCGTCTCGCTACGCTTTCACTGATCGAATATCGCGATAACGATACTGTTAATCACACGGCACAAGGATTCGATCATCTCTTTCATTCTTTTAAGCAAATCCTGACGAGTGGTTGCGCGCTTTTTTCGCGTAATACTTGGAATCGCAGCGGCTCGCGTTCCGAGGCATTGTTCCCTGACGAATAAAATTGTCCGGACGCGAACAGCGTTACAAAATGATCCGATACTCGGTGAAAAGTAATTGGGTCACGAAGCAGTGTCTGAATCTCGAAGTAATCGTCGTATTTGAAACGGATTCTTCTCGTAATCTGCCTAGAATCGAGCATGTCCTCTGTTCGATGAAAGAAGAGGGAGGAACTCGCGTCGAATCGATATATTCTCTCGACTCTGCTATCCCGATGCATGAGATGCATCGTGAAAATGCGCGTTCAAGAGATTCCAAGGCGGTTGGTAACGACAAACTGTTGAACGAGATTAGCAATTCTAAAATGTTCTCTGTAAGAGTCACACGTTTTTCTTGCCACGATATTATTGCCACCGAACCATCTTTTTTTTTATCGGAGATAATCGCTTGTTTTGGAAACCCTCGATTTCAATATTTCACCCTTTCATCTTCGACACTTTCTTTATTGAGATTCATTTTATGGTCTTAGCAACTTTTGCTGTTTTTGTAAATTTAAGAATTTAATTGGTGCATTGCGAAATTTGGGGTTTAAGGATTTAGGAGATTAATAATTTTTTAAGTTTTAAATTTGAGTATTTATGAGATTAGAATTTAAAGAAGTTGTGAAACAGGACATTTGTTAAATTTGTCAATTTTTTGAATTTGTCAGTTTGTCAATTTGTCAATTTGTCAATTTGTCAATTTATCAATGTGTCAATTTGGAAATTTGTCAATTTGTCAATTTAGGAACATGTCTATTTATAAATCTTTAAATCTATAAACCTTTAAATTTGTAACTTGTAAATTTGTAAACTTGTAAACTTGTAAATTTTTGAATTTGTCAATTTACAAGTTTATAAATCTGTAAATCAGTAAATGTATTTTGTAAACTTCTAAACTTATAAACCTATAAATTTGCAAAGTTGTAAAGTTGTAACGTTGTAACGTTGTAAAATTGTAAAGTTGTGAAGTTGTGAAGTTGTGAAGTTGTGAAGTTGTGAAGTTGTGAAGTTGTGGAGTCGTAAAGTTGTAAATCTGGAAACCTGTAAATTTCTAAATATGTAACTATCTGATTATTGAAATATCTAAATATCTAAATATCTGAATATGTAAATATCTATAATCCAAATACATAACTATCTAAGTATCTAAACATCTAAATATCTAGCTATCTGAGTATCTAAAGTATCTAAGTATGTAAGTATCTAAATACCTAAATATTTACATACCTAAATACCTAAATACCTAAATACCTATATATCCAAACAAATTTCCAAATCCCCAAACATTAAAATTTCAAAATTCACACCCCCAAAACCTAAAAAATCCACAAATTTTCCCAAGAACAAGAATCATAAACCCAGCAAATACCTCAGGAATAATAATTCCTTAATATGCTCCACGACAAATGCTCAATCCATGCACATAATGCGTCGATGATTGGTTAGGCAAGACGATTCGAGCCGATTTCAAGCTTGTTACTTTTTTCTTCCTGTTTCGAAGGATTCCTCGTTCATTTTCTCCGTCCATCCTCCCGCCGCATTTCCCCGCATCACCATCGCTTTCTCCGTCTCTCTGCTTACTTTCTTCCGTCTGTATCTTCGGCTTCTCCGGACCTGGACTTAGTTATCTGTAACTAAGCTAATCTCAGCCAAGAAGTCGGACTATTCCGCAACGTGGACTACTTAAACACGAGCCCAACCGATCCACCAAAGCCTCCAGACCTCTTCTAATCCACTCCTTCGGGCTTATATATACTAGGATCCTTACTTCGAGTCGTTCCTCCGCGTAGCTTCCATCTCGGTTGGCCTGGGAGATCAGTAAAGGCAAAGTCTGCGATTCTCTTGGACGAGTTAATGGAAGACCGGTTTTATTACCAATTTTCCCGTCCCGTTATCTGTCTGCGACGAGAGATACTCCTTGATTAATTTTTCTTCAACAATTATACCCGGGAACAGAAGATACTTACGCTAAATCATGCCATCAACGGACGTTCAAGGATTTAAAGACATCAGTTCAAAATAATCTTTTTATACACTGAATAGTTATAGAAACTGTAAATGTATTGACACACTAATTATAAATATATAGACATACAAACTATAAATATGTACACAACCATAAATATACTATAGATAAATATATAAATGTCTAAGTATAAACATATGAATTTTTGTCACATGTACTCATGCGATGAAATCTACATATGTTCAGATTCCCATATGACCAAGATTTATATTTATTTATGAAGTATATTATGCTCATTTATTTAAACAATTGTTTATGCTATTATCTACTAGTTTATTTAAGCTATATATTCCATACACGATCTCATATACCTAAAAATCAGTACTCGGTAATTCGGGCTTAAACTTGTCTTGCTCGTTGAAAACAATTTTCCTTCCCACTAAATCTTTCGAGTTTCAACGTAGATAATAATCAACCGATCTGCTGAATAGAGACGTTTACGAAAACAAGCGAGAAAACGGCGGAAACAAAGATAGGAGCATTCTTTCGAATTCGTAGGGTGAAGATTCCTTGGAAGAAACGTAACGGACGAGATTCTCGGAGCGAATGCAGGGAGGAAGAACGCGTTACCGGAAGGTAAATCAAAGAAAGCGGGTTACTCGAAAAAGGGATACTCACGAGTGGAGTAGAAGGTAGAATATAGACAGGAGCGGTTCGATTGGATCGTCGAGGATCGAAAGAACTCGATTGTCGATACGGATCTCTGGCTTGCAAAATAGAATCTCCTTGAAATCAACCGGCGATTCTGCCGCGCGCGAGCCGCGTTCTTTTACCGATTCTCAGCTCGGTTTTCTCGGGATTTTGGAGAAAAATGCTGGATCACCGGCTTTTTACCTATTACGTTGTTGGGTAAGTTCATTCACGTCACGAAGTGATGGTAAATGTTTAATAAACGAAAAACTGGCGAGCGTTATGACTCAGGGTGATCGATATATAGGTGGTTCCATTTTTAAATCGGATATCAGGGTATTCTATCATTAAATATAAGAATTATTAGTGTTATAACTCGCATGATCGATATACAGGAGGTTGCATTTTTAAATCGTCAGATATCAACATATGTTATCAATAAATATAAGAATTATTATATGAATACAGGATCTTAAATGTTTCATAACGAAATTATACATTTTTCTTCCTAAAGTTCTTGTGACTACAAAACTACTATTAAGTTCAGTTTATTGAGATACAAATTTCATCTTCATTTTCTCTTATTTTGTTAAGTGCAACTTCACATAAGAAAGTATTTATAATTTTGGTACCTTCGTTAGGGACAATATTTGGACCATTTATATGCCTCATTAAAGGTTAGCAAAAATATCATCTTGTTCATAATTATGATATTAATACTAAAAATATTTGGTCAATGTATGTTTCATTATAAATAGAAGTACCACTTTGCAGCTTAATGAAACACCCTATATAATAAAACATAAAGCTACTGAAGGTATTGAAGGTATTGAAAGTCAGTAACATCGAAAATGTGTAACAGTAAAGTAACATTACATGTAGTCGTATACAATTGTTTTTTGTTTATTTATTGAAGAGTCTTTTCATTTCTGTTCTATGTATAGTATTTCACCCATATAAATGAATAATTATTTTTTACAGTGAAATAGCGTTAAAATCCCTTGGTAAATGAGCGCAGTGTAATCCTATCAGTTCCTGAAATCGATTTCGAGGGTCCGTTGACGAAGAAACATCGTGCAACGGTTTCGATTAATGTAGCCGCAGCTCAGAACCGTATAACAGAACGTAGGAAACAGATACGGAATCCTGAGCTGCGACTACATCGATCACAATCGCTGATGTTTCTCTGTTTTCGACGCTGCTCGAAAACAAGCACCGTTCGCGGTAACTGAGCGCGATCAGTTAACGCGACTCGGTTACATCTCATCCCAAATCGCTGCGTTGTTAAATGTCTTGTAAGAATTAGCTTACAAGAAAGTTTAAAAGCCTCGTTCAAAAACAATTGAACAATTTGGCGCCAAAGGTGTTCGATTAATGTGTGACCGATGGTGTGTTAGAAAATTTAAAGTTTGTACCAGTTGCACCGGTTAATAATTCTTAATTTCTGCGCTGGATTAAACTAGACGCAAGGCGTATTCACAGTCTAAACTCTTATGTTATTTTCTTGCTAATACCTTTCAAAAAGCCGTCGATGTTCGGACGATTTCGAGTTAGCATATTTTATTTTTGTGGTAATGTCTAGTTTCGAACCAAATAGCAGTTGCGGCGCGTTCTTTTCGTGTTCAAAAGAAAGCGAGTGTAAGCCGTCGTTTTGTGGAAACTTATGATGACTATGTCTTAACGTAATACACATGTTTTGGTTCTACTTTGGGAACCCAAAACGCAAAAAGTCATGGGTTGACCATCAACATCGACCGCAAGTCTGAATTACTTCGGAAGGAAGACAATGCATTTGGTGGGATCAAAAGGTTATGTGTCATGAGCTCCTATAACCACGCGAGAACAGTTAACACCGCTACCGCGAACAAATAATCAGTTTCCATGCGTTGATCGAAAAACGTCCAGATTGGGTCAGAAAACACGGAAAAGTGATTTTGCAACATGACAACGGACAATAAACGAAGTATTTAGCAAATCAGTCTTGTTTCATATCACACCCTATCGGTCTCCCGATTTCTTATAAGTGAGAAAGGCAAAGTGACGTCAGCCGGATATTTGAGAAGGCGAGCGAATCCAAGGGGTGAAGCAGCCGTTGGCGAACGGTTTGCAGAGGGCAACGTTTCGCGATATTAGCCGGCTATGGTGTGCCATAGACGGAAAGGATAAGGAGATGGAAGAGACGGCGAAGCTGGCGAGCAGAGACAAACGAGCATCGTCCCGTCTCTATTTTCGCTCCGGAGTTAATTGTCTTGCCAATGTAGGATTAGCAGGCCGAACAACAGAACTTACTCGACTGACTCGTGGTCGGTTACTAACTCTTAAACGTCGATCCGCAATTCGCCTTACAATCCTCTGTAACCTTTCTCGCCGGCTAAACAGTGACTATCCACCATTTCCTCGTTTTTCTTTCTGGACCTGTCGTTCCTTTTCCGCTTCGTCTTTATTACCGCGCCGACCGTTTTTCTTTCTATTCCACCCCGAAGCGGGATATCGCGATCGATCGCGATTCGACGCTAAACTCTAACTGCTCATCTGTAAATCTTACTGTTGTAAGGTTATAACTGTTGTCGCTTGTGAAAAATGGGTAATTGAGGAGGATGCATTTTGCTGATTTTAATGACTTTGAAATGTGTTGTCAAGGTCTACATTTTGAATAGATGTTGGAATTTGGAGGATTTGAGGATTGGAGAATTTGAGGAATTGGGATTTGGGGAATTAGGGATTTGGAAATTTGAGAATTTTGAGGATTTTGAGGATTTTGAGGAATTTTAGGAATTTTAGGAATTTTAGGAATTTTAGGAATTTTAGGAATTTTGGGAATTTTGGGAATTTTAGGAATTTTAGAAATTCTAGGTATTTTAGCAATTTGGGGAATTTGGGGAAGTTGGGAAATTTGAAATTCCAATATTTTAGAATTTGAAAATTTGGGAATTTGGGAATTTGGAAACCTTTGAATTTGGAAATTAATACGTTTAGAAATTTGTGAATTAGGGGATTTGGGAATTCGAGAATTTGGAAATTTGAGAACTTTATAATTCAGAAACGTGAGAATTTGGGAATTTAAGAATTTGGAAATTTTTAAATTTGGGAACTTGAGAATTTGGGAATTTGAGGGTTTGAAACTTTAAGAATATAGAAATTTGAGAATTTGGAACTTGAGAATTTGATAATTTGAGAATTTGGAAAATTGAGAGTTTTGAAACTTGAGAATTTGAAAATTTGGAAATTTGAGAGTTTGGTAACTTGAGAAATTGAAAATTTGAGAAATTGAAAATTTGAGAGTTTGGTAACTTGAGAAATTCAAAATTTGAGAATTTAGAACTTGAAAATTTGAAAATTTGAGAATTTGGAAATTTAAAAATATAGAAATTAAAAAATTAAAAAATTTGAATATCTCAAAATTTTTTAAATTTATAAATTCGAGATCTTGAAAATTGTCTAACTTGATAATTTAAAAACGTATTTTGAAAAATTAAAAACGTAAAATAAAGAAATATAAAAAATGATCAAATTTGACCGGCTAAAGATTGTCAACTTTCCATATTCAGTTCCCCAAAATCGAAATCAATCGACGATTAATACCTTCTACTGTCATCCTTATCGAAAGGGAGCCTACGTTGCATCCGATTATACGTATGCTTTAGGGATGCGTTCCAATTTCACGGAAGTACTCTAGTACGGTTACGCTTTAGGCCAAAGGCTCTTGGCGGTTGGTGAGTTGGTTGGTTGGTTGTTTGGTCCGAGGATCCGAATATCGACGTTGAGACTCAGCTGAGTTTGTTTCGAGAAGGAAGGACCGCAATCGGATAACGTTCTTGTCATCTATTCGAACTGTCTTCTCTGTTTAGATATCGATGAAGCTGATACTATTATTTTCAAACTTCGAATATCGATAATTTTATTAAGTACATTGATCGAGTAACTTTACTTCTCCTGTACTTTTCAATATAAATAATGACTTTATATAACTATGTCATATTTTTAAGCATCGCTGACAGATACGCTATTAAATATTTTATAAACTACATTTTTAAATAATCCAAAAATGCATTCAATCTGTTGCATTCGGTTGCAAACACGCTACATACACGATATACTTTGTCATAAATAATTAATGAAATTATGAAACATCCTTAACTTCTCAAATACAATTTTCAAATTTCGAAATTCCTTTCACAATTTATTATCGTTGATTTTATGACTGAAGAGTAAATTTTTGGAAGTGAAATGATAGTCCAAACGTGGAAGTTTGAATCACATGTCACGTGTCTCACGTGAATAGGTTGATAAAAGTATAAAGTTCCATGTGTTCTAATTATTTGTAGACTTTCGTGGGTGCAAACGAACGCGAAAATGGCGGTAGGGTGACATTGGCGAGGGTGGAGATCCAATAATTAAGTTTACCATTAATCGTGGAGGGTCAGCTGGGCTCACACGAGCCGCAGGCACGTCCACCTTGACAAGGTGTTTGGTCCAACCCTCTGGAGACCGAAATCGAGGCCTATAGCTGAGGATCCTCCGCGCTGCTAATTGCACCATGCGAATTAATCGCTTGAATCTTACGTGCACGCGTATCGAATGACGTACGCGATTAATGGAATGGGCATTGTTATCGATATCGAAACTTCCAATCCGGAAATTCCCTAGGTGCGGACACCGCTGGGTCGATGTTGGGCAAATTAGGATTTATTCGAATTCTCTGATATTTTGGAACCTTGGAACGTTCACACGTTACAACCCTAAAACTTTGGAATTTTTTCATTCATAAAACCTTGAGATATTTAAATTATGGGACTTGAACTTTGGGACCTTGGAATTTAGTTTTCTAAAATGTCTTAGCTTTCTAAACATAGTTTGAATTATTAGCAAGCAATGATATGTTAAATTCTTACATATGTTAAATATTACATGTATTAAATATATGTTGATATTACAGGTACATTTGCACAAAATAAATCTGGTATTTCACATAATTCGTTCTTTTCTCCAAAGCAGAAGTAATTATAAGAAAAGGTAAAAAAAGGTGGAAAGAGCGTTCCACCACAGTAGATAATAGAAAGAGAAGTGGTTGTATCGTTATCCATTATTCGATGGGTTAACCGGTTAACCGGAACGATAGGTTCGGGAAGTTAAAAATTGTCTTCCGCAGCTCGAACGAAGCTGAAGCGGGTGCTGAAGTTTTAGGGTAGGGGTGTGTGCTAAGACGGCCTGTAAATTGGATCTATCAGCGCGTTTGGATGGTGCTATATCATGCTGGAAACAGCGGCCAGAGAGAAGGAGCACCACCATCTTTCAACGTCAACGCAGCCTACTCTCGACCATTCGCTTGCCCTTCTCCGAAAAGCTCGCGTAACCAGAACCGGTACGCGAAACAATGTACCGTAACATCGGAATAGGACTTGCCTGACCCTTCGCCATTCTTCTTAAAGATGACCAATACCTACTTTTTACGATTCTCCAGTCGATTCGTTATCGCCGTTCGATTAAACACACCCTGTTACGATCTGTTTAATTGACCGTGATCATAACTAACGAAAAGAGAACAAATAAAATCACGAAATTATACTTCGTTCAAGTTCATCGATTGAATCGTGCTTCATGCACTGATTATGTTGTACTTCATTCAGGTTCACTGATTATGTCGTACCTCGTTCGGGTTTAATTGTATCCCACTTGATGTTCATTGATTAAATTCATAAACTACGTTTGTATACAATGATGACACTTATCAAGTTCATCAGCTACGTTATGCTTTAAATTTATTAGCTACATAATTCTTCATTCAAGTTCATCAGCCATACTTCAACGAAGTTCATCAGATACGTTGCACTTCATTCAAGTTCATCAGCTACATCATACTTCAGTCAAGTTCATCGACTACATCATACTTCATTCATGTTCATGAAGTATCACCATGCTTATTCAAGTTCATCAGGTATACTGTACTTCATTCAAGTACATCAGCTATATTATACTTCATTCCAGATCATCGACTATATCATACTTCATTCATGTTTATGAACTATCATCATGCTTATTCAAGTTCATCAGGTATACTGTACTTCATTCAAGTGCATCAGCTATATTATACTTCCTTCTATATCATCGACTACATCATACTTCATTTAAGTTCATGGACTACATCATGCTAATTGAAGTTCATCAGCCATATTATACTTTATTGAAGTTCCTCAACCATATTATATAATACTTTATCGAAGTTCTTCATTATACTTCATTCCAGATCATCAACAAGAGCACACTTAATTCAAAATCATGAACTACACATTTGCTTTAAGTTCATTGATTACATCATACTTTAAGTTCGATCAAAGTGTGTTTAATTGCAGTTCATAAATTACATCACACTTCATTCACGTTCATCAATTACATCATATTAGTTGATCGATTCAGTCAAACTCGATTCAAGTTCAACTACTTTCCTCGAAAGCAGCACTCACGATAACTGATCGCGCCCAGACCTGAGCGATCAGTTACCGCGACTGTACAAACCGTGTGGAAAGAAGTCACGTTTGTGGCGCGTAGTGTAAATGACCATACATTTTTTTAGGCTGCAATTACAGTGCATACGAAATCAATGTTCCGAATAACGAATTCGTAGCTCTCGTAGAAATTCATTTGTAATCTCGGTGGTTCGTGTTGAAATGCATCCACCGTAACGACCTTAATGTATTTCTTTTGATATTTAGAGGTCTTGTGGGAAGTGAACGTGTTAGTATGAAGCGTAGGGAGTAAAATTGCGATTTGGATAGGCCCAGGTGGAAACGATCGTGATGGTGGTGGTGGTCGGTGGAGAGGCGAATACGCGCGGGATGTACTTGACGTATTACTCGAGTGATCGGATATCGATTAGCCCACCGCACGGCTAGTCCACAACACTCTCCGCGAGTCGTAACTTGCACTCGAATGCTATTCTACTAATTACCAAGGCGACAGGAACCACTGCACCACTGCGGTTGGCACTCGTGACGGTGGATCTTGACGGTTCCACGCACACGGGCCGGCTTCAACCGTGGAGGTTATCGGCTTCGTGTATGCGGTTAATCACTGGACGATCGTTAAGCTACGTTATCCTCCTTCGTTATCCGTTCGCATCATCGCTACGATCTTCCTGAATTTCCAGTTAATTTTACTCTTGCGGTCTCGCGGCCTGAACCATCCCGTTAATCGGTAGTCCCCGGTACCCCAGTCACGCTACGACCGGGTCGAGCCCAGTCGTTTGTCCCTTATAGTTTGCCGACCGTTATTACGGATTACGCGAATTATTATCACTTTGCAACTAGGTCTCGAGCGAGCTTACTAACGACACCTGCTTACGCTTGGATTTACACGGTTAAATCGAACAAATTCTACTGCTCCACTCCATAGCGTAACGACCCCTGCAATCGTAAAGGGTCACAAATCGATACGAACAGCATATTCTTCTTACAAAAATATATCGAAAACATAACATAATTATAACATCTCATTTTTACAATATTCGTAACATACTTATATTCCAAGCATTTTTATTTTTCTTTTATTAATTTCAAGAGTACATATTCAAACCACGTCGTTAACCATTTGCTTTTATTTCAAATATGTAATTTTTATCAAGCATGTATTTGTTCAGGTTATTTTAACTTTGTATCATAAAGCAAACATATTTTATACATCTGAAAAATATTTAGTAGACTTGTAGTAGCCCAACCATTTTTTCACACAATCGAGACGGCAAATTAAGTTGTATACGCGGGAAAATTCAAATGCGTTGAACGATTACGCGCCATTTCACTTACCGAATGTGCGCGTTGCGATATTTCGCGAAAACATCCGCGGAAAAACGAAACGGATAGGTTATTGTAAATACTTATCTTCGCACGAGGAGTCAAAGAAACCCCGAGGCTATCGATTCGTCGTTATTTGTGGTTAACGAAGACGCGTCTCTCGACTCTTTCGTTGCCGATGGCAACTTGACTGTGTAAACCATCCAGACCGCGGTTAAGACGTGCCTCGATAAACACCCTTTTCAATTTCGGCGACTGCTTCGGTCGTGCGAATGCCTTCGAGATCCTTATTAACCACTCTTCGCGATCTCCTCGACCGTTTCATTTATTCCGTTGCTCCTCAAACACTTTTTTTTCCCCCTCCCTTCGAAATATCGACGTCTGAACAATTTCAGCGAAAATTCGAACGATTCGAAACGCTCCGATCGCGACTTTGAAAATTTATCGCATTCTTTATTGGAGGTTTCCTATTGTCCCGTTATAATTATAATCAGCTGAATGGTAGGTAATAAATATCGTCCGTTGGTACCAAAATTAGGGAAACTTTTTATTATTTATCGAGTAATAAATATACGGCCTATAAGAACTATTAATTTCTATTACATCTGCATTTACTCATATTAATTTCTATAGGAACACCGCTTTTATAAACAAAAAGTGATCATAAATTGAAAAATGATCATAAAAACTTGATTGCCATATATCATGTATGTGAATATATCATAAAAGTTTGATAATATTATATCATGTGTATGAATGTATCATAAAAACTTGATTATCATATATCATATATGTGAATATATCATAAAAACTTGATTATCATATGTCATGTATGTGAATGTATTAAAGACTTGATTATCATATATCATATATGTGAATATATTATAAAAACTTCATCATATAAATATATCATATAAATTTGTTCATAAAATATCATGTACATAAATATACGATAAAAGTTCGATCATAATATACCACGTACATGAATACATCATAAAAACCTCCCGGATTTTTCGATTAAAGCAAGGAGATCAATACATAATCGGTACACCGATAATTCCCGTAATAGCGACTAATCTTCAATTTTGCTGGCAAGAAGAAGTAGCAAAAAATAAGGTGCACCGATAATTGACGTTAATCATCGCGTGGCATAATGCACGGGCCACGGATCAAATAATAAATCGGATAAGAAATCTGTAGGGATTAAATCATAAGGGGAGAGAAGTTATGGCTCGAGTATTAAGCTGAAAATTGTTTAATCGGATATTTATGCCGGCCACCGGCCGTACTTTTATTGACTTAGCAAAGTATCAGATTTTAATGAGCACTGGGCTAAACCTTCGAGACTCCGCTGGAAATTTAACTTGCACGATTTCTGGAAATTTTAACTATGGGAAAAACGGTGAAACTTTGTCACGCTTTCTCTGGCTATGGTAATAAAAACGAAGCTTTACGCTTACAATTTGCACAGCGTTAACGAAACGTTTGTTCGCGAGTTCTTAGGACGGTTTTACGTTACAGGTTCGTTATCGAACACTTTGTTTCGCCGACAGATACGGGCGTTCGCAATAATCGCCGTGACGTCGATGCATTGTCATATTAATTTTTCGTACACGAACAACGTGGAATCTTTAGGGGAATGGCGACTGAGGAGAATACGTTTTGTTAATAATTTATAGTCACAATTTTAGATTTAGAAAATTGGTAATTTATAAATCTTCTAAGTTGCAAATTTTCTAATTTTCAAACTTTCAGATTTGCTTTTTCAATTGAGAAATTTGGAAATTCTGAAACTTGGAATTGGAAATTTGAAAATTCTATGAGAATTTCTATGAACATTCAGAATTTTATTATTTAAGGATTTAGGAATTTGAGAATTTTATGATTCACCTAAAATCAGATTTTCGTTTGAAATCAAGAGAAACCATATCGTAGAATATTACGCAAAATTAAATGTTAGCTATTGTGACGTTATCTTCTATCGGTGATAGCATTCAAGGAATTATATAAGACGCGTAAACTATTCGAGGTGCTTCGTCGAAGAATTTCGAACGGACAGCTGCAACGAACTCAGGGAACAAGCAATGGCATAGTTTCTTGTTTCAGGGTTGTTTGCGCGTTCGATAACGAAAACTAAACGAAGAAAGAGGGACTCTGTTCGTGGCCAAAGTGACGCGAGAAAACTGATGGAAAAGGGAGTATGATGGTGTGGGGTGAGAAAGAAGGGAAGGAAGGAAGGAAGGAAGAAAGGAAGCGTCCGGTGACACGACTCACCGGAACGGGAGCGGCTGTGTTTACACGGTTAAGTGACACTAATTGAAAGTTCAATGCCGGCATATTGATTATGGGTATAAAGCACACGATATCGGGCAAACACGAGCAGGTAATTCAATCTCGGACCTATCTAATTCGTTCAACGCCCGACGAACGAGCCACGACCGTCGGTCGATGACCATAAACGTACATGAAGTCAGCGAAGATTCGCGATTAAAGAACAAGTGGAAATTAATCGGGTAACTTCGTTATATTCCGGTGCTATTCGGATGACCACGTGATACCTCTGACAATCGAAATCATACTGGCATGCATTTAAACGTATGCTGTCGATGCGTCACAATTCGGTTGAAAATGTTTATAGAGGTACGAGATTTTAGTTCATTATTAATATTTAATAATACTTCAAGCTTTGTGTACTATAGTCGTCATAGGATTAACGAAATACTATGTCGCTATCTAAACGGCTCTTGATCATTTTCAATTATAAATGTATATAAAGTCAGCGAAGTTTCGCGATTAGAGTAACAATACATCGGGTAACTTCGTTTCTTCTCGGTACTATTCGCATGGTCACGTGATACGTCTGACAGTCGAAATCATGGCTGCCATGGATTTAAACGTATACTGTCGATGTTTCAAAATTCGTTTGAAAATGATAATAGAGGTACGAGATTTTAGTTAATTATAATATAATATTTAATAATACTTCAAGCTTTGTGTACAATAGTCGTCATACGATTGATGCAATGCTATATCGTCATGTATCGCCTCTTGATCTTTTTTAACCAGTTAGCTGTTTTCACCAGTCGCCATTTTCTCGTGCCGACTACACTTTTCAAAAACAGTTAACAGATTAATAGATAACATTCGACAACCCCGTAATTATCATAGTTACTTTTAGGTTAACATCTTAAATTATACATGAATGAATACAGATAAATAAACACTACTTGAACAATTTCTATTTTTTAAGAAAAGAATATGTATTAAAAATTGGGTACATAGAATTTCTATGCGCAGAAAAGTTTTATTTATACAGTATATTTTTACAGTATATTTAAAACAACATAAATTTATGAGATTATATAATATAATACTGTTAGTTACGTATCTACAATACCTATATGTATAATGCAATAATCATTCATATTTTCTTTTCAGACTGTTGATGGTGTTTGTTCTTTTTACGAATTGCACAACCAGGTACGATGAAAGAGCTCATGGTTTCATTCAGTTCTTTGTGCTTTTAAAAAAGTATCCTCTTCAATTTGCGTGTAACAGAGTTTACAAAAAAATACCTTTGATGTTTATTGACGCTCTCTGCCGCCAATTACAAAGCGATATGCAGTCGACGCGAACCGAATGTATCCGAAGTTAACCGATGTACCACCACAGAACTTTTTCCGTGTTCTCTTCAATCTTAAGTGTTCCTTCCTATAAAGTACGTTATTTTCCGTCTATATAAGCTTGTAGTAATTCCATATGTATAAGCCCGTGTCGACGACCGATATTGTACGTCAACCCACAACTCTCCAGACCCGTCTCGCGTCCTTGATTCATCGTGAACGGAATAACGTCATAACCTTCTTCCTAGGAATTATGGCCGATTTATATTATCCCCCGGATACGGGACGCTTCCGTTCAGGAAGAGATTCTTTCACTTAGATAATACGATGCGAACCAACACTCGAACGACGAAAATCCTCAATATGCGAATTAAAACTCCAAACAAACTATAAATCACTTTTCGTTTCAATTTCCCAAAACTGAACGCAGGAAATCGCACAGAAACGCTTGTGGAAATGGTACTGGGCGCGATGTTTCCTCCAGAGGGAGAAGGGAGACGAGAATGAAACTTTATGAAAAGGACACGATCGAATATCGCTAAAAGAAAATAGAGAAAGGACGGCAGACACCGAGAGAGAGAGAGAGAAGGAGGGAATAGGAGAGAGACCAATATAAGCTGTTAGCTTGCAGCTGTTTGCGTAAACGTTATCCAGAGCCACGTACTACGTTTCGTCCCTTTGACAACGAGACTACAAACAGTGGCTAGGTATCGCGTAGTTGCGGATCACACGGATACGTTTCTCCCTCTCTGTCCTTGTCCTTGCCATCCAGAAAATTTTACTCGATTTCACGTGGAACAGGGATCCTCTTGATCCCTGTATGCGTCGATAATCGATACCGATATCGGCGCTTTGTTGTAATTCACTGATCCATTACGGATGTCGAAAGGTAGAGATCTGGCAGATTCTAGGGGAATAGAGATCTAGATAACGATCTAGGCAGATAGAGAGATAACGATATAGGGGTATGGGGATGTATAGCGGTATAGAGATATGGAGATATGGAGATGTGGAGATATGAAGGTATAGAGATATAGGGATCTAGGTATATGGAAATCTAGGAGAATGGGGGTCTAGGTGTATAGGTCTCTGAGAGATCACAAATCTAGGTGTATAGGTATCTAGGAGAATGTGGATCTAGGTGTATAAGTACCTGAGAGAATACAAATCTAGGTGAATAGGTATCTGAGAGATCACAAATCTGGGTGGATAGGTATCTGGAAGAATAGTGATCTAGGTGTACATATAGGTATCTAAGGAAATAAGGATATAAGAAAATAAGTATTTAGAATAATAGGTATGTAGGTAAATAAAAATTTAGAAATGTAACTACTTCAAAATTCAAATATCTTGAATTATATGTAGGATCACATGTATGTAGCGTTATAGTAACCAAGGTATATAGGGATGTAGTGATATATCTAAATGTATATGGACCTAGAAGACATATAGGAGTCTACGATTCTATGGATTTAAATATACATAGAGATCCATAATCCAGATATTTAGCGATCTATAGACGTAAGAAGTTATATAACTGGAGTGATACTGCTGTTGCCCTGGTGCCGGTCCGCAGGACTTCTTTCGGCGAGCGGACAGTAGGTGTCTCTCGCGAGAAACGTTCGTTCGTTGGTCGAGTTTCGATGTTCACGACTCCCGGAAGTAGATTCGCGAGTTCTCCAGAATCAATTAAAAGTTTGTTGGAATTTGAAAGAGCATCGTGTTCCATAGCATCGCAAACTGCCGTTGGCTTGCACCTCGTCCGCGACTGTCCCGTCCCGTTTCGTTCGCGATCTCTCTGTTCGTCCGCCCGTTAATTCCCCGAAACCTGCTCCATCGATCGACGACATGATTCTGCAAGCATATCGCGAATTCGTCGTTCAACGATGTCTCCAGAGAAATTTTCACGTTCACCGTTCTATAGCGACACCGTCGTTTCGCGACTTTTATAAAAGCAACCACGACAAAATTCATCCTGATACATGTTTTACGTTCGTTTTACGCCTTTCGTTCAGGTTCGAAAATTACTTTCCCTTTCGTCTTCAACGAGAGATGGAGGAAACGAACGGGTCTCTATTTGCTCGGTTGATTAGGTGCTGCGTAAATATGGTTGGAGCGCGCCATTATAAAGTTTAGGTACGAATTTTCTGGCAGAGAAAGATTACCCTAGAGAAATGATTCCGTTCTCTTTTTTTATCGTACGATTATAACGAGATGGGGAATCATGTTTCGAAATTAAAATCTGGACAGCAATAATTGTGATAGGTAGAATAATTTACAATATTTTAAATATTATACGTGAATTTTGGAATTTGTGAATTTTCAAGCTTTCGAGTTCAGATATTTTCTTATTCACAAACTCATAAATTTAGAAATTTAGAAATTCACAAAGGTGTTTGTACAGAATGTAACTTTTCTTTAAACCAATCTAAAAAGTGGCAAACAATTTCCACATGTACAATTTCTATTCCGAGTGGATCGAAGTTAAAGTCAAGTGCCATCTTGTCAGCTCCCAATAGTACAGAATCGAACTTTTTTATTAAATCGTTCTAAAAAATGGTCAATAACTTCCACATGCACAATTTCTATTGCGTACGTATCAAAGTCAAATCAAGTGCCATCTTGTCAGCTCTCAACAGTACAGAATGTAACTTCCTATTTAAATCTTTATTAAAAAATGACAATAATTTGCACATGCACGAATTCATTACAAATGAATGAAATTTAAAATCGAGTGCCATCTAGTCAGCTCCCAACAGTACAAAATCCTTGGATAAATCGACGCAGACAATGGTAAATAATTTGATACGATTTCTGTCGCAGGTGGATCAAAATGGCGAACCCGTAAGTCCGATCTTTTCCAAACGTCTGAATCAAATATATCCGGTGAAAGGGACGATGAAAAAGCATCCGCGATGGCTCGCAGACGGTATGTATCGTTACGTATCACCATAGAGGGACGCGTTTTACTTTTCGTTTCAGCAATAGTTTCCTCCGATACCCGACGAGTATATTCGGCAGTCGTACGCTCGGTTGCATATTCGTTCAGCGTACCGTAAACGAGTCAATGCAGATACAGGTTCGTGCGCATGGATCCTGCCGCTCTTCTCTACCGTATCTTTTCGGTATCCTGCCGCCTCGTCCTTCCTGGCTAACAGGACTCTTTGAAGCAAACGCTGCCCGATAAACTTCTATTGATTGAAAGCCTTACGCGTTTTATTCCAGCGATCCAGCTACTCTCTTTCTCCTCTTGTCCCGCTTCTGTTTCTATTTATGTTTCCGTCAGGTGTAACTCGCGACGTGACGCGAACCGAGGTTAGAGCTGCACGGCCATCGATTATCGATATCTTAACGATACCTTGCTCGTGCTCGATGATATGTGGGTTGCTGAAAATTTGGGAATTTTGGAACTTGGGAAAATTTGCCAATTTGTGGAATTTGAAGATTTGAAGGATTGGGAATTTTGAGATATGTGGAGGTGAAAATGGGGGAATTTAAGTAGTTGGAAATTTGGGAATTTGGAAGCTTTGTAAGTTTCGGAATTTTAGGACTTGGAGATTTTGTCATTTTTGGGATTTGAGGACTAGGAAATATTGAAATTGTTGGATTTTAGGAATTAGGCATTTACGAACTTAAAAATTTAGGAATTTTGGGATTTGAGATATTGGGAATTTAGAAATTTTGGGATTTGCAAATTTGGGAAATTTAGGAGCTCAGGAATTTGTAAATTTAGGAATTTGTAAATCTGAGCATTTGGGAATTTGAGCATTGAAGAGTTTCAGAATTTAAGATTTTGAAAATTTGAAAGTTTGAGAGTTGAGAGTTTGAGAGTTTGAGAGTTTGAGAGTTTGGGAGTTTGAGAGTTTAAGAGTTTGAGGGTTTAAGAGTTTGAGGATTCTAAGGTTTTATAGTTTTAGAGTTTTAGAGTTTGAGAGTTTTAGAGTTTTAGAGTTTTAGAGTTTTAGAGTTTTATAGTTTTAGAGTATCAAAGTTTTAGAGTTTTAGAGTTTTAGAGTTTTAGAGTTTGAATGTCTGGAAATTTGTGTGTTACATAAATGTAAAGAATTGGAAAATACCATCCCTCAGCGGGCCATTATAATCACATCTCGGTACCTACATATGTACATGTAAACGTATACATGTAGCCGTGTACGTTTATTTATGCAATTGATAAAGAGTTATCTCTATTTTTCATCGGAAAAAGATATCGGTTATTTCTACGGGTAACGCGTGACCGCTTTTTTCCGTGGGACCAGACCAGAGAAAATTTAATCGCCGTTTACGCTACAATTTAATCCTCCCCAATTCAATTTATCATGCTGTTATCGTTTAATTATCAAACACTTTTCTGGAGTATGCTCTCCCGGTTTCGCGCGTAATTTTTTTTAACTTTCGCATCGATCGAAAAATTTGATAGTAATATGCTTCAACGAAACTTGATTTTTCATCGGAAAATTTCGTTTATATGTACAGTACCCTCTCATAGAGTACTGACACGATATTTTTTGTGTGTTTTATGATATTGCTACATCATAATATACTTATAATAGCAGGATATAATTGAGTTGTATATGATGATAGAACTGTATGAAATGTGACAATGTTGGAATCTGATAACTGAATACAAGAGTAGTTTTATGATAGTGAAATACGATAGTGGGTCTCAAGTAAATATCATAGATTATATGTGATGATGTTAGAACATGATAGTCAAGTACGACAGTGATTTTATGATAGTGAAGTATGATAATAGGTCGTAATTTGTATTTACATCATAACCTGTACTTATCATAAATTACATCATAACCTTCATGTCACTCCATACTATACTATTATCATATTCCAACATTATCATACTCCATGCTGTACTACAATCATAGTCAACTCATATCGTATACTGCTATTATAATATACTATGATAGGTTATAACCTATTATCATACTACATGTATCATAGATACTTGATTATAATACTTGATTGTATTAGTTCAGTATAGAAGTGAAGTATTATAATCGATTGACATACTTGATTATTATTCTTCAGTGATGATAGTACAGTATAATAGTATGACTAGTATAATGTAGTATTATAGTAATATGACTAGTGTAAGTCTATGATAGTAAAATATCATCATATGTTTTAATAAAATAAGTAGTGGTAGATTGTATGATATCATAAGGAATATATCAGTGTTTGTGATAGTTGCTTATTGTAGTCGATTATGATAGTAGTGTATGATAATAGAATACAGTAAAACATGACAGTGTGATATTCTATAAAAATAGAATATTGTAGTGCAATAATAGTTCGATGTAACAATGACAGTAATAGTGATACATGGCAATGGAATATGATAGCACTCTATCATAGTCCAATATCATAGTCAATACAATAATAACCGAATGTGATATTAACAAAATATGATAGTGAATTATAATATTAACTTACAACCTGAGGAGATCATCATACTCACAATTGTTCAGTAAAATAAAACAATTTATCATAGAACTGTATATTAACAACAGCAAAACACGATACGGTAAAACATTGAACACAACACAGCGAGAAGTAATAACGCAACAGAATAGCGAATGTATAATGGCGTAATATGATAGAGTGTCATAATTAGAGACAACGGTAGAGTGCGATATAATAAAATCCTCTTTCACGAATTCATCGGAATACGCGGAAACAATGAAACGAATATAAGCGATTAACGGCAACGACTTTTCGATACGTCAATGCTTTCACTATTTAACCCGTTTCGCGTATCGCACGGAAAATCCTGTGAAATCTCGCGGAACGTATCTCGACGCGATCGGACTCGCAACGACTTCCAATTACGCGTATCGCGTTATCCGCGATCTTCCGCAGTTATCGGCTGGCTGACGTGCCGGCTTTTGCGCGTGTTCGTCATCTAGGACAAAAGTTGGAATCCATGAGAGGAGTTCCCCGTGTCAGACCGCAGGATACCCTCAGGGGTCAGAGCATGTTCTGACAGTGGTATTAAACTCGTCGAATATCGATGTCTCTTTGCAACTGTGTCAGTTCGCCGACTCTAGTTGCGCTTTACCAACTAGCTATCGTTACACGGCCAAAGTACCTGTTTCCACGTTTAGCCAAGAAAAATATCGCTTTGGTCGCTTTCATGTTTCCGACAAATATCCCGCGAACAAGACGAGACGTGGCTGGACGGCGAATCTGGTGACGTTTCCCGGGAGGACGTATTTCCAGCCACGCGAGACAGTGAATAAACGATGTTCGTCTTTCGGAATTTCGAAATTCGTGAATTTCGGAATACGGTAGTTTTCGGGTTGGAAGTTTGATTACATGGAAATCTGTGGATTCGAGAATTGGAGGAATTTCTCGATTTGGAGATTCGGAGGTTGACTAGGGAACACTGGTGTTTGTAATTTTGGGTATTTAGTATTTTAGTAACTACACAATTTATGGATTTTATTAAGGTGATTTAGGAACTAGGGAATTTCAGAAATTATAGTTAGGGAATTTAGGAATTTAGTAATTAGGGAAGTTGACATTAGTGGTGTTGAAAGTTCAGAGACTTAACAATTGGGGGATCTAGGGACTTTTCGCAGTAGAATACTCGGAGATTTAGTAACTAGGGAATGTCAGAAATGAAAGTTAGAAAATTCAGTAATTGGGGAATTTGACACTTGGAGATTTGAAAGTTCAGAGATTTGATAATTTGGGAATCTAGGGACTTTTTGCAGTAGAGTATTCCGCGATTTAGTAACTAGGGAATTTAGATAATTGGAAGCTTGAGAATACAGGAATTTAACAACTAGAGAATTTGAAAGTTTGGAGATTTGGTAATTTAAGAATTTAGGGACTTTTTGCAATTCAGAAGTTTAGTAACTAGGGAATATAGAAATTTGGAAGATTGGGAATTTAGCAATTTAGTAACTAGAGAATTGGGAATTTGAAGTATTGAAAATTTGTAAATTTGTAAATTTGAAAGTGAGATTTTTGAATTTTGTGAATTTGTAGATCTGATTTGTAGATCTGGTAATTCCTAAATTTAGAAACTTCAGAAATTGAAATTTTGTCAAAACCAAAATTTCCTGACACTGTCAGAATATTAACACTATCGTATCATATATGTATATGTACATACATATTGATCTTGCGAATGCTGAAACAGTGACAACATCCAATTAATAGTTTGAACCATTATCCATTAACGACAGAGTAAATTTGTAACATAAATTAACAATTTTCGTCATCGTAATCGGATCTTAGGATACCCAAGCACCTCGTTACGACAGTTAATTATGTTTAACATGTGAAAGGTTGACGATCGAAAGGATCGATTTCTTTCGCGAAAACAACGACAAGTTTTCCCGCTAGGTACAGCTATTATACTTTATGAACAAATGTCGCATAATTATAGAGCTTAAGGTGAAACTCGAGAACGCTCGGTTATCGCTTCTCTGGAAGGCTTCACCTTAAAAGGATCCTCGAACGATGTATCTTCGTTTAGTTGCCAGGATACGCCCTTATATCGCGGAAGCTCATAAAGATTTTCGAATAAGTATTACGAGCTAATTAGCTACTTGGTTGGTACTCGAGGCCGCAATATCATCTCCAATATTAGCGTGCGCGAATGCTCGTTCGTGTAAAAGCAATTACTGTAAAAGCGTAAAACCGTAAAAGCGTGAAAGCGTAAACCTTTAAAAAATCTTTTTATGCTGATTATATTTTCTCCAAACCTATCTTGATTTATCTTCTCTTTCTTAATTCTTTGCTCGTGCGTTCCTTTCGTCGGAAGATAACTGTAACCGTGCTTTCGAGTGCAGCTGTTGATATCGATTATATTATCCATAATTTGATATTACGAAATATGATAATAAAATATGATACGTAAGAGTATGATAAAATACGATATGAAAAAATATGATAAGATATGATAAAATATGATAAAACCTGATAAAATGTGGTAAAACATGATAAAATATGATATAATCTGATAAAATTATATGATCATATATCATATGATCATACGTCATCATACTTTGAACCTAGTATTTGATGATAATAGTGTATATTTTATGATAATACAATATAACAAAATATGATAATGCTGAAATATGATACAGGAATATGATGGTACTCTTCAAAACTCAAATAACATATGTTATGATAGCAAGATATAATAGTGCATTTAATAGTGTCTTAAGACAATACGTGAATAATATTTGTAGAAAGAAATCTTAACAAACGGCAGATAAATGTCTCGACATTTCTAAAGTAGAATATAGTAGACCGTAAAAGGCCGTTCGACGGCCGATTTTCCGAACAGGTCAGAAACGAAGGATAGTTTTGTCTTAATATCCGTGCGAGGGTGGAATTCGATTGGGTATTCGTTCGTTCGTCGGTTTTCTGTTCGCTTTGTTCGATTCGGTGATTGTCGGGCAATAGCAGCAATAGCACGGCGGTATCGGGCCGATAGCGACAAAAGAGAGTCGGCGTATCGCGTCGGTCCGCCTCGCTGATGGAGCGGCCCGCTAAGAAATCTGATTGTAAAGGACGACCGAGCTAACGCTTCCATTTTTCCTGCGGCGTTCCCTGTATCCCGCAAAAATCTATTTCTATCTTTTTATTTCTTATTCCGGCGAGTCGCGCGCCACCGCCTTCGCCGGCTCGGTCACGGCTGCTTCGTTCGTTCTCGCCTCTCAAAGAAATATCACGACTATTTCAATTCTCGCTGATATTGCCGGCCGATAGACGAGCAAGAGCTTGCCCCAGGCGAACCGGAACCATCCTTTATTTTATATGGAGCCACGTACCCGTGTAGCATTACGAAACTCTTCCGCACACCACTGCACCACGCCATTCTTCTCTCCTTTTTCTCCACGGTTCTCCATTTACCTTTTTTCCCAAGAACCAACACTGATTTTAATATAAACACCTTCGCGATACGATTCTTTATTTTCCTTTCTATTTCCTATCAGCTATTATAATCGACCTATCACACTCTGGTGGCATACAACTACTATCATAGTCGGTACTGTTTTCGAACTATCATTCTCTGATATCATAGATCTATTATCGTAACCAACTATTATTGTCGAATTACTGTACTTTGATGCCATAAAACTGCTATCATAATCAGATATGATAGTTGACTTATCATAGGCTGATGGCATACAACTGTTACAATAATCAGGTATGATAGTTGACTTATCATACACTGATGTCATACAACTACTACCATAATTAGGTATGATAGTCTAATTGTAATTTGATGTTATAAAACTGATTTCACAATCGGCTAGAATAGTAGCAGAATCATACCCTGATTTCATAAAATTTATATCATAATCCAATATTTCTGTGAAAGAATTATACTTTAATGTCATAGAGCTGCTATTATAATAAAGTATGATTTTCTTATAATCATGCTCCAATGTCATAAAGCAGCTATCATAACCAATTATAATAAACGAATCATCATACTCTGACGTCATCGTTGAAATTTATGAAACTGAGAACTTGAAAATTTACACGGTTAAAAAATTCATAAACATAGCATCTTCAAAATTTCTAGCTCTACAGACTACCAAATTATTTCAAGGTTCAAAAATAAAAATATAATGGGAACTAAAAATTTCAGAAATTAGAAAATTAATTTTGAACTCAGCGAAATTAGAAAATGAATGAATTAAAAAATTGAACGGTACAATTTGTAAGTGCAGGTACATAAATAGTTGAAACCGTAGATTTCCAAATGCGTAGATCTCGAAATTTTGAAATTGGTAAATGGACTACGCATCCATGGCCGCGTCAGCTGCACGCCCGTTCGGCAGCCCTCGTGGGCGCAGTTGCCCATCGTTCTAAATCATAAACCGTGGCGAATCACCTCGGCGAACAATCGAACAGTAAAAATAGCCGAAATCGTACGTTCCGAACGTTTCGTTATGTTATATCGAGTAAATATTTTCTCGTTACCGAAGGGCGCGGAGTTGCGGGCGCCGGGGTCTCCGCGTAAAAATTATTTTGCGACGGGAAAATAAAACCGACCGTAGACGTCTGGCGGAAGCAAATAATCGGAAAGCTTGAAATACCATCGCTCGTTCGACCCTCTTACCTGAGCGTATAAAAATTCTTAATCTAAAACCAATTCAGGGTAGTGCGCTATGAAACCCCATGATTTTTGTAGAAACACGCTCACCTTATGTAACGGGGAATTGGTAAAAGGTATTTCCTAATATCGAACCGACGCTGCGTCCCTTGAAAAAGAATGTTGAAGTGACGTCGCAAAAAGGGAAAAAGCAAGAGTGAAAACGTGTAGGGGAAAGAGAGGAACGCGGAGGAAATGTTTGGGGAAAAGAGACGAAAAGCAGGGTCACGTTTCGACTCTTCTCGCTCTCCCGTTCAGAAACCTGCCAAAACAAAAGATTCGAAAATTCCTTCCAGAAGCAAAGTAGCGATGGTTATAAGCGGATGAAATACCGCTCTGTCAACTGGAAATTTCGCGCAACGATCGAACCGCATTTTCACTCGAAATAATATGTTATTCTAGGGAATATTATTCCTTAATTAACCCCCTGACTGATTTCTTCTTTAAAACTACCATTCTTCCTTATATCGGTAGGGTATTTTATATTCGATATTTGATATTTCACACATGATATTTTGTACATATGTGTATAAAATTCATGTACATGTAAGGAACAAAATTCATATGCATGTGTGTATAAATTTATTCATATGTGTATAAAATTCATATACATACGTGAGTAAAATTAATATGCATATGTGAGTAAAATTCATATACGTGTGTTATAACATTCATATAGTATAACGAACAAAATTCATATGCATATGTGAATAAAATTAATCTACATATGTTAGTAAAATTCATATACGTATGTTATAACATTCATACACATGTAATGAATAAACTCCACATACATATGTGTATAAAATTCAAATACATGTAAAGAATTCATAGAATTAATAACGTGTATTAAACGTTTCACGTAAATTTGCCTAACAATTCAAGTTGTCCTCTGAATTTATTGTTTACAAAACTGAAATCATGGCGAATAAAATTGTTTCAATGTACACTGCAGAGGAACACGCATGGACTCACATTTGCGTACGATTTGAGAACCGGTGTTTGTCTATCTTTTACGATGTATATTTATTATTTTCTAGTAAAGTGAATGAACGCGGAATAAACGATCGAAGTTTTGTATACGTCTTTTGATCAGTCGAACAAACGTACTAGTGAATCGCATCGAAAACATTGGTATTCGGCTGGAAACTGGCGGTGTAAAATTTCATGGTTATAAATTTAGTCTAGTTCGCAGTTATTCACAGGAACCGCGTAAAATACTCTGTTTCATATGTAAAACAAAATTACAGCCGAACCGACGCGACAGTTCGTTAAAAATCGATAAAAATTGTTGAACGTAAATGCGTTCATTCGACGACGGAGAACGAAGTAATAAACTGTTTGCATCGCCATGAATTCCCAATCGGATACACGCGTACGATAACGCCGTTCGTACAAACTTGCCATTCGTACGTGCGCTTTCACGGTAAACGTTCCGCGGATAAAATCGTCTCATAAAACATACTTTAGTTACGGGTTCGTAAGATTTACGCGGTAACATTTAGGTCCCTGTTTTCGAAGATGGCCACGAGTTATCCCCTTTCGATCGACACGACAGAATTTTTCAAGTTTCCGATAGCACTTCTTCATATTTTCGAACTTTCAATTACACGTTCAACATTACACATTTTCGAGCTATGCAATTTTTATATCGCAATTTTCAAAGTGTATTTTCTTCGCATTTCTTCAATTTTCAAATTCACCGATTTTCTTCAAATTTCTTTTATTGTCAAATTCACTGATTTTAAAATCGATGGATTTTCGAATTGATAGATCTCTGAATTTCCACATTCTCAAATTTCCAAATTCACATATTACCATACTATCAAATTATTTAATTTCTGAATCTACAAATCCCTATACTATCAAATGTTCAAATTTTTAAATCCTTGAATTCTAGAATTTTCAAGCTTCAAAAAATTCAAAGTTAAAAATTTTCAAATTTCCCAAATTTTTAAATGAAATAAAAATATAATAGTGTAGAAGTTCGTACACCAATGAATTCCACATAAGACATCAAATTATTTATTACATAATTTTATACGAACAATGAGAATGTATTCTGTGAAATCTCAAGAATAGATACAGCAAAAAAAAAAAATGATTAACAAAAAAAGAAGACAAAATCGACAAAAACATAAAAACAGTAAGCATTGTTCGGCAGGATTTTAATCGTCCCTGTGTTAGCGAAATTTCGTGTATAATTGTGTCGATTAAAAATGAAGAGTATCGTTTCGGCGCGTTGAAAAATTGCGACAAAAATCGGCGAACGTTCACGTAGAGTAAAAAGTAAAAACAGCGTACAGGGACGAGAATCGAAATAATGGAAAAGTAATTACAACGGAAGGTAGCATTTCACGGTTCACCTGGTCAAACGCGATACGCAACGGTCCGATACGTTTTGCTACGTACGTGTACCGGTTAAATTTCTACTTTGCAGTATTAAACGGCTTGTTTACCGTGCATCCAGTCGGCTGACGGGTTAAAACAGAAAAAAAATTGATGTGACCAACGTTAGAAGCTTTCGCTAAGGAAGTTTGGAAGAAACATTTTTAAGAACAGAACAGGTAGGACTGTTTATTTAACTTTTATTAAAATTCATATACTGCCAACTCGTCAGAAACCTCTCAAAATTACCAAGAACGATAACGATCACAACTCCACCAAAATGAGGTAAAATGTCTTCTTTTACAAGTCAGGCAACGTTGAAACAAAAATGTTGAAAACTAGAATGCAAATGCAGAATTTTATTGAATATAATCCTGTTGCAAGTGAAAATAAATATATATATAATGTTGGTTTAAAATAAATTCTAAACCAATATAAACGGTTGTAAAGATCGTGTATTACGCGGCACGTTGATCTTTCCGCGCTTCGAATCTCGCCGCTGGCAGCGCGCATAATGTTCGAAACTCGTCCAAGTATCAAGTCGAAACTCGGGTTCCCTCTAAACGAGCCATCGCCGCGCATAAATCCCGAGGACGCATATACACTTGTCCACGGTTAAAGTCGTTTCTATGCGCGATGCGCACGGAATTTGATATCGCGAAAGCGTGCGCGGGCCAATTAGAGGATTCTGCGCGGCTGTCGCGAGCGTGCGATCCGCGCGAATTAGTCGGTCAGCCAAGCCCGTCAACCGGTTACCTCAGCCATCGTAAGAGTCGCGAGCGGAGCTTTTCGAAAAGGCACGCCGCCGGTGCAGCAGGAGTGGCTTGCAGCTTTCGAGCCGGGTGGGGGATACTCTCGACGGTTTACAGACGGAAACAGAAATAGAAAAGTGAGGAGCGCGAGACAGAGAAACGTTGAGGGTGAAAGGGGCGGAGGGGTGCTCGTCTCGGATAACAGAGGTGGTACGCGGGGCATGAATCGGGGAGCAAGGGAGACAGTCGGGGCAGAGGAGGACCCGTCGGGCGAACAAGGAGCACAGGAGGAGGACCGAGAAGGACGGCGAAAGGGTGAGAGCAAAAGGGGCAGAGAATAGAGGGTAGAGAGAGGGCGGCAAAGCGGCGGAAGGGTAAAGTGTGGAGGGATGGAGACCGAGAGAACGTGAGAGGCTAGCGATTGTGCTACAGTCGCACCGCGACACCCCACGAGTGAAACCGCGCGCGTGCCAATCTGCTCCCGTGCTCTCGTGCGCCCGTAGCCGTGCAGACGAGCAAGGACCTGCGAACAGTGCTATGCTTTTAAGGCCGCGGCCAAACATTTTCCTCGTTTTTCTTCTTCTCGTCGTTTTTCTCGGCGTCGACTCGTCGACTCGTCGAACGCCTTCGTGGAAAAGGAACCGCTCTTAATCGGGTAAGTGGTTACCTACCGACCACCACCTTCCACGACGAATGTCCATTTTACGACCTACGATTTATTACTTTATACCCGAATACCTGGATGGAACGCCTTCTAACGCCCGCCGAAACGTTCGGACCTACCGTCTTAGATTCCGGACAAATTCTCCGGAAACCTGTTGATGAGTTCTCCTTTGCCTCCGAGTGACCACGGACACACTTTTCGCCACGCCGATCTTGACCGTCGGCCACGTTTGTGCGTACACGATGCATCACGGTTTAGAGTGTCTCCATCAAACTATAATATTCTGTTATTTATCAGTTTACTAGCACTTTTGATGATACTGATCCGCTGTTGTTAGTTTACTATGAATTTACTAGGTTAACAGTTTCGATAACCTCTGATTTGGAACTACACGTTACTGTCAGTTTATTACCTTAATTAGCAACTTCCATAAATGGTTATTGTCCAGGATTATTATGGTTCGCTATGAGTTTACTGGGTTAACTGTCAATTTCAATTATCAGCTCCGATTCGTAGCTATTATATTTTACTTTCAATTTATTAGCTTAATCATCAGTTTCCATGCACGGCGTGTAATTATCGTGGTCCTGTGAGTTTATTTTTTTAACTACCACTTTCGATTACCAGTTCTGATTCATATTTTACTTTACGTTTATTAGCTTAATTATTAATTTCCATGTGGTCCATGATTATCATAGTCTGTTAAGAGTTTATAGTTCAACTATCTGCTTTGATCATGTGATTTCATTCATAACTATCATACTTTATTTTGAGTTTACTAATTCAACTATCAACTTTGATCATTTGGTCTGATTCAAAAGTATCATTCTTTATTTTGAATTTACTAGTTCAACTATCAGCTTTGATTATCTGCTTTGGTTCATAACTATCATACTTTACTTTGAATTTACTAGTTCAACTATCAGTTTTCATCATCTGCTCTGGTTCATAACTATCATACTTTACTTTGAATATACTAGTTCAGCTATCAGTTTCAATAACTCCTTTCTGATCCACTAGTTTATCAGTTTCGATTATCAGCTCTAATTCCCAACTATCATACTTCACCTTCAGTTCATTATCTTAATTATCAATTTTCATCACCAGGTCTGTGACTATCATAGTCTGCCATGAGTACTAGTTTAACTATCCGAGTCGATAACCAACTCTAATTTATAACTATCATACTTTCCTCTCAGTTTATTGGCTTAATTATCAGTTTTCACAACTCATTCTGCTCTGGGATTATCATATTTTACTATGACTTTACTAGTTTCACTTTCAGCTTCAATAATCTATATCACTTCATGACTATTATGGTCCACTATTAATTTATTACCTACATAATCCACGACTATCATAATATACCATAAGTTTACCGGTTCAACCATGAGTTCCGATAATCCAAAGAGTTTCATAGATGTTGATTGTTATATGGTCACCTAACCCACTTTGGGTTCGTTGATGTTGACTCGTCAGATTTATGCGTCACATATGTTAACGCGTAGAACTTCGATGATTCTGACTAATCGCACTTTAACTATCATATATTTCAAACATTTGCCTCTAATGTAGAAACAGTTCTATGATTGTTCATCAAGTTTCTTCAAACTGACTAGATTTGTCTATCTAAAGACACTCATAAAATGTGCTTCAATTATCTGACCATAAATTATCTAATTATACATTAACCCATTATAGATCACAAAGCTTTAGGTGACTCGTAATTCACACAGAAATTTGTACATTTCTTGTCAATTACAATTTCTTTATCGATGTCAGATATAGTGCACATGACAGAACGCGTGAAACGTGCTTCGATGAATTATGTGACCAATCATACCTTAACTACCCTTGATGGCGAACAATTCGATCACTCGTTCCGATCCAGAAAAAGTTTTATCGTAGTCCATCACAGTTTCATCAGATTCCTTCATGCTAATCATCGACTAGATTTGTGCGTCACGCTTCATAAATCACTGGGAATATCCATTCAATTTTCTAACCAATTATATCTTACCTATCTTTCATCACGAACAATTCACTTATTCCGATACGGAAAGAGTTTTATTGTAGTCCATCACGGTTTTATTAGATTTGTTGATGTTGACAATCTTCATATTTCATACTTCATGTGTGACAAAGTGTGTGAAACATAACTCGATAAATTTTCTTAATGTCTTCACAACTTGATCTGAATCAGAGTTTTGTAGATGTTAACAAGGGTTTCTTTACGTTTGTTAATGGTCAATTAACCTGGTCTAGGGTTAACTAGGTTTCCTGATCGATCATACTTTTATTATCACACGTCACGAAGAGTTGCATTCAGATCCAAAAATACGCTTTGTTGTCGAGCAGTTTTATGTTTGTCAGAGAAAGACTTCATTTAATTTCGTCACAAGGAGTTTAATAATCTCAATAAAAAAAAAAGTGTTATGGCAGTTGACTACAGTCTTAGGTTTATTAATTCCGTCTATGCATACACATATCACTTGACTCCATCAAAAACATTCACAATCAAAAAACAATGTTATGTCAGTTCACTACAGTTTGTTTAGGTTTGTTAATTCAGTCTGTGCATACACGACAAAACACATTTCATTTCATTTCATTACAAACATTTTGAGAATCTAAACCCAAAAAGAGTGTTATAATTGCTAGCTGCAGTTTGTGGTTTATCAATACAAGTGAAACGTGTTTCGATAAATTTCCTAACTAATCATACCTCAACCATCATACATGACAAACGTTGTGATAACTCGTTCTAATCTAAAATCACTTTATGATCCTTGATCAGTGTCTTCACATTAACTAATGTTTATCAATCAAATTTGTACCTGGCACGTGCTGAAGCACCGAAGTGTTTCAACTAATGTGACGATCAATCATACCTCAACTGTCATACATGACAAAGTTTCAATAATCCATTACGATTTCGAAAGACTTTATAAATCAATGACACCGCAAATGCAGATAACAGCAAAAATTTGTTACGGTTTAAAACGTTAATTCAGTGCAAAGTGTTTTATTTCTTTAGTTAAATAACGATAATAAATGTAACGTTCGACCTAAATAGCTGCAACGAATCCATCGTGAATATTTCCCGATACGATACAATATCGGTGGAACGTTGGAACTTTAAGCAATCGAACGATTCGGTTCGTCGTCAAAATAATTTGCTATTCGTTATATGACACTTTAGCGTTCCACGATTAACGTGAACGGCTATAAGATTATGCGACGCTAAAATTTTTATGACCTTGGAGAAAAGATTCTTCTGCATAATTTTTTATCGCTATTGGTTGAAATCGCTTGGGAACTGTGGAGATTTTGCAAAAGCTGAATATTCATTGCCATGTTTTCGTATTTTATCGCTAAACCTATAAAATAAATATTGGAAAATAAATATTTTTATCTTGGTGAAAATCAACACGGATTTCAAATTTAATCAATTTTTGGAAATGAAGTGAAAAACTTGCGAAGGGTCATTTGACACTGCTGGTAATTTAGTGCTATAAGATTGTTGGTTAAACTCATATGGATTTGTAATGTTTATGTTATTTACAAACGTTATGTGTTTATATATATCGTTTATAAGCTACATACGTGCACATGTCATTTATTAATATTATACATTTATATTATATTGTTATACATTCATATTATATTATTAATATTATATAACAGTTATAAACGTTGCATGTGTATATAAACACATGTACATGTGTGTTAATCGTGTGTATATATGAATGGCATATTTTATTTATATGCATCATATGTTCATATGCTATCTACAAATATCGTATGTTCATGTGTTATTCATAAATACTACAAGGTTGTATTTTACTTATAAACGTTACATATTCATATTTCACTTATCAAACACTACGTGTTTATATGCTATTCATGAGCATCATATGTTCATATGTTATCTATAAACATCGTACGTTCATATGTTATTCATAAACGTCACATACTAATATGTTATTTTGGCATCTACATTTATTAGTTGGAAACACCATATGTTTAAATATTCTTCATAAACATCATATTTTATTTATAAACACTATATGTTTGTTCATTATTTATAAACATCACATAATGTTCATATACATATTTATAACGAAGTCTCCAAAATGAACATGATTCATATAAGCACAGCAGTGACTACAACATACGTGTACTTTTCATTAACACATCACAACCACATAATCCATAATAATCAACGACGAAGTTCAGCTTTTCCAAATAACTATCCAAATGAAAAATACTGAGCTTCTTCAAAAAATACCGAAAACGCTAAGAGCATCCAAAGTCTCACTCGTATCACCGAAATAAGAACGAATCTGGATATCGTTGCAATTCGATCGTATTTTACGTTTACGAAAGTCAGAAAGTGCTAAGTATCAAAGAAGGGAACGTTCCGAGGCGGAAGAGTTGCTCGCGAAAGTTGACCGAAGAGAAGGAGGATAGAGGAGAGAAAGAATGGAAATGGAAAACGAAATTGTACGGTTCGTTGAGTTTGCAAAACTACGAGTATTATAATCTAAGAGAGAAGGATGAAGAGCAGGAGGGTAGGAAGAAATTCCTTAACAGAGTAGTTGCGGAGGTGTTCTCCGAGCGAACAGAAGGACGTTGCACGCGGTAGTAGAGTCGAGTTCTTTTGTTCGTGGCACCCTTTACCAATTCATTCGGTAGGGACGTACGCGTACTGCTCTTTTCCGAGCTATCGTGCTCGTTCCGAGCACCTGTGGACCGACCCATTCCATCCTGAACTCTTCTTTGAAGAACTGCCAATGACTTCCGGCTGACTCGTAGAACCTGTTGATGATACACCCACGGCCGTGTTTTAATCCGACGAACCCTATTCACGTTTTAAGTTACGAAACTGATAAAATCTATAATTTTTTTCATTCTTCAAAGTCTGATATTCGTCGATTACTGGCTGACTGAGTCGATGACTAATATTCTTTAATTTCAACTGAATTGTAGAACTTGATACACCCATGGTTTACGTGTTTTAATCCTACGAACCGAATTCACGTTTCAAGTTACGAAACTGATGAAATTTGTAATTGTTTCATTTTACAAAGTCTAATGTACATGGATGACGTCTGGTTGACTGACTCTGAGTCGATGACTAATATTCTTTAATAAATTTCAACTGAATTATAGAACTTGATACACACATGGTCTACGTGTTTTAACCCCTTAACCTACAAGTTTTTCGTCAGTTCACGAATGTGACACGAGACTATAAAACAAGGGGTTAATACCGCCCCTACATTTACGTTCCGTTCTTCTCCCTTTCTTTATGACCAGCCTTGAACCGACTTTTTAAATTTTCGAAACTCGAATCTGAAGGTTTATAAAATAACAGAACTGAAGATTGAAGTAACAATTTATTTTGCTAGTTGTACAATTATGGTTTATACAAATGCCATTGAAAACTGGTTATGTATTAAGGGGTAAAACCACTCTAGAACCAGAAAAAAAGACCTAAATTTCACAATTTATTTTGGAAGTACGACAAGCGGAAAAGAATTTCTTTTCAGAGGGTTTATTTAACACATATTGAAGTACGAAAAATAATTTTTGTTTTGTCATTTTCGTACAAAATGGGGGCGACAGAGCCCATCGGTGGAAAAAGATTTTGTAGAAACACCGCCACGGGAGGACGGATTTCTCGCCATGTGTGAGACTTGGAATAAAAAATGACAACAATTTATAATCTATATACGATTGGCTTCCGTAGTACGTAGGATTTTTTTGATTAATCAATTTTTGTAGAAGTTATGCATGTTTTAAGAAATGAATCGACTTTTTGCGTGAAAAATGTGCATTGAATTGTTTATAAAAAAAAAAGTTTACATTCAATCAAAAAAATCCTACGTACTACGATAGAGGATATTGTTGTGAAGCTACTGTACAAATTTCAATTCGATCCATGCAATAGTCACCGAGAAATCCGTCCTCCCAGTATGACAAAAGTGGTTTCGAGAAAAACGCGTTTAAAGTTTTATGAGCATTTTAATCCTTGAATTTCTTGTTTACCTCTAATCTGCGATTCCTGCACCATATTTTTGGCCATCCAGGTCGATGTTCGCTTCTTCCTCTACAACCGCTTGTTTTGTAGGTAACAGGTGTATTTATTATTTTAAATGGTAAAAGTAATACAAAAGCCATGAATCGCAGCACACCGCGTAAGTACTCAGTGCGCGCTCTGAGAAGCTGCGGCAAAATTGATAATTGACTCTTTTAAAATTTGTTTTCCACTATAAATCAAACGTCATTCTGTTGGTATGACCCTAAAGTATCGTTTAAGCCAAAAAAAAAAATTGATTGTTTTGAAAATCCTAGAGTGGTTTTACCCCTTAACCCCTTAATCTAACAAGCTTTTCGACAATTGCGTCAATCAGAGTTAACTAATTATTACTGTGGTGTTAAGGTAAATAAAGAACGTTAGGTATATTATGGATTTAGCGATCTACAATTATACAAATTACAATTGGTATCGAACTCAAAACACGATCTTTATGCAAATGCAATTTGGGTTTACCACATTTGAACTGTAACGTGCGTCACGAGTATGACTCGATGTTATAAGCCAATGGGTTAATCCAACGGATCGAATTTGTATTTCAAGTTACGAAACTGACGAAACTTTTGATAGTTTAATCTTTTCGTGATCACTGAATTATCGTATACGCAAGTTATCAAGTTTTTAATATTTACAAATATTGAAATTATGAGTTCTCTAGATATGAAGATTATAAATTTGCAATTTTCCAAAATTCCCAATTCCAAAAATGTCAAACACAAAACAGAAATTTTCAAATCTTTAATTCTTGAAATCCAAAGTTTCCAATTTTCTAAATTTCTAAATCCTCAAATTTACAACTCTTAAAATTCTCAAATCTCTCATTTTTCTAAATTCTGAAATCCCTAGATCTCTGGATTTCTAAATAGCTAAGTCCGTAAATTCTCAAATTCCTAGATCTGTAAATCCCTAGATTTCTGAATCTCTAGATCCTAAGTCCCTAATTCCCTAGATCCCTAGATCATAAAATCATTAAATTTCCAAATTTTCAGATCATTAAATTCCTAGATCCTTAGATCCCTAGATCCTAAAATCCTTAAATTTCCAAATTTTGAAAATTCTTGAAATCTTAAAATTCTGAAATTCTGAAATTCTGAAGGTCTGAAAGTGAAATTCTGAAATTCTGAAATTCTGAAATCCCAAATTTCCTAGATTCCTAACATTCAAGATTTCAGAATACCCAACTTCCTCAATTTCCAAATCTTCCAATTTCATGCACTTTGTCCAGCTGGAAAATCATCCGGGACGCTGTTCGTTATCTTCTTTGTCTGGCGCGTCCGAGAATCCACGACGATGGGTATTTTTCCGCTCGACGTTCCATTTGCCTTTCGTCGTAATCGCTCCTCCTCGAATTAACACTAGGTATTTCGTTTTACCCCCGAATTCGCTACGAGAACGCTGCGGACGTACGTTCTTGACGCAGTGCTGTCGACTGGAAGCGAAGACACGCGCGTCCATGAAAAACGAGTTGAACATCGCCGCAGCTCAAGATGGCAGATAATGTGCCAACCTCTTCTTCTTCTTTGTTGCATCGAGGTTGAAGTGTAAAATACGCTTCGGGGACTTTGAAAATTATCGGTGTTTAAGAATCTTGATTGGGTTAACCTCCTGATGCGCCAACTCGTGGGTTGACATCTGTTGTTAGTCACATATCAAAACGTGTAGTACTTGTTAGTCACGTATGAAAGCATATAGTACCTGTTAGTCATATATCAAAGCACGTAATACTTATTAGTCACATATCAAAGCATGTAGCAGCAATAAATCACATATGAAAGCATATAGTACCTGTTAGTCATATGTCAAAGCACGTAATACTTGTTAGTCACATATAAAAGCATGTAGGACCAATAAGTCACATATGAAAGCATGTAGTACTTGTTAGTCGTATGTCAAAGCACGTAATACTTGTTAGTCACATATGAAAGCATATAGTACCTGTTAGTCGTATGTCAAAGCACGTAATACTTGTTAGTCACATATCAAAGCATGTAGTACCTGTTAGTCACATATCAAAGCACGTAATACTTGTTAGTAATATATCAAAGCATATAGCATCAGTTAGTCACATATCAAAGCATGTAGCACCTGTTAGTCACATATCAAAACACGTAATACTTGTTAATCACATATCAAAGCATGTAGCATCAGTTAGTCACATATCAAAGCATGTAGCACCAGATAGTCACATATCAAAGCATGTATCACCAGTTAGTCACATATCAAAGCATGCAGACCTATTAATCGCATGTTATTAAAGCATGAAGTACCTATTAATCACATACGACCAAAGTAAACCTTAAAGAAGCTTAACAATTTCTTTTCGTTCTCACCCTCCACAAAATTGTATATGGTGTAAAAATATCCTCTCGAAGTTGGAGTGCAAAAATTTAAGTACACACGTACTATTCAGAATATTTTATATGTGCTACCCTAAAATGTACTACTCAATATTCACAGTGCTACGAGTATTTTATGCGTCTGGTGAGGAGAACGAATCGAATCCGCACCACATCCACCTGCCAACTTTACCAGATGCTTGGTAGCGAAAGTATTGATTGAATTAACCGGGAGATTTTGCGAAAAGACGTATTAAATATGAAGAGAACTTTGAAATTAATGAACTAAATCCTTCTCATATTTAGATACTAAAGTATAGTATTGGAAGTATTTTGGGGTGGGTGCATTTAAAAATGTCGTCTTAAGATCTCGGTAATGGCTGCGCGTAGACTGAGATGATCATAAAATGGCTTCCTTAAAACTGCTTTGTATCAATATTATCTTTGTCTGATAATAGCAAGCTTCATCTGAATGTTATCTTCATCTGATATAGCAAGCTCCATCTCAATATTTTTACAAATATTTCTACAAAATTAAATTCTGCAGAATATTATCTACAAATATTTGTAAGAATATTTTGTTTAGAGAAGTTGAGTTTTGAATGGTAAATGATCTTCAAAGACCAATACATTGTAGATCAATAACCTTGTACGAAGTTCATTATAAATCTGATTAATTAAAAATTAATAGTACCATATTAAAAAAATACACCTTGAAAGTGTTTAAATACACCAGAAAATTCAGCTAGAGATTTTGATAACTCGTATCTGGATGAACACGAGTGAAAACAGAACAAAAACATTTAAAGCAGAACATTTAAATGTTTTCACGAATAATGAATAATTTAGACGACAATAGCGTGGAGGGATTAAAGCGGGACACCCTGTCGCGAGAAGAATGATCGAAGGATTTCCACAGGTCCGATAAAAAAATGAAACCTTCGATAAAATTCAAAAGCGGAACTTCATCGAGTTTTCGAGTGGAGCAAACCCTATCTAATCAGAAATCCTTTTGAAACTTGATCCTGAATCACGGAGGGGTTTTTCGACGTAGAACTCGTATTACCGATGAATCGTTCTCCTCTTAACGATTCTCGGCTACCGTCGTGAAAAAAGGACGTTTAATCGGAAAAAAGAAAATGTCCATTCGGAACGTATCACTGTCCCAATTAACTCGTTCTCGCGCAAACATCGAGCGGAATTCGATCGCGGCTGTTAATAAACGAAATATGATGAAAAAAAATGTGGCCACGTCGTCGGGAACACGGTCGAATCGAAAATATATTTCAGATCGAAGCGTTTCCCTTTTGCTTAACTAGTTGAACAAGATTTGCAACAGAATACCAAGTTACTCGAGAAACTGGGACGGGCGTTGCTTTTCCTTTAGAGTATCAAATAGCTACGATAACCACTCTTCTCGAATCTTGTTACCGTTGTCATTTGACGTTGTAGTTACACAAATATAATTATAATTACGTTCGATGGTCTTACGAGAATATTCTCCCTTTTCTACGCTATTTTTAATACAAAATTGCGTAATTCAATATTCTTACGGAAATATTCGATTTAACCCATTGGTGTACTTTGACGAATCTCACTCGTGGATCACAGCTCACATGTGACAAACCTTGCTTACTCTTCAACTTGAAAATTAGGTCCAATAATTTGTATATAGGATCGCTCAATATAAAACACAATATTTTAATTTTCTTTGTTCTAATATTATAGCTATGAGTAGTTTTGACTGACAAATAAATTGTACAGCTAAGGGTTAAAATATAACAAGTAAACATTTATGATATAATTATAGTCTGAAAATTATAAATATATATACCATAGCTCTAACTTATGCACCGTCTATAGATTACATGATTCTTTATTTTCTTGATGACTTCGATATGTCATATGTGCATAAATATTCACAGTTTAATAAGTGTGATGTGACGTGTGGTTAACGTGACTTTTTAGGTAGGTAATTTTCTGCTATCCCTTCACGATTTTTGGAGTGAAACTAAAGTGAGTGGAGAGGAAATAGGATAACCTTCAGAAAATGACATTCTATTTTCTAAGGCAAGCATGGCCAAATGGTGGACTATGTACTATATGTCCATGTACCATCGTTATTTTCTCACTTCATTGAACTGCTCGAAAATAGCCATCGCTTTTTGTCTTTGGTACTTTTCCTGGCAATAGAGTTTCAAGTTTTTTGATCTTTAGATTGTCGAATTCGAAAATTTGAAAGCTAATATAACTAATTTAACTAAATTTTTAATAACAAGTCATATATGTCACATATGACATAAGGACAAGGGTTATTAATCTTTTAATTTCATCTTTTAACCACTCAATATATATTATTAAAAACCCTCAAATGATCATTTCATTTGTTTTTTCGGTAAATAATTAATTTAACTGAATTTGCAACGTCAGTCACATATGTCACATATGACATAAGAACAAGGGTTATTAATCTTCCAATTTCATCTTTTACTCTGTTCGTATACATATATTATTGTCTTTATATTGAGAACCCTCAAAAGATGCTTTAAACTTTTAAAGTTGATGTAAACAATTAATTTAATTGAATTTGTAGAACCTGTCACATATGTCACATATGACATAAGACCAAGAGTACTTAATCTTCCAATTTCATCTTTTAATCCATCAATGCATCCTATTGCCTCAATACTAAGAGCCTTCAAACATTTCATTTCGTTTGTTTTGTCTCTAAATAATCAATTTAACTGACTTTGCAATGCCAGTCACGTATGTCACATATGACACATATTACATAAGAACAAGGGTTCTTATTCTTCCAATTTCATCTTTTACTCTATTCGTGTATATTATTGGGTCCACATTGGGAACCCTCAAAACTTTCGTTTACTTTTTCCACAAACAATTAATTTAATTGAATTTACAAAACAAATCACATATGACCATTACGGCGATCAACGTATCAACCGCGTTATAGGAGAATCTACCGCAGTACATATATTCCGTGAGCGTTGTTCACATTGCTCCGTTCTTCTAGAATAAGGAATTTATTTTCTGGCCCCTTGACGTCGCCGTCATGGCTGCGGTGCTCGAGTGCTTTTCGCTTCGAGTGGAAGATCCGTAGGATCCTCGGAGCCTACTCGATCTCGAACAACATCGTACGAACCAACGCAATGTCGAGCATTCGCGATTGATTCCGTTAGATTCGAATAATCGACGCTGCCGCGATTAAACCATGGATTCCTAACCCTTTTATTGCATTGACCCCTTTTAAAACAATGGTCTTCTTCAACGACCCCTTCACATTTTCATCTATAATACCATACGACATAATACACATAAATCACACATAAATCACACATATTAGTGTATGAATATGATCAAAATTTTTAGGTGAATATGTTCAAAAGTTTACTCATTTTTAGGTACGTTTTCCTGTATTCGTGCATTTTACTCTTAGGTCAACCTCTTCATGCGCCAACTCGTGGGTTGAACTCGGTACATATTTCTAATCTATATATCTAATGAAGTATCTCCACATTTCACCTAATGAATAAATATACATCTCATCATGACAATATAAACAAGTTACGACTAATTATCCACCTACATGATAACTGCCTAATCCACCTTGAACCAACATTCAAAAAGAGACCTTACAATTTAATTCAGTACAATGCATCGATGAAACGAATTCAGTAACGTTGCTAAGAAAGAAAGCAATCAGCGTGCATAAGTTTATCGGGTAAAATCACGGACAAATAAAACATTTGGCAGTGTTCGTTGTTTTCTTATGGTCAGACTTATCTAACCTAATTCGATCGTGGCGCCACAGTAGCGTTAAGAAAAGCTTCGACGGTGTTTCTCCTTTGTTCCAATTGGTCGGTACTTTCAGGAGCAAGAAAATCTCGGATGAAAGTGGAAGGAGGACGATACGAAAGAGGAGAGGAAAAGAGGTGCTTTCTTCTACGGATGCTTACCGCTGGATGATTGGCAATGAATGCTTAAACGTAAGAGACCTGTTGATAATCGCATGATATAATGCCGGGTACAGTACGCTTCGCCTTACTCCATTTTAGATCCGACCTCTCTACATCTACTTCGCCGCCATTAATACGTTCCTTTTTATTCCTTGTTCGATTTATCGCTAAACTCGTGACTTTAATGTTTTGGGCGGAATGAATTTTACGATGCGATTATACGCTATGTTATCGGACGATTCGATCCTTTTCAATGGGAATATTTTATGACGATGATGAGTTAAATGATTTTTCTTAAAGTCTGTTTAGAGAGCGGTGTTATTTTGAATAATTTTCGTGGGAGAATATTTTCAGAATGTTAGTAATATTAAGGAATAGTGTTTTTAACGAGAATATTCGGAGAGTTATCTGTGCAGAGGCTTGACATTGATAATTATAGTAATGAAGAATATTAACCCTTAGCGCTCCAAGTGTGCCTCTCAAGCACTACACGAAAAAATTCGACACATTACTCAATTATAATTTATGATTTAGAGATGAATAAAGATTGTTTTGAATATTATTATTTTCATGTCATTGTTGCATTTAAAATCTGAGACTTAAAAACTTGCAAGTCGAAGTATGATGAGAATAAGTTGGAGTAGCTAAGGGTTGATAAGTATAAGTAACTAAGGGTCGACAAGTATAAGTAGCTAAAGGTTGATAAGAACAAGTTTAAGTAGTAAAAGAATCGCCAACCCAAAAGAGTCAAGATGGCGGCTAATTTCAAGCGGTCGTAAACGTTGAAGCAGGCGTTCAGGCAAAACGATACCGCGATGATCGAACGTACGTATCCAAATACATCCACGCAACGAGAGCCATTAAACGAGCATTTGTCGCGTAAATAATAGCCGATGCATCGATGCACTCGTTTCACCCCTTTTTTTTTCCCCTCCCCTTTTCTTTCCCATCCTCTGTTTTTCTCTTCCTCGTTCGTCAGCCGGCCTCTCATCCCCGTTTTCTGGCCAACACTGCCGTCGAATTTCAGATTGCGCTTTAATATCGGCAGCCGCTTAATCCGCGATGACGGTTTCTCTGGGATTTCATCGCTTTATTACAAAAAAGCTTCGCTCCGATGGACGGCAGATGTCACGTACGCTTTTTTTGTTGGCCACCCTGTGAACCACTTCCACCTCCGTGCCGTCGCGTCATGCTGCATCGCTATCCTGTGCGTTCGTTCCCTTTAAAATCTCTGTTACGTACGCGTAAAAAAATCACCGATTACTTTGCCTATTATCACCGCGTTAAACGTCAACGTAAATTACGCGCAACGGCTTGGCCGTTGATTTACGGCCAGCTACTGCAAACTGCGAAAGTAAATCAAAGGCGGCCGCTGCCGGAGAAAGTCATCGTCGATCAAATAATTTGCTTGAGTCCAATTTATGCCAGCTACCGGAAGAGCGTATAATGGCGTTCAACTCGTATTATTCGACTAATTTATTGCCGCTTCGGTGTTTATAATTAAAACCAAAACAACCGGCCGTGCTATACAATCGGTGCTGTTTAAGGCCGATCGTTTTAATCGTTCGATCTACTCCATTTCATTCTCCAAGTGTTAATCCAACGTTTCTGTATACTCGTGATATGATCGTTTCTTGTTTGAGTATGGTAGTTTCTTGTTTGAATCACAAGTTGGGATCTTGGTAAATAGGAGAAACGATGAGGGACAAAATTATAGGTTTGAAAACTTTTCATATATTGATACAATAAGTGAGATATGCAATATCATCAAACGAAGATTTTATACATTAATTATTAAATATATTTTATTGTAAGTTGATCCATTTTAGAATAGGTTTATATTATATACTTTTATAATTTTTATAAATATTCAACGTTGAAAACTAAGAAGAATTGTGTAATAAATATCATACAGAAGTCATATGTTAATGACTACATTAAAACATTCATACGTGCCCATATCATTTGTCTCAAAATAAAATAAAATGTGTTTTTAAAATGAACACTATAAGGACTAATAAAGCTGGCAGAGAAATAAAGATAACTAGCTGACGTAAAGAACATGACAATCGTAAGAAGGTGCAAACAATACGTCTCGTATAATGTTAAACAATGAGGTTCGCGCACGCGAAATCGTGCCACAATTCTCCATCGTCGCTAGGTGAATTTACGATGCGTCAATTGCTATTGAGAGGATACGAGTGGAAAACTTTGTTCGAGAAAATCGCAGCCCCTATTGAAAGGGTACGACTGGAAAAATTTGCTCGGGAAAAAGGAAGTCAACCTCTGCCGTGGTGCAAAGCGGCGTGTCCCAAAAGGGGAATATACAAAACAGAAACGGATAGACAAAGACTTCAAAAACAGCAGCGTCCCGTTTCGTTCGTATCGCACTTTGCTCGACTGTCGTAGCTGGTGTATTATTTTCCATCGTGCCGTCAAATCGTGAAATCAAAACTATTACTACGATTAAATCTTATGACGCTTTGGTAGAGCGTGTTGGGTTCAAAAATCTTGAACGATGATAAGTAATTTTATCATTTTCATATAGCACACTACTCGAGTTTTAATGTATCAAAGAGGGTTAATTAACGATCATGTGTAAATCGGTAGAGGTCTTGAAAAATTGTAGACCTGAAGGGGATGAGGATTGTAAGGTTCAGATTGTAACTTTTATTTGTAATGACATTAGTAACGTATATTATAATAATACATATGGGCTACATCTATTATATCTATTATTACACGTGTATGTGGTTATAGTAACACATGTTGTAATAATATTTGTGGATTATATTTATCATACCTATTATTACATATGTATAATATATGGTTATAGTAACATACAGTCATAATACTTATGCATTATATCTAGTATGCCTATGTATTATTATAATAATATAAAAGACGGTTTCTTATTGATTTGTGTTTCATCATTCAACTACGATTTCGTAATACTGCTTCGATCGTGAAGAGCGAACCGTACATCACAAAATGGAGAAATCGCGAAAGAAATACTACGAACTTTATCAGAAACGGTACCACTGAACGTTATTAAAATTATAAATCGAGACTATGAGAATGGTTCGACTGGCTTTTAATTTATTACTCTCGTTTCGCGACGCTCCAGTCGCGATAAAAAGATTAGTAACGTTTTTCTCCTGTCACGGGCGTCTTCTAAAATGGCGCGGTTGCGCGCGAAATGCTTTCTCCGGTTAAACCGAATACCAAGAATACGATACAAAGAATCCTTGCATCCGTCCAGTTAATTATTACCGAGAACGTCTTTTTAAAAATTATAACGAAGAAAATTAAAAAATGTGCAATAAAATGTTTTCTACTCACATAATAAGGGCTCTACTAGTTAAAATAAGTTTAATACACCTAATGTTCAGTAATTACATAAAACGAAATTTGTCATATATTCATACATTACCTTATAAAATTATCATGTACTATCCTGACACCCACTGAATGTGATCCTATACGTTCAAAAATAATTTCTACAAACAATACGTGGCATTACATATGCCAAGATCTTGAACACACATGAATCTTGCTGTATCTAATAGATATAGATTTTTAGATTTATCCTGATATTGTGGGGAGGTTGAGGGGTGGGGTTAAGGGGCCAGAGGGAAGGAAAGGTATCGAATGGGAAGCTACGGAATTCGTTTCAATATGTACAATTTGTCGCCGGATGTATGCTACCGTACCGTACGAAGATCGATTTTGTTCTTATTCCGCGATTCTATCCGTTATATGGAATCGCTGAACTTTACATTTGCCTTGGACTTTATTCCGTTCGATTTTCTCGAATCCTGTCCTGGAACTCCTGATAAGAATACAAAACTCCCGACGAGATATGTATTCGACGGCTTTGATAAATTTAAAGCGATCGAACACGATCGTCGATTTCATTCGGGACGCAGCTTTCGGTATCATGAGATTTCAACGAATTATTTTACCCGATATTTTACTTATCGTTCGAGTATCTGTGCACTTGAGATTAAAATGTATGCCAGAAAATCTCGTGTTTTTCGTAAATGGACACTGCGCTCAGAACTTTCAGTAAAATTTCTTAGCGAAGTGTCCATTTGCAGAAAATACACTCGATAGCTCAAATTTTACCCTCACATACATAAACACACACATAAATAACTTCGAGCAAAATTTAACACTAAATGTACCGACATAATGCACTACTTGAAAAGTAGGGAAATAGATAAATAACTGATGAAACATAAATTGATGCGTATATCAATGCTTTATCTCGACAGAAACCACAGACTTCAAGAAAAGAGTCTTAAGAGAAGGTGGTCAAAAAGTGTCTTGATTAAATTCAATTTTTGAATATACAGTATTAAAATTATTATTAAACAGCACCTCAAATTTTTTAACCAAATTTACTACCTAGTTTTTACTTGCTGTGTAGACATCTTAAAATTGTCCCAATGATCATTATTAAATTAACAAGAAAAAAAATATTAACAACTCCAGGTTTCCGCTAGGTATGTCTGGAATGAAGTGAAAACCGTAGCAAGGTTATACGTCTATATCCGTATCTGGTAACTGGAAAACGAGTTTTTATTTCGACCACGTTACGCAACTTGGTTGATCAGAGAACACGAAATCGGTCAACTTTACATCTGTTCCAAACGGTACCGTTCCCGAGCCCAACTTCCGTTCCATTCCATTCCATCCCATTCCATCCCATCCCAACCCAACCCATCTCATCCCATCCCATCCCATTCCATTCCATTCCATTCCATTCTGCTTCTCGACTTAGTTTTCATCCCTGTCTTCTCTTCGGACACTGGTTGTTGGCGGGGTGCAGAGCGTAAAGGTAGCCGAAGGATGCCGCGTGAGAGCATGCGGAGCATTTCAATAAACGACAGGAAGAACAGCACCGACTACGTTCCTTTCCGGAATCGTGGAGAACGGTTCAGCCAGTCACGCAGTCTGAAACTTACGGTTTTCTACCCGTTTGTATTTACTCTCCTGCTCGTGGCTATTATTTCCGCTCTAAAGTAAACGCATGAAACAGCTAAGAAGAAGATGGCGTGATTTATCGTTGTCGTTGGTCACCCCACCAAGATGGATATTCGTAAACACGTACGGTCTATAAAATGAAAAATCAACCGAACGGACTGGTGAAAACAAGTTGGATTTATAAAGTTTTATTTTGTTTATCGTTATACACTCGGGGCTTCAAATATGCTCTAGAGACTGGATAAAATGTGACTAATATTCTCAGCGAGGTAGCTTGTATAAACGTTTGTTGTACACGAGAATCGTTATTCCTATGAAAAAACTTATGAAACATTTTTTGTAGAGAATTTTCTACGCTACAAATTTTATATTAACTAGTTTTGTTGTAGAGTTGATTGATAACGAGATATTCGCGAAAATGTTGCTATAGACGGCTAATGTACGAAATAATTCTTAGTTAGATAAATTGTATGAATACTAGTTCATTGGACATGGAAATAGTTGTTCCTACGAAAAAGTTTATTTGACCTTTCTTGTAGAGTATTTCCTAATCTTTAAATTTTATAATAACTACTTTTGTCATAGAGCTGATAAGTAACGAGATATTCGCGAAAATATTAATAGATCAATAGATGGTCAATGTACGTAATAATTCTAAGCGAGCTACATTGTGCACACCTTACATCACTATAAATGATTGTTCTTACGAAAAAGTTTATTAAACCTTTTTTCTAGATAATTTCCTAAGCTATAAATTTCATAATAACTATTTTTGTCGTAACTTAATAGATGACGAGATATTCACGAAAATGTGGACGATGTGTGAAATAATTTATAGAAAGCTATCTCTATGAACCATACCTCATTATACATGAAAATAGTTATTGCTACTAAAAAGTTCATAAGACCTTTTTTGTAGATAATTTCCAAAAGTACAAATTGTATAAGATCTATTTTTATCGTATAACTGATAGATAACGAGATATTTGCAAAAATGTTTCAAAGATCAGCACGGTCGACATGTGAGGACTTTCATGTTAAAAGAAATTAAAATAGAGATCCACAGAAAAATATAGTGCGATCGGAATTATTCCGCGGAGAAATTCTAATTTCCCTGAACGATATAAAATGGCTACGTGGAAAATTATGCAGGGCGGATATCGACGAACGGCGAGCGTCGATGAAAAGAGAGAAAGAAAAGTAACGGTCCAAGTTGATACGGCGGTTGACGCGGCTGACAAAATGTACTTAATTAGTTTTCGATAAAAGCTCGGCTGTCCATGTCGCGTCGTTGAATTTCGCGTGACCGCCGAGTGGAAAATCGTAACAACGGCTGCGCGCTGCGTTTAATGGAGTAGAAGGAAAGAAAGAGGCTGTTTTCGAAATCGCTAGATATGCAAGACAACCGTGGATTTCCGAGAGACGATAATCGGCGGTGCATTAAAATCATCGAAACGGCTCGACGCGACAACTATACGCCACGGTGTATCGACGAATCTTACCGATGCATTTACTCTTCAGTTTGCGTGGCATTTGCGTCGCGATACAACTCCAGTATTAAACAGAGAATCGGGCCAGCGCGAAAGAAGATCGCGAGAAACCTCTTCACGCGAGAAATGCTTTTAGAATCGAAATCCTTCAGGCGCTCGATATATCCGCGGAAAACTGCCGTGGAAATGATACAAGACAGCTGGCCAAGAGATGTGACATCCTTCAACCGTATTCGCGACATTTTTTCATCGAAACCCTCCTACGCGCTAAAATCAGCAACAATGGGAAAAAGAGATATAGCAGACTCGCCACCATTTTGTACAACTGTATGACGCATGACGTGCTGATTGATCGGCAATGTTCTTTTACTAGTTAGCGAGTTTATTGCTTCTCATAAGGAAATCGAGGGAACCAGCACTTTCTGAAACACCTCTTTCGTTAGCAGACGAAAACTTTCAAGCGGGCATTATCGTACTTCTTCAAGTAATTCGCGAATCTTACTTTATATACTTTACTTTTGTGTATCTTCTGGAGTGCGTTTTCGCATCGAGAACACCTTTCTAGTTAGTTCGTGTTTTGCTATCGATTGAGCTAATTTGTTTTTTGAATCTCTTACACATTTTATTTTGCGAATCTGTCAGAATTTATAACTGTCTCAGTGACGTGTTCCTTTATTGATATATTTGCATCGAGCAAGTTACATTTTATACTTTATTATTGTACGCTTCGAGAACAGAAATCTTACAATTTTCTAAAACACTGTCGTTCACAGACAGAATATCGCAGCATTATTCAACTTCGACAAATAATTTGCTTCGCGAACAATGCTTTGTACCTTATTTTTGTACCTCCTTTGACGTACAGGAATCCGTTACAATTTCGCAGAACAATTACTTCTCTTGTTAACAGACCCCGTATTATCAAGTCATAACCGTATTTGTTCGAGCAATTTATTTCACGAACAATGTATTATACTTACAATTTTTGTACGCTTCATCAAGTACAGAAATCCGTTACAGTTTCCCAAAACACCTACCTCTGTCGTTAACAGGAGGCAGTCTATGTCTACATTATTCAACATCTCCAAATAATTTGCTTTATCTTATTTTTGTACCTCCTTTGAAGTATGGAAATTCGTTACGATTTCGCAGAACAATTACCTCCCTTGTTAGCAGACCCCGTATTCTGTTATCGAGACATAAATGTATTTGTTCGAGCAATTTGTTGTGCGAATACCGCATTGTATATTTTTTTACGTTCTTTGAAGTGAATTAATCTGCTCCGATTTTATAGAACAACTACCTCTCTCGTTAATGGACCCATTTTACTATTGAGACATTTCTTGGAACAACGTGCTCCACAAACGTTACATCAACTATTTTATTTTATTTTTATTACTCTCTCTAAAGTGCGTCAACCCATTTCGATTTCCAAGAACACCTCTCTCGTTAATAGACCAGACACGCGCTACCGCAAAATTACAGTGCTTCTCCGAACAATTTGTTTCGCGAACGCAGCTTTATATACATTATATTTCTGCACGTTATCTGGAGTGTACCGTACCATTGCTATTTGAAAACCACTAACTCGTGGACGGTAAATTTTTCCGAAAGAACGAAAAAATTTGTACGTTCTAACGAGTCGTTGGTACGCACGTAACGTGTATGGTAAATGGTCACGCACCAGGAATAGGTACAGTCGTTATTTTCTAACGCGGGGTCGGTAATCAACGTTGCAACGTAACATATTGTTCGCGTTCGACATAGCACGCCATGATGTAACAATGCGATCGTGGTTCTTTGTCGTTACAGTCGCGATCATAGTTATCGGCATTCGTACTGCGTGTCAATCATAGCGCTGTCAAGAAACAATCGCGATTTCGATAACACCGACTTCATTCATCATCGAATGATACACTGGATCAAAAGTTTCTGCTCTTTTTTTTTAGCATTACTATTACGTTTAACTGACTTGTGCGGTTGTCTACGCACGCAGGATCATGTGGACTGAAAAAGAAATACGGAGAAGTTAAGGGATATGGAAGTATAGAGATTTGAGGATCTAGGAAATTGGGGTACGGTAGGAATTTGGAGAATTAAGGTTTTGGAAATACTAGAATTTGAGGACATTGGAATTTTGCAGAGGTGAAGATTTAGGATATAGAAATATATGGGTGTAGAGATATTGGGTTATAGGGGCATAGGGATGTGGGAACATAGGGATGTAGGGATCTGGGATATAGGGATCTGGGATATAGGGATCTGGGATATAGGGATCTGGGATATAGGGATCTGGGATATAGGGATCTGGGACATAGGTATATAGGCATATTTGGATGTGGGATATAGGGATGTGGGATATAGGGATGTGGGATATAGGGATGTGGGATATAGGGATCTGGGATATAGGGATCTGGGATATAGGGATCTGGGACATAGGTATATAGGCATATTTGGATGTGGGATATAGGGATGTGGGATATAGGGATGTGGGATATAGGGATGTGGGATATAGGGATGTGGGATATAGGGATGTGGGATATAGGGATGTGGGATATAGGGATCTGGGATATAGGAATAGAAGTATTTGAAGATCTGATCTAAAAATTTCAGGATCCAGAAATTTAAAGATTTAAGGATTAAAAATCTAGGAATTTTGGAATATATGTATATGACAACAAATCTGAGAACCATAGATATGGGAATCTGCAGATTTTGCGGTCTAAGAAATTGGAGTATATATCCTATATCCTATAAGTAAGGATTTAAGGATTTTGGAGGTACAAGAATTTGAGGACATACGTATTTTAAGACTTCGGGATTTAAGGACATTAACATTTGGGAATGTAGGGATTTAAGGATACAGAACCCATTAGAAATCTAAATAGTATTCAGATAAGATATAACATACGTTTTATGTCTTACAAACAAAAGTTCAGAATACTCACACCTGTACTCTCATCTGAAGGAAGATATCTTATGAGTAGACAGCGTTTATTTATAAAATATCGTGTTCTGAAAAATATAACTAAATGAAGTAACCTATAAAATCTATAAGGTCTATAATTTCGATATGTCATAAATTATCCCAGTTACAAAAATTGAATAGAGTGTCCTAATGGTAGAAAAGCTCGAAGCAACTGATTGGTTGTGATCCGTAACGTGTTTATCGATAGAAAAAGACTCTGGATAACGGATACGCTATATAAGAAAACGTAAATAATTGTTTCGGCGATGATCGTTAAAAATCAATCAGTTTAATCCCATCAGTTTTCGCGTCAACCGGCAGAATTTTAAACAAAGGGAAACAGTTTCTTCCAATTTCCATCGAGTTAAGTCGCGTGCTAATCGTCTTTTTTCAGGAACGATTATACCTGATGGATACGATTGAGCACGCTTCACGGCGCCGCGCCGCGCCTTTTCCATAGAAAATGGAACGAATTTTCTCTTCGATGCTTTTAACGGGCAAAATGCTTTCAGGACGCTCTGTTTTATATGTACGCTCCTTCTTCGACTTTTTCCGCAACCTACCGCGCGTACTTTCCTAGCTTCTAGATAATCGGCGCAACCGTAATTTCGCGAAAAAAAATTATCCCCGATGCTTTGTACGTATATTTCCGTTCCGTTCAACGAGAAAATTACATTCCCGCGTTAGAATTATTTTCCTGCGTCTCGTTCACAATTATTTATTCTCCTTCGCGACGTTTCCTCGGGATATCCACGATTCATTTTACGCTTTCCGCTCGCCGATAAATTTATCCTCCATTTTTCATTTTGTTATATATCATTTGTTTTCTTCTGCTAATTTCAAATTTCTTTTTGCTTAAGTGTTTAACCTTGAAATTGTCAATTGTTAACCGTGAAGTTGTCACCTTGAAATCGATTTCGAGGATCCGAAGAAACATCGTGCAACGGTTGCGATTAATGTAGCAGCATAGAACCGTGTAATAGAACGTAGGAAACAGATACGGAGTCCTGAGCTGCGACTACATCGATCACAATCGCTGATGTTTCTCTGTTTTCGGTGCAGCTCGAAAACAAGCACCGTTCGCGGTAACTGAGTGCGATCAGTTAACGCGACTCGGTTAAATCTCATCCCAAATCGCTGCGTTGTTAAATGTCTTGTAAGAATTAGCTTACAAGAAAGTTTAAAAGCCTCGTTCAAAAACAATTGAACAATTTGGCGCCAAAGGTGTTCGATTAATGTGTGACCGATGGTGTGTCAGAAAATTTAAAGTTTGTACCACTTGTACCGGTTAATAATTCTTAATTTCTGCGCTGGATTAAACTAGACGCAAGGCGTATTCACAGTCTAAACTCTTATGTTATTTTCTTGCTAATACCTTTCAAAAAGCCGTCGATGTTCGGACGATTTCGAGTTAGCATATTTTATTTTTGTGGTATTGTCTAGTTTCGAACCAAATAGCAGTTGCGGCGCGTTCTTTTCGTGTTCAAAAGAAAGCGAGTGTAAGCCGTCGTCTTGTGGAAACTTATGATGACTATGTCTTAACGTAATACACATGTTTTGGTTCTACTTTGGGAACCCAAAACGCAAAAAGTTATGGGTAGACCATCAACATCGACCGCAAGTCTGAATTACTTCGGAAGGAAGACAATGCATTTGGTGGGATCAAAAGGATATGTGACATGAGCTCCTGAAACCACGCGAGAACAGTTAACACCGCTACCGTGAACAAATAATCAGTTTCCATGCATTGATCGAAAAACGTCCAGGTCGGGCTAGAAGACGGAAAAGTGATTTTGCAACACGACAACACATCACACACAGCGAAAACGGTCAAAGTCACAATTTCTGCACTTGGTTGGTACTCTTTCCCCACCCGCCATACTCGCCAGACTTAGCCCTTTCGTACCACTTGTTTTCATCAACGTCTCACGTACTTTCCTAGGAACACTTCAACAGTTAATGTCGAAAAATTGCTCGATGGTTTCTCTCAAAATGTGAACAATTTTTTGGACATCCACGAAGGGCAGATGGAATAGCTAGCTCTTCTAAACATCTGGGTCAGCTTCACGTGTCAACTCCTGAGATCGGTACAAATAACTTATTAAGAAGCAGAAAAGCAAAGTCAGCATTTGTTCCATACTTCAAAAATTCAGCACGTCAGTACACACGAATTTAATATGTTTGATTCACGTTATTCGGTCTTGCAAGGAAAATTACATTGGCCGATGGCGACACAGCGAACCAGCAAGATTTTCCGTAGATGCGAAACAACCAAGTTTCTCCTGGATGCTTTTAGTGGCTGAAAATGCTTTCAGGATACAACGTACGCTTACGTACGCGCACGTCTACCCGTATACGGGCCATTCCACGTCAAATCACACGACGTTGGACCTTGTGGTCCTGAATTATGTCTTTTTTTCTCAAACACACGTTTGATCGTGCTCGTGAATAATTCATTCGCGTAACGCCGCAGCCGGCTTAATAGTAAATATCATATGCCGGGCGAGACCTTGTTTTAACGCCCTCTACTTTTTAAGAGAAACTTCCCTCGCTGCGGGAGCAATGAGATAACCTAGAAAAAATTATACATATTCCGTTTTCAGTGTTTTCTGAACTATGACTGATACGGTGACTCGAGAAATATATTCGGGTATCATGTGTACTTACTTCTAAACAACTTACGATACTTATGTTGTTTTCTTCTTTTCATATTTTCACACTTTTCAAATTTTTACGTTTATAAATCTAGTTATTTTTCTGAATTTCTAATATTCAAATTCCTTCATTTTTAAAGGATTAACTTTATTTTTTAAATTTCTAAATTTTCAAGTTTTAAAATAATTCTTTGCAAGCTGTATGAAATTGCAAGCAGGTTGTATGAAATACCTCGTTATACATGAAAATGGTTGCTTCTATGAAAAGACTCATTAAAGCTTTTTTGTAGAGAATTTCCTAAGCTACAAATTTTATATTGACTATTTTCGTGGTAGAATGTGTAGAGAACGAGATAAAAAATGTGGTCTACCAGCGAAATAATTCTTTGCGAGTCAAATTGTATAAAACTACTTTATTACACATGCAAATGGTTGTCTCTATGAAAAGACTCAGAGGACCTTTTTTGTAGAGAATTTCCTAAGCAACAAATTTTATAATAACTGTTTTTGTCGTAGAATTTAAAGAGCACGAGGTAATCGTGAAAATGTTATTTTATACAAAAATGTGGTCTACCTGTGAAATAATTCCTTGCAAGGAATAAAACTCTACATCGTGGTACGTGAAAATGGTTGTCCCTATAAAAATACTTATAAGACCATTTTTGTAGAGAATTTCCTAAACAACAAATTTTATAATAGCTGTTTTTATTGTGGAATTAATAAATAACGAGATAATTGCAAAATTATGTTAGTAACAATTACTCATTGCACCGAACTCTTGCTATGTGCTTATTTATTATTGTATTTTTCTTGACAATTTTCCAAAATTTTTCAAATCTCTAAATTAGTAGATCGAAACATTTTTTTCAAATTCTTAAATTCTCAAATTTCTAATCCCTAAATTTTCTAATTTCTAAATTTCTAAGTTTCCAATCTTCCAACTCTATAAATTTTTAAATTCCACAAATTCCTAGATTTCAAAATTCTAAATTTTTTAAATTTTCAAATTTCCACATTACCAATGTTGAAACTTCCAAAGCTGAAACTATCAATTTCACCAATTCCAAAATTTCCCTATTTTTCAAAGCTGAAACTTAAAAATTTTCATTTCCAAATGTAGAAACCTCCATCTATTTAATCTCTTTTCACTTCAGAATCCCCCACTCCCAAATCAACACAACAAATTTAATCCTAAAATTAAATTGAATTAACCCCCGGTAATAATATGACAAAGTTCAAAAATGAGCAGAAACGGTAACGTGACCCGAGTGCAAACTGTGACCAAAATTAATTGTGTATTCCTGTCACGTGCAATCTTACGAACCGCGCACGTTTCCGAGCGTGCGTTTTCAAAAGTTTGTGGAGATCGTTTTGAGGGCAGTTAACGGAACGATTGCAACGATGGAAAAGGGAAGAGGGATAGGGAAGCGCTTGAAATCGATACGCCGATAATATTCGAGCCAGAACCGTATGCTCGTTCCCGAAATTCCCCTGGTTGACTGTGGCACAGCCGATTATCGGTGGCGACGAACCGAGATACGCGTGTGTATATGTTCAAAACATTCGAGCACGCTATCAATTATAGACGAATCCGTGCTCTTTCTTCCTCGCGTCGTTATTCTATTCCAAAATGTCGATATTTAGTTAGAAAGTTACAACGTTTAAAGCAACTTTCGGGATGAAAGTTATACGCAAGTTTCTGTACCGTTTCTAGGTTAAATGGAGCCTGGATAACGTTGATCGTACAGAAACCGAATAACTTTAACGCTAACTGCGGAAGTATTGGCATACTTTTGTATTTTTATCTGTAATATAAATATTACATTTTCAATACTGTTTTCAAAATATTCACACACTTTTGCATTTTTATGTGTTATATAAATATTACATTTTTAATACTGTTTTCAAAATACTGACACACATCTGTATTTTTATATGTAATATTAATATTACATTTTCAATACTGTTTTGAATATATTGGCATACTTCTGTATTTTTATGTGTAATATAAAAATTACAATTTTCAATATTGTTTTGTATTAACACTTTTCAATGTGTCATTCACAGTTGGATGACGCATTTTATATTTTTTTGTGGTACTATTTTTAACACAACTTTAATTGTTTTAATCGCACATTTTATGAGGAACATTGTATACAGTGATAAATATTATTAAATAAATATTATTAAGGTATGCCTAGTAAAAATAGGTAAACATAGTCAGACAGTCGATGAGATTTGTTGAAAAATTACTTTAAAACTATATTATGATTTTTTAACGTAGACCAGCAATAATTTCTAGAATAAATTGTGCACATCATTGTAACGTTTGGATCATTATAGAAGTCCGCTTGGCAGTTTCATTATGATTAAAATCACATTACAAAATATCATGAAATCATGTTATTATTTATGACTCACATACTCATATATTCAGGTAGAGCCAATTTCTACAATAAAATTGTATGAGCAAATTATGAACATTTTTATAGTAACAGTTCAAGCAGTATAGAAATTCTCTTAACATTTTCATTGTAATTAAAATCATGTTACAAAATATCATAAAATTATCATTTATGACTCACATACTCAAATATTCAGGTAAAATCAATTTTGTACAAAACATTTATTGTATGAACAAATTATGAAAATTTCAATACTAGTTTAACCAGTATTGAAATTCTCTGAAGACTTTTAATCTAACTCAATTTATATAATTATCTATAACAACTGTCTATGTATAAAATATGCTTCCGTCTTCTAGAAGCAATACAATTGCAAAGTATGGCAAAGCTACTGTCAATGTTTCTTTGCACATCGCCGATAAGCTACCTTGAGAATGAAAAAGAAATACCGTTTTATCCAAGATTCATAGGATGGTTGAAACTTTTGAGCGATAGCGTATATCGAGTGATTAACGAGCGTGCCGATAGATGCGCGGTAAACCAACCTCGCGCACCCTTCTCTGATCGTCCACGGTCGACGGATAATTTATTAAGATTCAAAAGGCGGCAACCGAAACGTTATGGGCTTCCTGCCAGGCCACTGTTGCTCCGGATTCTACGGTAATCCAAGTTCACCGACGGATTCCCAGATAATTACATTCGACGTTCCGTTGGCGCGAGAAAAGTTTTTCTACCAACGTTGGCGCGCGACGGTCACCCCGTCGTTAAAACTACCAATTTATTTTTACGTACCGGCATTTCGTTGAAAACCTATTGTTTATCGACACTGCTAGCTGACTTAGACTTTGTACACTTGAACTTTATGATTCTGTACATTTCACAAACGTCTATTTGTTAGAAATAATGTTTTCGTCCATTTTGTGTTTGGTTAGGTTCTGTAGTTATATACTTTAGTTCTATATTAAAAATTGACTCATTTTTTGTAACTATAATAAAGGTAATTGTAAGCTAATAGCAACGCAAGAAGTATTTGACACAACCCTTAAATCTTTAATCTTTAACCCCTTGCACTATGAATTATTTGCCAGATGCGTCAGTCAGAACTAATCACTATAATATTAAAACAGACAAAACTGAAATATTATGTCAATATGGTATGCGATGTAAAATTGTTCACAAAGTGCGTCATGATAATCCAAAAGACTCAAAATCCAAGGAGTAAATCCTCTCGAAAACGCAAAAAGTTATAATTAGATTGTAAGTGGAATGTCTTTGATGCGTCACATAAGGCTTAATCCTTGCAAGGTGCGAACGAAAAGCGTCAAAATGGTGGTCGAGCTCTCCACTTTGGTCGGATCAGATACGCAAGGGATTGGATGCGGTTGAACCCGTTTCGAATGCGCGAAACGCGGGACAAAACTGGCTTCGAGAGATTCTCGATCCGTCATTTGCCTCTCCGTTCGAGTAGTTTCAAGACACTTTTCGGCTTAATAGTCGGGTCGGTCGTTCAAGGGCACTCGAGTGTCGGAGTAGGTAGTTCCCCCGCTAATACGGCTTCGTGCTCGACGACTGGAAACAATAGATTTCGTTTCGAGGACCGCTCTCGTGTCACGAGAGAAAAAGAACGCAAACTGCAAAGGGACACCCTGCTGCATTTTTTCCCTGCATCTGCTTCTTTGCGTCTTTCCGAACGCCGGCGCTGTCCCCACATCGAGTGCTTCGTCGCAAATTGAGCGATCCCGAGAGTTAATTTGCGCTTTATTCCTTTGCTGAGGAATTGCGTTTGCAGTTTCAACGATTGCTAAAAGATAAATTGTCCTTACACTATTTTCCCTCTTTTTTTCTCTTTTACTGAGGAAGGAGTTATAATCTCGTTATGAACATTTTATAACAATTTCATCTAACATAAAATACTTCAACTAAAATTACCGAAATGGTCATATAATATGTCTGTTACTTGTTATATGTTTGTCCACTTTGTTAAGTTAGAAGCTATACGAGTACTTGAAACTCTATGAAAAAAGAGTATTTCTACAATGAATGTTATTACATCGAGATTACACGATAACATTCTCCTGAATTTGAGGCACACGAGTTTAAAGTTGGATGGAATTAAACTGTAAATAAACTAAACCAACTAACTAGTTTTATTGAATTGTATAACTATGAGTAACTTCAACTTTTCGAGGTGGGTTAAAATACATCCCAGTATACTAAAAAGCTAAGCAGTGTGGCAGTTTTTAATTTACCTAACCTCAAAAAGTTAAATACAGTTTATACAAATTGTTAATGTATGTATATATGTAAATTCTATTTTTTTATAAACTATCTAACTGTTCTATTTATTACTTTCTACATATACCATTCTGAAATTGAAAATTAAACGAATCAAGTTACCAATGTTGAAGAACATGTTTCAAACAATTTTAGAGAAATATAGACTTTATGTAATAATATCAGAATTTTTAGAACAGCAATATTAATATAATCATTTGTAGAATATATGTTATACAAACTAATTTTCTCTACTGTGATTATCACAGAATTTGAATTTTGGCGCCAATACAGTGCTTACTACAAATCCTCTAACTGATCGATAACTTTGCATAATAGTTTTAAAACAATATAACAACTCTTAAAACAACATACCAGTATAATTCTTAGAACATAAATACATACAGTATATAAATTACCTCTATATAATACGATTATTCGATAAAAAAGAACAATCATTTCAATTTAAAGTATTCAGTTTGTACCACCGATATAATTTAATTGAGAATTTCATTTCCAACTGATAAACAACTGGTTCTGCACGATTCAGAGTGAAATTATCGTAGTAATAGCGCTTTTTATCCCGTAACATTGAAAGTTGTACGAAGCCGTTAATTCGCGACGAGTAGTGTTGAAACGTAAACGCGTAACGAAAAGAACAAAGCATTCTCGGTCAAAATGAGTTGGGTAATGCAAATTTCGTTGCAGCAAGCAACGAAACGAGAAAGCTGGACGCGAGCGTACGCGCGAACCGGATAACGATTATCTGTAGGAAGCAAGAGAAAACTCGAATGTTCATCTACTGCTATAAATGTAGGTAGGGCATGTAATACCCTCTCTTGCACATGGACGGAAATAAGGATTATTTCCGGGAATTTGGGCCGTAATGCCTTCTAGGAAGTAATTCGGTGGATTAAGGTATTGAATTAGATACCTTTTTCTCTCCTTTTTTTCGAGATGTCGTTACGAGCGATTAACTGGGCGCCGATAAAAGAAAAACGAATTAATCGAATACCGCGATGGAATAAATATTTTCCACGCGTGACGTTCGATCGTCCACCATTTTCGGACACTTATCCAGTGATAAGACATTCGATCAGAAATTTTCTGAACTCGAATATTTCCCGAGTGATCTAAATCTTTTTAGAGTAATTTTAAAATAAATTTTTGGAATACTCTGCAAAATGGCAGGTCTCTTAAACCGTATGTTGGTAATAAAGTAATTCAACGATCTAACCAATTTTCATGAAAAATATTGATGAACACGGCTACTTTTTTTAAATTTATTCACGTTGAAATTGATGTCGTACAAGTGCTGTTTTCGAACACTTTTATGCATCAATTCGTGTCAGACTTTGTATGCTTCGTAATCAGTCACTGTTTACTGTAACTGGCAACCAGCCATTTCAAGAGTATTAATGAAGGGTTTATGCAGCTATTTTCGACGAACTTTCAGCTACAAAGTGATATGCCCTAACTGCTATTTTGAAACATACATTATTAGGTCGTCAATTCGTGTTTGACTTTCTGCTCACGAAATTGGACATTTGATATGTAATAACCTAATTCCATCGCGAAGTTCAAGATAAACTATTCGGATATTTCTGTACTCCATAACTTGGGTGAGTGCAAAAGTTCTGGTTACTATATATGAACATGCTGCTTTATATTTCTTAAATTATAAATTGTAGTCATGTATACATATAGATTGACTTAATTGAATGTAGTCGTTATTGTCGAATACAATAATACAATACATATAGAGACTATATTTTGAATAATACTATAATGATATTATTACCATTGTTTTTAATAATATTAATGATATGGTCACCATTACTATTAATAATACTAACCTTATAGTCACCATTATTTTCAATAATACTACTGGTACAGCCACCATTGCTTTTAGTACTATAAATAATACAATACCTAGATGTTTCTAATAATACTAATAATATGGTCACCATTGCTATTAATAATCCTACTGATACAGTCATCATTGTTTTCAATAATATTAATGACCCCACTAATCAATAACACTCTAAACCATATTTTCAATAACACTAATCATATGGCTACCATAATTTCCAACAATACTAATACGATCACGTCATTCCAGAAGCCTGCAATTTCTTTCCATTTCTTCCTGTCATCTTTTAATACCCGAAATAGATAAAAATGAAACCCGTACCATATCTGACAAATATGATACATTAGAATCATCGAATTCAATTCACGAAGTTTATTTGGTATCTGCACAGAGTGCGGTCTGGCGTTGTCGTGGTAAAACATGGCTGCCTTACAGCTGGCTAGAATTAGACGCTTTTCTTGAATTGCTCCTCTTAGTTTCTCTTACAGCTGACAATATTTTAGTAAGTTAATTGTCTTAACGTTGATTAATTGTTCACTGGATCGTTTAATGTCATCTTTGATAACAAAAGATTATCTCGAACAATGTTATTATTGAAATCAATATCATTTTGGTTAAGGCACTTTTGCAGGTTAAGGTTGACACTGCTATTTCTTCAAATACAATATTTCTTTTTACTTGTAATATTGTTTTGTTCTTTAAATTTGTTTTAACATAAATTACTTTATTTTAAAACTGACTTAAAACGATATTTTATTTATAATGTTGCACATTATGATTTATATTATTCATTATATTTTTTATAATTTGTGAGTTGTATTAAGTTATGTGAGATAATGTATAAGATCACGTAGGATACGTATAGTTATAAGACCATATAAAATAATATAATATACAAGAACATATGAGATAATAAACATAACATATGAGACTATGTAATAATAATAAATATAAAACCACATAAAACAGTAAATATACAAGACCATATAAAATAACAAATACAATACATGTATAAGAGTATGGTACACAATAAATATAATATACATATAAGACCATATGAATAAGTGCTGCATAATACCACATAAAATAATAAACTATCGTTGAATGATTAAACTATAATGGTATTGTTTTTCTCAACAATACTAAAACTGAATATAAAATATCTCCACGTTGAACGATGGATATAATACTTCAGAAAGATCGTTCACATTTTCCAGAAAATAAAGTCAATCGCAGCATCAATTAAGAACCCATCAAAACTTCTGTACACACGCAATAACTTTTAACCTGTTATTTTATTTTCTCCTTCCGTCCATTCGTACGCGAGCCAAGAAATTGCAAGCTTTAGCGGTTTACGTCTGAATTACGCTCCGTTAATTATAAGAGAAACATTTTTTTTTAACGTATTATTCGTAGCAGTTTTACGTTTCCTACGGTAGTTATCGCAGCTCAAACGCTGGAAGAAGGAAAACGTACTCCATGTCGCATCGAAATTTATCGCCCGCAACTTTTGGATTGCTCTACCACCGTACAGCTGCGACCAAATATATTTTCATCGCGTCCTCGGTTAATTTTTACGATCTACGAGCAGACTACCTACTGAACGAACCCGTTTGGAAACTGAAAATATAGCTGAAAACATTTTCTTCCGAGGAGAGTAATCTTGCGAACTATTTGTCTCAAATATAATTACCAACGGAAAGTCTGTTATTAATTTTGCAATCCACATTTCATGGTCTTTAACACACTTAATTTTGCTAAATTATATTGTACTTGTTATTGAATGAATGTTCTATGTAATCTTCGTGTAATTTTGGCTTTCACATTTATTTTGGTAAAAATCACTGTATTCCCTTTCTGTATTTTCTAATTTTTATATTGTCATATTTCTGTATTTCGAAACTTTTATACTCTCATATTTCTATATTTCAAAATTTTTGTATTCTCATATTTCTGTATTTCTAAATTCTTATATTCTCATATTTCTATATTTCAAAATTTTTGTATTGTCATATTTCTGTATTTCTACATTTTTATATTCTCATATTTCTATATTTCGAAACTTTTATACTCTCATATTTCTATATTTCAAAATTTGTATATTCTCATATTTCTATATTTCTAAATTTTCATATTGTCATATTTCTATATTTCAAAATTTGTATACTCTCATATTACTGTACGCTAGAAATTTATATTTCCCAATTTCTAGATTCCCAAAAATTTCACATTGCTAAATTTCAATATTCACAAATTTTCATATCTACTAATTGCAATATCCACAAATTTCTGTATGTTTCAAAATTTTATATGTTGCAATTTCCATATGTCCCAATTTCCATATGTTCCAGTATTCCACATGTCTCTATATTTCCTAGTTTTCACATTTTCAAACTTTACTCTCTAAATCTCTATTTTCCCAATTTCTACATTTTCAAATCTCTATATTTTCTAATTTCTACACTTTCAAATCTTATTCTTCAAACCTCTACATTTTCCAATTTCCATATTCCCAGAAGTTGTTGTAGCTGAGAAGATCCGTGGTCGAAAAGTGTCGTAATAAAATATATAAAGAACGAACAAAATATTTATTTAATACAAGCAATACGAAATGAACAATTTAATAACATGAGGAAACAGCAAAGAACAAAATTCAATCGAAACATATGAACACGAGACGAAGTTAGATGGTGACAAATGTTAATTCGTGTATCGTTTCGTTTTATCACCAATAGAAGTTTCATATTGCCAAATTTCAATGTCTCTAAATTTTACTATTTACTAATTTCTATATCCTTTAAAGTATATCTTGTCAGCCATTATAGTGGACCGTCGTACAGATGGTATCTGCGAAAGCCACTATAGTAAAGGTTAAAGTAGTCCAAAACCCCTAAAAAGAATTGTCGAAATTACCGAAAGATGGCTAACAGGATTCTGGAGGGCGGAGAAGCTAGCGAGTTAACCCCTTGCTCTATTTTGACGAGTCTGACTCGTGACGCACTGGTACTTTAGTTGGGATTAATTTCACTCGAATTTTGAATATGCTTCAATTCGGAGTTCAAGTCCAATTACAATTTACATAGTCAACGATTGCATAATAACAAATTGACATAACATTTCAACATTCTTTGTTTTAATATTGTATCTGTGTTTAGTTAGTTCTGACGCACCTGACAAATAAGTCATAGTGCAAGGGGTTAATAAATATCAATAAATAGTTAATGTTAGGCGTGAATTAAGATATGGCCGTGTCGGTAGAAATCGATGGTGAAATAGGTCTAGTGGAAATTCGAATGGGTCGGTGGGAAACAAGGAAATGGAAAAGAGCATCGAGCATTTTCTCGGGCTTTTACGAGCCCGCCCAGCCGAACCACTCTCGGCCCCTCTTCCAAAGAAGCTAATCCCATCAGAAGTTTTCGGTATGTTTATAATCCACTAATCGCCCGCCTTTCCTAGCACAATTTAAAACTTTCTTCGACGCCGCGTCCGACCCGCTCTCATTTGCCTCCGCCTCTTCAATCCTTCACGGATCTTTCTCCTTAACCAGACTTCATTTTGCGGCTCATGGAGTGCCGAATTTTATACGACTCGACTCCACCACTTTCTCTTCCTCCCTTTATTCTCTTCTTTCGTTTTTCTTTTTTTTTTTTCTCTATCGCCGAAGATTTAAGATCTCCACCACTGTCGGGCCGGCGACAACTTTTAATCAAGATTAACGTCGAGGAACCGGTTAAACGATCGTCCACGTTTTCACGGATAATCGAATCGCTTGATCCGGCCAAATATCGGAAATAAAAAGTATCTCGGTTTGGTCCGTAAACGCAAGTTTAATTCGCGCCGTGTTCCGCTCGAACTTTTTATCGGTGGAATAAACGGGACCAGATCAAATTAGTTCGCGGTCGTTGAGTTTTTTAATTGCTACAAAAAATACCGGCAAGATATTGAATTTTCTGCTACGGGACTTCGCGGTCCGATACTGAATCGAGCAGCTTTTGTTTTAGGGATTTCTGAAGCTATCGAGATATAATCGCGTGCGGAAATTCATTTGACACGTTGCCTCACTGAAATAATATAATTTTATTTTTTATATGTTTATTTTTATCTATTAAAATTTTCTGCTACCACACTGAGACAGTGGTTAATATATTTTTAAGAAGTAGTTGACGTATTTTTATTTTTATCTATTATAGTTCTCTGAAATAAAATAAAAATATATTAAATATTTCACAATATTTTATTGTATTTACTATAATTCTAAATAGTTAACATAAATATTTCCTATTAGGTAAACGTACAAATTACAGGTAAATTTTCTAATGAATTTACCACAAATATTTATCTCATATAGTAATTTTTTGTTTTGTCTCCTGAAACATCTATCACAAATTTGCAATAATTTTTCTTTAAATGAGTACCAAAAATATTTATATATTTGTCACTAAACATTTTCTGTAAGAGTTCAAAAATATCTTTGTTAAAAATGATAAAAAACATATAATAAAGGGTTTCATAATTGAAGAAAACGTTTTATTACCATCAAAAGAAACATCTCAGAGGAAAGAACATTACTTTTCTACGGTAGAAAATTATTTTCATGGAAGATTCCTGTCCGATAATCACGCAACAAAGGGTTGAAGAATCGAACGAAACGTTTTATTAATGAATGAAACGTCTCGGAATACGGAATATTATTTTTCTACGGTAAAAAATTATTTGCATGGAAGATTTCTGTCTGATAATGAAGGAAAAACGGGTTAAAGGTTCGAAAGAAATATTTTACGATTTAATAACATCTTTTAGAGTAAGACCAATTATTATTTTAAAAGGGAAACTTCCATGATAGATTCCTATACGTTCGACCCCCAAAGGGTAAAAAAATCAAACGAAATATTTTACAAATTAATAAAATATATAAAAGTAAGACAAATTATTATTTTAGAAGAGAAAATTATTTTCGTGCAAAATTTCCATATATGGCAATCAACCCCCAAAGGGTTAAAAAATCAAACGAAATATTTTACAAATTAATAAAATATATAAAATTAAGACAAATTATTATTTTAGAAGAGAAAATTATTTTCGTGCAAAATTTCCATATGGCAATCAACCCCCAAAGGGTTAAAAAGTCAAACGAAATATTTTACAATTTAATAAAATATAAAAGTAAGACAAATTATTATTTTAGAAGAGAAAATTATTTTCATAGAAGATTCCTGTAGTTCCTTATATTTCTAATTTATAAAATGGAACTTGACGAGCGAATTTGATATTAATAATAGCGCGACGTGATCGAACTGCGTAATTAATTAAAGTTGCGATAGAACCGATTTCCATGTCAATTTAACGAAACGATTAGCGATATTAAATTAGGAGGGAACGAACGTAAACGAGGAAGAATGACTAGAGAGGAGAGGATATTTGCTGAGAAGCTCGTACAGCTGAAATGAAAGTTTACTCACCTTCGATAACGAACCATCCCCGCGGGCTACAGTGATTACGCGGGAAATTGGTTGAAGGTAAAAATAGATTTAGTTGCGGCATCGAGAAATTCATAGCACATAAAATCACGCGATCATTTTTTAAAACTTGATGGTTTCGAATACATCGTTCACGCTTCGATGAAATTTTATACTGTACGATAGATATACAGATAAATATACAACAGGGGATTCTGGATTCTACTGATCGAAAAAGGATGGAAAATTCTCGATGAGATCGGTGTGATACCAAACTCCCGATACGATCGTATCGATTATTAAAATTATGAACATTTCGGATTTTTAAATATTGGTATTGTTATTTAAAATGTTTCGTGGACTGAAAATTCTGAAAGTGTAGATTTATACATTTTTGGATGTTGGAAAGTTTGAAATTGTAGATTTACGGATTTTCAAATGTTGTAACTTCTGTAATTGTAGATTTACGGATTTTCAAATATTGTAACTTTTGTAATTGTAGATTTACTAATTTTCAAATATTGTAACTTCTGAAATTGTACATTTACAAATTTTTAAATATTGTATCCTATGCCTTTGCAAATTGATAAAATTTAAATACAAAAACATCTGTAAGTGTAAATTTACAAATTCTCAAATGATGAAACTTCTTAAATTTAGAAACATGAAATTTTCATAATACTAAGTTCACAAATTTTCAAATTTTCAAATTAGCAAATTTGCAAAGCAGAGATTTCCAATTCTCTAAATTTGAAATCCCACACTCTAACACCCGCTTTCAAATTTTTACAGTAACAAATTTAACAATTTTTAAATAGTCAAACTTACAAATATTCAAATCCCCAAACTTCTACAGTCCTGGATTTCTCAATTTCCAAATTTTCCTATTTTGAAGCTCTTGAATTTAAAAATTTGTAATTTTTTAAATTTTCAAAATTTCCAAATCTTCCGTTCCCAAAATCCTTAAATTTCCTATTTCCCCATACTAAAAATCCCCAAATTCTCAAATCTCCAAATTTTAAAATTCCCCAGTTTTCTAGTCCCCTTTCCAAATTCCCTAAATTTTCAATCTCCAAATTTTCCAATTTTCCAATTTATAAATTCCCAATTTCGCAACTCTCCAAACCAAGTTTTTCATTCCTAAAATCCCTATTTTCCATTTCCAAATCCTCCGTTCTCAAAATCCCCAAACTCCCCGCCCCCAAAATCTCAATTTCTCACCATCTAAAATCCCTAACTTTAAAACTCCTGACCACGAGAGATCCTAACTCCCTACCCATAAAATTCCCAAAACGTTTCGATCGAAATTGAACCGCGAGCAGGTTGTACGGCATTCGAAAAGTCCGGGATTGAAGACATATAAAATTAAACGAAGAAGAAGAACGAGCCGTAACCGATCGATAGAACGGCAAATGAAATTGTCGGGGATCAAAAGAAACAGAAAGAACGTTCAGCAATTTCGGCGATGCGCGAAAATGTAGAGGCACGTTTGGCCGGTATTAATTTTAACGAAACGCGCAATCGGCGAATACCTTCGATTTTGCGAACCTGCTACGATTCGGTGCTTTATTGGTTAACTTTATTCGTTGAAACATTAACAACGAAGCAGGAACGCGGCACGGCGCAATCAATGCCTCAGTCGCGGTTGCATAGTTCGCGAATCTCAATTTCCGTATCAGTTTAGTTCGCTATTTATACCGACGGCTGCCACCAAAGCCGCCTCTGCTATCTTTTCAAACGAAATCCCTGTATCCGTTTCTGCACGTTCGCGGCCCGCGAAAAATTACGCGAGAGCCCGCATTTACGGGAGCTACCCCGAAAAGAAATCTGCCCCCGATTGAAATACGCGAACGCGCGAGTTTCGAAAAATATTCGCTTTATTCGATTTCACCACGCCCCGATGGGCATCCGCTTCTACAGCAACGTGATTTTCAAGTTACGTCGCTGCCTAAACTGATTTAGCCCCGTCTCGGGCTCCTTTTATCGAATTAGCGAACGACGGAAAAGCAGGATCTTTGATCAACTTAACCGTTTTGACTCGCGACACTGTTAGAATAGGCTCGTTATTGGACACAACGTTCCCGAAAACACGTTTTCGACCTTAGTATAATAGATGTTCTTACTTTTTGGTAAAAAGGAATAACATGTCTTTACTATTAATGTGTACGAGTTGATCGAATATGTTCAATATTTTGTGTACGTGTTGTTTTTCTCGATTTGCAGTTCTTGTTATATTGATTTGTATGGCAGACATTATAGACGTTCGTATAAATTTATTAGTACGACAAATTTTTCGTATATGGTAATTAAAAATCCCAACACTTTTATTTTTAAACAAATACAGGAGCTATTTTACTGTCGAATACTTTTTGAAAGGTATTGTTTCGAGGTTCTAGTATGTGTGTGGAATTATGAAATTTTTTTGGGTTTCTTCTGAATGGGCCTTCATTTTTGAGATACGTTAATTTTTAATTTTATGTGTACCTAGTCATTTGATCATATGATTAATCTATTTAACAAAATAGATGGTTATGGTGGTGCAGTATCTCCTACAGATCTGATGCTAGTTCAAACCCATCACTACCAGTATTCATGAATTTTTTTTAATTTTTTTTTTTATCAATTTTTATTTTTTGTTTTTCTACTATCATTTGTAGAATATAAATATATATTCAATTCTATTAATTATAGTAGAAAAACAAAAAATAAAAATTTATCAATTTTGAATATATATATTCCTTTTCCATTTTGTTTTATTATAAGTATAAATTTCAAATTTTTTCTACAAGTTTCTATTATTTTATACTCTTCTACTAATTTTTATTATGTTTAATTTACAGAAAAATGTTTTTTAATTTTTACCTCAACAAGCATTTATTGCATTTATGTTTGTACCTGAAGAACACTAGATTTACGAAAATCGTCAAAATGGCGGTGTTTAGATTGCTCATTTAAAATTACAGAAATTATTACAAAGTTTGTATTAAAACATATGGTTCTCTTATTATTATAAAATAGTTTACATATTACTATTTACTTTTCTACTTTTGTTTCAATTGAGAAATAACTGGTCATTAAACGTCCATCTTAAGAGGTTAGGTTAACTTTGAGCCCTAAACTACATATACAATTGTCAATGTTTCTTTTCATGTAATACTATTGTAAGATAAATGAGTTCAAAACGCAATCCTGGTGCAAATATGATTCACGTTTATCACATTTGAACCGTAACGTGACTAGTGTGACACGATATCATAAACCAAATGTCAAATCTCACATCTACCACCATTTCTGTTAAACAAAATGTGCAGACTATTTCAGCCGTTTATTTAAAAAGTGGCATAAGTCCATTTAAATTGAGATATTTTAAGAGTTCACGTTTCAATGAAATTAAAAATTTACGCATACCAATCTTCACTCCTGAAGTCTATCTGAGAGAACTAAATTTACAATTCCTAATAATAGCAGTTAATAAGCTAATGTGTCTTCTTACCAAGAATGAACTCGAGCCACTTTCAAAATTAGCAACTAGATTTCTCATCAAATTTCAAACAGCCCATGTCGATATAATTTCAAATGCTCCAACTGAAAAATATTCAATTTATTATATATTTCATGACAACACTTGATTTATACAACACAGGGAATAACTATATAAATCACATAACAATTTTGCTGCACATCTATATTTTGTGTAAGAAGGCTTTAAAGAAGTCATGCTTCTATAGCGTAGTACTAATTAATTATTATACTAACTAATTAATAATTCATTGTCATTCATCACTGCCTTCAGACATTTGAAAATCGCAGTTTCTGACGTTATCGATAATAAATTTGACTTAGGTCACTTTCAGTCAATTTTTCAACTATCAAAATAAATTTGTGTCCAAAATATACGTAAAATATTTTGTATGACAGCATCAAGTACATGTTATTCGTACAATAACTGACAAGTGGCCAGTTTCAAAATAAACGTTTATATTCTTAATGCTTACATGCTTGTTACACACTAGTAAGATATACAAAATTAATATGTAAAATATTTGTGTTCATTCTAACGGGTAAGCCCGAGTGTGGTTGAAAAAAACGAGAAGCTGCGAATTTATCGGGCAGCAAATCCATGTTTATACGGAGCAAACGATCCGTTTTACTTGAGCGCGTTGGTAGAATGGCGATTAGTCGAAGGCGCTAAAAGACTTCTCTATTCCATGTACCGATGAAATCGTTCGCAAAGCGTGCTTTGAAAGGAATGCACGGGGAGAACACGCGAAAAATCGTAGTAAGTCGAAGTACATTCAAACGCGCACATACTGGCCGCTTTTTATAATGGAATTCCTGGCATCTCTGCGCCCGGTTACCGAGTTCACTCGCCGCTGAAAGTTTAACGAGGTACGCTGGAATCCGTGTAGCGTTTTTGTCGCGCTCTTGTAACGTGAATTTTTTCCGTTCAAATGAAATTTTCAACGTTAACGTCGAACGAATAAAAATAGACCGAATTTAAGACCGAATCGCGATTGATGTTTCGAGCGAAAAATATCCCCAAGAACGGGTACGATAGGTTACTTTCAAACAGCTTTTTTAGGTGAATGTCGAATGTTTACCTAGGGAAAATTCTCGTCCACATCTTTCTACGGAATAGACGTTTAATCGCTCAATCTTCGCTGGTGAATTCACGAACTTACGAAAATTCGAATTGGGGAATTTTTTAAATTACGAATTTTTTAGTTTGACAGGTGCGAAATTAGATATTAAGGAACTTGGACATTTTGGGAATTGGAGATCTGAGGATTTTGGGATTTGGAGATCTAGGGATTTGGAGAATATAGGAACATAGAGATATGGGGACATAGGGATATAGGGATTTGGAGATATGGAAATTTGGGGATTAGGGACTTGGAAATTTAGAGATTTATGAATTTGGGAATTGGGGATCTAGGAATTTGGATATTTCAGATTTGGGGTTTTAGGGATTTTGGGATTTAGAGATCTATACATTTGAAAATCTAGGGATTTTGGAATTTGAGAATTTGGGAGTTGGGGATTTTGGAATTTAAGAATTTGAGAAATTGAGAATTTGGGAATTGGGGATTTTGGAATTTAAGAATTTGGGAATTGGGGATCTAGTAATTTAGATATTTAAGATTTCGGATTGTAGGAATCTGGGGATTTAGAGATCTATTCTTTTGGAGATCTAGGGATTTGTAAATCCAGAAATTTGGAAATCTAGGGATTTTGGAATTTGAGAATTTTGGAATTGGAGATTATGGAATTTAGAAATTTGGAATTGGGGATTTAGGGATTTAGAAATTTAGGATTTGGGGTTCTATGAATTTTAGAATTTAAATGGATTTGTATTGAATATAGGGATTTGAGCATTTAGGAATTTAAGAATTTAGGAATTTAAGAATTTGGAACTTTGGGAATTTGAAGGTTCAGTGATCTTGGGATTTAGAGAACTAGCCATTTGTAAATCTAGAGATTTCAGGATCTAGAGATTTAGAAATGTAGGAATTTGAAAATGTGAAGATCCAGAGATTTCGAGATTTAAAGATCTAAAGATTTGGACACCTAAGAATTTAGGGATTTAGAGAACTAAGAATTTGAGGATCCAGAGATTTGGAGATTTGTAACGTAGGAATTTGGAGGTTAGGTATTTAGAAATCTAGAAATTTGGACGGCCATGAATTTTTCGATCTAGATATTCAGATATCTACAAAGAACCTCTGTTGTTCGGATCTGGGTATCAGAAGATCTAGGGATTTTTAGACCTAAAGATTACAACATCAAGGAATTATTGAATTCAAATATTTGAAGATTCATGGATTTCTAGGTCTAAATATTTATAATTTTATGGATTCGTAAATTGAAGATTCAGAAATGTAGAAATTTGAACATCTACAAGATCAAAAGATTTAAGGATCTGACAATTGTCCCAAGTAGTTCCGCGTCCAGGAATCATGGAACCTCGCAATGTACAAAAGTGAACATTTAGAAAGCCGGGAACGCGGACATTTTGAAATTAAGGAAAGTTTGTGAAAGTTTAGCAACGTGAAAATAGTGAGTTTTACGTATGCATATGTCCTTATCCAAAGGAAGCGTAGGTTTGGAGCGTCGTGTGTACGCGAGGCGATGCGAAGCGGAGCTGCGTGGAGGACGCTCGAGGGGGTAACAGGTCGGATGTCCGGCAGTCCGTCACCGGCTATCCCCCGGTATCTCCGGCGTGGTCCACCGCGTCACACGGACCTACCTGCACCCGTATCACCGGCTACATAACGAGTCCTGAATATGCATATATTCGAGTATGGCGGGTCGGTTCGGTAACCTCGACACCGTCGTGTACACGAGTCTACTTACGCTCGGTTTACGTGGTCCGCACGCGTGTACGCAACCGCTCGTTCCTGCTTCTCGGTTATACGCGACGCTTCTCCTCCTTCTCGAGTGCCTATACGTCAGCCTCTCTATGTCCTGCGGCATTCTATATAATATATAGATCTCGTTCTCTGTATCCGTGTTCGTCCATCCGCGTTCAAACACGGCCCACACCCTCTTCCTCTTTGGTCCAATTGATCCCGTCTGCCCGTCTCTCTTCGACTCCCTGGCTACTTGACTCGCCGCCTCCTCTCTATCCGTCTATCTATCTACCTATCTATCTATCTATTGCTCTCTGTCTATCTGGCTGTCCGTGTCCGTCCGTACGTCCGTCCGTCTCGTTTCCACTCGATCATCGACGAACCACCGTCCGCGCCAGTTCACTGCCTGCCAACGCATGAATTTATGACCGTGTACGTTGCGGTGGCTCGTATATTCACGGTCGGATTTTGACGTATCGCGTGCATTAGGGAAATTCTAATTACACTCGCCAACATTTATTTTACCTCTTCACAATTCTCCGTACTTCCTTCTGCGGACTTCGCACACTTCTGACATTTCGTTCTTCGCTGATACTTTCTCATTCACCATTTTCTCGTCTTTGTTTCTAGAGCTAGATACAATCAAGTGAAATTTCTTCAAATTTGGGGACTTGTCCCACAAATTTTCTTTGTTCATTCCAAGCCTAAATTTGTTCATACGAAGTCCTGCGACGTCCCTGAGTTTTACAGTTATAGTTTGTGGAGGCTCTAATAAAAAAACCTCAAATTTTCTCACATTGCTGTACTTCGTTCCTAATACCCTTTCTTGATACTTCTTCATTCTCCACCATTTTCTTCTGCTTGCTCCTATTCTTCGTTTGCGGACTAGATGCAATTGTATAAAATTCCTCCACATTCAAGGACCTGTCCCACAAATTTTTTTTCTTTATTCCAAGTCTAACTTTGTCCACTTGAAATCCTGAGATGCTCTAAGACTTGCAGCTACTGTTTGCAGAGACTATGGTAAAAGACCACAAATTTTCGTACGTTGATTATTGTGTCGAATGATGGAGATGTAGCACTTCCAGATGTATCATTTAGATGTATCTAGATACGGTACTTTTATCCTCTGAATTAATTTTAACTTTATTTGTGAATATATCCCGTAATGTTACGTTGAAGAGGAAGCTAAATAATAGCACAGTATTGCGGAGATAAGCTGCGGAGTGAATGAATTAACAATATTAACATTCACAAAGCAGAGGTAATAATAGGGGATCAATACTTTAATGTACGGGGTGTTTCCGATTTGGTACAATCAGAAACCTAGTGAATTATGTTAATTGTATTCACTCGTTTAATATTTATTAATACTTCAATTTTGTTCCACCACTTCTGGAACACCCTGTATATTACACAACTATCCTAATTATACTTGATACTAATTGGCGATTAATTTATATCCTTTTATAACATTTTGCTGTAATCAATAAAGAAATAAATAGGTAGTAATCGCCCATTCCGCATCGTTTGTGTCACCCTCGTCAAGATCGATCAGGTTGGGTCGAATTGAATCGCATCAAATCGAATCGAAACGGTATCGTTTATGCGTAACCGATCGTGGCTATGTCTCGTTCCGGTTACATCGACGTTTCAACTCACCGAAGCGTTCGATCAATTCCACGAATAATTTTGGTATCAATTTTGACATCGTCACATAATCTATACGAACGTAAATGGCCCGTCAAACTTCCCTCAAAACATTTATAATTCAGGGAAACTAGGGCTTTTTATGGAGTAACTCTAGGCGGGCTTTATTTTTGCATGAACCTCCACTTCGTACAAAAATTTGACGTATCAAAAGTCATTGACTTCTACTAAAAATTTTACAAGTGGTAGCATTTCATCGGAAATATCTCGTTATATATCGATTATACGACAAAAATAGATATTACAAAATTCATAGCTTAGGAAATTCTCTACGAAAAAGGTTCTATGAGTTTTTTTCATAGACCTAACCATTTTCGTGAACGGAACCGAAATTCATTAAATTTAACTTACTAAAAATTATCTCACAGATTGGATTTTTCTTTCAAATACCATTTTCGCGAATATCTCGTTATATATCGATTGTACGACAAAAATAGATATTACAAAATTTATAGCTTAGGAAATTCCCTGCAAGAAAGGTTCTATAAGTTGTTCTCATGGAAGTAACCATTTTCGTGTAAAATGAATCAGAAGTTCATATAATGTAACTTACTAAAAATTGTCTCCCAGATTGGTCAAATCTTTCAAATAATATTTTCTCAGATATCTCGTTATATATCGATTGTACGACCAAAATGGATATTACAAAATTTATAGCTTAGGAAATTCTCTGCAAGAAAGGTTCTATAAGTTTATCTCATAGAAGTAACAATTTTTGTGTAAAATGAACCAGAAGTTCATATAATGTAACTTACTAAAAATTGTCTTCCAGATTGGTCAAATCTTTCAAACAACATTTTCTCAGATAACTCGTTATATATCGATTGTGCGACAAAAATGGATATTACAAAATTTATAGCTTAGGAAATTCTCTACAAGAAAGGTTATATAAATTTTTCTCGTAGGAATAACTATTTTTATATATGATGACTTACAAGTTTTCAACCCCTATAATTACATCCGACAAGGAGAGGTCACAAATTCACCCGCAATTTGCTGATTAAATTTTTCTTCGAATTGTTAACAATGAATATAAATAAACTGTAAAATGTTAGTGATAACTGAACAGCTATTTTTTAGTAAATTAACCTTGAAATGATTCATTATATTTATATGTGTATTATAATTAGTAAAATTAGTATAAACAGTTACATTTATTTTGTTAAATTTCAGACCACTCAAAATAGGTACACATCCATAATTTGTGTATATGAAAAATATATATAATATGAACAATTTTTTAAACAAAAGTCGTACAATATTAAAAATACTCTGTGGTCATAAAAAAAATTTTATTTTAATGATATGATTTCTGCATAACAAAATCAAAGTTAAAAGATAAATAGCTGTAAGGCATTTCAAATCAAAAAATATTTTTTGAAAAAATGTAAAACGTTTCACGAATCGTGCAGTACGACACTGTACCCACTGTTTTTGGCAGAGAACGTTAAACAAAATATGCACTTATTGAAAAATGGAATTGCGTATTGAAAAGACGAAAGTTGGCGGGAAAGTTTTCAAACGACCGTGTGACATCTTGCGACGGCATTCTCGTGTATCTTGGGTGGCAGGGAGCCGGGCAATGATCAGGAACGAAGGTACGTGCTCGACATCTTCAACGGTAACCTGAAACGCGAAGGATTTCGCTTGTGCTTCGAATGAGCTTCCAACTATTCTCCTCGGTGCCGGCGCCATTCGCTCGGCCCCTTTTTCTTCCCCCGTGCCCCTCGTACCCAACTTACCCCTAGCCACCCTTTCGCTAGTTTCCAGAGCACGTGGACTCTACTTCGCTAAAGTTTCATACGAAAGTGCTCGCAAACGTGTGACGATTAGAAATGAATCCGGTCGATATGTTTGCCAGGCATTTTTGATGCCGAAACGCGATAAATGTCCGACGCTTTCAACTTTATTTCTACGCTTCGGGGCGGTTCTTCGTGGCCGATACACCATCGTCCATTTTTCTTCCTACTAGCGTTCTCTCGAACGAATCGTGAAAAAGTACCTTCAAATATTTAATTAGAGACGATGATTTTTCATGTGGTACATGATTCTTTTACGGTAACTGAACGCTGAGTTGTAGAGTTGTAAGGTGGTCGAGGATGTGTGGTAATGGAGAAGAGAGGCACTCGTTAACTTTTAGGGATTTGAGAATTTGGGGAGATAGAAATTTTTGGATGAAGGTGGATCTGGAAAATTGAAGAGTTTGAGGAGTTTGTGATTTAGGAAGTTTGGGAATTGGAGAGGTTGGAATTTGCGGATCTTAAGATTTGGGAAGTTTGGTATTTGAAGAGGGTGGAATTTAAGGAGTATGAGATGTGGAGAGTTTGGGATTTTGAGGAGTTTGGGGTTTGAGAAGTTTGGGATTTGGGGATCTTAGGATTTGGGGAGTATGAGATTTGAAGAGTTTGGTTCTTGAAGAGGGTGGAATTTAAAGAGTATGAGATGTGGAGAGTTTGGGGTTTGAGGAGTTTAAAATTTGGGGAGTTTGAGATTTGAGGAGTTTGGGATTTGGAGAAGTTAGAATTGAGAGAGTATGAGATTTTAGAAAGAATTAGATTCTAGAAAGAATTAAAAATTAGGAATGAGGATATTATGATACTTAGAATATGAGAATATTTAGAACTTACGTAGTTTACCTAATTAGAAATTAGAAAGTTTCAAAATTTAAAAATCTCGAAAATTCAAAAATTACAAAATTTGGGAAATGAAGACCCTTTAACTCAACGTATTCAAATTAAGCCTATTTCACACCCAGATGTACTTTCACACTCCAAAGGTAATAAAGAACTTGATGCTCATATACTGTTCCTTCTTCATTAACGAAAATTAAAAAATTCTTTGTATGCCCCTATCACTGTTGGCCCCATTCTAAGCATAATTAAACACTCCCGTACATTAATTACGCAGTGAATTTTACGCAGTAAGTAGTAGCGAATATAACGAAGAGAACAACGACAAATCACCGCGAGGATACAGGTTTCCATAAGAAAGCTTCATTGGACGTCGAATGGAATCGAAAGGGGAGTAAAATCCGTCGTTGGAGCAAAATGCCTCAGTGGTTAATACGATGAAAACGCGTAATGCAAAAAAGAGGATGGCGAGGTAGCATAAACGAAGTCGCGTTACTAGGAGCAGTCTGCATTCGAGACGTCCATTAAACTCGCAACCCTTTTATCGAGTCTGACCCGCACCGCGACATGGTCCAGGAAAAGGACGGGGCTCCTCTTTTCTCTTTTCTCTGGTTACTTTCAAATGGTTCGCGATCGTCGTGTCAAATGGCGTCGAGTTGGCGAACAGTGGGATATAAAAGGGAGAAAAGGAGAACGGGAAAAGAGCGGTAGCTATATGGATAGAAAAACAGTGGTACGGATAGACGAGTCAATAGACCGTGCTAGCGACAAAAGCGGGAAGAGGAAAAAAAAGTGGGGAAACTAGGAAACTTCAAAACAAGGCAAAGCTGTTCCACTAAAGGGCTACGATATACGGTTAGATCAGCGGAGGCGATAATCGATGCATTTCCGTTCTACCGGATTCCGGATTCTTCTACGACGCGTTTGCTTCTTACGAACGAGTATGGCCTCGTTAACTTTTACGGTTGCGAGAGAATCAATTTTTACCATATTGCCGCGTTTCTCGATTGTTACGTTTCTAAAATATTGGTCTGAAAATCTGTAGGCGTTCTCTGGATCCAAAAGTTTCAATCTTTAAATACGTACATATGTGAACTCATAGTTGGCACGTGGACATAATGTTAAAGAAGCTCCTCACCGTGAACACCTCCAGTTACATACAGGCAAATATGAATAATAATGACAATAACAACTGCTGAATTCGCACTCACTCACTCTTGACGTTTGTCTTTATCTCTTTCACCCTCTATTTTACTCTCGAATATCTCAGATTCCAAGATCTTAAACGAAGTGGAAACGAGCAGAAATAAAGGACGACTTTCTGATCGCGACTTCCGAAGAAAACACTAAAAAGAATAAAGCAAGGATTAGATCGAAGGAAAAATACTTGAGAAGCGTCGCGTTAACTGTCCAAGAACGGCGACCATTTTAAAAATTCAGCATTCTGTCCTTAAAATGGCGCGGGACGTCCTTTCCACGCGACGCAATATCTTTGGGAATTTCTGTTCCACGCTTTTCTTATTTCCTAACCGAATAAACGTCGGTCCCACCCGCGTAAAATCGTGTTTTCCACGCGAGCCATCCTACGGGAAGCAAAGGGTGTTCGCTTGCCGTTTTTACGTCTCGGCCTACTCGTTTATTGGCCGTTACACTCGAAAAGCGTAACTTCGCGATTTATTTCCGCGATCTCCCAGCCCGTCCCGAAGACGTTGAGCGTGCCGTACGAAATTTATTTCTGGTACTTTGGAAAGAAGACCGTTCTATAATACCGCGGCTTCGTCGAATCGTTATTGCGATCCTCCGACTTTTCCGAATCGCGCAATAGTCTTCGGGCAACCTCTTTCCAAACAGATTCGCGGTACCCCGAAACCGGTATCCTCGCAGAAACGGCCAATGGTTTTCCTACGGCAAAATGGCCATACGTAAATCTGAGATGCGACTACGACCACCGATATGGCGACGCTTCCTGTATCCTCCGCAACGATTTCGCTCCAACAAATAGGAACCGATCAACTTTATTACCGGGTATCTTATGTTTTATGTATTAATGCGCGAATGTTTTCGTTTTATCGGCTCGCTACTGGTTTCTGTTCCATTCGCGATCGGAAAATTAGTCGTGGACAAGCGGAGTTGGGTTAATTCAATGACGCCATTTTGCCGCGATACTTATGGCGCGAAATTTAATTTGTAGATATCTCAAATACGTACAGTAAGTTACAGTTTACAATTTTTCAATTAGAACGTATAACATAATTAAAAATTGAGGAACGTTGGATAATATTTTAAATATATTATGAAGTTTTTGAGTACATCAATATTAAGATGAACAGAATATTTTAAAAATATATATTATGTATATGATACATATGTATGTTATGAAATGAAATACATTATGTCACTTCATTATCATTTTATCTTATTACCATTTTACTATCAAGTTATTTAATTCAATCTCTAAGGTTTTTACAAATCAGTGTTTCAAATTCCAAATTATGACAAATAGAGGAGGTTATATGACTAAATAAAAATTAATAAACGAAATTTGCTTCAAGTGTCAACCCACAAGCAAATGTAGAGTGCTAACTTTCGAGTTACAAGAGAAAGGTCGTGTACATTTCCGAGCACATTTAACATATAATTTCGCTGAACCATCTACAATTTAGCATCGCGCGTTCTTTATTAGCCGATGAATACCTGTATAATATCGAGGATGAAAGGTTCGCTTCCGAACACGCTTCGTCGTGCCATCCGATCGCCATTTTCCAGCTCCGGTTCATTACGTTTCATCGATGAGCCTGCGTTTGAATTTTCATACGATTCGAACCGTCACGCGAATTAGCCATATTACTCGGGTCAATCACACGGCTATTTTGATAGTCACCGAATTAATGCGTCCCTAAACATGGCCGGTCGATTACGATGCGTCGTAGATAAACGCGTTTTCCGTTCAGGAAACTGAACGCTCGCGTAAATCGACTGGAACGAATTTGTTTCCGCGAAGCAGTGTCGATACGATCGAATAATTTTCGTTCGCGATACGTGGCGAGAATATCGCTAGTTTATTAAATGGCGGAGACTCGACTTTACCGCTGTCGGCGTCGCGACGTGACGTACACGCGTTACATTTTCTATTAGATGTACGCCGGACGATATACGTACATCTCTGGACAGAAATGTATCGACGTCTCAAACTTCTGGTAATTTTTATAAATTATGGAATAGATATTATCTGGAGATTTTTTTGTAGAGTAGGCTTTTTAATGGAGTAGCTGCATAGAGATGCATTGAAGTTTAGTCATTTTTGCATTTGGAGACGATGGGATTTTGGACATTAGGAATTTTCGAATTTTTGAAGTGGTGGATAATTGGGAATTTAGGGATTTAGGGATTTAGGGATCTGGGGATTTATGATGTTGGAGATTTGAGAATTTGGAGATTTGTAGATTTGGGTATCTAGAATTTGAGAGTTAAGAGATTTGGAAACTTGGGAATTTGCAGATTTAAGAATTCAATAATTTAGAGATTTCGGAATTTGAGAATTTGGAGATTCTGAAATTTTATAATTGAGAAATTTAATATTTTAATATTTCTAGAATTTGGGAATTAGTGATTCTGAGATTTTGCAAAGATCATTTGGAAATTTAGATATTTGATAATGTAGAAATTTATAAATTTGGTAATATAGTAATTTATAAATTTAATAATCTGATACTTTATGAATTGAGTAATATGAAAACAAAAATTTGAAAATTGACAAAGTTGAAAATTTACAAATCTAATAAATTCGAATTTCCAAATTTTCAAATTACCATATCTCCAAATTTTGACATTCTCAAATTCCCAAAAGTTCAATTCAATAATTTGCAAAATTCACAATTAACATATGCGTACTCCACGCTGCGCAGTAACGAAAATAATTATAAGCTTTTCCACAAAAGTGCTTAATTTTATAAATAACATATTATTTATAAAATGTAAAAAGTCAGTAGGCAATAGGAACGTTATTTTGGTAACCAGATATGAAAGTGTCAACTAGTATATTTGAATGGTGAGAGATCGTGACCAAGTTCTAAATGAGATGCGGTCGAAACGGGGTTGAAATCCGTCGAGCGAGCAGTTTTTCTATGGGGTATCGTGAAAATTCCATTCATTAATAAAACATGCAAATTCGTTACATGCGGGTACGCGTTGTCGCATATGCATACGGCGCGTGACGTAGTTTCCGCCGGAGTCCGGCAAAGAATAGATTATGCTAGAGATTTCGAATTACGAATTTAGAAATTAGTTCGTTTCGTGTAAAACGTTTCAAAGTAATTTGCATCAAATTTCCATAGTGGAAGGAGGAAATTCTGTACTTAGTCCTTTAAATGATCAAATCAAATTAAAGAATACAATTTTTGGAATATTCGAATAGTTTATTCCATTTATCATTATATTCTATTATATTAATAGTAAACTTACTGGAATAGTAAAATATCACAATAGTGGTATAGTAACATAACAAAATAGTGCATTAATGGAATAATAGAATAAAAAAAAATAGTAGAACAGTGTAACAACACAATACGAAAAAGCCAAAATATAAGAAAACCGTCCAAGTTAAAAAAGCTGTAGTATAAACCCACACATTGTTCGCTTAAATAATAACATAAATTCCCATGGTATTAAAAACATTCACTCTCGTACTCTCATCGAAGCTACAACGTAGCCCTCCACGAAACCAAACAGTTTTCTTCGACCTCACCTCTGATTAAACACGAACGGGCAAATAGCTTGCTCGAGAGGCCGAGTACACAGGTTGCACGGTTTATTCGGTGTAACGACGCTTTCGAATAATTAAGAAGTTATAATCGAATCAGGTTCAACGAAGGGCGAGCGCGTTTTCGGAAGTGCAACGATACCGCGCGCGAAAACGGTTAAACTCGTCGCGAGATTGCGCCCGCCAGGTCCGCGGTTTGCTTTGCGCTCGTCGCGCTCGCGATATCGCACCGGTGCGTTCGCAACGGCCGCGACTATCTTGAGCGCGAGAAATGCAGTTACCAACCGAAGAGCGTAATTATGGATGCCAGTCGAGAAAACGACTGCAGGGTTACAGAGTTCCTGCTTCACGTCGCGTACACTCGAGTGCAACATACGCCTCCTTCGTATCAAACGGAACACGTGCAAACTTTACACTTCCTCGATTCGTGGAGTTTCATATTTACGAATGTCGAATTTTTACGTTCATACATCGCGAGATCACGAATTCTTTGATTTTTAACCCCTTGCACTATTTTGACGAGTCTGACTCGTAACGCACTGGTACTTCAGTTGGGATCAATTTTACTCGAATTTTAAATATGCTTCAATTTGGAGTACAAGTCCAATTATAATTTGCATAGTCAACGATTGCATAATAACAAATTGACATAACATTTCAACATTCTTTGTCTGTTTTAATATTGTAGTTGTGTTTAGTTAGTTCTGACTGACGCACCTGACAAATAAGTCATAGTGCAAGGGGTTAAATATCTAGATATTAAAATTTCACTGGGAACGATTTCATTCTACTAGACTCGTATCCCTAGATTCTTGAAAATCTAGCACTTCTTTCTTGATCTACAAATTTGAGAATTCTCAGATCTCTGATTAATGCCTAAATTCCTAGATTTGCAAATCTTTAAATTACCAAATATATACAGCTGCAAATCCCTAGATTCCTAAGTCTTTAGACTTTCATATCCCTAGATTCTCTAGAGCCTAAAATCCTGACTACATCAAATTTTTTAATTCTTAAATATCTGGAGCCTTCAATGTCTAAATCTCTCAATTCTTAGATCACAAACTCTATAAAATTATAAATCACTAGATTCCCAAATTTCTAGAGATATAAATCCCTAGGGTGTTAAATCCTTAAGCTTCGAAATCCCTAGATTGAGTCTCTAGAACATTAAATTGACTCCATCAATTCTTAAATCACAAAATCCCTAGATTCTCAAATCTTTAAAGTATTAAATCTCTAAGTCCTCCAATCCTTAAACCTTCAAATCTTTGAAACCTTAATTCCCTAGACATTCCAATACTTAAACCCTCAAAATTCCTAAATTCCCAAATTCCTAGATTTCCCCAAATTCTCGATTTCTCCAACAATTGCTAGATTACTAATTTCTTCGATTTGAAACCCTAAGTTCAAAAAAATCTCCAGATTCTGAAACTTATAAATCCCCAAATTCCTATCTTTCTATAAAAGTATTTCTATAAAATCCCCAACATCCTATAAAAGTTCCTAAAAGTACAGAAATGGTGGATTTTTTGATCCTTGATTTTGCGATATTTTTCGTAGAGAAATCAGATTTGCTGTTGACTGTACCTACGTTAACTCGTGCATGCACCACGAATACTGCACTGGCTTATGCACCCAGTCGATTTGCCAGTAACTCGCGAATTATGCTGCCACGTTTCGTCTTTCGCGAATGCCTCCTTTAGATCTTATTATTAAATCTCTATATTAAATTGGTGGCTGCGCGGAAGGTAGGCTTATTGAAATACGAACGAACAATCGATTCTAAAGTTCCTTTCCTTTGGATCTCGGGTAATGGAGAATTCTCGTAATATTAAGTTTCTATTTCATCAATTTTTTATTTCAAAATTTGCAGAATTTTAATATTGATAATGTTCGAAGTGACGAATTTCTATTATTTACACACTTTCAGAAATGATAATTTCTACATTCTTCAAATTTCTTCATTTCTGAATGTCTGCATGTAGAAATTATACATGTTATTGAAGGTTTATTTTTCAAATTACTAAATTGTTATATTACCAAATACCGAATTATTAGATTAACAAATTACTGAATTACCAAGTCTTAAATTTTTTTATTTCAAATTATCTAATTATTAAACTACCAAATTATCGAATTTCTAAATTTACATATATTCTAATCTCTAAACTTTCAAGACTTACAAATTATCAAGTTTTAAAACATCCCAATATCCAGATCCCTAATATCCCCAAATTCCCTAATCCCAACTTACCAAAGCCCATACATATATCCTCAAAATAGCAAATTTCCAAATTTCCAAATATTAAAATCTGTAAACATTAAAAACTCGTAAATTATCAATGTTTCAAATCCCCACACCCCCAAACTCATAATTTCCCAAATTTCCAGGTCCCCAAATCCACAAATCCCCAAACTTCCAAACCTCTAAATTCCCAACTTCCTAAATCCTCAAACCCCCAAGTTCCCAAATCCCCAAATCCTCAAATTCCCATATTTCCAAATCCCCAAATCCTCAAATTCCCAATTCTCAAATTACCAAATCCCATAAATCCCCAAACTACCAAATTTCCAAATTCCCAAATATTGAAATCCCTAAATATTTGAAACACCCAAATTAACAAAGTTTCAAATCCCCAAATTCCAAATTCCCCAAATCCCAAATTCCCCAGTTTCCAAATTCCCCAAATCTCAAATTCCTCAAATCTCAAATTCCTCAAATCCCAAGTTCCCAAAATCCCAAAATCCCAAATTCCCAAATTCCCAAATTCCCAAAATCCCAAAATCCCAGTCCCAAAATCCCAAAATCCCAAATTCCCAAATTCACAAAATTCCTATAAATCCCCGTTGCACCAAATTCCCAAATATTGAATTCTCTAAGCATCTAAACCCTCAAATCCCCAAATCCCCAAATCCTCAAGTCTCCAAATCCCCAAATCCTCAAGTCTCCAAATCTCTAAATCCCAAAATTGGTAAAACACTACATTCAACAATTCCTGAACGTCCACATTTAAAATTCAATAAATCCGAAAACTCCCCCGAGAAGAACCACCGAATAATAAGTCCTTATCGTTGTACGTCGTGGGAGGTATTCCCTAGGGAGGTGTACATGCTCTACAATATATGGACAACCGATGCTAAACTTCTCGGTTTTTCGCGATACCCTACAGTTTCTCGATACACCTACAAACAATAGATAATATAAATTCTTAACAAGCTGACCTTTTAACAACTCGCCTCGATAAAATACTGCACACGCGTAATCGGGTATCGTTCAATTATCAGTTTCCCGCGGAAAGTTCTGCAGGTTTTTTTTCTTCTACAGCTAAAACAAAACACAGTAGTTTGATTGTAAAATAATCTGTGTCTGTACTAGGTATTTATGTGTTCTCTTTTATTGCTGGTTCTTTTATGCACAAATGCATCTGTTGTTTTATGAATAAACTGTATAAAGTTATTAGACCCGTTATGTACATATAGAATTAAATTCTGTCACAACAATTTGTTTGTTATTAAACTTAAAATAAATTCTATTTTAATAATAATAAAATGAAAATGTAAAATGTAAAATGTAAAATGTAAAATGTAAAATGTAAAATGAAAAATGTAAAATATAAATTAGAATACAAAATTGAATTTGTATAAAATTACTAATAATTACAAAATTTTACTCTCCCCTATAAAATTATACAATATTAAGAATTCATTTTAATTATTATTCATTTATGAATAAATAAATATTATTACTGTTGCACGTACACCAAAAAGGTGTAATTTCTACGACCACGGAAGGAACTAATTAAGTAGAATCAAAGAACAAGTTCATCAAGATTAATTAAAACTTTGATTACCATTGCATCTACCGAATACTCAGAAGACTATAAATCAAGCGGTTCTATGCACGGTGAATTGGATTCGTTGTCTGGTTTGTCGAAAATGGCTGCCTGTAGCTTGTACGTGTATCCTCCATTTTGTAATATACGTGCGAGAGAAAATGGACGAATAGAAACAGGGAAAATGGAGTGTAAACGAATAACTACATTTAGTTAGAGGCTGATATGCATTTAATTCTAAACTTTGGAAAGAGATACAGTTTTTCAGTATTAAAATTCTGTAGATTTATTTTGTTATCTGTTATAAATAGTAAGTAAAACTAACAAATAACAGGTAAAAATGTATAGTTTGAATTAGGTATTTTGTTGGAGAGATTTAAGTAATAAGTAAAACTACCAAATAACAAATAAATTTCTATAGATTTAATTTGTTAATTTATTAATTTATTCTTACAAAGTAGTATTTATTTAATCCTTAATATGGTGAATATTATAAAGCGAACAAGACCGAGCTTCATTCGTGTCACAATATGGCGACACAAACAAATTGCAACGTTCTCTTCTGCCACAACAAAACACGATAAAACTTATCGAAACACTTCTGATAATGTTACTAATTTTCACAAACATGAAGCAACGTCGATTTAACAATTTCTCTAATGTTTTTGTAGGCGAACGAGGCGATTGTTTTAAACTTTGACGAAAGAAGGGTGCCTCATGTTACAACACGGTGAGTCTTTAACCATTCCATTAAATCGGTCAAATAAATGATTTTATATTATATTTAAATTTTATCTTATTTTATATTATATTTAAATTATACTTCATTTAAAATTTCATTTTATCTTATATTTTACTGTACACTTTATTTAATATTTATTAATATACTTAATTTTATACTTGATTTTTTATTTCATCCTTTATTTTATATCTAGTTTTATATTTTACATTATGTTTTATTTATTAATTTCATTTTATGTTATATTTTACTATACATATGCTTTATCTAATATTTTGTATTTTCTTTAACATTTTATTTTACATTATAATTAACTTTATACTTGACTTTTTATCCTATGGTATATTTTATATCATGTTTCATTGAATATCTGATATTCTATTTTATGTCCTATCTTATACCATGTTTTCTTTAATACTTGATTTTATACTTTATTGTATATTTCATATATAGAATATGTATTGCTGCGTTTCACCTTTCATTTTACACTCTATTATTCATATTGTGTATTAAACTTAATATTTCATTGTACACTTGATTTTAAACTGTATTGTATATTTCATATATCGAATTAAATATTTCGTTTCACATTTTATTTTATACTCCATATATTTCACACATTAAATTTAATATTTCACTTTACACTTGATTTAACGTTTCATTTCATTTTCACCTACAGCTGCAACTGTTTCTCCCCATTCTCAAGCTGTAAATAACGCTTCGCTTTCAAACTCGAACGCATATACTCGACTTGACGTTCGTCTCGATTAACAATTAAGTAGCCTCGCAATATTAAAAGAATCGCATAAAAAAGAAATGCATTTTTCACGAGACGCTAATTCACGAGGTATTCTAGGCGTCCTAAACTCTCGGCCGCTAGCAAACGGTTCGCTTTCCGGTTTAATTTCAACAAAGTTTCCGCCCGTTTATCTTTTTACGCGACCACTTAATTTTAATTGAGTCCGTTAAATTCATTTCCAGCGGAATCCTTGGTGTACTTGGTCACTTTTAGAGTAGTTACGTAGTAGATATACTCGCGTACTCTCCTACCCGCGGATATATTCGACCGTTCTCTTCCAGCGAACTTCGTTTGAATACGTTCTAGATTCATTCTGGCACGAGTGGATGGTCCAAAGATTTATGGAGGAAGGTTGCACCATTGACAAAATCCACGGTAATACCAGCCACGGTCCATAGATACCGGTTACATAAAAATCCTCCAGCGTTGAATCTCTTTCGGGATTTAGATCAATCGCGACAAATATGTCCGTGTATCTTAACAACGGTACTTAAACGTCTTTCAAAGAAATTCGATATGCTTCTTCTTACTTTTATCTTCTTCTCATTGTCACATTATTTGCTATATTTTTAGTCAATATTTCCTGTGGTTTACAGTATTTGTGGTATGTATTGTTTCTATTATTTACAATATTTTATATGGTTTAATATATTTTTAGTTTATATTGTTTCTATAGTTTACAGTATTTATAATACACATTTTCTATGGCTTATAATATTTTTAGTATATATTGTTTCTATAATTTACAATATTTTCTTATTAACAAATTTTTGTAAAAATGTCAACTTTCGTCAAGCTAAATGTCTTAGACAGTTCACATGTCATCCCCAATTTATTAATTTTTTTAGTTGAAATTTAAGTATAAGTGACCATCAAACATACGTGAACGTAGTGTTAATAGGTTAAGCGCGTATAATGAACAGAATGTTGAAATCGAACGAAACGAATTCATTTCTACGAGAGAAACGTCCTAACCTGTTCGGTTTAAACGCGACAGTCGTTAGTCGCAGAAGCTAACGTTGCAATTAGGATTGAATTTCGAAGGTGGCGACGAACCGGACCAGTCGGATTAATTGTTCTCGTCCGATAGCACGTTTCTACGTTGTTACCAGCAAACATTTAGTTCTGTGCGAGAGCAGATAAGGAGCCAATCATTCTGCCATTATTCGCACAGTTCGGACCGTAAGTACTACTTGGAACAGCGAACGTGAAATTATTGTGGATTGGAATTTTACGATTTCGGAAGTTTCAAGATAGCGGAAGTTTGTCCATTCGGGAATTTTGAGATGTTGGGATTTATTTGGGGAGAAATTTGGAGGTATGGAGAGAGATTGACAGTTTTAGGACTTTGGGATTTGGGTATCGAGAAATTGGAAGAGATGGAGAATTTGCGGATTTGGAATTTTAGCGTTTGTGGATTTAAGAAGTTGAGAATTTTAGGATTTAGGGTTGGGATTTAGAATTTGGGCATTTAGGAAGTGGTTATTTGCGAATTTGGAAATTTGGGAACTTGGAAGTTTGGAAAATTGGAAATTTGGAAAATTGGAAAATTGGAAAGTTGGGAACTTGAAAATGTGGAAACATGGAAAATGGGAAATTTGGAAAATTGAAAAATTGGAAAATGGGAAATTTGGAAATTTGGAAAATTGAAAAATTGAAAAATTGAAAAATTGAAAAATTGAAAAATTGAAAAATTGAAAAATTGAAAAATTGAAAAATTGAAAAATTGAAAAATTGAAAAATTGAAAAATTGAAAAATTGAAGAATTGAAAAATTGAAAAATTGGAAAATTTAAAATTTGGGTATTAGAAAATTTGGAAATTGGAAAATTGAAAATTTGGGTATTAGAAAATTTGGAAAATTGGAAAATTGGAAAACTGGAAAGTTGGGAACTTGAAAATGTAGAAACTTGGAAAATGGGAAAATGGGAAAATTGAAAAATGGGAAAGTTGGAAAGTTGGAAAGTTAGAAACTTGGAAATTTGGAAATATAGAAATTTGAGAATTTGTGAATTTTTAAAGTTGTGAATTTGTGACCCTGAAATGAAAATTTAATAATTTGAAAATATGTACAAGAAATCAGAAACTCGAAAAGGAAAATTTTCTATCAAACAAGAATCCGTCGAAAACGTCGAGGTATTCGATTTCTCTATACAAGAAAGCTGAGATTAACCCTAGAACCCTGTTTATCCCATGGTAATGGAATCCAAGCTTTCGTTTATACTTCTACTCATATTCCCCATCGTTACCTATGGCAGATAGACATTGAACTACCGATACTGATTGTTTCATACAGACACATTGAAACGAAACAGCAACCGACATTTTTTTCTGATCAACTACTGTGCAGAGCTATAAAAATGTCACTTGCAATATCTCACTCGTTTCCTACATTTGTAGGAGACTTTATTCATTCTGTCTGAATTTTGTTAGTTATTTTAGTTTGTTAGTAAGTGTATTTTGATTATATGAATAATACAGTATGGTAAAAAATACGGGAATACGAGGGAGAGACTAGTGTTCAATTTATCAAAAGTAGACAGATGTGGAATTTATCAAAAATAAATTACTGTTGAATTTATGGAAGTAGACTGGTCTTGAATTTATTAAAAATAAACCACTGCTGAATTCATCACAAATAAACTACCATTGCATTTGTTAGAGGTAGATTAATGTTGCATTGATCGAAAGTAAATTAGTATTGGATTCATCAAAGGTAGACTAATGTTGAATTTATCAAAAATAAATTAGTGTTGAATCTACCAAAGACAAATTTCAATTGAATTTATCAGAAGTAAAATATTGTTCTATTCATTAGAGGTAGACTAAAGTTGAATTTATCAAAAATAAATTAGTGTTGAATCTACCAAAGACAAATTTCAATTGAATTTATCAAAAGTAAAATATTGTTCTATTCATTAGAGGTAGACTAAAGTCAAATTTACCCAAAGCAGACTAGTGCTGAATGTATGAACAGTAGATTGCTGTTGAATGCATCAAAACTAGACTAAAGTTGAATTCATCAAAAGTTTACCAGTTTTGAATTTATCAAAATGTTTAAGGACTAAGGTTAAATTTATCGAAAGCATACTAATGCTGAATGTATGAAAAGTCGATTGTTGTTAAATGCATCGAAATCAAATTAGTGTTGAATTAAGAAGTAGACTGCCATTAAATGTATCAAGAATAGGCTAAAGTTGAATTCATCAAAAGTATACCAGAATTTACGAAGATCAACCAGTGTTAAATTTATTACAAGTAGATTATTAAACTTCTAAAAAATATGTCGGTGTTATATGATCCCTGGTCATACAATTAGGACCACGTACGAAAATTTCACTTTTATGGCTATAACATTATGTCATATATGCAAAATTGTTTTAGGTCATGCAAAATTACTACTAAATACGTTGATAACGATATAATAGCAATTTGTTACTATCGTGATAATAAATTATGTGATGAGTGATTAAGGGCCGTGCGTTTACGTTATTCTCGAGTATCGATAGCGCGTCAGGTGAAATTTGAATGCCATAGAAATTGTCTGCCTACTCAAAAGACTAGTTTACAACTCCCCAACCACATTATCTGAGTTGAAAAGAATTACAGATATTTGGGAAAATAATGAAGATATAAAGCATATGATGTATACGGAGCATGTTGGAAACTGACCAAAGCAAATGGCGGAAATACAAGATATTAACATGAGTTAATAATGTTATGTACAGCAGTAGTTAGTAGCTAATAAATATCATTACAAATTGAACAGTTCTTTTAATTTTACGGAAATCGTGAAAAATACTGAAAATAGTGATCCTAATGGTCAGGGACTGTATTTATGAAAGGTAGACCCCTGCTGAATTTATAAGAAATTAGAACAATGTCCGTACTCCGTCTAGTATAAGTTCGAAGGAAGCACGGTTGAGAACAATGTTTCTCAATGAATGATCCTCGATGATCAACCGTGCAGTGAAAAGTTGTTAAATTGGTGAGTACGAGGAGATCGTCGTTAGTTTCCGAAAACGGGAAAGAGAAGGGTGGAAATAACGAAGCGTTCCTTGGGGTTCGGCGCGAAAGGAGATTTTCTGGGATGTAATTTCTTCCATTCAATTGCAGCGGAAGCTCGGTTCTTCGAAGGACGATGAATTCTGAAACGAATGATGAATCGCGCGCTCAACGCGAAGAGGATTCCGACAATGACTGAAAAACGGATGAATAAGAATGCACTCGAGTCGAGTGGCCAGCTGGACGACGAAGGGAAAAGAAATCCTGCTAACGAACATCCTGCCACGGGATCCGCGATAGTAATTCCTGACTCGGGGAGCTTCGTCGCTACGGAAAATTCGTTTCCACGATGACAACGGCGTCGATTGAAAACTGCGCCTTCTTCGAAACATCTTTTCCGATTGCTAAGGATTTCGTTCTATTTTTAGTCGAAAGTTTTTACCAACACCTTCTCCGGGTCGACTTGTTATCAGATATAGTGAAATTTACAACATTCGTGATTTTGAGGTTTTTGAAGTTTGGCAGATTCGGAATTCTGGAATTTAGTCATTTTGGAGTTTCGAGATTCTGGGGTTTTTGAAGTTTGGCAGATTCGGAATTCTGGAATTTAGAAATTGAGGGATTTAGGTTTTAGGTATTTAGATAGTTAGATAGTTAGGTAGTTAGGTAGTTAGGTAGTTAGGTAGTTAGGTTGTTAGGTAGTTACGTAGCTAGGTAGTTAGGTAGTTAGGTAGTTAGGTAGTTAGGTAGTTAGGTAGTTAGGTAGTTAGGTAGTTAGATAGTTAGGTGGTTAGGTAGCTTGGTAGTTATAGTAGTTAGGTAGCTAGGTAGTTAGGTAGTTAGGTAGTTAGGTAGTTAGGTAGTTAGACAGTTAGATAGCTAGGTAGTTAGATAGTTAGGTGGTTAGGTAGCTTGGTAGTTATAGTAGTTAGGTAGCTAAGTAGTTAGGTAGTTAGGTAGCTAGGTAGCTAGGTAGTTAGGTATTTAGGTAGTTAGGTAGTTAGGTGATTAAATGTTTAAGTGTTTAGATATTTAAGATTAAAAATCAGAAAGTGTTGCAATCCAAAAATTCAAAGGTCTTCCTACTCTAAAAATGACAATTATAATATTTACCTTCTATTACATTAATATTTAACAATTATAATACATAAAGTCGTTCGCACCATTCAGTTCAAAAAACAAGAAAATACACTTGTAGATCTCATCTTGTGACGTATACACAATACCTTCTAACGTACCTATATTTCTTAAACCACTTGCTAGCATACCACAAAAAATTCCATATTGTAAAAAACCCGTAAACGAAAAAATTTCACCGTTAATCAATAAATCGTCGATCGTAGGGAATAAAGATGGAAGCCGAAGAATAGAATTCGACGTCTGATTGATCATAGGAGTAGGGATTTCCTTCCAACGACCCCAGATATGATCATTTGAAATTGAAACGAAATTTTCCCGCGAATCCGTAATCCTGTCGGCTGGTGATATTCTCGAAGCCGGCAGAGGCTATGTACTCGGTATTTACATATGTACACGCAGAGGTTGCCAGGTTGGGGGGTACGGATAGGCGGGTAAAGTAAAAATTGACGAAGTCTAGGAGGCAAGGGCCAGAAAATGCTCGGAGCGATGCCTAATGAGCTTCCTGCGGCATCGCGTCGACGCCTCTACGACTGCCATTCAGATCCAGGATCCCTGACAGCACGGTAATTCAGAACCGAGCGAACGAGATTCGTGAAGTCGCTGACAATCGGCAGCTAGCGTGGCTATTGTTTCAACGGGCCGAGCCACTGGCTTTCAGATGTTTTAATAACCCGTTCTTACCCTCGTATTTTCTTTCGCGTTCGTTTCCTCCTTTTTGCCGCCAATTCGAGTGTCGAACCGCGTCTGACGAAACGAGACCAGACGTCGCGATTCTGTACCGTTCGCAGCTGACAAGATGGCACTCGGGCAAACTGAACTTGGTACATATTCTTACTTTTAACGAGGGGAAGTCGCTAAGTGCTCTCTTGTTCAGAAAACTTTGTTAACAATTCGAAGTGTCGAATGACGTCTACCAAACAAGACTAGATGCAATTGTGTTCTGGAGCTGACAAGATGGCAGTTCGACTAGATATTAGATATGGGGGTTCGACAACAGCTGTGAACTTAGAGCATCATATATTCTTCTAACGAGGATTCGTTAAGTGTTACGTTAATTTGTTCATAAAATTTTGCTGGCTATTCGAGTGTTGAACCACGTCTGATAAACAAAACAAGTCGTCACCATTTTGTACCGTATGAAGCTGACAAAATGGCAGTTTGACAAGATGGCAGTCGAGTAACACTTGACAACTTGGTACCACGTATTTTTATTTCTGATGAGAACTCACTAAATGTTACATTCTCTCTTTTATAAAAATTTATCTCCAATTCGTGTGTTGAACCACGTCTATTAAACGAGACCAGTCGTCGCCATTTTGTAACGCTCTGAGCTGATAAAATGGCAGCCTGACAAGATGGCAGTCGACCAACACCTGTGACCTTACGGTACCAATGTTTGTGACTTACCCTTCGCTTATTCAAAAATTCTTGCAACAATTATAATAAAAATTATTATAAATTTGCAAAAGCCTAATGAATACCAAATCATCGTCTCTGCAAATGTCCGTTTATAGTAACATAGGAAATTGATAGTGTACGCATCGAATGACTAGCAAATGTCTATGATAAGCAACGATAAATGTTCCATTTACTATGGCGATTATGACACGTTTGGAAAATTTAGATGTCGCGTATCTGTTCATTATGGTGAGCGATGAGCGCACAATAACGGAGTTCTATCTCCCTAATGTACAATCAACGTGTCCATAATTTCGACCGAAAGCGTAAATTACGCAACAATTGATTTGTACGCGCACAATTTTGTGGAATCACCCGAAATAATTGCTCGATTCGTAGATATTAGTAGAGAAATTTCCCGTTGGAATAGCTGCTGGTACATACACGCGTGGATAGAGCGTGTCGCTGACAAATTTCTCGAGAATTAATGTTCGTAATTGAAATGACTGAAAAAACGTTGAGTAATTTCACTGCGAACACTTTGTACACCGAATACGTCGATACACTGAAAAAATCTGATCTCAAGAAATCAAGAAAGCGATGAGAATCTTGTACAATAAAATATTGTCTTTCGCCGAAAGGAGTGTGCTAAGCAAATAAGGCTTCCCTACGAGGAAAAACAACGGAGGGTGGAAAAATCACTCGTGCCTTTATGGTTAGGGCCTTTAGGGATATTTCATGAAGGAAAACAGGAATTTTTATATTAAGGTTCTTGACGATCTAGAAATTTGCGGTACTTGAAATTTGAAGAGCTAGAGATTTGAGGAGCAAGGTATTTGGGGTGGTGGAGATTTGGAACTTTGACAATCCGAAAATCGAAGAACTGAAGAATTGAAAAATTGAGTCCGAAAATTGAAGAATTGAAAAATTGAAGAATTGAAGAATTGAAGAATTAAAGAATTGAAAAATTGAAAAATTGAAAAATTGAAAAATTGAAAAATTGAATAATTGAATAATTGAAAAATTGAAGAATTGAAAAATTGAAAAATTGAAGAATTGAAGAATTGAAGAATTGCAAAATTGAAAAATTGAAAAATTGAAGAATTGAAAAATTGAAAATCCGAAAATTGAAGAATTGAAAATTTGGAAATTGAAAAATTTGAGAAATTGAGAAATCTGAGAGTAGGAAAGTTGCAACCGAAGTACGCAACAGAAATGCAAGAATAAAAGACTATATAAAATTTTTATCGCGAAATTCATTTTCTCACCTTGATCCACGATTTTCCGGCTGCATACCCGCCTAACGTATATTGTTTTTCTTTTCATCGAATAATCCATCCATCCAGCTCTAAATCCATCTACCGTGTTTTCGCACCGCGGTATTTTTTAATATCTTGTAGGTATTCCGTTCCGTTCCGTTTCCGTCGCATCTTCTTTTCGGTACCTTTTTGTCAGGTTGACGCGTTCTCATCCAGTTCCGTTTCATTCCCGCGTTCCGTCGATTTCGTCTTCCATCGGGAAACGCGAATCCTCTCCCGTTCGCTCCGATATACGCTGCGGAGAGGTACATTACCGCGTTCGCATTGCCTGAATTTCCATCTGCTTAGCAGCGGAATCCGCTTTACGTTCCGTTAGACAGAGAAGTGGTATTGCCTACCGATACATTTAGGCGATAGAACGAACGGGGGCAGAGAGCAACAGAGACGGATACTGAGGGAAAGAGACACGAGAGGTTAAAAACGGACGGCGAAAAGAGAAAAGACGAAAAATAGAGGGCGACTTTTCTACGAACGGCTGCGTTCGTTACTCTTTCACGAACAGTTTATCGGCATTCCTACCATTGGATTAACGTTCATTGAATCTCTAATAAATTATAAATTTTTACCAACCCAACGGACCAAACGGTCCTCTACTTACTTACTTAATACTCGTATTTCACGATAACAGAGCTTTTCGTTCGAGTTGCAATGTTTTCGAGTTCTCTTCCTTTCAACCTCGTGTACTCCATTTATTATTGACCGGACATGTTGATAATTGTTTTATTGGATTCTTGTGGAATTATTAGAGTGGGGGTACTTTACGTTCATTTCATTTTGATTAGGTTTTAGATTTTTAAGGTTATATACGAGTGTTTTAGTACTGATATTATTATAAGTTTAAATAATATTTAATATTACTGTTAGAATTATTTTGGTATCCATGTACCTTCGTTTGTAATTAGTCACCTTTGCTGTACAATTACATTTTATTAATAATATTTTATTAGTTATTACTTGTGTACAGTTACTTTATTACTTAATATTATTAGTCAATGATATTTGGATTATTTTAGTATAGGTTATATGCATCAAGATTTGTTATTAGTGATCATATATTTTATTACGTATTTTGTTACATGTTTTATTATTTATTTTATTATATATTTTACATAATATTTAGTTACATAATGTACAATGATATTAGAATCATATGTGAGTGACTACCATATGTTACCAATATACACCTATTTTATTACATACTTAATATCATTATACAGTGACGTTAGAATTATATTACCACACAAAGATATACCTCCATTTTTTACTAATAGACTATTGACGTTCAAGCATTTATGATATATCGATGTCCGTAAAACATGAATAAATCATGTAGTCTGTAAGAACCATAATCTATAGATTAAATGATTTATATTTATCTTGCTGACTTTGATATATCAAGTTTTCAAGGATTATAATAAAACAAGTTGGTACCAGATTTGATACAGATTGGTAACAGACGTAAATAGTTAATATTGCGTAAAGAGAACGGAATGAAATTTTTGAAGTATAAGGTCAAACCATTTCGTCGGACAACGCACCGATACCTAATTTATTTCTCAACCTCGAATCGAATCGAATCGAATCGAATAGGTAATTACACGAAATTACGGGCTAAAGATGATTTTGGATTGCACGGGAAACGATTCGGTTCGCGTTATATGGATAATACGCGAGCTGGAACGCGTAGGATGACACGGTTTTACGCGGATATACCGACGGATACGTGTACGCGTAAGCTAGGTTCAATTCTGCGCGTCCCTCCCATAAATACGCGCGTCCGATGGCTCGAATCCTCCATCCAGCTGCAACCACGCGCATCCGTCAAAATTCCATTTAGATGTACATACATCGATGCATCGGTATCTAAAAAACGCTAATTACCTTAGAATTATATCGCGATTACGTCGAATGCACCGTTGATACTTCATTTCGCTGCGCTGCGCCATCTTGTACCACCATTTCACGTTTCAATTCCACCCGCTGCCATCATTTTCCACAAAATATACCACTACGACAAGCTTCTAAATCCGTTTTACTATTTCGTATCCCTGCAACTTCCAATTTACCTGAAAATTTTCTCCAACATTAACAAAAACCGACCTCAATTGAAAATAATTTTGATTCCATACCACATAAATGACTAAACTCTTTGTAGCATTTTAAACAATCCCAGGTTACTAAACTATTATGTAGTAAATTAAAATTCTTAGACAGTGCACATCTATGAAATTAAACACATGACAAAAAGCACAATTTTTAATACATGACAAGTGAACAAATGACGAAACGTATTTTGTATCTGAAAAACAGGAGAGATTTGAAGAAGAAGCTCGTGAGGTGAAGAAGTTCGTGACCTGTGAGAGTGTAGAATAACAAACAGGAGAGGATAAAGACATCCGAGTATCCTTTTTATCCCCCGATATTGGATTAAGCGTAAACGAAGGCCATTAATCGGTGGCGTTACCCAGCGGTAGTTTAGAAATATTTGTACTTGAGAAATAATCGCGGCGCGTAAGTTTGATAAATGGCGGCAAGGAAAATTGATGCCGTATCCGGTAGAATTTCAGGTTGTATTTATGGGGACATGCCGCGTGTGTAATAGGACCAAGGGATATAGGGTAGAACGTAACTCAGCATCAGAGCTGACCGACGAAGCTGAAGCCGAAGCCGAAGCCGAAGCTGGAGCCAGAGCCAGCTTTGCCTGTCGTTCCTGCATCGCGGTAATCCCGAGCAACACGCTCACCAAATACCCCCATAGATATCCCCCATACGGAGCTCCATCGCGGTCGTTCTTGCCAGTTACTTTGAGGTTGAACAACCCGACCTCTTCTCTCTTTGGCTTCGCATTGTTCTCCTGTCCGCTCCGATGCGATACCATCTTAATCGTGCTAATTCGCGCCCACCCATCACTGGCTGACACTCGCTGTACACCTAGCTGTACTCGGTAAACGGAGATTCCAAGGCTTACTCCGTTCCCCTACATCGTCGACGTAATGTTACGTCGCGACCTGACGCGTCCTACGAAACCACCCTTCGATCTTCGACGCGGAGTTTAAGATTTTTTACCACTTACTCATAAACGCTTGTATGAGGAATTTTTAACAATCTTATGTGGGTTTTTGATCACTTGTTTTAGGAATTTTTGTTTGTTTCATTTATACATCTCTGGCAATTTGGTTTATGATTTTTTGTTTATTTATTTTATAAAAGAACTTTTGGGAGCCCTTAGTGTTGAGACAGTGATATACATTGACAAATTAAAAGATGAAATAGAAAAATTAAGTACTGTTGTCATATGTGACATATGTGATCCACACTGAAAATTCAGTTACTTTAATTAATTATAGAAAAATCTGGGACTTGTATATACCCAAATTTCTAAATTACTAAAAATGTCTGAATAGCAAATTTAGTTCGTTACTTTAATCATTGTTGCAGAAGATATATCGCTGGTCGTAACGTAAAATACATTTGAACATCGCATTAGAACTAACAAACTAGTCGAATCGTTTGAACAAACACAATAACAAAACGCGATGTTTTTAATTACGTCGAAAGTTGCGTAGCTCGCGGTTACGTACGGGTAGTTTCAAAGTACCTCGTTCGTGTCGTACTTGAGAATTCACGACAGTGGAAAAGCTAAGTAACAAGGTTTCGTTGCCGTTAACTCGAATTATCACCGGTAATGTCCTCGTTGCAAGTTGACGAACTTTCGGAGGGTTCTTCCGACAGTGGTAACTGAAAAGTTTCGCGGAAAAGAGAAAGATTCAAAATCCGTTAAAGAACGTCGCCGTCGTCGTCGACGATGTCGTTGACGCTAGCCGAGCGTGTCAGAAACAGAAACATCGTTTCTCAACGGTGACAGAAATTTAAGTTTAGTCTTCGTATTACGGTACGCGGCTTTTCACCGCGACGAACGACAAGGCTGGAATAACAACCGTACGAAACTTTCTTCGTCCTTTGCACGAGGCGTCGTTTATTCAACGAACTAATTGACACCGATATCTTCGCAAACCTTCGGGAAAATTCCGTTTCGATCGATACATATTTATTTATTCATTCACAAAATAAATATTTAGTATTCATTTACAGAGCAAATAGTTTTATATTCAATTACAATATAAATATTTTTTATTCATTCACAAAGTAAATATTTTTTATTCATTTAAAAAATAAATATTTGTTATGCATTTACAAAGCAAATATCTTTATATTCAATTGCAAAATAAATATTTATTAATTCATTTAAAAAATAAATATTTATTATTCATTTACAAGGTAAATATTTTTGTATTCATTCACAAAATAAATATTTATTTATTCATTTACAAAATAAATATTTATTATTCATTTACAAGGTAAATATTTTTGTATTCATTCACAAAATAAATATTTCTTATTCATTCACAAAATAAATATTTATTTATTCATTTACAAAATAAATATTCTTTATTCAATTACAAAATAAATATTTCTTATTCGTTTATAAAATACATATTTATTATTCGTTCTCAAAATAAATATTTATACGTAGTAAGTGTGCATTATTCATTGATAGATTTAATGTTAAATGAGTGACCAAGTAAAAAATTAGTGAAAAGACGTAAACGAAATGTAACAAAAATCTATCGTAAAAGCATTGGAATCTATCAGTCCATAAATATTCGCGATAACGAAAATCCTTTGAAAGCTGTTTGCCGTTCGAACCGCGCGTTCCAGTGGTACAACCCTGTCGAGAAGAAATTCTGACGCTTGGCTGCCTGCAGGAATTGATTCTCTAGCAGACGCTTCAACGGTACGTGACAGAAAAATCTGTCTCTGTACACGATGCCAGCCCAGTAATTCGATATTCTGGTCAGGAACGGATAAGAAGATTCCTTCGAGGGCTTGGTACAGTAATAATTATGCGAGGAATATCATGGTGATCGCGCTACCGGCATAGCAAGTGCTCCGAACGATATTTTCCCCTCAAAGACTGACCTATTCGAGTCTACATCTTTTTCTCGACATGATTCATCGGCTGGAAGAACTCGTTTCCTTTTTGTTGGAATTCGGATCTTTCTGGGCCAGAGCTTCTTAAACTTATGTAGGACCCCTCTTCAGTTTTGTTGTCGTCTTGTAACTAAATTTTGTAAGGATGACTTGTTATTGAAATTCAATTAGAGAACTCTTTTTGAAAAACAACTATTCACGATCGATTCACTGCGGTCTTCTTTCAACAAAATAACTGGTTGATATGATATGTGACTGACAGGTGCTACGTGCTTTGATATGTGACTGACAGATGTTACATGCATTAATATGTAACTAATAGGTGCTACATGCTTTAATATGTGACTAACATATACAGGTGTCAACCATCAAAATTGATATCGATACATGTATACATATGTGTATAGCGTGTAAAATAGTTCAACCCTCAGCAAACAGATCACTGCAACTCCCTTAAATTTCACGTTATTATCATATTTAATAATATCTTCTTTTAATAAACATTCTTTGGAAACATTATTATGTGTAAGTGTGTCACGATTTTCTTTTTGCCCCGAGATATTTCACTCGTACTAAGATCGTACGGTTTCGGGGGTTGCTCCAGGTCAGGCCTGAAAATGGACTTTCCGAAGTAGCTACTTGCGAACGCCCCCAGACACTTGCGACTCGATCTAATGGGACTGTTCGTTTCGACTGAAATTTTACTTTCAGTAAAATTTTGTAGTAAATTATTTTATAACGCGAGTTGCGTTATAAAATTCAGGTTTCGTTGTTTTTATGTTCTTACATGTTGTTTTCGAGTTCTTTCACTTTTTGTTTTTTCATGTTTGAAATTAGAACATTTTTATGTTGAGACATTTAGAAGTTCGAGAATTTAATATTTCTAAATTTACAAGAATTGTATGGTTGTAAATTTGACAATTTCAAAATTTCTAATGTTGAAGTTTTTATATTTCTAAATTTTTCCAGTCATCAAATTTGTAAACAAAAAAATTACATATCTAAAATCACATTGTATCTATTACATTAATATGTCTCATATTTCTAAATTTTCCAACTGTTAAATTTCTAAATTGGAATATTGAAAAGTTCTTAAATTAGAAAATGTGGAAGTTCAGTAATTTAATATAAGTATCCAAATTTCCAAATTACCAACTCTCATGCAGTTTCTAATTTACTACATTCTCTACATTTCTACATTTTCCACAGTTTCTACATTTCTGCATTTTCCGCAGTTTCTACATATCTAACTTCCACATTTTTAAATTACCAATTTCACCTACAATGTAAACACGTAAACATGTAAACTACACCTACAATAAATTTCAAATTTGCCAACTGCACAAAAGTTCAAACATCCCTAAATTTCTAATTGTATGAAATTTTTTAATATCGTCCAGAGATAATTTCTCGTGTCGGTGATCGGAAAGAGAAGAACAGAGGAGAGAATAAACGCGTGAAACGTTAGACCCTCTGGAATTTTCGGTCGTCGAACCAACGGATAATGGATTTCGCTCGCAAAATATTCCTTTGTTCTCATAGAGCAGATTGGTGACGGGATTCACGAAAAGTCGAAGGGCAGAACGTGATTCGGTTGCACGGGTTTACTTCCGTTAACGCGTTTCCTTTATCGTCGCGTCCCTCGTCATTCTGTCAGTTGACCTCGGTGAAACGGATTTCTGCCACGAGAATGTTCCAAGTAACGTAATCCTGTACTGCTTGCGAGCTTTTTAAATTCACTTTAAGAGTCAAGTCTGGTGACAAACAATTTAGGACTAATTTTTGGGACCTCAGAGAAATTCATACGCTCTTGTTCTTGTTTATCTTTTGTTTTGGTCAGGAGAGACAAGATGGTTTCCAAAAATGTGCAAAATGCGATCCTGAGTTTCTTTATCACCAGATATTGCCATTAATTGTCAGTTCTTATTCCATCAAAAGATTCCTGTTTTTCTGTCAAGAAATTCTTGTTTTTTCGTTAAGAGAGTGTTATTCCGCAGGAATTAAAAATGGACGCGAGTATTCGATTTCGACTACAAACGCGACGAATAAAATTTTGTTGGTTTTTTTATTGATTCGTATTTAGAAATCGACGATATACAATGTGTTACAGTATGAATTACCAGCGGCAATAAACGGCGATACCACCACGAGTCGTCACATGAAATTTCGACGATTCATTAATTCCGGATTTGCAATCACTATCGATGTTAAACCTAGGATTTGTAATTTATCGAGTCGGCTAAATTTAGGTATCTGCCGATTCGGGGATTTAGGAATGCAGGAATTTCTAAATCTTTAATTTGGTTATTTAGAAATTTATACGTGATAATGGAGATTTACGAATTTGCGGCTGATATGGGAATTTAGAAATTTATACCGTCTGGTTCGGGATAGGAAATGATTTATGTTTAATGATTACATAGACGTTTATATTTAATGAATTTTGTTAATTAAAAAATTTAAGAAAACAAACGATGTTATTCAAGTTTAACGCGATGCTCGTACTTGATCGATCGAAGATATCGATCGACTTCGCAAATATTTGTTCAATTAATAGAGTTCAGAACCGAAGAAATACTGTCCTCGGAAAATTCTTACTTAATTAAATAAATACATACAATATTTAGAAATTTGTACCTGAGTATGAAAATTTAGAAATTTGTAACTGAGTTTGAAAATTTAAAAATTTGTACCTGAGTATGAAAATTTAGAAATTCATATACAAGAATGAAAATTTAGAAATTTGTACCTGAGTATGAAAATTTAGAAATTTGTAACTGAGTATGAAAATTTAGAAATTCATATACAAGAATGAAAATTTAGAAATTTGTATCTGAATATACGAATTTAGAAAACTATAATTAAGTATGAAAATTGTAAACATTTCAAACCTTGAAAGTTTGAAAATGTAGAGTGTACCAAAAAATGGTACCAAGTGAACAGATGGTGAGTTCACATTAACCCCAGCTTTACGGATGTTCAAGTAACTACTTACATTTGAACTGAAACTAAATTATAAAAATAAATAAATAATGGATAATGCGTGAACCACCTAAAGTATATTTAAGTACATTTAGCAACCTTTGATTGTACAAATTATAATCGATATTGAACTCAAAATTTACTCCTTGTGTAAATAAGATTTATGTTTGACACATTTGAACTGTAATGTGCGTCACGAGTCTGACTCGGTGTTGAAAGCTAAGGGGTTAATATTGTAGCTGTGAATAGCTGGTTTTGACTGACGCACCTAACACGTAAATCATACTGCTTATAATTTAAATTGTTAAATTCAAGTATATAATTTATAATAAATTTAATCATTTACATTATTAAATTAACCCCTTTATAGTAGCGAGACTAACTCGTGAGGCAATTCAAATTATTAAATTTAATAATTTAAATTATTGTAATTTGGTAATTGATAATTTAATAATTATTAAATTTAATAATTAAGCAATTTGGGAATTAGGGTTAGAAAAGTTTGTAGTTTAGTAACTTAAGAATTAGGGTTGCACAAGTTTGCACTTTCGTAATTTTAAAATTAGGGTTGCACAAGTTTAATTCCGTATCTTATAAATTTGAAAGTAAACACCTGAGAAAATTAGTGATTTATGTATTTAGATCAAAAAATTTGTACAGCAATAATTCAGAAATTTAAATTTGAGGCTTGTTAAAAAATTGAACGCTGTGAATAAAATTATTAAACGATTCATTTAAAATGATCGTATAGTGGCAGTCAAAGTGTGAAATCGCGAAAGATCATAGCGCAGGCTCGCAACGGTGCAACCGTGCAGAAGTAATCTATCGAGCAAGATCGAACGACCGTTAACCATTTGATAAATTCTACGAAAGCGAAGAAAAACAAAAGTATTTTCGCTCAGCTGCTCTGCGAGTAAGAGCAGCAGTAGGTTTCGTGGAGTTGGACGTCGATGGCTGCTTCTGACAGGTTAGCTGGTGGTTATTCGGTCAGGCGATACGGGTATTGCTTATTGGAACGTACGCGTTCCCTTTTTCTCTTGACCAAGCACGCGTGCGCTGTCAATTTACGTAACTTTGATATAGCCGAAAACCGATGAAATTTCATCCGGAGATACGTTTCCAGCGTTTGTTTTCTTCGTTTTGCGATTTACGCGAAATATGCTTTCGCGCGATTTATTTCGCGACGCGAAAGAAACAGACGTCGACCACCGCGAACCAGAGGATTCGTAGCTTTTTCGTCAAGCTTTTATTTTGATGGGGTATACGAGTAGAAGTGCTTTATGACCCGAATTCTCATTTGAGAGACGGATATATGGACAAATAATCGGGTCCGAGCTCTGTGCTGGGTAATACGATGCTTGATGTATACAATATGGCGGATGTTTGTGCGGAAGTTGGGAATTTGGGAGTTTGGGAATTTGAAGCGTTTTTTTTATATTTTAAGTTATCTAAATAAAATTAGACTACACAGTATAACATTAATCTTACGTTACCGATACAAAAAGAGACTTCCACTTTCGTGTATTTAGAGTCTAATTATATATAAACAAATTAATCCATTTTTAAATAAAATACGTCCCTCATAGACCGTGTTCTCTCATGTTTCCACAAATATTTGAAATACCAAATGTAATTTTTATTAATCCAAAATAAATCCGAGTACATTCTGCAGGCGTTTTGACGCAACGCGACATGCATAATAAGTAGGTTATGTAACTAAACGGGACCAACACTAGAGGGTAGAACGCATTTGAAATATCTTGTACAATTTTATTAGTTTCGTTACGATTATCACCGGAGAGAAAATAAGGTAAATCTGGTTCTCTTTGCTTTCAGATAGCTAACCAGTGTCCCGAAGCGTTATAGCGAAAGAGGCTGATTCTCATGGCAGCGCGGAAACTCGCAGCCCTCTTCACCTCGGTTCTGCAGCTTTGCTCATGTAAGTGACTTTTCTTATCGTCGGAATTTCCATGGAATTTTCTTTCTTTGTCTTTGAGATTTGATAACCGCTGCGAAAATATAGCTTTAACGCTGAAATTACCAAAGGTCGTTTCAACTATTCACGAGTCTTCTTGAATTATAAAATTTATTGTGATGATTTTCTTTCAATTTCTTTTTAAGTTTAATAGAATATAATATTTCTTTTGTTACGTTTGTTGTAATACTTTTTTTTAAATTTTTCAAGCTTATAAAATAATTTTCTTAAAGTTGATTATTTATAGTTTCAGTTACTTAATACGATTATTTCTGACATTTTTAATAACATAAGACAAGTTCTTGATAAATTAAAGCAAATTTTTCAGAGTATAAGACAAATTTTTAATAATGTAAGACAATGTCTTATAAGACAACCATTAAATAAAATACAACAAATTTTCAATATTATTAAACAAAAATTTTTGCAATGTAAGTTCTTAGCAATATAAAACAAATTCTTAATAATATGAAAAATAATTTTAGCAATAAAAGATAAGATCTTAATACAACTTTTTAATAATGTAAAATAAATTGTTAATAATATAAATGAAAGTTTGACAATATAAGACAAATTCTGAGCAATACAAGAAATTATTAATAACATAAAACATTCTTAGTGTAAGGCAAATTAATAACATAAGCGAATTCAAATAAAAATCACCCCTACAGTACACGACAAAGAACCACTGGCACATTATTCCACTATTTGAACCAAACATAAATAACTAGATAAACAATTTAAATAAATAAACATATTTCCACACAGTAAAACACGAAAAAAAATTGTAAACAGTAAAATGTGGATTATCATAGCGGGATCAGGCTGTATAACGTTGAATCTGAGGGTTCAATAAATAATCGTGAGTTCGTTCCGTTTACGGAGCTCGTAAACGATATATTCGCTAGTATCCTCCCATATATAGCCGCTGGCTAGGATCCGTATATTTACGAAAAAGATTCCGTGGCTCGTAGATGCGTGATGCAACTTCCGTACTTTGTCTTTTCCCGAGTGCCGAGCCAATCTTTGCTTTCTAGTAGCGGAATCCGTGGAATTTTCCGAGTTAGCACGGAGCTTCTGTGATCTGAAAAGCCGGATAGATATTTGACCTACTCGCCAGCACGGAAGTAGACGTAATTTCCTCGTCGCGTGGTCCCTCGGCCAAAGGTAATCTCGACCCTTTCAGAAAACTCTGCTCATGAAGCTCGATTCTTTTTCCTTTTCTCGATCCGATACGATACGCAAATACCGCGACGCTTGTTTCGGCCTTTTTCGTTCGACCACACTTGTTTCCTTTTCCCAATTTGGCGGTTCAATTTTTTCCCGGGGAAAATATGAACCTCACCGGTCGTCGACTATCAGATTTATTCGATCGTAAAAGCTCGGGGGGAAACGGCAGGGAACTTTACTACTATTTTATTCGTGTGTTGTTATTTTTTATTTGGATGTGGATGAATTAGAATTTCGCTATGGTCTTGGGTTTCTAAGAGTGTGCGAGGTTTCTTGGAAGTTTTCCGTGTTTAAATATAGAAAATGGGTGAAAACTCTTTTATCCTTTAAACTTGTGAGGATGACTTGTCAGGTGCGTCAGATCTGACACAGATGTAATATTAAAACGGACAAAGAAAGTTAAAATGTTGTGTCAATCTGGTATTATACAGTCGTTGACTATGCAAATAATTGGACTTGAACTCCAAATTGATACGTATTCGAGTAAAATTGATCACAGCTGAAGTACGAGTGCGTCACGAGTCGAACTCGTTGAAATAGTGTAAAAAGTTAGAGAAAGAAACTATGCTTGCACCGTGTTTACCATGGTCTTACTATGCTTACCATGAAAATAATGTTTCTCATAGATTCAGTTTTGCTGATAATAATCCGACAAACATTATATCGCAAAATTAACCTTCTGTATTTTTATTTCTTTCAGGTCAAATAACTCCAGAACCACTGCCAGAATTTTTAGCTCCTCTGGAGAATCACACGGTGATTCAGGGTCGCGACGTATTCTTCACCTGCGTCGTTAATCATTTACAGTCGTACAAGGTAGGATTATCAAATAACAGTAGATACAATGATCGATTATATAAGTAAAATAATGTAGATATGACTGATCACTGTGTATTAGGTTTACTGTGTACGTAAAATCTGTTGTGCATATGATGCATATGAAACTGATCGAAAATTGACAGATCGATGACGTAGAATTATCGTAAAACAGTATTTATTTTATTTAATAATGAAGATAAATTCCATTAGAAACTTTAATGTTCGGTATCTGTTAACTTAACCATTTACATAATTTATTAGTAAACAATAGTTTCAACTTTCATAGAACTTTTAACTTAATTTAAAGAATATAAAAATTGCCCCACATTACTTGATAATGAACCAGAAATAATTTAACCATACGTAAACACTCGAGTACCTTACTGATGCTTCTTACAAATTTCAAAATTGACCACTTTCAAATCAAAATTTATATCAAGATCTAACGATCCCTTTTATTGATATTTGACTCAAACATTTTATTGATTGTTTTACTGGAAAATAATAAGTGTTCTGTTAGCCAGATATTGGTTTAAGAATTTGTTAAGGAACATTTGTTTAAATATTTTTTTATATTCATTGATGCCTCGAATTTGTACTGATTTTTTTGTTGGAAAATAATGGATATTCATACAGCCAGATATTGATTCTCGTACGTTTGTTCAAACATTTCTGTGTAAATAAATTTTTTGATTAAGTTATTGGTTTTATTGCGACCTGTGAGGTTATACTTTTATTTTAGGTCGCTTGGATAAAATCCGATTCCCGAGCGATCTTGGCAATCCACACTCACCTGGTGGCACATAATCCACGTCTGTCCGTCACGCATAATGGACACAACACGTGGAAATTGCACGTGTCGAACGTTCAAAAGAACGATTCCGGTGCTTACATGTGCCAGGTGAACACCGAACCCATGCGTAGTCAGGTAAATATCGATAAATAAGTTTAACCCTTTGTTCTTCTATGTCGACATCATATTTCTGTTGAATCTTACATAATTACATAAATAAATTGGTTGAATATATACATTTTCATTTATTTACTGCTTATAATAAATAAAAAATATATTCCGCACTGTTAAGAACCCCCTTCTTAATTTATTTTGTAAATTGAAAAGGTGGTAGGTAAATTAAGGAGAGCAAAGGGTTAAGTTATGTAATGTAACATGTGACTTGTATCGATGAATAAAAGGAAATATAAGGGTGTGATCGAATTGTTTGACTTTTAGAACGGGTATATGGAAGTCGTGATACCACCGGATATCATGGACGATGAGTCTGCGGAGGGTATGGTGACCCATGAAGGTGGAAATGTGAGGTTAAGGTGCGTCGCGACTGGTTCACCGAAACCTACCGTCACGTGGAAACGAGAAGATGGTCGGAACATTACTCTTAGGGAAGATGGACAAAAACGATGTAAGATTTTCTCTTATGTTAGTCCTTCGTTATTATTTGTTTTAGCAATTAAGTGGACTATTCTTGAAATTTTAATCATGGCGGAAATTCAGACATCTTCCTATTTTTCATGATTGAAATACTTAAGTAACTTCACAAGTTTTCGAGTATTCAACTGTTCAGATCTTTTGGTTCTAAAATATTCAAGTTTTTATAGACTTATCAATTTTGAAAGCTGCAAATCTTAGAATAAACATACAGATTTGCAAATTTTTAATTTATGAATTGAACTTTAAAGTTTAATTTCGAGAAATTAAAACTTTACAGATTTTCAGGGTTTCGAATTGTTGAATTGTCGAATTGAGAAACATAGAAATGTTGAAATTTGCAAACTCTCAAATGCAGCACATGAGAAGCTCTCTGTATATTTCTTATGTTCAAGAATTTTCTGTCCTTATATCCCCATGATCAATACATATATGGAGAATCTACTATACTAGACATCGTCGAATTAAATAACGTATGCCAGACATCGTTTAAAAATAAGAAAAGTACAGAAATAAAGAACAAAACGACTACTAACCATACAATATTTAATTTTCCAGCGTTAAAAACTTACGTGGGAGAAACTCTTGAATTGTCCGGAGTCCTTCGACAAGAAATGGGCACGTATCTCTGCATAGCCAGCAACAACGTACCTCCGACCGTCATTAAACGTTATTCCGTCGACGTTCATTGTACGTATACGTATAAATTCCTTGGAAATTTTCTGTTCTTATATACGAGATTTCACTTAAAAATTGCAAAGAAGAACATATTGATTGTAAAACAATAGTAATGCATTATTATGTATATAATTATTGAAACTGTTCTTACTCCTCTTGTACAATCTAAAATTAGTATCTTTTAGTATCTTTTACGACATAATGCCATAAAAGTGAAATTTTTGTACGTGGTCCTAATTCGATGGCCAGGGACTGCAGTGTATCAGTTTCAGCTCGATGTTAAATAGAAAATGTAACTGTTTCAGTCCAATGTAATATAGGAAATGTATCCGCTTCGGTCCATCGCATTATAAAAAATGTATCTGTTTCTGTCCAATGTAATATTCAGAATGTATCTGTTTCAGTCCAACCTGTTATAAAAGTAACGAATCAACTGGTAGCAGCGCCGATAGACAGCGACGTTGTCCTTCAGTGTCACGTTGAAGCATCTCCACAAGCTATGAACACGTGGTACAGAAATACAGGTAATAATTACTCGTCACAGATGCCCGACGAATTATATTATTCACAAGAATAATTGAGAATGAAAATAAAATGAAATGAAAATGAAATTGATCATGAATTCACTTACAAAACATAGAAAAACATGTGTAGAATCGTTTGGTGATAAAGTTCGAGAATAACATTACAGAGGTATCTAAATAATCGTCGAATGATACGATTACCTTGTTTCGAATTTCAGGCGAAAAATTGCTACCAAGCGAGAAATACACGATATCGGAATACCCATTAAACGATTATTCGTTGCTGATGAATCTTACTGTGAATTCCTTGGAAAAAAGAGACCTTGGAGAATACTTTTGCTCCTCCGCCAATGCACTTGGGAAAGCTGATGGTGTTGTTCGTTTACAAGGTAAATATATCTAAATTTTATTGTTAATTTATTTAGGAACGTTGTGTAGATGTCAAGTGAAAATTTTTGAAGTTTCAAATGTTTGAAATTCTCACTTTCAAAATTTCGAATTCTTCAATTCTTATATTCCTAAATCCCTGAATTCCTGTTTTCATGAACTCCTAAATTCCTATATTTCCATATTTTATATTATTAAAATTCTGAATGTCTGAATTTTCACTCTTCCAAATTTCCACTTTTCCAAATTCTCATATTTCCAAATTTTCACATTTCCAAATTTCGACCTTTCCAAATCATCACATTTCTAAATTCTCACATCTCTCAATTTTTACGTTCCCAAATTCCTACATATCCAAATTTCTACATTGCTAAACTTTCGTAATTCCAAATTGTTCAGTCCTGAAATTTTTAAATTTCCAACCTTCCAAATTTCTAAACTACGAAATTCTAGTCCTTCATTCCTAAATTCTTAATTCTTCAAATTCCCTCGATTTGGAATTAAAATTCTGAAACCCCGCACCTCAAATCCACGAATTGCCAAATGTTCCAAATTCCCCATTTCTTTCCCCCAGTTTTCTCTATCAAGCTCCACATACAAACCTACACACGTATACTTAGTATCCATCAGTTTAAAGTAACTCAATCGTATATTTTATTGTTTAGAGCTTCATCTCGTGGCGAAATCGACTCCCAGCAGCTACGTAAAAAATATCGACGTGAAACCGCGAAAGAAATCCGTGCCGAAGGGGAAGAAGAAGAACAGCAACAGCAGGAGAATACACGGGAACGGTTTCGACGAGTTCGATTCGTCCGGAAACGAGGATTTTAGCACCACGCAAATAATGACCGGAAGTACTTTCCAGGAGGGTCATGGAACGGAGAGACCGTTGGTGTTGCCATCTTTGTCCCCACCTTGGATGAACATAAACACCGCTAATTCGAAACATCATTCGACGTCGTTCACGATACTTCTCTGCCAATTATTCTCAACCATGATATTTATCCTTTAAATCGTTAACCGAGATAATTTAACGACGAAAAGAATAAAGTAATGGTCGAACGCGAAGATTTTCGGACGTGAACCTCTTTGGTGTCGCAGTGGTCCTCGACGCCATTTTATGAACTCAAAAAAATGTACTATCATGCAGAATTTCTTTGCGTTTGCAGAATTGAACCAAATAAGTTCGAAGGAAGACGATTTTTAATACGTTAAATAAGTAATTATTTACTTGCCAACGATCAACAATAGAAGTAGAAAATATTGAAAATAAAAGATAATGAAAGTAAAAATTGACAATGTGAACGTTTTCATCGTATCATGAACACTTAACAATAATTTGTTAAAATTATTAAGTAAATTATTTTTTGATAAATTAATTCTTGAATTTTATTGAATTTGTGTTACAAGAATTTTTAACAATATTTGTTAGAAAACTTTGATGAAATTCTTTATGATTTGCCACTTCATGTTGCATTAACAAATATTTATATGTACAGTTTGATATTTTTTTAGATCTATGAAGATGTTTTGTTTATTTTTATTTATTTGTCTTTGGACACTCTTTTCTTGTCGCTGGACCACTGTATGTTCGAAATTCTACGACGATAAAATATCCTGGTATCTGATATTAACGAAAAAAATTCAACGAGAAACAAGTTCTCGTGGTTGGTACAATTTGAACGAGTTGTACATTCCAAATAGGTCTTCCTTTCCTTCGATTTAACTCGGTACAGTTATCGCGACGCGACCAATACGAAAATGTTTTCCTTAACGAGAAACGTTGTAAATACGGAAATGATATTAAGAAATTATCGCTCGCGTGAGAACTAGATTTAAAAATGGCCACGTGTATAGGTCGACGAACGATTGCCCGAATGAAATTCGAAAAACATGTTTTCTTATCGTACAATTCGCGATAAATGACAGAACATCCCCGATATTTTTATTGTTTTATTTAATTTTATTTTTAATTTATTTTAATTTTTACGACGGTTGCTGCCATTTTGTGGCAACTTTCGTAAAGTCACTTTGTACCCATTTTTTGATTATTTTGTAGCAATTTTTTTGGTTTACAAAATGGACACGATAATATAGGACAGGTTTGAAAATTTATAGGATGACTTGAATGCGTTTACAATAGTTATTAAAAAATTATTTTCAACGAGATGTTATAACTGATAATTGTAGTTATAATAATTATAATTGAATATATTTGTGCTTATAATTATTATAAATTTGTAACTGTGTAATATTATATTAAACATGATATAATGAGTAATTATGATTATAACAACAATTATAAACGACTACGTTTGTTCTTATGATTGTAACTGTATACTATTACATTTAACACAATATAAATAATAATTGTAATTATAATTAACAATTTCAAACTACAATAATTATAACTGAATATTCTTATAATTATTATAAAGTGACAACTTTGTAGTATTATATTTGACATATTACAGCTAATATTTATAATTATGAAAATTATAATTATTAACCACAGTATTATATCAAATATAATACGATAAAATTAAATTATGAAATACAGATAGGTCCATACAAATTTCCAAACCTGTCCTATTATTATATTTAATTATAATTTAATATTGAATAGTGTATAATTACCATTAATATACAGATATAATTAGTATTAATTGATAATTAATATTACCAGTTATTAAAGATCCAACGATGTCCTATCATTTAATCGCTGATCAACTTATAAAAAAAATATGAACACATTCTTGTTATATGTAACGAATATTGTACTTACGTTGTACGATGTACAGGTGTCGCGAGTAATATAAATTAATAATACTTCGATTTAAAAAAAGCGTACGAACGCTGCATGATACAGAATAAGAACCTTCGAAACATTCGTGTTATCCCGCAACGTAATAGAAACCAAAAGTACAATGAAGTAACAATATACGTATATGGTAACCGATAAACGTAATTAAGACGCGAAATGGACCCACTCGTATCGGTATAACACGATACGTCGACACTTTTAACGCTAGTTACGCTAGTTAAAAGAGCAACTATGTTCTGTAAAAACTAATTAACGTTTCAACGAAAAGATGTTCTTTTAACGTGATCAAAAATTTAATTTCTTTCTTGCATTAATAATTCATTCCATTGTAAATATTAGGTTATACGAATATTAAATCGTCAATTTCAAAAGTAGAAAGTCACTTATAAAAATTTAAAAATTCGGAAATTTCTGAGATTCTTAAATTACCGAACTATCTTTTTAAATTTCTAGTTAAATATTTGAAGTTATCATGTTTGTATATATCTTCATTTTCAAATTTGAAAATATGAAATTACCGTATTTGTATATTTCTCGATTTGGCCGTGTTCGAATATATCTCGATTTCTAAATTTCCAAATTTGAAATTCTAGTATCTGTATTAAAGAATTCTGAAGTTACTAGAGGGCTGTTCGTGTTTGTATAAAAGTTTCGCAATACGTTTCGATTAGTGACGATATACGTATAATGGTAGTGGCGACAACGATAACGAAGAATACCGATTACCATCGAAACGATGGTTACCCTAACTTGTACTTGTTGAAATTGGTATGAAGGACACTGCTCGCGCGAACAATTTATTTTTGATCGTTCGTATCTCATGGTTATTGGGCTACGATCATTTCAACTTCCTCGATGGTTGAATCATAAATTATAGGAATAATTTGAAAGGATTCATTAACCATAATTAGGATACGAAGTTACCATAATTCTGATTACCGAATGCGCGAATACTACGTAATTACGAATTTCGCTCGATCGAGAAAACGAATGACAATAAGTATAATACCTATGATAAAAAATCATGTTCGGTTCCAGTCTCATTAGAAATATCTTACTAAATGCTTATAATTCAATTGACATTTCCGGATATTTTCAAGGACGATGCAAAAAATGTTTTCACTCTAATGATTTATATTATTGACACTATAATTTATTTTCTTTTCTTATAATTGAGTATATTGCAAAAATATTGATAGCATTGTACCATGAAAATTTTTTGAAACACATTTGTGAAGTGTTATGTTAATGGAAAATGATTAGGTTGATTGGAAGTGAAACTTCTATTGCGATTTTCCAAATTCTTAGATCTTTAATTTACATTTTTAAAACTTCAAATTTCTCAATTTGTGAATTTTTAAGTTTTCAAGTATTCAAGTTTCCAAATTTTTCAATTTCCCAATTCACAAGTTCCTCAATTTCCAGATTTCCAAATTACCTGATTTCCCAGTTTCCCATTTAGCAATTCTCAAATTTCCCAATTTCCCAATTTGCATTTCCCAGATTTTCCTTTTTCCTCACTTCTCAATTTCCAAATTTCCAAATTTCCCAATTCTCCAATTTCCCCATTTCCACATTTCCCCATTTCTACATTTCCCAATTTCCACATTTCCCAATTTTCACATTTCCCCATTTCCACATTTCCCAATTTTCACATTTCTCAATTTCCACATTTCCCAATTTCCACATTTCCCCATTTCCACATTTCCCAATTTCTGAATTTCCCCATTTCCACATTACCCAATTTCTGAATTTTCCAATTTCCACATTTCCTAATTCCCAAATCTCCCCATTTCCAACTTTCCCAATTTCTAAATTTCCCAATTTCCACATTTCCCAATTCCCAAATTTCCAAGACCCAAAATTTCCACTTTCTAAAATTCAAAAATTCCCCAAAATCCAATTGTTCACCTCCACAAATTTCTATCTATTAGAGGTTTCACTTCTACCAAACATAACCGGAATTTTTTGTATACCTACACTTCAATTCATGAGCGACCATGCACGAAAATATTAACAAGTCGACGAATGAAAAGCTCTCCCTATTTCAGTTTCTAAAAGCGAACCGAATTTTGTAGATTCTACGTATAATAGTTAGATAAAGCGGGTACATGGTATACCAGTACCCATTAGATATTCTTTTATCGTTATGCTAAAACGCTTACTTACGATTACGTCGCTACGCTATCAAAATAGCCAAAAAAAAAATAAAATAAATATTGAGGCCAATTTATGGACATTAAAAAAGAACGCGTATACGTGCAACGATACATATGAATCATATAGGACCATGTTTTGAGTATGTACATACGGTTGCGAAGAAAACGATACGCTGGGAGCGTGCGACGTGTAAATATAAAATATAGAGAAGCGAACGTTGACGTTGGCTAGGGGGAAGTGCTGAGATTAAGAAAAGAATGATTAGCTATTAAGTTGTGTGTACATGATACATATGTTATGACACGAGGTATACAATGGTCGAAAAAATTATCTGTGCTCTTTCGGAGTGTAATTCCCAAATTCCACAAATCTCAAATTCACAAATTGCTAAATTCCCCAAATCTCAAATTCACCAAATCCCAAATTCACAAGTCCCTAAATTCCCCCAATGCCAAATTCCCCAGAACCCAAATTCCCCAATTCCAAAATTAACCAAATTCCAAATTCACAAATTCACAAATTCCTAAATTCCCCAGATCCCAAATTCCCCAAATCCCAAATTCCCCAAATCTCAAATTCCCTATATCTCAAATTCCCCAAATCTCAAATCCTCCAAATCTCAAATTCCCCAGATCTCAAATTCCCCAAATCTCAAATTCCCCAAATCCCACATTTCCCAAATCCCCAATTCCCGAAATCCCAAATTCCCCAGATCTCAAATTCCCCAAATCTCAAATTCCCCAAATCCCAAATTCCCCAAATCCCAAATTCCCCAAATCCCAAATTCCCCAGATCTCAAATTCCCCAAATCCCAAATTCCCCAAATCCCAAATTCCCCAAATCCCAAATTCCCAAAATCCCAAACTCCTCAATTCCCCAAATTCCCAAAGTTCCAAATTTCTAAATTCCCAAACGTTCAAATTCAGTCATCGTCTAATAAACTAAATTATCAAACTTCAATAAAATGATCTACAAATTACTGGAAATTTAAGACAGTTTTTCTATTTGAAAGAGTATGCAGATTCTTTTTTCGATCATTATAAGTATAGTCCGATAGCAACGTTAAACGAGACTACGTTTTGTATAATGTAACGTTAAGTGGTCTCGTAACGCGACGTATTGAAACTAAGGGTGTTTTCGAAATTTTGAGAGCTCATTTTTATTTACTTTTCGAAATCAAGGTTGATTTTAAATTTGATCGTTGATTATGAATCATGAGCAGACGTCGATTAAAAATAATTTATAATTAAGGAACAGATTTTAAAATAACTGATTTAGTTTTGAAAAGTAAATAACAATGAGAGTTCAGTTTTGGAAATGTCCTGAAAAACGAAATATTTAGTCACTCGTTAAATACTTATCTACGCGTAAGATATGGTATTAAAATCAAGCGAATGTAAACTTGCTCGTTCGTTAGACTTCTCACAACGAAAATTTTCACTCTATTTCCTTCGGAAGAAATAGACCTTCGTCTATTAGTTTTGTATATCCTGAAAATTTTTATTTATTTATTATTTTACTTCGTTTAGGGGTAAATTGTGTTTTATGAAGGAACCTGTGACCAAACGATTCTATTATTTTATATTGTTTAACAGTAAATTTTATTTCAAAAAGGAACCTGTGATTGGGTATCATTTTATTGTATTTAAGGGTAAATTATATTTTAAAACAGAACGTATGACCAAACTTTTTGTTTTATCTTATTTAGAAGTAAGATGTTTTCAAGAAAAAAACGTGACCGAAAAATTCGACTTATATGTACAAACAGCAATAATGGTGAATATAACTCTGTACGCGAATGGTTCTTCGACGAACGATCGTTTAGCTTTTATAAATCAAAAATATCAATAACTTATCGAAGTTATAAAAGAAGAAAATTATAAAAATGACGGATAACGCGTGATTAAGGAAATGTGGAAATTATGTATAGAATTAATTGCGGTTAAGAACGAGCGTATATGTACGATACTATTAACTTCAGACAATAAAATGTTATTATCGATGTTACTTTATCGCGTATCAAATTTTCCTCCTCCTCAGAAAGATAAATTGATTCAATAACCACCCTAATGAAACAGCTATAGTATAGTTATAAATTAATTACATTTAAAAGAAAAGATAAAATCATGAGGAGATTGTGAGATCTCAAAACTCAAAATGTTGCGAATTGATAATCGATCGGTTCGTAAGAATTTGAGATTATGATTTGATGGTAAAACAGCCATAAGAAATTTTGTCGATACTTCGGAAAATCGTCATACTCCGATATCGACCAAATTTTGCAAACAAGCTCATTTGCATCAAATTACATCGGAGTGCAACACTAATTAACTTCGGCCTAATTAAATTAAGTCAATAAAATCAGTATTAATTGGTTTCACTCAAATTGAACAAGTGGCGCCATCTCTCCGGCGAACAGGGTGAACTACACGTTTTTGAAACTGTAGTTTCATTAGTTCCGCCACTCTGCCGCTAGATGGCGCGACATGTATCGTTTTCGGTTCAATCCTATCAATATAGATGATTTTATTAGCTTAATTGGCTATAATATGATTGGAATTACATCGGATCCAACCGAATAACTTTGAATTGTTTTCATTTTACCAAACTGTTATCAATTTTTAACCATACTTAGGCTAATCCTAATTATCCTATGGGTTTCTGTCTTATGTGCCGCCATCTAGCGGTAGAAGATGAGAACTAATTAAACTGCTGTTTCAAAAGTGCTTAGTTCACCCTGTTCGCCGGAGAGATGGCGCCACTTGTTTTGTGTGCTGCCATCTAGCGGTAGAAAATAAGAACTAATTAAACTACAGTTTCAAAAGTGTGTAGTTCACCCTGTTCGCCGGAGAGATGGCGCCACTTGTTCCGTTTTCGTAAAAATTCAATTAACATTGATTTTAATGATTAATATGCAATATATTCATTATATATTTATTAATATTGATTTTATGCTGTTTGCAGTATATTCCGTAGGTCCCAATATGCGGATTATGTATTCAGAACAATTCGCACACTATACTGTATCTCGTTGATGACATAGGGAATGACAAGAATGACCAAAAATTTTCAGTTATTCCAATAGGAAATACACATACATACTTCATACTTGATCAAATAATATTTATTCTAGTTGTTAATTACATGTAAAAAAATCTTCTTCACTCCTGAACTACCGATCGAATTCGTTTAACAGCTTTCGTTCGCGACAAATCGCGTTGTTTTTCTTCTTCGAGAGTTTCTTTCAAATTCTTAATATGACTCGGATAGTTTACTGCACTTGCAATAGAATCCAACTCCAATTTTTCAATGTTTGGTATCGCTTTATGAACGTTACTCAACATATTTTTAAATAGTCCAATTTGTTTCGGTGTCAAAATCGAAATCACTATGCCAGTTTTTCCCGCGCGGCCTGTTCTTCCTGCTCTGTGAATATATCCTTTAATATGTTTAGGGAGGTCGTAAGATATGACCAACCCTACATCTGGAATGTCCATGCCTCTGGCTAGCGCGTCTGAGCTTACAAGTCTGTAAATATAGTTAAATTTTATCAAACATAACATACATAATAATATCAAATAAATGTAATGCCTGACACTTGATACTACATACATTTTGATTTCACCGGTAATAAACTTTCCAAGTACGTTTTCACGTTCTTTGGGTTTGAGCTGTGCCGAAAGCGTCCCAACTGTTAAATTCTTTTCGGCTAACAACGATCCAAGTAAAATGGTTAACCTATGAGCGGATTCTCCAGAATTCGTGAATATTAGCGTCTTAATAATTGTATCACTCCTAGTTAATAAATCATATAAAGCGAGAGGTTTGTACTCCATTGTACATTCTACTGCACGTTCTGTTAATCCTTCAGGACCCGTATAACGACCTATGTAATTACCCGCTTCTGTATCTAAATTTACATCGTTATCATTGTCTGTTACTAAAACGGTCGTAAACAGCACAGGTTGAAATAGTCGCAGATGACTCAGTTTCTTTGGATCTTGCGATAAGGTTGCACTGAACAGCAGTTTTTGCACGGGTGCTTTGCTATTTAAAAATGAATGTATAAAAAATGTAAAATATGCATTTACACGTCATAAGTTAACATAAAAATTTAGCAATAAAAGAAATGTAACCTGCAACGCATATTGGAGAGCGATAATCGCGGAGTATGATTATGAGGTTCGGGAAGATAATCTATCCAGTCTGTAACCCGATCTGCTTCGTCGATAACGAGAAATCGTAAATCGCTTAAAGAAAATTCTGGTGTTTTCAATATGTGATCTATTAATCGACCCGGCGTAGCGACAACTATATCCACTGCGGAAACGCATTCCCCTCGCGCATCTTAAATAAACATATAAGTTGGAAATTGGATTACATCTGATATGCGATATCGTCAGAACAGAATTTCCAAATTATACACATACTCGTTTTTAAAATGGTACTTTGTTCTTGTTGAAACGAAGATGCTCCAGAAAGCAAAGCAACTGTAAGGTTTGTGTGTGATGTATATGCAACCATCACCTTATAAACTTGTGCAGCCAGCTCTTGAACAGGTACAACAACCAAGCAACGTATCTTTGGCACTAGTCGTGATTGTAATATGTGCACAATTGGCAAAACATATGCCAAAGTCTTGCCTGAAAAATAATGATGGGATTATAAATCAAATGTAATACTACGGATATTAACAGGCATTGCTTGGTTCTGTCTAAGGAAGCTTTGGACTTTCCTTGCTTTGTGTCCCTTTCTTTTAGATTAGTTATGATTATCCCCTTTTGTTACAATCTACTTGAAGGGAGGAAAGACAAAGCAGGGAAGCCCAAAGTTCTGTTACACATCATCTTTCTATGAGCTCATACCACTGCCTGTAGGAGCAGATACGCACGTATCTCTTAACCACCATCCCTGCTGTTTATCTTCATCACACTTCAATAACCAAGATATCATACTAGCTTGAACAGGAAATAATTTATCAACACCATTTGTCTTTAAAATTTGGATAAGTTTAGTATCTAAAACTGAATTCAAACTCTCCAAACTTGGACCATCGTTTAAATCATTTGAAATGATATTTGGATTAGCCAACCAGTCTGGTAATACTCTCTTAACTTCTTGCTTCTTCTTTTCATGTTTAACCCCAAGCACCATAAAATCAGTTTTCTTCTCACTATTTACATTTACTGATATATTTAATGACTGATCATTTTGATTATCAATATTTGGTGTTGCTAACTTTTCATCATTAGCTTCAATACTTTCACCATTTATGTCATTTTTTGTATCATCAAGACTCCTTTCTTTCTTCCTTTTCTTCTTCTTCTTATGTGATTTTTGTGGACTTGTGGACTCAGTTTCAACATTATTTTCTTTAGCATCTTCGCTAATATGAACATTTTCTACCATAGATTCATTTTCTACTACAGATCCATTTTCTACTACAGATTCATTTTCTATCACAGATCCAATATCTATTCCTTTTTTCCTTTTCTTTTTTTTACGGTCATTTTTCTCTGCATCCTGCTCATTATCATCTTGTGCTACAAGGTTTTCCTTTTTAAGATTTCTTTCCTTTTTACGTTCTTCTATTCTTTTCAATAATTCTGATAAATGTTTATTTTCGGTTTTAGTCTCTGCCTCTTTTTCTCCCTCATACCTATTAAAATATATAACTATAAAAGTATGTATAATAAAACTGTTTGGTTCATAAAAGTATGATGCTGTTTTTGAGTATTAAAAAATACATATAATTTACGCATTAAATTTACCTGTTTATTACGAATAAACTCATTTTATTTTGAATTATTTATTCGTACAACACTCACGTGTACATAATAAACATTTATAGGTTAGGTTAGCATGTTATTCAATGTGTGGGTAATCAAATTCGCCGTCCAACGTCTGCGCAAATACACTCAAATGCTATCAGCTTTTCCCGGGGAAAATGAAAGTCAAGAGGAACCACCTTCAATAACTTTAATCTAAAGCATTTTGGAAAGCAATAAATAATAACATTTTTATACGTATATGCTTATTATAAAAAGCAAGTTATTTTGATGTACACTTTACATTTTCAGAAAACTGATTCAAGGATCTTCATCAGAAGAATGAATAATAATTGAATTCGTTCGAAAATGGCTCGTGGCACCATCTATCCGGCAAGTAGGGTGAACTACATGCAATGGTAACATTACTTTCGTTAATTCCTACATTCTACCGCTTAATGGCACCACGTGTACCGTTTAGGAATCAAATTCATTTAATATTGATTCGATTGCTTTAATAAAGGATAATACGCGTTAAATTCTTTGTAAAAACATTACGAATTAGCGTTAGAATCTTTTATAAGTGATGAGGGCGAAGAAATCAATTAAAATAAAATTTAGTTATAAATCTTATGGGCTTGCGTTGTAAATAAAAAGTAAAGTAAAAAAAAAATTAATCAGTGACTACTTTAGTCAATGATTCTCTTTCAATTGTTTGATCCCATGATCGATGTCCGATATCGACATCGTCGATGCTCGAAGCGCTGAAATACGGTCTGTAGTTTTCTTTCGTCCCGTCTGTTGCGTGGTGGTCGCACAAGTGCCGCCATAGTTTCTACACAAAGCGCACAAAAATATAAATTATAAACTGCATGTGAGAATATAGCTTTCAAAATGCGTTCACCTTTTTAAATTAGTTACGTTAACATAAAGTATTGTCCTTTATATTTTTCTGACATATCAAATCATTGTGTTACTGGCATTATAAACGTGAAATTCATTTATGAAAAACGTCAGCTTGCATTTTGATGCAGTGCTTAGAATCGCCCTCCTAAAACGTAGTGCTCAGTAAAATAGTTTGCTGTTGAAAGTTAGCATGCACATATGAAAATTTGATAATTTGTCGAATCCTTGTGTAAATTTGACACAGTTCGTGTCAATGTGCCAATATTATTATGGACAATAGGAATCTGATATCTTTTACTGCCATTTTTCCCAGAAAAACCATATGTGCACTTGAATGTACATTTACGGTTTAGTGACGCCAGATGCATAGTCAGCGATGTTTTATTGTGTGTATTACTTTCCACATAATTTGAAAATTTAGTAATTTGACACGTAAAAGAAGTTTGTTTCTTTCCTGTATTTGTTCATGAAGTGAGGATAAAAAAAAAATAAATAAATAGCGTCAATTTAAATAACAGATCATTTTTACTAATACCAGTGACTACAGTTATTCTGTAGTCAATAATAACATATTACTACGGATACACGTAATAATAACAATTATAGGTTAGGATCTAATTGTGAAATAACGCGTTTAATTTTCTTAATAGCCAATGTTAATTGATCGTCTGTAGTTTCAAAGGAAAATACAAATCTAACCATCCAATTGTTTAGAGCTAGACATTTCACGACAATCTTGTCACCATTGTGTTCTCGCAAATGTTTAGCGAATGTCGTTGCGGGAACAACATTGGAATCAACTTTTACAAAAACCATATTTGTTTGTACAGTATTTAAATCGACAGAGAATATTTTTGATTGCATTTCATTTATCGAAGAAGCAAGAATAGAGGCTCTTCTATGATCTTCTTTTAAAGCTGGAATATTTTCTAAAGCTATAAGTCCAGCTGCAGCTAGAATACCAACTTGTCTCATACCACCACCAAGTACTTTTCTTACTCTTCTTGCGTTGCTGATGAATTCTTTACTTCCACAAAGAAGGGAACCAACAGGAGCACCTAAATTAAAATATTTGTTTTAAGAAACCAGACTCATGCTAATATGAAATGGTTACATGAAAAATATTCTACCATGAATAGAAGGGACCTCAGAAAATTAATACATAGTGTCAGAACTTTGGTATTAAGACTGATAAATAAGGTAACTGTGGGAAAAATATGATACATGAAAAAGAAAGTGAAAAGGAAATACCTAAAGCTTTGCTGAGACAAAAGCTTACAGAATCAAAACCAGAAACAATCTCTTTGGCTGGTCTGTTAGATCCTATGGATGCGTTCCATAATCTAGCTCCATCCATATGTAATTTTAAACTGTGTTCCTTGCAAAATGATACTAGCTGCTTGATCCAATTTTGCGGAATAATTTTTCCATTTAATGTATTCTCTACAAGTACCAGTTTGGAAATAGGCTCATGATCTCTATCTTTATGAAGTTTTGACTCAAGTTCATGAATACTGAATGTGCCATCATCATTATTTCGTAATGGCTGCAGACCTACTCCTGCGATTTGGGATGAACCACACTGCTCGTGTAATAAACAGTGAGCAGATTCACCACAGTATGCTGCACAGCCTCGCACATTACAGTGATTCATTACTATAATTTCATATGAAATTTCACATATCATTCATATTCACATTTTCTAAAACTAATTAACATACTTTAAATTCTGTACTTACTAGCAATTAAATTTCCCATGGTACCAGATGATACAAATAATGCAGCTTCCATTCCAACCATTTCAGCAGCTTTCTCTTGTAATACTAAAATTAAAAATTTCAGAATAAAAATATGTGAAATATGTATTTAAATTATTATACCACAATTGATGCAGCAAAAACCATGCATTATTACAGTTTAGAATTTTTAAAAAACAAATGTTAATACTTTTTACTGTTGGATCTTCATCAAAAACATCATCTCCTACTTTAGCATTAAACATTGCTTCTCTCATTTTCTTTGTTGGTTTTGTTAAAGTATCACTTCGAAGATCAACAACCATTGCCTATAAAGAGATTATTTAATTATATCACTGACCAGATAAAATTTTGACTGTTAAATAATTTCATATGTTTACTCTTACATCATGGTCATTGCAAGTTGAATTTGAATTTTTCTCGTAGTACATATTTTACAAAATTATTTTGCTTGTTAAATTATCTATTACTCTTACTTGTTGATTACTAAACTACTCTGATCTATTAAAATCTCCTGTATAAAATCAGACACAAGTATAAATAAGATAAATGTAAAATAAAAACTACAACAATAAAACTCACAGCACATATCAGTGTCTTGATTATAGTACAATTCAATTAGTGTGATATTTCTTTATACATCTATCAACTATGACATCCAATGAGGAACTAAGTTTCAGTGTTGTTACATACAAGGTTTGTTAAAATTTTACATAATTTTAAATAATTTATAATAACACATTTGGTAATTTTCCTAAAGATAGCGTATGTTAGGAGAGATAATCCTCCCTTCTACATCATCCAACTGACTATAGTCAATTTTATGAATTTTGGGTACACGATATAGTTTTGAATCATTCATTGTACAGGTGTCTCTCTTCTTTTCATTAAGTATCAACATACGATGTGGTCATTCTCATTAGGGGTTAATTTTTATTTCGTCAACGGCACATAGTCATCCATCCTAGAAGTGCCTAAAGGGTACGGCCCTTCCTAAAGGGCGACTGCCCACGTGGCCAATTCGACAACCGGAGGGGAACTGATTCATTGGCGTAACTATCATTTTTGTATAGAATGAATCAGGTCTCTTAACTGTATTATTGGTGTCAATGACCCATGCCTACCGTGACAAATAGATTTTTGAACATTTAGAAATTCGGGAATTTGGAAAATTGGAAGTTGTGGAAGCCCAACCCATGTTTAAAGGAGGGTAGCAGTCCCACCCTGATCCGCACTTAGTTACGGCAATGGTAAGGTCATACGTTGCGATACGACTTTTACTCGATATTTGTATGTGGAAAAAGAAAAGTAAAAGTGAAATCTAGCAGTTCAATTTGTAGAATTAATTATATTATGAATCAGAAGTAATGTCAACTAGAGTAATTATTGGAAAATTCCGGTTCTAGTCAAAGTTATAATGGAAACAATAAAAATGTACAATGTATTTTATAGCATTTATTATTTATTCCATGATTTCGATCGCGCATGTGCGTGAAAGTTGTATATAACCTATGAATAGCAGTTGAAATAACGGACAGTTGTTTTCAACGAAAATATTTATTGCACACATATATAGACATGTAACGACGAAATCTGTAAAAATATTTGTCATTTGCCGTAATAACTTGTCTAAAGATACTTTTATTCTTACGTTGTTTTTTATTTTCAAAATCGTACTATAGTTTACATAAAATGACGGTTTAATCGAACGAACCAAAATCGTGAATTTTGATTCGAGAACAATACAATCATTAAAAACATCAACGAAACTAAAAGTAAAAATTATGGAGTCATTTGCTAAGCTCTACGACATTGCGCTGCGAATATATCTGCATATCTATGTATAAATTATACAATTTGCTACTAACAGTCGATTATTGTTATATTCGTATGCATACATTGTAGTTATTTAAAATTATGACAGATAAGCTACGCGGGTACAGTTGATAAATGATAAAACAGCAGTTCACGTTTTCATACAGACAAAGATTTGCTATAGGTTGATTGGTCAACGCACGCGGACTCCCAGCCAATGAAATTTCATTGGAAACACGTCATTCGGCGATACGAGCGCTACTATGCAGCATACCTTCAAATCACATTCGCTCCCCCACCCATCGTTCGTAACATAAGGAGGAAAGAAGATGGCCGTGAAGAACGAGAAAGAAAACAATCTCGAAGAGCGTTGAAGGTGGTAGAAGAACACGGTGCCTCGAAGGAGAACGAACGGCGAATCGTCGAAATCTCATCGAGCTGAAGTCACTGGAACCAACAGCGTACGATAAACGGTCGGGAACAACGGGAAAAGGAGTGTTCGATAGTTACATGTGCGTCCTTGCCACGAAGAGTTCAGTCTATCGAGGATCGTCCTTGGAATCGCTCGTCCCTGAAGCCGGCTCGAAGAGCTGCTCGTGATCTCGAAAACAAAAATGGCGGACGTTGACTCGAGGGTGGATCATTCGGATCCCGAATTGCGGTTTCTTTCCGTTGACAGGAATAATTTTAACGATCCCGCGACACAGGCGGAATGGACACAAAAGAAGCTCGTTTGGGTTCCGCACGAAACTCAGGGTTTCGTCGCAGCTGGGATAAAGGGTGAACGGGGCGACGAGGTTGAGGTGGAGATCGCCGAAACTGGAAAACGGGTTCTCGTTGCAAAAGATGATATTCAAAAAATGAATCCACCGAAATTCGATAAAGTCGAAGATATGGCTGAATTAACGTGCCTGAACGAAGCCTCCGTACTGCATAACCTCAAAGACAGATACTACTCTGGTCTGATTTACGTGAGTTTGACAGATTTCATTATATTTCGTGGTTAACATCGTTAAGGAAAACTTAAGGGTGTTTCCCCACTGACAGATTTATTATCTTGCCGCTTTTGTCATAATAAGTACAAAATAATTCAGAAACGAGTGAAAATTTTCAACGGAATTATTGATAAGATTATTCTTTTTTTATCTTTTTTTGTTAGTTCTTGTTATGTTTTTATAAAGACAATATCTATATGGAACAGGTTAAAAATTATTTGTAAGGCTTATCACTTGTTAAATGGCTAACTTTTGTTATCTAAAGCTTTGTCTCATTCACAAGAAGAAGAAAATATTTCAGGAGTGGTTGAAAGATTAGAACGATTCTTTTTCTTTTTTCATTTCTTTTCTTTAGTTAGTACTTATTTTGTCTGTGCAAAGATACTGGCATAAGATCAAGGTTGAAATTATTCATGAAGTTGATCTGTTGGTAAATAGTTAAGTTTTATTATCTAGAGTTTTTATGATAGAACCAGTTTAAGCTTACAAAATACAGTTAACTAAATTACCATTAATAAAAGTAAAGTTAATTATATAACTGGCATAGGAACAAACTGATTGCAGTTATCTTATATTTATAAAGATCCTGATAGATATTTTTAGATAAGGACATTGATATTTCAATCAAAATGAAAGAAAAACCTTTTGAGCATAACTATGCTAATTCAATGGAATCTTAAAATTCCTTGTAGTAAAAGTTCTGTTTATGTTATAATTCTTGTGTGTAAGAAATTTATACAAATATGTATATCTGTTATGCCGTACAATAGCATAATGTAACGGCAGAAACTTATAAGGTAGGTTGGTACCAATTTTTGTTGTATTTCATTATACGCAAATTAAATAACCTTATTTGCATCCCAGTTCTTGTACTCTTTATGGACGTAGTAGTTTCATTCATTTACGTTTCAAAGGAAAATAATTTATACAGATAATGTGGATTACTTCATTAGAAATATGATATGAATGATAATTTTAATTACTGGCTTTTTGCAAGTTATTAAATTTGACGGGTAAATTCTCCAAAAAATTTATCATAATTACACTTCCCAAGTATTACATAATTTTAATAATGCCGGTAGCCGTAGAAGGATCGATCGATGCGTTTTTTACTTTTTCGACGTTTGATTGTGTTAGAAAGCGAAAGATCGGAAACCAATCAAACGCGTCCGTAAACAAAGCACTGACCTAACTCAAGGCTCTCGCTGAATTTGATTATCTCCCGTTGTTGCGATCAAGTTTTTTTTCTCATATACTTCGACTTAGAATTATCTATTTCTGGCATTACTGTTTCATTCGTTAAATCGCGTTCGCTTATCGTCGTATCTTTCGAACTCTGTCATCAATGATAATAACCTACAAAGTATCGTCTTCTTTTTTTCTCAAAAACACGACATCACTCTTTATTCTCAAAGAAGTAAAAATAAACCGTTACATGATGATAACTAAAAATAGTATTAAATGGATAAAAAGTTATCTTTGCCGAAAGAAATTTGGTTTTTATTCATAAATTATTAACGAATGAAATTATTATCTTACACGTTATTTCAACTGTCAATCACTTTGAATTAAAGAATATGCTTAAACGAGCAAATTTACTTCCTCTGTCTCGTGAAATTAAATTACAAATTACACAGAGGATATAATTATGGCATTTGAACGTAATACGCGTTTAAAGACAATTACAAGAGAAAGTTTCGTTCGATTGGTCGAGTGATTTATAACCGCTAGGATTATTTTCGGCGCATCGTATTATTATAATCGATATAACGTAAACTAAATACCTTGATATCGGTTAGAATTAAACAAATTCCACAGTATTTTCGCGCTTTGTTTTTGTTCGTTGAACCGTGCTGAGGAATCTGCTGATAACGAATGTGTCATTCTCGACACAAAATTTTGAAATAAAAGATATAAACTGTCAGCCATTTTGGTGTACCTGTCTGTAGTCAGGGGACGCAGGCGGGAACGACGTCGATGACGTTCACGAAAATCGAAGAAAAACTCTCAGGATTATCTGTTTCGAAAGATCCAAATATAGAAATAAATTGTTAAAAGATAGAATCAATCGATAGTTGAACTGCGGTTCGCTTCTCGAGAACTTATCATGAGGACTGATAACGACTGTGCCTTTTCCACGTAACATTGACTCACCGTATTTTTTAGAGAGTTCTCTTCGAAGGTTGCGTTGTAAACGCATGTAATCGTAAAACCTCGATAAAAATTAATTTAAATCATTCGAATTTTAACGTAATAACGTTTAGACATTAATGCAGTAAAATCGTTTATAAAACAAGAACAAAATTTGAGAGAGAGGAAGAAGTACGAAAATGAAGTTAATGCTTTTTGATGGAATTCGAAAGAGGAATTTTAATTTGACAGAAGTTGAAAGACGTTTAAGAGGCGTCGTCTCGCGAGCGGCAGGAGTCGGTCGGTGTTTTCCAAATAATTTGATAAACCATCGAGATCGCATCCGAGGATCTCGCGGTCTTCCGACGTTCGATATTAATTAAAAGAATCGCGGTTTTTATTGGACCTTACGATATAGAAATATCTGCTTACGTATGGCAAGCATTCTAGGACAGCAGAGAATGACGTCATGCGTGTGCCTCGTACGCGCTGATTTTTCTTCTTTCGATACGCGATACGTAAGCGTGCGTCGTGTCTTCCGATTCGATGTTCCGAAAAATCATCGAAACCTTTCGAATTGAGGTTCGATCGAAATGATCTGTAAATTCCTTAACATATCGATCATGTTGACGCTTTTACCGACGTTATTTGACGATGCACATCTTCAATTGGAGTATATTTGTATGAACAGTATTGTAAAATACGTTATAATGTTATTGTACACGTTTTAATTACTTGTTACAGGATTATATTTTTTGGCATTGTAACAAGTTTGTACCGCGATTATTTTATACTCATTGGTCTCGACATCCCTATATTCTCATACTCATAGTTTTTTAAATCTCTGCAGTTACAGATATTTATATTTCTAGATCTCTACATTAGTATATCTCTAGATTTCTATATCTTTATATCCTTAGATCAGAATATCTCTAGGTTTCTATATCTATATGTAGTATTACATTGTCATTTTAAAGTTGTAAATTTTTCTTACATAAAATGTTAAATATTGGCACTAATATGTTTACAGTATATGCTCATCGAAAATTTGGTAATTTACAGTTCTAAAACTTGTAAGATTTGGAAAATTGACAATTTAAAGATTTAAAAATTAGAAATTAGAAAATTGGGCTATATAAAAAATGGGGAATTTAGAAATTTTCTAAACTTTAGAATTTGCCTATCAAACCCGTATGTTTAACGTCAACACGCTGAGACTGAAAACGCTCTGTTAGACGAATCGTGGGTGCTGGGAACGCATATGTGCGTACAGTTATACAATCTACCAACAGAAACACGAGACACGTCATAAAAATTCATCTCAATACCAAAGCGTCAAAGTATTCGTACAGAAAGAGAATCAAACATTCCATATATGGTATTAAGTTAACACTGAAAGTACCAAAGCCATATAACTGGTTTACAAATTTCTTACAAGTTACATAATTTAAGGTTGACTTTCGTCAAAATGAAAAATCAATCTACATGTTCATTTAGTTTACATTTTATTGTTAATTTGAATGTAGATTATACGCTGGTAGGTTTAGGAGATATTTATTCCGAGTCGTTTGAAACTAAACGGTGAGTGCGAGTACGAATGCAAAGATTTAAAAGACGGAAAGATAAGGGTGCGTTGACGGAGGAGCGTCGGTGCGGCGTCGTTGCGGCGTCGGCGTCGCGTCATATCGAGTGAATCCGTATCCCGGAATCTGTGCGGTTTCGTCAGAGTTCGGTTTCTTTCCTAAGAAGACCGAAACCGCGCGTTGACTATAAAAGGCACCGAGTCTCCAGTGAAACTGGCTCTTTCTCTTTTCTTCTTTTGCTCTTTTGCTCGTTTGCTCGTCACCGGTGTATTACGCGGAGACAACGTTTACGGTACCGCGAGGAAGCGGGTTAAGGACACTCGTCCTTATAAGGACTCCTCCTTGATCGTTCTCTTTCTCTTTCTCCTCTCTTCTCTGCTCTCCTCTCCTAAATTCGATAGACCGAAACGTCAAAGTTACTCGAAAATTGTCTTCCATAACGGTTTGCTCTTATTTCGATCGATCGAATCTCCACTCTCGAGTTTCGCTTAGGATTTCGTTTGGCTACTGGTGATCGTTACAATTTTATTTCACTTATTTACAATATGGAATGATCCAAATTTTTTGTCTGGGTATCATTATTATTAAAATTCTTTTTTATAATCTTCATTGTCGATGGTCTAACTTTTATTTTGGTTATCGAAAATTGTTATCAACGACGAATATTTTTTCTGATCATATTCGACTGTTGTTTGCAAAATTATTATTAATACAGTATTGGTATTTGATGACTAAATATTTGAATGCATGTATAATACAGCTTTGACATTTAGTAGAATGTAAAGATAAACTGATTTCCTACATAAGTAAATTACAAGTATCGATTATCGATACATTATCGATATTTAATGATCTGCTGACAATATCGTTAAAACGTAGTTAAAGTTAATGAGGGTGAACGATGTATAATACATTGAGTGTAATGCGTAACCATTCGATTCAGTTTATTTCTGTTTAAACCTCAAATGTAACCTAACCTCATTTAACCTTGTACGTAATTTTATCATTCGCGTGTATTTATAATTATTTAATCTTTGAATATACTTTAATTTAATTTTAAACGAGCATATTTATGGAATGATAAAATTGTGTATCGAGTTAGGTCTGGTTTATCGTGCAAAACTATTGGGTTAGGTTAAATTATTAGGTTAGGTTAGATTGAGTTAAATTAATGTTAGATTTGGCTAGGTCGTTTAATTTTAGATTGGTCTTAGATTAATTTTAATTAATTTTAAGTTAATTAATCTTGGATTGATTTTAATTAATTGTGGATCAATTTTAGATTATGTTAAATCAGTTGAGATTATGGTTTAACCAGGTTAAGTTGTGGTTGCATTAGATTAGATTAACGTTAGATTAGTTTAAGGTTAGATTAGATTATATTAAGGTTACATTGAATTAATGTTAGATTAGACTAAGGTTAGATTGCATTAACGTTAGATTAGATTAAGGTTAGTTTAGTTATAGTTCAGCTAGATTAGACCATGGTTAAGTTAGATTAGTTAAGATAAATTAAGGTTAGATCAATTTAAGTTACAGTTTAGCTATGTTAGATCGTGGTTAGGTCGATTAAAGTTAGATTTACGTTACATTAGTTTAGGTTATATTTCATTTAGAATAAATTAGATTAAGGTCAGATTAAATTACTTCACGTTACATAGAGTTAGAATGCTTCACGTTTTTAAGCTAGTTTGGTCGTGGTTAAGTTAGGAAGTAATTTCCTGTCATAACATTTTTCACAGGAAACTCATTAACTAGAGATACATTTTCAATGATCAGAAACCTGATGATTATTCATTCGATCGGTTTGATAGTTTCGGTATTAATCATCAATTGCAAGAATCGATGATCGTTATCAAATTCGTAAGAACTATCATCTCGATATTCATACCCTTCGGTGTCGACAGTTAGCATGTATCCGTGTACAATTTTATACGCACGAAGCTTAGTTAACGTTATCGTAGAGCGAAGTCGTTATCAACCGTGGACGAATAATTCAGTTTTCGAGCGACGAGTCGCCATGGAATTCGACCGTTCGCTATCGCCTCGTTCGCGAATGACCAAAGATAAGCGTTAGAAACAACGTTAGTCCTCTTTTTCTTGCATAACAATGACAAGAAAGAGATGCAGTTTTCTCGAAGAAGGAGTTAGAACCGGTGGTTGTTAGCGAGCTGTAACCAGGAATGTTGGGCAGGTCGACGACACGACGCTCTCGGAGACCGGTTTTGGGGACCTTCGAAGAGAGAGTTCTGTTTTAAAAAAAGGGAACAAAATAGCCGTGGATCACTACTTTGCATCGAGACTTTGTCCGATTTTGGTTAGGTGCGTTTTCATCGGAAAAAAGGACAAATATCCGCCAATGAAAATACGCCATTTTTCCTCGTACTCTGCCGATATTACTCTGTAATATTGGTACAGTGCACTCTCCTGAAAACTACAATACTTGGTCGGGCGATGTTTTTGATCAAGAGAAAGTTCTGTACTCGTGATAAAAAATGTAGGTAGTTTACAATTTTAGGCGAACTCAGAAACATGAAGTATACCTAAGATGATTGCATTTTATTTTAGTTATAACTGGTGTAAAATACTTTGTATATATTAATAAGTACAGTACAATGAAAATATTAATAAATGCAATATAATGAAGTTGTTAATAAATGCAATATAACGAAAATATTAATAAATACAGTATAATGAAAATATTAATAAATGCAATATAACGAAAATATTAATAAATGCAATATAACGAAAATATTAATAAATATAATATAGTTAATTCTCCATAATTTCGTGCATTGTACGATACAAAAATATATGATACAATTTTTCAACAATGTTGCAAGGAGTTATATAAAAGTGTACGACAATAGGGTACTTTAATCTCTGTCAGATAAATTTGAGCGCAACGATCAGATTACAGGAATTATTAAGTGGTTATTTAATTACGTGTTTCGGTGAATATGCCAGAATGCCATCCGCTTATCAGTGATACTGAAACGGAGCAAAGTTATTTAACCTCTTATCAAACAACTACCGGTACCGTTTATCGAACAATGAATTATTGCAACGTTTTCGTCAACGCAGAATTCTGCTTCCAAATGTGAAATTACGTTTGTCACAAACGTGGAAAATAATTGTAAATATTTTGAATACGATCGACTTTGGACTGGAGCGGTCAGTAAACGAGTGTTTATTTATCTAACCGGTTATTGACTCGTTCGAGAATTCGTCCATTATTATTATTTTTTTTATGAAATAATATGCAGCAAATTATTGTTGTATGTCGAGTTATTAACATAAAATAAATTATTGCTGTATGTTAAAGTAACATATAATATATTATTATCGTTTTTTAAGTTGAATATACATAATCAAATTGTTGTGTATATTTAACCAAATCGTTATATATAAATATTCAAATGGCTGTATATAAATAATCAAACTATCGCACATAAATAATCAGATATTGCATATAAATAATTCAAGCAAATGTCACCCACAGATAATCAAAGTTTGCTCTCCGTCTTTTTTAAGGAATCTGAAAACAAATATTGACGAATTTCATAAAATCAAATGCATCAAAATGTGTGATATTGATAGCGACCGTGTTGAGGCACAGAGTACAGCAAAGAAAAAGAGAAATTTCATAAATTCTCCACGAACGTTTCCTACACGACATTTTTTCGTGGTTACGCGCCGGCATGGAGTCGCGTAAACCGATCCGCTTGCTCATCTTTTCGAAACGGTGACGCATACCTATGGCTTTTCGTTCCGTTTAACTCGTAAATTATTCATCGAAGCGAAAAAGAAAGCTTTCGACGGAAGTTAGACCGTATGGCTACGATTGATCTCGTAGGACATCGACGGGCAACTCCCCCGCGAGGTCGTGGTTCATGGGCGGGCAATTTACATTTGCGGGTATTTGTGGGTTGTCAGATTCAGAATTTGTAGATTTTCTGGTTTTTCATTTTCAAGTCCTAAAACTTGAACATTTTATATTTGAAAACTAGAAAATTGAAACTTGAAAACTGAAAGACTTGAAATTTGAAAACTGATAAACTTGGAACTTGAAAACCTGAAACTTGAAAACTTGAAACTTGAAAAATTGAAAAATTGAAAAATTGAAAAATTGAAACCTTAAAAACTTGAAACTTGAAAAATTGAAACATTGAAAAATTTTAAATTTGAAAATGAAACTTGAAAAATTGAAACATTAAAAACTTGAAACTTGAAAAATTGAAAACTGTAAAACTTGAGTTTGGAAATTTGAAAATTTGAAACTTAAAAAATTGAAAACTTGAAACTTGAAAAATTGAAACCTTGAAACTTGAAAACTTGAAAATTTCAGTCTTAAAAGTTCGAAAAGTCCAAAAATAGTAAATTTAATATAGCATCCTCTTTGCCCGCCATCAGTGTTACACACAGCGGGCAAATCGTTGCCCGTGAGCTATTGAACGGTCAGCTGATCTCATCGTTATCATTGAAACTGTAGCAAAAACTTGTGAGTAGACGATGATCGATAAAATAGCAGAAAATATGTATTCCACGCTGAATCACTCGGACAAACAAAAACAAACTCGTTCGATTTCGTTGTTCTCGTTCATCTGCTTATTCAGCATGGTCGTTTATCAATTTATAGGGTTATTGATGGTTAAAGTGCAACGCGTATGTAACAAATCGCTGGAAGCATGTAGACGTATATGTTACTCTGCGACTTCTAGAGTCTCGTGTCTTTGAGTCAAATTAAACTCTACATATTTTTAAACACGTATTGTGTATAGTTAATATCGGTTATAATAAACATATACTGATTGTATAATTCATTATAGAAAACAGATATTCATACATGAATAACTGTTGACTATATAAACATATAGTGATACGTGATCGACTATAATAAACATATGTTGATACATGGTGAACTACATATAACAAACATGTATTGAATGTATAAGTGATAGATCAGACAGTCTTTTAATCATGATTCCTTATTTCGCCGAATAAGTATTATCGAGCATCATGTGTAACATGATTGTATCGTATTTTCAACAAATCCTCAAACATCTGTTAATTAGTCACTATTATGTCTTGAATCGATATTGAAACAGAAACAAACTAGAACGCAATCCTGCTCTAGTCGAATTACACAGTTGCAACTTACAACTGGCTTCGTCTACCGTCTAGCTTTTACTTTCATCGCCAATATTTCTTGATTCTCTTTTTACTTGCTGAAGAAATTCTTGCGTGCGTGATGTATGCTCGGGTACAAGGTAGATTTACTCGGATCAATCTTCTTAGATCGAATTTGTGAATATTGAAAAGACTAATTTTGTAAGTTTATTTGGAAGTTCAGAAATTTGGGAAATTGTAGGTTTAAAAATTTGGAGGTTGAGAATTTGATAATTCCTAAATTGAAAATCATAGAATCTGAGAATTTATAAACTTGTAATCTTGAAACTTCAGAATTTGAAAACTGAAAATTTGTAAATTTGTAAGATTTATAGTTGGGAAAATTGCATAATTTAAAATGAAAACATATCTAAATAGAAAATAGAAAAGCTAAATAGAAAAATAGAATACAATAAGTTGTAATACTTGTAGAGTTGCAATACTTGTAGAGTTGCTTTGCACCTCAGAGATTGTACTGCTTCCTACCACTTAAAAGAGAAATATTAAGTAATCAGAATAATAATATGTAAATATGCAATATAAATGACCACTGCCGGTTTTTAATAATTTTCACATGACAGTATTAAGATGAATAGCATAGTGTTAAGAAATTTGAAAATTAAGACCGTAACGTTTGATCCACTAGCTGTTACCTAACCTATTGGGCTACAGTAAATCGCGAGTATATTACAACGTTGTCCTACAAATTGAAAACCGTGCTCGGAAAGCTACGTTACCTTCAACTTGTAACATTTTTTAAGTAATCGGTTTATGCGTATTTATTTTAGTTAACCCTGAACTCGTTACGTAGAAAGCGCGCGATACAAATGTTATTTGTATAGCTTAGGTTGTATCGTTGTGAAGCTTGGTCATCGAGTAACAAGTTTATCCGATGATTTACCAAAGAATGACCGCCAACTAGCAACTCGTTAAAAACTTGCTTCGCCAATATCACTCAGAAAGATGTAAAGCCTTTTTTATTCGTATGCTTACAGTGAAAAAGGGGAATTTTTAAATTTGGGAAATTTTGAAAATTAGAGATTTGGAGAGTTAGGAGTTTAGGGATTTGAGAAGTTGGAAATTTTAGATTTTGGAGATTTGAGAGTTCAAAAATTGAGAATCGGAGAATTTGGAGATTTGGAGATTTGGAAAGTGTAGAATTTAATTTATTTCCATAATAATACTTCTTTCCATAATACTTTCCATAATAAAAAATTCTATAATGTTATTATTATTGTTATTATTATTTCCATAATAATAATACTTGCCATAATAAAAAAAATAATAATTCCACAAATGAATCACAATTTGAATTAAAATACTTCTGAAATATTTTCACAAAATTTTCACTCACATAACAATCTAAGTCTTTCATTTATCAAAATTTTCAAATTTAACAATACAATTATAAAAGGTTTGTTAAAACTACAATCAGTCATTTTCTTCCTCTGAAGGACTAAAATTTATGACAAGAAATCAAATAATAATTTGTAAAATAAATTTTGTGTTCGCAGTTAAGGTATATTTTACGTTTAAAGTTTACTGTATTTTGTGATATAGATGCGTTTCAGTAACACACGATATATTTGAACAAAAGTGCTTCGAGAGATATCGTTATTGACGAATTTTTATGCGGTTTGTCGGGACTATTTGTCGATCGGTGGTTGGTATGATTGCAGACGTACTCGGGGCTCTTCTGCGTGGTGGTAAATCCATACAAGAGGCTGCCAATTTACACGGAAAAGATAATGGAGAGGTATAAGGGTATTAAGAGACACGAGGTTCCACCCCATGTTTTTGCCATTACGGACACCGCATATCGTTCCATGCTTCAAGGTAATTGATTCGTCCATTCGTTTGTTCGACCTCTGTTTTATTCTCTGGAAGCCATATCAAAATTGTACTTGTCATCTGATGCGAGAAAGATTTTTTTTCCATTGACATTCACTTCCATTTTATTCTGAATAAACACGTACGATATCTAGAAAAATATTTGTAAAGTAATAAACGCATGATATTATAACAAAGTAAAAAACATCATGTCATAATAAAGTAATACACATGATTTTTTCCATTGACATTATACATTTAAAATTTATTCTGAATAAATACATACGATATCTAGAAAAATATTTATGAAGTAGTAAACGTATGATGTTATAATAAAGTAATGAACATATGTTATAACACAGTAGTAAACATATGATGTTCAACCTTAAAATTCAGCAGCACTATAATAAAAATTCATACCTGTCATTGTAACTGATATGTACCGTAAACTCCATATGTACTTGTCTATAATATAACAAATATAATGTACGTACTAAAAATGTCAATCTTCCTCGATTTTAGATCACACTGCAATTTTTATAGCTTCCACTGCAGAAGTCTGTAAAGTAATTCAATCTTCTGCGCCATCTTTGAATTTCGAATTGTAAACAAAAGATCATTTAATAAAAATGTACTTGTAAAAGCATTTTTCGTGACTTTCAGAGAACAAATAAGTTATACCGAGTTCAAAGCGACATAACCTCGCAAGCGGAAGGAGGAGATTAACCTAATGTTTTTGTTTGTGATTCTGTTCGATAGATCGAGAAGACCAGTCGATTCTGTGCACCGGTGAATCTGGCGCAGGCAAAACGGAAAACACTAAAAAAGTAATCCAATATTTGGCGTACGTAGCCGCTTCAAAGCCAAAATCTAATGCGGTAAGTGAACGACTAAACGTTTTCGTTTTTCGTAGAGATCGGTAGATTTCTTATTTAGTCCGTAATACTATCGAAAGAGACTAGCGCAACGAAAGAATGAGAAGTCGTGTTCGCGGAAGTAACTTGAAGTCTTAGTTCTTTTTTTCTGTTGTATATATTTTCTTCGATAGTTTAGTTTAGGGTATCGCTGGTTGAAACGTAATCTAGGTATTTGTTCTATTGTACATATTTCCTTGGATAGTTTAGGGTATCGTAGCACGCGTTATCACATTTTGTATTTTTAGCTTGACAAAGCTATTTCCGTACGCGTTTTCTTTTACACGACGCACCGTGTCAGTTCGTCTTCCTGTTCACTTGCGACTATGCACACAGAGCAACAAACGCCGATGATTTAAATGTATCAAATGATCAAATATAAAAAAGAGAAGGTTATGAACGTTTCCTTATCTCTCGTTTAGAATTGTTATACGTTATTTACCGTCCGTATCGTTCTTGAAAAATGCGAAAATATCAAAGCAGACGTGTCTTTGCATCCCTGTCGGAAAAACCAGTGATGGGCAAATTTGCTCGCCAGGGCACATGAGTGTGCAAGTTTGTGCATCTTGGGATACTTATTGGTAGACAATTTTTTAAATTTGAAAGTATGAGAGAATTTAGATATTTTTATGGAACGTTGAAAATTTAGTATCTTGATACTCTAATATTATTAAAATTATAATTTAATTTAAATTAGAATTATCAATTTAATTTACTTTAAAATTATCAATTCAATTTACTGTAGAATTAGCAATTTAATTTAATTTAGAAATTATCAGAAAGAAAAAATTCCTTCTAAAAATTTGTGTTTTCAAAAATGAGGAAGAGCATACAATATTTTTCTCTCAAATCACAACTGGATACTATTATTGCCCGGCGGGCATTTATCTGCCATCACTGGGAAAGAGAATCAATTTTCTAGAGCATTTTCTAGCATCCTCCTTCGATGCATGAAAATTTCTGTAAATACTTATTTTTCTTCTCTTTTTCCGTGCATGATGCTTCGTAAATTTCGACCGGTTACAAACCGTAAAAATGAACTTCGTTACGAAGAAACGAGAAATCGAACTTTGAGACGTGAAATTTGACGAACATCACGATCTGACAGTAAAACATATTTATGCACGGAAATCTACACGCTATCGTTTTTTTTTTCTAAGGAACGGTGGCGAAACATGGGAAGTCCGACCACAATTTCCGTGTTTAGATAAATTTCAGTATAGGTTAAAATTACGGAGCTACGCCATCTTTGTTCCGATCGCGTTTACTAAATAATTTTATTCCTTCAATACTTCTAATTTCAGTCAAGTAATTTAATTGTAGAACTTAATGAAATCGGCTAATTGAGATAATTTGAAAGCGTTTAAATTAACAAAAAAACTGCTAACTAATTAATTAGATTCATTTATTTCAGCTTCTCTTTTTCGTATAGTGCAGAGCCCGGTAGATTTCCCTAGGGAAATTGACGCAATTGTACCCCACTACTTTGGTACAAATGTTTATTCAAAAATATTTGATGCAGTATTTATTTTATTATAAATATTAATATTTTCTAGTCAATATTATCAATATTGATATTTTATGGACGGAGTTAGTAATAATGGAACTGGGAAAAAATTTTAAAAATAAAAACTGAAAATCTGTAAAAAATTAAATTTATTTATGTGCTAATAGAATTCAAATTTTAACTTTAATAAAGTATTTGGATTACTTGTATACTGATACAATTTTTAATTCAAACTTATTCACTTAATTATTCAAGTACTCTATCAAGTACTTGAAATGAAATTAAAAAAGGGAGATTTGAGAGGAAATTAAGGTAATAACAAAATACACTAGTTTAAAAAAATTTTAATTAAATTTTTGGAGAGCGAAAAAGAAATTTGTTTGAGCCTAATAAGCATAGTGACGAGTATAAAGAGTGGTGGGGTAATGAGTCAACATTTTCCCCAGGAGTCTACCAAGCTGCTATACAAAGTATCGTGATTAAAAAAAGATACACCGTTACACGCTAGACAAATTAATACGTTAATTAGAAGACAACCATGACGAATGCTCGATTAAAATGGTACGTGTTGTTATTGAAAAAGAAAGAGAAAAAAGATGTATGCATAAATGAAATGATCATTACGCAAGAGCGTAGTGAATCGTTGATGAAATCGACCGTCGAATACCGAAAGACTGTTCTCGGATCGGGATAGATGACGATAGGCCATCGTAGATCACACTGGTATTCGAAGGATCTTTCCTTTTTCAGTGAAACGATCCACTTATCAGCCTAACTCGGCTTTGAGTCATTCTCGTTCGACCGTTCTGACTCATCGTGTGCTTCGAAACTCGTGTTCTTATATAGAAAAAAAAAATACTCGTCCCCTTTGCCTGCGACTTAGAATTCGTTATTAACGGCCAACTCGTTAACGATCGACGAAAATTTCTTCGACGATTTCGATGCACGAAACGAACTCTTTTGCTGTTTATGAGTCGTCGTTAACGCGCAGCACTCTGTGCGCGTTTGAGATTTTGTTAATCGATGCGAAAAGAATGTTATCGAACGGGGTTTCGAAATTTCTAATTACCTCGTTAAGGATTATACGGTTATGTTATAATCGATAATTAAATGCCTTTTAATTGGACTTAAAATTTAATTTTTAATTGAATGATTTTCGGATTGATAATTCAATTTTTATCTTCGAGTTTATATAAATCTGTCAAATTTTTGATTGTTCAAACTTTGCAAATGCATTAACAAGTCGTTTTAATTGTGGGATTTTTTAATTAGCGAACTGTAATTTTTTTGTAATGATAATAGAATTTAATTTCTAATTGAGCATTATATTTGGTAATATCCTAAATTAGGAACTAAAATTTAATTTTTAAGTTTAAGTGGTAGATTAACGTCATTTTTAATTAGAAATTAAATCGCTTTGAAGAAATTAGGATCAAGAATTTAAATTCTTTTTTATTTGTTCGAATTATATTTTTGCTTAATGTGGTTGAATTAATAATTAAGATTTTTATTATCGATTGCAAGTTTTGATTAATCATTGTATAATATTGCAAATATATAACAATATACAATAATAATTATTGAAAATATTTGTTGTCTTCTCTAATAAGTTTTCTGTTTCAGATTGTTATAATGTTGCAGGTAAATTTGCAATATTATACAATTTCTTTTTGCGAATAAATTTGTAATACACAATATATTTTTTTATTATTATCAAGATACAAAATATTTTTTTTCAAACTTGATAAGATTTACTGCCACTTCAATTAAAAAACTATAAATTAAAATCACATTAATCTTTAGCTTGACAAGTTCAATTAAAAAATCCAACTTGAATTTTCAATTTAAAGTCATTCAATGTACAGCTACAGTTCGATTTAATCAAACACTGAACAATAATTAAAACCTTAGTTATAAATTTCCTCTAATTACAAGTAAAGCTTTAACTATTGTTTAGTGTTTAAATCGAGAACAGTTTGAAACCCTGTTATCGAGCAATTTCGAGGGGCACGTCGACGAAAATTTGTCGAAAAAATAATAATCGAATTGGACCCTTGCACCCGAGGCTCGTGAATTTAATTTTGCAAATTCTTTCATTCCCGGTGCTGACTTTCGGCGGCCACGACACACCTAGACACCGAGTCCGGCATTAATCATAGTAAGTCAACAACAAAATGATCAACATTCCGCTCACGCGATCATGTACGCTGCTATCTGCCTTCCTTACGTTTCTCTTCTCTCATTCTCTCTTTCTTTTATTCCTCTTTTTGTTGGTTCTCATTCCCCGCCCCCCTTGTTTTCAAAAGCTTGTTCCACTAACTGTTTGTAACTTGTGGTTTCTGGACGTTTCTTTTTTTTCTATTTTTAATAACCCAGTCGGCTTGATCATTGCGCGCACGTAAAGGCGTACGTCATTGCATTTCATATCCTGGCCTTTCGTTGTTGACTTTCGCGATCAGTGTAGCCAAATTTTTAAAACCCGCGGCGCTAACGAGCGCTAATGCGCGGACAAACAAATTGCGAGGCGCCAAATTTAAATCGAGTGACGCCATGTTCAAATCCAATGACGCTAAATACAAATAAAACGTCTTAAATCATAATTATCGTTCTTCACGTTAGATGATAATAAATGTACAGGCATAAAAATGATTTAGTAATGTTCCTTTGAAAATATTTACATTTATTTTTGAGTAATGATCGCATTTAGAAAAGTAGCATTTAATAGCGCTTGAAAATTTCAATCGCGTGCGATGCGCGTGGAGTATGCGCAGTAACTCGGAAGAGTTTTGCTCGTAAGACTGATTCACATGCAGCACTTGTTGCAAAACCGTCAAAAACAGTTCTGAAAGTAAATAAGTTATCAACTGTCATTTGACATAAGAGGAATGAAGATGGAATAAAAAAGTACTTAATAAAATTAGAACAAGGAAGAAATGATAAAATTGATCTTTTTAGAAATGCGACGGAGCGTCCAATTTGGTTACACTGTTTACGATGTCAACATTAAAATGGCGTTTAGTACATTCTCGATGGAAAATTAATCATCCCCTTACCTTATTATTTTTCGTACTAACGAAACTTAACCGAAAGACGATAATAGTAGTCGGAGAAGAATAGAGTTAACGTTATCATGGCTTATCGGACGAATAAAGGGAAAAAGTGTTCTAAAATTCTAACAAATCTCCTATTTTTTTCTCGCTGCTCGCTGGATTCAGGGTTCCGGAAATGTTTCGGATAAATTTGCGGTAATTAACGTGAGAGTCGACTAATTTAATTATGTATTCGTTAACGTGTTGTGTGTCGTGTTTGTATGCGTATGTTCGTGGCGTTGTATGCTTTTTAGGTATTTGTTAACGTTTCCTATCCTTTTTTGTTTCTTCTTGTATAATATTTTACTAATAATAATTATAACCGCAGTACGTTTTTTATAGAAATAACACAGTGGGTTAAAATCGTAAAGCTCGACGTAAGAAATATTTTTAGACATAGAATATTGTAAATATGTTTAAGATAAAATAAAATTAGAAATACTGTAATACGTTCTCTTTTAATATAACAATCTGTGTAATTGTAAAAATATTTGAAGAGTAATCAAGTGCTAAGTAAACGGTTTCGTATTTCCCAATATTGCAGTTGTGCCAACAAGTACCATTCTTACCGACCGATGGTAACTTTGTCTTTACAAAAGTATTCGATCTATTTATTACGAATATAATTATTGTATTACTGATAGACAAAATAGGAATAGATTATATTATTTGTTTAGTATTTACAATATTCTGTAAAAAAAAAAATTTTTTTTCGTACCATGTTATACAATTTTAAACAATGCTCACTGTAATTTATTTCTGCCCAATTATTCGTTTCGAAAGAACCATAATTATCGATATCAATTTAAGGATTTCGAATGACTTTTATCGATACGTTCTCTGTTTCGAGAGCGTCGTTTAATTATGGTTCGTCGGTTCGAATGTTACGCAACGTTTAACTAAATAAAGTAAAAGCGGACACGATTCCGCGTTTAATCGCTTTAATTACAGGCTAAGGTGCTATCGTAATCGTATTTTCATAGAGGCAATTACTTCTTTTAATTATGATCCTTGCTATGCTTCGTATAAATTGTTTCTTGTTCTTATCGTGAAATTATTATGGAAAGTAATCTCAAATCACTGTCGTATTGGAGAATTACGTTAAATACGTAATTATTTTGCTATACAATTAATTATTTTGCCATGATTCGCAAGACTTTTTAATGTTCAACTTCGTGAATTGTATTGGCGTAACTAGGTGGGGTTTGTGGTGGGTGTGGGTTTCATAAGATTTTTGATATTTTAAAATTTGGGAATTTGGTCCTTTGCAAATTTAGATATTTGGAATTTTGTGTATTTTGAAATTTTGGACTTGAGAATTTAGAAATTTAGAATTTTGGAATTTTAGAAATTCGGGAACTTGAGAATTTAGGGATTTAACAATTTAACAATATTCGAAATTTAAGTCTTTGTGAATGTGGAAATTTGAGAATCTACGATTTTAAAATTTCAAAATTTGTATGTTTTTAACATCCACTAGTTTCCACAAGTAATACGACCTTATATCACAGTTATCCCTAGGAAAGAGAGAAGTACTCGATAATTCCCTAGATCCCCTACCTCTCCATTTGTTCTGTCTACCTAGTCCTCCAAATCCTAGTTACGCCAATACCTCGAATGTCAATGTCAATAAAACATAAATATTTAAACTATATCCGATAATTCAATATTTCATCAAAACTTCAAGATAATTTATCCGACGATCGTGTCACACGATTAATAAAAATTCTTCATTCTGAACGGTTTTATCATTTTTTCACGATAGGGTGAATTGGAACAACAACTTTTGCAAGCGAACCCAATCCTGGAAGCCTTCGGAAACGCCAAGACGGTGAAAAACGACAACTCCTCGCGATTCGTAAGTTGAAATCAATATCCGACGAAATATCGGATTAAATGTTAAACGAGGAAGTTTGAAATCAGAAACTTTTCTTCGAATAATAATGGAGGGTTCGTTGAACAGGGTAAATTCATTCGGATAAACTTCGATGCTTCCGGTTATATCGCCGGCGCGAATATAGAAACTTATCTTTTGGAGAAATCGAGAGCGATTCGACAAGCGAAGGACGAAAGGACTTTCCACATATTTTATCAACTTCTTGCCGGTGCTTCTCCTGAACAAAAGAGTAAGCAAACGTTCTGTCTGACTTTTTCACGAAGAGCGATTTTCGGTTTGATCCACCCATTAACTGCCAAGTTATCACAAGAAGTCTTTCAGAGGATTTGTTTCATAAATAGCCCATAAGGCTAAATAAATTGGCCTAGAAATAAATAATTATTAAACGCACTAAACGATGACCATGGCTGTGAATGGGTTAAATAAACAAAGAAAATTGACAAAAGTGGTTTACCAATTTTTAGAAGAATTTATTCTGGAGGATCCAAAGCACTACCCGTTCCTGTCGAATGGCGCGCTGCCGGTTCCAGGGGTGGACGATTCGGCCGAGTTCTTCTCGACCGTCAAATCCATGCACATCATGGGTATGACGAACGAGGACTTTTCGTCGATCTTCCGCATCGTGTCCGCGGTGATGCTGTTCGGTTCGATGCAGTTCCGTCAGGAAAGGAACTCGGACCAAGCCACGTTACCGGACAACACCGTGGCCCAGAAGATTTCTCATCTATTGGGTCTGAGCGTGACTGAAATGACGAAAGCGTTCCTGAAGCCGAGGATCAAAGTGGGCAGAGACTTTGTGACGAAAGCACAGACGAAGGAACAAGTGGAGTTCGCGGTCGAAGCTATTTCGAAAGCTTGTTACGAGAGGATGTTCCGGTGGCTGGTGAACAGGATCAACCGATCGTTGGACCGCACGAAGAGACAGGGAGCTAGCTTCATCGGCATCCTCGACATGGCTGGTTTTGAGATATTCGAACTGAACAGTTTCGAGCAGCTTTGTATTAATTACACGAACGAGAAGCTGCAGCAGTTGTTCAATCACACCATGTTCATCTTGGAACAGGAGGAATATCAGAGAGAAGGAATCGAATGGAAGTTCATCGACTTCGGGCTGGATCTGCAACCGACCATCGATTTGATAGATAAACCTATGGGTATCATGGCGTTATTGGACGAAGAGTGTTGGTTCCCCAAGGCCACGGATAAGACATTCGTTGAGAAACTGGTAGGTGCCCACAGCGTGCATCCTAAGTTCATGAAAACCGACTTCAGAGGCGTCGCGGATTTCGCCATCATACATTACGCCGGAAAAGTTGATTATTCCGCCGCTAAATGGTTGATGAAGAACATGGATCCTTTGAACGAGAACGTGGTTAGTCTGCTGCAGAGTTCGCAGGATCCGTTCGTTTGTCACATTTGGAAGGATGCCGAGATCGTTGGTATGGCTCAGCAAGCGTTAACGGACACGCAGTTCGGCGCTAGAACGAGGAAGGGAATGTTTAGGACCGTCTCTCAGTTGTACAAGGAACAATTGGCGAAATTAATGGTCACACTAAGGAACACTAATCCGAATTTCGTGAGATGTATTATACCGAATCACGAGAAGAGGGCCGGGAAGATCGACGCTCCTTTGGTGCTAGATCAGTTGAGGTGTAACGGTGTTTTGGAAGGAATTAGAATTTGTCGACAGGGATTCCCCAACAGAATACCGTTCCAGGAATTCAGACAAAGATACGAGCTTCTGACACCGAACGCCATTCCAAAAGGATTCATGGATGGGAAGAAGGCCTGTGAAAAAATGGTACGTTGGGTAATCGTATAAAATGATTTTTGATCAAGGTGTTGATAGATTTTATAAACATGTTAATGTGTATGTTTCAGATTCAAGCCCTCGAACTCGATCCTAATCTGTATCGCGTCGGTCAGTCGAAGATTTTCTTCCGTGCCGGAGTTCTGGCTCACCTTGAAGAGGAACGCGATTACAAGATCACCGATATAATCGTGAATTTCCAAGCGTTTTGCCGTGGTTTCCTCGCTCGCAAGAATTATCAGAAACGTTTGCAGCAATTGAATGCCATCAGGATCATCCAGAGGAACTGCGCTGCTTATCTGAAACTTCGAAACTGGCAGTGGTGGCGTTTGTACACCAAAGTGAAACCTCTTCTGGAAGTGACCAAGCAGGAAGAAAAATTAACTCAAAAGGAGGATGAACTGAAACAAGTACGGGACAAGCTGGAATCGCAGTTGCACTCTGCTCAGGAGTATGAAAGAAAGTATCAACAAGCCATCGAGGAGAAAACCATGCTGGCGGAGCAGTTGCAAGCTGAAGTTGAATTGTGCGCGGAAGCGGAAGAGATGCGAGCAAGGTTAGCCGCGAGGAAGCAAGAACTGGAGGAGATTCTTCACGATTTGGAAGCAAGAATCGAAGAAGAGGAGGAAAGGAGCGCCGCGTTGACTCAAGAGAAGAAGAAACTGCAATTGAACATAAGCGACCTTGAGGAGCAATTGGAGGAGGAAGAAGCCGCTAGACAAAAATTACAATTGGAAAAAGTGCAATGCGACGCGAAAATAAAGAAACTCGAGGAGGATCTCGCCCTGTCGGATGACACCAATCAGAAGTTGTTGAAGGAGAAGAAGATTCTTGAAGAAAGGGCGAACGACTTGTCGCAAACGCTTGCGGAGGAAGAAGAAAAAGCGAAACATTTGTCGAAATTGAAAGCTAAACACGAGGCAACGATCGCGGATCTTGAAGAAAGATTGTTGAAGGATCATCAACAGAGACAAGAGGTGGATAGATCGAAGAGAAAGATAGAAACCGAAGTATCAGATTTGAAAGAACAACTCGCGGAAAGGAAGACCCAGGTAAAATATCTTTTATTCTTAAATTGTTATAAAATGTAAGGTTTCATTTAGAGATCGGCGATAAAGTAAAATTGATTTTAATCATTTTTTTATGACAAATGTTTTAGGTGGAAGAACTTCAGTTGCAACTAGGTAAACGTGAGGAAGAATTGAATCAAGTGATGGCAAAGATGGACGAAGAAGGAGCCGCAAAAGCTCAAGCTCAGAAAGCTCTTCGGGAACTAGAATCTCAATTAGCCGAGCTGCAAGAAGATTTGGAAGCCGAGAAAGCCGCGAGAGGAAAAGCGGAGAAATTAAAACGTGACCTAAACGAGGAATTGGAGGCATTGAAGAACGAGTTGTTAGATTCTCTCGATACGACCGCTGCCCAACAAGAATTGAGGAGCAAACGGGAACAGGAATTGGCGACATTGAAGAAGAACTTGGAAGAAGAAACGTCGATGCACGAAGCAACGTTAGCTGACATGCGTCACAAACACACGCAAGAATTAACCGCGTTGAACGAACAAATGGACGCTTTGAAAAAGACGAAAGCCGTTTTGGAAAAGGCGAAAGCAACGTTGGAGGCTGAAAATGCTGATCTGGCGACGGAACTTAGATCCGTTAGCGCCAGTAGACAGGAATCGGATAGAAGAAGAAAACAAGCCGAACAACAGCTTGCTGAAGTGAATGCAAAACTCGCAGAAGTTGAGAGAAACAGGCAAGAGTTGGTAGAAAGAGTGACGAAATTGCAACAAGAAGCTGAAAGCGTCATGCAACAGTTGGAGACTGCGGAATTGAAAGCTTCTGCGGCTATTAAAGCTTCGGCAACTTGCGAATCTCAGTTTACGGAACTTCAACAACAACTCGAAGAAGAGACCAGACAGAAGTTGGCTTTGAGTTCGAAATTGAGAGCGCTGGAAAGCGAAAAAGAAAGTCTTCACGACCAATTGGAAGAGGAAGAAGAAGCAAAGAAAGCTTTAGATAAACAGGTAATATTGCTAATACTGTTAAGCTATTAGCTTATAAAGAAAATTCTACACAGAATTTATTTTTTTATGAAAAATATTTGTTACTATGCAATAAGCTCTATTTACAATATGGTCATCATTGTTATAGATGTGTTGGAAGCTAAAGTTATTGTTTGATAAAGTTAAATGAACTTTCTTTATGAAATTACCTTTTTAACGTTAATGATTATTGAAATTGCAATTAAACGGTGATTTGAAATATAGGTTCTCGGCTTAAATGTACAATTGGCTGAAGCTAAGAAGAGAGCTGAGGAAGAAGCAGAAGCTGCAGCGGCGTTAGAAGAAGCTAGGAAAAGATGCACGAAAGACATTGAGGCGCTTCAAAGGCAAGTTGAAGAATTACAAGCTGTCAATGATAAATTAGATAAATCGAAGAAGAAGGTTCAAGCGGAATTGGAAGATAGCATTATCGAGCTCGAAGCGCAAAGAGCAAAGGTGCTGGAGTTGGAGAAGAAACAAAAGAATTTCGACAAGGTAATTATCTGTTAATGAAATTTTAGATAACTAAATTTTCGCTTAAATTTAATCTTCAATGTTGATCTTAATCTTATTAAGATCATTGATTATCCGCTTGTATCGATAACGATAGAATAGTTCTTATTTTTAACTTCCGTATTAATTTTTATTAATAGAATTATCATTTCTTTCTTTTTCTTTTAACAATTAACGATAGTTTGAGGAACTTTCTGTAAGTTTTTTATATTGTGATTACTAGTTTAGTGATTCTTGAAGCTTTCGCGGTAGATAAGTTCAAATTTAGCGAGAAACTTCATTCATTGCATCGATGTTTTATCACGTGTTAGTAGATGTTGTATCGACTAATTGTTAAATTTATTATATTTATAGCTATTTGTGGCAGCTTTTATTTACATGTACGCTACATTTATACATGACAGCAATCGTATTAACCCATTAATTGTCAGAGCTAGAAAGTAAGTTGATTTAAGGGTATAGTAAAAAAGCACAAAAATTAATGGTCACAAAAAACATAGTAAAGATATTGCCTATACACAACTATTAATGGGTTAAACGATATAGTAAAAATGATACGATAAAAAAAGAAACGATTGTTTTTAATGTTTGATACTAGGTGCTGGCCGAAGAAAAAGCCGTCTCGGAGCAATACGCGGAGCAGCGGGATGCCGCGGAACGCGAAGCTCGCGAAAAGGAAACCCGGGTGTTGTCATTGACTCGTGAACTCGACGAAATGAACGAAAAGGTCGAGGAACTCGAACGGGTCCGTCGTGGTCTTCAATCGGAACTGGACGAACTCGTGAACAATCAAGGGACAGCTGACAAAAACGTGCACGAGCTGGAGAAGGCGAAACGCGCTCTCGAGTCTCAATTGTCTGAGCAACGTTCTCAAGTGGAGGAACTCGAGGATGAGTTACAGTTTACGGAAGACGCGAAATTGCGGCTAGAAGTAAACATGCAAGCTCTGAGAACTCAATTCGAACGAGATTTGCAAGCTAAGGAGGAACAGGCGGAAGAGAAACGAAGAGGATTAGTGAAACAGTTACGTGATCTTGAAGCAGAATTAGAAGATGAAAGGAAGCAGCGGGCCGCTGCTATCGCGCAACGTAAGAAGATGGAGGCCGATTACAAGGACATCGAACAGCAACTGGAGATGCACAATAAAGTGAAGGAAGACGCGTTGAAGCAACTGAAGAAACTTCAGGCGCAAATAAAGGACTGCAGCCGAGAAACCGAAGAAGCCAGATCGGCAAGGGACGAACTTGCCGCGATCGCTAAAGAAACGGAAAGAAAAGTGAAGAGTTTGGAGGCAGATCTGATGCAGTTGACCGAGGATTATGCTAGCAGTGAACGAGCGAGAAGGGCTGCAGAAAACGAAAGGGACGAATTACAAGAGGAATTGAATAACAATGCTAACAAAGGCACGCTGATGCTAGACGAGAAACGTAGATTGGAAGCTAGAATTGCGACGTTGGAGGAGGAACTTGAAGAGGAACAATCGAACGCTGAACTGTTAATGGATAGAGCACGAAAGGCTCAAATCTCTATCGAGCAACTAACGAACGATTTGACCACAGAAAGATCGACCACGCAGAAATTGGAATCGCACAAACTGTTACTGGAGAGACAAAATAAGGAATTGAAAGCGAAACTCACGGAATTGGAGACTGCTCAGAGAGCAAAGACCAAAGCTACGATCCAACAATTGGAGTCGAAGATTAATAATCTCGATGAACAGTTGGAGACCGAAGCCAAGGAAAGATTCGCGCAGCAGAAGATTAATAGAAAATTGGAGAAGAAATTGAAGGAATTGAGCATACAGTTAGAAGACGAGAGGAGGAACTCGGACCAATTTAAGGAACAAGCGGAGAAAGTAAACGCCCGAATGAAAGCTTTGAAGAGACAACTGGACGAAGCAGAGGAAGAAATTAGTAGGCATAAAGCGATGAAGAGGAAAGCGCAGAGAGAAATGGATGATATGCTGGAATCTCAAGAAGAGCTAACGAGGGAGGTAGCAAACCTTAAAAATAAATTAAGGTGAGTTTTAGTATCCATTTTATTCTTATTCGATTTTTATAACGACCAAGTTAGTTTACTTTCCTTGTATTTGATAAAAGTAAAATAGACACGAAGTTAGTATAATTAGTCGAATAAAGTTTGTACACGATCAAGTTATCGAAAATATTCTACCGAAATATCTAGGCATCGAGGAAAAAAGAATAATTCGTACCCGACGTGAAAAAACGGAAGAAATACTTTGGATGTCAAGAATTCCCTCAGTTTTGGTTAGTTTACGAATTAAAACTATTTTTAATCATCTACATCATTAAGATATAAATGTATGCATAAACATTAGAGCAGTGCGAATCATCCCAAGTCTCAAAAACATGAACTTTAGTTTAGTAGTGGTAGATCGTGGTATTTTGTTGGTATCATTTCTGTGATCAGATGACTGTGTTACGGATGGAACATTTTGTCGTTTGAGCATAGATGTAATGCGATGTCCCCGTGATTTTGTAATTGAAGGAGTGGAAATTTTGTTTTTAGACGAGGAGGTGGACCTCCAATAAACCTTAGTTCAACGCGTTTGAAACGCGGCTCGGTTCAAACCGGTGGTTCCGGCGACGATTCGACGACGCAGGACGAAAGCATCGATGGTGAGGAAACAGTCAACTGAACGAGAAAACACACACCACTTAATGAACCCTCACAACGCAGGAAACTCATAAAAATCCCAGGTCCAGGAGGTGCGTGCAAGATCCGCTTCGACGAAAACCGAGTCCCAAACGCGGCACTCGTTTCCCCCAGTTCTGGAGTCGATTCCTATGCACCCAACGATGCCATTAGATGATGAGGGGACGGCTTTCTTCTGTACATAAGAGACCCGGCAGGGCCGTACCGAGTAGTATTTTATTTCCGTTCCGTTTGGAACGTCGCAGAAAATGGCGAACTCTTTATAGGAAAACACCACGCGACCATTTGTTTTCCGCCCGTTACCGATAAATGTCAACGATTTCGTATCGTTGATCATATTCTAGCGAGCTATGATGCCACGATTAAATTCGTATTAAATTTCTTTCTAATAAAATCAGCGCATGTATCGCGTTAATGCCAGTGACGTATTAACCGGCGCTGAAATGCCATACTTTCTATAAGCTTTACGTTAGAAATTCTCACGACTATGTCTAATTTTTCTCGAAAGTTTTCGTCATTTTTTGCGAAAAATGCTACTATTCGTCGGGTAAGATTGAGACTAGAAATATATTATTGGGGCTGCATAATCGATAACGAATTAACATCGCATTTAGGCAGCATTAATATCTATTATAATTATATTATAGTTATTATTATTATTATTATTATTAATTATTATTATTATCACAGTTTTTATTTTTATCGCGAAGAGCATCGTAATATGTTATTTGTAATTACTTTTAATAATCGAGTCAGTGATGGACGATTTAGGCATCGTTCCGAGAGGTCAAAAACAAAGAAAAACCATCAGCAGTATTCGAAAGAATTGTTTTTTTAAAAAGAATATTTTGAAGTAATTAGTCTTGCGTATCGTAAACTGGTTCTGAAGTACTATAATAATCTGCAACGTTCAAAATAATGAAAAGATTAAAAAGCTTTACTGACGAATACCATTTTATACGTGAGTATCTGAAAGGGTAGGTACTTCTAATTTGAATACCGTATTTCGATAAAAAAGTATTATTTTTAAGAACAATTTCCCTTGCAAAGGAGTTTGGTAGTGTTTTCCTTATTGATTTCCCTTCGAGTAGTAACTCCTATTTTTTGTTTTCAACTAAAGCACTTTCGCCTATCGGAACGAGCCCGAAATCGACGATCGAGATTTATAAATTGGTACTTAGGGGCCGATCGTAGATCGAAAACGTTTTCGTTTTGTACTATTCGATTTGGAATGCATCGAATAATCGATGATAACCGCAGTCAATATTTTTCAATGTGCATGAGCCTACGAGTATACTAAACCGTATAATCAATTTTTATAAAACAATTGCATCGTTAACGTTTTTTACATTTTTCAGAAAACAGTTATGATTCCATCGATTGGATTTCACTCGGGATAACGGTACATCGACGAGTTTTTCTCGATGCGTTTGAAATTGAATGTTCAAAAACTGCCGAATGAATATGAGAAGAAATGAAAGAAACATTAATGTTTTTATACGTGCATTTTTTTACGATACGTGCATTTTTCGTGCATTCAAGGAAAACGCATTTTTAACCTCTTTTTGCCAAGATTTAGGAGAAACGAGCGAAGAAAGCAAGTTTATACGAGGAAAAAGAATTATTTTTCTTCCAAGGAAGCGAATAAATAAAGGATATCGTATGTTAATAACTATTGAAATTAAATCAAAACGTACAAAACGTACAAAATAAGTGGTAAATCCATTTTCGTGGTTGTTAACTTAGGATTTTAATAGTCGTGTGATCAAATAGGTATCCTAGAAGTTTATTCCACTTATGGAACGAGAGACAAAAAGAGGTTAACGGGCGGTTATCGTATTACGCGTACGTAAGTACGTACAAATATACAGAGTACTCTCTAAATTATACTATATCTAGCAAATATAATTCCGTACCAAAATTTTCCATGAATTTTCAAACGTATTTGCTCAGTTTTTTAATCAAATAAACTATAGATCTAGGTATTTGTTAAGATAAAAATGCCTAGTTATATGAATGCAACCAACTGCAACATGAAGAAAAGACTAGGAATAATTTGAAATCACTAATCATGTGAAAACAGACTTGTTATATATTTGATACGGAAATATTATTTCCTAGATACCGTGTCTTTTATAGCGTAGTCTGTATATATTATCAGGGTTATCATATTTTTTTGATACGACTAAGTAATTGTACATGGACAAAACCGGCCTGTTCTTTTTTTATATTAAAAGCTTTCTAGTGACTTTTTAGGCGGGCTTTTCAAATTTGCAATTGAACTGCCACTTAACGCGTCGTGGACGATTTTCTCCGCGTAACGATTATAATTAAATTTGAAAAACTTTTGAATAAATTTAATAAACTTTATATACATTTTCGACGGATTTACTTAATAAGAAATAAATTATAATTTCATAAATAAAAATGAAATATTGTATTGAATCATGTCCATCGAGAGGTAAATATTTTTTCTTACATCAGCCGTAAAGAGCTGTAAAACTCGCAAACGTAGGAAATACTGACTTTCGATTTTAGTACGTTTTATTTAAGCAAATAATTTTTGAAGCAATCGCCACTTTTTAGGAATATAAATTCCAACGGGATTGGAACCAGTAGGTGTAAAAAGAATAAATGAACTGGAAGGATAAACAGAGGAGTTCAGCAAGTAGATGAATAAGTTTTGACCAACAAAACAATAAATTGTTTTGATACTTTTTATATAAATATATATATTAAAAAAAATATATATATATATATACATACGTCAATCGAGCATTTACGACACTTGAATATGTTAAAAGAATGGCATAATAAAAACTGGAAATTAAGGGTAGAAAAATTATTATTTGGTCAGTGATTTTCAATCGACTTTTTGGCTATTTGTACGTCTAGTTGATTTTGATACCTTTATTATTAATAGTATTATTTAAAAAATGTTAACAGATCATTTAGTAGGATAAAACGTTTATTAGTAATGAAATGTGGTTACTTGTTATTTTGATAATATCATGTATATTATTTTGATAATATCATGTAAATCCACTGGTATAAATATTATAACAAACTATTGAAGATGAAGTAATAAAGAATACAATTTAAAAATCGATAATGTTCGGTTGTTGTATACGTTCGAATATTTATTTAAGCATGTATGTCAAAAAATGTTTATTTAATTTTTGACGAAAGTAAAGTTGAAAAACACAAGAAAGATTGAATAACACTGAACCAATGATATTAATAAATTAATCCCCACTGTTTACAATTAGTCTTCTTCCAACTCCTTTAGTTGCCGTGCCAATGATATGCTCGCAAGATCCAGAGGAGTTTTTTCTTCTTTGTTCTTCATTAATAAATTAGCGCCATTTCTTACCAAAAGCTTAGCTTCGTCGACGCGATTTTCTTCGCATGCTAAATGTAATGGGGTATTGCCATCGGTATCTTTGCTATCTGAAAAAGTATCAATTTATTGGCCTTGTTATATTTTCAAATTAAACAAATAAATTCAGTGATGCCAACCTATCGTTAAATTTTTTCCGCTTTCCACGAGAAGTTTCACAATGGCAATGTTCCCTTTTGATGCTGCCCTATGCAACGGTGTAGCACCGCGTTTATCCGTGATATTAACATCTGCATCTTTTTCTAATAATGCAACGCAAATAGACTTCCAGTTCTTTGATGCTGCGTATTGCAAAGCGGAATGACCATCCTGTGTTTTAGCATTAACCTCTGCTCCTTCTGTTAATAATGTCTTGACTACTTTTTCACGACCCGCCGAAGCTGCTAAAATTAACGGTGTCATATCCATCTAAATATCAGAATAAAAATATTTTATCGGTTTAACGCTACATTATTTTATAATAAAAGTAACGAAGACAAATATTTCCTAATTTATGATTTTACACAGTATTTTCAAATAACGCTGCATAAAAATGACTATTGGTAACACTGTAGCGGAAGTTTTGGAATTTAGAAATACGGGTTCACAAATTTTATCATTTAGAAATTGTAAATTTTCAATTTCTGGTTGTACCAAATGGCAGCCAATCAAAGGCATTACTTTATCCCCTCGAAGATGTGTATATTTCTAGATCCATGGAACTAGTCACTATGAAATTATCCTAGTCCCAATTACTTGGTTTCATTTTTATTTAGAAAATTAATTAACTTACGTCATCAGTTGGGTCTACCGGCACCCCGAGAGATAATAAATATCGAACCAACTCATCGTGGCCCCCAAGCGCTGCCCAATGTATCAGCAACCGACCATTCTAAAGAGACAAATTTGAATAATAACATAACCTTACAAATGTATCGAATGAATAGAATACCTACGATGTCTTTCTCTAACTTTAATTTTTCGTTTTCGGCTAAACAACGTTTAACATCGGCGGTTTTACCGCGATAGGCCAAATCATGTAGCGATTCCGACATTTTATTTGTTTCTCAAAATACGCAAACGAACCGGGAACGATTAGAATACAATTTGACGAATCCACAAACGCCATCTGTCAAAGGTGTATTGTCATTCAAAACAAAAAAAAACAAATTGCTAACAATGTGAATAATTTAATCCCGTAATTGCAAGTATTTAATAAAATAATAAAGTAGATACATTTAAAAAATCATGTATCGAAGGGGTAATGTTTGAATTCTTCAATTTATCATCTTACAGGCCAATAGTAGTATCGTATTGTTGTATTGTCGCCGATTTAGAAGGAACCTTAAAGTACAAACAAAACTGAGATTCCTAAAGTGTGTTGATGTACGGTGTATAGTATGTAAATATTTGTGTAATTATTTGTTTACTAATATTTAAAGTATTTTAATCATTACGTGATATGGCTAAGCATCATCCAGATTTAATCTTTTGTAGGAAACAGCCAGGTGTTGGTAAGAATGAAATTTTTGTTAGGCTATGTAATGCTTTACTTTTTAGGTTAGAATTGTTTATGTTGTGTTATGTTACTATTAGATATATAATATTATAAATTAATGTTTCCGCGTTATTTTGACGTTATAATCTTGATATCTTTAACAGCATACAACATAGAATATAATTTTAAATCCTCAAACTTCAAATTCATGTACGTTAATTCTATCTTAAAACATTATTTGCTTAATTTCAGCTATTGGACGATTATGCGAGAAGTGTGATGGTAAATGCGTGATTTGTGACTCCTATGTTAGGCCGTGTACTCTGGTCAGAATTTGTGACGAATGCAATTACGGATCTTACCAAGGCAGATGTGTTATCTGCGGTGGTCCCGGTGTTTCCGATGCCTATTATTGCAAGGAATGTACAATTCAGGAAAAAGATGTAAGTACCTGTCAAGAGGACATGTACCACAGGACTGTTTTAAATAAACATTGATATTTACATATATACATGTAACTAGCTTTTTAATGCTGAGTTATTGTCATACTACAATCAACAGTATTACAACAGAACAACTAATTTTGTTGCAGAGAGACGGGTGTCCGAAGATCGTAAATCTCGGAAGTTCAAAGACAGATTTGTTCTACGAAAGAAAGAAATATGGGTTCAAGAGAAGATAAGATTCGGTACTGAAGATCATTTAATTTATATAACAAATTTTTCATATGTTCCAAATAAATAGTTTTCTTGGTAATTGTAATGATTTTTTTATTTCTGTGTTTACAAACAAAACAGATAAATTCATTTTTCAAAACAATTAATCTAAATTTGTAGTACAATTGCTACTCCAGCAAGGATCCACTTGCTAGCCTTCTCTTTCGTCCTCAGGTTAAACGTCCAAATATAAGTGGGACCTCGAGATCGTGTTTTATACACAGGACACTCATACATATTTTTAAGATCCTGCTTGTCTTGTGTGATTGCTCTGATGTACACTACTGGCATCAGTGGAAATAATTCCTTGAATCGCGAGTCCATAATACATGCTGCTTGAATATCCCACCGTGCACCTTCCATGTATAGTCCATTTATGTACGCTCCTTCCCTCGGCGCCGATCTATCAAATTTTCATTAAAAATTCAGATGAAGAACAAGAGGAAAAATCGAGTTTACAGAGGAAGAAGGTTGTTTTAACTTACGTTATTTCTTCTTTATATTTTCTCGTTACTTCACAGTGCAAACACATTTTATCCAGGGGCCATTCATTTTTGCGGGCAGCCTGTTGCATGATCGCGGTCAAAAATGATTGGGGACTGAAGAAACCACCCAGCCACACCGATGGCGGTAACTATATGAAAAGATTCTAATTTTATTATGAATCCTTTCGTTTGTTTATTGAACTTAATCCATTTATTTATATATACATATACTATAACAATCTATATACTGTTACATAGAGGCATATATAAATTTTGGAAAAAGAAGTCAACAATTAACGAGTTAAAATAAATAAAGTGAAATGATAACGTTACATTAAAATCTGCAGACCAGCTGGATAATTCGGATATCCTGTTTAACATGTCGGCATACCATCCGGTTAATCCTAAGCTTGAAGGATACGCTTTTTGTGTCCAAGTTGGTGGAACGAAATCTATCAGAATATAATTTTGTAGATCCTCCATGTCAGCGTTGATCGTTAATTCTCCCTGTCATAATATATAATATATTATGGCTGAACAATATTCGTAGATACTCGAACAGCAATCATTACCTTTAAACCTAACTCCAATTCTCGTAAGGATCTTTTTATTTCGTCGCACAGCATATTCATTCTTTCGCATTCTTGCAAAGCTACCGTAACAAACGGCGTACGGTCTTCAACCTATTTTAATAACAAACGAATAAATTTAATTTACAAAATTATACGAACGCGTCTATCTTGAAATTGTTTGATCGCGTAACACAGTTTCAGAACCTTGTTAGAAAGCTCTTGCATATTAAATTCTTCCGGCAGTTTATCTAATAAATCCTCTATGTGTCCTTTGATCTTGTCATCCCTCGATATTTCGCCGGTTGCCGCCTCGCTTGCAGTACTCGACAGCATTTCCAATAACGTTTTGAACAAGTTTTCAGAGGTTGTCGTTAAGAAACCTAATTCGACGAATAAAATAATATTTCATGTTGTATGATTTTAACTTATCAGATTTCTGCAAACCAATTACCAATTTCTGCGTTGGGATGAAGTCCATAAAGTACGGGACTCTCGGCAGGCAAATAATCGTCTACGTATTTGTGATATCCTGTGTAATCGCTGTTAGGTGGCACCAAGAATTCAGGTGCAAAATATAATTCACCTAGAAAGTTAATATTTATGATTCAACGAGTTCATTCAATTAAAGTCACTTAATTAATTTTCAGAACGTTGACATGGTGGAATGAAATAAAACAAAATGGCTGTTCAGTTTTAGATTTAACTACGGATCATTGAATTCGTTAAAAATAGAAACTTATCAGGTAAAGATTAACAACAATTATCATCAAAATATATGATTTAAATTCGCATTTTACCTTCAACTAATTCCGGTCTTAAATATTCCATTAGGTACGTTCTACACAATCTTCTGTCCCAATCGTCCGTAATATGACCACCATACATTATTTCGCCGAACAGATAACGAAGATCTTCCCAAGGCACTTTGATGCTATTTTCCAAGTAATTAAATAGCACGGACACGCTAATCGTCAGGTCACCGACGTTGAATGGATATGACTGTCAGAAAATAGTTTACAGATCTTCGCAGTGAACATTCTGTTTTAATTTTCGAGTTTAGTAAGGAAAATGTTTACTCTGTTCCATCCTTGTGCTCCAAATTTACGACGTTGCGCAACTACGGCGTGATAGTAACAAAGAGCGAATAGTATCGCTTTGAATTCAGTTTCTTTGCTGCAAGAGTCGAGAGTTTCTTGGGTAAAATTGTCCAATGCTTTGTGGATATTCGCTTGAATGCCTGACGGTGGTTCGTTGGTAATTTTTATCGCAGATTCTAATATACCCTATGAATTGAATTTAATTCAGTAACGAGATTTACCCGTTTGAAAATTACAAATTTAAAATGGTGGAAATTACAGAGCCAGAAATTTGAAAATCTAAAGATTTCAGAATTAGGGAATTTAGGAAGTTATAAATATAGGAGGATGGATATTTAGAAATCTGATAATTTGGAATTGTAGAAAATGTAAAATTTAGATGGAAAATTAGAAACTTGGTTTAGAAGCCTAGAAAATTAGAAATTTGGAAAATTATCTATCTGAGAATTTAGAAAATTTATATCACAAGTTCGACGTTTAGAAGCTGATATGCAGCGGATTAAGATTTATGCATAAATTGATAATTACCTGAGGTATAAGCGATTCATGAGGATCGGCACTGGGTTCAGCGCTAACAAACAGTCGATAATCGTCATGAGGGTTTTCGTAAAGTTGTTCCATTTTTTTTTCCAACGTAGGTAACCATCTTTTTACTAAGTGAATATTTTGTAATATAACCCAATGTCCTTCGGTCGCTGAAATTTCCATTGCTTGTTCGGCTACGGGCTCTTGACCCTGGCCCAGCGATACGTTATGAAAATTTCTTCCATCCATAGTGAAACCCAGTTGTTTTCCAACATGTTCTACGTCCTACATTCAAATAATTGTCACGTGTCATTTTCTATTATTTTTCTAGTATTTTACTATTTTTATTCTTTTACTGTTGTGACATTTTCTTATTTTATCAATTTACCACTTTACAGTTTTCTTACTCTACTGTTTTGTGTTATTTTACCAGTTTAATGTTTCAATGTCATTGAATTGTTTTATCATTTAATATTGTATGCATTGTCATTTCACTGTTGCTGCATTTTACCATTTCACTATTTGCTTGCTCTCGCTATTTTTCATTTATATTCTACAATTCTAATCTACTTTCATTACAAAGAGCTCAAAGTAAGTTCACTTAGGGTTAAAAAAAATTCTACTTTAAATGTCCGCTGATATAAAAACTTTCAATTGGCATCATTCTTTTACCTTTAAAGGATCAACACCGGGAGACAAGATGAAAAATATAGGTGTAATCGAACTAGTCTCCTCGAAGGATTTGTGGAAAGGAGGAGATCTAGATTCAACAAACTTTGAACCCATTTTCTCTTCCACGAAACACCTGAATAAAAATACATAATTTAGTCGATCATAAGATTATTCTACTCCATCAAGTAGACCAACTTGATCGCGTATGTCATTCGATCCAGCCTGAGACATCTCATGATACACAGTCTTTGGAATGCAGTTTTATTTTTCCAATCTTGAGGAAAACTTTCTCGTTCAGGCGTTTCCGATTCCACAAATTTCTTCCACCTTTTCGCAGCACCTTCTATATCTTTTTCCAAATTCAGAAAATCGCTCATTTGACTTAAAAATTTGATCCCACCCCAGCTAATGTTCGACAGAAAGTCCACGGGACTGGTTAAGTCCGGTATGTATGGGAACTGTAGCAGAAAATTGAGTTCTTCCTGCGATATTTCCTCTGCTTGTACGCAAATCTGAAATACAATTATTTTTATTACTGCAAGGTGTTCTGGCTTTGTTTAAATTGAATAAGAAACAGTTAAAAAGGAGTCAATTTTGAATTTACACAACGAAATTATTTTACGAATATAGGTATGGTTTTAAAAAATGTATCATTATTTCGGACAAAATAACACTTTAACAAAATGTGAACGTTACTCTAGCTTCTATTAATTTCTATCAGTTGTTCTCCACTTGAAATAATGATGCATTTTGTACTTCTTCAGACATGGAAAAATATTTTCGTCGTTGAAGTTTGAAATTGACTAATTTTTACGATTGTTCTTTACTTGAATGGTCATTTCACAAAGAAACGTTAATTTGTCGTTTTCAAACAATCCTCTGCTGGTGTAAACGAAAACCAGATGAGTGATGCTGCTGATCAAAAATACAACACGTTTCGGCAACTCGTCCGAGGGTTCCGCAAATTTAATAGCGTTTCGAAAGACGACGCTGAATGCTTTCAAGGAAAATTGGTAGAGCATATTTATCTTGTTCAAATCGTTTAGAACGAAGTATAGGAGACTGGCTCTGGATGCGACACGTCGATAAAGTTCCCGAGCTTCGTCTATTTTTGCTGCAGTCGTTCTGGCTTCTACTACTTTTATTTGTATCTCCGCGGCAGTTTTCTTCGTTGTTTCGAGGTTTATCACTAGATCGACGTCGCTTAGGATGTTTGGTCCAGCAGCTGATAGTCTGTGGGAGATAAGTGTCAGGGGCTCGTTGCTTTCTCAGGGCTTTAAGGTGGGAATATTTTTAATCTTATGGATTTTGCAGAATTTTTAGATTTACAAATTTTTCAATTTTTCAATTTATAAATACTCAAATTTTTATACTTTCAAATTTCTACCTTTTTCAATTCTTATATTTTTAAATTTCTAAATTTTCAAATTCCGAAATATTCAAATCCTCAAATTCCTAAAATTCTAAAATTCTAAATTTCCAAATTTCTAAATTCCTAAATTTCCAAATTTCTAAATTTCTAAATTTCTAAATTTCTAAATTTCTAAATTTCTAAATTTCTAAATTTCTAAATTTCTAAATTTCTAAATTTCTAAATTTCTAAATTTTTAAATTCCTAAATTACCAAATTCCTAAATTTCCAAATTCCTAAATTTCCAAATTCCTAAATTTCCAAATTCCTAAATTTCCAAATTCCTAAATTTCCAAATTCCTAAATTTCCAAATTCCTAAATTTCCAAATTAATAAATTTCAAAATTCCTAAATATAAAAATTCTCAAATTTCCGAATCTCTAAATTTCCGAATTCCTAAATGTTCAAATCTCTAAATATCCAAAATCTCAAATTTCCAAATCCCTAAATATCCAAATTCCCCAATTCTGAATAACCAAATCCCCAAATTCCCAAAATTAGTAATCCCAAATTTCCAAGCCTACTAAACGTAAAAATTTATGATTACAAATCTCCAAATTTAAGAATTTAATGAAACAGTGTAATAATATGATAATAATATAGTAACTTAACAGTAGGACACCCACCTGTGCAACAGATCGTCTTCCAGCGTTTTCAACGTAATTTTAAAGGTATTTTGTTGAGTCGTCAACTCGGCTTTTTTACTTTCTAAGTCGGGTCTTTCTGCTTTTACGACTTCTCCCAGAAGTTGTTCTTCCAAACCATCTTTGGTTACAGTAAAATTGATGAGAGTCGTTTGTGCTTGTATTTCCGGTTTGTAATGAGGATTACCCAGTTTCGTTTGTAGAATCAGCCGGAAACTTGGATCGTAATCTACCTCCTTGTCCCAAATTTTGATTGCCCTTTAATATTTTCATGTACGATTAATCATTACATATACAAAGCTATTTACATATTACATACATATGTATAGTTAATAGTCCATTTTGGACATCGAATTTGCAATTTTAAATTTGAAAATTTCAAAATATACAGATTTCTAAATTTATCAATTTGGAAATTTGAAGGTTCTTTTAATTTCTGTTTTTGTATTTTTGTATTTTTTAAAGGTGTATAAATTTTAAAATCTCAAATCTGTATATCTAAATTTGTTAATTTATCAATTTCTTCATATTTTAATTTGTCAATTTCTCAATTTCTGTATATCTAAATTTGTCAATTTCCAAATTCGAAAATCTAAAGAAACAGAAATCTTCAAATTTAAAAATTCTTAAATCCCTAAATTTCTAAAACAGCAAATTTCCAACACTTCCTAATTTCTAAATTTGCAAATGTTAAACGTACTTTCCTTTCTTGATCAATTCCCTCTTAATAACAGGATCTAAAATAGGATCGATCGATTCCATGATATTTTCGATCAGCACAATGCCCCCGTTCGCGATAGAGATTTCGATTAAGCTCAAGTAATTTGGTTGAGTAAGTCGAAGCACTCGTAAATCTTCTCCGTATCGATTTTTTATCCATTTTATTCCTTGTAACTGTGGGTCTATCATTAATGGCCATCTTGCTGAGTTCATTAGTATCGTTGCATTTTCGGAGGACATTCGATCAGTTGGTAAACCTTGAAATATTTTCGATCATTTAATCACTTTATTCTAATTACGAAATATAATCAATTTATCAATTGATTTCTGACTAAAAAATTACTATAATTACAGTTTTTACAAAATAAATGTAGCTGATGTGAATTACTAGGTCTTCATATGTAAGTATGTGTACATACATCTTTATGTGTTCATACATGAAAATATTTTCATATGCACATGTGCTTACCTACATACGTACTTGTTTATATGTAAAAAGTATTCACATGTGTATATGCATATGTTCATCTACATATGTATATGTGCTTATACGTGCTTACATGTGCTTATAAGAAATATTTACATATGCACATATGTTTATCTGCATACGTATTTATTTATAAGAAAGAAGTATTTACGTATACATGTTCATCTGCATATAAGCTTCTTTAGATGTAAGAAATATTTACATATGTATATATGATAATCCACATATGGTGCTTATACAGTCAGAAGTATTTACACATGTACATATGTTTCTCTGCATGTGTATGTGCTCATATGTAAAAAGTATTTACGTATGTACATATGTTTATCTACATGTGTATATGTGCCTACACTAATAAAGTATTTACATGTGCATATGTTTCTTTACATATGTATATTTATATGTGAAAAGAATTTACTGTATTTCACATATTGAAATGTTTAGTACAAAAACAATTTGTAAATCTGTTATACGTGGAAAGAAAGAATGTGTGAATACATATGTTAGAACAAATTTCAAGTAGAGATACTGTACATATGTATAATATATATACCTTCATTATTCCATTGCGCAATTTGCGCATCGTCCGACAATAAACTCAAAATATCCAAATCTTCGGTTCTCGGGATTTTCACTTCTAAATCATTGAGGTATGGTATCCATTTCTCATACATTAAATCGTATCTATATTTTCGTGTGAAGCATCCCATGTAAGATAAAAATGCTGTTACGATGAGTACGTCACCTGGTATCATTACCCTCGAATCTGTCAACCTAAATATTTCCATCATTTCTGTTAATTAGAATTTCTTCTAATTTTTTTTTTTTAATAAATATAAATATATTTTCTACAAAGATGCTGATGAAAATTTGCTGAACATTATAATGTTTTTTTTTTAGATCATTATAATGAATTATATTCTGTGTAAATTTACTCAATCACATTTTCTTGTAAGAAATGATAGACGTAAAATTACACCGAATGTAAAAATCGGTATCGTTCGGAAACTTTCATTTGCAATTGTATTTTTATCTAAAATAAAATCTCTGAGTTGATTATAAAAGATTGTTAACTAACGTTCCCACCGTTGCGGACCATCGAATTTTTTCCGATGCTAAACCATTCACTAATCTGTTTGCTAAATCAATTGTCGACGCTGTGGCATCAGCTTCGTCCTGACATTTTTGCTTCTCAGCTAAAGCTGCGTTCATTCTTTCTCCTAGGATGTCCAGCATTTTTTGTAATTCCTGTTGGAAATTTAGGGATTTGAAAATTCACCGATTTGGAAAATTTGAGAATTGAAAATTTAGGAATTTGAAGTGCCAAATTTGGAAATTTGAGAAAACAGAATATTGAAAATTTGGGAATTTAGGGATTTGAAAATTGACCAATTTGGAAGATTGAAGAATTGAAAATTGGAGAAACTTAAAATATTGCAAATTTGGGAATTTAGGGATTTGAAAAGTGCCGAATTTTGAAACTTGGAAAACTGGAAATTTAGAGATTTCAAAATTGCCAAATATGTAAAATTGAAAATTTGGGAATTTTGAGATTTGAAAACCGACAAATTTGGAAACTTGGAAATTTGGGATTTTAGAGATTGGAAAATTGTGAATTGTTATTTGAGAATTGAAAATTTAAGAATTTGAAAATTGCCAAATTTGGAAATTTGAGAAATTTGGAAAATTGAGAAATTTGGGAAATTAGAGATTTGAAAACCGACAAATTTGAAAACTTGGAGATTCGAGAATTTATGGATTTGCATATTGGCCAATTTGGAAAATTGGATAATTGAAAATGTAGGGATTTGGAAATTAGCAAATTTTAATACTCGAGAAATTTAAAGAATTAAGATTTTAGGAATTCAGGGATCTAAAAATTTCCAAATTTAGAAAGTTAGAAATAATCTTCAGAATTCCAAAATTTCATCTGTATATTTAGGGATTGAAATATTTCGACATATCGGCATTTGAGAATATGGAAATTTAGAAATTTACAATTTTCCAGATATACAAATTTCCTATCCACACAATCAGCAAGTATCATCAACGAAAACGTACCGCAAGCCTCGTTCTTAAATTTGTCAAGTGATCCATGGCAGCTTTCAGTTCAGCATTAGCTTGTGCAAGTGCAGCTCTCAATGGTTTCACTGTCTCGTTAATATAATAAAAAACCATAATATTTTTAACCCAGCTACATAATCCAGCTGCTGCTTGTGACTTGGAATGAATCACTTCTGGATCGAATTCTGTAATGATGTAACAAAATCAGTTTTTGTTTCAAAATCAAATATTCTTTCTATCATATACTTAGAAAATCGTGTTCTTTGCATAAAATTATATTCTTTCACATAATTGTTATTATTATAACAATTATATATGTTTTCATGTTTTTATATATTGTATTTATTATATAATATATTATTATGTTCTCTGTTTTAATTGTTATTATAACAATTTTAACAATTATATATATTCTTATGTTTTTATATATTCCATATGTTATATCGCATATTATCTTGTTCTTTGACATAATTGTTATTATAACAATTTTAACAGTTATATATATTCTTATGTTTTTATATATTGCATATGTTATATCACATATTATCGTGTTCTTTGACATAATTGTTATTATAACAATGTTAACAGTTATATATATTCTTATGTTTTTATATATTGCATATGTTATATCGCATATTATCGTGTTCTTTGACATAATTGTTATTATAACAGTTCTAACAATTATATTCTTATTTGTATCTGTTATATCGTATGTCATTGTGTTCTTTGTCAGAACTGTTATTATAGCAATTGTAGTAATTAGAGTATAACAATTTAGTTATAATAGCAATCATAACAGTTACACATATTATGTTCCTCGACAAAATTGTTATAATACAAGATTTGTTCATTCTCAACCTTTATTGTTAATGTAAGGCTGAATAGCTCTAACGACTTCGGGATGAATATTTTCTTTGTCGTAATTTCGAAGCGAAGCGAGGAATGCATCGACGGAACCCATCATCGCTTTACATGCTTTCCAACTTCTATCTTTTGGTATTTGACCTTTACCGGCGAACAAGACCAGAACTGCTTCTGCCACCATCGCTACTTGTGGCGGTGGTGTTCCAAATGATTTTAGTTCCGTCAAATTGTTCTGTAATGTAACGATCGTTTTATTAAATGAATTATTAGCGTTAGGAACTCGTCAAAATGGCGGATCTCGTTTTATATTACAGAAAGCTTTTGTTAAAATATAACTTGTGTTGACAGAATTCTATATCTTCATAGCAGGGTTAAATTATGTTTTTACCGATATTTTTATTTCAAAATTACTTTGTTTAATGTGTCGAGAGCAGCTTCTGCTTGACGTACTGCGGGTTCTGCTTTTGCCAAATCTTCGTCGCAACGTTTCTGTCTTTCTGCCACTGTTTCTTTTATTTCTGCTACTTTCGCTTCTTCTTCCGATACTGTAAGAGATTGTTCACTTTAGTTTTCGACTCTTTCGTGATTTTTCTTTAGATTTAGTATTCGTGAATGTTTAAGATTAGAAATTTAAGTTGGGAGGCTTTTTAGACTTCATGTGGATATTTACAAATTTACAAAATTGCGAGTTTACAGTTCAAATTTCAAATTTCACACGTGGAAATTGTCAGATTTATTCGTTTACCAATTTTGAAGTTCTTTTCAGATTTAAGAACTATGAAATTTTCAATTACGTTCAAATAATTTTCAAAGGTAGAAACTTTCAAGTGTAAATCTTTGAAATTTATAAATTATGAAATATCGAACTCACAAACACTCAAATGTGCAATTTAAAATTGCACACGTACAATTTTCAAATTTAGAAATTCATAAATTGATTAATAAATGAAATTTCTAATGAACGCAACTGGTACGAAGATCCACGTACTTTCCACACAAAGTTTATATTGCATTTCAATTTACTTTACCAATTGCTTTCTCAGCTTCAGCTTTAGTGTTTTCTGCTCGGACTTCGGCAAGAATTTTATCCGCGATCTCGTTCTTCTTCTTTAATTCAGTTTCTTGAACTGCTAATATGACTCTTAACTCGCTTACCTTTTAATTTAAATCCATTATGTACATACCATATTTAACTTACAATATTAATTTAATGTATGTGTTACGGTAAATGTAATTAATTCGGTGATTATGTATAATTGCCGGTTATTATATAATCTTAGTGGTGATGATACTGGTAATTACTGTATAATAAACTTAGTAGTATAATACATATAATAACCAGCAATTAAATCACCGGATTAATCACGTTGACCTAACATATACATTAGGGTCAAACAAAATATTTTTTCTTTCTCACCCTCTAAATTAAAAATTTTTTAACTCAACCTGAGGAGTTTTCTTACATGTACTTAATATTTGAGAGTGAGAGGAAAAAATTTGTTGAGCTATCATAATATACATATACATATACAATGTATAAAGGTACAATAAGTGACCGAATTAGTATAAATTAATTATTATAAACTGCCTATTAAAATTGGTAATTTTTCGCTACAATTAATTTTTTACCAAAAACTTCTATTGAATTCTTACTATGAATCCAATCGAAGTTTCTTCTTTAATTTTAATTTTAAAAATTCAATGTAATTCAAATCTCCATAAAATTTGCAGATTGCATATATTCAAAAGCAGTAATATGTGACTAATATTTCTATGAATTGTTTCACTTTGAAATTACTAGTTAATACGAGTGTTACTAATCCAATCACGCAGCGTAATTAGAAAAACCGATTACGAAAGAATCACCTGTCCAGCGCAGCTCTCCAATTTCTCTAACCCATTTTTCAGTCTTTCTATCATTGCTATCACGTCGTGAGTTCTCTCGACGAGTAACTTTGTATATAAAGAAATTTGTTCCAGAAATGACTTCGGTGTCGCGTAATTGTATCTTTTCTCGCTGTGGAGATAATGCGAGGAAATATCGTTGACGCTCGTGTGCGCGAAGGACATGAACAGAGATGCTGACTCTCTTAAGTTTTCTGGAAGTTCTTCTAATTCCTGCGATTAATGGATATTGAGATGGTTATAAATTAGTGGATAAGATAATTAATCTTACATACTCTTAACATTTATAACTATTTTTGTATACTCTTTTTATAATTATTTTTGCATACTCTTAAAATTTATAATTACTCTGATACACTGTTTTATAATTATTATGATGCACTACTAGAATTTATAATTATTCTGATATATTTCTAGAATTTATGATCAATTGTAATCAATCTATCTAATCAAACTTGTAGAGTTCAAACTGTGAGATATTTTGTAGTCAGCAGTTTTGGTACATACTCTTACTATCAGATATTTCGTAGCTGACAGTGAATGGGTTAAAGAAGTTAAAAATTAAACTTAAGGTTCAAAAATGGTCATTTTTCAACATTTTTGTTGAACCTCATTTTGCAATAACTAGAGTTTACTTGTAAAAATCTGGAGGAAACGGATATTAAAGCTTCCTGCGGCCAACTTTGGAACCAGTTGATGCAAGTGTTGTTGACGATAGCTGGAAATTGTCTGGCTCGGGTTCTCAAAGTAGCTCCAACGGGAGAGAAGCACAGAATGCATTTCAGTCGAAGGCGTACTCGGTCTATAAAGAATTTCCAGCAATTTTCTTTCGTGTCCATCATACCGGTTTGTTTTACCTGCGAATTTTAACAAAATATAATGAATTACGAAATCGCTGTTAACACGTTGCCATACTGAAGTAGTTGAAAATTTGATTAAATAGCATTTAGGCGTTATTCATATATTAGTGACGTAACAATTAAATAAACGTGTTACCTCGTTTCTCACTGCGTTTACGATGTTGTCGATCTCGTCATCGGCAAATAATTCGGAAATTTCACCGAACGCGAGCATATCGTTTATAACGACCAAGAATCTTTCGTCGGCAACGTGAGAATCGGTCATCACGAAAGTGATTCCAATGCTTTTCAAGCCGGACTTCAGGTATAAACCTGCCAGATCGACTTTTAGATCCTCCATTGAGTATCCTGTACGCAATTGTATCTGAAAGACCTGTACGAATAGTAAACGTTATTCTGTGTAACAAGTTTGAGTTATTAACCTTGCCTTATGATTTGTCAGGTGCGTCAGAACTAACTATTCATATCTGTTAAGACAAATAACGAAAATTTCAAATTATAGTTGTACTCAAGTTCTAAGTTGAAACGTATTAAAAATTGTACGACAAGGGGTTAACACTAGAAACATTTTTAAAATGAAAATAAAGTGGAAAAATAGGAAAGTGAATACTGAAGCCTCAACTAACATATGCACTCTTCAATAAAATATATCAGATGAAAATACAGCAACAAAATTTTTTAACATAAAATGTGAAACCTGAAACCAGTGATTTTGACTAATTGGTAGTTGCAGCGTTAAAAAGTAAATGAAAGTACCTCCAGATTCGAAATAAAAGATGCCAGAGCAGAAAGTGATTGTTTTCCGCTGCCTCCGACGCCCACCAGAAGCGCATTTCCTCTGGGTGATTCTAAAATTCGATTTATTTGGCAAACGTAGTACATGGCGTCGTCGAATAACACTAAATTCATCGCGGACACCTGTTTCGACGTACCAGATAATTTTAATGACGATTTTTAAATTTAACAGGTACATATGTGTATTGTTATATTGCACTGTGTATATGTTATGGGCACCGTGTGACGCTTTCAATTTTTCACATTAATTATTTGATATGCTATAGCACAGACGAAAATTGAAATTTGTGGTATAATATTTAAATCTAAAATATAATACGTTTGAAATATTCTTATTTTGTATAATTACCAGTTCGTTGTAATTAAGCAAAGCTTCGTCCAGTAAGGCGGTTAATCGTTGCCAGTCTTGTATAGGCATGTATTTTGGTTCTCCGATTCCCTCGGCAAAATGGCAATATATTATTGGTTCTGTGAATATGATATTTTCGTCCATTTCCTACGATTAATCATGCTAATAAGTAATTGGCAAAAATGTCTTATTGGGAGGGGTTCTGTGTAATAGTTTCATTTTTTCAATTTTAGATCGTCCGCAGTTTGAATATTTGACATTTTTATATTTCTTAATTTGATCAATTTGATTTAGTATTTTTATATTTCGAAGTTTACCAATTTTAGAGCTCTACATTTTCATATTTCTAACTTTATAAATTATAAATTATGACATTTTTAAATATTTACATTTCTACATATTTCAAATTTCTAAGTTTCTAAATATTTGCATTTCTAAATTTGTATATTTTTAAACTTCTAAATTTCTTAATTTTAAAATTCCAAGTTTTCAAACTTTTGAATTTCTAAATTTCTAAATTTTAAAATTATTAAATGTATAAACAGAAAACTTGAAATCGCACAGACTGGAAGTAGTATTCTACACTGCCGTCTACATCTACACCTCATACTTTTAATTTATCCATTACTAATTTTAAAAAAATCTTACAGTAATATTTTTGCGAAGAGCCTCCTTTAACAACGAGTCAAACACTTTCGCGTCTTCATAATTGACTAATTTATCAGAATACACCCTCGATGCTTCATGGACATACAATCTTATCAAATGATTTGGAGTTGGTACAGTGTCCCCGTTAGAAAATAAAATACCCTAAAAACATTAATATAACCATTTTATAACTATTTCATACTTTCTCGTTTTCTTATTAGTTAGTCTATAATTACTAAAAAAGAAAATGTCTTAATTCTAGACGAATTACAGTAGACTCGACGACGTGTAGCTGAAATTAGTGAGGGTGAATTTATTCAGGAAAAGAAAGAATTAAAAAAGTGGACTCTTTACATTATATGTTATAGATAATGTCAAGTGCAAATAGGTGCTGCAGTTCCACAGCCTTTAGAATTAAAATGATCATATATCATTAACATTTTAGGCACGACTCGCCACTATAGTGGCTTTCGCGGATACCATCTCTGTACGACGGTCCACTATAGTGGCTTTCGCGAATGTCGTAGACTACATAGCGCCACTATAGTGGCCCACTCAACTGGCTCACTCGCCGTTTCAATTGAACGATCGTTTTCATATGTTTTGATTCGCACTTTTTTGCCTTCACCACGTTTCATAAGAGTATTAACAAATCCCACAAAAGTACATTACATGTAAATAAAAGGTAACGCCAAGTTTAGGCGCCATGGGACCTCTTTGCACTAATACACGATATTGGAAACATTTGGAAATTACATATTTTGTGAATTTTCGAAAAAAGTAAATTATCAAAGTTAAAGTATATCATATCTTTGGGAAAAATAATTTAATCATGAAAAACTTCGTTCCAATGTACTCGCTAAGAGAACACATTGTAGGCTGTTTTTAATCTTAATAATAAATTACTGATTATAATAAAGTAATCATACATACCTGAAAAATGTTCGAAAGATCTCGTAAATTAAATACGTAATGAAATTTGACCGCAGTCGGTAAAAACGTGATCGAGATTTTTTCGTGACAGTAGAGTACCGCGCTCAATAATTGATTCGCTATTTTCATTAGCGCTAAATTGAACTTGTTCAAAGGATTTGTCAGATGTTGATCCAACATCTGGCTGTAGATCATCACCATGTTCTCCTCTGACGGAAAGCTACGATAAAAGAAGCAGTTCAAGTATAAACTCTCGATTTATTCGAGTATTAGCGCGAGTTCTTAAATATTTCACTTACTTAACCGCGAAAACGGCAAAGTGCCTTTGTAAACGGGGGTCGATCGTGAAACTTCCGGCCGTTGGATTCATACAGGAAACGTATTGAGAGTTGTGGATTTCTTTCAAGCTTAATTTCATTCTGTCGTACCTGTATTTGTTATTGTTTTTTTAAATAATTACATACGTTTAATTTTAACCCTCTACACTCGAAGGTGTTTTTACTATTTACAGTAAAAAGTTAATTTGTATTATATTTGTCGATGAATACATTTTTGATAGGGAAATATTGTGTGGAAGTTTAGGAATATTTTTTTTTATTAATTAGAAGATGTTTTGAAAAGACGCATACCAATGACCATAATCGATGTGCTGTCTGATTAGCGTATGAGGCTGAACAGTTCCGTATGCATCTACTTCGGGCATATTCATATCGTCGATGAAGTAAATCAATTTTTTCAAACCGGGTGGGCCGTAATTTCTACCAGTCTTTTTCTCCAAGTGTTTCTCCAGGATTCTTTGTAACATTTCTTAAATAGACCAACGTTTCTTAAATAGAACTCAATTTTTCCAATTCCCACATCCCAAATTATCAAATTTCCAAATTCCAAAATTCCTAGTTTTCAGATTTTCAAATTTGAATATTTGAAAATTTTTAAATTTGAATATTTGATAATTGACAAATAACCAAATTATAAAATGTCAGTTTGAAAAATTTCACTCGTTTATATAAAATACATTCAACTAATGTCATAAGTGAAAACTAGCTTTGGTCGATCTACGACTCTCTCCTATTAATACTATGCGATTATAAGGTGAATTAAATGTTTATTACCAGACGTAGTGTAATAATTAAGAGGTACACTGGCGATGTTATAATCATCCGGAAGAGATGCCAATTTTTCGGCGACGATGACGCTTTTCCCAGAACCTGCAGCACCTATTAACATCAGTGGCACTCTTTCCTTGATAAAAACATCCAGGAAAAAGTGAAGACATGTTGTGTCACCGGTTGGCACTAAAGTGGACTGTGAAGAGAAATCATTTATGAAAACTGGCAACCATTTATAAGAACTGAACATCATTTATAAACATTGAAAATTATTTATAAAAATAGAAAATCATTTATGAAAATTGTCAATGAAAATAATCAAAATGATCAATGAAAACTGGACAACATTAAAAAAAATATAAAAACATTGATGAAAATTGAAAATGATTAATGAAAGCTGGACAATGTTCATAAGAATTGAAAATCATTTATGAAACTAGACATTATTTATAAGAACTCAAAATCATTGACAATAATTGTAAATCATTTATAAACATTTTAACGCAGAAAGAGAGGAAATTTGAAAAAAGGAAAAATTAATCGAACCTGAAGCGGTATGTCAGTATCGAGTTCGAAAACCTTCACATGTTCGGACCAAGGAACTAACTTTTTCGTTTCGTTTTCGATGTGGTAATTAAACACGTTGCCAGGTGGAAATTTCACCGATTTAAATTCATTCACCCACCACTTACTGAACTCGTTTCGCCAATCGACTAATTGATCTTTAAAAGTTGCTGATCCGAATGCCCAAATGCAAGAGAATGCGAAATATAATTCATGCCTGCACGGTGAAAAGAAAAAGTCATGGTAAAATTATCATCGAGGTTGCGTATATTTGGGGATATGTGGGTAGTCGAGATTTAAATTATAAATTTGTGTGTATTCAAGCTTGCAGTTTTTTATATTTGAAAATGTCGTGGTTTCAAGTATATATATTTTTAGATTCGAAATCGAGAAATGGGAGAAATTGGGAAATTGGGATTGGGGAAATTGGGATTTGGGAAAGTGGGATTTGGGAAATTGGGATTTGGGAAATTGGGATTTGGGAAATTGGGATTTGGGAAAGTGGGATTTGGGAGAGTGGGATTTGGGAAAGTCGGAATTGAGAAAGTGGGATTTGGGAAAGTGGGATTTGGGAAATTGGGATTTGGGAAATTGGGATTTGGGAAAGTGGGATTGGGGAAATTGGGATTTGGGAAAGTCGGAATTGAGAAAGTGGGATTTGGGAAAGTGGGATTTGGGAAATTGGGATTTGGGAAATTGGGATTTGGGAAAGTGGGATTGGGGAAATTGGGATTTGGGAAATTGGGATTTGGGAAAGTGGGATTTGGGAAATTGGGATTTGAGAAAGTGGAGTTGAGAAAGTGGGATTTGGGAAAGTGGGATTTGGGAAATTGGAAATTGTAAAATAGGGAAATGGTGAAACGGGAAAATAGGGAATTTGAGAAATTAGGAAAATGGAAAATTAGGGAAATTGGAAAATGGGAAATTGGTACATTGGAAAATTGGGGAAACAAGTGTATGGAAAATTGGTGAAATTGGGGAAATGAGCAAATTACAGAAATAAGAAATTGGGGAAATAGGAAATCGGGGAAATTAAAAATTGGGAAATTGGAAAATTGAGAAATTGGGGTAATTGAGAAATCGGGGCAATAGAAAATGTCTTTAAAATAAAATCTAAGCTCGATTTGTCGAGTACCCTCACAACTCCACAACCTCTTCTAAAATAATTTTTATTTGTACCATTCTTTCGGGCACTCCGGTGGCACGTTCTCTTTTGTCAAAAAATATTCCAATAAATTGCACAGCATCTCCACGTGACAGATATCTGGTAACGGTGTAATTTTCTTAAATTTACTCTTCATTACTTCCACAAGAGTTGGAACGTATTTGTCAAAGAGGATCGTCAAGTTCGCCCTTTCAGGTCCTTCTCTCGTTTCTATCCAGCTGACAGCAAATCTAAATATTTTTTATGCCAATATTAAAGAAAAATACTCTTTTTTTAATTAATCAATTTGCGATATATTTTCAAAATATTTAATAGACTTTGTAACATGTTTTGAAATAAAAATAACACATAATTTAAATTTAAAATAACAGATAGACTACTTTCTGTAATGTTTACTTACGGATACCAGCCGATATCTTGTGGATTTAGATAAAGTATCCCTGCTCTGGAAACGGTGGCTGGTGTCGCTGTTCTGTTAAAATTTTTTCATGAATTAATTGTTTTATTACTTTTTTTTATGAATTGTAGAGGGAAGCCAAATATGGAAATATTCATATGTCAAATTTTCTAAAATGATCATATTACTTCATATTTGGTCCCTGTCCTCTAACTACCAAAAAAAGTTACCTAAGGTTTGAAATTTCAAATAAGAGCCTCATCTTATCCGTTAACGCGATTCTCTCGTTACTAGCCAGCGTAAGTACTTTATTATCGTCCATGACGGTGTTCAAGGATTCGATCCACATAGGATCAATGTCGCCGTCAAAAATGATCCATTTCGGATCATTTCCTGACATATTCGCTTGATCTCTCATTATCACGGAGAACAATCTACAGCATCATGATTAATTATTTTAACGAGTAGTGAAAGTGTGCGAAAATAAAATGGAGAAAAATTCAAACCCGTCTTTCCACTCTCGAGTCGCTGGATTAATGACACCGAAGAGTTCGTCGGTTGTTACAGCTTTAGGATTCAAATCGTTATAATACGGCTTTAATTTCTGATTGAAGTATGTTCGATTCAATGTTTTCCAAACTTCCGTCTTCCCCGTTCCAGCGAAACCAACGATGAAAACCGAATGACGAACGTACAATAATTCTTCCAGTTGTACAACCTGGTTTCAATTAATTATAATCGATATTCTAATAATTTCTATAAAAGTATATGTTCCTTAAATGTGTATTTATTTTGTTACGATTTTTACTTTCAAAACGAAACCATCTTCTGGCTGCAATTTCAAATCTACGGCAGAGTCTCGAACTGTTTTCTCAAAGTCCGGATCTCTCTTTCGTGGCACGTCCAAGGCGGGGAACAGATCACCTGATCAAACGAGATTTTTCATTAATTTTCAACATCGATACGAAAGATATGGAAATAACTTTGGTTATTATTACAATAGAAAATGTCAGCCAAGTAATGTAATAAATTATTGCCATAATGTCGCCATTTAAGACCTTCATATATCCCCTAGATGTCCCCCTATAGAATTAACCGAATGAAATTGTCGTTCAGTAATTTAAAAATGTCTCTCAACTTTCTCCTCAGACATGGTTTACGAAATTCAAATTACTTTTTTAAATCGAATAAAAAATTTAATTATTTATCGATCTATAACCTTGCTATGTAGCTTATATTATTTTCTTATTATCTGAATAGTAATTCAATATTCTAGCCAGATCCAGGCAATAAATTTTGTAAACAGAACCATACAATAAATATTGTAAACAGAATCATGTAGTAAATTTACAGATAAAATCATGCAATAAATTTTTTAGACAGAACCATGTTTGTCTTGACATTTTAGTGTCACAATTACTGTCCAAGAGACAATTACGTGCATAATAAAAAAGAATGTACCTATCAGCCCCATAAACACAGGTACATCGTCCGTAACAATTTTTGGGATATTAAAATCTCGAAGAGCTCTCATCAACACCTCCTCCTCTGGTCTGTGAGGGTCTCCCCTCTTCAGTTTTCCAGCAACGACCAAAACCGACTTAATCGCTCTCAGACCCCAATCATAGTGATCTTGCTTCGACAGAAGTTCTCGACAAAGTTGGTACAGCGTGATAAACTTCCTGGCTAATAATCTGGCCTCCTGGAAACCTTCTGCCACCAACATTATCTCGCAAATTAGGTCGAAGTCTGGGACCACCATTGCGCAGGGCCTTTAATTGTTGGGGACGTTATGGAATTGTTAGGGATAGATTAGGGTTATTTGGCTGGGGATGCAAACTTTCTTTTGTAAAAATTAAGTAGATCAGGACATAAAAGTACAATGTAGGATTATAATCTTGGATAATGATCTAGGACAATGATTTAAGATAACAGTATGAGATAATAATATGGAATAATGATGTGGAGTATCGGTATAGGATAATGATGTGAAGTATCAGTCTAGGATAATAATTTGGTATATGAGTTTTGGATAATAATATAGAATATGAACCTAGGATAATAATTTAAAATATCAGCCTAGAATAATAATGTGAAGTATCAGTCTAGGATAATAATGTGGAATATGAGTTTTGGATAATAATGTGGAATATCAGCCTAGGATAATAATGTAAAATGTCAGTCTAGGTTAATAATATGGAATATGAGCCTAGAATAGTAATGTGGAATATGACTCTAGGATAACAATGTGAAATATCATTTTAAACTAATAATGTGGAATATCAGTCTAGAATAATAATGTGAAATATCAGCCTAAAGTAGTAATGTGGAATATGAGTCTAGGATAATAATATGAATTATCCGCCTAGATTAATAATGTAGAACATCAGCCTAGAATAATGTGGAATATAAGTCTAGGATAATAATAAAAGGTAATAACCAAGTTTTGTAGTATCATAGGTTTGATCATATATGTATGTATTGACTATGCAACACATGACAATAAAACAATACCACGGTAATAACATGCATGGTAACAATAAGATGAAGCATGATAATAACAAGATGAAGTGTGGTAATATAATGAGAGTGTAGTGACAATTTTTTTAATAATGTATAATAATGTAATATGCAGATTTACCGAAACAAAGTTTTTAAATTCTCCGGCAATTCCGTTCTTCCCGCGTATCCAGGATTCATAGTGATGAACATACCAACGGTAGGGACAAGATTAAGCTCTTCCCCGAAGAAATTGAACGTCGGTTTGCGACTTTGTATACCGTCCAACACTGATTTTACTTGTACAGCTACTACAGACAGTACTTCTACCGAAATACGATTGAATTCGTCGAAACAACCCCATGCTCCCACTTGGGCAAGACCTTTGTAGATATTCCCGCAAGACTGAAACAAAATGGCCGTTTGAAGTTTATTATAATCTCGGAAAAATATTCGTAGTAAATTTCGAGTTTCGGAAAAATATAGTGGTAAAAGATTAATTTTTTGATGGGAAATTAAAACTTCAACAGAATCAGTTCCAAAAGAAGAAAAATTATATGTTTAAATATTTCAATCTGTACTTCTTTACTTTTTCTATTTTCTTACTTGTTTTTTTGTACAGATTTTTATTTTTGCTTTATTTTACGAAATAATTTGTTGTTTGTTTTATTTTAAGTCACAGTATTGAATTGGAGGTTTTCAATTAATAAAGGAAAGCTTTGGAAAGAGTTTAAATGATATTTCGTTGAATTCTCTGTATGACAAATAAGTCCTCAAAGGGTAGTTGATTAAAATTGGCGGAGAGTTAATTGATTGGTTCTAATGTTGCTGTATTTAATTAAAAGTTTTAATCGAATTAAGGAGGGGAAGTATTTCATCAATTTATTCATTATTAATAAATAATTGTTTAATAGCGAGTAATTTATTTGATGAAAAGTTGTGTCGAATTAAAAGCTTTTGTTTGTTAACTGATATAAGTTTCAATAGAAAGCTTTTAATAACGTTTAGATGATGTTTAAATAATATTTAAATAATGTTTTAACAATTTTTAAATAATATTTAAACGGTGTTTAAATAATGTTTAAGCAGTATTTAAATAATCTTGAATTTTCTTTAATAAGTTTCATTCAATTATTCTTTTATTCAGCAAAATATTTTAGGTGCGTGAAATAATTTTCCTCATTTATGATTCTAACTTTATTTAACAATTTACAATGTCATTATTCTTGCAAAATTAAGTTCACATATTCTTGCTTCTACAAAGTTTAAAAAGCATTTATTTTTCCGAAAAATCGAATATTCTATTAATTCTTTCGTTCTTCACAAGATGGCGCCACACACATCGTTTTCGAATCACATTTAACTAAAATATAAAAATAAACCTCCCACCATATTTTAAATTTGTAAAATATTTATCTTACCGTAACACAACGTTCTCGATTTGTATCACACTAATTAAATAGTTGTAAATTAACATAAATGTTAGAATTGCGTGTTCATGGTAGCTTTTCTCATTCTTTTCCGTTTAATATCAAAAAAGAAATTGCGCATATTCTAAGCAATCAGACGGTATTAATTATATGGTCAAAAGTGGATTGGAAAGTTGCAATAAACCAGCTTATACGCAAGGAATGCAATAATGATCATATCTCGCTTAATATACATATATTTTCCTTCATTTTATATAACTTTACTAATCACGTTTAGGATATTTAATTATCGGTTTCTATGTGTTTACGTGCATATGTGTGTTCCTTATATCATATTTCAATATATGATACTTTCGAGTGTATTTCATTATTTTTGTTGCTCAGACTTAAAAATTTACCAAAAATAATTTGCTTTGAGCTACCCTAATAGTAGTAAACTATAACAATTTTCTCTTAAAGAATTTCGTTTTATCCTTACAAATAAAATAACAATGGGTACAGTGAAATGTGACATTGTTCCGTTAATCACAATTACTAGAAATAGTAACTTTACCTTATAGTCCATTTGTTCCGAGCAATTGAACACGTAAACCATTTGACCCAATGCTCTTCCTAGATCCTTGGTGGTTTCCGTTTTCCCAGTGCCAGCTGGGCCAGCTGGTGCACCTCCCATTATAAGATGCAACGATTGCGTTAGGGTGATATAACATCTGTCGGTTAACGGTGTTATAACCAATCGAGGTACGTTTCCCAAATATTCGTAGTCGTACTTGAACGAAGCGTCACAGATATCCGCGTAACAGTCGCCAACTTTGTCGTCCCATCTGTACATATCGACTCGTTAGACAGGAGTCTCGGTATATGGCCCTGAACGGGATATTGCAAATTTCCATATTTACGAATTTGGGAAATTTAAGGATTTGAACTTATTTCTTTGTAATTTAGGGATTTGTGGGAATTTGAGAATTTGAGGAAGGATTTGGGGAATTTGGGATTTGGGGAATTTAGGATTTGGGCAATTTCAAATTTGGGGAATTTGGGATTTGGGGAATTTAGAATTTGGGGAATTTAGGATTTGGGGAATTTAGGATTTGGGGAATGTAGGATTTGGGGATTTTGGGATTTGATAAATTTGGGATTTGGGCAATTTCGAATTTGGGGAATTTGGGATTTGGGTAATTTAGGATTTGGGCAATTTCGAATTTGGGGAATTTGGGATTTGGGGAATTTGGAATTTGGGTAATTTGAAATTTGGGGAATGTAGGATTTGGAGAATTTAGCACTTTGGAACTTGAGAATTTAGGAATTTTGAGAATTTGTGAAATTGGAAATTTGGTATTTGCGAATTTCAGGAATTAGAAGAATTTAGGGAATTTTGAAATTTGGGGAATTTGGGAATATTTCAATTTCAGAAATTGGTGAATTTACGAATCTGGAATGTTGAGAATTGGGGAATTTAGGAACCTGGAATCTGGGAATCTAGAAATTTGGGAAATTGGAGAATTTGTGAATTGTATAATTTAGAAATTTGTAAATTTGTAAATTTATAAATAGAAAAAATAGAAAAATATCTACATCTCCAAACTCGAAAATACTGAAATCATTTTCTTTCCAAATTAAAAATTCCATAAATTCCCACCATCTGTCCACTAATATACTAGCCTATGTCTAAGCTGCGATTGCCACTGAAAACTAGAAAAGTTCTCCGCCTTCATAGTGATCATTTTCGCGACGACGTCCCTGGCGTGCACATCGATCGTGCATATCGTCATAATTTTCCTTCTATCGCTGTCATTCAGATCTCCACAAAGAATCAGTATCAAAGCGTTCAATTGATTGATTTGCTTTCTTTGGTAATCTTTAAACGCGTTCTCGAAGCCCTCCTCGAGTCTCATGAACGCCATGTTCACCTCGGTTGTCCACCAAATTTGACTGCCGGTCAGCGCAGGTTGTGCTTGGTGATCGAAAATCCATTGTTCCCGAGGTTTTTCATCGTAAGTGGCCACTGCTTGTGATATGTGATATCTCACCGACTTTTTCATCGCATCGGTCACGTGATTCAGCCATACTTCTACCTGAAAAATGCGAATGGTGCTTTAACCCCTTGCTGCGCACGTGACGCATTCGCAATGCAAGTGTTACAAATTATTTTTTTTATTTTTCGTACGCTCGAATTTTTTAGACTAACAAGGAACCATCCCCAGTTGATAATTTCCGATTTTTATGAAACTTATGTATAATATATTTCTCGAAAAAATATTTGACACGTCTCTTTTTTTAGCTGCCGACATTCATTTTAAGGGGGTGAAAATAGCCCCCAAAATTTTGTTGAATATTTCAAGAACCAGAAAAGCTAGAGCAATGGTTTAAATTGCTAGATTTCATGTTTTTTTATGAGGAATCCAACTCGTATATTTTAGGATCTTTGAATAGAAAGTACGTTCAAACTTACAGCTCAAATATGACAAACCTTACTTTTGTAATACTCTTCAACTTGAAATTTATATTCAAATTATAATTTGCATAATCAAGGATCTCTGAATATAAAATACTCACATTTTAATTTTCTTTGTTCGTTTTAATGTTACAGTAAATAGTTTTTACTGATGCATCTGATAAATGGCGCAGCAAAAGGTTAAAAAAATACCTTCCCGCTGCAGTCGCAATGTCCGTGTATAGCCATTTCTTCGCCATCTTTGGCAATCATCATAATCGCGAATTTCGTCGGTTTCCCTCCATCCATTTTCCACATTAATTTCGCCAGCGAATCGTACAATTTCGCCAAATGTTTGCAAACTAGTTCAGGGTTGTTTCCTGTAAAACAATTTGTTGTATGGTCTTGCACAATTTATGTCAACGAAAACCATGTTTTCGCTTGTTATGTAAAAATATACCCATGGACGCAGGAGGGAGGACAAACTGTTTGATAAATTTTATATTCGAAGACATGAACTTTTAGATAAATTTTATATTTGAGGACAAGAACTTCAAATAAATGTTATTACATAAAACAGAATAAAAATGTATTTTAAATTTATTGAAATAAAATGAATAATAGTAATAATAGTAACTGCATTTATTGCACCATACTTCTATATGTTTTCAGATGGTTAAAAGAAAATTAATGTATTTTGTATATTTATTCATTTATCTGTCTTATATACTTATTCAAGTGTAGTTAGTTTAAAATATATTCCAATATATTTTGTCTAAAATACATTAAAACAAAATAAACATATCTTGTATATTCAAGCATATTTTGTTTAAAGTATATTCGAGTATATTTTGTCTAAAATACATTCAAACAAAATAAACATATTTTATATAATTCATTTCCCTGTCTTGTACGTATATTTTAATAAATCTCATTTAAAGTATATGTATATTAATGGTAACTTTCTTTGTTCATCTAGGTAAGCCCCCTCTGCCCCCTCCATAGATACGTCCATGGGCGCATAATCGAAAAAGTGCAACCATTGCTCAAAATGTCCAAAAGGTCAGTGGAGGAAATGAAATAGAATCTCGGGTAAATCAATCGTTTTGTTTCCAAGTAATCCGCCAAAGCTTTCTCGCAAACGTTTAACTGAAGCTGCAACTCCTCGAGCTTCTCCAGAAGTTTCGGTCGGTTCGTCGCTTTAACGATGTTTAAATTACTCGTCACTTCTCGTAAAAGGTCCTTGAAAACGCGTTAAACTTTCCTACAATTGTTCTTTAACGAGACATTTAAGAAAACTGTACCATGAAAATTGTACTTTGAAATCTCTGTCAATTTTTTCGAAACGTTTCGACTCTTCCGGAAGTTGGCTCCTGATGTCCTCCGAACCGATGAAAATGCTTTCAAGATGGATCCACGCACGTTGCACCTCGAACCATACGTTGATCACTGCGTCCGCGTTGCTTAATTTACTCTGCCAATCGAGAACTTCTTCGAGAAAGTATCCCACGAATTTTGAACCCAACATGTTCTGCAGTTGCACCTGTTGCGAACGTACTTAATTAGGGTGCGGCAGCAGGCGGTAATTTCGTTTTGGTATCGAAAGCGATTTCGAATTTTAAATGTTTTTCGTTGTCAGTAGTTCTCAAATTTTAGAATATCAAGTTAACATTCATAATTAATAAATTATTAAATTGTGAAATTCTACAATTTTAGAATTTTTTAATTTCTAATAGTTCAAATTTTCGAATACCTAAATTCTTGAATTTTTACATTACTGAATTATTCGGTTTTCGATTTTCCAAATTTCTAAATATTTAAATTTCTGAATTTCTAAATTTCTGAATCTTTAAATCTCTAAATCTCTAAATCTCTAAATCTCTAAATCTCTAAATCTCTAAATCTCTAAATCTCAAAATCTCAAAATCTCAAAATCTCCTAAATTTCCTAAATTTCAAATTTTCTTAATATTTCTAAGATCACAAAAATGTCCAAAATTTCCAAAATTCCTAGTATTCCTAGTATTCCCACAATTTCAAAAAATTCCTAGTATTCCCAAAATTCTAAAAATTTCCAAGATCGTCTTACTGTTATATCACTACCGAAAGCGTTAATGAAACAATCAAACACGAAGAAACTTTACCTGATTGTCTTCGAGAATTTCTATAGTTTCGTCATCGACCCTAAGAATGGTCAATTTCGTACGTTCGTGTACATCTTTACCGAATTCGAGATTGCTCCAAGTCTCATGAAGCTCTTTCAACACTTTCTCCATTGCCATTTCTTTCACGGATTTATCAACGATGTTTTTAACCTCTTCCTCGTATTTGTGTAACTCCAATTTCAATAAATCTTCCAAAGTAGTATTGTCCGTCATACTGAACGCTACCTATTATAACACGCATTAAACATTAACGAAACGTTCGAGAAGTTTGCAGAACGTTCCGAATTAAACGTTACACCGCTTTCACCGTGTTGTAATGTTTGCAATTAAAATCAAGGTCTAACAGGGACTTAGTCCAGTTAATTAAACCGAGATCCAGCTTAGATTTAGCGTACGTGCGAATCTCACAGTGTTCTGCACACAGTACCGTCATTAGGCAAATGGGGACCTGTGCTTAAACCTTCAAATCTTTTCTTCGTTTCATTTTTATGTTTATACATTTTCCAGTACTTAGTTTTACAAGGTTAAGAATTGAATCATTTCTAATTTTACAAATTTTCTAATATTGAACTTCTCAAATTGAAAAATTGAAAAATTGAAAAATTGAAAAATTGAAAAATTGAAAAATTGAAAAATTGAAAAATTGAAAAATTGAAAAATTGAAAAATTGAATATAATAAGAATGGACTGTATTCATCAACGCAGCATCTAATAGCATCAGAAAAATATTAATTTTTGCTTCAGGCCCCATAAGCTGTAACAGTAGTGTAGATACAATTATGTATAATTAACGTGACCGTAAACGTAATTTAACAACAATTTCCTTGAAACCGGTGAAACCAAGATCAAGCAAATAATTAATTACTCGTGTTTCGGCCATCAATTCTCTCCAATGTCTGTCTCTAATTGCGGGGTTCTGTAATTCGGACACCGCTCTTAACGATGCCATCATGTTTCGCACTTGTGCTTCAACGTTGGCGTACAATTGCCACGAACGTACGTCTTTATCTAGATCTGGAAAAAAAAGAAACGTTTATGACACTTTATCTTGGCAAATGTATACCATCTAAAGGTGTGAGTGAAATTTGGGAATGACGAAACTTGAAAATGTCAAAATTATAAAATTGAGAAATTCTAAAATTGTAAAATTGAAAAGCTATAAAATTTTTAACTCGAAGAATTGAAAAATTGAAAAATTGGAAAATTGAAAAATTGAAAAATTGAAAAATTGAAAAATTGAAAAATTGAAAAATTGAAAAATTGAAAAATTGAAAAATTGAAAAATTGAAAAATTGAAAAATTGAAAAATTGAAAAGTAGAAAAACTGAATATTGAGAATTAAATGTTGAAGGTTGAGAATTGAAAAATTGTGAAGTTGAAAAATGAATATCGAGAATTGAGATTTGAAAGCTGAAAACAAATTAATTGAAATTTGTGTAATTGAAAAATTGAACATTGGGTATTGTATAAAAATTGGAAGACCATAAAGATATTGAAAAATTTAGACACCTAAATTTCCAAACATGAAAAATGCACGATTCAAATTTACAAATCAAGCCACTCCTTCTAAATCCAATCCACATAAATATTTCCCGCTGACTCGAAAGTCAAGTCACGTAGACAATATCGTAGATGTAATTGAAAGGTGGATATATCTTACGTCTGAGTTCTCTGACAAGTTTCTTGCATTCTTGATCCATCCATTCAATATCGAGCTTCTTCCACGTGGTCTTCTTCCATTCGTTTAAACTAGTTCCGATCACGTTCACGTAATCCCACAGAGTTTTTAAAAGCTGCATCTCCTTCTTTATGTGTTTAATCACCTTAAACTCCGGCATTTCCTGTTCGAAGATCACCGTTTGATTGTACAAGTCTTGCTCCTCCGCTTGGAACTTTAAAAGCTCATCGTGTAATTTATTCAGTTTCTCGTACGGATCCTCGCAATCGGGGCTGGGAATAATGCTCCGTTATACTCTATCGAACTTGGAGGACTACCTCAAAGAGGGTTCGATTAAAGTTACGTATAAATTTACTTGAAAACATCCGCCTTATGAAATTCCAGGGAGAAACGCAGTTGCTTGAAGTCGTAATAACTTAGCCTCTTCTTCAACAGCTCGATTTGACGGGTCATTAAAGGTTGAACGACTTGCTTCACTTGAGCGGCTATCTTCTTCAACGATTCCCAAGCCTGAGGTAATTCCGATAACCAATCAAAAATTTTATCCGCCAGAAACACTTGATACGATTGCAGCAGTTCGATCGTTTTCTAAGGAAATAAAGAGGAAAATGCTTTTACTATAAATTATACTATGAATTCGTTTAAGTTATAGTACTTACCTTGATGGGCTCGAACATGTCTTCGATTTCGTACTGACGATCTCTCACTTCTTTCAAGTAGTAAATTGTTTCTAAGAGTGCTTCGTAGTCGTCTTCTTGAATGGGCTGCCCGAAGTTGTTCATTGCAGCTTGTATGAATTCTGAGAGGTCACTCAATCTGAAGGAAAATATGATTTATCTTAGTTTATAGACTTGAAAATTTTCAAATTTTCAAATCTTTAAATTCTCAAAATTTATAAATTTCAAACATCCGAATTCCAGGTTTTTGAATTTCCAAATTTCAGAATTCCAAAATTCCAAATACCACATTTTTGAATTGCAAAATTTCAAAATTTCAGAATTCCAAAATTCCAAATTTTAAAATTCCAAAACTCCGAAATCCAAATTTCCGAATTCCAAAATTTTCAAATTCCAAAATTCCCAATTCCAAATGTCCGAATCCCAAAATTCCGAATTCCAAAATTTCCGAACTCCAAAATTCCAAATTCTAAATTTTCGAATTTCAAAATTTTTGAATTCCAAAATTCCAAATTCCAAATCTCCGAATTCCAAAATTCCAAATTTCAAAGTCTTCAAACTCCAAAATTCCAAATTCTAAAATTCCGAATTCCAAAATTCCGAATTTCAAAATTTCCGAATCCCAAAATTCCGAATTCCAAAATTTCCGAACTCCAAAATTCCAAATTCTAAATTTTCGAATTCCAAAATTCCAAACTCCAAAATTCCAAATTCTAAATTTCCGAATTCCAAAATTTCCGAACTCCAAAATTCCAAATTCTAAATTTTCGAATTCCAAAATTCTGAAATTCTCACATCGTGAACTACCAAATATCAACTTGTTAAATATCTATACGAGATATTCAGCTTTCTCAGAATTATTTGTAGTGTTCGCGAAACGCCTAATGCTTATGATAGTTTCCTAGAATGGAGAAGGTTAGATTTAGAGGCAAATACTCCGTCTGGCGTCTAGTTGCGCAAATAAACAGGATTAGTGCCAACGGCGATCGTTTCAATTGTAGTTTCGGAGAAATCGTCTCTATTTGCGGTTAGAGGTTGAAACGTGACTGGCGTTAATAAAATTATATCACAGAGTATATATGTCACTTTTCGAGAAGCCCTTTTTTGGCACGCTACACTCGTCGCCGGTTGTAGAATGCCTATGTCATGACATTTCTATGTCTGACAGATTAATGTAATATTAGAGTGTATGCATTTGACACAGTGACGTAACTAGCTAGTTACGTCAGGTGGCACTTAGGTTACCGTATGATTACGATTCATTTTTATGCGGTATTGATTTAACATTAATTTGTGAGCTATAGAAAATTCTAGTGAATTGTGGTTAATTCTAGTGAGTCCTAGGGAATTGTAGTGAACTCTAGGGAATTGTAGCGAATCGTAGTGAATTCTAGAGTGAATAGGATATATTTTATGTTTGAAATATAGAAATTTCTAATGATACAAGTTTAAATTTACAAATTCCTTCATTCTCAAACTATCAAATTATCAAATTATCAAATTATCAAATTATCAAGTAATGAAATTAGCAAATTAGCAAATTAGCAAATCAGCAAATTATTAAAATACCAAATTCGTAAAATCTCAAATGCCTAAACAATCATTTATAAATTTCCAAATTCCTGAATTTAAAAGTTTCTAAATTCCCAAATTCCTAATTTCTCAAATTCCTAATTTCCCAACTTCCTAATTTCTCAACTTCCCAAATTCCCAATTTCTTAAATTTCCACCTCCCTAATTTCCCAACTTCTTAAATTCCCATTCCCTAAGTTCCCAACTCTCTAAATTCCCCAACGTCCTAAATTCTAAACTACCCAATTTCCCAACTCCTTAAATTCCCAGTTCTCTAAATTCCCAACTTCCTAATTTCTCCACTTCTCAAATTCCCATCTCCCTAATTTCTCAACTTCCCAAATTCCCACTTTCCTAAATTTCCAACTTCCTAATTTCCCATCTCCCTAATTTCTCAACTTCTCAAATTCCCACTTTTCTAAATTTCCAACTTCCTAATTTCCCATCTCCCTAATTTCCCAACTTCCTAATTTCTCAACTCCAAAATTCCCACCTCTCTAATTCCCAGCTCCCTAAATTCCCACCTCCTTAAATTCCTCCAAAAACTAGGAAATTCGACCCACCCCAACAAAATATCCTAATCACGTCAACGAGTACGACCCAAAAGCTTGCTTCCTACAATATACAATACCTCTATTATTAAACAAGACGTTAACACGTAATTTTATCTTTCCGATCTACCACAACAACACGAGACACACTGCTTTTCTCGGAAGCAATTTTGCAGTAGCATTTCTGGAAATGTTATTTAAATATCGTGACGTGATCTTAGCACAGAAACGTTCTAGTTTCTGTTATCGTTATTCTATCGGTGACATTTTGTTGCAAGCTCCGAACGTAAAAATAAACCCGTTGCATAAATGCTGTCGTATTAAGCCGAGCAAACAAGCATTATAAACGGAAATTCTAAGAACGCCACCATCGTCCGTTGTTCGCTAGTTGATCGAATAAATCAACAGGCGAACGCGATTTCTTTGCTAAATCATCGCAATAAAATTATACATTTCGGTCCTGGGTGTGTTTTCATGTGACGTACGATTTTGGATAACACTCTTGACGTTTCGCCAGCTGTTTCCTACGCGCTACTACCGTATGCGATTACTGTCTATTTAAATTATTCGAGACCTTACATCACAGATCATTGATCATTCGCTACGTTGCTATACTAATGACGCCGAATAGGACGCTGGCAGAACGCCTGATCGTTCCACGAAAACGATCGGACGTTTATTGAATTTATATCGGAACTGATATTTTAGATTCATTCAGATATTTACCGTTTTAGGTATTTAGTGCTGACTATTTTTTTTTTTAGTTATTTTTAGATATCTTTCGTGGTGCGAAAACAATTTTTTAATTTAGAAGGATTTTATCTAATTTTCAGGTACTCAAATTATGAAATTTGAAATTATGTAATTAGCAGATTTTTTAATTTCGTTAATTTTTGAATGTTCAAGTTTGCATATATGGAGGCTTCATTATTTTTGGATGTCTGTATTTATAAATGTGCAAAGATGCAAGTGTTGAATTTCCTAAGGTTCTATATTTGTGAATTTCTCAAATTTGCAAATTTTGCAAAATTTGTAAATTTCCATATTTCCATATTACTATATTAGCAAAGCCCCAAATTTCTAAATTCTCAAATTCCCCAAATTCCTAAAATTCTCAAGTTCCCAAAGTGCCAAATTCCCCAAATCCCAAATTCCTTAAATCCCAAATTCCCCAAATCCCAATTTCCCCAAATCCTAAATTCCTCAAATCCCAAATTCCCCAAATCCCCAAATCCCCAATTCCCCAAATCCCAAATCCCAAATCCCAAATCCTCAAATCCCAAATCCTCAAATCCCAAATTCCCCAACTCCCAAATTTCCCGAATTCTAAATTCCTCAAATCCCAAATTCCCCAAATCCCCAAATCCCCAATTCCCCAAATCCCAAATCCCAAATCCCAAATCCTCAAATCCCAAATCCTCAAATCCCAAATTCCCCAACTCCCAAATTTCCCGAATTCTAAATTCCCCAAATCCCAAATTTCCCGAATTCTAAATTCCCCAAATCCCAAATTTCCCGAATTCTAAATTCCCCAAATCCCAAATTTCCCGAATTCTAAATTCCCCAACTCCCAAATTCCCCAAATCCCAAATTTTCCGAATTCTAAATTCCCCAAATCCCAAATTTCCCGAATTCTAAATTCCCCAATTCCCAAAATACCAAAATCCGAAATTCTCCAAATTCCAAATTCCAAATTCCAAATTCCCCAAATCCCAATTTCCCCAAATACCAAATTCCCCAATTCCCAAATTCCCGAATTCCCTAAATTTCCCAAATTCGCCAAGTTCACAAATACCGAATTCTCAAAGTTCCAAATTCTTGAACTCTTAAGACCAAAACTCCCTAATTCCAAATTTCCCAAAATTTCCGGGAAATGAAACTACAAAAACATATACTTACTCCTTGGTGATTTTATTGACGAGATATTCTTTGAGCACGTTCGACCATTTGCAGATGGTGTTCAATAGAGCTTGTTTAAACGGTTTCAAATCGAGCCTCAACCATCGACTGAACACCTCTTCGTTCGGCGTGCTATCGATCTCGGCATACATGTTCACAAAATGATCGATTTCCTTTTTGAAATCCGCCAAATCTGGTTTCTTCGGCTTCATATTGTCCGGAATATAATCTGGACGTTCTTTAAGCATCTGTCTTATTTCGGGATTTACGTATCGACTGTACTGTAGGAAGTACGCTAAATATTCTTGTCTATCATCCAGCCATAACCAAGAATGTGTCTCGTATTTCTGAAAATGATTCAATTTTAAAATTCTTCATTTCTTCAACTTCAAAATTATTATAAATTCTGGATCCTGTGCATTCCTAGGTCTCGAAATACTTGTATTCACAAATCCCTTCTTCAATTCCCAAGTCCCTAGATCAGAGCCCTAATTTCTTAGAACTACAAATCCCTAAATCTCCAAATTACACGAGGACCACATCAATGTATTGTCGAATCCTTGAATACCAAATTTCCTAGATGTCCAAATTCTTATACCTCCAAATACTGAAATCCCCAATTCTCTATTTTCCCAAATTTCCAAAACTCCAAATTTCTATTTCTCCAAATTTCCAAATTCCCAAATCTCCAAATCCCCAAATTCCGAAATCTCAAAATTTCTATTTTCCCAAATTCTCAAATCCCCAAATTTTTATTTTCCCAAATTTCCAAATCCCCAAATTTCCAAAACCCCAAATTCTCAAATCCCCAAATTCCGAAATCTCCAAATTTTCAAAACTCCAAATTCTCAAATCCCCAAATTTCTATTTTCCCAAATTCTCAAATCCCCAAATTTCTTTTTTCCCAAATTTCCAAATCCCCAAATTTCTATTTTCCCAAATTCTCAAATCCCCAAATTTCTATTTTCCCAAATTCTCAAATCCCCAAATTTCTTTTTTCCCAAATTTCCAAATCCCCAAATTTCTATTTTCCCAAATTCTCAAATCCCCAAATTTCCAAATCCCCAAATTCTCAAATCCCCAAATTTCCAAATCCCCAAATTCTCAAATCCCCAAATTTCTATTTCTCCAAATTTCCAAATTCCCAAATCTCCAAATTTCTAAATTTCCAAATCACAAAATTTCTATTTTTCCAACTTCTTAAATCTCCATATCCCCAAATTTCCAAGTCCCCAAATCGTCAAATCCCCAGATCTCCAAATCTCCAAATTCCAAGTTTAAAAATTTCTCAATCCCGAAATTTCTACTTCAGAACTCATAAATACACCCAAGTTCCCAAACTGTTGAATTTCAACTTTCTATTCGCAAACCAAGGAGAAACGAGTCTAATTCAATTACCCTGGCGATTAAAGCAATTAGCAATGGAGTTGATCGAAAATATCTTGAATTATATAATTCAACCTACAGGCGTAATTGAATTACCATGTAATTAACGTGCAGTGTAATTAAGTTACGTAATGAGATTACAGTGTAGTTCAATTAGCACAACTGTACTAGAGAAGCCTACTGTGCTTCCGTTACCTCAGCTTCGTCTCTCACTACAGTCAGAGCATATTTGACCCGGTTACAAATTTCTTCCAGCATAAACACGATGCCTTCTTCCTCAGCGACGTCGTTCTTTAAAAATATCGATATATTTAGTTACGTGTCTCTCGTTCACGGTCAAGTCTAGTGACAAAAATACTCAGAGTTGATTTTGGCAGAAGTTGAGAAGCTACGGTCATTCTTTTTTTTTCAGGAAAGATGAGGATAGTAGATATTTGGTTTTCAAAAATGTGCAAAAATGTAATTAATTTCAACATTTTTTAGCCGAGATGTTATATATTTTGATGTAGTGTCTTTTCAAAGACATTTCTTAATTTTTTTTATTTTGGTGAGTTAAAAACTATCCCATATTTTGCTTAGTCAAGTTCCCAAATTTTTAATTTCCCAAATTTCTCAGTTTCCAAATTCCTACATTCTTAAAACTAAATTTCAAAATTTTTAAAATTCTCCAATTTTTAAACTATCAAATTCATAAATCACCGAATTCATAAATTACCAAATTTCTAAGTCCCCAAAATCCCTAAATTTTCAAGTCCCTAAATTCTTAAAACCCCACATTTCGAAATTCCTAAATTCTCAAATTTTTCAGTTACCAAATTCCTAAATTCCCAAATACCTAATTTCCCCAATCCCTAAATTTCCAATTCCCCAAATTCCTAAAACCCTAAATTTCAAAATTCCTAAATTCTCAAATTCTCTCATTATTTTGTCACTAGACTTCACTCTTAAATCGTACGATAAGATGGTATACCGCGTAATGTTCTTGTTCTTCGATTAATTCGGGATTAACCCGAGGGATAAGTGTGCCCATCTTCATGGCGTCGAGCAAAATGGATTCCACGAAGGTGTAAAAACCGTCTGGGTCGTCTATCACCACCGATGGTCGAAAAGCAATGTTGGGATTCTTACGACGTATCAAATAATAAAATGTTATTAATAATAAAATTAATGAAAAACGTGCTGGGAGCAGGTAATTGTCGATCAAAAAACGAATATTATTTTCAAACATTTATTTAAATTGAAAGATTATTATTTCCTTAGTATTATAAACCTTGTTTTTAATTTAATTTTCATCGAAACTGAAGCAAATTATAGTAAAAAAATATTTATTAGTTTGATCGCTAATGTTTGACTCCTTTTTAAATGATTCCAAAATGTAATTAATTTTGATACTTGCCTCTAAGCATAGTTGTATTTCGAACGAGGGGAATATGTTACCTTCAGGATCAGTTTCGTCGAGGATATAACAGATACTGCAAAAGTTGTGATAAATTACTGGAAAATGTTAGTAAAGTTCCATAGAGTGAATTAGCATTTGATTATAAATGTCAACCTCGTAGAGACCGCTTGTATAAGACCTTTGGAAATTAAATCGTCCACGTAAGAAAGATAAGGCTGCCATTTTTCTCGTCGGAGAGCCAAAGTTTCTTCGTCTCCTTCTTCAATTTCTTCTTCTTCTCCGATTTCTTCTTCCGGTGACTCCGCTTCAGTTACTTCTTCTTCCACTCTATTCATTTTTCAATTCTCAAATTCTTGGATTCTCAAATTATTCAATTCTTAGAGTTTTAAAGTGTCAAAATCTTAGATTGTGAAATTGTAATATTGTAAAATTGTCAAATTGTTCAATTGTCAAATTGTCAAATTGTCAAATTGTCAAATTGTCAAATTGTCAAATTGTTAAATTGTTAAATTGTTAAATTGTTAAATTGTTAAATTGTTAAATTGTTAAATTGTTAAATTGTTAAATTGTTAAATTGTTAAATTGTTAAATTGTTAAATTGTTAAATTGTTAAATTGTTAAATTGTTAAATTGTTAAATTGTCAAATTGTCAAATTGTCAAATTGTCAAATTGTCAAATTGTCAAATTGTCAAATTGTTAAATTGTTAAATTGTTAAATTGTTAAATTGTTAAATTGTTAAATTGTTAAATTGTTAAATTGTTAAATTGTTAAATTGTTAAATTGTTAAATTGTTAAATTGTTAAATTGTTAAATTGTTAAATTGTCAAATTGTCAAATTGTCAAATTGTCAAATTGTCAAATTGTCAAATTGTCAAATTGTTAAATTGTTAAATTGTTAAATTGTTAAATTGTTAAATTGTTAAATTGTTAAATTGTTAAATTGTTAAATTGTTAAATTGTTAAATTGTCAAATTGTTAAATTGTTAAATTGTTAAATTGTTAAATTGTCAAATTGTTAAATTGTTAAATTGTTAAATTGTTAAATTGTTAAATTGTTAAATTGTTAAATTGTTAAATTGTTAAATTGTTAATTTGTTAATTTGTTAAATTGTTAAATTGTCAAATTGTTCAATTGTTAAATTGTTAAATTGTTAAATTGTTAAATTGTTAAATTGTCAAATTTTCTGGATTTTCAAGTTCCTCAAATTTAAATACTAAAATTCTCAAATTCTCAAATTCTCAAACTCTGTATAAAATATACACAGTAACTATTTTTTTACGTCACCTCGGAGGTTCGTCTTCCGCTCCTTCCTTAGCATCGTCCCCTTCCTCTCCCTCATTCTCCTCATCCTCTATAAATATTCCATTAAACACATTTCGACAACTTTTGGCAAAATATTTTTCCTAAGAATTATTACCATCTGCAAGTACCGAGTCTTCCTCGTAAGCCTCTTCCGGAAGCAAATCGAAATATAATTTATAATTTTCTTTCAAGACTCGATCGAGCTCTATGGCGGTCGCTTCGATCTCCTCGTACCTCTCTATAAATTTATCATTTTTATCCGCGATCGCTAGTAAATTTTCGTCCCTGGCATCTTTGCGATAAATAACTGGCATCATTGCCCAAGAGTACAGTCGATCCATGATGGTCTTCAAATTTTCTTGTGCTCGGAACACTCTGGCGTGTAATTTTCGAGTGATCTTCAACAAATTCGCGATATATTCGGGAACCTCTGAAACAGAATTTTTCGTTTAATATCTCAGCAATGCTGTTCTCTTAGCGAGTACATTGGAACGAAGTTTTTCATGATTATATTATTTTTCCCAAAGATATGATATACTTTAACTTTGATAATTTACTTTTTTCGAACATTCACAAAATATGTAATTTCCAAATGTTTCCGATATCGTGTATTAGTGCAAAGAGGTCCCATGGTGCCTAAACTTGGCGTTACCTTTTATTTACATGTAATGTACTTTTGTGGGATTTGTTAATACTCTTATGAAACGTGGTGAAGGCAAAAAATGTGCGAATCAAAACATATGAAAACGATCGTTCAATTGAAACGGCGAGTGAGCCAGTTGAGTGGGTCACTATAGTGGCGCTATGTAGTCTACGACATTCGCGAAAGCCACTATAGTGGACCGTCGTACAGAGATGGTATCCGCGAAAGCCACTATAGTGGCGCGTCGTGTCTAAAAAGTTAATGATATATGATCATTTTAATTCTAAAGGCTGTGGAACTGCAGCACCTATTTGCACTTGACATTATCTATAACATATAATGTAATGAGTCCTGTTTTTTAATTCTTTCTTTTCCTGAATAAATTCACCCTCACTAATTTCAGCTACACGTCGTCGAGTCTATTGTAATTCGTCTAGAATTAAGACATTTTCTTTTTTAGTAATTATAGACTAACTAATACGAAAACGAGAAAGTATGAAATAGTTATAAAATGGTTATATTAATGTTTTTAGGGTATTTTATTTTCTCACGGAGAGACTGTACCAACTCCAAATCATTTGATAAGATTGTATGTCCATGAAGCATCGAGGGTGTATTCTGATAAATTAGTCAGTTATGAATACGTGAGTTCTTTTTTTTAATTCTTTTTTACCTCAATAAATTTTCTTTCTATACATGTTTGTTTCCTTTTACAGAATGGTAAAACAAGGGCTAAAAATTATAAGTTGCACCTTATAGCTTTGCAAAATTACATGTAGTATCCCCTATAACTGTGCAAAGTTGAAGTCACCTAAAATTTACTCTTTCATACCTTCGGAGTTCCAATTGTACTTTTCTTGCCCTTCGTCAATTAACATATCGATATTTTCAACTTCCTCTACGATCATCTCGAATTCGACTGGAGCACTCTGGCTTCGTATTCTATTATACCTAAAACAAATTTCTTGTATTATTTCCGAAAATTTTTGATGCAGTTTTGAAAGAATGAATTTGTATTTACCAGGTTGTGATTAAACTGAGATCGTAGGTACTCGTGAAAAAGAACTGTGATCTATCGTAGAACTGCGTAGCCTCTTCAGGAAGGTCCGTCCTCTTCATGATTAACATATAACGAATTTCTCTCAACAGGGTTCTCAGTTCTTTAGAAAAATTCATCTCTAGTGACCTGTCTTCGTTAACAATCAGCAGAGTTTTCGTTAAGTGAGTCTCCAGCAGTTCTGGCAACGTTTCCTTCCAAGCTGCGAATATTTGTTCCTCTTTCTCGGTGATTATGGTCTCGAAAAAAGAAACAGAGTTGATGTTATACTTGAGAGAAAAATAGGGGATCAATTTTTATTTTATGACTTTATTTAATAATATTGATAATTGTGGATTGATAAAATGTAACGAAGTGCAGAGAAGTCTTTTTGAAACGTGTAATAGTACACGGTTGGGTCTGAAAGTGTAAATCCTAATATTCGACGATCAAAATTAATTTGATATATTATTTAGAGTGAAACTACTGTAAAACTAGTAGATTGAGATAATTCCTGTTTTAGAGATTACCATCATTTCGTCGTATTTCGGCCTGAGTTCGACCTCCATTTTCGTGTTAATTAAAGGATGATCGATTAATTTGAGGGCACGAACTGGAAAACAAACCCTTTCACGTAGTTTCATCAAGGAACATAATTGCGCAGCTACTGGGGGTAAATATTCGTTGGCTAATGCACGTGGCACAGTTGCATCATTTTTAAAGTTTTCATCGAATATTACCTGAAATTTAAGGGTAATAATTGATTGACCACCATTAAATATATGAGTGTAATAATTGATTAATCACTTTACATATAAATGTAATAACTGAATGATTCCTCTAAATATAATAGTAATAATTGATTGATCACCAGAAATATAACTGTGATAATTGAGTTGTAATAATTGATTTGATTCGATAATTGATTTAGAGTGAATTATTGGTCACCTTACTATCGCTGAAGTGTTGATCTATTCTCTGTATCAAATCTTCGTAATTGTGCCATAATTGAGACAAGATGATTGGCCTGTTAGCGATCGAACCCATCATCCAAATGAATTTGAAGGTCGATTCCAAATCGTGACAGTCAGCGAATGCTTGATCGAAGATACTCGCCAACCGTCGATCAAATTGCTCTACCTTTGTTGCCAATTATCTATCATTATCTTAGTTTATCCTGATATTTTTATTTGCTATATCTTCAAATTTCACAACATCGACTTTGCAAATTTTCGACATTTAGGAATTTCAAAGTTTCAAATGTTTGAAATTTGAAATTTGTGAATTTTTCTATTTTCAAGTTTGGTTTATTCTTAAATAATATCGACTTTGTCTATAACGAAATACTAATTTACTTTCTCCAAAAATGCTCCTAACACTTCGGGAAATTGCTGATCCTCCGGTATTAAGACGAATTCGGACAACTCTCCAAACTCTTCGTACAATTTTTTAAACTCGTCGTAAATATCATCAACCATAGAACGTAACGATTTCCCTTTTAAGCCAGCTATTTCTATTCTCTCTAATTTTAAATAATCCTGAGTAATATCGAACAACATCTGCAACGATAATAAAATAACCATTATATTCTATGACTATAGAACGAAATTAATACTTAAATCAATACCAAATATTAATACTGAAGAGTAATACTAAATATTAATACTGAAGAGTAATACTAAATATTAACACTAAATATTAAAACTGAATAAATTAACAAATAAGTCAGCAAAATTGGATCAAATGCAAAAGGGTGTTCCACCACAAAATCTTAAAAAATGAAGTTTGTATTAATTCTAATACCTCTTGAATTCTAATCATTATTTTGTTAGGTCTCAAAATACAATAGCATAGCAAGATGATTAGACTTCTGTCCAAGATTCTATCGATGCAATAATATACCGTTTTTAGTTTCCAGACACTTTGTACAGGTTCAAATCAATAGGTTCCCCTAGCATCAATAACACCCAAGTCGTCGTTACATCCTATCGAGTATTTCTAGTTTATTATGATTCACATCTGGTTGGCAGGACCCTTAATCTCAGTAGTAGAGTCCTTATTTGCAGTTTCCTATTCGAGTCGAGGTATTGCTGCTTTTATTACTTGCTGCGATCACTTTTTGGAGAATACCCAGAGCGCAGACGTCACTCGGTTTTTCATTTCCACCCGAATTCGTGTATCCGATAGAAATTAGGAACTGTTTCCCTCAGCCTTGTTCGTAAAAATTGTACGCCCACACCGAGCCTTCATCTCGCGAAATAAGCAATCGAACAGATAGCCACGAAATAGACACGAGGTTGTTCGCTTCGGAACATCGGATACATAGACACGTTGTTCGCTTCGGAACATCATCTAGACACGTAGTCGTTCAGTTTGGAACATCGTTAAAAATAAGTAGAACGCACGTATCGGTGTTGTACAATTATTCAACCTACACTTATAAATATTAGGACTTGATGCGATTGAAGTTCACCGCGTTTAATCGTCGCTAAATATTGCACATCAATTTATTACCGTACATTTCTGCTTTTATCGATTGTTCCAATTGCGTACATAAATTGTCCTTTCTACGTACTACAATTTCTGTGCCATGTTGAAAAATTACATTTGTATTAATTCGGGCGTCTGTGGAAGTTCAGATACGCTTGAATTTATAACCACGTTACAAAATTGTTGCCTGCACTGTCATTGCGTGTATGAATAATTATAATTTATATGCAAGACGTACATAATTTATCGCGCGGGACTTGTATAATTTTCGTACCTGTTACGTATGCGTGCAGTTTTGCGAAAAATTGGAAAGATGAAAGGATAAATCATGTTACAGATTGCGAATGTTGTATAGAAAGATATATCACAATTTACTATTCAGTGTACATTTATTTATAGTCTATAAGACTTCAATAAAACCTTCAGAATTAACATATAATGATTAGTTCATAAGTGTCATATTTTAAAATAATTCTGTAATTTAAATTACGAATTTACCTACAAATTTTGTAATTTAAATTAAGCTATTTAACTTAAATTACAAAATTTGTTAAGATACTTTTCTTCAAATCTGTCTTGATGTTTATACTATATCGTGTTATTTTGCCATTTATCTTTCCATTCTATTTTATCTTTTTTTACTTAGTTTTTAATTTCAAATTATGTGTGTATTATACCTTGGTACATTTACTATTAATGAAACTAAATTATTCAAAGCTAGCCAATCCTTTGACCTCATCTAACTACGTCACTGCCATTACTTTCGCCATTCAATTTAACCTTCATTTAACCTTCATTTACGCCATTATTTTATACAATAAATTCAAATAGAATAACAATATTTTCAATTACATAATTGCTGTCAAAATATCATCTTCCTTTAAACTTTTTATATAATTTTTTTTATATTTGTCTAAAATGGCACCCTCTTGCATTTAACCCCTTAATTAAAAATTATAGTAAACCTTGATCTCTTTGAGTCTCTCTTTAAAACTCTGAACTCGTTCCAGTATTAATTTTTCGTGAAATGTCCAGGGTACCGGTTCGACCGGTGATTTAAAGTAGGCTTCTATTTTGTCTTTGAACATTCGAAACGTGTCCTGATAAAAGTCAAGGAATGGTAACGCCTCGTCTATTTTCACTTTATTCTCTTCGATATCACCTTCGAATAATGTTGACGGATTTATGTGTTTTGATAACTGTAAAGAGATGTTAAACTTTTTGTGTAATGGAGATTTTCAAAATATTCGTGTAATGAGGGTAGGTTTTAGGGGAAATGGTGATTTAGGGATCTTTTAGGAGAATTTAGGGATTTGAGGGTTTAGAACGTTTGATTTTTGAGTTTTTGTAAATATTGAAAGAATTTGGGTATTTCGAAATTAGGAAATTGGGAAATTGAGAAATTGGGGAATTAGGAAATTGGGAAATTAAGAAGTTGGGACATTTGTAAATTAGAAAATTGAGAAATTGAGATATTAAGAAATTGGGAAATTGGGAAATTGGGAAAATGGGAAAATGGGAAATTAGGAAATTCGGGAAATGGGAAATTGGGAAACTAGGAAATTGGGAAATTGGGAAATTTGTAAATTGAGAAAATAGGAAATTGGGAAATATTGTAATTAGGAAATTGAAAAATTGGGAAATTTGTAAATTAGGAAATTGGGAAATTGGGAAATTAAGAATTTGAAAATTTCCGAATTTCGAAAAATCAGAAATTTGGAAGCCTGAGAACTTGAAAACTTGACAATTTAAAAACTGAAAATTTGAAACTTCGAAAATGTCTAATACTGAAAATTCTCATTATTTTAAATAGTTTTTGATGTAAAAACTGTAGTGTCTTTTTTTCTCATATCATCGTCTTCTCCATCCCCATGTCCCTAAAAAAGTCTACAATATTACATACCTGTATAATAATAATAATAACAACTGAATTTACATACCTGTGAAATTAGCAAGTTCGAAACTTCTCTGAGCAAAGTAATTATTCTCTCAGAGGGATAATACTTCGAATTAGCCCACGCCAGACACACGCAGTGTAACAATATCTTGAATTTCGAGGCCAATTCCTTGAATTCAGCGCCGGAAATTTCTTGAAAATTGACATCCAGAGGTTTCAAATAAAGGAAAATATCTCGTGTCTCCAACAAGGCTAAAATTTAAAATGACTCTTCAATAAGATTCCCTAATTTTACCTAATCGATTTATTTTTCTTCTCCTTCTCGTTACAACATTAAGTAATGACCGGAAAGTAATTTCTGTGCAAATCAACATTTGTCATTTATCAGCTCATTGTGTTCTTTAATATCGTGCCAAAGTTTCAAGGTTAAATTGACTTGTTCACTTGTAAATAAAATCTGAAATTTTTCTTTGCAATTTTATGTGAAATAGCCAGCCAAATACCAGACATATCCACTGTATGCTTTCAGAGTTTCACAAGGGTAGTAACGCAACAGTTGCTACCAAAAACATTTGCGATGTTCATCCAAGTGCAGACGTTCGAATGTCAAAGGTGGTTTTTCAATTATTCCGATCGCTACACTTTCTAAGTGACAAAAAATTTGAAAATTTTGATGACATCCAAAATTTTCTCCACTTATTTTGCCCAGAAACCAATTGATTTTTATCGACCGGCATTGAAAATTTGCACAGTAGATGGCAAAAGGTTGTCGATAACGAGGGTGATTGCATCATTGATTAAAAATAAAAACTTGTTAAATATGTATTTGTTTCAATTCAATGTATTAAAACGAAATTACTTTCTGGTCTTTGTATTACGTACTAGCAGCCACATTCTTGAGCAAATCCTTGAAATACTGCGAATAAGGGCTCTCCGACTCCGCCAAAAATTCGTCCATCCTTTGTACCTTCGGATCCTTTAATTGACTGTAGAGCGACTCCATGTTCTTTAATCTCGTGTTCCAGTAATCTAGTTCTGCAGAAACATAGAACGTACTGACGACGACGACAATTTCATTAATCTACCAACATTACCAGCTTCGGGTAATTGATCATCGGCGTTGGAGAACTCGGAGAATTCTACGTTAAGAATTTCGTTAATTTGACTCGACCACTTGGTCACGATCTCTTCTATATTGCTTTTTAATTGAAGCTTTAAACTATCTGGCTGGGAGGCAAAACCCTCGCGCAGAATCTCTTCGATGCCCATGGGCAGCGGCAGCAACGATTGTCCCGTTATTTTTCCTTTTACCTTTTTTCAAACGTTTCTTTTTTTCACGTGAACGATAGAAGACAATTTTTACGATGATCTAAATTTACCTGCCATATTAAACTTCGAAGGTCGTATACTTGTTTGGTTGTGTCCTTTCGTACCACTTCCGGCCAACCTACGTGATTTCTTGGATTCGATAATATTGGAACGTACGCCTGATAAATATACACTACGTTTAATATAATTTATTAGTAAAATAAATTTGACATTAGTTTTTAACTGAATCTATAGTCCTATGCATGTGGTGTATAAACATAGTGGAAATTAATAATAGAGGAGTAATAACTTTAAAAGAATTCATCAAATTTTTCAACTGAAGGTTTTAAAGTTGTATATCATCGACAAAAATACCTCTGAGTGCAAAGAGTTAAGAAAAATTATATGCTTATTAGTTTATTTCGAGTGGAACGTCAAATAATTCGTAAATTCGCGCCACGGTGACGCCATGATGGAAACGTAAGTAGCGCGAATTTTTGAATTTGCTAAACGACAGATCTCGAAATATGAAAGTTGAGGACGTAAAAAATTACTGTTTGCTAAAGTGAAATTTGATAATTTAGTTTTGAGACTTTGATGTGTTGAAATTTTAAAAATTTATAATTGTGGAATATTCAAATATTACATTTGTTTAAAAAATGCTATGTGGTATTTTTTAGAGAACGATTTTCTGGAACATCTTACTTAAAAATATTCTGTTTTAAGGAGACTTTAACCTTCACCTAAATAGATAGGCAAAAGAGCAATAAATAACAGATCACTTTTTGCAATTTTGTTATTTTGCATACTTTGAAAAGAAACTGTTTTTATGAAACTGTCATATAAAGAGACAAATTTTATAATAAAAATATTGAATACAAAATATGACAAAACTAGATAGATTTTATAATAAAACATTGAATAGAAACATAACACAAATGATTAAATTTTATAATAAAAATGCTAAATACAAACATAATATAAATAACTAAATTTTGTAACAAAAATATAAAAATATAATACAAATGGAGAAATTCTATAACAAAAATGTACAAATGTAATACAAATACGTTTTGCAATAAAAGTACTAAAATGTAGTAATATAAAATGCATAGATTTTATAATAAAAATATCAAACAAAACTGTAATACCAATACACAAATTTTACAGTAAAGAATACAATGCAAGATAGTCTCCCTAATAAAAATGCAATAAAAGATTCAGTTCATAATAAAAATGCAATATAAATGGATACAAGAGGTTGTTTTTACCTGCAAGTGTCATAATGATATACTTCTGTTGCAAAATAATACGATTTCATAACGAAACGATAGTATCACGAAATCATTTTACCCGATGAAGGTTAAAGATAATTGTACCATAAGCGAAAGTTTTCGAACTATAACTAACGTCTTCGATGAGCACCGCCAATTCCTCGATGGGGTTCGGCGCCATATCACCGGGTATCAAAATCTGCCTAAAATTCTTTTCTGTAATCGTTTCAGATTTCCTCTTGATGAAATACGTGAGCTTCTTCGTGGTTCGTGTAATCTCGAGACCCGGCACCAGTAGTCCACCGGGTGTCATCTGCAACGTGAGGAGCATCTCCGACGGCGTGCCGAAGAACTTGTTAATTATCCCCTGAATGTGAAAGTCGAATTTACAAGTTATTTCGCACAAAGCGACCGAAAATTTGGGACTCGATTTTTTGTGACCTTTAGAATTAAGTCTCTTTGAAAAAAACGTTTCGCTAAATGGACGATCGGTATAACGAGTACTCGTCCTTTCGAACAGTATCTCGTAACGACTCGTGTACCTCGAGAAAGTAATTAAACGCTGAAAGAATATACTGGTCAAAGATATTCTTTCGAATCAGCGTTGTAATTACGTACAGTGTCGCTTAAAGTGGTACAGCAACGTGCAAAAATATGGTTTGCAAAATACTTTCAGTGTACAGTAGATCAAAAGACAATTTTTTTTTACTCTCATCCCTCTGAATTTAGTGTATGGTGAAAGAAGTCCTTTTGAAGGTTGAACTAAAAAATTTGAATTTAAGAGGTCAGATGTTTAGCAAGGATATAGAGATTTATGAATTTATAAGTATATTTGAAAAGTTAAAAATAGGGAGTTTTGAAATTTGGAATTGGATATTGGAAAATGTAAAAACTTGAAATAAAAAGAATTTAGAAACGTGAACATTTAAAATTCAATATTAAAGAATATGAAAACTTGGAATTAAAAGAATTTAGAAATCTTTAAATTAGAAATTGGATATTAAGAAATATGAAAACTTGAAATTAAAAGAATTTGGGAACTAGAAAATTTGAATATCTACAGTTCCCCTTTCTAAATTCCTCCATTAAGTTTATAAATTTACAAATCCTCTTTCTCAATGTGTATAATATACCCAGTAATTTTTGTTTGTAACATTCGTAATTTCATTTCTACTTTTTCCACTTAATCAATGTTTACGCAGTACCTGTACAAAAATAAAATGTATAAACATTTGTAACTAAATAAATAAAGAATGACCAAATAATAGAAAGTCTACTTTCCCATCTGTTGCAGTCATACCAAAGATAGTTGCGATTCTTACCGACTAATAATATTCCTTGAACATTTATTTATTAGAAATAAAATCGTTATTTTATTGGTGTCATACGAAAGCAAATATAAAATACATTATCATACACCTAACATCCCTGTATTTAATATTCTATAAATATACTTGTTCGTTCATAGTATTTTATGTGACACTCGTAAAGTGTTTAAAGCAAGTTACATAAAACAAATTTACGTGACGTGATCATTCTGGCAAATTAACCCGGAAAAGCTAAGATGTTCACCTAATTTCAACCATCTGACATTTTCCCGACAGATCATATTACGCGAACATTTCTGACCTTTCGTTTTGATAAAACTTTCAAACAAGCAATAAATAAGATATGAATTAGTTTCGAGAAAAATATCGTTCAGGTTTACTTTCATTACGATTTCAAGAAATTAAATTTATCTACCTTATAGTCCGCGTTCGACAACATTTTCGACCATTTGTCGGATTTTATTTTCCTCGAATACGTGATGTAGTCGTACATGAATTCTAAACGTTTGTCCTCCTCCGATTTATCCCCATCTTTTTTGTCCGCCATTTTCCCTCTTATTTACGGGAGTTATTCGATCATTTAAACATTTATTGATAGCGTTGTCAGAAGCACATTTATCGTTATCAATGTGACATTTGTTGTATAACGGTTACGTAAAAAAATGAGATCATGAAAGTAATGTTGATAACTTCAGAGGTTTCTCTGCGGTATAAAATATGGTAGATTTTTGGAGGAAGAATGGCAATATAGAGAAAGTACTTACCTACATAAATACATAGTGTTTACTGTAATAATTAGTATGCATTACGTTTATTATTAATTTGAACTTTCCATTCGTACAAATATTTGGATGTTTAAATATTAAAATCTCAAGCTTCAATTTTATTGAAGTAATTCAAGTACTTAAATAATTATATTGAAATATTTGAAATAATTCAAGTACTCAATTTTATTTAAATAATTCAAATACATGAATTGCAAATCTGAATTTTATACAAAATTGCAATATATGAATATAAGAATTTCATTTCCAAATTTTCTGGAATTTAAATATTAATAATACTACAGTATTCGATAATTTGATATTCAATTAATCTTTCCAAAAATTCTTAAACTACGTTCGAAAAAATTAAAGACAAGATTTTTTTAAAAGTGTCCAATTATATTTTACAAAGCTCAATACATGAGAAGTATTGACATATGTTCCCTATATCTCCCCCAGGGAAATCTACGATATGTACATACTGTACATTTCACATAAATTCTCATCAAAGCACCCAGGTTCCCACGCTGCCGGTTGTTTCTTCAATTTCATTAGGAGAAAATAATACATAGGTATTCGATTATTTGTCGAACCAATAGCAACACTGTTCTTGCTGATTCAAGACAATACAAATTGGATGATCGATTTGCTCGTGGATTACATAACGGAAATTTCTAGCCACTTAGTAACGAGGAAACAGTTCCGAGCAACCTAACGTGACCTAACCCTCCGAAGATCTGTTACTTAACATATTACCATGGGAAAGTCCGATTAATCGAAATTTTTATGGCTGAGATATCGCGGTGTAAGGGATGTGATAAATAGAAGGTAGACATTTTTCATTGGCTTTCAAGGACGATCATTAAACGAGGAGGAAAACGATCATAATCGAGAAGGTTTTAGTACGAGATTTCAGCATCGCGCATTAGAGAGTTAAAAGTTGAAGTGGGTCTTAAATCGTAATACGGAGGAATTAATTCCGATTTGCAGGTGAAACATCTCTTTTACTTTCAATTTTCCATCAATCTCTTTGACTGATCTTGTGAATTGTAACTAATGTAATTCACGGGAAGATTAAAAGAAATTGAAATGTGTACGTTTCGAATAATTGCGCAATGCAAACTAAAAGCGAACGAGATGTTAAACGGTTGAATAACTGAAAATGAAGTAATCGACGCTCTCGAGAGGCATGGTGAGTGGCGTTAAAATACTTGGCATAGTCGACATAGTAATGCTTTCCTCTCGACTGTAACGGTACTTATTTAGTAGTTATGTAGTAATCGTGAAAAATCTGTCGGTAAAAATTAAAATTTGATCAGCGCCATCTAGCGGATGGCGTTTTTATCCTGCTCCTGGTAGCAGGATCGCAGAAAAGCGAGGAGGTATCCGGAGTAAGAGGTTTCCCGCGCGGCTACGCGCATGCGCATTGCCGTCAAATTCGCGCCACCTCTCCAACATGGCGTCTCACTGAACAAATGAAACTAGTTGACAAGGAATATTAATTGCCCCTTATCTACGTACAATTTATATACTTTTATGATTGAAAAATGATCTGCAATTCATAATTTATTTTCTCATGTAATATTTGTTACGATTTTAGTTGAGATTAGTTAATTACATTCATAGCGAAATACAAGAATTAATTAAATTCATTACTCATATTCTGTGCATAATTTGTGTACTTTTGTGATTGTGCAATGATCTGTGATTCATTACCTATTTTTTCGTGTAACGTTTGCTAACATTTTGATTGAGATTAATTATTAATAGTCTACAAGAGTACTATTGTGACGATATTAGGTTTAGAAAAATCTGTCGGTAAAAATTGAAATTTGATCAGCGCCATCTAGCGGATGGCGTTGTAAACCTGCTCCTGGTAGCAGGATCGCAGGAAAGCGAAGAGGTATCCGGAGTATCAGGAGGTTTCCCGCGCGATCTGCGCGCATGCGCACTGCGACCAAACTCCCGCCACCTCTCCAACATGGCGTCTCATGAATTAAACAGAAGTGACGCTACAGAATAATTAATTACCCATTTCCTAAAATCAATTTGTGCACTTTTATGATCTAAGAACGACCTATGGTTAATTACCTATTTAGTCATATAATATTTGTTAAGATTTTATTCGAGAGTAATAAATTATTAATAATTATCTATATGAATAATTCCACTATGAGATTGAATTAATGAATTTCGTATGAGAAGGTCGGAAAAAAATTAAAGTACATTTCTGAACCATAAAAGAGTATAAATGTTACTTCGAAAACGAGTAATTAGTAAATCGTTCATTTGTTAATTGAACGTATTTCGTGGCCGCCATGTTGGAGAGGTGGCACGAGTTCGGTTGTACTGCGCATGCGCGCAGATGCGCGGGAAACCTCTTACTCCGGATACCTCCTCGCTTTTCTGCGATCCTGCTACCAGGAGCAGCCGAAAAACACCGTCCGCTAGATGGCGCTGATCAAATTTTTATTTTTACCGACAGATTTTTCACGAATGATATACACCAAAATATTTCACAGTACATTTCTCAATGCTTAGAAACTTGTTTACAACGATAACTTAAAATGTTATATCATCTTCGATTCCGTATTAAGTAGGAAACTGTAACGTGACATTTATAGCGCAATAAAGAATCTTTTTAAAAGTTACGATCTCTATTGGCTCTCAAACTTCCAAGCACCCAAATTCCATATTCCCAAATTTTCAGTTCATAAATTCCAACTAGTTAATGCCTACATTCCAAAAATTTACGATTTCCAAATTCAAAAATTCTCAGAATTGCAAATATTAAATTCCCAAACTCTGTACTACCTAAACGTTCAAATCTGCAAATTTCCAAAGTCGAACTCGAGAGTTAAATTTGAAAATTTATTAACTCAGAACCCTCTACTAGAAAGACGTCAAAATTCGCAAATAAATAAATCCGTAAATGCGAAAAATTACAAGATTAATAAATCTGAGATCTGAAAATTTCCAAAATAAATCTCAAAGTCTGTTGCATTCATCTCCCTATATTGCCATTTCGCTCACCTACAGAAGAAGTAACAAAACAGTAACTGTGGTAACAAGTACTAAAAGTAGTACTGTCGCAACAAATTAGAATAAAAATAGCCGAAGAAAGAAGAAGAAGAGCCAGCAACGAAGAAGCGTTCGGTCAGGTAGTGGAAAGTGTTCCGGGTTAATATTCGTAGCGAAGAGGATTGTTTTGCAACGGTAACTCTCTGAGCTGCTTACGTGCCCATGCCCGTCTCGTAATTAGTTTGACTTTCACCGTGAGGGCCACCATACCGGGCACACTTTCGCTCGTCTTCGTTTTGCCCGTCCTCTCCTCTGTCGCTTGCCTCTGGAATTACGTTACGGAGAAAATACCTGAATGCGCCCGTAGGAATTTAGGCCGATATCAAGGACATTCTCTCGTAACCTCGCCAGTTTCGGATGATTCGAGTGGTTCGAACGGTCAATCGGGAGAATCGATGACGATGACGGGACCACAAGATCGTGCCACGAAATCTCGACGAGAATTTCAGACCGAAGCATCCTCTTACTTAACCGTACTTGAACGTAATCGGGATTTCTCGTAATCTCGATCCATTGCGATATCAAACGCGGATGATGGTGATCCCTGTAACTTTCTTTCCGCTTTGGAATTTGTTTAGATTAACGTCTTATCGGGTATCGGTTACTGTAGGTGCTTAGTCTCATGTGAACTATTGTATTGCTACTCAAATTTTTATAACTTGTCGAAAATATATTAGGACACTCGAGAGATAATATTCGTCATTTGATTGAATTCAATTTTAAATAAATTGTTGTTTACTTTTATTGTATTGTACACGTGATATATAAATGTGGTGTACTAGGCAATATTGGGAATTTTAATAATGTGGAAAGAATAATTTAGTGACATAGGTATTTGTATGTTTGGAAGTATGGGTATGCAGAATGGGGTATAGGAATTTGGGGATATAGGTACTTGGGTACATAGGAATTTGGGGATATAGAGATTTGCTGATCTGGAAATTTGGTGACATAGGAATTTGGGGATATAGGAATTTGGGGACATAGGAATTTGGAGACGTAGGAATTTGGGGATATAAGAATTTGGGGATATAGGAATTTGGGGACATACGAATTTGGAGACGTAGGAATTTGGGGATACAGAAATTTGGAGACGTAGGAATTTGGGGATATAAGAATTTGGGGATATAGGAATTTGGGGACATACGAATTTGGAGACGTAGGAATTTGGGGACATACGAATTTGGAGACGTAGGAATTTGGGGACATAGGAATTTGGAGACGTAGGAATTTGGGGATATAGGAATTTGGGGACATACGAATTTGGAGACGTAGGAATTTGGGGATATAGAAATTTGGAGACGTAGGAATTTGGGGATATAAGAATTTGGGGATATAGGAATTTGGGGACATACGAATTTGGAGACGTAGGAATTTGGGGATATAGAAATTTGGGGGTATAGGAATTTGGGGATATAGGTATTTGGGTACAAAGGAATTTGGGGACATAGGAATTTGGGGATATAGGTAATTGGGTACATAGGAATTTGGGGATATAGGTAATTGGATACATAGGAATTTGGGGATATAGAGATTTGCTAATCTAGAAATTTGGTGATATACGAATTTAGGGACATAGGAATTTGGGGATATAGGTATTTGGATACCTAGGAATATGGAAATATAGAGATTTGCAGATCTGGGTATTTGGTGACATAGGAATTTGGAGTCATAAGTATTTGAACATCTAGGAATATAGGAATAAAGAGATTTGCTGATCTGTAATTTGGTGACATAAGAACATTGTACATAGTACGAATTTTAATTTAGCGAGAAATACTGTTCAGTCTATCATTTGTCCGTTGTAAGGTCGTTCGTTATAGAATGCTCGCGAATTTCAATTTCGTCTCCAATAACGAAATTTCGCGATCCGACGTGCCGTATCGAGCGTGAAACACGCATTATTATACGAACTGATCATTATTTATTCCGATGGTCTTGTAATCGTTTAACCGGGACGCTAATTTATTTCCATCGCGAAGCAATCGTTTCAGAATCTACGCGTCTACGCATATTTTAAAGGATTCTCGCTTCTTTTTTCGGAAAGATCGCAATCGTATCTATAATAACTTTATTTAACCCTCGGACAATTTGCATTCAATTTTCGACTCCTACTCGCTTTCGTTTCCGAAATTTTATGCTATTCTTGTGGACTGCAGATTCCGGAACATCGTCGAAAGTTCAGGAAAGTTGTCTAATATGGAGAGATCTAAAATCTGGCCATGTAAGAGGTACACTCTATCCAGGAATGTTAGGTTCACTACAAGTAATTTCGATTAACTTTAATCGACAGTTGATTCAATCGGTGAAGTTGATCATGTAGTAGGTCTTTTAACTATGCTGTTCTTAACGTAACTTCGTGTGTGGCGTAATGCGTGCTGTAACTTCAAATGATATGTTAAAATATGGTAAATGTCGTTTCAAGATGAAGATATAATAGCAAAACTACTAACAAGTGTATATTTGATATAGGTAAATATAAATGATTATAGATATCTTCAAGCAAATATAAATATAAACTTTTGCGCACTTATGCAAACAAATATTAACATATTGAAACGTATACAAACATATATAATTATATATTAACTTATATTAGTATATAAAAACGTGTACTAACATATACAAACACGTATAAAAATATTTAGTCGTACATACACGTAGATAAATGTACATGAACGTATATAAACGTATATAAGCATATGTAAACATATGTAAATGTATGTAAATGTATGTAACCGTATGTGAACATATGTAAACGTATGCAAACATATGTAGACGTATATAGATGTATGTAGACGTATGTAGACGTATGTAGACATATAATAGATGTATGTAGACGTATGTAAACCTATGTAGGCGTATGTATACGTATGTAGAAGTGTGTTGACGTATAAACGTATGTAGATGTACACATACATAAACGTACATAAACATACAGTAGACGTATACAAACGTACATAAACATACGTAAATGTACATGAACGTATGTAAACATATATAAATCTATACAAACATATATTATAACCGTTACACTACATCACCGTTATAATTATAAAGAGCATGGTATACTGCAACCTGACATACAAATCACTATAAACTATCTCAATGTTACATATTCTACTAACATATACATGTACATATAGTAAATATATATCTACTCCACCATATAAATATCTACTACATCATATGTGTGTCTGCTACGTGGAGTCATATGTGTAATAGCATGCAAATGATAACGGCGATATACTGAAACATTGTATAATTACATGATATCTACTACACAAAGAATAATCAGCAAAAAAACATAAACCGATAATAAAATAGACATATATAAAAAGAATATGACATATCGAAATACATATGTGCAGCATTTGTGTCCCAATAACCCACAAGCATCTTGTACTCGTAACATAAATTTAACTGAAGTTTTTTACGTATACTGTAGAAACTAAGGCCAAGAGATGGTTATATATGTAAGAAAAATTGTTCAGGACGTTGACCTTGACAATATATTTCAAGGTCACCGTGTCAAATACGCGTCATTTTATAAATAATTTTGTATCTCTGAAGCTAAGGACAATCGTCAGTTACATATAGGGAAAAGTTACTCAGTTGCCCTTGACAATATGTTACAAGGTGATTGGAGGATGATATGTTAATCTATATTTATCAAATGTTATTGAAGTATGAATTTATTTTTATTAAATAAAAATGTATGCGAATAAAAAGGAAATAATCAAGTGACAATTGATTATCGAACTTGTGCATGTTACAGGAGTGATTTAATAATAAATAATTATTTATTAAAGTAACAGTGATTAATATTTAAATAATCATTTTAACCAGATTGCCACAATTATATTTTCTATTTTCTGTCCTAAAATTTCATTTTCCAAGTAAAAAATATTTTCATTGTTTGAAACATCCATTCCCACATTTTAATTCATAATGATGAAAATTTAAAAGTTTCACAAAGGGTTTACAAAATTTACAATTTGCGGATCAGTAAATTTAAAGTTTAGAAGTTTAAAACTCCAGATTTTTAAATCTGCACATTTGAAGATGTAAAAGATTTTGAAAATTAGGAATTTCCAACTTCGAGAATTAAAACGTGAAATCTGAGAACGTGACAATTTAAAGATCGAACAATTTCAAAATTTGCAAATGTACATACTAACAAAAATACCAAAATATTTTAATTATTCCACGATCACCGATTCTGAAATAGCTTGTAGACCTGCTTCAGAGATCCAGACGATAAAATCTAAAATGAACGCGAAACTAATTAAAACAGCGAGATCAAAGGAAGATGCTTTGTTCGCGTTTCCTATCGATCTCGCTCGAACGTCAAGTTTCCCGGATTATGAGCGTAAATTTCGCTCATGTGATCCTCTCTAAACGAGCGAGAAGAAAAGCGGGGACGTTGATCGTAATAAGATCAGGGTTACGTAGCACCGTGAAAGAAGATCGACCGATCGATGATCGAACGGGCGAAGGAAGAGGATCGAGGATGTTCCTTTTCCCCTCTTCGAGCTCGTATAAAAGTCCGAATCTGTCGATCCAGCCGACACAACTGTGAAAGATCGCCGGTGAAAGACGTTCTCCTCGCGACGTCTACTTTTCGGACTCGTACCCTCTCGGTCAACTCGAAATTCGACGATGTTGGTCTACCTGGTGAGTTCTACGAGTCCGCCATCTTTCTCTCATTTTCAACCCTTCTTACGTTTTACTAAAAGTGTACATAAGCGAAACCATTGGTGTTATGCTCTTCCATAATTTCATTTTTCTTGATAAAGATACTGTTTAATATTTTGCTGGGGGTGAAGTTCGAACGGTTGTACAAAATGGAGGTGAAGTTGTGACCGAATCATGCACCGAAAAGAATACAACTGAATTATAGTATGAAACATTTAATTACTGTATGGAGAATTTTATTACTACACGAACAAACTGTGAACCTTGTAGAATTTTTGTTTGAATTCAACTCTTTTGTTTCGGTTTGTAATAAAATGCGTCAGTGAGCAACGTTCATGACGCACTTGATTTTAAATCAAATTTTCTAATAATAAATTAACTTTGCTGTTTAATTATTTGTCAGAAATACACATGCAACTGTCAGAAATGCGTATGATAAGTGTATGAACATTTATGTAGCATCAATAATTATAAATTATATTACAAAATGGGTGTTCATATAAAAGTCAATGACAATAATAGTGAATAGAAATTTTATTGCAATTGTTCACAGCTTCTGCTATATATATATTTTTCTTTTTTAAGTAGATTTATCATCATATGAATTTATATTCTCTATGTCAATGAGACGTATTGAATGTGTCTCATTAAAATTGAAAAATTACATTTATTCTTAAATAAAGTTAGAATATTTAAAAATGGTGTTTCGTAAATATTTGGATAAAAATGGAGAACCTAGTTTTTGTCCTTAGAGTCTCTATTTGGGATTTGTCTCCATTTTTATTGCACCACTGAATAATTATTAAAAAGAAACTGATGTGATGTATACATCATGAAGAGAGTCATTTTATCAGCAAAAAGAGTGTCATAAAAATGAACAAAAATGGAACCTCAATTTCATTTTTGAATCGTTACACGCAAAAGAACCGAACGTTGTAGAGTACAGTATAATATTAACCCGCGTTATTATTCACGGTGTTTATGATCCTCTACCAGTACATCGATTGATTTCGAGTAATTGTGCCGCAAAATTACTCGAACGTATCAGTTCGCGTGAAACTTTCTCTTGTAAAAAAAACGAGGAATTCAGTGATCGATGGAAGACGGTGGATACAGTGAAAGTACTGGCTTAAATTTGGGCAATTTCTTGGCGACGTGATGTCGTTGCAACGTGCAATCGGGAATGCAATATTTTCACGGAATCTTCGACGGGTTTTCGTGACACGATAACGTCCACACGTACATCGAGTTATTTCCGTACGTTTGCTTTCCATTTTTGTAACGTTTATTTCCATTTTCGCGATGCTCGACAAAACTTCGTTTTACGCTCTGAATCTGCCGTTGTTGAAAGAAGATCGCGGGAAAACTGTGTCGAATACGAGGAGTTTTTAACCCTTCACCTTAACACTATGCTGCATGACTTTTTTTTTTAATTTAAATAAAATTCTTTATATTCAGAAATGACAAGTAAGATTCGAAAGAAAAGAAGGATCAGCAAATATCTTCTGTTAAGAGAATTAAATATTTTATACTAAAAAAAGATATTCAATACGAAAGGGATGAATAATACTTTTTGTCAGAATAAAATAATATAATACTGTAAACGTGTAACATTTTTAAAAGGTACAACAAAAAATCATAAATATAATGGATAAAAAATATTGTCAACAATTTGATTATGAAGTATGTTATTTATCTATATTTAGCAGAATGCAAGAATATTATAACAAAATGCAAGAATTATTATTACTGAGAATTTAATATCGCTTGACTTTAACAGTAGAAATATTTAATTTTAATATTTGCATTATGAAATCGTTAAATTACCCCACGCATTTAATAATAGAAATTTAATACACATGCATGTAATATTGAAATTTCAAATTTTTGAAAACTAGTATTTCGTATTTTGGTTATAATAATTTAAGCCTACATTTATACGTAATTCTTTCACGTATTTGTTTGTTGAGTATGCTAATATCATTTTACGAGATGTAACATAAAGGATACGTAAAACATTTACTTTTACGATGATCGCGATGTCAGCCATATTTGGGTAACGCATGAATTTACACTTGAGTTTGTCATTCGTTTTACGAGGAACGTACTTATCCAGTAATAATTTTATTTAATACTTAAAATTGTACGTAATCAACCGAATATCACCAGAATGGTCAAGTAAGTTTGTTGGCAATAAAATTTACAACTGACAGATTTCTTCAGGGATGATTTTCACGAAGTTACCAAACGAAACTACATTATCTTTCTTTTTAATTTTATTTTACTTCGATATTGAATTAAAAAATACTCAAAGGTTTTCGAACGCTTTAACATATAAGAAAAAAAATAATATATAGCTAGTGGTTGTTGAATTTAAAAGAAACTAAAACGAACATTTATACTTTTGTTTAAAAACTGAACATTTATTTAAAACCTCAATTTGTTACATATTTATTTAGAGATACGTACACACTATCTATACATTTATTTAAAAATGAAACATATACATTATACATTTATTTAAAAACGAAACGTATAGATACATTTATATGAAGACATATGTGTTTTTACATATAAACATTTTGCATTTCTGACGAAGATGAAACAGCATATTTCTTAGTAAACGTATTAAAAAAAGAATTCTTCGAATCTTCTCCATCTTGTATTGGAAAAATTAAATGAACAGAAATCTTTCGGTAGTTATCAGAGTATATAGATTACATGTATCGTCCGGTCCACCGTAGAAAGGTTATAAAATAAAACGAAACGGATGGTCATTCGAAAGTGACCAAATTGTTTTCTCGAAGAAAGTTGATCGTGTATTCCGTGTGCACGCGACCACGTACACCCGTGAGTAATGTCTGCGCGTGTACTAGAAATGCAACGAACGTGTACTTTGCGACCATTTCGCAACCGATTTTCTACCATGTTAAATCGTTACGCTTACGCAATTGTTCTCGTCTAGTAATAGCGCACGACGAATTTTGAAGAAATTACGCACATCATCGGTGTAACCTTCTACATATGAAAGAGACTTCGCGACCTTGGCAACACCGATTTCGTTTAAACTTTGAACAATCATAGAAGACCCCTAGAATATTCATTTTGCAAAACCATAACGCGCAACTTTTCGGAATAAGAAATTTATGTTTTAAATGGAGAAAATTACGTTCTCATAATTTGTATTTAACTATTTAGTATCGTATAAAACTTTTATTTATTTAAATAATGAAAGGAAAGAAAGAAATAGTAATAAATAAGAAACAATAGAAATTAATAATGATAGTGTACAGCAATAATTCAGTTGTAAAGCAAATTTTACCAATTTGTTTCTTCGATATACAAGAAACAGTGCAAATCGTTACAAATTTCTTAATCAGTATAAAAATAAGAAATGCAACATTGTAGTCACAGCAATGAAACGAAATAAAATTTAAAGACATGCAAATTTGTATGTGATTTAAAATTTATATGGCGTAAAGGGGTTAACAAGCTTCGTTAACATGTTCCGCTTCGGTTATACTAATGATGTAAATATAAAACGAGGTATTAAATCAGTTTGTTTCACGTCTTCCAAAATTAATTTGTTTCAAATTAATTCGACAGTTGAAATTTATTCTTCACACCAATGGGACTAGGCGCGTACAGTTTAATTAATGGAAATGAAAGCAGCAGCGAGAAAGAATTACTCTAGCTCTTATGGTCGGTTAACTTTTAAGGAATTTCAATGATAATGTTCGCATTATGTACTTTTTACGATTGACATTGAATTTCTTGTTTATAGGTGAATCTCCTTTAAAGGTAAATAAAGGGAGCTTGAAAATAAATTGTTTCTTTCAAAATAATTAAATGTCACGACAAGTGTGAAAACAAATTAAATCGTAGTTATTAACTAATCGTAGGATTTCAGTCTCAGTTATTCGACGTTTACGACTCCTGTTATAAATCTTGATATTCTGCACATAAACACATTCTCGGAAGTTGAGGAATTATAGTGAATATTAGTTTTCATTTCTCAGTGAATGCATCGCAAGAAATATTAAGTATTCATTTAATATGATACAATTACAATTTATTTAATATTATAAAGTTATACGTTACAAAATACTGTTATACAATTAGATACTAAATATTAATTTAATATTATAAAATTTAGAAATAGATCAGAGAGGTTAAGTTTATCAAATGAAACATGGTTAAAATAAAAATTATAAATAATGAAGACGTTTCACAAGTTACAATATTAATTTTATATTACAGTATCTATTAATATACAGGAGCAGACATTTCTAAATTGAAGATTTATATTTATGTTTTAAACATGTAAATCCTTAAAAATTTGTTAGCCCCAGGCCTCAGAAAACTTGACTCGGTCCTGTTCACATTTCTGTGCAAACAGCGACGAGCAGAGCCGAGTGCAAACAAAGGCGATGCAATTAAGATGTCGTGCTAATTATATCTACGATAATAACCAGTTCCTTCTACTTTTACTTTCGGCATCCGACTTTCCTTGCCTCGAATTTTCTCGCTTAGTACCGTTGTCTTCTCTTTTACACCGTATTATTCCTCTGGGAACGTCCAATTTAATTATTTACTTAACCTGCTTATCGTTTAATTATTCATTTATTGATTGATCGAATAAATCATTCGAATCCTTCTTTCGTGAAATTAATGAAAGTTCCGTGTGAAACTTTCTTGACTATTAAAATAAAGAAATTGATAAATTAATAACAAGCTTTGTATTGTCGTACAATTTGTTAGAAAAATCCTGTCTCACATGATGTACAAGCATTTTAAAACTTGATAAGTCAAAGGAAAGATAAAACTGTAAGTGCTTAGAGAAAGCCTGTTTTATTTTTACAGGAAACAGTTGTAATCATCGATGACTATTATTTCGTGTTTTTGATTGAAGGGACATTAGTTTCAAGTCTTCTTTAAAACTGCATCGTCGCCGTTTCTCGTCAAAATTCATGTCGTTTTTAAATTGTAAAAAAGGAAAGAACGATGTTTCGCGAGTTTGATCAAAGGGCCTTTCTGCCTATTGGATAGCATAATAGCGTAACTGGAACGTGAACATGCCTAATAAAACTGATCCAACGATCATATCGTTTAATTTGAAACTTAATTGCAGACCACGCTACTATTAGTAGCCTCGCCAACGGTGTTCTCGAAACCAGCTCCGGAACCACCTGTCAGCTCGTATTTCCCGCCATCGAGCGGTGCTAGTCTTTCAAGTGGATCCGGTAGCTACGGTCCACCATCGCTTCCGGATCGATATGGTCCACCACAGCAACAGCCCGTCGTTCACAAACACGTGTACGTCCACGTGCCACCTCCTGAGGCGCCCGAATACAAACCGCCGAAATATATTCCACCGGCGGCACCTCCCCAGAAACATTACAAAATCGTGTTCATAAAGGCGCCGACCCCACCGACGCCAACCGCTCCTCAACTTCCGCCATTACCTCCTCAAGATGAAGAGAAGACTTTGATTTATGTACTCGTGAAGAAACCGGAAGAAGCGCCCGATGTGGTACTTCCGACTCAGGCACCGACGCAACCCAGCAAACCGGAAGTTTACTTCATCAGATACAAGACACAGGTGAGAGAACAAGAAACGAACTATTGGTTACGTAAAATAATTTTATTTGTCTTAGTGTAGAAGGTTAACGAAACACGTAGTTTTCTCTTTTATAAGTACAATAACAGTTTGTGGTTAAGGTGGTTGTATCTTGACGCTATGTTAGGACACAAATATGATAAATGAAGTAATTTTAAGTCTTGTTAGGGAGGTAGGTAGATATGCAGTATACGAGTATTGACTCAAGTTTGCAATAATGTAAAAGTATTGATATGTGGTTCTGGTGAAGGGAAGATGTTTGCTTCAAACAGAAATTTCTTTGGATTAAAAAATTTTTATTTTGTTTGAAATATTCTGTTGGACTATAATCCAGTATCGTGACATAATTAAACAAATAAAAATTATAGAGAATTGGAAATGAATTTTATGAAAATAAAATTAGATGAAAATATTATAAGGAACCACTGCATATTTAAAAAAAAATCTATAGAACCAAAGTCTGAAATGAACATCCAGCAAATGCTTTTTATATACCGCACATGTTAAATGCAAATCTCCAGTCTGGTACAGTGAATCTTTGTGAAATATCACTAGAATTCAGATATCATTATTTACATCCTTGTATTTAAATTTTAATGAAATTCCGAGACGAAGTGTTGCGATACAACCACCTTATTCGCAGTTTAACAAACGGAACTAACGCTAAATTATTTGTTTATTGTACAGAAAGAAGCACAGAGCGCGGAATATGGACCTCCGCAAGCACCACCATCAGATAACTATGGTGCACCACCGTCAAGTTCTGGAGGGCCCTATTAAAACGCTTTTATCGCGAGCGATAACATTTGTCGCGAATGAAATACTCGAATCTCTAATTACAGGGATATTATTTGGGAAAATCGTTCGTCTAGGAGGTTTTGGAGACCGATCCGTACGTGACACGGATTACTACTACCGATACTTTTGTAGGTTTACCGTAGATTTAGACTTCAAGATTTTGACTATTTATCACTGTAAATCCATAGATTATTTACCGAAGACATTTGTTCGTGGTACTAACTTCAGTTCGATATCTTGTGCAAAAAATTAAGAGTACCGCATAAAAATAGACGTTCGACTAAAACAATGTTCGATATATTTTAGATTAGTGCAAATGAAAATAATTGTAATAAATGAATTTATATTTTAATAAAACTATTTGTACTTTTGTAAAATTTTCTGTGTATTTTTTCCTCCTCCGGGTCTGGTTAAAAAAATATGCGGAAAATATTGTTTAGCAAGGATTGTATAACATTGATCAACAATCTATCATCTACCATAACTTTCAAAATATCAAACTCTCAAATCATCACATTCCCAAATTTTCAAATTTACACATTTCCAAATCAACAGATTTTAAAATTTCAAATTTACAAACTAAAGTTAAAACACTTCCCCACCCCCAAACAAAAATAGTTGCTACCACCTATGTATAGTTGCATATATAATGATCAATTCGTATTAAAAATCGTTTCTAGGAAGTTCACAAATTTATTTTTAGTAGACTAAGCTTGGAATTGATATGTCATAAGTACTATTCTGTGCAACTTCTATATTCTATAGCACCAAATTCAGCAATTTTCAAATTCAAATTGGCCACCATAATATACAACCAGCTAATACAAAACTAGCAAAAATAGTAACGAATAAAATATTACAAAAGTTGTCAGTTTGTTCGAAAGCAAGAAAAGAGGAAGAACGATAAAAAGATATAGAAGAATTTTTTTTTAATTTGGTATAGAATTTTGAGGTTATAATGTGTACACGTATATATCGAAAATAATTTTTCAACAACACAGAGGGGGATCATTACGATGATAAGAGGGGGAATCCCTGATATGTACGTTTCGCCTCTATAAAAAAATTTTTTAAAATACTTTACAATAAACATAGTAGCGCTTTTGGTGCAAAAAGAAATTGTTGCGTTTTTAGACAATTTGCAAAAATATTTTGCGCGCTAATAAATATACTTTCAACTTAAGAATTTCTTAAATACGTTGTGCTAAACTTCCTGAATGGAACTGATTAGATAAAACTCTTTATCATTCATTCATTCATACGTTATCTTTCCCCGTCTCACTCATAGTCAAATTTAAGTTTACACGATTCAACTGTCTGTAAAAGAATTCAATTAACGAATATCTCGATTCTAAGTTGATCGCCTTATAAATGCTGTTAGCTCTGTAAATACACTTAAAAGGAAATTGTATGAAAAATAGAGATTCGTACTAAACGTTCAAACAATTATGATCGAATATGTAAAATCGTATAACGATGTAATTACAAACGTGTGCAACGGTGACTGTTATTCGTTCGAAGGGATAGCCTCGATTCGAGAATTTTGTTAAAATCCTTGAAATCGTTACGATTTGTCCTTTGACTAGTTTGCACAGCCGCCATTGCCTTTTTTTAATAATTTAATCATTAGATTCTCTACGATCGCTAAAAAATACTTTGGAAATCTACTTAACTGGATAAACCGCATTTAAACCGAAAAAAAAAAATCCTGAGCACCTTTTCATAGAAATAATTATTTTCCAGAAGTTCCTCCGACAAGAAGAAATCTCTAGAATGCGCTTATAAGCGTTAATAAGTTAATTAAGACGATCATTTTCGACGGCAAGAGCTAGTAAAAATATTCCCCATTTTGTACGCAAATGACAAATTTCGCTCCATCTATAATCCTATAATCTAATATTGTATTTTTCCACTCGTTAAAAATATGTAGTTTGTAAGCATTTCTTACCCCTTCTTTGCGACCTACTTATGATCTTCATATTTACAAAGTTAAGTTGTCTATTAATTATTGTTCTCTTTTCTGGAAATTTCTGCATTTATCTTCGAAAGATGATCACCGCTAAGCTTACGCGTTAAATTAATTTACTGTCGCACGTTATTCAACCTTTTTCGGACGTTTTTTAATCAGAAATTTCTTGAGTAGTATGGACAGGAAGGGATAAGACAGGTAAATTATGTGGCCACAGTAATAAATGGAAGCATAAACTTGATGATAACGAGGATATGATAAGAGGATGAATGGAACGAGACTGTAACCCATGAAAATATCCGTGTAGATTTTCGTAAAAATCCAAAAGGCAATACGAAGTTCCAGATGATTCTTCATAAAATCCTGCAGCTTCTCCTGTTTCTCTAATATCTGAGATAACTAAAAGAATCCAGAATAAAAATGTTAAGTCGTGTAAGATGCAATGTAGACCTTAATAATAATTAGGGTAAGAGAGAGAGTCTCCCATCGACTATTTTCAATTTTGCAGGACCATACTTACGTTTGAAGGCCTAGCCTTTATCATATTTTATTATTTCTATTGCCTATTTCTATAAAGTACCTAACACTATATTAATATTTTTAACTATATAAATAAAAAATTTCCTAATAATATGGATAATGAATTTCTATAGAAATCCATGTATCATACATGTCTGACATAGCAGTCAACGTATTAATAAATCATATGAACAATTATTTATTTTAAAATGTGTTAAAGTATATGATACTTACGTCTCTTTCAGCATACATGATAATGAATTCCATGAAGAAACACACGTAATATCCCGAATGAAATCCATGCCATACAGCGAGGAATAGCAACGTGTAGAACTGGCTATAGATTTTAGACCCCAGAAATTTCAACCTTTTGTATATGTACTCCGCGCACCAATGATTGGTATTTATGTTAAACGACATGATATAATGATTAAATCTGGTTGCCGTTTCGAAGGTTGACAACTTCACATTTTCACAGCCATCCCAAATAGGTTGATTTTCTTTATCTTTACCATTGTAAGTCAGTCCAAATGTCGTGCAAACCTAAAGTAATAACTTTATTAATGTATCTACTACTAGCTTTGTTAATTCTATTTTCTAATAATTTGTGAACCGTTATTGAACTCTTACCCCTTCGGTGAACAACCAGCAACAAATGTATTTATAAAGATTAATATGACCCCAAAAGCCAATCAAGAAAAGACGTTTCAGGAAGCCCTGTTGCTCAAACTCCGCACTTAGGAAGTACTGATCGGGAATATACAGAGTCCCTAATTGGTACATTATCACGTATAGAAATCCGAAGAGTATTCGACAAATACCAGGTACCACGCAGTCTGGTAATTTAATGCCGCCTTCTGTAACGCTCTAAAAATATAAAATATATGAATTATTTTTTCGGTCGTTATATATTATTTTATTTAATTATGTAGAATCTGCAATGTTTCTTATTTGATTTTTAACTCTTGAATGATTTTTAACTAATTAAAACTCAAAGTTATGTACCGCAATATTTAGTTACATATTTTATAATTAAAAATTTTAATATTTCAAATATCTATAGGTATTATCTTTAATATTTCAGAAAATATGAGATATTGTTAATGGGTTGAGATTAATGAATCAAGATTATAGATTTGACATTGTCGATTAACATGTTAACTTACGTCATCGATGAGACGACCGTTTACGAAGTCTAAGTACCTTTTCATACTAAATTGTGGCCCAACAAGAAACGACCCAGGAAAATATATAAATGCTGCAACCTCTAGAAACGTAGGTTGCTCTTTCAAGGCTACCTGTTTCTGCGACGTAGATAACTTTTCCTGTGAATATTTTCAATAGTCAATAAACTAACATATATATTTTGCATATTCTTAATTAACACATTCGCTACCAGGCTCACATACATGTTGTCTTCGATTCCTCGTACGAAATCATAAAATTTGTCTCAGAACAAATCAAATTCTTTAAGTGCCGGTAGCGAACATGTAAGGTATCTTTCTTTCACTTACATCTGGGGTTTTACCGTCGAGTAAATTAAATGCTAGGCCAATTAATCGCAATGTCAATACGCATTGTGGCATAGTCCATTTTATATCGTAATCATCTGTACTCGTCGTGAAATATCCTGTAAACGAAAGAACAGAATATTATAAATTCTTTTTTAATTTTATAAAATTATTACTACCTATGTTATATAAAATTCCGGATTAGTAAACCATTCTCGGTAAACCATCGAACAATTCATGTTATACAACTGCATTCCAAAGCTACTAAAAACTGTTTGAATACTCTTATTCAATATTCATAGAGTAATTTGAATATACGCTAATATTGGCGCGTTAATAGTAGAGACGATATTTAGTAATGCGTTCATACCGTACAGTAGATAAGACATGTTGAAGACGAAAGTAATTAAAACCGATAAGAAAGAGCCTTCAAAAATTTTTAAGATGAGATAAGTGATACATAACGAGATTGCCGAATGTATCGTGTTGAATTCTGAAAATAATATTTATTTAGGATTAATTTTTGCATTAAAAAAAAAATCATTATAAAATTTATATCAAAGTAAAGAGATATAATACTATAAATTATATTTTTATAAGCAGATTATTTTAAATACACATAATTACCATAATTCCAGTAGCAAATTAAAAGGCCACAGAATGAAAAATATAAGTGTTGAAGAATCGGACTTTTTCCGTATAATGTATGTCTGTGAAAAAGGGCAATAGGTAGTCCTGAAAATTCAATTACAATTATGTTTTTTTACATTAAATTTGTTAATTAAAAACATTAGCATTGTTGCAAAAGAAAAATATATTCTCAAAAGGTATTACACAACCTAATATGTGAATATGGATGTCAGAGATAAAAAAAACATAAATAAAGTCGTAGCTTTAAACGACTTAGAATTCAAGGTAAACGTAATATTAGCGAGAAACAGCAGCAAGGTTTATTATTTGGCATTATTCCTGCAATCGTTATCGTTTCAGTAATGGAAACCTTCGACGATTAGTATACTACATTTTCATATTCTCAACTTCCCGGACTTCGAAATTTCTAAGTTCCCGAGTTTCCAAGTTCTTAAATTCCCAAATTTCAAATCTTCAAATTCCTAAGTTTCCAAAAATTCTTAGACTTCGACTTCTTAAATTTTAAATCCTCATATCTCAAACTCGTAGATTCTAAAAAACTAAAAATTAAAAAATTTCTAATTCCCACATTTTCAAATTTAAGAATTTCTAAATTCACGATCAATTTGTACATATTATCAGAACAATAAAGAGAATATTTCAATATCGTGAATAAACATTGGAAACTCCAAAATATTGACAGTATATTAATTATCTTTGTATAGCGTTTTTGTCATGTAAAGTATAATAATTTTCATAACAATACAAACATGACGATTTTGTTATTGTTGAAATGAGGTTCGTACATGATGCGATAAAAATATCGTATGCGCATGCGTAAAAGTGAAGTTCATAACCTTTCCCAAAAGATGTTATAATACCGTGTTGAATTTTGTTTTGATTCATGAAGATACACGATGAGGATTCGCGCAATTATGAATGTACAAAATAATCGAATGCATAACAAAAATTTGGGAGGCTAATTATGCAATTGGTGATTATGTAAAAGGAAAGAGAACAGTTTTAGGTTAACAGAACAATCGTTCATTTTCAAGTGGAACAACAATGACTATTTACGACGTTGGAGACAACGAAAGGAAACAATGTCTCTAAAAAAATATCATTTACCAAGTAAAATGGAGATAAGAAGACGAATCGCGGCCTCGGATGCATTTAAAGTCTCCGAGATGCTCGATAACATGCTGCTTGACATCGTTGATCTTTTCCGAAGTTGGTCCCCTCTATTTCGTTACTCAAATTTCTCGTAATAATCCTATAACGCTCCCATCGAACTTCTTTTTTTGTCTGACCTTCTAACAAAAATGTTTGCAGCTGATCGAAACAATATCATTACTCAGCATCACTGAGGTTATCAGTAAACTGATACCGAAAACACAACGGGAATGGAAATGACAAGGAAAAAGAACTGCGTAACGGCGCAGAAAGTGTTCTGAAAAACGTTCAGTTTAATATTCATCAATAGAAAGATTGATTGGCTAAATCGTAATTACAGAACCAGTGTTCAAACTTCTCATAATATACATTCATTATTCACTCGATAATTTTCATTTACTGCAATAAATTAATTGCGTTTCAATCAATTACGATAAGTTTAGGAACGCCTAGAAATGTATGACCGTTTTATAATTCAACCGCGAAGTTATTGTCTTTTAAACTTATTTCAAATTTTAAATATGTCATTATATTTGATTATAACGCATTAAATACTTTTGAATCATAAACTTATATATAAATATCAGGTTATTAATTAAATCATTACTTTTTACAATAAAATGTTTTGCCACGAAACAAAAAATTATGAAGAAAAAATGCTTAACTAAATTCAAATGTAGAATAATTTGAAAGTAAATAAATTTTATACTAATTAATTAGACAATTAGGTAGTCATTAATAAGTGGAAATAAGGTTTCACCAATCGTCATTTCTTGGTAATAAATAATTATTTAATAACTTAACTCGTGTCACACTATACATTGTTATAATCGCAATATAAAACATATAGTAGGATTCGCTGAGTGGCAGTTTCCAACAACATACTTTTCTTTTGACTTTTAGAACGAAAAATTAACAAACCCTTCGCAATCCAGCTACGACATAACACAAAAATCATACGTTAATAGCATTTGTCAAGTAATAATACCTAAATGAAATCAACTACAAGACGACTTTAAGTTACACACTTGTAACTGCACGATTTACGGTTTTAATTAACTATGTAAAATTATCGAATATTCGATGGCATGTTAAAATAAGTGTGACTTATAATCGATACGAGAGAGGTAACTATTCTCGTATTACATTATTCTTTCTCGTTAACCCTTTCGACTTAATGTTGATATATCACAGTGATGAGCAGATTGAGTGAAATTTTTCAGATTTACAAATTTATAAAATCATAATTTCTCAGATTTAGAAATTCTTAAAAATACAAATGTTCATATTTACAAGCATTCAAATACTGTATGTAAAGATCTCTTTTATATTACAGCCACTGTAATCTCGTTTGTGGCAATATAGGGAGAGTCTACTAATTTGTTACCCATACTACACTGCAATCTTGTAGACGCAATTGCTCATCACTGATATATCGCGTACAGACACACACATTCTGTTTTACACCATAAATTAAAAGTAATGACAATTTCCACGTATTTTAACAAAATTTCTGTCGCCGGAACATTGAGTCAAAGGGGTTAAAGGAATACGAAGGGTAGGTACGTCGATAGTTGAAAAGGTCGTCTCTAATATAGAGACAATAAACAAAAGATCCTATATTAGTTTATACGGGACATCCCGATCAAGTAAGCGGTTAATTCTACAGAAAAATGCAGCGCCATTTAGTTCCGTCGAATTATTTAGAGGCACAGTTTCCGAATACATTCCATGTATCGGAACATATAGGATCTAACTATAGAAAATGGTGGTTACTTCGAAAAGACCGCCAATTCTTGCTTAGAAAAATACATCGGTCGTAGTGTGTTTTACGCAATGTTATACATTTCACGCATTCATAAATCTGAAGTCATATTTCACGCTGTCGCACGTATCTGCATCAACTCGTTTTGACAAACACAAATTTTAATTAATTTAACGTTTCGTTTTTTTACCGAACTTTTAACTCTTCGTTTCAAGCATCGCCAGATGATTAATCGCTTTACTGTACGCACGGTATGATTACTATCAGATATATTTATCTGAAGAGTCGTGTCATTTTTCTTTCAGATATATACTGTTCATTTCAATGTATTACAATTACATGAGATACACGCACTTAAGCTTGTCAAATATTTAAAAAAAAATGTTGACTCCTATGATTCAGCAGGCACCTTATAAATTATGTAAAGTTTGTATGTATATTGTAAGTAACTATACACTAAAAGTTTACTAGTTCACGAGTTATCTTTACTAGAAAACGAAGAGTCAAATCGACGCTTTCATCAATTCTAATACTGCCTTACGATTTCTTCATCGAAGCCGATTTAATATCATTCATTCGCTATTCTTAAATAATTTTAGAACAATAATTAGCAATTTTATGTATATACTACGTACTGCCAATCACTGTTATAGAATATCAGATCCGACCGAGTTCCATGAGGACTTCAAACACTTCCTCACATTCTGCAGACTGTAATTTTGATTGTAACTCCGTAACAAAATTATTTGTTCAACTAGTCTATTTATTTACAATTGAATGTTCGAAGAAATTTCTCGTGTAAAGTTGCAACCGGTATCGAGTATTAACACTTGACTGATATGATAGTGTCTATCAGACCCCAGCAATCTTTAATTTTTAGGAAAATGTAATTTACCCAATGTTTAAATAAAATAAGTATTATTCGGTAGTTGCCTGCAAATTTCTACAAATTCCTATTAAGTTTTACATGGGCTCTACCATATTTTAATTGACCACCATACCAATCAAGTGTTTATCTTTACCATGTAAAATTACAAAACGTAATTGTACAAGGTAAAAATTTAACATTTTATCACATCCCACTAATATTTTTTTATACAAAATTTAACTTAATCAATTTTTAAATAAAGTAAGAAGCATAACTTACAACGCTATCTTTTTTGCCTATAAATTTGTGGACATTTCTGTGGGTCAATGTAATAAAATAATCACCGTATACAAGTTAAGAACTAAAACAAGAAATTTCTTGAAGAATCAACAAAAAAAAAGAATTTTGACTGCTTGAAGCAAGGTATGTAAATGGTACCTTGTTCAAAGAAACTTTCCAACGCAAAACGGAAACTCGGTCAAGCGATTTCCTTTAATATTATGCTTCGTTGACTATTAAAAAAAAAAAGACACACACCCATACGCTTTCGTTTTACTTTTAAAACCGTTGATTATCCTAACGACTAAAGTTCACATACTTTTTATAGTACGGTCTCGAGAGCCATTTCCTAATTGTCCATCGATTCCACGAAAGTATAGCTTTTACATTTAAACTTTACACTTCGTATTTCGCTATAAATACGTTCGGATACAAATTACCTTTAAACGTATAAAAATAAAGATTCTTAGACATTTCTGATTTCCGGCTATCGGTACAAATATTGAATTTTTACTAAAATACGATATACTTTCAACGTTACTTTTAACTAGTGATACAAAGATCTAGGGATGCAGAGGTATAGAGGACACAGAGACATAGAAATATAGGAATATGGAAATTTAGGAATATAGAGATTTAGCGTTGTAGAGATGTAGTGATATAGGAGTATAATGATGTAGACATCTAGATACATAAGTATGTTCCTAGAGATCTAAGTACCTGAGGATTTAGATACTTGAGGATCTAGGTACCGTGGAACCTAGATACTTAAGAATCGAAGTACCCAGAGATCTAGGAACATGAGGGTGCAGGTACCTAGGAAAATAGATAGCAAAGGATCTAGATACCTAAGGATCTACGTACTTAGAAATATAGGAACCTAAGAATATATCCAAAGATACAGATACCTAATCGAGTAGGTACCTGAGGATCTAGACACCTAGGAATCTAATCCCTAGGGGTTAAAGCACCTAAATACATAGGTATCCAGAGATTTTGGATGTTTAAAAATATAGGTACCTAGGAATCTAGGGACATAGCAATTTAGGAATTTAGGAATATACTTCGCAATATAGCACACACATACACACACATACATATTTCGCTCTTACAGTATACATATTCGTGTCAAAGTATTTCACTAATTGCGGTTTGCCAATAAATCGAAATAAACAGTCGAACTTTTGCCAAGTACCAATAACAAATGTCAGAAATCAGAAAATAACCAATATCGTCTTTCAAAGACTGTACGGATATTCTGCCAGATAATTTTTAATTAACGGCGGCAAGTGATCGGTCGGTAATTTATGCCTATTAACAACTAGCCTGGCTAGATGACTAAGGGACATAACCTCTTTGACCAATGGTTTCGTCAAATAAATTTCACTGTAAAGTTGTCCACTGTAATCGACCCAGACCTCCTTCCTATGTTCATCGACGCTTTTCGAATATTCCACATAATATTCCAGCATTTTAATCGGACAATCAAAGAGGGGGATCGCGAAAGCGAGCCTGGGTTCAGCGTCCAATCGAAATTGGCCCATAAAATAGTGAACTCTAACGGAGGTGGGTCCTCTAGCGGTCTGCACAGACACGGCGAACATGTATCTGCTGTCCGAGCTATCCCTCATCAACCATCGGCCAACCGGAGCATTCTTCAACAAATTTTCACTTTGCTGCCAACTGAGGCCCTCGTGGTACCAACCACATATCTGTAAAAGTCTCTTAACTTCGCAAAGCTTAGCCGCGTCCCTGTCCATCGAGTAACTGTCGAAGCTCCAAGGACACGGCATCAACCAGGATACCGGTGTGGTCGGAGTCCTGTCTCTTCTCTCTTCGAAGTTCTCTTGATTGTTCCGAGCTTCGTTTTCCTGCACCAGACCTCCACCGTTAAAATTGTTTCTAGTCTTCGAAGTTAAGTTCGATAAGGAATCAGGAGGATTAGTGGTGGTCGCGGTTATGTTCACCGTACACTGTCCTAAGCTTGCAGGAAGCTGTACGGTCGCGTTCACTTGGATCTGAACCGAATTGGAATCCAGAACCATGGAGTTATGGTTCTCGGAGACCGGTTGACTCTTCGATTTGACGCGATACAAATTCTGAACGTTGTTGCAACAGCAATTGCAGGTACCTCCTTGGCCAGACTCTTGCTCGTTCTTCTTCGGGCTTTTGGGCTGCTGGAAGTGCATCACTGGCACACCGGTCACGTGAAAATTCGAAGACGGTGGCTTCTCGGTACAATTTGTTTCCGTGAAGTTTCCTGTCGAATGCTTCTCGTCTGGTTTTTGCGACAGGATGTTCCTCCGGGTACCAGGTAGCTCCTGACACCCGCTCGGGGGTAGCAGGAACATCCTCTCGTTACAATTTACATTTTGTCGTTGATTTCTTTGCTCTGGAAGTATAATCGAGGATTCTTGATTCTCCGTCGACAACGTCTTCTGCACGAAGCATCCACCGCCAGATAATTTTGGACGGATTTCCATGTGCGGTATCTGCATGTGGATCCCAGAATCTGTACTCTGAATCAAGCAGCCTCCAGACTGTATACTCGGAGTTGTTATCGTCACGTTTCCTCCGGTCAAATCGCAACTCGCCGCGATCTGATAACCGGAGTCGTCGTTCTTCTCGATCTCTTCGTTAATCAACGGGAACCCAAGGATCGGGGCATCCCGTTTGGACGTCTGAAGGAAGCTTTCTCTCTGTTTCTCGATCCTTGCCTTTTCCAAGTCCAGAGCCTTTGACGGATAGTTGAAAGAATTAATGATGGGTTGACTGTGGATGATGGTCGGGGCATTTATGAAACAACCACCGCCGCTGGTGTAGCCCTTGGGAACCAACAGACCACCATAATAACAGGTCGCCGGATGAATCAACGCGTTGTCTCCGTCCATCTTTTGAGGCTCGCAACAACCTGGCGCGGGAAACCGGTGACGACAGTTCGGACACATAACTGTCAACATCTTGCACGGAGATTCTTTATTTTCAGCATAACCCGTTGTCTCGTATCTGGAAACAGATAGCATACAATTAGTTCACTTGCAGATTTATGCATGTAGAAAATATTTTTAATACAGAAGTCTTTTGTGTCATTTTCAGAAAGATATGGAGTAGATTGGTAAGTTGGATATGGACTGGATGTGAACCTGGGAACTGAAATATTTGTAAATTCCTAAATTTTTAAATTTTTAATCTGTAAAGTTGGAAATTTGAAAACTTGAGAAATCTAAAGTATGAATATTTAGAAACGTCCAAACTTTTAAATCTGAAAATTCCAAAATTAAATTAGGGACCCTAAAGTGCCCCATTTGCCTAAAGCTAGATACGCTACTAAGTTTACGCTGAATATTCAAGCACATACATTAAAAATCTTGGAAACTGTGTCAATTAGTTACGTTACTTTCCACTTCAATCGAATGGCAATGAAGTAAAACCTCATTAAACTCATTCAAAATGTTGAAATCATCAGCATCATTAATATATCATGTAACACGTATAATTTAAGAACGAAAGGGTTAATAATGATATCACAGATATTTCTAGCAGTATTTAATCCATGGTTATAAAATCGTCCAAGAATTCTGATTTCAATTACTCGTTACACGTGATTATTTATAAATGACTGGCATAATTTACGTAATTGACCGCATTGCGTAAGCCATTTTCCATGGAATTCTGTTTCAACTAAAAATACTAACAGCTCTATATAGTTTTGCTTTCAGCGTCGACATAAAATTCAACTAACCACATCGTGCCATTAATTTGAACTTCCAAAATTTCTTTCGAATTCAAAATCACGATATCCAAACAATTATATCGCATCGTATAATTTTTTTTATCTCTTAATTTATAGCATAACTACGTCGTTAAACGTCGATCTATTCCATGAATCGAAATAAAAATGATTTTTTCCCTCGACTCTGCTCGTATTCGTCTCACGATCTTATTATTTCTTTCCATCATCACCGTCGGCTTATTTTATAACCGTGCGCTTTATGCAGCTGCTTCATATTCTAAGAACGACGTGCGTCGCGTTCAATTCGTGTTCTCGCAAGGTTGATCAACGAACAAAACAAATAAAACAAAACAATCATGCGCTACGCGGTACACAAAGGGGCTCCGAAGAAATCGATATTTCCATTTTCTTCAAAATGTGACTAATTTGCGAAACCTTATAGAAACCGTGTAAACGTTTCGGTTCGGGTAACCAATTCTGTCGCAACGTATACGATAATATCTAAATGAAACTTTTCCTCCGTGAAATGCCCGATCGCTCAATTTCTACGCGGGTTGTAAAAATGCAACGGATGCATATAACCATTTCCTCTGCCGTTCCAATAACTGACATGTTCGTGTAACGCAGACATTACGAAACACGGTACAATGTAACAGGATTCCTGTAAAGGTTAGAAAAAGAATTTGTTAAAGAGAATTGCAGTTCTCATGAATATCACATGATCGTTACTCATTGACACGAGAGTCCGTTAACCTTGCCAGGAAGATAAATTTAAATGAACCTAGCCAAACGTGTTGGATGATAAATAGTCCTATTGTTATCGATATTCTAATGATATAATCGTATCTAGAAATGCAGGAATCTAGCGATCTAGAGATATAGAAATTTAGGGACATAGGAATCTAGGGAATAGGCATCTAGGGGGATATAAATCATGGGGAATATGGATCTAAGAATATATGGATCTAGGGACATATGGGTGTAGGAAAATAGAGATCTAGGGAAATATAAATCTAGGGCCATATGGATCTAGGGACGTAGAGATCTAGAGACGTAGGAATCTAGGGACATAAGGGTCTAAAGATATAGGGATCTAGGGATGTAAAGATCTACGGACACAAGCATCTAGGGACATAGAGATCCAGAGATACAGAAATCTAGAAACACAAGGATCTAGAAAAATATAGAAATCTAGGGATAGAAAAATCTAGGAATATTTGATTTGCTGAATATTGGAATCTATAAACATATGTAACTATAAAAGGATATGGAAAAAATATATGTCTAGAGAATTTGAATCTAGAAATAGCAGAACCTAACCTTACCTAATCTAACCAAACCTATTCATGACGTCGTCACACTGCAACCTCGGTCCACTTACTAGTTCAATTACTCCTAATAATGGTACGACTACAGACATAATAAAAATAGAAAAAAAAACGGTATTATTAACCCTAATCCAAACACTACATTTTGAGGGAGCCCAAGAACACTCAACCCCATAGGGAGAGCTATTTAAATAGATCTTCTAAAAGCTATACATTAATATTTTTCTTTCTATACAATTTTTTGTCTATTACTGCAATTTGAAACTATTGGAACAAACCTGATAATTCTAATCCATTCCTATTGAAGAATTTCATTTGAAATCATTTATCAGTCGGTACTTAGCATTTATAATTCATATGAGCCTTAAGATACCGTATGTCATCATATCGTATAGTGTACTTTTTTGCCATTAAATATATGCATTCCCGGAAAGAATACCTATGAATTATAATGAGTATTCAGCTTGAGTTACAAAACAACATATTTCTTTTAAGAAATAAGTCAACAATTTTCAAGGAAAAGAAATCAGATAAATTGAACAGCAAAAATTCGGATGTCTGGAATTCGAATACTGGAAAAAGAGCGAAATTGGCAGGCCTGGTTCTGAATTCGATGAATCGAACTTCCGATTGGTGGTTTTAAGACCAGGTGTTGGGCTGGGTTGCATTTTGCCGTGAATCCCGACAGGAATAGAGACGCATCTTTCGACATCGTTCGCGCGTACCGCAGCTGCCTTCTTTTTCCATTGTGTTTTAATGGGCCACGTGGCAGAGAGATGTCCGAGTGTTAGTAAAGCGGCGCAGAGCCGCTTTTCCACGAACGTGTCGCAACGTTAGAAGGCCAAGCCCCCATTTAGAAGTTGTTCTTGTCCTCTCTAACTCCTCACCGCTCCCTATCTCACTCTTTCCCCACTTCTCACACGTTGCAACTAAACTCACCGTCCCCACTACCGCCATACTTACCGGTTTTCTCTATATATTAATCGCGTTCAGAGCTTTTTCCAAATATTTGCCGTGTACACGCGTAACACGAAACACGTGCACGTAACGATAAAAAACACGCGCCGCGGCGTTATCGATTCGACTTGCAAACATTACAACTTGTTCGTTAACCTCTCCCGGAACATTTTTTTTGTAAGAAATATACATGATCTAATTTCTTACATAACTGTGTTTTACCCATTTGTAATTTTCATCAGTTAAGTAATCAAATTTTAAAAATATTTATAATGTATACATAACGATATAGAATTATTAAAAATAAGGAAAACGTACTGCATAGCATGTCGATCCATTTAACACTGTTGGTAGTGTGCATAATCTAACAAGACTGTCAATTGATTTGTATTTTATAACTAAAACGACATGTACACAATTTACGCAAATCTTTCATTGCAACGTGTTAGGTTTGGTGTACCAAGTTTGAGATTTTAAAACGCCCGCCAATAGCTGTACGGTACAAAACAACTTAAACGTCTATATATCTACGTGTATTACTGTGAATTTAGAGGGTAATTAAAAATGAAACGACAAAAACTATCAAGTTCAAACGAAATGCTGTTTTATAATGTACAACTTGCAGATTGCATTTGATGATCGTTCTTTTCATACGGTATAATAGTCGGTTATCCAACGCTACGTTAAAAATACTCGATTGCGCGTATTTCGTCGAACTTTGTAAACACCCACGAAAGAGAAGAAAAAAATCGATCGTTTTCTCGTATCGCGATATTCTATTGAATTGTGTTACGATTCAGAAAACTGCAGTTACGATAAACATACATACATCGTCCCGAATAAAAGGAACGACTGCCAATGCCGATTTCGAGAAACGATTTCACGTCGCGTCATCGACGAATTGGTATTATCCGGAACCCCATAATCGTTTCCACCAAAAGATATTCGGCGTATTCTCATTCTTCTGATTCTCGTTAGCGATGGATATAAATTACCGTGAAACGAAAACGAGCAACGTTAACAATCTACAATTAAGGTTGTTGAAGTTTGATGAAAATTTAAACGAGAAGATCATTTCAAGGTGGAGCTACAACAGTGTATGTGTACATGTTTACCCCTATGTATTATATTTTTTGTATCAAAGTAATTGAAGTAAATAAAAAGAAATACTGTGTTCATCATTTTGAGAAAATTTGTAATGAGTTTATTATATGGGGCAATGTAGGCACGTCAGGTGCCTGTTGAAGCGCTCATGGGCAATTTACTATATGGTGAGCGGTTCGAAATACATGGAGATTTCTATTTTTTTAAATTATAAATACAGAATTTTGGAATTTGAAAATGTAGAAATTTAAAAATTTGAAAATTTAGGAATTTGAAAATTTGGAAATGTCAGTGTGAAAATTTAAATTTACTAATTTGGCAGTTTTGGAAATTTGATAATATAAAAATTTTTAATTTAAAAATTCCAAAATACAAAAATTCCAAATTTCAAAGTATAAAATTTCAAAATTGAGATTGTAAAATAAAAAAATTTGAAATAATAAAATTTATAAATTTGACCCGGAGAAATTGATTGTTCAATGAATGGACTACTTGAGAACGCAATTTCCTATCATTGATCTACATCGATGCGAACATTAAATTCCACGAGATTAAATATTTCTCATAGTTACAAATCACGACATCGTCAAATAGAAACACGAAGAGTAATCGAATAAGAAATTGCTTCGTTTCGTGACGCAAGCCACCTTTGTTATCGAGTCTTCTCTGAAATAATAGTCGTCAATTGGTGACGCGTTCGTGATATCGATGTTATATTGAAATACAGAATTCTTAACGATAAACACGCGATTACAAAAAAATGTCGACAACCTAAAAGGAATCGATCAATTAATTTTTATTATATTTCACCGTTTTCTCTCGTCTTTATCCTACCCCGACCATCTGTTCTCTCCTGCCGTTGGAATGTTAAGGGGAGTGGAAACAGCAAGAGGAGCGAGAGAGAGAAAAATCTTTTTTCGAGCAAAGAGGACTTCGCGGAATTGGACGTCGTAGTTTTATTTGAGGAAACGGAACAAGACCCCGGCGGGGGACTTGAAAATTAGAAAGAAACATTTAAAAAGAATACACTCCCGACACTGTGACTGTTTTCTCTTAAGAAAACATTGAAAAGCATACAAACAAATCATAAAACGTTTGAAAAAGAACCTCCATTGCAATGCAATAATTTAATAAAAAAAAAAAAAAATTAAGAGAAAATAAAACGAGATATGTTCGTTTATAAGAATGAACGAAACAAAGGAAAAGACCCGGTGCAAACGGATCAGGTAAATTAATAAAACGAACCAATAAACGATTAAGAATTTTATAAGGCTTCACAGTGGAATGGAGTGCATAAATTCGGCGAAGAAAAAGCAACGAACGAGTTTTACGATGCATGGTCGAAGTCATAAAGTGGTTCGAAAGCATCATAAATTGAGAGAAGGGTTTAGGGGTCTACCCTGTATCGAGGGGTCTGGGCTAGAAATTCGTCTTCTCGGAAAACGACGAACTGGGCTGATGACCTGTGCGCCAGGCGAAATACGGTTCGTCGTAGCGAATGCTAATTTTACTGGTCAACTTCATCGATGCTGCTACGGCCTTTCGCTTACAGGTTCCTTCAAAAATTTTGTTCCTCTCGTGAAATCAAAATTCCCTTTAATATTATACGTTTCGAATATGTTCTACGTGTTCTTTTATTTCACGAACGCGTTTTCGATGTCGACGCTAAAAGATTTTGCTATAAAAACCAAAACCCTTTTTATAATAATTTTGCGGTAGAAATATCTTTATTTGATACGAACATTTTTGTAGTAACCTTTTTTTAAAATTTAAGTTCTTTATTTTTACTGTAAAATTGAGGTTTTAGCGTTTGCAGCAAAATTTTATTCCAACGTCGATTAGGCATTCTTCGCCCGTTTCCGTATGCATTTGCGAAAATTGACGAAAAGAGCCGAACATAGAAAATGCGTACATATGAAATAAAAACACATAAAACAATTAATTATTGCTTATTTTCTAATATAATAAAGTAGAAAAATAAATGATAGATGAAGTAGTATAGTTATTTTTAAAATGAAGTATAATGAAACTTTTATGATGCTATAAACATTTTATAGTGTTATCTGATACAGTGTATATTATATATTGCATACTATGATGCACAATGTAACAATAAGAAATAATCAGTTGTTTTTGCTGAATTTCATTTTTTTAGATAAGTAATATTAACACGGAGATATGTATAGACAAAAGAAGAAAGTAAATAAACAAAGCTATAAAAAACTAAATTCTAGAGAAGCAGTGTTTCCTACCAAAATGTTATTTATTTATATACTGAAGATTGTTTCTCATAAAAAACTATGAATAATTGTAACAACACCATCTACATTTACTGATACTCAATTTCATATAAACAGCCTTCAAATAAATAAAAAGCACACTTCTGGAAAATGACATTTATAGCCTCTTATTTTCAATTTTCGATTAACTTCTCTTCACAGAAATTGATGCAAATTTCGGTATAAACAACTTTATGAGAATCTAAATTTATTGATATAGAAATTTTGGTATGTGGAACTTTGCATGTTTAAAAATTTGGGAATTTAGGAACTTGGAAATTTGCAAATTTAAGAATTCAGAAATTTAGGGATTTAGAGAGCTTTAGAAATGTATAAAATTGTCTAAATCTGAAAATTTAGAGATTTGGAAATTTGAAAATTTGAGGATATGAAACCTTGGGTATTTGAAAGTTTGGGAATGTAGGAAATTTGAATATCTAAATAGAGATTGGAGAATCTGGAAACTTATAAAATTTTCAAGTTTGCGAATCTGGTTTTCAAAATTAAAAAATTTCAATATTTCATAATTTTCAGATTTCTAACTTTAAAAATTAGAAAACTGTTGTTTTAAAACAAGTACAACCAAACGTTCAAACGAATAGGAACAAAGTACAATTTGAAACGAACAGCGTGAGAAATTTTGATGGACGTAACTAATTGAGTATGTAGCCGCTGTTTCTGAACGATACCGTAGCTGGTCTCGTTATCGACAAGATTTCCAGCGAGTATAAATGAGAGGAGGTTCCTCGAATTAGTGGTAACACGGATTTTATCTCTTACAGATAAGCGTGAATTTTATTTTACAAGCCTTCGGAGAAATAAACCTGCTTCCGTGAAAGCTCTACTTTTGTTATTACTGGTACTTAGAACGTTACCACCCTCTGCTACGTTATATTCGTCTGACAATTTCTTTCCGCTAGTTTTTACATAATCGCGCTAACTGAACTTCACGTTAATTTATTTAACGAATATTCACGAGTTTTATTACCGTTTTCAAGCCTGACATCGTTTCAACTTTCCATTCGATGATATTGCATAAAAGCTGATGGCTTTTTTACGTGTTTAAAGAGCAAATAAATACTGTTCGTGACTGAATTTCACGCTGCAATATCGCTCGGCGTTTCAAGAGAAATCGTTAATGCTTTTTTCATTATAAGGAGGCTGATTAAGGGAAACGAAAAGACACTAAATGATTCATTGCTGCTATTATGACGTCACAAGTACTTGGAAGCTTTTAGCGCTCGAAACGTAATCGATTTGAAAGGAGAATATCTTTTCGTTTAAAAAACACCAGTCGAGCACAAACGTTTCATGAATAATCATCGGCACGTAGGATAAAAGCAACCCTGAGTTGAATTTAACATTCATAGATGCACCGTTAAAACGACTTAAAAAAGAAAAAAGAAGGAAAGGAAAACAATGCTTCGAAGCGGTCAGGAAAAGTAAGCCGATTCGCGCGAAACGTCAGATTTTCCGAGAACGTTGCTTACCAAAATATTTTCGTAATTCGGTGACAACCGGGAACAAATCCCCCGCTGTACTTTCTCCGAAATGGTACTTCCACTTTCACCTCCTGTGTTCAAAATAGCTCGTAGCACTTCTAAAAATAATTCAGCGTCTAAGCCGCGATGGAAGTTTTCGGAAATGACGAGTTTCCAGTGAAAGGGACTCGGTTGACGTACAGTTCAATTTTACTGGTAAAGGCACATCGCTCTCGAGAACGTTGTGAAAATAAAAGAAAATTGAAAGAAACGAAGGAACGAACAGAGAAACCACGTCACCGACACGAGTGTCAAGACAGTACTGGCGCTGCTACCACTGAATGAATCTATAATTGTTTTTGTAGAGAAACGTGGGGGGAGTAAGCACGTGATCTGGGAGCACGTGGTAGGGGAAATCGAGGAAGACTCGTCAAGGGGCGTCAAGAACTTTATTCTAGCGATGGCTACGACACGCAATAAAATGAACAACTTTTTTTACAATGTCAAAGGTTGCCAGGCAAAAAAGTAATTGAATTCGTACGATCTGACGTAATCGGATTAGAGTTCAACGTAATAAATGGCGATCTTATTAACGTCTCCTTTTCAATCGTGCTTTAAATCCGATTGCAAGTCACTATTCTGTGAATAGTGCGATACGTGTATAAGATGAATTTATAGAATTGCATTTTATAGTGCATTTTCAGATATTCAAATTTTAGAATATGCAAATTTGGGAGGTTTGAAATTTGAGGATCTGACAATTTTGGAAGATGGAAATTTAAGGATTTGAAGATTTGGAATTCTGAGAATTTGGAGATTTAGGAATTCAAGAATTTGGAAATATAGTAATTTAAGGATTTCAATATGTAGGAATTTGGGAATTAGGGGAATTGTCAATTCGAAAATCTGAGAATTTAGAATTTTTTAAATTTAGAAGCTTAGATATTTAGAAATTTACATTTATAAGATTTGAAAATAATAAAATTTGAATATTGGAAAATTAAGACTGAGAATTTGAATACATAGAAATTTAAGTAAGTGAAATTTTTTATAAAAAATTTGAGATTTGTAGAATTGGAAATTTAAATACACAGAAATCCGTGAATTAGTAGATCAAGAAATTTTTGAATGTCGAGTTTTGACATTTGAAATTCTGAGATTTGGAAATATATACAAAGTTTGATTACGGATTTTATAAAGTAATTTGCACATTTGGAAACTTTTTGCAACATTTTCTACGAATCGCATGCGAATTGAATCAGTCAGTACATATTTCTTGAAGATGCATTTAACATCGAGAGAACAGGATAATCAAATATGTGGTGGGGGTCATTCTTCTATAGTTCAATGGAATGAGAAAGTGGAGAAGGTATCCGAATATGGCTAGTGAGCCATCACTTCGTCATGTACATCATAGAAGATTATTCATAGAATTCATAGCCTACGCTGCAAAAGTACTGATCTACAAATCGTAGCAATCATATGATGCGATCATGATTGAATGATACTATTTTGAGGATTAATTTCCTCGAATTTATTAGCATTAGCAAAAAATATGTCTACACAAACAAATTACGTGGATCTTTATAGTATATTAATACACTAAATACATTTAAGACTTAAATATTAAGTTTAGTTGAAACAAAGATTACATATCATTTTCTGAACAATAATTCCAAATTTTGAATTTTCTAATTATCTGTAAATATAAAAAGAATGCTTATATGTACATATTTATATGCACATACATTTTGCTTATATGTACATATTTTATATTATTACAGATGTGAAAGGTATTTTTTTAAATGTGGTTGTGAAGGTAATTGTCTTCATATGTCTATATAATCTTAAGGTGTAACGCAGACACGAAGCGGTGAAAGTTAAGTTTTTAAAAATATTAACTTGTACGCAGACATGACTATATATGTCTATTCATTAAACGAAGTAGTGTAAGCTATAAGCATACTTGCACATTAAAAAATTAGTAAGACCTAAAATAAATGTATAACTTTTAACGTTTCTTCCGACGAAAGAATAAGACAAATGAATAATCCTTTAATGTTCCTAAAATTGTCAGGGCTTGAAAAACTAGTGTTCAATATGAAGACAAAATGGCGACAGTGCAATAATTGTAAATTTACATTAGAAATAAAACATCGTATCTAAACTATTTTTATTGTATTTTTAATATTGTAAGATATTATCTAAGATGAAGAAAAAGATTCCGGTTGAATGAAGTTTCAATGACGGTCTAACTCTTTAAATAAATAAAGCAAAAGAACTGCTGATGTTCGACGCTTAAATCTGTCGCTAGCGCATGTGCTCCGTGTTCACGCATGCCTCGCGGAAAAATGGATTCCTTTTAACTGGTTTACGTGCGATCTCGTCTGTGCTATCGCGTCATCGTTCTCGCTTACGAGTTTGTACTTCCGTAGACCTCTCGTCGAAACGTCACGAATTCCGACGATTTGACGCTACGACGTACACTTATATGCGATCTTGGCTGCCAATCGATCGTCGCTGCCAGACCGATTCCCTCCTCGGTCATGAGACACTCGACATTGGCAACGTTTCACTCCTAGAATAACAAAAACGTCTCCAAAAACTGCCATCATTTTTTTTCCAAGTGACCACCCTATCAAAATATTGCGTTCGCAGAACGTAAACACGCGTCCGGCATCGATGCTAATTAAACGAATAGATAACGAAGAAAATTATCGAGGCTAAAAATGAATCGCCGTAAACAGTTAGTAATTAATTTTCGCGGAAAGCGATATCACGTGTTGCCGGTGAAAAAAAAAAAAATATTGCGAACCATAATTCATAAATTTAGATTTTTCATTATTTTTCGAACTTTTTTTTTTATTATCGAGTCTAAGAATATTCACGAAGATCCGGAGAGAGAAAGGAAGGCGATAGCCGTATCTGACGATTGATGAAGAATTCTGGTAGGGGAAGAGACGAAAAAAGAGGGAAAAGAGAGAAAGAAAAAGGAGGCGGACAGAGATCGGGAGAGACCGAGGGTGGGGAGAGAAAGAGAGAGAGAGTCGCGTACCTAAGACACGTTATTCTTGTTCATTTCCAAGAATAAATCCGTAAGAATCCATCTGGTCGTACAATACGAGTTTCTCTTAACAAAATACGCCTGTCCCCTCTCCCTGGCCCCTCCCGACATTTTGCAAATTACTCCTCAAATATATTAGATCCGATATCTGCACTTTGTCCCCTTTTATTTTTGAAAGACTTTCACTGGAAACGAACAAATCTTATCCGAAGATATAATCTCTTTCTGCGAAACTCGTAATGTATTTACATTGCGGAGACTACGTTTGCAACGACGTGTAGTCATGTAAGAATTTTTCAACAATTCGTCGCATAATGATGACCGTAGAAACTATAGCCCAGCCTTTTTAAGCATGATACCTGGAAAAAGTGTTGCGCCCAATTCGATTTTAATTGCTTCTACAAACCGTACAAACGTTTCCTAAAAATTGAGTACAGAGAATTTTTTAATGCATTCAAAATGGCTGCACAACTGAACTTTATATAAAATAATTAATCACATTGTTCAATTTTACAATCTCCATAATCGAAATTTTACTTGAAAATTGAACACTGCAAAAACGAAAATATGATTATCAAATATAATTTTGATAGTTTTCCTAAATATTTAATCACATCATTATCCACTAGTTAAAAAGAGTTAAATGAAAATACCTTGTCATTTCATGTGGACATCTCCGAAACTATTACAGCTAGCTCAATTCTGTAAAGAGAATGATTGTAGTGTAAGGTTTAATGAGAAAATTGTTTCCAAGATCATTTCTCTACATCAAATCGTTTCGGAGATATTAATTTTTTAATAAAATGCTGATCTGGAATTCGACCTACTCGTGCTCGGCGGAGGCAACGCGTAACCTCGAACGTCATATTCCAAATTCTTTACATTTTATTAAAACATTAATATCTTTAAAACGGTTTGTCGCATAGAAATGAGCCGTGCATCAATCTCTTCGTTAAACCTTAAGCTATGACTCTCTTTCTTACAGTGAAAGACTAGTTTTAATAATTTCAGAGATATTCTTATGGAAAGTGACAAAGTGAACTGTTCATATTTTCACCTGAGTATCCCTAAATCACTATGGCTTAGAAATGTAATATACGCAACGTATTTCATTCTGGTTTTCGATGTTTAAACAGTATTGTTTTATTATCTTCATTGTTACATATGAAATGTTTATATAAAAATATTAACAATTAATTTTTGAATAATGTACAGCACGTTACAGTTTAATGTAACAAGTTATATTTTAAAATAAGGTTTATATAAAATTGAAAAAATTATGCAACAAAGTCAAGGGTTAAAAAAGAATATACTTTCTTTTTCATTTTCCTTTGAGCATTTCTCGCGAAGCATGTAAACAAAGCATGCAACGTTTCCTTCCAGGTGTTGATAACTTTTAGGATAAATCTGCAGGGCTACTAACCGAAAGGTGATCTATGATTTATGGGCCCCATGAATTTGAAGGAATACGTTCCCCACCGATGATACACGGTGCCTGAAAAAGGAACACCTGGCCGTGAGTCACGATTCTGAAATACGTATCCTAGAACATCTGACGTTTCTTTCACCCCGACATTTGGTGTCCTTTAATGAACGAAAATGCTTCCGAGCATATTATTAAACGCCAGAAATACGTCCGTTCGATGACTAATTACTTCCAACTTTAAAATGAAACATGAATTCGCTTGTATAATTATCTTTCATGTCGACGAAAGTCAATATACATTTTACCACTGCTACAGTTAGAAAGAAGTTCTGCAGTTGAAAGAAATCTAAAATCCACTGTTTCAACAGGTTACGTAAATTAGCTGTTAACACTCGAACCTGATATGTTCCAAATATCGGGAGAACAGTTTCCATTAAACGAATTCCAATACAAACGTATGGATAAACTCTCTTCGTTCTTCCAGGGTTTATTTCGGTACAGAATAACGTACATACATATGTATATGCTTGTATGATAGTTTGTAATGGTAGGAACGTATGTTCGTAGATCACGCATTTCCAGAAAGCTTTTATACTCCTCGAACAATGGGTGGAGGCTGATTCCGTTATTAGGCACACAATGCGTCCCATTGTGCATTTATGGTGTCCTGGTGGGGGAGATTTCGTGGTAACTCGTCAGGTTTTGTAGAAATCGCTTTTTTTTTTAAGGTTGAACGATTCGAGCGTGACTTCTTTGAAACAGTTTCTATTTCGTGATAGAAATTATACCGACGTTTCCAACGTATATATTTACAACCGCATCGTTAAATAATAATTATAGGCGAAATATCAGTTTAAAGCATCCGTTGGGCAAGCTGTATTTGATTCACAATTTTCCGCTTAGAAATTAAGAAACAACTAGGAATATAAGTATCGAGAAATATAGGGATATTTTCTGTATGCAGAAACAGTGAAATTTAGGAAGTAAAGTGATATTGCAATATCGAGATCTGGGGATATTATTATATTGGGATCTAGTGGTATTGGGATAATGGGTTCTAGGGATATTTCGACCTTGAGGTCTAGGGATATATTGACATTGGGTTCTAGGGATATTTCGAGGCTGGGATCTAGGGATATTATAATATTGTGATTTAGGGATATTGGGATCAAGGATTGTTGCGACACTTATGTCTAGGGATATTTCGATATTAAGAACGATATATATATATATATATTACGATAGTGAATTCTAGGGTTATTCAGGCCTGGAGGTTTAAAGATATTGCAATATTGGGATATATAATAATGCAATATGAGGTCTAGGTATGTTGCGTTACTACACGCTAGAGATATTAGGATTGGCAGAAACTGAAGACTTCGGGCTTTGGATTCTAGAGATATAAGGCTGTAGAAATACACGAATAGAATGTTGATACAATGTAGATACTTCGCTTTTACAGTGTAGATTTCCTTCAATCTATTCGAAAACCAGTAATGAAAGTAGCTTCGTTGTTATTTCGTTTCTTCCGAAGCAATTTGCAGAACGACGAAGAATGTTATTTTTTTGTTTGCGAGAACGCAAATGATTTTATAATGTCGCATTAGGATCGCGCGTAAATTAGAAAGGCAACCGAGGAGTAAGAATTATAGGCTGGAATCATAAAGGTGACTAAATAGAAACGAGCAGAGCCGAGGCAAGGCGAGCCGAGCCGGGCCTCGATCAGCGGTGGATCGAGGACTATTTCAGAGAGGATTCCAGGAACGTTTCGAACGGAGAAATCGAGAGACACGCTATGCTCCCATTTCAGCTGGTCGCATATATGGGCCTCATAGAGCCTGTTATCGTATCTGTTACCTTGTGGTAGAGCCGGCCATCTTATCAACGACAAACAAACTTCTTTATGACGATTACGCTCCATTCTCTCGAATCGACCTTTCCTCGAACCGGCTTAAACCAAGGGCACACCTTCTTATTAAGGTCGTGACAACCATTGTCCGAAATGGTTCTTATAAAACGCTGTTTTACATATTGTTATCGATCGCGAGCTGTTCCGAGAAAAATGAACTAATTGCCTAACATAAATTTAATTTGTTTACCATTTGAGACACCTGACTAATAACGAACTTGAATAATTCAAGAATACCTGCAGAATTTCAATTGAACACGTTATCAATACGGTGGTTATTTTGCGACGTAGATAGTGCAACGGATACTTGTTATTTTATAGAAAAACTAGTTCTGTTATATAAAATAATATTACTGATAAACTGAGGTTTATCAATTACGGGTTAAGTCAGTGACATAGTGGATTGAGTGACCGTTGTAAAGTTCATGGGCACAGGTGTGCACGGTATATGCACTGATGAAGTGTTTTATTTGCATATAAATTTAAATATATACAACTTCGGGAATTTGACAATTTAAGAATTTAGAAATTCTACAGAAGAATATTACATTGAAGCACTGCAATGCACTGATACACTAACACGTTAGTATACACTGAACATTCACTGTCAAATTGTAACTAGTTACAGACCAGGGTACAATTAGTAGATGATTAAAGAGTTAACCATGCCTTTCATCACTTGCAAAATATGGAGGTTTCATTGGCTTTTTCGATCTACAAATAAACATTCTGTGTAATGTCTAAAAAAAGTATTAATACTAGTTGATAATACCCATTGAATAGCACTAGTTTTATTGGTCATATATTAACACGCTTTCGCTAAAGATAATGATTTTGATTTGTTGATTCTTGGAATAGTGACGAGGAAAATTGATACCAATATATATTTAGAAATTACAGAGAATCATGAATTATGGTATCAAATTTGTCAACTTTCATGATAATGATTCGGAGAATGTTAGGTAAAAGACGCGCAAGTAATCTTGTTTGTTTGAATTGAATTTATTTCGAAGTGCATCACAAAGTAAATTTAATTACCGCGTACGCTTTAAATTTAAATTTAATTAAACATACTTGTCACAGATGCTCGTAAAGCATGAACTATTATTGTCTTCCGAATTTGTAAAAACAGAAAGAAACTAAAAAACTGTTTCCTAACCTATGAAATATTTATCAATTACGACTAATAATTACAACCGTATAATGAATGAATATACTTTGCATATTGTATATAAAAAATTGCACTTTGATGTTTAAAAAAGCAGAGTATATTATTAAGGTAATTTAATCAAATATTACTTAGAAATTGCATTCTAATTAGTACGTAGCATCAAAAAAGAAAAGAAAGTTCGTACATGAAAACGACATTTTTTTTACGAACACACGCATTTTATATTTCACTCTTTTCGACTAAACATTTTATCGTATAAATTATTGCAGAGAGAAAGCAGGAACGTATCGGGAAATAGAAAATTTATGTAAAAATAAACATTTAAAAGGATAAAGTTGAACATACCTTTCACACTGGTTCTCGAAGCGTCTCCTTCTTCGGGCACAATTAAAACTGCACGATGCGAGTTTAACTTATGACAAATTTCACGAGCGTTATTTAATCGATAAAGGAACGAATTCAGAAGACTTTCACGAATTAGTTTTACTCATTTTACATTTGTAACAGAATTTGTGCGAAAAATTCAGTTCGGCGAGTATACTCTAGCGTCTTAAACGAATCTGTTCCGCCATTGCTGTTAGTTGTTAGTTGGCAAGACTGCCAATAGGGGCGCTCGAATCAGAATAAACGAAATTACCGCCAATTTTCAAATTCACGAAATGTACTCTCGGTAAAATTAGAATATTTTTATTTTTTTTATTTACCTTTGGTCAAGTATCACTGCACCGTATACAATAACATTATTCGTTAGTCATATGTGGCAGTGTTAATTTTAAAAGAATGTTTCTTAATTCGTTAAAAATTGAATCATTGGTGTTATTTTGCAAAACGTACATCGCAGCGTCATCTGTTAGTACAATACGTAATGTCTTATGCGCATCGTAGTCTTCTCATACGATAAAATTGAAATTTAAAATTGTAATTTGCTGTAACAAGTTTAAAAAAAGATTATAAACACACAATTTTATTAATTTTATTATCATATCGTTATGCTTAATGTTTATTTATAATTCCACATGTCTATTTATACTTTGCATACGAAACATTTTATTGTTAATGTTACTTACATAAAAAGTCACAATCAGAATTAACATATTTCATTAGATAAATATCGCTGAAAAAAATGTTATCAATTCTTTACCAACTATACTTGCGTCACTTGCGTTACCGTATGATTTGTACCCGTGTTTCCATTGTTCTCTATGAAAATCTGTTTCCCAGTACTCCTAGGAAGTTTCCAGCTTTTACAGAAAAGCTCGTTAAACGTTTTTCTGAATTGTCTACTCATTGTGCAATAAAGTATAAAATTTATAGCTGAATTGACAAGAGTTAACATATCGATAACGTCACCTAAAAGTTATAAATAAAATTATAATTGCACTGAACATAATAACTATCGTTGTTTTTATAGTTAACAAATTTTTGAAAATATCGCAAACATATATTTTAGTAATTTTTGCATACAAAGATTTAATAATCAATAAATATTTTTTAGATATTCCGTTGTCGTGTTCATTGATGTTTATTCAACACATGCTCCTTGGCTTTTAAACTTTTCTCTCCGCTGCAGAGCGCTTTTAGTTCTGATACAATGGCTCGTGCAGCTTTTGTACCGAAGCAAAGTGACGATAACGTTCTTTTGTAGAAGAAAAAAATCAGATCAGAGGAAAAAATTAATTTCCGTGTTAAAAGGTTCACACACGTATACAACGACTATTTTTATTCTTTCTTAATTAAATCTCGAAAATTGAAGCGATGAAAATTCGTTAGATATTTACATAAAATCATTTTATCATTTTCAAATAACTATGGTACAGCTGCTGTTTCGCGATACTTTTATGTAGTAAAATCGTGTCACTTTCTGTGTTTCGAAACCGGTCATTCGATTTGTGCAGCGAACTAATATTTTTAAGTTGCATGTACAGGCTTCGTTTTAAATGATTCTGTCAGGTGCAACGTAAGCTATCGTCGATTAAGAAGAATTATGGAGAGGAAGGAACCTACACTTTTTTTTGGTTTCGACGGTTCAGCGGAAACAAGAGCCAGGTGGGATAGTGAAAGACTTCTCTTTCCACGTTTCCTGTTAATCGAGAGACACTTCCGTTACACGCGAACAGGACCACATTTTACCATAAAGTGCATTGGGCGCAAACTGGAACTCTCCATGGGATCACATTTTAAAACCGTCCTTCGCTTTTTTAAAACAATATGAAATTTGCCGAATTATAAAAGATAGAAAACATAACATTCTTTTAATTAACATCAAAACATTTATTCGTATTATTCATTTCTTTAATTTAAATTTGAAGTGTTCTTTTTTTACGGTTGCCTTTAGATATGGACAGCGGGTTGTTATGAAAATACCCCTTCTTATTTTTCATAAACTTGAAAACAGAAATGTATATGGATTTAATTAACAAACATGGACTTCATGTGAGGTCTTATAATGATGTTACGCCTGGGGCCTCCAAAAGGTATAAATGCGTCTCTGCTCGCGCACGTACCAACACAAACAACTACAATTATATTTCAATACTGCCCTGAAAGGTAGTTTCTGCAGTTGACTTTTACGCTAGGGTATTAAACTTTTCTTTTAAAGTACCGATGTTTGATAAATATACTTCTTGAAACGGAACTTTTAGACAGTTGCATTTTAACGGTGAAAATGATGAGGAAGAAAGTTCAGCGTACCAGTGTAAGTGTACTAACCCAACATCAAGTAACAAGTCCAGAAAAATCCTGGACCAACAAGTACGCTAAAAAGTCCCAGTATTCCCTGGGGTAGTTCTGTCAATAGAAAAAGCAGCAAGACTGCGAGCAACATCATCGTGGTACGATCAGTTTGCCGTTCCTTTTCAACTCTTCGACAGCCTTTCTTCCTTTCTGAATTTTCCTCCTGAATATTCGTTAACTTTCGCCGCCGTCGTTTTGCCTCCAACAACACTTGAAGAAGTTTCAAGCTGACAATCGTTAGAACGACGCAAGGAAAAAGTTTTATTACGACACTATAGATCCAGAAATTTAACTCTTTCAGGATATCATGATTTTTTGCCGTTTCGGATAATCGAACGAAATACAGTGTAACGTTTGTCGTGTTCTCAAACGGTGAATCTAGAAAGACAAACAATTTCGTTTGGCAGAATAAATGCGTAGGGAATGAAGAACGAGCCGACAGAAAACAAAGTTAACCGAATAAAAATGCAGAATTGCATTCGCTCAGTTATTCTGACATATTAGTGTTACAGATATCAAAATATCTTCGCGACTGTATGCTCGTAATATTATAAAAAGAACGTTGAAAATAACGTAATAAACTAAAAAGCGTGTCAACAGAGATTTAACGTGCAGATCTGTGTTAAAAAATTTAACCTACGGGATCTTGAAAAGGTTTTTTTAAAGCTCGCGAATGTTAGCCACATCAAATATTGACGTCTCAAATTTTTTAAATCCTTTACGAGCAATGTACTGCTAAAATATTAAAGGTATTTGTGCGTCCAGTAGTCTTCTGGTACGCAGCCAGCAAACTTTTTAACTACCATGTTAATTAATGCACGTATCATGATAGTTGCGAGCTATTCTCACAAAACTCATTAAATATATTATTCAAAGTCTCGTTTACACATTAATGCGCAAAACATAGACTAAAATGACAAAACTCCTCAATTGTGAATAATACGGAAATAAACGAGCTGTTTTCTTTTTAGTAAAATCTCATATACTTCAAGCGCGAATTGCTTTTTTATAAACAGACGTTCGCGAATAAATATTTCCACACGGTTTCAATCTTGCTTTAATGTTTAGCTATTAAAAGTTATTTTCCTGCATATTTTTAAACTGCAGAAACTACAAAAGCGTTTTCGTATACATAAGTTACAATGGAAATGGAAAATTCCGATCTCTAGTAATGGATAGCGAATTGTTCGACTTAAAAATTTTAAATGTTGGAATTTTCAGCTTTTGAAATTTCTAAATTTATAATCTATTTATATTTCTGAATTCTCAAGTCACAAAAATTTCAGAACATGAAATTTCCGGAAAACAACTATTGAGCTGGTGCCCATGAGCACCTCCCCGGGCACTCGATTTGCCCATCACTGGTTTATAACGCATTGCGCGAGATACCTTGTATAACTAATTACGTAATAATTTCCTATCGAACAAATGCAAACGAGCTTTTCTAATTAAATAGTTATAACAAGACTATTGCATAAATGTCATATTATTTACATAGACAGAAGTTTAAGATAATTAATGCATGCACGTTTTAAAAATGAAATATTATCAAGTTGAATCTGTAACATCTTAACAGAAATAAAAATTACGTAATTCACGTAATTGCTTACCAATCAGGCTTTGATTTCGATTGTTTACACTCATTCCGTTGGAATCTAAGATTTCTACTTGCTCTTTCACTTCGGTCGTGATGTACAAGGGAACACAAAGCACGGGGCAGAAAACGTACGCAATAAAAATCGCAAAAATAGTTCTTCTGTAACTACACCACTCTCTGTTTTGTTGCGGCCTTGCTACTGCCACGTATCTCCACACGGCCAGTATGAGGGTTAAACAAATCGAAATGGTATGACAAACCTGTGGAAATATAATTGAAACGTCATCAATTTACTCGCTAATTCACAACATCCCAATTTTCTCCGGTTTCCGTATCGATAAGTTTATCTATTCGCGAAGGAAAACGTTGCGTTTCCGTGAAACAACACAGAACTTCGAATTGCTTGTCTTACTCTCAGTAGCTGTTACTACTCTCGTTAAAACAAGATTGATCAAGTCGTCAGTCCTTCAACAACGTAGAATTACAGTAAAATGAAATAGAACTAAATTCATGTCTTGTCGGACTGTGCAATTTAGCCTTTAATTAAAGAAGAAGGAAGGATCCAGTATGTTGGATTGATTGGTTTTCAAACATGTAGGTCAATCCTCATCAAACAACGCAAGGAAACGAAGCATCCGGAAGAATGCGATGAACCATAAATACCGAAACGACTTTGTAGAACGACGATATTGCAACCAATTTTTTTCTTCCACGGAAATTTGTTTACAAACAAGAAATAGCATGTTTGTCGCGTTAATAACTGCGGTTTATTGACTTGGACAAATTTCGATAACATGATAATCCTTTAATTTGATTTGCGTGCACTGGTGAAATCAGATAGGGATTAGGGTGGACCGGACATGGCATATCTCGTATTAGTAGTAGAATTACATTTCTAACTTTCCAAATTTCTATCTAATTCCCGTATCTATACATTTTCGAACTACTCAAGTTAAAAATTAATTAACGAAAATTTCATATTGCTAAATGAAAAAATTTTGTAATTACTATTTTAAAGCTTAAAGATTTTTTAATTCTCAAATTGTTAGATACTAAAATTTAAAAATGATTAAATTATGAATTCCAAATTTATAAAGTCCTAAATTCTCGAATTTCGAAATCTAGAGATGTGCGATATGTGGAATACGTTAACGTTAATGGTAGGGCTAAATACGTTAACGTTAATGGTAGGACAAAATGTAACCCACTGCAGAGAAAAATTCTAATTATACCAATGTTTACACTGTGTTACCTGGGCAAAGTACGAGTGAAACAGCACGAAGATACTCCAGCCGTAAGTAAATGTGTCTCTCCTGGATCGTCGATACAGATAAAGATGAAACGCGTAAGGAATGTAATCGATCATTACGAGTAAATCCGCCACGGCTAATCCTGTTAAAATTATATTCGTGGGCGATCGCATTTCTCGTCGGGTCAGAACGAGAATATTCAGGATATTGGCGATCGAGCCGAAAATGCAAACGAAAAGAGAGATCCATCCGTGCAACTGGGAATAGTGCGAGTGAAACGAAGACAAGTTGCAAACGTAGTGGCTGGATGAGGTGTTAAAATTCATGATTCTTTTGAAGGTATTTCCTTTTTCTTCCTGTTGCTTCTTTTATCTTATGAACGGGCTTCGCCTGTGACCGTATAAATCTATTAATCTTCCTCGATGTCCGAATGACCGGTACAGGGCAATAATTTTAAGAGAAATGTCCCCGGCAATCGGGGAGACACGTTGCACACGGAAATTCTTGAAATATTTTAAAACTAGTTCGCGAATCTTTGACCGACAGTTTCTATCGTAAATTTCACCCTACCGTGAACTTAAATAATCAAACCGGAAAGAATAGAGGTTTGGTATTCTTCGAGTGAGTCTGTTCAGTTTCTCGGAAAAAGATTCTTTTTGTGTGTCGTGTACGTATTTAAAAATACTTTTACTTTTGTTTATATTGCTTCCGAAATATTTCTCGACTTAGGTAATTGTCTTGAAAACTAAGCTGCAACTTTCTGCTGGCAGCTCGATTACTTAAAAATTCCTGCCTCTCTTTCCGCTCGATCTTCCAGGAAATATCTCTTGAACTTCGTTTCCACTTCTTGAAAAGTATCCCAGTAAAGTTTGTTCCTTTATCCTCAACAGGTTCTCAGGAAATGGTCCTTTATTCTTAACGATGTACTTCGGACAGAGGAAAGTTGCGATTCCGCGTATCCATCAACCTCATCGGGAATGTTTCCTTTCAATCTTCTCAGACGAATCGGAAAAACACTACCTTTCTTAATAAATCCAACAAGGAATTCTTTACATTTTACCTATGTTTCTTTCTTGTTGTTTCTTTCGTTAAATTTACAATTGCATATTAAACGAAACGCGCGCAGACTCTTTTCATCGTTGATTTTTTTTAATTTGCTATATTTAATTTCAATTCTAAAACGAACGTGAAAGCGGTCGGAGTAATACGATAAACACTACAGCGAATTTAATTTCATTTACGCAATTGATACAATTTATTCGATACTTAGCGGTCAACGATATTTGAACCCGACGAAAGTCACACTAGTGGATGCAACTAGAAAATCTCAGAAACACCAGCGCGCTGCGACGTCGGTCGAGCTAGTGTCGTCGCGACGTTATCGCTCCTCCAACCGCCCCAAAATTTTAACGCAGACGCAGATCATTTCTCCCGCTTTTTCTTCCTTCCCCCTATTTCATTTATCATTTCACTCATTTAAGTGCACAATTAATTATTCGTTTATTTCACCCTTATAATGTTTTTGTCGGAGTTCATTCTATTATCCTCGGAGTTTCAGAAAATATATACGCTTTAAATACCAAACGTTCTCGGTGAAAAAAGAAACTGCAATGTCCTTTAATGCTATGCTATGTAAAGCGGAATTTCGAAATATATGAGTGTTTGACTTTCGGCGCGCTCCGCTTAAAACTTTGACGACCAAGCGAATAATTAATCACGCGACATACGTCGTATATAGGAAACGTATAGACACAGATACATAGCAAGCATTATTGAAATGTGAGAGCACAGCTGCCGATAGAGTTTACGGGTCAGGAGGCAAATGTCTTCATATGCGAGTCTTGCTATATGGCCATGGACAGAGTTGTAGGAGCGGAAAAAATTGTGTAATGAAGGATATAAGTGGAACTTCTTCCGTGCAGCGCTTGATTGTCAAGATCCTTCCACTAGCGATGTAAAATGCCAATTCTACATTTCCCAATTTGAATATTTCTAGATCTGGAAATTTGAAAGTTTATCAATTTGAATCTCTAAACTTCTCAGTTTGTAAATTTGAAAATATTAGTTTCAAAATTTCAAGGATTACAAGTTTAAAAAAACGCTAACCGCAAATGACTGATTATTTAGCAGCGTTCATAAGTTGTCCTACTCGATCTTCCGTGAAAGTTGAACTTTTAAAATCCTGTATAAACTATTAGGTCGCAACAGAAGCTATCGAATTTGTAAAATATTTAATAGCTCGGTTATGAGCCCTAAGAATGTTTCTCATTTTTCGTTCATTAACTTGAAAAAATGGAATATGTAACGTAAAACCACTTTGCATGACATAAAATATAGTTTCAATTAAAAGAGCGCTGAACGCTCGACTAAGCTTGCTTTTTGCTAAGCGTAATTTTTTTGTGTAGGAATTCAAATCACTGCGGAGAAATTTCAAATTGCATAATTATGTAAATTCAACGTTTATGTACTTTTAGGTAGGATAATAGAATTAATTTCAGAAAAATTTTTATTCGACTTATAAAATAATGTAAGACATAACATTGTTTGACTTATAAGAACAACTTTTTATTGGATAAAGTACAAATTAGATAAATGTACAAAATTCTTAACGATCGTTAAAAAATATGCTAAGGCATTCTTATGGACATACAAAACGGTTGAAGTCTCTTATTACTATGTTTTCAACTATATATAAAATATGAAAATATCGAGGATGTTTGATCGAAAATGTATAAAATGTGTACAATTTATGGCCAAATAAGATCTATACAGGAACACTTAGAAATGAAACAGCTTTATTATAATGTAAAATGTCGTAAGTTATTAATTCAAATATATAAATATAATTAATTAAATTACTAACAATAAATTCGAATTATTATGAAATTAATTTCACGCTTACAGTCTTTTTAATGTACGAACTTCGTAGAACTTAATTATGTATAAAAAATGATAAATCGAAATGATATTACAAAAAAAAAAAATAAGATATTGATCTTTGCATATTTTAGCAATGTATAAAAATGATATGACCGTTTAAGTGTTGCAATGTTCCCGTACATTTTTGAATTTTTAATCCTGTAATGATCTGACATAAAGTATCGCTGTTGAGTTTATGCTTTTACCGAGTAAACTGCTTTCTTTGCAGCTTCATCTAAATCATTTGCAGTAAGAATGGACAAATCACTTTCGGCAAGAAGCTTCTTTGCTTCTGTTACATTAGTACCTAATATAGAAAGAAAATACAGATACAGAAAAGTAAATCAGTACATAAATTAAATATCAAACCAAGTAGGAAGAGAATAGTTACCTTCTAGTCTAACAACAAGGGGAATTTTAAGCAGTAGATTATTATATGCTGCAATAATACCTTTTGCTATAGTAGCACAATTTACAATGCCTCCAAATACATTTACAAGTATTACTTTTACTTTTGGATCTAAAGATATGAAATAACATATTCAACATTACTATTAAGGAAATTTTTTAAGTGCAAATTTCGAAATGTGATCTGATTTTTATTCAGATTAAAAATTAATGAATTCACTAATTTATATTTTATTACTTATTTATTTACATTTCTACTTTATTTTCAATTTAAAAGTAAGTGTACATTATGAAGCAATAGTTTTAGCATCAATTCAATAATTGAAAAGTTTAATTTTTAAACTCTGATCCATGCTATCAATCTGCTCATAGTTTAATCAAATATTCTTCAATTGTTTAGATTGTACATGTTCATGTTATGCTAACACATGAATTCAACACATACAACCTAAACTAAACAGAATAATATTTGATTGAAGCAAGAATGAATTGATTGTGGAATCACAGTTAATAAGAGATAAAATGTTATTACCTATTTCAATGTTTAATACATACCTTCACTTAGAATTTTAAATGCTTCATAAACTTGGTTTTCTTTAACACTGCCACCAACATCTAAAAAATTTGCTGGAGACCCACCATTTAATTTAATTATATCCATAGTTGCCATTGCTAAGCCAGCACCATTAACTATACATGAAACGAGTGCTTGTGTGATGTGTCATATCATTTTTATATACACAATACTATTAATTGTATTATTCATAGAACATACCTAAACATCCTATATTACCATCCATACCAATATAATTTAGATTAAATCGTGATGCTGCTATTTCTCTGGGATCTTTTTCATTGTTATTGTCTAAAGCAAATAAATCCTGCTGTCTAAATTGAGCATTATCATCAAATGATATTTTTGCATCTACTGCTATAACTTGTTTATCTGTAGTTACAACCAATGGATTAATTTCAACTTGCAAAGCATCAATATCTACAAATAGTTTCCACAAATTTTGTAATTCATATATTGCTTTTTCTTGCACAGTTGGTTCCACAATGCCAAGAAATGTGCTGACTTCTTTAGCAATACTATCATCGATACCATAATATATATCTATTGGTATTGTTTTGATTAATTCTGGATTTTTTTCAGCAACTGTTTCAATATCCATACCACCTGCTGGTGAAGCTATTAATACAGGACCATTGTGTTGTCTATCCATAAGAATACAAATATATGTTTCACGTTCTATATTTACAGATTCTGCTATCATAATCTTTTGTACTAATATGCCATCTTTTGAAGTCTGTTTTGTAATAAGGCGGTGACCTAACATATTTTTCACAACATCTATAACAGCTTTACGGCTGTTAACAAATAAATTAAATGATATATGTGTTGTTACATTGCATTTATACTATGTACATCTACTTACTCCTTTGTAAGATGTACACCTCCTTTAAAACCATTATCAAACCAGCCTTTCCCACGACCACCAGCTAATACTTGAGCTTTTATAACATATTCATCTGCATCTATATATGTAAACATACTTAATAATATACTATAATTTTGTGGGTATAAGAAATCATTAAATGAAATACTAACGTAATTTTTCTAAAGCAGAGTTTGCTTTATTTAAGTCATCCACAATAGCAAAATTTTGTACAGAAACTCCACAATCTCTAAGAAGTTCTTTGCTTTGATACTCAAGTAAATTCAGACTTCTTGCCTGTTTAATATTAAATACTGAACTTTTTGTTAACGTTTGAATGTTATTCAATTTTCGGCTTGCAATTCGCAACATGTTTAACCTTACAATTACAACAATACGAAAGTATAAAAATTATTTTTCCTTAAATTTGTGCACAATGCACAATAACTAGCATTAATGTAGACACAGTTTATCTCTGTAAAATATATTTATAACGATGTGTCAAAAAACATTTTGTATTTTATCTTTTAATCACCGGCTTCTAAAATTAGCTACAAAAATATCTTAAATATAAGTCAGTTATCTTCTGCAACTATTGAATCCAGTTGAATGTCTATATATATTTATTTATTTTTTATTAATATTAATATAATATGAATATAATTGGAATATTGAAAAAAGATAAATATATTTTGCACTTTTTAAAGACTCATGAAAATTTGAATTTTAAATTATCGTTTTTTCAAAAATAATTACATGTACATACCTCCCATTTACGTGACTTCCTATTATTGAGTTAAATAAACAGAAATAAGTAGTAAATTTATTTTTATTGTAAAACATGTATAATATCAGATCGTTTGTTTAGTAATACATTAATACAAAATGATACACAATTTCTTATAACTAAAAGTTATATTAATAAAAACATAATAAAAACTTGAATTCTATTCAAATTTAAATTTGTATGCACCCGTAAAAAACATTATTTCTTAATGACATTATCCAATAAAAAACTTCTTACATAATCGAAAATTTGTATGTATCAAATTATTGATTCCTTAATGAAATTTTTTTATTAAGTATTTTATTATTGTCTGTACAAACAGAGCAACATTAAAGTTGTTTCAAAATTTATTAAAAAAGATTAAAGTCATAAATATTATTTACAGTCTATCATCTGGATATTTATGGACGGATGGATAGAAGCTTTGTCAACTAAAATCGTTTGTTTACAAATTCTTAAAAATAATTATAAAAATGTGAAAAAAAAATAAAAATTTTATATTATATTTAACTGTTTATACTTTTAGCTGCACAATCGCACCTATGACTTATATTCCGAAGATGCTAAAGAATATCGCATTCTTTCTCTTTGCCAGAAGATTGCCAACAAGTATTATCTTGCTCCTTCTTTATTAATGATGTAACTTTTGAAATTATTATCTGATCTTTGCGGATAATTCATGTAAACTATAGGTGTATAGTTAAAATAACTGAATATCATTCTTTCGATAAAATGTATGTCATTAGCGTTGATCTGGGGCCCTTAATCAACGTTCTCATACCGATATTCTTGTAACTCATACTAGCACTTAAGCAGTTGAACATTAATATAATTAATGTTTTAGATTAACTAACGTTTAGAAGTTAGATTAATTAAGGTAATACTTTGAAGTACAAAATTACGCATACTGTATAACAATACTATATAAGAATCAGTTATTGTTGTTAAACATGGTATGATATTAAACGAATGAATTTTTATACTGACAAAATGAATGTATCATAAACCTTACTCTGATCAAAAGTGTTAATTATGTTTTCCCTTGTTATTTATAACAATTTAATGTGTTATTAATATTTAATAATATTCAAATCATTAATAACGTGTTAATATTAGATACCATTAACTTAATAATGTAAAAAAATTATAAAAATTTATATTTGTTTTATCTACATAAAAATATTCAATCTATTGCATTTTTTCATTGCATTTTTTAAAAATGATTACTGAATATTCGATATATCTATTTTGTATAAAAAATATGCTCATATTACACACAATTATAAATTCGTAATAGTAATAACAATGATATACCTAAGGCAGCATCTAATATCTTGTTACTCGCGCTACTTTTAAAAAGAGCTTCATCACCCATTTGGAACGTACGAGTTGGACTTGACATGCGTCCATCTCCTCCTTTGCTAAATGCAAGTACTCGCAAATGATATGCTTTACCAGGGGTAAGATTAGTGATATCTGCTTCTAATTTTACTCCACCTGGTATAATGGTATCATTCGCGGTACTCATATCTTGATCTAATTCCCATACACGTATTTTATAACCTATTAATGGTTCTTCTTCTAAACTTGGTTGTACATATCGCCATACAACTCTAATCGTTGAAGGATTTATACCGTGCACAGTGACAGAAGACGGTGGTTTCTGTGGTGCTTTTCGATAAGTTCTTTCTAAATACCGTTCGCTTTCGGGACCTTCTCCGGCAGAATTGTATGCCATTACTTTAACGTAATAATAGGTATCAGGTTGCAAACCGACTACAAGAGCCCAAGGTCGTGTACTTCGAGACAAATAATATACCGCATCTTCTTCTCTGTTACTTTCTTTCCAATATTTTATCCTATGACCTATTAACTTGCCTCGTATCTTTTCACGAGTTTGTTCAATTGGTGACCAACTAACTTTCAAGCTAGTACTATTGTAACTATGTGCAACAACTTGTTGTGGAGCTACTTGTGGCATGTCTTCTGCACTAAATATCGTAACTTCATTGGAAACAGGCCCAGAACCTAATGAATTTATTGCTTGAACCTTGACTTCATATTCTGTATAATAATACTGCGGTTGTATCGATACAACACTTCTTCCAATGTTACCGTGTCCTTTCAAAGATAAGGACTGAAACTCTGTCTCGTGATATTTTCGACGCCAAAAGACTTTGTAGTAAATTCCTGGACCGTTTTGTTCAGAAGATGGTAAAGGATTCCATGTTATTGTCAGATCTCCAATTTTACCACCTCCCCCACCTATGTTAGATGGAATTTTATATGGTTTATCTGATGGCGTACTATACTGTGGAGAAGGTGATGATGGCACACTATATCCCAATTCATTAAAAGCGGATACACAAAATTCATAAGTAGTATAAGGATTTAAAACATTTTCCAAATAAGCCTCTTTCCTCCCATTATATCTATCTACTTCAATGGCAGTGATATCTGAAACAATATGCATTATATACGTTTTTATTGTGAAATATATAATAATAGTACACGTTTAACGGAAAATTACATTATACATACTTTCTATAACATTGAACCATGTATGATTCCAGTTAGTTCTCGCGCTTACAGTATACATAGTAATGGGTCTGCCATTAAAAGCACCATCTGTCCAACGTAATGTTGTAGATGTTTTTACGATATTTACAACTTGCACACCACCTGGTGGTCCAGGTGGTCCTTCTATCATAACCGTTGTAGTACTAGAAATTTCCCCTACAGCGCTTTTAATTATACACTCATAATCCCCCGCTTCCATGAATGTGGCATTTATTATATTTAGTTCTCCACCATCGATACGTAATCTAGGATTACTTACTAAATCTTCATCCCTGATTCGTAAACCATTGTGTTTCCAAATATAAGCTACATCTAACATTTCATCCACTTCCCCTGTACAGCGTAAAGTTTGATTTCGCATTACCGCTGTAGTCATACGTTGAGGTAATTTTTCCAGAAAATATGGGCGACCTTCATTTAAAATCAATATTTAGAAATATTATGAAATCGGCATTTGAATATTGCAAAATATTTATATTAACTTACGTAATACTATTAATCGCCCTCGAGTTTCATCAGATCCATATTGATTTGATGCGCTACAAACATAGGTGCCTTCGTCGTCGCTTGAAACAGGACTAATTATAAGGTTGCCACTTTCTAAGATTCTACGTCTACCACCAGAACCAATTATATTTCCGTCCTTTTTCCAAACAAATTTTGGTCTGGGTGCAGCTTCAGGATTGCAAAAGATAGTAACATTACCTCTTTCAGCTGCATAAGTTTCAGGCTCCATAGGCCGTTTTTTAAACGATGGTTTTAATGCTGTAATTTGAAGGATGCAATAATATTATTAAGTTTAGATGAAATGTTTAAATAACAACTTACATAAAACTCTTAGTTGTGCAGATGAATATTTTGTCTTTAATTGATTTCTCGCGCGACATTGGTACATAGCTTGGTCTCGTTCGGGGTCCAATTTTTTTATAGTTAGAACATTATCTTGTATAAAATATCGCTCTCTATCTTCGACAGGAAGGGTATCTACATTTAATAATTCACCATTCCTAAACCAACTATAAGTAACATCTGGTATTCCAAATGCTTCACAAGTCCAAGTTAGTTCTCCCCTGTTATCCATGTGTTTATCTACCAGTGGAATAGTAAAATTTGGAGCTGCTTGAATAGTTAATGTTACAAAGTTTTCAATTGACAATCTGTCATTATGAACTCTGCAAACGTACTCTCCTTGATCATCGACATGTACTTTCGGTATAATTAATACTCGGTTATAACTAGCTGTATATGATCCACGCGGCAATGAGCCACCCCTTTTTGTCCAATTAAACGAAGGAACAGGACTATGTTAAATAAAAAAAATAGTTAATATGATAAATAGCACAAATATTACGATTTACCGATGTGATCGAATTAAAAGATTGTTTTAGAAAATAGAAGCTTACTATCCAAATGCAATACACTCGAGTCTAACTTCTTCCCCTGCAATTGGCGCTTCAGGAAATGCTTTCGGAAAATTATTAGGAAACTTTAATTGCTGAAAAGAGGCTGAAAGACGAAAGAACATATTACAATGATAATCATTTTGTAAGAAAATATTCGATTTTAAATTAAGAAACAAAAATTAATTACAATGTGGATCAACTCTTAAAGGGAAGAATGGTCCGTTACGACCGGTATCGGACGCAACGCTTTGAACGTTACAAGAATAATTTCCACGATCAATCATTTCCAATGCAGAAAAATAAAGAGCTCCATCATGGGAAACGAAAACACGTTTATCTTCTTCGACAAAATTAGGGAAATAGTCACGTGCCCAATAATATTTTACTCCAGGAAAATGTTGAGGTGGATCACAATATACAGCCTTTCCCCATTTTTGATCTCCTCGCTCCTCCGAACGTTTTAAATTGAACTCCAAAATATATCCAAATGATAGTTCCACACTTTCAGATATAATTGTACCAAATTTATTTGTTGCTTTACAATGGTATGAACCTCTATCTTTTGTCTAAACATGATTAACATTTTTATGTTATATTTATATTCAGCACATAAATTCTATCAAATGTAAAATATATTTACCTGATCAGGTTCATAGATAATCAAAGTACCACCGCTTACAGTATATCTTGTATTATCTAGTGGATTTATTTTTCTTGCAATTAATCTATCATTTTCATAGTCTTCCTTAAACCACTCATATGTGGGTACAGGATAACCACCTGCTAAGCAACTTAATGAAATATCATTGTTTATTTTTCTTGTTGATACGTCGAATACTTTATCCACAGGTTGTTTAATAAAATATGGCCCTCTGGGTATCTCATTAGGATTATCAATCTCAACACCATAATGATAAGTGCGATCCTCTTCTATTAAATTATGCAAATTTGACATAGGTGCTTCACAAATATATAACAATTTTTCTCTACCAGTTGCAGTTTCAAGTCCCCAACGTTGTAGATTATTATGATAAGAGTACACTACATAATCTCTATTATAATCTCTGTCATTTGGTTCTGGTAAAAATGCATTATCCATATTCGTTAATTGAGTATTATCAGCTTCATTCACCCAATTGCCATTTAGATTCTTTATACCAGTGTACCATTTATGGTGTTGTGGATCTTGCCATAACAACTGATACATTATAAACCCATGTTCTTCTAATGAATTAATTGTAAGAAGATCGCTCTGATAGGCCTGACAATTCTTTCTCGCATCTTGTCTTTCCCTAATGGGACTTTTTATAAAACGGTAACATGATTCTTCAGATTTTATCCAATGTTGTGGACATTGGTTATATTCTTCTCCATATAAAGAGTTCTGAGTATGTACACCAGTTAATGCAACCAGGGTGTATATCAAAACTGTTTGTACATGATACATTATTGTTGTGTATCTCAAGATGATTGATTAGTCATTAAGTGTTCTGTAATTAAACAATATCATGAATTATAAACCTAATGCCATAAATTATTTATTAAAACAAAATTTAAAAGCTTTGTATGAAAATTCTATATAAAAGAAATGTTTACAATAACAATGAAGGTAAAAATTAGGGAGTGGCAGTAGAATTATTTGAAGTAATTTCATTAAGTGTATACACATACTCAATTTATTCATAACTTTAAAATTACTATTACTGAATGTTTCGTTACCTTCATTAAATTCCGTTTGTATCTAAAATATAACAAACTATAATTTAATAACTTTAAAACTTGGCATCCTTACTATGTAACGTCGCACAACTACATGTAAACTTACGTCTGACATGAAAATTATCTTGACTCACGATTACAGATATTCAATTTTCTTTGACTCAAATTTGAAATTAGATAAGTGACTCAGAAAAAGAATTATGAAGTGGTATACAGTTTATCATAAAGATATATTATGATTTGTATGCATTCAATCTATATACACAAATTAAATAGCATGTGCTTCAACCTTATTAAAAACAAGCCTTTAATTATAATACTATATTTTGATAACTATTCTTCGTTCAACGAAAGATCGTATCCATCAACAGACGAATTTCTGTTTGTTCTGCGCAAGCTGACTATGGTTGGTTGAAATATATTTCGTAACCAAAGCAATGTGCATGCGCCTTTACAGCGTTTGTAATGCTGAGAGTATGTACTTAGTGACCTTTAATTGTGTATGTTTTTTACTGGAAAACTGGAGAATTGAGGAATTTGAGAATATGGCAATCTGAAAATTTGACTTTTGGGAATTTTGAAATTTGATGATAACCGAATATGGTTTCGTAACCTTTTGATCATATCTGTCCTACATTGCACTTTTTTCTATTGAAATATTTTTGTTCACTATGTATATAGTCAATGGAGTCAAAAGTATATGCCAGTAAGACAAAATTAAAAAGAGGGGAGGTTACTGAAGTTAGGCATGTTGCGCGAAATAAGAACAATCTTTCATTGAACGAATAGTAATCGGTCTGTCTGTTGTTTTGAACAGCACACGATCAACAAATAACCAATTTTTAATCGCGTATATCAAAAATGAAACCTGAAGATTACAAGATAGATAAAATTTTTAATATATATACATATCTTTTTCCAAAAAATATAGGTTTTGATCTTTCACCATCACATGACAATTAATAATAATGAATAGTATTGAATGGCCAGTTGTTGGAAATATTAAAACATGCAATTGGTAAAAGTATATTTAAATACTTTTATTAACTTATAATTTAGTATTATTTATTTATTTGTAACGAATTTTTATTGATAAATGTAATAATTGTCAAACATTTATTGTATCAAATTATTGCATGTTACATATATAGTGTACTTTATTGTTGTTTATAAACATTGAAAGTAAATTTGTCAACAATGCAATATGTAATGTTATCTATATGTAACTGTTTTTTAATTTTGTTACTTTCAAATTGCATAGTTGAATTTAATATTTGTTGAAATTTCAATTTTATGAACATGTGTTTTAGAGAATAATTATTAATTTAAGAATAGTAGTAATAAATCAAGTAAAATGATAGTAATGATACCACTTCTGTACAATTTCATTGAGGTTATAATATTCTTGTTAAACTTTTAAGGTTATACTATATTTATTGTAAATTTAAGTGAATATTAAATCTGGTGAACGACAACGTGATTTTTGAAAAATTGTATGCAAAAATGTGTTCATAGTGAATCAATATACATGATTTTCCTAAAAGTCATGATTATGTACATATTGTAGTAATGCACTTAGAACTTTAACTTTTCGTTAATACGTAATTTATACGTAATTGTTGATACCAAAATAAATAATAATAATCATAATGGCATCTACAAAAAACGAGGTAATTTATATTCATATACGTAATTGTATTTTATGATAAAAGTTGCATCATTGTAGCTTTATCATTAACATATTTCTTCTTATGACTTTTGAAATTTATATAATTTACATATATTAGAAGAAAATATTATTCTACAGGAGAAACCTATCCTTGAAGCAGAAACTGTTTTCTTACTAATGAAAAAAGGATTTCCTATATCTCGAAATGTAAGAGCCCAATGGATGTTGGAACATTTAGATACTCTGATAAGTATACAGTGTCCAAGTTTTAAAAACAAAGAAGCACCAGAATTGGAAGTTGTATCTGTATTACCAAAGACAAAATTTGAACCATGGTCTTCCGAAACTAGCCATCAATATCTTTATAGAGTAACCTCAACAACTTCGATAATATTCTTAGCTCATAAATATAGGATGGTGTTTAATTTAGATTTAAGTCCATCACTCGCAACTATAGTAAGTATACATAAGAATATAATTTGTATCATAGATATTACAACTAAATATATTTTAAGGAAACTATTACATTTTTATACTTGGTTGTATTATAGGATATACAACATGGTGAAATTGTAATAGATGAAGTGTATATGGCAACAAAACGATTTTTGGAAAATATTATTAAGCCTGTAAGCACTGATTTATTGTTACTGTTAAGAGCTAACATACTTATTATTGTCTAAACATTTTTTTTACAATCATAATATGTTAATGATGAAAATCTGTTATTCTTACAGTTCATTATACCAGGAAGTAAAAGAATAATGCTACCAGAAGTTTATGTAACTATAATTGCTCATACACCATTTTTTACAAGTCCTGCACAGCAAGTTCTAGTACAAGGTTGGCTAGTAACTATGGATAATGTTAATCAACTAACAAGTTTTATAAAGAAACAACTTAATATATTAGAAGTAAAAATAGCATATATCACTGCTATAGCTAGTCAGCAATTAGAAAATTTAAAAGCTGAAAGTGAACGATTGGTGGGAGGACTTTTTGAAGAAAGCAATACTTGTATGAATAAAAGTAGTATGTGTGTTGCTAATGTGTCAGTAGTTTCTCCAGAGTCAAATTTTGTTAACATGTTGAGATATGGGATGTTAGCACTTACACTTCTACCAGAACACAGTTGTGCACGTAAGTTCTACAAATATACAAAGCATAGTGCAAGGGGAGAATTGATAAGACATATTGTATATCATAGCTACAAATATAAAATATATTATCATATAATTAACCTTCTAGATATGATCATTGTGTCAGATGGTATAGTAGGAACTACAGATGTTCATGTCTTAGATTCTGTTATGCAACAGTTACGTGCAACAACAATTGCATGTAGCTTTCTACATGTTGGTAGTACGTATCATCCACATTGTGCAGATGGGTTAGTGCCATATCAAGATTTATTACATTTCATTGCTAGAGCTACATTGGGTACTTACATGCCTTTTCTTCCACATTCAGTAAGTAACTTCTGAAATAATAAATAATGGTTACAGTTGTGTATATTTTAAAATTATAAGAAATATTTTAACATATTTGTTATTTATTTTAAGTAGAAATTAAAAAATATGTAGTTTGTGCAGTAGCTTGTATTTACAGATACATTCAAATGAAATGGAAATGAACATTTATCACAGAAATTTTTTATGTTGGCAACTATATCGTGAAGTAGTTTATAGTAGTCTACCAGATTACTCAACCTGGCAATCCAAAAACTCTCTATTTTATGAACAAAAATCCGATCAACTATTACAAAAAAAACAAATAGAAGATAAAGTTACTTGCACATTGAGCAGCTTGCTATGTTGTCGTCTCCGAGAAGGATACTTAATAAAACGTGCTAATGTAAGAGATGAAGTGCTTGAAATTTGTTTTGTACTGTTATGGAAATCGAGTGTTTTACTCGAATATGTGATACTGTGTCCTTGGTCTACAAAATCATTATCTGCATCCAATACTATACAATATAAAATTACTATAGAAGGTAAGTATGAAGGTAAAAATGAAACTTAAAACAATAATGAAGAACACGTATGAAAGAAAATGTTATTTGGTTGTAGCTCCCTACGAATTTTTACATGATATAACATGTTTATCCAAAAAACCGTTAAAATCACAATATCGTCAAGGTGTAGTGACTTGTTTCTGGGCAGCCTTGACGTCTTTAACAGAAAGTGATACTATGCTTGCACACTTCAGCTGGTTTCCAGAATTTGGTTGGACTTGGTACAGTGTACCGGATACCATCAGAAGCGGCATGCCAGTCTTTTATTTGTCAGCTTATCCTTCACCTAATACAGTTCAACTTAGGTATGCCTATAGAATATTTCCAGCAAAATATTTGTTTAGAGTCAATAAATGTAGAATAATGTTACTTGTATTTCAGCGATGCAGCCTGTCCACAATTTGGACAAATCTGGCAACCTGTAGTGTCTTTAAATCCTTTACAATGGGCACGTTGGATGCATACGCAAAGAGTAACATTAATTTTATCACATGATAGACCATTACCTAAGCATCTACATCAAGCAAATCAAAGCGGTCGTTTTCAGTCCGTTCAAAGTCGTCAGGCAGCCGCTGTCCTTTATGCTATGTTAAAAAATTGGGCGACTTTCGTTCTCGTTGAAAATCACACATATGTGCAATTTATTTATAGAGAAGCAGATAAGCCACCTGTTTCATTTTCGTTAATTCGTATTAACTGCAAAGCTCTTTGTGTTATCCTTAACATTGCGTTCGCAGCCGGAACAGAAGGAGTCGTTCGACATAACGTCGTCGTCGATCTTCTAGACAGATTATCAAAGCTTACTTTACCAAATAGACCTACAGAACAAAAGGAAACACCTTCCTGCACGATTATACACAAATCTTTAGAAAGAATTTTGATTAGATACGAGCGAATGCCGACTGATTTAAATTCCATTATATTTCCTGATGGAACGCAAACAAATTCAATGAAGAATACGCAGATATTGGGAGGAATTTTGACAACGAGTTTGTCTAGATATCTATATCATAATAGATGGCTTTGGCATATGAAACGACCATTTGTACAAACAATCCCGGGGATTACATTACCAAGATTGAACATAACTGCCATTGCGCGGATTCTATCTACAATTACAAAGTAAATATTTCTGTATTCATGCAAATGTTTACTTTCTCTTGCTTTCGTGATTTTTAAATATACATTATTTTTTCTTCACGCTTTAGAATATAAGATAACATATCGTATGTTTGTATTAGGATGCGTTTAGTTGAGGGTTTTAATTTTACTTATTCAGCGGCGGGCATTATGAACATGGTCCTTGAAGTACAAATGCAAGGAGTTGGTAAAGACGATGCATTGTATCCGTGTATCATTCAATATATCCTATTTCCTCCGCATGTTACATCCAATACGGTATTAGAACGCGACAGTGCATCAGAGGAAGATACGGATGAGGGTAAAAATATTGTTGTTTATTTTTATAGTCGATTGTTATATATAAATATAATCAGTAATGTAACTGAGAAAAGTCTTGTAAGGGGTTTTGAAGTTCGTATAATTTTTTTTGTTAGCTATCCGAGTATACTGTTGAACATAGTAGGTAATCCAAGAGAAAATGGCGGTAGGGGGAAAGGGTTTCACTATTTACTGGTTATTATAAGTTTGGGAATTCGGAAATGTGAAAACTTGGGTTTTTGTAAATTTAAGGGTTTGAAAATTTGAAAATTTAATGTAATTGATATTTGATTTCTGAAATGATGGGAGGTTCCTGCTTTTTCAACATGAAATTTTTAAGGATCTATGAATAAAATTAATAATACAATTTAATGTGTTTTAGGTACTGCTGATGGTGAAGTTAGCATGGACGATTTTGAGGGATTTGGCGATTTCCAGATCGTTTCTGAAATTTGGATTGAACCTCAATGCGGTTCTTCACAACTACCAGCGCAGTCTACGGCAGCTTATATGCATCGCATGGAATATCACGAGCTTCCAGATGCGGTGAGTATATAAACTTGTATTATATTTCATAGTTATATTTCATTTTCTGGATGAGATAAAAATCCAGAGTAAAAACACTCCAGATCATATAGATATTCCAAAAAACATTAGACAAAAAATCAAATTGTATTCATATAACGAGGTCTTAAAATGCTTTTATTATTTAAAATTTCATTTAAAATTTTTTCTTTAATCAACAGGTAAGGTGTTATTTTAGATGTTATTTTTTATTGACCCATTTTGTGTCTTTTCAATAAAATAGCAGCTTTTTTAAATGTATTATTCCATTAAATATTAAATGTAAAATATTATATCTGACGTATCATTTTAACACAATATCGTGTGCCTTTTTATATCGAACTTTGAAATCAATATACTGATATTTATTTCTTGAATTATTCTTAGAATGATAAGATATCGATGTTCGATATGTTTTTACGTGTTTCGCTCTTGACACGTATGCTTTATGGAAGAAAAAAATTTTGTGATTGATTAAACGTTAATAACTTTTCAGTTTCATTCTGCTGCTACGATCTGTTTTTATTTTGGAATCAGTATTAAATAAACTTCACGTTCGTTAATTCAAATTTCAACAAAATAATCTCGAACTGTAATTCATTCTAAAATGTTATTTGAGAAACTATTGTATTTGCTCGAAACTTAATCAGAATCAGTTATCACTTTATCGATGTTGACAACAAATTCGTTTGTAAACGGATATTCGTTTCTTTGCTTAGAAATATTTTGAAGTAATACAGAAAACAACTGTCTCACAATTGCTTTGTTGGCGGACGAGAAATTTTAGCGTTTTCGGCATTAATGTAATCAAAATTTTTGTGCAGAAGACACCAAATCGGTTTTATTAATAGTGTGAACGCTCCACATTAAATAAATCTAAATGATTTTGGAATCTTGACAGTTTTGGTAGCAGAAAATTTAGAAATTTGAAAATCCAGAAATATAGAAATTTGAGAGTTTGAAAAACTTAAAAATGTAGGAATTCAAATTTCGACAATATCGTACTATATCTCCACATCCCTAGGTGCCTAGGAATCCCTAGTCTCCACCTAGTTACGCCACTGGATTTTGTTCTTATTTTTAATCAAACATGTATGAAACGGAAACTATAATCAATCCGTTGAGAAGATCTTTAGCCTTCGTGTACAAAAATCGGGAACTAAGTTACGAAGGAAAGCGGTTCCTTATTTTATTTGTGAATACAAAGCCTTCGTAGCATTATTTACTCAGTGATATGTTTGGAATTCTAGATAATCTATCTGTTTCGCAATGCTATCGGTTAGGCACATTTAACACGTTATTAACTCTTTATAAAAAAAAAAGAAAATTAAATTTGTTATTTTATTTGCAAAATGCATTAGCACGTGTTGGATTAAATTGTCAAGCTTCAAATTCTTATATATTATATGGTCTCACGCTATATCGCCACGCCTTTTACTACCACGATTTACATTGCTGCACCTTATATTTCCATGCGTTATATAACCACACGTTAAATTTCTACGCATTGTACTGTTACATGTTAAATCTCCACGCATTATATGGCCACGCGTTAGATTTCCACCTGTTAGATCGCCACGTATTAAATTGCCACGCATTAAATCATTACGTATTGGATTGCTACGCGTTATATCGCCACGCGTTGTATTGCTACATGCTAGATTTCCACGCGTTATATGACCACGCATTATATTGCCATGCGTTAGATTTCCACGTGTTAGATCACCACGTGTTAGATCACCACGTGTTAAATTAACACGCGTTAAATCACTACGTATTGGATCGCCACGCGTTATATCGCCACGCGTTGTATTGCTACATGTTAGATTTCCACGCTTTATACGTTTATGCGTTATATAGCCACGCGTTATATGGCCGCGCGTTAGATCACCATTCTCTGTATAACCACTCTTTAAATTCTTATGTATTTGATCGCAAGATACTATATGACCATGCGTTATACGGTCACGCATTATATGGCCATGCGTTAAATGGTCGCGCGTTAAATGGTTAAGCGTTAGGTCACTGCGCGCTGTATAACCACGCCTTAAATTCTCACGTACTTAATCGCCACGTGTTATATGGCTACGCATTATTGTATTATCACCTGTATTATAACATTATTATATCATTTCGCGTTATGTAATTAAGCATTAAATTGCCACGTGTTATTTTCCTATATTGGCAATTATTTCTATATTTAGAAATGACCAGCGTAAAATTCTTGAGAGATCAAACCTATTTTGATTTGTATGTGGCTACGCCAATGTTGAGGCTACTTTTTGTGATATGGCATTGGCTCGTTTTGGTAAAATGGGTCGACCATGATAAAAGATTCTTTAAAATATATAGCTGTCTTACGGCATAGAAAGCCGTAATACGTTATAATCCACTTTCATAGCTTATTCGTAATAAAGCTACGTTCCTCCCGTGGCTCAGAAAATACACTTCAAATACAAGATAAAAGTTATCTAAGTTTTCGTTACCTGGAACTTGATTACTGATCTACAAAAGGCCAAACTTCAAGGTGCATTTACTGATATATAATACTCTGCATTAAAGTGAAACGAATTGTGATACAAATCTGTCTTATGTCATTTATTTAATTGGACAACATTTTCCGATTTCAGAACTAAATACTTAAACTCAAGATGCTTCGACGATATAACTGAAATTTTTGTCTGGAGAATATCGTACAAATTTTATTCTATTTTTAATAAATATTTGGTAGGATCACCTGTTTTCAATTTTGAGAATCAAATATGAAAACTTTCAAATTTTCATTGCTCAGATTCTTAAATTCTATAATTTCCAGATTTTTTATATCAGTTCCCAAATTAGAAAATGTACATCTCCTAAATTCTTAGATCTGAAAACTTGAAAATTTCCAAATTTAGGATTTCTATATTAACCATCAAGATCAACAAGTAGATGACATCATTATATCATCTGATATACAATGCTAACTTATTTTACCATACACCGTTATAAACAAATATACATAATGCGTAACAGCTCAGGAAACAGGGTAACGATATCATTTCTGTAGCGAGTTGCAAAGAATCCACCATTCTCTGCAAAGGTTCGAAACTCTTTCTTCGCTCGACGTTCGTCAAACATCGTATTATCTACTTTTAAATAAAAAATAAAAAGTAGTCACTCAAAAGATTTCAAATTTGCTTTTGTCGAATATGTTACATTATTTTTCTGTTTTTATTGGGTGGAGCAGCATCTTTATAATAAATTATTAATTATAATGGGGCAAGTTAATTAATAATAAATGTGCACTAGTTATACAAGATAATTAATAATTGTACATTAATCAGGCAAGATAATAATATGTATATTTATACCTTGATAAATCTAATTAATAATAACTGTACACCATTAAGATTAATATATTTATAAATTAATAAGTCAAGTTGATTATTAATAAATATAATTAATAATGGTGTATTTTGAAAAATATAAATTTAAAAATATCCCCCAAAAGCAAAATTTGTCGCGTTGTTACTATGCCAAACGGCGAGATGTAGGGGTTTTATCCAAAATGGTACCGTACAGGTATTTCATCTAACATTTGACCAAAGAGACGGAAAAGTAGCAACGTGACATTTTCAGTGGGAAAAAAATGAAAAAGAAAATAAGTGTATAAAGTTGTCTATCACTAGGTGTCGTTATCATTGCCGAGGTGGGGCTTCGATATCGATGAGGGTACTCAGAAACAGATTTTTCTATCAGTCAGCTCTGGCGTATATAAGGTCCAACACGCGCCCAACTGTTTATTAGTGTTCCGATTACTTTTTTTTACCGAGGAACCTTCTTCCGTATCGTCCAGTTCCAACTTAACAGTACGCGGGTGAAACCCATCACAGTGATACGGGTCCCTTAGCAGCAGGTTGCAATCGAGTGCCGGTGATTAGCTAGTGACATCCGCGAATTATCTCGGTTTTTTTTTGTGAAAACTGTGCCGTAAATATTTCATGAATTTGCAACGTTACAGATTACCGATATTTTTTATTTACGACAGCATTTACCTCGAATAGAAGTGAAAATAGGGAACGATCGAAGGGACGTAATCGTCGTATGTATTAGCGATAACATTTGCAGCTCTAATCGATCACAGTCACAGATTACTTTTATTTGTAGATGATACCTGAGTTAATTGGGCGCGGCTTTCTTCACGTGCTCCATATTGTCCCCCGCAAAAGGATCGTTCCCTTTCGATCGAACAAAATCGAACTGGACGAGAATCGACGAGCGAGCTTTCATTTCAAGGTTACCAATCTCAAGGATACCTTGACTGAGGACGCGTTTGTGCCCTGTAATCTGCATGACTTGCAGTTGGAAGTGAGGATCTAGGCAGTGAGCAATAACGCTCTGATAACATGCCAGATCTAACTCTTCCAGCTCAAGGTCTTGCTGATTATCATCCTCTTCTCAGCGAGTTCGTCTTCGTTAGAATGTTCCGTACCTAAGGGATTATGGTTCAAGTGGAGAAGTGGTCTCTACGCTTTGTATGAAAGTGAGATTCAACTCCTCCAACTTACTCCTGGTCCCTGATATTCTTCGGGGCCTCTTCGATTCCTATCAGGAGTAACATCTTCCTGCCATGGGTTATATCAGTTGCGTTGATAAGGGAAGCTTTCGTGGACGGCCCCTATTGGCGGTTGGTTAATACCTTGGCGGACGTACATACGTGTTGCAACAGAGATAAATATCTTTTCAAGTAGATCTCTTATCAATGGAAACGTTTAACTGCGTATAATTGTCGACTGATTCTACTTTATTTTACGGACCGTGATATTCATCGGCCGTTATAACTTTATACACGATGTTTTCTATTGTTTCTTACGCTGACCACTTGTTGTCATTTTTTAATTAATCGACGAATTTATTATTTGTAGCTTTTCAATTATTTTTCTTTGATCTACTGATAAATTATTTATTCTTTTCAAAATTAAATATGACAATTACATATACATATATTAGGTCATATGTGGATCTGAGTTGAAATGAAATACACAGTTGCTAAATCTAAGCAACTACAACAAACTTATTATTTATTAACTTTCTAAATAGTATTTAAATAGCTGTTAACTATTAATTATTTTATAAATTTTGTTATTTTTATTTTATTTTATTTTACCTAACTGTTAATAATTGAAATTATTTTTCAATTTTCTTTTTCTTCGAATAAATTTTTATTTTTGTACCGAATTTATCATTAAAATAAATGACTACCTTATATTATGTAACGGTTTATTTATGTGTTATGCATTTTTGCGATGAATTATTTTGTGCAGATGAAATTTATTAAATTATAGTAAAATTTGAGAATTTTTTACTATTTTTTTTTTTAATCGTTTGATGTTTATTTTCTTTATTCCTTCCTTTAAAGTTCCTGTTCATATGAAGACATGTATGTGGTTAAATACGGTACGTGGACAAGCACGGAGAGTGCAATATTTTAGAAGGGCAATTTTTGCCATGACATTATGGCTGATTTCGTGAAAATGGGACACTAAAGTTAGGATTTAAGGCAACTGGAAATTTTCCATCGCGAGAAAGGGAAATTATAATTTACACAATGTAGCGACATTTATGTCGCAACAGCGGAAAGAAGAAATAATTTTTGCAAATAAAAGAAACATTACTAATAATAATTGATCTTTGAAGCAATACACCTTTGACCTTGAGGACACGTTTACTAATTATTTGCACTATTTAATATTAACTGTATTTTACATAAAAAAGGTTGCAGAAAGTAATCTTTTTGTGTAAAAACACTTCAGTGTCTTAAATTTTCAACATCTCAAATTTCCAGCCTTTTAAATTTCTAATTTTTCAATTTTTCAATTTTCCAAATTACCTAATCTACAAATTTCCCAATTTTTAATTTTTCAAGTTTTGAAATTTTCAACTTTAAATTTCAAAATTTCTACATTCCCAATTTTTAAATTGTAACTCCCAAAATTCAAAAACGTCCAAAACCAAAATTTTCAGAAATTTCCAAATCCTTGACCCTCAAATCTTAAGATTGCCAGAAATTAAAATTTCCAATTTTCTATCCATAAAAAGTGAAGTATGAAAGTTTTAATTATTATTAAAAATTGTTGTAATTTTTGTTATTAGATTGCTCGAGTAGATGAAGAATGCATCAATGCTTTATTAACGTTGGAGTACTTGAGTTTATTGAGCCAAGTAATACCAAGCGCCGACATCGTTTATGGGCAAAGCTATCAAGATAGTAAATTGTTAAATAAAAAAAGTAATAGAAATAGCAAGAATAATGGCGGTGCCAGCGCCGAAGAGTCATACGATGGGCTATCGATGAACGATGAAAAAATACATATGATGCATTTCTCTTTCGACATACTAAACATACTACCAAAATGCCAGCAAGCAGAACTGTTATTTTCTATGTTTGGCAATGGTAAGAATGTATTTTAATTTCCACTCTGAAAACATGCTGTAATAAAATAATAATTTGTATATTTTAATCTATAAATGCAATTATCTACTCGAATATTTGTAATGGTTGACCTTCATATGACCTTTACTCATCTGTCTACAAACAAGTTAAATTAAATTATTTCAGAACAAGTTTCATTTCAAGTAACAAATTTGGAGTAACAAATATTTGAGGAGATAAGTGTATTTATAAATTAAAATGAGTCACCCTGTATAATAGCATTTAATAATATTTTATTGTGTAATTGAAGGTTTAACCGAGGCCGACAGAGGACGAGAAAGTGCGAACAAGATTTTAATGGACAATTTGCTAGAGCATATGAAACAGTTGCATAACAAAGAACTTCTATTAACATCAGCTGATTCGCAAAGGTTCACAAAAATGCTTTTAAATAGACGTCGTGTTGGTGGTCCACCTTTACCATTTTTCTCTCAAAAAGGTACCATTCCTAGAAAAATAATGCAAGATGCTGTGTACCTCTGGCTATTGAATTAGAACCAATCACAAAATTTTCAACATTTTTCAAGTTTCTGGTTAAGTAGAACTATAGCAACAATGTAAATTAATAGTTAGAAAAGTGAAACTTTGTATATAAGTCTAATTCAATGGTTGGTGGTTGTAAAGCTAGAATGGGATGTAACAAATATATGTATACTGAATTTAAAAGAACTTTCAGAAGATTGCTCATCTAATATCGAATTAAATTCCTATCCACGTTGGAAGTGTTTCGTGAAAGGAATTAGTACGACGCATGTAATTATTACGATTTTGCCCGCGTCCGAAAAGGATGTTCATTTATTTATGTCACCTTCATATACAGAAGAATGTTTAGTAAGTAATAATTTCGAGTTGAATCGTTTAACTAAAGTATGCTATGAACTAGAGGTTTGTGGATTGTTCCTAATTTTGAGAATTCAAATTTTGGAATTGGGAAATTGGAAATTTGAGAACTTGAAACTTTTGGAAATTTGGAGATTCAGTACTTGAAGAGTTAGAACTTCTTTAATTTTTTAAAATTTGAGTTTGAAAATATAAAAGTCCATAAATTTGCAAATTTATTCTGATTCCGAAATTTTCCAAATTTGCATAACCCTGTATACACTCTAATCGAACGACACTCATACTAACATAACACTATTTCCAAAAATAGAACGACACGAAACCGGAGAACGAATTTGCGGATGACATAACATCGAAAATGGACGAAAAAAGAAATATTGAAGAATTCGAAGGAAGTTTGGTCATTCCCGTATACGTGTATGATTGCTCCTTAGCATTGTTAATCGACACGTTAATAGATAAATTAAAGATATCGCATAATAAAGACATTTACCAGGATCACACCTTCAGAGGAAATCATCAAGAGTGTAAAGATTTCATTGGATTAAAATCTGATTATACTTCAAAGCCATTAACTCCAAAATTAAAAAGCGAGGACTCGGAAAATACTTGTACTGGTTGGTATAAATTATGATTTCTTCCTGATATAATTATCTTGCTAATAACAATTATAATTCCAGTATAATGGATCTCACTGTCATGTTAATTCATCTCATTTGTTACGATAGATCAACGAAGTCTCATGGAGCACTGCAAATTACTAAGTTTGGCACATTGTCATTGTTACGTTGTTGCCGTTTACAAGTCATTGGTAGTTCAACAGTCCCTCAGTTACGAGGACATGGAAGCTGCAGTGGAACAGTGCGAAGAAACTTTGATCGAAATTAACATAACAAATTATCTGCGATCGGTGTGCAGACATTTGAGCAGATTATCTGATAAGGATTCGTTAGATCAGCTGGAACCTTCTGCGTGCGGCGATGTTAAACCGTTACACGACTTGATTAAAGAAAAATTTGAAAAAATAATCACCGTTGCCTTTAGACCCGTCCCTGCGCATCCTGAATTCTACTACTGTTCGCCATATTGGTCAGACAATGATGCGGTTTGTTTCCATGCAAATACTGTAGTAACAAAATACACATAATACAAAATTTAATAATTAAAACATTGTAATTAACAGGATGTTGCTAGGTTTGGAAGATCAGAAAGCGTCGATGAAATGGATGATATCGCGTTTCATTCGATAAACACCGATTACGTATCGCAAAGTCTTCATAGTATAGGTAGGTGAAAGACGGCATTAAAATTTTTTATGAAGCTTAACATTATCGTTTTTTACTCTGCTTCTAACAGGATATAATAAATAAATGTGATATGATTTGTAACAGGAAATATATCGTGGCCAACCAGAGATATACATAACGTAACAGATATTTCAAGCCACAGTTCTGCGGAGTCCCTGGACAGTGATTTTCAGGATAAGAATATTTATAGAAACGAACAACCTCTTTTCTTGCAATTAAATTGTTCAGTTCGATTTCAGTCCAAGTCTGAATTTTCTAGCATACCTGTAAAATCTTTGCCAACTTGCTTCATGGAGATTGTACAGAAGATGGAAGATTACAAGGACAGAGATATAGCCGGTTTAAATTTGACCGATTTAAAAATCACGTTGGATATCATTTGTTTGAACCTACCAAGAGAGGTGTTAGAGATAAGTCTGGAACGTTATTCGGGTTTGAGAGCGACATCTTTCTGTAGCGGCTCTCCGGTTGGCAGTTTGCGAACAGAAAGTGGAAGCAGTTTGGAAAATAATGCTAGAAATGAATCGTTCCAAGAAAGAATGTCGCATCTTCCCTTGAACCAACACAATGCTATCAGTAATTTGAAAGATGAGATCGAGTGGCTTTTGCAAGATGAAACTGCAACCGCGCTTTTGGATCGTCCATACGTAAACGAGGAGATTTTAAATTTTGTTGCAAATCATATCTCGGAATCGACGGATAGATTTAGCTGCAAAGTCGAGAAAGTAGCTCTGCATTTTGTTTTCCCCTCGGAAGATAGTAAACCGAAATTCATAAGTGAAGTGAAGAAACTTCAAATCGACAAATATTGTATTCGACAAGAAGGAACTCTATTTTATTTCGTTAAGAATTTGGAACTAGCCGATTCAGTGACCGAAAATTCTAAGAGCGATAAAAAAGAATCAAAAAAGAAAAATGGTATGTTTCCTTTGAAGACGGTTTGTTTTTTCATGATATTAAACAAACATGATTTTAAATTAATATATTTTTCATATTCAAGATAATGCTGTGGAAGATGCAGGCCCAGAAAAATTGCCGGAATATTGTACAGAAAGTAATATGAGAAGTCACTTTAAATCTCAAAAGAGTTACCCCGAAATGGCTGATATGATAAAAGAAATACCGGTAACAAACGACGGAAGCAAACAAGACAGTAATTCTAAGTATGGGTTCCAGTGGTTGATAGATCTCGACAATCGTGAAAGTTCTTTACCAAACTTCTGGTTAATTTTAAATGTTGAAAACGATTATGTCAACATCTATTTCCATTGCAGGTAAATAGTTATTTGTGTAGTTAACTGATAAATGCTGTTATCTGGTCAAATTGACCAAAGGAAACTTAAACATTAAATATCTTGGCAAGTAGCACTGACTAGTGTGTTTGTGTAATCAGTCTGATGGTCAAATTAACCAGATAGCAGTGTTTACAGATTAAATTTGCAAATGGGTCATTCAATGGAAAATCTCTGTAAATAATGCTGTTGCAATTCTACAGATTCTTGGAAATCGTCTCACCAGAAGTGAACAGTTATTGGCACACTCAGAAGATGTTGGTCTCCCAAATAAAATGTACTTGCCGCAGAGTAAATCAATATCTATTGCTACAAAATCTACACAAAACGAGCAAATGTTCGGAACTGTTGGAAACAGACTCGAGTGAAGATTATAATTGGAAATCGGAAACAGCTAACGAGTTTAGCAACGCCATGCAAAGCGGTTCGATACAAAATTTCACCCCCGGAATGTTTCGTTGTCGTGTTGTTTGGAAATTTACTTTCCGCTTGCATCCTCGATTGAAAACCGGTCCTGGAAGATCAGGACTTTCCCGAGGCATAAAAGCCTTACATGGTGTGCTTAACAGATTCGCCGTGAGCAATCGAAGCAACATGTTCGTCTACCAAGAGAACAACAAGAACGTATTTTACCTCAGACTGCACGAACAGATAACCGACGGGAAGTCTCTGCAAAACAAATTGTCGGAGAGCGACGAACAACTCGTTGTATCGCGAAGTAACAGCGTCGTTTCGTTATCACAAGTCAAACTGAACGAGAATATCTCGTCAAACGATACGAGACCGAGAGTTCGGTCTTTCAGCGAGAAAGAGTCGAACGTTCTGAACAAAACAGAAGACTCCATTATCCTGATGGTACATGGAATCTCCGACGCAGGACCAGAAGTGAAGCGAGATCTGGTACAGGTGCTGCAGAATCGTTTGGATGACGCGGTACTCGAAGTTTTGTCCGTCATGTTGGCACGAAATCCAATGTGCAAGTTGACTCCTGCTGACGTTCATTTTATTCAACCACCAAAATCACCTGAATCCGTCATACAGCTGAGCATACAGAAGTATTGCATACCACACGTTGTTGCTCTGGAGTTTTATTTACGACAAAACATACTACAGTTCTTATATATACCAAAGTACACTGATAACAGACAAGAATATCACTTCCAGGATTACTCGCAGCTCGAGGAGTCGACGAAAAAGATCTCAGAATCGGACATATTTTTGTACAATCAGAGCCATTCGAGCGGCAGCAAAGGAATTGCCTGTATAGCGTTATCGATTACTGGAGATCCTGAAAAATCGGTCGAAAATGAACAAGTAAATAACTCCTTTCCAGAAACTACGACGAGGCAGGACTTCGAGAATATCGTGTCTACTTCAGTTTTCGACAAAGACTCTGGTGAATCGCCACCCTTAATTGAATTTAAAATTTGGAAACAGGGCAGGGTTAATCTGGAAACGTTGGGCCAAAAATTGCGTTCCGCGGTTAAACATGCAATTTGGGATTTAATTACGGAATACAAGTTCTTGTCTACTCCGTTGACAGAATCATTTGAAGCAAATAGTCCGGAGACATCCGCTGAAACTAAAAAGAGTCAGGCGAAGACGGAAAGTTTACCAAAAAGTGCGCACGATTTGGGGATCGATCGATTCGAAACTGGCGAAGAAGGAAAATTACACGATGTCTATTGCATTACATTATCAAAATGGTTTCAATTCGCTTTAGAGCTTGGAGTACCATCTGTGAAAAGGCACGAAGTGATTATCAATCATAGACACGCTATACCTACGATCATCAAAGAGTTGGAAACCTTGATACAGAATCAAGTACCGGATACATCCTGCAGGACTTTTATTCAGAGAGATAGACAACCCTTCGTTGAAAAATTTGTTCTGAACGAAGAATCAACGAGTAGTAACGAGAATAATGCTTCACCTGAAAATAAAGGAAATGTAGATTTACCTTTGAACGTGCCATGCGAATTTAGCAAAGACGTACCAGGAACTTGTACTAAATGTATGTTAATTGCTAGAAATTTTTATCAGTGGAAAGCTTCTTTCGATAAAAAAGTGCAACCGGAATTACTTATTCCAAAAGGTAAAGTATATTTATTCATAGACACAGTGGGTGATCAAATCATTAATGATACAGTAAAAAAAGTTTATTTTTTGTATTTGTAACAGATAACATTACCTAACCTAGTAAATTGTAAAATTAAAAATAAAATGTTTTTGGTCATTTTATAGATCAAAAGGTGCTCCAAAAATTCAATCCTCTGTTATTGGAATCCAATTTTGTATCAAGACAACGAATATTACTTGCCGAGGTCCAAAGTAATAATGTAAGTGATAATATAATACAGATGTTCCTTTCGTCCAATATTAGCGGTGGATAAAATATAACAAACTTCTTATTCAATCTCACAGTTAATTTGCAATGTTGTTAATAAAGTATCTGCATATCTTTATTGCAGATCACTATTTATATGTATAATTGGTCGAAGGAGAAATCTGAAAAGTTGATCAAACAAACTACCACATTGGGTACATGGCTCTCTTCAAGATCGAATTTCTTGACGAATGTAATAATGCACAAATTAGGAATATTTCATCACCGTCAACATCCTTCGAGGGATCAAACGAATTCCCAATACTATCAAATAGTGGATATGGAAAGTCTTACGAAATTTTCAAGCGCGTCGCACAATGATGGAAAAGACTGGACGAAAGCTAACAACAAAACACAGAATATGAAACACAATCAATTTTCATGGAATGAAATAATCGGTCAAATGATGCGCGATGTAAAGCCTAATAATCATTTTCATGGCAATACAGATCCAACTGTAAAAGCTGTTCACGATTTGCAAGATTTACGATGCCGCGAGAAAAAAGGAAAAGGTGAATATTATAAAAGATTAAATTTGATTTTGTATGTTAACAGATTTCTCTTGATATTGTAATATGATATTAAAGTTTTTAGAAAAAGATTATGAAATTTTCAAATTTTCAGAGGATTTAAATAAATTGTATGCAATGTGGCAAAATCGCAGCGCTGCTCCAAACATTCCAGTTTCGGTTACTGCTTTAAATACGTTCAAACAATATTCTCGTTTGATACATTTTTGTCATACACCATTATTATTTTTACCTTCGTGGCGTTTACAATCTGCCGCGACAAGGGATCATTCATTAACGTTGCAATCATCTTTAAATCAAAATATCAATGTTTATCAGCAATTATCGCAACAAGAACGCAAAAATCTGAGTGATCAATCGGATGTTATAAAATGGCATCAAGAATTATGCAGTTTGATGTTGTCTGAGTACAAACAATATCTTCAAATATTGGGTTTCAGTCCTGTCCAAGTGGAAGCAGTAGATAAAAGGTGAAATTTTATTAAACATTACATACATATACAGTACCATAATTATATTGTAATATAAATTAATTTCAGTTCCGACAAGCAAGTTCAACAACAATCCTATTATCTTAAAAAATCAATGCTCGGAGGAGTATTACTATTTGAAATTCATTTATCGCAACCATTTTTCATTGTTAAATTACATATTATCGAATGTAGTCGTTTTCAAACAAAAACTAGCACCGCTTTAATTAATCAAGTAAGTGATTTAGTACGTAGCACCATTCATTGTTACTCTGTTATTAATCAAACTTAAATTTATTACAGTTTATGCTGAGTTTTGTGGATGCTTGTGACAAAATCAAGATCAATATGCATTTACATTCATTCACGTACGATTTTCATTTACGTTGCATTCACTCGTATATTGCTGGTACTGGACCTTGGTCATTGCAGCAAGGCTACCATCTTATTCATTTCCTTGATGATTTTAATAAATATTACAGCAAAGCACCGAATTACGCGAGAAATCTTATATATAGCGGTAAATATAAATATTAGTACAAAGCTGTCGTTCTTAAGTGTAGTCAAGTTATCAGTAATCCATTTAAAAGTCATCTCTTAACGTTTCAGATATAGTGACTATCCGTAATTTGACCATACCGGGTCGCGTCCTCTATTCTTATTTATTATCCCATGAAAAGACTTATAACATGCACGTATTCGTAATGAAAAATGATCACCAGGATGCTCAAGAAAGTGAATACGTTTTGGTGAATTTAAAAAGTACTCCATTAATTAGTCACTGTGATACGCAAGACACAAAATACACCGATGATTTTGATGTTGCACTTATCGTGTCACATTTAGAACAACCTTCGCAAGCGGACAAATCAGAAATTACATTAAAGTATTATTTAATGTTGACTAGTAAAAGGGAATTGTATCCAAAAAGGGAAGTGGAAAATAATAAACTTGGAAAGTTTCGCACGGTATACAATATAGAGAAGTCTATAGCGAACACCTATTCTGAATCTACCACGGATATTTATAAAGAGAACTTTTCAAGCTTTCAAGATGGTAGTCCGGAGTCAAATGATAAAAAAAGTGATACTAAATCATGTAGTCCTAATTTTAACAATAGTTATAGTAGTACAAGTGCACCAACGCCTCCGCCGGTACCTAATTCTCCACTGACACAAAACGTGAATCCTCCAAGTATATCAATAAATACTTCATCGCCACACTTGATTCAAATACGACAAGAATCAATTAATTATTTGGGTTATTACTCATCTCATGAACAACTGATGCAAGAAACGATAATGTCACAAGCAGAGGCAGCCCATATGCACATAATGAATATGATAGAACGCGGGACACTTCAATGTAGAACGCATCTTTTATGGAATAAACTGTTGGAAAGTAAATCTACAATGAATTATTCGGAATTTTCTGAACTTTGCTCATTAGCTCACGTCGAACCTTTGTCGAATTTGGATCCAAGACTCAGACCGTTTGTTAATCAACCAGTTTCTTGGTATCAAACGTTATCGAAAGTATTGCAAAACAAATATCAAGAACAACATAAGCAGTTCAATACACCGGATGGAAATGTTACTCATCTACTTATATTACATCCAAGTTTCTTTAAAGTTTTCATGATGCTGACCATAGACTTGCATGCTTCACGAGGGGTTTGTAATCATTTTCTACGAAATTATAATAACTAATGATTAATGATTGATGCTCAATAATTGCTGTTATTATTAATTACAAGAATAAATAATAATAGGTAGTAGTAATAGATCAAATTTTGTATTAATATATTTCATAATTTTCCCTCTGTTTCCAGGACTTGTATGCAGTTTATTGCAAATCGGAAGAAGTAATTAATTCTCTGTGTTGCATTGAAGATATTTATAATCTAATCGAAGGGTTTGTGAATGCTTGTTGTTTTCACTTGTGGATGAGTCTCTACAGTTAATGACAACTACACATTCCAAACGATCCAATTATTGAATACTTGTACTTAATGTCTGTATAAATATATGATAATGTATCTAACATCAAATGGAAAGTTAATTGTAATATATATATATATAATTAAATACATTTTCGCTAATTGCTATTATCATCATTGATACTATAGCCATCACTGTTGTAATATGTACAAAAAATATATTTTTTTAATTAATCTCTAATTTGTTTTTATCGTATTTTTAATGATAGATTGTGTGCATAAATACATGTTGAAAACTAATATGTAAACATATCAATTTACATATTAACAATAGGTAAACATTTGACTTCATTTAAATTCAGCTTTTTGTACTGCCCATCCCAGATGATCTGTATTGACTTTTTCAAATGGTTTATAGTTTAAGGGTCCATATCACGTGATCTGTGTTCCTAACTTGTTGAGTAAAAGCACGTTGTAACCTACATCTTCATAGGTTATATATAATTTAATTTCTTCACATGTACAGCAGTTATGACGGAAAAAAATGATGAGAAACCAATTCCAACTGACTATAATAATATGGAAGATTATTCCGATCTTTATCCAGGAAGAAAAAATGCTTCATCAGATAGTTGGCTGAAGAAATTTATGAATCTTGAGCACTATGATAGAGTAAGATGTGAAACAAATGTTTATAAATGTTTTAAAAACAGTAAGGTTTAAACATTTATTTTATCCAATGTTTAAATAAAATTATAAATTTTATAAATGACTAACTTTTAATTGAGCAATTGTAAAATTTTATTCATTTTAGGCCCCATAATCAAACTTATGGTAGCAGCATTAAAGAGTTCAGGATGGTACGTAATTATAGGAACTAATATATAGTATTTTAGAATATGATAAAAAAATATTTATTATAATTACAGTGATATTGATATTAGTCGTCATGTTTCGTGTGAAATATGCAGCAACAAAATAACTGGTGGATTTGATCCAGAGTTAAACCAAGTGAGTATTGTACATAAAATTAATATGAACTTTATATTCAATTATTTATTTATTTCAGGTTATAATTTGTCAAAATACTGCCAATAATGAAAGCAGAGTTCGAAGTACGTTGAGTCATGAATTGATTCATATGTTTGATTACTGTCGCTATAATATGGATTTAAACAATCTACAACATTTAGCTTGCACAGAAATAAGAGCAGCTAATTTATGTCATTGTAGTTATCTTGGCGCAGTTTGCAGAGGAACCATTTCACCTTTTGATGTCAAACAATCACATCGGGTAAAAGATAATTCCATACAATGACATCATTTTTATGTATTATACAATTTTAAAAGGCAAACGTTAAAATGTATTTCTTTTTAGAAATGTGTTCAGGATAAGGCTATTAGATCAGTACTTGCTGTAAAAAATGTGTCAGAGGATGTTGCAAGAGCTGCTGTAATGCAAGTTTTTGATAAATGTTATAATGATTTAGAACCATTCGGACGACGGATTCGTAGAAATTCTTTAGACATGCATAAGGCATATTTAGAAGGACAATTGTATGGGTATATATAATAACATAATTTATAGAAGTGTAATATAGAAATTGAAGTGCAAGTGAAATAAAAATTTCGCGAAAAAAATTGATATACACATACATTTAGTTAAAATTTATAATATAATATTAATCTGATTTTACAAAACTGTACATAATATAACGTTAACAGCTAAAAACATTAGTTTTAACAAATAAAATACGATGTTATTTTAAAATACTATACAATTTCGAAAATGAGAATATTAATGAATGTTAATAATGGGGATTGGTAATAAGTTCAATTATGAACGAAAATCTTAAATATACGCGAGTTCACGTGCTTATATGAAGTACAAAAATGATGGCAATTATTAAAACTATCTAAGTAGAAGGGAAATGTCCATACATTATACAAGAACATAATACAGACTACAAGAGTATTATGCTTTCAACTATGGCATATTACGATTAGATCCAGTAGAATCATGGCATTTAAATGTACAATTTTATTTTTATAATTTTTAGTCTTACTTTCGCAAAATAGTAAATTTATAGAACAAAATGAAGAACATATTTTTTGGTGTTAATAAATACGTGCCACAAAATATTCAATTAACGTTCTGCAGTATTTTTAATACATTTGTAATAACTTGGATTTTATATAAACATGTTTTTTTCAAGTTATCAAAAATGTGTTAAAAATCATGAAGACAATTAAGCTGAAAACCTTGTACATGATGTTTATACAAGATGTAAAAGTAATGTACACTATGAAAATTATAAATTTTAGACGCCAAACGAAATCAAATAGTTCTTTTCCACTTAATAATTTGAAACTTTGTCATCGAGGTATAACTGATTAAATTGGGCTCGCGAGTTAAGCCGTGTCCAAGAGGAAAATATTCCCGACATTTCACTAATATTACGATTAGCTTCATAGGAGTCAGAAGACGCACTGATATTATCAGTTTAATATTCATAGCAAAACGGTAAAGAACCTTTCGATTTCTTTTAACGTAGAAAACTTGCGGTCCTCACAACATAGACTACTTTTTGGATACCCTGTGTACATATGTAAAAAAAGTAATCTACATTGTGAAAACAACACGTTAGGTAGATACATTTAATCAAGAGATAAATGAACACGAATGTCATTAGCTGCTAGTTTAATAAGTGTTTTCTTAACTCTAAGAACAGGTAGACGCGCTGCAGCTTTCCCATGCCAACATTCTTTCATTAATTTTCCCAACCCAGCCAGTGTCTGTAAATAAAAATAATTTACTAGTTGACATAGTGTGTATGTAATGAAACAATTAAAAATTATATTTCATAATCAAGAAGATAGCTTAATTAGTTTCTGAAAATGATTATTAAATAGATAATTACTGAATCAGAATGCCATCTGTTAGGAAGTGGTGGTCTATGTTGATCCAAACACACTAATTTCCTCATTTCTTCGGAAGAAGGTTCTTGGTTATTAGAAAGCCACTCCGAATATGGCGCAACGTATTCTAATCCGACACCATTGCTTATACATCTTCGACAAACTTCCCACAGTATCAATCCTAAACTGTAAATATCTGCTCGTCTAAAATTCTCCAAGCATTCCGTGTTTATACTGAAAATATTTAAAACCGAGTTTTCAATATAATTGTAATTCAAGTTATTCTATTTCTTTATTTTACTACCCTATAAAATAATGAAAGAGTCATAAATATTACATACGTTTGTTCAAGAATTTCTGGACTCATGTATCGTTTTGTGCCTTGTTTCAAATCAATTCTATCTGTGGATAGACGATCTTGCGTTACCGCTAACGCAAAATCAGCAATTACACAACTTCCATTAGTTTTAACAAGAATATTCTTAGATTTGAGATTACGGTGTGCCATAGCTGGTTTTCCTCTAGTACCATGAATTTCTGTATGCAGATACAGCAAACCATTTACAATACTCAAGCAGATGTTGAACGTCTGATGATGCGTCAAAGAATGTCTCGATCGATTCAAATAATCAAAAAGCGATCCCATCGGATGATAATGAGTGACTAGCCAGAGTTGAGTGCAACTTGCTCTACTTGTCATATCACTTCCAACATACCCAAGAATATTATCATGTCTTGATGGTAACAACTGAGAATAAACTTCCGTTTCACGAGCCCAAGCAGCTTCGTCTCGTGAAAAATAGATTTTCACGGCAACATTTTCACCGTGCCATATTCCCCTCCAAACTTCTCCACCAAATCCACCATTGCTACCACTACCAAGACACTCTACTAATGTTACTTGTTTAGCCAAAGTTCTTTGCACTAATAATGGCAAACCCGAACCTGATCCACTTGTTAAACTCCTTCCATCTAAATATTCCTGTTTAATGTAATATTCAAATTAAACATGAAGGAAGTCATAAACAGATAGTATAAAATGAAATAATTTTCTTTCTATACCATTTCATGTCTATAATATAAAATACAGTTTATACCAATAAAACTGATTATTTTATCATACCTTCAGTGTACTATCACCAGCTGCAGTTGCTCTTAGCTCATGAGAATGATTCATAGCAGTAGATGTTGGGGAGGAAAATGAGAAATGTAAAATGGATGGTTCCATTTCAGAATCTATAACAAGTTTATTACGTCCTGCAGCCAAAGTACGTTTTTTACGGGTCCTACACACCAATAAGTAAAACAACAGTATCCCAGTAATAATACAGAATCCAACCATTGGACCCAAAATGGCTAATGTCAATTTAATTGCATAATTTTCTTCAACATCTGAAATATCATGTATTATTATTTCATAATGAATACATATGCAAATAAAGAGGAAAATAACGTTGTATCTACCTACCCCCATTGAAGTTATTTAATATGGGAAATGGTCCATCATTACAAAAGTCTGTTTGACAACATTCAACATAATATTGTAGTTCACCCGTAGAACTACTCACATGCCTTTTTCTACTGCTAACATTTTGATTGACTTTGGATGGTAACTGCTTATTACATATTAATAACATTTGATCTACTGAGGTAGTACATCCTCTACTTAAACTTTCTGTTCCATCTGATTGTCTTACTCTAGATTTCCAACACTATCAAATCAAAAGAAAAATATTATTTTATTTTTGGTTTTTAATTTCAATAATTTTATGTTATGGTATAAAGGGTACATTACAGTAACAGCATTATAGCAGACTTCTGAATACAAACAGTCTGGTCCCTCACAAGTATGACATTTAAAACGTTGATGTCCCCCAATACTATCATTTGAATCTGTAATATCTACAGATTTCTGTGGTTCTTCACTTTCAAGAGAAACATCATGTTCTAACAAAGTAAACTTTTCTTTCTCCCCTAAAAATAAATATTGTTTGTTACTGGAAACACTTCAAATAACTATAATGTAATGCTTTCAATACAATGTATACATATAAAACACATGTATGATATTGCTTGCACACATTCTTCTTCGATAAAAAACTACAAACGATGATTTAATGCATTGTGTTACGTCAAGTTTTATCAAAAAATCAAGAAAAACTAAACGAACACTAAATTAAATACATCATTACGAATTTGTATCAGTGTATTTGCTGATAACCACAAACATCTCAGAAGTCAACAGGAAATTATATATATACAGCAAACAGATTTGTTATCTCTAAGCAGTTGTTAAGTTTTAATTCATATACACAGTTTTGGTGCCTACCTAAACATAGTTTAAACGTTAATGACAATATGAAATATGTGATAAACATACAATCCGCCATTGCTATGCAGGTCAAAACATAAAGAATTTAAAATCAAATCAACGCTGTTCCAAACTCTTGTTCAGCTATGCGCATCTACAATAGAGTTAAAAGTAACTTTCATTTTACTGTAATAATCAAGAAACAATTTAACATACATACGACTAACATTAAATTTTCGATATTTCATTTTCTTATTGAGAAAACAGACGTGTTCAGATGACGCTACCATCGCTTTATTGTTAAGTTTTATTGTATTCCCATTGATATTATAATAGTAAGCCCTTTAATTGTTAATTATTATAAAGTAATAAATTATATTTAATTGTTAAGTTCACTGCGGGTTCTACAAAATCGATGTTTACTGTTCTCATAATGCTGATTATTATTTTACACTAAGCAATTTTCAATCTATAATAAACATTTATGATGAAATTTACTGTCAACTTTTCAATAAAATTCGAAATCTGTGTGTACATATAATTTTAGAAAAGTGTATGCTTTTGTCCTACCAATGTTTAATGATCTAATTTACCTTCATATTGAATAGAGATGAATTATAGTTGTTTAATAAATAACTTAACGATGCCTTCGATATTGCAATTCTTTCTCTAAACTCATATTTGCAATTAAGATGTTATTACTATTTTATTCTTGCTAAAGTAGAATAAGACATTTCACAAGAGAATATAACATGATCCGTTTTATTGCAAATGAAATATAGGATAAATCACTGCTGCAAGTGTTGTTCGCGTTACACAAACTCGTAATATAGTCAAAAACATTATTTTTAATAGCTTACATTGACTTAAAAATATTTTTAAAACATTTTAGGAGTTACATTCTACGCGTATTTTAAAATTTAAATTTTCGCGCGTGTTGGTCTGCGAAAATACTGCTGGCGCCATCTAGCGGCGAACTTCGGAACTAACAAAATGGAAAATTGCGTTTTTCTTCAAAATGAGATATTTTTACGCTTTTCTGTGAGTAGTATAACATTCTACTATCATAACGGAATAGAAAAAATGCCATCATAAATCGCTGGAGACGTTTTCTGAAGAAATAAAAAATATTGCATTTCATGGACCTAAAAATCCTCAGCCATCTAGCGGTGAACGTCGGAACTAACAAAATGGAAAATTGCGTTTTTCTTCAAAATGAGATATTTTTACGCTTTTCTGTGAGTAGTATAACATTCTACTATCATAACGGAATAGAAAAAATGCCATCATAAATCGCTGGAGACGTTTTCTGAAGAAATAAAAAATATTGCATTTCATGGACCTAAAAATCCTCAGCCATCTAGCGGTGAAAAGTGGGAACTAATCGAACTAAATTCGGAATACGGTTCCATTAGAAATATTAATTTTGTGGACTTATTATTGCTCGGAAAGCATTCTAAAACCAATTAATGGTGCTTCTTGAAGAAATTTTACGCGTAATAAACCGAAATATCAATATTAATTGAATAAATTAAAAAATAGTACGGGTAAAGGAACAACTAGCGCCATCTAGCGGTAGAATGTAGGAACTAACGAAGCTCGTGTTTCGGCCGCGTGTAGTTCACCCTGTTCGCCGGAGAGATGGCGCCACCAGTACCATTTTTTAATTAATTCAATTAATACTGATTTGCGGCTTATTAGACGATAATACGAGTCAAATTTATTCAAGAAACAACATTAATTTATTTTAGAATGCTTTACGAGTTATAACAAGTTCGTAAAATTTATATTTCTGATGGTACCGTATTCCAAGTTTAGTTCGATTAGTTCCCACCTCTCACCGCTAGATGGCTGAGTATTTTTAGGTCCATGAAATGCAATATTTTTTATTTCTTCATCAAACGTCTCCAGCGCTTTATGATGGCATTTTTGCTATTCCGTTATGATAGTAGAATGTTATACTACTCACAGAAAAGCATAAAAATAACTAATTTTGAAGAAAAACGCAATTTTCCATTTTGTTAGTTCCGACGTTCACCGCTAGGTGGCTGGACTTTTTATTGCCCATGAAATGCAGTTTTTAAAATTTTTGAATGTAATGGCTTTAAACCACTGTAAGAACATTTTTCTTATTCTGTCGCATTCGGAAAACTATTTTCTAGTGCCAACCGAACGTTAAAACACTTTATTTTACGAAAAAACGCAATTTTCTGTTTGGACAGTTTTACAGGTGATCGCTATAGGTATCATTTACAGACAGCGCGCGAAAATAAAAATTTCAAAATGTACGTAAGAATGAAGCTCACAAAATGCTTTTGAGTTTTCAAATTAATTACTGCATGATTATTGTATGATACTTTAAGAGTTCTATCTATACAATAAACTACTGTATTTCATATCGTTTTACTTATTTAATCACCACATTATAAATGCAAATTACAAAAACAATATTGCAAAATCCGAACTTAACAAACTAAACAAATTACTGCTAATAACAAGTATCTCCGACATAAGAGATTTCAAATTCCATAAATAACTGATGGGAGAAACGTGAAATTACGTAGTAGAATCCTGCCTTACCTCCATTTTGTCGAACGCTGTTTCCAGTCGACTCGTTCCGCCAACAATCGAACAATTTACCGTAGTATACGTCGTAAGGGCTGTCACGCTCTCTCAGCTACTTTCGAACAGCTTCTGCATTCGTTATCGCGAATTATTCGAGTTTCTTTTTCGTCTGGCGTCCTCTTTAACGGGCGCGTCTCTCCCGACAGCGACAAGCTGTTCGGGATTTCATGGCGCGGAACAATCATCTTCATGTAACCGGCCTGAATAATTCTGTATCCAGAACGACGGCAGACAAACGAGTTCGCGGGATTATGGAAATGATCGTTTAAGAGTTCTGTCTGTTCCACGTGACAGCAGGGTGCAACGAGAATTTCGCGCGAATAATCAACCGGCGGAGAGCTCAGGACCGATTAAAAGCGGGCGAACGTTTACGTGAAAGGATTGGAATACAGTGGTACACCAGAAGCTCCTATTATTCGAATACCATGGCATTTTCTGTTCCATGAATATTCCATTATCGCGAAATATTTTTTACCTGCGGGATTCAGATATGGGAGAACAGAATTTCTAATTTTTCACCCATTTTCAATATCAGAAATACATTTCAAAAATTCTAGTTTTTAAATTTTCAAACAATGAGGCTAGTAGATGTTGATTATTTTTTCTTCCTGACTATTACGTTCTTTTTCTGTTTCAGTTCGTTTCATCTACGTTAAGGCTCATTTCACCGCAAGTTCTGCGCGCAAGCTATTCGCGTACTTTCGTGTTCTTTTTCGCTCCTTAGCCACGTGCTTCGCTAAACATAATTATTTCGCTAACTAGAATCTAAGATTGATCACTTTAATTAAAGCGTTTCGTTAACGAATTCGCGGAAGAACGCTTGTCTGAACGAGACGTTAATTGACGCGAAAACAAAATGGCAGCCGACGAAGCGAGGAAATCGCGTGTCTCCTTGATAATGTTAGATCTTAGATCCTTTATTATTTTTAGTTTCTCCGGATATTTTGTACAGGTTCAATAGGTTCCCCTAGCATCAATAACACCCAAGTCGTCGTTACATCCTATCGAGTATTTCTAGTTTATTATCATTCACATCTGGTTGGCAGGACCCTTAATCTCAGTAGTAGAGTCCTTATTTGCAGTTTCCTATTCGAGTCGAGGTATTGCTGCTTTTATTACATGCTGCGATCACTTTTCGGAGAATACCCAGAGCGCAGACGTCACTCGGTTTTTCATTTCCACCCGAATTCGTGTATCCGATAGAAATTAGGAACTGTTTCCCTCAGCCTTGTTCGTAAAAATTGTACGCCCACACCGAGCCTTCATCTCGCGAAATAAGCAATCGAACAGATAGACACGAAATAGACACGAGATTGTTCGCTTCGGAACATCGGATACATAGACACGTTGTTCGCTTCGGAACATCATCTAGACACGCAGTCGTTCAGTTTGAAACATCGTTAAAAATAAGTAGAACGCACGTATCGGTGTTGTACAATTATTCAACCTACACTTATAAATATTAGGACTTGCGCTATTGAAATTCCCGTTTAATCGTCGCTAAATATTACTGACTCGACGCACATACAGATTACCTCGAGGAATATGTCGTTTCTTGTGAAATTCGTGGGTACCGAGTGCTTTTAACAGTTTCAACGCTCGCAGAAAAGTTAAGGTTTCACCGAATCGCTGGATTTATTTCCAACTGTTCGAAGAAGAACGAATGTAAAAGTTTCGACGCTCTTAAGAGCGATCGTAGATCTGTCTGCGAAGTTTCGCGAACCTTTTTCCAAGTAGAACTGTCCTTCGTTACCGGTTAAATTAAAGAGATTAGATTTCGAGCCGTGTAACTTGTCGAGATTGTCTTAATTAATTAAACATCTTCTTGTCGACATCACTCGCAAACTGATAAGTTGCTCCTCGGATGAGATCAAATTTTTCTGCGTAAATGTGGGATGTTTCTTGTAGCTTGTTTAGGAAAAGAAACTTTCAAAGGTACAAACATTCGAATTCGTTCAATAAACCGCCACACATTAATTATAATCTAATCAGAAAGAAAATAACTGGGAAATAAACAGAAAAGATTGCAACAAAACTGTTAAAAAATATTGAAAATACATTTATTTCGTGTAAAAATCAGATTAAGTCATTTTTGAAATAAATTCGTATTTTTCATTACATTTATCGCATCATGGGGTTACTCTTATCAAACATCTAGTTACATCGTTTTTTTTAAATAAATTCTCGTCAGATAGGGAATAGATTCGCGTGTTTGATTACCACCAAACGAAACACGTAGCATCAAAATGGCGATTTTTAGTATTCCAGAACGGTGAAGGACAGGTCGTAATTACGTGGGCTGTGTTTTACGTATTCTGTCACGGGAAATGTATTTTACACGACAGATTTCCGACGTTTTTCAAACCCACCTGAATGGAAATTTCACATCGAGCTCAAGGACAACGCATAAATTGTTTACGCGGTGAAATAGATAAATATGGATCGATAGTGGAGGCTAGTGTAACATGCTTGTAAAGATAGATTCGCTGTAACAGTCAGTGTCAACCTAATTAAAAATTGCTGTTATAAAATCAAGATAAATTATGTGCTAACAATTCAGTAAAAATAGATACAAATACAAATTGTTGATAACTTTTGAAATCTTATGTAGGAAAATAATTTTTATTAGTACTTAATTAACCTTAACTTAGTCACAATAAACAGTGATAATAACTTAGTCACTTATAAATATATTATTTATAAGTTGTTATATATTATATGTATATAATTTATTGTATGTACAACCTGCAATTTATAATTTATTGAACCTACAATTTACAATCTATAATTACATTGTCTCTATAACTTACAATCTTTCACACAATTTGTCGTAGCTACAACTTACAATATACAATGTATAGCATCTACAATTTATAATGAGTTACAAAATACAACAAAATAGAGTATATCCTATTCCACTACTGATCTATTATTTAGACAGAAACTCATGTCTGTTTACGACGGTATTAACACGCAACAATAATTACGGTTCCAATCGAAACGTCCCCAAATTGAATGCAAAAATACTTCTCATTCAAAATCAATAATTAATCCTCTCGTTCAATCACGAACAAACGTATCGTCGATACACTCGAGATCTCCTTTTGTGCACCACGTCATTCCTTCCCTTTATCAAGAATTTCCTTTGAAACGCGTTAATATACATACATACACTTCAATCAAGTGTATTCCGCGATATTATACAATACACCTTCTGTATCAAATCTATCGAACGAATCGGGAATTGAATTCCACGTTCACGAGATAATTGTCATTCACACGATGAGGATGCTCGACGTATAGAGCCACTTTACACGCCAGTTTCAACGCTTCAGAAACTTGGAAATGGTGCTTCTTCGGTGTGTTGACCGCAACCTGGTATATTGCATAACATGGTACTTCGATGTTCTGAAACAGATGCAAAAATAGGATGTTAACGAAAGAGTGAGGTAATAGGGGTGGATCATACGGGAGGGTGGAGTGGATAGAGGGAACACGGTTTTAGTGACATTTTTAATATCTTTTTAATGGTTTACAAGTGTCATGATGGTTAAACTCTTAAATTCATAAATTATTAAATTCCTACCATTTTCACTTTCTGCACTTCTATATTTGTAAATTACTAGATTTTTAAACATTTAAATTTCTCAATTCCAAAATCCTTATATGTATTTCCAACTCCTTATATTTCCGAATCTCCACATTCCCAAATCCCTATATTTACATATTCCTACATTCCCACATTCCCCAATCTCCACATTCTCAAATCCACACACTCCCAAATTCTCATATTCCCAAATCCCCAAATTTTCAAATTTACAAATTTTTCGCAGGAAAAACCAGTGCGAAAAATATCGATGACCGTTTCTCTTATCCCGACAAACGTTACTCGTCCCCTCGCCTAATTATGGAGCGTTTACACTAGGCAAGTAAGAGCCGGGCAAGTAGGTAGTCGAATTCTTGGGTTTCTTTCTTTGCCTGTACCAGGCCTGTCGTTGGAAAATGAAAATGGTTTCTTTCCTTTCTTGCCGTCCTTCCATCGGACCCTGCGATAGGTCAGGTACAGGCAAAGAGAGAAACCCAAGAATTCGACTACCTACTTGCCCGGCTCTTACTTGCCTAGTGTAAACGCTCCATAACTCGAACGGTGTATTTCTGCGAACGTTCGAGCCGCAGCCATCTTGTCAAATATTTTCCAAGACCGTACGATCGTACACGAATGATTCGCGTCACCCGTTACGTTCGCCATACTTATAGACTTTTTCAATTTCGTTCACGCCGTACGTTCCGTGTGCCATAGACATACATATGTATAGATAGCATAGAAGCGGCAGGGGACACGGCACGTACACCCGTAGAAATGTTCTCGCGGCAGCGTTTCAGCGGCCATTATGGTTTTCCCATTTCCCGAATGATATCCAGCTGAAATGAAGGGAGATGAAAGAGGGCTAGAATAAAAAGAGAAACACGTGCGCCAGCACGAAAGGGATAACGGCCGTGTAGTCGCCGGGAAATACGAGAATAATTGGACAGAAAGGACCAGGACTTTTACAACGCGTTTCTAAAATATGCCGGCTGATATTGCTGCGGGACAGAATTTGCCTGACTGCTCGTTACGTCTACTGAAAATACCCGAAAATATCGCTTTTATAACGTTATCGACGTTCCGCCATTTTTCCGAGTACACTTTGCCGGACAAATTTATTTTTCGCGGAAAATTCTGCGAGACTTTTGTGAAAATTTCATTCGGAGCTTCGGGGATTTGGGAATTTGGAGATTTAGGGGGTTTGGAGTGTAGGAATTTTTGGATGTGGGCATTTGGGAATTGTGTGGAGATTTAGGGATTTGGGAATCTGAGGATCTGAGAATTTGGGGATTTGGGGATTTGGGAATTTAGGGATTTAGGGATTTAGGGATTTAGGGATTTAGGATATTTTAAAAGTTGGAGATTTGGGGATTTAGGGATTTGGATATTTGGGGATTTAGGGATTTGGATATTTAGGAAGTTGGGGAATTGAGAATTTGGGGATTTGGGGATTTGGGAATTTAGGGATTTAGGGATTTAGGATATTTTAAAAGTTGGAGATTTGGGGATTTAGGGATTTGGATATTTGGGGATTTAGGGATTTGGATATTTGGGGATTTAGGGATTTGGATATTTGGGGATTTAGGGATTTAGGGATTTAGGGATTTGGATATTTAGGAAGTTGGGGAATTGAGGATTTAGGGATTTGGGGATTTATGAATTTAGGGATTCAGGGATTTGGGAATTTAGGAATTTAGGAATTTGGGGATTTGGGAATTGAAAATTTAGTAATTTGGACATTTAGAGGCCAGAGAGACTGTACGTAGCGACAGTACATTTTATCGGGGCTATCAACCTCCATTCAATCGATTTACTCAATTACTTTCTATCGACGGCCGATAATTGTTGTTCTAATGCGACAGAACGTTGAATTAGATCGCTGAAAGATAAATCAGCAGCGTGCATGATCAATTCAGCAGGAGATGCCGAACGCGTCGATAAATTGTCGGACAGTCTCGCCTGGGATATTGTGAAATTGCTTTGACACATTTCCTACCGTTTGCCCGTTCGGGCAACGTGAATCGATAAATTAACCGATAGATAATGCACACGGCCAGATGGGACGTACGTTTCTGTCGCACGTCAACTGTATTCGTTGCTTCTGGCCAGTAATTCATCGATGTTAATTCTACCTCAACTTCCGGCGATGCCCAACACCGTAACTGCGCTTCTACGAGTCGTTCGATTGTCGGATCATGTCAACTTAGAACAGGGGTCGGCAACCTTTCTGGAGGTTCTCTTCACAGAAGGTTCACTTCTATAATCATTCATTTCTAAATGTCTAAATTCTTCAATTTCATAATTTTTACATTCATTGTAGATCTCTAGATTTCTAAATCCCTAAACTCTCAAATGACTAAATTTCCAAGTCCACAAGTCTTCAGATTTCCCAATCCACAAATTCACAAATCCCTAAACTCCTAAATCATAAAATTTCAAAATTACCAAATACTCAAATTCTCAAATTCTCAACTTCCCAAATACCTCAATATCTAAATCCCTAAGTTCCCATATCCCTAAATCTCCAAATCCTCAAATCTCCAACTTCCTAAATTCGCAACTTTCTAAATTTCCAAACCCCTATGTCACCAAATCCATAAATTTTCAATCCCTAAATCCCCAAATCCTTAAATTTCCAACTTCCTAAATATCAAAATCCCTAAATCCCCAACTTCCTAAATCTCCAAACCCCTATGTCACCAAATCCATAAATTTTCAATCCCTAAATCCCCAAATCCTTAAATTCCCACATTCTCGAATTCCCAACTTCTAAACTCTTATATCTCCAAATCCTAGATCTCCAAATCCTTAAATCTCCATGTCCTAATTTGTCATTTCAATTGTACAATACCTTATGTAATTTATCTCTGAGTGTGTAAAGTAGATTTGTAAAGAACACACAATCTACAATGTCCGATACGAGATACGGTTAATCGGGTCATATATGCACACTTCTGTTTGATTTATATAATCGTGCATGTTGATAAATTCTTTGGTGGTTCATTGATGAACTCCCCATTTGATCTTGTCGTTACTATCAACTGGAGCATCGTTCATATCATCAAGTGTTACATCTACTAGTTAATAAAAGGCGATCTTGATTTTACGATAAATTACGAGTGATCGCAACAGTGAAGTTACAACAATCTTAATCGCGGTCAAGTTTCTGGAAAACAAAGTTAAGTATGTACACCTCAAAAATCATTAAATACAATTTTTCTAAATATAATTTATTTAAATATAATTTTTGTACATTAGAAATTTTTTTACATTATTATATTTCTTCAATTATATTCATGTATAAAACGTTACATGAAAAATATAATATTGAACGAAAAACATTCGTACAATATTTATATTTTATATCTATTTACATATTATATTTATACCCTGTTTAATATTTATATATTAAATAAAATATATTTTTACATATATTAAACAGATCTACAAAAAGATACCCTGTAGAAGGTTAAATTGTAGTTAAATAAAATGGCTGCAGTAGTATTCCAAAATGGCGGTCTAACCTGTTACATGTATTGAATACATTTATTCCGCAATTATTTACATTAATTGAATATTTTCAGTAAAAATATCCGACTATTATATTAAACAGATCCACAGAAAAATACCCTGTAAAAGGTAAGATCATAGTTAAATAAATTGGCGACAATCGCGTTCGAAAATGGCGGTCGGAACGGTTATATCGGCTTAATGAAATTGTGTTTATGAAAGTCGAACGAAAATACGATTCGCAATGACCCGAAATTGAAACAGAATGAAGTCACGAGTCACTTTTGTTGCAATAAGCGTCCTACTTTTCTGTCAACGTTCATTTAGATTTATAGAAGTGCATTGCCTTGCTGAACTCTTCTTCATCAAGTCCTTCGCATGGACGCTGGAAATAGAATAGAAAATGCGATATTCGTGTTTCGCGTTGTCGATAACGGATGACGATCGTTTAAAACGATGCGGCTGCTAATGGAAATATAAGTAGAGTTTATTTACTTCATTAGCATCTTTGATCTAACTTCCATGGACTTTGCTTTCAGTTCCGAGCAAATATTAATTTATGGAAAACTGGGTCCGGCAGAATGGAAAAACAGAAGACAGTTGAACTTTTCTGTTCTCTGTTCAAACTACACGGAAATGTTCCTGTTCAAGAAATATTTATTTTAATTCCACCTTCTCTGTACATTTTATTTTGTCGGATGTTTTAATATCTTCACTTTTGATTTGATGCAACTTGTACTGCACTATAGCAATTAAATGAAATTATTTAATATGCTGCATAATTATTTATTATAGTAACTAAAATATATTTTTAATGTATTTTAATATATTATTTAATATGTTTTAACATGTATATAAAATTTTAGTATATATGAAAAACATATTTAATATATTAAAGTTATTTAGCATATGAATGATATACTTAATAAAACATAAATATTCATATTAAAAATAATACTGAATGCAACTATTTAAATATTTCCAAAGCTCCACATTTCCAAATCCCCATATTCTCTAATTTCCATATTTCTAAATCCCTATATTCACACATCCCCATATTCTCATGTCCCTATATTTCCGAACACCCACATTCCTGAATCTCCATATTTCCAAATCCCCATATTACTAAATCCCCACATTCCCAAATTCCTACATTCTCAAATTCCTAGATTTCAAAATTCCTACTTTCCCAAATTCTCACATTCGCAAAATCCCACATTCCTAAATCCCCACATTCCCGAATCCCTACATTCTCAAATCCCCATATTCCCGAATCCCTACATTCTCAAATCCCTAGATTTCCAAAATCCCCATATTCTCAAATCCCCATATTCTCAAATCCCCATATCCCAAATCCCCATATCCCAAATCCCCATATCCCAAATCCCCATATCCCAAATCCCCATATCCCAAATCCCCATATCCCAAATCCCCATATCCCAAATCCCCATATCCCAAATCCCCATATCCCAAATCCCCATATCCCAAATCCCCATATCCCAAATCCCCATATCCCAAATCCCCATATCCCAAATCCCCATATCCCAAATCCCCATATCCCAAATCCCCATATCCCAAATCCCCATATCCCAAATCCCCATATCTAAAACTAAAACTAAAACAAATAAAAAGTATTTATTATAATTATAATGAAAGTAGTTTAGTACATGAACTTAATAAGAAAAATGCTTCTTAGAAACTAAAATTTGATACAATTTTAGCGAAGGAAGTATAAAAAGAATAGGTAACATTAATAAGAGAATTTCGTACAAATTCGGAACACGTATATATTTATTTATAAATTATGAAGAAGTGATTCACTAAATGTAATCGCGTACAATACTGCACTTCGTTTAACGACGACAACAATTTCCCGATCGGGTGTGGGTTTTACGTTCACCTGTAATGGGAACGTGACCAGCCGCGCAGGAAAATGTTTTGTCCACAGGTGGTATCGCACGTTTTATCGCGATGATCGATCGCGAAACATCAGTGGTTTGGGTCGAAGAATTTCTACGGAGACAACGAGAAGTTCAGTGAACTGTTACAAATACTTGCACGTAGTGTTGCCGATCAGAAGACATTAAGTTTAAATAAAATTGTACATTAGAAATTTTTATGAATTTTGTTTAGTCGAGGTTGAAAATTTGATCATACGTTAATGGCATTTGAATATGTATTGTTGCAGGAATGCATTGTCCTTAAAGAAACTCAGAAATCACAGAAAATTTCATACCTTATTTCATACTTAAATCAGTTGATATATTACAGGTGACAAAAATGACGAAAGATTGAAAAGATGATAGATAGGAGGTGCATATATAGGTTTGGTAAAAATAAAAGTGCTATTTGATAACACTTTGACTCATTGTCAGTGTGATAGTGAACTTTTAGATAAAACACATTTGTGCAAATATGTGTGGTGTAATAATTACTACTGTACATATGTACTTTTCTACAGTAGGTATGTAATTTAAATATTTTAGAAATGATTAAATAGGTTGAATAACATTTAAGTATATTTTTACTTGTCTCTAGAAATCAGAATTTGTATGTTCCTCCTGCTCTTATATGGAATTTTTTCATTTCCATTAATAATAACAATAACTTGTTAGTAAATAATTTGTTCTATTATTTTTAATGTTATATATAATTTGTCTTTGAGTATAGAATGAATTTTGAAGGAAGAATAAAAGAAAAAAAAATTTGCCCCCAGAGAGATTTGAACTCTCGACCCCTGGTTTACAAGACCAGTGCTCTAACCCCTGAGCTATGGAGGCTCACACGACTCCTTTTCTTTGTGACGCTATAAAAAGTCACGAATCTATAATTTGCAAACATTTTCATTTTATATTGCCTAATATTGCATAAAAACATAATAAACGCTTTAAAACAAGCGTTTAGCTTGTAGAAGCGTGTGTATTCGGTTCAAGTGTGACTTAAAATTAAACTATACTTGTGATCAGTACATAATAACTATATTTCACTTTCAAAATATTATTATAACAGTTGTCATAATTTATAATAATTAGTATTCTTTAAAAACATAGGTGCACTTTATTTATTATAAATAATAAATATGGTAAGTATAATATAATAAATAAAATGCGTGTATCTTGAAAATAAATTAGTTATTATTATTGCACCAAAACAATTTTTCTGAACAAACAAATTAAACAAGTAAATTTACTAACATATTATTTAAGATATTAATAATTAAATACACTAGTAACACTAGTAAATATACTAGTAATTAAATACTAAATATACCAGTAGACTATCTCTCAATCAATTGAATCCGAACGATTAATCTTATAAAACATGTAAAATTGCTCATCAAATCATGAATGATTACGTTTCACGCGTAATCTTGATTGATAAACACGCAAACAATTAGTAATAATTGAATCGTGAGTGGATCGATCGCAATCGCGCTAGCTAAATTACACATCGGTCTTGTTAATGATTATCTAATTACATTATTACACGGTAAATACCAATCGCTGGTAATAATGATGTTCAAACAAATCATAGTTACTTTATTATGCATGCGCTGCTTCTACGACGTAAGACTTCCAGTTTTATAAACGTAGACATTTCCAAAAGAAAAATTTATGCCAGAAAATTATAAAATTCAAACAGGTACATTTTATGTTTCAAAGTTTTGGAGCCATTATGTTTAGATATTAACAAATTACATAGTTATACAGCTAGGATGTTTAAATATATACAAAAATTGCTAAGTTTCAAATACCCAATGTGACAAAGTATTAAAATCTCAAATTCTCAACTTCGAAAATAATAGACATACCGAAATACAAATTCCTACATTCCAAAATCCTCTAATTCTCTAAACCTAAAATCTCCAAATTCTGTAATTATCAAATCATCGAATCCTTAAATCATCAAATCCTAAAATACTCAAATACTCAAATACACAAATACTCAAATACTCAAATTCTCAAATTCTCAAATTTTAAAAAACGACAAATTCCAGAATCTTCAAATTTTCAAATACTGAAATCCTCAAACCCTCAAGTACTAAAATACTCAAAGCCTAAAATTCTGAAATCCTCAAATCGTCAAATCTTAAAATCCTCTCATCCTAAAATTTCCCCATCCTAAAATCGTCCTATCATAAATTCCTCCTAACTTAAAATCTTCCCACCCTAAAATGCTCAAATCTTAAAATTCTCCCATCCTTCAAAGCTCCCATCCTAAAACCCCTCAACTTAAATTCTCCCATCCTAAAATCTCCCCATCCTAAAATTTCCCTATCCTAAAATTTTCCCATCCTAACATCTCCCCATCCGAAAATCCTCCCACCCTAAAATGCCCAAATTCTAAAATCCCCCCATCCTAAAATCTCCCCATTCTAAAACCCCTCATCCTAAAATCCTCTCATCCTAAAATCCTCTCATCCTAAAATCCTCCCATCCTAAAATCCCCCATCCTAAAATCCCCCATCATAAAATCCTCCCACCCTAAAATCCTCCCACTCTAAAATTCCCTACCCTAATATCCTCTCACGCCAGCCTCCCAAATCCTCCACCCCCAAATTGTCCAAAATCCGCAAACAAAATTTGATCCGATCAAAACGACCTACCCCCTACGTGTCCTAGGAAGAAAGACTATATCTCCGTCGCTTGACTATATCCATAGTTACGCGCCGTGTCCTTGATCGTATCCAGACAATATCCATAGATCGGAATTCGTTGGTCGAATGTCGGACCGTGGTCCATGGGCGTACGAAACGATTTCCATCGGTCGTTGCATTAGGACCGAGCCAGAAACGTTTGTTGATTTTTCCTCGTCGAAAACGACGACGATTTGTCCGCAAACATTTGGTTTCCCCAAGCTATGGCTCTCCACAGATCCGTTCGTTCCCATTTTTCTTTTCTAGCTGCCCTATTCCCTTGTCGGTATCCTGCTGCCTTCTCTTTACACCCCCAATCTCTTTCTCTCTCTCTGTGTGTGTGACTGTGTGCGACGATTAAACAGGCTAAAAATGGAACACAGAGGAACACGCCCGAAGCTTCTTTTCTACGGATTCGCCAGACATTGTGGAACACACGGACACGGTGTGCTGTTTGTACAGAAACTAGCAAGTTGTTTCGCCGAACGGTTTCTGTGCTACGTTTATCAAATTAAAGATTCATGGAACGCGGCTGCTGCTTTCTTCTTGGAAAGTCACACATTTAAGTGGAGCCTGGTGGCGTGTTCTTTTGAAAAATTGCTTGGTCGCCGCTTGGAACCGAACTTAATCATTTCTCTCCTTTGCTTCCTTCTTTCATGCGCTACTTTGTTTATTTGGGGATGGAAATTAACTTTTCATGGTGAATCATGCTTAAAGTTAACGAGCGTTTGGTACGAATGTTGGCGAGGTTGTGTTTCGGGGATGTTGAGGGTTGGGGATTTAGGAATTTGAGAATTTGGGGATTTGGGGATTTGGGAATTTGGGAATTTAGGGATTTGGGGATATAAGGATTTGGGGATATAAGGATTTGGGGATATAAGCATTTGGGGATATAGGGATTTGGGGATATAGGGATTTGGGAATTTAGTAATCTAGTAATCTAGTAATCTAGTAATCTAGTAATCTAGTAATCTAGTAATCTAGTAATCTAGTAATCTAGTAGTCTAGTAATCTAGTAGTCTAGTAATCTAGTAATCTAGTAATCTAGTAATCTAGTAATCTAGTAATCCAGTAATTTAGGAATTTTAAATTTGGAAATAAAAAACTTTTTGAATTTAAAAATTTAAAAACTATACTTTACTATCTCTTCGTTATTGCTGCTTTTATCTCGCATGAAATTCGTAGTTGTAACGATTACACGTTTATTAATCTGAATTCTAGTAATACGAAAAAGTGATCACGTAGTTGGAAACTAGGTACTTAGATAACGTTTTATTGAACGCAACAAACCATTAGATAAAACGCGATAAGATAAATCGTTTGACCGAGCAATTAAAGTGACCCGCATCGATACTTCAGTTTTCCCTATGAATTCAACCATTTTATTGGATAAAATGAACTAAACTCAGATGGAAGCTCTTGCATAACACTGTAGGTATCATGAAAAATACAAAGCAACAGAGAACGATTTATATATGCATTATACTAAATTATTAAATTATTAAATTATTAAATTACTAAATTACTAAGTTACTAAATTTTTCAAACTCCCAAATCTTCAAATCCCCAAATTCCCAAGCTCCTATAATTCCAAAGTCTCAAATCTTCAAGTTTCCACATTATTTAAAAATTTCCGAATTCCCAAGTCTCCAAATCTCCAAATTTCTAAATCTCCAAGTCCCCAAATCCGCAAAAATTTCCAAATCCCCCAGAACCTAATTTTCTAAGTTTCGTAATCCCTGAATCCCCAAACTTTCAAAAGCTGAAATTTCCAAATTCCAAAATTGTCAAATCCCAAAACTCAAAATACCACTTTCCCCAACCTAAATTCCCATCAGTACAAAAATGAAAAGTACTCGGCGAAGAAAAGCAATGTAAAAAGTCTGATAATTGAATTTGATCGATCGGATTATCATTTTTTGTTGGAGAGAAAGCGCGGTATGCCGGCGGTTTTTAATTTGTCCGCGGTCGGAAATCTCGAATTGAAATGAAGCGATGCAGAGGAGAATCGTGATGGTATTTTCTGAGGACTTCGTCACCAGGAATTCACGTGTCGACTACACGGCTTCGTTAGACTAATATCGAGAGGAGAGTACGCCTGGGGAATCTTTCGTTTTTCGCCGCGTGGAAAGCAAACCAACGTGAATTTCACTTTAATTTTCTGACCACGTATCAGGGACCACGGTATGCGGGCATCGGGGGTCCTCGGTAAACTGGACCGCACCAACAGCTGAATGCTCGTGAAACTGCGTTACATACTTCCTATTAAATTAACTCTTACCCTTTCAGAATTTCCTTGTCCCGTTCGATCAACGGCCCTCAAAACCTACCCGATATTAATTATTATTCCCTTTCGCATGCAACGTGCCTCGTTAACGCGATCTAATTACGCTCGCCGATAAATCTCTGTCCCTTCTTTTTTATACCGTTCTATCGATTCCTTGTATACTCTCTTGATTTACGGCAATATTTCTCTAACATAATAATTTCTTCTAATAATTTTTTGAAAAACTACCATTTTAATTTATAATGTATTATTTTAATTACTACATAGTTTCACTTATAAGTTTTATTTTATTTATAAATAATTATTTATATAATACTTATATAATATGTAAATACTTATTTTTAAAATAAAATGAAACAGTACACATACATTTATTCAACACATCCAGTACAGAATAAATAAATAATACAAAAGTGAAAAGAATGAGTTATTGAATACTAAAATACATTGAAATTCGAGAATATTGAATATAAATTACTAGAAATGAATAAATAATTTTTTTACTTATTCACCATATGTTTCTTTTCATAAATTTAATTTGATGGAACATATTGATATTCGATCGATTATATTAATTAATAATTCTTTTTATACTGTATTCGAACAAATTTCTGTCATTGGACACAAGTATAAAAAACTGTTAAATTCTCTGTAAATAAACTTTGTGAACATTCTGCAGTTATTAGAAAAATTATTTAAGTATCTTTGAAATACTACAACGTGCTTTTATAGAAGAGAAGAGTAGATAACAGTTTCATCGAAATGATAGCGTTTCAGGTTCCATTTCATACGGGAAATTGTAAAGGGGTCAAGTTAGCCGATCATTAAAAATTTAAAATATAGATACTACCTTTCGTGTTACGAGAAAATATTTGAACGAAGGAATGCTTGAAGGGAGCAAATAGTACGATGAGGGTCGCTACTTTCTTGAATTTACAACTTTCGAAATTTCTCAAAGCTTTTACTTCTTGAAATTAAACTTATAATTTTCGTTGATTCTATCGTTAGTTTTCGAGAACGTGGTATAACATTATTTGTATTAGAAAAGTTTCATAATAAATATATTGATCTCAGTGAGGATCACTCAAATGTAATAACTGAGCATACTTTATTTTGAAAAATTTCTACCATTTTAATTTATAATGTATTATTTTAATTACCACATAGTTTCACTTATAATTTTTATTATTTTAGTTACTATTTTAATTTATTATTTTTGCTATTTTAATGGATCATTCTTGTTATTTTAATTACTACTTTAACCACTCGTCATTGATATTACAACTATCATTCTAACCTACAAATTCTCCTTATATTAAGTACTACTCTTTGCTCAATTTAATTATCACAATAATTCATAATCTCTGCTCCAGTTTTTCATTTCTGTCATTTTAATTACTACTCCAACTTCTCTCATACTAATTTATAATTTCTACATTAATCACCATTTCAACTTTAATTTTCAATATAGCCAATTCGGCCATACACGAAGAAATTTGATCTGCATCGCATTTACTGCGTCAGATAGAAAGACTGATTGTCTGAAGCTCGCGAAACGTATCAAAAGGAAAAGGATACATTATCTAGCGTTAAATTCACAAGACGCTATAACACAATGCAACTCGAAATTTGCCCTAATTTTCAGCACGTAGCGTCGAATATACGGGAGCTTTATGTTATCGAGAAAACTGAGCCAGGACGGGGGTCTCCTCCAACAATGCCAAGCACTTTGCGTCGGAGTAACTTGCAATTCAACTTTCATGGCTTTTGTTAACGCGAATTTATCGATTGCTAGCTCAATACCGAGCTCGATACTGCCACGTGAAACGTAAGCAAAAAGTAATACTTAATTTACCTATTTCAATGAGACATTGTCTTGGAAACAGATTAAATCCCCAACAAAATTCTACCTTTTGAATATGGATATATTCATGGAACCCCTTAATGGGTCAATATTGATCCATATACATTTATATTTTCTCTCTCTATTAACCTTTGCATCACATGTATAAAAGAATGTAAATGTTGCTGTATAAGTAAAATGTGAGCTTCATTAGTTTCAGCGAATTAAATTACAACATAAGTTTATTTTAACAAGCACTCATTTAATAATGAAAATCTAGAGAATGTTCACTTTTTTCAACTTATATGTCATAATTTTATTTTATTGGGCTTGAATTTATCTTCAGAAAATGTGGTCAGTTTATCAATCATGGTATAAGTATATTTTTCTTTAAATTTTTCTTCAATTTATTTAGATCGATTTTACAAAAATTACTGAAAGTGATTAATTGAAGAACAATATTGATATGATTTTATAAATAAATTGATTTATAACAAAATTTTAAGTATAATTGGTACATCTTGAATTGGAATGCAAATTTGAGACAAATAATATTTACTATATAAAATAAGATAAACTGTTATTCGATTAACTGTTGTAAGATTCTGTTTAATTAAAATGATGTGAAAGTTTCGGCAATAAAGAATAAAATTAAATGGCTCGTTTTATTCTGTCGTTATATATAATTCCGAGTTATACAATTCTCTGGTCCCGGAGTTTATCAAATTGGTAACATGAAAAGTATTAGAAGAGACATTTGCAGGAAAAAAATTTGCCTCCAGAGAGATTTGAACTCTCGACCCCTGGTTTACAAGACCAGTGCTCTAACCCCTGAGCTATGGAGGCTGTTGAAGTTTTTTTTCTTATGCACCTCCGACTAACTTTTTATCATAGAAACGATCCACTTTTATATCACGTTATTGAAAATATTAAAATTGTTACTTAATAATATTACAATTTCATCAAATTTCGAATGATCTAATTTACGATGATTTATTCTTACAAATTTTATAATTTTGTGAACTACTTGGTTTTCAAATTGCAGAAATTTCAAAATCACTAGTAAGTTTCCAAATCCTGAAATTCCTAAATTCAGAAGTTCCCAAATCTTAAAATTCCCAAATTTCTAAATGCCCAACTCTTTACATTCTCTAGATTCCCTAAATTTCTTAAATTCCTCACATTCCTTGCATTTCATAAATTCTCCAAATTCCCCAAATTCCTCAAATTCCCTAAATTTCCTAAATTCCTTAAATTGCGCAAATTCTCAAAATTCTCTAAGTTCCATAAATTCCCTAAAATCCCAAAAAACCCTAGATTACTTAAATTCTCTAAATTCCGCCAATTCCCTAAATTCCCTAAGTTCCATAAATTCTCCAAATTCTAAAAATTCCCTAAAATCCCTAAACTACTCAAATTTTCTAAATTTCCCAATTCCCTGAATTCCCCAAATTCCACAGATACTCGAATTCTCTAAATTCCATAAATTCCCTAAAATTCCTAGATTACTCAAATTCTCTATTCTCCCAATTCCTTGAATTCCCCAAATTCCCCACATGCCCGAATTCTCTAAATTCCCTAAAATCCCTACGTTACCTAAATTCCCAAATTACCTAAATTTCATCGTCCCTAAATTCCCAAAATTCCTAAATCTTCCAATTTCTAAGTTTCCAGGTCCCCAATTCACCAAATTCCCCAAAATAGAACCATTAAAAGCTCCTAACAACCATTTTTCACAAAACCGTCCTATCAATTAGAAAATATTCCGCAGCCCTATCATTTCGCAAAATCGTCCCTAGATCACAAGGCGCTAGTAACATTTGCCAGCACAAAACGGTGGCCAATGGGCTGACGCCAAGATAAATTACGCGTGAAACGATTTTCTTCGTTCCGGTCGAAAATTTAACTCGCTAATTGACATTCGCGAGCTCGAACAAGACAGCTGGCGTAGGTCTTAAAAGTTAATTGCAACGACGGCCAGGAAAAGCAGTCGCAGATGTTTCGAATGTGAATTTTCCTTTCTAAAACGAGGCACACCGTTCCGGTGATACGAAAGTTTCGCAGTTTCAACGGAAATGATAGCAGTTCGACGAAGTTCCGGCCTGGACTTGAATCGCCGACTTTCAAACCGAATAACGAAAAAGGTGGCTCTCATGATATCGCGGATCACTGTTTGATTATCGCAGCAGGATCGTCGGTCTCGTCTTGGAAAGACTATTTGCAAGTTTAATTCGTTCGGTCTGATATTCGAAGCACTTGAAACCAGCTTAAACTCGCATTTTAGGATTCTATTGTGCTATTTATTCTGCGACGCAAGACAGAAATGTAACAGATTGACGATAAGCTTGTTTCAGAGATTAATTCTTACGTTTCTAATTTGTACTTTCAATTTTTTGAATATTTTCATCTTTATGATATCATATTTATGATATGAACTCACTTCATATTTCATATGAACTTTGGCATTTTTTAATTTTTATATTTGCAAGAAATTGTTTAATTTTAATTTTTCAAAATACAATTCATTTTTGTATCTAAATACATTAGTTTCAAATGAACCAACAATATGATATAAAAGTAGCCACTCATATGTTGGTAAAATAAAGTATGTGAAAAAGTATGAACTCATTAAGACTTCAAACGAATTGGCTACGTTCAAGTGAAATAATTTAAATTGTACGCAAACACGCAGTTTGTTTAACGGCATCGTTTGAAAAACCAGAAGAATGATCGAACGTCACGTGAACTTTAACCTCTTTTTCTTTTATCACCGCCATTTAAAAAGCTCTTTCACCCTGAATACCGAATGCACGATCACGAGCTAATTAGCATTTAATTAAGTCCAGAAAACGCTCTATTATATGCCGTCAAGCTCATTACACAGTCTTTTATATATATCTAGATTTTCAGCCCTCTATTTCGCAAATTTATTTTGTACGCTTATCGATCCGCTCTACCGATACGTATATTGCGTCGGAAATTATTCGATGCGATGTTGTATCGCTTCTTTTATAATCAATACACGCAATGTTTTACTGCAAGTATTAGCTAGTTTTATAAGAAAATATGATGCATTCTCAAATTTTTCTTATTTTTTCATTGTGTATGCTTCTGAAATATGCAATTTGTCATTTTTAAGGTTATATTTCTGAATATTTTTTTATTTATAATTTTTTCAATGTTTGTGTTAGTACAGTAGAAATTTTGACGTTTCAAATGTCGACAAGTGACAATATTAAAATTTCTAACAAAAAGGAAAACAGTAGTTTGCGAATCGGTTAATATTTGTCACGATAATTCCGAATCGCGTTAAAAGTAGATTTCTCGTTCGGAATTCATCGCTGAATTATGCGAGTTCTTTCAGCGCATTTTTGCCTCATTTCCGGCCAGTGTGTTCCTGTTACATGATTAATGGAGCCTGGATGGAGGCATCTCGAGCAAGCGGTTCGAAAAACGCGGCAAATAGCCTCATTCCGGTAGCAGCACGGTTAACATCGGTGATAGCGGAACGTGCGAAGTCGATTATTGCAGGCATTCTCGAGGCACGCAGAAATCGATACCTAATTATCGGTCGAGACACCACACGTGAACTACTGTGGGAATTTCCGTGACCTCTATCCATCGGCTCAGCTATTTCGTGCATGTGCCGGTTCCTGTTAGGATTACCAAGGAACCAGGGGATACGTTGTTAAACCACCCCACACTTTCATGTTTTCTTCCATGTTTTCAACCTTGCCTTATTCGCAGACATAATTCTTACCGAAACAAATACCTCTCCCAATTACGATATACCTTCTTACACGATATTTTCGGTTTATCAATAATTAACCACTACAATGCTGTTCTCTTAGCGAGTACATTGGAACGAAGTTTTTCATGATTAAATTATTTTTCCCGAAGATATGATATACTTTAACTTTGATAATTTACTTTTTCGAAAATTCACAAAATATGTAATTTCCAAATGTTTCCGATATCGTGTATTAGTGCAAAGAGGTCCCATGGTGCCTAAACTTGGCGTTACCTTTTATTTACATGTAATGTACTTTTGTGGGATTTGTTAATACTCTTGTGAAACGTGGTGAAGGCAAAAAAAGTGCGAATCAAAACATATGAAAACGATCGTTCAATTGAAACGGTGAGTGAGCCAGTTGAGTGGGTCACTATAGTGGCGCTATGTAGTCTACGACATTCGCGAAAGCCACTATAGTGGACTGTCGTACAGAGATGGTATCCGCGAAAGCCACTATAGTAGCGCGTCGTGCCTAAAATGTTAATGATATATGATCATATTAATTCTAAAGGCTGTGGAACTGCAGCACCTATTTGCACTTGACATTATCTATAATATATAATGTAATGAGTTCTCTTTTTTAATTCTTTCTTTTCCTGAATAAATTCACCCTCACTAATTTCAGCTACACGTCGTCGAGTCTATTGTAATTCGTCTAGAATTAAGAAATTTTCTTTTTTAGTAATTATAGACTAATTAATAAGAAAACGAGAAAGTATGAAATAGTTATAAAATGGTTATATTAATGTTTTTAGGGTATTTTATTTTCTCACGGAGAGACTGTACCAACTCCAAATCATTTGATAAGATTGTATGTCCATGAAGCATCGAGGGTGTATTCTGATAACCTAAGAGTTAACTCTAAAGAATATCTCAGAAAAAAAGTATGACAAAATATTGCTCTTTGGCTCCAAGTTAGAATTACGAAATCGCAAAGAATTAAATTCCTAAATAAAAATGATAAAATCAAAAGGTTACCATAGCATCTGAGTTACACTAATTAATTTAATAATTAAATCGAGTGAACGAGACATTAACAAGCTCGGTATCATTGGATACACTTAATAGCCTCCGTTTACTTATATAAGATCCATGGTTTAACATAGCAAAAGAGATAAACGCATCGTTAACTCACCATGATAATCAATATACAGTTGATTACCCTAAAAAGAAAAAAAAATAGCAAGGTTACACGAAGTGATAAATTGCTGTTCATCATCAAAGGAACGTACCAATCACACCCTAGCGCTCCGTTCGCGGAGAGATGTAATAATCTTGCCTGGCAGACTTATGTAATTATCTTCGGATGATGAGAAAACAGTAATAATCGTTCAACTTCGTAACATTTACCGAAGATATTGTAATTACCTCGGACAATTTATTTTGAAATCTATGCGCGACCTTCGAGGTCTTTTAAACACTTCAACGCATAAATGGTAGTCGATGTTAATTGCACGTTTCTTTACTCGAAAAAACATATTGGCTCGTACATCTTTCTGTGACTTCAAATATACATTTGACTTGTTTTAAAATTTTTAAGTGTAAAATTGTTAATTATGTTTAATGAAATTTTTGGGTCTCTTATTTAATTGTTTTACGTTGAAGAAGACTGATTGGTTTTTCAGTGAAACGATACTGATTGTTCTTTTAAGTAAAAGAATACTAATTGTTCTTATAAATAAAAGAGACTGACTGTCCATATAAATAAAAAAATACTGATTGTTCTTTGAAATAAAAGAATACTGATATTCTTATAAATAAAAGAATACTAATTGTTCTTATAAATAAAAGAGACTGGCTGTTCATATAAATAAAAGAATACTGATATTCTTTTAAGTAAAAAAATACTGATTGTTCTTTGAAATAAAAGAATGCTGATATTCTTTCAAATAAAAGAACACTTACTATGTTTTTTCAAATAAAAGAATAATCACTGACATAATAAATAAAGTATCTATAATTGAGCTATTTCAAGGTCCTGTTCAGTAAATCATTTTTAATAAAATCAAATAAACACTTAACGATTACTAGATACATTAACCTTATCACAAACAATCAGCAACTCTTGAGCAACGAACAACTACAATTACTCGTAACAAATTGATTGAAAAACCTTGAGAATTTAAAAAGATTAGAAAGAATGTAGAATTTAAAAATTTAGGAAGAAGGAGGCAAGAAGAAATAATGAAGAATATTCCGACGTTCGTCACGGATCATTACGGAAAGCGGTAGCAGGTTAGAAAAGTGACAGGTTGAATTGTACCAGAGTGGTTGTGCATAGTAAGCGATAACACGTAGCGTGGAACAATGGTACAGGGTCTATCTGGGACGAGGATCGCGTGGAAGAAGCTGTAAGAATGGGAGAAAGATCGTAGATCGGTAGAGTGTAGGGTAGAAGAAGTCATCCGTTAAAGTTTATATTCCACACTCGACGCTTCTACGGCACCGGAACTGCGGTGTTCTTGACGATATACGTACGGCTGCCATAAGTCACCCCACTGCACGACTACCATTTTCGGTTCATTTTTCTGCGAATTTTATTTTCACATGCTCATAAAAGAAACCGACGTGTTAGTTAACGTTGTCGTCAGTGCTTAACTAACAAAATGGCATTCAACTGAAATATTAATATAAGTATTAATATTAATGTAGGTTGAGTTCGATGAAGGTGTGAGGTTTCACTGAATATATTTCATGGACGCGTTTAAAATTTCTTAGGTTTCTTTATTTTGTGTTCTCACGGCACAAGCTAGTAAAAGTCTTCAACGTTATAAATTCGTTCTGAGCACACCACCGGTAGCATGGTTGTTTAGAGCACTTGCGGACGAACAAATTGCAGTTAGGGCGCGTTTATATTATGCTTTTATAAGATATGACTATATCTTTGGAAGACTGAACAGTTTGAACGCCTTACCCTATCTGAGACTGTCACGGGATACATGAATGGGTTAAGTAACATAAAAATTAATAATTAATGATACGTTTATAGAATCGTAAATAACTAAAGAAATGAACATTTCATTATTTGCACGTATGTTTAACGAAGTACGTTTATGGTGTAACAGCAGACGAAAAGCTTGATATTGAGTGTAATTTGTCGATGTAATCCGAGATCAGTAGCGGTGGAACGTGGTTGTCAGACGCACAAAGAGACGAAGCAAACGTTAATTGCTTTTTCTGTATGACTGCTGCTCTGCCAACTTCCGTGCTTCTTTCCTTTGCTATTCGCGAAGAAGGGGAATCAGATTTCCATTCGTTAATGCTGAAATTTTAATTAAACCTTCTGAGGTCACCTGCTGTTATGGTGGAATTTATTGCACCGAAATTATTAAGTAATCGAGTAAAATTGAAGGAATTCGTACCACCTTTTGATAGTGGTCACTCGCGAGGTTTATTCCCCTGCAATGCGGTATTCAAATTGTTTCACTGGAACTTGTACCGTGATATATCGAACGTGTTTCTACCTGAAAATTCCGATTAATAACGGGTTCATTTAATTTCAACCGGGAGTATCGATTTTGTCGCTTAACAGTTCATCAAATTTTTATATGGTCGTTTTTGGTTAAATTGAACGAATGGTGAGTTGATTAATTTTGGAATGTGAGGTATGTTATAATATGTTTGATTGGTTTTGTAAATTCTTAAATATCCTCAATTCCTGTTTCAAATTTTTTTTATTCCAAAATTCCAAAATTTCGAAATCCATATAATTTGACATGGTAAAATTTCCATATTCGCAAGTTCTCAAATAGATAAAATTCTAAATTATTCAACTCATTTTGACAACTTCCACATTCCTGTTTCCAAATTCCTAGAATTCAAAATCCTTCAATTGCCAAACTATAAAATTTCCAAATACCTAAGTTCTCAAATATTTAGATTTCAAAATTCCTAAATTTCAGTATCATAAATTGCCAAATTCTTAAATTTCCAAAGATCTCTAAATTCTCAAAATCTCTAAATCCCCAAATTCTCAAAACCCCAAATCCCCAAATCCCCAAGTCCCTAAATATCTAAATTCCTAAATCTCAAAATTAAAAATTAATAATTGTCCACACTTATACCGTTATATATTTCAACCAGAAAATTGCAATTCATGAGTTCATTTATTTCCCAACCAATATACAATCGTTTTCCTCTCGTTGACACTTCATCAAAATTTCACCATATCTTCATTTATTAAAACAGCACAAATATACAATATATTAATTTACGAATATGAATGTAATGTCACTGTACATTTTATACTTTCCCTGATAAGATCAGATACAATTAAATATCACACAGCGCCCGGGAAGCAGTGATCATTTATCTAAACTACGGGATGATTGATTAAAACACAGAACTTAATACATTAATCATTTTCTGCTCGTCCCTCCTCTTAGTATTCCAGTTTGAGATTCAATCAGTCACCTATACCTTGAACAGGGCAACTTGGAAGTCGAACAATTTCGGAGAAACCTCAAATTGCAAAATGTTTAATGATATTTTGATTTATCTATTACCGCGACGCAGCCGGTGTGTCATACACTTTTAAAGACGCACCTGGTGTGTCATACACTTAAAGACGCACCTGGTGTGTCATACCACTCAAAGACGCACCTGGTGTGTCATACACCTAAAGACGCACCTGGTGTGTCATACACTTAAAGACGCAGCCGGTGTGTCATACACTTTTAAAGACGTACCTGGTGTGTCATACACTTAAAGACGCATCTGGTGTGTCATACACTTAAAGACGCACCTGGTGTGTCATACACCTAAAGACGCACCTGGTGTGTCTCAAAGACTAGTTCATTTTAATTAACCACGAAAGAAAGCTATTTAGCAAAAAATATTCTATCGAAACAAAATCACAGAGGAAGATGTTTATCAAATTATAGTAATACAGTTAGAGTAAAATATACATATGTATGATCTTAATAAACAGATCACAATTAAGCTATGTTGTTAAAAGATTAAGTGGTTAATATACAACGTGATTTGAGTACATAGAGCATATAGATTATAGTTCGAACTGAACCCGAAATTCGATTGAGTTGAAAGTACGAGACTGGTTTGTCACACTTGAAGTGAACTGTCCGTTACGAGTGCGTCACGATATTATAGAGCAAGCGGTTAACTGGTTAATCCTGCGATACGAGAATGCACGTACCGCAGATAAATCTATAAAAATATAAATTACCAAAATAATTGACTAAAGATTATACTACACGAATTTAATACATGTGACTGCTCTTCAGCATCCTCGGGTAATCACCTAACGTTAACATTTCTACGCCTTTAATTCAAAACGACCTGATCGCGGCGATACGTGGAATATTTATGGCAGGCTGATTCAGGAAAGGTCGGTGTGTCAATTAATTGATTATCGGCGTACATTATTCAAATCTTCCGACTCGTTTTCGCGCTATCTAGTCTCCCCGCTTCCATTTGCGTCGCCGCTTTCCACCTATCGCGATATATGCGCTGGCGGCTATATATAATAAAGCATTTATATACGTCTCACGTTTCAGCCGGTGCCGAGTAACGCCCATTTCCAATCTACATACTCAGCCCCTCGTCGAATGTGCATTTCACCTACTTGTCTACGTGATTCCTAGATGGACCCACGCGATCAAGATCCTGCGGCTTCCTATTTGACATCGGGACACTGCGAACTCTTTTACGATAATGTTCGGGATCAAACTTCTTACGGTCACGTTTGGATATTTGAATTTAGCACGTTTGGGTTGATCGGTGCAATTGGAGAATTTGCACTGTGGATTTTGAGGATAGGTTTTTGAGAATATAGGGGTTTGGCCTGACAGAGAATGAAAGATATAAAGATCGAGGAATATTAGGATCTAAAAATACATGTATGTTGCAAAATAATTTAATTATAATCTAGGATTATAGAGATCGCGAAATCTAGATATATAAACCTACCAAACGTTCTCAGTATTTTAGTCACCTCAGCATAAAGCATTTAGCAAACGCTCCAGTATTTTGCACAAAAACGTAGTTTAATATTGCAAGTGTCCATAACGTGGTAACAAGCCACTGTAAATGAGTGGTTTCCTGCAACTAATTAATTACTTGATTAATTACACGAAGCTCGGATGTTTACGTAAATTTTCGGTGCTGTTTTCATGCAGCCATGGTGGCTCCAGCGTAGCAAGAACCTGTCAACGACAGTTTCGTTGGCTGACTATAATCGGCTGTTTCCACTAACCGTCTTGTGGTTCCCTTTTAAGTTCCACCGTGGCATTCCAAGTACTTAGAGCCAACGTACAACAAGTTACAGTCATGTAATTTTCCCGGGCTAACTAACAGTGAAACCTGTAATACGACGTTGACCAGCAACGCGCGAGCAAGGGTTAGCAATTACAAGGTGGTACCGGTGTTCCGGGCAACATCGGCTCCCAGAAAAGAGACCAAGTTAAATAAGAAAAGATTAAAAAGATGGTACACGTTAGCGGTAAGCTTCGGAGATCCGATAACGGCTATCTTAACTAATCTTAACTTGCCTGAAACTTCGTAACCAATCCCATAGGAACTCGTAGTCTGACTTTGCTCGCATGGGAACAATTTCGAGGACCGATGTGGAATTTCTAATTCTATCGGTAATCTAACTATAGAACGATAAACTGTTGTGTCAAATGGTGAATATATTAAATCGGTTGAAATCTTAATCACTTTGTTTATGACATGAGTTAAGGTAATGGTAAAATTAAATGAAACGAACGAAAGTTTTCGATTTTCTTCTACGATCAGGATAATCAAAATGGCGGCAGGTGACGGCAGTCAAAATATTAATAAAACTACCATTCGTAAAACTAGAAATGTATATAGAATACCATAAAGTTACAGTAACATTGATATGAAATAAAACATAACGAACAAAATTTTCCAGATTCCTTCTGCAATCAGAATAGACAAAATGGCGGCAGGATGACGTCAGTCGACATATTAATAAAACTACCATCATGAAACTAGAAATATAGAATAAATAGAATACCATAAAGTTACAGTACCATTGATATGAAATAAAACATAACGAACAAAATTTTCCAATGTCCTACGATCAGATTATACAAAATGGCGGCGGTATGACGTCAATCGACACATTAATAAAACTACGATAATGAAACCAGAAATGTCGTACCCGAAATTTACGCCGATGAAAATGAAATAAAATATAACCAGTGAAATTTTCCAATTTCTCGAATCGGAGTGTAACCAAAATGGCAGCCAGGTGGTTACTAATTAACGAGAGTAGAAAGACGGATCACCAACTGGCATAAATTTACGAGGAAATGTAAAATGTATGAAACTTAGCCGTCTCCGGAAATCGATATCCCCTGTTCGGAGTAGGAACATTTATGTCAAGATACAAATGTTGCTTCATGTTTATAATTGTTTCGTGTACGTCTAAACTCATGTGCATTCACGGCGAACGTGTATTTATCGCGAGAACGAGCTACGATCGAAATATATTCGGATCAGCTCATCGGGGATACATAAATCAACGAGTGCACTCGCGGCGAACCCCAAAGCCGACTAGCAAAAGTTTGAAACACGAGGCAGACGGGTCCGGCGATATCGACTTTACATATCTCCCGGAATTTTTCCGTGGAATATACAATATCTTTTGTTAACGTCCACCGGAAATATCAGATTATACCGATAACCTGTTAAACAGCGAACGATTCTGTAATTACGTTGTTGACACGTTTGTTATACATACTTGAACAAGATATTCCGATCTCTCTTCACCTCTAATTTTACTTAGCAAAGAAATAAACTAGCATCGCGATATTAAACGATCATGAATCTTAATAATCCGTCAAGCGTTAATATTCCTAATAACGTACATTATCTCGGATCTGACTAGACACGGTCATTTGTACCGTGACAGCGAAGGCGTTAATTAAAATCGCGAAGACGTCTCAATAGGCCGACGATAATTATAATTCATAGAAGTCGACGGCAACAACGTATCGTGATAGTTTATGTTACGTGTAAACAAAAAAAAAAAAACTATCAACCAATTACGCGTAATTTATCACACGGTCTCACGCGGAAACGTCCGTTTTCAATCAGAATGATCGCACAGGGAGACTTCTTTCCTTCCCGCGGCAACAGGATGATTTAAGCGCCGTTCTACCGGCCGTTTAACGATGGCATTATTAGCCCAAGGTTCCTGACTGATTATTGTTCATCAGTAGACGGGATCACGAACGTTTACAAAGGCTATAAAAGATGCGATCGAACAGACCAATTGTTAGTATTTTACTGACTTCCGTTTCTGCGAAGTCGCGATTTCAGATTCGTTTGTTGATATTTTCCGAAGATTGTAACGAAGCGAACGAAGTTAATTAAGGTCGAGATAAAACTCGAAGGATCCGGGGAAATTTTACGAGCCAATCGTTCAATTGTACGTCTGTCATTTTATCGCCAGATAAATGCCGAATGTTTTCATTCATTGTTTTATGTGAATGGTTATACGGAATTTTTATTTTTTAAGGAGACAGGGTGGAGGTTTAAGAAGCGTTTGATTTATTGCATGGTGAGTGTTTAAATTTACCATCTCTTAAATTTAGGAATTTTAAAATTGACCATCTCACGAATTTGGAAGTTTAGGAATTTTTGGATTTACAAGCTCACAAATTTAGAAATTTAGAAATTTTCAAATTTAACATCTCTTTTGAGTTTTGAAGTGTAGGAATTTTCAAATTTATCACTTCACAATTTTATAAGTTTAGGAATTTTAAAATTGATCATTTCTCAAATTCAGAAGCTAAATAATTTTTAAATTTAGAAGACTTATAAATTTGATACTTTACAAATTCAAAATTTTAGAAAATTGTAAACTCACAATTTTTCAATTAAAAAAATTCATAAATTGTTAAAATTTTTAATTCACAAGCTCTAACATCATCAAAAAGCCAACCAAGCTTATCGCAAATAATGAAGGGTAGCTCTATTATTTTATCAGTACAATCCTGGTTTTAAAAAGTGAGTTAAATTGAACCGAAAGCGTAGTAAAAATGTGAAAAAGAAATTCGTGCATTGTTTCGTGCCATACTTAAAATTCCCTAAAATCGAGTTTATTCACGGTATTCATAAAATTGTAGCAGATCCGATTAAACAGTAATTGTTAACAGTAGTGGATAGAGCGTGTAGTAAAAAAATGAATTTACTGTCACGAAGTTTTTGTGAAGCGCAAAAATGTTTAATCCAGATAAAATTTAACAGGATATTGTTCTTCGGCCATTCAATAAAATCTGGTTTAATAAAATGTTGAACAAAATATTGATTCCGGGAGAATGAATATTTAAACCAAGTTCATGCAAATTTGTTCGTTGCTGTTTCCTGCACAATTTATGGATCATTTAAAAACAATTTTACGTGTAAATAATTCTAACGTATTTTATAAATATTATTAATGTTATTAAATTTCGATGTGAAATTCATTTTATTGCCTGTGAAAACAATTAATTCGTTCAATTTCAAGTTATTGTGTCATAAATACTATTTTCCGATACGTTTACAGAGTTTGATATGGGTTTTTGATACTTTTATGTCATCTAATCAGGTTAGAATTTATATTTCGAAATCGGATATACAGGTTAATACATGAATATGTTCTGATTCATTGCATGCTTTCTTAGTAAATTATTCATTTTCTGTTGAGGAGGTTTAGGAAACTCTTACATGGTATTTTTCAGTAGAGCTTGAGCTTCAAATTGATATATCGTAAGTGTCATTTTGCAACACTTTTAAGTCATGATTTTGTGTTACAATGTATATCTTTTGAAATCTGTCGTAGGTTAATAAAGAAATTATAGTCTGATTCATTACACGTTTCCATAGTGAATCAGCCATTTTGTGTTGAGGAGGTTCACAAGACACATATGCAGTCTTTTTCAGTACATCTTGAACTTTAAATTGATATATCATAATTGTCATTTGGCAACACTTTTATGTCATGAAATTCCCGCAAAACAAAAGCACCTATCACATCCACCCGCATCTCGTTTCTCTCAAACGTTCCACTTTGAAACATCTGACGTTCTTTTTTGCACTTATCAGGAAATTAACGATACATCGCAAGGTACACCGAGCTACCGGACGAAACGGAGCAAATAGTAGATTTCCAGTTTTAATGGGAACCGGATGGGGCCGCTTCGAAAGCCAGTCTCCATCCGGAAATGGTTTTAACGAAGTCCGAGGGTGGGAGAGGACGTGTACATATCAGGGCGCAAAGAATCACGTGCAAAAACGATTCATACGTGAACAAAACGGTTCCCAAAAGGGGTGGATGTCATCTCTAAATCGCGAAAAGGACCCAGGTGGATAGAGTTTCTGTTGAAACAGGAAAGTGTTATGGGCTTTTGTCGCAAACTCCCCGTACAACAATGATATTCTAAAGCACGGTAACAAAATCAATTTTCTTCGTCGTCCTTTTTTCTTCTCTCGCAGGAAACTTTCTCAAGCAATTTCTTAGCAATGGTTCGGTGGAAAAAAATTAGTTTATCGATTTGAAAGAGTACATTTTTCAATTTCGTTTCGCTGTTTGTTTCGAGGTATGGTGTTTCAGTAAGATGGACGTCCTGTCCATTTATTTAGCGTGACAGTTGGGGAGAGTGAAGTCTATTTACTCGGTAATGAGCGTCTGGAATGACTTTTTTCCTTTTCTGCTAATTAGGTTGCTGCCTAGCTCCGCCATGCTCCAGACCGAGCGTCTCAAGATCTGCTTATTGGGTTTCTCAAATCCTGTACAAACAGCAATGCTAGTACTACTGTATCAAAGAACTAATTAGTGTGCTTTCCTCTTTTATCAACGACGATATATGTGAGCACTAGATTAGGAAGTAAATTCGTTAACTGTAATTTTGTGTAGGAAATTGTATCTGAATGTTTGCCATTTCTTAAGGTTCTGAGATTTCAATGTTTAAAGTTCTTGAGGTTTTGAGAATTCACTGAAGATTTTCAGGTTATGAATTTTTACTGCTTGAAGACTTTCTGGTTCCGAATTTTCTCATAATATTTATCACTAATATAAATCTTTACTACTCGAAATATTCATCACTAATATCAATTTTTCCACCCCAAAATATCCATCCCTAATCTAAACCCCAATTTCCACCCCAAAATTTGTAAATTATCAATGACATACTACTACGTGCAATTATTACTATACACAACTATTCTGTACTACATATGTTTACCAACGTTCCTACATCACGTATGTCCTAAAAATTGATCGAACGACGCGTTCGATAATCGAAGAAAATATTTCGTCATCGTTTTCGACGTAAGTGTAAGCAACACGTAGATGTTTTTCTCGATGACGTTGATCGCCTTGAAATATCGAGCATACCTGCCAGGCATATCGAGTATGTAACGATGACGTATGTGTGTCGGTACACGGCTCGATTTCGCCGATGCACCGTTGGATTCTGTCATTTTCGAAAAGTTTCGTTGCGAGTAGCAGAGATTTTACGACGCCGCGAGCTACATGGCAGAAACCGTGACACGTTGTACGCGTTAAACGAGGGGGAAGAAAATTTTTAGCGTATCGATGGACGTCGAAACGGAAGCAACTTCTTTGTCGCAGGGACGTATGTACCTGGAGCATGATCCAGTTTCGTATCGAAACGTTTCAATATTTCACCGAATCGGTAATTCGATTTGTTCGCTCCCCTTTCGACGCCGTGTCGAATATGATTGACGTTCCATTGTTCGATTTTTGAGGAATTCGACGAAGCAAAATGGCCGGTGCTTCGACTGCCAGAAAGTCGATGATTTATTTACCTCACGGCTTTAATTGAGAAGAATTTGATTGTTGCAACGGCATCGATGATTAATTCGTGGAAAGAGAGTATCGCGATATAGGGGATGCCGATTTAATGTCGTTTTTACATACTTCTCTTCGATTTGGTCGCAGTTATTTTTAAATGCAAGTTTCCTAGGTGCAGACATATATTTTATATTTTTTGACTGGTATTCGATGTTCTGTTCTGCATGGATTTAGGTTTTAATGTGGTTCATTTATTTTGGAGGGTTGTATAGTGTAAGTTTCATCGGTTTAAGAATTTAATAAGAGTGGAGACATAATTTTATTTTTTTCATCTTTGTAATTGAAAATTGGGTAGTATTGTGGACTGTGCTTATACAAAATTTCAAAATAAAATTATTCAGAAATTTCCCGATACAATTTCAGAATTTCGAATATCTGTAAAATTCACGCGTTGTAATCGGAAAAAACATTTGCAGCAGCCAGGTGTACATATGAACGAGCCTTAACCCGAATTAGATTAGAATCCGCGTGTCGTCTTGGCGCGTTCGCGACAGGATTCTCATAGGAGTTTTCGGCGTCGAGTAGGAGAGCTTGCGCCAGTTGTGTTCGCGTCGCGACGCGTCGCGTCGCACAGAGAGACGCGCGCCGCTTCGCCGAAAGCTCAGCTCCGCTTCGGGTCCGCTCGCGGTGGCGCGCGACAGTCCGCTTGCCAGTTTCGTTCACCCGCTCGAGGAAGATTCACCTCACCGGTCAGCATGAACAAACGTTCCTCGAGAACGCGTCGCGTCGCTTGACGATCGATCTCTCAAATATTTCCGCCTGCGATCGCGAGTGTCATCCGGCGGAAATGTACCATTTCAAACTACGCTCTAATCTACGCGACAACCCCATGAAACTAGTGCTATTCTACGAAATTAAGTGATACTCGACTTCTTCCCTTCAACTTCATTCAATTTATTTACACGAACTAACGATGAGATCGGTCGCAATCTTCAGAACTTCCGGTCGAGGTACGAAGTGTTTCTGAGACACGTGTGCGTGAACAATTTGTATTTGACTAATCAAGTTATTTGACTGATCATTGAATGGGGATTTGACCAAGGTCGAAATAGTGCTTCCGGTTGATGGCAGTGAAGTGAACACCTTGGTACCGTATGGTAGAAGGTCGTGTGAACAGGTTACTCGAGTACGTGTAATAAAGAGGAACTGACTGCTCGGGGAGGTCGTTGTGCTGGTGAAATGTGCAAACTGTTTTGAACTGGTGGCCGATGAGATCGGACGGGTTAATACGCGGCTCAACCTGAGGCAATTATCTTGGTGCTGCGACCACTGGTGCTAATTAATCACTGCAACTAGCTGTGAAGTCCTGGTTTCGTGGTAGACGTTCATCTTGAAACTTCTTCGACGGTGTAGTGCGGTGAGTAAATGTTTTTATATCGTCGTTAATGAGGACAGATTAGGGGGTCAGTCAAACTTTGCTTTTGGGGGCAGTTTGGATATCTTCTGTTCCTTGGAGGATGGAGTGATATGGTGATTAGGGTTACGTATGTTGCAGCTTCTTTCTATGAAAATAAGGGGGTGGATATTTGTTGAGGAAGAGAAATTTTTTTATTTTGTTTTTGGTTGAGGGTTTTGATATTATTTGAGGGGGGTCACTCAAACTTTGATTTTGGGGGCAGTTTGGATATCTTCTGTTCCTTGGAGGATGGAGTGATATGGTGATTAGGGTTACGTATGTTGCATCTTCTTTATATGAAAATAAGGGGGTGGATGTTTGTTGAGGAAGAGAAATTTTTTTATTTTGTTTTTGGTTGAGCGTTTTGATATTAGGTTGTAGGGAGTAAAATAGGGATACGTAGATGTAATGAATAATGGGATTTGTTATCTTAAAGCTTGTGAATTTTTAATTTACTAAATCTTGTAATTTCGTTCAATTTTGTTATTGTACGAAATATTATACAAAATATGTATTGAATATAATAAACAATTAGTAATAGTGAATCAACTGATATTAGTGATTAAATGATCCTTATAAGTGAACGTTGTAAATATTGCAATTCTTATTTATAAGAAATTCTATTATTATAAGAAATAAAACGTATACAGTACTTATTAAAAATAACAAACGATACAGAAAAATGTAGTGATATGGAAATAACAAACTTTTGTCTTTAATAAAAGTGTTAAAAATTTTGAAACTTTTAAATATCAACCCTTTATTGCAGTCTGTTGCAATTATTTTATGTATAATAATAAATGAAATTCCCATATTTTGTCGAATGCAAATGAATAATAAATTTTGTAATTTGAAATTATTGAAAATATTTCTGGTCCTTTGTAATTACTCTTTGTTGTATTTTCCTGGAATGTTGCGAATTTGCAATATTGTATTATTTTCTGAAAAACGAGTAGTTTAATAAAAAATATTTGTTTATTACTTTTGTTTTTATCATCGATATCCGATACTTTTACAATATCAATGCTGAAGTTTCCAGGTATCAATAAAAAGTTACTTCATTGATTGAACTACAAATTAAAAATGAAATCAAAATAAAACTGTAAATTGAACATGATATAAATTGAAATGAAAGCTGTAAATTGATAATGATATAAATTCAAATTAAAGTTGTAAATTAAAAATTAAATCAATTTAAAATAAAATTGTAATTCAGAAATTAAATTAGTTGAAATAGAAACTGTAAATCGAAAACGATATCAGGTAAGATTTAAACTGTGAATTAAAAAGTTGTAAGATGTCTTAATCGAATAAAAATCTTCAAAGTACTTCAAAGCAGCAGTAATGTCGAATAGAAGCAAAGATTACAAAACCACAACCCATTTAACCAACCTACGAAACAAGAAAAATCGTCAACGATTATCTGTTAATATTTTAAAGAAAAGCTTAAGACAAACTTCTATCATGAACGTCTGTCTATTTGTCTAAAGCACCGCAAGTTATCAATTTCTCTTAATCATGTGATCTTTTGTAGCCGCTAGATCTCCGCAACCGTACTGGCCCGCGATCTACAATCGTGGCGAGTGTTTTAACCATTAATCTCCCCGAAGCAATTCATCATTCCCATTCTTTACAATTCATTTGTGATTCCAAAACATGTCCGAGTAAACTGCACCAGTCACTCCGCATTTATTTATTGGCCGTGCTTTATAAATACAAATATCGATGCATTAAGAAGAGACCATCAGAAAAATTGAGAACACGGTAAACAGAATCGGTCGATTTCGAATGATAATTTAAACAATAAAAGGATGAGAGAGGAACAGTATAGAAAGATACAATTTATCCGGTAGTAGCTGGGATATTAGACGGTCCTGTTCGAAATATCTCTAATATTATATGCGACGTTCGTATCTGGCCTCGATTCGGGTCAAATGTAAAAAGCTCTTCTATTGCGATTCGGCGGTTAACTACCACTCTTATGACCTGCATCTGCTGTTCAAATCGAGCGACCAGCCTCGCTGCAGGCCACGTTTACATCCGCATTTACATTTATCCGCTCGGAAGACGAGCATGTGACTTTGTTACAATTCCCTTTATCGCACATCAAAACTTACCTTTTTGCACTTTGTCGTGCAACGTTTCGATCGTTTCCACTTTTCTTCACTGCCTCGTTTACGAACTTTTTATGCTGCTCATGTTTGTTAACCTAATTTCGAATATATCACTTTAGCTATATCGCTACTAGTACTGTTGCCATTATTACTTTAAGTATGTTGATGTAGACAATTTATGTAATTGATCTTATGTTCTAATCTTATGATCTAATTGATCTTTGTAATCGACGGATGACTGTTTTTAATATTAAATTTTTCACGACTGAAGTACCAGCTACTCGTGTTGGGATGTTTATCAGATTTCGGATGTATCAGACTCTAGTTATATCGCTACTAGTACAGTTGCAATTATATTATTACTTCATGTATGTGGATGTCGACAATTTTTATAATTGATCTGACGGATGACTGTTTTTAATATTAAATTTTTCACGACTGAAGTAGTGGAACCAGCTGCTCGTGTTAGGGTGCTTATCAGATTTCCGATATATCAAACTCTAGCTATATCGCTACTGATGCACAACTGCAGTCACCTTACTATTTCATCTCTGACGATGACAGAAATTTTGATAACTAATCTGAAGAATTATTATTTTCAATGTTATGCTTTCATGTTTGAAGTTGTGGTACCAGATGCATACTGCTGCTTGTGTTATTAACCCATCTAGTTTCAAATACAACAGACTCTAGTTATATTGCACAGTTAAAATTGCATTATTATTTTATCTCTACTGATGTCGGAAATTTATAAAAATTTCATAGATAAATCTGATCCTTTATTACTGTTTTTAACATTCAAGCTTTCACCTTTGAATTTTCAGGTTTAATTGAAATTTTGATTTTTTAAATTTTTACAATTGTACCTTCTGAATTTTTATTCTCGAAGTTAACCGAGCAGACAAATATAAATTTTCAGATACCATCTAACAAATTGAATTGAGTTATAAAATTTGAGCTATGAAATTTTTATTTCGGAATTTAACGAAGCTCCTGGATTTTTATTTTGATATGTTTATTTTGTCAGACTTTAAGCTCCGTATAAAAATATTTCAATTTCAGTTTTTGTATGTTGTGTATTTTAGAGTTGTGCTTTAGAAATCGAAGTGAGCTTTTAGATTTTAATTTTTAAATCTGAGCTTTCAAGTATCTAATTCCTGGAATCTTGAAGCTTTTCCATTTGAAAATTTCAAATTCAAGGTATTAAATACATATATTTCCAATTTTTTATTTCCAACTTAACATTTTTTAATCTAAGCTTTCGAATTTAAATTTTTAAACGTCAGCTCCCAAATTAACATTTTTTAATCTCAGCTTTCAAATTTAAATTCTCAGCACTCAAATTAACGTTTTTTTGACTCGAGCTTCTAAATTTAAATTTTTAAATCAAAGCTCCTTTTAAGTACTTCAAATCTACATGTTGCAATTCAAAGTCTAAAAATCGAGCTTCACAAGTTAGAGCTTGCACATTGAAATATTCAAATTTGTTCGTAACGTTTAATCTAAAGCGTTGAATTACTAAATTACAGAATTACTGAAAGCCTCGAAACGTTGCGGTATTTACATACATAAATACATTCAGTCGTATAATGTTCTAAAACATCTCTTTCATTTCGACATTGTAATTCTACATTTTCCCCAGGGATTCTTCTTCGAGTTTGAATAAAACTTCTCCATAGAGTATGTAGATATTAAAAAGGGGAATGGAAATACTCTCTGCCGGCTGTTCTCATACAAAACTACTTCGATATGTGAAGTTATTAAATTTCAGATTTATTCTATTCGAAATTCAGTAATACTTTTTGTATCAGTATTTACAAGATATCTTTTATTTTGTATTCAAGATTCCTTTTTTGACTTTGTACAATGCTTTTGTGCACGATATTTATGAAGAAGGAATATTAATAGCAATTGTTTTGTTTTGAGTATTCTGTATGTTAACAAATAGTGAAGTTATTAAACTTCAGATTTATTCTATTCGAAATTCAGTAACATTAATTGTATTCGAATTTACTGTAAGATATGATATTTTCTATTTTAGCTTCAAGATTTCTTTTTCGATTTTGTACAAAGCTTTTGTGCATGATATTTATTAAAAGGAGAATCTTAATACGACTTAAAATTTGTTTGGTTGAAACCGTTTTGTCACAGAATATCTCTGTACGTCATCTTGTACTCTGTACGTTAACAAATACCAAACTTATGAAATTTCAGATTTATTGTTTTGTACTTCGATGCAGGTGGTAGAAAATATATGCATTAAAACGAGAATGGAAATGCGAGGGCAACTTTTCTCGTATAAAACTACTGTGCCATGGAGCCTCATGCATGTTAATAAACGATGAAGCTGTTTAATTTAAAATTTAACGTTTTATATTACAATTTGCTACATAATTTGATACCTTGCATTTGCTGTATGATCTTGCGTTTTTTCTCTGCGAATTCAAACGAAAACTCTCAGTAAAATTTTTCTGCGAAACAGGAAGAGATGTTGATCTTATCTGTGTACGATTCGTTTATTATGGAGTTTCATTCGTGTTGAAAAATGAATTATGAACGTATTTAATTGCAAGGGCAACGTTTCATTTTTAATTTACTGCAAGATTTCTTCCGGTGTACGAGTTTCCATGAAATTTTAGTGGAAGAGGAATTAGGTGTTTGTTATAGGTGTTAATAAAATTTATTTTATAATACTAATTGTGGGTTATGTTCGTGTTTACATTTTGGATAATGGGCTGTCATTTAATAATTTGTGGTTGGTGTTGGTTTACATTACATTAGTCATTAAATTATTTATCAAATTACTTATTACATTATTTGTAAAATTAATTAACAAAATATTTATTAGAGTCCTTATTAAATAACTTATTAACTGTCTTGTTAAATTACATATTAAAATATTTACTAAATCACTTGTTAAAATACTTATCAAGTTACACATGAAGTTCATCAACCTTAAATTACCCAATCCATTAATTAAATTCTAAATTACATCCAAAGAAAAACAATTTTTAAAGCCAAGAATTTAGACAACTTTTTATAAATTTCTTATCAAATTTGTTTTATGAAGAAATTTTATGGAAACGAAACAGGTCACTAGAAAAATTTGGAATTTTTGACGAAAAAAAAGTCCAGAATAACATTTCAAATATCCCGCAGTCCCTTTTGGTTGTCATATCCTGTGTTGTAAACAAAAGCGGATTAAATATCGGGCCTGCTTTGATGTTTCATTCTTTTGTGAATTGATTTATAGATTTGCTTTAGATTGATGGATTTTTCTTTTGCGTGATAGCTTAAATTAAATTTTTGTGAAGTTTTCATTGATACTCGCTATTTCGCCTCTGTAGTAAAATAATAAAACGAGCATTCAGTTTTTCAGTGACAGCAATTTTTATCTTTTATGAGTTCCAATAGTATTTCATGGCAATTTGTTGAATATTCTATGAAAGTTAAAAGAAACTTCTGATAACATTTCATGAACGAACTTTCATATTTAGTTACAATTTTTAAAAGCTTCTTCTAATATTTGATTTAATTTTGAATAAAGTATAACATTTGATTTAATTTACAATAAACTCTAATAATATTTCATTTAATTCTGAATAAAGTCCAATAATATTTCATTTAATATTTACAAAACTGTAATAATACATCACGAAACTCTTTAAAAGGTTCAAATAACATTTCACGAAATTTGTTCATAGAATCTAATAATATTTAACAAAAATTGTTAAAAAATGCTAGAATATCAATTGCTCGAATTTAAAAGCGATATTAAAATGCACGATTTAATAAAAAAGAATATCGAGAGATTATTGCAGTCGGTTAAAAATCATGGTAAATAAATATCAACTCGCTTCACGGTTATTTTAACTACAATTCTGAATATTTTTTAGCCGCACGTCGTGTTTCATTCGTAACGAGCTGGAATTCTCGGTCCAATACCATTTTCCATGAATTTTGTTGTAAATTAAAAGCTAAATGATTTTAATGCACCATGCACATTGCAATGAATCCAGAATTCATTAAGGGAACTCGTAATTCAAAAAGTGTAAGCTTTCAGGTTTCAATTTTCATATTTAAGCTTTTAAGTATCGCAAGCTTTCAAACTTTAATTTTACAATTTAGTTCATTTACAAATTTTTATTTTGGAATCTGAGCTTTTAAGTTTAAACTTTCAAATATTAATTTTTGTATCGAATTTTTTAAATCTTAATTTTGATAGTTAAGCTTTCAAAGATCTAAAATTTTATTTTTTAATTTTCAAATTTAACTCAGCATTTAATTTATTTTAGAATCTGAGCTTTTAAGTTTAAATTCTCAAATATTAATTCTTACATCGAATTAAATTTCTAAATCTTCAGTTTCACATTTAAGCACTCAAAGATCTAAAACTTCATTCTATAATTTTCAAATTCAGCTCACTTCCCCAAATTTCCATTTTCGAATCTGAGCTCCCAGATATAAATTTCCAAATATCAATTTTAAAATTCAATCAAACTTCTTAATCTTCCTTCTCACACTGAATCTCCCCAAGATCTAACAAATTTCAATTTCAAAATTTAACTGTCTATCAAACTTCAATTTTCAGATCTCAGTCCACAACATTAAATTAATTCCAAACACCAATTAATCAGTACTACTCAGCATAATTTAAACACGAACTAATTAGTATAAACCATCAATGAAGAGATCAAACGGTATCAACAAACTACCTAAATAATCACATCACATAAATTTGATCAGTCGTACCTCGATTTGTACCATTCAACAGGCGTTTCGCATAAACATTTGAACACAAGTACGTACCGATGTCAACGCACGAGTTGGCGCGTGACCCAAAGTAAAAGAAGCTCCTCACCGTGAACACTTCCAGTTACATTTCGGCAGATAAGAATAATAATGACAATAACTGCTGAATTCGCATTATCTCACTCTCGAGACGTTTGCCTGTCATTTTTCGCCTAATTGGTGTGCGACCGCGAGAGCCAATATACCGCCGAAAATACGTGTGAGGCGTCCATTTTTCTATTCTGACCAATTGTGCCGTGGCTCTTCTAAACACGTCAGCCTCTTCACACGCCAACTCGTGGGTTGACGTAGGTATGTAGATATAGAGATTCAGGGATTATAGGGACTTAGAGATATAGGGAGTGGGGATATTGAAATTTGGTGATATTTGGAGATATGGGATTTGGAAATATGAGGTTTGGAGATATAGGGATCTAGAAATGTAGAGACTTTAGAATATAGAAATTTAGGAATATAGGAATTTGTGGATGTAGAGATCTAAGATATAGAAATTTACGAATTTAGTTTATAAATTTGGAAAATTGGAGCTGTAACTCTTCTAAACACCTGGGCCTCACGCGCCAACTCGTGGGTTCGGTACTTTGTATAATCGTTTGCAATAGTATAATGTATCATTTCAAATAATATACTTTATTTCTTTAAAATGCTCTGCATATGTATGATGTATCTAATATAAGTGTTTCATACAACAATATAAAATACTAAAAATTTTTACTTGTAACTGTGTCACGTTTTGCCTCACGCGCCAACTCGTGCGTTGTTATCGATAAGTGATAATAATTCGTAAGAAAATGGGTCATGAAAGTGGACGACAAAGGTCGATTATGCGTTCCCTTAAATATTACATTCGGCGTATGGAAGTTGGCTTTTGTCACGCGAAACTCCTCGTTAATGTTCCCATCGACTGGTTACTTAAATTATTGGCTGACGGGGTTGTCTGCAAACACAACTGGTTACCGATGAAAATCGATCCACACTCGCTGAACATTTTATTCGAGTTCAACTTAACGGCTGACGATTAAGGTAATTTATCGCGAGAAACGTTCGGTGCTACCTTCAAATTCGATTTTCAACGGAGTGCAGTGGTTCGAATCTCATTAGAGTACTTTGAAAGTGCATTACACACCCGGGCGTGTTTCTTCTTGGAGCCTAGCTCAGGATATATGGAATGCGTCGGGGAATTAGTACGGTTTATCGGTGTAATTTGATACCGAGAAAACTTCAATTTACTCGGTTTTCGGATTTGGAGATCTGGGGTCTTGGAATTTGGGAGTGTGATTTGGAGATTTGGGAGGTGGCATTTGGAAATTTTGGAATTTAAGGTGTTGGAAATTTGGGAGTTGGGGGTTGAAAATTTAGGAATTTAAGGTATTGGAAATTTGGGAGTTGGGGGTTGAAAATTTAGGAATTTAAGGTATTGGAAATTTGGGAGTTGGGGGTTGAAAATTTTGGAATTTAAGGTATTGGAAATTTGGGAGTAGGAGATTTGGAAATTTAGCAATTTAAGGTATTGGAAATTTGAGAGTTGGGGATTTGGAAATTTAGAAATTCAAGGTATTGAAAATTTGCAAATTTAGAAATTTGGGTGTTGGGATTTGGAAATTCAGGAATTTCAGGTATTGGAAATTTGGGAGTAGGGGATTTGGAAATTTAGAAATTCAAGGTACTGGAAATTTGCACAATTGGAAATTTGGGAACTTGGAACTTTCAGAATTTAGGAATGAGGGTTTTAGGGATTTAGCAATTTAGGAATTTCAAATGTTGGGAATTTGGGTTTTTGGATTTGAAAATGTAGGAATTTAAGAATTCAGAAATTTGTAGAGTCGGAATTTGGGGATTTAAGAATTTGAGAATGTAGGGACTTGGGAATGTAGGAAGTTGGATACTTCAAGAATTCAGAAATTTAGAAAATTTGGAAATTTGGAGACCTTGGAATTTGAACACTTGGAATTTTGTAAATTAAAAAACTTGTAGTATTTGAGATGTATCAACTTGTAACTGAGAATGTATCAATCTGGAACTTCGAAGCAGTAATTTTGAAATTTAGAGATTTCCCAGAGAGAATTACAGCATTGACGTCAAACTATCGTGAGAAACAATGTTTGAAAGAATAAATTACTGATAAAGACTGAATTCGATGTTCAACGGTATCACGCACGTTTTGCGTATTTCTTGCAGTGTTTTGTTCGAAGAATATCAGAACGTGCTCCACGAATAATTTCAGAACCAAACTTCCGTCAAACATTTCATTGTTTTGTTATCAACCACACGATATTCACTCTTTTTCAACTTTTTACGTAATTCTCTTACGCACAACTCGGTCACACTGATTTGTTGTACAAGTTATTATAAACAAGACACATGTGAAAGAAGTATGTCAACTCATTAGACAATTTAAAGATAACTTAAAAAATGATCACATATTTTCTTATATGTAGCACAAACTGCTTATAAATTCACGTGACACACATGTTGGATGAGTCTGTATGCATTTTTAATATAATCGATACATTTCATACATTTTTAATCGATGCAACCAAGTGATGAAGCACATATACACTTTTAATAAAATCGATAAAATGTATGTTTTCAATAAATATAAGAAAATGTATACATTTTTAGTGAATTCAACAAAATGTACAATGTATTTTTAATAAAACCAAGAAAATACACACGTTTTTAATAAAAACGAACTAACTGCATACATCTTTAATAAAAACAAACCAAATACATACATTTCAATAAAATCAGCTAAATGGATAAATTTCAATAAAATAAACTAAATGTACACATTTTTAATAAAATTCGTTGAATATAAACATTTTAACAAAATCTACCATGTGTCTATATTTCATTAAAATCGGCAAAGTGAATACATTTTGTTAAAATCACCTAAGTGTACACATTTTCACCAAAATCAATAAAGTGTACCTCTGTAATCGAATCGGCAAACCGAACACACTTGTAACAAAACCAGTAAAATATGTAGATTTGCAATAAAATCATTTGACAAAAATACGAACGAACGTGCTGAACCGTCGACGCACAGGTAATTAATGAAATTTGTCCATCAGCCAAAAAGATTTAATGAGTTTACATATCACGTACAATATTCAGTTAGCCTTGCCCGAAGTTTGTAAATTGTTAATCTGTTGATTCTATAAGCCTTTGTTTCATTCAAGCGCACCGTAACCACATTCGAGTTCCTTAATTATATTGTACTTTGTTAGTTTCTAGACGTTACTATGCTGTGCAAGCAGTTACAGAGTTGAATTCATACTAAATTATGTATACACACAGCGTTATACTATCTTACGTCCGTGTTGAATGTTTTCCTTTCGAAAGAACGGAGAATATTCTGACAACGTAGTAACAGGGCTTTTCGTGTATTGCATGCGCGTCGCAGAGTCGGCAATATCTAGCGACGATTAAACGGGAATTTCAATAGCGCAAGTCCTAATATTTATAAGTGTAGGTTGAATAATTGTACAACACCGATACGTGCGTTCTACTTATTTTTAACGATGTTCCAAACTGAACGACTACGTGTCTAGATGATGTTCCGAAGCGAACAACGTGTCTATGTATCCGATGTTCCGAAGCGAACAACCTCGTGTCTATTTCGTGTCTATCTGTTCGATTGTTTATTTCGCGAGATGAAGGCTCGGTGTGGGCGTACAATTTTTACGAACAAGGCTGAGGGATACAGTTCCTAATTTCTATCGGATACACGAATTCGGGTGGAAATGAAAAACCGAGTGACATCTGCGCTCTGGGTATTCTCCGAAAAGTGATCGTAGCAAGTAATAAAAGCAGCAATACCTCGACACGAATAGGAAACTGCAAATAAGGACTCTACTACTGAGATTAAGGGTCCTGTCAACCAGATGTGAATGATAATAAACTAGAAATACTCGATAGGATGTAACGGCGACTTGGGTGTTATTGATGCTAGGGGAACCTATTGATTTGAACCTGTACAGTGTCCATAAACTAAAAACTATATATTATTGTATTAGATCGAGAACTAGTCTTCCATGGTATTATCTAAGACCTAACATGTATAATAATAAGGGATAACATGAACGTTAAAATCGTAATTCCAATATTTTCGCGAACGGGCGTAAATAACGCACAAGAACGTAATTCGATATGAAATAAATTCGATATCGTTTCGTCACGTCAATTATATCTCTTCGTATATAAATTAACATTCGTCACTGCAATTCCGTATCACATTCGTTCCTTTCAGAGGATGAAAGTGTCAGTCTTCAAATTAAAAAAAAAAGCGATACAATCGATTTTCAGTTGATTAAAGAGATATTGATTTTTTGTTACGGTTACAAATGTTCTTTCGATTGTAATTAAAAAAAGAACACGTTCGAGCACGAAACGTGTAACGAATTGATCTAAATTCATACGTTATTATTGACAGATATTGTTAACGAACCAATCAATCATCGAGCAAACAGAATGAAATTTTTTGCGTTATAACACGACCAGCAATTATTGAGCTTACTACGGGTGCAATTCGTTAAGCAATAATTAACAGCGCGACGCGTGCTCGAATTAATTAAAAATCGATTGTACTGCGCCATTCGATTGATAAAATTCTGTCGTATCGAGCAGACAGATAAATTCGTATTTGTAAAATAGTATCGCAAGTTTAGTAAGAAGATGGATGTTGCGATGCAGAGAGTTGAATTACCAACGGGTCTCGGTGGAATTTACAATTTATTGTAGAAGCCACGAATTGAATTTAGAGTGTAGAACGTACGGTTTGGGATTCAGAAATTTAGAAAGTGGGAGAATTTTCAATTTGTCGAGCTTTAAACTTGAAGTTTAGAAATTTGGAAATGTGGAAAGGGAATTTCAGAATGTGGTGATTTAGATATTTGGGAGTTTTGGAATTTGGGGATTTAGAAATTGGGGTATGTAGGAATTTGGGGATTTAGGAATATGGGGATTTGGGAATTTGGGGATTTAGAAATTGGGGAATGCAGGAATTTGGGGATTTAGGAATTTGAGAGTTTAGGAATTCGGGACTTTAGGAATTTGGGGATTTAGGAATTTGGGAATGTAGGTATTTGGGGATTTAGAAATTGGGAAGTTTAGGAATTTGTAAATGTAGGAATTCGAGAGTTTAGGAATATAGAAGTTTTCAATTTCATAAAAATCCAAATCCATCAGCTTCCAAGTCATTAAATATGATAATTCAAAAACTTAGAAATTTGTCAAGTTTCAAATTTCTAAATCCAGAAATTCAAATATTTTCAAAATTGCTGACGTTCAAATTAAAAAATTTACAAATCTTCAAGATGAGTTACTTAGAAATTTAAAAACCTCCTAACTCTTAAATATTTTCATCTGCAAATATTCAAATTAAAAAAAAAGTTCTAACCATCGATGTCAACATTCCCACTATTATAATTTTAACATGTATTTAAATTATAATAATTCACCATCTATTCAAAGTATTTACTTAACCACCCAATACATACTTACATTTGCAAACATAACCTTAACATCATCGACAACACATCACAGAATCCTCGTTCCATTTATTTATTTTCAAAAACACTGAAACCAGTCAACTCGAAAATCTCTTAAACCTCAATTTTTTCCCCAAAAATGATAAAAATTGGCACGGATAGAGGCAGTGATCGGATTCGATAGAAAAGGAAGATGAAAACGAGCGCAGTTAGAGGTCCTTTTCGAAGCCCTAACACGAAACCGCACTTCACTGGCATTTGCGTTTTAACGCGCAACGCTTTTATTCTGGCAAAATCACCGACTGTTCTATTCAACTTTTATCGATTGATCTGCCGATTATTCGATTGTATTTCAATCTGTTTTTAACTGACTTTTTTCTGTCTCTCGCATCCCCTTCGCAATGGTCGTACATCGAGCATTAGTCCTTTATCTCTGTTTATTGCTTTGTCGTGTCATTTAAATGTAGTTCACAGTTAATTTTATTTTAATTTTCATTTAATTTGAATTACAATTTACTGTTGGAATATTGAGATGTGTATGTTATGCGATTGATATGTGGAATGGTATGAGTTTGTATTGATTTTGTAGGAAATGACGATCTCCGAATTGATGGTTGTTTGTTGGGGTAATTAGGATTTTTGCTTAATGAAGGTTAGGTTGTTTAGTGATGTTTAGTATTAGGGGAAGTGGAGAGTAGGGTTGGTGGATGTTCAAGAGTTGGGATTTGGGGATTTTGTGATTTGGGGTATTTTGGGATTTGGGGAGTTTGGTATCTGAGAATTTGGGGATTTGAGAATTTTGGAATTTGGGATTTGCGGTTTTGTGGATGTTGGTATCTGAGAATTTTGGAATTTGGGGATTGTGGAAATTTAAGAATTTGGGAATTAAGGAATTCAGAGAATTGAACAGTTGGGGATTTTGGTATTTAGCAATTTAGGTATTTTTAGGTAAATATAGAGACTTAAGACTTTAGGAATTGAGAAATTCAGTGATTTGGAAATTTCTGGATTTACGAATTTAGAAGTTTAGGGAAAAATTTTATGAAGTCTTCTGTGTTATTTCTCTATCATTAATTGTTATTATTGTCTGTTTGACTGTGTTTATATATCACACTATACATATAACACTACAGATATAACATATATGTATAACATACAATAACTAACATATATAGCACTACAGATTTAGTTAAAAAGTACCTACTTCAAATTGTATTAAAACGAATAGGAATTGTGAATCACCTTTCCAGTGCAAAGTGTTGAAATTCCGAAAATTATAAAACGAATAACAAAATTTCAGTCAACACGAAATGAACAATTTCGAGAACTTCGTACCCAGATAATTTACAAAGTGATAAATTTGAAAGTCTCCTGATTTCAATATTTGCAAGTGAAATTCGGACAATTTCAAGATCCACCTTAATATTCCACTTGCGCAACTACTTCGACATAAAATTACATTTTCAAATCCGTGGATTTTCCAAGGGTACAGTTGCAACTCAACGCGCTAAATTCCAAATTTCAGATTCCGTATTCACCGTTCTGAATTCTGAAATCAGGCAGCTCGGTAAAAATAGCCGTTACATTTGAAAAGCTTCCGGATTCGAGGGAGCGCAAATATTCCATACGTTTCAAAAAAAAAAAATATCAAGGAGAATGGCTCGTTTGCAAATTCGCGGCATCGGAAGCTACGCCGTGAACCAGCTATCTGTCGCTCGCACGGCGGCCATTGTAAACCGGCATACGACAACAATATTCATAAAATTCAATGCTGTTGCATGCAAATGTCAGACGATTCGCGTGTTCGCGTAACAAGCAGAAGGAAAAATGAAAGAATACCACGAAATCTCGAGATCAACGTCCTCCTCGACGGAGGAGGATCTCTTTTACGTTATGAAGCACTTCCGGTCCCGAGTGGTACGGGCTAAAAAGTTTTCGTTCAATTTTTAGAGCTACGAAAAATGTAGGCGAGTTACAATACTTGTTCTGGATATTTAGAAATTAAATGTTACTTCGCTCGTTTATTTTGAGGCGAAAAACATATTTTTCACACCTACTTTAGGTTTTATTCTTGAAATGAAAATTTTTGAACGTTTGGGATGATTTGTAAGTCAAATGTACTATCGTATGCAAGATATTTTATTTTCAAACACTAATGAAGTATAATTGTTACTGTAAATTTCTGGATATTCACAAATAAAAATGACAGAATAAATAAATAAGTATACAGAGTATTTTTGGTTTTGACCTAAGTCATTAGTAAAGTGTTAACAAATTAAGTAATTAACTACTTGTACGCTTCAGATGCTGTATTATCGCATGTTACACAATATGCGTCGATCTTCACCGCGACAGTGAACATGTTAATTTACATATCAAGGAGTTAAACGTAATTAATCAGTGAAACAGGAGGTGTTACAAGTAGAATAGTTCGCTATATAGTCAGACATAGGGAGGGTCTTAATTGCAGAAGCAGAACAGCGTGCTTAACAGTAGAACAAATAGTTCGGTGATTAACACCTTATTCATCGTGAAGAGACGTCATTGTTATTAATCGGAATCTGGGGAATTTTAAATTACGCGAGCGTCAGAATTTGCAAAATTTTAAATTTCAGAGGATCGAAGATTTAGTGTATTCGAGAGTTTGCGAAAACTTGTGTTTCTGCAAATTAATAAATCCGCGAATTTCATCGTCACAAAATTGAACAACTTAAAATTTTGAAAGTAAGAAAATTTGAAAAATTCTTCTAAAAATCACAAATTCCTATGCTACGAAAAATATGGGCAATATACTTCATATCAAGTATAAATCATTCCTTCTCAAGTATTCTCATTTTATTAAAAAATGACTAAAAATCAACATTACGAGATTAATTACTTACCAGTTCGGAAAAATGTTGAAATCTCTCATCGATAAAAAATGCAGCGTGAACTGAAAGAAGTCGAAAGATTATCGAATCAAGAAATGTGGCACGTAACCAGTATACCATCGCGTTTATCCGCGTGTCAAGGCTTTCCTTTTTCATCCGTGGGCTATTCAAAATGCAGGCGAATGTTTCAGACTGAATGTTTTGCAAAGGCAAAATCCGCGATTGCGCAGTTTTCTTAATTGCGACACGGGACAAGAGAAGGAAGAAAAGCTCGCGAAGAAAATGCCGGAAGAAGAATGGGCGGAAAAGACGAGAAACAAGTCGTCTCCTTCCCGGCGTAAAACGCGAAAATTTAATTCCACGAGGCCTGTATCTCACGAGAATGCATCCTTGTCTAGCTGTTTTATGATATCGGGGCTAGCTTTATCTTAGATTATGTCGTTCCTGGTTGTTTAACTCCGTCGACCAGAAGGTGGCACGATTTTTCACCCTGACTTTCATAATCCCGTCTCGGTCTCATTGTTTCGACCAACTCGGCCTTCAACTAATCCGTGAATCATTCCTTCCGCTTGCCCGATCTTTTTTATTTTCATCCACCATCGTGGTTTTTCGCTTCTTTCCATGCATTTTATTTCTGTCCGATGGAGATTGCGAAACTTGAGGACCGTTTCTTGAATTTCGCGACATCTTGTTTAAATGCATGGAGTCTAATGCCTCTTCTGATATCTTCATCAAGTTTTTCTCTTTAATGAGTCCAGAAACTGTGTATCTTATGATTCTTCTTCTTTCCTGGATTTTATTTATCGTGTCAGCGTTGCAAGATTCGGAGAAGATTTCGTGTATTTTATTCTTTCGTTATGGCACAGTTCAGATTTTGAGGAACATCTTTCTCGAAAATCTTATCTTTAAATTTTTCTTTGGTAATTTAATATTAATCATTTTTATATGGAATATTTTGTCTTAGACTTTGTCTAAACTGGACTTAGATTTAGATTTTGTTTAAATTTAATTAAATTATCAAAATATAAACGTTTCACCTTACAATGATGAGGTTACCACAATTGTCTCTCCAATTTTTATCAGATTATCATTAAAATACTAATGTTATTAAAATATCTCGAAGAATGCAACTTGTTCGAACATTTTATGGATTATTGTGTTTCTGTACGATAAATTCCGAAATATTAGGAAAGTTGGAAAGTCTGTCCTCTAAGTAATCCGTGGATCAATTCTTCTCGGTACTAGACTCTTCTTTCTGCTCTTCTTCTTCTTCTCTTCCTCTTCTATTTGTTTCAAAACGAAATTACAAAAGTTATATCTTGCGTCGAGACGTCTCCGTGGATTAATCAGATCCTTAAGAGGATTTCACTCTTTTTTTAAAGCGGTATTAAATATTGAACTTTTAATTATTGTATGTCCCTTGACAGCGTCGTAAAAGATTATGACCCAAATTTAAAATACATGATTAATCAGCTCTTTATACGGCTTTTAACTTTGTAAGAATTTATATTTTTCAACTTTCATAAGTAGTAATAATTGGAAAGCAATTTTAAAAATCAATTTATAATATATACAATCATTTGTTATATTTCATTTATGTATGTCTTTGCTATATTTTATTTAATGTATATCGAATTTGCTGTATGTCATTAATATTAATTTATATTCGTTCCGCTACATTTTATTACATCACGTTACACTACATGGATTAATTTATGGAGTATTAAAATTGTAAAGGACCAAAATTACGAAAAGGTGATCTGGAAAAGTTTTTAGGGCCGATCGAAATAAAATATGTGGGTATTTGCATATCAAGGGCCGTGTGCACACAGCCCCATAAAGTTTCATTTAAATCGGTGAGTTCCCTTGTCAGTGCACGATAATGTAGGGCAGCTTCAACTTTGCGTGAAACAATGGAGTACGTGACTACACAAGAACCGTGAACTAACACAAAACAGGGGGACCTGATATGAATATCAAACTATCAGTTGCGCTAGGAAGTGTTACAATTAAATTCCGCCGGCACAAAATAGTAACAGGCGAGATTTATGAATGATCGTAGAAAGTATCGCGAAACATAACCTGCGAAAGCAGCTGGCGGCGGCCATTTTGGTAACAACCGTAACTAAACTGAAGTACCAAATCAAACATTAATCGCGAGTTGCGAACTTCAACTGCAGCATAAATACTTTGATATTTATTTCTTGGGTGAAGTCGGTAATTAAACGGAAAATTTAAAACGGAAAAAGTTATGGAAAAAAGGCTTGAAATAACTTCATCGTACACGCAAAGTGAAACGTGAAATTCTTATCTTTTTTAGAAGTTGGGCATAAAACATAACTGTACGCTTTAGTTTTGCAATAATAATTCTGATTTGATTAACTTTTCTTTAGTTATCAACTTTTATTGCAAATAAAATTTGAACGTTTAACATAATTAACAATTGCACGAATTTTTTTTCATGTTCAACGTTGAAACAACTTTCAAGGGTTATTTTTAATTTTTTTTTTAAGTTAAAATAGTGAGTGTAACAAACATTTTTACTGGGGTCTTAAACGTTCTAGTGTGCCAGGTATACTAATGTAACGTGGTCGTTAAGGTTTATAATAAATTGGCAATATGAATGATGTATCGTTCGATTATAAATGTCTTTGGTCAGTCCATAAGTGGTTTTAAATTGCAGATATAATTCGTTCGTTTTTAGATAGCTTTCAATAATAGATATTCCTGACGGATTATTAATACCAGGTTTATAGCTTGTAAAATAAAAAATTTCTTTTCAAAGGTAACTCGATTATATGATAAAATAAGGGAAAATGAACGAGAGAGAGAAAAAACTTCACTTCGAGAGTGCACATTATTCAACTTCATCAAGGTTTCGCTTGGGGTGTGTAAAAAATAATCGATATTTAATTAAGCATAATAATACGATCCATTGGAAACGATTCTGAGAAAACTTCACTCTCTGTCCCTTATGATAAAGAACGTTACACAGGGTGGGGTATCTAAAATAGGCCACCTGAATAACTTGCTTATTTTGTTAGTAAAAAATACCGAAGAAATTGCTATTTTCATAGTTTCTTATTTTAAATATTTATTATTAAATCGACGGTTTCAGTCTTGTCGCGTAAAAAATTATTGACTGTACACGTACTAAAGTTAATCATTCAATTGAGGTTTTTGAAAATTTCAAAATTTAGGAATTGGAATTTGGGGAAATTTGTGAATCTAAGTATTTTGAAACTTGTAAAATTTGAGAATTTCGGGAGTTTGAGAATCTGGGGAATCTGAGAATTTGGGGAGCTTGAAAATTTGGGGAATTTCAGAATTTAGGGATTTATAAATTTGGAAATTTAAGCACTTAGGAAAATTGGGAATTTAGGGACTTTGAAATTCGAAGAATTTGGGAACTTTGGGAATTCGCAAATTTAGGGAATTTAATAATTTTGAGATTTTCGAGAATTAAAGAATGTACGGATTTGACAATATGGAAAATTAAAATCTCTGGATTTAAAAACATAGGGTATTTAAGTATGAAAGAACTGAGAAAATCGCTATCGATACTTCGAACAAAGTAACTAGTAACTTCTCCTCGATAAGCTTATCCGTGTCTTGCGATATGATGAAATTATACCGAACAGTCGATGAGGAACGAAAGATCTTGTAATTCGATTTACGTATTTTTGTAAATGGAATTCCGTAGGGACAACAGAATTTAAGGTATTCAGGTATTATCGAGAGACGGTGCGCATCCCTCAGGTTCGTCGAAATGAAATTTCGTGTAGTATCGATTGTACGAAGTCTGCGGTTGCATTGTGGAATCCCTGGAACGAATAAAACTGGGTCTCGATGAAGCAACTGTACATAGCATCGATTATCATGAATCGCTACGATCATCTGTTCTGCATGAATATTTCTTCGAACGTTTCACGAAAATTTCTCGACTACAATAACTGCTGAAACTGCTAATATTACGTGCACTCGGTACATGTGCATTTGCATATGTGGAAAATGTGGGAAATTTGGAGATGTGGGCACTTAAGGATATAGGAATTTGAAGGTTTAGGGATTTCGTATTTAAGAAGTTTATGCCTGTGATTTGGGGATTTAGGTATTTGGAGATTTGGGGATATAGGATTTTAAGGATATGAGGATTTCAGCATTTGGAGATTTATGAATTTTGGATCTATAGAGGCTATTTACAATTTAAGTATCTACGTATTTGTGGACGTAATGGAGATATCATATATCTCCACTAGATATCACATATGGAGATATCAATATCAGAATTTGTTGCATTTGAAATTTAAGAAATTTGCCAAATTAAGAATGGTGAAATTTGGATATGTAAAAATTGTCAAGTTAAGGTAATTGTTAAGAATCCTATATTGTACTCAGCTACCATATATGTATATTTATGTATGTATATGTATATTTCCATAAGTGTACATTTATTAACTCTGTATTATTAGTTTTGTAATACAGAGTTGTACGTACGATTACCGTTAATTTTGCATTATTAGTTCTGCAATTCCCAGTTGCACGTAAAATTATTACTAATTTCCCAAAGAAAAATCGACCATAGGAGAGTTTGTTCGGTTTCCTAGAAACTGTTAGAATTGGTTAACCATTGTCGGTCGGGTATTGCCTATAGTTGAGCTAGTTAACCAAACGAAACAATCGATAGACCGATATGGTTGACCGAACAATAAAGTTAACCGAATTGGTTAAGGTGCCAATATTCTGTTTCTGTAACTGTCAGCGAACAACTCGGCTGGAGACCGCAAAAGCAAACCACTTCGTGTGTTTCGATTGTACGACAGTTGGAGAACACTTGGAGAAAATACGAATATTCTAACGATAAGTCTTTGCTTTGGTATTGTCGCAAGTATTATGCACGACAAAGCTGAAAGCATTTCTACCAAATAACGATCGAAGAACCGATTTGTGTATCGTGTAATTCTTTCAAACTTGGAATCAGATACATTTTTATTCTTTTATTTGACATAGCGTAGTTTGAGATGTTTGAGGCTAGTATAGTTTGTATGGAGACTTTGTGTTATTATTTAGTCGATGATTGTAGATGTCGTTGTGAATGAAGTATACATTTATATGTTTGTCAGAAAACATTTTTTTGGAAAAATTAGTATCTATAAATTAATTAAATGATTTTGTGTAATGTCTCATTTATGAGTGTTTTGGAAATAGAATTGATTTTCGATCAAATTCAAGATGACCAAAAAATTGTTGAAAAATTTGTTGAATTCTTTTAAGTTAGTAAAAATTTCAGTGTCCTAGGTAAAATAATTAACGAATTATTAAATTGTGGTCAATTAATTAAATAATATTTTATTTTTATTTTTTGAAAAGTTTTTAAGAAATTGGTTAAACTATTTGTACTGAGATCAATTAACTTACTTTACTTAAATACTCGGTATGTTAATAACGATACCAAAAAATAATTAATGAATTTAACACTGCACGAAATATGTAATGTATGTGGCACGATAAAAGAATATTTAAAGAATAAGTAAAATTAACAACGAAATATACGTATACAAATTTAATGAATCGACGGTGCAACCTCATCTACAGGCACTTCAGTTTTCTCGTTCGAGAGATGCTCGAGAAGTTGGTTCCAGGGACACGAGAAAGTTCGATCGATAGAATCCTTGAAGGATTCAGCTGGACATATATAGTGTTCTAAAAAGTTTTCCAGGACTGCTTCAAAGTGATCGTTGTATCTTTGATGAACGACGGAGGAACTTTCCTTTCACGTGTTTCTCCTGTCATTTCGTCTTCAATTAGCATATCATAAAATGTGCCGTGGCAAGGAAATTACATTTCTTTTCCACATTCTGTAATGGCGAGATGAGAATTTTTGTATATCAAAGACACGCAATAAATTTGATGTTTATTCTCACAAAATTGTAATTTGAAATAATTATTTTATCTTATGTTTGATGTGAAATTATCTTTACGTGGTGTTTAATTTATTTTGTGATCCTAGGATTGGTCATTATTTTTTAAAGTATTTTCTTAAAGTGAAGCTAGTATATTTAGTGAGCAAGATAGTATATTTAATTTATTCTGTTGAAAATAAATTGTTTATTTTATAAATAGAATATTTATAATAAATTTTTATAAACGGAGTAATATATTTATTTTGTAGAATGATATATTTGTTTCATATTATTTATTGTATATTTATTGCATATTTATTGAAAATTTGTTAAGGAACAGGGTACAATATCCGAAATCAAATTGAGGTTCAAATATTTCTGTGATTGATGTTTTTAATCCGTAAAAGGACGAAACAGTGTCGACTCCATTTCCTGTGTAAATCTAGTGAAATTCGATTATAGAAAAGCAAATAGAATGAATCTCTTTCAATTATAGCCTGTACAATATAGTGGCTGTGATTGTCGGTACACTCGGGTGCAACTAGGTTCTCATTGTATAACGATACACATTCAAATTACGAAATTGTTAGATTTCCAAATTTTCGAGTTTCCAAGTTTTCGAATTTCGCTATTCTTACATTTTCTTTTCCACAAATTTGCAACTATCTCAATTACTACATTTTCAATTTCCAAATTTCTAAATTTATGAATTTTTATTTGCTCAATTTATCTAAACTTTGAAAGTCTTAATCCTTAAATTTCCACTCCTGCAAATCTTTACATCTCCATATTTTTAGATCCTCAAATAATAAAGTCCACAAATTCCTACGATCCAAGATTCCTTTATTTTTAAATTTCTGCCTCTCAAAATTTCTAAATTCCCAAATTTAAAACACCCCAAATCCACAAGTGCCCCAAATTCCCACTTCCCCAAATTTCTACCTCCTCAAATTCTCACTACCCTAAATTCCTAAATCCCCAAATCTAAAACACCCCAAATCTACAAGTGCCCCAAATTCCTACATTTTCACATTCCTTCATCCCCAAATTCCTACCTCCCCAAATTGAAAATTCCTCAAATCCACAACTGTCCCAAATTCCTACGTCCCCAAATGTTCAACCCATTATAAAATTTTCAAAAAACACCAAAAACCCCTAAAAATCAACGAGTGTCAATCCTTTATTTCCTCGGTTGTCCCATTTTCCCCAGCGAAGCAAGATTTGTTCGCGACTGTACAGTCGATTTCGTACGAGTCCTGTCGCAACGAGACAACCATCGAACAGAGGAACGAAAATCGCACGAAATTAAAAGTGAAATTAGTTTTCCTCGATCGTCGCGGTGTTTCGAGCTGCATCCGATTCGGCGAGGAATTAAAAGTAATGGCCAGGTAGAAATCGAGGGGAACGCGTTTCAATCAACTACGGTCAGCATGGCGGGCAGCTATTTACTCGCGAGGATATCACAAAAACGAAGGAAGATACCTTTAATTAAAAGTACATTCCTTTGGAGACCGACTTCCGTCGACGGAACGTATCGAACTTTCAACTTGTCAGGTTCTTTACTGTTTCTTCTTTCAGCAGTTCTGTTGGCTACACGCGATCCTTTGGTAATTAGAATTTGTCACTGATGGAAGTGTTATGTTTTCTAATTAAACTAATTTTTGAACGACACTTGTGATAGGAGTAATCTCTGAAAGAATGATCTCAGCACATCCCAAACCATAAAATATTAAAATCTACGAAGATATACATTTGCTTACAAAATAATTTACTAAATTGAAAATTTAAGATCTCTACCGAATTCAGGAAATTACAATATTGAATTATTACAGTGCCAAACAGCAAAATTACCACAAACCAAAAAATGATATAAAAACTATTATGATACTATGCAATTACTATAAAATTACAGTTTTACCATAAAAATTAAATTGTACCACAAAAATATTCTCTGCAAAAAAAATTCCCCGTCTAAAAAGTTTGTTTAAAATTCATTTAACGAGAGCCGTGCAATAAAGCGAGATTTGCATTCGTTGCCCCGAAGAATTTGTTTGTGTGCAATTTCGATCGATAGGACAATCGAGTTAACAAAGCGACACGTGGAAAGATGTCGTTGAATATTCGTATCCGGCCAATTATGAAATGCCCGGAGGAAGCACAGGGAAACGTTGAAGGTTCCTGGAGCGGTGAAACAGAGAGAGACACTTTAAGGAACCGATCCGGGTACGTGCAAGCGTGCTAACGACGCCCAGGAACGACGTGGTGAAACGAGGCACGTTTTTCTTTAACGAACCGACCGTCTAGAATTTAATTCCAAAGGGACTAACAGCAGACTTCCGGTACGCTCGACTTTACATAATCTTGTGTCCGTTGTACGCTTCCGGTGGTAGTTTCGTATCCCCTGGCGTAGCAGAAAAGGATTTATGGAAATTGGATGAATTGCAGGGTTTCCGGTAAACCTTCTCCTTATTTTATTTTTATTATGTTCTGAAACACGGCTTAGGGTTTCGCCAAAATGGTCTACGTAAACGTTTTATAAATGTTTTTAATATGTGACTGGTGTATGAGGATTTTGTCATTTAAGAGTGTTAGAGTATTTGTGGAACAATGATTTGGATGGTTTGTTAATCACTTGCCCTGTGATTCATTTTTCTGGTGCGTCAGTCAGAACTAACTAATACAGCCACAATATAAAAACAGACGAAGAAAGTTGAAATGTTACGTCAATTTGGTATTATGCAGTTCCTAAATTCCCCAGTTCCTAAATTCATCAATTCCTCAATTTCCAAATTCCTATATTCAAAATTTCTTAAATCCTCAAATTCCTAAATATCCCAAGTCCTAAATTCCCCAATTCCTAAATTCCCCAATTCCTAAAATCCCCAATTCCTAAAATCCCCAATTCCTAAATCCTCAAATTCCTAAATACCCCAAGTCCTAAATTCCCCAATTCCTAAATTCCCCAAGTCTAAATTCCCCAATTCCTAAAATCCCCAATTCCTAAATTCCCCAATTCCTAAATCCTCAAATTCCTAAATTCCCCAATTCCTAAATTCCCCAATTCCAAAATTCCTCAATTCCTAAATTGCTTAATTCCTAAAATCCCCAATTCCAAAAATCCCCAATTTCTAAATTCCCCAATTCCTAAAATCCCCAATTCCTAAAATCCCCAATTCCAAAAATCCCCAATTCCAAAAATCCCCAATTTCTAAAATCCCCAATTCCTAAATTCCCCAATTCCAAAATTCCTCAATTCCTATATCAAAAATTTCTTAAATCCTCAAATTCCTAAATCCCCAAATTCGCAAACTTTCATACTACTAAATCCCCAAATCCCCAAATGCCTAAATTTCGCAAGTAAGAATTTTGCATCTCTTATCGAAAGAGAAAAGGATTTATAGAAATTGGATGAATCGCAAAGTTTCCGGTAAACGTTCTCCCCCTTTCCTTTCCATTTCACTCAAGAGCCTGAAGTTCCCTCAGAATGTTTTCATACAAACATTTTGTAAACGTTCTTAATGCAAAATGGTCAGTCACAAACGATATGAATCGATACATAAGAGGTCTATGAGTATTTCACAACATGAAAGTATCGTAAAATAGCATTTATTGCACAGCAGTCTGAAGTTTAAACCTTGGTAAAAAGAACTGTGTGATGGTTTCCTTTATGGCTGATTTCTCGTAGGAGTATATAATATTGAACTGGTGAGTAATGTTCTGCTTGGTACAGCAGTCAGCCATTTTGTATTAGGAATATCGACGAAACGATAATACACGTACGTTTATCAAAGTATAAACTTCAAGTTGATATGCTATAACTGTCTTGTTGTAGCATTTTATGCGGTGAAGTCGTATCACGTGTTAAATCGTGTTGAAGTGTGTATAAAGTTTATCTACTTTAAAAATGATAGTCATTTGCTGTAACTTGCAGCAAGACATTTTTTATAAAAAAATATCGAATAAATTATTATGTAGTTATATTCAATAAACCTGGACCACAAAATTGATATATCACAAGTACCATTTTGCAATACTCTTATTTCATCAAATCACATCAAACATCATATGCTACAAAATCCCTCATCCTTCATTGCAATCGACAATCAGCCATTTTATAAACAAAATATCGAACAAACCATAACGCAGTTATGTCTAATATACCTCAAACTTAAAACTAACATGTCATAAAACGTTTCGCAATGCTTCCAAGTCATTAAATCACAGACTCAATAATAAAAAATCAGTGAGATGACATAACCTAACATTTCCATGTGAATCCACAAAAACCAAGAGAAAATAACAGCAGGATGCGTTTCTCGCATTGAAACAACAAAAAGGTTATAACTCTTGTAAAGCAACCTTCGCGTCACAATTATAATCTCTCCCCTTTTTCATTTCTCTCAGCATGCTGTTTAGCGAGACGCAAGTCGTGAACGCCTGAATGCATGCATAATAATGAAAATTAAAACAGCATCCTGACCACAGACGATTCGTCTTCTTCATTTTTTATTTTCGTTTCTTTTTTTTTTCATCTCATGTACCTGCATGTATTTTTTCTTCGCAAGAAAGTTATTATAGTTGGTAGCGTGCTTTATTTCCATTACTATTTCTTTTATGCGAAAGTGTTCCGATGCAGCTAGAGCTCATTGAAACATCGCAACGCGATGTTAATTTGTATTCACATCCATTATTACGAGTACCTTCTTTTCCGTCCTTTTAATATCATCGGAATCGCGGAACTTCTTGCTAGAATTAATTTATTCCACGGTGGCCGTCTTTGAAAGTTGTTAATGGAATTCTGTCGATGTAGCCTATCCACCATGGGGATCTTAATAACACCTCTAGCTTTTCTCATTCTGCTCTTTTTTTCTTAATCTTCTTATGGAAAGATTGATCTTGACTGGTAATTAGAGTCCTTAATACTTTATTCGTGGTGGTCGAAGTTGAAGTAGGGTTATAGTAATCGTACGGTGGACCACGGTGTTACAACGGACGTTTATGTGGAAAGTTGCAAAACTTTTGCATTACTGAATTTTACGAATTTTAGATAATTTAAAATTCTATATTTTTTAATTTTTGGAGTTTGAAATTGTAAAGATGTACATTTCTAAATGCCTATATCATTAAATTCTTAAATTCCTAAATTCTCAAATTCTTATATTCTTGTTGGAAAATTTGTAAATTGTTATATTTCTTATAAATTGTTGTAATCTTTATATTACTCAATCTCTAAATTCCCAAATTTATCGGAGTTCAAATCTCCAAATTCTCAAATTTTCCAAATTCCAAATCTCAAAAATTCCCAAATCTCCCAATTCCCAAATCTCCTAATTTTCGAATTTCCCAATTCCCAAATCTCCTAATTCCCAAATCCCCCTATTCCCAAATTTTCCAATTCCCAAATATCCTAATTCACAAATTCCCCAATTTCCAAATTTTCCAATTCCCAAATCTCCAAATTCCCAAATCTCCAAATTTCCATATCTCCCAATTCCCAAATCTCCCAATTCCTAAATCCTCAAAATTCTCAAATTCCTAAACTCCTAAATTCCTAAATTCCTAAATTTCTAAATGTCTAAATACCTAAATTCCCAAATTCCGAAATCCCATATTTTAATATTTCAAGATTCCTACAACCCTAAACTCCAAAATCCTTCACCTTCAAAACTCCCAGATTACCACAACCCCACAACACAAATTCCCTATATTCCTAAATCCCTTCCAAAATCTCAAAATTCCTACGTCCCCTTTCCACCCTTCAAATCCCAAAATCGCCAATTTTCATTAAAAAAAAACAGTATTACTCTATACCATATCGAATAAAATTTGTTGAACATAAATATACGTCCTTTGCATATATTAATGAACGTATGGAAGGAAGCGTGCGTACATTTTTCACAGCCAGGAGATTAAAAAGCGAAGTAAAGGTGGCATCCTACAAAACGTTATATTGTAATGCATCCTTCAGGTCTGACAGGAAAAAATATTTAAATTCTAGGATTCACGTGTTTTAACAGTCTCGCATCGCGGTTAATTTTCAGTGGAAATGCTGGCCACGATTTCGAGTTGGTTGGGTGTGATACGCATTTCGTTAAAATGACCAAACAAATCAAATCGCTCGCGACGTGGAAAGCGTTTGATATGCAACCCCCGAATATTAATCTGCAAAATTTGCTTTACACGGTTTTCTCTGTGCTCGAATTATCAGTTACAACATTAAATAGAAATGAAAAGGGTAGATCGGTGAATCTGATAGGGCACGAAGTTCCTTCGACTGACTACGATTCTATTTTATTATTTTACTATACCTGTTTTTTATTATTGTGTATTGTACTATGCTATATTGTATACTATTATAGTGTAGTTTATTAGTATGTTATACTAATAGTACTATACTAAATAATTTTTTGCTGTATTAGTTTATTATTGTTTAATTTTCGATTTTGTTACTTTGGTATTTTTCTATTTTTCTATTTTTCTATTTTCCTATTTATTTATTTCATTATTTTATTATTTGTTTAGTTGACTTCTCTTTTTCAATATTTCTCTATTTTCCCATTTCATTACTTCACCATTTAATTATTTTACTATATTATTATTTACAACAAACATTTTCACCAAGTTAACAGTTATATATTATACTAAATAATAAAATTATTAAACATGAATATAACTTATATAAATCTTCATTTTAAAAATTACACCAGTATTGATACTTATGATTGTAGTAATTAATATGTTCAATTATATTCCTCCCATTAAATCAAATAATTTTTTTTCAATCAACCAATATAATTTTATCTAAACTGCGCATACGAATTTCGACAAAATAATTTCTGATAGATCCCGCAACGAGTTACAGCTGAAAGGTGATAATCATACCCATAAAGGGATTCGTTCTCCATATTCCAGCATTCGAGGAGCTCAGAGGAAGATTGAAAGGGATGTTAAGCAGATCAAAAATACGCCGAACGCTTACAATCGCGAAGAAGAATCTTCAGAGCGACCACAATCCCACCAATCAATCAGATTGCCTCTCGACCGACTCTTTGTACAATCAGAATATTCTCTCCTTCCTCTTCCTTTAGTCTTTTCAGTCTTGAAGGATCGAGGAATCTTTGGAAAATCACGAATCAATCGCAAACACTCTGTCTGCGATACAAATAGACTTTTATATACTCGATTGTTTGGTCGTTTTTTGAGGGGAAGTTTCGTTATCTTTTATACTGAGAAAATCTTGTAGCAACTAACATTTAATTAACTATGTTGTTACATTTGGGGTCGTATTGTAACATGTTAATTGTTCTTTTAGGGTATTAAATTATTTTTGATCAAGATCTGTATGTAATCAGTGATCATGTGCAAAAATGTATTATTAAACTATCGATTCTATATCGATTCTACTTTTTCTACTATTATTTCACAAGATTAATTCTTCTTAGAACCATCATTTTTGATAGACTACGTGCGAAGAGCTGATTTATCGACCGGTTTCATTTTCACCTCGAGATGAACGAGGTTTCAACCTCTCCGGCGTACCGTTCTCAGATTTCGACAGGGAGAAAACAAAAGAGAAGAGAAAGCGAAGGCGATTTAATTCCAAATTTTTCGGCTTTTTGTCCACAGTACGAGGTTCTATAGTCCGCGTTATCGAATCCGCGTTGCCTGACCGAAGAAAAATAGAGACGAGATTTATTTGCGGCGGAAATCGGAACGGTGGATGGATGATTTATAAGATTGCAACGGTTAGGCGAGGCGGTTCTATCGCGTTCCAAAACGCCAATCGTAGAAACGAGATATTTGCTGAAGTTATTTCAGGCAGGTGATTTTGATTGATTGATACGTTCCTTCGATTTTACGCTCCTCGACTTTTTGGCTGTCGATTTCGGTTCGGATTGCGGTTCCAAGAAATCGTGCAACTAGCACGGGTCGAATGGAGAAATTTTTATGAACCTTTCGGCTCTTGTACGCGACACTTTAACGTTATTTACTTTTATTTACTTTTTTCTGATAGCTCGAAAGGGAGACGTGTAAGGGAAAGATGGGATAGTTGGTAATGGTTTTGTATTCTTTTATTTGAACAACAATTTGGTATCTTATTTTTAACGCTTTAATAGCCGTTTATATAACATGTGGGTGATGATTGATGAACGTAGGTGGTTGCTTTAGTAATTATCACACCAGGGGAAATATTAAATTTGTTGCATTAAATGTGTCGTAATTGTTTTCGTTTGTTTTATGTGTATGTTGAATTGTTTCGTGAATTTACATAAAGTTTGTTTAAATTAATTCTTCAAAAATATTGCCGATCCCTGATGGCGCTTGACTGTGTAGGCGGCCATTAAAGTGTTAATAAAAGGAACGTAACAATGGTATTTAATACAAATATTTTGAAGTACACTATATTTTCAAGTCACTGTAATTCTTTATTCCTGCAATTTTAAATCCTTATATTCATAAATTTCAATATTTTTAAATATCTACATACGAAAATACTATACTTGCAAGTACCTATATAATCAGATTCCTACAATCTGAAATACTAATATCGTAATAACTAGTACTAATATGAAAATCTCTATAATCCCAAAACCCCGTATTCCGAAATCCCTAGAATCCCAAATCTCTAGATTCTGAAATCTCTATAATCTCAAATTGCTAGATTCGGAATTATCTAGATCTTGAAATCCTACATCCCAAAATCCCTTGAATTGAAAAATCCCAACGTCTGCAAAATCCCTAGAACACCAAATCTCTGGAATCCAGAAATCCCTAGAGTCCAGAAGTTCCTAGCATTCCAGAATCCCTAGAATTTCAAAATCTCTAGAACCCCAAAATCTTTAAAATTCCAAAGCCCCTAGAACACAAAAATCTCCAGAACCTCAAAATTCCTAGGACCCCAAAATGCCTAGAACTGCAAAATTCTTAGTCCCAAAATCCCTAGAATCCCAAAGTCCGTAGATCCTGAAATCCCTAAATATCCGAATTCCTATACATTAAAAAATCCCTAGAATCCCAAATTTCTATATTCCAAAATTGCTATATATCCCAAAATTCCAGATCTCTAAATCCGTATATCGCGGAATCTCAATATCTCCATATCCCTATATCCCCACGTCCCTAAATATCGAAGTCCCTATACCGTCGAAAGTCCCGATAGTTCAAATTGCCGAATACCTAAATTCTAATATCCCTAAGTCGCTGTATTTGCCAAAATATGTTCGAGCACAAAGGGTGAATAAAGCTGATTCCCATATTAAGCAGCTTTAGGGTACGTCTTAGTAAATGGGCGGAACGCGAGAAATTACAGGAGCGAATGTTCCGTAGGATTCGTCGTTCAAAGAATATCGATTGTTCCAGATCCGTCGAACGATCGGAAGAGCGTATCTAAAGGATGTCTAATTGATCCTAAGGGAACCGGGTCGTCGGCACAAACGCATTTCAGCTACGTAGCCAATTAACCGAGTCGTTGAATTGCCTCGTAAATACGTACAAATGACCCGTCGCTATCGTACGTCACATACGGGATGAATATACCGTCACCGTTACCCCATCCTGAAACTGTTTGACGTTGCTATATGAACGACGACAATCCCTGTAACGGGAAACAATTCCCTAAGACGCTCAATACACTCTGCTTAATTGGAAATTTCAATTTCTCCTGCACCGATGAACCTTTTGTCCGTTTACGAAATTCAACGCGAACGTTCGATTCATTCACCATTCTAATTAATAACGTGTCATTCTAGTACTGATATACTTCCTTCATTGTTATCACGACATTCAGTCGCTTTTGATATGTGTATAATTAATAGAAGTAAATAATGTAAGGTATATAAAAGTAGAAATTCTTAAATTCATATATTTTCATGTTTCTCTATTTCTAAATTTTCAAGATTCGAAATATTTTTAATTTTTCGTTTTATCATATTGTAAATTGCAATAAATTTGTACGTTTATAAATTAAATTTAATAAATTTGAACGTTTATAAACTAAGTCAGATAAATTTATACATTTATAAACTATGTTGCGTTTATAAATTAAGTTCGATAAATTTGTATTCATAAATTAAATCCAATAAATTTGAACGTGGGCAAATTAAGTTTAATTGTGTACGTTTATAAACTATGTTTCCTATATAAATTAACTGAAATAGATTTGCACGATAATAAATGAACTATAATAAATCTATGCGTTTACAAATTAAATTCAATATGTCTAAACGACTAATCAAATATAATAAATTTGTATATTTATAAATTTCGTTGTATTAAGTCACTTGTTGCATAAATCATTTCATAAATGAAGCGATCGTTTATAAAAATAGTTTGTTTCTCATTTTTGTCCTACCCATATGTTTACAGTAGGTACTCAAAATTTTAAATACACATTCGAATTTGCATGAAACATCTGCTCTGTAAATCCATTTGTTGAATAGGACATAATTCGTCACAATTCATAATGGTCTGTCGAGGTTGGTACATATTATCGCGAAAGTGTAAGATCCTAAAGCAATACGCGTATCCAGAGATCCTGGGTTTCCGTTTCGTGATCCGCGGAGTCTTAAAGCAAATCCGGCTCTTGTCGAAAACGATGAGAAAATGGCGAAAATCCGACGGTGTCTTCGTCGGCAACCGGCCAACATGCAAATCCTTCGACTGAAGCCTCTCAGTTTATCCATATTAATGCTTCTAATTAAGTCGTAGATAGGTTGGTCCGCAGGTTTCGCACGACCAGTTTTCTTGTCCCGCTGTTAAACTGACGACACTGCGAGTTCGAAGATGCTTTTCGGTGTAAAACATCTACCTCTGTTGATTACCTACTGCTGTTACGAAATGAGAGTTTTTGTGGAAACACGAAATTTATGGGGTGTCAGATTCTTAAACTATTTTTTAACGATGGGTTTTTGACTTCGTAAATTTTCTGTAGAAAACATCCGAATTCTTAAAATTGTCAATTTTTATGTAAATAAATTTTATGTTTCGATCTCCAAATTATATTTCGAAATTTTTGAATCATCAAATCTTCAGATGTCGAAATCCCCTCAGTGTCCAAATTTCTGAATACTCCAATCTTAAAACTTCCCAAATCTCCAGATTTCTAAAATTTCAAATATCCAAACTTCTAAATCTCCACATTTGCGAATTTACATATCTCTAAATCTTAAAATCTCCAAACTTCTAAATCTCCACATTTGCGAATCTCCATATCTCTAAATTTATAAACCTTGAAATCTTCAAATCCTCAAATATATAAATCTCCAAATCTCCAAATCTCCAACTCTCCAACTCTCCAACTCTCTAACTCTCCAACTCTCCAATTCTCCAACTCTCCAACTCTCCAAATCTCTAAATCTTCAATTCTCCACCCCCTCAAATCCCCAAATCCCCAAATCCATAAATCTCCAAATCTCCAAATCTCTAAATCTTCAATTCTCCACCTTCTCAAATCCCCAAATCCCTAAATCTCCAAATCTTCAAATCTCCACCTCCTCAAATCCCCAAATCCCTAAATCCCCAAATCTCCAAATCCCCAAATCCCCAAATCTCTAAATCTCTAAACCTTCAAATCCCGAAATCCTGAAATTCCCCAATTACCGCATCCAATATTCGGCTTCTAACATCAATTCCCGTCAGATGTGGAACGTCGAAACGCAATTGACATAACATTCGTTATTCGGGAAGTATGGTCTTCGTTACCACCTAAATTAGTATTGTTCGGTCGAACGCATCACGTGTTTCCGATTCGTTCGCGCGGCTTCATTACGCGGCGTAATTGCTTCGCTAATTAATTACACCAAGTTCGCACGTCATGCAGCATTTCCGTGTGTCGAATGGCACCAGTCGATGTCAATATATAATACACGTGTTTGACTATTTCGCTCGTGGACGTTAGCAAGATACACAAAGCGATTAATGTCGTTTACCTTCGTCGGCGCTCGGAAATTCTGTTTAATTAACGTCTCACGATGTTCCTCTACTTTTTCTTCGACTTTTACCGCATATGAACTTTGAAGATTCTAAATGAACGGGAAAACGATCCTGTGAAATAATTAATTTTACATTTTATTTATTACTTTGATCAACGTATCAGTTGTATCGGAATGAAACGTTTATTTATTTTTGATCTGATCGATCACTTTATGAGGAATCTGCAATAGATAATTTTTTGCTTATACAATATTCAGCTATTTTTGTTTCACTATTTATTATTTAATTTCGTCAAATGGTTACTAATTACTAATTTTCGAAAATAATTGTAGTAAAATTGAGTAGTAAATTGACTAATTAATTTTGGCAAAAATTAAGTAGTAATTCATGTAATTAATTGTATTAAAATTAAATAGTAATTTATCTAATAAATCGTTTTAAAATTAAATTCTAATTTATCTAATTAACTGTGGTAAAATTAAGTAGAAAGTCTAATTAACTGTGACCAAATTAAGTAGTAATTTATCTAATCAATCGTGCTAAAATTTAGTAGTAATTTATCTAATTGACTGTGATAAAATTAAGTAGTAATTTATCTAATTAACCGTGATAAAATTGGGTAGTAATTTATCAGTGATAAAATTAAGAGTAATTTATCTAATTACCTGTGGTAAATTTAAGCAGTAATTTACGTAATAAATTTTAGCAAAGTTAAATAAAAATATAATCATTATAAATGAAAAATGTGGATATTGGGAACAATTCGTTAATTTTTGTTCGTTTCTTATTTGCAGTATTTCCTGTCGAAAGATCTACAAACAAATTGGTCTGACGATTCTCTCGGTAAGTTGAACTTTTTTCTCTGCTCTCGAATTCTCGTGCTCGTTAATCGAGAATATTTTACGTGGCCACGGGAATCGTTTGTTTCACCGTTTACTCGTACGGTTTTCCCAGAAGATTAAAGCGCAGCTGTGTTTTATTCCATCGCTATAGATCGCCTCGGAATTGTCGAGGATACGTTACTCTCGAATCCTGAAGTATTTGACAGCGAACCTACGGATCGATCATTGATAAAACTTTCAACTCATAAATCTCGACAGATATTTCTATCAGTGCAGGCCTTCAGTGCTTCCTAACTATTTGTACAATGTAAAATCACTAGTTTGATAATATAATTTAAATTATCAAATGCATTGCAAGATAGACGAAAAAAAATTTATTTATTTAAAAAATATCTTAAAATTACACGAACAAAAAAACATTAAATATCTTCATGTTTATCATATAACTTTCATATTCGTCATAAAATACATATTTCTATATCCACCATAAAATACAAGTTTTTATACTCATCATAAAGAACATATTATTAAATTCGTCATAAGACAAACCCATACTTCTATATTCATCATAAAATATATATTATTATGTTCACCATAAAAGACACATTTTTGTATTTGTCATAAAATACGTACCTTATCATATTTTCACGTCACAAAATGCACATTATTATATTCATTATGAAATAGATACATATTTCTATGTTTATCATAAAATACTTACTTTTGTAAGTATAATAAAATGTGTATTTTCTTATTCATCATAAGATACATATCTTCACATGTATCATAGCATACATTTTTCTATATTCATCATAAAATACATGCTTTTATATTCATCATAAAAATCATTTTTTTATAATCATTATAAAATTCATTCTTTTATGTTCATCATAAAATACATATTTTCACATGTATCATAGAATATATGTTTTTATATTCATTATAAAAATCATTATCTTATATTCGTCATAAAAATCATTTTTTATATTCATTAAAAAAATCATTCTCTTACATTCATCATAAAATACATATTTTATAGTACTACTCACAGCTACATATTTCTGTGTTCACCACAAAATACTAATTTCCATAATTACACAAGCTTCTATTTGGAAAATACCATCCCCGGTGAAACTTCGGCACGAAAACAGTTGTTTGCGTTCTTCACAAACGTTTGCATTTACGCAGAATGATTGAAACAACGAAAGCCACGGGTAGTTCGATAAATTTACGAGCGTTACTGTAACAGACACACGAACAATAAAACAGGAAATAGCACTTGTTACAGAACGTGCGTATATTCAACAGTTTATGGAAACGAAACAGGTTTCGTAATAAAGTTCATCGTCAACGGACAAGAAAGATCGCGTTTACAGCCGAGTAATCGACCCTGCTCGTAAATCGATCGATTCTGAGAGATCGTTACGTTTTCGTCAATGTGTGTGTTTCGTAGAAACAACCCCATGAAAATTAGAAGGGAGAGCACTTTTATCTTCAATTAAACTGCTTCAGTTCTTTTTGTGAACTAATTAAAAACATTGCAATATTGATTTATTATTTATTTTTTATGTATTATCGACGTGCCGGCCATTTTGTGGTAACATCGATGAATTGTCCGCATCATCATTCTTATAATATTTTTAACTTTAAATAGAAATAACATGAGTACTAGTTTTATTTTGTATGTTATCAAATCACAGTTTATACAAATTATTTATTAAGTATTTTATAATTATTTATCCATTCGCTGTTATATGAAATTAATTGTCGATCAACATATCACGATTGTACCAAGTTATTAGTTACTGTATAAGCATTAAATCAATTAATCAAATGAATTAATATATTAAACCAATTAAATCAATTCATAATTATTAATAACATTGTTAGTAACGTTTAACTGTTACATAAAATTAATTATTAAAGACTACGTTATTAAATGTTGTATCTGTTATATTAAATTAATAATTAGTTACTATACGAACAAATATTCTATTATATTTTACGTTCTATTTTCGTACAAAGAAAAAGTATTATCGAGCTGAAAAGGTTAAACTCGAACGAAACATTTTGAAACACGTCGCGAGTACAACATGCTGTATCGACTGTCGAAAATCAGGAACACGGAACAGAAAGCAAACATTCTTTTTTCGGTAGAAACGAACGAAAACGCATTTGCATTTGAGCCTGTGTTTAAACTATCACTCTGCAAGTTTTTCACCGCATTTATATGGAAATTCCACGAGTGATGAGACTCACAAAGGTCCGGATCGAATTAAATATCCTGCGAACGAAATGGCTCAAAGCACCGACGTTCGACGTTTATCGATGGTTAAATGAAAATATTCCAGTGAGGGATATCTGTTCTACATTTTTCTCCGTGTGTTTTACCATAACGTTTGATCCGTTATTTCGTTAAAAGAACCTTTCCAACGGTCATGTTTGACTATGGCGTCGATGCTCGTGTTTGAATTTCCGTTGTTTACAATTTTTCGGGGAGAAAAATCGTTCTGCTGTGGATTTTGATGTATTACATTTCCCAACAGATATTCGTGGATTTACGGGGTTTTGTATTTCGAAATGTTCAAGTTTATGAATTCTTTTATTGTCAAATTTTTTAATTTCTAGTCTTTTGGATTTTTAGACTTTTATACATTTATTTTTCTAAATTTTTAGATTTTCAAATTTTTTAATTTTTCTAGATTTCTAGATTTCTAGATTTTTAGATTTTTAGATTTTTAGATTTATAGATTTTTAGATTTTTAGATTTTTAGATTTTTAGATTTTTAGATTTTTAGATTTTTAGATTTTTAGATTTTTAGATTTTTAGATTTTTAGATTTTTAGATTTTTAGATTTTTAGATTTTTAGGATTTTAGATTTCTAAAATTAAGATTTTTAGATTTTTAGGTTTTTAGATTTCTAGAATTAAGATTTTTAGATTTTTAGGTTTTTAGATTTCTAGAATTAAGATTTTTAGGTCTTTAAATACCTAGACTTCTAAATTTTTTTAGCAAAATAATACATAGCAAAATAAACTCTAGTCCGAAGTCAAATTCATGTAGATACAGTGCACTTATATTCACTTGTTGGAAATCCTAATGATTCGCGACGTTTAATCGTCACTTACTGTTTACGCTGCGACATACAGTTCCTATTTGGGGTTGAATTAATTGAAGCAATCGTAGAGTGTGTCCAGTTGTCCCATAAGTTGCAAAGTTAATATTTCACAGATGGTCGACAGTAATACGTAAGACGATGCTGTGAATTTCACGATACGAATTTCTCTGGCTCGTCTATCTGTGTTAGGGGAGAGTAATACCTCAGCCCATTTACGGCAGTGTGGTGAACCTTCGGGATTGGGGGTTGTATATGAGGCTTATGGGGCCTCTGTTCAACAGTGGTTTCACGCACGTGCACCCCGGGAACATCATTTAAGCGGAAGCATCCCTCGTCGACGGAACTTCCCTCGCGCCTTTAAGTTTCACACGATTTTACTCGCGGATGAAATGCGATCCAATAAGTTCGTTTGAGTAGAGCGCGATAGAACTTCGCCAAGTTTCTATAATACGCTGGAATTTATACGAGCTTTCGATCTCTGTTTAGTCTTAGTCATTTCCGACCAAATGTTATTTTGTTATTTAACACTTTTTGAAATTGAAATTTTGTTATTAATTGGACTTGAATTTTAGTTACGAGAGGTTGCGTAGAACTTGCGTTATAAAATAATTTTTTACAATACCGTGAAGAAGTTCAAACAAAATGTATTTATTGTAATTTTTTCGGTATTTAATACTCTTTGTAATTCGATTTTAAATTTTAGTTACGATGGAGTATGTAGAACTTGCGTTACGAAATACTGCTTTACACCGTGCAAAAATAAAAATAGTGTCGCATGTATTGATCTTGCTTTGTTATTTATCAGTTTTTGGTATTGGACTTTGAATTTTTGTTACGAGCGAGTGCGTAGAATTTCCGTTACAAAATACTGTTTTAGAACACCGTGCAAAAATATGTTATATTTATTGTCATATGTTTTATTTCTATTTTTATAGGTAACGCTTGCTTACTCTCATTTTTCAAGATGCCGTCGAAAAGCATTTTTTTAAAATAAACATTCTATGAGCTTTTTATATTTTCAATATTTTACACGTATTGTTACAATGTAATGTTAAAAAGCACATTTAATAGACATCTTACTTTCATTTCTCTAAAATGCTGTTGAAAAGCACCTGCATTTGCATCTTATGATTCACATTCTACAGACCTCTCATATTTTCAACATTTTATTTCTATTTTCCCTGTGTGTTGTTAAAAAGCGTCATTTTATGAACATTCTGCAGGCTTTTCCATTCTAAACGTTTCATTTTCATTCCTACAAGGTTCTGTTAAAAAGCATCATTTCATGATACATATTTCACACGTTTTTAATATTTTACATTGTTCCATCAAACACGTATGTTACATACATCATACATATACAAAGTATTTTAAAGAAATAAAGTATATTATTTCAAATGATACATTATACTATTGCAAATGATTATACGAAGTACCGAACCCACGAGTTGGCGCGTGAGGCCCAGGTGTTTAGAAGAGTTACAGCTCCAATTTTCCAAATTTAGAAACTAAATTCGTAAATTTCTATATCTTAGATCTCTACATCCACAAATTCCTATATTCCTAAATTTCTATATTCTAAAGTCTCTACATTTCTACATCCCTATATCTCCAAACCTCATATTTCCAAATCCCATATCTCCAAATATCACCAAATTTCAATATCCCTACTCCCTATATCTCTAAGTCCCTATAATCCCTGAATCTCTATATTTACATACCTACGTCAACCCACGAGTTGGCGTGTGAAGAGGCTGACGTGTTTAGAAGAGCTACGGCACAATTGGTCAGAATAGAAAAAAGGACGCCTCACACGTATTTTCGGCGGTATATTGGCTCTCGCGGTCGCACACCAATTAAGCGAAAAATGACAGGCAAACGTCTCGAGAGTGAGATAGTGCGAATTCAGCAGTTATTGTCATTATTATTCTTATCTGCCGAAATGTAACTAGAAGTGTTCACGGTGAGGAGCTTCTTTTACTTTGGGCCACGCGCCAACTCGTGCGTTGACATCGGTACGTACTTGTGTTCAAATGTTTATGCGAAAATCAAGTAATATTTTCAGATCAATCGTTATTACAAAGATGTTCGCGAGTTTCATCGAACAGATTCATAGGTTCCTCGTACGTTTCGACAATCTCGTCGCCAAAGATCACGGATGTTTAATATTTCAGCGCCTCGACTCTCGCAAACCTTGCGTCGCAATATTTAATTTGCCCTTCCTTTGTAAAGTTCCCGGAATTTGCATACAACGTGCTGTCGCCCGACGGAAATTCAAACGTCGAAATTCGCGTCACGTATCGGTCGCGCGTGCAAAACTTGCATTTTTTAATACTCCCCTCGCCACGTAAACCTGTTTCGTCCCTTTGCACACCCTTTTCGTTTGATCATCGTAAACCTTTGAGTCTATTTCGTAAATAAACAAACTGTGGCTTCTACACGATTTATCTTTCTTTTTTAGTCCTGTTTTGTTAGATACACTTAAATATAGACTTCTTTCGAAGAGACACGAAGGTAATTTATTTGTAAATTTGCAATTTTCAAGTTGTTAAATTCTTAGGTTCAGAAATATCTAAATTATCAAATTTATTTTCAAATTCCCAGGTGTCCATATTCTGGTGTTCTCTCACAAATTGTTATGTCCGCAATTCATAGCTTTAAATTCCTGTTATCAAATTTCAAGGTCCTAAAATTAGGTCCACAAATTCCTAGTTCTTCAAATCCCCAAATCCACAGAATGTCATCAAATTACGTGTTCAAATACATAAGTCTATATATTACTATGTGTTCAAGTGTTTAGGTCCACAAATTGCTACGTGACCAAACCAACAATTCCAAACACGTAGATCCAGAATTTGCTACATTCCTAAAGTCCCAAACCTGTAGATCCACAAATAACTAAGTCATTAAAATTGAAATTTCCGAACTGAATTTCCACATGTAAGAATTAAAAATTTAAGCTCTAAATCCTCTCCCACAAAGAGGCGCATGTTTCCCCGAATTTCCAATAATTTAACTTCGAATCCGAGTTCATACATTTCCCTTGTTAGTCCACCAACCTAATCAACCGAACATTTTTCTCTTTTCGTACAACCGACCCGTGCATAATTCCTGTTTTAGTTTGCTCGCTTTTCGGAAAGCCATTTAATTGCTGTCCAACAGGGTTCGAGGAGTCTAAGTTTTCGCTAACGAGCGAAGAACTTCGGACGAATAGTAATCCGTGTTTTAGTTTCAGCGCGAACTTAAAAGGCTCAACATTGATCGCGTGAGGGCGTAAAAGGTCGAATGCAACTGTAAATTAGTCGAAATAAAAGAACATCCCGAGGGAACTTTTCGACAAGCTTCGTACAAGTTTCGGAATCGATATCGTCAGAGACAGTTTCCCCGATCTTATCCTCGGACAGAACTTCATTCACAAATGTTTATCGATGTTTCGGTTAATATTGCCGGGTGTTTGCTCGCGAGCCCCTTCGCCGCGTCCGAACAGATGGCTCGAGATGTTGACTCGAACAAAGCTTCGTCTTTTGTGTCCACGACTTTATCCGAGGAACAAGTTTAAGCACAAAGTTAAAGGAGGCAAGTTCGAAACACTTGTGAGTGGAAATTATTTCTGATTCGAAAAGGAAGTTATCGAAGAGTACACTGAAGGGTCATGAAAGAAACTCACACTTATTTTTGCCTTCAACTTTTATTCACACTCCTTTATTTGTCAAGGAAGATACTCGTTAAAATTGTTTCGATTTGAACTTTTATTTCAATACAAGTAAAGCCTGCGATGAACAGATGTAAAATACATCGAGGCAAAATGAAAATAAATCATGCAGTCTATGAGATCCAGGTTAAATGATTTATGTTGACTTTGCAGACGTTGATGTATGGTAAATGAAACAGTTATGAAATATGGTATAAACATCATCGATGTTTACGAGCTCGGTGAAAACATAAACAGCGTTCAATTGATGGCTATGCGTGTGAAAATTATTTCAGCCTTCAAATGCACTGTGCAAACACAGTTGTAACGTTTAATTTAATGGAAAAAACTACCACCATCTTGTTACTCGAATCGATCGAAGTTCAGCAATATCGAGTTTTATTGGAATTATTTCTTAAGTGACCGCCATCCTCCGCAGCTGCTCCCTTCGAACGAGTGAAGAATGGAAATATGGTTGCAGTCTTTTGCAGCATAACAACGTCATTTCCACGATAACGGTGAACTTCCATCGAAACGAAGCAATCTTCGCTTTATCTAAAACGGAAGCTCGTCTCATCTTCGAGGAGCCCGCAGCTGATGGAACAGCAGCCAATCAGGGTGCAGCTGCGAACGCATACACAGTCGGCAAACTGTTCGACAAACAGAGGCTCGGTCCAGGTTAAACAGCAAACTATCTGAACACACTGGGAACGTCTGTTTCGTGATAACAGAGAAACGCGATGATGAAAAACGAAATGGAAATCTGGAGTCCATTTCGTTGTTGCAGTTAGCCTTTTTATCTAGCTTTAATAATTCTGCTATGATAGAATGTCTTTTAGAAGAATCTGGGAACCTGGTGATTTGCAAATTTGGGAAAGGCTATGTTGGGCACTGCAGAATTTGTGGATTTGGAAGTTTGAGTTAGCTTAGGTTTTCGTGCATTGGAGGATTCGAGGAGTTGGAAGTTTGGGTTAGCTTAGGTTTTTATATTGGAAGATTTAGGGATTTGGAGTTTTGGATTCACTTAAGTTTTTGTGCACTGGAGAATTTAGGGATTTGGAAGTTTGGGTTAGCTCAAGTTTTTATGCAGCAGAGGATTTGGGAGTTTGGCTTAGGTTGTCTTTGTGCAGTGAAGGTTTTGGGTATTTGGAAATTGGGGTTATATTGTTTCTTGACTTTGGGGAGTTGGAAATTTGTATTTGAGAATTTGGAAATTTGGAGATTTGCGTAAAATTGATGGGTCTTTCAGAGTTCAAAGATTTGAAAATTTTAGTGAGTTAGGTTTGGAGGAGCTAAAACTTGCAAATATAAGAATTCTTATCCAAAAAATTCTAGAATTTAAAAATCAAGAGATTTGAGAATTTAAAAATCTTAAAAATTCCAAATATTTTCAATTCTAACAATTCAAAAATCTGAAACCTTCAAACAACCAAACTTCCTCCCTTCTAAAATCTCCACATTTTCAATATATCTAAAATATTTCACATACCTAAAATATCCAACAATCATTGTACAGCAATTATTCGTTTTCTTCGTTAATCCGTATAAATTTACCAGCTCCCTTTCTATTTACGCCAATGGTCTCGCATAACAACAGGAATTTTGTGAATTGAATTAAGGAGCGTGTCTTTAACCGAGAGAAAGATCTCCACGAATCAAGGGACCTCTTGTCCCTGGAGTTGTCTGAGAGGAATGTTCTTCGTCTTGAAGATGTCTGGCGATTTGTTTCGGAGGCGGAATGTTCAGACACGATTGTGTTTAGTCGGGTTGATTGTTTTAAGGATTTTATTCGAGCTTCTCGCTGCTTTGATGCACGCGCATAAATACAGAAAGGGGATTTTAGAGCAGTTTGCTTTCGACCATTGTATGGATAGTTGGGAAGAATTCGGAATATCCTAGCTTGGGAATATTGCATCGAATTCGAGTGAAGCTACGGAATGTTTTATTGTCGAACATTTAGAGAGAATTCGATAGGAATTTAAAACTATTACTTGAGAGCGTTTTCTTTACTTGTGAAATCACGAGGAAGGTGAGGTGGATGCGAGGCAATTATACTTCGTTAGCAATTGTGAGTATAAACGATTAAATATTTGGATCAAATTATTGAGATCATATGTTAGTATAGAGGTAAGTGTATAGAGGTAGACGAATAGTGACAATATTGAAAATGTGATTTCTAGACTTCTAGATTTCTGGATTTTTAGATGTCTTTTGGATTTTAAGATTTTTAGATTTCTAGAGTTCAAGATTTTCAGATTTCTAGAATTATAGGGTTCTAGAGTTCTACAGTTCTAAAATTTTAGAGTTCCAGCGCTCTAGATTTCTAACTTTTTAGATTCCTAGATTTCTGGATTTCTAGATTTCTAGATTTCTAAATATACTTACATGTATGTATATATTTTTCAGCTCCTATAAATCCGAATTTCTAGATTTCTAAAATTCCTCAACTTCCAATAATTCAATCCCCAAATATCTAAATGTCTTCACATATCTGAAAATTTCATCAAGTAGTCATTTCGTTTGTAAAAAATCGTACAATTTTTACAATATCATCTCTCTCGAGTACATAGCAAAATAAACTCTATTCGAAGTGAAAACTTAGATACAGTCCACATTCACTCGGGAATCCTAATGATTCGTTTAATCGTCCCTTACTGACGCTGTTCCTCTAAAGAGGAAGACGAATGGCGTATTGAAAAGGCGATATAAGCGGTTAAAGCAAAGGTCGTATGGTTTGGTTGTTAGCGAGTGTCGGCGGTTTACCGTAAGCGAACGAGTTAAACTATGAAACAGCTCGGTCGGTTTGCGCCCTTTGGCGCGAGGTATTCACTCGGAATGGATAAAATCCCTTATAAAATCGTGCTCGTCGTGTCCCAAGGCATGCATACATGTATGAAAGCGGTCGCGAGCAGTGCGGCATCGCACAATGCAAGCAGAGGTCGGCTTGGTGCGAAGCCGACAGAGATACCGCTTCAAATTGCTCGCGCGCCGCATCTCAAACGAGCCTGCGGCGCCGCGAATCTCTTGGGAATAAACGTTTCCGTTTCCCTCGTTTCTGCGAAAATATATCCAGCCAGAATTTTATTTTCATGGCCCCCGCCTCGCCGCCCACGGAACACTCTTTTCTCTTAACGCCAAACGGAACAATGATTTATTTTTAGGACGCCAGTCGACAACGTTTAATACTTTCGTCGCGCATTCTGCTCGTTTTGATCGATGTCGCTGCTTGGTACATTGTGTTGTACTTCGGGGTTTTCTGGTATTGGGGGTTGTTCCTGTTTTTTTTTTTTCAGAGACGAGGGTGTTTTGGGATTTTTAGAATTTTGCGGATTCGGGAATTGCATTAGTTAGGGTTTCAGAATTATGAAAATTCAGGATTTTTAAATGTATGAATCTTATTGTTAGCATTTTGGGGTTGGGATATTCTCTAGGATTTTTTTACACATTTGGTATTTTTCAGAATTTCCCTAGACCTTGTTGGTGACCTTTAGAATTCATTAATATCCTCATAGTCTTTTTCAGAATTTCCCTAAACTTTTTTTATTCTTTAGAGAATTGCCTGGCAGTCTTGATGTCTTCTAGAATTCCTCAAGACTCTCTTAATAGCATTTTTCTAGATTTTCATTAATTCCCCAAGGTGTTTCCTAGACTCCCTTAAAATCTTCCTACATTCCCTACAATTTTTTCTAGTCTCTTCTTCAAATATCACCATTCTCGTATTCTTCCGAACGAGGTACTTCACATGTTACGAAACATTGTTCCAAAAAAGTGACCCAATATTTCGACAATAACGATGCAAACGATGATACTGCAGTATTTGCGCTACGTAACGGTAAATATTGTTGACGAAAGAAAATGTATCCCATATATCGGGAACAATATCGCAATATCGGATCCCCGATGAAACAGACTGGAATCCTGGCGGAACGATGGGAATATTTTCCTTGCGAACACGGTTTACATTCTCGAACGGTGTTTTAATACAGAAGCGGATGGAAACGGAACACAACGATCGATCTGGACAAGTACAACGTTTCTCACATCGCAACAACCATTCATCCAGCAGCAATGTTCTTCGTGAAAGTTACATGTTGTTCACCGTGTACCGGAGCCGGAGTAATTGCTCGTTTCGAGCAAGCCGAATCTCGTTCGCGTTCCCACGAAAATCGGCCAGGACGAAGAGCATATACCTCGACACGAGAAAACGATGAATTTTGACAACGTTATCATCGTAACGTACCTTGTACCGAGGATTACGATGGTAATGCGATGTTTCACGGATAAACCCCGGGGATGACAACGTTCCTTTTTATTATTTTAAGAGGTTTTCACCTGCTCGCCGTCGTAAAACTTTAGACTGTCACGAAATAATGTTGTTCGATACAAACATCCTTCTAGACATTATATGGTTACACACATGATTATTTATACCTTTTTGTTTCGAATTTTAACAACACTTCTCGGACATGATAACAATTTCAATACTGCTGTTATGTTTTGTTTATCGTATGTGATTAAACATGCATTTGTATCATATTAAAGGTACATATGTATATTATTATATTTTCCATATATTTTTGTCAAATTTTTACATATTTATTTATTGTATGTGCAGTATACAATATTCCATATGTTGAACATAGATATTGATGTCATATGTACATATGTATAATGCATGTATGTGTATATGTACATACACATGTGCATATTACTATGTTCTTAATTTATTTGAACAAGTCTTTTGATCATATTTATTTGTTGTATATGTTGTACATATTCTATATGTTGAATACACATATGCATGTATATGTTCATACACATATGTCCATACACATATGCACATTACTATGTTCTTCATTTATTTGGACAATTCTTTCGTTCATATTTATTTGTTGTATATGATGTACATATTCTATGTACTGTATATAGATACGTATTTTATATGAACACATATATTTTTGAACGCATACTCATATTTTATGTCTCTACTAAAGAACCATGCATTTTATGCTCATAAATATCCCAAGTCTCTTAAATATTCGCGAATGAACGTTCAAAGCCTGTTTACGATAAAGTGACAACGAAATGAATGAATTAACTTGAAATTGCAAAAGTTATTATAAAACGAGTGATCTAGCAAGAGGTAATAATTAAACGGATGGTCCATTTCAGAGCGTAACTTTCTTCTTAAATTCAAGACCCGATATAAATTCGGTTTTACTATCGGTCCAGCACATTCAATCGGATCGTAAATGTCCGCCCGACGGCTTAAGTTTTAAAACGAGCGAGGATTCATAATTGAGACATAAAAGCAGCCGAAGTTCTATGGTGAAAGCTCCGTTTTACGACCGGACATTGTAAATGAGTTACCGCTGAATGGAAGCTTTCGCGAGATAATGATTAACCGCTGTGGATGACACCTTCTTGGTGCAATAATACTCTTCGCTACGCAAAGGCAATAATAACAATTAGAAAACAAAACTATACAATATGGAACAAAGTGATAAAGCAACATCGAAAGTCAAATATAAATAATTATTGCTAACATTTTACGTATAAAAATATAAAACTGTAGTAATGTTTGCATTAAGTTGCAAACACATACAATCTTCACTTTGGCAGTTTAGGTTAAAGTCAACCCTTTTTCGCGCCAACTCCTGGGTATATTTATATAAGATTGTTTACGTAAATTTCTTTTATTCTCAACAGTTTGTATTATATTGTACAATGATGCTATCTATTCTATATACCTCTCTATATGCTTCTCTATATACAATATAAAATAGTTTCAGAAAGTAGATAAAGGAGATCAATTATTCGATCATTAAGGTAATATGTCCTGTTCGACAAAGAAGAATGGAGGATGCTAGTTGATTCACGAGGTCCCGTTTTGTCGTTTCGATTTCAAGCTACCTCCTTACTGGGAGAAATTCAGACAGCATTATTATCGTGCTGAATAACAATCCAGTGTGGCTCGTTTTCGATACAAGCAGCCCTGTCGGGTCCCGGACGTGCGTGTTTGCATAACAAGCGACCGTTTCTAAGAGTATTTGCGTCTATATTCACGGTGAACGGGTGCAATCGATTGTCAACAGACGACATCCCAATGCTATATTCTGTTCTTCCGCTCCCGATCCGCGCCGATGGAAATAAAAATGATAAACGTAATGTCACTCTGCTGGCGCTATAATAACACTCCGAGAATTGAGGACGCGCCTAATCGTTAGAGAACTGTTTAATTGTGAACTAAAAAATCTCAAAATTACAGTCTCAAGATTTGAGACTGCACATTTTGAGATTGAGACTTGAATCAGTTTGAAAATTTTTAAGTTAAAATTTTTTAAGTTTGTAAGCTGAAGAATTTGCAAGCTTCAGAATTTGAAAGTTTAACCATTTGTAAGCTCGATGTGCGAGTTCAAAAAGTTAGCTCGAAAGTTTCGAACTTTGAAACGGCGTAAACTTATAGGTATGCAAGCTTTAAAATTCGAAAGGTGAAAAATTTTAAAGTTCAGAAACTTGCAAGCTTAACAATTTGTGGGATTTAAACTTTGCAAGCTTGAAAGTGTAGAAGTTTAAAATGTTAGAAGTTCAACAACTTGCAATCTCAAAAATGCACAAGTTCAAAATTTCGCAAGCTTACAAATTTGCAAGTTGGAAAACTTGCAAGCTTAACAATTTGTGGGACTGAAATTTTTCAAGCTTAACAATTTGCAAGACTTAAACTTGTAAACTCAAAAACTTGCAAGCTCGAAAATTTTGAATTCCATATTTAATGATTATGAAAATGTGGAAAGTATATAAGTTTAAAAGCTTACACACACATTAAGTCGAAGATGTTGTAATATTCAGCCAGAGAAATCTTCCAAATATCCAAATACCAAAATTTTTTAATTTCTAAATTTCCAAGCCTAGAACTCTGGACATTTCATATCTGTAAGCTCGCACACGACCTAGATCGAAATATTTAATTACATGTACGTTAAACAAAATTGCATTCAATTACACGAGCTTTCGTTCGCACGCGTGTAACGCGAATTTTTTAATCGAGAATCAAAGGCAACACATTCTTTGTGACCGTTTCGAGCCAGCTCGTTCCATGGAAATATTCGAGTAAAAATTTAATTACAGCGTTCCGTTCAAGTGAGCCGCTTCAAAATGCACGTGCAATCGGCTCGATAATCAAAGTCTCGCGTAATTAACTGAATCAACGGCAACGTTAGAGATCTTAGCGGCACGGAACTCGAGCTAAAGGGGAATCGTTTGCTGATCGTCGTCTATCATCCGAATAAAACTTCAAAAGACTCTGAAGTTAATTACTCGCGTGCATTCTCGTGAAAAGCAACGTTATGTGTTATCGGCACGGTTGCAGCTACGTTCACAAAATTGAATGAAAATATTTACGGTAGCGATGCCATGCTCAACAGTCAAAGTCGTGCTATAAATTTTGCTTGAATTTCAAGCCGAATCAGGACTATAGTGAAGCAGTTCGAGCGGAAATGTAGTAGCTTCAACGAGATGCCTCGTAAAATCTGTGCCGACGGATGTTTATGCATTTATGATGCATAATATAACAGTGTGTGCTTGCAACGGAGTACACTAGGATTTATGAACCTTGTGACACAAATTAATAATTAAACGACTGATATGGAAAATTCACGAATTATCAAGTTAACAGGGTAACAAGTTAAGAGATTGACAAGTTAGCAAGTTAACAAGTTCATGAGTTGAAAAGCTAATATGCTGACAAGTTAACAAGTTAACAAGTTAACAAGTTACAAATTGACAATTTAACAGATTGAAAAGCTAATAGGTTGACAAGTCAGCAAATGAACAATGTAACAGGTTCACAAGTCAGCAAATGAACAATGTAACAGGTTCACAAGTCAGCAAATAGATGTTACAAGTTATAGTAACAAGTTAACAAATTGAGTAACAGATGCTGCATGTGTGTAATATCGAGATGCAATTTTTTATGCGAATATCATTTTATTTTCATGAGGGATAGTACAATAAGTACAACTTGAAAATTAATAATTGTCGGAATAATTTTCTCAATACCTATCGATATCCTGAATAATCGATAATATCGATATCAGATTGCTGTCAAAATCTATACAGCAAATTTAATATGTCTCATGAGTGTACCCTCAAAATTTGAAGTCAAAAGACCTAAAATTGTGGTTTATAATGCACAGACAAACAGACAAACGAATAAATCGAGTCGACCCAGAAACCTACGGCAATTAATATTCATTGAAAAAATATTTAATTTTTAATATCTTGCACGATACGCGTCCTCGTAAATACGTGTTCTATTAGGGTTTCATGAGAAATTTGATTTTCAACGAAGCTACTAACGTTTCATGAAGGTAGGTAGGCTTTAGTGGTCGAGGTCGGCCTTGATCAGACATGGCTGACCATATCCTTGCTTTTACTACTCACGTTAGAAGCAAGCGACCACAGCGTTCACCCTTGAGAGTGCTCCCCTGTTTTGCCACAAAGTGGAACACGTATCCCCGGTGTTTATAAAGCCAGAACAAAAGTGGAACAATGCCATAACATAGGAAACTATTGTTGTTTTGTTTATTGTGCAGTCAGGTTAGTGGAACGCGCTGAACAAAGCGGTTTTCAAACCTAATTGGAAACTGTCTTATTCATTGATGGATGCATGGATTAAACTACTTAAATTTTTCAATTTTTAATTATCAAATGTACAAAATTCCATGTTATTAGATTTTCAGATTTTTGGGGTATTAAATTTTTTAATTTTCATTTTTCAATTTTACAGAATTTGCAAATCCTAAATCTGCAGATCCTAAATCTTAAATCTTAAATCTATAAATTTCTAAGTACCCAAATTCCGAAATTTCTAAAATCCTACACTCTCAAGTATTTAAACCTCAAATCCCATAATCCTTAAAACACCAAAACTCTAAATTCCCAAATTCCAAAATCAAAATCTTAAACGTCCAAATCTCCAAATCCCTAAGTCCCCATATAAAAAATTGAATCCCTAAGTTTCTAATCCTCACAAATTCGATTCCACGATATAGGTGTCCATCTTCGAAATTGCGGATCATTTAACTTGAAAGTTCGCAACTAGAAATGGAAATTCTCGTTCCGCAGCATCCTCTAGAATTCGGAGCGCGTGGTCGAAGAATTTCGGGTACCACGTAACTTCGTAAACTGCCTCTTTGACTTTCTAATTTTCTAACATCACAAAGGCATCATGATTCGACGTAACTTCGTGTACGCTTCTAAAAATATCGCGCGTTGCCGAAATTCTCGTTGAAGATGCTCAATGCAGAGAGGCTTATGACACAAAAGCAGCGACCCTTTATCTCCACCTGCGTCGACTTCTGATCGATCGAGCTTGAAATCGAGATACGACACAGTCCTGTAAACCATTCGCTTAGGTTCTCGCGAACGAATGCATAACGATACCTTGAACGATCAGTATTTGGCAGAAGTTCAAAGTCTTCCGCGGGTCGTCGAGTAGACGAGTTCGTTCGCTGAATAAGCATGCTTCGAGACGTCGTAAACGCCGTATCGACTTCGATGTTGGGCAAAATGTCTTTAGTGAGTTATGGCTAGTACGAATCAACGACAATTGCAAACGTTATCTTTTCCAGCTATTCAATGTTCTCTGCTCCAAATGTTGGACCTGAATGGTATTTCTTTATAAAAATAAATAAACGTGTGTTATAAATGCACCTAGTAAATGTATGCTACAAACGTATCTAATAAATATATCCAACAAATATATCTATTGAATGTATCTAACATATGCATCATATAAATGTATCTAATAAATGTGTTTAATAAGTGCCTCGAATAAATGTATTGAATAAATGTATCTAACAAGTGGATACAATAAATGTATCTAATAAATGAATGCACTAAATATATCTAATAAATGCATTTAATAAACGTATTTATCAAATATATCTGACAACTGTGTTTAACAAATGTGTCTGATAGTTGCATCTAACAAATAGACATAGTACATGTATCTCGTAAATGAATGCAACAAATGTGTCTAACAAATGCAGTTAATAAATGTACCTAATAAATGTATCTACTTGATCAGTCTAATAAGTAATAACAAATATCTAATAAGTACAGCTAATCAGTATAATAGGTAGTAATAAATGTATCTAATAAATATACCTATCAAATCAGTCCGATAGGTAGTAATAAATATACCTAATAGATATATGTACCAAATCAGTCTAATAGGTAGTAATAAATACATGTAATAAATATATCTACCAAATCAGTATAATAGGTAGTAATAAATGCATCTAATAAATATGTATACCTATCAAATCAGTCTAACAAGTAGCAATAAACGTATCTAATAAATATACCTACCAAACCAGTCTAATAAGTAATACTAATCGTATCTAATCAATATATCTACCAAATCAGTCTAACAAATAATAATAAACGTATCTAATAAATATACCTACCAAATCAGTCTAACAAGTAATAATAAACGTATCTAATAAATATACCTACAAAATGAGTTTAACAAATATAATAAATGTCTAATAAATGTATTTAAGAGTTGCATTTAAAGAATCATTATCCGAGACCAATACTGTCAACGTTATTGTTCGAAATTTAGCTTGAAATTTGTTGGATTTGTATGATACCGTAGTTTCATGGGAGAATTTATTTCGTGAAAGAGTAACGTACAATGGGAAGCGTTTCACCGTTAAATAATAACGCTACAAATGAACCTCACGCGGCGCGTAATTGTGATTCGTTTGTCGCGTTGCCATTGACCGAAATGTCCAAATGAATTGGACAGTTTCGTATGTGGAATTTCCCTCTTTCGAATAAAAAAAAAAAAAAAAACAGTATGTGGATTAACGAGTACAAACGGATGATTAAAGCTCATTGCTGTTACGTTTCTGTAACGTATGTCGTTATTTTACATATCGCAGTATTCAAAGAGCAAATGAAACGGTGGTTTAATAATGGACTTTCGATTCTTTTTAATGGATCCGGTGGTGGAAATGTAATGATTCAGGTAGTCTTTTGGAATAATTGGGGATTTTTGAATTTTTGAAGTTTGGTACTTTGGGGTTTTAGAATTTTGGGATTTTAGGGTGTGGGGTTTTAGAATTATGGGAAATTCAAGATTTTAGCACTTGAAAGAGTTTTGAAACTTTCAAAATTGGGGACTTTGAAAATTTAGGAAATTTGAATTTTTGGTATTTTGGTATTTTGGAATTTTGGAATTTTGGAATTTTGGAATTTTGGTATCTTGGAATTTTTGAAGTTTGGAATTTAGGAGCATTGGAATTTTTGTAATTTGGTATTTTGGTATTTTGGAATTTAAGTATTTTGGAATTTTGGAATTTTGGAAGTTTGGAATTCTGCAATTTTTGAATTTCTATACATTAAATCATCTGAATCATATAACTTTAAAATCTGTTTGGAAGTTTGGAATTAAAAAATTTTTAATTTCTCATAATTTTGAATTTTATCAATTAGCCTAAACTTCCAAGTGATAAATGCTTACTATCAATTACTATAACATCTACATATACCCATTCTTGTGTAACGCATAAATAAAAAATTATCTCCGAGTATTTTATTTAACCACTCATTTAATCGGTGATTATAAAACAAAGATTTTCTGAAGAAGACCATAATCGATTTATATAAAAATTCATTGATTCCCAAAAAAAAGATGCATGATCTTTTTTGAAAGTGTACCACATTTAATGAAATTTTATGTGTTATCAGTAACACGTTCGTTCGTATGTTTCAGGTCGTAACCGGAAATTATGAGGTGGCTGTGGATTATCGTGCTAATAGCTCTGGCGCTGCCAGCGGCCGTGCCACGGAAGACACATCGCAATAAACCAAGTAAAGTATCGTTTATTTCAATTGCTTCGATTTCCTTCCATCCAGTTTCTCGTTCTAGGAAAACGTCTTTTGCTTGCGAAACTATGTTCAGTGGGAAATTGTACAACCTTTGCAAACTATAACACGTGACTTGGTTGTGAAACTTTCGTGTTTTGATTTGGATATTTGGAGGTCTGGAATTTTTCGAATTTGGGGATTTAGAAATTTAAGAATTTGAGGTTTTGGGAAGTTTGGTATTGAAGCATTTGAGAATTTTGGAACTTGAAAATTTTGGAAATTTGAGAATCTTGGAATTTGAAAATTTTGATATTTGCGAATTTTGGAATTTGAGAAATTTTAAATTTGGGAATTTTTAAATTTGAGAGTTGAAATTTGAGAATTTTGGAAATTGAGAATGTTGGAATTTTTAAATTTTGATATTTGGGAATTTTGGAATTTGAGAATTTTGAAATTTGGGAATTTTTAAAATTGAGAGTTGGAATTTTGAAATTTTGAAATTTCAGAATTTTAGGATCTGAAAAGGTGGAAATTGAGAATTTTGGAATCTGAAAATTTGGAAATTGAGAATTTTGTAATTTGAAAATTCCAAACAGAAATTTTTATTAGATATGCACCGTTACACATGTGTTTAACTACTGCAAATATGATAAAACATTTCGCACAAGTTATATGACTGCACGTGTATTGTCACGTTTCTGTAAACAAGCGATATATTAAATAAGGTCTAGTTTTTTTTACGAGTTTTCGCGAAACGGCAGGTATACTGAAGTTTCAAAAGTCGAACGAACGTTCGTTATGTGCACCTGTTACGACGCCTCTAAACTTCATTCGTCCCTAATTTTGGAACCTGGAAAAAGTATGGATATAAAGCTGACAGAAACAATGCCGGTAGCTTTGTGAGTTCAGTGACTCGGAGAATTTCATAATCTGGGAGTCAAATTTATACAGTGAAACGGGCACGGAGATGAGAAACGTATCGCGAACTTCCTTGCAGAAAAAGCTATGGCGTGCATTTTTCGTGTTGCTTTTAAACAAACTTCCCGCAGAGTCAATTTATCCCTCAATATTAAAATTGGAAATTTGTTTTCGTTAACTATTAAACGATACGGTTGAATAACATCAAATTATACAACGAATTTATAACGAAGCATAACAGAATATTTTTAATCCCTGGTAGAAGTGATTAAATGGATCACGTAAATGTATACAATCATGTTGCTCTTTTTTTATTTATTCTTTCCAATACAAACTTTGCATGTTTGTGAAAAACATCATGTGGTGATATAACAAGTGGCGATATAACGTGTGGTGATCCAACATATAACAATTCAACGCGTGGTGATACAACAAGTGGCGATATAACGCGTGGTGATCCAACACATAGTAATTCAACGCGTGGTGATATAACAAGTGGCGATATAACGTGTGGTGATCCAACATATAACAATTCAACGCGTGGTGATACAACAAGTGGCGATATAACGCGTGGTGATTCAACACATAGGAATTCAACGCGTGGTGATATAACAAATGGCGATATAAAGCGTAGAAATTTAACACGTTAAAATTTAGCGAATAGTAATACGACACGTGGTGATCTAACACGTCATATTTCACCGCGCGGCGATATAACGCGAAGTAAATCAACGCGTGGCAATATAACGCGTAGTAGTTCTATGTGTGCTAATCTAACTCGTAATAATTCAACACATGGCAATTGAATGTGTGGCAATATAACACGTGATGACGTAGTACGTAAATAATCCCATATTTATCGATTTACGTTAATATCCAACAACAGCAACAGATGAAAATAATTATAATCCAAGTTTTAATTAGATTCACCTTATTCATTACAAGTTCCTCGGGGCAAACATGACTCTGCACAATAATATAAAAATAAAGTTGCAACTGGGTCAAATCCGGATGGCTAAGAATCATATTAAATTCAAGAAGCTTTTTGCCATCATAATAAAATAGCTACAGGGCGCTACTAATTAAAAGTGTAGTGCATTTGTTGCAACATATCATTTGCTGGTTTCACCTGGAGGAAAATAAAAGTAGCCAAAGGAGCGCAAACAGGTAACAAAAACAGCGTCGTTTCTGTTTCACAGTGTTATCTGATCTCAAAAGCCAGTAACGGTATCCTGTATTTTATTTCAGCATACGCTGCGCGAATTTTTTTCTGATTAATGGCGGGAAAAGTTTGAACGATTCCGCCGAAACTGTGACACTGGCTACATTACTCATGTCATGCTCCGCTAACTTTACCCATGGGTCGAATACGGATACCGAATTTCTTTCGTTCCTGGGACTCGATCGACAGTTACCTCGAAACCTTTCGAGTATTATCGAACGAAATTTCTTGCTACTTTTATTTACCCCTTTTTTCTTTTTAACGTTTCGTATACATATTTAACGGGCTTTCTACCAGCGTCCACATACGTTCTTTATGAGTCACTTTTTTTATGAAGTAACGTGATCAGAAAATATAATTGTAGATTATACAAATTTCATATTTAAGATCGTACGATAGAATTGATTTTCGTCGGTTTGAAAATATACGAAACAATTGTTACCACATATGTGAAATTGTTGGACATGTGAACACATGTCTTTCGTAGCATTAGCATTTGTTGCTGTTCATTTACGTTTGTTAAAATGAAAGAATTTCCTTGTATATTATATAACACATTTGCAATAGAGTACAACTTAAATGCGTCAAGTATTATAAAAGCTTAGGATGCTAAATCCAAAAAAATATTCAAGGCAAATATAAAGTATAACTTCCAGTCATAAAAATTGATCAAACGTCACAAAATAAAAGTTTGAACGAGGAGAACATAGAAAAGGAATGTTGAGTAAATCGCAAATCAGCATCAAAAAGGTTTGAAAATGAAGCGGGACCGAATGTACTCCGACATAGCCGATATTCCTATGAATATTAGAGTTACGGTGATCCGTCGAATTATCAGGGATTACCAATGGATAAATCGAGCCGGAAATGATCGGATCTGCATCGTCGTTTGTAGGCAAGTAGCGTAGGGTAATCAACGATAGAGTTGATCTCCTTGTAAATTAGTCGTGAACCTGATTTATTGGTCGAGCTACGAGTGTCGAGGGGATCAGATGTTATCCACTCGTGTGTCCTGATAAAATCTCTGTCCCCGAACGATCTCTGACCCTAATTTAACATTTCGACCTGCCCCCGGCCACGAACTTTAGCCAGAGTGAATAGCCCGCTCGAGAGGCTCTGGCTTGAACACCCCGATCCTACTTACAGGCCCGAAACAAACTTCAGGGAATTATTCATCGCTCTGCGACGTTTATCTTTCACCGAACTGGGACAATTGTTCCTCGAACAAATGTAGAAATTTTGATGAAAATCGAACCAACACGATCTCCCAATCGACTTCTTAAATGCTTCCCCTTTAACCTTTTCGTTTTTCCACGTTAACTTTTCGACGTGTAGTAATATAGTCATTAATGTCTATATGAAGAACGTATATGTACACTTTCATACATTGAAGTACGTTTATACATGACCTCATACATCTGATAATATACGAGAGATGCATATATGGTCTCAACATACATTCATGTGAAAGACGTGTACACACAGTCATATATGCCTACTAATATTTGTATACGTGAATAACGTATACGCTGTCATACATTCATCAATATAAATGAGACGTGTGTACGACCTCATACGTTCATTAATATATATGAAATATGTGTACATGTAGTCATATATTCATTAATGTTTTTATTTGTGAATTATATGTTCTCATGTATTCATTAATATACATAGAAAACTCACCCTAATATACACCCTAATAATTTACCTCGAATTGTTATTTTAACAAGCTTGCATGCATCGCATAACAATTAGTCTGTTATATGAAATTACCACACATTACATCGTCATGTGTTATGTTACCACGTGTTCAAGTACTATAATTTTATTTCTATCTCATTTAAACTGAATACATACATAATTTTATGGATCTACTGAAATAACATGGGCTTCATTTTATTAATATTTTACTGAAATAAAATAAACGTAATTTCATCCGCATTTTATTGAAACCAGATATAAACGTAATTTTATTTGTAGTTTATTGAAGCAAAATATTAACACAATTTTATGAATATCCTGTTGAAATAAAATAACCATAATTTTCTTATAATAAGTGTACATTATTTTCATAAATATAATTAATTTTACCTTCGTTTTAAAATACGACGTGTGTAGTTGAGGTAACTACGTATTCATTCTTAATTAATAGTTCGCGCTTTTCATCGCAGAACGTTGATTTCAGCACGAACATTTCGCTAATAAAAACGTGACGAAAATTTTGAGAGCAGCTGACTTTTATCTTGGAAATTTTAAGCTGCTATTTTTTAAAATTGTTCGCCCATTCGTACAGCCCTCTCGCTCAGAGTAAATTTGGCACGAATACACGATGCATTAAGTTTCTTTTATTATAATAATGCACGTAACAATTTTTCCCTCTCACGTACTTTATTTCTGCCATTAAAATTCACATCACCATCAACCATCAGTTTACTCATTTACTCTCGCTGTTTAAGGATATTTTATTTCAAATAACCGTCCTTAAAATTAATAAAAGCCTGAAAGCATTTGATCGTAAACCTTGAGATGCGTCGAAATTACTTGGAAATTGTTCGAATTTACGATTTCTTAGTTTCGGACATGCTCTCGAATATTATACATTTAATACGATTTTAATCTCTAGATTTAAAATTTCCACAAGTTGCTATATCCCCTGCGTACAATCTCCAATTTCTAAATTTCCAAATAGGGAAATGGAATCTAGGAAGATTTCCACATTCGTCTTCAAACAAAACCCATCCAAATTTTCGAGTTCACAAACATCCCCAAAAATTGTGCGAACTTTCCCCACAGTAGCCACATTTAAAAATTTAAACATCACCCGCATACGAAAGTCGCAGCAAAGCGTTAACTAGAAATTCACATCAAACCGTGTCTACGCGTCCCAAAAGCACGTTAAAAATAAAATACGTCGTGAGTTATTTTCATCGCGTAAGAATCGAATTTGCTTTCCATGTCCATGTGTTATAAAAGGGATTTTCTTTTGGGCGGAAATCTTGTCGCGAGCGATCTGGGAGCATTGTTTCTCCTTCCGGTGTATCGACATTCGCAGAAAAATGCACGGTTGAAACGGTCCCGTATACGCTATTACGAGAAACACATTTCCCTGGCGCGGTCTCGTGGCAGAAAATTCCACGTCCTCTTTACCTCGATGGCATAAGGATCGAGAGAAGGGTAAAGGGTATGAAAATAGAATGTTATTGCCCGTTTGGACGCAGCGACGCTGTCGATATTCCGCTTTAAAGCGGATACTTGCACCGCGGAAAAAGGAAACGGATGGGATGAGAAGGAAATGGAGCAACGCTCGAGGAGAGGCAGCAGGACTTTTATTGACAAGGAATATCGGTTATCGAGACGTTGTTGAGAGGAACGGTTTGCCTTTGCTTTCAGCACCGAGGTTGTACGGGGACAGGGTGCCTGTCAGCCTAATAAGGACGAGCAGCAGCAAGGTTCGACAGAAGATTGTCGATACCCACAACTATTTTCGCACGCAGGTCAAACCACCGGCTGCTAATATGCTGGTTATGGTGAGTATTTCTACTACATTTTCTGTAAACTCTATTATACATCTGCACTTTTAATCCTTTGCACTCGAAGATATTTTTATTGTTGGCAGATAAATCTGAAATTTATTCTTGACAAACTTAACGAATTATTTTGAAGTTATTTCTCTGCTGTTAGCTTCCACTAGGGTCTGTTTCGCTGTGTTTATACATCACTTCTAACAATTTTAAATTTAATTTAAAAATACCTATTTTATATTGTTGAGTTAAAACAAATGGTTTGTACGTGGATGTCCACCCACGTCCATAAGTGCTAGGACACATCACATTTATTTCATGCTTTATAATACATAACCTAGTATTTTTAACAATTTGGATTCCTATGTCGAGTGTAGCTCGACATCATATTTTTCTTGGGTCTTATTCAAATGGTTGGTTGAATATATTTTTCATTTATTTACTACTTATAATAAATGAAATATATATTTTTCACATAGTCCGCACTGTTGCAATATATTTTATTGAGAACTATTAAAAAGTGCAAAGGGTTTAAAACTTCGTATACTTGCATTATTACTTGATATACTTTTACATGCTACAATGATTAATTGTCTAGGTGTATGGTAGACTGCTGTGGTCATTAGCCCCCCAACTTAAATACTGAAATTTAATTTATGAAGTTAGAATTGAATTATAAAGTTAAATAGTTAATAAAATGCTGAATTATATTATAAAGTTAAATAGTTAATAAAATGCTGAATTATATTATAAAGTTAAATAGTTAATAAAATGCTGAATTATATTATGAAGTTAAATGTTTCATAAAATTCTGAATTATATTATGAAGCTAAATAGTTCATAAAATTGTGAATTGAATTAAGAAGTTAAATATTTCATATTGAACTTTAAAGTCTGATTTAGAAAATAATGTTGAAGATTGATAAAATTATAAAAATGCAAGATGATATGCATGTAATTACAATAAAATTGATAAACATGTAGGATGACCCAAAATGAGTGTAACAAGAAGCAAAAACGGTGTTACACAGCGAAAAAATGTATAAAAGCTCCGATAAAAAATGTTGGCACACCCTCCGTCGCTTATTTGCGTTTTTAACGATAAAAGAACCCGTTATAAAAGAAACGCCGTATCAATGTAATAAAGTACGTACAAAACAAGCGTCCGGAATAAAACTCCATACAATTCCTAGCATCTATGACACTAGAAGTAGCTATCAGCGTAATTACATAGTAACATTATCCTGAGAACAGTGCACAATTACCATAATCCATTTCACAATGGACGACCCATTAAAGCTACTGCGACTTTAAACCTTCGTGATACTTACAGAATTCAGTGTTCTTCTATTACGAACGCATCGTACGAAACAAGAAACTTTAATACAATGATACGAATAAAACAATAAATTCTTTCGTTCCAAAACTACAATTTTCGAAAGAAAATTATACCACAATTTTCGAAAGAAAATTATAGTTTCGAATATTTCGTTATTTCTCTCCGAGTCCGAAAAAGTTTGGGAATCTAGTTCGTGCAATAGACGGTTTCAAAAAAAAACAAATATTTTTCCGCTACGAAAGCTTCATATTGAAGCAGGAATCTTATCCTTTAATACAGTGTTCCTCTCACGTCGATACGATTTTTCGTTTCCGAGATATCGTCGCTTAAAACGACCTTTACTTTCGTGCGGTACGCTATTCGCCTTTATATTCGCGAGCTAGGATTTTCGAACAAAGTTAACTATTTCTCTAATAGGAAAAGCTTTATACGGAATTTAGAAGTCCGCTCTGTAATCAAGTTCCGGTTTTATGTCGGTACGGTTTTTCGTTTCGAGGATACGATCCCTCGAACGAAATTATTAGATTTTCTCCTTGCACTTCCACTTCCGCTTTTTCTAAAAAAGCTCAAATTTTTTCTTTATTCTGAAAACAATGCATACAATGTAGAACCTGTTTTACGTTCACTACGAATATGGTACTTTTCGAGATATAGAGATTTTTGGGATTTGCGACTTCATGGAGATCAAGAGAATTTTAGGGAATAGCAGAAATTAAACAAAATTCATTTTATATATCGCCGTTTATCAAAATTAGTCTCAAAATTCATTTTATATTTGAAGTTTGATCATTTCTATTTGGAAGTTGTAGAACATACTGCATGATTGATTAATTTGACACGGAATTCATATTAAAGTTAATTAGTTATACTGAGCAATTAATCAGGTATGTCATTAATTAGATGCAGATTTTAAACGAAACGACGGTATTGTGTAATTAATATATTTCGCTTGAACTGATTTTGTTGTAAACGATACATTTTATACACGTATGTATATATTATACGATAAATTCGTTTCATGCGAGCTGATTTTGCTGAAGCTGTCAAATCCGTAAAAATTCAGTCGTTTATCAAGATTCGTTGATTATCCTCCAACGCCCTTTGCGTTTACGGAACGACTTGTTCAAGCTGCATTCTTTCGTTTCATAGACGTAATTACGCGAACGTAACCCTGAAAGGGGATGTTTCAACCCTCGCTCGCCCAGACCTCTTCAACCGCTTTGATGTTCCATCGATTTCACCGGATTCTCCGGCGAAATCCAGATAGGAATAGCGGTCGGTAATTTTCGAGCACTCCTCCAGATAAAATCGTCCGAGATTCTTTCGGATTTCTTTTCATGGAAATTACGTTCGATTGCATTTAATGCGATCAATTTCTGCGAGACCCGTTCGAGGCGAACAAGCCGATGTTAATATATTATTATTTCTTTTCGACGAACGTTCGAATCGGATTTTTGTACCATAAACGGGGGAACGTTAAAAGTTCGCTAATTGAAAATGATCATTCGGGGCAAATTGATTAAACCGATCTTCGCTTTCGACCGGAGAATTGCTCGATTAACATTCTGATCAGATTAGTGAATTAAACGAGAATGTTTAGTGAACGAAATTAACATTCGGTGCATCAGGATTGTTCGTTAATGAATTAATACACATTCATTTTTATCATTCAAGAAGACTTTTATTTTTTTGGATTTGTTTTTTAAAAAGAAAATAATTACTGAGTCGTATGTTCAGAAATTATTATAATGAAAGTCATTTTACGTTTAATAAAAAAATTATTGTCGAAGCTGCAGTTATCATTCGAGTTGTATTTAAGAAAAATTTAATTTAATTTAACCATCTCCATATATACGTATATATTGTTTGGAATAATTTTATATATAATTATCTTAAAAAATTTAATACGAATAAAAAATTTGTATAAAATATAAAGCTACTTTTTCACAGAACAGAAATGAAACTGAATTTAATTACATCCAACATAAAAATGATTATGACTATCCTCTCACAAATTAAACAGACAAAATTAAGGATTCCGAATTACACGCAACGCACCGTCATAAAGTATCATATATGTATTTAAAATGTAATATAAGAGTATTAAATATTACAATAAAATATTGAACTAAACGTAACAAAATTGAAAGCAATTTAATAAAAGTTAGAATATCGCAAACGTTGGAAGCGTTTCAAATATGTTTCATATACCTCGTGTATGGAGATTCGCCTTTCCATTTAATTTGCACGGTCGATGCAAAAAGTAACGTTCCGGACAGGTTTGAGATTACTTTATGCAAGCTACATTATCGGTTCTAGGTTTACGATTTCCGAAATCCGCTCGTGAAAAACAAGTAAACCAATGTCCCGACGGTTTTATCGCGAGAATGGAAATTACTTTCGGATCGTGTTTATCCGGGGTAAAACCGACATTAAACTTTACGCACAAACTGCCGTTTACATAATCACGAGTCTCAAACTACTTTCCCTATAAACAATGTTATTTCCCTTCGATTTTCTGCTCACCGTTTGCTCTCGATTCGGTAACGTGGAACTTTTGTTGGGGATCTGTAGGAAATGAAATTCGAGACTAAATATACATCATGGTTTCCTGTTTGAAGGAACACGAAGAAATCAGTGTTTGGAAACCAGAAATCTATCGCTGCGATCTGATACAATTTTCTGATTCGAATTGTTTGGAAAATATTAGCATGTGTGGTACACGTGTGGTTTGTGTAACTAACTGAATAATTCACAAATGCTAAGTATTTGAAAAGTTTTTACAAAATATTTAAAATAAATACCTATTATGTATTAGTTATTATATGAACAAGTTTAGTATATTAACCAACAAAATTTCGTATATACATATTATAGGTTAATAAGTTAAATCTCTTTAAATATAACATGTTATCTCACATACGTTTTCGACAACCTGTGAAATTTATAAATTTTTGAGCTTGTAAAATACACAAATTCACTACATATAAATGTGGAAAACTTAAAATTTCCTAGTTTTTCGATCGAAAATCTGTAATGTCGATGATTCAAAATTGTTCACTCCCCAAATTTTTAAATTACCAAATCTGAAATACATCAGTTTTATTTCAGATCCAAAATACAAGCGTTCGTTAGGAAATTACATACCGCATGAATTTACCACGTACACTCGCGTCGAATTCAAACCGTACATGACAAAACGTAACTCTGTACTTTCGTATCGCTCAAAGGGTTAAACCTGCCGGCGTGAAAATTACGTTTCCAGCAGAAAGAAGTTAACAAATAAAGAGTTAACTTGTCAAAGCGTTCCTTTGTGTCTTTCTCATGGTTCGTTAGCGGCGGTGGCAAAAGCAACGGGGTTGGTTTTCTCGCGAAAAGAAAATGCAGCCCGACACTTTCGACGCTCGTTAAACGAGGCGAGTTACAAATGTTTCCACCCGCTCGAACGAGCGACGATGATTTGTCGGGAACGCGTTTAAACATCTTTCGAAGCTGCCTTTGGAACGGAAACGAACGCATCTGACGTTGAAACTGATCGCACTTTGTTGAACGCGCGGAATAAATGGATCTTCCTTTACCTTTAACCACGTGTAATTGATTTATTAACGCCTTCGCTGGCTCCGCCAGTTATATGTCTTATGCGACATTTTCTAATTGCAACTGTTACACTTTATTTTCTCAAGTTTTCGTTTTAACGGTTTGAAGATTTGACGTTTCAGGTTTTCAGAATTTTGCGAATTTTGGGAATTTTGAGACTTTTGTGAATTTTGAGAATTTTGAAAATTTCAACAATTTTGTGAACTTCGAGAATTTGAAGAATTTTGAGAATTTTGAGATTTTGAAAATTTGGAGAATTTTGGAATTTTAAGAATTTCAGGAATTTCATGAACTTCGAAAATTTTAAGAATTTTGAGAATTTTTATAAATTTGAGATTTTGAGAATTTAGAAATTTATAAATTTCCTTAAATATCCTAAATTAGAAATAAAAAAATTTAGAAATATAGAAATCTAGAAGTGTGTCTAGAAATGTGTCCACAAACTTAGAAATGTGTTCCACACAATAAAACATGCAAAAACTAAAAAGTATACGAATCTGAAAATGTATAAATCTGCGAATTCGATTTCCCTCTGTTAATTGATTAGAACTAAAAAAAAAAAGTGCAGCAATTAGCGTCGCAATGAAAAATACCTCGTTCCCAGCAATTATCGAGAAACGTATCGCAGCTTCGGACGAGCGATAAATTCGCAGTTGATTGCCGTTAAAACGTAGACGAGACCGATCGTTACGACGTTTCATAGATATTTCACGCTATTACCGCTAATACACAATAAAGAATACGATATAATGATCGAGATTATTCGCGATAACGAACCTCCGTGATGGGCAAACGCTCGTACGTTGAAATAACAAGTCGAGCAAACGAACAACACTTCTGTTCCCTCGTTTCTCGTTGTTTATGAACGTGAAAGTTCCAAATTGTAATCAAGTCTCGGAGAATTTGGGTTCGTTTTAAAATTTCGGAGGTACAAGCTGGTGTGATAACACTCCAGCAGTTAGGATTACGACCCATTTACGCGAATAGAGGACACGTTTTTGTGCGAGGGCCGCGCGCGAATTTCGAGAAACAAGGTAAAATACGTGCTGCACGAATCTTCTCGTACCGCTCTTTCTGCTTCGAGAGTTCCTAGTTTCTGTAAATATTTTAAAAGCGAAAATTTAACGGTACTTTGTTACTCGAACGGAAATAATTGAGTGGGTTAGGAAATGAGTTTCAGCTATTAATAGATAAATATCATTGAACAATTATTTAATCGATATTGGTAAATTTAGCTCGATTTTCTGGTCTTTTGTAAAGTAGAGGAATTTTCTCACAAACATTAAGTCTTTTATACTTAATCTGTTTTGTATTGTGAAGCAGCGTAAAGTTCAGCCGTGCCTAATAACGAAAACGAAGATTTGGTAAAATCATAAATCGCGATGGTTTGTTGCGAAGTTACGTTTCGCGAGGGCGATACATCTCGCGAGCGAGAAACGCGTTTCTTCGCAGCGTAATTAAATTCCCTCGGGACTCTAAACGCTTTACAAGTTCTCTGTAAAACTGATTACGCGTGCGAAACGAGCGCAGCTGAAAAATTCTCTAAATTGCTTTCGCAAGGAAGATCGAATCGGGCTCGGTGGGCGGTGGGCTGTTTCGCAGCCACTCGGCTCAACGTAATTAGTCCAATTGTCTTAAGTCCATCTAATTGAAATAATTATGGCGCATCGCGAGCTAAACGCGTTAACGGTATCTCCGTTACGTTTAACGAACATTTAACTATCGGATCCTATCTCTACGATATAAAGTAGTCGCGTAATTTGCGCCCGGTAACAATTATCTTTATCGACCGGTGAAAAGTGATTAAAACTGATTTCAGTTATTCGAAGTTTTACTGCGAGTAAAAGCACACGTATATTTTTAAGGGGGAATGTACAATTAAATAAAATGTTTTATGTTGACTAGGGATGTACGGATGGAAGGATTATCGAAATGATGGAATAATTGAGGTTTAGGGATTTTGGAGATTTATGTATTATTGGGATATGATAATTTTTGGAATATAGTCATCTTCAAAATATAGAAATTTTGGGGGTATAGGAATTTTTTGGATATAGAAATTTTTAGAATACAGAGATTACTGAAATAGGGATTTCTAGGACCCAGAGAAATCCGGGACATAGGGATTTTTCTGTACATTGAAACAATTAAAAACTGTATAAAAATATAGAATTAAAAATTGCGTAAAAATATACAATTAAAAGTTGAGTAAAAATGTAATATTTACATAAGTCGAACACACCCTTTAAAAAACGTAGTAACCGTGTTAATTTCTCGTGCACAAAGGGTTAGCTCTCCTACGAGGTTTTATAGAAAGTGAATTAGCGAGGGGAGGCGTTCACCCTGTAAATATTGTTTTAATCTTCATGGGAACGTTTTGGCGAATTCACAAGTGAAACTTATGCCCACTCGGAGAACTCGAAGCTCAACATCGCGGAGCTTAACAGGCTTTCGACGACGGGACGCGATATCGTTATGTCGCAGGTGGTTATAAATTTTTACGAGTAAAGTTGGATCGCGACCATTACGACGATACTGAGAGCTCATTGACCGAGAAAATTAACGACGAGTCGTCGAATAAATGGAATGCCATTGATTATAGACGCTTTCGAACAGCTGCAGTTTTCCGTCAAATTTATGTATTTTACGGAAAAAGAACAGTACGACTTCAACACTAAACCGTACGACGTATAATGCATGCACAAATTCAAATTAAAAATAAATTAGATAAAACATAAATTAATTCTTTATATTCTTTAACACTTTATTTGTACATTAATTTTTTATCTTTGATGAAAATCAACACACATCTTAAGAAATTTTTGATATTTAAGTAACTGTGGAATTTGGTTTTGGTAAAAATTAGAAAATTAGAAAATGTAAAAATTCGATGAATCAGAAATTAGGAAACATAAAAGTTTAAATATCTGGAAATCAGTGAATTAGAATATTTGAAAACTCATCAATTCTAAAATAAAAATTTAAATATTTGAAAATTAGCAAAAGCCAATTAGAAAAATTGCTAAATTTCCGAATACACATATTTCTTGTCTGCTTTAATTTCGAATTTTTCCGCGCTTTCTTTAGTGTACTCGTACCACATGGCACAGGCGATATATTATAAATGCAGAAACTTTCGCAGTCTGGCGATCGCGAATAGGCAACAGCGTCCGTCAAACTGTGTTAAGTAGCTTAATTAGAAATTTCTATTTATTAAAATTTGCTAAGTTTACGCAAGTATGGAATACTCACGTTCAGACTTAGGTTTGCATAATAGTAATCCGAACTTTGCTGCTCTTTGGGATTCACGTCATGTCAGTCGCTAGCGAGAAGCTGAAAGAACCTTTCCGTTCTAATTAGAAGTGGAAGTTTTCCTGGCCATAAATAACGAAGTTGACGGCTAGGCGGTGAAAGCAAAAGAACGAATATTCAGTTTGAGATTGATCAATATCGTCTGACACGTTGAAGGGAAAATCATGTTCCGGATATTCTACTATTTTAACCCATTAACATATAAACTTCTATCTACATACTCATATCTTTCGCGCTCACTTTTACGTTCATTATCTACTCATATAACTTTTACGACTGGTATTCGTAATCTTTATGCGAAACGTCACACCTCAGCGATTATTACTTAATACATTTACTTAAAATTTCTAATATTATTAGAATATTACTTTTTCATGAACTATCCAAAACGAGACTATAAATATGAACCTAATATTTTATTTAAATAATTTCATACACATGTAATGTTTATATGTTCCATCATTTAAAAAATGATATTCATAACATTAATAATATTCATAATATTAAAAAGTAATATTATGAAGAAGTACATATTCAGTTAACTTCCTCTACAAAACGAAATCACATATGAGTAAATTTTATTCCACATTTTCACCTCGTTTGTTAAATATGATATTAAATAATAATTGTTACAATGAATTTCATTCTAATTAAATTATATAACGAAACAGTTTCGATGCAATTGTTATAATGGAATTATATAACGAAACTATTACAATGGACTTGTTATACTGCGATCGCTGTAACAAATGTTGTGATGAAACTATTATAATGGACTTGTTATACTGAGATTGTTGCAATAAAATTATGTGGTGGAACTGTTATAATGAAGTAACATAACGAAATTGGTAGAATGATAATTATAATGGTACGGTAATAATGAAATTATCAGAACAAAACAGATCGACGAAATTATACACCGAAACAGTAATAATGTAATAATTACGATCAGACTGTTGTACCAAAATTAGAATAATGGAACTGTAATAACGAAATTATATAATGAAATAATTGTTGCAGAAATGGCATCCAGGTTTGGCGAAAGCTGCCCAAAGATGGGCAAACCGATGTCTGGGATTGGTCCACGACAACGCAACCGGCCTATATTTGGATGGTTTTGGACAGAGCGGACAAAACATCTTCATCACAACGGGACAAACCCTATGGTGAGTTTCAATGAACTTTTCCTCGATTCAAATACTTATTGTTCGAACACGAAAACTCGGGTCAGAACGAAGTTCCAATTCAATCGTTATTGTTCTGTTTCTTCTTAACGATAATTTACTTTCGTACTCGTTCCTCTCTTTAGGGAGCCACCTGTTGACGTTCATTGAACAATTGTCAACGTCACTTTCGCGACGACTACTTTCATCCGTTACAAGCAATTCCGATAGAAGCAGATTGTCCTGCTTTTAATTGACTTCGTTAGATCATTTTGAATAGGGGAGACTTTTAATGTTGGCACTTCGGTCTACGTAATTAAATGCAATGAAAGGGTTTGAGTTGTTGGAGGAAAATTAAGTATAGGCGATCTGGGGAATTTTTGATGTTGGTTATTTGGAAATTTGGAGAATTTCAAAAATTGGGGTTTTGTGAATGTTCGAAATTTGAGAATTTTGCAAATCTAGGGAATTTTTAATGTTGAGAATTCGCACATTTTGGAGATCTAGGGAATGTCGAATTTGGCGAATGAGAGTATTCGGAAATCTACAGAATTTGCAAATTGTGGAGATCTAGGGAATTTCGAATCTAGTGAATCAGAGAATTTTGGAAATCTGGAGAATTTCACATTTAGAGAATTTGGGAATTTCGGAAGTCTAGAAAATTTCGAACTTAGAGACATGGAGAATTTCGGAGATTTAGGGAATTTCAAATTTAAAGAATTTGAGAATTTTGGAATTTGGAAATGTAAAGAATTTGAGGATTTGGAAATTTGAGAATTTACGAAATACGAAATTCGAGAGTTGGAAAATTTGGAATCTTTGAAAGTTGTATTTGAAAGATTTGCGTTTAACATTTTTTTGATTCAAGAATCTAGAGATTTAGAAATTTGTAAAGTTGGTAAACTTGAAATTGAGAATTTTTTAATTCAAAAACACAGAAATTTAAAAATTCATGAAATTGAATACTGAAACACTTGATTGTTTGGCAAAATCCCAAAATTCGCGATTTTGGATAAATCTTGAAAGTAGAGAACATATCATACCAATTACAAGTAGAATACATAACTATATTGCAGACATCTCTACTATATTGCAGAATAATCCTACCTACTCAATTACACACAATGAACTTACAAATAAATCTTTCACTAATTTGTTTAAACATTCTCATATTAAAAATAGTTTAATTTTCTCGTTTCAGGAATTTCGCGATCAGAATGTGGTTTATGGAGTATAAAGACTTTAAATATGGCGACAACAAAGGGAACGATCTTCATGAGATAGGTCACTATACTCAAATAGCATGGGCCAGCACGCACATGGTGGGCTGTGGTGTCAGCCACTGTACCGGAAGTAGAGGGCCCCTTGGAAAGGACTTCTTCATGTACGTGTGCAACTATGCCCCGAGGTGAGTAAACTAGGTTAAAACAGACAAGTGTCTGAAGAACAAACCGTGAACTCTATTATATAGTTGTTTGCTTTTTCGCCGGATGTTAAACTTTGTCTTACGCGGTTGCTAAATGTACAGTTGTGAAATTTATACTGAAAAGTGGACGCGTTGAGGTCATCGCTACTCATGCTTTCGTTGAATTATTTTGCGAATAGAAGATCATCTCTCATTATTTTATTTAAGAAATCTTTGTCCTATCTTTTTTTATTACACTAGTAACCTACCTTTTCTTATTTTAAGCAAATAAAGTTTTGAATTTGAACGAATCAAATTATTGCATACAAAATGGCGTATTCCTCGTGCAATTTGACAACACGAAATTATCATAAAGCAGTATCTGTGATATGTCAATTTGATTTTCGCAATTCGATAAAAATGCAAATAAGTTATGTACTAACATCTTTGATATATTATAAAATACCCGGTTGCAAATAACAGTGGCTCCATTTTAACCAATAAAACTTTTGACGTCATGAAAATGATACGACAAGTATATACAATAAGTACAAAATGATACGACTTACCAGTTTGAAGTTTAAACTTCGAAGAAAAGGATTTCGTAAATTCTTCTACAATATTCTTGATGCGAAATGGCTGGCTGTTCCTCTCGACGATAATCCGCCACTCGTTGAAATCTCCGAAGGATCCACGCAGCTTCACAAATCGTTTCGATGTTTAAACAGCAAAACGGAATTTCGTTGAATTCTGACCGAAGCGGTGCTTGACATAGGACGTGTTCTGCGCATGCGCCGCCGTAAAGTTCAACCGGGGTTATGCTACAAACGCGAAAATCTTAACCAAACAAATTCACAATAAATCGCGCAAATTACAATGATTTGATAAGTTATTATTGATACTTACAGGTGTACATACACAGGCATACACTTTCTCTTCCATATTCGCTCTCAAATCACACAAATTTTACGAAATTGTGCACGAACGATCAGCAACACGTTCTTATCCATGCAATTGTTTCACTGACGCTGCCTTCGTTGCGCATGCGCGGAGAAACGCGGCCCGTTTCACAACACTGATCCGAAATAACAGAGGAAATTATCACACCACGTCGCTAGTTTCTCTCGGATGGCTGACAGAAATTTATGCAAGCAGCTCATTGTAATCGAAAAGTTTGCCCGCGTGTATCGCGTGCACGAGCCGGAAGGCCGCGTGCATAATCCGGAAAATTGCGGCCAAGAAACAAATTTATGGGGGCACTCGAGGCGCGCTCGCTGAGGTAGGTGGCGCGTAATTTAAATTCTCTTGGCTCGTATTTTTTTCTTTTTCTCTGCGATGTCGGTATCGCGGCCAGGAAATATTAGGCGACGTCGCACCGAAAAGATAAATAGAGATGACGGTTAAATGCAATATTAATAAATTTCTGTGGATAACTGGACCACACTAGAGGAATTTCGAGTTATTATAATAACCAGTCAAGTTAAATGATTTATTTTTACCTTGGCTTTTATTCAATTGCTTTTTAGTTAATTTTATAGTTGAAACTTTTTTTTTTGTATCGACGAATAATTAAAAATGACCAATTCTTCAACACAAAATTTGATATGATTGTTGAAGCAAAGTTTAAAATATTCTCCTAAGAAATAATATCTTTAAGGAGCGAATATCAGAAAATATAGAACTGTGACCAGAAATCCAAACATCAAATGCTTCATCGGAACCGGATAGGAACAGGACGAGAACAAGAACAATGAAAAGAAGAAACATTTAGAGAGCAGAAAGGTTTAAAGAACGGTGGAAAAAAAGTGTAACGAAAGGACGTGAAAGGGGTCGTTTCCCAACGCAAACAGAGAAAAGATCCAAAACTGAAAAAAAATCGACGGACCGGTGTAGAATAGCGAGACGACAGACGGGGAATGAAAAATAAATACTGAAATGAATCAGACGGAATAGAAGAGCAAAGAGGGAACGAACGATGAAGCGGAAGAGAAGCGGACTAATTGGAGGAAAGCAGCCGGACGATTATGAAAGGTTAAAAAGGGATAAAATCGCGACAAAGAGGCGAGCATCGACGAATCGAAGGAACAGAAGCGTACAATTAGAGTGATCATGGGTAAAAATCGCAGAATAGACGATTGAAAAGATCTTTTGAGTCGCAAAGGTAGAAAGAATCGTAGAACAGACACGGTGAATAAAGTGTGGCGGAAGAGAGACGGAGGGCAAGAAGAAACAGGAAATCGGGAATAGAAACGGAAACGAGTCGCGATAAAGCAACGGAACAAGTCCCAGGGAATACCGGTCACAGGACAATAGATCTTTTCAATGGATTTGATATACGAAGGTGAACGAATGTCCCATAAAGCTGCCTCCGTAAATCGTTCGGCATGTATATTAGGCTATTTGGTGGGAATTTTTAGAGCTTCCGGGATCTCTGGCTCGAATTCAAGATCGATGCATTCGAGAATTTTATGGCCAAGAAAGGTGTACGAAATTTTGGGTACTTAAATATTACAGACGTTCTACAAAGTATTTTCTGAATTATTGTTTTAGAATTTTGTTCAGAGATTTTTTCTTTGAATGGGAACGACTCTATTATCATGTTCTCCTATCATATTATGCTAATTCCAGCTATTAAAAATAGACATAAAGAGTGATGGGAGTTTATGTGATTTCAAAACGTACATTTATTGGCAATGAAGTAGTTTAAGTTTCTGTCAGTCATTTCTTTCTACCTTCATGAAATATCATATTTTCAAGTCGTTCAAATTTGTTCAAATGACGTTTATTATCATTCTACTAATCAGTTCACTTTTGTTGACTTCCATTGTCATCTGCTGTTTATCGTACACACGTGATGACGTTCTCCATAAAACGCTATTATATTTATTTACGAGTATAGCTGAACATTGGATTATTCAATTAACTCCACAATGCATTTGCAGCTGCATTTGTACTATGTACAATAGTATACACATGACTACACAGTAATTCTCTGTAATATATGTGTCCTTCTCTGTGTACCTAATTACCCAAAACTCGCGCGTATCGGCTAGAATTGTTAAAGTTCTATTTCGCATCATTTGTAACCGGTCCTCGAGCGTTCTTCGGAAACTTCGTACAAATTATGCTTCAACCCTTTGCTTTCTCCGCCATCAATCTCGCGGGGCAACTCGTTGCAAAACACCCTCTAATAACCTTGCATTTAGCCGGTTGGTTCGGTTTCTCTGAAGCTTGCCCGAACTTTCAGACAATTAAGTTGTCCAAGCTGCGAGTCGAAGAGCGGAAGTGTCGAGGCAACTTCCAAAGATCTCTCGACTCTTCATCTTCCGTCGACGACGTCGAAGAAGCTCGAGAAGAGCTAATCCCGAAAACGGCCGATTAATTTACATTTAGAGGATTTTTACTCGCGAGCCGCGAATTCAAATGATCCACGAACGTCGCGAAAATTAATTACGAGATTGCGTCGCGCTCGCCCACCCGCACAACCACTGTGAACGGGGCTGGAAAAAATATGGCGGAGAAAGACCGCGTGACGTGCTTTATTTATTATTCGCTCGCGGGTCAAGGATTTCGAATTAGAGGAATTAAACGTTGCTGGAAAGGAGAATCGAGCGTAACTCGAGCGTTTCGTTGCGAGTTAAAAGGATGAACGACCCTGGAAGCGTTTCTTCAGGGTCCGTTTAATTCTGCAGGAACTAAACATTTCGCTGCATTCGACTGTTTCTACGGACGACATACTTTATGCGCGCTTTACGCTTGCTCGTACGTTTTAGTTACTTATTGTTTCGATTATTTTCGATACGCATATATCCGAGAAAGTTTTAATTGTTCATATTTTCATTGCTTTTATATCCCATCGGATTTCATCTCGCGTTCTGTTTCACAGTATGTTACACATGTTCGTTTATTGAAAATTCCAAGTTTAATCGAATTCGGTCAACTTAATGAATTAAATTAATTCAATCAACGTATGTTTATTATTTTAGTTATTTAAAAGAGGAATTTATGTTCGAATTCAATTGTTCTCATTCCTACAGTGTTCCAACCAGCGTATTTATTTTAAGCTTACGTGAATTTTTCAAGTTATACATATTCATGTAGATTTATAGCTCTTAATTTAAAACTATTAATTTCATTTAATTAGGGATTGAAATTGTCGTTTAAACGACTGAAAAAGTATTATCTCCCCGAAACATTATTCAACGACATAAAAATGATCAATGCATCAAACACGATATTTTATTAACGATCGCAGTTTCGTTGACACGGATTAATTAAAAGCGTAAATGAAATTATATTGACTTCTCGGATTTGCATAAAAATTCCACGACAGAATTATACAAATTTTAAAATCGTTAACGACGAAATTCAGTCGCAATAATAATTGAATCCTTTATTTTATGAACGAAATTACAAAGAAAAGGGTGGATTGAAAAAAAGGATTGCAATTGTGTATAAAGGAGATGATTACATTGTGATAACGTTAAATAGCATTGTTAAAGTACGATGGCTCACCGGTTCGTCTGCTTTTATCGTAAAGTTCATAATTACGGCAGCACCCTGCCGTAGTATAATAATTCCCTTACGAACTTTGTAGAATTTTACGAAACATCATTCGCGAAATCTCGACCACTGTGAAACTGATTAACTCTTCGCGTATTCTCCCACGGTTCAGCCCATCCTCCAATTAATTCTTCTACAAGAGTTCCTTAAAGGGAGGAACGATACCACGTTACAAAGGTAATTCCACCGTTGAGGAATAATAGAACTCAAGGATTATTTTATTCGGGATGAAAATCAAAGACGAATTTAATTCCCGTCTCTTTGATTTAACACGGTCGGCGCTCTAGCCTGTATAATAAATGATCACGTCGTTGTTTTATTGCACTCTTTTTACTGCCGTCACGTTCTTTTATGTTGTTCCGACATTTCACTTCGGTGATTGAAATTTCTTTGTTGGGAGACAGAGGATGGTATTGAAGCTTTGGCATTTTTGGGAATATCGGATTAAGGATTTTGGGATTTTAAAACGAACTTTCATTATTTGGGATTTGAGAATTTTGGGGTTTACAATTTAGTATTTTACGAATTTGGGAATTTTGGGGTTTACAAATTTAGGAATTTAGGAATTTAGGAATTTAGGAATTTAGGAATTTAGGAATTTGGGTAATTTGGGGAATTTGGGGAATTTAGGGAATTTGGGGGTTTAGGAATTTGAGGAATTTAGGGGTTTAGGAATTTAGGAATTTGGGAATTTGGAGGTTTAGGAATTTAGGAATTTAGGAATTTAGGAATTTGGGAATTTAAGAATTCAAAAATTTGTGTGTTCAAAAACTTAAGAATTTGAAAATTTGAGAATTTTGGAGCTTGAGGAGTTGGAAATTTGAGAATTTAGGAACCTGAGAGTTTGAAAATTTGCCAATGTCAAAATTAAAAAAGAAAGTTAATCAATTCAAAAATTAAAAATTTGGATAATTAGATAATCAGAAAATTAGAAAATTAAAAAATGAGATAATTGGGTAATTAGAATATTTAAAAAAGTAGAATACAATAAAATCAAAAAATTAGAAAATAACAAAACTAATCAATAAAAGAATTTGTATACTTGTCCTTCACCCTTGTACAATAACCTTGACTCAGAACTCTCGATTCATCTTACTCTATCGAGCATCATTTCTTCACGAAATCAAAGAAACTCGTCGGAAACATTAAACGTCAGTTATCTCGGTGTTTTACAGCTCGAGAAGTAATCATCAAGAGATATATAGACCGTCCGGAAAAAGTATCTACACGCGCGAACTGCTAGAAAATGGACGAAGTAGGTCAGATGTCAAGCGAAGTCAAGGAAGAACGTGCTTGTCCTCTGCAAAAAGCAACACTCGCTCGCTTGTCGCGACAAAGCGTACGAGAGGAAAAACGCGTAACATTTTCCGCAATTCGCTCTGTTTTCTCTAAACGTTTTTCCTACCTGCGGCTAAAAAAACGGCAATTAGATTAGAAATATTCGCGAAATGGTTTTACGCGAAATTCACTGTTAATTCCACCCTCTTTTCTCGCGTGTTTATTTTCTTCCGCTCCTGAATGTACTTTGTACAATTCATTTGTTTCTTCTCTGTTATATACTCATAACAAATTTCAAAGGTTGGACAAAAATTTATTGTTCTAGAAGTTGTGTGCTTGTTAATCTTTTATTACATCGTGCTGTTTTATGTTTATTTAATGGGACATATATTTCACGTATGCAGATTATAATATGCAGTATGTGAAAAGTCGAGAGTGAATTAATGCAAGAAACATTTGTTTTAGGGGAAGTTTAATGTGAGGTTGTAAAACTTTTATTGGAATGTGAACGTTTCATATTTATTTATTTAATGGGATATATCCTTCTGATGTGTACAGATTATAATATTCAGTATGTGAAAAGTCGAGCGAAGAAGAAATACAAGAAAAATTTGTTTTATGGGAAGTTTAATATGAGCTTGTCAAACTTTTATTAGAATGTGAACGTTTTATATTTATTTAATGGGACATACCCTTTGATGTACACAGATTATAATATTGCATATGAGAAAATTCGAGAGGAAAAAATAAATGTATACAGGAAATAAAATGATAAGAGAAATACTCAAGCAATAAAAGGTGTTGACATTTAATATATTACAAAATGTTGACAGTTAGTATGTTAAATAATATGTGATAACTTGACTGCGGATGTTTATGCATTTATAATGTGTCGAGGTCTGCAAGGCATAAATAAATCATTTTATGTGAGATTCACAGAATACAGATTACATGGTTTATGTTGATTTGGTAGATTTCCATGCATCATAAATACATAAATGTTTGCAGTCTAGTTATTGCACGTTCGGTTGGTGGTAAATATGAATCAGCGGAGTATAATTGCTGCAGTTGAGAATTTGGAAATTTGCAAACATGGGAATTTAGGTATTGAGGTGTTTAGGAATTTAGAAGTGAATTTGAGAATCTAAGAGTGGAGTTTAGGAATGTAGGATTTGTGGAATATTTGAATATTTTAGTATATAATTTTGGAATGTAGAAATTGGGGAATTTAGGGATTCGTGGATGTAGAAATTTAGGAATGTTGAAGTTAGAAATTTGAAATTTTACGAATTGGAATATTTAGAAATTTGGTTATATAGAATTTTTAATATTATAAATTGGGATATGTAAGAATTTGGAATTGTAGGAATTTTGTCATGTAGGAATTTGACAATGCAGGAATTTGGAAATGTAGAAATATACAAATTTAGAAAATTAGAACTTTATGAGTTCAAAAATGTACGAACTGGGAAATTCAGAAACTTGAAAGTACAGGAATATTCGAATGTGAAAATCTCCGAATTTCAGAATGCGATAATTTAAAGATCCTAAAATTCACCATTTGTAAATGTAAAAATAACTAATCAGGAATACAGGAATTAGTTCAGTATTTCAAAGTACACAAAATCTCGACTCCCAATTACAGATCCACTTTGAAGATCCAAATAATGATCCCCAAATTGCAAATTCCCAAACTACAAATTCCAAAGGTAGGCTTCCATAATTACCACATAGTACCGCAAGCTAAATAACATCACCTAAAATAACTTCCTAAAACAATTTCAAACCTATGCAAGTATTTCGCTGCCACATATCCTTCAAATTACCCCCATAAGAGCGTTACACGTTTGATGTTGCTGAAGATATTTTCCTTTCTTTTCCAGCGGCAACTACAAAGATCGACTAGGTCAGCCTTATGTGGCAGGCAAACCGTGCAGCATGTGCAACGGCCATTGCACACGTAACAAGCTTTGCACGAACGCTTGCTATTACACCGATTTGTGGTCGAACTGCGCGGAGCTGGTGAGGACGTTTCGCGCTTGGGTCTGCGAGACGAACACAAAGGAAGGACGAGAACGACGGAAATTCTGCGGTGCTACGTGCAATTGCAAGGGCAAGATCTACTATCACCACGGGTAGTGAACGACGATCACCAGGTCGAGACTAGATCGCACTTTCTTCGTACCGGTTGATCCATCAGCATCGTCGCTACTCATCGGGGGACGAGACTGCGAGGTACGAAATCGTTTTCGAACGATTCATGCACCGATCGTGCGGGAATTAAGGTCACGATGAAAACGGTTTCTGGATGCTCGTCGATCGTTGCTTTCGGCTACGTTGATTCACGAGCGAAGGGAAATTTAGTCGTTTCTTTTCTATCGCCGATATTTTTCAAACTTGCCCCAAGTCTTACTCCTTTTGACGCGTTTACTCGTTTACACACGGTTTATCTGGAGTCTTGTCAGTATTAACTCTATTTTACTGGGTTAGACTATTTTTTATTTTTATCTCTAGGTTCTTTGAAACTACATCATGTCAAACAATCGTGTATTTACGAATATAAGTAATTTGACGCGTTTGAATTAACTTGCCAGTCATTATTAATTAAGCGAGATTAGATCGTCATTTGATCGATCAATTTTCAGCATATTCCACGATAATATTTTCTACGATATCTGTTTTAATATTTCTCACGATATTTTTTATTTTAATAATATTTTCGATGGTACCTGTTACCTTAAGTAACATCATTTGTTAAGCGAGATTAAATTGTTATTTGATCGATCAATTTTCAGCATATAATACTTCCACGATAATATTTCCTGCGATATCTATTTTAATATTTGTTATTTGTTATTTTAATATCTTCGACAGTACCTGTTACCTTAAGTGCTCGTGTTTTTGTGCTTATTTGTATGCTTACAAGTCCAAATGAATTTACTCATGTTTCTACGAATTTAAAAATATTTTATTCATGTTTTATTACACAAAGAAGAAATTACTTGTAGCAACTGAAATTCTGCCCAGTTAACAGGTTAGGTTTGTTCAGTTTATTCTTTCGTATTCATTGTAATATATTTTGTTGGATACAAGCACGTTCAACAGTTAATGATTTAATTTCGGCTATCTGCGTTACCATCGGAGTAAATCAAAGTAGCGTGCAGAATAATATTTCGCTCGTTTCGTTTGAAGTGGAAAGTTGAACAAGAAGGAACGGAAGACGTCGCGCAATCAAAAAGTAGATGAGAAAGTAAATTGAACTCGATGAACTTCCTTGCCACGGAACTTCCTCCTCGGAAGAAGTTTGACTCTGAAAGTGTACCGAGTTTAATGTATCATATCGAATGTTTCTGTTACAGTCGAGAGTAGTCCCTCGAATCTTCGTTGGGAATTTGAAATTAGCTGAATGTCACGTTATGCATTTTGTTAAAATAGATTAAGTAACAAATTTCGAATTTCCACTTATTAGTCACTAAACACTCTTTCAGTAAATTGGGTGAATTTAATTTCAATTGCAAATTTGTGTGTTTAGAATTTTGATACTTGATTGAAGGACTTTTCAAGATTTGGAAGTTTGACAAAGAAAAAATAAAAATGCAATATAAGCTAAAAATGTAACATTATAAAGTAAAAATTTACATAAAACTTAAACATGAAAATTCAGGAAAAGTAAATGAAATATTTGTGCATTTCACATATTCGTTCTCATCCAAAGGCACTCTAGTCTACTTATCGGTAACGTCATCATTTTTTAATTGCAAAAGTCAGCCATGTAACGGTTAAATACTCGGAGAAATTCTCCCGTAAACGCAGTGCACCGAGTGTAAATTACGTTCAATTCTCCACGTCCAGCGATGGAGCGCTAATGAAGTTACATCGGATCGATAGGATTACTTTGTTCATATTGTCCGGTTCGTTGACCCCATAAACGAGAAGAAAATTTCCCTTTGCTCCGTAATCACTTTCGACTGCGTCGTCCCGGAAATTTACTCTATTTTCTGCGAACACCCTCGTGGATCTATTTAAACTACGTCGGTCGAGGAGCACCCCTTGTCGCCCAGGGGGACGCCACAAGAAACGGGCGAGGGATGAAATTTCGCGAAATGAAGCAAGATCAGGCGGACCCTTTTGATATTCGTAAATGATAAGAGTGTCTATATCAGGTCTGGCCAGCTGCTGTCCCTGGGGCAGAGGAACGTTTAGAAGACAATAATCACGTGATAATTTAACAAAACGACACTTTTCCTCGATATGAATAACCAGAATATCTTGTATCAGAAACATTCGTAAAATATTATTTGTAACAAAATTTGATATCGTTCGTAACAGAATGTTGAAATAGAAAAACTCTAGGTGAACGAAAATATAAAATTGACAATAAACTTCAATTTTTAGTTCGAAATCGTAATAGACAGATATTTGATCACCGTTTCGTTTACAATAGCAATTTCGTCCGGTTTTCAAACGTTAGTTGATTGGTTAAGGGTTGATGGTTTTTCACGTGATTGCCCTCGAGCTCTGCCCGGCGAATCAGAGGGCACAGATCGACCAGACCTGGTTTGCATAGACGTGCATGCGATGTGTACATACGTAAGTAAGCGAATAAAGAAAAAAAAATGTAAGTGAAACAGTAAGGATATTTCTTGGTACTGTATTTAGATGGTTGTTTGATTTCGGACGTTAACGAGTCGCCAATAAAAATTTCGATGACGTTGCGCGATGGTTTATTTAAAAATTTACAGAAAGCAAAATTTATACTCGAATTTTGTCAAAGTTTCTTTTAGGTTCTGTTTCGTAATTGATATACGAGGCCTATTAACGTTAATGAATTTTAATTAACAGGTTTGCACGAGGTAACGTACCATATTTTTGCATAAATTTTGAATATTTTTCTTCCGTTTTTCGATGCGTGTATTTCAACGAAAACAACCCTTTCTTTTTTCTGCTCCCGAAACAAAATGCATACACAGTATTGTGAATATTTATGTTTTCATAACAAATGCAAATGTATACAAAACGAACAACGGTAACCTTTTCGTAATCTGCATGCAAAAAATTTAATATAACACATTTGTAATGCGTAAAGTGCATAAAATATGGAAGATAGAATGATGTTTTTGATTTTCGCTGGCATTATTTTCCTTCGGGGCTGAAAATATGGTGTAAAAACATATACTTGCATGAACATCCAGTCGAATAATTAATATTCAAACAAGATTTATTCGTACAAATACGCGCGGCGGAATTTATAGTTCGACCCGAATGAACGTAAAACGTTTACGAAGTAACATGAATTTGCTCGATTTTCAAGTGTACATAAAGAACGATTATTTTTATTGGCGAGCTCGTGCGTCGCCTAAACGTGGGACTAAAATGTATAAAAGTTAGACGGAAACCCTGTCCTTTGAACGTGTTTAGCGACGTAAGTTCTACGATAATCAGTGTATACAGAAACACGCTGTACAATTTATCCCAATCGATCGAACATTTGAGCACTCGTGAATGCGAATATCTTTTAATCTCGAAAGAAAAATCGAGGAGAAACTGTAAATACATTCGAATCTGTAACATATCCCTGCGAACAATTATTAGACAATAGGAATTTTAATTAATTAATCACGAATTTTAACGTAACGTTGAGGCGGCAGGAATCGGGGTTGCAAATATTCTTTGTAATTCACTGATGTAAAGATTTTTCTGTGACTTGCAATTAGTAGTAACATAGTCAGTTAACCTTTATCTACGATTTAATTGCAGGATCTGATTTTAATGATATTTTAATGGTGGTCTGATTAACTTCATTACGTGGAACATAATTCTACACTGTCTTCAGTTAAGTGAACACACGAGTGGAGGAAGGTGTAATATAACGATGTAACGTTTGTACACTCTAGTTTTTAGTGTAACATTTCTCCTATTAATTACTATGATTAATAGTATAAAGTTTAAATTTATAGTCAATTTTATATGCAAGTTGCTTTATACAAACAAAATCATCGTGTATAACAGTGTAATCTATTATATTATTTTAATATATTGCTTACACTGTTTTATTGTAGAAAATAAACGTTATTTTTTTTAACACAATTTTTCATATTAATTCATATCAATTTTTACATTAAAAAAAATTTAATATAAAGAATTTGTTTTTAAAATACGTCATACAACAGAATAATTTCAAAGTTATAAAAAATTATTTGTGAAATCGTAAAAATAGAATGTACGTAAACACCCCAGTTAAAAGTCGATAAAACAAATTTGCACAGCATAATAATTAATTAAAGGTGAGATAACACCCCTTGCTACTCGTGTCCTCAATTTTTGTCATTCAATGTAAACGGTGCATATAAATAATTTATAACCTACATTGGTAATCGGATTGACACTGATAATGAATTGTTCATAACTGATTATGGTGCTGAAGCATTAATAATGATAAAACAATTAATTATCGAAATACCCATTTAATACCACAATAACTGCCAACCTGATTGTTCTTCAAACGATGTACCATATCGAATTATCTCTTCTTCGATATCTATCTAAATAACAAATTATCGGTCCCCATTTAATATTTCATGAAAATATCGATATCTGTCTCGTATTAACTCCAATAACAAAGGATCTCAATGTATATGATTTCAGAATGTATTTCATGGATATCGATTGGTGGCGTTAAAATTGACTTTCCATCATCTTAATGCACTATTTACAATTAAAAACAAAAATTTTTATTCATAATTACTTCACTCCAAATTTCAATTTTATTAACCTAATTGTTACATGGACCTTTGTTTACATAAAAAACCGGGTTCCAAACGTTTAAATAATATCGGGGAGTATTTTCTGAGCGATTTCTGCTGCTTCAACGAAACAACGCCCATCATCATTCATCGCGTATCGTACAAAAACTTTTTCCTCGAAATCAAATAGAAACGAAACAATGAATCTACATGCATTCATGAGTGTTCAAAAGCAACGAGTAAATGCAGAACATCGAGAGTTTCTCCACCGTCTCGATACGCGCCAATTCATCGTTCGCGGCCATTGATCGATCGAATCCCTGGGAAAAATGTGTCTAACATTCCCGTAGAATTTGTTTGCTAACGCCTCACAGAAATACTATTTTTCATCGCGTTTTTCGAGCCGTAATCGTAATCGTGGTCGACGAGAGAGCAACAACCTCGAGAAGTTTCGAAGCTGAACAGCTTCGAGAAGACGATTGGAAACAAGCAAGAAAAGAATAGTAACGAATGTGTGGGACTAGAAGAGAGTATAGTTTGTAAGGTACATGTATAGCAAGACGAATACGAGCGACGAGTAAAGATGCGGATAATAGGAGACAACAGTTAATTGGGTTAACGATTAGTTCGAGAGGGTTGATTAATGTTAACGCGAGATTGTAAGTCGCGTAATTGTGTCACGCGAAACGTTGTAAGCTGTCATACTTTGTTCACTTACCGAAATAAAGGTCCTGTAAATATTAATATCACTCGAGTTTGTTTGTTACGATTATTTTGTTGCTACACCTTGATTTTCACCCTTTATCGTCGGGAGTTCATTGCAGAGATTAATGGGACAATTGTGGGGAGTCGAGGACTGTCCACGGAAAGTTTGAAGAGAGATTAGGGAATGTTGAGGTGGAGAAAGGGAAGTTGGAGATTCGAGAATTTGGGAAGCTGGAAATTTGGGAATTTTGAAATTTGGGGTGTGGGAATTTCGGAGTTTAACTCAGCACTTTAGGGTGGAAACTTTTGGAAATTTAGGAAACTGTGGAGGTTGTTTAGGAATTTGGGAAGTAGGGAATTTGGAAATTTGGAAATATTAAAATTTGGGATAGAAATAGACATAGTGAGATAGATATTTAGAAAGTTGGGAATTTATGAAATTAGGGGCGTGGAAATTTGGAAATTTGGTATCTTGGGGGCGTAAAAATTTGGGAATTTGAAAATTTGGAAATTTACAAATATGGGGCGTGGAAATCTGGGAATTAGAGAATTTTGGGGGTTTGGAAATTTGGGAACTTACAAATATGGGGCGTGGAAATTTGGAAAAATGTGGATTTGGAAATCTAGAGACTTGGATTTTTGAAAATTTGAAAACTTAGAAATTTAGGACGTGGAAATCTGGAAATTTAAGGATTCGGTATCTGAAAATTAGGAAAAGGCATTTAGAGCGTGAAAATTAAGAATTTAGGAATATGAAAATTTGAAAATATCCACTAATATTAACTTTTCATCACAGCCTTAATGTATGATTAGCACCTTATTAGTACACTCAGTAACAAAATGTATGAAAATAAAACTCATCTGCAAAATCTTCCGTCTTACGGTTCGTGAAAAATTAATACTCGATTTCGTCCGAGATTGCACATTCGCACCATCGCAATTTTCATGTTTATTTGAAGATTCCCGGTATGCATATTTATTTTCTTTTTCACATTCATGGAACAATATTCCGTCTGATTATTCGTATTCTATGTCATTGTAATTTAGAATAATGGAATGGTTTTACAGAAAGCGAGCGAACAGCGTCGCGAATAAATTTCTCGGATATTTCTGTGAACGCATTGTTGTTGGAATAATAGTTTTGTCCCTGCTCTGTTCTTTTTTTCTGACGTCATAAAAAGGGAGAGCAATATTTTATTCCCGACTGCTCGCAATTTTCTACGTTTCAGATTAAAATAAAACAAAGGAGAATGAGATCGTAAGAACGGTATCAAAATAATAATTCCACGTTTACCATTTCTGATTAAACCTTCGCCATTTTCTGATATTCTCTTTCTTATCTACTTCTTCGATCGACGAGTCACGATAACTACTCTACTGATATTTTAATGTTATTTATATGTTATTTAGACAATTTCATACTATGGTAAAATATTATTTTATTTTATTTAAAATATCATGGTATTCTATTTAAAATATTATTGCATTTCACTTAAAATATCATGGTATTCTATTTAAAATATCATAGCATATCATTTGAAATATCATACAGAATTTTACATAGAATACCTTCAAAATGTTAATACAGATTTAAACTGTGCTTTCCTCAGGAAATTGTTTAACACATTTCATTCTTATTTTTTAATATAACAGTTAGGCGTTATTTAGTGAGGTCATTGAATAAGGCGTTTAAAATTTTAATAAAAGCGTTCGCAATCGAAAGTCACATTTTCTTGAAGAAACGGTTTTCATTTCAGGCGACATAACCCTACTTTACACAAGAAATTACAGGGAATAAAATATGGGTTCCAATTATTTTCGAAAAATATTAAATTTTACATATCCTCAAAATAAAGATTTAAATTCTGATTTTCCCAAAAAATTGTTGAGCACATTTATCCCCCAATAGTTAGGTGTTATTTAGCATCATTCTAATTTTAATAAGCGTTTTTAATCGAGTCACAGCTTCTGAAGAAATGGTTTTCATATTAGGCAACATTACCCTAATTCATTCAAGAAATTACGGGGAATAAAATGCGAGTAACGCGGTCGAATTTACATTATGAATCGCGCGTGAGAGCGAAACTTTATCGATAAATCAGATTAACTGCCACGAAAGGTTCGCCCAAGGAATTAATACGCGGTATACTATCTTCGCGACCCGTTTAATCGCTCGACGCTATTTATTTCTTACTCAGGAAAACCGCAAGGATTAAGTGCGGAATTCTAGAGGGAATAAATCGTTTGGTTTTCGAGCAACGGTAGAACGGAAACGAAAAAAGAATCCGCCATCGAACGTGCCACGAAGGAGAATCCGATTTTCTTCTCTTTCATTTTCTTCCGAAAAATTATTGCCTTTTTTCTTTCACCATTGTTTTCGCTAATCTTTATTGTACGTGAGAGCTGAATTTAACAGACCTTTTGTATTTTTAGTCTACGTTTCTATATTTTCTTTTTGGTATTATAATTCTGGTATTACGTGTATTATGTCCGTTCACTTTGTTCTTTTCAAGATATTCTTTTCATACGTTTCGTTATCTTTTAGAATAATTTTTGCACGTTGGAGGTTTGAGAATTTATGTCGTTTAAAAAGAAATCTTTAGAAACAAATGTTCTTATTAATTAATGTATTCAGTTTTATTATTTTCGATACTTTTATTGTGAACATTCATTTATAACTGCGGTACAAAATGATTTGACTTAAAATGAAAGTACATGTTTTTGAAAACATGTTTTTAAATATATTTTTCTTAATGTTCTATGTACTTAATCACTATGTTTATTTCCTTCATATTGTTTATTATATTTAAAGAATAAATTTTCAAGTTTTTTGTTGTGTATTTATATTCATTTTTAACTCTGCAGTACATATGATCCAAAATGGAGGATACATGTTGTGCAACGAGTAAATGTACTTCTGAAAATATTATTCTTTTAAGAGTACATAAAATTGAATGAACAATCCGCTTTAAAATTAGAATATTACAGCTTTCACGTCATTTTATACAATGAAAAAGAATGCTATAGCATTTACATCCACAAACGTGTTAAACAATTTCTAAAATCAGTATATATTATCTAAAATGTATGATACTGTACGTGTTCCCTTTGCATTATTACAAATTCGTCAGTATAATCGTTCGTGGGAATGCAGTTCGTTGTCGAAAGTGATTGTACAGGTGTCAAATTTCAAGAAACAGAATCAATGGCCCGATTTCAATAGGAAATTCGGTCGAAAATTTGCCCACACCTACCGATGCGTACTGATTGCGTCAAGTAAACAGCTGGCGATGAAACGCGCTGTGCGTAAACGTTTGCATTCGCCTGTAGGCGGTGTATACCCTTCAAAACATACAATGATGATGACGATTTGCGCCACTTCGATCGTGATCGCTATATCAGCACGGGAAGTAATCGCGCTTTCATCCTGCAGATTTACACGTTGGTTTGACAAACAATATCCGGAAACCACGCCGATTATCTTTGAACCACTACAATCTCTGTACGCTGAAATTCATTATGGGACGCTTATGGGATTTTGGAATATTCAGATTTGTGGATTTTGCGAATTTTTAGATCTTTGGGGTGGTTTGGGGTGTTTTGGAAATTTGGAAGCTTGAAATTTTGGAAGATGGCAATTTTGGGAGTTTGGAATTTTGGCAAATTGAAATTTGAAGGTGTTGGAATTTTAGAAAATTGACATTTGGGAATTTAGGAATTTTGGAAGGTTGAAATTTTGGAAGATTGAAATTTGGTAGGTTTGGAATTCTGGAAGGTTGAAATTTTGGAAGATTGAAATTTTCGGAGTTTAGAATTGTAGGAGGTTGAAATTGGAGATTTTGGAATTTTGAAAAGTTGAAATTTTGAAGTTTTAGAATTTTAGAAGGTTGTAATTTGGGAATTTTTAAATTATAGGTCGAATTTTGGGAGTGTGGAATTTTGGAAGATTGAAATTTGGGGATTTTTATATTTTGGGAGGTTGAAATGTTAGGTGTTTTAAATTTTAGAAGGTTAAACCTTGAGACTTCATAATTTTTCAAGCTTTAAACTTTGGACTTCAGATTTAAGATTTTAGAATTTTAGAATTTTTAAGCTTTCAAGTTTAGTACCTTTGATATTCTCTAATTTTTTAATATCCGAACCTGAACATATAATATGTTCATGTACTTAATATATACATATTTATAAACTGACTATATACATGTACAATACATTGTAAAATACTATAATATAATATAAATATTAAGTATAATGGAGAATGTAAATATTCATAACACCTATATTGACATGAAACCATGTATCTTCCGAAAAATGTATACAAAGTAAAGTTATAATATAAAAAGGATATACGTAGAGATTACAGAAAGACGAATGATTATTGTGAAGTATCGATAGGTGTCAAGTATTGAAAACTAAAAAAAAAGAAGAAATGGTAGATATACGACACGAGAAAATGTACTGCACGGTGTCAGAGGAGGTTTGAATTATGCGGTGCAGAATCCAAGGATACAGGGTATAAAGTGGTGGTTCGGAAAAATATAGAGTGCAAGCTTGCAGCAAAAACAGAATCACGGGAAATGAAACTCGATATTGAACTATAGCGCATGAAATATACAATCCTATGAAAAGTTAGTGTACGTGTTCCATAATTCTGCCTCCATCTAGAAAAGCAATAAATAATTAAGATAAAATAAGGTTCTAAAATTTAGATGCGATAAAGAACGTGACAAGGAAATAAAGAAACTCTGAGAAGAAAATTAATAATTCAAGTAACATAAAATAGGACAATTAAATTTAAACGTGATTAAAAACGTGACAAGGAAATAAAAAAAAACTGAGAAGAAAAGTAACAATTAAAATAAAATAAGTAAATTAAATTCTGCCAGAGAATAAAAAGCTGCCAGAGAAGTAATAAATAATTAAAATAAAATAAGGCAATGAAATCCGAACGCAGAAAACGTGTCAAGGAAATGAAAAAAAGGTGAGAAGAAAAGTAGCAATTAAAATAAAATAAGGTAATAAAATACAAACGCGATAAAAAATGTAGCAACGAAATAACAAAGAGCCGAGGAGAACAAAGGCTATAATTTTGAACGAATTCGAGCGAAACAGAAGAAGCGTTAATCGTATCGATTCGCGCGCGAAATGAATCATAGCGACGATTAATCGGTTAGCAGTGTATCGCCGGAGTTATATAGGGATGGATCGATAGCCGAACTTAATTTATCCACGAGTGGAACGCCGGTATCGATATCGTCGATGAGCTCGCTGCGAAAGTAGCTTCAATCTTCACCCAGCGAATGGGATTCGCAGTTGATTCGCAAACAAGATTCCAGCGGGCTCTAAACGCTCAAACAAAGTGAAGTGGTCGAGCCGGCTGATTTATCGACAGGATTTTCTGCCCTCCTATCGGGATTCGGGGACTTTGCACAGATATCTCTATCCTGTGCCGTACGTACGTGGACGTATTAACTCGCTGCCGGGAAATTGAAAATCGACGAAATTCATCCTGAAAACTACCAGTCCATACGAGCTTCTGTACATAAACAATATCGTTCGTTTAAAATGAATCCTGAATTTTGTTCGAAAACACGTGCGTTAAATTCATAAATTTGTAGAATACAGGATTATTGTTGTAAACAAGTGAAATTGTATTTCAGAAACTTCCTTCCAAATATATTATAATATATTTTGCTTTTGCAATGGAGGTACGTAATAAAATTGACATATGTAGACATGTGTGTGTTGTTCACATATAACACATTGACTCTCACAGTGAACATTCATATGTAACATACAAGTATAGTCAGACACGTTACGAGCATCCCAGAAGTTTCCTTTTTAATATATTTTGTGTTTCTAATTGATTCATAAAGGTAGATAACAGGTTTAACGTATGTGGACATGTATATGTTGGTCACATGTAACATATTGACTCTCACAGTGAAAATTAATATATAACATATAGTCAAACTTGTTATGAGTACTTTAGAAGCTTTCTTTTTAATATATTTTATGTTTACAATTGATTCGTCGAGGTGGATAACAAGTTTAACATATGTGGACATGTATGTCTTGGTCACATGTAACATATTGACTCTCAGAGTGAAAATTCATATATAATGTACATGTCATATAAATTATTTTTAATAAAACGCAATCAGCACGAGGTCGAGTTGTTCCAATATGGCTGCCTAACGTGTAACACGATTTCATCATCGGCAAGTTTCGGATGATCCGAACGGCCATTGAACACGGACTTTGTACAATCCTCGAAGAACACGCGCGAACAAATTTATCAGCTTTGAACGTGTTCCGTCGTAGCCGGTCATTATTCCGCTTGGTCGAAGTTGTATCGTTCCCGAGGGAATTCAATTTCGGGAACTGACTCAGCTGAACAGACGTATTAATGGAAAAGAAAACGAGCCTGCCCGCTCGTGCCCCGTGTAATTGCGTCCAGCCTTCCAACGAGATATTATCAATTAGGACCGTTCTCTGTCCTGTCTAATTTCCGTGCAATTTGTTGCCTCGCTTTCCGAACGCTAACTGCTTGATACTGGAACGATAATACGACGAATGCGTTTCATGCAACCGAAAACGTGACTCGAGTATCTTGAGAGAAGCGTCTTCTCTAAAGTTCAAAAGTCGCTAACAAGGAGGACTGCACGAGCGTTTAGAGTCAGACGTTAACTCGAAAAATTCACTGCTTAATGATTTATGATTACAAAATGTATTACGTTTCGACTACAAAAATTTTATGGGAAAATTAAGAGTTTGAAGGTTTTTGGAGATTTTGTTTATTGAGAATAATCAGAGTTTTCGGATGGCAAACAGTAATTGGAATAATGGGATGTCAGATTTTTTGGGATGTGGGGATTCGTATTTAGGTGCTGCAAATTTGGATATTTCAGGATTTGGAAATTTGAGAATCTTGAAAACTCAAAAATTTGATGACATCCTCAAATTTTCAAATTCACGTTTCCGCTTTTGCCAAAAGTCCAAGTTCAATCCAGGAACTTAAAACATGAAAATTCAAACATCCAACAAGAACATCTACATACCGATGCAGTGAATGAAAGACGCAAGTAAGTAATCGTTATAATCCAATCGAACAGAATAAGATTAGCAGGATGTGTTCCAATTTGTACACTAATGTTCCTTTAACCTAGTGGAGACAAATGGAGACAAATGATCGATCAGCGTGCAACTGGCACAGTCAACTACAACACATACATACCCACATAGAGTGGAAGTAAAGCAGAACAGGACAAAGCTGACGCAGATCTTCCGATTCAACAAGCTGGCCATCCTACGGGAGTTTCGGCCATCCTGGATGCGCCAACATAAGGTAAGCTCTTCCTGCTTGCAGACAAGCAACCTCAGCACAATTCCGTAGCTTCCTTGGCTGTAAATCAATGTACAATCGTTTGCATAAATGTCTTGAACCCGTTTTACTTTTACGGCCCATTTTGCTTTCCTAATCTTTGCTCTATCTTTTTTCGTCCCTTCCCGGATGGTTCGGTTGTTTTATAGATATCCGATGGCCGGGAACTGTGGAGGATGCTTCAGAACTAGGTCAAATTTTAAGAATACTTTTACCATACTTGAGATGAAACATACTGTGTTCTTGGGTATAAAGCAGTCTTCCGTTTCCTGCGGTCTTTATATCCTCGGTTTAAACACTTGCCGGATTTACTTGTTAGGTGCGTCAGTCGGAATGAAATATTCATGTTAAGACGAAGAAATTTTATATTCAACCTTCGATAATGGACTTAACTTCGTATTAGAGTAAGATTTGTTTCAACTTGATACATATAATGTTCGTATTTTTATATCTTAATTTTTGACCATTCTAAAGCTGTAAACTGTTGTGACAATCAACTGTGACTCGCCTTCTAGTAGGTTTCAAAAATTCGGTATATTTCGAAACAAAATTTTTCAGAGTAAACATCATTATCAGTAATGTATGAAAATTCTCAACGTTCTGAAATATTAATTTAAATCGTGAAAGCAGTCGGACGAATCCATAAACATCAGCCTTTCATAAACTCGCTGCTAAAAACAGCACGCTAACAATACCAATGAACAATCAATAATGCGAGGAAAATAAATACAACAAAAGCGAGTTTATTAAATTCCACCGATTGTTCAGCATTTTATCGTTCATTACATTTCGAGATCCACCGGACACACGAATTCCATTTCAATTTTCGATTCGCGAAATATTACTTTCGTGCAATTGGAACGCGACTCGGTATGCATTTCGATGCTCGAAAGTTTGTGCAGGTTGCCTTTTCCTGTTTTTTTCCGCCGAAAAATAAAAACGAACCGAGCAATGTGTGTTCTCCAAATGTTTGCTTACGTTTCAACGGTGCGTTCGCGATTGCGTACACCGGCATACTAATCGTCGCGACGAATTTTCACGGATTGGAACGTTGTTTCCGAGCGAACTAACCCGCCATCGCGATAGAGTTGCGCAAACAAAAGGGAGAAGCGAATAATAGCCGGCGATCAACGGTAAATGTGGCGAAAGAGAAGAAGTGGAAATTCTGCGATGACCGGCAAGGAAAAATTGTTTTCGGTGAAGTTTGCGTTCGGATAGAGAGCTGGGTTTACACGGTTACGTGGCTGCATAGTTACTTCGGATATAGCGTGGTGGTAAATTAACGGGGATTCTTGGATTTTTAGGATTTTCAGACTTTGTGGCGTTTTGAGATTTCGAAAATTTTGACATTTGGAGGTTTGTAATTTTTGGAGATAAGAAGCTTGCAATTATGAGATTTTTGTGAGATTTTAGAATCTTCAGATTTTTGAACTTTGGGTTTTTTAGTAGTCTAAGATTTTGAATTTTAAAGAAACTTTTAAATTTTTAAGTGTTGAAATTTTTTAATTTTTAAGCGTTGGAATTTCTGAATTATACAATTTTAAGTTCTGAAGTTTGCAATTTGGATTTTTGGAACTTTCACATTCTGAAATTTACGAGTTTTGAAATTTCTAAGCCTGAGACTGAATTTTGATATTATTGTTGAACTTTCGAATTTACGATCGTACTTTACCCTTCGAACCGACTATACCTCTCGGATCCCATATGAAGCACATGCTTGCAAACACGCCATGAGACAAGAGGGTTGTCGAGCCCGTAACGATATCCCCTTTTTTCTGTTTCTTCTGTTTGTCCCACGGAATTTTAGTTAGAGAATCGTGCAAATATTTGCCCGGCATTTATGATACTTTTTTAAACAGTTCAGGGTTTTCGAAAACCGTGGGTAATGATTTTATGTCTCGAGTGTAGGTTTTTTTCTGGATGATTAAAGTACACTGGTTAACGTCGGAGAGCTCGGAAAATACTGGAAAATTGCGTTGCTGTGTAAATTAAGAAAAATCGTTTGTCGATCAATTATGTATTAAGGTAATTATTACGGAAAATTAAAAAAATTAATTATAAGAAATAATGGTTCATAATAAATAAATAACAATAAATAATTGTTTATAACAAATAACTAAAGTAATGATCTAATTGTACATCACAAATTAAAAATCTGTTCACAACAAATTAAAATATACCGATTTAATTACTTTACACAAATTAAAAGCTCGTTTATAAAAAATTAAAAAAATTGTTTTATTCATGTATCACAAATTAAAAATTTATTTTCAGCAAATTACAAATTTGTCCCTTGATTATTTACCTGAAATTACCAGCTGTGTATAGCCACTTTTCTTGACGTTATATCGCGATAATTAAAGCTCACTCATCTCTGTCAGACAAATTAAAAAAATATAAGGAAATCGTAAAAAGCAGTGAAAATTCGACGGTTCTGCAGTAAACTAATTTTAAAAGTAAATTAAAATTTCGTCGTCCAGTTATTTGCATGAAGTTATTTGAAATAGTAACAACCCTTTTGATTATTCTTTTTCGGTAATTAAAGCGTACTAATTTCCTGCAAAGAGGAAAATTGCGTTGCTGTGCAAATTACGGTAAATCGAAAAAACCAAATGACTTCGCATTAAAGTAATTTGTACGTCTAATTGGAAATTGGTCATTTAGTTATTTAACTTACTTAAGTTTCAATTTTGGTTATTTTTAACCTGTTTAAAATAATTTTCATCCACGTTTCATTTGTTGAGTAATACAAAGCTACACATTTATTATATCTCGAAAACAAATATTTTATAATTGATTACAAATGGAATATTTTATGACAAATTACAAATGAAATATTTTTTAACAAAGTAAAAATAAAATATCCTTTGACAAAGTACAAATAAAACCTCTTAAAACACAGTACAAATAAAATATTTGTTACCAAAGCACAAATGAAATATTTCGTAACAAAATGCAAATCAAACATTTCGCATTGACTGATTTATATACCCGTGATTTATAATAATCTCCGTGTATATTCGTCTTTATAGTATTATTTATCTTGAAATAGCAGTTAATATATGCGATTGTTATATCTAAAAGCAAACAGAGTCAAAGGATTAAATAATTAATTAATGAACAAATCCGGGAATCCGTACATCTGCTTGTATACCGATCATTCGATTGTTTACAGCTGTCGTATGGATAATCGATACTGTTAGCTTCAACAATACGTTTATGCCGACAAGCAATAATCTCGTAACAGTACGATATCTCGAATAGTACTAGTGAACAATCGATAGGTAAATTTAACATCCACTCACGAATTTCTCCTGATTCATCGTTTTACACGTCGCTTTAATAACGTCGAATAATCAGAAATTCTACGATCAAACATTTCAAATTTACCAAAAATTTCGTATGCGCTCCGTAAACGTTCCACGGGAGAGAACCATATAGAAAAATCGCGGCAAAAAATTTCAGCTTAATCTACCCCGTGAGTTTACGATAAATTGATATTTTATCTGCTCGTTGACGACCATCTATAAATATTTTCTTTTTTACGTCTATTTGTATAAACGCGAATTTTATGAGGTTATAAATATTGCATGGCGATATGCTCGTTCGACGGCGCGCAATTTTTATCTCTCAACATTCGATTTGCGAAAATAAACTAGATTAACCAACCAACGGGAACAGGTTAATTCGCTCTCTGCAATTTTTAAACATGCAGAATCTACGAAACATGAAGCTTCGGCTAGCGTAGTGTGGAATAAAAGCTCGCTACGGGATATTTATATCGGGTGAATGACAAAAGTTTTTATGACGGTTGGATATACTGTGCGTGGCGATATAATGCATGGATAATACTACTTATGGACTACAGGTAGCCATAGAATGTATGGAAATATTACGCGTAGCGATTCAATGGATCGAGAGTGGTACGAGTGACGATATAACGTGTGGAATTACTACGCGTGGAAATACCGTGTGTGACGATACAGTGCGTAACTTTCACGCATCGCAATACAACGCGTAGCAATTAACACGTGTGGAAATATAATATGTTGCAAGTATCATATGTGGAAATGTTAAGCGTATCAATTTTCACGTGTGGAGATACAACGCGTAGTATATACTATGCGTGGAAATACAGAATGTGGAGATTACCAAGCGTGGAATTACAAAGCGTAGTAATAATTATGCGTAGAAATTACCACACGTAGGATTACAAAGCGTAGTAACTACTATGCGTGGAAATATAACGCGTAGCGACCATTATGTATGGAAATATACATATGTAACAACTACTAGTTGTGGAGATATCACACGTGGCATCTACCATGCGTGGAAATACGAAGTGTAGAAATTAACACGTGTGGAATTACAAAGCGTAGTAACTACTATGCGTAGAAATTACCACACGTAGAATTACAAAGCGTAGCGACTACCACGCGTGGAAATACAGTGCGTAGCAATTACCATGCGTGGAAATACAACACATGGCAACTACCACGTGTAGAGAATACCACGCATTAATATACAAAGCGTAGAAATTCCTAAAATCTTAAATTTCTTAAATCTCCAAATTCCCAAATCCCCATATCTCTAAAATTGTTTAATTCTCAAATTTCTAATCCTTCAACATCCCAAATTTATGCATTCCTAAGTTTTCAAATTTCCTCTTTGAAACTTCTATATTTCTTCTATATTTCATAATCCTCAAAGTTCGAAATTACATATTTCCCACATTTCAAAACCATTGAATTCACAAATTCTCAAATTTTCAAATCCCAAAATTTCCATATTTCGCAAATTTTTCCAAGGAAGATTTGACTGTACGTTAAATGTCGGGTTTTCAAATACAACCCTCTCTCAATATCACAAATTCCTTGTAGCATATAAACGTGCATATTATAAGAATGCGAAGCTCATTGCGGGTCGAGATGTCGCGTGTCTTGCTTTTTCCCCTGTTTCTTGATACCGCAAGAGGATGATTATGGCAAAAGATGCACGATTCTGTTCCTTGTTACACGAGAATCCGTTTCATACAGATGTTGGGGAATTTCCGACATTTTCTTGGGGATTTTACGCCAAGATTGCTTTCCCAGTTATTTGCCGAGAAGGATCGAAATTTACAACTATTGTTGTTGCTCCGAGAATACGTATAACTGTCTGGTTGTTTTTGTGTTAACGATGTTGGGGAAATTTTTGTATCTTCTTTACGCTGATTTTATTTTTCCTTTGTTTTTTGAACGTAGACAAATTTTCAGTTCATATAAATCATATAATTCATATATTAGATATAATTCATATATCTAATATTAATTTTAAAATATTTTAATAATTACTTTAAGTACACGGGAATATAATTAACATTTCGATATTACCATGGAAGGAACAACAATTTCAGTTGTTACAAATCATTCGGTGGAGATTCTTTGGAATCACATGTAAAGTTGTAATTAACTAAATCCTCTTATCTGTATTAATTAAATTACTATAATTAGTCGATATTGTTCAATATATCGATCGTACTGGTACACGTCGATGAATGCACGAATCAGTTTCATGAATGCAAATATTTAGTCACATGTTCATTGAAACTATGAAAATGTTCGTTGTAGCTCTATTGTGTCGACGTTTCAATAGTCAATGATTGTGTATAGAAAACGAATATCATTATTCTAATTTTGTTCGAAATTTTGACAAAACTTTTGACTATTATTTTTCACTTATTAAATCGATAGAATAATATCAATCGCTGAATCAATGGAATAATAACATTTATTAGATCTATAAAATATTGTATATTATTTACTAAAGTAATTAAACAGTTCGAAAAGTAGAGCATTCCTTCGCTTTTCCATATTCTTGGCCTAATTTCCCGTGAAACAATTTTTCACGTTGAACTTACTTATAATTCAACATATCGTTGACATAGGTACTTATTATGCGAAGTTCGTTAAGATCGTCTTTGGTAAAATGATTAAAAAACAATATTATTATAAAAGATAGTCTTTTCGTTTTTATTATTCCCGGAAAAGAAGCTCGTAAGACGGAACCGGGTTAATCGTGACCCAGATCTGTGAAACGTATGCGATGGTATTTCGATTAAAGTCAGATAGCACGATTTATAATCGAAAGGGTTCTGATATGCTGTGAAATAATATTTAAACGAACAATAAAATTTATGAAACGAAATTGACAGCAGATGAAGTTAAGAATGTATATAGTTCTAGTTTGAATTTATTAAAAATTTTCATTATTAGAAACTACTGAAGCAGTGAAATGACCAGTTTGCAAGTTTCTTTAATTTTACAATTTTGTTTTAAGTAGTTTTCTTGAAGTCTATGTTGATTCTTTTGGAGATAAAAAATTATCTTGATTCTTTATTAATGTTTCATCGTTTATTTATTTATATTTCAATGTTCTCTTTTATTTCAAAATAAGGATGCATTGAACGTAGGTAGGTTTAACACATTTATTGCCATGTCACCTCGATTGGGATGATAAATTTATATTTTATTTTATCTAATGAAAAATTTCATGTAGATGTACTCATTTTGTAATGAGCATTTTTATTTATCCAATGACGAATAATATTACTAAATTTTTATACTATAAGTTATATCTGGTAAAAATAATAAAATATTGTGTTAGAGAAACCGAATAACTTTGTTGATAATAAAAATACTATTAATTTTCTGCAAATTTAATGTGAACGAGTGTAAATGTTAAAAGATTAGTTGTAATTAGAGTAATTCTATTTCAATAAGGCATATTAATTCGCTTATAATCAGACTAATTGTAGTAATTAACAGATGCGACTGGTTCGAGCATATACTTATACAAATCCCTCGCCACAGACTGTAATCATCCTCGCATACGCGTTTCATGGAAAGACACCCTCAAACCAGAGCAACGCAGGATGAAATTAAGGCAGGCCTGGAAGGGTTGTAACGAAGAAATTTCGTAACTCAACGAAACTTTAATGAACAGCCGAAATATAATTAATAGTTCATCGTAGACGTTGAATGTGTGGAAAATTGAAAATAAGATATTTTAAACTTTATACATTCCGCTTCTATAACTTGCGCAAAAATTTCTTCCTTCTAACTTTTAATCAATTTTTAAACACTCGGAAGAGTTTTAATTTTCATGTCATAATAACGTTTGTGATAAACCTTTATTCAAAATAATTTTATACTATGCTGTAACCATTCGATTACCAAAAAATAATCTTGGGAAGATTCACCATTTTTTTTCTGGAACTTCAAGCAGCCTTGCACGTGCTATTTCCATAGAAAAGAACTTCGTTGAAAAATCCAGTAACTTCCCGATTTTCTCTAATTCAAACTTCTGCACTCTCGAAATCCCTTCTTACTGTATTCGATGAAACGAGACGCCTTTCATATTGGAAAATGGAGACCTGTCTCTTAGTTTAGATATTTTTGTGGAGAACAACGGGTAGACTGGTTTTTTAGTAAATGTCTTTCTTGCAAGGTTACGTGAACAATCGATATATGTTGGGCGATCAATATTGCTAACGTTCAGGGTGCTCAGTATTTACTGACAATATTGATCAGGCATTTAGGGATTTGGGGATTTGAACACATAGCAAATTAGAAATTTGGGTATTGGGGAATTGGGGGATTGGGGGATTGGGAAGTGGCAATTTGGAAATTTAGGGATCCGGGGATTTGGAGAGTTAAGGATGCGAAGTTGAGGATTTGAACGGGAAATTGGGAACTTGGGAATTTTAGAGATTAAGGTTATTGCGATTTGGAAATTTAGGAGTTAGAGGATTGAGAAACTTTTGGGTGAGAGAATTTGGACATTTGGAAAATTCGAAATTTGGGGATCTGATCATTTAGAAATTAAAAATTCAGAAAATAAGAAATTTGAAAATTTGGGACTTCCTGATTCGAAAAATCGAAAACTTGGGAATTTGGAAATTTTTAGAATTTGTAGAGTTGGAACTGTAAAAATTTAACATTTCACTAATTGATCACTTGGAAATGTACAAATTCATGAAATAACAAATTAGAAAATTGCTTATTTGACAGTTTAATATTTACTAACTTCACAATTTAGAAATTAAAAAACTTTGAAAATTCATACTCATTACCTCATAACATCGCATAAAAAATATCGCATTAACCTCACAAATTGTGTCATTAAACTTTCTGCATATAAAATTACCGAACTTCCTCAAACGTCGCAAAATAACAATATAATAAATACTACCTAAAATTCCACACCTATCTAAATATCCTTGCCGATATCTGACTTGCATTTTATCTGCAAAAAAAAGCAAAGTGAAATATGCAGCTCATTTATTAAATACGAAGGAAAAAACTCATCGCGTCAATAAAGCATGCTCTCTGTTTTCCTTCGAGACGATATTTTCATGGCTACTCAGCCGGTTGTACACCGAGATTTCATTTTTCATTTCTCTCCACGGCCGTCCGACGAAGAATATAAATCGGGGAAGCAATTTTCGTTGTAATTACGCTTTTCCCTCACGCCCCCGAAATAATTCTGCCACGGAGCTTCCTGTTTTCCACTTCCGTCCGACCGTTCTACGCCACCCCTGAGAATATTTTTTTTCTCTTCCTTTTTTCGCACCACCTCCTTTTTCGTCCGTGCACCGAACTTGCTTCACGCTGCTCTGAATTTATATTTCTCCTATCCTCGTCTTTATTATGACCTTACCAGACGTGTTTGTTTTTATTTCTTCCACCTGCAGTTGCACGCGATCGCCGCCATTTTTCTTTGCTTCTCGCGTTCGGAAATCTTTCACGGGTGCATTCGTGTTTAACTATTTAATTACGATAATTATATAAATATTCTTGAATTTTGTATAATTTACATTCTTGATGCAAGTTGAAAATACTCAGTTTTTAAATTAATAATCTAACAATGACGAGTTATTTAAGAAAAGAGCGTTCAAAAAAATTCCGTAAAAAAAATATCGATACTCAACGATGAAACGTTGCAACAAAGTTTGTCCTCCAAGCTAATCGATTTTTCAAACCGCGTCGATTTCGGAATTGTCCGATTTCCCGGAATGCAAAATTTCTTGTTTGAAGAGCAACGAAGCGATCTCGCCGAGTATTTCGGTGAAATCGAGCGGAAGTTCGAAATCGAGTTTCCGATCAAATTTAACAACGCAATTTTGATGAAAGGGTGGCCAACCTATGTGCAGAATTCGATAGAAAAATTTCACTAACAAAATGAAATCGAGACAGAAGGGCACATCGTTCTTTGTAGTCTCAACGAAATAATCTGGAAAAAGTTGATTCGAAAATTAGAATCGATCAATCGGAAAGAGAGTTGAGACTCGAGTAGCAACTCGACCCTTTCGTGTAGCAAGAATTCCTGCAAGCTTTGCACGCTCGTTCGTTCTTTTGTTTATTTATCTCTTTCGAACGCTCTTCTTTTCCGCGGTCTTTTCTTCGTCGTAGGGCACGGAATCACGAAATACTGGTGCACACCGACTAGAATTATGTTCTTCGCAGATATCTAGGGCCGAACATTGCGTTCACCTTCCCGAACGTAACTTTCTAGACCGATATACTCGTTTCGTGATCACGAAACCACGTTTACTTCCTACGATTTAACGATAACCGGTCGCTTTCAAATCTGATTGCGTGTTTCACGGTCACCACTTACATAAATTGCTTCCCGATATTTTGCGAACGACGCTTTCGAAAGTTCTCTATTTTCAGAGTTTGCGGTTTTTACTTTCTGTCTACATTTTTGAGATATTTAGACATTTTTCAGTATTTAGATTTTCATTAGCTACCGTTACAAATTTATAATTTATAGTTCGCAATTTTTTAAGCTTTGTATTTCTAATTTTTTTAATTTTCATGGTTATCATTTTTAGCGCCGAATATCTCAATTTTTAAACATCCACAGTTTACAAGTTTTCCAACTCCCTAATTTCACCACTTTTCGAGTTTCTGAACCGTTTAATTTGTTAATCTGTTTCGAATCTTCAAGTTTTCTAATTTCCCAGTTACTAAGTTATTAAATTTCCACATTTTCTGATTACTAAGCTACCTCCTGAATTTTTACATTTCCATATTACCTAACTTTTCAATCTCAAATTATCCAACTTTTAAATTACAAATCCTGCATAATATCTATCGTTTCTACGTTTTTAAATTTGTACTTGGAAAATTCATGCATAAAAAATACATTTTTACTACTATTTTTTATCAGTATCACTCATGAGAATTAAAATGTGCACTGCTTTCAGAATTGGAAAATGCACTCAACAAAATATTAATATATCACAAATGTGTTTCACAATAAAAAGAATAATTCACAATTTTCTACATTTTTTATTTTAACAATGATAATACGCATTTTGCGTTAGTCTATACGCCATTAAATTCTCCAGAATAAATTAATTAAAAAATTTAACCTGCCTACAGAACAATATACTTTTATGGAACAATAAACCAAATTAAAAGTTCTATAACAACTTCATAAATCAAAAAATTCTAATTGAAAAGGTCAGAACCAATATAGTTAAAAACCTTTCATACAAAACACATTGTAATTTTTAAATTATATAGAAAATGAAAGAACATATGTTCATTATATGTTTGGAGGACATATGTATGGTTCATGTAAATATATTTTATTTTTAAGAAGTAAATGTGAAACACATATGTTCATATATTGTACATGTATGTTATTAGGTATGTGCATTAAACATGTACAGTATGGTGTACATATACCCATGCATGTACACATATGAACATAGGCTCATGTACATATGTTCGTACATATACATTATACGTGTACAATACATGTGCATACACATATGTGTACACATTATACGCACACATTACATGTACAAACATATATGTATGTCAACTATTCATATGCACTACATGTACATACACATATGTACGTCATACGTATACATTACATATAAGTATGCATATAATACAACATATGTATTACATGTACGTGCAACACATATGTTATCAGACATATGTAATGACATGACTACTAAAATAATCCGACGGTAATTATTTTATATAACGATAAAAAGAGTTTCCTAATCAATCAGTAATCGCTCGAACGAGTCGACTAACGATCGGTTTCGAGTATCCGCCATCCCCTTCTCCCTTCACAAAGCTGAAACGCCTAACTCGAGCTCTGAAATAATAAATCTCTGCACTCGAAAGTACTTTAGGTGTTCGTTAGTGTTCCAACGGGGTCCTTTTAGGCAGTATTTCACCGAGACGATGGTACGCACCCTTTAAAACGGCCTCGAACAACGCTGGAGGAGGCTTGTGTGAGGGTGGAACAGATGCAAGAAGCCAATTTGCGGCTGTATCTAATTACAAGGCTCGTTACGGAAGCGTGGAATAATTTGATACGAAATTTTCGTTCTGCGCACCAACTGACAAAGAAGAGGTTACTCTTTTTTTGTCCTCCGTTCTTTTCATCACGCTGCGCGCTCGGTACAATGCAATACAGAAATCGTTCGATCGAAACGTTCTCATCGAGAGATGCTGTTTACCTCGTCGGTTTTTAACGATCACAGATTTAAGCTCTTAAAATTGGACAATTTGTACGTTTTGAAATGTACAATTTCATAGATCTTTTTATTGCAGGTAATGTTCGAACACTTTTGTCCCACAAAATTTAATAATTCTAAGATTGTGAAGTTGTGAATGGGAATTCTGGAAATTAGAAGATTCTGAAATACCAAAAATGTAAAAGAAGATGTTTCAAAGTATTGAAGTTTTCAAATTTCCTATTCCATTGCACCACCACTAAAAAATTCTCGAATTAGAGAATTTCAAAATGCAAGATTTTTAAAATTACAAAAATCTGATATTTCAAAATTCATGGATCCCAAAATTACAAAATTCTGAAACACCAAATTTTCACAATACAAAATACACGAACTTCAGTAATTTAAAATCCCCACATCCTAGAAGTCTAAAATCTCTAAATTTCTTGAATCCCCAAATGTCAAACCCTAAAATCTCAAAATCTCCAAATCTTAAAATCCCAAAATCCTTAAATCCCCAAATCCACATATACCCAAATCCGCATATCCCCAAATCCACATATACCCAAATCCACATATCCCCAAATCCACATATCCCCAAATCCACATATCCCCAAATCCACATATCCCCAAATCCATATATTCCCAAATCCACATATCCCCAAATCCACATATCCCCAAATCCACATACCCCCAAATCCACATATCCCCAAATCCACATATCCCCAAATCCCCAAATGCCCAAATCCACATACCCCCAAATCTACATATCCCCAAATCCTCTAATTCCAAAATCCACATATCCCCAAATCCACATATCCCCAAATCCACATATCCCCAAATCTACATATCCCCAAATCCCCAAATGCCCAAATCCACATACCCCCAAATCTACATATCCCCAAATCCTCTAATTCCAAAATCCACATATCCCCAAATCCACATATCCCCAAATCCACATATCCCCAAATCCACATATCCCCAAATCTACATATCCCCAAATCCCCAAATGCCCAAATCCACATACCCCCAAATCTACATATCCCCAAATCCTCTAATTCCAAAATCCACATATCCCCAAATCCCCAAATGCCCAAATCCTCTAATTCCAAAATCGTTAAATCCCAAAATCCCCAAATGCCCAAATCCTCTAATTCCAAAATCGTTAAATCCCAAAATCCCCAACACACAGTTCACTCTATTCTCAATGTGCTTTCGTGCAAATTCGGTACCGCGCAACAGTAATCGAGAGATCGTTCGATCGAAGCGTTTTAATCGGCCATAGCCAGGAAGAAAGTTTCGCGGAATAATTCCTGTTAATTATGCCCGGTTCGTTGAATTTGGTCGTTAACACCGTGTAAAATGAAGAACGACGCCAGACTGGTAATTTCGGGTAATTATTCATAACGCAAAGTTGAGGATACGGTGAATTTGCTGAGTGAAAAATTGATAATGAAGCTTCTTCTTGTGTGGTGTGCGTAGTAACAGCGGGGGATTAGTAGTTAATTTATTCGTCCCTATAAATTTCCTTTTTGTGTTCTTACGTTTAGAATTGCTAGTTAGTAGACGATAGTTCGTAACTCGTTGTAATTATTCACCCTTGATTGCTGTTGCGGGATAACAATTTTCACTATTTTATTTACTAGCATCAAACAAGACATTTCATTCAAGCAATTTCGTTATGTTGTTACATCAAAATTTATTACATAGGTTATCTTAATAATTTTTATAGTTGTTCTAAGACATTCGTTTGATTTGTTCAAGTTTTCTTTCAATATTCATGTAAAATATGAAAGGAATCATTTATTAGTAACAAACAACAAATTTTATTAAAGCAATTTCATTCTGTTTGCACATCAAAATGTATTATTGTAGGTCATGTTAATAATTTTCGTTGTAATTTAGAAATGTTCGTTCGATTTGTCATATTTTCAATATTTATATCTCAGTGTAAATTGAATTATTTTATAGTATGAAACAATTTTCATTGAATTCCATTAAGTTTTTACAATAAAATTTACTATTTTATGTTATTTTAATCATTTTCGTAGTTTCGCAACGTTCGTCCGATTTGTTAAAGTTCCCTATGAATATTTATGTAAAGTACGAGAGGTATTCTGTAACAGTGATAACATTTCTGTTTGAAGAGACTGAAAGAAGAACGAGAATAGTAAATGTGAAATGGAGTGATAGCTGAGTACAGAATCATGTAAGTCAAATTTATTTCGAAAAATATGGAAGAAGGGGAATACGGTCACCGAGAGAAAGCACTCAAAAATAAATCTAACTGTGCAAATATTTCAATTTGCAAGTTTATTCATCTGTACAGTTTTGAATTTCTAATATCCTTCACTTTCAAATTCTTTTCACTTCGAACAGATCTTTCTTTATGAACAAAATACAATTTTAATTACTAATTTATTTAATTCGTTTTGTACACATGAAAATTAAACATGGAGCAGAATTATTATTTTTTGGTCAAATCTGCAAATCTTCTTTTATATGTACAAAAATTTTTAATAATTTCTTCTGTAAAATCCTTCAATCCTCTTTTATATTTACAAGGATTTAAAATAATTTCTGTTATAAAATATCTTAAATCTTTCTCAAACATAAAAAAATTAAAAACAAATTTTCCTATAAAATCTCTTAAATCTTTCAAACATAAAAAAACTAAAAACAAATTTTCCTATAAAATCTCTTAAATCTTTCAAACATAAAAAAATGAAAAACAATTTCTCCTATGAAAGCTCTTAAATCTTTCATCCAAAAAAAAATGAAAAATAATTTCTCGCATGAAATCTCTTAAATCTTCATCCATAAAAAAATTAAAAATATCTCCTACAAAATCTCTTAAATCCTTCATCCAAAAAAAAAATAACTTCGCCTATAAAATCTTCAAATCCCATAAAAAAATGAAAAATAATTTCGTGCATAAAATCATCCCTTAATTCCCCTGCGTCCACGGCAGGTAAACATAAGAAAGAAAAAATAAAAATAAAAAACCCAGCATAATTCGTCGTGTTTCCGAAATAAATACTTGAATTCAGGCGAGAAGCGTTTATGAAATAAAAGCTGTCGTTCGGGGCTGTTAGAGCATCGATCAAAGTAATAGAGCCGTTTGTACGCGTTGAATAATTAGAGGATTCGTTGAACTTTTCTCGCGCAGATTGAAAGTATGCCAGAGGCGAGGAACGGATGCAGCATCAGCGAAATTAAAAAGGGAAACCACGATTTACAGCTTCCAAGCGTGTGGACAAAACGCGGGATTTCGTGGCTCGTAAAGAGGAACGTAGCTGCTTTCCCAGCGGGCTTTATATCATTCTGAAATGAAGTCGGTTTAATCGCGAGCCGTGCCAGTAATATCGGACTTCCGTTCCTGTAGAAATCGTGAATCGTCGCGGATTTTACCACTTGGGTCCTAATTCGTCGGAACGTGGCTGACAAGAGACTGGCTGACCAAGTATTTCGGGATCGTAAAGTCGAGGATGGTCTTCGGACAAATTTGTCGATCGTTGTGAGAATGGGAACGTGGTCAAGAATCCTGCAGCATATTAGAGCTGATTTCGTATAAACTGTGCAATCACTGACTCTTTTAGAAACATTTCGGATTTAATACTAGACTTACAATTAGACTTGTTAGGGACGTTTAAGGATCACTTATGTTTAAATTGAAACTAAATTATGAAAGTAAGTGAATATTATACAAGGCACTTAAAACCGAACAAAATAACTTGACCTTCAGAAATGACCAGAGATGACCTTCATATCTCCTTGACGCCACCTATTAAAAAACTAGTAACATTGGATGATCAGTCCCTCGATACCAAATAATTTTGGCCTGATGCATTTTTTCCTATCAGCTATAGTAACCAAGTTATTCAGGTGGCTAGTTTTAAGTGTCTCACCTTGTATAATACGTAAATAATCTTATACAGTGATTCTTTATCTCGATGAGGATTAGCATATATTTTGACAAAAGCTTCTTCATAACTTTCGTAATTGAAGATAAGTCCTAGTAGGACATAGGATATAGGATAGGAAGTTCCCAATATTTAAAAATTCTAGAATCGTAAATTCCTAAAATTCTAAAATTAAAGAATTCCAAATATTCAAAATACCTAAAATTCCAGAATCCTAAATGCCGAAAATCTTGAAATGCCAGAACCCAAAATTCCCCAATATACTAAAAATCCAGAATCCTAAATTTCCAAAATCCTAAAATTCCAGAATCATAATATTCTAGAATCCTAAATTACCAAAACCTTAAAATACCAGAGTCCTAAATTCCCAAAATTCTAGTATTACAAAATCCTACATTTCCAAAATCCCAAAATTCTCAAAACCTACAACCTATATACGAAATCCTAGAATCCTAGAATCCTAAATTCCCAAAATCCAAAAATTGGACATTCCAAAATTCTAAAATCCTAAATTCCCCAAATTCTAAAATGCTACGACCCAAAATTCCCAAGTTCCCAAAACACCAAAATCCTAAACCCCCAAAACTCTAAACTCTCAAAATCCTAAAATCCCAAACTCCACGATCTCAAAATCCTATAATCCTTAAATTCCACTAACCCCAAAGTCCCAATGTTCTGAACATTAAAGTCTCCATCCAAAAGTGAACATAAAGTGCATTATTATTTAAAATAATACTTGAAATCCTCTAAAGGCAATGAATATTTGATGAAAACATAATATACATATATTTGCATGAGTATCTTAGCCTCGAGAAGTGATCGATAAAAGATCACGTACCCCTTGACAGCGATGTACAAAGAACCCGATACAAGAGGGTAGAGATTATTATCGAGCTATAGAATCGACGATCGACAAGCAGAAAATTACGGTGAATATTATCAGGGAGGTTTGAAGGCAGGCTACTACAAAAGGATTCAATTTTCCTGGAAAATAAAGACGAAACGATAGGAACGTGTAGCCGAAGGATAAGGAAGATACATTTCTGTGGAGGATAAAAAAGAGGAAGGATGTGCTTTGCGTGTTCCGTTTTCCTCTACCTTCTATTTTATTCGGCTACACCGCTACGGTGAATCAGTTCATCATAGAAACATATAAAGACAGTAATTTTTGGTATGGAAACTAGAATCATTTGAGAAAGGTAGTAAAACTGTCCTGTGAACATCTTCGAGTATCATTTACGACACATAGCCCCTGTATAATGCATCATTCATGAAAAATATGTCGGTAAATATTAAAATTCGATCAGCGCCATCTAGCGGTTGGTGTTTTTACCCTGCTACTGGTAGCAGGATCGCAGAAAAGCGAGGAGGTATCCGGAGTAAGAGGTTTCCCGCGCAATTGTGCGCATGCGCATTGCCGCCGAACTCGCGCCACCTCTCCAACATGGCGTCTCACAGAACAAATGAAATTAATGGTAGGAAATAATTAATTACCCATTATCAAAGAATAATTTGTGCACTTTTGTCATGCAAGAATGATTTGTAGTTCATTATCTATATGCTCATACAATATTTGTTAAGATTTTATACGAAAGTAATTCATTATTAATAACTATTAGTAAGGATAATAATATTATAAGAATTTAATAATGAATTCCATACGAGGAGGTCAGAAATAAGTTATAGTTTATTTTTCAACTATAACAGTGCATAAATTATACTCAGAAATCGAGTATTTAATAAATACAATCCATCATTAATTCGATGTATTCCGGCGCCATGTTGGATAGAGGTGGCGCGAGTTTGGTTATACCGCGCATGCGCACAATTGCGCGGGAAACCTCTTACTCCGGATACCTCCTCGCTTTTCTGCGATCCTGCTACCAGGAGCAGTTTCAAAACGCCATCCGCTAGATGGCGTTGACCGAATTTTAATTTTTACCGACAGATTTTTCACGAACGAAAGCACACTTTAGTTTCTATTTCATCTTTCGAGGGTCGATTAAACCTTCTGGCTATCTTTATTTATTTTAAAAAATTGATTATTAATTAATGATAATTTTGATTTCTCGAAATCAGACATGGCAGACATCAATATAATTTATTCACAATCACAACAGTTATTTTATTGTACGTCGGAGAATTATTTGGTTTTTAAATTGAATTTTTGTTTCGAAATCCACATGCTATGAACTTTGATAACTCTGTTTGATTTTGTATTGTTTTGTGGTTTTACCAGTTATTTGCGTTCGACGTGTGCACACGTCAATCTAAAACATTATTTCAGTGCGGTTGACGTTAACGTATTGTTAATTTTTTATCGAATAAAAATGTACTCATTCTTCGTTCTACTTGACATTTTTAGTAAAATATATAATAGGATCAGTTGTCCTGCATTCGACGTGTATGCTCGTCATGATTTGATTTTAATTACGCGTCTCGCAAGGAACTTTTAAAACTAAATTCGTTAACTGGTCAATACACAATTTATTTATCTATAAAATTGTATCTGACAAGAGTATCTCTAAAATTGTTGTATTCGATGTTTTTTATTATTAAACGAGAACATTGTATTAAAAAAATATGAAACACGAAGAAGAAAATCGTTCGTGTATTTGAGGCAGGGACTAAGAGATCGTGTTGAATATTTCAAAGCATCTAACGACATCGCTCAACGAGAAGAGCTACATTTACGTCGTTGTTGTATAAATATTAAACGACGTCGTGAGAGGTGGTTGTAAGCTTTGGAAATTACGAAAATTCACGGAAGCATTCTCGGGAAGAGAAGAGCGGTTCGAAGCGGAGGCGAGACAAGAACGGACAGCAGAAAGGACGTCGGTATTCGGAAGGAGACGCGAAGCAGCCGGAAATGCGACCAGGAATGGACATTTTTCACTGCATAAAAAGCCGGAAACAGGGGTTGCAACTGAAAAAATTGCAACCCTCGTGGTGTTCAAGGGAAAATTGCAACTCATTGCGAACTCTTTGCTTAATGCCGTCAGAAATTTTCTAATTATCACATTCTTAGATTTTTGGGTATTTAGGTTATTGCATTTTTAGGTTTTTGCATCTTTAGATTTTTAGACACTTAGATTTTTTCGAATTTTGATTTTCCAATTGATCGATTTTTGAGTTTTTCGATCTTGAGCTTGTCATTTGTAGATTTTTAAATTTTCAGATTTACTGACTTCTAATTTCATAGATATACAGGTTTACAGACTGATAGTTTACAGTGAAAGTTCACGGCATCCACGATTAAATCGTAAAATTGAAATCGATATTTTCCTCTCCGTGTTTCCAAATTCATATCGTAAGAGTTTTGTAAAAGTTTCACGATCGTCGACTGAAAGAGAGGCAAGTTTAAAATACACTGGCCGACGGAAATGCAATACACGACGGAAGAGCGGGTGGAACGCTTCGCTAGTGACGCTCGTAAATTTTTATTAGAGATAAAAGCACACGAAACAAAGGGATTCATAGGGTACGAAATAATAAAGGACCATTTTTCAAAACTGAACATCTCCAGTGATTTATACATGTTACATACCATTGACTTTCCTAGTTACCTTGTACTTCATTATTTTTCGTAAGAAGTATGTGCGTCACAACGTCGGCAATATTTAGCGACGATTAAACGCGGGGAACTTCAATCGCTTCAAGTCCTAATATTTATAAGTGTAGGTTGAATAATTGTACAACACCGAAACGTGCTTTCTACTTATTTTTAACGATGTTCCAAACTGAACGACTACGTGTCTAGATGATGTTCGAAAGCGAACAACGTGTCTATGTATCCGATGTTCCGAAGCGAACAATCTCGTGTCTATTTCGTGTCTATCTGTTCGATTGCTTATTTCGCGAGATGAAGGCTCGGCGTGGGCGTACAATTTTTACGAACAAGGCTGAGGGAAACAGTTCCTAATTTCTATCGGATACACGAATTCGGGTGGAAATGAAAAACCGAGTGACGTCTGCGCTCTGGGTATTCTCCGAAAAGTGATCGCAGCAAGTAATAAAAGCAGCAATACCTCGACACGAATAGGAAACTGCAAATAAGGACTCTACTACTGAGATTAAGGGTCCTGCCAACCAGATGTGAATGATAATAAACTAGAAATACTCGATAGGATGTAACGACGACTTGGGTGTTATTGATGTTAGGGGAACCTATTGATTGGAACTTGTTCAAAGTGTCCGTAAACTAAAAACGATATATTATTGTATCGATAGAAAGGATCAAGATCTTCTTCTTGTGCTATTATAAGATCTAACACATGTGCTTTTTCTACGGAACAGTAATAAATTATGGATGTATTATGGTTTGTTATATTATTCATGTTTCTTTCTTACAGGTTGGTCGCGAATTTTACATAAATTTCAGAAATACGTCAGTTTCCATACGCAAGTGTCTCCTTTACCTGTTCAACCATCGCTATTTTCACTATTCTGTTCCAAAGTGATTTTTCTTTGTCACTTCGTGAAAGATTTATCTCCATGACAGTCGTTGTTTCTGTCATACATGTTTTGGGAGACAGAAAAATGTAGAGAAACTAAGTACGCGTTGGGATTTCACTTCTTCCGAGAATTTCGAATCTCGGTTGAAAAACGAGTGCAAATTTCAAAGCAGTAAACTTCTAATTTTTAAAAATTTCCATTTTTTAAATATTTAAACTCTAGAATTTACAAATGTGCAAATTTTGAAGTTCACAGATTGTGAAATTCACAAATTCCTAAATTCTTGAATATACAAAACTTTAAATCCCCAACTTTACAGATTCTCAAATTCTCAAATTCCAAAATTCTCAAATCCTCAAATTCAATATCTGTACATCCATAGATCCTCAAATCCTCAAATTGCAAAATCTTCAAATCCTCGAATCTTCTAATCCCCAAATCTTCAGATCTCCAAATCTTCAAATTCCCAAATCTTCAAATTTCTAAACCTTCAGATCCCTAAATCTTAAAATCGCTAAATCTTCAGATCTCCAAATCTTCGAATCCCCAAATCCTCAGATCTCCAAATCTTCAAATACCCAAATCTCCAAATCCCCAAATCCCCAAATCTTCAATTTCAAATATCCTCAAACCTTCAAATTTCCAAATTCCGAAATTCCCAAACTCCCCAAACTCTCCAACCTCCCAATTCTCCAATTTCTCAAATTTTCAAATTCTTAAATTTCTCAATCTCCACATTCTCAGTCATTCAAAATTCCGAACCACCAAACCTACGAATTCCTAAATTTCTAAATGTCCAACTGCACAAAGACAATTTATATTTTAGATGAAGCTCGAAATTTGTCTATCAACCGGTTTCTTGGTTGCCTGAATAGCCCGCAACCGTAGCCACTTCGGAATTTCACTTTGAACAAAAGAAAAGTGGCGGTGGCATTTTCTAGCGCACCAACAATCGCATTGTTTTCCACCTTTTGTTTCTTGTTGGCTTGACGAGCGAGTTTTCTCGCTTCGCTCTTTTTAAGTTCTTGGATTCTTTTGAACGACGCTTTCGCGGCAACGAAGCCTTCCGTTCTTTCTCCTGGGAAAACCTATGCCTTCCTCATTTTCATATGCTCTCTGCCTCGTTTTTATTCATTCGATACACACAGAAACGTAGAATATTTTGCATCATACTTTTAATAGAACGATGTTAATTCAGATACGTAACTTTCGTGAATTCCTAAAATGTTATTGATTTGGTAGCAATGAAGCTTTGTAACATTGTTTGAGAAGAAAGTTATGTGAGAATAAATGAATTATTTAATACAGCAACTATTTTATGCATTCCGTCTTGCGTGTAACAGAAGATTGTATTAATACTATCATATTTTAGAATTTATGCTGCAAAGTTGCTGATCAAGTTATATTAACTTCATACGTTTTGAAATTAGTCACTCCTGGTTACAACTGACTGGCAGCCATTTTGTGTTCAGAAGAATGACAGTAAAATATAGCCATTTTTAGCAAGCTTTGAGATTTAAACTGATATAAGTGATAGTCTGTGGTATTTTTGTGTCATGAAATTATATTACATTTTATATTAATCAGAATCAACCATCTTTTGCTGTAACTGAACAGCAGCCATTTTGTGTTTACAATATTCATAGTAAATGTATATAATTATTGGAAAGAACGTGTGTAATTTTCTCTTGTAAGTAAATTAAAATGTAATTAACCTAACATTTAATATTAAATAATTTTTTGTAATAAATGTTTATCTAATTTAAAAGTTTCTACAATACCGTGCAATATTTTGTGCAAATTTAACGGTATCGAATGACGAGAGTCTATCCGAAGCAAAAGTAAATACGAAAGCCGAGTAAAGCGGAGGTAAGTAAAATCGCAAGCAAAGCCCATTTAAACAATCACTGTTCCTAGAAGAATGGAAAGCATCGAAACGTCGGATTGGTGGCAATGCGAAAGTCGTAAAGGAGGTAAAGCAAGCCACGCAGATAAAGAGAAGTTTCGATACAAAGAATGGTTCTATTCGATGCAGAAGAAGCACAAACGGCAAGAACGAATAAAGGAAGTTGAGAGAAATCTAAGACTCGTGTTCCAAGATCCTCGGTGCTTTTGCGCCATGAATTTTCGTAAAAGCCTCGAATTGCCTCAAGACCAGGATCGCGCGGATAAAAGGCCATTTGAATCGTCTATTCTCGTGTTCTATCTACGGCCGCTTCTATTTCGACGTCGCGGATCTTCTCGTACGTTTGCTTCGTCGACTGTCGACTCCGCGAAATGCTCGACGAGTAGGAAAATTTTTCAATCTAACGCTCACTACGGGAATATGCGATCTTTCGACGATTTAAACGAGCTTCGCCACGTTGCTTCAATTTGTCTTCCTGTTTACGGATATATTCGCCGCGGGTACAAATATTGAAGATTTGACATGTTCAAGTTTTCGCACTAGATTTACGGTACCTGTAAAAATGATGGATCTTACATTTTTTTATTTTTAAATTAAACTTTTTAAATTTATAAATTTCAAAATTGCAAAATTGCAAAATTCAAAAATTCCAGAATTATAGAATTCCTAAATTTCCAAATTCCCCAAATTTCCCAAATTTTCCAAATTCAAAAATTCTCCAAATTTCCAAATTCCCAAATTCACCAAATTTTCCAAATATCCCAAATATCCCAAATTCCCCAAATTTCCCAAATTCTTAAATTTCCAAATTCCCAAATTCGCCAAATTCTCCAAATTCTCCAAATTCCCCAAATTCTAAAATTCCCAAATTCTCCAAATTCTCCAAATTCTCCAAATTCCCCAAATTCTAAAATTCCCCAATTCTAAAATTCTCAAATTCTCAAATTCTCAAATTTCCCAAATTCTTAAATTCCTAAATTCCAAAATTTCAAAATTCTAAAATTTCCAAATTCCTTAAATTCCCCAAATTCTTAAATTCCCTAATTCCAAAATTCCAAAATTCTCTAAATTCCCAAATTCCCAAATTCCCCAAATTCCCCAAATTCCCAAATTTGGGAAACAAGCAAATATGATCCATAAATAAACCTAAATTTTCATTCCCTCTCATGTACGAGCGCACGTAACATTCAAATGATCTGACATTAATAAAACTTTGCAATCGTAATAACCATTTTAATTACGAAATAATTTAATTCGAGATACCGTGAGAGAAAATTGGTTGAGAAACGTTGCATCAGCGTTAAATAAGAAGTATCAAGGTTTTGAAATTTGATGGATAGCGCAAGATATCGTTTGAAGAGTTATTAAAGCGGAAGATGAGAGATTCGAGACATTCTTAAGGGAAATGAAACGCTGGCTGATTATCACTTGCGGTGAATCTCTAGCAGATTTATCGTCAAACTGTCTGGAATTATAAATTCTCGCAAGGAGATATTTGCGGAAAGATAAATGCAAAGTTTCGGACGAACCGGATATTTCCCGTGATTTCTACGAAAGTTTCTTTGAACTCCTTTTAAGACCATCTGTTTGTACAGCCGGAGAAAAATTCGAGAAATTATTTTGCACGGTTTCGGGTGTTCTCGTGAGAAAATACATTTTATGAAACTTAAAATCAAATTAATTCACCACTCGATAACAGGTATAACTTTCATGTGGTAATGATGTTCATCATTCAGAATTACTGTATTATTAATATTTTATAGATTGCTATATTTGTGTACAACTCTAACTATAGATTCATGTACTCATAGATTAGATTTTGAAATTAATAGATTTTTAAATTCCTAGTTTATATGTATTGAGCTGTCCCATAAGTTTCTCTATCTCCCGATATGCCTTTATCCCGATATCTCTATGTCCCGATGTCCCTATGTCCTGATAACACTATGTCTTGATATCCTTATGTTCCGATATCCCTTTGTCCCGATATTCCTGTGTCCCGATGTTCCTATATCCCGATATCCCTATGTTCCGATGTTCCTATATCTCGATATCCCTATGTCCCGATAACCGTATGTCTTGATATCCCTATGTTTCGATATCCCTTTGTCCCGATATTCCTATATCCCGATATCCCTATATCCCGATATCCAGAAATCCCTCGCTCATTACATCCCTAAATCCCTAGATCCCTAAATTCCAAGTTACTTCAACAACGTCTCACAGAAATTATAATACACTACAAGAATACTAACTGTCTAAATTTGACAATTGGAAATTCGACAAGTTTGAACTCCTTAAAATTTTTTTTTTGCAAATTTTTAAAGCTTAGTGATTTGAAAATTTATTCTATTTCAGTTCGTATGTCGAAGTTAAGAGACTCAATACGTCGTAGCGAAAATTTGAATGACCAGCATGAAATTTTGTTTATAAGCGAGATAAAATTCGTACTACGTGCTGAACACTCGATTGAAGTCGTATTTATTGGACGAAGTCGGAGCTCGATTGATTGGAGATTTATTTACAGTGTTGGAAAACTGTCGACGCGATTTATACGCAATTTTGTGGAGATTGTGATTTGTTGAGTTTCCGGTCGGACAACCGGATTCCAGATTTTGCATAAAGTTGATCGAACAGGATTTGCTTGTCCTTGTTCACCGGGTGTATTTGTTTCACGGCTTATTCGGAGAATTGATATTGGAAACGAGTTGTTCGTGCGTTCGTTCTTTGTCGATTCGGATCGCTTCTAGACGGAAATAATTAAAATTTCATTATTAATCGTCCTTTGAGACTGATTACTTGTTTTTTCAAGTATTTACTCGCTATAATAACCGCGCGAGCGCTCTGTTCGAAACTTTCGTTTAATCGTCCGAGCATGTAATTAAAGTTCTGTTTACTTGAAATTTCTGCGATTCCTAATTCCTCGGAGTTTTGGTTTTATGAGCATAGTTAATTTAAAAATAAACACGTACCTTTGAAAACGATATACTAAATGATTTTGTGATAATATGTTAGTACAAATATATTTAACAGGATATTACATACAAGCAACAAACAAGTAAACGATAGTAACAAATTGCTATTATATCGTTATCAACGTATTCAGTAATAATTTTGCATGACCCAAGACAATTTTCCATATAACATAATGTTATAGCCATAAAAGTGAATTTTTCTTACGTGGTCCTAATTCGAAGGACTGTAAAATAAAATAATTATGCAAAAAGACTGACCAATGTATTTGTTCTATTATCTTAAATAACAGACAATTTTCTCTTATGGAAGCTCATATTCACTACACGATATTCGAACAATCGTTTACCGAAGTAACTAAATAAACTATGCATATAATATTTCGTGGCGAGAATGCAAGATCAAAATTTCAAACTCGTTACTCGTAAACCGTATTAATATTCCCGCATTCATTCCACGTACAAATAATCCCCTTCAAATCGTTCTGGGCAAACGGAGGAAAATTTCAAACAAAATTATTAATATGGTATTTATTGCGGATTCATCCTCAAAGCTGGACACGGAATGAAACACCGTCGTTTGTAGAATAATCTTCAACGACCTCGTCGTCCAATTCAAGTTTCTGATGGAAACCCGCAAATCGTGATTAACAGGCGTCCTTTTTGGTATCTGCAAAATATTACGAGCTATTTCTATAATTCAGTTCTGAAAAACGTTGCTTCACGAATGTTTTATTACAGAAAATTCGAATGGAATTAAGGATAGTTTTGATGTAGTTGGTGATGTTATGGGGATATGAGGGTGTAGGGATATAGGGATATAAGGATATAGGGATATAGGGATACAGAAATACAATAGAAATACAATAAGGTTAGTGGGATATAATAGTATTGGGATTTAGAAATCTACAATATATTCTTCCCACATTTCTGAATTTTCAAATTTTTGGAATTCTAAATTTCCCAATTTCCAAATTTCCCAATTTCCCAATTTCCCAATTTCCGAATTTCCAAATTTCCAAATTTCCAAATTTCCAAATTTCCCAATTTCCAAATTTCCAAATTTCCATATTACCCAATTTCCCAATTTCCCAATTTCCAAATTTCCCAATTTCCAAATTTCCCAATTTCCCAATTTCCAAATTTCCCAAATTCCCAAATTCCCAAATTCCCAAATTCCCAAATTCCCAAATTCCCAAATTCCCAAATCCCCAAATTCTCAAACCTCCAAATTCCCAAAGTCCCCAAATCCTTAAATCCCGCGTCCCAGTCCCCTACTCCCTCTATCCCCAAATCCCTATATCACCAAACACCCCCTAGACCCTCAGAACATCGCGAACGTCGTGCAAGATCCTCTTCCTCCGAAAGAATAACAGAACCAAGTACACGCGCACTGTGACTCATCCCGTTGAATTACAACAATGGAAAAGCACAGCGAAAGCGAACAATGTAATTCCACGGCTAAAACGTTCGTTGGCTTCTCCTCGAGTTAGCGAGAAACGACGAAAGAAAGGGTTGCATTCGCGACTCGGCAGCGAGTTCTTAACAATGTCTCGTGCACGGGGTGCTCGCCCGTACAATTGCATTTTGTCGTTTAGACCAAGTGCTCGTAAAAATCGCCTGGTTTTTTTCCTTACGTCCAGGCGACCGTAACTTTCCGAGCTACTCGCGTCTACTCTCTGGCCAGTCTCTTTCCGTGCCATTTGCTCCTATAGACACCGTGGACGGTATGTATGGACGCGGGATTGCAATCTTCGCGGAACACGCCGACGAAACGGGGTTAACAAGATCAACGTGGCCGCGAAATGTTACCGAGAGCAGGCGAAATTTTCGCGTTTTCCTGCCGAATTGTTGTCCGTTGCAAATTACTCCATCAACACGGCCAATTGAAACTTAATTGCGTTTAGCTGCTGCAGCTGAGATTGCTCTCTGACGAACTCGCCGAGACAAGGTTCGCGATTAATTTTATCTAGCTGAAACATTTGGTGCTTCGGTATTTTATGCCGGGTTACGGATAATTCGACGCTTTCTATACTGTTTTTCGTTACTGTGCAATTTTGTGGAGAATGGACAGATAGTGTGCAAGTTTTTGAACGTTCCAGTCTTCTGTAGCATTTCAAAATGACTGACTAACATCCAAATGTCACTTAGGATATATCAATTTGAAGCTGGGAGTTCTATAAAAATGTCTATATATACATTTGTCAATATTCTTAATAAAAAAGACTGATCGTCAATTACAGAATCTGTTGACTGAAGTAGAAGATAAAATGTCCGACATAATTGAATGTCAAAGGTGTCTCTTATAACACATCAATGTGAAGCGTGTCAATATTCTTACCAGAGAAAGACTGATGGTCAATTACAGAATCTGTTGACTGAAGTAGAAGATAAAATGTCTGACATGTTTCTTATAACATGTCAACGTAAAGATAAAACTTAACCAAAATGGTCGTATCTTATATTTGACACACATCTTGAAGAAAGCTAGTTTTATGACAGTGAATACATTTAACGTTGATTGTTTCTGTACCTAGTCACACAGAGAAAGCGTAAAATTTGGACAAAGAGCCAACGTGTTACTCAATCGGGCGTACAAAGGTAAAATGTTAAGCAAACCCCGTCGAAATCCAGTTTTTTCCTCGCTCCTTCGTAACTTTATCGACAATCAAGGAAAATTGAATTGTCCGCGAACAAAAAAAGGTGCGAGCGAGCAGGTGTAAATTTTTATAGGAGCCATCGTGGATGACGGGCGAAAAAAGAGAAGGCACGGGATGCGACGAGCGTGTCAGAGAAATACAGCTTGAGCGTGAAATCTGAATCGCGACCCAAGTCGATAACACTTTGCATAAAATATGCTGAAATTTACTTAAGTGGATTCCCATATTTCGCGGAAGCATCCAATACCGAACCAGAAGAAGTACAGGGGTTCTGCATCGAACGTTTTTACGGCCGGCAAAAAAACAGATGGAAATGCAGCAGAAAGCTGGTTCGCGTATTACTAGCACTCTCTGTTCGCTATTAGGATAATATCCTAAATCTTGTATTATTTTGAATTGATCAAATTCTCGTTTGATACTCGTGCTTGCAAAATTATTATATTATCAACTTAAGATGACATAATTATTAGATGATTGATTTAAGCAGAGATTTATGAATTCGGCGATATATGTAGAGGGATATTGGAACTTTCAGATATAGCAATGTAGGTATCTAGATCACCATCTAATTACTATACGACTATAAAGAAACATCATCTAATTACTATACGATCAACTTACGAAGAGATATATGAATTCGGCGATATATGTAGAGGTATCAGGATACTGGAACTTTCAGATACAGCAAGGGATCTGGAAATCTGGAAATATAGAAATTTAGGGAATTAGGAATCTAGGAATTTAGAAATCTTAGAATCCAAGAATCTCAGAATTTAGAAATCTAGGGACTTATGCATCTCGAAATCTAGGAACATCAGGGTCTAGGGAATTTTTGAATCTCAGAATCCAGAAATGTAGCAATTTAGAAATTTAGGAATCTAGTAATTTAAAGGTATTTCAAATTTCCAAATTCACAATTTCCCAAAGAATTTTCCAAGATTTTCCCAATTTAGAATTTTCTCAAATTTCCAAATTCCCAAACGTTTAAATTCGGAATAAAAGATAGTGAAATAGTAAAAGTACTGTTTATATTTAACGGTGAAGTTCCAAAATTTGATTAACCAGCAAGATGTTTACGACAGCGATTCCGCGGTGCGAAGGAAGCAACGATTTTTCTAGTTTATGGTGATTCGAGCGTGAATCATGGTTAACGTTGGGCATCGTGTGGGTACATGTTCGACGGTACGCCAAGATAACGACTGCCAGAAGATTACGAGGGAGTTTCGCAGGACGCAGTAAAGCGAATTCGACGAAGAAACAAGGAAGGATGTGTGTCGGTCTCGGTGGATCCTCGAGGGTCCTTTTCTCTCGGCTTTATGGTGCCAACGGTGCTTGAGCAACGACTTAGTTTCCGTGTGCATGCACTTGGACTTTGGGACTATAATTTATCTGACGATTTCGGCTTTTACCATCGTGTAAACCGACACGCCTTGTTATTCGATTCCGGACGACAAAGGGAAACGTTAACGGGACTAAGTAATATTAACGGACAAATCGTCAACACTGTACTTCCTATATTTACTTGCTTACCGTTCAGACTGCAAACCTAACCTAACCTAACCCTATGAATTTTTAAATTAGTGTTCTCATTCACTTTTATTTGTAAATCAGTTTTACTTAATAATTTGGATTATTGAGTATTGTTGTTTTGCTTTGATTCGATCAAAATAACTATATTGGAAATCTGTGTCTAGGACTGTTTATAATAATTTGTGAAACAGTATGTTTTTGGTTTTATTCATAGTTTGCGTTTTGTATTAAGTATTGTAATACTTGAAAGAGTAGGAAATAGTTCATTGTAAATATTTCAATGTATTGAATTCTGATGTCCTGAATTTTGAAGTATTTTAAATTGTAATATTTGGAAATCTAACATTCCGAATTTCAGTATTCGGAATTCCAAAATCTCCAATTCCAACGTTTCGAATACTAATATTCCATATTCCAATACGAGGAATACCAGTATGTAGAATTCCAATATGTAGAATTCCAATATGTGGAATTCCAATATGTAGAATTCTAATATGTGGAATTCCAATATTCCGAATTCCTATATGTGGAATTCCAATATGTAGAATTCTCATATGTGGTATTCCAACATTCCGAATTCCAATATGTGGAATTCCAATACTCCGAATTCCAATATGTAGAATTCCTATATGTGGAATTCCAACATTCCGAATTCCAATATGTGGAATTCCAATGTTTCGAGTTCCATCATTCAGAATTCCAATATTCCGAATTCCACTATTGTGAATTCCAACATTCCAGATACCACTATTGTAAATCCCAATATTTCAAATTCCAGTATTATGAATTCCAACATTCCAAATTCTAGTATTGTGAATTTCAATATTCCAGATTGCAGTGTTGTGAATTCCAATATCTCTAATATCTAATCTCTAATATTCCGTATTCCACCATTTCAAGTTCTAACCTGTGAAACTTAAAAATCCCAAATTCTCCTATTACCCAGTTCCAAACAACCAAGTCAATATCCCCGAACTCCATAATCTCCCTAATTACAATCATCCTCAATTCCAATACCTCAACCCAACAAAACGTCACCATCTCAATATATCAAAGTAACAACCCCACATGAAACTCCGAACATAAACAAGTTAATAATAGTACAGTCTTCTCGCAATAAACTAATTCAAGACGAACCTACGCATCCCATCGCACAAACTCGATGGTTTGCAAATTAGTAGCATACAGCCGGATGTCCGGTTCGCTCGTTGGAGGCCGTGCTTGATGAAACTGGATTTTCTATGCACGTAGCGGCAAAGTCAAGCTCAGCCCTTGGAACGTCTCGCAAATGTTCGCGTCGAAACGCTGACGCAGCGAAATTAATTCTTGATGGCACATACGTCCCCGTGTATCACGGAACGCAAACACATCCCGTTACGTAATTCGAAGTCCGTTTAATTCGCCAACCATGAATGCCGTTTCTCTGTTCCGCGACGTTTCTACCAGCAACGATTTCCGTTTGCACGCCACGAGATGCTGCTCCTCTTCAGTTTCGGTGTTTCTCTCTTGTCAGAGGTCATCTTGTCGAGTTGCCGGTTCCGTGGAATGGAAAAACTTAGATTACCGCATTTATCTGCTCACTGGCCTTTATCCCCTTTCCTTCATTCTCTTCTCTCGTCGTATCCTCTTTCACGTTTGGTCGCGTTCGACTCGGATTCACCTATGTATTTCCAACCATTTTATGAGATTCTTCTGGTTCATCTTTCCGCTCTTTTTACTGCAGTCATGTCATATAATGTCCTCTCCTTTGAAGAAAGGATTCTACTTCCTTTGTGATCTTCACTAGTTCTTTGCCAAATTAGACGCTCTTCTTTAAACTCTTTTGGATTCATTCAAGAATTTTTATCATGGAAATACTGTGGTACATCAGGTATTAGGTTTCAATAGTATGGTTCTCTTATGGTCACTTGGGGGTCATCTTTGGTCGGTGATTTTTACTGGATGGTTTATTGGAATTTTTTAATTCTGAGTAACGAGGTTTTTGGGGGTTTGGGGGTTTGGGCATTTGTGGATTTGCTGATTTGGAAATTTTGTAGTTTGCGGTTTTTGGGATTTGTGGATTTGGGTGTTTGGAAATTTGGGAATGGAGAAGTTTAGTAATGTAGGGATTTTGACATTTTGAAATTTAGGGAAATTTTGGGGATTTGAAGAGTTCGAAACTTGGGGATCAGGTAATTTGGTAATTTCATAATTTGGTTACATAAAGACTTGAGAGAGTTGATTTGGGTATTTGGGGATTTGGAGGGCTGGAAATTTTCCAATTAGGTCATTTGCTAATTTGGTAATTTGGCAATTTGATAAATTATTAATATCTGAATTTGAAAATTTAGGGATTTGGGGATTTAGGAATTTATCGAGTTAGAAACCAAAAATTTGATAAATCATGAATTTAGTAGTAACTTCATCAAACTATAACAATTTCTAATTCTCCTAATTTTTCGTACTCACATGTGGACAATTCCACACACACGTCATTAACAGAATATTGCACAATAACTATTACAAACAACAATAAATATTACAAAATATTAGACAATGAAATATTACATAATATACTAAGGTCGTTTCTCTTTGAAGAACAGTCTTCTTCCAGAAGTTCTCCCTTCGCCACATATATTTCTTTTACACGCTGTTCTCCATCGTTTATATCGATATGTATGTACCCATACATATACTCGTGTCTCTTTCTGCTCTTAAAAGATCTTTCTTCTTACTTTTCCACTTGCCGTTCCTTCGTATCGTTCATCGTTATCCTGCAGTCACACTAGCCAGAGACATAAAGGAAAGTTTCGAGGATGCCGAGGATTCTTCTTTCTTCGATTCCGTGGATTTTTCTCGTTCCCTTTCAAACTCTTCCGTTTCTTGGCCACCCACAGATTTACGACCAGCAACTACGTACTTTGGAACGGTAACTCTAAAAAAAGTTTTCTTCTTCGCGCGCTCAGTCGGTTCGGAGATGTGTGCTTAAGAAAAGAGCAGAACTAGCACTTCGAACGAATCATGTTCCCTTAAAATCTTAACCGTACACTTATATTTGTTCTCGTATTTCTTCTATTTTTCTATATTCCACACATAACTTTTTTACTGGAAGAGATTTTCTCGGTCCTTCTACGATTCAATTTTAAAAACATTAGGTAGCACATTTTCTTATCAATTTATAAATTCGTAAAATTATAGGAATTATTAACAAAAATAACCGTAGAATATAACTGTGGAACTTGCAAAAATCAGTGAATTTATGTATAATTATTTGTAATAATATACACTTTTGAAGATTGGACGCAAATTGAACATCCTACATATTTATCGAACAGTTAACAGGAATATACGAATGGAAAGTTTGTTTGAAAAATACGAATTTATTGGTTATTGAGAGGGAGGCAAAAATAAATAGCAATATAACTGCAGTATCTGGAAAATGAAAATCAGTAATATTTGTAAATGTACCCATTTATAAGCACTCACTTTATTTATGTATAATTAATTGAAGTAATAAACGTTTGTGAAGTTTGATCGCCAATTTGTTGGACATCCCATACATTTATCGAACGTGTAGTTAACAAGATTACAGACGCGGAAAGTTTATTCGATGAAAAATAAAAATCAGTAACATATATAAACACTTATTTTATTGATGAATAAACTGGAAACAATATATACTTCTAAACAGTAATCATACATTTGTAGAACATCCAATACATTTATCGAGCGTGCAGTTAACACGATTGCAGACGTAGAAACTTCACTCGAGAATTATGAATTTATATGTGTCCTTGTATAAACACTTACTTTATTAACGTATAAACTGGAAACAATATAACTTCTGAAGTTGGATCACAAAGTAGAACATCCTATACATTTATCAAGCGTCCAGTTAACAAGATTACAGACATAGAAAGTTTACACGAGAAGTGTGAATTTATTCGTCATTTAAAGAAAGGCAAAGTTGGGACGTGGTAGGAGGTTGATAAATAGGGTCGCAAAACGTCCCGACTTTACCCTACTTCCGAGACAAAGAATTCTTCGATGTTCTGTCGTACAAGAGAAGAATTTATATTTGTTAGAGCCTTAATGGCCCGTCATTATTCGTTCGATACCCCCTGAACTGGCAAGCAACTTCTTTCAGGGAGCCCGATGGAAAATGTAGAACACGGTTTCTTGCGTATCGTTGTTCCCTTTTGATCTCCATCTTTTACTTCTATCGTTCGCATAACTTTCGACCGAATTGCATCGTTCGAGAATCGTGTATAGCATCGATACGCCTTACTTCGCGATCTTCAATCGCGAAATTGCTATACTTTTTAACTATGCTTTGAACGCGTTCTTTTAAACATTTATCCTGATGTTTATTTTCACTATCTTTTAGATTGAGGTATGTTTCGTTGAACGGTGTGATTACAGAAATTTGGGTGAAATAAGGGTGCTTGCATATGTGTAGGTGGTATGATATATGCAAGGGTATTGTTTTTTGGTGGAAAGTGATGGAATGATGTTATAGATGTGGGTTTGGACATTTGGGTATTTTGGGATATGGGAATATGGCAATATAGGAATATAGAAATATGGCGATATAGAGACATGGCGATATAGGAATATGGGAATGTGAGAATATGGGAATATGGGCATATGGGAATATGGGCATATGGGAATATGGGCATATGGGAATATGGGCATATGGGAATATGGGAATATGGGAATATGAGAATATGGCGATATAGGGATATGGCAATATAGGAATATAGGGATATGGCGATATAGGAATATGGGAATATGGCGATATAGGGATGTGACAATATAGAAATATAGGAATATGGGGCTATAAGGATATGGCGATATAGGAATATGGGAATATAGGAATATGGCGATATAGGGATATGGCAATATAAGAATATGTGAATATGGTGATATAGGAACATCGAAATATGGGAAATTAAAAATGTGGGAACTTGGAAACTTGAATTTTGGTAGTCAAGGATTTTGAAGATATCCAAATTCGGATGTTTGGAAATTTCAAGTATAGAAATATAGAAAATGGAAATTGAAGCATTTGAAAATGTAGGGTTTTGAAATATCGTAATTACAAAATTTGAAGATTGTGAAATTTAGATCAATTCAAAGTATATCCATTTGAAATTTTATTATTTATTTTAATATTACGACAGTGATTAATAACTTCTGACGCACCTCTCGAAAAAATTGTAGGTTAAGATATTAAATATTTCTTTTCAAAAAATGTTTAACCAGCGTGTTTAACGGAGATTTCCTTATAAATTCGTGGTACTCAACGTGTTAATATAAGCAACACGTGTGTTTCGGTGTCCTCAGAGGGTGAAAACAAAGCTCCGTTATTTAGTCGTTGGCGGGAAAGTCTCAGACGCAACAGTATTTCGCATTTTCGCCTCGTTCCCCATGCGAATTGCACTTTTAAGAGGGTATCGGAGATCGTATCGTTGAAACAGCTAGTTAAGAGTTTGATTGTACGAGAAACATTTCGTTTTCACGATCAGATAAACGGTCGTTTTCGAGTCTGTTACATTCGCAGACGGTCTTCTTCGAATAATTTCTGAGTGTGATAAAAATTAGTGTAAACGGTGCAAGGTTTCTTTTAATTTGATAATGAAAACTGATACGTTTATCTGGTTACATTTATTTAATTTGAATGTTTCTACCGTAATAAAGAACAGTGAAATGCAATGTAAAATTAAATTAATTGCACGGTAATGAAGTTGGTCATATGATACTACATTAATAAACCAAATTACAATACTTCGAATATTGTATTTCCGATCATGAAACATTTATGTAATTTAATAATATATAATAACTGAAAATTCTCCTTTCATTTGTACACTTACGTTCGGTTATTTTGATCGAGTACATCATTACGATCATTAATTAGTTTTCATTTAAATTTTGTTAATATCAAACAGACTGCAGAAATACTTCAAATCTTTCAAAATATAAATTTCGATTTTAACTTATGTTTTAAATAAATAATTACTTGTATTTCACTATTAATTCAGGATATTTAGTTTTGTAGAATTTTACTGATTTTTATAATAGAAGTAGTTCGAGCTAATTTCAGAAGGAAGATTAAAAGAAACATTTTGTTGCTAAGAATTTATAAAAAGAATAGGAGATAATACAAGAAGATTAACATTAACCGAAGTGTATATAAAAGGCGAAATTCAACGACGAAAAAATTCGCAGCTGTTATTCATAATTTAATCCTGCACAGTTTATAGCTCTGTCGTGCTTTCCTTAATCACCTGTATTTTCACAAAAACCTTTTACAGTCTTTATTTTTAAAACACTATTTTTCTGGTTTAAACAGAGTTTTCTGCCTCGTATGAATATTTTAGAGCAAATGCGATTCAACTATAAAATTCTCGTGTTAGAGGACTTTAATTTAATTTCATTTAATTTATTTCAATAGCCTCTGGTTTCATATTAATTTTAACTTTATTTGAGCGAAGTGAACGAAACATTTTTTTAAATTGATTATGACATAAAGTGGAGTCAAATAATTTGTTAGTTTAAATTAATATTTGTTGTATTATTTTCAGTTGTTAAATGATTGTGAAATATTGGGGGGTCTGCAATTTTTACATTTTGAATTTTTTTAGCTATTCGCAATTTTTAATTTTTCAATTTTTTTGAGCATCGCAATTTTTACATTTAGAATCTTTTGGGGGTGAAAAAAAAAATGTTCACATTTTCAGGTTTTGTTATTTCGGAAAATAATAAATTACAGTCGAGTGAATTTAACCAAATAAATATTAGTGTTATTTTAAATAATTATTAGTTGCCTTATTTCAAAGAAAATATGTTCCATCCAAGGATTAAATTAAAATTAGCATTGTTTTCTTTTTTATTATAGACCTGTTCCCGGAGTAATCGCTTAAGAAGGATAATCATCTCGAAGTAGATTTATACTTAAAAACACCGAGGAGCAATAAAATATGGTCTTCCCGCAGTTCCACTTGCAAATATATTTTACAAAAGAACAAACACGCTTTTTACGCGATTCCTCGAGAATGTTCACTGAACCAAACAGCTTCTTACGTCGTAATAAGACTGAAGTCGGATCGAAGCAACAAGACTGTTGTAAACGATGCGAAGCAAAACAAGAGTGTCCCGAAAATAAAAAACCTTTATTGAAATTCTATTTTAACGACATCGGTGCATTCTTGTCGCCGAAGTGTATCGATTGTTGAAAATGCATAGCTGCACGGAAATTGCATAATAATTCAGTTCATTGAATTCGTTACTGGTACATTGAACGAGAAGGACAGAAACGATTCTATCGATAGGGTAATTCACATTGTAATTTCTGCAATTATCCGGTGGTTATAATCCGTCCCTTTTTATGGCTTATGCGTGGGTACTTCGACGTAATTACAAAACGGCAATTGCTTGGTTATTTATCGGAGCGGATTAATTTAAAATGGAAGATTGAATTTCAAGCAGGCGTTTATGAAAGAGTCGAAAATTATAGGGAGCTTCAAATCACAATTTTACAAATTTCAAACATTATGATTTATTTGTCGGGTGCATCATTCACACTTATCACAGAGATATTAAAACAGAGGAAAAGAGTTACGGCAATTTTGTAGTCAGCAATCCTTAAGTATACAAATTATAATTGGACTTAAACATAAATTGAAGCATATGTGAACTCGTACTCATACGTGAGTGCGTCACATGTGGAAGACTATGTTACAAGGCAAGGTACATAAAAAATAATAACATTCAAAATAAAATAAAAAACATCTATATTAATCTTGTGTTCAGTGTTAATGTTCAATGTTAATGTTCAATGTTAATGTTCAATGTTAATGTTCAATGTTAATGTTCAATGTTAATCTTCAATGTTAATGTTCGATGTTAATCTTCAATGTTAATGTTCAATGTTAATGTTCAATATTAATGTTCAATGTTAATGTTCAATGTTAATGTTCAATGTTAATATTATCAATATAATTAATGTTAATATTTGCATAACCTTTCATATTTGTCATTACTTAACTAAAGATGAACACAACTAAATAAGTAAAAATTTAATTATATGTTGTATAAAAATAATATTGATCAAGAGGGTTGACTTAAAATTTAAGAACCCCTAATCTAGAACATAACAAAAGGAACTCCCGAACGGAGCAATACATTTCCAAGAATTTCCAATTTGTCTCGGCGTTCGGTCCGAAACGACAGTCGTGTTTGTTTTGAATTTGGCAAGGCGTACAATCGTGCTCGGGAATGTTGACGTGTCGGTACAGGAACGTTTCTCCTTGTAACTCGTTGTCAGTTTCCCGTGACGCGTTGCTCGAGTCGGACGCAAGACACGCGACATACTGTCGCGTTATTTCACCGGGAACCCGAAATGCGCGCGATATTTGCGTGTGTGGTTGGTGACACGATTGTGCTTTGTTCCAACGCAGCCGAATTGCAAGCATTCATCTATGTGCGCCAACAAGATGCCTCGGATGAGCTTGGAACGCGTCGTCGACCGACGACTGCTCTGCCCGGGGGGCAACTTCTGCAACTGATGGTGAGTCCATTTATTTCTACAACGAGATTCTTCTCCGACGATTAGCTATTTCGTCTTGCCGGATATTTCGCAATCAGAGAAATTTTACGGTGCGATAATCACGTCCTTTTGTAGATGAATTCAAAAATTGTCTGCGGTTTATAATCGCCAGACTTTAACACGTGATGCACTCACGATTTATATTTATAAGTATTCGATTTATATATTTATATAAATTATATATTATACATTTAAAAATATTATAATTGTATATTTATGTAACAATTAATTTAATTAATTAAAATTTAGGGATTAAAATTTGTTCATTTCAGTATTTAGGGATTTATGAAATTTGATTTGACGGTCTGTCGTCTTCGGTATTTATATACAAAATTTGATAATATAGAAATTTATAACTTTGAACATTGTTAAATTGACCATACATTGTCTTCTATATCTTATTACAAAATAATTAACACAGTAGCCCTCTAAATAAAGCTGCCGAGCCATTAAATTATCATTCATCTCGCCTTGCGATTACGGTAAGTCGCAAAACGGCGACGATGATATCGTATAATTCACTAGGTAAATTCTCGGCGAAATCGGAGAATGATCAGCACCGTGTCAAAATTAACGCTACAAGGCGAACCATATAAATTACCCTCGTAGTGTGTATTCGCTTAATCCCCGTAACATGTAACCCATCATTAGCCCGTGCGCGATCTCATAGGTAATGAACCGTTTAATCATACGCTTGTACACTAACCGATTAAAATATTCCGATTGGTTTGTTCGAGAACGTAGCGTCGTGCCGAGCTTTAACGCGATCAATATTTCAAGCACACGGAAATTATAATTAGTATACCCGCGGGCTGATAATTCGTTTTGCTCGCGAGAAAATTTTTAATGTCGTTTGTTTCACGGCTTGCACCTGCGGTTTTCGCGGCTTGATCCGATTTCGAATAAATGGATCTTTACTTCGATGGATGCGCAGAAACGATTCTACAAAGACGTTTATTGCATTTCGTTCGGATCTTTCGTTTATTGTACGCCGTTACGATTGATAGGAATTTTATTCGATTTTTATTTGAGATTGGTAGAATTTTTTAGGGACTGGGAGTTTTGGAATTTGAGAACTTTGTAATTTAGGGATTTTGAAATATAGGAATTTTGGGAATTTTCAAATTTTGGAATTTGAGGAATTTTTTAAATTTGGGGAATTTGGGGAATTTCGGAATTTGGAAATTTGGAAATTTGGGAATTTGGAAATTATGGAATTATGAAAATATGGAATTTGGAAATTTTAGAATTTTTGAAATTTGGGGTTTTGGAAATGTGGGGAATTTGGAAATTTGGAAATTTTAGAATTTGGAAATTTGGAAATGATGGAATTTGGTAATTTGGGAATTTGGGAATTTGGGAAATTTGAGAATTTGGGGAAGTTGGGGAATTTGGGGAATTTTGGAATCTAGGAATTTTTAAATTTGGGAATTTGGGGAATTTTTATTTTTTAGAATTCTGGAATTTTGGAATTTGAGAATTTCAAGAACTCAAGAAGTGTATAATTATCAATTTAGAAATTACCCAAATTTTAATATTTGCAACAGTAAAATTTAAAAATCAGTAAATTTTGAAGTTCGGAATCTTGAAACTAATACTTCCAGTCCAAACTAATACTTTTAAAATCCTCAAAAGTATCTTACAAAATAAATATATTCCACGTATCACATATAATTCTTGTATAAAATAATATCGTGTAACCGTACTACATAGCGAGTACAGCTAGTACAACCGCGAATACAAACTAAGAGTGTGTTAATAAACGGTGCACATAATTACGTCCCGCTTTCTTGTCAGATCGACGTGAATGTCGGAGAGTAAATTCCATAGACTGTTTCGTAAAGGAACAAGAATACTTGTTCTTGGTAGCATAAACGTGAGGCTACTACGAATATCGACTGACACAGCATGCGCTGATTTCTTCTCCGACGTTATCTCGAAACCGCAGGTAACAGGGTACAGGATTACGTGGGCTCGGGGATGTTGCAGGATTAGGACTGGTTGTACCACCAAGCTTGCAATCGTGTAACGCGTTGCCGCCAACACAGCCCTTGTTATCGCTGCGCCTACTTCACCAGCGGGGAACAGACAGCTTGAATACGAGTCCTTCCTAACCTGACAAATATGCCCCGCTTGATTTAAGATGCTATGAAACCTAATTAAGGTTCGCGTACTCGGTGCCTCTGTTATAGATCAACTTTGTTAGAATTGTAACGTATTGTAATATATATCAAAGTACGGATAGTATAATTATTACATGTCGCAACGGTTCGCTTGGGAAATTCCTACATTCTCAAATTTCTACATTTTCAGTCTATCATTCCACAAATTCTACATGTTTCAATTCTCACATTTTTACATTCTTATATTCCCAAAATTTCACATTTTTAAATTCTTACATTAGCAAATTTAAAAATTTCTAAATTCTCAAATTCCCAAATCTCAAATCTCAAATATACAAAATTCTAAATTCTCAAATTCCTAAGTTTCCAAACGTCCAACTTCTAAAAATTTCAAATTTCTAAATACTTCAATTCCGAATTTTATGAATTTGAAAATTTGATACTTTGAAGAATTTTAATATTTAAAATTTGATACCTTGACGAATTTCAATATTTAAAATTTCAGACCATGATCAATTTTAATTTTGAAAATTTGATACCATCAAGAATTTTAATTTCGAAAATTTGATAACAGATATGATATATTCGATTACTTAAAGCTAATAACACTTGAAACTGTATGACACTCATTTAGATATCTAATCACATTTACCTATAACATATGCATACAACATATGCATACATAGTACAGTGATATATTATACATCTAAACGAATTGTCACAGTAACTGTCATATGAATCAATCGTTGATTATGAGTGATAATGAAAACGATTATTACATAAGATGCACAGGAGAGATATCTCCATGCATCTCCCAAAGTACATTTCTCGAGAAGGGATTTAATTATCATTACAGTCGGCTGAAGTCGGTCTAAATTTCAATTCGCTTACATATTGTCCTGTTACGTAATCCGGAGAGCATTAAGATTCAGACTTAAACGCTCGACGTCCCCTTTATTGTCTCCGAACCGGGAGCGTGTTACGAGGACTGTTCGAGAGGATTACAGCCAAAGCTTACTATGTTACACGGGTGCATTAATTGCGATACAAGCAGCTCCCTTTGACCTTACACCTCGCATGAATTTCATAACTTATTGTTTCTTCGTAATCTCCGAATTCTTGCGTTTTTCGCACTCACGGGATAACAGGGATATACTGCTGTTTATGCATTGTGTGGCGCGGTAATTTTGTACAACGCTTTCGAGATGGTGATAAAATTAATTATTTATGAGAGTAATGTTGGTGGAACGAGAATATTATTTAGAGCTTGGAAGAATTTAGAAGGGAACATTTTTTGGAGAGCAATTTCTGAATTCTGTTATATTTTTAAACTTTTTAATTTTCAGTTCTTGAATTCTGAAAATTTTTAATTTTTCACAATATTGGTTTTTTATGTAATCAAATTTTTATACTCTCAAATTCTCAAGTTTCAAGACATGTAAATTATATAAACTATAATTTATAATTAATAACCCAATTACATAAATTACAATGTATAATCGATAAACATTTTAAATAAATCTAAACAACATACATAATCAAAACGTGAAAATTCGAAAGCTTCCAACTATTACTAACAAAATTACTCGCCGTTTACCTGCAGCAGCGAGCGAAAAACATTTTCCCGCGTCGAAATCAAATATTTTTAATAATCGCCAGTTTAAAATCACCGCGCGCGAAACAGAGCGCGATTGAATTTAAGTGTACGTCAACCACGTAAATACAGTAACGTAATTGTGCAGAAATAATCGGATGATAATTCGCGAGGGAAAATATTTCCACTTTTTGACGGTGCATTTCGAGGAATAAAAGGTGCAGCAACGAAGGGAGAACATTTCGAGTTGCGTCGAGCGCACTCCAATTTGACATGGCGAAAATTGATAACGACAAAAATATTGTCGTAGGTTTTTTTGGTTGACAATTATCTTTTGCTGAAGCACCCTGCCGTGATAATTGATTGGCGCATTTCGCGTGCAAACAAACGTGCACGTTTTAGCTCGCGATTTTAATTTGACTTGCCTTTTCAAACGAACTTATAGTACTTTTTTTTTTTCATCGATAACAAACGATCCATCACGATGCGCTAGGAATTTCGCGTTTTCCATCGACGGAAAAATAGAGCCGGTACGCGAAAATGAAAAACTGAACGGGGATCGAGACAATACTGTATGTTGATTACTGTCACGGTTGATTAATCCTGTTTCTGACTTTCACGCGTGCAATTTTTAGACTGCACATACGTATTTCGGCTTTTATTCGTTTTATTTAAAAAGTTAAATGGCGCGAGAGCTGACCGACTTTACGAATCTCGTTCGGACAAATATGTATGTAAATAAAAAATGTGGACGAAACATTTGAATAGCTGGAAATTGTTCTGGTCATTCGGAAAAACAAGCTTTAATATTAAATACGTGGTTTATTAATTTCTTGATATACTCCATGTTTATCCTCGTATCATTTGCAACATTTCATGAGTATGTGCATAATCGTTTATTTGAACATATATGTACTTAACATATTCATACTATTACTGTTTAATTTCATTTCATTTTATAAATATGTTAATATATGATATTGCATATGTTGTTACATGTAACATAGCATATGTGAATTTGCATGTGTTATATGTAACATAACATATGTGATATTGCATATGTTGTTACATGTAACATATCATGTGAATTTGCATATGTTATATGTAATATAATATATGTGATATTGCATATGTTATATGCAATATAATCAGACATTAACATATTACATATAATATATTAACATGTGTAATGCAGTCTAATATGTATATTCGTAATACGTCATATGTAATATGTTAAAATATTACATATGTTAAGTATGTATACATAACATATTCATATCCTTTTCATCATGTTCATCATATCATTGAAAACGTCATAAGACAATATTTCTATTTTCAATTTACACTTCAGTACGTTTTTCGTTTAGAAAATCTTTGTTTTCATTACATAATCAATTAGCATATTTAATACGAATTTCATATGAAGTCCTATGAATTGAAACGTGCAGGTAGGAAAGATATTAATGTCCATGTAATTTATATTTCCACGATAATCGTGTACAGAGATAATGTAACACTCTAACTCGGAATTGTTTATTAACGAACTGCTAAACAATTCGTACGCAGGAATCACGATGAATTCATTAGCGCGTTGGAAACGAATTAAATCGTCGGTGTAAGCTGATTCCGCGGAGCGATAAGGATGAGCTTTATCGTCTAAAATTCACGAACGATTAAAATTACTTTACATTGTTAACGTGACGGCCACGGTTCCGCGATGTTATCCGTTTAATAACTATCAACGAACGTGCGATGTTTCCAGTTAAACGAGCCCGCGAAACGAAACGCGATTAATATGAAATTTTCGTGGAGTGAACGCTATTCGACACGGGAGGAATGCGCGGACGTTTAATGAAGTCGAAAAACATTCTTACCGACGTTCTGCATTAGCTCTTTTTATTCGATGAAAGAGAGCAAGGGATATAAATTGAAGTTCCGTGCTGGGAAGAAATAAATATTTCCACGAAGTAAAGCAATCTTTTTCTTGGAATCGAAGAACGAGTTCGCTGGAAGAGAAACGAAACCGTATCGTGAAAGCTGTGCTTTTTATCGACGTTTAATCGTAATGATATATGTACATATTGCTTTATTTGCGATATTGAAAATATATTGTATTTCATCATTTTAGTGTTTTATTACATATTTCAATTGTTGGAAGTTGGGGATGTAGAGACGTAGGGATATTGGGACGTAGGGATATTGGAAGGTAGAAATATTGGGACGTAGGGATATTGGGACGTAGGGGTATTCGGATGTAGGGATATTGGGATATAGAGATATTGGGACATTCGAATACTGGAATCTAGGGATATTGGGACGTAGGGATGTGGGGACGTAGGGATGTGGGGACGTAGGGATATTGGGACGTGAGGATATTGGGACGTGAGGATGTTGGAACATAGGGATATTGTTACGTAGGTATGTGGGGACGTAGGGATATAGGGACGTAGGGATATAGGGACGTAGAGATGTGGGGACGTAGGGATATTGGGACGTAGGGACATAGGCACATAGAGGTATAGGAATATTATGGATATACAGTATATATGTAGAGATATAGGGACGTAGAGATATAAGGACGTAGGGACATAGGCACATAGAGGTATACGAATATAGAGACATAGGCATATTATGGACATATGGATGTAGAGATATAGGGACGTAGGAATATAGGGACGTATGGATATGGGGACGTAGGGATGTGGAGACGTTCAGACATAGGATCATAAGTGGGTATAGGAATATAGAGACGTAGGCATCTTAGGGACATAGAGACATATGGATATAGGCACACATGAGTATAACAATATAGGGACGTAGAGACATAAGTGGTAGAGTCACATAGGGGCATATGTAATATAGGGACATAGTGACATAGGAATTTGTGAAAATAAGCATATACAAATATAGAAATGTAGTGAAAGGGTTTCTGAATCCAGGAACATTTGATTCGAGAGGTTTTCTGTTCAGGAATTTTTGGATCCATACAATTTTGGTTCTAGAGATTTTGTATTAAGAGATGTTTAATTCTAGTTATTCTTGAGTGTAAATATGTCTGTATGAATAATTGAATCTAGAGATATTTTCCTAGGAATTTTCGAGTCTTAGGATTTGTTTGGTTCTAGGGACTCTTAAGTTTTATGAATTCTTGTGATTTGAGGATTTTTACAATTTAATAAATTTTGAATTCTAGAAAGTCCAGGTACTTTCTAGGGCTAGTTATTTTTGTAAGCTAATGGTTTGGGGATTTAAAGATGCAATAATATAAGGAATACAATGATATTGACCTACTGGAATTTAGAAATTTGAGGATAAAGAGAATTGAGAGATTTCAGGTACTCGAAATCTGGAAATATAGATATTTCACCCTTTTCATCTTTCGTTTCTCTGCCTCTAACGCTATAATTCAATATATTTTTCGTTTCGCGCGATCGAATCTGTCATCGCTTTTGTCAGTGATAGCAATCCATCACTTTCCTCCGCGATCATCGTCGATGATTGATTCGTCATTGTTTTGATTAATGACGTGAAGTTTTGTTCATTAATCAATATCGTTGAATATATTCCAACGGCGATCGAGATTAACGATTCGGCCGAGTGAAACAGTGAATACTTTGAAAAGTTGCCGCGTCAAAGAAGCACGGTAATTAAAATAGATTCCGACGTTGCCGAAAGAAAGTTAATTACCCCCATTTAATATTAGATCGTTGGAGATAAAATAGTCGATTCGTTCATACAACTTTGGAGAGTTATCACTTACTTGGAGGTAATATTAATTAATCAAATCGCGCCCTTTAAGTGGTTATCTCTTAAACCTATCAGCTGTTCAAATATCACGATATAAATTTTGATTTGGTAACACGATTATAATTCAATACTTCATTTTATTTACTATTAGAAAATTAGCTCTTCTTTCGTTTATAATTGCTATCATAAAAATATAACGTGAGGCACCAGAACTTATATTAATTATGCAATGTTATATTAACAAGAAGCATACGACATATGTTAATAACATAGAATGATTTTTAACATATATTCGATAATTCTTTTTACAATAAATTTTTACAATAAATTCCTGTTAAATATAATATATGTCTCCGAAAAGGTTTTGAAGAATTTATCGATATTGTATCTTTTACATAAACCTGCTGTAAGCAATTAGTATAACTAGCGCAGAAGCTGCCTAACAACAAAGGATTAATCCTCCTTTGGAGGATTAAACAACGTTTCACGTAATTCAACATTTGTCGTAATACCCGTCGTTACGAAATTCTCCCGATGAAATTCCCGGGCATGGAGGAAAATCGCGATCAAAGAAGCAATTTTGAAACAGTGAATTACTAGACTTGATAGAGTGCTTTAGCTGAGAGTCGGGGTTGAAAGTCTCGTGCAGTTACTGCCAATTTCCATTAAGCGCGTAATGGTACCGGCAGAAAGGGTTCATAAGATTGCCATAATAATGTCGTTAATCAGCAATTCAACTGCGATATCGAGATTGAACGTTCGATGATGCCTTTCATCGACAATTACACACTGTATTGTACATCTATCTCGTTCACGGACAGGTTAAGTGATTTCTGGATAATTCACGAGTTAAATTCGCAATCTGGATGTCTAGAAATTGATGAACTTTGATAAATTGATAGTTTGGTAGTTTAGGAATTTAGAAATCCAGAAATCCAGAAATTTGGGAATTTAGAAAATTTGCAAAATTTTGCAATTTGGGAATTTTGGAATTTGAAAATTTGTCAATTTGGGAATTTTAAGATTTTTGAATTTGGGGTATTTGGGGGTATTTGGGGAATTTGAGGGGTTTTGGTGGATTTGGGGAATTTGGCAATTTGGGGATTTTGGTATTTGGAAATTTAGGAATTTTTGAATTTGGGAATATTTTAATTTTGTAATTTGGAAATTTTTTAATTTTGGAATTTTGGCATTTGGAGATTTTAGTATTTGGAAATTTGGAAATTTTTTAATTATGAAATGTTCGATTTTTGGAATTTTGGAATTTGGAAATTTTAATTTTTGGTATTTAGCAATTGTAGAACTTGACAATTTGGTATCACGAAATTTTGGAATTTGGAAACTTAGGAATTTAAGAATCTAGGGATTTGAAAATTTCAGAATTTCAAATTTGATAACAGTAATTTGCAAATTAAATTATTCAAATTGTAATGTTAGAATTTCGATATTCACAAATTAAAAAGTTCATAAATCAATAAACTACTCTAAAGGTTCACTTCAATTTATTCCATCAAAACATTCTGCATTTCCAAAGAATTTTTATAAAATATTACTGCAGATTTTTCCATGATACAAAATTGATGTCTCGTCGCAATGCTCCAACGTGAATAAATATTAAAAGAAATTTCGTACGGTGAAATTTCGTGCGTAACAGTGATTAAGAATTAAACAGGAGGCAGGGATAACAAGCAAAAGAAACACGATCTAATTCAAGGAAAATTTCTGTGTTTGGCAAAACGGAAAAATGCAAACGCGACGAACCAGTGTCGAGGGGTGTAACGTGGTGGTCTATCGTGACCAAAAGGAAGTGAAAATCACGCGCTAATTAGTCGCGATGCAATTACCAAGCGGATTACCGGTAACCACGACTCTGGGAACACGATATTTTTTCGCCACGCTTTTGCCCGTTAACGAGCATTTTCCACGAGCCGTGATCGTCCCTCGAATAGTATGAAAAATAAAAAAAAACCACACTTTTCCGTACGAGATAAACGATGTGGCTAAATATCCGATGCTCGTTTGCAGAAGTCACACGTTTGCGGAAACATTAGGATCCCAATCGGATTATGTTTTCTACTATTTTTAGATGAAATTCGTTATGGAATTTTAACAATGATCAATAGTATCATTTTCTAACTTTATTACTCAAATCATCGTGTGACGCAATTTTCTCGCAGAAGAGATATATTAAATTATGACTTCGGTTGCTTTTAGAGGAACACATTTTTATATTATGTTGACATGACAGTATATGCTTTATTTTTATTAAAAATAACGCTACTTGATGCGATCTGAAATGAATTTAACATAACAGAGATTTAAGAAATAGATCATTTTAACAATTATCTCCGAAATACATTAGATAAGTGTTGCTAAGAAATTTGAAATAAAAAATTATCCGTGAAATCGTTAATCGTAATAACTGAAATCAATGATTTTCATATCGCTGGAAAAAGGTATTGTTTTTAACTTCGATTGCGTTTGATTGGATTTCACGAACGTGTCTGCTGTTTGGTCAGACATGAAAATTGATCGGATATCATGGAACCTCTGTTGTTATTTGCGTTACGGTTTCCCGTATTAAACCGTCATCATATCGTCGTGCCAAAACAATTCGCGTGTAAAATTTTTGTGCGCTCGACTGAGAAAGGTCAAAAAATTACTGCAACGATTTCATGCGATTTTCACACTTGCCAATTTTGTTAGAAGTCAAATACTACTTATAACATTGCAATCTTATATAGTGCAATATTATAATCATTACATTGCGTCACTACTTTCTTAATGTGAAAATTTCAAACACGAAATTTCCAGATGCCAAACTTTCCACATTCATCAATTTTTTTAATTTTCAAATATCAAAATTGTTAAATTTCCAAATTCAGAAATGACAAAATTCCCTACATTGCCAAATCTATTAATTTCGAAATTTTTTGAATTCCGAACTTTTCAAATTTCAAAATTCTCAATCTATCCTAAATTCCCATATTTGCACATTTCCAGATTCATAAATTTTGCATCCACAAATTCTGAAACATCTAAATCCACAGAGTCTGAAGTTCTGCAAAGCTACAAACGCCAAAATATACAAACCTTGAAATTCCGAAATATTTCATTGTTCAAATTTGCATCCACTCGAATTTTAGAATGAAAATCTCGGAAACAAAAAATAAGTTGACAAGTTTTTCAGTGAATAGTTCATCTGCTCATCGTTGATTCAAATCCCGTGAATTCATTTAAAGCAGCGTAATCAACAGGAAAAAGAGAGGAACGTAACAGAAGAAACTCGTTTCCTCGTTTGTTGACCAACAATCTTGAAAGTAATTGAAGGATATTCCAGTTTTCTAAAAGTTCTGCACCGGGAACTAATACCGAGACGAGTGGTTTTATTTTTCGTCAACTGTTTGAAGATCTTTCGACGCTGTCAAAGGGAAATTTTTAATTTTATGCGAGCTTCTCGATGATATCGTGACGTGTACCGAGCGAAAGCTCGAACAAAAACAATTCTCATTACTGCTCGAAACAAAGCATTTCTTGAGGGTGAATCACTCGTTTGCGAAACTTTTCAAACTTTTTTCCTTATTTTTCTTTTCGTGCTTATTACGTATTTTATAAAATCTGGAAAATATACATTGTTAGATAATATTATATGCAATATTTCACGTGGTACATTCGTAGTCTGTAGAACATAGTAACCTGAATGATTATAGCAACTGTAATTGCAATCATGTAGATTGTAATCATTTCACTTTTCAATTTTAGTTTTTTCCTGTAAAATTGTGGTTTCAGACTAATGTCATAATTGCATAATTGTAATAATGTAATTGCACTAATTTATTATCTTGAATTATTTTGCGAAATATGATTTACTAAAAATGGACGAATCACACCTTTAATCGACGTAAACATCGTACGAAATAATTTTTTATTGCATCTTTAATAATTATTAATTATGTGATGGTACAATTTGAGTAATTTTGAAACTACATAAGTGTAGAGAGTTACACTACTTGATTATATAAAGAAATATTAATAAAAATTAGGTATTTAATTCGTAGTTACAAACTTGGTAACTATTATTAATTATCTGAGACTAATTATCATGAAAAATGTTATTCAAAGAGTGTCAAATATATTAAAGAATATTAACTATTTCAAACAGTGTCAATCACCTTAAAGAATGATATAAATTATTACAAACAGTGTCACCTTAAAGAATGATGTTAATTATCTTCAACGATGGTGATAATTATCTTATATGTTAATTCCTGATTATCTTAAACAATGGTACCTGGTTACGTATCGACCCTATAAAATACTGATGATCGTATATCGATTTGCATTTAATTATCCGCAACAATTCGTTATTTGCCGATTATCCGAAAGTGTGTAACAGCCATCAGTGTTGTTAAAAGAAGAATAAACGGTCGAATTATTGTGGGAAAAGGTGAAAAAGTGGAAGAAGATAAATTTTCGTCGGAGCAGAAAGGATCGTGGTGATCTTGTTAACCGGGCAAAAGCTCCGCTCTGACGGGGTTAGAAAAGCTGGCGTCTACCGGTTCGAAGATGAAAAGAAAACAAGACCGCTTTTGAACGGTGAGAAATCGTAGTGTAAAAGGTGCACGATCGTTTGCAGTTTTTAAAAAACTATTTACGCTCGATTACCTAACAGGTCTTTAATGAATGTTTAATCGAGGGCAATTCAGCTACGGTTCTCTCGGTTACCTTTAACAGCCAGCTACGAGCACAAATAGGGTTGAAAGAGAAACTAATTACCTCGGTGCAAGTATTAATTAAGATGGTTGGAAAAATGTGCATACACGTACAGTTAACGAGGAAATAGATTGCCGCTATTTTTCCATCGTTCATCTTCGCGATGTCTATCTTTTTATTATAAATAAGGACCTTTTTAATCTGATCTTGTTCGTATTTTGATCATGATATTCTTTATGTAAAATGATTAACAGGAGGTTGGATAATTAAGGTATTTAATTTAGGACTCGAGAATTTGGGGTATCTGGGGATTTTGGAAATTTTGGAAGTTTTAGTAATTTAGAAACTTTAGAAATTAGGGGTTGGGAGATTGGAAAATTTGGGAAATATAGGAATAGGGACATAATTTAGAGAGGTTTAGGGATCTAGGTATTTCGGGAATTTTAATATTTTGGGTCTAGGGATTTGGGATTTAAGTATTTGATAATTTAGGGATGTGGGGATTTAGAGATTTGAGGAGTTGAGAATTTGGATATTTGAGGATTTTGAGATTTGAGAATTTGGGTACTTGAGAATTTGGATATTTGAGAATTTGGATATTTGAAGATTTAGGGATTTGAGAATTTGGGTGCTTGAGCATTTGGGTATTTGAGGATTTTGGGATTTGAGAATTTGAGTATTTAAGGATTTAGGTATTTGAGAATTTGGGGATTTGAAGTTTTAGAGATTTGAGAATTTATGAATTAGGTGATCTAGGTATTTGCAGACCTAGAGATATGAAGATTTAGAGACTTGGAGATTTAAAGACTTGTCGAGTTGAACATTTGGCAATCTAGGGATTTTAGAGATATTAGAAGTAGTAAATTTGAGAATTTGTGAAATTGTATATTTTGATAGTAATTTTTAGAAATTGACTATTTGAAAATTTGGAACTGTGGGAACTTGAGAATTTGGGGATTTTTAAATTAGGTAACTAGCAACTGAACAATTTCTTAACTCTAAAATATGCAAATTACTAAGCACACCTATCTAAAAATATCGCGCCCGCAAAATAAAAAAATTCCAAAACAAAAATTAAATTTGCAAATGCGAAAACATCGAATATCATATCAGTGCTATAAATTAGTTCATAAAAATCCTAAAATATCGATGACACATACACTGACCGTGTCTCCGTAAGATTAACGACAGACAAATGAATTTTTCAATCGTTAGTTGCAACATCACCGACAGACGTTTACGAGAGGATTTTTATCGCGACGGTATCTCTTCTTCTCCGTGAAGACGATAAATCCACGTAACGAGCTAATTAATTGTGTCTCGCGCGAGAATCCGCGTGAACGAAGCCCCTGATATAATAAAAACGGAAAAATCCCGGGATGTAGGCGCGAGCGGAATATTTGTTCCCGGCGTTGAAACGCGTCGACAGGATTAACGCTCTGGCGTGTTGCGAGCGTTGACTGAAGTGACGAGGGTGAAGATGAAGTTATTTACAAGGGTAAATCCCAACGGCTCGACACGAGCATTCGTGCTAAAAAAAAAAAAAAAGAGAGAGAATAAATGCAAAAAGAAAGAGAGAGAGAGAGATCTTGCTTGTTCTTTTGGCTTACACGTGTGTACACGTCCTACAGTTTTCATGCATGTTCTCTTCATCTTCTTTCTGCGCTCACGAGAGCTTTGAATGTTGCATCTTTCAAATCGTCGCGCGATGACTGAGGAATTTTATTTATGAAACGTTCAGTTCATGGAATTTGGTTATAAATAAAGTACTGTTGTGTATGTTTTATAGCATGTTATGGGGCATTGATCTTTTGAACTATGATTTTTTCGACGAGCTGGATTGAGTGATTTAGTTATTGTTGTGTTGGGGTGGATAATGGTCAAGTGTTGGATGTTGAATATTCGAATGTGGATTTGGGGATTTGGGAAACTGGGGATTTTGGGGATTTCGGGATTTAGGGATTTGGGGATTTGGAGATTTGGGGAATTCGGGATTTGGGGATTTGGAGATTTGGGGAATTCGGGATTTGGGGAATTCGGGATTTGGATTTTGGAGATTTGGAAATTTAGGAATTTGGCAATTTAATAGTTTCCTAACCTAAGGATTTAGGAATTTAGGAATTTGGGGATTGAGGGATTTCGAAATTTGGAGATTTGGGAATTTGGAAATTTGGATATTTGGGGATTTAAGAATTCGAGGATTTGGGAATTTGAGAATTTAAGAATTCGAGGATTTGGGAATTTGAGAATTTGAGAATTTGAGAATTTGAGAATATGTGAATTTAGAAATTTCAGAACTTGTAAGTTCAAAAATCTGAAAATTTTGTAAATTGAGAATTTGTAAGTTTAGAAATTTTAAAGTTTGTATTCTCAGGAGTTCGTAAATTTCTTCATTTGATAACCCACAAAATAAATTCTGAAATTTCACAAATATAACCTTCTGCTCACAACTCACATCTTCTAAAATTCACATCTCCATCAATTCGAAAATAAGTAATAATCTCAAAAATTAAATATTAACATTATATATTAATTTGTATCTTATAGTTTATTTATTTATTTTACAACTACAATTTTTAATTTTTAACTGTAAAATACGCAAGTTAATTCAAGAGATTTGTATTCTTCTCTCGCCTTTCATTTTGAATCGTTAAATGTTTCGAACTATGAAAGGTATTCCATTAAGCAGAAAGAAAGTTTAGCATCTTCGGCCATAAATAAACTGTTCCCATATTTCAGACAAAATCGTGAAACATTTTTTATGTATTCCATAATTGAGAAGTTATTTAATATAATCAAGTTAAGGGAACTTTAAACATGGCTCCGCTTTGCATACTTTTCCCTCCTTTTTTTACTGCTTAATTTCGGAACGTTCCGTGTTTGAAACTTCGGTGTAAAAACTAGGATATTCCATTAGAGAAAAATGCAGTTATTACCATCATCCCCGGATAAATTGTACCTCGCATTATTTGTTTTGCTTAACGTTGTTTAATATTTCTTTGTGTAACTCGCGATCGATATACTGCGTAATTATTATTTTATATTGTCGTATGTTTTGTATATGTAATTTCTCCTCGCTTTTGTGTTCAATCTTTCGAACTGGGGTAGGAAAACTAGGACATTCCATTAGAGAAAAATGAAATTTATTACCTGCATTCATCAATTTTGTTCTCTGTATACTGTATTTTTCCCTTCGCGTAAAGTTCTTTTTTATGTAAATTATTTATGCATTTATGGTACAACGAATGTTAGTTGCATAACTTACGTTAATAAGGTCACACAAATATTTAGAATAATTATTACTTCATTTTCTAAATTCAAACACTATTTTTTATAAATTGATATTTTAACATCACAAAATCTAATTACTGGTGGTCAAAAATAAATTTCACAATTTTAATTTGATATACAAAATATTTTCATGATGTATTTTACAAGTTGTAAAAACTACATATAAAACAAAAAGTAAATTTGAAGAATTTAATTTCTTAAATTCATCACTTTCCTTTATAACTACAAAAATGTTGAATAAATTATTCAACGTATGTAAAATTATCAAACTTTGCGAATTAAAATAACAATTAATGCTTATTACTTTCTTAGATCTCCATCTCTTACAAATAAAATATGCTAAATAAATTATTCAAAAATAAGTAAACTTCTCAAAATGTGCAAACTAAAATATCTATAAAATTGACCAAAATAAAGAAAATATTGTGTAAAAGTATGTATTCCATAAACATTCATAAAATCGATAAACGAGAAGTTATTTAACGGCGCTACAGTGGCTCGTCCCGTATTTTTGTCTTTTGTTTTCAAATTTATTTTTGACCGCGATGAAAAATATTTTTGTAAGGGCTCTACGAGAAAATTGTTTGGGCAGATTAGATTGTGTCTGTTGTTTTATTTCGTTGTTCAGCGTTGTTTCATGCATGAACGCGAGTTCTGACTTCTATTATCCCGCGTGTAAATAAAGTTTAAGTGAAAAAGTTTGCCAATAAATTTTTACACCAACGATAACGCGAGTTCTCCGCATATTTCGCCGCAAATTTCATCCCCTACCGATGCTATCCAGCGATTTTTAAAATTTATGAACCCCGATTCGCCGCGTCACGTTCAACTTTAAATAAAAGAAATCTGAGGGACATGGGATACAAAATTCCTATTGTGACGCCGGGAAATGGGAAACTTTTCTTTCGCGTTTTCGCAAAAAACTTTTTCTCCTTTTCGTATTGTACTTTGTGGAATATTGTTCTTTTATTGTCATAGTATTAAGTGAGATTATATTTATTATGTGATTATTGTCATTTTGGCATTGTTATATGATCATTGTGTAGTGGTAAATTTAATTTCATGATTCTTTTTATAATATTCAAATTTTGTATAATTTCAAATGAAAGAAGAATAATGTGGTTCATAACATTTTTATCTTCGTGTTTGAGAACTCTGAAGTTGATTTCTAATTTTAATATTAGATTCGTAGCAAGATTTATAATTAATATACACGTCTATGTGATGTTTCTGAAGAAACTTGATTGGAAAATTGGGATTTGCCAATTTTGAAAATTTGGGATTTGGAATTTTGGCAAATTTCGAATATGGAAATTTTTGACTTTTGGAAATTGGAAATTTGAAATTTTTGGAATTTGGAAATCTGGGAATTGTGGAATGTGAAAATTTGGAAATTCTGAAATTTGAAAATTCTCGAGATTTGAGATTTTGGAATTTGGAAATTTTTGAGTTTGGTAATTTTGGAATTTGGAAATTTTTGAGTTTAGTAATTTTGGAATTTGGAAATTTTGGAATTTGGAAATATTGGAATTTGGAAATATTGGAATTTGGAAATTTTGGAATTTGGAAGTTTTGGAATTTAGAAATTTTTGAGTTTAGTAATTTTGGAATTTGGAAATTTTAGAATTTGGAAATTTTGGAATTTGGAAATTTTTGAGTTTGGTAATTTTAGAATTTGGAAATTTTGGAATTTGAAAATCTTTTAATTTAGAGATTTTGGAATACTAAAACTGGAAATTTGAAAATTTGAAATTTGTGAAATTTTTGATTTTCGTAATTTTTTAATTTGAAAAATCACAAATTTGTAAATTTATAGATTAACAAAATTTTGAAATATTTACGATTTTGATAATTTAATATTTTCATAATATGTAGTTTTGGAATTTTGAAGATTTGAAAATTTTTGGTTGCAAAGAATTTTACTCAAAATTCTTTTCCTTTTTTCACATTATACTTTTCAGAATTTTTTATCTTACAATATTATAATAATATCAAATGAAACAATATTTCCCATATAATCATTATCGACTTAATTACCAACAACTTTAATTTCATATTACTTTCTCTAATATTCAAACGAATTTCTTAAAATTTCACATTAAACAAAAATCGTACCTTCCAATAAATTTTCATCGTTTTCATCCAAGTTAATTTCCATTTTGAATATTAGATTCGCAAAAAGATTGAATAATAAAAATGTATACGATATTTCCGGAATAAAACTTGATTTATAATTTTCATTAAAAAGTTTCGCAGCATATTTTCACAAAAGAAGAGCAAAAAATGATTCGTTGTTCCATACATTTGCGTTTGAACATTATTCGAACGACGCTGAATACAGTAAAAACAGAACAGTTCCCTTTATGTTCTCATGAAAAATATGTTCTCCGTTCGTTACATTCCGAACACGTTATTTTCTCTTTCGCTGTTTTCTATCCGTTGGATAGTGTCCGTTGCTCAATTAAAAATTAACGCGAAATTACTTAGCGTCTGGTTTTAAATTCGAAAGAACACGACGCATGTAAAGTTCGTGTATCGTCGAGGTATTAAAAAATTCCCTTTATTATGATAATCTTTTATCTTGTTACTGTCTGTTTTTTTACTATCGCATGAAAACAGGGTCTCGATTAAAAAATTTCTTTCTTCGGATACTCCGTTGAGAAGAGGGTAATCGTTATTAGAAGACCGTAGCTAGCGTGTTTCTTGTCGAGTAACCTGCCGACGTGGTTCTCTTTTTTACTACACATTTGTTTGTTGACTGAAGGACACGCTCGGATCAGTCGAGATAAAAACGTTCATTATTCCTCGATCGATAATCGTATAACGAGGGGTATTACTCTTCTATGCAAAAAATGTTCAGACGATAATTAAGAAAGGAATTTATGAAATTGCTGGAAAGTGGGACGCGCAATTTTGTAATTATCGATGATTTGTAGATTATTAAGGAACTTTTATATTCAAATTATAATAATTATTTTGCTGTAATTAAAATAGATGTGCTTAAAATGCTGTAATGTATTATGGATCATTATAGTTGTAATTACTCTGGATATAGTATTCACATTTTCGAATTTAAATATAGCGGAGAATATTTAGTCAGAATATTAATAATATTTTTTTTACATATTTTTATTATAGTTATTAAATTATGTTAAGTAATTTAAGATATTCTTAGCTTTCTATTTTGTTCAGTTCCATTGACAGTAATGGAATATGTGGTCAGACAAGTAGAATAGTAATGCAAGTAGTTTTAGTCAGTGATTGATCAGACAAAAGATTCAACTTGAGATTTTTAAGCTTTTTAAATTTTATTTAGTAACTGATGAGACAAAATATTTAGAAATTTCTAAATTTTATTCAGTCTCATTGAGTGTGATCGAGATATAGGTGGTCAGACAAGTAGGATAGACGTGCAAGTAGAACTAGTAACTGATCAGACAAAATATTCAGAAATTTCTAAATATTCAGTTTCATTGAAAGTAATAGAAAGTGGTAGATAGATTCAATTAGAGATTCTTAAATTTCTCATGTTTTATTCAGTCTCACTGAGAGTGATAGAGATATAGGGGGTCAGACAAGTAGAAAAGTCGTGCAAGTAGAATAAGTAAGTAACCGATCAGACGAAGGATTCAACCAGAGATTTCAGAGTTTCTTATATTATATTCAAATTTATTGACAGTGGTACAAGTACAGATGATCAGACAAGTAGAAAAGGTCGTATAAGTAGAACCAGTCAGTGACTGATCAACCAAAATATTGAATCAAAGGTCTCTAAATTTCTTCCATTTTTTTAAACTGAATAGTAGGAGTGCAAATGTTCAGACAAGTAAAATATATTTCTAATATATCTCTACTTATTACAATTTTCAAAATTACTTCACCCAGTAACAATATATCAAAATTGAAAATCAGACTAAGAGAATGCATTTTAATATAACAGTAAAACTATTTGAAAACCGGAAATTACTTGTACTATTGTCTTCAGACCATAAAATCTTGAAACACGTAAAAGTATGATGTTCAGGAAATAGAATTTTGAATTGCCTGAAAGAAGTTTTTCTACAAACATTTCATTAATATTCATCGAGGCAACGCGATATAAAAATACGATATCTATTCGCTTCCTCCGTAATATTTAATATTTTTATCGCGCTTTTAACGACGCGCACGGTTTCTCAAATTGCGAAATTGAGAAAAAAAGAGGGCGAATCGCCGTATAATTTCATTCGAATCGATCGACGCGATATTAACGGCGATAATTCGATTGTAAATAAAAGACACGGAACGACGTTGACGCGTTCTGAAAGTGTACTTAATGTTTCTGTTCTCGTTAAGTCGGGTGATAAATAGCAGTTAGCGAACTCCTTCGAGCTGAAAACGCCAGAAACAGTATTAGTTTCGTGCATTTCTTGCAAACGGGACATCGCCTCGTGACTGGTTCACTTAACATGCAAACACGTCGAACAAGCAATTAGAAACTTTATTTTAAACGACCGTCAAAGTCATAGCACGAGACATCATTCACGCGGAAGAAGTGTTTATTTAATACGGCACGAACTAACGAAACTTTCGATTCGGAGAACACGAACTCGTAACTCGTGTACATTAATGTTGATCCGCTTCAATTTTCTTGCCGTAGAAATTTGATATAGTCGACGGGAACAGTTGAAGATAATTTTCAAGTGCTACATTCACTGTCAACAAATTAAAATTTGAACAAGAATAATTCATGAAATCATTAGGGATAAAGATAATTTTCAAGGATTAATTTGACTGTCACAAAAATTTGAAAAACAAACAAAAATAAAAATTTATGTAATCAACAAAGAAATGTGAAGATAATTTTCAGGGATTAATTGGACTGTCAGAGAAAATTGAAATCGGACAAAAAATAAAAAAAGCTGTAGTATATTTTCGCCTTCAATAAAACTTTTTAATTTTGTCTTTGAATAACAGTTTGTTAACTCACTTTATAATATGAATGACTTTGTAATTACTTTGATGATATGAATTAATTATCTCGTTATTGTATGCAAAATGCATCGACCTATTACATGATCTCCATATAATTATCTAAATAATAATTACCATTACACACGATTTTAATTATTGAACAATTGCTACTCTTAATTAGGAACAATTTTGGACAATAATTATTAGCTGCTATGAATAATTTTAAATAGTAATTAATTATTATTTGCAATTAAGAACAATTTTAAATTTATAATTAATCGTTATATTCTTTAACGAAAATTTTCAATTAGTAAGTAATTACTAATTATATTTCATAGTTCCTAAACTGAAACTCTGAGATACAATTGTGTTAAAAATTCATTGTGTTGAATAAATTAAAAAAAAAATTTACACCTAATACATATATTATACTTAATTTACATAAAATAAATTAAATACAAAATTAAATAAATTACGTATTATGAATGCAAAACTGCAAGAATTAATTATTCCGAGAAACGTTGGGTTGTCAGAATGTTAAAGGTTAACCGAAGTAAATTAATAGTGTCAGTTAACAGTAAATGACGTGTAAAATTTAATGAAAAATTAAATGACGTTGTCCTTAATAATCGTTAGGATAACGTGACGTGCTAACTATGGCCATTTTCGTTGCGTTAAACCGCGTTGACTGAACCCGTTAAATTCATCTAACTATCTCAATTAAAATTCTCGTAACTTTGATTGTTCTAATTTATTATTTCCGCAACCGTTTGAATCTTTTCAGTTCGAACCGACCTGTTACATTCCGTAATGGTTCATTTTTACGGGATTACGACCATAACTTCTTTCGTTTAAAACGTATTTAGTTGGTTTCAGTCCGTTTAAAGCTTTTCAGATAATTCTTCTTGCGTCTATTGTTTTAATTGGAGAACGTGCCCGTTGCAACGATTATTATCTCTATTTCCCGCGGTATTTTAAAGCTGCCCATTTCATCCTGTTATACAAACGATCATATTAACTTCGTCTTGCAGTTTAAAGGAATCTGGGTCGAAATGTGCTGCTAATGTCCTTCCTAATTACTGCTTCTAACAATTAGCCCAATTCCCATGGCGGTAAGAAAGATCTAAGGGAGAAGTTGCTCTCGGAAAGTTGATCGGAAAAAACTGACAATTGTCGCTGTGATTTTTTGTCTCGTTAATTTTCCGGTTTACCGTGTTTTCTCGTTCACTAATTGACATTTGATAGGTTTCAGGTAATGCAATGATTAAACTGGTCTAATTACTCATTTATTATTTAATTAAATTCTCCATTTTTCAACTACTCAATTTTTCTATTTTGTTAGTTGCTAATTTACAAATTTAACAGTTACTCAATTTTTCAATTTTCCAACTTTCCAACATCCTAGTTTTCCAATTTCACGATTTTCCAAATTTCTTGACTCAATGAAAGTTATTTTTTTCTAATGTTAAAATTTCTGAATCTCCAAATTCTCTATTTATCAAGTTTCCAAACTACCTAATATCTCAGTTTTCAAATATTTTATTTCAACAATTTCGGACGTGTCACATTTTGAGATTTCTTACATTTCAAATTTTCTGATTTCCTATGTTTTAAACTTCCTATTTTTCCAATTTTGTAAGTTAATTGTAACACTGATGACACTGTGTTAATTTCCAGTAATAAATTCAATTGGTCCCTTAAATTTAAGTTTCGTTCAAAATACGAAGCTTTCAGTAGTTTCATGGAAACTAGTCGATTCTCTTCGCGACAGTTTTGAAAAAATTTCATTTGGTAAGTGAAGATTGACCCAGCCAGTCCAATCGGTGAAAAAATTCGTCGGTCTCAGTTTTTGGAGAATGAAAGTGCTTTTGCTTGCACTGTCTCTTCGAATCAATATCGACACAGATAACTCGAAAAATACGCTATCGAAAAGAAAGATAACTTTAATTTCCAAAAGTTGCAATTTGCTAATTGAAAAGAAATTGAATTCTCAATCTCGAAAAATCGAAAAAGGTAGAAGAACAATGTTGAATCGTAGCAGCAAGACCCAAGGAGTCATTACATTCCGAGTATTTTTTTATTGTTAATCATATCTGGCTGTGAATCCTTAACCTTAGCAGTAGTCTTTTGTTTACAGTTTTCTATCCATGTCGAGGCATTGCTTGGTTTTATCACTTGCTACTGTCACTTTGGGGAAACCGACCCTCTTCATACGTCATTTGTATTTCCATCCCCACCCGAATTTAGCTAAACCAATAGAAAAGAAACTGTTTTCCCTTACCAATGTCACAAAAATTGTACCCACTCCGAGCTTTTGTGAAACGTAAAAATTCTTCGAAGACACTCTCGAGTCAAGTACATAGCAAAATAAACTCTAGTCCGAAGTCAAATTCATTTAGATACAGTCCACTTATATTCACTTGTTGGGAATCCTAATGATTCGCGTCGTTTAATCGTCACTTACTAACGCTGTGAGGCACATACAATTTACACCACGTGCTAGCGATCTTTTTTATAGGGCATAACAAATTCACAAATATTCACCGAGTCAAAATAAATAAATTTCTCTGCTATTACGTGACAGGCAGCTTCGATGCAACATTGAAACGATTAAAAATTCGATGCTCCACTTTTGAAATATTCGCGTTATTTAAAACATAGTTATATAAACGTGCGGGCGATCTTTTTTATAGGACGCAACAAATTTACGAACATTCATCCAGTTCGTACCAGACGGTTTTTAAATCGAGAAAGTTGCTGTAAAAAAGTACATAGCAAAGTAAACTCTAGTCCGAAGTGAAATTCATTTAGATACAGTCTACTTATATTCACTTGTTGGGAATTTTAATGATTCCACCTGTTGTTTAATCGTCACTACTGCTGACACTGCAACCCACATAAAATTATTGTCAAAAATGTCAGAATCATATAATTATTTTCCACAATTTAGCTATTAATCTTTTTTTCTTCGAAAAAATTTCTTTTTCTCTTACAAATACAACTTTTGTTTTGTTCGAAAATACAACTGAACATTAAGAAAATATCTCACGTTCATTCGCCACAAAGGGCACTCGTAATGACTTTTTGCTGCTTTCGACGACCATTATCGATCCCTAAACTTTCCAATCGCAGTTCCACAAATCCTCGCGACAGAAAGTTCCGCGAAAAATAAAAGAAAACAATAAAACAAAGAAAAGAAACGTGGCATTTTTCACAAGTTGAGCAAAAACTAAACCGCCTTTAGAAACTTAAACCTTCAATCTTTCATTGGAGGATTAGTAAAATACTAAACTGCATTATATTATTAATATTATTAGATTATATTATGTTTATTTTCGTTTCATTATGTATATGTTATATTATAATATTATTCGTTTCATACGTTTTTGATTATTATTTCTGTTGGGTTTTAGAATGACACAGCATAGTGAGGGGATTAGATCTCGATCGAAGATGCTATTGATACAATGATATATCGTTTTTAATTTCAGTGGACATGTTATAGAAATTTTGGAATGTAAAATTTTGAGAACTTGGGAATTTGGAAATTTGAGAATTGGGGAATTTGGAAATTTGGAAATTTGGAAATTTGGAAATTTGGAAATTTGGAGATTTGGAGATTTGGGAATTTGGGAATTTGGGAATTTGGGAATTTGGGAATTTGGGGATTTGGAAATTTGAAAATTTGGGGATTTGGGGATTTGGAAATTTGAAAATTGGGGAAGATGGGAATTTGGGAATTTGAGAATTTCAGAACTTGAGAAATCGATAGTTTAGAAATTTGGGAATGTGATAGTTTGCTAACTCGAGGGTTCAGAAATTTTAGAATTTGGAAATTCAGGAATTTCGGAATTTGGCAATTTCATAATTTATTAACTTGGAGATTTGCAAATTTATAAAATTTAGAATTTTGGGATTTAGGAATTTGCCAATTTAATAACGTTGCTAACAAGGGGATTTGGGAATTTGATAATGTGCTAATTTGGGAATCTGGAATCTAGCTACTTCATAATTTGCTAACATGGGAATGTGGTAATTTAGGTACTTGGAATTTGTTACCTACATAATTTACTAAAATTAAAATTTGTAAATTGCTTATTGTGACGAAATAAAAAGTAAAAATACTGCGACGTCAAAATGAAAAAATTGCATAATTCAACGATCGACATCCAGTTGACTGGTTTCGCATCGTTGTAGAGGAATCAAGGAAGATCGAGGTATTCATATTGGTTGCTTCATCGTCATCATCGGAGCAGCTGCTTTTGACTGCGCGTTAGCATCTAGAACACGAGAAGCATTTGCTATTAAGTAGAACACCAGGGCTTCATTTCCTAGACAATGTTGGAATAATCGTCTATGAAGCAAGCTATAATATTGACCGCTATTCGGGCCACCGGTTTCTCCCGTTTTCTCCCTCGGCTGCTCCTCCTCTCCTGTTTCGTCTTCTGTTTCCAGAATTTCGCATTAATATGCATATCAAAATGCGCCGCGAGTCTGCATTTTCTGCAAGCATCGTGCATTAAAATCGAGTACCACAGGCTCCCTTGATTATACGACAGGGGATTTTTCATTATATTCTGCTTGTTGAGCTGTAATTGCACTCGTGTTGATTGTTAATTCCGTTGGTGGTTAACTTTGAGATGGTAGATCGCTGGAATGCTTTCTAATTGAGATGCATTGTGCTGTGGATTAATGGAACATGATGCAGCTTCGTTATTAACCCTTTGGAGACGACGGACGAACATGCATGCGCATTTCAAGAAAGTTATACTCTCACATTTGTGCACGCACGTTACACGTAATTTGCGTACTTGCTATTCTGTGATTTCACCGGAAATAAACATAAGTCACGACATTACGGTTTCGCAATCTGTATTTCGGGGATTACAACTACTTGGCTATCGGGTACTTCGAGACATTTGCTGTAACTAATTTTATTTTTCAATTTACATACTGCTTATACAAAACATATGGTGGCAATAAAGCTACCGGCGTTAGGTTGGGTTAGTATTATAGGTTAGTATTCTTAAATCGGAAATAAAGTCTATGAACATAATAAAGGTAGTACAAACGTGGGACGGGTACTTTTCTGAATTTTTATATTTTTCTGAAAATTTTTTCGTTAAAATGATTTCAATTGTGATAATCAAGCAATTCACTGTTTTAACATCCACCCACTGCCTGCTTCACATGGATTGAATCAGAACAATAGACCTCGTTTCGGGAGATGTTGAGTTAGGTTAACCTCATCTAACTTAATTTCACTTCACCTAACCTAACTTTCCCGGTTGATTATCGTTGTTAGATTCAGAACAAATTTGCTAAGAAATTTAGCTTAATCCATCCAAATCGAACCTAACCTGCCCCGTTTGATTATCATCAGATTCACAACAAAGCTTTACCAAGAAAATTAGAAAACTATTTTGCATAATTATCTAAATAAATATTGGAGTATCGACTACCGTATACAACCATTCTTCACCTGAACCTACTATTTCAACAAGAGCACCGTAACAAAATTTCGTAACAGAAATTGTGGAACCTGAAGTTACTCTGATCGGCAGTTTCAATAGTTTCATGGAAGCAAACGTTGGTGTAAAGTTCAGAGAGAGGTGTATTCGTTTACTTAGAACGATGTACGGTAGACAACACAGGAGTTGGAGCGTAAGAGGCTGACCCAGATGTCTGACTATGGCTGCGGCCTCAATTGGTCAGAATAGAAAAATGGACACCTATGATAGAGCTTCTTTTACTTTGGGGCCACGCGCCAACTAGTGGTTTGACATCTGTATTTTCAATGATAGGAACTATTGTCTCGAGAGATTGCAAAAATTGGTCTAAAGAAGTCGGCAAAGGTTTCGAGTGGTTCATCTCGAACGTCACATTAGGACTGTTCAAGATGGGGTAGCCCTTTGCACTATTTCCACGAGTCTGACTCCTGACGCACTTCAGTTCTGATCAATTTTACTCGAAATTTCAATACGCTTCAGTTTGGAGTTCAATTATAATTTGCATAGTCAACGATTGCATAATACCAAATTGACATAGCATTTCAACTTTCTTTATCTGTTTTTATATTATGGCTGTATTAGTTAGTTCTGACTGACTCACAGATCAAATGTGACAAACCTTGCTTAAATTTTTAATACTCATCTTGAAACTTAGGACCAATAATTTGTATAGTCAAGGATCAATATAAAATACTCTCATAATTTTGTTTGTTTTATTTAATAGAGCTATGAATAGTTCTGAGTACCGGGTCAGACAAATTGTACGGCAAGGGGTTAAACCTGGATCAGCCTCCTACGCGCAAAGAACAGGGTATTCGACAGTAAACATTTTCATCGTCGACTGGAAAAAGCTGCGAGGATTCGGCGAATCCGTGATCGGCCAAAAAGCGAACGTTCTGAAATCGTATCGCGGGAACGATATCGGCGTTTCGCGGTGGTAATCGTCGGAGGAGCGGATGCTTTTTTCGCCTCGCGATAGGGGAACGTGTATCGATCGATTTACGACGTCGGGTCTCGTCGGTGTATCGTCTATCCGGCGGCAAGCCATCTGTATTCATTCCTATTCCCTCTGCTTTTGTAACTGGTGGAAAGACACGGAACGCGCTGTGCCGAGCCGACACGCGCTATTGGACACCTTCCCGATGGGATATCCATTGAATCCGCGGCCAGGGAGCAAAAGACCCGAATCGAGTGAAAATAACTTTGCCGATCCACTCGAACGTGATGGCTCTTCCGTGTTTGTTCCTCTGAACTGCAAAGGGTATCGATTGATATCGTTACAGTAAACTGCTTCACTGAAAATTAAGCGTCACGCCGCGCGTTTTATGCTGCTTATCCAACTTGTTACATGAAACGTTATTGGAACTAGGTATATAGGTATATAGTAGATGTAGGGATGTACTGATATAGAGATCTAATAATCTAGTGCTGTACGGATATAGGGATTCTAGGGTTATTGCGGTTCGAGGAATAAGGGATTCTAGGGATATGAGGATTCTAGGAATTTGGGGGATTCTAGGGCTATGGGAATTCTAGGAATTTGGGGGATTCTAGGGGTATGGGGATTCTTGGGATTTGGGGGATTCTAGGAGTATGGGGACTCTAAGGATATGGGGGATTCTAGATATTCTAGGGATTTGGAAAATTTGTAAGATTCAAAGGATTCTAGGGATTAGAAGAATTCTGGGGATTAGTGGGATTCTAGGGATTAAAGGGATTCTAGGGATTAGAGGGATTCTGGGGATTAGAGGGATTCTGGGGATATATGAATTCGAGGTATAAGGAATTCTAGGGATATGGAACTTCTAAGAATTTGAGAGATTCTATGGATTCTTGGGATCCATTGGGTTCTTGGAATTCTTGGGATTCTTGAGATTCTTGAGATTCTTGGAATTCTTGGGATTCTAGGGTTTTAAAGGGTCTAAGCATATAGCGATTCGAGATACATAGATACTCTAGGAATGTAGGGGTTTTAGAGGTATAGAGAGTCGAGAGATTCTAGGGATATAGGGATTCATAGACATTGGAATTCTGGGGAATTAAGATCCTAGAGATATCGAAATTATAGTGATATGAGATCCTAGGGACACAGGACCATCATTGAGGTACAGGACCATCCGAATATAAATAACTAGGTATCTAGGAACATCTATATCTACAAGTCGACATCTTCAAATCCACAGATTCTCAAATCCCCACATTTCCAAGTCAATAAGCTCTCAAATCTGCTAATTTCCAGCTTTTCAAAATCCTTCTATTCCTAAATTTCCAAATCCCCAAATTCTCACCCTTCGGAATTTATGAACATTCACACTATCAAATTTCCAAACTTAGAATTGTTGATTTGCAACTAACAAAATCCGTAATTTCGTAAATTTCAACAATCACTTGGCCTAAAACAACGTCACACTACCACATCGAAACTAATTCTTAACTCGCATTTATCACAGCGAAAATTACATGCACGGACGTCGGTGCGTTACATTTAAATTAGGTTGTGCACTTATCGGTGGTAACACTTAGTTTCGAGAGGGTTAATGGTTTCGTCGACGAGCACGACGCAACGTTAACACCGAAGTTCCCGACCATCGAAGAAGTTTTAGCTGGTCATCCATTACATCGATCCCCCACTGACCTGTAATGCGCGGCGAAGGTGATCCGACGAAGCTTACAACGTTGCGCTCGCATGGTGTTTAAGCTCGTTGCTCAGAAACGTGGAAACAACGCGGTGGAAAAACAAGTTACACCGGCCGAAGTGGCAAACGCGTTATAACGAGAAGGAAAGTGCTCGCCGAGCTTTGAAGTTTCTCCCGTTGGATTACGCCGACGGCCGTTCTTCGTCTAAATCTGGAACGAGCGAGCTTTTTCTGCCAGCTGTTCGTTTGCAATTACGTCGGACGTGGATCCTCGGTAATTAAAATGTATTTTACACGTACGCCTGTTTCTCTGCAACGCTCGAAGACGAACACGTTCATTGCGAATTTACGCTTCGCTGTTGAGCAACGAGGATTTTCTGACATTCAAATTGAGCAGATTCGACGCGGTGTGTAAATGCTGCCACAGGTGGAGAAGATTTAAGGTTTCTTCTTAAGAGGGTTTCTTCTCAGAATAGAAATTGTTGCATTTATTGTAATTGGTAATTGTAGTAAAATTAATGGAATTTGCGGATTTCTTCGTTTCTTCTCAGAATTGAAATTTTTAATTTTACGTTTATTATAGTTGGCAAATTATGCTAGTTATAATAGATGGTGATTAAATTGATGGAATTGTGTTTTGAGATTTTTGAGAGAAAGTTTTCTGCGAGGTGGAGTTACTGAATATAATTGTAATTAAACTGGTGGTATCGGTTTTTGAAAATTAGAAGAAATACAGTATTTTAGTGTTGTACTTCAGTGGTGAAGGTAGACATTTCGAATGAGTGTCGCTATCTTGGTCACCTAACCTTAAAAACTTGAATATGAAGATTAACCTTAATACTTAAAAATTTAATATATCTCAATATCCAACTCCACTGTACCAATTGAATAAAAATTGCATCAAACACTCAACTGCAATAAATCTAATATGATTAATTTATTTATCATTTCATCTCATTTTTATCCAATACGACGAAACATGATTTGTCATGTGAATCCTCATATTGTCAAAGAGTATCCTAAAACTGTAACAGGGTTTGAAATATTCACAGAAATTGAATAAAAACTAGTACGCTTAAAATATTTGAAAAATAAAAATATTCTTCAAAGTAACTAAAAATCTGACTAGTTTTGCACAGGAAAAACATGACGATGTGACACGTATGTCGTGGTACGTAATCAAATTTCGTCCGACGTTTCGATACTGGCCTCGTAACGCGACCTCGGGACCATGTAACAAGATTATCATCCAACGACACGCAATAACCTAAAAACGTAATAACAACGAACTTGTACGAGACGGGGAACATGTTCGCCATACATTATCCGCGACGTTCCATGAGGAAACGCGACAAAAAGGGTGAGAGGACAAGGAAAACGAGCTACGAGGGTGAGAGTGGATCGAGACGGATGATGAAAAATGAGAATGATATGCTAACAAGGATGAATCTCAAGGAAATTATACTGCTTCGAAATGGCGGCGTTTGCTTTAGGATGGTCGTTTGGGTGGTTTTATTAGTTTAACGAGTTAATTTGTTGTTTTTCTAATTTGTGATTCCTAAATATCACTTACATTTGTGATAAGTGAGTACCAAATTTCACTTACGTTTGCAATAAGCGATTACCAAATCGCACTTAAATTTCCAATAAGAGATCACCAAATCGTATTTATATTTTCAATAAGTGTTTACGAAGAATCATTTAATCCCTCGATCATCCGAGTCGAAAGACGTTTTAACTGATTTCCATTCGAATAAACGAAACTGTCCAGCATCGACCCCCAGGGTATATATCTGAATCTCTTTTCCGGATCAGCTCCTTATCGGCTAATTTCGCAGATCTTTTAGCGACGTCTCCCGTCCTGTTCAGGGACCCTAGCTCATCATTTTACCGAGACATCCCTCTCTCCGTTTTATCTACATTCCACCCTCCGTTCCATTATCTCCTCGTTCAAAATCTTTGGCTACCGTTCTCTTTAATCTTGCTCCAGTTTTTTCTCCACCGACTCTGAACTGCCCCATCCCGCTTTCTTTCCTGCTTGTTTGCCACTCTCGCCCGTTCCTTTCTCCTCTCTGCATAATTCAATTCCCATTTTCCAGCTACCTACCCGTCCAAGCTTCGTTTTTCAACGGTGTCCATTCGCTCGAGCCGTTCCTTGTTTTCCAACAAGCTCGATCGAACGCTTTTCTCTCTCTCTCTTCAAACGTTTCTTTCGAATATGCCCTCTCTTTCTTACACTCTCTTTATCCTCTCTCTCTTCACCCTCGTTCTTTTCGACGAACGGAGAAAAATAATCGAACTGCTCGATCAACATTCCGAGCTGAATCGCTTTCTTATCGGACGAGTGTTTTAGCTAATTAACCTCTTGAGCGCAGATTACTACTAACTAGATTTCGGAACACTGGATTAGGGCAACTTCTTAGAGGCTTCTCTTTTAGGGGGTCTCAATTTTTTTTCTAATTCTGTACAATTTTATTATAATTTGTAATCAATTGTAGCTAAAATTCCATGTGATAAGTGGAATAATTCTATCGATGTACTGATAGAAAATTGTTTTGAGTGACCTCCTAAACTTCAATTTTTCAGCTCAAATTTTAAGAAGATTTTTCAGACTAGACTAAATTTTTAGAGGGGAAAGAAAGAAAAAAATTGACCTACCCTGATCTCATGGTATTATGTCTTTAACATATAGCTTGTTTTGAGATTAATAATAGCTACTACAATTTTGCAATATTTTTAAGAGGTATAATATTGCAATAGTATATTATCTTTTCCTAATTTGCAAAATTTTGAAAACATACAAACAGAATTCACAAAAGACAAGAAATGAATAATTTTATTAGTTACAAAATTTGTTATTCATTTATGCTTTAAAATATACAAAATTATTAACAACTGTATGAATAATGTTAATTTGTAGAATATATACATTTATCAACAGGTTATTTTATACCCGTTCAAATATCGATTTATAGCAGACTGATAATAATTTTACGTCTACTGTGAAGGAATCGTATGGATAAAATTAGGAATTTTTAGATGTGGTTGAGTCGTTTCTTACTCGAAGAGACTTTTGCATAAAATTGGTGGGAAAATTGAAAAAGTTTGAAGTGGCCGATATCGTCTGCTTCTTATTGGTTGAATTATAGAAGCTACTCAGGATTTTCATTTAGCTCCTTGCTGAATTTTTTCCACTGGAAAATAATATCTCAGATTTTATTTCCTTATACTCGAGCGTTACTGGTCGTGGCATTTGATGAGTCAAATAGTGTGCACTCAGTGCAACAGTATAATAATTTGTTATTATTTTATGTTGACTATGAAAATTTTGATTTCTTGTATTTATAAATTTGTAAATTTCTACATTTTCAAGTTCTCAAGTTTCTAAATTCTAATATTTTCAAATTTTCAAATTTCCAAATTCTTAAGTTCTCAAATTCTGAGATTCTTGAATTCTCAAATTTTAAAATCTCAATTTCCCAATTTCTCAAATTCTCAATCTCTCAAGTTTTCAAACTCAAATTTCCAAATTCTTAAACTGGGAAGTTCTGAAATTCAGTACACATATTTTATAAATCACATTACATTGAATAATTATATTTATAAAGATTACACCTCAATCAAAAATAAGATTTATCACACTGACACAAAACCTTAATAAATATTAACTAGAGAAAGTACTAATAAAGAAGTAACGTACATAAACAATATAAATATTAAAGAAGGTAAAACTACCACAAGGTCATCCTCAACACCTTCGAAGCCACGTTTCTCTCGGAAACATTCAAAATGAAAAATGAAATAAAAATATAAAGCAAATTCGTGGAAAACGAGCACGGTAGACGAAGGGATTTTCTAGGATACTTTGAAAAGCGGCCAGAACGTGCACTTCGAGTGAATTTCCCGTGGCCGTTATTCGTTGGAGACCATTTCAAAGAGCAAATATGACCATTTGAACGGGGCAGGCAATATCGTTTTATCGACAGGACTCGTGTGTCCTTTCATTTCAGGATCAGTCTGTAATTAGCGGTTAACAGGATAGCAAAAGGCTGGCCTCGTTGCTGCTCGTCGAACCTACCTAACGATTTCTCTTTCGAGTTATTTCTGCCCGGTAACCTTGCTACGAGCTGGCGTCGATTCAACGAGCAAAATGCTGCTCCTTTGTGGACGCTTCGTTTCGTGAAATTGTTAGCTCGTTTTATACCGTTTTCACTGCATTTTACCACGCGAAATATTGTACGATATCAAGTTCAAAGTGTTCACGAATGTCGGCCATTTCAATCACTTTCACCGAACTCCTCGAAAATAAAAATAACCTTTCTGATGTTGCTATGTGATTTTACAAATTGTCAGAGTTGGAGAGTTCGGAAGATTCAGAATTATGTATACGTCCTTTTTTCTTCTTGTCACACCCTGTTATTATATTTGTGAAGCTGTAATTTTGTAACAAGTTCCCGATTGTCGGCCATTTCAATGACGTTCATCAAACTCCTCAAAAATAAAAATAACCTTTCTGACCTGATTTTATAAATTGTCAGAGTTGAACAGTTCAGTATACACATTCAGATAAAATTAAGGTATACATCGATTGTTGTATCGTACAAACATAATTTATGTATAAAGTCCTCCATTTTCTTCTTGTCAAACCCTGTTACTATATTTGTGAAGCTGTAATCTAATTTCGTACCGTTTTCCCTTTATTTTACCACGTAAAAAATATCAACTTCAAAGCGTCCCCGAATGTCGGCCATTTTAATCACTTTCACCGGACGTCCGTCATTTAAATCACTCCGAAGCAAATTAAATATTGCGCCATAACAGAGAGAATTAAAAAAACGACGAAGTAACTCACGTATATTTAGAGAGGCAGATTTTTAAGCACAGATTCGTTCATCCCCCGGTGTTCTTCCGTTCTGTTTTCTCTTTAGACTTTAGAAATACACAGCAGCCCCGAGATAAGGTAGCGAATGTCTCTCTCCTTTTTGTTTCTCTATCCTTTTTTTTTTGTATACAACCTCGAGGGTTGTTTTTTCAACGGTCGTAATACTTTCTTTGTTCTCACCGTGTGCACCATTCTATAAACTCGAGAGTGTTTGGGTCACCGAGAGTTATGTTTTAGCGTTTAGCCCCGTAGTTCCCTCAGCACGCTAAAGTATTCTGCCCGGGCGAAAACTTTCTTTTTCCGTGTCCAGAAACTCTCGTTTACAGCGCAAAGTAGAATAAGCTCGAAAGAGGAGGGTGTCTTTCCGGCCTTTTCGGCTGGATACGAAAAACTATTGTTTCGAGATAGACCATTGTCTCGTTGAAAAACGTCCCCTTTCAAAAGTCATTTTCCTTAACCTCTCTTTAATTGTACATCGTAATTTCGTTTAATTCCGTGTAATTTTGCGTTACGGCTTAATTTAATCACTGCACATGTGGACTATTTGCTGCTTGACAAGGTAACAATTTTATATTTATATTAGGTGTTAGCGGTCTGTCGTATAAGGACTGTTACATCTGTTTTAAGGACGATACTGTTACTAATTATAAAGCATATGAAGTAATTATAAGTGAACTGGTTTTTGTACATTTAGTGTATGTATATTAAATAATTGCTGTCACATTCTGTAACAAAATATGTAATACTTTTTTAATATATTTATATAACAGTTTTCCTTTATATTTGATCATGAAATATGTTAACTGCGTTTGACAGAAAAAGAATGAAATACTCCGCATTTACTCTATATGTACATGTTCATACACACATATGTATAATGCAACAATGCATACTTTAATTTTTGTATATACTGTAAACACTGAATTCTGAATTGTTCAACTTGTAACTTGAAAAGTTACAACCTCAAAATAATTTATATTTTTATTTTCGAAATGTTCAAAAGCACTGAAAGTACAGAAATCCAAGCTTCCAATAAATTTCCGTAAAGTATGGTTTATTAAGGAACGAATTAAGAAACAGATTGTTTGGAAAGGTATCGAAAGAACAAAGTAAATGGAATAAAAAGGTGAATGTAAAAAGTAGAATGAAAGATCGTAGGAGTATTTTGGCGCACAGCATGGTTCCCCATCGATTGCGACGTTTTCCGAGCCGGTGAATAGAGGTCGAGTAGACGAGAACAGCCATCGGGCTGAGTGTTTTCCCGCGTGTATCCACGAACGGTCTGGTAAATACATTAGGTATCGACGTGGTTTCGCGTGAAAAGGGCCATTTGCATCGGGAATGGTGGCAACGGGTACGGGAAGGCATTCGTCATCGCTGGTATTCGTGTTTTGGGACGACGTCGATCGTACGCTCGGGTGCAACCTGAAAGCTTCCTTTTGGTGCGGATAGATATAGACGTTTAATTATCTTCAAATTCTAATGTAGGGAACCTCGATTCTCTATTCGGAATGGAAAGATGGCATGTTGGAAATTTGGAAGTCTCTAGATCATCAAATCTAGATGATCTCTAGATCAAATCCTTACATCTATAAATTTCTAGATCCCCATATTGCAACATCACATAATTTTCAGATAAAAAAATCCAGAAATCCATAAATCAAATCCCAAATCTTCAAAATTTCTAAATCCCCAAATTTCTACACCAGAAATTCATTATATTTCGAAATACCTAGATCGCGAAATCTCTTGATTCCCAAATCCTATTATTCTAAAATTATTATGCTACTTTACTGTCGTATTGGTACATCACTATACTATTATGCTACTGTACTAGTATACCAGTATGCTACTATATCGTTGTTCAACTGTTTCAATGTATTATTATACTGATATCCCATTATTCCACCACTTTATCATTACATCAAATAACAATTTCACTATTATACTACTTCACTACTATACTTCACCAGTGCACTATCACACTACAATGCTATTACTACACTGTACAATTATTCTGTTTAATTAACAATAATGTAACATAATATCCAATAACCAGTACCCAAGTAAAATAAAATACGTACCCAAACAAAAATTGATTCAAAATCTCGTTAATTGACAATAAGATAACGAGTGGTTGAACATCTTCGTCGCATCAATCGACCGTGTTAAGGTACGTTACAATTTGTTATCGCGACTATAAATTTCGGTTACAGTAGGTTAAACTCCGCTAAGCCACAATTGCGAAAATTATCTCTCCGTTCGCCGGCGTTAAATTTCCCCGGTACGATCTATCCGTGCACCCGGATCGACAGTCGATATCGGGTCGACCCCGATATTAAACCTCAAATAAAGCTGCTCCTCCTTTCGGGAAGGAGAAAAAGAGCAGCTCGTCGTATTTTTCCGCGACGGAACAATTAAACGAGCGATGCGCCCGAACACGCCAAGATACGGTCTCGCACGTATTGCAATTTGTATGGAAATATGAGCCGGCTTCGAGTTTCTGCAACCAGCGCGGTGGCTGCATTCGGATATACTCGCGGCACGAGCTGCATTTCCTGTATCGTATCGTGCTAGCCCTCGTTATCATGCGGAGACGAACCTCTCTCTCTCTCTCTCTCTCTCTTCGATACCCTTTCTACCACCTCGCTGTACAGTCGAGAGCAAATCAAACTTTCCTAAGGAAAATGTGCCAATTAAGGGTGAGGGTGGGTTACCGCTTCCGAATTCTTGATTCGTTGATTTCCAAGTTCAGAATTTTAGGGACTTGCGATTTTGGAAAACTGAACATTTGGAAAATTTAGAATTCTGGTATTGTGGAGATTTTGGAGATTTTGAGATTTGGAGATTTGGAAATTTAGAGATTTATAAATTTGGAGATATCAAAATTTGAAGATTTCAAAACTTGGAGATTTGGAGATTTGGAGATTTGACGATTTGGAGATTTGGAGATTTGAGGATTTGGAAGTTTAGAGAATCGGAGATTTAAAAATTTGGAAATTTGAAAATTTGGAAATTTAGAGATTTGAAAGTTTGGGGATTTAAAGAATTTGAAATATAGGTATTTGGGGATCTATGTATATTATAATGACAATTTAGAGATTTTAAAGTATAGAGATTCCATGATTTCGGAATTTGATATCCAGAGAATTTTTATATATAGGAACTTAGGGATGTAAGTACTTCATGATTGAGGGATTCAAAATTTTAAGAATTTTTTGACGAAGCGATTTTCGAATCCAAGAATTTTAGCATTTGGAGATTTGAGGATCTAGAGAGTTTCAAGGTGTAGAGATTTCGCGATGTAGGTATTTTAATTAGCAGTTATATCGTGAAACAGTGAAATAACAGTGAAGCAAAAGAACATTTAAACAACAGTACAGTAAATTACTAAAATAGTTCCAATTATATGATATTATATTTACATTATTATAGTTCCAATAACAGTATGCTTAGTACAATATATAATATTTTATAAAATACGTGAAAACTCTATTCTAGCACACTTTTACAGTTTCTAAGTAATTAACGTTTAGATAGCTTGTACGGTAAACGCCATAGAATGGATGGGTATTTCAATACCGTGTTACGAACACCATGTTCTCGAACGTGTGGCTTTATCCCGCACTCAACGCGTAAATATCAACCACTCGTTCGCATAGATGTTCTGCAGAGTGCTGCGGAATTACGATGTCGACATTCATGCACTTGCCCATAATCGATATCGATATCGAAATTGTTCTATTACTTGCATCCAACCTTCTTTTTCTATCCTCTCTCTCGCGGAATGGAATCAGAGAACATTGAAATTCTCATAATCGCCAGACAATTGAATCGGAGATTAAACGCGATAACCTGTAAATGCTTTTTTATTCTTATGCGTTAGCTGTACAGAGAGCGAGAGAGGGTTTTTACCTTCCATTTTATTTTGGTTTTATGAGGAAATCGGATCTGGCGCGTTCGAAATTTTCTTGGGATTCATTTTATTTCGGATTAATTTGAGGTTTAAAGATTAGAAGACTATGAAGATTAGAAGATTTGAATTGTCAAAAAAGGGAGAGAAATGGGAAAATTTCAGGACTTCTCATATTTTTAAATCTCTGTACATATCTACAGATTTTTAAGTTTTCAAATTTTGAAATCCTAAAGCTTCTAAATTTAGAATATTCAAATCTTAAAATTCTCCAATTCCTGCATTTCTGAATTCGTAATATTACAAGCTTTTAAACGATAAAATTTTCAAACTCATAAGTTTCAAAATTTTAAATTCAACATTCTCAAATTCGAAATTGTCTAAATTCTCAAATCCCCCTAAATACAAATTTTGTCCAAATTTCACCTATAGTTTTTTCCCCACTCAAATTTTCAATGAAAAATTCCTGAAAAAGTAGACGGCTTCAATGAAGTCCGTGAAGCAAGCTGATATTCTCCGCGATGTTTTTCCGTTGATTCGCCCGCGAAGAAAAATGGGACCGAAGGAAAATAAGGTAGAAAGAAGAACCTAACGAAGTTACCGCAACTACGACCAACACTTCCAATAAGGGCCGGGGGTGGAAGAGGAAATTACATTGAAGAATTACTTCAACAGATTTCCTGTCAAACTCTTCCTCTCTTTCGCCACGTTCTTTATACATTATCATTTTTTATCGCCTGCGATGCAATCACGGTAAGCAATCAAGAAATCTATCGTTAATATCGTTCGAAACTGAAAGTAATTCAAACATTATGTTCAGTATTTATTATACAACATCAAAGTTTTATGTGTAAAAATATATCAGATATATAGGATAAAATTTTGTTAGGCAGCCCCTCTTCATACGTCATTTGTATTTCCATCTCCACCCGAATTTAGCTAAACCAATAGAAAAGAAACTGTTTTCCCTCATCAATGTCACAAAAATTGTACCCACTCCGAGCTTTCGTGAAACGTAAAAATTCTTCGAAGACACTCTCGAGTCAAGTACATAGCAAAATAAACTCTAGTCCGAAGTCAAATTCATTTAGATACAGTCCACTTATATTCACTTGTTGGGATCCTAATGATTCGCGTCGTTTAATCGTCACTTACTAACGCTGTGAGGCACATACAATTTACACCACGTGCTAGCGATCTTTTTTATAGGGCATAACAAATTCACAAATATTCACCGAGTCAAAATAAATAAATTTCTCTGCTATTACGTGACAGGCAGCTTCGTTTGCAACATTGAAACGATTAAAAATTCGATGCTCCACTTTTGAAATATTCGCGTTATTTAAAACATAGTTATATAAACGTGCGGGCGATCTTTTTTATGGGACGCAACAAATTTACGAACATTCATCCAGTTCGTACCAGACGGTTTTTAAATCGAGAAAGTTGCTGTAAAAAAGTACATAGCAAAGTAAACTCTAGTCCGAAGTGAAATTCATTGAGATACAGTCCACTTATGTTCACTTGGGAATCCTAATGATTCCACGTGTCCTTTAATCGTCACGCTGCGACGTACATACAAAGATCTTAATTAGTAACGATTGGTAACGCTTCGAGACATTACCAGGTAGCAATAACAAAACCCGGTCACGTACAGAATGAAAATTGCCTCGCAAATAAAAAGAAAAAAGAAACCGGACGGTAAATCCACGATGGTCGTCGGAGATCGATAGGGCTCGTGATGCATCCTGTTCAAATTTGCATTCGTACCAACCGACGTGAAAAAAGGGACGAAAAAACGAAGGAACCGTGTTTTGTAGGCGATCGAGAGATCGTTAGAAATTAATTGGAACGAGCCACGCTCCTCCTCGACGGACACGTTTTAATTTCCCGCTCTTTTCAGCCGGAAATCCGCGATATCCGCTGGGTCTGTTCGGGTGTCGCGATTGCGGCCATTATTGCTTAACAAATGCACGACGAAATTGAAATCAATGGTTCGTTTGTTTCGTACTCGTCCTCTTCGCGAGACACTTGACGAAATTAATTAGAATAAAAGAAAATTGAGAACCGAAAAAAGATACGTCGTTGTAATTTCAATTAATGACGTCGTTGAAGCGCGAATTATTAAAATGTTTACTTTTATTTTGGACTGTGACGCTTCGAATATGGAAAAATTAATCTCTACTGCAGTAGGTATTCGAGTTTATTTGGTAATATTGTTGATGGGCAGTTGAGTGCCCGTTGGAGGACATGGACGTGTATAGGGTGAGAAATGAGAGGATGGAGACTTCATATGTTAAAATTTGGTTATTTGATGATTTACGGATTTGGGGATTTGGAGATTGAGGTTTGAAATATGGAGATTTTGGGATGAGTAAATTTTTTGTGGTTTGGGGATTTTAGGAGTTTTGGGAATTAAGGGTTTGGAGATTTAGAGATTTGGTGGTTTCATAATTTAGATAGTTGGGAAGTTGATAATTTAGGAATTTGGGAATTTGAGAATTGGGGAATTGGGGAATTGGGAAATTAGGGAATTGGGGAATTTGTTATTTGCAATTTGGGGATATGGAAATTTAGGAATTCAGAAATTTGCGAATTTAGGAGTTTAAGAATTTGAGAATTTAGGAGTTTGGAAGTTTGAGAATTTGGGAAGTGAGATTTCTGGAATTTAGGAATTTGGGAATTTCCCAACTTCTAAATTTAGAAATTTGGGAAGTGGGAAATTTGTAATTTGGAATTTGGGAATTTGGGAATTTGGAAATTTGGAAATTTGAACATACAAAAATATAAAAATATAAAAATTTAAAAAAATCGAATCGTTAATAATGAATAGATAGCAAAGAATAGACACAAAAAGGGTGTTAAACGATCACGAAAGAACAAACTAGAATCAACGTAACACGTCGCCTGTAAACGATAAATTCAACTTACAGTTTATCGTCAAACAGCTTGTTTGCTTTTCGTGCGAAGTTCAACGAGGGACCAAAGACAAAGTACACGGAGTCTCTTACAGACAAGTAGCGCAATCAATCACTCGCAACGTTCCAACCGAACGGTATAAATCACTTTAACTCGTACACCAGAAGTGTAATGTAAATCATTTTAACGTGACACGAAATAATAACGGCGGCAGTAAACAATAAATAATCGTCCGTCAATAATAATCTACAGTCGCGAACATACATTGAATCCTCTCGCCTACGGTCACAGTATTGAGAATTAATAAAATAGACTTTTCGATGTAATAAATAAAAACGTTTTATTTTTTCGTTCAAAAACATTGTGTCAGAAAATATTGGATTTTTTTAGTCAAAGATTTTTGTTTTCTAAGTTTGACAGTTTTAAATAACAGATAAAAGTTAGGTGTGTTTTGGGGTTATTTGAAGATTTAGATTAGATTATTTTTATTTTATTATTATTTTAGATTATTTTTTCAAAATTTATTTTTTCAGAATTACATTTTGATTTGTGAAATTTTTTGATGCTGATTTAATATATGCTTGATCAATAAAATTCTTAATTTTATAGCGAATCTGTAAACATTGGAAGTTGTAATTAAAATTCGAAGTGGTGCATTTTTTTTTTTAAGTTTATCGTCGATTATCGAGAGGTTGTTTTGTACGAGCACATAATTCCTGCAAAAAATCAACGCGCTCGAGTGAATTTCCATGAAACAGTCCTCGAGCAACTGGCCAATTAGTATCGTGGGAGAGATTTTAATTCACTGGCTCGACAATTTGAGTCACTGGCGTGGAAAAATAAGGGACCCTCACGTCCGACCACCTTATGGCACTATTTTTTCGTACGTGGGAAGTCAACCTTCACCTTTTTTGTTTTGCTTTCAACGGTTGTTAAATTAAACGGTGTCGAAAAATCAACTATTTTCAAGTCATGGAATGTTTTACATGGTTCACATATGTTTTTACTTCTTTTTTATTATTTCTGAATTTGGGACTTTGAGAATTTGGGAATTCAATTGAAGGATTTTGGGAATTCAGAAATTTGGAGATTTAAAAATTTGAGAACTTTTGAAAAATTACAGAAATTTTTGGAACTGAAGAATTTTGAGTATGTAGGAATTTGTCAATTTAAAAATTACAAAAATTATAGAAATCACTAAGAATACATTTCTCATATATTATAATAATACTTTTATTTCATTTCAAATTAAAAATGGTCCTCGAACGTGCACACATATAGTGACAATTATTATTTGAATCAGTTATTGATTCATATGAGTGATTATTGATATATGTACATATTATCATATACATACATGTATACCATAATTCCTGAAGGATACATTCTACATTATCGAAGGGTGTTTCCTGAACGTCCTACAGAAATATGAAGGTACAAGTTGGTCCCATAAACATAAATACATAAATACGTGTTTCAGAGTAAAAAACAAATGCAGTGACACTCCAAAATATATTATAAATATTCTGATTTACTGTAGTGATTATCACATATACTCTTAGAGTACTAATTCTAGAAAAACAGTAATAATTATTGAAGTACTAATTCTTGTAGTAAGTACTAATCTTGAAGAGAGTTTCTTGAACATCCCACAAATATTCCGATGTGTACTAGAGTGATTGCCACATACAACTCCCGAGAACGTTTCTTGAACATCCTATAAATATTCCGATTTGTTTCCCCCGGGTGATTAAGTGTAACGCACACCATAATTCCTGAAGGGCGTTCCTTGAATATCCTACGGATAAACGAAGGTACAAGTTGGTCCCCCAGGATTGAAACGTAAATACCGTGTCTCAGAGTAGGAAGTAAGCATGGCTGGTTTCTCTGTCAACGCGATCATCAGAAGGGTGCAAGCTGTGCAACCGGTGCAACCGAACGGTACAGTTATCACGTACGAGCCAGTAATACCTAACTGATTTCCCATATGGCGTCTACGGGATCTGGGATAACCTCGTCCAGGCGAAAAATTCCACATCGATGCATGAAATCGTTTTATTTCGCACGCGGAAATATCAGCGAACGCGGACTGCGCCAACACCGACGACGGAACTCGACCGTTTATTTATTGCTCCCGTATATGCACTCGCGAATATATCCGACACCCGGCCGAAAGCAGCTTGCCACTCGGTTGACGTTGATTTATCGACAGAATGGATGTTGCTTCTATCCGCGAATCGAAGGTTTTTCCGAGGCGCGAAATTCGCGGTACTCGTTTCATTACCTTCTATATTTTCGATGTCTCAATTCTGCTACTATTTAACTCAAACTCGTTAATTCTTTAGCAGGATTTTTAGTCAAATGATTTTCTTTATTAGTTCTTTGGATTTATGGGATACGAAGAAATATTTTCTTTGGGAATATCGTAATAATTCTTTGATGACGTATGAAGGTATTTGTATGACCACTCATGATACTTCTAAGTCAATTTATGTAAATCAATTTAACAACTTACATTTAATGTAATGTTTTTAATTATTGACTTGTAATTTTCTGCAAGTATATGAACAAATTATACTTCTCATTTTTTTTTGTCGAATACAATATAATTTATTTCAAGGTTCCTGTTTAATTTTTTGTTATTAATACAAGACAAGCTTTGTTGAAAATAGTCACTGATATAAATATTTTTATTAACAATAGCTTACTACATTAGATTAGTCACTTTCAATTACTACTTAAACATACATAAACAAAATTTCCTCTGCAATTTTTCCTTTGGAATATCATCTACATAAAACACAGTTAGATAAGGAAGATTTCATCGATAGTAAAAAAAATGGCGAACGTTATCGAACAGTGTTGTACAGATTTTGGCAAGCAGCCCGTTCACGGTGTCGAAAAATTTCGCTTGGTTTCTTTGGAATCTCTGGTGGCCAGATCCTCTTGCTAGATCGGATGGACTCGATGGCTTAATTCCAGCTCGTGGATCGAATTACCTTGGTCGAATCGGGCCAAAATCAGGGATTCTACCATTAAAGATATTATATGCTTCTAATTTCGGCTAAAATGCTGCGGGAAACTTGGAATATCTCCATATATTAATGGTCAATGGTTAATTGCTAAGCTCTTCGTGTATAATTAAAAGGAAACACGTTTTTGACCTCTGCAAGTTTTTCGGCAGGTCAGTCAGAGCTGCTTAATTATTAGTGCAACGTTAAAGTAAATAAGGAATGTTCAAATGTTAGGTATACATATTTTCGTATATATTATCATGATTACCAAAGTTTCAAAATCCAAAATTTCCAAAACCCAAGCTTGCACAAGGCAAATTTCAAAAATTCTAAATTTCCAAATCCAACTTTCCAAAATTCCAAATTTTCAAAATACAAAATTTTAAAACCCCAAATTTCCAAAACCCAGATTTCCAAAATCCAAATTTTCCAAATCCCAAATTTTTTAATTCTCAAATTTCCAACACTAAAATTTTCAAAATCCCAAATTTCATATATATCATGTTCAAAACTCGACTGGATATTATAGACTAAGGTTAATTGTCAATATCGTTGCAATCACTGAATCATACAATGTAACCCTTTTTTTTTATTTCAATATTTTCTTCAAATTCTCCGAGTAAATGGAAAATTTCTCTTCAGACATATTCTTAACGGAAGGAGACGAACAATTGTAGCCGAGAATACAGCAAATTGAACACGTCGGACTAGATATCGATTAGATTCGATTCGCCATCGTATAAACCGAGTAAGATCGGATTAGAAGGACGTTATCAGGATGGCCATCGAATACACAGGGAATTACAGAAACCCGCGGAGAAGCAAAAGGGGACAGGGAATTGATTTCTTATCACACTGCTCAAATACCATTTTCTCGACAAATTACTCAGCTACCAAGATTGCTCGTTGCTGAAAGAAGCGATGATGATATTTCAAATTGCTCGTGATGAACCGGGATAGTAAATACTCGCATACATATTATTACTCCCTCGGTAATTTTACGATATTGCTCTTGAAACTCTTCATTTCTGCAATTTTCTTTCTCTGTCGGATTATTTGTTACAATTTGATGAGCTGTGTTTCTCTGGTACATGTGTTTTGTAGGTTGAGTGTCTTCTTAGGGGATTTTTCAATTTTCTGATTTTTGGGATTTTAGATTTATAAAGATCTCAGTTTTCAAATTTTTAGTTTTTGAATTTTGTAATTTATGCAAGGTCACAATTTTTGAATTTTTCGAGATTCATGATTTGCAAATTTCTGAATTTTTTAATTTTCAAAGCTGCAGATTTGTAGATTTTTATATTTCTACATTTCCAAATTTCTAGATTTTTGGGATTTTAGTTTCTACATTTTTAAATTCTTTGATTTTTAGATTTTTGCATTTTTGCATTTTTGCATTTTTACATTTTTACATTTTTACATCTTTACATTTTTACATCTTTGCATTTTTACATATTTACATTTCTTAATTCTTAGATTGTTAGGTCTTTAGATTTTTTAGATTTTCAGATTTAAAAGTTGTTACACATATTCTGTCCTATATTTTCACATGTTCATAATACATCTTCGTAACCTTAAGGTTTTGTCTCCTAGCTTATTTATTCATCATGCTCGTACCACGTGTTATAATGGAAACATTAAACTTTATTCCTAAATTTCGCGCGGACAACTTCATACAACTTTATGAAAGTTTCAGCGCTTAGCGTGCACGCTCCGGGAGGCTTTAATTAATTAACATCTGAAATTATCTAAGTTTACAAGCGAAGTGATGGTTTTTCTTCTTAAATATCATTATGCAAACGGCGAATCATCTATGATAATATGTGGAAACGCTGTAGCATACTTTGAATTTAAGAAAATATAATATTTTAAAATTTGTATATTTTGGAATTTATTAAGTTGGGGATTTAGAATTTTCAGAATTTCAAGATGTAAGGTATTGCCAATTTTGGGATATGTGAATGTAGGGATTTGTAAATTTGGGAATTGGAATATTTGGAATTATTGAAGCTTGAGAATTTTAGAAATTTAGGGGTTTAGAAATTTGGAAATTTCGAAACTTGGGGATTTGGGGGTTTGGGAATTTGGGAATTTGGAGAGTTGGAGAGTTGGAAATTTGGGAAGTTGGGAATATGGGAATTTGGGAATTTGAGAAGTTGGAAAATTTGAGAATTTGGGGAATTTTAAAATTTGGGAAATTATGTATTTGGGGAATTTTTAAATTTAAAAAATTTGGAATTTGGGGAATTTGAGGAATGAGATATTTAGGAATTTGGGGAATTTGAGAATTTGGAAAATTTTTGAATTTGGCAAATTGAGAATTTGGGGATTTGAGAATTTGAGAATTTGTGAATTTGGATCTTTGTGCAAGTTTGAAAATTTGCGTCAAGAACTAAGAAAATTTAAAAATTATTACTCTAGTATTATGTCCACTAACCAAAAGTATTTAACAATCTCCTTGTACCATAATATCCCTGTTCACCTATTATACAAATAATAATAATTACCTATTGCAATTAAATTTCACTAATTTTTCTAATTCTCCCAATTTTAATTTAAAATTTAATGTCCCTGAGATAGTATACACATACACAATGTACAAAGGAGAAAAGCTTCTTTAAAAATATAATGGTTGTAATACGCAGTGACAAAGTTGACAAGATAAATGGAGATACAGATAAGGTTGTACTGGGAGGATATAACATGAGAAAAAAAGGAATGAGGGGTAAAAAAGAATCATTGAGAAATATTGTTATAGCTAGTCACATTTAATGATGTCAAATGTATATACTTTGTAATGGAACTGTGAAATGAATCTACTTTATTTTATACGTGGAAATTGCAAATTCTTGACTTTTTCACAGTCGTAGATTCCCTGAAGACTTTATTCCTCTAACTTTATACACAGCAACTATAAATAATTAGCAATTATAGTTATTAATGTGTATCTAATGTGTACAGATACATTTTCAAATTTTTATCTTTATTTATTAAATACTATTTTATATATGTATTATATGTATACTATGCTATATATGAACATTAGGGTGGCACAAAAATATTGTGCTCTTTTTTTCAATCTCACACTCTAGAAATTTAGTATTCGGTGTAAAAAAATCTTCTCAAAGTTTGAGCTAAAAAATTTTTAATTTAAAAGGTCGCTCTAAAAGAAAGCTCTAAAAACTCTAAATTAAATTAAATACAGAATACCTATAATTGATGATTCTAAAGAACAACTATTAATAAATGAATAGTTTTAAATAAATAAAAAAGTGGATGAAGTATGTTATTTTTAAGTATGTGGAAATAGGCGTAGCTTCTTTGGGACCGCCTCACGCGCCAACTCGTGGTTTGACATCTGTACACAGTTCAATTTTCAACTTCGTTATCCGAATTAATTAGTAAAAGCACATAAAATACATGAGAAGATATAAACATTTTCTGCACAATATCGCATGGTTCCTCGCAGTTTCATCAATTAAATTTTCCATTGTATATTCAGAATATTTGTAAAATTCTAGCGATAGATAAAATTTAAAGCAAACTCGACGTGCTTATTTTACGTGTTATTTTAAAGTCCTGCGAACTAAACGAATCGCAAAATATTGAAATTCGGTGCGACGTTTTCGTTGTATATACTAGGTAGAAAAAATGTGGAATAATCGTTAGCGATCTTTCAACGTTCGGTACTTTGTTAACTCTGCATTTCTAGTAACGAAAAGTAGGTCTGCTAATTCTTGATTCGAGAAACTGTCTCCTTTTAAACTCCATAAACTCCTCGAATGTATTTGCCAGACTACGTTGGTTAATCAGTTGCTCTTCTCCGTGAAAGTTATTCGAACTTCAAAACAGATTAAGATGGTTAAGAGAAGCTCTCGTAAAACGTTCAAATTATCGCCATCTTTTAAATTGTTGATAATATTCGGAGTTTAATTGCGTCGTTTCGAGAAGGAAATTGGTGCGGACTAAATATTATTTTGAATGTGAGAATATTGTTCGCATGTTGATTGTTATGATGTTTTCGATGGTCGGAATTAATTAATTTGGTAACTGGAATAATTTGAAATTCCTAAGTTTCAAAATTCAAACATTCAAACATTCTAGAATTGAAACATTAAAAATATTAAAAAATTCAAACATTAAAATATTCAAAAATTCAAACAATCCAGAATTCAAACATTGAACAATTCATAAATTCAAACATAATTCTACAATTTTTCAATCTTCAAGTTCTAAAATTTCAAAATTTGAAAACCTCAATAACAAATGAATACAAATCATTCAAGAGCAATATTCACATAACAAATTTGTACAAATCATTCAATAACAACATCAACCAAATAAGAACAAATTACAGTAAGAAAAGTGCAATACCAAGATAATAAAAATAATCCAGAAAGATCAGAGTTCAACTTTGCACCCGAGTTTTTCCGGAAATCGTAGAACACGAGAGGTAAACTAGAATCGATTGTATCAATCGAACGCGATCAATGTCTTCGGTTGACTAATGCTCACGTACGGTAACGAAGACACGCAATAACACCTGTCGCCTGTCTCAGACCGAGTTCAAGTACACACACGATACAACAGCAATTCCTTTTCACTCTCGACATCAGTGCAAACCAGTTTAAGGATTCCATTCGTCGTCCCGGGCTATTGCTTTTCGTAGTCCGTCACTGACGATGTTCGCCGCATAGTAAACGTCGTCGACGCTTAAGAATACCTGAACGAACGAATGCCTCTGAAAGAAATGTCAACCGTCTCGAATAGAAAAAAAAAACAGGAGTTCAACGACAATCTGATGCCTGGAGGATTAACCGTCGAAAGAGAAAACTTGAGAGATTATGGTTAAGTTAGGTTGAATATTGTTCTTTTTGGTATCGTTAGTAGTGGGGGGACATTGGGAATTTGGGGAGTTGGAGATTTTGGAATTTATGGATTTGAGGATTTAGGAATTTGGGGATTTGGGAATTTGGGGATTTGGGGATTTGGGGATTTTGGAATTTGGGGATTTGGGGATTTGGGGATTTAGGGATTTGGGGATTTGGGGATTTTGGAATTTGGGGATTTGGGGATTTAGGGATTTGGGGATTTGGGGATCTGAGGATTTGGGGATTTGGAGATTTGGTAAGTGGGGAAGTGGGGAAGTAGGGAATTTGGGAATTTGGGAATTTGGGAATTTGGGGAATCGGGGATTTGACGATTTGGAGATTTGGGAATTTGGGAATTTGGGAATTTGGGGATTTGGGGATTTGGGGATTTGGGGATTTGACGATTTGACGATTTGGGAATTTGGGAATTTGGGGATTTGACGATTTGACGATTTGACGATTTGGAGATTTGGGAATTTGAGAATTTTGGAATTTGGAGATTTTGGAATTTGGGAAGTGGGGAAGTGGGGAAGTAGGGAATTTGGGGATTTGGGTATTTGGGAATTTAGGATATTGGCAATTTAATATTTTGCTAACTTAGTTTTTTAAAAATTTGTGCTCTTGAGAATTTGGAGATTGGGAAATTTTGTCATTTTTTGAATTTGAGAATTTTCAAAGTTAGGAACATGAGTGTTTAGAACTTTGGTAATTTCTAAATTTTGGGAGTTCAATCTCACTAAACTAAAATAAATGAAATAACTAAATAACTTGACTAAAAATAATCGAGTCGAATATAAGATAGGAAAATCAGTTAAGAATTTTCAGTTTCTAAATCATCGTAGCATGACCAGGTATGATTGTCATAACCAGGCTCGCCTCGGTTCCGTTTCATTTCCTCTTTTTCCTACTTCTTCGTTCGTTCCAGTCGGCTGAAAGCGGACTCATCCTCTTCAGGGGTTCTTAATAAAATCGGAATTGTTAAGCGACTCATTATAATGAGAAAAGGAAACTTCCGGTAGGACGGGAAACGCGAGTTGACGCGGGGATCGGTAAAAATTTGGTTTCGTAATTCCTCTTTCTTCCCTTCTCTCAATCTCGATTATCTCAACTTTTTAATTCAACATCATTTTATAACTTCCCCTTTTTACGCTCTTACGAATATTCATCCAGTTTGAAAATATCAAGATTTTATTTTCTAATACGATACACTTCAATTGGTTGCTTTATTACTCTTAAAAATAAGTAATTCGTCAATAAACGAATGTTTGTTACATTGACGAATTTAAAGTTTAATAATTTTAATTTTAGTTAAAGAATTTTTCTTTGAAAAATCAGGAGTCTCGTCACCTTTGTTAACCTCTTAACCTACAATTTTCTAGACACTTGCACAGCTAGCTAATTATTGCTACAACTTTAAGGCAACTGAAGAAAGTTAGTGTTAAGCACATTCTACCTTCAGCAATCCTTGATTATACTGATCTCAATTAGAATTGAATTAAAAATTCGATTGCAGTGAAAGTACGAGTCTGGTTTATCACATTCCATGATGTTATTGTAGGACAAGGGGTTGTGAAGCTTGTCAAAGTATAAGAGTTTAATAAAACGAAAGAAACTGATCCCTAGTTAATTCAAATAGAAGTATACTAAAAATTCGAATAAAAATCATATTTGGCCCATAAATACGTCACGACATGTGATAGCATGTGAAGACTTGTAAAAGTGTGACAACGACTTAATAAAGTGAAATAAAATCCTTAATGGTGACCAGATTGATTCTTCAACGAAACAATCAGAACGTCAGAAAGAAATACAGTGAGGAAAGATAAAGAAGCAAGAATTGGTTCTTCTGCATCGATTATTTGGCGGAACTTTCGGCGAGCTATCGATTATATCGGCGGAGGTCGGTTCTATGTGAAAGGAGAGAAGAAGCCGAAAGCCTCGACATTTGGATGGAGTTCAACCATCGAAATTCTCCGATTCTTTTATTTCCAGCCACGCCGTTCCCCTTTCATTCTCGTTTCTTTTCCCTCTCGAATATCGGGAATACTTCCCGAAGATTTTCAAGCCACCCCCTTTTTACCTCCAGCCCTGTTCTAACCACCGGTGTTCCGTCGAATCCGCAGTTTAATTAACTATTGCTCCACTCGATTCCCTTTCCTCCCTTTTTACGAGCATACCTTCGGACAATTTATTTTCGCGGTACACTGGTTGTTCTTATGCCGGAAATTACGTTTAACCTTTATATTCTTCGAGGATTAAATTAATATTCGAGGGTGTACGTGTGTGTGCGTAGCTGAGAGATTACGCTCAGCGGGATTCCCGCAACTTCTACACCTCCGGGTAAATTAATATTTGGCTCCCTCGGAAATCGGTCCAGATCGAAACTTGTCTCGAAATTTGGTAACTTGGGCATTTGGTGATTCGTGGACTTGGGAGTTTACAAGTTTCGGAACTTGCCAATTGGGGAATTTCGAACGTTGGTTGATTTTCGAAAGATTTCGGAATTTGGGTACTGGAGAATTTGAAACTTTGCGAATTTACTCATTTGGGAACTTGGAGATTTGGGAATTTGGTAATTTTTGAATTCGAGGATTTGCGAGTTTAGGAGTCGGAGAAGTTTCAGAACTAGGGAATCTGAGAATTTGGGAATTTAGAAATTTTGAAACTTCTCTCGAAATTTTATGACTTGGACATTTCGTGATTCGTGGATTTGGGAGTTTACAAGTTTCGGAATTTGCCAATTGGGGAACTTCGAACGTTGGTTGATTTCCGAAAGATTTGGGAATTTGGGTATTGGAGAATTTGAAACTTTGCTCATTTGGGAACTTGAGGACTTGGAGATTTGGGAATTTGGTCACTTTTGAATTTCATAATTTGCAAATTTAAGAATCAAGGAATTGGGAATTCCGTAACTAGGTAATCTAAGAATTTGTGGGTTTAAAAACCCGAGGTTTGAAAATTTGGGGATAAAAAATGTAAATATTTGAGATTTCGTGGATTAGAAACTTCAAAATCTGAGCCTTTAAAAATAACAGAATGTTTTACATTAAATAAATTTGAAAGTACATAAAATAAACATGAAAATACATAAACATACAAATACAAAAATAAATAATTTGAAAAATGTATCCACATTTTAAAGTATCTCGCCAGTAACAGCTTAAACCCATTGAAAGTAGCAATTAGTATAAAATTCCATTGAAAGATGTCGGTGAAATTGTAACACGTGTGGATAACTTAGCGAGGAAGTAAATGTATTAATTTCGATTCGCACGCAAGAAGAGCATAAATCACTTAGGCTAGCGTATTTATTACCATAAATTCAAGCTCGCGTAACGCGTTGTCGGTATATACAGTGACGCATTAATAACTTTTACACTCAGCTTATCTTTACCTTCGCATCGAACCTCGGTTACTTTTGTTTCGACCGATTCATCTTATTCAACATTTATCCTTTTCTCAAATGAGGCTTCGGCGTTCGAAACTCTTTAATTAAACTCCCTCACCGAACACTTTTTTTCATCCCTTCTCCATTGCGGCGTTTTTAATTAAAGTCGGAATCGACTTTCATTAAGTTAACGTTCTTTATTTGCTATTATGTAACGTCAGATATTTTTTACGCTATCTTGCTTTCTTCGTATGTCTACTGTGAATGTTTGCAAACTGAATATAACACGATACTCGGATTTTTAAATTGTAATAATTTCGTGTTATAATAGTATATTATAGTAATCAATCGTTCGGTACATTAGAGGAAAGAGTATTTTTGTAACAAACAATTATTTTCTATGGGGTTGAGTCTTCAGCAGCTTTGATTGACAACAAAGAGGTTTGACATGTTTGTTAGAAAGTATAATTATAAATTTTAAATTAGAATATTTTTAAAAGATCACATTCTTGTATACACATATGTGGGATATGTGGGATAACGAGATAATCTCATTTATTTTAAATGAAAAAATACATTGACATCTTAAAAATCAAATACAATCCACTCAAGTTCCTAAAAAAAAGAATATTTTCAAAAACTCAAATTCTTGTATCTGCAGGTGATATGTGGAATAACGAGATAATTGCTATTTATTAAACGACTGATACACAGGACATTAAATAAAGTAACAGCAGAGAGCAATATAGTCCGCAAACGAATTAATGCAGAGAATGATTTTGGACGGGTTAAAAGGGGTCTCCGTTAAAAAGCCACGGGCCATCGAGAAAGCGGATTCGATATCGACGAAGAATATCTCGATTAGTCGATCGGTTGGGTGTCCCCGAAAAGGCCGATTCCAATAAATTGTCAGTGTTGCTAATCTTCCCTGGAAGTTTTCCGATATTTCACGGCGGTAACAAGTAAATCGGACCGGGCCGTGAAATTGGGAGATCCGAGAGGCCGTTGTCGAGTGCCACGATCGATTAGATATCCTCCCGTGAACTCTGCTGGATTACAAGTTCTGTCCGGAAAGAAGCTCGATTCCGCAGGGAGAGAGAGACAACAAGATAGACGATTAGGCGATGTCGAGCCGGATTATACGATCGGAAAAGTTCCGAGACCGTTCGCTGGTTCGCGCCTACGGAAATTGAATACAGTGAAACGATACGGATATTATCGACGATTGAACTGATTCACTTGTTAATTACGATCTAAGTGACATCGCTAACGTTAGACGAAAATGATAAGTACTAAAATTTAGATATTATATATCATACATTCATGTTAGGATATAGCAAGTAAAGGAATGTTAGTAAAAAATTGAAGAATGTTAGTAAAATAGGGACACTATATACTATATGTAGGTATTAGGATATTATACACAGGACGAAGTTACAAAATTTCAAAATTCAAAATCGCTCAAATTTGAATTGTCCTGACATCTCTGCGCCCCGAAATCTCTACATCCCCAAATTTCTATGTCCCAAAATTTCTACGTCCTCAAATCCCTATATCCCCAAATCTCCACATACCCAAATTCCTACGTCTCATCCGAAAATTCCTATATCGAAAAATCGCTATATCCCAAAATCTCTATATCCAAAAATTCCCACATTTCAAAATCCCAAAATCGCAAAATTCCAAACTTCACAAACCCAAACTCGACGTTTCCAACCCACATCGAAAATAACCGTGTAAGCTTAATTGATCGTCCATAACGCGAGCGGTAACCGTAAAAAAAGAGCGACTTCGGTCAATTTATTTCCATGTTTACTTTTTTTTTTTTCGCGAATTTATCGAAACGATGCGGGACGAACACATTTTCGAAAATACAGGTTCTGCGAACGGCCCGGCATATATCGATCCGATATATAATAGACGCGTATCGAGGTTCCGGTTTGCCGTGCGCGATATTTGCATCCGGTATAACGATACGAAAACACCGCGGCCGTTTTATACATTGTACCGTTGCGCGTGTATCGCGAAAACGGCAGTTTTCGATCCTCGAATTTAGAAGCTCTCCTCTCGCGCTCTCTCGGTGTATCGGCGCTGCCGGCTTTTATCTACTTTTCGAGAGTTGTTATCCGGCGTTGTGTATCTTTATTTACGAAAGCCAAAATGTTTAAAGCCCCGTCGCGGTGGTCGCGATGGAAACGGTGGCAAGTGAAATCCCGCGTATATAAAATGGTTTTCGTTTTAACCTCCTCGCGGCTCTTTCTCTCTGCGGCACGTTTCATAACAGCGTTGTCGGCGGTGTTTTCGTTAGAAATCGTGCGTCACGTGTTTCGTCGAGAAGCCACTTTTCCCATTATTCGATGTTTTCTTTTCGCGATGAACGTACGGACGGGACCGCTCGCGGAAATGTCGGAAAAAGGTAAATTCAACTTCCGACTGTATCGTTAATGCACGCTTTAATGCATCCTCTCCGATATAGCGCGAGTTTCCTGACGGATTTAAGTACTTGGAAAATGGAAGATTTTTAAATATAGAAATGGATGTATGGATTTTGAAATGTGGCGAGTTCTTCATTTGGATATTTGTGAATGTACAGAGTTTTTCTAGGGATTTTGGAATCTGAATTTTTTGATCTAGGGATTTTGGAATGGAAGAATTTTTACGTCTAAATATTTTGGATGAAAGGACTTTATGATTTAGATGTTTTGTAGTAAGGGTTTTGTAAATCTGAATATTTTTGAACATAGGAATTTTCTTTATATGGGGATTTCGGAATCTAAAGATTTTTGGATCTAGGTTTTTCCCGGTAAAATACTAGAATAAACGGTAGTATAAAAACACACCGAGCACCATGATAACAGAGTAGTACAAGTGATGTATATATTAGGAGAATACTATAATGAAATAGTAACCTATCATTAGTGATGAATGAGTTGACAAAAAAGAATGACAAAGCGATTGAAAGAATTGTTCCCAAAAATTCCAGAAGCAGGAAAAGAATTTGTAACGAAATCGATTTAAAACTGTACCGTAACGCGTTCGTGGTGACTCGGAAATGTAACACGTACAGCACGCTTTTGGAATTTCTTATTTAAGGACGTATATTATGGTACATTCAAGCACGCCTTTGTCCACCCTCCACTTATCTTTATCTATTTAATGCACGTGGTAAACGTACGTGTTTTACGTTGAAAAGGAAACGCACGTAGAATCGCTTTTATATCACATGAGAGATTCTCACTTGACTATGTTCGTTCATTTTTATAAATTCACGTTTTGCCACTGCTTTTCCTTTGATTAAAACAACCAATTATGTTCTCTTTGCGTCGGAGGTTTTTAAACTTTGATAATTGCACATCGGAATTGTTATATTATTGTGAGAATTTAGAGCTTTAGGAATTTGGGGCTTTTGGGATTTTGGGGATTTTGGGGATTTCGGGAATTTTGGGAATTTTGGGAATTTTGGAGATTTCGGAAATTTTGGTAATTTTGGTAATTTTGGGATTTTGGGAATTTAGGGATTTTAGTCATTTGAGGATTTTGGTAATTTGGGGATTTTGGGAATTTGGAGAGTTTGGGAATTTAGCAATTTGATAGTTTCTTGATTTAGGGACTAAGGGAGTTGGGAATTTATAGAGTTTGTAAAGTTGGGGATTTTGGGAATTTTGGGATTTGTAGATTTGCAGCTATAGGGTCTTAAAAAATTAAAAAATTTAGAAATTTAGGATTGTTAGGATTTAAGGATTTAGAGATTTAGAGATTTAGGGATCGTGATTAGGCTCGTAATATCGAAATTTCAGCACCAAGAGATATAAAAATAAAAAATATAGAGATCAGTTAATATACAGGTCAGTGTATGTAGCAATTAGGGGGTGTGCATATCAAGGAACATAGTGATCTACTGATATTCATACATATATGAATTTAAACATTTAGAAACTGATATGAAAAAACATACATATATGAATTTAATACATTTAGAAACTGATATGAAAAAACATACATATATGAATTTAATACATTTAGAAATTTAAGATACACGTCTCCATATAACACACACCCACACATGTTCCTATAATCACCCTCGCACCACATGCACATAACATTACTTCTCCCTATACTAAATTCTTCGTCCACATTCTCCAAAAAATATAATTTATCCTCGATCACATAACGACCTCACATATCAAAATTATCATAAAACTAAACCACTAACATCGTTAAAACTGTTCCCCCGTTAAAAAGACTATCAACCCCAAGCAATTATACTAGGTCGTAGCAGTTCCACGTCGCTAAGCGAATTTTCTCCCCAAAAAGGCAAAATTAGCCGGTCCAATTTGCGTATGCGTCGAAGAAGAGGCACACGACGGAAAATTTGTTGGTCTGTAGGTCGAGCAGAGAGAATTCGTGGGAGCAAATTGCCGGGAAAGTAGAAACTCGGCCGGAAGTGACACGATCGTTGTCAGAGGCATTGTCTCGGGTTTGGCGGGCGCAGTCAAACGTCGGGGCCAGGCCATTTAGGCTCATCCGCTTTAATTGGCTTCGTTTGTAATTACGAGAGAAGAGGGTGGTGGAGGCCGGTAAGGGGTTGCTGCGCTCTGGTCGAGACAATAAGAAAGAGGGATGCGAGGGTGACGGTTGTGCCTCGGAATACCCCGAATACTGCACGTTCACGTGGATTGCGCCACTCGAGAGATCGTGGAAGTGGGTTAGGCGAGTGCTGCCATTGTGAAAGGGTTCTTCTAACCAGAAAAGACCCGATAGAAGTTCGCCGAATGAAACAAAAGCACGACTCTGTGTTTCTTCTTTTATTTCGCTTCCTTTTCTTTTTCCCGGCCTCGCTAAGTGTCTTGTCCGGGGAAATCGACAGAATTGGGAATTTTTTTCATGCGACAGTGAGATTGGGTAGTTTTGTGGGTGGTGGTTGATTACACTTATTGGTCACATCTCATCAAAATATGTCAAACCATAAGTTGGCAAACCGAAGTAGAAGAAAACCCACCTGAACACTTCCATAGTTACATATAGCCTCTTTAAAACCCCACTGCTTGTTACAAAGCAGCTTATGATTATTTCAACTTTTATATATAAGAATTAAGAAATTATAAATAATTTTTGACAGCTGATTTCAGTAAACTTAAACGTTGAGTATGACAACAATTCACGGACGTGAAAGAATGAAAAAAACAAAAGTTTTAATATAGGGAGCTAAAATTGTTGAACACCCCTGAGATATAACAGTTTGAGGGAAAAAAAGAGTACCAGGGTTTCAAAAAATATTTATTTACATTTTCAGGGTATGAAGTGGTTAAAATTGATGAGTGCAAAAGTATCTAACATTCAAATAATCCAACATAAAAATTGTTAACCACTATAAATTGAGAACAGGAAAATGTAAATTAACCGGATCTGTCATAGACACGTCTAACCGCGAAATCTGTAGAAGAGCAACAGCGTTCGCACGAAGAAACGTATCAGCATCGAAATCCGTGGCGCGCAGAACACATTAAAAGCACACAATCCAGTGGCAAACTATACGTAAAGGGCTTAAACTCGATACACACAATAGCCCGTGGCACACGGAGCCACAAAGAAACCGGTGTCTATGCACAAAGCTTGTCAGCAACGGGTTAACTCGAATCGCTTTGAAACTTGTTGCGCGAATCGAGCTCGCTGCGCGTGTGTGTAGAATCGTTCGGAGAAATGGCCGGATCGATTCTTGAGCAGAATGAAACGCAAAACTCGCAGGAAACGTTACGAAAATGGATCTTCAACGACGAGACGGTTAAAATTTCAGCTCGGGTCCGCCCCGAATCCGTTACGAGGATGGACTGATTGAGGAGACCCTGCCACTTCCGGAACGTGCAGGTTCATCGAGATACCTTTCCTTTGCCAACGAGAAATAGGAACCTTAAGAACGAGACGAGCGTGTGTTCTGAAATTTTATCCTTGCATGATTTCTTTCGCAGGTAACTGTTACCGTGCCTTCGGAAGGCTTTGAGAATGTCCTCTTTTGAGAAATTTCTCGAGTGGATAGTTCGAGGGGTCAGGTTTTATGAGGTTTGACGTTCTTGGAATTCTTTAGGTTATGAGATTATGTGGATTACTAATTGAACAAGTGAATCTGTGAAATTTTAAAATTTATGGGATTGTAAATTTCCAAATTTGTGAATTCTTAGATTTGTAAAGGATGGAATTTAAAAATTTCCAAAATCTCTAAAATATCTAAATTTCCAAATCTTCAAAGTCACTAAACATCCTGGTCCTCAAATATTTAAATCCCTAAATATCCAAATTCTCAAATATCAAAATCTACAAATATCCAAATTCCTAAATCCCCAAATTCCAAAATTCCAAAATTCTTAAATTCCCAAATTTCCAAATTCACAAATTCTTAAATTCTCAAAGTCCTAAATTCCCAAATCCTCAAGTCTTTAAATCTCCACAATCCCCAAATTTCTAAATCTTCAAAATCCTCAAATTTCCAAGATTTCAAAATCCCCAAATATTTATATTCCCTAATTCCCAAATCCTCAACTATCTAACTCCACGGTAACCTCCCCAGTGCAAAAATATAGTAAATTTCGAAATTCTCAAATTTTTACCCTGAAGAATTTTCTCTTTCACTCCAAAATACCTTAACCATACATTACCTGGAAATTACTATGATATAATAACTACATACGAAGAAGAAATAAGGGACGTTAACGGAAAATGATACGTAAAAGGAATTTCTCATGGCTGAAGTTCTGTTAAACGCAACGAACGTAACAACCTTATACCTTGAAACGATGGTTTACGATGGCACCACATGGTTCCGTGTGTGACCACAGGACACACCTTTGCCCGCTTCCTGGAGGTTGGACACGCATGCTGAATCAGAGAACAGGATGCGTGGGAAAAGTTATGCATGCATGGCGGTTTGGATTTGCGTGAAAGGAAAAGGGTATTGTTGATTTCTTGAAGATGCTCGATGGGAAATACTTCGCTCACGAAATTTCTCATTCGAAACTCTTGTTGCCTTCTTTTTTTAAATGAATATTCTATAATATTATTATTGCTTTATATTTTTGTCTTTGTTGTATATACTATACGTGTTATATTATTTATTGTACATACCTATATGTGTCACATATGACATTTGTTAGACATATTATACGTGTCATATGTGATATTTGTTATACACACCTATATTTGTCACATGTGGTATTTATTATACATATTGTACGAGTCATATGTCATATTTATTATACACACCTGTATGTGTCACATGTGATATTTGTTATACATACTATACATATTGCATACTGTATTTATTATATATTTTATACGTATGGTATAATATATTTATCATACATACTGTACATATTGTATACTGTGTTTGTTACATAGTTTGTACACATTACATATTACATTTATTATACATACTATTTTTAAATTTCTAAATTCTTAACCTATTTTTAAGTTTCCAACTTCTTAAACTATTTTTAAAGTTCTTAATTCTTATCCTATTTTTAAGTTTTCAACTTCTTAACCTATTCTTAAATTTTCAAGTTGTTAATCTAATTTTAAATGTTCGAATTTTCAAAAGTTCGTAAAAATTAACGAGTGAAAAGGTTCTCTCTGGGCTGCGATATTTCCTCTCGGGAAGTAAGATTTGGTGTTGACTGTACTCCTTGGCTTTTTACCAAATAAAGCGACATCGATTCGCGGATTTCGCATTTCAAGCATTCTTCGTCCGCGATTTTACCTTCGGTTATCGGGGCTAATGAAATATAAACAAAGTGCAGTGGAACTATGTTAACGCTGATTGCCGTGCACAAGATCAACAGAAAAACTACTCGTTCAGCATATTTTCCGATTGAAATCCCCTAGATAAAATTAGACGTTAGGAAATTTGATGTTTCAGCCGATTAAAACAGGCCTTTACGCTACGATCGAATCGAAAGCGATCAACCTACATTTTCATTTGCTTTCACTTACATTCCCGTTAATCTTCTACAAGTTCAACACGAAAATCACTATGTCCTATTCGTGGACAGCTGTTGAATATACTATTACATAATTCCATAAATCTACAAATTAATAATTGTCTCAAAAAAATTTCCTCTTTTTCTAAAATTAAACACTATTAATATACATTATGACATAATTCAGTGAATCAATAAATTCTTGATTATATACAATTAAAATTAATTGCCTTATGCAACGAACATAAACATCAATAAACATATACAATTAAAATTAATTGAATTGTGCGATAAATCTATATGATTAATGTATACATACACTTGAAATTAATAGCGTTACTTGATAATATAATATTTATTATCGTATATTAATAATTCCGAATTTATGGCGAGACTGTTTGCGTTTCATTTCGGCACAATTATTGCAACCACCTTCTCGTTATATTTTTATGCTTTTTCCATCGTCATAAAAAAGAATTATTTGAAATATTATTTTTCCATCAGCAGCTCAAGTGAACAGATAACGAACTGCCTTTATTTCGTGATATCGCTTTCCAGAATAATTTTGTTATTTGATTCGTGAAACGAAAATTAATGTTTTTGTATAAATACTTGAATGGAGAGTCAATTTTTATACTAGAATATTATTAGAAATCCTACGATCTATAATACGACCTTCCTGAACTACCTTGTAGTTTCATGTGATCTTGAAACTACAAAAGATAGATAAAAAGTAGATGGGACACTCTGTACATTGTTCAAAACGTAAATATGAATGATTAACGATGACGATGAATATCTGCGACACGAATCGCCCGTTCAATTTATTAGAATCGCAGTTCTCCATTAAACAAAAGACATATATTCGTTTAAGCGTAATTTAAAGACGAAACGATATCGTGTAATTTATGTCGATGAAAATTTGATATCAGAAACGAGGTTGAATTTTTCCAACCAAAATTAGTTGGTTCATATTGCTCGGTCAGCTTATCGTTTTACAATTGCCAGCAGCGTGAAAAGTTCATTATGGCTGTTAATTATTCAATTAATTATCGGGAGATTCATTAATCAACTCACACCATGTTTTACACACCTACAAGATATAATTCTACGCTCTTATCGATCGACGTTTCGACCAAACATCCATGAATTTTCGTTTACGCGAAACGCAGTTAATCTTGGAACACCGTGACAATTTTCCAATAACGACACGTGGTTTGATCGTTCCACTCGAAATTATCGAATTATCGTTCGTTGATCGCAATTTTTAGACATTAATAAAAAAATCGTCATGTTACGAATGTGATACGAAGAAATTTTTAAGTGAAATTTGATCTGAATTTTGGGGAATTACGAGTTAAAAATTTGAGCTACAATGAGTCTGTTATTAATTCTAGACAATTTTTATAGTAATTGATTTGTGCACAATTTTAATTTTTATTAACAATTATGGATTGTTGTAATGAAAAATTAAGGATAATTATAATTAAAAATGATGGACAATTTTAATTAAAAATTATGGACAATTTTAATTGAAAATTATATGCAATGGTAATGAAAATTTATGGACACTTTTTAAAATTGGTATATTGAATAAAATTTACAAATTTTGTAAAATGACTAAACTAGAACCCTGTAAGTCCAAAAAATTAAAGACTGAAAAACTGAAAAATTCCTACAGCATAATTATGTAATTATCCAATTTGCTGTGATCCCTATATCCATAAAGTTCACCCCGTTCGAAATAAAATTCCAGAAACCCTATTTTCTCAAGAACTCGCAGAAGAAAACGAATGAACTCGCGTTGTACAAATTTCGGCCAATTCCCCAGCATCGATTTAAAAGTAAACGACCGGCGTGTTCTTTGAAATAGCGAGCGATCGTGCACGCGAAACGCGGTCGAAATTAATTCGAGGCATTGGAACGGAAAGAAGAGCGTATCAGGGGGCGGAAGTGCATCATTCTTCTGCAATGGTTCCCCCCGAACGAGGGTCGACAGCTGGTCGTTTCCCCGCCATTTTCCTCTTCCTCGCGTGAACCACGTGAAACGAGCACGTGGAAAAGAGACGCTACTCTCTCCTCTTCTCTCTCCGATCCTTCACTCCGGTGTCTTTCTCTCGCTTCTTTCCCCTAGCGTTCGCCCCACCATCTTACTTTCGGATTCTCCCCACTGGTCGTCTTTTTTCGTCCGTCTCTTTTGATCCGTCTGTTTCTCTTTATTCTGGCCCCCTCTCCCTTCTCCCTTTCATTGTCCCTTTCTCCATCTTTGTTCGACCCGTTGTATGAGCAACGTGCAACATGGTCAACAGGTAGAGAAGACAGGTGGCCCACGATATATTCATCATGTCGGCTGCTTAGCGACGATCTTTTAAAGCTGCCCAGTGTCCACGATGACTCGGTACGCGAATCACTGTCACTACGTTTTTTTCCTACACTCGAAGTGATTTCGAAACGTGATTGTGCGAGGTGTTGAGGTGCATCGTGATTTGCACCGCTGTCTGGGTGTAGTGTGATTCGGTTTTGGTTTTAATACTTGTTTTGGAACGTGTACGAAATTTCTAAATATTACTTCTTGTTAACAAATTTTATTGTGAATTTTGTAGTTTCTTATTCTCCAGTTGATTTTATTGAATGATCTCTTATTTTATAGAAATAAGTAGGATATTTTTTGTGCTCTGTGATTTTTTCTATGTGTGACTTATTCTGTGTTCTAGAATTAGTGATTTGACAAGTGAATTGCTAACTAATAGGATTCTAATCTTATCCAATAACAGGTTAATCTCCAAAATTAGTGTCAGTGAAGTGCACAAAATATTTGTGAAATTATAAGTGTTGCAAATGATATACTGCAAATTATCCTATGTGCATTAAGGTGATTAGTGAACGAGGACCTACGAAGTAGGATTTGCAAACCTTTCTGAAGGTATGAATATAACTGTATACACTTAATAATTATCTATACATCATCTACCAATAACCTTTGCTTCAATGATTACACTTAATTGATACTCACGATACATTGCAGTATCCTTGACACCAAAATCATCTTTGTACAAACTGTCACCTATTATTTCTTATTTTGTTCGGACATTTCTTATTCTCAGTTAGCAATTTGCACTAATAATACACTTATTGTTATTAATAATACACTTTTACTCTGTAAATTTGACCTTAGAAATAATATTTGTATGAAAAACATTCGACGCGATTACCATATAAAATATTTTTCCAAGATAAAAATGATTATTTCAGATTATCTCTGAAGGTCAAGCACGCAATTAAACATTTCTAAAATGTATTAACCGGTTTTGAAGCATTCTCAAAATTATAATGGAGACACTGTTCGTAGCGATGTTACTACTCGATCGGTATTAGCGAAAGATTCCATCGAAGATGAAGGATTTTCCTAGCACCCTCGACAGTGAAAAGTGGAACAAAGTGTGTTTCGAGCATCTTTTGTCGTTAGAACAGCATAGGTAGGAAGATCGAATATGTTCGTACATCGCCTAGATCGGAACAAGTGTTAATCGATATTTGTGTCAAGTATCTGGTATTTCGAATAGAAGCGACAAAGAAATCCTAGCCTCGTACGAACAAATGCAAGGTAGACTATTGTTGGACGTTGTTCGACATCGGATTTCGAGTCCCCCATCGTTGACCATGTTAATATTCTATGGGTGTGCCGATGCGTCATGGAACACTACGCCTCTTGAAACCCTGGAATCGCTCGTTTCACTCAACAAATTTTATTTACACTGCTATCAAGCTGGTCATTTGACCGGTTCACGAGTTTCTTGCTTCAAATTACAAACTGTTCACTGTTACAATCGTCAGAAATAATACAAGTTGTTGATATCACATATGACATATATGATACAATTTCTTGAAGTATGTTACATATATCACGTATGTTACACAAGTTATAGTTTGTTAAAATTTGTTACAAATATCACGTATGTTACAAGTGTTACAAATTCTTAAAATTTGTTACAGATATCACATATGTTACAAATGTTACAGTTTCTTACGTATCACATATGCTACAAATGTTACAATTTTCTTTAATTTCTTAAAAATGTTATATATGTTACAAATGTTTGAATTTCTTAAAATTTCTTTACAAATCACATATGTTGCAACTGCTACAAATGTTTAATATTTTTCACACATGTCACATATGTTACAAATTCTTAACATTTTTCACATATATCACATATGTTACACATGTCACAATTACTTAAAATCTGTTACAAATATCACATACGTTACACATGTCACAATTACTTAAAATTTGTTACGAATATCACATATGTCACACATGTTACTATTTGTTACAAATGTTACAAATGACAGAAATATCACAAATGACAAAAATTTTATCAATATTACCAATTTATAACAAATAACACATGTGATTTTAAAAACTTGTAAATTTGAAAATTTGAAACTTTCTAAATTTTTAAATACCCAAATTTCAAAGTATGAAAATATACAATTTGAAAATATCTAAAGATCTATAATTGTGCAACCTAATAAAACAAAATGTTCAAACTGGAAATCATAAAGCTCTACCCTCGATTGCAAATCCTCGGAAAGATTTCTATAATTGACAAGAAGGTATAAAATTACCATTTAACGAGCAAACATCAGAATTAATGAGGGTCTGTTCGCGCAATAAGTATTTTCGAAGAAAGACAACGCAGTTTCTTGATATCTCGCGAAACAATGGTAATTCGTGTCGTTGTTATCCAAGTATTTATCAAGTCGTCCTGTCCCAGGACGACGAAAGAAGAAGAAAAGTAGAAGGATAAAAAGATCCTTTTTTCTTCTTGTTACGCCATGGAAAAGCAGCTTCGTTCGTGCTCTTTCTTTTCTTCGTCCTGGGTATTTTTATTTTTCACCCGGTGTCTCCTTAACGTCAAGAAATCCAAAGGAAAGTTGCTCGTAAACGAAGCTTCAGCAATGGATCCTCGACGACACTGAAGTCTTTGGATGTCGTTTAATCCCTTCGATTTTCCAATTAACCACCGGTCAATTTACTGACTTTTACTTTACTGTCTCCTTGCTCTTGGTACAACGAAAGAATTATACGGATTACTTTATAATTAAAAGAAAATCGACGTGATGTACTTCGAAGCAACACACTTTTCTGTAAATTAATTATTATTCGATTTTTATAGGATTTCTCTTTTGAAGATTTAAAATGGAGCAATGTAGTTTTTATATTTCACTTATTTCAAATCGATAGCAATTTATGATAGAAAAGTTGATTAATATAAAGAACAATAATGATGTACAAGAAATATGGTCATTGATTATTAAATAAAATAAATTAAATTAATTAAGTATAATTTGTGTAAAATGTACACGAATCTCTGAAGAGGTTTAAAATTACAAATTATAATTTGTGAAAATTAAAAGTATGTAATTTATAAAAATTATTAATACTGATATGTCAGAAATTACTGTTTAGTAACAGTAGTGCATAAAAAGAAATTATTTAAATGATCATTATTTTATTTTTGACAATAGATTTTGTAATAAATATTCGTTCGAAAATAGCGTTTGCAAAATTGCATCAATGAAAAATAATTTATTTCGCATTCTCTATGGTTAGAGGCAGTCTAGAATTGCTAAGAAATGAATTATTCAGCGTATGGATGGTTATTGGGAAATGGTCTCTTACCAGAAAGAATTATTTGGTAATTTTGCAGTGAATTTCAAGCAGTTTTGAAAGAGATGCTGCTGTGAATTTTTAGATACGAATATATTGGTTGGTGTTAGATATATATATTTTTATAATTTTTTTCGGTGAATTAATTGTACAGAGAATTCAATCGAATTCGACAAATAATTATATAAAAGTTGTAGAATTTAAAAACTTTTAATTCTTGATACTTCTAGTGTTTAATAACTAACAGATTTCAATGTCAAAGCTACCAAAGAATTTCAAAGTACTTGAAATTCCTGTGCTGCACAATTTCGAAGTTCTACAATTTCAATATTCCAAAACTTCAAAGCCCCTTTCAAGATTTCCAAACTTTCAAGATTCCTAAACCGAAAGTTTGAAGTTACATAGTTCTAAAGTTTCCAAATTCCAAGATTTCAAAATTTTAAGGTTCTAGAATATTGAAGTTGAAAAATTTCAAAATTTGCAAAATGTCAATATCCATTAATACCAAAATTCTGTATTATAGAATCTCAAAATTATGAAGTCCACAAACTCCAAAGTTTTGAAGCAACTAAATCTCGAAACCAAAGTCTTAAAATAATTATGTTCCAAAATTAAAAAATTCTAAAATATCAGACCTAAAATTGTAAAATCACAAGATCCTAAAATTCTGATATATCACCATCTCAAAATTCCAGTCTTAAAATTGTAAAATCATAAAATCCTAAAATTCTAAAATACCAAACTTCTAAAATTCTAAAATTCTAAGATGTCATAGACCTAAAATACCAAAAATTATAAAATTTTAAAATTCCAAGGTTCTAATATATCAAAGACCCCAAACATCAAAGTTCTAAAATTATAAAACCCCAAGATTCCAAAAGTTCCAACATTTTAATGTTCCAAAACTCTAAAGCCCCAAAATATCAAGATCCCAGAATACCCAAAGTTCCTACATTTCATAATTACAAACTTCCAAACTGTCAAGCTCCCAAACTCTCCAAACATAAAATCCCAAAATTCCAAAGTCAGACTACCGAAGCCACAATATATCAAAGTTCCAAATTATCTGAAAATCACAAACTGCCAAAACCACAAATTTTCAAAGCCCCATAGTTCCATAACTCCAAAGTGTTAAAATTACTAGGAAATTAAAACGTCGTTTGCCATTCGGTGCTCGATATAGGGTCACGTTTAATCGTCGTTTCACATAACGACGATAATGATGATACTCGTTACAGGAAATCGATACGTGTTTCGAAAGGTTTCCCATTTTCCGTGGAACTATCGGTAGACCAACGCGTTTCCATTATAGAGAATTACGTTTGATACAGCAGGTCGAAATATCAAACTCGGAAGTAGTCGACGTACAAAGGAGAGTAGCTCGAGAACGAAGGAGACGAGTCGAGTTTACTCGTTCAAATCACGTATCTTGCTTTCTATTTATCTATCGACGGTCCACCTGAAAGGATTCGTTTATCGTCGAGTCTGCAAAATTTATGACGGTTTGAAGGGCATCCGTTTTCTTTTCTAGATGAAATATTCCGTTTGATACATCTCAGAAATATTGATTGGTAAATAACCCGACACAATTCATTTTTGTAATATTACAGAATTGAAAGCACACGTGTATATCACTTGAAGAGGTCTGTAATCATTTGTCGAAATGTTTTATTATTTACAACGCTAATTTTTAAGATTGTAAACGTAGAGATAAATCTGAGGTACATAACAGACATTTTATTTTTGATATCAGATGTACTGTTCCTCAAAATGAAGTTCACTTAGGGAATTGTGTCTACACCAACCTAATATTCAATTTCATAAATATTCTATATTTGAAGATAACCAAAATATCAAGAACTGTGTTGTTAAATTATATGCTGCCTGTAGCAACCCTTCAGAACATGAAAATATTGTAACCACTTAACATATTTATATTTTTCTGTCAGCCATCATAAAGACTCGACAACACACCAAAAACATTCATGACATTATTAAATCTAAAAATTGTAATCATTTAAGCTGTCTATGTCTAACCTGTCTATATCAGCCAACTATCACCACCACACATTATTAAATCTTATCCTATAACCCTATCCTGCAAACCTTGAAAACAAACGCTGTTAACCGACTTATATCTCTGTTTCAGACAAGTATAATCCAACCCCGACACACCAGTCTACAAAAACCCATAAAAATGCAACCGACTTTCTCGAGATACTCGAAGGTTCAAAAACGCAGTAGAATGCAGCGATAAAGATTTGGAAGAAAGAGTCGAAAAATTCGACGAATGATCCCCAATCAGGATGGTGATCGCGAGCGAATCAGCCGTCGATACGATGTCTGGCACGTGCAGCAAGCTAAGAAGGTCCCGCAGGTTGTCGTCGACCCGAGGTTTAAGGGTTCGAACAAGCGCAAACACTGATCAAACGGTTCCACAGGATCTCAATCAGAAGCTCGGTTTGTGTCCCATAGTTAGCCGGAACGTGGGCACGAAGGGTCGTCCGGCGATCAATTGGGAATTAAACGAGAGGATCAGTCTGAGTAGCGGTTCCAGTACAGGTCTACAGGTCCGCCCCGACGCTAAAAAGGGCATCGAGCTGAGCGGGAACCGCAAGGACACGGAGGCCGGCAAAAGATCCAACGATAAAACTAGCCTGGAACTAATGAACGTGTCCGGATACCCGCAGGAGTGCGAGAAGAAGCGGAAGGACTCTTCGTGGTCCATCGAGATCGACTGCATAGAGCGTCCCGGCGACGAGAACGTGATCAAAAGCGACTCGAAGTACGAGATCGGTAGTCCCAGCGAGGGATCTGGCTCGAGAAAGTCCGGCAAGCAGAGACGACAGCTGGCGACGTCCACCAAGATCAGGAAATCGACGAAGAAGGAGGAGGACGACTGCAAATGGGGCGGAAAGAAGGTGGACAAAACGAACGACTCGATCTCGAAGCGACTCGAGTTGATCCACGAGCTGAATCAGAAGATCCTGGCCAACTACGAGCGTTTCCAGCAGAAGTCCAAGTCCAGGAATCACTCGAAGGAGAGCAAGGTGTCGAAAGATCAGCCGGCAAGAAGATCAGTGTCGAACGACAAGGAGGAGCACGTGTACGCGGAGGCTAGACGCAAAGGGAAGACGAAGAGCGATGTCAAGGATCAGACGTGTCAGGACTCGAGGCAACGCAAAGTGGACGTCAACAAGCTCGCCTCGAAGGAGCCGACCTCGAAGAGCGAAAGCGACTCGACGGACAAGAGACGATCGAAGAGCACGTCGAAGCCGAGGATCGTTCGCGATAACGAGAACTTCATCATGACGGCCAGACCGGGTTTCCTCTCGCAGGACGATAAAGAGAAGAGAGCGTCCTCGAGGACGGAATACGGCACGAGGTCGAAGAGATGCGTTTTTTACTCGAACGTGGAGGACTCGTCGACGAGGAAGCACGTAGACAGGACAATCGAGCAGGACGATTGTCTGGGGAGCTCCAGATTGTACCCCGAGAGCTACAGCGATCGCTCGAACGAATCGAGGACGAAGCTGGGGGTAAGCCGTGACGCGGACGGAATCGACGGTAACGCGGATCGATCCGGCAGCGTCGATCAAGTGGCGCTGGAACACGAAATTCTGGAGAACCTGGACGAGACTATCGACAGATTCGATAACGAGTCGGTCCCTAACGCGGAGGAGCCGCGAGAGAAGCTCGACGGTTCCGTTGGAAGCGAGGACAGCCCCGAATTGACCGGGTCAAAAGTGTCCGGGCATCAGGAGACGTTCAATTCCTCGTGGGACTCGGGAGTTGGCGTGGACGTTGGCACCGGAAGTGGCTGGGTCAGGATCCACACGGGAATCGAGAGCAGCCTCGTCTATCTTACTCTGGATACCACCGCCAAGGACGTCTGCAGGGACATGCTGCTCGGCGACGAGCTGTCTTTGTTTATTCAGGTAAGCGAGCTTCAACTTTCTTCCCTAATTATTCATCTGATTTGCGACGCAAAGGGCACGCGTTTCAGCTTAATGAGAAAGTCTGACGCGCTAATGAGCTAAGCTGCGCGACGTCTTTATGATGCGACGACGGTGGCGGTTTGCGGATTCCGGTTACGCGGTAAACGGGACGGGGTTAATCGCACGGTTAATAATAACGTTGTATCGACGCGATACTTGCGGCATCTTACTGTTAAATTTTGAACAAAATTCTTAAATTCTTGAACATTAAATTGTTAAAGTCTAGGAGTTTATTTTACTGACAGAACGTAGGTTTTCTATTTCCAACGGTGTCTATCGATCGCGTAGCACCGCGTTCGATCCAATCCCGCGATTAGATCGAGAGGACAAAAACAACGTAACCGATTCGGGAACAAAGGTATGACGGGTTTCTTTTGTGGAAGTTTTAAGTTCCGAGCGAGAAACGAAGTGAAACGTGATAAGAAAGCGCGATTTAAGGCGAGAAAGGATCGGTGGACGGTATAGAGAAATGAAAATGGGTAAAAACGGAGAAAAAGAACGAGGAAGAAGAAACACGGGGAAAAAATGCGAGAGGTTTCAACGGAATATCAGCAGGGGCTTTATCGCGTGCCCGAGCATTAACGACGTCTGCGACAGAGCAGACCGGAAATCCTGGTGAACTGCGGGATCCCGTTCAAGGGATAAGTCGCGCGATTTCGTTTCGTCATTTTCCGTGAAAGAGAGAGAACCAGAAGGATCGGTTATCGTTTCCTGTCGCTGAACGAAAGATAAGTGCGGTTCACGGTATTCTTTGCTTGAAAGAAACCTCGGATCTGAAACCATTCACTTTCTGCCTTTGTGTCTGTATTCGCGCTTCTTATTATAAAATCTTTAACCCTTTCAATATGCAAATTATTTTTGCGATTAAGTACTGCGTTTATGGTAAAATAAATTTTGCAGGGAATATACAGGACTAAAGGTTAATAAATTTTGAGATTAAATTTTATTCGTTTATACGATTACTTTGAACTTTAGTAAAATTATTAATTTTGTGCTTATTTGAATTTTAAAGTGCAGTGGTTTAGTTATGATTTGATTTCACATTTTTTGGGGGAATTTTGAGATACACATTTTAGTGATATTAATAGTAGTATTTAGTTATTTTGGAAACATCTAATATGAATAATATTGTGATGCGAGTGCTTTAAGGAGAATTAGCTTTGTTCTTTAAGGAGATATTCAATTACACACTTTACAATCCTTAGTACCAAAAATCTTATTATACATTTTAATAATTTTTTCAATACATAAGAATTGTTATTTATTGAGATCTTCAATTAATCTTCACACGTATCAATATTACTAAATTAACTATGCTACAATATTTTGAAATGTTATCGTAACTTTATTTACAATATTTTTCTATTTACATTCCAATTTATCACTCAACGTCAATACTGTAACTTCGCAGACGATCTTTTTACTTTTATCATGAAATACAGCAACGTCCAAGCTATCAATCAATACGTTCGGACAATCCTTTCGTAAATATACTTTTATAATGAATATACTCTACTTTTTATATTTTCCTGAGCGTCTATTTGTAAAATCAACTCTACAGGATATTTCATAAATAAATTTCACAAGTAGTGTATTTCATAAATAAACTCTTATAACAGAGTTTGGTAAATTATCTGTGATAATGAAGAGTGTACTTCGTCAATGAACTTTTATAATAAGGAATCTATGTCATAAATAAATTGTTTATGATGAAGAATATATTTTGTAAATAGACTCATGTAATAAGAAGTTTACTTTAATATTTATGATAATTACAATAAAGAGTCTGTATAGTGCATAACTATTATAACAGTATAATACAGTCTATAATAATCTTTATAGCCATACAGTAATATAATAAAATTGTCTATTATAAATAACAAAAAATAAATAATCTACAAATATGTTCAAAAAGCACCGAGATGTACATAACAAACAAGAAATCTCCGTACCTCGTAGATAATGGAGCGAGCAGAAAGCATAATTTCTGATCGGTATAAATTGATCCGTTGACATTACGAGAGAAATCGTTTACACCGAGCAGGCATTACAAATCAAATCCGGTGCTTTCAATATAAATTCCCATCGGGTTAAATAAGCGTAGCCGGTCGCGATTGAACGTTTGATCGATACGAGGGAACGGGTCGCGATTGTATTCGTTGGAAAGCTTTGAATCTTTCGTGCTGCTCGTAAATTTCGTCTCGTCTCATCTCGCGTAACAAAACAGACCTTTGACGCAGAGAAACGAAAGCAACGGTGGAATAGAAGAGGGTAAAAAGAGAGGGTGGTGATAGTGGATGCGTCGGGGGTTGGTTCGCTTTCGAGTCGCTTGCCTTTCTCATCCCGGCAAACCGATTTTGCCGTGGCTGCGCCGAAACTTTCATCCCTCGGTCGGCGAACGACGTTGTATAATGAGTAGGACGTGGCCTGGCTTCTCAAAGATAACGAGGTACGCGCCAGTAATCAAAGGAAGGCTAAGACTTAAATAGCAACCAGCCAGCCTCTTAAAAGAAGCTCTCTAGTCGGCTGGATACAGCTACTCGAGTCACCTACACGCGTGTCTACGCGCCGCCACAATAACCACCCTAATAGACTTGCTTGTTCCTTACATCTTTCAAGTCATTAACATCGATCTAATCAAGGTTCTAACATCGATCAAGGTCTCTATCATATTTGGAATATCGCAATTTAGAATGTGGACTGCAGTCTGTTTGTAATGGCAGATAAAAGGCCGTGAAAGTTCAGACACGATGTCATACAGAATTGAAACAGAAAACGAATCTCTTCATCAAAAATTCTATTTTAATGTAATGTTGAGGACTCGAGTCAAGAAGACGCAGATGTACTCTTTAAGTTGTTTGCTTTGACTGTATGACTGATAGGGTCTATAGATGCGTTATGAATTTTTCCTTGCATCCACACATATGTGTATACCCATACATGTGTATATGTATGTACTTCCATATTATTGTCCATATGTTTATAATTGAATTAACGTAACCAACAAATAATAATTAAAGCAATGTTTATAAACGAAGCTATACATCTAGTCATGACGATCGAATGAGTATCATAAACGATGTTTTTGAATCGAATAGTGAGCTCGTTATATGTAATGAGTTAGTATAGGGACACCTGTCGCATTTCAAGAATACCGTTGAAACAGGTGTCGCCGATCTGAGAAATTGTAACAGAAGGAAGTCAGGTAGTTGGTAACACGTGACTGACCGGTTCGCGAGACGAACAGGTGTTTAATTACATAAGGGTGGAACGAGTTCACACGGGGTTATGTTCGTGTTACGTTGAAGTTTCAGGAATTTTCCCCACCCACCAGCATGTGAAACTTCAGACCCGAGAAAATTCGTCAAATTCGAAACTCTTGACTAACAACATTCCAACGAAGAACTTATTAATTTCGTGCAATATCTCTTCGGTATTATAATCTCACGACGGTAAATTACGGTGGTTTATGGTGGAAACTTCGAATTTTCCTTTATTTCGTAATTGAGGTGTCATTGATAAGATTATATCATTATTTGAGATTATTAGCAGTATCAAGTTATTTGATTCTTTTGCAAGTTTTTTTTTTTTTAATTATTAAGGTGCTGTGAAATTTGTATTTTACCGAGATAAATTAATGTATATTAAATTCATTATTTATTTATTTTCAAAAGGGATAACGTAAGAAATAATTTCATAACATTAAATAAAATTGGACATTAACTCGAAAGATTGCAAAAATGAAATTAATTTCATTTTTCTCGTTTCATAAACGAAGAATATCATGCAGAATATTACAACAATTAAAATTAAAAGCTATCTGTGTTATACGTAATTTTCCAAAGTAACTGACACTAATATGACAAAATGAAATTTCTCTGTTAACAATTTCCGTTTAATTTCACATTATCACGTTGACATCGAAATAATTAAAGGGCTCTATTGATATAAATGAAATATTTATGTCAGAACGAAATTTTCTTCGTCGAAAATTTGAGGTCCATTTAAATTTTAATTGTCACGATATTTGAAACGTGACATCAGTCAAATTTAATTACTGCAATTATCTACTTAAATCGTTAATATCATTATTACGGAAAATTAAACATTTCTTATTTAATACATATCCAACATGAAAATTCTAAAACTTGTTAATAAAGATACTTATAAAATAAACGATTCAAAAATTTATAAATTTCATCGCAAATAAATAAAAAAGGCCACTCATGTACAGATATAAATACAAATAAATAAAAGTGTTTTAAAATGTATAATTATAAATAAAAATAAATAGAAGGATTCTCAAATGTATACATACAAACATAAACTAAAATTTGTAAATATAAATACAAGAAAGATAAAAGACTTCTTAAATGTACAGATACAAACACAAATTAAAATGAATAAATATAAATAAGTAAAAGGATACAAATTACAAGTCGATACGAAACAATGCACAATTTCCCGAGATAATTGACACGGATACAAGAATGCGATAATTTGCAATTAATGCGATATTTCCGCATTGAGATTGAAATAATTAAAAGCACCCACTGACATTACTGAAATATTCGTTTCACGTTGAAAATTCTGCCGTTCCCGTCAAAATCACGAGACCATGATACCGCAAAAATTTAATTACTAGAATTAGCTGTTTAATACAGCGATATCACCGCAGTGAAAAATGGTAATTTACGTCCCTCACGGGGTGGCCATTTTTTGCTCGCATAATTTTACCGTCGCACGAATTAAATACACGCGGACAAATGTTTGAAGTACCATTTCGTTGTACGCGGAACGCGTAAATATGAAATATCCGATTTCGAACGGGTATCATAAATTTTCGCCAGGTGCGGAGAGAAAAAAGAAGGAAAATCCTGATCGGGGGGCGTGTATCCCGCGGAACAGCCGTTTCCCGTCGTTTCCCGCGAATCGTCGCGATATTTTCCACGAAAAACACGCGAGTTCTCATTTAAATCGACGCTCGTCCATATGAGCGAACGTGTAATCAATACAAACACGTGATTAAACTGGAATCGTGATTCATCTCGCTGCGACTCGATCGCCGTTTACCTTCGTTCGACGAAAATCACGTCCGCGATCGGTCGACTGGAAATCCGTTGTTTTTTTAATTAATTCGAACTCGTCGAATCGGGACAAACCACTCGAAAGTATCGTGAAAATTTCCAAGACATATTGCATGTAAAGTCACTGGTCTCAGTGCACATCGTGCTGTACACATTTTGCTTTAATCTCTTCGGTTTTTTCACTCTCGTTTATGCTGTCGTTTTATGGATTGTTGCGATTTAATGAAAATCCATAAAATGACTTCTATTTATTGATTTAACAGTTGAATTATATTGTGAACAATATTCATTAAGAGCGGTTGAGTTGAAGTTTGTAAAACTATGGACTCGTGAGATTTTTTATCATGGTTTATATTAACATATCCTAAATTCATGAGAGAAAAATGATGACTTTGTATCGATTTTACTTTTGAACTGTATTGTATTCAACGCCCAATTTGATAGGTTGAATTCAAGTTGACAAAATTATGGACCTCTGAGATTTTTTTTCTAACCTCATAAATAAACTTATAAGACTTTGCTATCATAATCTGTATTCATAATGTGTAAGTCAAAATAACTTTAAGTATAAGTTCATTTAACATCCTCTTTGAATTCTGAAACCCAGCGAAAATGATCTCAAGTAATTTTTGACATGAATACAAGAAGGCGTACATCGACACAACACTCGAACAGTCGAAACTAGTTAATTGCTAAAATCAAAACAAGTTTCTTCACAAGCACAGAAAAGAGAGATGATCTCTAAGAAGCTTTAAACGAGATGATCCATTTCGAATAATTCTTTTCTTAACTTTCGTCCGCAATCAAGCACCCGACCGAAAGCTCGCTAATTTATCCAAACACGAAGAACGCGCGTTTTCGTTGAATAAATTTCAACGAGTCATAAAAACGGCGAGCGTTTTCAGCGTTTAATTCAGATCACAAATAACCTTAAAAATATCCGTCACCCCTATCCCGCGGTAAAAACTCCGCTCGAATGGGACCAGAGGATCTCTTCTTTGAATTTCGCGCATCGTGAAAAGTGTAACATCGTTGAATAAAAATTCGCGAGGGCAAGTTTCACGGAATAGTCTTCCGATAATCACGAAATCTCGCGTGATACAGAATTCTACGAGATCGTAGAAAAGGGCGAGATTGATCGAAACTCTAAATGAATGAAAAAAAGAGAAAAACAGCACTGCAATTTTTTCTTCGCGCCCTTTTATTTACCGTTAATGCATTCACGTTCGTTTTTTTCACACTTCAGAATTCCTCGTTCGCTGTGTGATTTACGGGACGTCTCGTTCGAAAATGCGCGAGAGAGCCCGTATATTTACCGTACGAAGTATTAGCTACGGGCGATTCACGGATATATAAAATTCCGCTACATTTAACTCGAACGGCTGCGATACCGTATTCTGAATTATTATAACAGAAAATAATGTGCTATCGACACTGTATATCGCAGTTATTTTCGTCGTTATCATTGTTTCATAACAAAGGTTCTAAATTCGCTGAAACAACGGGCTCGCGTTCCAATAGCAATGGAAATTAGGAATATCGACATTTACGGAAATCGATATGTCGAGGTACAGGGATATCGAGATATAAGAACAATCTCGGATAGAGCGATGATAAGATCTGGGGATACTAGGATAGGATAATTGGGGTATGAGAATATGCAGATCTAAGGGTAGTTTAATATACCAATACTGGAATGTAAGGATATGTAGGGATATGGAAATATAGAGATACTGGGATGTGGAGATAGAAGGAAGTAGGGTTTTGGGGATGTAGAGATTTGGGGATGTAGGGATTTGGGACGTAGGAATTTGGGTATATAGGGATTTAGGGACGTAGGGATACCGGAACGTAGAATTTAGGGGCGTAAGAATTTGGGGATGAGAGATTTGGGGACGTAGGAATTTGGGGATGTAGAGATTTGGGGACGTAGAGATTTGGGGATGTAGGGATTTGGAGACGTAGAGATTTGGGGATATAGGAAGTGGGGGACGTAGCGTTACCGAAACATAGAGATATGGGGATGTAGAGAGTTGGGGACGTAGGAATTTGGGGATGTAGAGAGTTGGGGACGTAGAGATTTGGGGATGTAGAGATTTGGGGACGTAGAGATTTGGGGATGTAGGGATTTGGAGACGTAGAGATTTGGGGATATAGGGATTTGGAGATGTAGAGATTTGGGGATATAGGAATTGGGGGACGTAGCGTTACCGAAACATAGAGATTTGGGGATGTAGAGAGTTGGGGACGTAGGAATTTGGGGATGTAGAGATTTGGGGACGTAGGAATTTGGGGATGTAGAGATTTGGGGACGTAGGAATTTGGGGATGTAGAGATTTGGGGACGTAGAGATTTGGGGATGTAGGGATTTGGAGATGTAGAGATTTGGGGATATAGGAATTGGGGGACGTAGCGTTACCGAAACATAGAGATTTGGGGATGGAGAGAGTTGGGGACGTAGGAATTTGGGGATGTAGAGATTTGGGGACGTAGGAATTTGGGGATGTAGAGATTTGGGGACGTAGGAATTTGGGGATGTAGAGATTTGGGGACGTAGAGATTTGGGGATGTAGGGATTTGGAGATGTAAAGATTTGGGGATATAGGAATTGGGGGACGTAGCGTTACCGAAACATAGAGATTTGGGGATGTAGAGAGTTGGGGACGTAGGAATTTGGGGATGTAGAGATTTGGGGACGTAGGAATTTGGGGTCGTAGGTATACCGGAACATATGGATTTGGGAACGTAGGGATACTGGGACACAAAGATTTTGGGATGAAGAGATATAAGAACGCAGGTATACCGGAATGTAGGCATTTGGAGACGTTGAGATTTGGGGACATACGTATACCAGTTCGTGGGTGTTTGAACATACGTGTATAGAAACCGTAAGTATTTGGAGCTGTATGGATACCGAAACGAAGTATTTGAGGACGTAGAGATACCAGAACATAGGGATACCAGAATCCAGAGGTACCGAGATCTAGGATTTGGGGACGTAGGTATACCAGGACGTAGAGATACATGGACGTAGAGACACCGGAATATAAGTATGCTTGCATATAGTGATAGTTGCACACAGCAACACTAGACTCTAAATATGCTGGGATATAGAAATACATATGATATACGTATACTGCATAAGTACATGAAAATTCAACTCTCCCTTGCCATAAGAAAATGTCTCCTACTATCAATTTTTCTGTATTATCCTTATCATCTTCCGTTCAATTTACAAATTCAGAAAAATGTCTCTCGTTAAACGATAACAGTCGTCGTTTCCCATCCATTTCCCAGCACTGTTTCTCTGCTCCGAATTCAACGATTGAATTCGTCCGTTACTCTTCAAACAGCAGAAGAGTTTCCTTGTAATTTTCCAAATCCGAAAGTTCATCAAAATTAACGTGCGATTCAAAAGATTGAAATTGTAGATTCAGCTTTACTAACGTAATAAATATTCGCAGACGAACAATCGGTTGTTGTCTTTATTTTTTACATAGAACAGCGAGGGGTTCGTTACGTTAAAAAATCTCGTCGCTCTTTGTGCCATCATCCCGTGAATGCATCGGGGTTTTAATTAAAAAAATACAATTTGCTTCCGTTCAGTTTTACACCTCTGTAACTGGAACGTGCCCTTTCGTCCGATTATTATTTAAAAGTACGAGTTCTCAATTTTTTTTTGTCATCCTTTTTAACCTACCGTCTACCTTCGTCTCTGTGTTTTAAGAGGATTAAAGGATCACGATTAGAGGGTTTGCGGGGATGCAAAGTTTTTTGTCCTCGCAAAACACGTAATGGGGGAGTTTCTCGAATTTTTCACGAATCGAGAATGAGAACTCGTGGCCACGCTTTTCTACAATTTTCGTTGTCATTTACTTTTTTGGCGGGAAGCTTTTGATTGCTAGTCTGCTTCGTAATATGCGAATGAATAGCATGCGATTCAAAGTAGTAGTTTTGCACGGGGAGATAAAGCTTAGCGCATGGCTTCATTTTGGAGAGAAAAAATTTGAAAATCCATCTGAATGTTTGTACGACAAATTTTTTGGAATAAATCCCAGCATTTACTTTATTAATTCAAATATTTCTGAACGTAGCAGATGAATGTGTTAGATTGTTCCATATCGTATGGTGAATCTTGAAAAATTGTTCAATATGATTTCATGACAGAAAAGTAACGCAAAATAGGACATGTGATACATCAATTTTTAGATCTAGGTTTAGTGAAAACGTCTACATGATTCAAGTCCCCAAATCTAATAAAACTGAATCTCGAAATAACCAAATCAATTTCCAATATCCTAATCTTTCTGATCTCAAATATTAATCGAATAAGATAATAAAGAAATCTGATCGACTGATGTCAATTTTATTCTACTGAAGAACGAAACGTGAACTCAATTGTATAATAAATTAAGGAAGCAGCATTGATATAATTCCAAAATCGATTCTCATTAAAAGCAGAAGCGGCTTGTCGTTCATATCGAATTCTGTCAATCATATTTAATTATTCCAAATTTCTATTCCAGATTCGTTGTCTGTCATATCTGGCGGTTTTGTATGAAACCGTCGTTCAGGAATAATATAAATTATTCCGTGTTCTTACTAAAGTGTCGAGGTATTAACCTGCTGAGAAATTATTCATCTAAATTTTCGATCTCCCGGACGAAATTATCAGTACCCCTTCAAAGGCGATTATAAATTAATAAGTGAGGGAGTTCTCTGATCGATTTTGCTCGTTAATGTCTTTTGAAATATCCTTCGAAATTCGAACACTGAATTTCTGCATTTAGATTTTGTTAATCTAGTACTAGTAGTAAATGTATGACAAAGAACTTTTTCATTAAGCATTTCTTCTGCGTTCATGCCTTGCTTTATTAGTAAGTCAATTAGTTTACTTTGAAAATATCGATAAAGCGTTTACTTAGACATTTTCATTAAACTTTGAGCTTTGAATTGATATATCATAAGTGCTGTTTTGTTGTACTTTTATGTCATGAAATTGTATTAGACTTCATATGTTTCGAAATCAAGTTTTGGACAAAATATGAACTTCACCTGTAACTCATTGATTTGTTTATTAATTGATCAATCATTCTACGGTAAGAATATCAATGAAACATTTATGTAGACACTTTCACTGAATCTTAAACTAAAATTTGATGTATCACATGTCCTATTTTGCGTTACTTTTCTGTCATGAAATCACATAAAACTTCAATTTTTGGTCAATATACAAACTTCATCTGCCTCATTGTCTTCTTTAACAATCGATCAATCACTCCGCCGTATGAATATTCATAAATCATTTACGCAGGCATTTTCACTAAACCTAAACCCAAAATTTGATGTATCATATGCCCTATTTTGCATTACTTTTATGTCATCAAATCATATTAACCTTCATACGTTCCAAAATCAATTTGTGGTCAATATATGAACTTCATCCGACTCATCGCCTTTTTGGACAAATCACATTGTCACTAAACCTAAATCTAAAAATTGAGTGTCACATGTGCAATGTTGCTTCAGTTTTACGCCGTTAAATTATACTTGGCTGCGAAATTGACAAGTTGGTATGCAACGTAATAGTATGAAAGGAACAAAATCGTCTATGCAAGATACCTCCCGTTTATAATTAGTTTCGTTAATTACGTACGAGCCTCCTGTGGGATGCAGGTAGCTCTGGTTGCCATTCCACGGTCGATTGGATCGATAAGGTCGTTTCTATCGAACGAAAATAAGGCTTTCTCGCCGGATTTAACGAGGATGTTCGAGTTAAAACCGTTCGAGTTGTTCAGCTTTTTCTTTCCGTCCCTTCAGCCACCGTTCTTTTCTTCGAACCAGTTACCATTTATTTCTTTACCGTTGTTCGATCACTCAATTTTTCTCTCCTATTTTCGCTTTCTTCTTGTAATTCATCATCCGGTATCCTCCTACCTTTTCTTCACTTACACCTCGATAGCACTCTCTCAATCAGATGATTTTATTCATTCATTTGTTAAGTTCACTTTACGCTTTCTTTTCTTTATTCCGTGCTCGCGATTTTTTCCTTTTATTCTTTGCTCGCTCTGAGACACTTTAATCGTAGCGCAGCTTACGACTTGTAAATAAGAACAAAAAAGAGATAAGCAAAGAAAAATAAATGGGAGAATTAAAATAAATTAGATAATTTTGAGAAAGGGTAAAAAAAAATATAATAATGTGTGAAACAGTAGTAAAGAATTATATTACATATTAACAAATGTAGATTTATTACTTTATTTTTTGCATTTCACCCTGAGTTGCTTTAACCGTAACACAGTTTATGGGTAGTGACAGAAATAAAAACAAAAATGGAGATAAGTAAAGAAAGATATACAAAAGTAGAAGAAGAAGTAAAATAAATTAGGAAATGTTGAGGAAGGTAAAGAAAAGTAAATAATAATATGAAAAATAATAAAGAATTATATTACATATTAAAATAGATGTAGGTATTTATGACACCTGCAAGTAAAAATAATTAACAAAAGTATTAATTATCGAAAGATTACTTTTGAATTATTAAATCAATTCAGTGATCATTGATTGCCTATTAATCTGAATATTATTGCTTATCAAACTTTCCAAAATTTCATATCAACTTTATAATAAAATTCGATCTCGAATTTTTTATCAAATATTATCTCTTTCTGTACACTTCTTCACCTCATATCTTTTTCAACAAAATTTCCTTTGAATAAAAATCAGAATCCTACATTCGTAATTTTAACAGTTTTGATAATAGAAATGTTTGTCGCTACGTGACGAACGATAGTTCGGTTAAAATTACACGTTTCATTAATTATTATTCGATATACCGCAGATAATTGCAATATCTAGCGAGCAATTATTTCTCACTCGTGCATTATTTATACACTATTACATTGCGACGATGGTTGACATTAATTGCGACACAGTTATTTTATCATGATGGAATACCATTTAAACGGCACAAAATTGTGCGTAACTGTAAATAATTAACAGAACGCATTTGCATATTTATGGGTACTCATTAATGTTAAATGCCGGTAAACTATACGCCGTGCTTAATTAAAATTTCATCCATTGCTCCACTTTTTAAGATATTCTAAAATATTTGCAGCTCGACTTTTTATATTTTATGTAATGTACATTCGTGAAGGTTTAACATTAATTTAATTAATTTTTTGTAACTATATTTCTTATGACTTTATCGCTTTATTTTATTGTTTCTCTGTATTAATTAGAACAATAAAATTGAACGAAAGTTATTCGTTTCTGTGAAATAACATTTGGCAATCCTGGAATAAGAATTGTCTACAATTTCTGTGAATTAAAGTTGCAACAAAGTTTGTATTAATAATCAGTAACTACAGTACGATTCAGCTAAGGGGATTAAATTGTACCATCTCAATACCGGTTCAGAGAAGTTGTCGTTATTGAAAATTTGATTAAAATCTTGAGGAATTAGCATTGCGCTTTTGAAACTAGCTTGAAATGTCCGAACATCTGGCGTTGTTTGTCGACTAACAACATCACAGTTCGCTGTTTGTTTTTGTTAGGAACAACGAGTTTTACGCGTAAATCTCCTTAAACGAATTAACTCGGACGCGCGTACGAGCACAACTTCATCTTAATTTCAATGCCCAAAATCCGTTCGAGTATTCGATGCTGAGAATTATACTGAATTTGGAGATTTTTAATTCTGGGAATTTGGGATGATGGAACTTTGAAATTTTTGGAATTTGCGGAATTTGGAAAATTTGGAGAGTTAGGAAATTTTGGAAAATTTAGAGAATTTGGAGAACTTGGAGAATTTAGAGAATCTGTAGAATTGGGAAATTAGAGAATTTAAGAATTAACAAATTTATAAATTTGGTAATTTGAAAATTAAACTTGTGAATTTGAGAATTTAATAATTTTAAAATAACTGAGTCTAGGATTCGATGAAATTAAGATGTGGTTTTATCTGAAAATTTCGAATTTGAAAATTTGGATCTAATGCATAAAGGAAATTTCGTAATTTCGTAGCCATCAATTTACAAATACAAGAATTTATTTAGATACTCTTAAATAATCTAGTCCATAAAACAATTAAACAATATAAAACTTATGTCCACAAATCTGTTCATTCAGCAATTCAAAACTATTTTTTAAATACACCGTGTGTGAATTAGTAAAAACAATTTCTCTTAGGGTGTGAAAATATCTCAAATCGTTTATCCGAGCTTCACGAAAGATGTTCCTCCATAAAGAGTGTGCAAACACTTATTTGATCCCCAGCGCATTACTCTTGTAAGGTAATGCATATTTAAATGCGGTGCATCAGGAGTACTTTTGAATTTCTTTATCGCGCGAGGAAGATAACGGACGATCTCGAGCCGTGAATTTCGATAATAAGATCCATTAAGAGATTACGCTCGGTTTTCAGTACGGGGGCGAGTCTGGAAGAAGATTGGCTTCCGAGGAGAAGCCGCTGGAGATACAGGACCAATTTCTCCAAAAGCTTGGATACCAGGACGTATCCAGACGATCTCGACTTGGAGTCGATCCTGAATTACGACACCTCATTGCTTTCCACGTGGGTGAGTACGATTTTATACTTCAATAACATTTCTTTAATTAACCCTGCATGTCAGTAGTAGTAAGTGACGATTAAACGGCTTTCATTAAGAAAACGACTAAAACGACTTACATTAAACATTGAGATTCCCAAGCGAATATAAGTGGACTGTATTATATAAATGAATTTAACTTCGGACTAGAGTTTATTTTGCTATGTACTTTTTCACAGCAACTCTCGATTTAAAAACCGTCTGGTACGAACTGGATGAATGTTCGTAAATTTGTTGCGTCCTATAAAAAAGATCGCCGGCACGTTTATATAACTATGTTTTAAATAACGCGAATATTTCAAAAGTGGAGCAACGAATTTTTAATCGTTTCAATGTTGCAAACGAAGCTGCCTGTCACGTAATAGCAGAGAAATTTATTTATTTTGACTCGGTGAATATTTGTGAATTTGTTATGCCCTATAAAAAAGATCGCTAGCACGTGGTTTAAATTGTATGTGCCTCACAGCGTTAGTAAGTGACGATTAAACGACGCGAATCATTAGGATCCCAACAAGTGAATATAAGTGGACTGTATCTAAATGAATTTGACTTCGGACTAGAGTTTATTTTGCTATGTACTTGACTCGAGAGTGTCTTCGAAGAATTTTTACGTTTCACAAAAGCTCGGAGTGGGTACAATTTTTGTGACATTGATGAGGGAAAACAGTTTCTTTTCTATTGGTTTAGCTAAATTCGGGTGGAGGTGGAAATACAAATGACGTATGAAGAGGGTCTGTTTCCCCAAAGTGACCGTAGCAAGTGATAAAAAAAGCAATACCTCGACATGAATAGAAAACAGCAAACAAAAGACTCTACTGCTAAGGTTAAGGGTTCACAACCAGATGCGACTAACAAAAAAGAAATACTCGGTAGAATGTAATTACACCTTGGGTCTTGCTGCTACGGGTAATTGATTTGAAACTACAAAGGAAGGAACAAAAAACCGATCAACTATTGTATCGCTGAAAGCTTGTACTCAGGTCTCATCTCGCTGTAATATGTGTTGAGACCTCACATATTTTGAGCACACATGAGATACTCAAAAAGTTATTTATTATTATTATTTGTTCATAAATTTTGTACGTCTTCCCTTTTCGAGAGTTTCGAATCACGGAAAAAGCACAGAGTGTCAAATTCTCGAAAATGGAAACTTCCTTGTATTTTGAAAGGTTTCGGAAATCCTTCTCTTCTTACACTTCTTTCTCTGGGATCTATTTCTAATTTGAAGTATTTTAATAAATTACGTCTTTAAATGAAACTGATTTGCAAAAGAAATGAACGATCCGTGGAATAAAATTGGCAATTAATCAAATCTTCATGCGAAGTTATTTACGTGTTACATTTTTTAAAAGTATTATGGAAGCAGGAAATAAAGTGGAACATGGTATAGAAAGGAGGGCAAAATTTACACTGAAATAGAACCGGGTCTGATACGGAACCGGAAGTGAGATGGCACCGAGTGTGAATTAGAATAGAAGTGAACCGAAACCAATATTGAAGTTGTACTAAATCAATGACGTTACAGCAGTGCAACATTAATCCTAGCACGACAGTTGCATTGGTCATTTTGACCCAGATATAGTTGAAATAAAGTGTTGCAAAATACAAGAAGTTTAGTTGTATAATAAGATTATTAATACAAAAATATTATTTTCTATTTGAACAAATATTTTCTATTTGAACAAATAAATAGAATGATGTGCAAATAAGAGCATACTACATTTTTTGGCACAATTATTATCCGAGTTATTTAATTAAATTAATTATCTGTTGTGCCGTATCACGGTGTCCGAATTACATATTTATTGACATTCCGCAATTAGCGTGATTAAAACATGTAATTACGCGATTGCAAATTAACAATTGATTAACCCATTTAAATGGATCTAGCAATTAGCATCTACCACTTAATTTCGCATTTATGAGGATTATTTAATTAAATCTCCTTTTTCGAGTTGATGTATTATACACCTCCTTAATACGGTTTCTTCAATTAATATTTTAGCGAACATTTTTAATTAACTGAAACCAACATTTAATATTTCACTCGGAAATTTTTATCTGACTACGTTAATTAATTACCACCAACGAAATTCCTGAAATCTCGTGTAGAACGTTATTAAATTATAAAATCAACAATAATCGTTATTATGCCTCAATGCTTGCTTTCGATTTGGATTGATTGATTAATTCGACCGAGTGATTTTTAACATTAATTATAGGATCATTGTTGACACTGAAACTACTAAATCGGTCAGTTAATTCATATATTTTTTTATTTTAAACCACAGAATTCATTAAAGTAATTTTCCTGCAATTTGTATCGATTTTCATCGAGGTAGAGAATTAATGTGTATGTTTAATTATATTTAATCGGTTGTTTATTTGTTTTAATTTCAAATTGTGTGTACATGTGGTGGTTAGAGTTAACCTTTTGGAGGTTACTCAGGGTCATCCTAACATACGTTCAAGGTCATCAAGTGTAATGGATTTTTAGAAGTTTATTCAACAATTTTCCATATCCTCAAATTTCTACATTTCCAAATTTTTACATCCCCAAATTTTCACATCCCCAAATTGTTATATCTGTATTCCGAATTTCTCAAATTTCAACATTCCCAAATTTTTACATCTTCAAGTTTCCAAATCCCCAGATTTGCACATCCTCAAATTTCTAAACTCCAAAATTATCAAATCCCCAAATTCCCAAGTCCCTAAATTCCCATTTCCTTCAATTTCTAAATTCCTAATTCCGTAAATTTAAAATTTCTGAACCTAAAACTTGCAAAACCGATAGATTCAAAAAATTGAAAATTAAAAAATTTGAATTACTAGTATTTCTAAGCTTCAAAAATTCTCACCTTTGAACCTTCTACATTTTCACTTTTTATGCATAGTTACAAACTAAAAATGCCCCCAGTCTCCTATACGGTCACTCAATTTCTCCCTCATCGATGTAAAAACATCCTGAAGCGATTTATAAGAACTCTCCATGCGACTGGTAACGATTTCGCAACAAACGATCAGCTGAAATTTGCATACTGGCAAACAGAATTACAAGGCACGAACTGGACGTAAATATGCGTTCACAGTGTTGCCAGAAACACGCGGTGTCACCATGTAAAGTTATAGTGAACAATACACATCCGATTTCCGGTACACAGCATTCACGATGAGGAATTCGGTCGCGTTAAACTGTACGGTTAGTTGATCGATCGATTAACGTACAACAATAGTTTCGAGTGAAGGTACGTAATGAGTTATCGCAACTCGATACAGTTCATAAATGCTTCGTCCCGATTGATCGATCGACGGTTCTGTAAATTTCAACTTCAACCCCTGACGTACAATTTCGTTCCGATTATTTCTGCGCGCGAAAATGATTTACTTTCCCTTTGCACTTGTCCATATAGCGATTGAGAGAAGAACGTAAGAGAATTGAAATATTTAACTAATTCTAATTATAATGTATGTTAGATCTCAGAATACAATAGCGATGTTCATTTTTGAAGAACGCTGCACATTTCTCTAAATATTGCGTATAAATAATATTACATTTTATCGATTACTCTTCTCCGAAAATGGATGATATTTTCTAGTGTAATTAGAAATTGTTCGTTCAGAAAGAAAAAATAGGTAGAGAAGGTCGAATGACGAGCAATTTGCTTATTAAGAAACGAGCGGTTGCTTTGAGCTTTCGGCTTGGGAAACTCGAGATCTCGTGTTAAAACTTGCTTGCAGAGTTTTCCGACTTAATGGCTTGGCTAATGATAAAATTCCGCTTGCGTCGAAGGTAAAAAGTTAACCCCCTTTGAATCGGCCACTTTGCCCGCTTCGCGCTTTTCGCAAATTTGCGTTCCTACAGATTCCTTGTCTTCACCACATTAATCTAATTGATACTATAATTGTGTTAATTACTTTCCTCACATTCCCTATACAAAAATTACAATTCTCAAATCCCCAAATTCTTAAACTACAAATTTCTGAATCTCCCAATTCCAAAATTCCCAAATTCGTAAACTTCAAATTTTCAAATCAATAATTCAAAAATTTCCAAATTCTTAAACTTCAAATTTCGAAATCCCCCAATTCCTAAATTTCCAAATACTTAATCTTCAAATTTATAAATCCCCCAATTCTCACATTCCCAAATTTCCAAAGTATATAATTTACAAATCCTAAATCCCCAAATCTCCAAATCTCCAAATCTCTAAATCTTCAAATCTCCAAATCTCCAAATCTCCAAATCCCCAAATCCCCAAATTTTCAAACCCAGCAAAACCCAATCTAACTAAATGTGGCAAGAAACAAAAGTGTCGTCTAAAATAATACAAAAAAGTGTTCCTCTGTCCCTGTATGGAATTCGTCGATCCAGCGAGCGGTTAACACTCTAACCAAAATAGTTTGGAAAATTAGCTGCCGGTTCCCAAGGACGGTCTAAGCGAAGTTCATTGTCCTGCGGTGTTCCTTAATGTTCGAGAAGTTCGATCGACGATGAAATTGTTATGAATTTGAGCGGATCAGGGCATCGTCAGTTAGCCTGAAACTCGTCGCCGTTGGATCGAAACTTTCCAAGTGAAATTCCGAACTGTTGGCCAGCCTGTAATCGGCATTTAACGTTTGGGCTTAGCCAGCCGGTTAGGGTCGTTTTCCTGCCAAGGCGAATGCCTCGTTTCCGGAAGTTCCACCGTGGAAACTCGCAGTCGTTAGCGGTTATTATGGTTAAACATGCTCGCCTCCATGGCTACCTACACTCTCGCTGAATGAATTTACTGTTTTACGACTGGTCAATTATTGTTATCTATACGGACAAAGTTTCGAGATTATATGACCCTGGATTAGAATAATCCGGTTGACGAAATCGTTAATAATAGTCACCTATGCAAATTTCCTGAATCCCTGTGGGTTTGTGAATTGAACACATATGGGAAATTTGGTACGTTAGAAATTAAAGACAAGATATTTAATTAATATAATAAAAAAAATAATATATAATTTAATTAGAGTAAGACAATATGAAGTTATTTAAAATAATAATCATAATTATATTACATGTACACATACACGAATACGTACACATGCACATACATACACAGATACATTTGTACATATGTATACGTATATGTTGAATATAACTACATATTAAAAATGATGAAATATGATATATGTATAATTGTATCAAATATATGCATACGTACACATATGTGCATATGTGCATACATATGTACATATAATTTGAGAGTTAAGAAAATTTAGAAGAAAATGAATGTGGATGCTGTATGAGAGCAAGCCTAGAGCTCGTAATTGATTTCAGGAAATTGAATAAGAGGAAGTTTGGGCACTTCAGGCAATTTGGTTGATAAATATTGCATGCGTAGCAAGTAGAAAACTTGAAACATGATTTTGTTGCAAAATTAGTACGCCAAGAATACGAGAGTAGTGCATCGGATGCATTCAGTAGCTGATTATGCACCGGTGAACTACGCGGAAAGTTTGAGCCACATTGGCGAGCCGAACATCCTGCGACCCTCTTGTTAGTCAAATATAGTTGCAAAAGTTTCTCTGTTGCTGAGTGCATGTCACTGCCGTCTAATTCACGTCGCAAATTCGTAAAATCGATCTGGCCTTTAAATTTTCATGTGTACTGCGACACTGCGGTGAATTAAACTTTCAAAAATGTTCTGTTTGCATTTTATGTTTGCCATATTAAACAGAAATCACGGCGATCCGCTTCTGTCGTTGCAGAACGGAATAAATAACACGCTATTAAAATTAATTTCGTATCAGATGTCAAACGTACGCTATCCATTATATGATAATACAACAATTTTAATATAAAATTTATTTTAATATGAAATTAAAATTCGATATCTATAGCTTAATACGAAATATACTATTTAACAAAAATGTGACATGTATGAAATGTTAAATAAAAATATAATATAATATATAATGTATGTATAATATAAAATACAATATAAAATAAAAATATGACATATTCTACAAAATTTACATATGCATATACATATGTGGAATATAAAATACAGAATGTACATATGGCATGTGATATTTATATCTTTCTCTTCGTTTAATTTGTGATGTTTAATATTTTATGATCGATAATTCTTATGACTAGATATTCACACTAAATGTTACTATAAAATACTATGTGTGTGTAAATCATGAATTAGCGAATTGATTTCGGAAAATCGGAAGCAATAATAGTTTAAAAGACAAGGATACAAAATGAAAAGTGGACCATGGTCGATTTTCATTTTCCCCTCGAAATTAACCGTGTACCATCGATCGATCGTGTGCTTCTCTGCGCCACAGCGATACAGAGTTAACATAATAAACGTGGAAATACTCGCGTGAATTGAAATAATAAAGATAAATTGTAGCTTGCTGCGGAGCAAACGCGGCTTGCTTGGCTATATTTAATCCTCTATGGAGGTTGGAATTGATACAGGTTTTTTTCCGCGTACAAGTTATTGTTACCCGGATAATTCTCGGTTTTGATTAATTTCTGGTTTAATGCGAAACACGGTATAATTTGTGTGAAAAAGTGCGATGTCATCCGAACAGATGATCCTATTAATTATTTCCAGTTATAATGATTATAAATCACGCGATTAACGCGGGACTCTGATATTGCTATAGGATTTTAAGATATATTACACTCAGATATAAATGTCGAAAGAAATTCGCCATGAAATAATAATTAATGTTGACGACATTAATTGTATCAAATTTTAAATTCGTTCTTAAAACATGAACATACGAAAAAGTATGCGGTATTTTCTTTAAATAAAATTATTATATAATATTTAGAATTATTGTGTTCTTAGATTCCAAATATCCTTTAAATATTAAAAATGTCTAGATATTAAATGTCCTTAGATTTCAAATATCCACACACTCGAAATATCCATAAGTTCCACATATCCCTAAATCTGAAGTACGTGTCTTGAGATGAGAAACACCTTTAATAACAAAATTGGAATTAGTATTAGAATTACTATTAGTATTGTTACTAGTATTTAGAATCGAAATTATCCGATTCGAACCGGTGCACCCTGTTCCAGTTATTCGGCAGTTGATCAAACTTATGTCACCGGAAACTGTCAAACAACGAAGTCAGCCGATCGCTATCGAAACGAGGCGTATTGTTTCGCGTGGAGCGCTGCGAACGAAGATCGCCTCTCCATTACGTTGATTAATGTATCGTCCTGCGAAATTGGATTCATTATCAGCGCGAATTTTGATGTTCGGTTTCTCTACTCGTTACCGATACGCCTCTGTCTGCCTCTGCAAATTTAACGAATTAGAGAAGCGTCACACGAGCTCGCGTTTGAGCGAAACACGACGAACAAAGTAACAAAACAACCCCTAATGACGGAACAACAATCTACCGATTTAGCGCTTTGATTATTCACCGAATGATATTCTAATTAGCTGCATACTGATCGTGGATCCTAATTGATGTAACGTAACATTCTGACGATAGAGCATTTGTTTGTTTTGGTATGTCGAATTTGGGAAAATTTGATAGTTAGAGTGGATAGCTCTAATTTGTTTGTTGAAATTTAGGTGAAAAGTGACAATTCTGGAAATTTAGTAGTGCAGTGACACTTATTGCAAATGTGAAATAAAATACATTTATTGAAATTGTGAAGTAAAGTGACGCTAATGGAAAATAAGCGAAATGACATTTATTGAAATTTAGAAGTAAATTAATATTTATTGAAATTTTAAAACAAAGTGACACTTATTGCAATTTGAAATTAAATTGACGTTTATTGAAATTTTGAAATAAAGTGACATTTATTGAAATTTAAAAGTAAATTGACACTTATTGAAATTTTTAAATAAGGTGACACTTATTGAGATTTATGAGTAAAGTATTTATTGAGAAATGATTATCTAATGACACTTATCTAAATTTAAAAAAAACGTGGCATTCATTGAAATTTCAAAGAAAAATAACACTCATAAAAATTTAAAAGTTAAACATCAGTTTTAGTATTATGGAAAATTGCTGGGTAAATAGTGATTGAAGTATTTGAAATTGACATTCAATAAATTCCAATTTACAATAATAATTACTACTATATAATAGTTATAATAACTATATTATCAATTACTAATAATATTATAATAATTATAATAATCATAATTATAGAGTTGTGGTACCTCCTGACTGATTTTCGTCCAAAATATAATTATAACGTTGAGTACAGAACATTCACAAATGAAACGATTGCTCCCTTTGGATCCACTACGCTTTATTCAGTTCTCTTAGCTGTTCTCTCTTTGAACATTTACTCGAAATATTGTACTATGTCGATGTTATCTGCACTTCCCTGTACTCATTGTTCTTGCTCGTTATGCCCTTAAGAACAATTTCAGCCCGTGCGAGTAAACACGTACGCCCCGCTATCGCAGCTCGCAGTTGCGACGAAGCACGCATATTCTTAGAAGGAAAGTAAATGTCAGAAGATAAGACTTTAGCGGTAATAAAGGTGAAACTTTCGAAAATCTACTGCTGCGATATCTGCATTAAGAAATTCATTTCTTTCGTGTTTTACTTTATCATGTACTAATTTGCGTAATAAAGAAATGTAGCACACCGATACGAAATGTTGAAACATCGTTTAAAAAATTAATTAACGTGAAGATAATTTTAGTAGATTTTTAATGTAACGGTAGATTATCATTTGGAATTACTTCATTTTTATTATATTATAATTTATTTTATTTATAATTTCATTTTACCCATACAATATTTACAGAATTAATTAACGTGAAAATTATTTATTTTTAATATAAAAATAGAGGGCCATTTTGAAGTTTTTCATTTCTATCATTTATTGTATTTATAATTTCATTTTACCGATACAATATTTGAAGAATTAACTAACTAAATAATTCTGGTACACTTTCAATATAACAGTAGATTATTTCAAGTTGTTCGTTTTTATCGTATTGTTATTTCATTTTACCGGTACAATATTTACAGAATTAATTAAAATAACTTCTGTAGACTTTTGATATAACAATAGACGATAATTCCAAACTTTTTACCGTAATAAAACAATTGAACCGATATGAATTGTCTGCGAAATAAATAACTGATCTAAAAAAGGTGTTTCAAAAAGCACTTCAATGCAATCAATAAAAAACAATTAAAGTCCGAACAAAAACATCCGAAATGAAATTTTACAACTGTACATATCGTAGTCTAAATTGAAAATAACAAATAAGTCTAAATTTTTAATAAAATTGATTGTCAAAATAATTGTACTAATTTGTCCAGCTGTTTTACTATAAAAATTGACGCAATGAAATTAAATTCATAAAAATTTCTGAAATCGTAGTTTAAGAGATTAAGTAAAACTGACCTAAAAATTTGACGATTCAATCGTTTCTCGAGTACCGATTAATAAAAAGTAGATAACTTCATTCGTATTTTATGGAGAAAATTATGTTAGCTATAAAGGACAAGCATCGAAGAACGACCATTTGCATAATTTCTCAGGGTGAGATGGTCAATTAACCAAGGTAGAGTAACGTTGTTTCAATTCGATTGAAACGCGGTAAAGGCGTTTCACATTGAGCTGTCTGACACACGTTGAACAGTCTGCTTCTACTTAAGGCTGTCCACATGAAATTCGTGGCTTTCAACGAGCAGCTACGTAGTTTCAACTGGCTGGACGCAGTTCCTTTGCTCGAAGAAGACAGCCGTCGTTTTAGGTGTTTCCGTGTGACTGGAAGATCGATCGAGAGACTGAGAAAACGGAGTTGATGTAATTATTGTGGGCCCTGCTGCTTTCAATGGGGTTGTTAATTAATTTGTAATCATCATCGAAACGCAACGAGGACGTAATCGTTTCTTGTGTTAAGATTTTCTTAGTGTTTTAGGAGAGTGAAAAAGCTGGGTTTTATTAGGGTTGGAGAGGATTTTTGAAGGGTTGGGAACTTAAAAATAATTATTTGAAAGTTTTAGAATGTTCTAATTTATGGAATTTTGAAGTTGGACATTTAGAGATTTGCAGATTTGTAATTTCTAGATTTTGAAAATTTTCGAGTTATTCAACTTTCCAATTTTAAAATTTTTTAATTACCAAATTTTTCAACTTTACAATTTTCCAATTTCAAATTTTCAAATTCTCAAATCTTCTAATTTCCAACTTTTTCAATTCTCAAATTCCCAAATTCCCAAATACAAAAATTTAGAAATTTAGTAACATAATAATCTAGAAATTTAGAGATCTATAAATGTATCTATAAATCTATAAAACTAAAAATACAAAAATTGAAAAATTGAAAAATATAAAAAACTAAAATTCTAAGAATCTACGAAGCTAGAAATCTATAAATCTAAATACCTAGTAATCTGAAAATCTTGAAAGTTGAAGATAATTATTCGTTGTAACTACAAGCCAACGAGTTCATAATAAGTACAGTAATGGAGGGTTTATGCAATTATTTTCATCAAAATTTGCGCTGCAAATTGATATGCCGCAGGTGTTATTCCGTGCTGCTTTCATGTTATCAAATTGTGTTAAAGTTTGCGTGTCACGAAATTAGACATTGTTTGTTGTAACTAGCAACCAGCCATTTTAAATTTAAAGCAATAACGAAGGGATTATGTTGTTATTTTCATGAAAATTCGAGCTTCAAATTGATGAACTGAAACGCTATTTTATGTTACTTTTGTGTCGTGAAATTGAATCAGCCTTTTGAAATTGGTCATTTAATATCGTACAGTATAATATTATTAATTATTAACAAAAAAATAAAAAATAGCAGTTACCTAAGCTGTTACAACACAATTTATATTAGAAATAAAATATATGAACCAATTGTATAATAAATATACACAAAATTATAAAACAAAATTTATCGATGTTAAAGGTGTTCCATAAAATAAAAGGTGTCAAGTGTTTCCCCATAGAACCAGGAAAAAGGTAGGCCCTATGCAAGGTATCTCGTAACCACGTGTACCGTAACTGCTTTAACTTAATTAGCCGAGCAAATTGTATAACGTAAGTTGTATAATGTGCTCGGAGTTTATGGCTGCGACAGCACAGAAGCCTTGATATTGCTCATTAATAGCTACAATAATGTCATAATTAGTGCGGCTCGTGTGAACAGAGCAGGTACATACGTATTTACTATTAGGTCATGTTATAGCTTACCATTAAATTGAAAACTCATGAAGTTAGAAACTTTTGGTACATATTGCATATACCACCTTCATGTCTGAGGAATTCTCAAAATTATATTGTAATTATAATATGTATTTTACTATAATATTGTCATATGTATTATATTATAATATTATAATATGTATTATATTATTCATACATACATACATTTATATTATAAAAATGCGCTTTCAGAATACCCGAAATCAATAATTGCTCGAGATGCTAATTTTGTACAAACAACGTCTACCTTAACGAAATAATTAGATAGTTGGGTAAATGTTTAGGCGGACAGTGGTATGGCAAGAAAATTTTCTAGTTTCAAAGTAGTTCAGCGTAAGTTCGATGCAATGATAAATAGAATTGGAAGCAGAAGTTAGAGACAGAACTAACGCAACACGACGCAAATACTTGATACACTTGGTCCATTTCGAAAATTACGTTGAAGCAAGTTCACAGGGTCGCGCGAAATTTCACCAGGCACTGAACAAGTTTTCCTGGATAAGTCGATAGTTTATCGACCGGAAGCTCCACTCGTCCACCATCTTGCCGGTTTAATTGACTGTTGGTCGAACTTCTTTGAAAAGGGATGTTTATTATTACTTCCGACGGGAAAGGGGTTGAACTTTCTTTTTTATACCAAGCTGAAGAACTTACTTGGCCATTGACCGCGAGTTATTGGTGTTCGAAACTGCGGAAAAATTGCTTAAGAATTGTAGAAGTTTAAAATGTGCAACCTGAAGACTCGAGTGATCTTGTTTTCTTACTAACACCATTCTTAAATTTTATTTCATTTCAACGAATGAACTTTGACATCTTGACGTAGGTTTTAACCTTTTGTATCTGAGGTATTGAAATAGATTTGAACAGTTTATATTTGGTGTATTGAATCAAATGTACAAAAATTTTGAGGTTATTATTTAATGTTAATATGATAATACGTTAATTGTACGATATTTTACGAGTTTGTAAATAATTAATTTTTTAGCACTCAGGAGAAAAAGTGTGATTATAAAAAATTGTTGATTGATAGTTTCTCTTACATATCTAATATCACATATGTATATGCAGTTATAAATTTAATATTATATGTCTAATATGTAATTACAAATCTCATATCACATATGTAATACAATATAAAATGACTCATATGTAATAAAATATCACACATGTAATATAATATAAAATAAATCTAATATAATATAACAAACCTGTAACAATTTGACACGACAGTAATTACGAATAATAACAAATGTTTTCAACAATTATTTAATTATAAAATTATAAAATTAGATATTCATTTATGTTCGACAAAATAAATACGAGAATTTGTGCCAAAACATTTATAACCGAATGCAGCAGAGTATATAATATTCCAGGTCAAGTTAAATTAAATGATGAGTGTCAGTCAACAAAGTTATTTTAGAAAAGAATAATAAATTTCTCGGAGACGAGTGATTATTTGAGAAATAGTTTTCGTCAGAAGCCGAATTTTTATTTTCGGTTATATGGAGGGGTAACTCGATTCTTTCTGCTCACGTCAAAATCCTTCAGCCAGCAGCTTTTACAGGTGCAGCTAATTACAGGATACGCTCGGATCCTGTTACACTGTTACTATGCTTTTAATGGCTTACCAGCCAGCCGCGTCATCATCGTGTCACCAGGTTAATTGCGTTAGCTGAGCACTTCGTCATCTCGCCACCGAGTATCGTTGTTTTGTTTCACTGGTACACCCTTTTGTCCTCTCTGTTTCGAATACAACCATATTCAAATTTTGGGTATACAGTGAATTTATCAATAATAAATGCGTGGATGATTTATACAACTGATACGAACGATTCACGTAATGAATGTATGGACGGTTGCTACAATGAATGTATAAGTGATCTCAATTAATATGTAAATAATTGATACGATTAATCTATGAATGATTGGTACAATTAATATATGATTGATTGTTACAGTGCATGTATGAATAATTGGAATAATTAATATACGGATAATTGTTACAATGAATGATTTCCACAATTAATATTTGAATGATTGTTACATTTTAATATTGATTATCAAAATTAATATATGAGTGATTGGTACTGCTAATATACAGACAATTATTACAATTAAAGGAATGATTGTTATAATTAGCACATATTATTACAATTAATGTATGTTGTAACAATAAATGTGCGAGTGATTGGTGTAATGATTCTTAAAAGTTATGAATCATTATGAAATTTTATCTTAACTTTACATTATCAAATTCAATACAGTTTAATATAATCGTGAATCAGCAAACTTAGCTTCATCTGTTGAAGTATCACTGGAAACTTGTACTACCTAATCCTTTCGCTGTAATATTCTACGACCTCACATACGCTTTAAATAACACATCACTACATCCCCAAATCCCTACACCTCCAAATTTTTATGTAGGGTATTGGAGATGTAAGGATTTGAGGATGTGCAGATTTGGATATCTAGGAATTTGGGGATGTAAGGATTTGGCTCTCTAGGATTTTGGGGATGTAGGGATTTGGCAATGTAGCAATTTGGGGATCTGTAGATTTGGGGATGTAGGGATTTGGAAATATAGAAATTTTGGGATGTAGGGATTTGGAGATAAAGAAATTTAGGGATGTAGAGATTTGGCGATATAGGTGATTGACAATATAGAAATCTGGCAATGCAGGGACTTGCGAATAGTGAAATCTGAAAATTTCGAAATTTGGAGTAGAAATCTAACAATATCTAGCGATGTATAAATTTGCATATACCAACATCTAAGAATACAATATAAAAATTTAAGAATGTAAAGATTACATTGTAACAAAAATCACATCCTTGAATATCCATGCCCCTTGCATATTTCAAACGTCGTTTTTAATCGTTTGAAAATTGCATACAAAGCATTCGATCATAACGGAGAAATTTGTTATTTATTTTGAGATGAAAAAGCTGCAATTTCCGTGGTGCATACGTATATAACGATTGATTATAATATATGCCGGTGGTTCACGATAACCGAAGCATGTTAATCCACGAGCAAATACGAAGCCACATCGAGAGCCGCGTGAACGTCAATATTTATTCGGTAGATTTTCATTTAATATGTCGATGGATACGTCGGATGCTGGTTCCTAGAACAAACACGTGGTTTTATGCAACACTGACAGCTTTGAGTGGATGAAAATCGATTAACATAGCTGAGATCGTTCGATTGATTACATTTGTTGCATTCCGTCGAGTATTTCGTTTTATCCGTTGCATGTTCAATAACTGCTTGTTACTGTTTTATTACGGGTCCATTTTCGAGCTTGATGTCAACGGCGGAGAGAATTAACGGATAATTCTACAGTGAGTCTTTTATTATGTTCCGTGTTGCGAATTTTATTCGTTGCAGCTATTTTGTGATTGATATTGCAATTTTGTAGTTTATGTTGATGTTTGCAATTGTTCTCGTATTAGTTGGTTGTGAATTACCAATTTAACGTGAGGTCATGGGTCATTGAGTGAACATCATGAAGGTTGTCGGTTTGATAGGTTGTTCATTTCTGGAAATTAATTGATCAATTCTGTGAATTAGATTAATATTTAACGTAGCAAAATTTGAAAATATTGAAATTTAGAAAATTAGAAAATTAGAAAAGTAGAAAATTAGAAAATTAGAAATTTAGAAATTTAGAAATTTAGAAATTTAGAAATTGAACTTGTATATTTGAAAATTTGATAACTTGGAACCTAGAAATTAAAAAATAATTTTAATCCCTTAAATTATCAGTACTATCTTCCTTTAAACAAAAAGTACAAACATTACGTTTTCCACTTTGAGTATCTTCTCCAAATATTCCGACACGTTCTCATGAAACTGATACAGGAACTTGGCAGCGTATCTTATGACAATCGTTATGAAACATGAAGCGTGAAATATAAATGGCGAAAATTGCAAAGGAGACAAGAAAATTGCTGAAGCAGACTAGACGATCATAAGTATTATGTATACCTTGATGCACACAACAGGTTATGCAAGTTTATATGAAATATACATAATCGTTCCGAGGGTACGCATTCTATGACGTCTCTAGGGGATGATTTGCATGCTTCATACCATGAAACGTTATTTAACGACAAATTTGGCAACATCGAAAGTGAATTCTATCGCGAAATTATATTAATGACAGTACGCATAAATATCAGGTGCGAATATGTTATCAGACGAAAGTTGGTTCTAACATATTAATTTTATAAATTTTATGATGAGCAATATTATAGATTTGTGATTAGCAACATTACATTTAATATAAAAATTTATGAATTTTTAAATAATATAATTTTCAAGTGTTTAACTTGTAAATTAGCGAATTGTGAATGTTCTAAGATTTAAATTAAAAATATTGAAATATTAGGGTTCGCAGATTTTCAAATTTCAAATACATAGGTTTGAAAATTCTTAAATTCAAGCTTTTTAAATTTCTCAAATTTCTCACATTTCATAAATTTCATAAATTTCTTCAATTTTGATAACTTTGATAAGTTTGATAATTTTGAAAATTTTTCAATTTTCTCAAAATTATCAAGTTTCAGAAATTTATCAGGTTTCACGAATTTCTCAAATTTCATAAGTACCTAAATTCCACAACTTCTAAATCCACAAAAATAAAATTCCCAAACACGTCACTTTCTGTATACTACATATGCTACAATGAATACTATACACTACATGGTACCATACTACTATTGGTATGGCAAAAATAATCATGCAAGAAAGTACCAATAATATATCAAAATTAAATACAATTATCTTGCAAATGAAGTAATTTCCTCCCTCTATATCACCGTTTCCTCTCAATAAATCCACCACATCTACTGTACCTACACAGCTTATAGACTGTCCCATCGTTATATCATTCATAAATTCCACCGTCTTGTTTAATATCCATTATTAGTTCGATCGAAAATTCCGTTTTAAAGAGAAGGTTTAATAAGCCGTTCAGTTATTGCCCCGATATTTTTCGCCGGAATCTATACCCAGCATATTAATGTTGCCATATCCCCGTAAAATTGCTTTCGCCCCCTTAATTTTCCGCGTTCCTTGTATTTCGCGAACTTACGAAATTCCGCGCGGCTAATATTTCGCGCCAAAGGCTCCACCGTAAGAAATTACAATTTCATGAATTTGAAATCCGCTAGGAACTTTGCTCGACCAACCTCGTATTTTTCGACGCTTTCCACAGCTTGCAAGCCCCATGGTCGCTCGATAAAATGAAATTTCACGTTAATTGCGATTCATCGAGCGATAAAACTGTGAGCTATAATAAATTCCTTGATCGACATCAACATGCTCTTTCACGTTAAACGAACTTTAACTTCCCTTAACACGCAATTTTGGTACATTAATGCTCGAACAATTTTCTTGTATCGCTTTCGCGCGCGAGCTTTGTTGCTGAACTTACTTTGTAATTACTTCGTGATTTTGTACACGTGCATTCATTTTTTATGCACACTATCGATGTCAACCCACGAGTTGGCGAGTCGAATCAAAGTAAAAGGCAAATAAGAATAATAATGACAATAAGGTCTCGTTATGTTCAGAATAAACTGAAGTACTTCATTTTCAAATACACCACTTTGCTCCATTAGTACATGATTACAGTTCACGTTAAAATTACTTCATATATATTATGGTTACAGAATCTGTTCCACTGATACATTAGTGCAGTTCTTAACAAAATTACTTTATTTTCATATACATGATTAGAGAATCTGTTCCAGTAATACATTATTGGAGCTTATGTGAAAAGTCCTTCATTTTCATATACATCAAGTTCAGAATATGTTTTCCACTAATATATGATTGTAGTTCTTTTCTAAACTCCGTTAGGTACATAATGATCAGCAAAAATGCAGCATATAAAATTGAAATTAATCCCCATAAAAAAACAGCACATATCCATTCGACAAGAATAAAATACCTGTTCCCACAGAAATTCTCCTTGATTACAAAACATGGTTGCTAACATTTTTGCCAATTTTCTTGCAGGACCAGCATCGCCGTTGCCCGATCTAACAGGCTACAGTCGTTGCGGCTACACCCTGGTATTGAAAGGGTTGGTTTTTCCCCAATGGAAGCGGAGAGTCTTGGCTGTCATCGGATCCAGGCTGTTCCTTTATCCCGGTAAGTGTTCTTCGTCACGTTCTTTTACTGATCCTCGACACCCTGACCTATAAAAACCAGTTGCTCAGAATAGCTCCTCAAAGCTGTAGAACGATGTCAAAAAATGACAAGCACAAAACACTGTCGATTCTGTATCTTTGTACCTTCTTCGATTTCCCGTTGCAATTATCGAAACCTGCATCGTCGCGTTCCGAATTCAGAAGTGGGTTTCTAGGATCATGCTTCAGGGCTCGTGTGCTTTCGAGCATGTTAATGCGCCGGCTGAAATGTTTCGGAGCTCAGTGAATGCTGGCGGAATTTTTGTATCCGTCTCGGCGGAAAATTGGAAGGGAACATTTGTAAACAGGGAAGGATGAAGTTTTGGGGATGTGGGATTTGGAGATGTAGCAATTTGAGGATTTAGGGATTTGCGGATGTAGGGATTTTGAGAGATGGAAATTTACAGATATTGGGATTTGGGGGTGAATGATTTGGGGATGTAGGAATTTTGAGAGATAGAAATTTACAGATGTAGGAATTTGGGGGTGTGGGGATTTGGGGGTGTAGGGATTTCGAGATATAGCAATTTGGGGATGTAGAGATTTGGGGATGTAAGGATTTGGGGGTGAATGGATTTGGAGATATAGAAATTTAGGGGTGTAGGGATTTGGGGATATATGGATTTGGGGGTGTAGCAATTTGGGGATGTGTGTATTTGGGAATGTAGCAATTTGGGAATGTAGCAATTTGGGGATGTGAGAATTTGAGGATGTGAGAATTTTGGTATGTGGGAGTTTAGGAATTTTGGAATTTGTAGATGTAGAAATTTAGTGATGTGAGAATTTGGAGATGTAAAAATTTGGGAATGCAGAGATTTGGACATATAGAAATTTAGGCATGTAGAGATTTGGTGATGTAGAGATTTGAAGATATGGAGATGTGGAGATCAGGTCATATAGAGATTTGTGGATAAAGACATTTGACAATATAGAAATCTGGCAATGTTAGCACTCGAAAATACTGGAATCTGTAAATTAAAAAATTTGGAATACTAATCTAACGATATAGGTATCGATATAGGCCAAGATCTGACAATACATTGAGTAATACAAAAATTTGTGAATGTAGAAATTACAGTGTAACAAAAATGACACATCCCTGAATATCCATGTCCCTCTTTATGAAAATAACTCGAGAAATGTTGTGAGTGGTTCCCATCGTCGTGCTTACCACCGAAGCTCTTCCCTGTCAAAAGTTTTGTCCCTGTCGACTTATCTTCGAGTTTGATTCATCTTCGCAGTATCGAGAATTCCTGCGATCAGTCGTCGAACGGTGTTCCTCGACGGATAAAGCATTATCTCGATACAAGTAACTCTACGACTGATAAGTGAACTTTAAATTGGATTTCTTTCCGTGGAGGGAACCGCGAACGGTTGAAGGAAACCACCCCCGTTAGATAAGGGCTGTCAGCGGGGATAAAAACATCCGTTTCATTGGTTCCCCATGGACGATGGAGTAGTATACTCCTGTTCCTACCAGCTGTCGGTTTTTCTGATAGTTCGGTTAACTTCGTGACAGGAATAAGGAATATCGTATGCTCATACATTTCTTGAAGATAAATCTGGTCGGGGTAAAATTGAATAACGATGTTATACTCCCTTGGGAACTTTGCTGTTTCCGAATACTTAGATGTCTTTTAAATTATTTCAAACTCCTGTGGAAGGTTGTGCTAGCATACTGGGTTACTGTAGTTCAGTGATTTAAGGGTTGTTTTTCGATTAGGGTATTTTTTACGATTTGTCTTCCAAGGTAGATGACACATTAGGGTTGAATTTTCTTGGGATTTCAAGTGTTTCGTGGGTGGATGCTTTTTATATAAATTTGTATGAGATGGTTATACTTACAATAGGGATTTAATGATTTAAGGGTAGTCTCTTACAATTTTTCTTCCATGATAGCTGACATTGATGAAGGTCAAATTTTCTTGGGATTTCAAATGTTTCCTGAGTGGATGTTTTCTTATAAATTTGTACTTAGAATAACAATTTTAATAGTTTAAGGGTAGATATCTCTTACAATTTTTCTTCCAGGTATATCATATGTAAAATATCATTACAAAAGGATTTAGTAATTTAAGAGTAGATATTCTACCTTTTATTCGAGGACAGTGAATATTGATAGGAACTTTCTCTATGAAAATTTAATTCCTCTGAAATATTAAAATGAAAATCGTTTTGTTCTTTCTTCGACTCGAAGGCTCATTATAGGAACATGAGTGATATGTTCATTAACACATAGGGATATCTTGTAACCATTAGTTATTCACTGAGCTAAGTACTAGGTGTGTGAGCTACTAATTATTCCGTTGCATCTAATTTAATTAAGTTAATGGATTTGGGAGACGTAGACACTGATCAGAGATATTATGTTAATGAAATAATTGTCTTGCATGCTGTCACGTTCAAGACAAATAATCTTAATCTGAATTTATGAAATATTTTTATTTAAATCTGTAAAATATTTCAATCCGAATTTGCGCAATATTTTATCATAATATTCTCAGTTTAAAATATTTTATGAAATTTTTTGAAATTATGAAGTTTCATGGAACATAATTTTAGAATATTATACTTTGTTACATTTTCACATTGAACAGAGACGTAATAATCATAACTGATTAGTCGACTGTTAATTAATTAAATTATTTATAATCGATTATTTCACTGTTTATAAATTAATGTATTTATAAGTGACTATACATAATAATTAATTTTTTAATTAACGAGAAAGAGAGATGATTTTTCATTTAAAATTTCAACCACGTATCGCTCATACATCAAATGGAGAAATAAAATAAATAATAATATGAATAAATCAATTTTATTTACTCACAAAAATAACTTCATTAAATACTTACAAATGTGTACAATTAAAATACAGAACTAAATTACCTAAAAGAATTTTTTATGACTTTAACACTGTAATACAATTTTTTACAAAATAATCGCAAAATTAATATTTATCCCAAAAATAATAATTAAAATGAAATCCAGAAATAACTATAGTAAATAACTATAACGTTCAAGACATAATAGATACATTTCATAGAAACGTAATCCTTCCACCGTTTACGTAAATGTCCATAAGTTCTTCCAGAAGATAAAAGCATGTCACTCAGGGTTGAAACGAGAACATCCATGCCTCGATTCCCGCGCATGCCTTGGCTACCATGAAACACCATGATTTATCTACGTCCTGTTCTTTATCCTTTCTCGTAGAACGATCCTGTCACCGTCCCCAGTGCGTGTCACGGATCATGAATTTCTTTCGGGAAAACGATTTACCATAATGGCATACAATTACCGTTTCTAAAATCCGGATCCATCGTGTCAACGATAGAATGACTGATCGACGATGTAACCATTTTTTTAAAATTGTTTACAACACGTGACATTGATGAACATTGATTGACCTTTGATTTTAACTTTACGATTTTATTTTTTTTTATGCATTTATTAAAACCTCTTTTGAATTCAGGGGAGAAGATGGCGCGAGTCATGCCTTTAAATATATTTACTGGGGTGAATATATTCTGTATGTCTGTTCAGAAGAATTTAGTTAAATCATTTAAAATATTTCATTTGTGTATGTAGATATAATTTATTCGTGACTGTTCATAAGTAGAAAAAAATGATATAAATTAGTAAGTATACTTGTATAATAATATCAAATGAAAACCATGATGGTATAAATTAAATTGTTTAAAATATTATCTTGAATATATAAAACTTATACATGTACATATAAATAATTGTTAATTAAAGAGAAAAATAATACAGTGATGTATCTCCTTTTACTCCAACAAATAACAAAAACAAAAATGAACACAAACAAAATAAATATTATATTAGTTTCATAAAATAAATATTGTATCATATAACTTGTATGATATACAAATATGATACACCATATATGTCATATGTGTATATCATATGTATCATGTATCATGTATAATATACATGTATCATGACTTTTAACGCCTCCATTATATGTAAATGCAATTATATGTCAATATAAATTTTGTATAAGTTGTTAGTAATATATCGAGTGAAGTTTTTGTAGAACACGTGAACGACTAATCGTCGGTGATGGTCGTATCGATAAAACGTAATTGTTTTTGCGGGTAGAGCTATTAGCTTTTTAGAACGAGGGTTTTTCGAACCTTCGTGCCAATTTGAAATTGATGGCCGAGTTGGTTCAATATTGATTGCAACCATTGCAATTTTTTAATCCTTGTACTTTTTACAATGTCTGATACGCAGTAATCGAAAACGAGCGTTTTTCAACAGTCAGCCAATTTGTATCGCAAATACGATTAAGAGATTGTATAAACATTTTTAACCAATTTGAAGCTTCACATCGATACACGTCGCAAGTTTAATCAAATGATAACGTGTTTGTTTAAAATTTACTAGATTTATGTTTGTGGATAATATCATTTCAATTTCTCGACACAGTAATTTCGAAATAAATGAAAAAATTAAACGAACTTTAGATAATAATAATATTAATAGAATTGTACACAAGCAAAAGAATAACTCTTCATTTATTAAGATGGTTTATTATTAATTAAAGTAAGGATCTGCTTGTTCAAACAAACATTTAAATAGGTATCCACAATATTGTTATTCATACATCTATAATATTTGAATAGAGGTTAGGTAAATTTAATATTAATATAATTGTGCACATATGAAGATATAGTAACACTTCATTTATTAATATGGTTTCTTCTTATTAATTAAAACAATAACCAATTTGTCCAAACATGTATTTGAATAGCTATACATAATATTATTATCTAGCTTTAAATAAAAAAATATATAGATTTAATTTTAGGAAGGACAAATATGATCATGCTATTGAAGTGTTAACATGTTGAATGACATTTTGATTTAAATTTTCGTCGCCACGGTAAAAAGTTACGGACGAACAGATACGCAATTCGATAAAGGATACGTCACGATCCTTAAAAAAAAAAATAAAAAATATAAGGGAATTAGTATTAATCTGTAAGGTAGAATTTGGAGAGGTATGATCGTCGCATACGAACGTCGAGAATCAGCCAGATAACCCGATGAAGATCGCTCAAAAAAGCTAATCACGTCTGTCTGCAGCGAGTCGATTGCGATTGCGATTGCGATTCCTCGCAACGGGAACACGGACGAGCTGTCGTTCGTAAATTGCATCCTGCAAAAAACAATGCACCGTTCGTCGGATAAAACGGCCGAAAAACGAAATGTCTTGTTCCGAATTAATCGATCGGGAACTTTCGGAGTATACGCGGCCTATCTCGCTCTCGGGCGGTGCAAAAACGAAAATTCAAGAGCGAGAGATCAAATAAAACAACATTCGGATCACCATTACAGATTGGATCGAAGATCAATTATCCTGATAACGTGAAATGCAACTTTTATCTTGGAAATTTCTCGTTCGGCTGGTTTAAATATTTCTCTATTAACAAATATGAAAATGTTTGCAAATTTAAGAATTTTCGATGTTGTCAATTTTTCACATTGGAAATCTGAAAATTTCATTATTTGATAACTCAAAAATTGGAAATCTGATAAACTGAAAAATTGCAACATTGGATATTTGAAGAATTGAAAAATTGAGGAATTGAAAAATTGAGGAATTGAAGAATTGAAGAATTGAAGAATTGAAGAATTGAAGAATTGAAAAATTGAAAAATTGAAAAATTGAAAAATTGAAAAATTGAAAAATTGAAAAATTGAGAAACTGGAAAATTGAGAAATTGAATAATTGGCAAAATGGGAAATGGGAAAATACAAATAATCGATACAATCGAAAAATTCGAAAGTTAAAAAATTAAAAAATTGACAAATAGAAATCTCAGAAATGTCTAAAACTCTAACTTTCTAAACTTCCAAATTTTCACACCCACAAAATTTGAAAATCTGCAATCCTACAAATCACTAATTTTAAACTCCTTCAACCAAATATCAAAAGCACCAAATATCAAAATGAACCACATTAAAATCAACCTCACTCTCAATCTTAACCTTACACCTTTAAAATCTCTCCAAAACCAAGAACATCACCAAACCCTCCCCAGTAAGTTCCCATAATCGATTACACATAAAAAAGAAACTCAAAATGCTGTCGATTCAAAAAATCTTGAAAAGTGCCATCGAATAACGAGCGAGAGAAGTACAACAAATATGGTTATATTCTTGTGTGCTTTCCGCGGTTCTGTATGTATCATTTATAGCCCGAAAAATATCGAGGGTTTGATGTTCGTCGAAAAATAGAAGAAAAAAAAAGAACACACGAGGACGATTTTATTCGGAGCACGTTTGGCAAAGCGATGTTCAGCTTCGTTGTCATTTGATAAAAATGTCTGAATCAATGGATGTTTGTATGGATCCGGGGTTATTCGTGTCGATGGTGAAACGGCACAGGAAATGGCTGCGGCAAGGTGAAAAGGTGCAAAACACCTTTGTAAATATCGCTTTGATCTGACTGAAAAGTATCGAGTCTCGATGAATAGCTCTGTCCTATTTTTCGAACGATCAGCATTTTCAGAGATGATTGATCAAATTCGACTTCTACCTTTTTGAGAGACGAGCACGGACGGTGAAGCTCTTTTGACTTTGGTGCAAGAACTGCAAATAGAACAGCTGTTGCGCGTGAAATATTTTCGACGAACATGTACTGGGTTACTGTATTTTATAAGTTTTACGATTTGAGGATTTTGAATTTGCGAATTTTTGTATTTAGATATTTGGGAAATTTGGAAAATCAGAAATTTAAGTTTTATGAGAATTTGGGAATTTGGGAAATTAGGTATTTGGGGAATTCGAGAATTTGGGAAATTTGGAATTTGGGGAATTGAGAAATTGGGAAATTTGGAATTTGGGGAATTTGAGAATTTGGGAAATTTGGAATTTGGGGAATTGAGAAATTGGGAAACTTGGAATTTGGGGAATTTGAGAATTTGGGGAATTGAGAAATTGGGAAATTTGGAATTTGGGGAATTTGAGAATTTGGGATATTAGGTATTTGGGGAATTTGAGAATTTGGGGAATTGAGAATTTGGGGAATTGAGAATTTGGGGAATTTGAGAATTTGGGAAATTTGGAATTTGGGGAATTCGAAAAATTTGTAATTTGGGAAATTTGGAATTTAGGGAACTTAGGTAATGTTAGGAAATTTGAAAACTTAAAAAATTCGAAATTGAAAATTTTTTAATTCACGTTCACGTACTTCAGGAATTTGAAAATAACAAAAAATTGTATATCACAAATTTTTTGAAAAATGAAAATTTGCAAGTAAACCAGTAAAACATAAAAAATTTTAAATTAAAAATTTCCAAATTTAGCTTGAAACTAAAAATTTATAAATCTATTTTAAGAAAACGAAACTTCACAAATCTCTGAACATATCAGCAAACATAATCTTCTTGTTGCTTCTTTATTTCACAATTTAAACCCATTTTTATTCATCTAGCAATTTGTTCTCGTCAAACTTGAGGTACTTGGTACAATATCCTACACACAAATGACATTGTACTCTTATTTTACAAAAATGATGAGCAAACAGTGAAGAAGCTTATATATCAAGCCAGAAAATAGAAAATCCCATTTTCCCTCAGGGAGATTCAATTACAGGTACAGAGTCACCACGATGTCGATTTATGTTGGAAAAAGTTCAGTTCGCTCGATCCGTGTTACGGATTATGAATTTCAAGCGTTCAATGAATATTTACACGGCCATTCAGCCATTTTTTACATCGAGTTTCGCCGTTGTTATTATTCATCAGAAACTCCTTTCAGTGATTTAATTGTCGGACGAATCGTACGTGTCTACTACTGAATCGATCGCAATAACCTCTCGTACTTTCGGAAATTGTTTAACATTCAACGTTTAAACTTTTATTTCTTTGGTAAATTATTATAGATTTAATATTTTATTATACGCAGATTTGTAATTTAGAATTTTTTAACTTTTTATTACTTTTTACATTTTCACATTTAGATATTTGATTTTTAGGTCAGAATTTCTCAGATGCTTTTTTATTTAGCTTTTTAGTTACATTTCGTTTGCAATTTAGAAAATTTGCATGGGGCCGAATTTTAACATTTTTAAGCTCTCTGATGCTCAAATTTTCAGGTTCAAAAATTTAGTGTTTGATTTGTACTCTTTCAAGTTCGCAAATTTTCAAATTTACTAGTTTATTTTTCGATTTAGAAATTTCTAGATTTTCAACTTTTCAATTTTTCAATTTTTCAACTTTTCAATTTTTCAATTTTCCAAATTCATTTTTTTATTTAGAAATTTTCAAGTTTTCAAATTTTTAATTCTTCACTATCAATTGCTAAAACAAGATATTATAAATAAAATCGTATTACTTTATTAATTTTTCATCGATATCCATAATATTATAAATTTCATGAAATCAGAAGACATACTAACCTTTCATGTACATTAATAACGTTACATATTTGATGAAAACACAAAATGCATCACTTCTTCATCAAAATGCTTGTCATACATTTAAAAAGCAAATAATGTCACTGTTTCATCGACATCCAAAACCCATTTTATGAAATCAGAAAGTGTATCAATTTTTCGACATCATTTTATGAAAACAACAAACATATTCCTTTCAACACATGTCATGCATTTAACAAAAACAAATAACGTCATTCAGCGTTACAATTTAACGTCAACCCATAAACTCACATATTTCACAAAACGATGTGTCGATCTCCCATAAGTGTCTTTAAGAAATCGCTACTCAAGAAGTAGAATACTGTATAAATCGCTATCGGAATAAAATATACCACGGGGATAATGAAGTTTGTAGGCAACCGGGTTCTATTTGTATCGGGTTGGCTTTTCATTAAAACTTTCCAGTTGCATGTTCATTCAGCTTTCCAGTGGCATTTAGTAAAGTATCGACAAGCAGCAATCGAATAACCAGATCCCAAGGGTTCGTCGGGGACCGTTGATGGAAGCCATTCACGGGGATGAACTTCGACCGCAAGGATTCCATCAAACAGGCAAAAGAGCCGACTCGAAATTCAACCTTTTCCAGCATTTGAAGGAGAACACGCTTCGACGGTTGGCTGCTCCTTCGGGATTCCGTGGCTTGATTAAATCCGAGATAGCTGACGGTAACAGGTGTTCGGTATCGGTGGCCTTGCTGGATCAACAGCAAACAACCTGGTCAGGATGATCCAGTCGTTGTTCACCGACTTCCTCTTTCGGCAAACTTATTTACTTTCCGGCAACTGTCGCCGCAACGACGCCGTCAAACGGCAACAAAACAGTCATTCTTGCTCTTCCTCGCCGCCTACCTTAATTGGCTGCCGATCTTTAATTAGATGCTAACTTTTAGCTTGCTGGCTTTCTGTCTTTAGATGATACGCTCTGCAAACGGTTTTGTATCAGTCGACACAATGCTGGTGATTCTTTGCCGAGTAGAAAGCGGAGATATCTGTTTTCGGAGAGTTTGGGAATTTTTGCATTTGGATATTCAGATATTCGACAAATTTTATAATTTGGAGATATAGGAATTTTGGAACTAGGGAAAATGAAAATTTGGGGAATTTGAGAAATTAGATATTTAGGAATTTGGGAAATTAGGTATTTGGGGAATTTGAAAATTTGGGAAATTTGGAATTTGGGGAATTGGAGGAATTAGATATTTAGAAATTTGGGAAATTGAGAATTTGGGGAATTTGAAAATTTGGGAAAATTAAGTATTTAGGGAATTTGAGAATTCGGGGAATTTGAAAATTTGGGAAACTGAAAATTTGGGAAAATAGGTATTTGGGGAATTTGAAAATTTGGGAAATTTGGAATTTGGGGAATTGGAAGAATTAGATATTTAGAAATTTGGGAAATTAAGAATTTGGGGAATTTGATAATTTTGGAAATTAAGTATTTGGGGAATTTGAAAATTTGGGAAATTTGGAATTTAGGGAATTTGAGGTATTAGATATTTATCCATCAAACGGCTACAAATCATTCTTTGAAATGAAAGAAAATCATTGACACATGAGAACCTACGAAAGAAAAATTTACAGAAGACAAAATACACTGCTACTGTGAAAACCAGAGTCTAAAAAGTTCAGATCAAGACCAAAAAAAAAGAGAATACACAGAAAAGAAAAATGGCGAAACAGAAAACGATTACCACAGGAACGAAGGCAAAATGGATCGCGTGATGCAAATAACGAGTTTGCAGTATAAAATCAACAAATTTGCAGGAAGTGGCGGTAGCAATCAGGATGATCGAAGCAGCAACCACGATTAGCAAAGCGTCGACGGAGGAACGAGCAAGCTTTTCGTCGATCTACGGTGCGGATTAGCGGTACTCGTTAAAATCGAGTCGCTTCGTCGGCAGTAAGCGACGTTAATCGGAACGTAGCCGACATTGATGCCAGACGAAACCAGCAGATTTGTTTCGAAGTCGTTAAAGAGCTGGGGGCTAGGTCGGCCAGGGGCAATTCCTAATTGAAACTGACCGCAGCCGCAGTTTAAATCAGCAAACAGCAGGGATCCGACCCCGTTCCCGTCTCCTACTTGTCCTATCCTGATTACTAGCTTTTTACGACTACTTTCAACCCGCAACTATTAACGCTGAAATTACTGAACCTGTCTAACTAGCGTTTCACAAGTTCTCCGATTTCTTAGTTTTAATTAGGAAAATTGTTAAGGTCATTCTTTTCTAGGACTGCGCTAATTTTCGAGATGTGTTTATTTCTGATTCGTCGTTGGTTTTGAAGTTTTGTAGCTTCGTGTTTCATTTGTGGTGCATACACCGGTAGGTGTACCGTGAAAATACATCTAGGAGTATGTAGAAATATGGGAATATGTAGAATATGGGAATTTAGAGATTTGGAGGATTTGTGGATTTGGAGTTTCAGGATCTCGGAATTTTTAGATCTAGGAGTTTGAGGATGTAGGAATTTCAAGATTTAAGAATTTGAGGATCTTGGAATTTGAGGTCTAGAAGTGTGAGAACTTAAAAATTTGAATATTTACAAATTTGGAGTTTTAGAAATTTGGGAATCCAAGAATTTAGATGTCTAAAAATTTCGAGACACAGAAATTCAAGAATTTAGGTAAAGAATAAATCTAGGTAAATCGAGGTAAAAATTTAGAAATGCAAATATTCAGAATCCAACAAATCTGAAGATTTCAAAATTCAATAATAAAAAGATCCAATAATATAAAAATTCGAAAATTCAAAAACTGTACTCAGAAACCCCATTCAAAAATGTAAGAAAATGAAAATCTGTTCAAGTTTGAAAACTCATCAGAAGTTGATATTTTTCATTGGTTTTCTTCAAGGGAAAGAGTATTATTGCAATCAGGCATGTTGTTCGTCGAGACCGAGTGCATTAGCATCGTAAGAAAAAGTTTTTGCGATCGCTGAATAATGAACCGAAGGGTTGTCCACCCGCTCGAAAGCTTTTCGGAAAGTTTTAATTGCCCGCACTCCGGCCACCAGTTTGGTCCGTTGTTACTTCGTGGCGCGTTGATGAGGTTACTGATCAATCGAACGGCTCTTCTTCCCTCTCTGAATAAATCTTCGATAAACTTTCCGTTTTTCTTCGTCGATTCTTCGCGTTGCTTCCGTTAAATTAGTCGACTTCTCGAAATAACTTTCGTGGAGCTTTATGATCTTTTAGCGAAACGTTTAGCATCTTTTATATCTTTTGTATCGCGTTGGAAGATACTGGGTGAGAGGTGAAATTCAAGCACGATTAAAATTGACAGATACTCTATTTGACGATGTCGTCACAAATTTTTATGTGAAATTTCTTTTATTTGTGTAAAATTGAATACATGAACATTCTTTAAAAATTGGGCAAAATTAAACACATGAAAATGTCTTTCATTTTCAACAAAATTAAACATATGACAATTCCTCAAAATTTGTGAAAATTGAACATATGAATATTCTCCAAAATGTGTACAAATTAAATTAGTATAAAAATTCTTTAAATTTTCATAAAAATTATACATATGCAAGTTCCTTAAAATTTGTACAAAATTGAGCATAAAAAAATTATTTAAATTCTCTGTAAAAGTGAATATATGAGAATGTTTTGAAGTCATACAAGTTTACAAATTATTTCCGCAAAACAATTGGCCCGCAAGGGGTTGGGGAACTCTGGCGAGCATATTAGCGAGCAATTGTTTTCAACCGCAAACGTATCAGCGACGGCCATTAATTTTCCCTGCCATGTGAACACGTGGAACTCTGCCATAAGTCCCATAAGGTTTTCTCGCGTAAAATATGATATCGCATCGTAATACGAGTGAAACCGTTAATGGATATATATATTCGATGTTCGTGATGAATCTTCATGACGAAACAGCTCTATGTTTGCAAGCACTGTTGGGAAATGCGCCGGTTTTTAAATGAACATCACTGATGTTAATTGCAGTCTCGAATTAAATGCACCACAGTTCGAGATAAACGTTTTAACATTTCATTTCTGTGCAAGTCACTTCGCTTAAGTGGTAGGGTAAAATGGTGAAATGATGAAATAATAGTATGGGGTTGAATAATGAAATAATGTAGTAGCATGGTGAAGTGACGAAATGAAGTATGTAGTATAATCGGTCGATCCATCTGTATGAGCAACTAAAATTGAAAACTAACAGCATTTAGTCGGAAATTAATTTTAACTCATCAGATTATTTTGATGAAACTTTCAGCTTGAATATAACTCGACGATTTTTTTGGCAGCCGGTCAAAATTATTGCTGCAATATTAAGATAAATTAAGAATATTGAAATATTGTGTTCTGTACTTAGCAATTTTTGATTGTATAAATCATATTAGTATTGAAGTCAAAAAATCGTTGTGCGAATACGATATAGGGTTGTTACATTTGAACTGTAATGTACGTCACGAGTGTGACTTGACAAGGGCTTACATCTACAAAATGTTTTAAACTTTAAAGGTAAACCAATCAGTAGCAATTATTTCAAGATAACGAAGGCATATTATATTACATATTGTAACATGGCTAATATTAACTGAAGTAATCAGTTAAAATTTCACTGCTTTTCAAAAAGGTTCAGTTTTAAAAAAAAGTGGTTCTCTGAGAGGAACTCGAACACTTTTGTCCATCAGTCCGTAGGGAGCACGTGACTGTAACCAACGTAATCGACAAAGGGACAAAGCAATATAGGGCTGTGGGTAAAGTCGAAAATGGTGTTTCTCGAAAATCGTTTTCACCGCAGGATCGTTAGGCAACGAGGGGAAGGCGCGATTGCGCAATTAGCTCACGGACGATAAATTCCGTGGATCAAACAGTCGCGGAGTTTTTGACATTGACAAACGTACAGAGGGTTCGGTTCATCTAATTACAGACAGATAGGAATGGCAGGCTGTCGATTGATGCTCGAACGATGGCCAGCTCGAAATCCCGTCGCGTTCGTTTCACGGCGTGTGAGCCATGCCTAAAGCGCCGCGGTTTGACAACACGCTCGTCACCGTGATCGAATTTTCCCGGCACACGTTTCCACGGGAAAACATCGCGCTGTAAATCAGATTTTATTTCAACGGCGACCCGATGATGCAGAATCGAGATCGACCGACGGACATCCCCCGAGTATTCCGGTTTCGCGGTAATGACATCCTGCGACGATCGTTCGCTTCGACCGTGCGACGAATTTTGTACGGTGTCTGAAGGTTCTCTCGATGGGGTGCATTTTAATTAAGGGGTATTTTGACGGTTAAGTTCGGCCACGGTATATCGATATTGCCGACCGCTTGTCGCTAAAGGGGAAATATGGGAAGTCATGTAAACGTAAATTCATTAAACTTTGGGGTACTGTTATTTTGAAAGTTGAAATGTATAGAGTTTTGTGATAAGTGTAGTGGATTTAAATAGTGTTGGTAGACGTAATTTAAATCAGATTATTATACTGCTATTTAGAGCCTGTGACTAGTCAGACGAGTAAAGTTTATACATGAGTAGCAAGTAGATGGTACAGGTGGTCAGACAAGGAAATTAAAACGTGCAGATGGTCTGACAAGTAGAATAAAGCGTACCGGTGGTTGGACAAGTAGAATGAAACGCATAGATGGTCAGACAAGTAGATTAAAACGCATGTGACCAGACAAGTAGTATGACCTGCAACTAGTCAGACCAATGAGGTCCATATGATCAGACAAGTAGAATACCACGTAAACATGGACAGATAAGTAGAATAAAACACACAAGTGGACAGACAAATAGAATAAAATGCAAAGGTAGTCAGACAAGTACAATAAAACGGACCGGTGAGCAGACAAGTAGAATAAAACACGCAGATGGTCAGACAAGTAGCACATGCACGAGTGGCCAGACAAGTAGAATAACGCACAGGTGGTCAGATACGTACCAAACGCACGAGTAGTCAGACAAGTAGAAAAACATGCAGATGGTCAGACATCTAGAAAACGCATAGACAGACAAATAGAATAAAACAAGTAAGTGATCACACAAGTAAATTATTAATTGCCCATAAAAATAGAATAAACCGTGCAAGTAAAATAAATAGAATAAGTTAATAACTGATATAAAATAAATTTTGTATGTAATAAAAAAAATGAGTATATTATTGGTCATTTATTGAAACCTTGAAGTAGTCAGCCGAATGAAACCTTGAAATCAGATAAATAAAATTATCAGATGTTACTTGATCAAATAAGTAGAACGAGTAAGCAAGTAGTCAGACGAATGGATTAAAACCTACATATGTACGTGATGTGCGTATGGTGATATGTACATGTAGGTAAGACAAGTAGAATATACCAATAAATAGTTAGACATATAAAGTTTGCAGGTGACACAGCAGCAAGTAGATTAGGTCGACACATGGATTCACGTAAGTAGGACGTCGTCATAAAGTTTCATTCAAATCAGTGAATTCAAGATTCCCTTGTGAATATAATTAACATACAATGACTGGAGAACTGATGGTGTGCTCAGAATGAAAATTCCAAATTTAAAGCAATATTATACTGAAATTTTGTCGATATCTTTTCGGTTACAGTTTAAATCCCAATTTATTATTAAATTTTTCTATTCACTACTCTTACCATTTTCTAATCCTTCAATTTTCTACTCTCTGAATTTCCTCATTTTTTTAGTTGTATACTTCTCCAATTTTCCATCTTGCAAATTTTTAAATTCTTCGATTTACAAATCTTGATTTTCCAAATTTTCGATTATACTCTTACTATTTTTCAACGTTTCAATTATCCACTCTATTAATTAAATTTAATTTTTAATTTCAATCATTTACCGTTTTAATATTAGGGACAGTATTTTATGTTTTAACTGAAACTTATCTTCCACTAATAACGCTTTTAGACAACCATCAATCAATCTGTCAATTAAACATAGCACCTTAAATGCAGCACGTCAGAATCGTTGCAATGATCGAATTAAATCGATTACAGTATTCTATTTTCAAGCCGTAATTGATCGTCCAAGTGGAACGTGTTCAAACTATGTATAATTAATCTGCCAATTAAATATGACATCTCAGTGGTGACGTGTCAGAAACGATCGAATTAAATCGACCATAATATTTTATCAATATTATATACGATAATATTATATCAGCAGTGCCAATATTTTCAAATTATAATTTATTGTCAATATGAGACGCATTCAAACAATAATTAATCTACCAATTAAATATGACATCTCAGAGGTGACATATTAAAAACATCACATTGATCGAGTTAAATCGACAATTTTATTCTCGAACCGCAATTTATTTTCGATATGAAATACGTTGAAACAATAATTAATCTGCCAATTAGATATGCCATTTCAGAGGTGATGTATCAATAATCGAAAATCAATAGTAGTATTTTATTTTCGAACCGTAATGGTCAGTGGCAAACACGTTCAAAAAACGATCAATTTACCAATTAAATACATCACTTCAGAACTGATGTATCAAATACGTCGCAATAATCGAATCAAATCATCAATATTTTATTTTCGAACCATAACTTAACCTATGGCTAAAGCAGTTGATGATTGTAACAAATAGTAACTTATTGATATAAAACGCGTTGAAGCAACAATTAATTTAGCAATTGAATATAATACCTTGTAATTGACGGATGAAGTAGCCGAATATGTGACGGATATTTATAGCAAAGGAGTGAAGTGTGTATGTATCAGCGTCAGCAGTAGTAAGTGATGATTAACCCATTTGTTCCTACGAGCATTTTTTTGGGGAAAAAGGAGCAATGATGCTTGTACAGATATTCAATACAACTTTTATGATCAAATAAAATCTTTTGTTATAATAAAAATAAGATGGCTTCATATTACAAACATTAGTACTGTACTCATATGAGTACACTGGGAACACATGTGTACATTTGGGTGTGTAGGGATTTTGAGATATAGGGATTTGGCAATGTAGCGATTTGGGGATCTATAGATTTGGGGATGTAGGGATTTGGAGATATAGAAATTTAGGGATGTAGGGATTTGGGAATGTAGAGATTTGGGAATGTAGGGATTTGGGGATGTAGGTTATTGAAGATGTCAGAATTTGGGGGTGAATGGATTTGGAGATATAGGGATTTGGGGATGTAGTAATTTGGGGATGTAGAGATTTGAGAATGTAGGGATTTGGAGATATAGAGATTTGGGTGTCTAGGAATTAGGGGTTATAGGGATTTGGGTGTCTAGGATTTTGGAAATGTATAAATTTGCATATACCAAAATCTAACAATACATTGGGAATTTAAAAATTTAAGAATGTAGAGATTACATTGTATCAAAAATGACACATCCCTTGCATATTTCAAACATCGCTCTCGCTGTAATAAGCATTCTACGACCTAACAGAATTATAGGTGAACTTGAAATGAATCATCGTGATTTCAGCGTGTCCAGATTCTCGACCGGAGTGGATGGAGCTCGGAGGTGGCGGCGGTGCTGTGTGTTATGCTCCGTCACGTCTTGGTAAACTTGTGCTGCGTATCACTGGATTTCCAAGGGTCACTCAACAGTGTCATCAAAGTCAACAACAAGAGGACAGTCACCATCGCGAGACACGACACTTGTATCTTGGCTTTCACCACCCGTGGGACCGGGACTTGTGGAAAAGTTGGATTAAACAGGTGAGTCGATCCACCGAACGATTCGATGTTGGATAGAAAACTTTTCTCGTACTTTCGACTTTCTCTCTATTCTCCCTTTTACACTTCGACGACGAAAAGTTCAGTTTTGTAGCGTTGTTCCGTGAAATTTTGTTCGATTTCCGATGCATCGGTTCGTGTGGGTTAAGCGTTAAATTGTGTCCAAGTCGCGAACCCGTAAAACGATTTATTCAACGTTTTTGTTCCAGCTTGGAAAGAAAATTTCTGTTCGATTGTTAACTTCTCGAGTGCTGTTTAATCTGTTTGGGATTTTAACGAACGACGTATTAAATTGAAGGAGTTGAAGGTTCTAGTGCCTACTCGTAATTGAAAGTTTCGAACAGTGTTCGCGGTATAACATTTAATTGAATCGGTGTTATATAGATTCGTTTCGGTGGACAAACTTTTGAACATTTAGGAATTTTGTAGAAAGTGCTTTAATAGTGATCATCATTTTTTAGACGTCGCTAAGCTAATAATGTGGATAAAATCGATTAACAAACTTTTCGGTGAAATTAGCTTACTTTGGATAAAACGAATAAATTGACTTTGTGTAAAATCGATAAGCTAATTTTTTATGAAATCGATAAGATAACTTTCTATGAAAATTTAATGGTTTTTGGTTCACTACAAATCTGGATATTAGAAATAAATAAAATGTTAAGATCACTTTGATTTTTTAAATTGTTCCGTATATTCTTTCTTTCATAAAATTATACTTGATGCTAAGACAAATACAATGAATTATTATATTATGAATTTCAGATGATTTTGAAGTACAAAATTTAGACTTGATTAATAGAAATGTTAAATCAAAATTGAAATAAAATTAAAATTAAATTAATCGATTTAAAAGGAAATTCGTGCAAATCAATAAGTGGATCGAATTGATCATTTTCACGGGAATATTAGTGGGTGAATTTGCAATCGATATTAATTAATTTTGATTAGAGAAGGCAAAGGTGGTTGCGAAATTCTGTGTTCGAGAGATATTTGGGCAAAATACAGAGAAGTTTAATCGCCGAACGCATTTCGCTGAATCGAGGGGGATTAAATGAGTTGCCAGTTTCAATTAAGTGGTGCGATTACAAAGAAGCCGCTACCCCTTACCCCGAAGAAAAGCAATTCGGTCACGGTCAATTTAATTTTCAATCTGATTTTTAACGCTCGCTTTCCTGCGAGAACAATCCTCCCTTCTTAAACTCGGCTAGAATAGAATTTAACGTAAATACCTATTTATCGTAGCTAATTCGCTCGCGTTAAGATTCTTTATTTTATTTATTCAAGATCGAATGGTTTTCAGTGTTCTACTTTCGTTTAATTTTGAAATTTTTAGCTAAATAAATAATTACTTAATTAGACTTTTTAAGTAACACAATAAAATTATATAAACAAAGAAATATTATTAATGTACAGTAAATCGAGACTACCGAAACTGTTCGCAGATTAAATAACAAAGTAATCTCCAGTTCAAACAACTTCGATCCTCGTTAGTTAAAAGAAAAATTTTAATCAGCGTGTGCAAAAAGTTATTCGAGCCAAAAGTGAACGATCCATGCGACAAAGCAACAAAGCTTAAAAGAGAAGGTACGATGGATGGAAAAAGAGGGAAATCGTGTCAAAAGCGAGTTGACTTCCGTCAGGAGTTTTACAGTTGAAATCAATCTTCGAGAAGGGTTGAGTGGGTGGTGGCAGTCAATGTTTGCCAGACAATCGCAGTCGACTTAAAGTTTAAGCTTCCACGAACGAAAGCAATTCCCAGGAAGCTGGTTTGGCTGACTCCTGGAAGAATGAGCGATCCTTATCCTTGCCGGTGACCCGGCTGAATTTTGCATGACATCCTGGAAATGAGCGTCGTCCTTCGACGGATGAACTTCTTTCAGAACCAACGCTAATATCTAGAAGGTGTGAAAAATTCTTTCACTGACAAATTCGCTGGATTCGCTGACGTCACTAATGAAGACGAAAGAATCCTTTGTACTTCGACCTTTTGTCCGCCATTTTGGTACTGTTATTTTGGTGAAAGCGTTGGTTAGGTGACATTGTGATTTCTGGGCAGGAATTTGGAGATGTTAAATATTTTTGGTTTAACGGTTTAATAATTTTACTGGAAGTATATATAAAATAATACAGTATGCAATAAATTATTGTACCCAAAAATTGACTTACTTAATACTCAATTTTATTTAATATTAGAAATCTACTTAATACTCTGTGATAGAGTAAATGCACAAAATAAAGACAATATTTGGCTGGTATTAAAATTATTCGAAATACTTGTCCTGTCTACTTACAATTTTGTATTTCATACTATGATGCTATTTGCAATGACCAAATTTTGTTTCGAAAAACCTCAAAAATGAGAAACTAATTTTTACTAAATAATTTAATCGAACAATTATCGAATAAATTCGATTCGAATAAAAATCACGAAAAGCTTTAAATGTAACTCGCATGTATCATATTTGCGAGAGAATGTAACGGAGTATAAAACCACGCGGATTCGAAATTTTCGAACAAAACTAATAAATTGCCATTCATCAATTTAGCGTGGACAGTGCAGCAGTTCGCAAACAAATGCTGCCATAGCGAGCGATCAAAGCCAGATTTTTTGCCATTTTCTAATGATCGATCCGCGTCCGTTATTGGCCCCGAGCCTACGGTTCCAGAAACGCGGAAACTACTCACCGAGTTTCGTGCCGCTAATATCGGGAAATATGAAATATTGGTCGAACGATGCCGATTGAATTCCACGGCGTGCTGCTTATCGAACCAGCTTGCATTCTTTATTCCCGGCAGGATCGACGTCTGTCCAGAATGCAGTTCGGTATCCCTTTAAGAGACTCCGGCTGAAAGAGCCGGGTCAGTGGCATCCCCATACAACGAAGGTATAATCCCATAAGTCACTGAGCCGCGTTCAAACAAATATCTACGCGAATCATCCCGGAGAAACTGGCTTTCCTATCTCTATGGATGTTGGATAACGATCCGACATGCAAAACATCCGACTTTCGACGTCTGACCATCTGGTCAGCTCGACTTTATTGAATATCCTTCGATCCGGAGGAACTCCGGATTTTAAGTCGAACATGTGCGCTCTGGATGTTGCGAGGATTGGAGCCATAGAGATCCCTTTTTATGGAGAAGTTTATTACTTCCGAAGGCAAATTCGATGGCGATGAAATTCGAGATCTGACTCTGGTACGATTTTAAACCGATTTTATGGAATTTTTGGACAGATTGTGACGAATTAATACAAGGGTATTAAAATTGACCATTTGTGTTAGGTCGTAGAATATTATAACGAAAGGATTAGATAGTACAAGCTTTTAGCGATACAAGGTTTTTCGTTCATTTGAGTCATTACATTCCGAGTACTTTTTTATTGTTAGTCACATCTGGTTGTGAACCCTTAACCTCAGCAGTAGAGTCTTTTGTTTGCAGTTTTCAAGTACATAGCAAAATAAACTCTAGTTCGAAGTGAAATTCATTTCTTAGATTCAGTCCAATTATATTCACTTATTGAGAACGCTATTGATTCTACGTTTAATCGTCACTTAATACTGCTGACACTGCGACATGCGAATCGAGACGCGACAGAACACACGTTGATAATCGAATATTATCGCAAATCCCGGAATGTGGGATTAGGTGTCTGGAAATCTCTGCCTTTCCAAAGTTTACCCTCTTTCATTACGTCTCGCCGAAGATTGATAACACTTTCATGGAATGAATTATTTTCGTCGAGATTAGTCAAGGATAGCGCAATGTTCCTTCGATTACGCGTTTTTAATAGGTTTTTCTTGCGCAAAATGCGACGGTGTCTTACTTTCGGTGATGGATGGAAGCTCGAGCAGTGACACGAAATCTTCGACGAATCCCAAATCGACATTGAGCGCCTTTTAAATCCGGTGGAGTCGAAAATTTCTGTACTGTCAATCTAACTCGGTGATAAGGGGGATATATGAATTTTAGGATGAGGATTTTGATATTTTAGGATATGTGGAATTTGGGATGTGGGGATTTTGGGACATAGGAATTTTGGAATATAGGAACTTCTTAAGAATTTTGTGGTTTTTGAATATAATGATTTTGAGATTTTGGGATTTTTAAATTTTTGAATTTTTGAATTTAAGAATTGTTAACTATAGGGATTTTGTAGTTTAAGGATTTTCCCTCCTTTCACCCACATCCACCTCTCACCACAACTTTCAACAGAAAAACCACCAGACCTTTCAAAAATATCCTCTATCCAAAAACCACTTAATCAGCCCAATCTAATCGTGTTGATCAAACTGCGAACGTCAAAAGTGCTCCATAGTTCTGCATAATTCAGTGAGTTAAATTGTGCGATGTTTGACTATGGAGATGTCAAAGGAGAAAGGATAGGAAATCGTGTGGACAGGAAACGATAGAAAATAATTTGATAAAGCGAGTCGATCTGGACGGGGCCAGTGAATCAAGCTTGTACACGTACAGATTGAATTCGCAAACGAGGCTAAACACGTGCATCCTGCTGCGTTTTGATGCAGTTTAATCAAATCGCAACGATGGGGACAAGAGGTTGGCGAACTTGTCCGGTCTGCGCATAGTTGGCTACCCGTTGCAGACGCTAATTCACCGGGATCAAACTCAATTTACGCATCTGTGCCGGCGAAATTGTATCATAATCGTGGATGATTGACGACTGCGAAACAGTCAGGCACGTTTATTACCGACAGATCGAATAATTCTTATTCTGTTCACCAACTATCGCGATGAAAATTATAAAATGATTTAATTCCCAATTTTTCTTTTTTGAAGTAGCTTATATTTGTATGTATAAAATTTACTATAACTTTTTATATGTAAGTCATTTGGTATGAGTTATTTGATATAACTTATTTAAATCTGTATACAACACAATTAAATCGATGGCTTCCTATTTCTTTCTATTTTTTTATTTGTACTGAAACGTCAGAAGGTCGTCTTACGCTAAGTTAAAGAGGAACCCGATAAGATCCAGGGAAAATTGTTGGAAACAGGAGATATCGTGAAATTGCATGGCAGTATCGGTAAAGGATCAATCGAACAGAAGTAAACCCGGTGATTTGGTGAAATGCCAGTTGTTATCGCGAGTGTTGTGTACAGAGCAATCGATTCTGATTATGCATTACGATACCGTGCGAAATCACATGTATTACCGGCTATAAGAAGCCTAGATCAATGGTAACCTCGACATCAAAAGGCATCATGTGAAGAAAGCTATGATTTCAAATTTGAGGTGATTTTCTCATAGCCACATTTGCGACAACCTACTGATTACCACACTGATAGCCATATTTGGGACAACCTCTTGATAACTGTATTCGTGAGAGCCTGCTGATAACCACATTTGGGACAACCTCTTGATAGCCACATGTGTGACGACTTCTTGATAGCCACATTTGTGACAACCTCCTGATGACCACATTTATAACAACTTGTCTCAGGCTCTTAGATCAGATGATGTCAGTTCGGTTTTCAAATGCAGACAATGTTTGCCATCATTAGATTCAATTTTGTTAATTATAATTCAAGAGGACGAATATCATTTTCGAATGAACACGTTTAGCTATCGATTCTATATACGACGAGTTCCGCCCGTTAAAGGATTGATATGAATCCTAGAGTCTCGTTATCGTGGCTAAAGGAACGATTCAAAAGGAAATCGAGGTAGCGGGTTGATACGCGGCCAAAATCAAAAACGAGCTTCCTCCTATTGGCCGATAACGCCGAAAAGATCGACGATTGAGAGGAAGAGAGGCGATAGTTGATGCGACCGGTTCGAAGGACGAGAGAAGGTCCTGGCGAGGCGACGCCGAAGGAATTCGAAATGATGCAAACATTGGCCTAAAGGCACCGCCTGAATATGAAATCACGATGAACAAACTTTAATATCCAAATGTAGATCACGAAAAGGGAACACTGGTATTGGCCACAGAGACGAATACTGGGAAGATGAAGACGAGGAACTGGACGAGGATCGTTTCTTTTAAAAGATGGCTGAATCTTTTATCATGCTGCATCTATTCTGAACAGTGATATTTGTTGGTAACGTGGTGTATTTTAATTAAATTTGAGGATTGGTGAATTGAGGTTTCGGGGTAAAGGAGATTATTTTTGGTGAAAGGTAGAAGTACTTTTAAGACTGGAAATATCCGGTGATGGAAAATATAGTGATATTTATGTTGGAGAAATTTTATAATATTATTATAAAACATCTTATAATATTATAATATTATTACACATCTTATAATATTATTATACATAGTAAGATGAATAAATTTGATTATAAATGTCAACAACAAAAATTTGCAAACATCCCCTAATTTTAATTTTGTCTAATTCGATAACATTCTTCATACAAATTAATATTTATTATAATAAAATAAAACATGTTAAAAAATCTCAAAACTCTATTTGTCGGAAGAACACAGAATTTCTATACGATATTTGATTGATCAATTTCTTTAGATCAAGAATATTTGCAAGAAATTGTAGAGCTAAGATCAAATTGTAGATCTAGGAGAATATTTAATATCTAATCCGAAAAGGAACATGAAATGCCTTTTCCTCCATCAACATTCAGATTAATTTTGGAGTTCGATTTTATGGTTGTCGATGTTCTCTGGCTAAGCCAGAACCAGCTTCGATTGTGGCGCTACCCGCTGAATTCCCAGAGGTAGCGAACGCAATGAATACGATTAATTAATGATGCAGTGACACAGGAGGTGTGGACTCTCGCAGTTTCTGTTTCTCTATGTTCTTCCGAGTTTTGCATACGTTTTGCATCGCTGTTGTTTGTTTCACCGTCAGAAATTAAATTCTAATTATCAATTTGGAGACACCGTAATTTAGGATTTCTGTTATCATAAACAGATTCCGCTGATAAATTAATTTTTATCTTTGATCGATAAATTCCCAATCTAAAAATATATTTTAATCTTCAGACTGAATGAATCATTATTATTTTTATTCTAAATTAAAACCTGTAATCAACAATTAACTTTTAATATTTAATTCTACCAGTGTCAATTAAAAATGAAACTTAAACTTTCAATTACAAAATCAGCCACAATTGAATTCTTAAATAAAAGAAATTGAATCACGAATTAAATTTGTTAAATAAAAGTGTAATTTTAACGAGATATCCGAAATCGTGAATATGAAAAATATTTTTCAGCAAAAATTTGTGAAGCAAATATAATTTTGCCGGAACCAATAAGAATTTTTCAGTGTCCATCTCGGTAAACCATCCACGTAATTTTAGTTCACCGCAGAACAGGATAAAATGAATAGAAGTGCGTGATACACGCGTATGTGGAAACGCAGCAAACAGAACTTTGTATTCCCAAAACTGCGCTGTGCGTACGGTTACAGATCGTAAAACGTCAGGGGAATTTGTAACGAGGATATTGATTTCGATTCGATCTCCGATCGAGGTCACGCGAAACACGAGATCATCATTCGGATAAATTCATCGCTAAATATTCAGCGATCGTCGATACAAATAGTAGACACGAGAGTTTCGGTGCGTGTCGCTCGGTTGCTTTGAATAATTCAGTCCACGTACTGGCAATTTTCCTGCTTTCCTCGTTTCCCGTCAAACTGTCCTCTAGTCCGGCCAGTTTAATTTTTGATCCCCTATGTTTCCACACCGGCCATAATATCGTTTCTACGTGTTTCATTTCTCGCTTTCGCTTGTGTACCGCCGTTTGCAACAGGATAAACAGATTCACTGCGAGGATATATTTGGAGAGCCAGTTTTTGTTTGAATACCCTCGCTGACATGCTTTTTGTTCATTATAAATGTACGCGGCTTTTGTTAAAACAGTTTCTCTTTCTGGTATTGCTGATGCTGAACGATTTTCAGGATCACCCGCAATGGTAATAAAACGGATTAACACTATCTCTTTATAACTTCGTAATAAATAAGATTTTAAAATTTACTTAATAAACGAAAATTGAAAATGAACTTTATAATGAATAAAAATTAAGGATTAACCTAATACTCAATGAAAATTGAAGATGAACTTGATAATAAATAAAAATTATAGATAAACTTAATAGCAAATGAAAATTAAAGATGAATTGAATAATCAAATATATGTATAGTAATACTATAGCCATAAGATAGTCTCTGCAATAGTAATAGCAAAGATACTTTTGCACGTAGATAACATTTAGAAATTAACTATAACAAACCGAAGAACGACTTTACATAATCGGATTCTACAAAGTCCTTACATATCCGTACGAATCTGATAAGATTCGAGGAACGTGACAGAGTCATAAAAATGACGGTCGTATCAACAGTAATTTGCAGTTGAGTAAGTGATCTCGAGTAGTCGAATGTAGATATGAATACGAGGTCCTGCATAGGTCACGTTTCGTAATATAGTTCGACGTGCAGATTCCGTGATACAGTTCCATTTACGATCTAACGCGATTGCATATCTATGCGTTACCTATATGCGCAGATATGTGGTTCACAGTTATTTACTGTCCCTTCAAACGAAATTCCTCTTTGTATTCCGGTAATGTTCAGCGGAAGCCAGATGAACGATATGCAAATGCGATGTCTTTTACAGAGTCACGGGTGTATTATGCAAACGTTATTTAAAAATAATATAATCCTTCTGTTATATATTTGATGACATGTGATAATTATGAGGATAGTGTGTGATGTTATGATAAATCTACAAAATTTATAGTTAACATTCATATTATATTGTTACAATTTAAAGTTTTCGTTAACTAAATTCGTAAGTATAAAGTTGACTGATTAGATCCGATTTCATTAGACTGATCAGGTAAAATTTAATTGAATTGATCACATTTGATATTCTATAAATGGTTCGATTATTTTTTTTATTATTTAAAATAGTTTTAATTATTTCTTAGCTATACTCAATTTTAGTTAATTGGATAAACTGTAACGATAAAGAAAATTTCCATAAAAACAAAATAAACTTTTGCATATTCTTAATATTAAGAAAGAAACAGTAATTGGCAGTAACTGTAATTTTCAAATAATGCAAATTGCGCGCCATCGAATATGGAGGAGCGGGAATTTCAAATCGCGCCATAAAAACGTTCACGAGAAAGCCCATTTCAATGATGGCCGATTAACTTGGAGCTTTGTGTATCGATGGTGCAATTAAATGTAGAGAAAAGCAGGCAAACTAACTATTCCCAAGGCCGATACTTACAAGCCTCTCCAATTTCGAAGTTGTTCGCGAAGATATAAAGTTCGAATGGCGATTTCGCTCGTAAATCTTCGATTGGATCGTCGGGGTTTGCGGTTCCCTGCAAAATCCACTGTAAATCGCGAAAGTTTCTTCTTAATCGTTGAAAGCCACTTCGCGAAAGTTACTGCTTACAACTTCCCCTCAATTTCTACCCCCTCATATCCCTCTGGATATCCCTCAGTTCATTCTGGCTGCTATTTAAACGCTTTAATCGTCGCGTTTCCTCGAATCAAATAACTGCTATCACTCTTGCACTGTCATACCCCAAAATAATATTAATAATTGTATATTCGATAAGAATATCATTTTGAATTCATACATAACAATACTAATTTTTATTTTGTGCAGCAGGTTTATAAAAAAATAAATCGAACTATATGATTGTTAATAACCTGAATAATTTAATTAATATCGAGGTAGTGACCTGATATAAGATTTATAATGAAAGAGAAATGACTTCAGCTGTTTAAAAAAATTTCATCTATTTTTCTAAGTAACTATTGTACCTTGAATGCAGTTCAAACATGTTAAATTTAACAAATTACACAAATTAGGATGAAACAAATTGCAAAATTGAAACAATTGAAAAATTAAGATGCAGAATCCCAGAATTCAAGTCAATCAAAAGGCAATCAAGTGTATGTGATTTCAGGTAAAATCAGTTTGTTGCATGGTCGATTATAGGTCGTCTAAAATTCATCTAGAAATGGTCGAGTGATGTTTGAAAGAACAGAAAGAAGTTAGTCGGTCCTCGGAGGCTATCTCTCTTTGATTTATCTCGAGCTTAGCGATCCCCTTTGCCCCCGGTTCAGCTTTCTCGCTTTGACATTCTGCCCTCCGCCATTATTGCATCAGAGGATTTTCTGCAGAAGAGAACGAGCCGAGGACACGAGTTCACATGAATTTCCGCTCGTTAGCCGGGACACAAAGAGAAGACAGACGCGTACAGGAGATCCCTCTTTTTTTTTGCGCAGATATCATCCTCAAGGGCTGTCGAAACGATGAGTAGCCCGCGTGACACGATCAAAGAATGTGTTCTGATTAAAGCACTCGCGAGTGCTACAGCGAAAATATCGTGACGAGTGTAAACAGCCTTCTGGCGAAAAGAGCTTTCTCCCTCGGGGTAACGTTGCTCCATACGGTTTTTTCCCGAAAAATTAGAGATTCCATCTAGGTTTTAGAACACGATTTTTGGTACCTTTTTCGAAGGGAATTACGGTAGACTAATGAGGAGGTTTATGAGCGTACATTCTGCTATTTTATGAGCGAATTTGTCGTATTTAAAATTTGGATTTTTTATTCTCTGAATTAATTCACAAATTTCTAAATCTCTAACTTCTTATATTCTCAAATTCTCACCCTTTCAAACCCTTACATTTACAAATTTTCAAGTCTCTCAAACTCCTACATTTTCAACTTTGCAAATCCCAATAACGTCTACATGCAAATAGCAAACAAATATATCTAACATTACAAACGCTATACCAGTCAAACTTTTTTCGATAAGCTGAAAGAACGCCGAAGAATCTTATTAGAGGTAAAATTTGCATGTTGTCCAAATGATTTTCGCGTTTTCGACGACTGTGTCTTAACAAATTCGCGGAATTTTCGAGACCCGATACAAAGCTGAAATGAGCCCTCAGAGAAATTTCCCAAGGAACATGTTTTTCGCGAGGACAGGCATCAAGTTGCCGGAGCTAAACTCGAGCAACGAAATACGCGGGAAAAAGAGGAAAATAGAGAAACCTGTGGGAGACCGGTGTTCATTCAGAGAACAGAGAAGAAATCCACAGGAGAAAAAGAACGGTTCTCGTTCCAGCTGATTTTCCAAAGCTTCCTGGTGATACCGAGGATTTCTTTTCCGGTTGAAAAAAGGAAGCTGTCGAAAAAAAATCCTGCAAACACGATACGGTCATTACGAAAAATCTGGACGCGTCTAATTATAATTCAAGATCGTTGTTCTTAAATCTTCATGCACCGCAAGCTGCTTTTTCTTGTCGTTTTATTTAATTAGTTTGTTTCTTTAGAATTATTATTGGAGAAGTTAATGATAACTCGGATGGTTTTAAAATTGTGGAAAGAATGTTTTTAGAAAATTGCATCAATGAAATACAAAATATTTATTTTATTAAATTTTTAATTTAGCAATAGGGACACAATAATTAAAATATATTTCAAAATGTTTGAGGAATGTGAATGAATAATTAATAGCATCTTTATGTTTATGCTAAGGATTTAATATGTTTTGTTATGTTTATGTAGCATTTAATCAGGTTTTTGCATAAAATTTACAACCTGCGTTGACTGAAACAAATTTATTTGACAAATTAAGAATTGTATCTAGAAGAACAGTTCTAAGAATATTATTTATTTCCGGTTAATGGCGCCATCTGCTGGCGCTGAAGCAAATAGAAAGGAATAATTTATGTTTCGTCGTAAAAGCAGTGATCTGTATTTTAGATTCGCCTTCACGGAAATACAACTGTTAATATACAGAGGGGTAATTAAAAAGAGAAACTATTAACAAGACTTTGGTCTATTAAAATTATTTTAAATGTACTTTAAAAATAAAACTAATCTCTTTTGTAAACAATAACCTTAAGTTAATTCAATCGACAACCAATCATCATTTCATTGAATTTAATTAATAATTAAATAATTTCAAGTTAAATTTCTTATCTTCTAAATTCATTAGACAATTCGATTGTTGTGAAATAATAACACAGGATATTAAACAAAGTTTTCACTTAGAGTGCACTCTTTGTCCTCTTCCTTAAGCAACCAAGAAAATATGAAATTTTTCAGAAATTTTCCTGCAGGACATATTTCTTATTCGATGTAATGTCCCTGTGTTCTCCGCAAACCCTTTGAAATCCACGTCTCATGGATTTTCTTTTTTTTTAGGGACGTAGAAACATAGTAATCTAAGAATACAAGAATCTAGAGATATACGAGATACAATCTTCACATCTAGAAATACGAGGACATATTTAATACCTGAGCAACCGGAAAATGATTTAGCAAACTGGAGATTTATAAACATGAATATCTAACACAGAAAATACAAATCCTATAATATTTATTGTTCCATTCAACGAGTACCATAACTCTACAATATCCAACATACATCAACTGAACCAAAGAATTTACAACGTCACGAAATTGCATCCCCAATCTCGACACGAATCCGGCGACGCGGATGCAACGTTTCGTAATTCCCTTCCACTTCCGTTAATTTTCCCGCGGAAACCGTGCCAGATGAGATACTAAGCTCTATGACAAGCAACGTCTTCATTCTGCCGCAGACGTATTTTCTTTCGGGATTTACGATCGAAGTGATTGACCTCGTAAAAACGGTTGCCGGTGGCCACGAAAGCCCGTCGACCCGTTTTTACATTCTGCCAAAGCTCGGTTGAATTACGGATTTCATAATTCATCGCGCTCGGTTCATCGATTTGAAAGCCCTCCACTTGGCTACCGGGGACTCGTTTCCGCTTCGGAAATCTTGCCTCGAGCTTTGGTTCACGAATGAGGTGGTCCGAGCTGGACACCTGATCCGCTTCATCTTTCGACGAAGATATTAGAAAACGTGCTGAATCGACGAACCTGATCGTTCTGTCTTTCTTTTCTATGCTGTTTTTATATTGCACCCGACCACTCACGGCCATATAAACAGCTCTGGATGACTGCGCTCTGAAAACGTGACCCGATTGAAGACGCGGGACGCAAAATCGAATATGGCGGCACGAGAGTGCGCATGCGCAATGCATATGCGTATAAATTACGATCATATTAATTGTATGATTGCTATTTATTTATTTGTACGATCTTCGTTAATCAATATCAGAAGTATTATTAGGTGTATCAAACCTATAGGAACAAAATGAAGTGCACGTAAAACTACTGTACTTTACAGAAGTATAAGAAAAGTGTAATTGAAAAAGTACTCGGCGACTTCAGTTCTAAAACTGCATTTTATTCCTCAATCCCACAGTAGATTAGTTAGGATTCTTTTGTACTTTGGTAGCATTTCCGGTTTAGTGGGGAGCTTTACGTTACATTCAACCTTCCTTTTATTTATTTCTACGTTTATACCAGGTAATAAACTTTATATTGCTTTTATACTACGTAACTTCATGGGGAACTGAAGTTAAAGCGACGGAATTCGAATGATATGAAAAAGGTCATCGTTTGGTGGAATCAAAAAGGATTTAATCCTAGAATGATTGAAATTTCTCTTTTCCTTTCTCAACTGTCGAAATAAGATATTAAGGAAGATAGCTGCTTAAAATTTTAAATTTAGAAGTTTTATTTGTTCACTGAATTACTGTATTACTGTTACTAATTTGGAATCTGAATCTGAAAATTTATAAGTTGAAGGATATTCAAATTCAAATTTTCAGATTTTGAAGTTTAGACATTTGAAAATTTGATACTGGTAATTTACATATTTAAAAAGTTGGGAATTGGAAATTTAAGAGTTTAGAAACTTGGAAATTAAAAAATATAGCAATTCAAAAATTTAAACCTGACCTAAAACTCCCCTATTCCAAATCCTCAAAATAAACGAAAAAAATAAAAACAACCCTCAAACCACAACTTTACATTTACTAGTAAATTCTATTCTACCAAAAATGTCCCTAACAAAAATGTTCCCCGCACAAAATATTGTAACATAATTTCAGCAAGTTTCCTGTAATTAACATACCAAATTACACGCAGGAATGTCTCCCAACATTCCTTTATCCTACATGATCAGCAGTGTCAGGCAACCCTGTTCCGAATCTACCGGAAACAGGGTCTGCGAACGAGTTTATCGAGGACCACGGAAGAGTGCTTATCGCATTATTCAAATATCTTTCTCACGTTCGACCGCGTGTATCAAATATCTGCGCATCCTTGGTGTATCCTCGCAGTCGTTCACCGCCACCCCCCTTTTCGCAACCCTCGATAAAAGACTTCTCGTCGACTGAACCCCTTCCTCTTTCCTCTCGAGTCGAAGTTGCCGTATCCCCAGGACACTTCCTATATTTCCGCGAATACACGCTGTATTTCTGGGTCGACGTTCGTATTCCACCCCCGGTTACTCGCCCCCGTAAATTACCAACGGTGCACGAGATACCGTTTCACGGCGAACTCTTATCTCAACGCGACTGCGAACTTTTTCCACGAATACCGAAATTTTCCCGGCTGTCCCCGAAATGCCGGGTCAGGGTGGAAGTCGTCAGGGTGTCTATTGACCACCCAGTGGATCATGAATATTTTGATCGTTATTGGAGGAAGGCTTTTGTAGTGTTAATTGAGGGCCGCTTTGATTTTAGTACTCTTGTTCTCTGTTCTACTCTTTCCAACTGTTACAGTTGGAAATTTCTTAATTTTGAAGCTTTTAGATTTTCGAGCTTTCAAATTCTTAGGGTTCCACGTTTTCAATTTTTCAATTTTTCAATTTTTCTAGTTTTCAATTTTTTAATCTTTCTAGTCCAAGTTTTCAACTTTTCAAGCTTTCTAATTATCGAATTTTCAGATTTCTTAAATTTTCACACTGAGAATTTATAAATTCTCAAATTTCTCAAAATTCTGAAATATGCAAATTTATCAAATTTCTTAATCGGAAGATTTCTAAATTTTCCAAATTCCTATATCCCTGAATTTAAAAATCCCCAATTCCTAAATTTTTAAATTCTTAAATTTCGCAAGTTTCTAATCACCAATTCCCAAATTTCTAAATTCTCAAATTTCCCATTAACGTAACACTGGAAATGTCCATGGTGGAGATAGAGCTTCTTGTACTTTGCGTCGATCACACACCAACTCATGGGTTGACATCTGTACATATGTGTATAATGCTGGTGCATGTTCTTCTTCCGTTGCATCTTCCCGTCCCACATATTAATTATTAATATATACATATATACTGCTGTTGCATTATGTACATTTCACTTCAATTACACTGTTAAACTACCAACGAACAGCTTATGTGTTACATCGTCTCCCTTTCATAAATATTTCCCTTTGATTAACAGCAATCAATAATCCACAAATCCTGAAGTGGCCACAAATCTACCTTGCGTCCCACGCACGTTTTACTTCTACGGTAAAAACGTTCCCATCGATCCACGGAATAAAAATCAATCCTCGCACAATTTTCACGGGTTTTCCATCGATAGCTCGTAACGATCCTCATCATATAGTCCGCTCGCAATTTTGGTAGCCGGCGTACATTTTAATGGACGTCGACGATCGCGTTTCCCTTTTTGACATTCTCTCGTTTTTCATTCCCTTTTTTTTTTCGACGATACGAACATATCGTATCTCGCGGCTGTTTTATATAGCCCGCGTTTGCATTTCACGGTGCGCCAAGCGTGTCGATCCAATCTGCAGTTGTTCGGACAAGTACCAGAACAAGCAATACGCAACTATGTACGTTGTGCCCGTTTATTACGATTCCCGTTCTGGAGCCAGACGCGTTTTTCCTCTTGTTGTTCGACACGGGCGACGAAACAACAACGAGTTTTCCTATTCACAGATAGCCAATCTTTCCTTGTTCCTTTGTCTTGCGGATTAAACCGACCCGGCCCGTTGACAGATTTCCCTTTTACCAATCTCTGAATCCTTTATGCTCTAATTTTCGTGCCACTCTTGTGCGACGATTATTTCTATCAGTTTTTTACGTCACGTGTGCTAATGTCGAGACGATCAGATCTTTATTTATTAATTTCAAAATTTAATATCATAATTGCTTTTCAAGAGATTCTATCTTTTAGCAATACTATTATAGACAGTTTTTAATAGATTTTTTATTTTAGAAATTGTTTTAACTGATTTTATGTGAGAATGTTGAATAGAATTGTCAAGACACATTTTTGCAATAGTAAAATTATAAGACAGACATTATATGATAAAGATAATTAGATTTTTTATTTTAAAAATTGTTTTAACTGATTTTATGTGAGAATGTTGAATATGATTGTCAAGACACATTTTTGCAATAGTAAAATATAAGAAAGATAATTAGTTTTGCATGTGTAAATATATTAAAATTGTATGTTATTAATTATAGCCATGTTTTTATACAAAAATATAAATTATTGTATATGTTATAATTGTAAATTAATAATTGCAATAATATGTTCTATGTATACATATGTATGCATTGAAGTATGTAATAATTATTATTACAGTTATAATAAACTATAATTGTTATTCTTATTTTCTGATTATTTTACTTTAACATAAACAGCAGAAGTTTGCATATTATATAAATCTCCATATGTCATACATATTCGCAGCCCATAAATCACAATATTTGTTAAAATTCGTATTAAAGCGTTATATCAATATTCGTACAAAGAATTGTACATTCTACCTAACGCAACAAAACGGGAACACACAAGAATAAAATAAACGGCATTAAACCCGGGAGTATTAAAGAAATGAAATAAAAATAATGCACAATTAAACTCCCGTAAGTTTTATACCCTTCACATTCCAAATACGTCCTCTTTAAAACTGGAAAGAGAATTTTTCCAAGCAGCTTTTAATTAAGCGTTGAATGGATGTTAAGGAACCTCATAATTTCTTTCAACTCTAACACAAAGCCCTCCGCCATTACGAAAACCATATAAAATAATAAAATTCTATAAAAATCCTCGTATATCCAACGATAAACTTGAATTTTACTTAAAACATACAATTGTATGGGAAACATGCAAATCTAATAACAAAATATTTGTATATTTTACAAAATCTATATAAAATATTTCACAAAATATCTAGATTGATAGTTACTACATAATGCAAGTATAAATTATTTTCGAATCGTTGTGTAAGAGAAGTGCATTTGCATGTTATTCATTATGAATATTCATCCGAATCTACGTGACTTCATTTATCCGGAAAGTAATCTCCCTTTCTCTGTTAATGAGACTTTTATGAAGTTTTAGTATTCTGCTAACGAGCTTTCGCGACTCTTTGTGCATTTTTTTCGGCACCGTTTTCTAATTTTTCGTATTCATGAGAAGAGATCTGAATGCCGATAAATACCCATGTGCTCTTATCGATCTTATTATCTTTTAATTGAAAATCGTGCTCCCCCTTTATCACTCTGATTATTAGCAACTACTCTATGGTTTAAAATGTCTTTTGTTAAAACACCAAGATTTTCTTGCTGAATTTTAAATAATCCACCATTGAAATTTATTCTCGCTTTTATTTTCTTTTTCACTATTTTTAACTTTGTATAATATTAATCATTTTTATGGATACTTATGTTTTATGTACTTTTAATAATTTTAGGATATATAATATTTTAAATAAAGGTGACTTGAGGTCGGAATGTACCTTAAATGAAGATAATTTTAAGGTGATGACAATTTCAGCTTATAAAGTATTTTAAATAAAAATAATTTCAGCTTATAAAATACTTTAAATAAAAATTTCTTAACACAAACACAACTCAGCCTTAAAAGAAAATAATTTAGTCTCCACATAACATATTTTCCAATTAACTTCAAATTTTACATATAAATAAAAATGACAGCAATTGAATAAATAGCAACTGAATATTTCTATTTTCATTGCAAAATCGAAAATAGTTTCCATCTCGAGACTTTGTAGAATTATTTTCCCCAGAAAATTAACGTGGAAGTTATTTTGAGCGCGTGCTACTTTTACATCTTGCTGAAAATATTTTACGTTGAATCATTGCCAGTGCAAGCAACCTGCAAGAAGAAACGCAATAAAGATTATAAATAATCCCCGAAGGTTCTCTTTCGTTGATCTGCAGCTTTTCCACCGCGTTCTTCTTCCTCGCGAAAGAAAGGAAAAAGGAACGGTGTAGCTTATTTTGCAAACACTATCAATTCAACGCTTAACTCGAATTTACAGCGATGAACTTCGTAAACATAGCACGGATCGAACGGGTAACCGTCCGTTCCCATAAATATTTTTAGTTGTTTTCATTGTTTTTTGAGGCATAACTTTCCATCGTAGTCGAACTTTTAACATAGTCGATTCTTTGCCTGGTCAAACTTTGTCCGCAACTTTCCAACGGCAACGACAGGTAATTTTCCTTCCGTTCGATCGAGGATCCACCTTTAACGTGTTGTTTCCTTTTACCTCTTTATTTTGTAAGATGTTGAACAAACTTCCGGATGCCTGCAAAGTTCAACGTTTGATCGTAAAATGTAACTACTTTTTAATAAAACGCCGATACTTTCTCAGATAAAGCTTGCGACGGATTAATGAAGCATTAAAACCTTTTTTTACTTCCTGTACTGTAGCTCGAGTATCAATTTTTAACGCCCACACAGATTTGGCATTAAAATCTTTCGTTGTTTATGATTGAAGACGATTTTAAATATCTATTTTTTGTTGCATTGAATTCATGTAGTATTAAAGCCTCTAATTTATGACTAACAATCGGAAGAGGTGTTTGAATATCGATTTTCAATGTCGTATTGGGTTTATGAAGCATTAAAACATTTAATTTATGGATGTTAACGCTCGTGATTGAATAGATTCGTTCGAGCCTTGTTGTATATTGCACGTGGTGTGCCGACTAAATTTGTTCTAAACTATGCTATTTATAACTATTCCCTTGCCCGAAGGACCACTCCAAACTTGGAGACTATACGAAAACTAAAGTGCGAGCTGTTGAGAGTGTATACTAGATGGAAGACTGTTTGAGAGTAAGTGAATCCTGCAGGACTATTTCCTGAGGAAGAAAACTCGGAGGACGGGGTGTTTGTCCTGATTGGTGTCTTTTTGTACCAATCGTAACGTTTAAAAAAGGACATCATCCTACCCCGTGCGCCCTTAGCGCGATCCGTGCGGAGTACGATGTGTCGTGTGGAGGTGGAAAAGGAGAAAGTGCACGTAAGACAGAATTTCCGTTGGGTTGTCAACAAGGGGACCTGGTTTATGTCGCCTAGGCCCTGTCCTCGGACCCTCAGGAAATTCGCGTTCATGGCACTGGCAATTAGCTGTTGAGACCGTCGACAGAACTTGGACACAGAAATCGTAAATTGTAAAATACAAAGGACTCTCAAAAACGGCTCTGGTACTTGCATGCCATGAACGCGCTAGCAACGTGCAGGCCAAATGTTAGTCCCGTGTACAAATTGCTAGCTGCTCTCGTGAATCGAACCCCATCGTAAATTCCACATTTCTAAAGAACTTGTAAAAACTAGATTCTAAATTTATGCTGCGAAACACTAACAATTACAAAACTATATTCTAAAGCTAGGCCTAGACATACCGCCCACCTTGAACGACTCGCGTTCAACAGAGCTAATCGTAGTTCACTAGTTCGTGCGGTCAAAGTTATTAAAATAATTAATATAATACAATGTGTTCGGTCACATAAACGCAATCGGAGATATTTAACACTAAATCGAAATCTATATACAGCTAACAATATAAAACAGATTACACACTATACACATCAAACTGATTGTCCTTAAGCAGAGTTTTCTGCGTCTGGTAAAAGGCAAATTTTCGTTACGGATCTCTTAGTGAGTCCGTCTAATGTCCTTAATGTTACCACTCGGGTGATGTCGTCGAGTCCATGGTGAAGCTCAATTATTCTACCCAGACGCCATCTCATTGGTGGGATGTTGTCCTCCTTGATTAGGACTAGAGCTCCAATTTTGACATCCCCAGAAGAATCCAGCTTCCATTTATGTCGTTGTTGTAGCTCATGAAGGTATTCTTGGTGCCATCGCTTCCAAAAATGTTGCACCATCTGCTGAATGAGCTGGAACCTGTTCAGTCTATTTTGGCTTATATGAGTTACATCTGGTTGAGGAATTGCCATTAGCGCATCGCCAATTAAAAAATGCCCTGGTGTTAAAGGTGTAAGATCTGTTGGATCACTGGACAAAGGATGCAAAGGACGGGAATTTAAGCAAGCTTCAATTTGCGTAAGAATCGTATACAACTCCTCGTATGTTAGACGCTGCTCACCAATAACTCTCCTTAAGTGCGTTTTTACCTGCTTAACACCTCCCTCCCACAATCCACCAAAATGTGGTGCATATGGTGGTATCAAGTGCCATTCTATGCCTTCTTCCGCTAAGGTACGTTGAATCTTTGAGTTGTGTTCCGAACTATTTACCAAAATTCCTAACTCCTTTAATTGATTTTTCGCGCCAATGAAGTTTTTTCCATTGTCAGAATGGATCGAATTGCATCGGCCACGGCGAGATATAAAACGGTACAGACAGTTAAGAAAGGCGTCGGTCGACAGGTCAGTAGCAAGTTCTATATGAATGGCCTTAGTCGAGAAACAAACAAATAAGCAGATATAAGTTTTACGCGCTACGCGACCACGTCCCCTTTCCTGTATTAACACGGGACCTGCATAGTCTACTCCGCAGGTAGAAAATGCCCGAGTTGGAGTGACTCTTTCGGCAGGTAGGTCACCCATTCTGTATGAACCACTAATGGGATTCGCGCGAAAGCAATTTATACACTGGCGCACAATTTTTCTAACGGTCCGTCTACCAGACAATATCCAAAATTTATTCCTCAAGGAGGCTAGTGTTCGTTGAGAACCGGCATGCAATAATCTAATGTGTTCATGTCTAACGATCAAAGTGGTGAGCGGATGCGATGTAGGAAGAATCATTGGATGTTTCTGTTCGTACTCGATTTTAGCATGTTTTAGTCTCCCGCCCACCCTGATTAACCCACCTTCATCCACAAAAGGATTCAGACTGGTTAATCGGCCTTGTGAACACGCAGGTTTATTTTTTATGAGAGACTCGAGTTCTATAGCGAAATGACTACGTTGCACAATACCCACGAGGACCTTTTCTGCCTTGAGCAATTCTGTTGTCGTTATCAAATTATTGTTTCGATCGTCAGGGACTCTATTCGCATGAATCTTCCTTCGAAGATTTGTTATAAACCTAAGACAATATGCGGTCACGCGAAGTAATTTCGGATATGAGGAGTATCGCGAAACCAAGTCAAATGAATTAGCTGTGGAGAGGCTAGATGCGGCCACTAGTGCCGTCTTGGTTTGTCTTGCTTCAGGTACGAATTCCGCTACAGGTTCGGCAGAAGGCCATTTGTGCGATTCTTGTGAAAACCATAAGGGCCCGTGCCACCACAAGGCGCTATCTTTAATTGAAGAGAGATTGACTCCTCGCGATATCAAATCCGCGGGATTGTCACCGGACAATACATGTTTCCAATGTTTAGACGACGTAAGCTGCTGAATTTCTGAGACTCGATTTGCAATAAAGGTTTTCCATCTACATGGTTCATTTCTAATCCACGCTAAAGTTATGGTAGAATCGGTCCAATAATGTTCGCGCAAGTTGGGGATGTTTAATGCCTTTTTAGCTTTATCTGCTAAGAGTGCTAATAAAAGAGCGCCGCACAATTCTAGACGGGGCAAACTAGTTGTCTTTAAAGGTGCAACACGTGATTTAGCACATAACAATTGGGTTTGCCAAGACCCTTCGTCCGTGCGGGTGCGCAGGTAGACTGCAGCCCCGTACGCCTTTTCGGAAGCGTCCGAGAACCCGTGTAACTCTATTCTTTGTTTAATATTGCCTACTACTCGACGCGGAATTGCTAATGACGCAAGATCACGCAATTCATTTCGAAAACTATCCCAGCGCGTATGAATGTCCTGCGGTAGACTTTCATCCCAGCTGACTTGAAGTTGCCAAAGTTCTTGCATTATTAATTTAGCTTTAACAATCACAGGACCAATAAGACCGAGGGGATCAAAAATTTGTGCTATTTCTGACAAAACACTGCGTTTTGTGATTTTGCCCGATCGAGAACCTACAAGTGAATATCGCAGTTCATCTAACTCAACTGACCACAATAAACCTAGAATTTTGGATTCTTTATCAACTGGCTTAATCTCAACTTGGCAAATCGAACTATCCTGTTCATGACTAACTATTCTAGAATCATTACTAGCCCATTTTCGAAGGTGAAATCCAGCCTGCGCTAAAACTAATGTCAGTGATTGCCGCAATTCGATGGCTTCTTCAACACTATCGGATCCTGACAGCAGGTCATCAACATAAAAATCACTCGAAATTACTTTACTCACAGACGGAAGTGATTGTGCGTGATCCTCTGCGATCTGTTTAAGAGCTCGCGTAGCCAAAAATGAAGAGGATGCGGTGCCATACGTGACAGTATTCAGTTCGTAAATTTTGATGGGTTTGTCCTCGCTATCTCGCCATAATATACGCTGATATCGACGATCTTCTGCTCGCACTAGAACCTGCCTATACATTTTTTCAATGTCTGCAGAAATTACGACACAATGTTTTCTAAATCTAATCAAAATACTAATGAGGTCGCTCTGTACCGTCGGACCTACCAATTGCGCGTCATTTATTGAAATTCCAGATGAGGTTTTCGCGGAGCCGTCGAATACAACACGAATTTTGGTAGTTGTGCTAGACTCTTTGAAAACAGCGTGGTGAGGCAAATAGTAAGATGATTTGGATTCTATTGGATGTTTATTGCTAATTGACGACATATGATCTAAGGCCTCGTATTCATGCATGAATTCTACATATTGTTTTCTAAGTTCAGGGTTTCTTCTAAATTTTGCTTCTAAATTGAGAAACCGCCTTTCCGCCTGCGAGAATGACTCACCTAATTTACCTAACTGGTCATTAAAAGGTATAGCTACTATGAATCGACCATCATGATCGCGTACGGTCGTGCTTGTAAAATGTTCTTCGCAGGTATCTTTATGAACTACTGGAACAGACGATTGAGGACGGGTAACCTCTTCTATTTCCCAGAAACTAGACAGCGACCTATGTAATTGGGAATTTGTAATCGCATGACACGTTACGCTGTTGCGTTTAGACTCGCTCGGCCAATTCAAAATTCCACCTAACACCCACCCAAGGCGCGTCTTTTGCCAAACTAAATCGCCTGATTCTGACTTATGTTGCCCTATGCATAATAGTTTCCAGAACAAACCGGCACCGATTAATAGATCAATTCGACCTGGCTGCTGGAAATTGGGATCTGCAAGAATGATGCCTGCAGGAATATCAATGTGGCTTCTATTTATCGGAATGTTAGGCATTTCCTCTGTTATGTTTTTAATGACAAGACATGACATTTGCGATCGAAAATTATTACACTGCGACATTATTGATATGCAAGTTTTCGATCGGATGGGATTGGCCGTTCTACCTAGACCACCGACGGTCGTTTCAAGTTCAATCCGCGGAAGGTTTAATCTATTGCAAAATTCCTCTGTAACGAAATTTGCTTGTGATCCTACATCCAACAGGGCGCGACATTTATGATTATTTCCGTCAATATCTTGGACATAAACTATCGCAGTTGACAAAACGGTGTATTCTACATGAGGAACAGCAGAATTTGAGACACAAGATTGAACGATATGTGATTGGGGGGTTTCCTGACTAGAGTTCGCGAAGTTAACTACTACGTCCGTGCTATCTCTATGCAACAATGTGTGGTGCTTCTTTCCACACTTTCTACAGCCAGCGCGGGTACAGTTTTTTATGCTATGTCCTAATTGTAAGCAGTTGAAACAGCATTGCAAACGTTTAACTGTTTCATGCCGTTCAGGATGAGGCATGGCCGCTAGTTTATTGCAATACTGAAGGGCATGTTCAGCATGGCACAAAGGACAAGGATATTTATTTGCCGCAAGATATACTGATGACATATGACGTTGTCGATTGTCCCCTTGTTTAGCCTGACTCACCGGTGACGCGCTACCTGACTGCGGTTTGTCTAATTGTTTTCGTGTAAGGTACTGTGCACGTTGTTCAATAAATTTTGAAAATTCACGAAACGTAGGTCTTCGAGACAATTCCATTGTACGTTTTTCCCAATCATCTAAGGTTGCGGAATCAATCCGCTTAGCTAAATGCAAACTAATGAAAGCATCCCATACTTCGGCTGAACTCATGAGCGATTCTAAGGCGTTCACATGGTTGGTCGCAGTATCTATAAACCGACTAAGTGATTCGCCATTCTGTTTCTTAACTGGCGCGATCTCTAATAAGGCATTGGCGTGATGATGAGCTAACGCTTTAGGATCTTCATAACGTTCCTTTAGCCGAGACCACGCGATTTGATAATTGATTTCCGAAACACCCAATGATTCTATCATTCGCGCTGCGCTGCCTTTCAATGTCGAAGTTAAATAATTGAAGCGATCGATATCCGTTAACCTATCAGAATTGTGCACCAATGACATGAAAGTATCGCGAAAACGTATCCATTGACTAAAATCACCATCAAAGGTCGGTAAATTTATTACTGGAAGACGCGGCGCGGATTGTAAATCAGAAGGCGCGGGAGTCCCACTCATACTAGGCGAGGGTGCATGTTGCTGTGGCCCTTTAGCATTCGCTATGTGTTTTTCTGCGATCGACATGATATTGAAATATGCGCTTTCAAAGTTCTCACGTTCTTCTAACTGTATTTGTTCTGTTTCCTCGTCTAAATCTAAAGCTTCTATTTGAGATTGAACCCTATCAAATTTCTTAAACAAATCCTCATGAGCCTGTAGGCGTTTCTCAAATGCTACAATATCGATACTACTATCGAACGCGTTTACAAATTTCTTAAGGAGAGTTAGTTTGGTTTTGACTGCCCGACGTTCGGCAACAAAAGCCTTCAATTGAGGATCCATGATATACGAATTACGAAATTGAAACTAAGGAAGGACTTACGATTGGAAGATGGGACTAATCAGCGATGCTGGCTCCCAGGTTCGACTAAGGTCCTTGATGCTGCAGTCCGATGCTGGATGCTGCAATCTGATGCTGAATGCTGCAACTCCGATGTTGGATGCTGCAACTCCGATGTTCGATGCTGTGACTTCGACGGATGGCAGCACTTTCAAGTATACTAGGTTGTTGTGATGCGTTCTAACGACAGCCCACTGCAGATGTGGTTGAATTGTGGGACATTGGCCCACTTGTATCAACAATATCGCACACAACACTTGTTACTGCTACCCGATGATCTCACAGCCGCTAAAGATTTGGAAGGTGCCTTGCCGTCTGCTTCTATCACGTCCAGAGGGGTGATGTCCTATGATGTGACATGCACTGTCTCCTTCCTGGATGTCCAAACGGTGGGCCAAACTTCCGTACGAGATAAATTCCTTTGATTGCCAAGATGCTGGTATCCGGCTCGAAGGACCAAATGTTAACGCTCGTGATTGAATAGATTCGTTCGAGCCTTGTTGTATATTGCACGTGGTGTGCCGACTAAATTTGTTCTAAACTATGCTATTTATAACTATTCCCTTGCCCGAAGGACCACTCCAAACTTGGAGACTATACGAAAACTAAAGTGCGAGCTGTTGAGAGTGTATACTAGATGGAAGACTGTTTGAGAGTAAGTGAATCCTGCAGGACTATTTCCTGAGGAAGAAAACTCGGAGGACGGGGTGTTTGTCCTGATTGGTGTCTTTTTGTACCAATCGTAACGTTTAAAAAAGGACATCATCCTACCCCGTGCGCCCTTAGCGCGATCCGTGCGGAGTACGATGTGTCGTGTGGAGGTGGAAAAGGAGAAAGTGCACGTAAGACAGAATTTCCGTTGGGTTGTCAACAAGGGGACCTGGTTTATGTCGCCTAGGCCCTGTCCTCGGACCCTCAGGAAATTCGCGTTCATGGCACTGGCAATTAGCTGTTGAGACCGTCGACAGAACTTGGACACAGAAATCGTAAATTGTAAAATACAAAGGACTCTCAAAAACGGCTCTGGTACTTGCATGCCATGAACGCGCTAGCAACGTGCAGGCCAAATGTTAGTCCCGTGTACAAATTGCTAGCTGCTCTCGTGAATCGAACCCCATCGTAAATTCCACATTTCTAAAGAACTTGTAAAAACTAGATTCTAAATTTATGCTGCGAAACACTAACAATTACAAAACTATATTCTAAAGCTAGGCCTAGACAATGGATAAAGAACTGAAGAAATTTTCGAATACTGGTTTTTAATGTCGCATTGGGTTAATGAAGCATTGAAACATTTAATTTAGGACAAAGAACTGAGGACACTTTTAAATATCGGTTTTTAATGTCGTATAAGGTTAATGAAGCATTAAAACATTTAGTTTATGACTAAAATGCTGAAGAAATTTTTAGATATCATTTTTTAACGTCGTTTTGGGTTAATGAAGCAGTAAAACCTTTAATTTATGACTAAAAAGCTGAAGAAATTTTTAAATATCAATTTTTAACGTCGCATTGCATTAATCAACTATTAAAACTATTAATTTATGACTAAAAAACTAAAGAAATTTTTGAACATCAGTTTTAAAGCTAAAGAACTGAAAACATTTTTAATATCAATTTTTATAATCATATCATGTTAATGAAACATTACAATCTTTAATTTATGTTTGAAGAATTGAACAAATTGTTACATATCCACTTTTAATATCGTAGCGAATTAATAAAACACTGAAGAAACTTTTGAATGTCAGTATTTAATATTGCATCTGATTAATGATGGATTAAAACTGAAGAAATAAAAAATTTTATAAATATTAATTTTTAATGTTGCAACCTTTTAATGCTGCAAATCTAATATGGCAGTGTATTAATAAAACATTAAAATCTCCTTTAATCAACGACCACAGAACGAAAAATATTTATCAACATCAATTACTAATGTATTTGATAAAATTGTACATATTAAATGAAATTATGTATATTAGATGAGACAGCTACGTTTATTTTTACGTAAACAATTTATTATTTTGATAAAATCCGATTGTTGCAGTATACAAATTAAAATGATTAAAAAGTCGTTTATATGGTAATATAAAGTGACGAGCACTGTCGCGAACAAATGCACAGCAAACATATTCGATGAATTATTTCGTCGAGTTTTAAATGCATCTGCAACGCGAACTGACCCTTATGAGGACCAATTAACACCATGGTTTTTAGTTGAATTTTATACAAAGCCCACGTCACCGGACGCTGAAACGAATCAATTTCAATTAAGCGTTTGACAATTCGGACCGATGTCAGTTTTAACCTGGAATTCTAATTAATTTTCATTCGCGTTTCGAACGAACTGATGCTACTGTTTTAACCTTGGTTTAAATCGGTGGTTATGTCTTTGTTATGCAGAAAATAGGTTATCTCGTTGAAAGATATACTGTTAAACTTAGATGGTAGATTTTTAACTAGGACGCAGAGAAAGATTTTAGCATAGCTTACATCAAAGGGAACATTGAAAAACTGTGAAAGATTTAAACTTTAAGTTATGATAAAATATAAAGTGCCTCCATTTTGGTATATGATCGTGGGAATGTGTGTTTATACGCCCTTTTACAGTTTTCTACGATCTTTCAATATTTTATTTTAGGTTAGGTTTACTACCACTTTATGCTCTTAAGATATTCAAAGCTGTGTTTTATAGTAAGTAGCAATAAATTATTGATTTTCGGGTTGAACATTAGTATAGATTGGTCTAAAAATCACTCTTTTCAAACTCATCTTTATTTGACCTCCTTGTCTTGATATATGTGAAGTAAATGTACTTAAACGTAAAGTAAATGTAAAATAAATATAAAGTAAAGTTCATGTAAATAAGAAGTAAATGTAAAATAAATGTAAAATAAATGTAAAATAAATGTAAAATAAATGTAAAATAAATGTAAAATAAATGTAAAATAAATATGAAATATATCCAAAATAAATGCACAATATATGTAAAATAAACAAATGCAAAATAAATGCAGGACATACATAAAATAAATGTAAAATCATTGTAAAACAAATGCAAAATATATGTAAAGTAAATGTAAAACAAGTAAATAAAAATACACATAATCGAGTAAACTTTAATAACTACCATTAACGATGAAAGTTAAATGAGAGAACAGAAATTGCTGTCAAAATTTCCAACATTTCAAGAGAAATATGTACACATGAGACAAACAGATTGGATGTTATAAACAATAATTTTTCACAGCGTGTTGAATAACCGCAAATCATTGCCAGCGTCGAAGGGGGATTAAAAAGTCGAAACTCGTATCCGAAACGTTTCCAGCCACTGTCCAGCTCTATTTCTCTCATTTTTCATCGGATTTAACCGCGTTAATCCTGGCTGCGGGAAAACGGAAGCTGGAATTGCTCGTTCACCTAGAAAAGACACATGGAACATGACCGATCGAACCAAGCTCGAAAGAAACGAACTCTTATCAGTGATAAGTACCGTTGAAAGGGGCTTTAAATCGCTGTTTGCAAAGGGGTAAGGAAGCGGGAAAAATTTAATGGAAAAATTAATTTAACCCTCAGGCAATAACCTGAACAATCGTGACCCAAATACAAAATCATCGTGAAAGTAAACGATATTTTAAATTATTTCTCTAGTTTTAAAAATAATTCTAGACTGTATTAAAAATTAATTTTCTACACTGTTTTAAAAATAATTCCTCTAGACTACAACAATTTTTCAATGCTGTAATAGAAATAATTTCTCGAAATTGTATTAAAAATAATTTTTCTAGGCTGTATTAAAAATTAAAAATTTCTCAAAATACAATATTTGTCAACGATATTTAAAATAATTTTTGCACTGTGTTAAAAATAATTCCTCTAGACTGTAATAATTTTTCTGGACTGTAAGAATAATTTTTCTTGACTGTATTAAAAATGAAAAATTTCTCAAAATAAAATAATTATTACGTTGAACTCGACAAATCATTTTCGAAAATTTACTAAAAGCACAATAACTAATAAGAACCAAAAGACCAACTAGTTCAAGGAATTGACGTATTTTAAAAAATAAACATGTGTTTGAAATATACAAGTAAGAAATAAAATGATTAAACAAAAAGATTTGTGAGTTCAAGTGTAACTTTCTTTCTTTCGTTTAAAGAGAAGCTTTTAGTTCTAAAAGTATCTTCCTGCAAAGATAGCATCGAGAAGTTTCTTTCTATTTAATTAAAGGTATAGTGGTACTTCGCGCAGCGTAATGAAATACAGTAGTTAATTACAGAAATGTACCGTCAAATTAATAACGTTAAAAATTTTTAGGAAATTTTGAAGAAAGAAAATTACGAAGATGAATTTTAAGGGATTTAATCCTCTTAGCACTTTAGTCATTTGGTTCAGCGCGAAGTTCTTTTAGGAGGGAATTATAATATGGCCGAGGAGATAAATTGAATTAAATTGAAACCTTCTGTCTTTCGACTCTATTCTGTCCGTCATTTTTCACCCCGCTGGTAGTCGCGCAAACACAATTGCGGCGTTCCGAGACCAGAAGACGAGGCTCGTGATAAAAAGACGGTGAGAAACGAGATACGAGTACGTGAAGAAAATAGAACGAGCATGTGTGCACGTATGTGAATAAGAAAACCAGAGGGACCTACGGTAAAAATTGAACTGCCTTGCCACCGGTTCGAGCATCGATCCGGAACATTAAACTGCGACCATTAATCTACTTATTCGATAACCGATACCTGGAAAAATTATTATATCAGTGAAATATCTCGGAAAAATATTTCAGTATGGATACAACGATGAAATCTGAATTTTAGAATTTTTATTCGTTTTTTAAGATATTGTATTTATCGTGTTTCTAAATTTCCAAATATCTGTTGCTTCAAATTTCTAATTTTCCAAATTTTTAAATTTCCAAATTTCTAATCTCTCAAATTTCTAATCCCCTCAAAATTCTAATTTTTCAAATTTCTAACCTCCCCGAATTTCTAACCCCCCAAATTTTTAATTTTTCAAATTTCTAACATCCCCGAATTTCTAACCCCCCCAAATTTCTAACTCCCCGAATTTCTAACCCCCCCCCCCCCCAAATTTCTAATTTTTCAAATTTCTAACCTCCCAAATTTCTAACCTCCCAAATTTTTAACCGCTCCAAATTTCTAACCCGCCAAATTTCTAAACTTGCCACTTACTAAATTACTAAATTTCCAAATCTGTCCAACTTGCAAAGCATTGAAGCATAAAAATGAATAAACTTAAAAATCTGACAATTTAGAACTTCCTTTGCAAATATAAAAAATTATAAAATATCTTAAATCTTTGATGAGTCACATAATTCTTGTATTTGACATATTTAGTTTGCCAAAATAGTGTGCCATCGAACCAGAAAACAGAAGATATTTTCGTAATTATTAGGCGTGCACAAGTTCGTTAGTAAACCGCTTCGGCAAGTTTAATTAAACTTTATTCAGTGATCCGGGTCCAGCATTCTTGTTGGTTATCTCAGTGACGGCATTGCAAAACATTCAGCGAGATTCGCACTTAAAATGTAAAATCCTCTCTCTGAACTTCCATAACTTTTGCTTTTAGACACAAACCAGGTTGCCTTCGAGTTTTCTTCTTGCTGAATTGTCGCATTTTCTTTAGAACGATTCATTATTCTTCTTCAACGAAGAAATGGCTCTTCCAAGATTTCAATCCTACACATTTACACAGTTATACACACTTGCTTCAGTTAACTCGTATGAGTCATGTGTGTTACGGTTAAAAGTGCCATTTATTTCTTGTTATATAACATGTAATATTCTTGTTATAATATACATATTACATCTTATAATATACATATTAATATTGCATACATATAATATCCTTATTATATGTATACGTGTAACAGTACTTGTTGTGAACATATAAAATATTACAAACTTGCTTCATGTCATATGTGACTCCTTGCAGATTTGTCAATGAAGAAAGATTTTATCAAAATTAAAAATTCATGGAAGACTTTCCTTATAAGCAACAATCATATACGAATAACATTCTTATCATACACATATGTGACACATATATAATATTGTTGTATGCATACATAATAACACTCTTGTTACATACGGAATGAGGGTCTTGTTATGCACATATAACACTCTTCTTATACACATGTAATAGTCTTCGTATGCATATGTAACATTCTGGATATGAACATATAACACTCTTGTTATATGTATGCATATGACACTCATGTATTGCACGTATACCACTCTTGTTACATATAACTGTCTTATTATGCACACGTAACAGTCTTCTTATGCATATGTGACCCTCTTGATATGAACATATAACACTCTTGTTGTACATACAATAGTGGTCTTGTTATATACTTATAACAATCTTGTCATGCACATTGTATAAAGTATTATAACCTTGCTACATGTCGTGTAAAACAAAGGGTTATTTATTGAATCAACAAAACATGTCCAGAGCTGCAGGCTTTCTGTTCTCAAAGAGCACGTTCACACACACTGAATGAAATAATGAAGCTTGAATAATTATTAAATAAATAATTATAGAATATATGATTATTAAATAACTAATAAATATATGATTACAAAATAATTATTAAATAATTAGCAAAATGTTCAAAAATGTTTAATTAAGTAAGTAAATCGTTGTCAAAGCATAATGAAAAGTTGAACAACCCGATAAATCACAGATTACGTTCTCCACTCGTTCCATTAACCCCTCGAAATGGGAAACAGCAAAGAAATATGCAAACAGTGCGCTAATTTTCATTCATTAGCATGAAACCTCCATTTAGGACCTAACCGAATCGGAATTTAATAGTGCTCGAGGCTATTTTTGTTTCATTGCCGTGGTTTCCTGGCCAAAACCGAGGACAGATGGCCCGACAGTAAATCAGCTTTACGAGCCCAGGTAGTGTACTTGCAATTTGCGGTCATTTTTCGCAATCAGAGTTGTCTCCACGGAGAACGGATCCTGATAATAAAAACAGGAAGGAAAGATGGGCAAAATTGAAGTGCCCGAGACGGCGATAGGAACGAAGAAACAAACCGTTAACCTCGTGAATTCTCAACGGTACGCGAAATTGATCCTGAAATTGATCATTAGCGGAGTCTGTCGACCGAGTCGTGAAAATTGCGAGTCCAATTTTTACTGAAATATAACGATTCTTGAATACCATGACAAGATCGAACACCAAACTTCAAAATATTATAGTTATTCGAGGTTTTTTTTACGTTGACCACGTTAATAAGCATGTGATAATATAAAGTACTGTTGGTTATAAAATACCAGCAAAATCATTACCACTAACCGTATCAAATTGGTTAAGTGAATCTGTGAATTTATACGAATTTAATTAAAAGCAGACTAAACTGTATTATAAATCCGTCAATTTGGTATATGATTGTTGTCATCATGTAACGAAATAATAGTGTGAACGAAAATGGAGGACGAAGTTTTGTGACAAGTAAAAAGATCTGAAAAATACTAAGGTTGACTAACCAAATCTAGTTGATTAAGTGAATCGGTCAATTTATACGAATTTAATTAAAAGAAGACTAAACTGTATTATAAATTCGTCAATTTGGTGTATGATTGTTGTGTATCATGTAACGAAATGTGAAGGAAAATGGAGGACGGAGTTTTGACAAGTAAAAGGAGGATCTGAGAAATACTAAAGTTACCGTTTCCAGCACGTGCCCGTTAAAACGCTCGAAATCGTTTGATCCTCGTCGCGGCGGAACGACGACAGGTTCGCAGAGGACGGTGGTCAGCTGAGCGTGTTCTTCCGGTTTCGCATGCGGCTAAGACACGCGACAAACTCTTTGGCTCCTCAGTGACGATTCTGTCCCCGGTCATGAATAATGCTCCTCATCCGGCGAGCCTTCGAGACGGTCCGTGGATTCGTTCAGAAACGGTGCTGAGGTGTCGTTGCGACGAATCGTCCACCGGAAACGATGTTTCCAGCCGAACTTGCGAAATTTTAACCAGTGCGATATGTCCGCATCGCGAGCTCCAGTGTCGCTGCGATTTACGGCCGAAGAAACGGCGGATTGATTGTCTTACGATGATACGAGTGTGTGCACGAAACACATGTGTTCTATGGTGCTTGGTGCAGTGGTGATGTGTGAATCAGTGATATGGGGATTGAGTTTTCAGTTTTGAGGTTTTTAGATTGTTTAGGGAACTTGGTTAGGTGAATTAGAATATTAGTATGTTTGGTGGACAAGTATGTCAATTTTGGGATTATGAGGACACCTCTTAATTTTTCAGGTTTTAGGTTTGGTTAGAGTATTTGGTTCGTTCATTTGTTTAATAAGTTGGGTTACTGATGAACTTTGTTATTTGACATATAATCTTTCATGAATATAATAGTTAGGATTGATTTTGTTGATAACTCCTGCAAATAAAACTCCATCTACAATTTTTTATTATTTATTATTTGCATTAGGATAGCAAATTGCAAGAAATACCATCATGATAATTAAGTATTACATTTTTTGTTATCAATTTTTGAAACAAATATTGGAAACTAAAATTTTTAATTCATATACATATTTCATATATGTGAACATATTCGTGTACATACATATACATACACATTTCTATTTATACGTGTGTGTAAAATTATATAGAAATTGATTTGAAATCCACAACATACTATAATCGATATAATTAATTTATTATCCCCGCTAAATGTTCGCTAATAGTTTTTGTCACTAACTACTAAAATGTTAGATTGCGGTGAGCAAGAAATTGATTAAGGGTAACAACCCCTTTGCCGTTCGCGTGATCTCGATTATCTGCGGTTCGCATTATGGTTATTGTTGGCATAGCTAATCAAATGAATGTGGCTAGCTTGGAAATTATGCAACGATAATGGGCATTCGAGCGAAGTCTTCCTAAACGAGTAGAGGTAGAAATAACGGAAATACATGCTCGTTCTGACGCAACGCACTGCAACAAATTCTTGTACTGGCAGCTTAATTAATTAACTAATTAAGAATATTTTCATGCGTGTACACAGATTTTTAGAGAATATTCTAATGTTTTATACATTCGTTATTTAAATGTGAGGAGTGAATCAACTCTTAAAACTTTACGGATGGAGAAACTCAAGGATTCTAAAAATTCTGGAGATATGAGGATTTTATGCTATATGTATTTAAAAATATAGAAATGTAGGAATTATAGAGATATACTTAAATAGATATCCTAGAGATGTGAATTCTGCAGAAATATAAGAATTTTATGCATATATGTATTTTGTGATTCAATGACACAAGGTACACATGCATTCACGTATGGGATAATATGAGTTTTGAGATTCGATGTAGTACCACGTATCATCCGAGAAAAATCTGTCGGTAAAATTTAAAATTTGATCAGCGCCATCTAGCGGATGGTGTTTTAACTTTGCTCCTGGTAGCAGGATCGCAGGAAAGCGAGGAGGTATCCGGAGTATCGAGGAGGTTTCCCGCGCAATTGCGCGCATGCGCGATAGAACCAGACTCGCGCCACCTCCATCCAACATGGCGCCTCCCGGAATAGATCGAATTATCCATGATCATATTTATTAATTACTCGATATCTGAGTATAATTTACATACTTTTATAGTCGAAAAGTAAACTACAATTTATTTCGAACTTTCTCGTATAGAATTCATTAATAAAATCTTATAGTAGTATTAACCTTACTAATAATTATTAATAAATAATTGCCTTGGTATAAAATCTTAACAAATATGATATGAGAAAATAGACAAAGAACCACAAATCATTCTTGTATGATAATAGTGCATCAATTGTTCTTAGATAAAAAGTAATTAATTATTCTGTAGCATGAATTTTATGTATTCTGTGAGACGCCATGTTGAAGAGGTGGCGCGAGTTTGGTTGCAGTGCGCATGCGCGCAGTTGCGCGGGAAACCTCTTACTCCGGATACCGCTTCACTTTCCTGCGATCCTGCTACCAGGAGCAGGCTAAAAACGCCATCCGCTAGATGGCGCTGATCGAATTTTTCGTTATCGACAGATTTTTCTCAATTGATACATTGCTGTACAAATTATATAGTAACCTAAGGATTTTCAAAGTTTCATATTTCCAAACGACGAAACTCCCAAAATTTCCAAACCCTCAAGTTGCTAAGTTTTCAAATTTATAAAAACACAAATTCCCTGATTCCATACTTCTAACTATTTTTTGCCGTAACTAGTTTGTGCTATTTGTTCATTTATTTTTCATCGTAAAAACGGTCCCTGTTTTCATAGTGTATTTAACTTGAAAACTTCGTGTTCTAAATCGAAATTGACACTGAATATCCACGTTTCTCTACTGGTTCAACTACTAACAAAATTGATTCCTAAATATGAAAACCACCGCAAAATACGAATTGTCCATTAACAGAATTTATCACATCGATGTAACAGTTCTCGTGGGGCAGGTATCGAGTCGAATCATGAAACTTTTCTGTCATCTATTGAAAGCCACTTTATCGGGTAGAAGTTCGCCAAGAAAAGTTACTCCTCTCGTTAGCCACCATCCTGGAACACGGACACGCGAACTTCCCTTTTCTTCTTCGTCTTTTTACCACCATTTTCCATCTTTTTTTATCGCCCTTAGTGCTGCATGAAGCACAAGAAACGAGTCGGTTAGTTGGAAACGACGCTTCCCCCGGTTTCCGCGACATCGTGGACATTTTTCAGCAAGTTCGATACGTTTGCCCATTAACCATTTTATTTCTCTGTGACGGACACTCGTGATATAATCGCAAGTCGCGAGAACAACGCTGTTGGGCAACTGTTAGGTAGAAACGATACAACTGACATTTGATGGACACTTCAGCCTCTTTATAAAAATTCTTTTTACACTTTTTTAGTGATTCAGTTTCAGATAACAGTGATTACCTGAAAACAATTCTCATGAACTTTCTAAAGGTCAATTAATATCTTTCATAGTTTTTATTATTTTTGGAGAAGTTAATAAAATTTTCTACAGATGTATTCTTTAGAATGAAAAAATGTTTATTGAAAGATGTTGATGTATTCCTGTAAAGAGAATTTCAAGAAAATATATTTTCTGAGTCCTCCTGTGTTAACATTTACTTTTGAGACAAATTAACAAATTATTAGTTCAATCTATCTAAATTTTTATTCCTGTTATAATAATAAAAATCTACAGCAAGTAAACTTTACACTATGAGATTTTAGAACATGTTGGATAAATATGATTTTGTTTGTAAATCTAAGGTTTTCAATTTTTGTAATCGTGAGATGTAAACGCAAATTAATTCGACAAAGGTTGATTCTATATTGAACGTAAAATCAATAGGTTATTGGAGATTCTTTAAGTAGTTTGTCATGTCTGAATGTTTTGAGTATCTTTCCAAACCGACTGGTGATACATGTAACGACTTCTTCAACTTACTTTCGGAAATCTTAGACAGCATTAGCTACGACTCTGGTGAAGTTAACTTTTCACTTCGATCGAATCTACTTTAAACTTCGCGGGCTACTTTTCGAGTGTAACAGATGCGCTTCGAGGGTTTGCGGATCTCGCTCGTTCGATTATTTCTTGTTGAAAATATGCATTTCTCTGATTTAACGTTATAAAAAATCTCACACCAGACTGATATTAGTCAAATATTATTTATTTAAAGAGTTTAATTCATAGATCAAATATTAAATATTATTGTAATCTCTGCAATAGTTAAACATTATAAAAAATGATCTAATATTAGACTGATATTATTTAATTATTTATAAAGTTTTATTCGTATATTATAAAATATCACCATTGTAATCTCTGCAGTTATTAAACTTTATAAAAAATAATCTAATACCAGGTTGACATCATTACTTACTCATTTAAGTATTAATTACTTATTAAAAAAATTAACATTTCTAAATCGAATGTTAAACACCATCATTAGGATCAAACAGAGATCTTATATTAAAATTTCTACAAAATTAACTTCTTATAATAATTGATCGCAGCGTGATATTTCTAACAACATGTAAATCAAATGAATTATTTTTCACGTTGCGTTACTTATACACGTAAGCTCAGTAATCGCAACGAATGGTTCATTAACACGCTGGTACGGAAATGTAATAGTAATTTCCTGGTATATAACAATTTCCCTACCTTATGCATACTTTCATTGATTCGCATAATGAATGCAGAGTGCTGTTCCGAATCAAGTGGATATTTAAACAGCTTCATAATGAGCCATTTGTCGTTATCATAATTTCATCGCGCTGTCTTTAAAATACTTATGAAATTATTAATGATAATCAATATCTCTGCATCCGTGCAATTACGGTTACATTACATATTTTAATTGTTTTAATTTTAATTCTGAATACCGTATTCATACATTATGTAGAGGTATCTCTGTGGATTTGTTCACTTTGCGTTGAAATTTTAGTACCGTAACAATTATATTACCGCATAAATTGATTTAGTTGTCAGTTCAGCCAGTTTTAAATTTGAGAAATCAATTCAATTAAGACTTTATATATTTTTAATATTAGTTCAAGATTTTTGGCTTGCTTAGATTATTGATATTGTAATTTATATAAATGAAATGACAGAATTTTACAATTTTCGCAACAGTAAGACAGATTTATAATATAATTTTTGATAAGATTTGAATTTCATATTGCTATGTTACAAATTGTATTTTGCAATTTACTCGTGTTATTAAATCTTGAGTTCAAGATTTCAAAGTTCTCTTATTTTTATATTTTATTTTCATCATAATATTGAGAAATAGCAGAATCAATGTCAGTGAAAAGATTCAAGTTGCATGAAAATTTATACGAAACGAACGGCAAGAATGCGATTTCCGGTCGAATGCGAGTGCATTTTCATAAGACGCATACGTTGTGAACCGTAGGAACTGTGTTTATCATTGATCGCGTAATTCATGTTTGCAAACTGGTTGTTCCGCAATTTCGCGAAACTTTCCACGACTATCGGTTCCGACAGAGAAACCAGCAAACTTGTAGCCAGACTTTACATGCCACGTTAAAGCTCGCTTAAAGTACCTTTACTCTGTGCTTCTGGTTCTCGCCATCATTTATTTAGTATCATTTATTACGTCGAATGTTTCGTCGCAGTTTCGCAATGTCAACTTCAAGTAAAATTGATAATCGTATTTTCAGCGAATACGATCGACAAGGAAATATTGACGCTTTCAAATATTTATTTGCTCCTCGGTCGGTATTCTACCATTTTTATATCAAATTTTATATCATTTGTACGCGTTCATCGAGGTGACGAAAATTATAATTAAATTCGCGATTGAAATTTTGTCGTTTGCAATTCGATATAAAATTCGTTGCATAATCGATGCAGTGGTTAAAATCGAATTTTAAATTTGACTATTTTTTTAATTTTTTTATTGTGTTTTATATTGATGGATTCAATTCATGTTTTAAATTAATGGATTTAATTTACGTTTTAAATTAATGGATTTAATTTATCTCTTTTACCAGCGAACTTAATTTATGTTTTAGATTAATGAATTTAATGAACATTTTTGATATGAGGATTTTATTTATATTTTTAATTAATGGATTTAATTCACGTTTTAAGTCAATGAATTTAGTTCATGTTTTTAACTAATGAATTCAGTTTATGTTTCAAATCAATGAATATAACTCATGTTTTAAATTGATGGATTTAATTTATTGTTCTCATTAATGTATTTAGTTTATGTTTTTACTGAATGGATTTAATAAATGTTTCTAATTTATGAATTTACTGTATATATAAATTTAAAGGACTTAATTTATGTATTAAGGGATGCAATTGTATGTGATTGATGGATTCAATGTATCTTTTAAATAAATGATAGGTTTTGTTCTTGTGTAAAAATAAAAATGAAGGAGGGACTTTTTCAGTGAAATAATTCAGATTATTTATTGGTGATAAATGTAATAAAAGTGTGAAGGTGCTCAATGACTATCGATAGTGAATGCTTGAAAGATGGTGTGTCTTGGGAATTTAATCGCCATTATGGAGGAACGTGACTTTGATAAAGACACCATCGATACAGACTCCCTAGAGTCAGAGGTAACGAACCTAATGAGACTTGCTTACTTGTACTCCAGTATCAAAAAGAAAATGTGATACTCCTCTACTGATCTTTAATAGCAAATTTTTTGACAAAATATGTATATGGTAATATACTTCTAAAATTTTCAAAATATTCCTATAAAATTTTTTAGAAAAATTTGTAACCTAAACAACAAATAAAATAAGCTAGAAATTCTGTTAACCTAGAGATCATTTTATCTTAAAATAAATAACATAAAAAATGTAAAAAATTATATTAAAATTATATTATAATGTAATTTATATATAATTTTAAAAATTGCAAAACAAAATCGAACGAGAAAAAATTTTATTTTAGAAAAAAATAAACGCTGCAAACAATTAGCATTCAATGCAATTTAAAGAAGTGATACGCAAAATGATACAATTTTGTAATTAAACGTAACCTGATAGATTCAAAAAATACCAACAATGCGTCCAGAATCAATATCAATACACGTTCATCAGGCTAAAAGCATTCTGCATTGATGTTACAGGCAATACAGTTGTCATCCTGTCCAAAACAATTGGATCTCAGCAATGGCGGACTGTCAAGAATCCCTGACAGTGCTGTAGCGTTTCCAGCGATTGAAGAGCTGGTGTTGAGCCAAAATCAACTTTCAAACACAAACAACAATCTGATACTGTTACACAGGTACGAGTCAACGAGACAATGTAACCGATAGAATCGATAGTATCATCACGAAATTGTTCTGTATTTTCAATTTAACCATTTAGGCGGAGTCGATTAAAGTTTCCTTTTAATGCAGGTTCCCGAAACTTCGTGTACTCCATTTTGAGAGCAACGAGTTGATGAGAATTCCACGGGAGTTACTGGAGCTTAGGGAGTTAACCTACCTCAATCTCTCAGACAACAAAATCGAGAAGATTCCGGCTGACATAAGCCAGCTTATCAAGTATGTAAACTCTTTTATCAGATCTCGTTGGTCCAAACACGTTGCAAAGAAACGCAACGATGCTTGTTTTCGTTTAGTGGAATTACACAGGTGCGATAGAGTAATTAGTTAACGGAATTAATATGTTGTGTGCAGAACGTAGGATCATTTTTCTGTACACTGTTAGAGATAGAGAAATTTTCCATGAGATTTGGGATTTTTAAACTTGCAAGGTTGATTAATTGTCGGATTTTATTAATTGACGAATTTTTACTGTCTGTTAAAAATTGCTGAATTTTTACTTCAAGTTTCCAAACTTTGAAATATGTTAGCTTTTGTAGTATTTCTAAATTCTTCAATTTTCCATGTTTTCAAATTTTCAAAATTCAAGAAATTTACATTTCCAATTTTTACATCACCACTTGGCAAATTTTCTAAATTTTTAAATTACCAATTCCAAATTTCCCAAATTCCTATATTGCCAATTCCAAATTTCTCAAATTCCTAAATTTGCAATTCCACATTTCCCAAATTCCTAAATTTGCAATTCCAAATTTCCTAAATTCCTGGATTACCAACTCCAAATTTCCCAAATTCCTAGATTGCCAATTCCTAATTTCCCAAGTCCCTAAATTTCCAATTCCAAATTTCCCAAATTCCTAGATTGCCAATTCCAAATGTCCCAAATTCCTAAATTTGCAATTCCAAATGTCCCAAATTCTCAAATTTGCAATTCCAAATTTCCCAAATTCCTAGATTGTCAATTCCAAATTTCGCAAATTCCTAAATTGCCAATTTCAAATGTCCCCAATTCCTAAATTTGCAATTCCAAATTTCCCAAATTCCTAGATTGTCAATTCCAAATTTCGCAAATTCCTAAATTGCCAATTCCAAATTTGCCAAATTCCGTACCATAAATATTCATACACCCATTTCTCATATTCCCCGAATTGTAAAGAACCCAGGTTTCTAGATTCGCGCCGTTCGAAATTTCCATATTATAAGAGTATTCAAACCGAAGACAAAGTACAATATTTCTCTGCTTAAGAAGTCATTCGATTTCACTAGAAATTGATTTCTCGAGGAACACGGGTACCTACACAGAGGCTATCGATAAATGCTGAACAGGGTGAAAGAAAGTAAGAAATATGAGGTTTTCCGGTTCGAGATTTGACGTGGAATAGCTTGGCTGGGGCATTGAAGGATATCTCGGTTCGAAAGAGAGTTTCCTTCAAAAGAAATATTTTCAATCATATAGACGAATCGTTATTTAAGACGTTCTTGACGTCTCTTTTCCATAATGGTTGTGATTGAACGAGTTACTCACCAAGAGAAGATACTGTGTTACGTTCTTACTGTTCTGTAGAAAGAAAATATCGTTGCTGTAATAATAGCATTTTATTATGTTTTATTTATACCAAAAATTTCAGTTATCGCTAAAATAATTGGCAGACGTATTACTCTATTTTAAATTGCAACAATTAAAAAATGAAGAATAAAAATTAGGATGACGTGTTAGAATTGCGTTCAGCAGTTGTTATTGTCATTATTATTCTTATTTGCTGAAATGTAACTGGAGTTTTCACGGTGAGGAACTGCTTTTACTTTGGGTCACGCGCCAACTCATGGGTTGACATGTGTACATAACCATTTATCTCGATATTTCATATATTTCATGTTTCACATGTTTTATATGTTTCGTACGTTTCACATGTTTCGTATATTTCATATGTTTCATATGTTTCGTATATTTCATATGTTTCATATGTTTCATATGTTTCATATGTTTCATATGTTTCATATGTTTCATATGTTTCATATGTTTCATATGTTTCATATGTTTCATATGTTTCATATGTTTCATATGTTTCATATGTTTCATATGTTTCATATGTTTCATATGTTTTATATGTTTCATACATTTCATATGTTTCATATGTTTTATATGTTTCATACATTTCATATGTTTCATATGTTTTATATGTTTCATACATTTCATATGTTTCATATGTTTTATATGTTTCATACATTTCATATGTTTCATATGTTTTATATGTTTCATACATTTCATATGTTTCATATGTTTGAAATTTTGTAACTAGAAATAAAGAAGCACTGTCTTTAAATTAAAGAATCTCAGATTTTTCTTTTTAATAAAGTTCGACTAGCGTATAATAACTTGGCTAGTAATATTAATGTAAGAAAGTATATTTTACATATATTATTACTAGTAATAAAAAGTAGTAAAAAAAGGTTTTGTAAAGAACCAAGTTGTTTCTTAATGTACGCTTTTGTTCGGAATGAGTAACACAGGATGAAGGTAGAATCGTTCGATTTCTAAATACAATCAAACTTTACGTATCGTCGATTCGCTGGTAAATCAACCTGACTTCCGGCCGAAGATAATAGAAAGTTATCCGTTAATTAATCGAACGAACCACAGAGTCAGATATATTATTTGCCGATTTCCTTACGTCCGTACCGCCGTTACCTAGTCGACGATGTGCTAATTAAGATAAATTGCCTAATCCATGGATAATTGGAGTTGGCATGGTACCGAAATCGATATCGTTACTCTTAGAAACTTGTTCGATTCGAAGGAACTGGAGTTAGATATTTAGAAAACCTCTAGAAAATTTTATTTCATTTTGACTATATTGGTAACGAATTTTAATTAGACACACATTGCGAAAAAACGTGTCATTTTAAAAATGTTAAAACCTTGTTAGAATCGTGTAATCTTAAAATCGTATTACAATTGTAAAATGTTATTTTAACATTATTAAACATTATTAAAAAATGTTACTTTAACATGTTCAAACTCATTTTACAATCATAAAATATAAAAATCATGCAGCAACCACAAAATGTAAAAGTTCAGCCAATCGTAGCAATCAAATTACAAATACCAGAAAATGTATGTACACATTAATGAAAGAGTTAAGTACTGTAATCAAGTTTGCATGTCCATTGATCAAAGTAGATCAAGTACCGTCGATCTATTGATACAGCTGGCGAGAAGTGTTCTGACCTCTCCGTTCGCGATATCGATTAACCCCTCAATATACGACTTTTCACCTGCAAAATAAAACTGCATTTTAACTCTTTAAAAATTATTATAAATTTGCAGTATTTTAAAAAGGTACAGCATAAAATCGTAATTAGAAAAGATAAGATATATCTGACATTAAAAAAGAAGTTGCTGTACACAAAGGGGGTTAAAATTAACAGAACAGAACGGGGCATTTGATAAACGTGAAAAGCTGAAATTCAATGTCTTGAATATACATATAAACCCTCAAATACATACATATATTTTAATGAACTCTTTACATATATTATTGAGTATTAAATACATAGACTAAAATATAGTCGTAAAGTTTCTTGCTGAACACGGACGGGGTTAAAATGAACAAAATGGAGCATTCGATAAATTCGAAAATCTAAAATACAAAGTCTTAAAGCACACATCCACAAATACATACATCCCGATAAAATCTTGACCCACATTATAATGGAGTATTGAATGCATAACCTAAATACGTAATCACAAAGTATCTACACGGAAGGGGTAAGAATGAAAGAAACACAACCTCGTGTTCGATAAATCGAACAGATCGACTCGTGGAACTGGAGTATCGTCGGGAGACCGTGCAATTAAAGACGGTGATTACGTAAAGTTTCTCGAAAACGGCTTTCCACCGAGCGGAAATGAGGATACCAAAGCCCCGCTGGAGAAGGAACTACGGTGCCGTAGACACCAGTACACGCTCGAGCCTTCGCGTGTCCTACACGGTGCACGCTGCGAGAAGAACGCGTGCGAGGACACGCACACGAGCTCGAATGCAAAAGCTGACCTGCTAGAATGGAGTTGGGCAACAACAGAGCCCAGAAGTCGTCCATCGTGGCGCAGTGGCGCAGAAACAACGGAACGACTAGAGAAAGAACAAGGATCACCGTGCAAATTAATGCGAAACTTTCCAATAAACTGAAAAGTGTACGCGATCAATTGCTAACGGTCACGGTGAAACGATCGCAGGCTGACAATGAGTAATTACAATTATGTTATATTGCCGTATTCGTAAATTAAACGTTCTTCAATGCCTCTGTTTCGGCGTGTCAATTTGACATTTTATGTAATTAGTGTAATTAAGTATTTGAGGATGTGTGCATATGTGGGCATAGAGGTATAGGTATGTAGGGATTCTAGGGATTCAAAGGATTGGGGGGATTCAAGGAATTCTAGGGATATAGGAATTCTAAGAATTTTAGGGAGTCTGCGGATTCTAGGGATTCTAGGGATTCTAGGGATATAGGAATTCTAAGGATTCTAGAGATTTTGGGGATTCTGGGGATTCTAGGAATATGGCTATTCTAGGGATTCTAGGGATATAGAGACATAGAGAATTCTAGAAGATATACAGATTCTAGGAGATATACGGGGGGGTTAGGGATATAGGGATTCTAGGGATATATCAAAACACCAATTCGAAAGACATAGGGAGTCTAGGGATATAGAGGTTCTAGAAACATAGAAATTCTAGAAATATAAGAATTCTAGGTATGTGGAGATTCTAGGAATATAAAATTTCTAAGCATAAAGAGATTTTAGGGATTCTAGGATTTTTAGGATGTTATTTTACTAGTATAGGTATTGTAGGAATCTAGGGATAAAAAATTTTAAGAATATACAAATTTTTTAAATTAAAAAATATGGGGGTTAAGGAATTCTAGTCATGTAGAAATTTTAAAAATATAAGAAATTTTGGTACACAGGAAATTCTAGGAATATTGAAGATCTAGGTCTCTAATATATCAATATTGTGGATTCTAAAAATCTGAAAGTTCCTAGATACCTAGAAAAATAGCGTTGCATATAGATGTATCGAAATTCTAGGGATATAGAAATTGTGGTACTACAAAGCTTCTAGAGATCTAAAAGATTATTCTATTATAGTGTTAGTGTCTAATTACTAGTAGAAATTGTTTGAATTATTCCTTTCACTAAATGTATGCACGATGATTAATGATCCCTGAAACACCGTATCAAATTCTATTCCTGCAAATAGAGTGTAATTTACTGTTTATCGGAAGCTTCCGAAATGAAATTTCTTAAATGAATCCCGAAAGTAATAATTATCCGATGCGATGATCGTAATCATCAGGAAGCTATGTGCTCGAACGAATTTTAAAAAGTTCCTAACCGTGTTAGATAGTTCTAAATAGTTAACGAGATACGGAACAGACATAGCTGCCCGGTAATTGGCAATGTTAATTACGGTATCATTAAACTGACGATCCAATAATACAGCATTCTTTGGATTGCAATTTAAACGACTCGTAAGAAATACATTTATTTGTATTATGTTACAAATATTCTGTGGATTCAATCTAATTAAAATTAATGATCGTATCTTTGTTTTTAATACTGGTCTGCGAATGATAATTGAAATAGTACCACTGTAAAGTAATCAACATGCAAAGTTAATTACTTGTTATTTTTGTACGATTTACACTAACTAGTAACAAAAAGAAAGTAATAGCCTTTTGATTCAAATTATTTACCGGAAGAGGTGCTGTATTCAAATATGGATATCGTTTCGTATCGTTTCATAATCATGTAATTTGTACAATAATAATATACAATGATTATTTATAAAAACACCACTATACAAAATAAATTATCATCAGTATACATAAAACACTGATGACAATTGAACCTCAAATTTCTGATCAATAGAGAGCAAACATCTGCTACAAAGCTATGAATTATAAACAAAGCTATGACTATAAACAAAACTATGAATTGAAGACGTAATAGTACAATTTCTAACGAACGGTTGTGCGACCGAAAAATAAGCGAAGAGTTGGGAAAATGTCTTGTCATCGAAGGGACGAAAGAGCCGTTTAAAATATTCAACACGGTCTCTCGGAGGCTGCAGCAACATTGTTGAAGATCTTAAAGCGGAATCTGCCTAACGACTTGAAGTTGCCCAACCCGAGGAACAAGAACCCTTCCCGAGAAGCGTAATTTAAAAGCTCCTTATCATTAGATTCCTTTCCCTGAAACGAGCCACATTCGCGGAACACAATGCGAGCCAAACACTGGAACTGTGCAATTTACTTCCCGATCAGAGTGTCCGATCAAAAAGAGCGCACATCGCTCGTTCTGCCACGTACATCGAGGCGTGAACAGAAACACGTACGTGTTAACGATCGAAATTGTTGCAGGAAGTAGGTATACGGAAGGGCACGTTCTTCGAAAATTCAAACGATATCTGTTTGCTTTGATTCTTTGCGGATCCGGTGGGTAGGACGATGGATTCTGGTCCAGTTCTATCGGGTGAGCCGCCATTTTGGAAGTCGGGTATTTCGACTATTGGCATGTTTGGAATTTTAGAGTTTTAGGACTTGAGTGTCGCAGAATTTTTATTTTGGGACTTGTGCAATTTGGATTTTCAAATTTTAGAATTGCTGAATTTAGAATACTTGTTTGCTGTGCGATTTTTATTTGCGGATTCAACAGGTAGAACTGTAGGAATTGACCCAGTTCGACAGAATCGGATGCGCCGCCATTTTGGAGTTCTGCGGTTTCGACTATTGGCATGTTTGGAATTTTAGTTTCACAACCTGTGGAGTTTGCAGATTTTTAAATTTTGTAGTTACAAAATTTGCTGTCTGAAACTGAAAATATAGAACTACAAATTTTACGAGTTCCAAAACTTGAAGTCCTTGGACTTTCAAAACTTCATCAAGCAAACGGTACTTGAGGGATCTACTTAAATTGAAAGATTTAATATTATCCTTGACGTCCCTACCGGCGTTACATGTACACTTTAAAATTGAAAACGAGGTGAAAAAATAAATAAGCAAACACGGAAGAATTCGCTGACATTGAAGAATTAATTAACCATTCGTTATCCCAACAGAATATTTCGATTAAAACACTATTACTAATAATCTAACAATGTCTATTAGTAATAACAAAAACATTTGTAACATAAAATGTAAAACCTGAAAGCAGTCATTTTAACTAGTTGTTCTACTGTTAAATAGCAAGGTATCAAGATATCTCAGTACAATGTTCAACCAGCGACCAGATCTTAGCAAACGATTATCAAAATCAATGACCTGTGAATCTTACAATCCTCCTGGTAATCCTTGGTTGTTTACTCGCCAAACAAGTCCCCAGTGTTTATTCATTAGAACCCCATGGTTTTGCCACCACCCGAAGCTAATCTCTCCACTCTGTTACGTCAGAGTGGTCAGCCAAGCCATCCTTGGTCTCCCTCTTTCTTCCTCGACGAAGGAATAGCTTGGATATGCTTCGCCTCGCTTCTTTAGTCCCCTGAAGAACTCGCGCGAGTGTGCACCAGCTCGTAACTTCACAAAGCTGTCCAATCCTAGGAATATCGTTTACGAAAAGCCGAAGAAACCGAGCCATTTATAGAAGATCGCAACATCCGAAGAGGACCTCGCGAATTTGGAGGATGAAAGTTTGAAAGCGGTTCGAGTTCGCTTTGAAAATCTCGTAAACTCTTCGTGTGGACTCGCTGTGAATTTTTGGAGGACCTGAAATGTTTCGGTAGATTTATGCGTGAACTAAAAGTTCGGGAACACTCTTCATGAGTACTAATTTGAATTACTGACCGAAGTGCGAACAGGGATCAGAATGTAGAAGTTGCTGAATTTGTGCATCGCTGTAGTTTAGGGGATTTCAACCTGAATTGCCTTGAAACTTTCCGTCGACAACTTTCGTATTGCTTTGACTTATGTCGGATGCACTTGCTAAATCTTGCATGTTGATTGCGGTAAAAGGAGACTTATGGAAAGGAGTTGCAATTCTTTTGAGGTAACATTTCCTGAGGATCAAGTTGATCATAAATTGTCTGATTTTGTTTACGAGGGTAATAATCGAAGACTTGCTGGAGAGAAGCATCTCTAAGATATAAATTAAACATTAAAATATACATGTTAATGTTTAATTGCAGAGTTTAGAATAAACTTCAGCAATTATTCATGAGGACACTCTGCTTTCATCAAAAGAACTTGATACTACACTTGAAGAATTTTTCACGAAATGTACATGTAAATGTTGAAGAACACATGATACAGATATTACAGAATTTTCTACGTGATAAAATTAAGAAATGCAAAATGTTGACCTTGAAGAATCTTCTCTGAAAGATACAAAGACTAAGAAGCGACAGATGTTGAAGAACCTTCTGTGAAGAAAGACAACCAATAAATACATGAAGCTGAATTGAAGAATTTTCCAAAAATACACAAAGAGTAAAGAAGACTGCATATTGAAGTTTGTGAGAAATACAGACTATAAACTACATAAAATATTTTAACCTTCACCTCCTGTAAAATATACACAAACTAATAACAAAGTTATAAAAAAACTTCGATGAAACGTACAAAAAAGAGTAACTCAGAATACTGTCAAAGAATCTTTGCATTATGCAAAAGGCAATAAAATTGATGCAAAGAAATTTTGTATGAAATGTACAAAACTTGAGAAACCGAGAATATCAACGTCGAAGAATAAAATATCGAAAGCACGTGAATTTGAAAATTCGTGAAAATACGTGGCGCTGATATTAAAGAATTTCCCGTGAAATGAAAAATGAAAAAGCACAGTTGAGGAAGTTTGTGTAAAATATACAAAGATGAAGGAATAGGGGGATCGGATGTCCAAAGAACAGAATAATCTTACAGACAGGGAAGGAAAAAAGAAGGAAATAGAATAAGCGTGGTGCTCTGAAGGAATCCATTATCAAGGTGTACGCTTTAAATGGATAGAAAGAACGAAAACGATGAATATTTGAACGCATTATGAATGGCTGAAAAACGCGAGGGAAGTTTTTTCTGGAGAATGCAGTGTCTCCGCTAAGAAGCGTCCCGGAATACTCGAGAGGATACTCGAGATCTTTAGAGGTGTTCTCGTTCTTTAAACAGCGTGTGCAGTGGCCGAAGAATAAGGAATGGTAAAGCAGGTGAGAAGTGGCCGCGTGCTCTGGAAATAAGTGCGTGCTCGACGCCCGAATAAGAGGATGCAATATGGCGATTCGATGTAGTTGAAGGGTTCAAGTGTTCCGGTAATTAGCATTCGAGAGTTTCCATGCTTAAAACGGTAGAATTGTTCTCTTCGAATTTAAAAAGTTCTTTCTTTTTCTTCCTTTATCTGGTTTTCTCTCTTGGTCATTTTGAAGTATTTTCAATATGGCGGCTGAAAATGGGGCGAAGAGGAGAAGATTAGTAGATAATGTTATGTGGAAATTTAGAGAATCGGAAGATTCAATTTGATTTTACAAATGTGGAGTGTTACATTTGGGGAACTTTAGTGACTTTGATATTTGAGAATTTGAGGGATTTTGGGATTTGGATAGAGTTTGGGGATTTGGAAATTAAGGATGTGGTGAGTTCGCAACTTTGGAAATTTTGGATTTTACAAAATTGCAAATTTGAAATTTTTGGATTTGAGAAATTTGGGGAATTGGAAAATGGAGGATTTACTGAATTGGACAATGGATGATTTGGGGAATTGGAAAATGAAGAATTTGGGGAATTGGAAAACAGAGAATTTCGGAAATTGGAAAATGAAGGATTTAGGGAATTGGAAACTGGGGAATTTGGAAATTTAAAAATTACCAAAATTCGAAGTATAAAATTTTGGTATTATAGAACCTTGAGACTTTGCAACCTTGGAATATTTTAACTTGAGGAATTCAGAAATATTTGAAAACTTGAAACTTTTAAACTTTGAAAATTTGAAAATTACTAAATTTCCAACCCCAAAATTTCAAAGCTTTAATTTCCAAAAAATGCATCACGAGTGAATCTCATCCTACAAAACCAAAAATATGGCCAACAGTTACGCAACGTATTAACAAATCACGCGACATGATCAATCGTCTATCTTCAATTACTTCCGGCCGTTTCGATTTTACTTTAAAAACTGAAAGTCCATCCGATGACACAGATGCTTACTGGCAGGAAGGTTTTCACCATAATTCGAAACTTTCTACTCAAGTGCACATCCTGTGGGCGGTCCGTTCGTTTAGGTTCACCGATTCGTTTGTCCGTGCAACATCCAAGGTGCAACGTGCATTGACATCGAATCATGTTGCACCGCTAAATGCACTGTTAATTTATCTTGATTCATTCGATCGTGTCAACCGGAAGTTTTAGCGCAACTCATGGAATAACTCCATCTCTCAACATTTCCTATAATATGCAACAATTTTTCAAATCAAAACATTGCATAATCGATATCGCAAACACAAATTCAAAAATATTGAAAATACGTTCTACATGCATTACAAGATTGTTAATTTTTGTTGAACAATATTATAGTTATCAAACATAGTTTGGTACGATTTAAAATTTCGTTTCAATATCAAATTTTTGTTTGTTCTCTTTTGTAACATATAGGTGTATGTTTACATGATTTATTTAAAAATGAATAAGAATGAGAATTATATTTGGCAAGAATTATTATTTGTTAGATAGTTCTATTACTATTATTACTATTTTCTCAACGTACGAATTTTTAAAGACTGAAAGTTTAGCAATTGTACAAATCAATAATTAACATTGTATAATTGCAACAGTATAAATTATTTTTATACCGTTCTAAATATTTTAAAACTCAGTTACACAGATGATTCAGCTTCTGTCGTTCGCGTATAATAATAATGATAAGGAATATATGCAATAACAGTAACGTAAAAAATATGTTAATTTCATTGCAGTCTGAGAGAGCTGATCTTGGATCGTAATGGAATCAAAGAGTTGCCGCACGAGCTCGGCGAGCTGAAGAACTTGAGAAACATTTCCTTGGCTGGAAATTGCCTGAACAGTCTTCCATCTTTCTTCAACATGCGAACGCTTGCGTTAACGGTACGTCTATACGTTTCGTGAAATTATTTAAGTATTTTGTAATTCAAAATTCGCGCTACGGTACCGTTACGACGAATGGCCGCGAAATCACCGAGCATTGCACAAATTCAGTTCCGATCTGACGAACCCAGACTTTGTTCCAATTAATTAACACCTTAAATACCCATGTATTTTTCTTGAAACTTAACGGTGTTCTGACGTATACGGTACTGGTTGAGGAAATGCGTTTTATTGGTCTTTAATTGTAATTTGTGAAGTGTTGGTTTCAAAAAATTAATGTCATAAGTACATTGGAGTAATTATGGAAAGCCATAGAGGAAACTGCATTTTCAATTTGTTAAAGATTTGAAATTAGATTTTGCTATTTTCTAGTTCTTGACAAGGCAAACTTACAAATTTTGTAGTTTCCAAAAGGTCAAAATTGCAAATTTTTTATTTTTAATTCTACTCGATGTCTAAATTTAAGTTCTAAATTTCCTAGTCTTTTAATCGTCAAATCCCTAAATTTTCAATTCACAAGTTCAAATTCTCAAGTTTCGAAATCCCAAATTTCTATATTTTTCTCCAGATCCTTAAAACCTCAAAATCTTAAATCCTCAGATTTCTAAATTTCCAGATCTCTAAATCCCCAAATCGCTAATTCCCAGATCCATAAATCCCTGATCCCTAAATCTTCAAATTCCTAAATTCCCAACTCCAGAAATTTCCAAATCCCTAAATCTCCAAATCCCTAAATCGCAGATCCCCAAATCCTTGATCCCTAAATCCCCAATCTCTAAATCCCCGATCCCTAAATCCCTGATCCCTAAATCCCCAAATCCCTAAATCGTCAAACACTATAAATTTTTAGTATATTTGGTAGCGTATACTCGCTTTTGAGTACATTTCGTCTAAAATATTGAGATAGCAAATGTTTGCAGACTTTTCGGTGCAAATATCAGCAAATCGATCACCGACAAACCACATGATTGTTTGCTGCACGTGATTTGAACGAGAAGTAATTTTTGTAAAAGATAAATCGATTATATAAGTTTGTTAAGAATCGTTAATCTTAAAATATCAAGTGGCTATAAAAGTGGATATAACTATCGAAGTGGAACATATTTTATCAAATGATCTTATCTATAATTTAGTTATCACGTTTAGCTCACGTGACTTTAGAATAGCTGGTGGTAAATTGATCTCTTAGTGATAAGCTTATATGCTGTCTAATTCCATATATTACGAATAGACTGCATGTTTTGAATATTTCTTTTTAGAAATTGCAATAAAGTAAATAATTACAAAATTGTACCAAATCAAATTTAAGAACGTATTATTCGTTAATTTTATTTTGACCTCGGAAGATTAGAATTTTTAATTATAAATTATAAATATTTCAACACGTGATATATAAAAATATGTGAAAGCACTGAGTACTATAGTTTTCAAGTTTAAAAAAAAAATCCTGAAAATTTGAATTTTTAAAGATATTTTTAATGTAGTACCATTAGTATTAAAAATAAATAAAGGTTATCTATGAATTATTTATTATTACATTTTAATGTTAATTATAGTAAAACATTTTCGTATGTTTATTGACCATTAATTCGTGCACACAACACTAAAATTACATTTATATCAGTAATCTACGATTATGCAATCCTTTTTTCTATTTGTTCACTGCTAATAGATATTCTTAAAAAATTTATTCTGGTCGGAGTAGTTATTTTTTTATTGCAAGGTTCCTTTAAAATATTTTTGCCAGAGTGAACGGGGCGATCCGTTGCGGTATACGCTCCTGAGCAGTAGTTCACCGCGCTGCCGCTAGGTGGCCGCAACCGCGACCGTTTTCTCGAAAGAGAAAGATCTTCGAGGACTGTACATAAAGGGACTCAGGACAGTGGTTCTTCACTCTGGTTTCCCTTCAAATCACGCATAAATCTTTCGCCTTTTACTAAAGATTTCCGTGGAGGGGAACAATTGATGAGTCTATAGACTAATTTTTTGTGTGCCCGGCGCAAGCTGGGTCATAAATTTAATTAAAACATAAATGTTTTTACAGGAAAACTACTCCAATAAAAATATTGGAAAACTTTAATTTCTAAATTATGTTATTTAATTTTGGAATTAAAGTTTTATCTTTATATGCACTTGAACTAATATGGTTCAAAACATGTTTACATCACGTGTGTAATTAAAAACTTCACTTGATAAAGTTGAAGTGTGAAATTGGTGATTTTAATAAACTCGGTCGAGTACTTTTATTTAAATCAGTGTAAACAAATATAGAGGATATTTTTCTTTTTTAATTCTTGTTTGCATTGACCTAACAAACAAAATACGAGGTACACTGATTATTATTAAAATAATCGTAATATTGTGTCTATGTAAATTACATGGAAATTTCTGCTTTTTCACATAACTTTTTAAGTCGTATCCACAAGAAAATATTTGTATATGTATAGATATCAGTACAAAAGAACCATTATTGATTTGCGATTTTAAGTTGGAACCGATTCAAAACAATTATTAAATATTTATAAAATATCGTACAAAGTGCACTCAGCTAAAAATAGAATAAACAAGGTTGAACAGTTGCAAATTGTTCAGTCTACCAACGTAACAAAAATAAAGTCAGTAAACAAAATATGTTTCCAAAAATAAATAAGATATTAATATGTATTGTTTATTATCAACAGGAAGTTCTATCGAAAAGTGAGCACAGCAAAACCTACAGGGATGAGAAAAACAATCAGAATAATTTGTATAAAGTGAACCTGAGGAACAATCAGTTGAAAGGGAACATAATTCTTGGAAATTACGGAGTAAGCATTTTTCTCTGCGATGATGTGTATACATGCAACACGAACGCTACCGAACTAATTATTGATCGTTCTCGTTTCTATTTCCTTTGTAATCAAGAATTTAACGCATCTAGACGTCAGTGAAAATAGCATTGAGAAATTGGACATCAGCGCTCTTCAAGAATTGAGAAGCGTTCGTTGCGCGCGAAATGTTTTAACAGAGCTGACGGTCTGCGGAAGAAATCTCGTTTCTCTGATTGCCGGAAATAACAGTAAGACCTCTTCAATTTTTCCATTCCATACACCATAAGTTAACATTAAATCTGACTTAACGTTTTTACAGAACTGAAGAAACTAACCATCGAACCGGTGCCGGTGAATCTCGAACATTTGGACGTATCTTAGTGAGTGTAAAAATGTATTTTCAATAACAAGTTTTGCTGGCTTTTTCTATGTAATTATGTAATATTGTTGTGCAATGGAGTTGGGTGATTACATGATGTTTTTTAGGGTATCTTAAACGCGATTACATTTTTTCTGAGAAGAATATTTAGAGCTAGTAAATTAACTTAGATTTTGTGGAGATTTTAGTTGAATAACATTTCTGTTTAATCAAATTGAACTAATTTATACATTTACAAAAATTAAATTGATCACACAAATTAATAATTTTCAAATATTTTATTATTTTGCAAACATCATAGCTTTCAGACTTGAGCTAATTAAAGTGACTTAAAAGAGCAATAAATAATCCTGAAATTTTTCATTTTTGTTGAGTTTGTTCATTTTAAGAAATAGTGTTGCCCAATAAATTATTCTGTTTTACATTTCTTTGTCATGATATATTTTTATTTTAGCAACAATTTGGACGCACTTCCGGAATGGACACCGGACCTTCCAGTATTGCGTGCACTTTTTGCATCCCACAATGCGTTAACAGCCCTTCCAGACAGACTGTTAACACAGCCATCGAGACTGGAGGTCCTTCACTTACCCCACAATAGGCTCCAAGCCCTTCCACCACCCCGGAAGCCGTTAAACATCGTTCATTTGACTCTACAAGACAATGCACTGACAGCGTTACCGACGAGTTTCTTCGTCAACACCGAAAAGTATGCCAATCGATTCGCACGTCATGTAATCTTGACACAGAGCTTTATTCGATAATTATTCTCGTTTTACACACTCGTTAACCCTTTGTTTGTCACACCGGAAATGCTTGTGTCATGTTTCATACTTTAATATTTAATTTTTCAATATAACCTTGCGTTACTGTTATGTTATTTTATTAAAATCTCTTTTGAATACTAAACGAAAGAAAATTCTCATAGAGCTCTACTTACAATTAAAATGTAATTACAATTTAGTTCAGCTGTTTCACCGGTTGAAACGAGTATGTTAAATGTTAAATTTTATACTGTTATTTTTCACCTAATTTGTCTACTTTAGTACATTGGTTATCATCTACTCTATCAAATACTAAATTAAGAAATTTTTAAATTATAAATTTTTCACAATACATTGAATGAAATTGTTAAATACAGTTCGAAAATGAATAGACTTGCAAAAGTCTTAAATTTTATAAAAGTCGTAAAATTATAAATAGTCAACGTGTAAAGGAAGCGTAGTGATGAAAGATGTTTTTTTCAGGATGAAGGTGCTGAATCTCTCCAACAATCGGTTATCAGAGCTTCCTCCCTTGGGAGAAGCGAACAAAAATCGGCACAGCAACCACAGCGTAGAAAAGTTGTATCTCACAGCGAATTGTTTAACAGACACCGCCTTGGATACTCTAGCGAAATTGACTTCCTTGCGAGTTCTTCATATAGCGTACAACACCCTGGACACACTTCCTGAAAGGTAAAATTTTCATCGTTTAATCATAGTTTCGATTTTGTATTAAATATTAAAAGATTATCAATTTGCAGTTGTATAGCTTCGTGGAAGGATTTAGAAGAATTAGTGCTGTCCGGAAATCGTCTTCAATATCTGCCAGACAACGTAGCCAATTTACGACATTTACGAGTGTTGCGTGTCCATTCCAATCGACTTCTGACTTGTCCGACGTTTAATAAAACAACGTCGTTGAAGGTAACGATAACAGGAAATCGTTAAAAGATAATACGAGATGATTGCAGAAACTGCAATGAACCTTTGCAACTTTTAAACGAGTTAGTCACGTAAGAAGACAAATGAAAAAACTAAGAAAAAATATATTAAGAATTTGATAAATTATTTTTGTTCATAGTCAATTTTTCATCTTCTGATAAGGTAAAAATTATTGTGAATGTTTTATGATATAAATTTCTGCAATGGTATATAACAGTTAAAATAAATTATGATCTCCCCTGATTATTAAACTCTGATAAGCTTCTAATCAACGTTAAAGGAAATTGTACATAATCCAAGGGAATGTATTGTTCCCAGGTATTAGATTTAGCCCATAATCAACTGGACAGGATAAATTTGGCTACGCTAGTACCACCGCAGCTTCAGTTTCTCGATATATCTTGCAATTCGAGACTGCATGTGGATCCGAGACAATTCCAGGTGTATAGATCACAACGACCGATATCCTTGGTCGATGTGTCAGGGCAAAATAGACCGAGCTTACCCTCTCATCCCCATCAGCAAGAGATTGTTTCCGCTGAGAAGGGTGCGGAACAACCGTGGAGACTCGGATTCTCTGAAACAGCTGGGTCCAGGGAAAGGTAGAGGATTATGTAAAAGTTTTATGACTAGATTCGAGGAGATACGTTTCATGTTTTTTACATTTTAATTTTGCTAATTATCAAACTTAATTTTCGAATTTGGTAGTTTAGATAGTTGCAAATTTGGAATTTTAGAATTTTAGAATTTTAGAACTATAGAACCTTAGAAATGTAGAAATTTAGAAAATTAGAGATTCAGAAATTTAGAAGCTTAGAGATCTAGTTTAGGAATTTAAAAATCTACAAAACTAGAAATATAGGAATCTAAAAATGTAAAAATTTAGAAACCTAGGAATTTAGAGATCTATGAATTTAGAGTTCTAGAAATGTAGAGATCTATAAAGTTAGACATCTAGAAATTTAGAAACCTAAAAATGTAGAATTGCACAAATTTACAAATTCACAAACTTCCAAACCAACATACGACCCATGAAGAATTCCCAACGCCCACAACCTCGTCAATGCAATATAGCAAGAGGTCACTTTACAAGATAACATTACACAATTTCCACTTTCCTTATTTCTGCCCACAGATTATACGTCTCCCAAGTGCGAATGCCATCGTTCTGCAACGTGGAGGGTCTTTTCGGCATATTCGACGGTGGTTCGAACCAAGAAGCCCCGAACGCTCTCCAAGAGATGATACCCCGTCTTCTGCTAGAAGAAAGAACCGTCCGAGAGACATCAAAAGAATACTTAAAGTACACATTACTGTCTGCTCACAGAGAGCTTAAGGAAAAGGGTCAAAAGTATGGTATCGACGCGACACTGGTTCACATCGTCAGAATTCAATCGCAACAAGGTCATCCTAGAACGGCAACAAAATATTCTTTGAAAGTGGCTTCTTCAGGAGACGCGAAAGCTGTTCTCTGTCGAGCTGCTGGACCTTTGACCCTAGCGCCAGCTAAGAAGCTTCCTGTAAGAAATCAGTTGGGGAACGCGGCTATGTTTCCGTTGGTGGTTCCTGATCCAACGTTCGAGGAAGTGGATTTGGAGGATGACGACGAGTTCGTGATAATCGCTAATCGAAGACTGTGGGAGGTTCTGAGCATCCAGGAAGCTGTGCGAGAAGCTAGAGCCGAGGCGAGTCCGGTTTTGGCCGCCAAACGACTGCAGGATTTGGCGCAGGCTTATGGGGCGGAGGATAATTTGAGCGTTGTCGTTGTTCGATTAACGGGACCCAATCAGGGTGATCTGGATCAACTTATGAGAGAACTGAGACACGCGGTCGGTAAAAATAGAGGTCAAACTGAAGGTGGTTGTCCTTGTCCTTGTTGTATACCACCCGCTGCTCATAAACCACCGGGACCTTGCTGTTGTCACGCGAACGAGGGCTATTATTTAAATGGCGTGCTGAAGAGCATAGTGAACAGGTGAGAAAGTTCGCGTGGTAATATGTAATGCAAATTTCTGAGAACTTTGTTGGAATACAAAATAGCGCACTTTCGAGCAACTGGAATGTTTGGAAAACATTCTGTCAGAAAACAATTTCGTTTTCAATCAATTTTATTTACCATTGTGTACATTTATAACTTTCTCCAGATTTGATTGTATTGTTGATTGTTGAAAATTAATATATGTTAACTATCTGAAAGTTAGAAATGAGATCAACATTGTCATCTGATATTATCATTTTTGACATTAACATTCTAAGTATGTATACACTTTATCGGGACACTGTATACTGTTAACTATTTAATAAAGTCATGTATAGTTACACAATTTTGTAGCCTATAAAAGGTAACCCAGGTATGAGTGAAATTTGAGAATAAAATATGTTTTAAGTCTTCGACAAAGTCTTTAATTTATCATTTCAAATTCTACTTTGCTTTAACAAATTGTTTTGTACAGTATCCCCAGCAATGATTGTAAATATTTAATATTATAGATCTAACAAAGCTCACAATGGGTCCAGCAGATATTTCAAAAACCGAAGACCGGCACAGGAGAACGAAAGTCCACCGTATAAAGACGACCGAAGTTCACCGAGTGGTCAATCAGACCAGGCTAGCGATAGCACATTCAAATCGAGGCATCCTTCCGGTAGAGTGTGGTCCGGAAGTGCTGCTTCTAGGGCTACGAACAAGGCACGTCAAAGTGTTTTCGTCAACGAAAACGGTACCAGAAAGGTAACGTCGAAACTCTGTGATTAATCTGAAACAGTTTAAATAATTAAAGTAAATCGCAGTTTCAACAATTGCACATTCTTCAGATTGGTAATTATCTGACTCGATTGGACTCAGAGTCAACACATTCTTAAGATATTGCTACATACCTAATTATCTTTATTTTAAAAATAAAGACTTATCGTTATACAACGTATTACCGTTTTCTAACTAGGTTTCGGCTTGTGTGACGGCGCAGGAGGACACGATGTCGGAAAGATCCGGCGCCCTTAGCGAGGAACAATTCCGTTGCTGGGAATACATGCTGGAACAAAACACTCAATTGTTGTTCGACAAGGAATTGGACACTCTAACAAGAACCCCTCTACGACGAGGACAGTCGAGATCCACGCCTCAATTAGGAAGCAATTTGCCTTTTCTATCGAAGAGATTCGGAAGTGCCAGATCTTTTAATCCTTCCCTACCGAGGCCCCCCATCGTACGATTCGGTAGCGGAAGGAGATTACTGAACGGAGGTCCAAATGCGGCTTATTTCGGTAGCTTGCAAAGGCTAATGCCGTATAATCTCGAATACGATTTCGCTGTCATTCAGGAAAGAAACGGATTAGACTCTTTGGAACAGGATGCAACGAGAATGCAACAATACTGGGGGGTAGCCACTACTGAATTGTGAGGGACAAAGGAGTTTTGCACAATTCGTTGCGTGTTGAAATTGTGATAGGGAAATGTTAAAAAGCATGCGTTATCAGTATTAAAAAACGATACGAAATGTCTGATTCATCTTTCAATAAGAACGTTTTAGAGCGGAGACTGATAAGAGACGAATGATTTCTTCGTCAATTAAGATGAACTGAAGCCACTGAAAGGATTTACTGAAGTTATCGTTAGAGATGCATATTCAAGTTTATATGTGTTTACATTGCTTCTTCATAACAACGAACGAGGAAATAAAAGTATTTACCATCGCACGTCATTGCCAAATATTCGCTTATAAACTGTACCATAATTATCATAAATGTATGGCTATACAAACAATTTGAAAGAATTAGTGTGCTCACTCCTTGCAAGCAAAATGGATGTAAATATGTGCTAACTTTAAAAAGAGTACCAATACGTCAAAATTATTGTATATAAGTATAATGTATCGTACTAAAGTTTGAAATAACTGATGAGAATAAAATTATTATGAAGATAAACTATAACGTGAACACTTGTCACGAGATAAATGGTTCTATTCAGTTAACAAACAACGCGATCTCACAATACTCGTGCCGAGTACTTATACACGATTACGTATTTCTAAGAAGTTTAAGATATCACTTCAAAACAATTTCAAAACGTCCCGTGTCGAATGCGTCATCTCTTCATTTGCATCCTGAAGAGCATTCAATGATGACACATGTTTAGATATTGACGAAAAAGATGCATGCATGAATTTTAGTCTTAAGTAACATCTTGTGTATAGAAATGATTCTCTTCTTTATATATTTTTGTACCGAAGAAACATATGTAGCGACTGTTGTACCTGAAGCTACCAAATAAATAATCGAACAACAAGGAGAGATACTTTTGTGTCTTTACATCGATACGATAACATTTTGTAACAATTGCTTTAACACGTGCAGCGCTATCGTTAGATATGAAGCTGAATATTTTAAAAAATCGATTTGCTTAAAAGAAATATGAAGATCTAACTTAAAAATAACCACTGCGAAATTTTAGATGCGACCTGCTAGTAACCTTCACTCCCATAATCTAATTTCCTGTTTCAAATATATAGTAATTTCCTGCTGAAGCATTTTTCTGCGTTTTTAAAAATAAAATAATTGAAGGAGACAAAGTTAACTAGAACAGCTTGTATAGTAGAATGTTAACACTACTGAATACTGCATTAGATTAAAGCAACTTAAAATATGGCAATATAATGAGATCCTACTGTGAAGAATATGGTTTATCATATTAATATGCATGATCTTATACACATTATTTTATAAAAAAAGGAAGCAGACGTGTTAATTTATATCTTCATTCGTTGACCCGGAACTAGTACATCATTTATCCAACTTATACAGTGATAAATAAATCTCTCACATTCAGACATCATACAGTTATCGCTGTTTTCTTGTCATCTAATGTGGTGAACAGTGGCCTTGATAAACATTATCTTATTTGCTGAACAGTATTAAACTCTCTATTTCTCTATTGCAGAGAACTCTTTTTACCAAATCAGCAGAATAGATTAAAGGCGATATAACAGCGAGAAACGAGACTTTCTTTTTCTCTTGATTAGATCTTGAAAACGTGTCTGACTCTCGTTAAGATAAGTAGTAGACCTTGATCAAGTATAAAAATCTTAACACGAGCTTCACCGTTGATGGCAATAATTGCAGTATCGAACGTGAAAATCATTTTAATTTGCAACATTATTGAGAACGATGCTAATGTTTTTAACATCGTAATAATGCTTAATGTTTTACGTAAGTTTCAATAATATTTTGCGATGTGTTGTTAACGTGATAAATTATACGAAGTTATTATGATACGATAACTAAAATTGTAGTATCTTTAAGAAACATATGTGCTTGGCATTGGCGTAATTAAAAATTGTTAAAATTTACAAATTTCTAGACTACGAAATGTAGTTATTATATCTCCAATCTTCTACATTTTTAAACTTTTAAATTTGGAAACTAGTGTGCGTGAAAGACCATGTTAAAATGACAGCATAACAAGATTCTACCGTGTTTCAGTAATTTCTAATATAATTGCACTGCGGACAACGAACTCGGACTAATCCTTACCTAATGATTTCAACAAATCAAATCACTAATTAATCGGTCATCTTAAAATCTAAGGAGACATGCTTCGCTGATTATCTAACGTGCCATTGTAAATACAAAAACAGTTTCATAAACCGGATAAAGTTAGTATGTACTTATGAGATATACTTTATTTGTGCCACACCCCCGAAGCCGATAATATGCTCAGCCAATATTTTTGGATCGTTGAATAATTAAACAGATAGGAGCATAATCTCGAGTACTCTTGCTATCTACAGTACATATTAACAACATCTGGTGATCACAAATAATCGCGATGAAGTCGTTGTAAACGACTGATAAATTTTCGAGAGTTTTAATCTTGATGTTCTACTACGAACAATCGCACTTATGATTTAATTACTCAAGATTTTTACAAAATTTTGTACGATGATAATTAACTAAATAATCGGAACGTACAAAATATGAAAGCATTCGAAGATAAAACCTGGAAGAGTATATAAAAATTTATTATGTATTTTATAAGAAACATTAACGATCAAAATCGTTATATTATTGTTTCTAGATGGAAAAATTTTCATCGTGCAATAATCCCAGGAGGAATTTGCGTAAGATAAATGACCAAGTGTCAGTGCAGTGAAACGTCTATAAATACGTCAAATATATTATTTTGTACGTCTGATTAAATGTCTGATAAATGTCGGACGCCAGCAGTTATTGTAAAATATCGGCAGCTGTTCCCTTGTCGCAACAACCATTGATTAGAAAGCAGAGCACTTGAATATCAACTTTTCACGATAAATATATTGATAACAATCAAAGTTCAGTTGTAATCTACTCTTTGTAAATACTTCAATACGTCCGATTTAATCATCAGATTCATTTCATCAATTTGCAAGGAGATAAATTTTAATTGTTCTGAGACAGACTTTTTATGATTGACAATAAAAATATCAATCTGTTAAAATTAATTCGAATAAACTTTGTACGGGAATTTTGTGAATAATGAATAAACATTATGAATTTCCCGCCCTTTTGAATTACGCGCGTAAATAAAAAATTTGAACGGTGCCATCTACTGCACAGTTATAACAGCTGTTCTTTAGGTATCAGAATAGCATGCATTATGAAGAGGTGGTACAAAATGCTAAACTATGCAACAGGGACAAACATAGACACCCCTACTATAATGTGGCATCGCAACAATAACTACCAACTTTGAAACCTAAATAATTACTTATCTTATCAAAAAATCGGTTCACTTTTATGATAACAAAATGCAGTTACATTTAACTACTTTTTGTTATAACAGTTATTACAATTTTCAAAAGAATCGAAAGAATTATAAACTGGTTGCTCAAATATTAACAAAATTTGTACCAAAAAATATGTTCATTGTGCTATCTTGGTATCAGGGGAGCAGTTCAGTATCAGAGGATCTGCCCCAGACAAAAATCCTATTTACGCCAATGGTGATATACAAATTGTGTATGACGCGTTTACACAGACAGTCGTGTATACAACAGTTTGTATAAATGTAGAACGCATTGGAGAGTCACGTGCGTAGGTATATGAGGAAAGAAAGAAGAGTGGGGAGTTCATAGGGTTTGCATAACCTGATTGAAATCCGACGCCAACAGTCAGTAGTATTTCGTCGACAGTGACGGTTCTGGTGTTACAGTTACTCGTCTCTCTCTTTTCCCTCTCTCTCTTTCAATTCCTCTCTTCGTTCCTCTCTACGCTACTTGTAGTTGTGTTCGTTACATCCACAGAAGTTCATACATCGCGATGTGTGCGCGTGTCACATATTCATCGGTGCAATACCACGTGTCCAATTTTTGATAGGTAATTCGTTTGCTATGATACCTATCAGAAGAAGAGTTTGATTTTGGTGCACGTGAAAAACTTCAGTGAGTAATATATTATTCTATATACTATCACTATACTATACCATTTCTGCAACAAATGTGTTTTTGATGTTTGGTTTTTGATATGTGACAGACCGTGTGACTGCGTCAATTTGTTTTCAAGGTGTGTTTCAAAGAGTTGCTTCGTCATCTGTCTATTTGTATCACTCCCGTCGAAATTAAAATCAATAAATCCAGCGTTTACCATCTATCCAGTGAAAATTGCTGATTAATTTTCTTGTTGTCATCTGTCGTATGTTTTGAAAACTCTATATCACAATATTTATGATACACCCATTTGATTGTGAAATAAACATCCATCACGTTTTTTGTACCTATAATGTCATGATTTATTAAATACAACGAAAGATTCTGAACTTAATCAGTTTCACTGACAGTATTAATCTATTGATTAGTTCTTTAGATTTAGCTTTGATTTATATTAAATTTGTCTTTATTATGGAACCGTACAGTATCAAGCATAACAGACTTCACTAGGGGGAAAGACTTGAGAGTTACACGCATGCTTACTTTACGCGAGTTCTGTATTCAAATTTGAGTTCCATTAGTATTCGAATATTGTAAAAATATTAAGAATAATTTAAAAAAAATAATAGATACAATTTTCAATAATTAAATATTTAAAATTTATTGTTTTTCACAATGATAAATTCCTGAATTTCTTAATTTAAAAGTTTCCAAGTATCTGAATCCCTAAAATTTTAAATGTACTAACCAAAGAAACGAATCCTAGGGCCTTTCTATTTCATATCGCCACCTTCCCTAGGGAAGCCTACCGTACTCTGCAGTTTACATGGAACTATAAATATGAAAACGAAATCATGTGAATCCTTTCATACTAAATCAAAAGTCCACGGTCGATGAGAAGTCACGACTCGTTGGACCTTACGTCAAATCACTGCATGCACAATGAAAATACTTTCTCACTGATCTATAATGAATACGTACAACAAATGACGTATAAAATTACCTATATAATCTTCTTTTATTACGTATACTTTGGAAATCGTAACCAAGTAACGAGCTGAATTTTGATATTTTATTCTTGTCGTATTTTCATCGATCATTGTGTACCAATGTCCAATTTACGCGAACTGTAATAAGTTTAGCTCAGGATTCTTTGAAAGATAACAGCTTCAATGTCTTTCCAAAGAAATTCGCTGCGTGTTCAATCATTCAGGGAACTAGAATATAACAGCACATGTTAAAATTTATATCAACAGGTTCTGCGAACGAAAACCGAACAGGTTTTTAATAACAGTTTTACGAACGTAGATAATGAACAGACGTAAATAAATGTTGTAATTAATGATATCGTAATGACGAATCTCGAATTTGATGAGAAGCGAACAAAATTTCTTTTGTGGACTTTGAACTACGCACCATTCTCTTTTTGTGGGACATACAAAACAAGTATTATACTCTCACGTTTGAACTCGATAAACGCGTGCAGCTGATTGTCACAAACAACGTTTCCTGGTTTTACGTCAGTTCACTATCTCGGTAAATTGTTTCGTAATATGCTTGCAAATGTATTGTTTAAAAACATTGAACTACGGAAAAATTATTTGAATGACAGCTGCTATATTTTCTACGAAGTATAACACAGAAAGTCTATTAATAATAAAAAAGAATCTGAAGGAAATCAAAATGAATGATAGAGACCTTTACCTCATACATTAAGTATTTTTGCTGACAATCAACATATGTAAGTTGGAAACTGAGCCAATCGAATCACTGTTTTACCAAATCACCTTTACTTTCTTTATCTGTCTTGAAATCTAGTTTTCTTTGGTCAAATATTTTTCGTATCTGACAACTGCTGGTATGGGCGCTGTCTCAGATTTAACGAATAAAAATTCCTACGTAATAAATAGTAAAACATTGATTAGTTTCGTTCATTGGCGTAACTACGATTTTTATCTGGTGGATTATGTCTCCTAGTCTTGCTAATGGCAGCATATTTTAGAAAGATGATACAGACCCACCCTGGTCCCAATTAGTTACGCAATCATCATTGACAAATATGAAACTATATATGTATACGTGTATCTTTACATATAATTTTTTGCAATATCTGTACTTAACGTAGAATAACAGGTATCGGACTAAATGAGTATACAATTTCATCACGTGCAGGTATTACACAAGAAAGAGTATAACTCTATACGTTAAAGAGAAATTTTTGAATTGTATCACCCGCATGTTACAAGCAACATGATCTTGATCCCCTAACCTTAAAAATAGCACACGATCCAAGAAAATCATGGTGAGATTAAACAGAAGGCGTTTCAGTACATATATGTACAAAGTATTTAGATACTCAGTATATATAATATTATTTATAATTTATTAAAAACGCTTAAATAGAAAGAAAATTAATAGATACTATTTGCATGTATTCAAATTTAATATCTAGCATTCGTGGCTGAGGAAGTGTACATTAAAAATTCATTTGAGCGGCACGTGGCAGTATATAATTATGTTAATGTGTAAGCGAATAATTAATCAAGCATGTTCAAAGGTACGCTCTTAGTTAGTCATATATTGTGCAATGCAGTAAAATGTGAACGGGAAATGCTATCTGTTCATGGAATGTGTAAGAAAAAGGTAGCAATGGTTTTTCTTGGCACATTGTTGACGTGCTGCAATAACAAAGAAAAGTACGGTACGACGTATACTTAAGTACTTATAGCTAGTGGCGTAACTTTGTACATATCAGAATAGACCCTATCCCCTCCCTCTTTCTCTAAAATACAATCTCGCCCCTCTTATGTACTATGAAAGACAGATCGTAAGATTTCTCATATATCTTCTATTAAAAATTTGTAAATTCCTCAAATCTTAAATTTTGTGCGATTCAGGTCCACTCTAGTAAAACTTTTAGTTACGCCAATGATTATAGATATAATATACATATCTACGTCAGTGGCAATGGAACAATAGTCACAATAGCCGCGTGCCATCGTTTTATTTCCTGAAGCGCTTTTTTTATACCTTTGTTAAGAATGCACCACTATATGTATATATGTATCCGAACAGATCGATAAGTAACATAGCATGACATTATGAAGTACACGTTACTCTAAATATTTCTTTTTTTTTCATTGTTGCATATAAACGTTATCTTTTGTTTTCTTAACATTTTTGTTCAGTCACGTAATACTGTTTTTCAATAATTATTTAGATACATAAATTATATCCTTTGGCATATACAATTTGTCAATGACGGATCTGTAAAAATATTAAATTATAATATTGTAAAATTAATATAGTCAAACTTGAATTATTAGAATTAGTAACTTGGGAATGAAAGAACATTAATTATCAAATTATTGACGGAAATGAAAATATTAATTGACAAAAGTTGAGGAGCACTGATCAAGACATTGAACTGTAGCCAAGTGAGACACGTTATACATACCTAATCATTTAAATGTAATTCTATTTCAGAGTACTTATTTTTAAAAAATGGCTACTTTACAGCCAAATACGCAAAATTTATGTAGAAACGGCTGACAGTATTATTTACCATTTCTCTTCGGTTTCTATACCTAGTTTCTAGCTTTTCATTTTAGAAACATGGCTGAAAAAAATTAAAAATAATTACCATTGCTATTATTATCATAATTATTTAAACACACACTGACATAAATTGATTAAAAATAGTAATAGTTTGTGTCTTTGTACTCTGTGCACTATATGTTCAGCGGGGCATGAACTGCTCAAGGTCATCCAAGGTCAGCAGTGAAAAACAGCCAGAAATATTACTGTTACTTATTTTCTGTCAGAGATTCCGAAAGTACGGATCGTAAAAAATTAGCGTCTTCGAAAATGTGTTTCAATTTATAACAGTTTCGAACGCTATTACATCATGAAAATACATACGGAAATAGTAAAGAATTTAAGAAAGAAAAATTATTACAAAATAAGCACGTATCTACTGACTCTCGCAATATTTTTACTTACATTCTTCATCATAATGTATAATTGTAAGCTTTTTGGCGGCTACATCTGTTTTGTTTCTAAGTAAGTTTACATTTGATGGACTTAACTTCTTTTTTCCTTAGAAAAGGTTGAATAACAAAGTAATTATTATCATCCGCATAATTGAGTGGCTGTCATAACTTTATAAGATGCAGTCGTTAAATGTCGCTGACTATATCACTCGACATGTTCGAAAGAAATTAATAAAAGAAACTATTCTTCATTGTCTATCCTTAGCTTCTGTAGCGTGTGAAACCTTTTATAGAAACCGTATTGATTTCTTCGTTTGTACCAAATCAAGTGCTTTTAAAGAACGACTCGTTCTTTTACAAGTGTTTGAAGTGGACATGAATTATAGAGTATATTTGCCGTCCGAAACATGGCCTTCCAGTTTCTTAAATTGTATGACCCTTAAAAAAGAATATCATACGTATAAATATCTGTTGCAAATAGCAGTTCTAAGTATAATAACTGCTTGTGGTTAAAGGCAACGGGAATAAAAAAAATATTGCTCGTAACTTCACGCCAGATTTTCTCGCTTGTGTAAAGTGTAAATTTTCGCGAATACGATGAATCATTGCCCTCGACCAGATAGATTAATCGAACGTATCTGCCAGAAGACATCACGTGCAACGATTTGATACAACGTGCATCGCACTCCTCTTCAACAGTACCTATAAAATAGAGAAAACAACTATTATTAATCATCGCAACGTACAAACGCTTATGATTATGCAATTGTCTTTTTTATCGTAACTGCACACTCTCATATACAAGCTTTAATTCTAGAGACTGAAAGCGGCGTTCGTGGAATGCTATTGTATTATCACAACCTATACCAGAAACAGTTTAACATATTAGAGAAACAAAAATATTATTTTACAATATAAATTATAACGGGTACATTGTTAGTCTATCGTCTTTATTTCCTTTAATATCAAAGAAATTTAAAAGTAATACATTTTCGCAAAAAGATACTTTTGTAAGTCTGAATTAATTTAACTATTGGAAAGAAGTAATAATTTTTAATAACAAATTTTGTATTAATTTAATTACGATTTAACTGAATCACGACCTAACTCAACCCTGATCTAACCTAACTCTTACCTAATTTAATTACGACATGTATTATATGCTACAATTTATTTTTAGAATTATTAACGTTCTACATTGTTTGAAACCGATATAGTCAAAATCTTTAACAACCTGATAATTTACTTTCAATCTTTATACGGCTCTTGACTGTATCTATCCACCTTTCACGTTTCAACGAAGTCAAGCCAAGCCTGATATTACATGTTCTAATATAATGCAACATTATATGTCTTAGAATGTAATATAAGATGTAATCCAAGAAACAGATGATTGTGCACAATTATATTGCAGTAAGACAGTGATGAAATCCTTTCAATGGTAGTTCACCAGTTTTCAATCTTATGTCTTCCTTTCTGCAAAAAATGAAAAATGTTGTATTAACGTTACTAGTAAAATTGGACAGAATAGAAATAGAAAAATTTTGAATTAAGGAAACTAAAAATAAATATGAACAGAATAATAAAAGTAGTAATGCATATAGCAGTAAAACATTGCAGAGAATAAGACAAATATTCTGTTAATAACCGTGCTCAATTTGCATGGTTTTTAATCGTAATTATCTGAATATTCTTGTTCTACACAGTTGTAAAAAATAGGTAGTCGTAATGACGGCAAATCATCCTGTATTGAATAGTTTCCTCTTTTAATGCGTCACAACTCTTATCGGAGTCCCCCCCGTGGTCAATGCGGACATTTTTTTCTTAACGAGTACTTTCCTGTGGCTCTTACCCTTCTTCCGATTAAATGTATTACAATTCGATTTATCATACGTTTGTCCTACAGAAAATTGTAGAATTATATAGTTCCGATGAAATAACGACTACAATTATTATTTAAATTCTATTTGCACACGTATTACCATCGTAATTAAAAAAAAATAATTTCTAGACGCAACGTTTATAACTGTTACGTTACGTATTTTTCCAACTTCGCAGTAAAAAAAACTTAGTTTTTTTATTAAAAATTGATGTATGCAATTTGCTACGCTTGATATTAAGAACGTAACATTTTGAGGGAGTATGATTTATTGTTGTACCGTGTATAATACCGGAAGTCCTTCAGATAAGTAGAAACAGAACAATAAAATTTTTCGGGTATTTGACACCTGTCGCATACATTTTAACAACTTCTTATCTAATCATACCTAAAAAGTTTTTACTGTTTTAAAAATGTTAAAATTTATGCACTCAAATTTTTATGTAACACTCTTTTTCAAACAGTTCATAGTTCTACTTCATGAAGTAAAGTAATTAAAAGTAAAGTTATAGTAGTTATGATCATATATGTAGTAAATATTCGAAACTTACTTAAAATGCTTGAAAATAAAAATTTTACATTAAATTCTAAAGTAATATAATATATACGTATATTACTTTTACTCGATAATGAACCGTTTTGTGTTCATCGCAGTATGGCGGACAGGAAGTAACTACTCGAAATTTCGTGAAATCAAATTCAAATACGAATGTTTCATACACTCACATAGGATGAAACGTTTTGATAAATTTAATACATTTATTACAATTAATTTTATTGGTGATCTATGTACATTTTTATAAATTAAAATATAAAAATGATAGTTTCTTAAAGCAGTAACTTTAGTCCAATTCAAATTGGTGACTCTGTTGAGCCATCGATGTCGTCATTTCCGTATTCACGACGTTGCCAGATCGACCATTGTTTCATTTGTGGAGAAAAAACTACTGTGGTGCAGTGTGTTGTGCTAGTGGGTCGTTTCATGTCAGGTAAAAAAGTTGTGTTGTGTCGTACAGTGACGAATAATGGGAAATTTGATGAAAAATATGGTGCGATTGCTTTCGGCATTCGTTAAATAACACGCACTCTTTTACGAGGTGAAGACCAGGCTGCCAATCAAGCTTTACATGTAAAACCAACCGAGATTTTTCAACATAATAGGTAAACCGTGTTTCAAGAAGAACGTTCTTCTGTAAAATAAATTAGTCAGTCGAATTTTTCTCATTCATTGTTCGTGATATTTTTGTCTCGTTTTCCTATGTCCGACATATTGCTTACAAGTTGTTATAGAACATTCTTGCAATAGTTGTTTCCATGTAAGTCTCTCCTTAAATGTCTGTACCATGATGTATCGTGACAAAAATGTCTGTATCCATATTAAAAAGAAAGAAGATACAATTGTTTCTGTAGTTCTGCTTATTATATTTACATGTTACATTTACTATGTTAAATATGAATTGCAACATGGTTGATAATATTTACAGAGGATGTTCCAGTATTGATGGTAAAATTAAGAAAGATGTAATTTTACTGAAAGAAATTAAAAAATATCTGAAATAAAATTTGTTCATATATGGGTTTACTTTTGAGATAATTGAGCATCAGTAGTAGAGCATATGTGTGAGTAATAATATCATAAGGAACATGGACTAACAATATGTTGTAATTTCTCAAAAACAAAGCTAAATTTGAATAAATTTTATTCTACATTTTTTATTTCTTTTTATATATAGAATCATTTCTTCTACGATTGTACCATCAATAGCGAGATGCCTTCTATAATGCTGACTTGTCTATCTAAACTAATGTTAAATCTAAATTGTTTAGAAAATGGCTGTGTTCTGCTTGTTTGTCTCATATTGATGTTTGAACATTGGTGTAATTTATATGTCATGTTTTGTCACACTGTACTACACTGTACTACATGTTGCTAGTATAGAGTATATTGATATAACATTGCTGACGCTAAAAAAAGTTACCTAATATTGATATGAAAACATCTTTTAATCATATATTAATTTTATTAATGAATCTCCTCTTAATCCATTAACAACATTATAACTATCATTTAAACACAAAACCAGTGATATAAAAATGTTTTTCTTTTACATATTTTACTTCAATGGTATTTCTTTGATGTAAAACTGTGGAACTAATTTATACTTATATATATTCTTTGTAATAATTTAAATTTTAAATATTTAATTAATTCATTTAAATCCTTATTTTACTTTTAATTTAAAGTATATAGATTATATATCATTAAACAAGAAAATTCATATAATTTTGTTTAATATAATTGTATCTAAAATATTTGTAATAAACTTATTCGTAATTTTTAAATAAATATACCACAAAACAATTAAATATTTTAAACATATTGAAAGATATAAAAATATCTAAAATCTCACAAAATAATACACTATATAATGTATCTGAAAAGAAATTATAAATATGTATTTAGTAATAAATAAATACTTAAAAATTCATTTTTAAAATTGATTTTTATCCAAAAATTTGTGTATTTAATACCTATCCCAATAAATTTGATTGCTATTGTAAACTTCCTGACATACCTTACAACAAGTCCCTTATTACAGAAAATTAGCTGATGTGAATTGAACACACCTTGAAACACAGAAAATTGAAAGAGAAAAACAGTGAGAAAAAGAAAAGATAGTAATATGCAGCGGATGTGGTTTATAGAGAACAAAGAGGAGGAGCAATTGAAGCAGCTAGAAGAGCCACGTGAGACTAGCTTCAGCGAGGTGGCGACTGAACATACATCAGACATGAGGGGATCTAAAAGGGACTGGATTTTTAGGGTCCAGGTACTAGATAATAATTGTGCTTATTCTAAACACTTTTACTTTGTAATAATTAAAATTCACTTCTTTTTCTGTATTTGATGTTTGTTCAGGTGCATAAACTGGAGAAAAATGAAGTTTTATACGTAGTGGGCAATCTGCCCGAGCTGGGTGCTTGGAACCACAACCAAGCACTTCAATTATCACAAGAACATGGCAGTCGGGATTCTCCTACACTTTTTGATAGTAACAGTAGTGCAGAATTTTATAATGAAGATGGACATGCTGGGGAAAACACATTTGGTGATGTAGATGATGAGTAAGTAACTAAATATTTCTCTGTTTCTTGTAATTATATATTTTTTCCTCAGTTCAGATGTGTTAATATATACATATTAATGAAAATAGCTGTATATACATGTAAAAGTTTATATATTTCAGAAATGGGCAGATATTTTCACAAAAAGTTTCACTTCCCATTGATACCGATGTAGAATTTCGATATTTCGTTGCTGTCATTTGTCAATCCAATGGTACTAAAAATTCGGCCAAAACTCTCATTATTCGTAGATGGGAGACTCATATGGTACCACGTCTCATAAAAAAGAATGGTATGTATGTGAACATAAAATAGATCTATTATCTATAAAGTAATGTTATTACCTTAGACTGTGGCTTCAAATAAAATGTTTATTGTAGCACCTAGCAATTTTACTAGCGATACATTACCAGATGCAGATAAATTTGGTTATCATAATGGTTATTGTAAAATTGAACGAGGCTGGTTGACTGACGAAACTGTGGTACAATTTAAGCTTTTTAATAATCCAATTAAACTATGGAAGAATCGATTACAAAATAGAAAAGTTCACATTAAGGTGTGTGCTCTTAAACTGCATTATTTGTTAATAGATCAGTATGTAAAAGTTCAGAATCAAAATGTTCACTCAAATTTTAGATGACACCTGTAAATCTAGTTAGGCACAATTCTTTAGAATTGCAACAGTTTGGAGGTGATTGTGTAGATGATAGTCTTTCTATGGATACACAAGATATTGTTGATCAACCTGCCTTCAGTATTACGGAGATAGCGGTATTTATTATTTAATTATATTTCCTATTATAGTTAATGATTATCATAATTTTTTTTTTTTATAATAAAATATGTTTATCTAGGTTATGAACGATGAAGAGCCTCTCTTCAAGCTTCAGGAACAATTTGGCCGAGCTTATAATGAAGACGAATTTATAATCTTCAATGTTGCGGTTCGATATCCCGAAACCATCGTAAGTATTCACATAAAATATCATCAGGAAATCATATTAAATACACAATTCGATGAATAACCATTGGTTGGTATTTATTGCTTGCATTGCTTGTAATTCTTATATGCATTATGTACATAGGATAGATCTTCGATTTTTATTCCAAATCAACATTTTCCGTTTTTAATGGACGGTTCTGCAAATGGAAACATCAAAGGCATTGACTTCAGTAATCATATGCTAACTGTATAAAGAAAAAGATGAAAATAATATGTGGTGTCTTTTAGTTTACCTCCCTAGCATTAATGACAAATGTACATCTTTGTTTAATAGAAATGGCAGATAAATGAACATAATATTGATAAAAATTGTAGGCATGACACAGCAATAAATGACAAACTAGTGGTAATTCATGAGAGAATTAGATACACTAAAGATACGCATTGACCATACCATGTGAGTTTTCAGTAGACCACGAGTAGGCTGGCCACGTCTTCTCTCGCGACTTGTTCAAATTACTTGGTAAAAGATAATTAAACTTGTTCAGCAGCTATTGCCCTCCTTGGAAACCAGAAGCGATGTCACGCGCACTGGCCTGGAATGAAGACAACCGTCAGCTTTGTACAAAGCAAGACCTCTGGTGCAAATGACGATGCTAACATGCAATCTGATGTATCGATGCTAAGCATCGTCTACCACTTTACATCTGTGTCACATGACATCACACAGAGATATGATGGTTTTGATTGTCGTTCACCCTACCGCACCTATCCTTAGGCTTAGTCTCTCGTAAATCCGTAAATTTTCTCTGAAGTACGTCATATTATTGTGACTGAAGATAATGGATGTGGTTCAACATACTTATCATCCAGACTACGCGATCTAGTGTAACGTGAGATCGGTTTACGCGAGTCACAGCCGACATCCTAAGCAACCTTAAGAAATTTAGAGATATCAACGCTGTCACACCTCATATCCATCTGTGTGCGTCGAAAATGGTGAGGCTCCCATCACTCCTATATCCTTTTAGTGTATTACTAATATTTTCTAGCTCTGACCAACTCTACTGTACCGTACCTGACACCGCTGCGCGGACAAATGCCAGACTAAGCTGTCAGAATCTTCTGAATCTGAATTATAAACCTTGCAGACTTGATATCGAAATTTAATAATGAATGATCGGCAGGTGTTGCGGGATACGCGTCACCAGGCAGAGTACAGCATTTGGCAATTATTGGTCTGGTTCATTGCTAGATTATGTAGGAAGTAAATTATCGTCCTTTGTATCGTCGGTCACTAATAAATTTGTTGCTCTTGCCTACAAATTGCTTCAAACTGCCAATGAATTTATTTAAAAAAAACATAAGATGTACAAATGTCTCAAATGATATAGTTTAATTCCTACGATTTTTAGTGATCAAGGATCGTTGATAACGTGTCGTAAATTGCACCACATTTATTAGAATCTCTAATTTCTTGTGTCCTACTTTAGAAAAATTAAGAAAAATTATTTCCTTCAAACTGAATGTCCTTGATCATTGGACTTAATTAATGTTCAAGCAAGCTCTATAATGGATGAGCAGTATATACTGATGCAAGAATTTGGTGTTGTTTCAAATGGTTGTATTTTTCCATGTATATTAAGTAGACTGTTTTTTCAGGCATATTTAGTGGACTACTACGTGTACAGCTCAAGGTGTTTTCCAGGAGAACCACCAAATCATATTGGTTTCAGCTACATCTTACCTAGCACGTTACAAGCTAGCGTTGGGCTTTTAACAGTACCAATTACAAGCACCAAACATAGACCAATTGGTAAAATATGAAATTCTTATATTGACTTTATCCTTTTTTATTACCACTACAGTTCTGTTGAGTAATTTCTTTGGTCACAGGACAACTTACAGTGGAATATGTTGTGATAAAATCAATTCCCGATTATCCGTGGGACATGAGTATTTCATATGCGAAACATTGGGAACAACGATGGTCTGGCCTGGATGTGGGACACAGAGGGCTCGGTACATCTTTTCAAACGAAGAAGTATGTTGTCTAAATTAAACTTGTTTAAAAATCAAAATTTTCCATAAGTTTGAAACATATTTAAGCAGATTTTCTATATTCTTTATACACTCGGGGAAGATAAATATACCCTCTCTTACCTACACTCATGATTATGTGCTAAAACATGCACTTTTTTTATAGCTGTGCTAATGTACGGGAAAATACAGTAGCTTCTTTAAAGACCGCATCATATCACGGCGCTGATATGGTCGAATTTGATGTCCAGCTGTCCAAAGATCATATACCAGTTATTTATCACGATTTTTATGTATCTATTTCATTAAAACGGAAAAAACAAATAGAGGCTATGGACATGTTGGAAATACCTGTTAAGGATCTTACATTAGAGCAGTTACATTTATTGAAGGTAAATTTTACACATATACATTAATGCACTTTATATTCAGTGTCAGTTTATTTTCATAGATATCATGTGCATACTTTCATATTTACAGTTATTTACAGAATTCAACGTTTACTCATGAAACAATTAATTTGTTTTATTTTGTTACGAAATAGTGTTTGTAAAATTTCAGAACGGCGAACAAAAGAGAACATTTATATTATTCGAAGACTGTTAGTTTCATAAGTTACGGTGGAATGTTAATAGAGATCACCTTAACAATCTTTTACTAGGTCAATTAATGCGATACATATAATTTTGCATCTACCATTAACTAATAGAATGCGGCTTCTAATAATGCTACGCGTATTAATAAAACAGTCTCCGCTTTTTATGTCCTTTTTTGTATTGAAGGAGAAATCAATCATCTCAGAGGGTTGTATCGTATGTAGATACACAGCCATGCAATCATGAATTCATAGGTGTAACATACCTATTCGTATTTGTCTTTTTTTAATATTCAACAGGATTTTTATTACCCGGGAGACTCGTTGGGTAAGGTGCTGTATTTCGTTGATAAAGCTGAGCAGGGGGTTAACCAACTGGTGAGCTTTCATATCGCTTTTGCGCCGCCTAACTTGTCGCCAAGATGTATAATCAAGATTAGTCATATCAACCACTTGATGCATGCTTGTTCCGAATTTATTCCAAATCCGACTAAAATTAATCTTCGAAAATACATCATGATATGTATACATTACGCTTCGATTTAAAGCTGAAAGCTTTACTGTAAACCATTGAAGTAATATTGAATTTTAAAAATATTTTTTATCGACGCCATACAACCTTTAATATCGCCAGACAACCTTTGTAAAAGTGCTTTAAAAAATCTTCAAGGTCATTTTTAATAATTATCCGTCAGTTTCATTCCCTCTGACTTCACGTTTCCGTACACAAAGCGCGGAACTTTCCATCAAGAAATGTATAAATCACATTATCACAGCATGTGAATAATATCATGAGAGGCATGATATTACTTTTAATGTATTCACATGACCTCAGAGTGCTTTGTTTGGCTTCGAAAAGTATAGTATGTCAAACATCATACGATTTTTACCAAATTTTATAATCTAATTGAATTACGTTAAAAGACATTTTTGGTTTATGTATTTCTAACAGATTAACATTTTTCTTGCAGGTTTATCACGTGGCTGAAGGTCGAGAAAAAAATCCGAGATTCTTTGACGAAGATTTGGAAGATCATCAGCCTTTCCCTACTCTACAGACCGTACTTCAAGAATTAGAACAGCATGTGGGATGTAATATTGAAATAAAGTGGACAATGCAATTGAAGGTAAACACGATAAATTTTTTATTGTTCATTTTGTATATTTTGCTGATTACAATTGCATTATCTGTACCTATAGGACGGCACATTTGAACTTAATCATCCCTTCGATCTTAATTTATATTTGGATATTATACTCAAAGTTGTGTTAGAATATGGAGGCGACAGAAAAATCGTTTTCTCATCTTTTAACCCTGATATCTGTGCTATGATTCGTCTTAAACAAAATAAGTACCCAGTAGTATTCTTGACCCAAGGTATAACCTCAAAGTATCCTACTTATCATGATCCGAGGTGTCAAACGATACCGATGGCTGTTAGACATGCTTTAGCAGCTGATATCTTAGGAATTAATGTCCATACCGAAGATATTCTTCGAGATCCGTCTCAAGTTAAATTAGTAAAAGATGCTGGGTTAATTATCTTTTGCTGGGGAGATGATAATAATGATAAAGATACGATTCAACATCTGAAAAAACTCGGCTTACATGCTGTTATTTATGACAAGTGAGTAATCTTAAAATGTGTAAATCATTTCTGCCTCGAAAAAAACAATGAAATTACACTGATTAAATATTTCTTGCAGAATTGACGAATACAATGCGAAAGAAGTTAAAGAAAGCATATTTTTGGTGGATGCAAGAGAAAATCAGAAGGCATTAATTGCTTTAGCACACTGTAATCAAAATTGTTCAGCCCAAGCTCAAATTTCCAGTTCTCTTAACTCAGAAAAGGTTGAGGTAAGATCATTTAAATATTACCCTTAATATTTATGCGAATATGAAAGCTGAATAGTGAGTAATTATATTTTAGGATTACTACATGGACATTGATAAATCACGAAATATGATTACAACAACATCAACAACCTCACTTGCATCTTTGGGTAAGAATAGTATTGGCGGTGATAATGTATATTCTGTGTCGACTGTTAAATTACCACCTACATGTGACCATCAGGAGAGCAAAGAGATCAGTGAAATGACAAAAGATTTTAGCGTTTGCGCGAAATCCTTCGGCCATTCAGTAAAAGCTAAAAGTATCTCAGACTTAGTTTGCGGTCAAACAACAACGCTACCAGAAATCTACGGAGAGGATGAATCTGCAAAGGATTGTCTTTGATGTTTCTGTTTCAAGCCGTTCATGTCATGGTTTTGTTTAGACAAGGACTGTCTAGATGATACAACAGATATTGTTTAGAAAAGGACTTAACAAAAGAAAGGAAAAAACCGAAAAAAAAAATTTTTCTTTTATAATTTATAATTACTATAATATTTACGAAGGGGTTAAACAGCACTAGTTTTTCCCCTACAGTCCTAGGATCCGTACAATCGGATCATCTCAACGGCCATTACAATGGAATGTACACATACACCAGTGCACAAGAAAGACGATCGATTGCATTTTTCACATCATTTATCATTCCCGCAATCGATCGACTTAATTGTCCATTTTTTTATTATTATCTTACTTAAAACTCTACACAATGGCCTTTTTCTTTTAACGCTAATTGAGTTCAATGTTGGCAGTATAGAAGAATTTGAACTCCTGTTATTTTGACTGTGACAAGCGAGTGCTGGAGTTTTAAGTTTTTAGTACAAATATCCTTAATATTTTCATTTAGTCCATAAAAAAACTGTCACCCCTCTCATATTCCTGTCTTTATTAAACATTAATTTAACAAAACAAAAAAAACAGTTTGACAAACAAATTGAAAAATATATGACATTACGAGTATGTACTTTTTTTTTCTTTTTTTTTTTTTTTTTATAAATAAGTTATTAAGAAAATTAAAAAAAAAGATGATACGATTGCCTTTAACAGCTTCAAATATTGACAAAGCAGTTGCAGGGTAACTACTTTTCATAGATATAAAATGTTTCATATTCATTTATTTATATTTCGAAATATTTTTAATATGACATCTTAGAAATCGAAGGACGTAAAGATTAGTGAAGAATTTCTTTATGGAATATTTGTTTATTTAAAAATTTTTAATTAATAATTATAAGAAAAGAAAAAATTGATTATTTTTCCAGATTAAATAACACGGTGAATATCATTAAATAATTTTTTTGTCTTTGTACAGCAATTACTTTAGACAATTTAAGATAGGTTCTTTTTTTGGTAGAAACGTGAAGATTGTTCATTCGCTTTATTAGGTACTACTTTTTCCTATCTGGACTTCGACGTCTGATTAATTTTAATTTGTAATAACTACATCAGTAACAGAATAAGTAGCACGCGAATATCTTTTCAAAGTTTTTCAACGGAGAAGATAATTTATACCGCTATACCGCATTGGTAGTATGCTATACAACTTAAAGAGAGCGATTGTATCAATCGTTAAGATTCTGGCAGTATACAGAATATCTGTTGGTTTTAGAAAAGTATATCGCAGATATGTTAATGGGATCACATACGTAAGTGCACACGTATCGTGCGTTAAAGCGAGGGGTAGGGGGGTTACTGATCTTTTCTATTGTCATAGAGGCTATGCATTGTAATAAACCAGTTGAAGGATATTAATCGGTTCGATAAGTTTGTAATTAATACAGTGGTAGAATTTTGAAAATTCTAATACATATAGGTTAATGCGTTACAGTCTTCAAGTGTATATTGATAAACTTCATGTATATTTCAGATTTCTAATCTTGTGTCTGTTTTTCTTTCCCTGTGAAAACGATAATTTGTTGTGTATATAATGAGTAATTATTACATACAACAAGTAATCGATCTCGTAAAAAAATTCCACTAATATCTATCTGCACGTAAGAATGAAAAATGATAAAAGAAGATTATTGCATTTGCATTTGAAATTTTTAATCCAATAGTTTGAAAGCAACTATTGAATATAATGTGTAGTTAATAACACATTATGGATCGATTACTTTTTCCTGCATCAAGGATATCCCGAAGGTTGAATACATGTTAACGCGATAAATGAAAAAAGAAACAAAACTTAAAGCGGCTGTTTTATTTTTGAAAAATACTAAAATTTACAAAAGGATTAATAGAATAGTGAGAAGTATTTTATTTCTGTAAAATTTGTTCGTAATATATATTTTTCATCCTTAAATAATTTATTATTATAATTATACAATATAGAAAGATGTATAATTAAAAAGTTCCAATATATCTAAAGATTTTAAAAGATATACAAATACCAGGAATACGGCTATAATGTAGTAACGTTGATGTTAACTTCCAAATTAATAAATTATTTTTCTATTTAAATGTAAATGCATTCATTGTTACGGCAGTATTTATTTTTTAAATAAAATTCATATAGACGAATACGAAAGTTTATAATACGTATCCATGAAAAATACGTTTGTACAAAAGCGTTATAATTTCTTTGTATATATTTTGTAAAAGCAATTCTTTCTGACACATTAATTTGTTAGTCCAAACTTTACAAAAAAAATCAATACTTTCATGTAATATGCACATATGCGTATATACATGTGCATGGCGTATTTACTTTCGAACGTCGACCAATAATTTATTTTGCAGGATTTCAGGATGCGGCAACCACGTGTATACTGGATATTATAATAACTACTAAATATTGAAAATAAATACGTAAACATATGTTTTTATTTAAAATGTAGGTGCAATTTTAATATTATTTATCAGCATCCAGCAATTATGAAAAATCGACAATAGACACTTATATTTATTATAGTAAAATAAATTTTAAACAAAACACTTTTCTGAACAGATTCGCATCAACTTTCTTTTTAAAGTCAGAAAAACCAGGTAAGAAAAGATGTCTAAATATGTGATATATAATGTTATCATAACTATATCAATATTTTGATTAATGGCACGAAAATACAAGTAGTATTTTGAATGAAAACAATTTTTATATGGAATTTTTTCAATCGAAGGTGTCCCTGGAAACCAGGGCCGCCATAAGATTGGTTCAGAGTGTTTTTTGTAGTTTAGGCCCGTGGTTTATAGTATTTATTGTAAATTTTGGGAAGCATTATTTACAAATATAGTAGTTTCTCGTTATATTGCCACCCTCACACGAATTAATCCACCCTAATGGCGCTTCCTCACCATCGAACGACACGGAATCCATGGAGACCTCCACAATACGAAGAGAAAAAATTTGTAGCTAATCCAATACATTACTCATATCAGAAATGTAGAAACTTTTAAAGTTAGAGATTTTCAAACTCCTAAATTAACAAATCCCCAGGTTCTTTTTCCAGAAGCCAGAGTTGGTCATGCTCAGTGTGGAGACTATTAGTAAAGCGAAACTATTTTGAACCCACCCAAAATAAAAATTCTACTTACGCCAATGAATCTACTGCACATAAATACATTATACATAAATATATTTAGCTCCACAAAAATTTGGAACTGGCTCCATAAATGTTCGCGCCAGCCCTGCTGGAAACTTTCGAATATCGAGACCGCGTTCGAAACGAGGGGAATATAATGGCGGTGGAGAAGCCCCCACCCTGACCTCGTATGGAGAGACAGTCAAGGTGTCAACAGGCGAGGTCGAACAGAGTTTAAGCGATAATTTTTGTTTGTCTATATTTACACGTTTGTTTTACTATTTGCCGCTTTGTGCTAGGATATATGAATTGTGGTATTCAAGATACATGCTTTCAAAACAATTGGCGTTTGAGAATGCGACTATTCAAAGTATAGCACGGTGCAGATTTTTTTGACGTGTATGTGTGTATACGTACATAATGTTTTGATTCATTCCCAGCTGAGGTTCTAATGTATCTATTTAGTTAAAGAATGATCTTTGATTTCGTTTAGGTGAAAAAAGTGTAGTCAAGTGTTTCATTTCATTATCGTTTGTCACTATAAAGTCTTTTAATACGATATTTATGAACTGACATTTGTTACAACATTTTTTTATTTGATCAGTGTATAAAATTCTACAAATGGTATGCTTGATGCTTGCATGATCACTGTACAACGTGACTGTGACATTTTGCATGTTTGATTACTGTTACTATACAATTATGTTTGTATAACAAGCTAAATAAAATTAATTGTCAAACATTTATGTAAATAATTGTGACGTATAGATTTTATTGCATGCCACTAAGTATACGTATAATAATTTGTCTATTCTTTGTTTAATTCTTAATTTTGTATATATTAGGTTAACAAATAATAATGCCCCATTGTTTCATTTGTGATGTCAATGTTGTAACTGTATGAGAAACTTAATATGATTTGAATAAAACTTGTATATGTAATTATTTATATACCAGAAGTTTAAATCAATTACGTAATAGTAAAACTCAACTTGTCAGTTTATTTGCTTCATCATGTTTTATAGAATATCATGTACCTTATAGTAACAATTTCATTGTTCTTATATTACAAGAATGTGATAAATATTACATTGTTTTTATGGACAATAAACAACTATATAATAATTAAAATAATAAAAACTATACTTTTTCAGATATGATCCCTTATATGAGTCCTTTACGATATAATTGCTCAAAAAATAATCCAATGAACGTGGATGATGAACTTTATTGTATCAAACAGTAGCGAGGCGAATATACTGTAATGGGGTGGGTCTCATCCACCACAATATGGATTATTATATGGAGTTGCCTATTGCGGGGCTTCCAGTTAGCTCCGCAAACATCTCCAAAACAAGTTCCATGTGATAAAACGAGAAAAGTTTTTACTGAATCTTGGGGAATAATTAGTGATGGACCTTTAGGTTCAAATTATACTCAAGACTCTCACTGTGAATGGCTTATAAAAGGTAAAACAATATCCTAATATATTTATAACAATGTGTAGTGCGATCAATTTGTGCATTTATAGGTATTTAATGTGCATATATTTTGTAGCTAACAACAGCCGTCAATTTATTACATTGAGTTTTCGTACGATGGGAACAGAATGTAGCTATGACTATGTTTTCGTTTATGATGGAGATTCTTTTCGATCTCCACTTCTAGGTAGTTTCAGTGGCAAAACAGAACCACAACAAGTGACATCATCATCTGGTTATGTAAGTGAATATGAAATGCTGTGATGATAAATTATACATGAATAATTCATCTTCTGAGATTATTAAGTAATGTTACCATAACTTTATCTTTTAATTCTGCCCCTTTACAGATGTTGATACTACTGTATAGTGATACAAATTATGTTCTGGATGGTTTCCATGCAGAATTTTCAGTTACAAATTGTCCAAATAATTGTACAAATCATGGAAAGTGTATTAATAACACTTGCTTCTGTGAAAATGATTGGGGTGGTAGAGACTGTTCTAGAGCTCTTTGTCCAAATAATTGTAGTTACGGCGGAGAATGTGGTTTGAAACGATGCCAGTGCCATAATGGATATTCAGGACAGTCTTGCTCACTACATAGAACACATCCTGAAGGAAACAAGTATGTTATTAATTTTGCTATCAGTTCGTATATACTGTTTCAGTTATTTTGTAATTACTGTATCTGATATATAGGTGGCATTGGCTTTCTCATTCAGAAGGTGGGCTAAGGCCACGGGCAGCACATACAGCAGTGTATATAAAAGAAACTGATTCTCTCTATGTATTTGGTGGCTATGATCTCAATTATATACTCAGTGATTTGGAAATTTATCGATTCAGTACAAGTCAGTGGGAAAATGAATATGGTAATGTACTAGGTAAGCAAAAAGCACTAAAATTATTTATTATAGTTGTAGAAATTATACTACATCTTCAATTGATCCTATATTTTTTAAATAGAAGGCCCCTCATCTGCAGAATATTTAGATCCTATGCTCATTGCTACCGAGTTAGATCGAATAGGAGCGGGTACAAAGGAACTATATGGTCTTCGTACATCGTCCCTTATTTGGAGAGTACTCTACAGTATTAAAGACAATAATACTTTTAGTTTACGTAATCATGCGAATCTAGAAAATGGACAACACGGTTGGTCTGACTTTAAAAACGGAGCAGAGCGTAAAGAACACGAAAAGAAAATCCCGGAAAGCAGAGAAAGTGAAACAAGTAAAAGCACAATTAGAATAGAAAGAAATGATGATCTTAGAAGAAAACATGCTAGGCATCCTAAGCCTCGATATGCACAAACAGCAAGGTAACAGTGAGATGTACAATATATTTATTAAACTAATATTAAATCAGAGTTCATTGTATTTTTATTTCTTAGACATCGTAGAAACCTCGAAAATTTAGATTTTTATCAAGATTTTCGTGCTGCAAATATAAGAAGTGACATATTAAATTGGGAAAGAGAAAACACTGATGATGCTATTGGGGAGAACATCTTCATTCCAGAACCTAAATCAGAAAAGGATGAATCATTCAAACATGAACCTACGAACCCACCAATCGATGAATTACCTAAACCAAGTCCACGATATGGTCACGCTGCTTGTAGATATGATGGTCAGTTGTGTATTCAATAAATAATAATAAGAAATAATGCAATTATAATATCATTTATAACTTATCAATTATAGATGGTTTTGTTATATATGGTGGAAAAGTCGAAGATGGTTCATTGTCGAATGAGCTATGGCATTACAATGTTAATACACGGTCGTGGACATTACGAGCTAAAAATTCCCCGTTCTATCCACCGCAATTGACGAGACATACCCTCACTTTAGCAAACGATTATATTTATCTTTTTGGTGGTAGTACAGTTGATGGTGAATTTTCATCGAGTCTTTACAAGATTAAGTTAAATTTATGTGAGTTTATATAAGAAATTGACTTGATTTGTTTTGAATAATGCTTTATATAGAAAATAATTTTTAATTTATTTTTACATTAGCCGATCCTACGGCAAGTACAGAAAGGTGGAAAGAAGTACATCCTCGGGGAGGAAAAGAATTAGACGTACGAGTAGTAGCACATTCAACCGTATACCATCGTGCTACAAATTCTTTGCTAGTTTACGGGGGAGTAGTAGCCAGCGTAGCACGATTTAGTAAATTATCAGATAGAATGTTTGTATTTCAACTTGACCGAAAAGTATGGTCCGAAATTCATTACCCGAGAGCGCATTTAAGGGATACGTATGTACCGAGAGAACGAGCATTTCATACTTGTAATATTATAGGTAATTAATTCATTTTTTATGTTTATCATTCAAACATTTTAAATAATAAAATATTAACAACTTTTCTTAAATTAATCTTGCAGGGAATTATTTAGTCGTATTTGGTGGATATTCTCATAGACATAACAAAGAAGAAATTTGTTACGATAATCAAATGTATCTTTACCACTTAGGCTGTCATGTCTGGGTAAATCATGACGTATTAGGTTTAAATGACAAAGGTAATTTAACGTTTTAAAAATACAAATAGAAATTCTGTACAAATTTCATTTCTTTTACCGCTAAATATTTATTGCGATATCTATAGATTCCCGGTATCCAAAGCAGCAAGGAGTATTTGCACACGCAGCAGATGTACGAAATGGAAATACTTTGTTGTTAGTTGGCGGTTATCATGGAAATGTAAATGCAGATTTACTTGCATATACATTGCCACCAATGCTTGCACCAGGAGACGAAGATTATATAGAACCTGAACAAATTTGTTCGAAACATAAAAGTTTGATGGAATGCTCAGCTAATCCGGAATGTGGTTGGTGTTCAGCAGATGAGGTATCTATACTATAAAAGTGACATGGGTGTAAATATTGAAACGTGCATTCCTACATTCGTAGAAATTTTGTGTATCATAATGCATAGCATCTTCCATATTTATTCGATACTTATTATTCCAGATATGTTATGGTAGAACGATTGGTAGTAACTGTACCACCAATCTTCAAACGACTCGTTGTCCCGGTGTTTGTCCTGCCCTCGGGGATTGCCATTCGTGTTTGATACATGGTCAGCCTGGTGGTGGATGGGGTACAACTTCTCGTGGAAAAAAATCTGTATCGAATAAGTTGAACCTCGGAACTTGTACTTGGTGTGTCCAAAATGCACGTTGTCACCACAAAGATGATAATTATGGAGTTTGTGGCTTGCGAGATGATACGCCGTTACAAATACCAGGATGGTGGGGTTCGAAAGGCACGGAAATTATAAAAGTCGAAGAATGTCGAGAAATGGATAAAAGACCAGGATTAACATTTTTAAAATATAAGCCACCAGTAAATTTTAGTCAACCCGATTCGGTAACAATAGTCAACGCCACTACAGTGGATTTTAATGTTCCGTCTATGCAAGGGGCAAAAACTGAATCTGCTCTGGGTGGAGAAATGATTGCTAGATTAATCGGATTCCTCAGACCACCTCAGTACTATTGGGATAGTACAGTGGAACATTTAAAAATTTGTGTCAGTTATAACAGTGCTACCCTACACGTATCAAGGAGCGATGATCCTCAAGAATTGGTAAATTACATTTTCATTTAAAATTAATATAGAAATCATTTATCTGTTATTTATATTTTTTTTCAATTAATCTGTTAGGAGTTAGTTGCAAATTTAACTGCCGAGACGTCGCAGTGTATTCCAACGAAGTGGCCCGACGGGCACCAAATGATGCTATTACCAGGTCGATATTTGTTAGACTTTGAGTCCAAGAGGATGGTTACCACAAGTTACGCGTATGCCAGTAAAATGGAAATTACTCACAACAAGAAAACCGAGAATCCAAAAGTCTTTACATTTGAATATCTTGAACCATATCAAAATGGATCGTGCCATCAATACAAAAATTGCCTTCATTGTTTAACTGATTCTTCATGTGGTTGGTGTGACATCATTAACAAATGTCTTTCGCGTTCCATCAATGAGACAGAAAGTTGTGCAGCCGACATGGAATGGGACGAAGATGGCAATCCAATTCGTGAATGGCATTATTTAACCATTACTCCTTCAACTTGTGCTAATTGTTCCAATTATATATCGTGCGAATCATGTGTTGGTAGCAATTTATGCGAATGGTGGACGGAAGAAGCTCGTTGTGCTCGAATAGGCAGACTACCTAATGCAGTCGTTAGTCTTGATCAGTGTCCAATTCCATGTAGACAACGTTCAAATTGCACGCAGTGTTTGGACGAACGTGGAAGATGTGTCTGGTGCGAAGCCACACAGGAGTGTTTCTCTTTCTCGGTATACACATCTGAGTACCAGTTTGGTTTATGCCGGGAATGGATGGATCAAGCTGGCCTTATGGGAGTGACATCGAGGTCTGGGTCATCTTTAACAGGGAACGATCAGTGCAAAAGTTGCAGTCGACACACGAATTGTTCTAGTTGCTTACATTCGTTAAGCTGTGGTTGGTGTTACAGTTTAGAAAATCCGATCATGGGAGCATGCGTACAGGGAGACTTCAATCAACCACACGTCAATTGTAGCTTAGTCATTAACGAATATCAAAATACTACTTTAGAGTCTGACGAATCTGGTTGGGCCTATGCTCAATGTCCAGACGTCGACGAATGTGATCTGGGGCTACACGATTGTCATCCCAATGCAGTGTGCACTAATACTCATGGTAGTTTTAGTTGTCAATGTAAAAGAGGTTTCAACGGCGACGGCAAGGAGAATTGCACAAAAACTTGTTACGAAAAATGTGTTAACGGTTACTGCAGCGAAGCTCCTGATTATAAATGCGAATGTTACCTTGGGTGGACAGGTCCAGATTGCAGAACAAATTGTGGATGTTACAATCATTCCACTTGCGTACAAGGACCAGGTATTTGCGACGAATGCCAAGATTGGACTACTGGTAGATACTGCGCAGAATGTAAAGCTGGTAGTTATGGTAATGCTACAACACCGCTGGGTTGCAAAAAGTGTAATTGTAATGAACACGGAGACAAAGATCTAGAAATTTGTGACCGTCAAACTGGCGTATGCTTCTGTCGTGATAATACTCAAGGGGATATGTGTCAACGTTGCAAAAAGGGCTATTACGGTGATCCAAGAGACGGCGGAATGTGTTATTATGGTTGTATGTCACGGGGTATGCTTGGAGGTGAAGGAGCTGGTAAACAAGGTCTTGGTAGTAGGCACTCACAGTTGTCCTTATGGGAAAGTCATTTTGGAGATTCACCAACTAGAGAATGTCTTTGGATAGTTAGTCCAAAAACGGATCTTTCGTCTGACACTATGCTTTCAGGAACGCAGAGTGTGATACAGTTCACTATACACAGCGATATCAATGTTAGTTGTCAGGAGAACAGCGTTTACGTGTACGATGGACTTCCTGAATTTGTTTCATCGTCAACCAGTCATCAGAGCCAGCTTCTTGGAGTTTATTGTACAGAAAGCACAGACTATCCTGTAACCGTGGAAGCTAAGTCTGGCTTCCTTACTGTCCATTACAAGCAGCTAGACGAAGTGGAGGGGTTTAACGCAAGTTACTTGATAATGACTTGCAACAATTGTCCTGGAAATCGGGAATGTCGTAACGGAAACTGTTTATGTAAAACCGGTTTTGTAGGAATCAATTGCGACATCGAAATATGCCCTAACAATTGTACATCGTCCAAGAAACAAGGAGTTTGCGATAAAGGCTATGGACGTTGCGTTTGTACAGCTGGTTTCGGAGGACGCGATTGCTCGATTAAGATTAAGGAACATCAGTTAATATTTACTGAATTATTTAACTCTGAATATTTAGCCGATCACTTGGATCATCTTCGAAAAACTCTGCCGCGATTTGGTCACACGTTGGTAGCCGACAGAAGGGGTAGTCTATGGATGTTCGGAGGATATTCTCTTAGTCATGGTCCTCTAAATGATATCAGGCTATTCGATACCAAAAATAACACGTGGATGCCAATTACCGTGGAATCCACTTCAGAAGCTTCTATGCCTCAAGGTAGATATTTCCATGCAGCCGAGATTGTCCACAGTAGACAACAGATATATGTTTATGGTGGGTTGTCAATGAAAGAAGAAGATATTCAAGGATTGTCGAATAACACTCTGAGCGATTTCTGGAAGTTTAGTATACAAAATCAGAGATGGATGCAAATTATGCAAGATGAGTTAAAGAAGGAACCACCACCATTAGCTGGGCATACGTTAACTTTACGTAGGAGTGGAGAATCGGAAAGTCTGATATTGATTGGAGGATTCAGTCCTAAGTATGGGTATCTTGATACGGTATGGGAATTCAATTTGGAGACGGAAACTTGGGATACAATAAATACAATTGGGAATGGACCGTTAGGTGTTTATGGGCATTCGACCGTATACCATAGCAAGTCAGATAGCTTTTATATTTTTGGCGGATACACTTATGCAATAAACCGTACGTTTATTTCTAATAAATTATACGCATTGAATTATAAAACTCGAACATGGTCTGCGCTTCCACCATTTGACGATGATCTTACCGATGGAAATAGTTTGGTAAGTAAACGATAACTTAATTATACTTCTGAATAAATAAAAATTGATTTGGATGATATTTTATTACAGCCGCAAGCTAGGTTTCTTCATTCTGCAGTTACCACCGATGAGTACATGGTAATATTTGGTGGTCGTCAGAATCCACATAATACTTCTGACTCATTGATCGCGTATAAATATTCTTGTAATTTGTGGATTCGTTTAATAACAAAAGATATGGAAGTTATTGGAAGTCCACCGCCGCCTGCATATGCTCATGCAATGACACATGCTGATCCAGAATATAACGCTGTGTACGTTGTTGGCGGTTTTGATGGTGGAATCAAAAGTCACGTCACTCTAATAAGCATTCCTGAAGATCTGTGCAATCTTTGGACGGATAAAATAACTTGCAGAAAATATTTTGGATGCTCTTTCTGCTCTGTTATCACAATCAGTGGGACTAATGCTTCTTTCTGTTTTTCTAATGAAGTATCAGTTAACAAAGATGATAGGTAAATATTGTACTACTCTAGTTAAGCTAATATTTTTGGTTTTATTCATCATATATTAAATATTTATTATGATATATTAAACATCTATTTTTAATATACTAAAGTAATCTCCATTCTAATTTAGATGCGATATTAATGTTACCCAAGCTCAACGATCGAATGGAATATTTTGTAATTCCGAATGGATGGCTAGCAGGAAATGTCAAAATTTTAAAACTTGTACAGATTGTTTAGCAGAATGGCCGTATTATAAAAACGAGGAACCAGTATGTAAATGGTGCACAAACTGTCCCAATGGAAAGTGTATACCATCTGAAAAAGTTTGCGATGAATTAAATAAATGCAGCATCAGACAGATATCCATGACAGATGTAAATCAGTGTGGTGAACGACAGTGTCCAGCAAGTGATTGTGAGAAGTGTAATAGTCTTGAAGGTTGCGTATGGACAAGACAGGTTTTAAAAACATGTAAGTTTTTAACAGTAATCAAGGAGTACAACAACACTTATTAACAGTATTTATCAATTTTTATAAATATTTATAGCTGAATTAGGATTGGCAGTAACGGGTGAACCGGTATACGATTGGAATTGTGTACCAGATTACATTTTCGAGAGGTCAAGTATTAAAATGGGAAGTACGCAATGTGAAAAACGATGTGCGGATCACAAAGATTGCAGAAGCTGTTTAAAGGGTACAGGAGCGGAAGGTGGTTGGCGAGAATGTAGATGGTCCACTCAGCTTAATGAAGTAAATGAAATATTTTTAAAAATATTAATGAAATCATTACAACATTACTGTAATTAATAATTAACAAATTCCAGTGCATTTCTCCATCATATCAACCTCTCTACTGTGCTGGTGGTGTATGCGGCTTAGTGTTGCGCAGTTCGGATATGGATCATTGCCCCGAACCGTGTTCTGTTTTTAAACAATGTAGCACGTGTTTAAAACATTCACACTGTGGATGGTGTTCTTTAGACTCAGCTAATATAACTGGTCAAGGAATATGTACAGAAGGTTCACTTGAAGCACCTACAGATCATCCAGCTGGTGGAACATGTGAAATGTTATACTACCAACAATTCCCTCAAACCGAACCACGTACGTAAAAATAAATTGTTATTTTTTCTTATCGATATTAATTCGATTAAATGGTTACAGCATTCATAACTACGATATTCCCACACTATTTGGAATCTTCTGAAGCGCCAGATAATGTCACAATGTTAATTCCTCATGTATCCCCAAAGCCGGTATTTTCTTGGCATTATGTACGATGTCCTCCAGAGGACGAATGTACTAATGGGCACCATACATGTTCTCCAAAAAGTGAAAAATGTTTCAATTTGGAAGAAGGATTTGAATGCATGTGCGGTGATGGGTATAAAACTGAAACGTAAGTTTATTTCCCTTTGATTAACTCCAGTATAATTATTTTTCAAATTAATAAAATTTATTATTTTATTTTTCTTTCAGTCCGTCGTCGTTTAATGAATTTGGAAGGTAAGGTTCCAATTTTAAATTCATTGTTTTATAATGTCGTCACAACCATTTTTTTATGTACATAATAAATACTTCATTTTTAGAAAAATTTGTGTGCCAATGTGTACACAAGGTTGTGTTAGAGGAACTTGCGTAGAACCAAATGTTTGTCGTTGCGACTTCGGTTACGTAGGTGCTAATTGTTCCATTCAGTGCCAATGTAATGGTCACAGTAATTGTGCGGGCCCAGACAAATTAGACGTTTGTTTGAAGTGTCATAATAACACGATGGGACCACAATGCGACAAGTGTTTGCCATTATTTGTTGGCAATCCAGCTGATAATGGACAATGCGTACCATGCCTTGAGTATTGTAATGGCCATACGCGAATTTGCATTAACGAAAGCATGACTGTACCGGTAATTTCAAAGTTAATTTCACGTTTTTAAACTATGCATGAGAATTAAATAAATCATATGAAATATTGTTTATAGGATCCAAATTCCATTGACAAAATGTCTATAGAACTTTTGAAGAAGCAATTGGTCGAAGGTCCGGTAGCCAAAGCAAAATGTGTAAATTGTGGTAATAATACAAAAGGTGATAAATGTGGTGAATGCATGACCGGTTATTTTAGAGGAACGGAAGACCCTCGTGCTGTCTGTCGACCGTTAGTATTTTTTCTAAGTTTTCCTCTTTAGATAGTGTTTATATTAATGTGTTATTTAAACAAAATTTATAGTTGTGAATGTCATGGGCATGGATTCACTTGCGACCCTGTAACGGGAGAAAAGTGTAATTGTGGTAATAATACAGAAAGTGAACCATCCTGTGCTAGCGGTCCTATAAAAGGTTCAAATACAGGCGGCCCACCATGCTGGATGGTACAATGCAGCAAATGTAAAGAAAATTATGCTGGAACGCCAACCATGGGACATCAGTGTTACAAAACAGTGACTGCCGATAACAAAATGTGTTTTGACTCTAAGTTAATAGGTAAGTTATTCACTAAGCGACTGTACTGTATTATTTCATCAATTTCCTTCATATTTTCACTATAAAAGTTTCTGTTATATTCATCACAAGTTTTTTCTGTTACATACATCCATTATATTCGTGCACTATGCACTTTAATTAAGTATTACTTTTCTTAACTTGCTACATTCTATTATATCTGAAGGATCTTATGGTTCGTACTTCTCTCACGATGACTTAAATGTTTCTGATTAATATTTATACATTGTGTGTGATAATACATTCTCTTGATCTATTCCAGATGAGTGTAAAATGAAGCCAAAACCATTGAATCCCGGCCAAACGGTGTTTTATATGATACAACCCCGTTTCATGAATGTAGATATTAGAGTTATGGTAGATGTAACTCAAGGAGCTCTAGATCTATTTCTCAGCCCTCGCGATGACTCTTTCGTTGTTTCTTTAAATTCAACAACAGGTTATCAAGATGTACGTACTTCAAATATTTCTGAAATTCCGTCAATATGATAGAGAGTCGTATAGCGAGGCTCCTTTATACTATTTTACCTTGACATCAATTTGTCTTCAGGTTGAATTGGACCGCAGATTTGTGTGGCATAAAGATTCTCACAGTACGTGGTTGGACGAACATACACGTAGCCGAATGAGAATCGTCGAATTCCATCCGCGAAATACATTATTCGCACCCAATGCTACCACTACAGAACCAACCTGGAACACTGGCCCCCAATACATCGTGATGGAATGCTACGCAGAAGGTTTGGCTACTTTTTTAACAATCGAGAACAGAAACACGTTCTTGGTCGTAAGGAACCTTACGAATCGTTTGGTATTAACTTTACCGCAAGATAAACACGAACTTCATCAAACGAAGTTTCATATTGCGTTGAGAGCAATTGATCCCATTTACCCGGAGACGAGTGCACGAGCCGCGTACGGGATGATCTTTTTCCGACAGGATCAACTTCATATCGATCTTTTTGTCTTTTTCTCCGTGTTCTTCTCCTGTTTCTTTTTATTCTTAGCCGCCTGCGTAGTCGCTTGGAAAACGAAACAAGCAGCCGATGTACGTAGAGCACGTAGAAGACACGTTGTTGAGATGTTACATATGGCTAAGAGACCTTTCGCTTCGGCTACCATCATTTACGATCGCGATGGTAACGACTGTAGTCCAAGTTCACCTCAGCGAAAAAGTAGACGTAATAAATTAGTTAGCTTTCACAGTGATGTGAAACCGGTAGCGGTTGAGCCTACTGATGACGGCGTTGCAGCTGTAGCCACAGTCTTTATCAGGTTACCAGGTGGTAGACAGGCTCCTGTTAAATTGGCACTTGGCAGCTCGTTGATACTGTTGACCAGAGTGTATCCGGTTAACAGTAGGGTGTTCCTAAGGCGTAGAAACAGTCACGCGTTAAACTGAGCTTCTTTCTGTAAAAACATCTTTCTGCTATCTTTAAGTCTGCTTAAGCTCTCGGAAGAAAAAAATGTAGTGGTCATTTCTATTTTTTATTTTTGCTAATCGTTCTTCATTGATCTCAAACTTCTGTTTTAATGATCGATCTGTTTATATTATCTACATCACTGTGCATATTAAAGCATTTCCTATGAACAGCGTACGTCATTAAATTTTTGTATAAATTTAAATCCGTCATTTTAATCGTGAAATTTTAACGAATGATATTATTTTGTTCAATGTTCGCCAGTAATATGAACTTTTTAGTGTAATGGTTGTATTATAGTCACAAAGAAACAATTGTAAGGGTATTTAAGCTAAGTAATAATTATTGTATGTATACATATAGTGTCATACCATTCCATGACGAGACTGTATGTTTGTACATAAGGATCTGTAATTATGTATTAATTCGTAATTTACACACTTTTGTAGAACCATTTTATGTAACGGGACATGGTTTTGTGTCTTGGAACATTTATAGCTACTTTCAGCGGAAAGTGAATTATTTTATTGAGTCGTCTTTAAAAAAAATTTATAGAATCATGTATTGAGAGATACGAACAAAGGAAAACGTGAGGGCAGCTGCAAGTATTATTTCTTATTAGCAAGATATTTGTTCATAGTATTCAGATTAATTCTTTGTGACGTAACTTCTTCGGAAAGTAAATTTAAACTCTCGCAAGTGATAAAATAACAGTAAACAAATTCTTTTTTATATTTCAAAGTTGTTTGAAGAAAAATTTTATAATATTGCAGAATTGTGACTTTGCAACATTATATGTGAAATTTTTGATTAGCAAAATGCAAAAATTGCGTAATATATTATTTCCTGTAGAATATTTACAATACAATATAATGAAGGAGTTAAAACAGCACTGAAATTTTTTCTTACAAAAGTATGTGAGACAACTACTTTTATTATTGCCATGAATAAGATATTAAAGCGTCAGTCGTTGAACAAATTGTAAAGCTTAAAGTGATAATATTGCAGTGAAGATTTCTTTGCGATTACTTTTAATATAATGAAAATTGCAATAATAATCGCATGCCAATCAACGCAAGTTTCGAGCAACTGGCAGATAGGGTGATTTTCAAATACGGTGTGTATGCGTAAACATATGGTCATGTGTGACTTAGTCTTTTCTTAGTTAAGGAGAAATGTAAGGAAAGAAGTGTGTCACGCTACATTAGGCTACTTTTCATCTTAAGGAAGAGAAGGATACATTGCATCTGACCGTATATGTATGTATGTATGCTGTTAGAAGTATCATAAGCGCTGCCATTTGAAAACAAGTTGTGTCCGGATCATTTAAAAATTAACAGTATTAGAAGAGTTGGTTAGAAAGAAGCTTGATAATGTGTGAGTCGAAAAGGTTCCTATACCAAAACAACAAAAAAAAAAGAACTGATGAGGAATAAGGAGCGCCGTAGCATTAATGATATCTATATTATTTATATCAAGAAACAATAAGGATGTAAAGGATTTTAATTAGAACAAATTGTAAATACAGAAAATGCACATTGCAGATATTTATCGACACCGTATAATAACTTCTAATTGTAAAATATTATATTAATAGCATGATCATCAATATCGCCTCGAATTTGATGGAATAGAAAAGAAAATGTGTCCTTTATCAAAGATGATGAGCCAAGGTTACGTATTAATCAAAACGTATAGATAAAATAGGGTTTTGTCATAATGATATTATAATAACGCGTACTAATTAAGAATTGTAATAAGCGAACTAATCGAGAAAGTGAGCCATGTAGCGACATAGATGTAAATATCATGGAGGCGTTTACTCTTTTTCTTTTTATTTGCTAAACTGTTACGCGATATCAAACGAGTTTTAATATATATTCTGTACAGAGTGTTTCTTGGGATAGTTGTTATCACAGTTCGAATATTTCTCACTGTATTTCTAGAAGAAGCTCTCATAGCTTTATATTGTATAGTCTTATCAAATTTTTCTTACATAATTAATTCTTATCGATGTTACATCTGTAAGTCACTGTCGGGGTGAAAATTTTAATGCATTTATTTTTGATAAAATAATATAGAATCAATAATATTTTCTGTAGATACAGTGTGAAATTTTTAAGCTGTTTTTGGAAGCACCTACGTGTGTGTCATTTATATGTTAGAAAAAAATGCACGGTTGTTCCTTGATGGGGAACGGTGGTACACTGAGCAATTGTTAAGTTCGCACGTATAAGAATGCAACATGTCCTATCTGTTGAATTTCGAAATTTATTTTCTTCATCATGGGTCTTGTCATTACGTTCTTGTCATACAGTGTTTTGTTACCTATTCACAGGTAATCGTTTACCTTCATGCGACCAACTATCCTAACTCTTCATCAGCGAAATTTGCGCAAAAGTCTGTAAGCATATGTATAAGATATGAATTAACGTATATGTACATTTATATAGATCTACATGAATAGATATATACGTGAATATATGTATATTACACAATTTATATATATTACACGATGAATGTATAATTCTCGGTTGTACAGATCTGAGCGTTATCTCCAAAATGTTCTATTTTATATATAATTATTACATTGCATTCAATGTAAGCGATATCTTCCAATGCCGGCATTGCATCGCGTTGATAAAAACGTTTGTAACATTATGAGACACCGTCGTTTATAAAATATAAAGAAAAGGTTGTGAAGTCTGGGTACTGGTATCCCTATGAGGGTTTTACCGGTTTCTCATGGATTTATTTGTATTATGGGGAGGAATATCAGGTTGTGCTAATGAAAAATAATGAATTGTATTGAGACAGCTTTAATAAACATGTGTAAAATTGGGTTTCACCTGACGACTTTTCATTGAATCTATATTTTATACTCTGCATGTAGTAATTATAATGTATAAGCAATGAAAATATATCATGTAAGCATAGGCATAAATGTATGCCTATGCATGTGAATATATCTTGTCGCTATAGTAACCATATGTCAAAACACTCCAAAACTTTCGAGCACAGGATCGAATTTGTACACGTATAGCATGTTTACTTTACACGATGCCAAATATACAGTAATCTTGCATGAAAGCACAAAGGAATTTGTATATATATTTGCATACCAGTTAAGGTGATAAAAAGTGTAAAATGAGATTCAAAATATCTGCACAAAACCGTAATGGTCATAAACGTTTGGTAACATGTGTAGCATGGAGCTCTGCAGAAGAAATTTATTCTTGCGGGTATGTTTAATTGTTTATGACAAATCATGTAAGTTACTATAACAGATCACCTTCTTCTTACAGCGAGGATCATTTATTAATATCATGGCACTTAGAAGGTGGAATCGCACATTCTAACATTGTCACAGAATTTTCCGATGATTTTTATCCGACTGGTATGCAATGGCATCCACGACCGAATTATACGCTGTTAATTACTAAGAAGCAATCGTTAGATGTACTCTTAATTACTACAGCAGATGGTATTTGTTTTAATAATTATAATTATCAAAATACATACAATAAAAATTCCGAAACAATGTACTGTTACTTCTTTTGTTTTGTTTCATTGATATGTTTATTACAGGAAAATATCATTTAGTGAATAAAAATGGACGTATAGAAAAAAGTGTAGATGCTCATAAAGGAGCAACTACTGTGGGCAGATGGAGCAGTGATGGCTCTGCACTTCTGACTGGTAATTGAAATACTTTAAATTGACTAATTATTGTTTAATATTTTGCTGTAATTTTAGCCGGTGAAGATGGTTTGATAAAAGTTTGGTCACGCAGTGGCATGCTCCGTTCTGTTGTTGTTAGAGGCACATTCCCCATTTTATCAGCTGCTTGGAGTCCAGATTGTATGACAGTATTATATTCTCAGGGTGTTCATCTAACTTTCCAGTCACTTAATTCTAATTCTAAACCTCGCAAGGTCAAACATTTTTTTAAACAATAGTTTAATTAATAGATAGGGTAATGCTTGAATAAAAATTTCATGTTAGTTATTAGCACATGATGGTCTCATCTTGGTTTTGTGCTGGAATCATACTCATGGATTAATAGTCTCTGGTGGAGAAGATTGTAGATACAAGGTATAAGATAATATACATGTTGAGTAAAAACTGATTCATTGCTAATGAAAAATTTATTCTTTTCAAGGTGTGGGATCCTAATGGTACTCAATTGTTCTCTAGTAATGCAGGAGACCATCCTATTACAGCAGTGAGTTGGAGTCACTCTGGAAACTATTTTGCTGTTGGATCATTTAATACAGTTAAACTTTGTGATAGAACAGGAGTTAGTTTCTTTTCATGCCTTTTATTATTTACATATGGATGTTTTTTTGTCACTAACATAAACATTTTTCAGTGGTCTCATTCGTTAGAGAAAGTTAATTCCGGAAGTATTTACAGTATTGCCTGGTCGAGTGATGGCACTCAAGTCGCTATGGCTTGCAGTAATGGAACAGTATTAACAGGTCACATAATAGATAGGTATTAAAATATATTGAAACTGAATTCACTTAAATACTGAATTCGCAATGAATGTGATCCCGATATTACCGAATACTGAATTTACAATGACTATTGATATTTTACAAAAACAGAAGATTGGAATGGAACAACTATGAAGCTACATTAGTTAAGAGAAAAGTTATTGAAATCAGAGATGTTGGTAATGAAATACGAGAGACACTGGAGATATCGGATCGAGTAGTGCAATTAGAGTTCGGTTTCGATCATTTAGTTGTTATTACACCTGCACAGTGTCACATTTACTCGGTAACAAACTGGAATACACCTGCTATATTCGATTTGAAGAATACTAGTGTATCAGCGGTGCTTCTAGCGGAGAAGTACATATCAATTACATTATGCTACAAAGGAAAATAAGTGAAATGTTATTTTCATATGTATTATTTTACAGGCACTTTTTATTAGTTGAGTGGAGTAGTGTATTATTGTACAGTTATCAAGGCCGGCTATTAGGAACTCCAAAATGGAAGGGAATGACGCAAGAACGACTTTACCCGTTATGCATATCATTGTGTTCTGACACTTTAGTTATAAGATCACAGAGCAATGAAAAATGTATGAAAAAATATACAAGAGAATAATGTACTCCATTGCTCATAAGTATTTTCCTATCGCTAAACACCGAATAATATACATATTTTTTTGAATATGTAAAAAGATACATGAACAAATACTTTTGAGTGATGATGTATACATGCATATTTACAAACATTATCTTTTAGTGCTTCATGTTTTGGAAGTGGCTTATAATAAACCTATAATAGAAAGTCAGCTTTACACGCATCTTCAAAGTATTACAAGGGTTGCATTAAATCATGTTGGTGGTTTAGTTGATCGACAAGTAGCATTAATTGATGCAAATAAAGATTTGTTTCTGGTATCTATACGTACTACTGGCTTTGGCAGAGTATGTAAAATAGGTATGCATTTTTTAACTACATTTTAATGCAGAGTTACAATATTTTTACAATTTTATTTCTTATTTTTAGCGGCCATGACACAAGACATCGCATGGGCAGCCGATGCAAATGTTTTAGCGGCAATGTTGGACGCAACATTGTCTGTATGGCTGTGTCCCAACTGTGTGCACTACAGTGATCGTAAAATTATACGAAAAACAAGAATTGATAAAGAAAGCAGGTATCGAAATCACTGTTCATGTCATTTTATGAAACATAATGCATTCCTTCTTTTTACAAATTATTCCTTGTTATTGTTTTTAGCGAATTCGGTAAGCAACCAAGTATAGCAAACGTGTATAATGGTATGGTAATGGTAAGACGCGGTGATGGAGCATTAGTTGCTTCTTCTTTTTATACTTTCTTCATTAGTCTTCAGCAGCATATTTTAAATAAGAGATGGAAAGAAGCATTGTCCCTCTGTCGAATTGCTCAGGTAATTAATATCATTTTCTTTCTCTTTTTTACAATAACAGTTATTAAAAAATTATCCCTAGAATGAAATATTATGGACTTGCATGGCTGTTATGGCAACTGATGACAAAGAATTGGATGCTGCTGAAGAAGCATACGCAGCAATCTCAAGATACGATAAAGTCGATTATATTCAGTACATTAAGGTAATACTTGAAGACATATTTGTTTTTCAAATTAATCATTAATTTTTTCATTTAAAGAGTCTACCAAATAAAACTGAAAGGTTAGCAGAAATGGCATTGCTGTCAGGGGACTTATTAACTGCAGAAGGCATACTTTTACAAAATGGATTAATTGAAGAAGCTATACGAATTAATATTGAAGTATACAATTGGAATAGGTATTTTTTATTCTGTTAATTTTATTATTAGGAATCAGGGTTTTTACGGATCTAGATTTCGTACCTTCTTTCAGAGCATTAGAATTAGCAATCAGACACAAAAAGTATCAAGATGACGTATTAAATACAAGAAAGAAGTATCTTCAAGTTATTAAAAAGGAAGAGACAAATCAAAGTTTCCTTGCATATATGGCTAATGTTGCTAAATCACAAGTACATTAAATTATTTTATTTCAATAATGCACAGTTTCCAACTTATGCACTTACTGTTATATGTTTTTGTTAACTAGTGAGACAAAAACTGTTTTCACTAGGAAGCTACCAAAAAGCCTGCCTACAAACCAGATGAAATCGATTTGCCAGAAGCAGAAATACAAAAGCAGGAAACCTTGGATCAAGAAATGGATATGTGAAAGCGAAACACTAGCTACGTTTATACGAATTATTTGTTAAAATATGTGAAATTGAAATACAACCAACCAGTATTGCAAAATGTTTCATTTGAAAAGTCTATTAATTGTTAAGATAAAATAAGCAACATTACAGTTTCATTGCTGCAAAAAGGTTAATTAAATTTAAAGATCATACAGAAAAGTTATTCTTATATATTTATATTTACTACATATTACAAAACTAATAGTTTTAAAAATATCGAGATCGCGGCGATTATTAAAATAGTAATTATAAATAACAATACGAGTTTCCATGAGTACCATGTCGTTTCTTCTGTCGGAGGTCTGTATCGTGTTGCTAAAGCGGACTGAAATGAACAATACATCTTGTCTCAAAACAAACATATTATTTCAATTTCATTGAGTTGTTGAAATATGCGTACTTTTGTAGTCCATAAAAATAATCCGAATAAATCTGAATAATTTTTAAAACTAGTTTAAATTTTCAGAACAAATTAATAATACATCAACTCGTTTCTTACCCATCCTCCATTGGCCTGTATCCACGCAGCGAGATCCTCCTCCAAAACATCCGTCATGCCTGAAATTAAGAAGAAACGTACCAACTGATATTTGATTAATTTTATTCAACCTTACCTACTCTTAAGGAACAACGAATACTATTATAATTTTAAAACAGTTAATTACCTCTTTGTATGGCAGGTAGGTATTCAGGTTTTCCCTGACGCACACAATCCACTGCAATGCCACCAGCAATCGCGTAAAGGGCTATTACTTTGCTCCAGGTCATCTCTCCATTCCTGATCATTTCCCTGGAGACGTCGACGATGGCCTCACTGGCTGATTGTTCAGAGGAGAAATTAACACAACCAATTTGTCGTGCTACACGGTTGAATAAGTTCGGATGCATTTTTTCAAGCTCAGCTCCTATCGATATCAATTCTGGATAAACTTCTCCAACAACCGCTCCCCCGGGAAGCAACATGACGCTTCTCATTCTCTTTAGTCCAAGCTTCCGGTGAAAGATCCCCGATCGTTTCAAACGATTTCGAATGTATTGAGCGCATAACGAAGATCCCTGCCAGAAATATATTTGTTAGTTTAAATTTATGTTCGATTGAAAATATTGAAAACTTGGAAGTTTGGAAATATGAGAATTAGAAAATGTTAATATCCGCTAATCTGAGTATCCTTGGGTAAGTATTCACTACTAATGCTAATAAAGGATACTGATGTCTTATGAAACTAATAATTCACGTTGTACACAACGAACATATTAATTACTGTAACTATCATTACTAGTCTAGAAGTACTAATTGTGAGTTCCAAGTTGGAATACTTAGAAATAGGCAAAAAAGATGTTACATACTTCATGGAATTAAAATACGTAAGAAAGATCCGTTTCATGTATCTGTTCCAAATGTCAGAATTTCAATTATTTGATTAGTAACTATGAAACTTAAATTACAGGTAGTGACATAATATGACTACCTGAGAAACCGTAAGCTCGACAGACGCTGAAACAGTCCTCCACCGTATCGTATGCGATATTTTCCTGGAAACAACGTCGCTGACATTGCTGAATCTTCTCCGCGCGGAGTCGACCACGTGGAAAGGCGAGACTTCTTGATTGTTAGCGACCGGAAAAGCAGCTAAATTCGAATGCAGCGATAAGGCCAGGCTGTTTCTGCGATAAGGCTGCGTTATGTTCGCAGTATTGTCCTCCAAGCCGCGTAGAGATCCAACGAGTCCAGACATCGAGGAATCCTCTGTGGTGTGTTCGTGCCATTCAGGCTTCTCAGGCTTAAAGAATTTTAATGATCGTTAACCAAAAAAAAACATGACACCTCATTTCTCGGTATAAATTCTCCTTTACAACTTGTACGGAAAAGGAACGAAATAATCAGTTTCTTGGAACTTTAACACTTTAAATACTTGCTGTTCATGCTGCTTGAGGTATCTTAATGTAAATTCTTGACTAGGATTGGCTGATTATTTCGGCAGTTCAGAATTTTGGAGTTTTAGAATTGTAGAACGACATGAATACATGTGATATTAATTAATAATTCAAACTAAAGTAGTTATGCACCTTGAATTTAATATGTATATGGAAAGTAGTTTTATGAAACGTCACTCAAGTTTATCTACTAAATTACCAATCGGTTTTAAATAGCTGACCGCCAGTGTATTTTTCCTAACCCGTAACTCGTACGGTAAAGTTTATCAGTCCTTAGTAATTTCACTTTTCAAAAAATTATCAACTAGTTTTTAAATGAAGTAACTAATACATGTATACAATATTTCTTAATTCTTTAATTTATTTATATATTTCTAAGCATTTCTATAGATCCCAGTGTATTTTTAATTTTTATCAAATAATCACTAGTTGAGGGTTAATATTTGTGACTAAAATTATAAATATATTAATTGTAGACATATGGAAATTAGCTGTGGACCACATGCGAGTCTGCCTGTGAGAAGCAGGGCACCTCAAGGTCTATGTTCGAACATCCTCAGTCCCTTTATGGTGGTCATGGGAGGCGTTACGAAAGAGAATCGATAGAATCTTCTGTCCTTACTACCACAATTGCCGCGGTACGTTCACACCAGGTATCGTACGCAATTATTATTCAACCGGCGTGTATGCTTGTTGTTATCTCGCAGCCTTATTTGACATGCTCCACGGCGCTTTGTATGCCGCCCGCTAGACACACTCCCATTGTGTGCATATTACTCATTCCTATTCCATCATTTGCCCTTCTTAACGAGCCGGATCAAACGTGGCGTGTGTCGTTTCTAAATTAGCGCAGATGGCGAGATGGCACACACGTGAAATCATGGCCCGTTGAATCACTTAACAAGGTAATTAACGAGTTCTTTGTCAGCGTAGGTCAGCGATAAACGAAAGCGTTTAAAACGCATTAGCCGTGTCGTAATGGTCACCGGTGACCGGTAATTGGAGAAATTTAGTATAATCGCGCAATTACGAAACAGGAATGCAATTAATATTTCAGTAACCGGGTAGCGAACGACGATACTGTGTGACGGTCAGTGTAGCAATTAAACGGGAAAGGATACTGCTGGTTAATTTTCAATTAAAATTCAAGGAAAATGTAATGTAACTAAAGTATAATGAGTTTAGGTTAATTACTACAGTTCATTAAGGTTAATACGATTCGAGAGAAAAATATTCTTTGATTTTAATATCGAGATAAGAAAGTTATAAACGTTAATACTTTGTAAATTGCTATTAAGTTGATGGTTAGGTGCAGAGCTGATGTAGGTTCATTATCATGTTTAATAATTTAAGAATGTAGAAATTTGAGACCTTGAGAATTTGAAATTAAAAAATTTGGGAAATTAAAAGTTGAGGATTCGGATTTTTAAAACCTGCGAATTTTGACGTTTTAGAAGCTTACTTTAGAAACTTAGAAATCACAGGCAACAAGTGAAAAATGAGCTTCAAAGTGTCTACTTCCGTATCAACTAACGTTAGTTATCAATTAGCAATGACGTTCGGCTGATCAATTATCGTTTAAGTGTCTACGTGATGAGTTTTGATTGATTCCCACGCACACTATAGTAATTCCCTCATTTCAAAATAAAATAACAGAACTAACAAATTTCTACACATAGAAATATTACACGTACTCAAAATAAACTTTAAAATTCAATAATTTGAAAGATAAAAATTTTGCAAATATACAAATTGAAACATCGAAAGACAAAAATATTTTTGCACATACTTAAAAACCTATAAGCTAAAATTCGTTGAATGTAAAAATTTTCAAATTAACGTAACTAGCCATTAGTGACCATTTCTGATATCGTTAGTTCAACGACCAATTGAAACAATACACCGTTGTACAATGATTGTAAGACAGAAAAAACTCGTAATGAAAGATAAAGATTACAAGAGAAGTCTGTGTAATGATATTAAAGAAAAGCTTTGAATTAATTTACCGCTGCGGGAGTCATTTCCTGTTGGACCACCAATCGAAAGTCCGGCCTCATTGTAATTAACGCGCTCCCGCCTCATTACTCACTGTCATCTAACTTGTTCCACATACACATTATATGCGTAACATGTTCCTGAATTATCGCTTATCAACGGTGAGGCTGCTGGCCGGCCGATTATCGTTCGTGGAGTGTGCGCAACGGCGTGTTAAATCGTTTGTTTTATCAATTTCCAAGGCTTATTTCCGCGCCACAATGATCCCGATAATGAGCACGTACGTCATTTTTGCATTTTTGCATTTCTTTCCTGACCGACGCGACGATGACGAGGAGAGCCGCGAGTTTCGTTCGAGCCTCATCACGAAAGACGATCCTCGCGTCTATCGCGTTAAAAGCGAAGTCTTGTTCTTTTCAATTGAGAAAAGAACAAAACAGAGGATAATTATGCATACACTTTACATGACTACGTTCATAAACGTTGAATTTGCGAAGGAAAGAGACGATGGGTGTTTTGAGCTCCTTCTCTAATTGGTGGAGTGTTTTTCTTCTTGAAATTGAGCAAATTAATTTTTGTTTTCAGAGTGACTATAGTCTTACTGCTGGTTGTTTTGGTGGTTACGTAATTCATAAAGTGGGATTGTATATGATGGACTCTTGTTATATTGCCACCTTCGTATGGACATAATAGCTTAGAGGTTTAGTCATTTTCAAGTTTAATTTGAGACTTTATTCATATATCGAATGTATTATTAAAGTACTCACTTTATTATCTAACTCTAGTGACACATCATAACGTTTATGTACTTCTCTGACCAGCGAAGTCATTTAAGAAGAAAATCTCTAATTACTATAATTAGTATGCATTTATTCGTTGTGCAGTTGTACTTTTGATTTCTTCTTCTCATATATTGCATCACTTACGTAAGAGAAAAAAAAGTGTATGAAGTTTGTGCAATTCTATCGATTTGCAATATAAAAAAGCGGGACTGAAAGAAACATCGTCAGTAGACATAATTAACTGGTTTTTAATTTAACGATATAGTAATGGACATCAAATTGCAGTCATAAAAAGAATTTGTACTTTTATCTTAAAGTCGTATTTAATTTTGAAACTACAAATAATTATGTTAGATATTTTATGTCATTTTAACTTGGACGTTTAATTAGCCGATCCAGCTTGTTACCGTTGAAAACGAAACTTAATTAGACGAAGGTAAATGAAGAAAGAGATAAATTAATCGCTAATTGGTTTGTTTAGCACAGCAATTAGTAAAGTCTTAAAGAGCTACTGGAACGAAAATGGAATAAACGGAATGCCTTTAATAAATTATTGAACGAACCTGTTTGTGTCAGGAATATTAATGAAATTATAAGCACATATATGTAAAATTATTAAATTAAAATAATGACTCTCAAATAATGTAATATTTCCTTTTGGTACTATGTTATTAAAATTTTCATTACATAGGGATTAAGAATAGAGATTACACAAGTAGTTGTAGTTACTGAAGAGTTATTGTAATTTATAGCAATGAAAACCGTGCAAACAAACAACGTACACTTGAGGACAGGTATTAATCATCGCATCACCAGAGATTAGACTTCATACGAATTTTCTTATTATGCAAAGTGTCTCACGTAACTTGAGCATGCTATTCTAAAATGATGAAAGATGTAAAAAATGTCGAAATTTAATCGACATTTAACTGTGTCTGTCGTTCTGGAAGTAAAGTCGTTTCAAAGATCTTGAAGTCCTTTGTTTAAATGATATCGTATACTTTGTTAAATGCCAATCGATTTTGTCTATAAATGAATTTGAAAGTACTTGAGTCGAAAATTGATCACTTCAAAAGATATTTTGATCTGAGTCCATTTATTACAACGCAATCTCATTTTTAAAACCCTTCAATTATAATATACTTTCTTGCTTAATTGCAGGCTATAGAAACTAATTAAAGCAATCCGCACGTTAATTATCCCAATTAAAAAGTTATCTTGAAGATATCATTCTGATAAGAATGCAACTACCGATTTAATATAAATTCCTGACCATGTATGAATCAATAAATACGAGTAATGATGAATGATTCCGAGAATCGATAAATTGACCGTGGCCGACGGACATTATTTATGTATCGAAAAGGCAGGCAAGTTTGATTCTTTATCCCGAGAAAGTATGTGCCTTGAACGCCAGTGCCAAGCGATTCGAATTCTTTGTACCATCAATCGTGGCCTTTCGCCGTCGTCTTGTAGCCTGTATTTCGAGCACGTAGACCACCGGTGTCAGGCTCTTAAAAAAAAAGAAAGAAAAGAAGCTGCGGACAGTTTCAGCAATGCATGTGGATTTTAATAAAAGCGATGTAATTTTCGAAAGAGAGTTGTCTTGAAATCTGATTCAACGATTGAGTTAATAACAGGATGTAGAAAAATGAAAAACAATTGTAATCTATTCTGTAGGATAATCACAGTAGCATTATTCATTGTTACCCGGTTATTTATAGTCTTACGTCTTACAGTAATTTCTATAATTATACCGTAAATTTAATAGCTGCAGATTCTAGAGAATGGATTCGATATGACAGATACAACGGATATTGTTTTCTTAGAATCAAGATATCAATGATTATCTCGTACATGTAATATAACAATAACTTAACAAAAATATTGTTAACACATTTATAGAGCACATATAAAGAACATATAATTAGTACATATAGAGTACATATAATTAAATTTTAGTTATGTGTATAAATAACTTTGAAATAGTGTTCGTATTTAATAATCATTAGCTTTAGTGAGCATTTGTTTTATTTTTTTTCAACAGAGGTTATTATCTTTCTTGTTTTTTCAAGTTTTATTTTTATACCAAGAAATTCGATAATCGTGTTACGTAAAGTTCAACATTTCAAGGAACCGCGGTTTACCGCCAATTTCGTAGATAATAGTCACGTGATGCGCAATAGAACTGCGCAGAAGTCAGTAGAACGTCAACTGTCAAGCGCAAGTGGTGTCTAAAGTTTTGTAAGTAATTATAAATTTTATTACAGTATTATGTCGAAATAAGTGTAATTTCTTCAAAAAAAAGAATGCTATAGTATATATTATTAATCGGAAACATAAATGTGTAAGTTAATATCAACAATTCGTTATTTATAACCGTCACAATCAACTTCCATTCTAATCAGTATAATTTTGAAACATTGACGCAATAAGTATTTAAAAAAGTTCGAATCTCTGTATCAACTAGCTAATTATATTTATCGTTTAAATCTTAAGCTATACATATGGCAGATAAGTAACAAAATTTTGTAAACAACTTTGTTTGTCAGTCGATGTCATAGTAAAGGAAAAAGATGGAAATTTTTGCAAAGTTCAATTATACCGTTTATACTACTTTATACAAAATATATACTTCAACTTGTAAAAAGTATTACCGATGGCACTATGTTTGAGAGATAGGCACAATGTCATCTACATAAATTTACAAGTCTTACAAGTCAGTTGATTAGGTATACCATTTAAACTTCATAGGTGACGTAAGTGTAGAAGAAAAAAAATGGAGTGAGAAACTGAAAGGGCGACGTGTAACTAACAGAACGAAATATAGGTCGAGACGACATCCAATGAAAGATGCGGGCTGTGTTATTCAGGTAACGGCTGTACCTCCCACCCTTGAGAAATTTGCCAAAAATGAAGCCAGTTTTATTACACCGAGAGCATTTCCATTATTATGGTCTGCGATGGTTAATGAGCCTCTCGAGTTTCCGCGTTTCCCGCGTAAAATTTTTACCTCGCAAAATCAAACACGATACTATTCAGTATACGAAAATAAGTGAAAGTTGTTAGAAATAGAAGCAAATACTCTTTATAAAATTTTTGGAACCTTATACTAATTCGAATACAATTATTCTATCAACGCGGTTAACATAAATTTATATTTTTGTTTACTTGGTAATTAATAAGAAGGTAACGTACTTACCCTCCCAACAATAGAAAGTTATCACAATTTTCCTTGATCAGTTATTTGATTACGCTTCATTTTGAATGGTGAATTTCACAAAATTTTTGTAGATGTATTTAAATTTAATTATTTTATTAACGTGTACACTTCACTAACAGTCTGTGTTGTTTATTAATGTTTCATACATTGATTTTTATTCATTTGATTCGGAATACAAAAAGATATATAATTTTGAGTGACTGAAACGTGTGAAGAGTGTGTAACACAGTGTCGAAGTTGTAGGGAGCACAGCGCGTGCAATACTGGCGCCTTTTTAACACAAACGATACAATTTGAAAGTGTGTATGCCCCGTGTATATGTTATCCCTACTTACACCTCTGTACACTCAAACATAATGTAGGCTTCCTTAACTAAGGATGAGTGTAAAGAATATTGCAATAAATTAATTTTTCAATTTTTCAATACAGAAACATTTGTATTTCATATCATAACTTTTATTGTTATAATTCATACCACAACATTTCTAAAGATATATAATTCGTACACTAACACAATTACTGCTACTTTACTGTTCGTTTTATACTATGTATTCTAATATCATTAATATTTGTATTTGTCTGACATAATGCGGTCTCTTGTTTACATATTTACTACATCAAGTTGTTGATTAGTCGTCGGTATAATGCATTCCGACAAAATTCAGTTGTCGGTATTTTATCGACCATCACGGCCGATATTTTATCGATACAATTCAATCAGTATTTTATCGGTACAGTTCATGATCAAAGTTCGGTACTTTGCAACTGAACACAGTCGGTAATACACTTCCCTCAATTTTTATCGTCGATACCAAATATGTAAAAACTTGACATGTGTACAGCATTAATTAAATAATAATAAATATAATTAATATAAGAAATTGTGATATGTGTCAATATATAAGTCAGCAACTATAAAAAAAATTTTTTTTATTTATGACAACTTTAAGGATTTCAGGGTACTTTTAAATAGATTTTACATCATAATTTAGTTTTACATATTGGTTTTCTTCGGGTCACATGCAATATATTTATATAATAATAAAGAATGTCATATGAGATATCCTTCTTAAAATAGAAGGAATAAACGGGACAATAAATTTGTGTATAACAATATTCTATTCACAACGATGATATGATAAAGTAGCATCGAGAGGCAACAATTTCTTTTCGGAAATGGTACAACTTACAATATATATATATATAATATATATATGTATATATATTATATATAGTATAACAACACTGCGGAAAGCTTGAAAACACTCCATTCAATTACGTTTATTTTCATTTTTCGTCGTTTATAGGCATATTATTATATTTGTATGTATTTATGTATGCATGTACGTACGTATATATGTAATATATATGTATATATATATATTACTTCCTAGCGTGAATTTTATGCTGTGCTACGTTAAAAACTTTGAACAATAATACTTTCCATTTTCAGCATATCATCATCTTTCTCTCGATCACGAGTATACAATAAATAAATATCCATTCATTCAGTCATATCACACGACTATAACATTAAGAAAAATAATCGTTACTAGCAGCGTTTACGATCACTTGATATAGTGTTCTCCACAAGAGTCCTAGAATAGACGAAGAAAAGGACAAAATAGCGTGAAAATAAAGAATTTGATTTAAATGGTAATGTCTCAGATGATTCATATAAATATAAATTAATAATGCAATAATTTAAAGTATGTGGAACTCTCTATGCACGCCAAGTCTCCTTTTCTTTAACTATTCTCGCGTTGTACAAAAATGCACATTTACTCGCACTGTCTTCGCAAACTTAAATCCCGTTAACCGCTCAATTTCTCTTGGTTCCATTTTGTAAATGTGTTTCATAGTTCATACTTCTGGCCGATATACATTTTTTGCTCTTTCTGACGTATATATGGATGAGTATCTTGCAAAAGATACTAACATTTAAGAAAACGGGTAACTTCACTCCACTGTTTTGACATAAATTTCTGATAATGTAAAACAGATACATTCAACGGCTACCCCGTGACGGTGTAGCTCCCCAGTGAGATCAGTAATGTTCCCTTTTTCTTTCCCTAGTGTTACGCTGAACGCGACAGTAATATTACAGACTTATAAAACGTCGAATGTAACTCGTCTACGGTTTCGCTATGAGCTAACTCGTTGAGGATGTGTATTAACGCATACGTAGATCGTTTAAAAGGATTCAACCATAAAATCCAGTATCGTAACTTGTTACATTTAGAATTGAGTTCGTAGTGTCGCATCTAGAGTTGATTGTTCTTTGTTACGTCGTTTGTTCATTTTGTTTGTATCGCTAACGATTGTACACAGAGTCGATATGAAATGTGAACTAACGATGACAGATTACAGCACGCGAAAGTGAAAGAAGTGACTTAACTGGTGTACAGAGCGATATTTAGGCTTTGTTCTCTTAAGTGTCCTATTACTTTCATCACATTAACACGCAGCTATGGTAAGAGTCAATGCAACGCTTTTCCTGTCGCAATACTCTGCAGTCGATAATGTGACGGGGGGTGAAAGATACCCGATCTTTAGGAATGTGGAGGTAATCCGATATGTCGGGTACACAAAGATTTGGGTCAGGTTCACAGAAATTCAGAGAGGATCGAACAAGAATAGAAAAGTATCTTCTTGTACATGAATATGAGGTTTGACTAGACATAGTCAAATGTAATCTCGAATATCCAGAAATTTCAAAATCCTTAGTATTTGTACATAAAAAGATTCTTTTCTTCGTTCGTTTTCACCCGAATTTTTCCGAAACCGACCCGAACCCGTGATCTCGTGTACCCACACATCCCTAATGATCTTCCTACGTAAACATTATAATTAATACGCATTGTCGTCCGGACGAAAGTGGTGCCAGCCACTTCTACATCACAACCAAGGAATCCTATTATATCGACACCTTTAGTTTCTCACACGCGCTCGGTCTCATTCTCCATATCTTTAGCTTTCACTCAAAAAGGAAAAAAAAGAAATAACAACAAGAAACTAAACACAGAAGCAGGTACTCTAAGAGTTAATCGTGTACCGTGTACCGATACAGATTTGATCACAAAGAGAGACGAAGGATAACAACAATAATAACGCCTAATACGCTTCCTCAGAATGCCCGAAGAGTGTGTCGACAAAAAATTAACGCGTTACATGAAAATATATATATATGTATGTATAATATATATCTATATATCGAAAGCAAAACCGCACTGTTTCTCTGTACACATATTTGTAATCTGTACTACCGTTTAAACTACTATTGACATAAATTTACGTATGCTATATAAAATATACAAATCCTTAAAATACTACGTGAAAACTATGGCTTCTCGTTATGCGGTATAGAAATAGGACCAACCATCGCAAGACTCTGCCAACACTTCATTTCTTTAAACGTAAACATCGATAGAAAATAAAAAAATGTCGTTGTTTCAAAGTACCATTCGCCCCCTGCCATCTTTTTTCGTTTGATGTCATTTTCCACCGTTCTCAATCTCGTTGTACATTACGTGTTGCTACGCGTATAAATTATTTACGCGTGTCTATTTACGCAAGGGGCACTATGTATAATATTTACAAGAACTTAAATGAGATTAATATCACGTATGTATATAGTATATATACACATACACGATTAACGCGTGACGGACATAACATGTAACATATGAACAGTACTTGTTCCTTCGGTTCTCTTGCACCTCCGTTCAACAATTAATTAAAGCTAGGCGATAACAATACTAAGGTAAACAAACATTGCAAGACATTAACACATGTATACGAGTATTGATGTCGAATTAATAGACTCGGTGAAATAATTCTACGATACATGTACCCATGAACGTATATACAGAAATATATAATGATAGCATCTGGTCCAATGAATATTAAGTATTCATATAAATAACCAATCTTTTCTTACATATATACAAACTGAAGGTGACTCAACGTTGATTATTGTCGATGTTCAATATGTCGCGGATTACAGTTACAAGTTAATTGTAATCCATAATATATTGCTCGAAGTAAATCGATGACAAAATGAACACAAAGTCATTGCAGTGAACGTTGAGACATAAAATCGAACAAGAAAACATAATAAAACATAAGAGATAAATCTACGTAGCCTTTGATTGATATAGAATCTTTTGTAGCAATGGTTCTTTTAGCTTTGCAGGCAAATTTTGTCGCAAAAACTATTTGCAAACATAAGTATTAATGTATGCTATCAAGAAATTCCTGAGACGCAAGTTATTAAAGAAGTTATAGATTTGCCAACTGTTGTCATTAAAACAAACAAGAACAAGAATCCGAGTCAAACATCTTCAAAGAACCCGTTCAAACGTTCCTTGGAATTAGAGTATGAATTTATTATGAGCGTTGGAGCTAATTTCCAGAGGAATCCAAAGACTAGAAAAGTTGTTAGAAGTGTAGAGTTTGCAACTGACAGACGGGTCTAGGTACAGAAACACTTCTCCCACAAATAGATGAGAAAAAGCGGAATCAATATTATGAAGCTAGAGATTTGTTTATTCCGAGAGGAAGTACTGATCAATTCGAAAAATTAATGGAAACATGTGACGATACGGAGTCTGTTCATGACTTCATCGTCTGTAGACTCAATATAGACAGAACTGAAGAACTGTGGATACCGTGTTGTGAGCAGCGCGATAATTTTGCACATATACGTTACGAAGATACTTTTGTATATGTATACAACTCCGTGTACATAGAAAAGAGTTGCTAAATGGCAGTAGGGAATTAAATAAACTGATACATCGTAGTACCCCGGTTCTGTCTTCTTTTCAAGCACCGGCAAAGCCATACACTTCTAGTACTCTAATCTCGAAGTCGCCGCTGGCACAAAGGGGTGGATTATTGAATGTGGAGCACCGATCCGTTTTACCGTATCTTATATTTTCATCCATCCAGATCGCTTGTCCATCTCTAAAATCAATAGATTAACAGTTTAAGTACGACTTTAGACTAGTAGCGCTTCTGTGTTATGACAGCGAACAAAGAGATCTAGCAATTTATAAATTTAGGAACTTAGAAGTTTGGAAACGTAGAAATGATTATGGATCTCTATGAATATTTGAAGGAAATATTAATGTAGATAAAAGATCTTACCCTCCACCAATTGTTATCATTTTAGAATCAGCTGCCATGAATAGTTCGGCTGAATGATGAACCTTAGAATCATTGTGTGAGGAATCCATGCCTACCCAAGGGTATTTTGCTCGTTCAGGATATAAGCTGAACAGGAATGTTTCACCTGTTCCAAAATAAGCTTGTCTTTGTCCTTTATCGTTCTTCAAATTGCGTTCACACCATCTTGTAGAGCAGTAGGCACCAAATACCTTATGAAGCGAAAGAGATTAATAACATAATTTTTTGATTATGTAAAGGATATGTTAATTGCGCGTAGAAAATACTCACTTCGTTATTGCAGGTTTTGATCATTAGCAATGTTGGTTCGTGTTGCTCTACCCTCACGTAGAATGTTGTCAAAGAACAACCATGTTCTTCGGTCGTGTACAATAGAATTGGTTGGTACATGGTAATCCTCATAGGTAGCCAGGACCATAGTGTGAATAACTGTTACAAAGAACACATACAAAATTAGTATGATATGTTTCTTACAATTTTTGCTTATAACTGTGCAAACATTAGTTTTCAATAATTTTCTAATTCTTCAAAGATACAACAAACTAAGTCACAGCAGCGGTAGATCATGCGCTTGACTGAAAAAAATGTATACATATAATAGATAATTATGAAGCCAAAATCAAAAAATTTATTTCTCTTTAATTTGAACGTAATATAAATTTTATTTGCATTAAATAATACCTAATACGACATTTCTGATTTCTACTACTTAATTAAATCACCAAAATTGCATAATAGTTTCACTGAATTACAGATATTTTATTCTTACTTTCTGATATTACGTGCATTAATATAAATATAACATGTTATTACCGATAATAATATTTAACTTACAATTTACAACACATAAATAGTTTAACATTATAAAATCGATTGTGCCATAATAAAAAAGAACGACTAAGAACATTAACAAAATAGTACTAGAATGTTAACCATCTTTGTGTAAAAATTGTATCATTCATCATGCAAAAGGCACGAGCATCATTCATATATATATAAGTGAATTGCTATATAATAAATTTTAAGTGAATTAAAGCTGTGGAATAGAAAACTGATGGAGCAATGTAAATGATACGATGAAATATCAATTAATTATAAAAACATATGATTGCGCATATCTATCACAAGTGTTTTCAAAGGTATCATAACTTGTTGACGTAGCTACCAATTTCACTACGTGGTATTGGTGTTAGATGCTAGCTGCAAGAAAAAACAAATATTGTCACAGCACAAATTAGTAGGGGTTTAAGGAAGGAACTTTAAACGAATGGGACAAAATACACACAAATCAAACGGGAATAATACATGCCAAATGAACAGCGAAGAGTGATACAACTGAGCATAACAAATTTGATCTGAGGAGTACATGAAAGTGCACTATTCTAGTTGCTGTATTGATCAGGCCATACATCATTCAATTCAACGTATACATTCGCTAGATATTAAACCTCAGACAAAATGATGTACAATAAAGATGTGATAACGAAATCGTGACTATAAAGCCAACTTAATTGATAATCACTAATGTACTTATACCTCGCACATGAATGACAATCAACTTTCATTTACCATTAATCTGGACTTTTTGTAATTTAGAAGATCTGCTAAACGATTACCATTGTTCGTTCAAATCGACGTGAATCGTACACGCTTCAACTAGTATTCTCTCAAATACTAGTCAAGATAGAAACGAATTAGAATATCTCAGAGATTCCCAAAAGTGTGCATCCCAACCCGCTGGTGGGTCTCGAGCCGATTTTGGGTTGGGTTAGGTTGGGTAGACCACGTTAAATAGTACAACATAAAACTTTAAAATAGTGAAGCAATATTCTCTGTATAACATCATCTCTTCCTTTTAAAATATGCATTGCAAGCGAGTGAATGACGCAAAATTACTATGTTTGAAAGTAGGACTAGGATACATGGACTTTAAAATTTGAGAAAATAATATATTATAAGCGAATGAATGGCGAAAAATTACCCATTCAAAAAATGTGTCTAGGTCCATAAAAGTTTGGGAAGCCCTGTACTACCTGATACAATATATACTTCAAGGCAGCTGTACGTACACCCATAACGACAATATCGACATGCCACAGAGAGGCGACCAGCGAAAACTACAGAAAATTCTTCTACTGCCGAACTTTTTTGTTCAATTCGTGGTTTTCGTATTAATGAACGGCCGTAAGTACTTACTTCAGGCATGTCTAGAATCTGGGAGCATATACTTTGTATGGGATAAACGCCCATTGACAGAGCACGCGGTCCAGGACTGTGTGCACCCTACACCCATGACCATTTAAATCCATCATCATTCCAGTAACGCAGCATGACACAAGACAACACAAAACTGTCAGTTATGTTGGCGTACGGCTTTGGCTCGGCGTTGCGTATCAAATGGGAATAATATTCTATACGAAACACTTGTTAAAACCATCCGAGACACAGAGAGCATAACAAGAAAAACTATCGGCCAGTCATTTAAAATTGTTTAATGTCGCGCGCAAAAGTATACGGATGAAATGTCGAATCCACTGTTAACCAGTGTAATAATCTTGAAAACGAAACTGTAAATGATGTGTATATCGATGTGCTACGGAAGCGTTGAAAATAATTAGTATAAAATTAAAATGCGTGGTTCGAATGCCACTGTTTTATCATGTCTTCGCTTCCTATTGTACAGCTGTTACAATTAAAAATTAATTAAACAGCGATAGACGGAAGTTGATGAAGCGCTGCTGCATTCACTGATCGAAACTGATGTTCGCGTACCAAGCACTTACAACAGCTTTTTCTATTCATTCGTTCGAGAGACAAGTTTGACCATCCTATCGATCAATGACAAGCAAACATCTCGTGTAGCCTATTAGTAACAGTCACCATCTATATTTTGAGTTTCTCAACATTCTTTCTGGTAAAACGTACAGCAATATTAATTTTATTGGTAGAATGTATGAATGTCCATATTTTTAATTATTGTTACATTTGGCGTGTCATAGTCGTGAAACACTGAAAGCCAGTGAAGACCTAATGAATAGACGATATGAATTTTTTTTTATCGGAAGAAAACCATTTTGTTATTCTGTACTGCTCGGGAAAGGCAATAACTGCGAGTGAATAGACGGTAACAGCAACAAAGCTGGCACGATAAAGTGTAACAATGGGTGAGTATGAATGAATGTAACAGGTATAGTAGTTCAGGAACAGAGGGCAGAGCACATGAAACTAAACAACACATTTCCCAAAAAGATAATTATACGATACCCTGTCTTTGTATGTGTCTTCACACTCTTTCTGAAAACAAAGTGAATCATTTGAACAGCTTTCGCATAATTCTCGCTACTGTTTACCCTAAGAAACTATATGTTCAAACGATGATTCGTTTGCAATCGCTATTAAACACTATTCTAACCGTTAAATAATATAGGTATAAAACTATTGACACTACATGTCTTCAAACCTGCAACACTTCTCGGAAATAAAAAGGCATCATTCGCAACAATTATCGAGTAATGGGCTCACATATATGTACATCATTCATGAAAATAATTCTTATGTTTCGAGAATAGAGAGGAAAGTAACGCGTTGTTAACATGCCAATAGTATCAATAACTACAAAATTTGCAAAAAAAAAAAAATAAAAGAAGATTCATAAAAGTCGATCAAGAAGAGAAACAACCAGATAGAATGGAGTAAAATCTTAGCATGTACGTGAGTCCACTTGTCAAGAATAATTTTCTTATCAATGATCGACAGGAAGAGGAATACGGATAACATACTTCTCGTATGGTGAGCGTGTGCGACATCATCTGAATGTTGACTTGAGACTGACTCGTTGGTAGATTGTCCGTGGATCGCGATCTAGCTAGTGATCTGGAGCCGGTTAAAACGCTTCTACTTTTGAGAGCCATTTCTGTGCGCAAAAATACCCTTGATATGTACGCTGAGCTGAGGCCACGTATTCCAAACGCGGTACGTAAAAACTTAGCTGGTGTTACCTAAAAATAAATCACAAATTTGAACAGTAATGTTAATACTGATAAACCTTCATAGTCCAAAGAAGGGTTAATGATCACTATTAACTGAAGAAGTAAAAATATTCTATCTGTAAACTTACCGGAATTTGCCTGCAGAATTTCGAAAGGGCGGCATCAATACCGTTCTTGGAAATTTCATTCATCCACTCGGAGTTTTGCAACGATGAGTGTTTGTAAAATAATAAAACTATAGCCATCGCTACTCGGTAGAAGACCTGAAAATAAACGACCGGATGTTAGAGAGCGGATATTACTGAATTTTTGCTGACCAATGCAGCAAATATGACTTGATATATAGCTGCATTAAGTAGAATCAACGAACAAAAATGTGTCTTATACCAATCACTGGCACACGATCAACGCATGAATTTACCATTCATACTATTCCTGGAAGAACATTCTACATTATACATATCTTTTGCTTCATCTTCCTCTTGAACCAAAGCCAATAAGCGTTTTTTAATGTACCGTGAAGCGGTACAGAAGAAGAAACATTTGAATATTTCGATACTTTTCCTTGAATTCTGCGAATACCAACCTTAATGCCTTCGTGAAGAAAACAGTCCATAACCCTGACTAGATGCTGGAAAGGGAGGAGCTGCAGAATCCACCAAATCCAATCCATGTAAATCCTCTCTGCTCTGGATCCAGAGCAATGCCTTGCTAGATGCACTGCGGCCGATTTCTACAAATATATTCATTTTTAATTGAGTCATTTTCAAATGTAAAGGGTTGTTTGGTCTACAAAGAATATTCTTTGTACATTTACTCTAATCAAAGCCTTATGTTTGATTATAAATACAGAGGTATATAATACTCATATCCCATTTGAAAGATCTATTGTGCTATGAGTATTTTGCAGGAATGAGAAGTTAGCTTTGGTAATACCCTATAGGCATTGTATTAATTTGGCTGACGGGAATGAATAGACATCTTTACGTTTTCCTAAGTTCTTTTTAGAGAATTTGAGAACTTAGCAATTCAGAAAGCGTAGAAACATAGAAACTTAAATTCTCAAGTCAAGTAATTGACTATCCATCAATGCTCTAGTTTGCTGTAACCTCCTCCCTATAACAATCAAGCCCGCATTCATTGAGCTAGCCAACTTCTGATTTCTGCAGAGTAACGTTGAACAAGTAAACGAATCTCGTTCAAGGACGAAACAGGTCGGCAAAAGTGAGTCAACTCTTCGGGATCAACCGGTGGTGAATGAATCTTCAACAACGTACCACGTGCTTCTTGGTGATTTGTTCTACAGTCTTCCAGGTGACCTCGTAGAGGAGCTTGGTTTGCGTAATGAACATCTTGTCTTTAGCCGCGACCAAGCTGGCCATGCAATGATAACATTCCTCCTCTGCAACAGAGAAACATAGATAGAGACCGTATCTCGTGAACACGTCCGATTTCGACCTATTAATAAAACTGGGATACCATCCAACCGCGTGTCCGCGTCTTAATTTATGCGATCAGGCAAGAAATTCGACTTACGGGCACGCGATGTGAATTTCCATTGTGACCGGAACGAATGAGAAGCTTCTTCAGTGAACAAGAAGAAGAAAAAGAGGCATCTCTCTTGCTCTTTACTCTCCTGTCGGTGCTTTATTTACCGATGTTTATTTATACATCCTCACCTGGCATGAAGTGAAGAAGAAGAGCCGTGATGGGATAAAGAGAAGGGCTGTAGGTGATGTCGGGACAAGCGTATCCAAGCACAGAGACAACCCTGTCCGCGACGCTCCTGCCTTTTCTCGTCAAGTGATACGACAGGCAATGGGTACTATCCACGAACGGCGGTAACATGATTGATTTTTCCGGCAGTTCTGTAAACAGATAATTACGGGCATTAGTCATACATCTAGTCGAGAAAACAGACTGACTGCGGTAATAATTGGAGGATATAATTTGATTCGTTGACAATGGCTGTCAATTTTCAATAATTTGAATACCGTGCAAACATAGGCTAGCATACAGTGGGCAATTATGTACCTACAAGGACACATTTTGCCCACATAGTCTATTCGAACAATATTTGGTAACAGAAGTGACGAGATGATCTTAGGGTGCGTTTAAAGTAAATCCCACGCACAATTACTAGTTATCGAAAGAATCGAAGTTATCAAAATTGATATTGTTTCAAAATCACCTATGTGATGACGATTAAAAAGTAGGTGGGAGGGTTAAAGAAACAAACCTGTGGTGCCGAACACTTGGTTGACCATGTCCCAGTAGAATCCATCGAGCATATTTTTGCCGTGTGCATGCTGGTTGCAAAGAGCTGGCCAAAGTTGCGCCCTGATCCCGTTGTACAATGGCCACGCATTCTCCCTTATGATCAGCTTAGCCTCCCTCTTTCTGCCAGCCTGGAGCAGCGCATTGACCTCGTTGAAGGTCTTCAATGCTTGCTTCTTGCTGGTGGGTGACTCTGGTTGTACGACAATGTTCGTCGTGTCGACGTGCGGCGGAAACGGGTCGTCGGCGTCGACGTTCGCCTCCTCCTCGAGTACCGACAACATATTCGGCAGAGTGTCCGTCGAGGAGGGTGTCTGTGTGACTAACATCGCAGATTGCGACTACGGCGCAAGATTCTTCTTCATGGTTGCTGTTTTCCCTACGCTTTGGTCGATAATAATTACGTCATGTCCTGAGACGTTTCAATTTTCATCTGAAAACAGAAACATCACGGGTTTTAGCGATTCGGTTGAAACGGGAGTGTTTCAGTTAATTTGAAATAATTTTTAACCGAATGGGAGGGGAAACTAGTGAGAAACTAATGAATGTTTTAGAAAAAAAAAATATATCGGACTTTAACATTTTAGCACTTAATAATAGCTGCAAAAAGCGGTGTGGAAAGTTGAGAGATTTTGATTACTATTTGAAATGTTCAAATTTTGAAATTAAACAATTTGTAATTATATAAACTTCCAATTTTCCATGTTCTTAATTAACTGAATTTCTTAGTTCATGAATTTCTTCAAATGCCTAAATTTTCAAATTAAAAACATTTACAATATGCGCACAAAGATGTGTGCACAGTCACGTGTTCAACGAACAGACACGAGTGATCCCGAATATTGTCGAAACGATCGCGGGAAAACAACCGCGTCGTAGTGCGATGCGTATTCACTTATCTCTTTAATGTATTTTTCTAATTTTCAATTTGTATACCTTAAAAATTAATTTATCCGTTTTAATTACTCAAAATCATCACACATGGTCCTTTCATATTACGAAAACTTACATATTTGTACAGATTTTGCCCACATTCTAACTTCGAAGTTCCACTTAACCAGAGATCTTGAACCCATTAGTGCCAATGATTCGAGAGACTACCTATCATCAAATGCTATATCCGTTGTATAATTAAGAAACTGTTGTTGTCTCGAAATTTGAGAAACGGTTCTCGCTCTTGTTTACGCTGGCATCTTTACAGCAGACAATTGATTTCGACCGCGAATGCGACTAAATGTGCCGCAGCAAACCGACGTCAACAAAAAGTATATTGCACACGGTAGCAGAAAAGATGCGTTGGCTCAGATAGTTCGTCTGCTCTGTGCTCGTTATTTTTTCTTGTTTTTCATTTCGCACGAACGGACGACCGAGTGATTAAGTGCATCGCGAGTTTAAGCGACGATACATTTAACTACAGTCACGGTTATTATGGGAATGTTTACGGAAGATTCTTGGAATCATACGCTGTCGTTCGTTCTTGAACTCGAGTCGTCAAACGATCCTTGTAAAGTGTACACAAATAATTGCCATGCTGTACAGTTTACAAGATTACAAAAAACCGGTAACATACCCGTGAATGCGTAATGCTTCCCTACACAAAATGGCGGCGTAGGGGTAGAAATATCCTTTATTCTTGGTAGGTCAGTTTTCAAATTTATTATTTCAAATACTTGAATTCCCAAATTTCTAAATCTTTAAATTATTAAATCTTATAGTGTTAAATTTTTGAACATCTAAGTCTATGTTTGCAAAAAGTTTATTTTCGCAGTTCTTTGTTCACAGTGATCCGTTTGTCAATGTTAATTCCATGTTCTGGACGCACATAAGGGTTAACTGTATACGAGATGATAAGAGAATTCTTCCGTTTGCCGCACAGCCTCCAGACACAAAACGGCATCATCGTAAAAGCTTTTATCTGCCGAGCAGTCTATCTGCGGATTGTGTACAGTAATATTCCCGAGTCGCACATGGTGTGTTGATAAGCATTAAACGTGTTTGTGGCTGCAAGATAACTCGCGCATTTTATTAATAACCGTTAAGTACATCGAGATTATCGTAGCTCACAGTTTCGCATCTGGCTGCTTTGCTTATTATTAGAGACAGCTTTTACGTGGCTAATTATAGGCAATATTATATATCCATTGTCTCCTGCTGGCCGGACTTCTTTAGAAACACATCGTCGAGGTCATTGTCTGATCGACACAGCTCGTCCCGCGCGAATCGAACGTAGCTCGTTCGATTCTCGTTCGAGTGCATCGGTCATTTTTACGCTCGATACCGCTATTATCGATTAACTCGATATTTGACACAAAACCAGCGATGAATAAGTAAAATACCAAACGGAGAAAAGTATGTTGAAAGTATAGCGTAAACTGTGCAATAAAATAGGTATGGTCATATTCTCACTATTATAGCGAAATTGTAATATAACTGTATAATGACATACTAGCATAATGCAGCACTGAAATTAGTAATAAAGCACTGTATAAAAGTAACACTTAAACAAGAAATACATGTTGTGTATTTTTGTGTATCAACATATCAACATGTTCACTTAAATAGTGTAGTTAGGTTATTATTAAAGCAGACCTAACTTTAAAAGGGCAAATATAAATTATCTTTCTAAAAAAGGAACGCCGTGAACCCGTGCTCACTGATTTGAACAAAATTTGATTAGGTTCGCACGTAACAATAACGGTGTACTTCATGCTCATCTACCTTTGTGATTTTCGCATCCTTACTATTATTCTTGTTACAAATCGTCTAGTGCTTTGCAGCAACCAAAGAGGTTTATGTTTCTTAAAATGATCTAAAAAATTCATTAGATTATTTTTAAATTTGTAAACAGAACTAGCGTGTCTTCTCATTATGTAAGAAATTCAATTAACCTGCTTTTTCAAGGATTAAATTTAGAAAAGTTGTTCAATAAATGTTCGATTAGAATTATGGAGGATTAGAGCTCTATTTTATTACGAGATATGATTGGGCCAACATTGCGTAACAAAATTAGAACCGTCTCTAGGTTGTATCCTCTCGAGAGTCGTATAAACTTGAGCACCGGGTTGTAAAGATTTATTTAATCGCGGCATTAAAATTCAACTGTAGTTTTCTGTAAATCAAAATAAATCTTTTCGGATCGTAAGAGTTAATTGGGTTCGGTATTTACAAGTTGAAATTACCGAAGTATTTGTGTTAGCAATGATAATAATGAAGCCAACTTGTAATTTAGTACATCGGTAAACACCGTCCCGTTAAGACTTTTTGATATATTACCATGCATTATGTATAATACTGGTTATAAGAAAGATAAACAGCGGTAATAAATTAGCGATACATCATACAATACCATTACATCACTGTATGTCGCTAAAGTACTGTTGGAACACGATTGTCGCTAATTAGAATATTTAACATAGGAGTTCTACACAGAGCATGTTTCCCAGCAAAGAATAACCTATAAATAAATCATTCTTCCAAAACAATATCTAACGTTACCTTCCCTCTGTTATTAAAAGCTTACAACGGCTGATATTGAAATTATAATCTTCAATAAGTAACGAGTACATTCGAAAACAACATTAATAGAACACACGTGCGTCGATCAAAGATCTCCGAGCGAACTCTAAATAATGAAGGAGGCTGAGCGAAAGAAAGTAAAATATACGTTCAAAGCAGTATAAAACTCGTAACTTTATTTTCAAATGTTCGTTCGTTCACACGGCACGATATGCACCTCAAACAAACCCACGTTTCTACAGTTTCCTTTATTGCAATTTCTCTGCGTTCCGTTTCATCTAATCACGGTAACGATACGAAAAAATTGTGATCTTAAAGTCTACTTTCATTTCCGACGGCTACGGCTTGAGCTTCGGTCCATCTCACTCGACGATTCGATTTCTCGGCAGACAACGGATTTTCAGAAAAAGAGAATGCTCGTTTGAGGCAGCTCGATTAATAATAACGAGATGCCTTGCTGCAAAGTGTGCCGCATGAAACCAGACATCTATTAATACCAGGCGTATTGCAGTTTACTCTCGCAAACCGAATGGCAGACATAAAACCGCATCCACACTGTTGCTTGCGAGCTGCTGATAAGCAAGTACTTTAGTACGCTGTATATGTGGGGTGTGTGTCAGCTTTTCTTGAGGGAAAACAGTGTTGGCTGAAAAGCTCTGTTTACGATATTAGAGATTTCTTGATGAGAGTGAATGCATTTTTATTTTCTTCCATTGGAAAAATAGACAAGTGTAGGCCCTTTCCTTTAGATCAATTCTTTTATGGAAAGCTATTGTGTTTGATGGAGCAATTCTATTCAATTTTATGCAAACTGAAATTGACGCGGTTCAATTCCATATAATTTCGACTCGATACCCTTCAATTCAGTCAAATTCAATTTGTTATAGCACAAATTGTAATAAATAAAAAACAAGAATAGCTAATGCAATCGATAGAACGTTCTTTCCCTTCATCCCTTAACCCTTTTAACACCGATCAATCTCTAAACTTAGTAAGGCTTGATAAAAAAAAAAATAGTAAGAATATTAACAAAATTCAAAAACATATTACGAGACAAAGGAAGAATAAACGAATGCCACTCGTATTTCAATATTTATTGAAAATCGTGCCAATAATATTTATTCAAAACATCTTTCCTAAGTGTCGCTAATCATCCATCAACACTGAAACCGTTAATTGAGAGAGACGTTTAGGTTGCACAAAATTGCATTCTAGTTAACATTCTATCTCGAGAACAACGATGTGAACGCGGCATAAGGACACCGGGGTGCTGTTCTTCCACAGTTGAAATTCTACAATCTACGATATATTGCAATTTTACGACAGCGGGATGGACAAGAGAAGATCGAAGACGCCGGGAGGGTCTTCCAGTTGCTGCAGCAGATAAATATTATTGCAACTACCGAGCGCTCGAACCACTTGACAGTATAAATATATCCTGCATCGAAGACGAGGGCAAACACGTTGCATTGTTGAATACTCGGAGCAAAACAAGATCGGTATGGATGAGGTGTCTGCATTGCGACACGTGCGACCAGCGACAGATTTGCATAATTCTGACAAAACTCTCGCTACATAACTATCGGCCCACCTGTCGCAACGGATCGGCAAAATTAACGCATATTTTTCCACGCTTGATACATATTAATTCCCTGATTGTTTGTTCCGGGTACAATTTCGTTTCGAAACCTTTTTCGACCTGACGTGAAATGATTTGTATTTCTAACTTCTTACAAAGTTTATTTGAACACGATTATCTGAATTCCTGCAGGCTAAGCTGCTCCGGAGTTTGGGTCAACAATCAAACGATCTATTATATAACGATTTAATTAGATATAAATGAACAGCTTAATTTACGTTTCCTTTCACTTCCTCATTTTATTGACAAACATTTATTAATTAACTTTCCTTCAAATTGTAATTGTTAATTACAATTTGTTAACATCGGATATATCGATTATAAATTAAATTGTAGCTGTTAATAGTCCAATTAAAAATTAAAGTTCAACTTTTTCCAATTTGAACTTTCGAGAGATTGAAAGTTGCAGTATAACGCGAGGCTATATAAGTAGGTGAACGCATGGATTGTGCGTTGTTCTCGGATGATTTGTTACACCACGTGTTTTTATAAATTTTCTGAATGAATATGATATATTTTAAGTAGGAAGAAAACATCGTGTTTATCGTCCACATTGTGTTACGCATGTCGGGAAATAGCTGGTGTGAAGTTAAAAAGTGGAGATATAAGGAAGCTTCGAGATATCGTTCGCAATCTCAAGAAGACTCCGATTGGAATTCTGCTTTGCAACTCCTGCAATTCTGATTGCACGATCTATACGAGCGGTAATTATTGCGCGGAATAATTGTCGACGTTATTCCAAGCGCTTAATTAGACCACGCGGATCACTATCACTCTGTAACATGTTTGTATTGGGTTGCTACACAGATTCTCGGGGATTTTCGTGCTTTTCAACGTATGTAGTATTAAACGGATATTAATAGTAATAAAATAATTTAGTAAGTGCAGGGATTTCGTGTGCAATAAATACGATATGCATTTAAATCGGTAATAAACGGTATAGTGGTTCTCAAACTTTGTTGGTGTATGATGTTTTCTAGAATTTTTGTAGTTGCTGTTTTAAACATTTTCATATCAAATTTATGATGTAACTGAAATTTAGAGTTCAAACTCGTTAAAGAGTAATCTTAGTATAATTAATCAAGGTGTTTTGTTACTTGATTGTAAAGCATTGTTTTGATAAACCAATAGACCTTTTTCGTTTACTTTTACCAATGATCATTTTTCATTTTAATGCTATTAAGTAATTACAGTAGTTCGTAAAGAGATGTACGATAATCAGGGAAAGAAAGACGTGTCGTGAAAAATAGATAAGAAAGAATTTGTTGTGATCTCATGGTGTGATTGTCGTGTGTGATTTTATGTTATCGCTAACAATTATCGAGGATGATTAACGGAGATTCTCGATAGTTCTATCAAGTTCATTGGTGCATTTTTATAACATTATTACATTCCATTTTGATGATATATAAATAACCTTTCACTTTCTAACACTTCAAAATCTACAAATTTATAAGTTTCTAGATTCCTTAAGTGTCTAAATTCATTACTTTAAATAATCAACATTTGGACTGGTACAATAATTAATATAAATCTTGTCATAAAAGTTAAAATATATTAAAAATTGACATAAATCGTATTACAAAAAGTGAAAAAATCTACATAAATTATAAGACTACCATGTACTATTATTTCAGAAGACATACTATTTTAGTAGACTACTATTATTTCAAAAAACTACTACTACTATTTTACATACCACTACTATTTAAAACTATTACTGTTTTATTAGCAGTCTTTTAAAAATATAATTGTCAGTGGCAATCCCGTAACAACGTTCATTATCACGTTGTTAGTTAATTAGAAGATCGAACGCGTCTAAATATAAAGATTTTTCTTGTTTATACTATACCGTTATTAGCATAATACACAGCAAATATATTGATGGTAATTTTAAACAAAACCGAAGCCAAGAATAGAGCTAACAACGCGAGAATAATTTCCAGATAAATCGAAGCTTATGATGTTAATTGTAAAAAGCATGATGTAATGTGCCATTAGTATACTGAAACTCGAGATAAATGTAATGTTTCAGAATTAATTTAACACGTTCCACAGTTCGTTAAACATATCTGAAAACGAAAGATATGAATAAAAGTCACGACCGAAGAATTAAATCGCATTTAATTACAGCAAATTGCAATTAAACTTTCATTACCAGAAGAGTATTCTTTGCTCAATTAAAAACTTGTACTAAATTTATGGAAAACTTGAAACAGTTTATTTATGTGAAATGCTTTATCCTAGACACAAATACAGAGTATCTTGTATAACAGCGTATTGTCTTATACGAAACGTTGTTTTTTGTTTAAATTTCAACGAAGTACTATTTTTTGCTCAATTAAAAATATATCTTAAACTCATAGCATATGTTAAAAAATGTGGAAGAGTGTATTTACACGAAATGTTTTATTATCGTCATAAATACTGTATAACACAACAACTACATGGAAATAAAATAAGAAAAAAATTGTCTTAAACAAAATGTTGCTTTCTGTTTAAATTTAAACAAAGTTTCATTTACCTCAAGACATGTATTAATACACAAACAGCGATTAAATAATATGAATCACACGATGATTATTTTTCGAACGATCTGTTTCGAAACGATACCAAACACGTTACGCTATCACTAAAATATCTGAAAAATCTTGTAGAACGGTGGAAAATTTTTGAAACGAAAAGGGAAATTATGATATCTGTGTCTTTCGCTCGAGAAAAATTTTGGCCTCGAAAAAAATGATATGGTAGTGAACATATGTGAGATTTATGATACATCACTAAATTCACATATTTCCAAATCTTCAAACCTAAGAATTTCTACATTTCCAAATTGTCAAATCCTGAAATTCTCAAACACCTAAAATTCCTAAATATCCAAATTCTGAACCCCCCAAAATTCCTAAATATCCAAATTCTCAAACTCCCAAAATTCCTAAATATCCTCATTCTCAAACTCCCAAAATTCTTAAAAATCCTCATTCTCAAACCCCCAAAATCCCTAAATGTCTAAATCTTCAAATCCCCAAACTCGGAAAATCCTCAAATCCTTAAATCTCCAAATCTTCAAATCCCAAAGTGAAATACCTTCATATCCTTAAATTTCCAAACCTTCAAATCACCAAAAATCAAAATGCTTAAATTCCTGAATTTCCAAATTCTCAAATCCCTAAATCCCCAAATTTCTCATGGATCTAATTTTTTCCGAATCTACAATGCTCAGTGCTGTACAAAGAGGTGTCGTTCAGAAACAATCCTCTAATTGGCAATTTTCTAAAATCTTGTCGACACACGGTCTACTGTGAACAGAAAGCGAAATTATGTCTTTCGCTCGAGGAAAATTTTGGCCTCGAAAAAAAAATGAGATGTACCGGGAGAAGAGGGCAAGTGTTGCATAATAACGACGCGTGTCTGTTTAAGAAAGAAAACGTCTGCTGAGAAAATTCTCGAGTGCCAAATATGCGTACGCGACTCGTTAATGCGATCTTGTAACCTTGATACCAACGATCTATCGCAGTTACCATTTTATTTCATTTTAGATCAACTGCATAATTCATGTCGTCGATTTGCTAAGAACGGTGGACTACGCTCGAGAGCAAATGGTGTGCACTCGCGGGCAGTCGTGGGCAGACAAGATTTATATTTCAAAATTATGTTTATGTATTTTTCGTTTGAAAAGTTTCATACTTTCGAATTCTTTTAATTTTCACATTCTATTGTTTAGATTTTTAAATTTGTTTATTCTTATATTTTTATGGTTTTTAGGTCCTCAATTTGCAAAAGTTCAAATTCTATATTTTCAAAAACCTACATTTTTGTCAATTCTAAATATTAACTATGTCTAACAATTTATACTAAACTCGAATTTAAAAATCTCTCAATGGATAAATTTAAAAAATTTCCAAATTTCTTTATTTAAATAACAGAGTAGTTAAAGAGAAGCATTTAAAGAAATAAAGAAGGAGGAAGGTTGAAATAACAAAGCATCAGTAAATTAGTAGAATTGCAATGTCAAACATTAAAGATTTCCGCGAGAATATTAGATGATACTAAAAGGAGGTGTAGGTTAATTAGCACAGGTTTAATCTCATTATGCCCATCCACTGTGAAGAGCAACAAGTCAGATTATGTCTGGTGTTATTGGTCGATAATGTAAGTACACTTGGGTGCAATGTAGGTACCTTTATTGTTAGTTCAGTGAAAGTGTCGAAAATGGAGCTTTTACAGGATCTCGTTAATTTCCTACTAGGTTCTTTCAGAACTAATGACAATTCTAAAATTTCTGAATTTCCAAAATTCCAATTTCTCTTGGTCCTAATTTTTCCGGGTGTACAATGCTCAGTGCTGTACAAAGAGGTGTCGTCGTTCAGAAACGATCCTCTAATTGCCAATTTTCTAGAATCTTTCCGGCATACGGTCGCAACACTTCGTTGAACAGAACATGCAATTACTTCACTAGCGCTTGATTAACGAATAATTCGTGTTACTTGAACTTTTCCCCAGAGTTTTCAGCAGATCTACGACCAAATAGCATTCCTATATGTTCATCGTCCTTTCTACTCAATCTTACATTTCACAACATTTTTAAATAAAAATTTTAATGAATCATTGAACTGTCCATAACAAATAGCATAAACACGCAAAATATTTAGTAACAGAGCATCACAATTATGTACATATTTTCATTAATTAAATACATGTTTCTACATCATTCAATTAATAAATCGACTGCCACAGTGAAGTATTGTTAGTAATACTACTAGTATAACAGTAACATTACTAGAAATAATAGTTGAAAACTTTATTATATAGTATTTTTATTTTTTTTAAATCTTACCAATTATTTTTATAATATTTTGTTATATTTATTTTCCCCAGTTTCAAGTAGTTAATAATAGCATTTTCCATTAGGTCAGTAAATAAATTCTTAATAATACGTATGTTAGATTTGTATGAAAATTTAACCATCACATACAAGTGATACTGAAAGTGTTAACATATCAATAAAAGTAAATAAAAGAATGATTATATTTACCAAAATACTACCTATATTTATAGTCCACTTATTTCATACATTATCTCACAAAAAAAAGAAAATAAATACAGATTAAAGTAACTGTGTATTTTCTTACAATTTTCTTTTCCCAAGTAAAAATATTACATTTTTTTATCTAATAAAATATCGCTTCTCTTTATGAATTTAAATTTAATAAAATAAGTAATTAAGTAACAACTTATCAAAGAATGAGGTCAAAAATCATGTGATTGTTCGAATGTTAAAAAAAGAAAGGCTAAATTGTTTTTTAAGGATATAAAAAATTATCTGTTAACGAAACGAAACGAAACGATTCGTTTATTGAGCTCGAAAGGTTTTTCTTTATGTAGTAACTCGCGTTAGAGGGCTCTCATTCGATGGCATCGTTCCAAATCACATGATACCAGGTGCGCGAACTATATCCAACTATTTTTTTGCTTCTCTGTCTCACGCGACACAGCGCTATTTTAATGATATGTACTTGCCTGTTATAAACGTTGTTAGTTATTTTCACACTTTTCACATGCCAGTACCGTATAACAACCGTTTCACACCCAAAACGACAACATTCAAGTGTTTTATTTAATTTTAATTTATTTTATGAAAGAAATTTTCTATTTTAGCAAGCATTATATTTTTAAAAATATAATTTTTTTCTATTTTAGCAAGTATTAATATTATTAAAATAATATTAAAATTGAATAAGGAGATTTAATTTAGATGGGTGACGATTTTTGTATTTCTCCAAAAATTTTTTAATTTTCAGATTTCTAAAAATCTAAATTTGCTCACTCTTAAATTCCAAAATTACCAATTTTCTCAAATATCGAACAATCAAAAACCCCAAATATCCAGATCTCCAACTGATCAAATCTTCAAGTCCTGCACTGTCCCACGAAGAACACGAAACAATCAACCATTCATGTATGAGATACTTTATCCACCGGTTTGATAATCATGGCTTATAGTATTTTTAATGGATGTTGATGCATAAACAGGCGACCCTAAACACGTAACGCGGACGTTACGTTTACGGACGGCTATAATTGCAGGGCCATTAGTGTTTAATGAAATGCGATGGACGAATCGGCGTCGTTGTGCAATTATTCGTGGACATCGGTTGCGACCGGAAACGCAGGGGAACGTTCAAAATTAAAGCTGATGTTGCGAAAAACTTGTGAGATTATTTCACTGAAACTTCCACAAGCTGTTTATTCTTGTAAAACTGTCCTTTTCAATGCCAAATAAAAAATAGATGTTATTATAACACAGTACCGTGGTAAAAAGTGCAGAGATTTCAAAGGATTCAAAGCCGGCAAGAACACAAGTCCCTAGACGCAGTATTTCTTTAATCACAAATATTCCTAGATTCCAAACGTCATCGAACCCTAAAGTATCCTAAATACCAAAGTCTTTAAAACACAAAGGTTCCTAGATCGCAAATATCCATAGATCCCAAAAGTCTCTAATAATTCTTTAAGTCTCAAAAGTGTTTATTTAGATCACTTCTAAAATATAGATCCCTCAATTTCTAGATCACCAGAGAAATCAATATCTCACGTGATCACATTCGTACACGTATACCCCATATTGGGGTTATTTACCGTGAAGCATTATCGTAAAACCATTGTTCTCGAAGATCGAACAAAATTAATCGACGAAATCGCGTACTTTCGCCAGTTTCGTGTAGCTAGTTCTTGAACAATCATAGATCGATTTGTAAGCCGGGAAATTCAGCCGTTTTCGAGCGCAAGAAGGATTCGCTTTCTAAATAGATTGCTAATGGGAACGGATTTACTTTCACGCTGTAATCGCGTTTCCACAATGTTTGCTTTATAATTACACGCGCACACTCCGATCATGAATGGCGTATTAACGATAAAATTAGATTGTAAGAAGCTCGAACGTTCGCCTTTACTAAGATCTGCCTTCTAATCTAATTACTTTAGCGATTGTATTCATGGGATGTACTGACCGAGAACAGTTGTTATCTTCGCTCTAGTAAGAAACAATCTCCTAATTCCATCTTTTCCTGCTATTCCTTTTTTGACGCGTGCAATGAACTGAATTCATGGAACGGAAAAAACTAACACGATGGTATCGTGAAACTGTTTCACGTTTAAGTACCATTTTCCTGCGATCATGGTGCAGTAAGAAATTTAAGATCTTTTTAATGTTTTCGTTCTTGTTCTGCGATGAATGTCTTAAATTCTCAAGTAAAACAATTACACGTTCCAAAGATCTGTTAGGTTCAAGTTATTAGAATTAAGTGATGAACCATTTAGGGTTCTATTTAAAATTTTAACATTCTGAAATGTTAGCATTCCGAAGTTCCAACATTAAAAAATATTATCGTTTCAAAATTCTAATTTTCCAACATTCCAAAGTTGTCCAAATATTCCGACATCTCAATATTCCAAAATTTCCGACATTCCGACGTTCCAACATTCCTAAAATTTAACATTCCCAAACTGTCAACATTCTTAAGTTCCAACATTCCGAAGTTCTAACATTCCCAAACTCCCAACATTCCAAGGTTTAAACGTTCCAAAGTTCCAACATTCCAAAGTCCTAACATTCCTAAGTTTTAACATTCCCAAACTAACAACATTCCAATGTTTAAGAATTCCAAAGTTCCAACATTCAACATTCCGAAGTTCTAACATTCCAATGTTTCAACATTTCGAACATTCCAAAGTTCCAACATTCCTAAATCTCATCATTTTCAAGTTCTGACATTCCAAAGTCCCATAATTGCAAACTATACAAAATATAACTACAATGTAACTACAATGTTACATCCTTCCAAATTTCTAACATTCAACGTACCAACATTCCATAGTTCTACGACCATAAAATCTCCGCATTCCAAAATAACACCGGTTCCATATCCTAACAGTTCCCAACATCCCGAAATTCCGAAGATACAAAGTTAAAAGATTTCGAAATTCGTGTACTTTAAGAATACATATAAATAATCAGTCGGCTGGTTATACAATTGGTCCGATTCGTCTGAAAAAATGATGTTAAAAGTGGGAGAAACTCAAAAATAAAATTTGTTTTACGTGCGAACGATTTCGTGCTTAACGTTTGCTTGCCAACTCGTGTGAATGCACGCTGCACAGACGCGTTTCAAAAACTATTTATTTTGATATCCCGGTACGTTACGCCGATGATATCGAGCAGAAAAAGAATGACAAAAATCTGGGAATCACGAGATTTTTTGTTTAGCAGAAGAACAGAAAGAAGAAACGAAACGGCGGATATAAAGAATTGCCTCGTACTTTTTGTTTGCTTTTTGTTGAAATCGAACTTGTTCGCGCACTCCCGATAAGAAAAACCCGGTTTGATTAATACAGGTCTCCGATCGAGCGTGTTAACGACGTTAATTATACTTTCCTCCCGGTTAAAACCGCTTTCATGCAAAAGAATCGACTTATAGGATCATCAATATTCATTATTTCGTTCACCGAGTGATTATCGGAACAATAGCTAGCTACTGGAACTGTGTCAACGACTGTATGAAATGTTCGATATTCGAGTCAAAGTACGTGCCATAATATTTATCAACTATACCGCTGTTACTATAATATTTTAGTCTATAAATAGTGGCGGTACTTAGTATTCTGCTTAACGAACTGTTTATAGCACTTTTTCTGTTAGTATCAATCGTACTCTATCATACCGACTGCTAATACGAACAACATAACCAGTTTACGTCAGATATAAATTCATATTTACTGTAACTTTCTTGCGATTAGTAATCTATTAAATTGACTTATGAATGGTACACAGTTCATCGGTATTACCACTGGTAACGTAACACCGATGAAAATAGTATTAAAAATCGTGACTAACGAATTTAATAAATTACCAAGTATAATCCAATGCCGGAGCTGCTCTAATTACCTAAATTTTCAAGTGGAACTCTTCGTAGGATATTTTTCACGAGTCACATTATACAGGTTCGAGTGGTCGACTCGAATCGAATATTCAAAAGCTTGGCTTCGCTCGAATATCTAATTTCCACGGGGGAAATCCTCGACATTTGGATCGTCGGTTTGGCTCGAGGTTTCCGCATAATTAATGCACACCATGTACAATAATATACTGTAATCATGTTTCGCTAGTCTTACACTGTGCCACTTTGCTTAGAGCTTTAGCATTGCCGTGTATATATCAAGCGCGGAACAAGAATAACCTGCGACTACTTCGAGAGTTCTTCGGTCTACAGACATTTTGAGCCTTTTAATTCATAATGCAGCAGTATTTCACTGTGTAATAGTTTGCTACATAGTGTATAATTTGCGCTGCGATTCGTAAAAATTTCAAGCGCCCCTAGCAATCGATACTTCCTGACTGCGCGTGTATGTATATCATTATAAACAATTACGATTCACGTATATAGAACGGATGTCGAGATTTATGATCAGCGTCTACCCTTGCACTTTACATTTCCTACATTTTTATTTAATTAACACGCTTTTAATTACGTTTTGATATTTGGATTAGTCATGAAAATTAATTTTGAACGATAGGTACAAAAAATTTGTTAAACATTTTGATGTTTTCATATTGGAACATTTACATATTCCTACATCTTTATATTTCGAATATCCCTAGATAACTGTATCACAAAATTTCAAATATCCCTAGATTAAAAATACTTATGGATCTCGTATTCTTCTTGATACCAAATGTCCCTAAATCTTCAAAATTTCAAATAAGTAGATCTCAAATATCCCTAGATCCTGAATGTTCCTATAAATCGAATGTCCTTAAATCCCAAATATCTCTAGATATTTCTCCACATCTCTAGAGCCCTATCCGGTTAAAACTCTGCATCCTTATATCTAGTTATATTAAGTCTATCATGCTTCTTTTCTCTAGTACGCACATTCATACTTAATTATAAGCAAATAAAAATGTTTATAATTTGATAAAATAATTATCTACAATACTTAATATTTTGCAAACGTTTGCGACGTCTAGTTTTGCATGGAAATTGTAATCGTATTTTTATTACCATTCTATCGTTCTTTCCCCGCCGTTTCGTTTCAATATTACTGCAGCACGAGATAAGGATATTCTTCTCAGCTCAATATTAAAAATTCCACTCGTCTCTCGAGTAGAACTACGTGCAAATACTATCCTCGAATTATCTGCACAATTCCGATGACCGCCAGTACCATTAATTCCCTCCTCAAGTGAACGACGACCTTGACGGTTTTTCGCGAAATACGCAAAAATTTTCATTTCCACCGTGACGCTAACACCGTTTTTGACGTGACACAGAGATCGCTTACGATAGTGATTTCCGGCCGGGAGAATTTATAACGCGGCCAAAACCACTTCGAAAAAGAAAGACAGTCGTAGTAGAACGCTCGTAACCCCAGACATTCTCAAGTTTAACGTTACCCATTTCGACCGTCATGTAAATATTACGTTTCGCGCGTGTTTTGCGTGGGAGTATTTGCACGCGATCGGATCGATCGTGACGAGCGACTTTTTCTTTCGCCGTGGGTACATAGAAAGCTTATAAGAAGCCAGATATTTTTGCACGGTTCGCACCGACGCGCAATATCCACCCTATTTACCTTTTCATCATACACTTATTGCAGGTTATCGCACATCACGTGGCGAATTCCGAAACACACTCGCGTGATACCATTTTGGAATTCCGACACGGTTTCATTACATAAAAGTGACACAAAATAGCGCATCTCGCATGTCAATTGCAACTTTAAAGTTTGGCAAAAGTTACTCTGCAGATACTTTCTTAATATTCCCAGCACGAAATGATTAATCAATTATTGAAGTAAGATACGAATTAGAGAAGGTTTGTATGCTGATCAATGTCCAATTTCGAAACGTTGACGTTTTGACATAGTTTCATGACAGAAAAGTGTCACAAAATTACGGTTGTGGTACATCAGTTTAAATTTTAGAATTTGGTGAAATGCGCAGACATTTTGTATCATTTATTAAAGTTAGATTTGTATGCTGATCAATGATGATTTCGAAATAGACATTTTGACATAGTTTCGTTACATAAAAATGATACCATATTACACATGTGGTATGTCAATTTACATTTTAAAATTTGGTAGAAATTAGTGAACAGACACTTCATTAATATTCCTAATAAAAAATGAGTAATTGTTACAGTAAGTAAGTAAGAGTAATTATTACAGCAAAATGTGAATTAGTATAAAGTTTGTATGTCAATTTCATGACATAAAAGTGTCACAAAATAGCACTCACGACACATCAATCTAAATCTAAAAGTTTTATGAAAATGACTGCATAATCGTTTTATCAATAATTCCAATACAAAATGATTAATTATTAAACTAACACGCGAATTAAAATAAAATTTGTATGCTGATCAATGACCGATTTCGAAACGTATCAAATCTGACATAATCTCATGGCACAAAAGTATCGCAAAATTTATATACTATTTAACACGTGGTATATATTTAATATTCTAAACGTACACAGAACGAAAGTTTCGAATATCATTCACAAATTAAAAGTATTAAAGTACTTGAAATACAAGTATCAAGATCTTAATCTCGTATCAAGGACTGATCACGTAGATCTCTAAATGAGTAACGGGTATTAAACTAATGCAAGATAAAATTAATTACGTTTCTTTTGGAAAATTTCACCCGATTTCTTACCTGAAAAATATTCTTTAAACAATGTATCTCGATCAATTCTTTGGTAGTGTGTAATATTAGATATCATCTTTAAAGACTGACTTTAAAATTTTCAATAACTTGTTTGAAAATGTTAAGATATCGAGTGACCGTTGTTAATTGATCCGCGATAAAAGTGACTTATCAGACAGCCTGACTCGAAAATTTGAGGAATAATGTATTCGTTAATTAATAACGATGACAATTAAAAAGCAGGTGGTTCTTGATTTAAAATCACCTTCCCTTTGATACAAATTTTTCACCTTGAATTAATTAAACTTAAATCGTCTTTGAAATTAAATCTTATAAAGAGATTTTCATTATTATTTTTAATCATTTATTTATACATTGACTTAAGTTTCATGTTTTGTAATAGAAGATTCTGTAACAATCACGATGTTTGCGATCCTCGTTTCTTGCATCGATCAATTCATTACAATTAAGTCTTATCGCCAAACGCGGTGGTGTTACATCACTAACTGTAATTACTCACTTTTTTCGTCACCGTCTATCAATAAGCATTCTTCGCATATCGCTTCGCTTTAATATTTGCAATATTTTACACAAGGTTTCCTCCAATTTTTCACACAATAATTATTTTTTAAATTATTTAAAGATATAACACATTTCGTTGAAAATTTCTAATATAACTATTTTTTAATTGCGATCAAAGTACATTTTCTATCATACTTGTTTCAATAAAATCGCGACAGAAATCTGCATAGGAAGAAAAAACAATGCTGGCATTGAACTTTGCATTTTCACTTATCGCGACTTTTATCGATTTGTCACGACAAAAATAAGCGATTCGAGTGTCTATTGTTAAAATTGTCGCAAACAATTTTCAGGAAGTATCAATTTCATTTCGAAAAATGAGACAAGCTTGTGAAAACGGCTGATATTAAAATGGAGAGATAAAATCAATCTTACACAGAAAATTTACCACGGTCGGTTTAAACGTTTCATTACGAAAACTAAATTGTACACTGTTAGAGCGTTATAAACTGCTATGAATCATGGCCATACTCGAGAATATCGCTAATAGTTAAAAAAAAAAAAGAATTGCCTCACAACGCGAACGCGTTTAACGAGTCGCTAGCTCGCTAATTGATTCACAGCAGCGTACGCGAGGCTCGTTTGCGAAAACAACAACAACCATTATCGATTAATTATATTTACGTCGTGATATTTACACTGGCCGAGATTAAAAAGCATATCTGCACACCCCTTCGACAGATTTAAATATCACGTAAAATGTTACAATACAGCTGAAGTGTCTTCGTGATAAGCGCGATAAATTTAATTGGATGTTTGATTAAAAATTGTTAACCTCAATATTCGGATCTTTACATCTTCGAGAAAGGTATTCAATGATATCTGATATCCGCCCGATTAGATATTCTATGAATTTCTTCGAAGTTTTCTAACAACACAAATCCCCTAATTTTCAAAGTTTTGAAATTCTTAAGTTCATTTGTAGTTGTCTGAATGTGGGTGTCTATGTGTTCAAAGTTTTTACTCGCACTTTCCTGCATCTTCAAGTTTGTAGATTTTCAAGTCCCTAGATACTTATGTTTGAACATCGCTAAATCTGCAATTTGTTTCTGAAATTAAATCTCAAAATACCTATGTCCTCAAAATCACGTACTCAGCAAATCTCTACATCCTCAAATATCTGCATCTTCACATTTCTAAACTCTTAAATACGTCCCGTTTCTAAGCCTCCAAATCCCTAGATCTATAGATTCTTGCATTTTGAAGTTCCTAAATCCCCGAATATCTATGTTTCCAAATTTCTAGCACGCCCAAATCCCTAAACCTCAAAAATTTCTAGATTTTCAAATTCCTACATCCTTAAATACCTTTAATCTGAAATTCGATTTTCGAATTTTGGGTTCGATTCTAATTACAGTCTTCAAGGACCACTTAATGTAAAATATGCATAACTTTTCAATTTTCTTCATTTGTCTCAATATACTAATAAATAGTTATCTGTGAATGACCCTATCTAAGAAATTGTAGGTTAAGAGGTTACTCAAGTAGTAGTACTCAAAAAATAGTCTTACTAGTATACGAAAGTAGCAGCGTAGCATAAATTATGAACAGATGTGTACATCTAATGAAAGATGGCCGCACGCAATGAAATCGATCGAAGGATCGTTCATCAGTCTTCGCGTGACTCTCGTATTCTTTAAGAAGCTTAGCTTAGCACGCTCCTTTTCGTAAGCTCAATGATTGATCGAGAAAACACGACCTCATCGAAAACACGCAACCAACGTGACTCTACGTGGTTTCCTTACCTATTACGTAACACTTTGTTCGATAACGATACTGCACTGATAAGTTTTTCGAAGACGTTGCAGGTATGCAGGCTGTTATATGATTTATGCGTCTTTTAACCCCTTGCATTGCGACATACTGTCATACCGGGGGGAAAAATTGTAATACTGCTCTCAAATTTATGATCTTGCGAAGGTGTATATTTTTTTATTAGTGGTTATTTAGATATTTTTTAGGTTACGAATTTTTTATTTTTGATAGGTTTTAATTTGTAGAGTTTCAGAGTTTGATAGTTTTTAATTTGGAGAGTTTCAAAGTTGGTCATTTTTCAGTTTGTGAATTTTCAGTGTTAGACATTTTTCAATTAGTACATTTTCGATGTTGCACATTTTTCAGTGTGTAAATTTGCAGTGTTAGACATTTTTCAATTTGTAAATTTTCAAAGTTAAACATTTTTAATTTATTACTTTTCCAAGGTAGATATTTGTACTTCATTACTTCTCGAAGTAAGACACCTCCAATTTATAAATTTACAATGTAAGACATTTTTAATTCATTATTTTCCAAGGTAGATATTTGTACTTTATTACTTCTCAAAATTAGACACTTTCAATTTATTATTTCTTAAGTTAAGAAAAATTTGGAAATTTTAGAATATTCAGAAATTGTTTTAAACTTGAAGAATCTAACTTAAAGTGAAAAATGTTCACTCTTCACATTTAGAAATTTTTTAAACTTATAATTTGTGAAGGTTAGAAATATTTAAATTTAATAATTGCTTCACAAAAATTTGTTATCATATCCTCCATTTAACCACAACGTATTTCCTTTCACTCTCATATTAATACGAACTTAATATACTATATTTTCATGAATGAGACACAGAATTATCTTTAATTTTAGTTGGTAGGACTGCTACTTCCTTAGCAATAGTATCAGTTTCATTATCAGTTATAGTTTGGTAGGAGGGAACGCAGATAAAAATTACGTGTATGTTATTATCCTACCGATGGTATTTTTCCAGAAATGAAATACAAAACTCATTACTATCTTTCTTGTTGACGATCTTCTTTTAAATTTAACTAGAGGTGTAAAATTACCACGTGTTTCACCATAAATCCTATACATTTTACATAACGAGTTCAAGTATTCATAAACTAGGCAGTGTAAATAAAAAGGTAAAATTGTACATAGTGTGATTTATAATATTGTACAATTTATACGTATATATTATTATATATACACACTAGTAATAATATATTTATTAACAATATATTCACTGTACCAATATAGTAATATATTTTAAAAATTATAACACGTTATTTATACAATTACAATACATACATATATTAAAATATTAGAATATATATAAATATTGTAATATAGTAGGTATGAACTGTAACCAAATGTTATTGTACGAGCAGAAAAATTTTTTCATTTAACAGCATTGTATCCTTGCGAGACGAATCGTGTCAACATACATGTAAGAATAATTTATGCAAATGCACCTACTCGTTTCGTGTTTTTCACTGGACTCTTTATATAGACACGATCGACATCGTAAGCTGCATTGTATAGTACAATCTGGTTTGGTGAGGGATAAAAATAAACGACAAGTTTGTCAGTTTAAATATAGCAATAATTGCAATGATATTGAACAATGGGTCCGACTGAAAAATATTCGATTGAATCGATTGCATTTTGATCAATATTTCGTTTACTTCTTTCTTGCTTTCAATTCTTGTTATTTCCGGTGGAATGTTTTATTGAAAGAATTTCATTTTGAGAAAATGCAGAGAACAATTAATTGTGCTCATGAATTAGTGCGTTCGATAATTTTTCTATTTGAAATTTAACAAATTTTAAAATTTTGAATTTGTACATCTCTTAATTTTCAAATCTTGAAGGTTTCAGATTTTTCAGTTCCCACTTTTTTAAATTTTGAATTCTCAACTAATATGTTTCCAAATTTCTACATTTTCAAATTTCTATTTTCCCAATTTCTAAGCTTCCAAATTGGTATTTTTCATAGTACCTAAATTTCCAAATACTCGAACTTGAGAAATTTTCTATTTTCAAAATTTCACGTTCCTGAACTTCCAAATCTTCTAATTTCCATAATTTCAATCTCTCAAATTTCCTGAATTCCTAAATTTCCAAATTCCCAAATCCCAATACTATATTTTCAAATTTCTAAAGTTCCAAAATTCACACAAACCCTAATCTCCAAAAATCCAAAATTCTAAATCTCCCAACTCTCAACTTTTAAAATTCTCAAATCCCCAAATTTTAAATTCAAAAAATTACTATTTAAAATTAAAAAGATTAACGAAATGTAATTACACATTTATTACAGATAATTCTTCGAGTACACGCGCACTTATTACGCCCAATTCAATTGATCGTTCCGTGTATCGACATTTTAACAACGCTTTTAAAAACACTGATTAATTTCAGCAGTACTGATAATTACGATTATTAGTTGACTATATCCATTGAGCACTCACTTATTGAAGTATTTGTTGCAATTGTTATCAGACTTGTCATAAATAAATTTTGTTATAAATATTTTGGTGAACTTTCTCGAGGACAAAGTCTGATACAAAGAAATATTTATATTTTCCTCTGACAAAACCTGTGTAATAATCAATTTATTGCAATCAAATTTTTCTTTTCATATCATCAATTTTAATTTGCAAAATAAACAACTCAATTTCGATTTGAGTAGTTGCAAACAAAATAAATTAACTTCAATTTAACTTATTGTAAAACAAATAAATCAATTTCGATTTGAGCAATTGTAAAATAATTAAATTAACTTCAATCTGACTAATTGTAAAATAAATTAATCAGTTTTTAATTTCAGTAATTATAAAATAAATAAATCAATTTCAATAATTATAAAATAAATAACTTCAGTCTGACAAATTATAAAACAAACCAATTTCGATTTCAGTAATTGTAAAGTAAATAAATGAACTCCAGTTCACTTAATCGTAAAATAATAATCTGTTTATTTGAATAAAAATTTCTTTCAAGAATCAACGAAGTATTTGTTTAGAGAAGACATATCGTGGTAACCTTATTTCCAATAATTCGAGCAAGCAGCTACTTCTGGCTAGAATTATTTTTTCATATCGCCGTTGTATATCCGCGACAACTAAAGTTCTCTAAGTTTCAAGGACTCTTTCACGGAACTAATTGCTGAAGCGCTTGACAGTGCATATTAAATTTAGAACGTTTTCTAGAACGAATGTTTCAGAGGAAGTCGCCATCCGAATGCCAGTGTTGACTAGCTACTCCACACCATCTGTGACAATATATCTAAAATCATGTGTCACTAAAAATTCTCTACCAACACACATTCACAATCCTCGCACGTTAACACCTCGTTTATCTCTTGCAAACGAAACGTACAAACAGTACCACTTAATAACTAATTCAATTATAATTTATGTATTTAATAATTGAAAATTGTAAGGACTTATAATTTCTTATCAATTATAAAATTTTATTATTTCGGTCAAGCTATATACAATAATAATCAAATATGTGTTAATTGAATTATTTCAATTGAAAAATTAGAATAATTGTAAACAGAGATTGTTTGTGTCTTATTTTAACATATTTTATTAAAATCACATAACTGATAAAAAAGAAGTTAAAAAGAAATGTAGTTCGTAATAGGCTACTGGTAAAATAGTAACAACAAAAACACAGCCATATGACATATTGTAAAGATGATTTAACTTTGTAATTTCAGTTTCTTACTATATCAGATATATATGGTACTCAAAGATCTACAATTTTCTTTTCTAGCGACTACAATTTTTAACGACTTCAGTCACGTAATATTTATAGATGCTCGTAAGATGATCGAAGTAAAGCTACATCGGTTACGATCAGCCCTCGGATGGGTGACCGTGGTATGCGTGTGCTGTTGGCACATAAAGAGAAAAATAATGATTCAGAGATGCATTTAAAAGCCAACAAAAAATAGCGAACTATATAGTGCATTGGGCAATATCGGGAGAGTTTATCTTCCAGGAATGTTGTCTTCCAAGAACATCGGATAAAATATAAGACCGGTATATTTCAGAATGAAAATTAACGTCTGAAAATTGATCATATCCCTGTCGCGAAAAATATATAGCACCGTGTAATCGATATTAAAACGAAGCTCCACGAGGTAAACCACCCTATCGTTGGCACTTGACCAACGATTGGCTCATGTGTTTATTAACGCACGATAGAAGAATGTAACGCGCATCTAAACGATTTCATAACGCAATTGCACCGAGTAGAACGTCGTGCTTTGCATGCCAATACATCTTCGAGATTTGTCATCCGCAAAAACTAACATTTCGCAGCTGAAAAATTATACTTCCGGTATGAATATTTCGCCTATTTTTAATCGTTATTGATAGTTGAAAATATCAGCATACGATTTTAAGTTTATAAATTCTTAAACTGTACATATCACCTAGCTTCAAATTCTCAGATTCCATAATTTCTTAAATTCCCTAGTTTCTAAATTTTTTATTCACCCAAACTCCCTAGTTACAGTACTTTTAAATTCTCCAAATTCATGAAACCCCTAATTTCCAAATCCCTAAATTCTCCAAACTCCCTAGATTCCCTAGAGTGCAAATTACCCAATTCCCTAAATTCCCTAGATTCTGAATTACTCTATTCCCTAAATTCCTTAGATTCCAAATTACTCGATTCCCCAAATTCCCTAGATTCCAAATTACTACATTTCCCAAATTCCTAAAATCCCTAAATTCGAAAATCCCATAATTCCCTAGTTTCCAAACTCCTAAAATCACAAAAATTCTCTAGATTCCAAATTGACAAATTCATAATTTTATCTATTTTTAAATTCCCTAGTTTTCGAACTTCCCTATATTTACATACCCTAGTTTCTAAATTACCCGATTTCCTAGTTTCCAAATGGCAAAATAGTACTGCAATGGTACTGAAAATAGTAGAAAAGTAATTATTGAAATGGGTAAGATTAAAATTGAAATGAAATGTTTTTAAACATATTGTTGCAATACAAAACGACATGTCAATGTCCTATATCGATATTCGAGTCTCGACTGAAGTTGCACGCTCGTCAGTTTTCGAACTCGCGCGCGCGTATTACGAACAGGAAGGAGGGGATTCACAGATAATGTTAACACTCGTTTGAATTATGACGAAACCATCTCACAGCGCACGTAACTTTGCCACAAGCTCAAAGAACAGTGGCTCATGAAAGCGTTTACGACTTTTAAAACACGCGAAAGTGCGAAACAACGCAACACGAGTTTCAACGCTGATCAAAAATAGCCGTCTTTTGTGAACTCGTAAACTTTGATACTTTCTTGAATTAAAAACAATTTCTACTGCGATGTACGAATTATAAATTTGGAAATTTAGGGACTTTCAATGTTGCAGTTCTACAAATTTTCCAGTTTGTATTTTCGAATGTTTCCTTGTTGCAAATTTCTGAGTATTTTTCGAATTTGTAAATTTAGAAATCACAGTTTTGAATACTGGAATTGATAAATTCGCAAATTTTGGAATTCTGAAATTTTCAAATTTTCTACATTTCGAAATCGCTGGATTCTCCAAATTCTCACGCTTATGAGTAATCAAATTTCCAAATTCTACATTTCCTAAATTCCAAATTTCCGAATTCTCAAATTATCAAATTTTCTGAATTTCCCCAATTCCAAAAGTTTCGAATAGTAAATTTCTCAAATTTCCACATATTCAAATCCTAAATTTCCCAAATTCCAAATTTAGAAATCCCTAAATTTCCGAATCCTAAATTTCCCAAACTTCAAATTTAGAAATTCACAAATTTCCGAATCCTAAATTTCCCAAATTCCAAATTTAGAAATCCCCAAATTCCAAATTTAGAAATCCCCAAATTTCCAAACCCTGAAATTACCAAATTTACAAGTCCCTAAATTCTCAAATAACCAAACCCCAAAATGCCCAAATTTCTGAACTAAAAAATTACAAATATAAAAAGATACAACAAAATACCTGTAAATAAAGTATTTTAGACCTACACCTAAATATTTCGCATAACATTTCTCGTTCGATTAATCGAATCAAGATCGGCATTTAAATATAGTGTACAAGTTTCATCGATATCATCACCTTTTGTTAGACGTTATCCATCAGATTGGCCGTTATCGTGCGTAAATCAGATCCGAACGGATTTATGATCGATCTATCGTGGCTTATAGTCGATTATAACGAAGCCTCGAATACTTGAGCGGGAAGTAATGAACCACGTATGGAAATAGATTACTCTTGTATTTCATCGTGTTTGCAGACCCGAAGTAAGTACATAATTGAAGCTCCGTTAATAATTCACACGTTTAAACTTGTCTCTCCCAATTTATAAAGTTTACCCACTATAAATTTCCTCAAAATCAACAATATACTCTCTATTTTAAAATGAACCTCCCGTCGAACCGGCTTAAAATTTAACACTTCACAAATTCCATCTTCAGAAAAATAAATATAAATGCATCCCATAAATTTCAAATTTTGATAAGTATTTACTAACGTTACATAAAAAGAAATGACTGTTAAATATCTAAAGTTTGCACGCATTTCAAGATGGCGTAAGAATCTTACGATCGTTTGAAAAATCATTCGATCAACGTTGATTCGCGACGAATTATCCGTTAAAGCGACGTAACAAAAAAAAAAGAACGGAATTGAATGATTACAACTATTACGGTAGCAAAAAAAAACTTTAATTACGTAGGTAGAGAGTCGTAAAAGACTGCAGGACGAGCAAGTACGTAGAGGGTTAAATTGTCCGTTACGTCCCGTGGAATGTTAAGAGCTGATTAAGGAATTAAAAAAGTATTCAGTGAATAAGCGCCACGAACGAACCCTAGAACCAAGAAGGATTAGAGTTTCGTTTCATCTCGTTCTCTACCTATACACGAAAGTCCCTGAAACGAGAACTGGCTACTTCCGAGTAATAAAGCCCAATGCCGTAATCATCGTGATTTAACGACACCGACCCAAGTGCTGTGGAGGGTCGGTCGTGTGATCGTGCGAATCATTTTTCTGACCAGCTTTCGCATCCTCTTCTTCTTCTTTTTAACCCCATTCAAGGTCAACAAATCATGCGTTGTCTTCAATTTATTTATTTAAATACCGTATACAGCACGGACACTATTCTGATCCTCAAATATTTTGTGTATTAAAGTATTTATTTATTTAAATACTGTGTACGTCATGGATACTCACACTATGATGGTCCTTGAGTATTTTGTGTATTACTTAAAGTATACTTAATTTATTTATTTAAATACTGTATACAGCACGGATACTATGATGGTCCTCAAATATTTGGTGTATTACTTATAGTGAAATAGTATAGTATAATAATGTACTTGAAGTATATTTGAAGCATTCGGATTTGAAAGAATTCAATGTTTGAATAGCACAAATTTTGAATAATTCGAATATTTAATGTGCGAATTACTGAAACGTGCATAGGAAGAAACGTAATATGAGCGGTAAGCTCGTTGCATTGATGCATAGGAATTATTACGTACACTAGTGTAGTCACACACACGAGATTATTACGATTTTGCGCGTTGATTCTCGCGATACGAGTTTAAATGCAAAAATGTCAGGCACATTGTCAGTATTAAGACTGCTACTTATACTACTATATTCAAACTCTTGCGAACACTAGTGTAGTACATTTTCATGTATTATCAAACCGTCACTTCATTTGCGTAAATATTTTAAACAAAAAGTACAGTCTGTTTTCGTAAGATGATTTTTATTACTTTTCAGAACATTCATAAAATCAATTGGAACAAACATTAATGTTATTAATATGTGTATATTATACATTAAATGTATTACGTGAAAACTTGTTTACAAGTAACCTTCAAAAGTGCTGAGATCATAGTAACAAAGAAACAATGTACATAATAAGAAAAATGTGCAAGATACATTATAAAACATACATTAATGTGCAACAAATACATTTGTACATTAGTGTATGAAAATATAATTCGACACGTTGAAGGTTAAAACGTGAGCCACTGAAACGTACGAAGATAACAAGAAACGTTTAAAGATAGGACAAAGTATCAGGCTGGTTACACTGACACGCAGAAAGTCTCACATACACTAGTGTACAAGAACTCGGTCATTCATACGAGATCGTTATCGTCCCGCGCGTCAATATCCACAATTACGAACTACTGAAACGAGCACGTACAAAGAGAAGCGTTTGCAAACGTGACACTGCGCAAGTACCATGCACTGCAGTAGTGTGTCAAAACTCAACACACTATGTTCAAACTTTTCTGTATGGTAAAATAGAAATTTATGTCGGAAAGAAATCAGTGGAAAAAAGAATCGAAGTCGCAAATCTCACGATTTACTGCATTAGTGCATTACACTATTTTGCTTTAATACACAATAGTGTACAAGAGTTAATTTATTTTTATAGTTTCATATAATATTTTTTAGATGAGCTAGAAATTTTCTTCGTGGCAGGAAAAAGAATCATGGAACGAGAAGTGTACACAAATACTAGTTTTTATTTGTACACTAGTGTATCACAGTGGAACCAAGCTGTATTTTATAGACTTCGGATAGGAATGCTTTATAAATTATGTGAAAAATGGTTATGGGTGAAGTATTTGAAAATTGAATCGATACATTAGTGTACGGTAGTGCATTCCACTATTTTCAAACAAGACAATATTTCCACAAAAAATTACAATACCAAGCTAAACATTTTTCCTGTTATGTTAGAAATGATTATATGCAAAGAAAAAGTGGTTATAGAGTTAACCATTTTATACACTAGTGTACAGTAGTAAAAATAAACTGAACTATTCCAGTAGTACCCTGCAACGTAACGCATAAAACTTTCTCGCAGGTGTTACATGTTACCCAACGCGAATCTGCCAGGGGTGCTTATGGTATTGGTAGTACAAAAATTTTTGTTTAAAAAATTCGCAACTGTTTTCTCGAAAACGTCGAGTACCATCTTCGTAGAAGTGTCAGTTTCTGTATACACACTGGCGACTCAAACACAGCTGCTTACGACATACAAATTTGAATATTTCTCGGTAAGATCTTGGAAAACGAACAAAAGGTCGTGCTATTCGATCGAAGATAATTAACGATTTTACTGTTAATTCATATCGTGTTCTATCGCGATATGATAAATGTTACTTGGTAGATATAGCTAAATGTATCTTTAAATCGATCTTCGATAAACGGTGCGTCATTGATTTACTGATGAATTTTTTTCGAGAATAATGATCGAGCTTGGTACATATTTGGCGATTGCTACATACCGATCTTTGATACGGTAATAAATAATTCAGTAAGTGCACAGGATTTCCGTTGAAGAAAATTGAGAACCGTTTCGAGGAAGTTGAGAAGCGTGAAACGTTGCTTCTACAGAAATCATAATTTTCTTGATGCATTCGCACCAACTATAAAATATTCATCAGATCTTTCGTTTAGAAATAATATGAATACATCTCGAATCAGCTTCGAAATTGTTAATTACCTCGTTAACAATTGAACAGCTGAATTATGCAATCGATAAGTCAATGTTTTTCATCGGAAATTACAAATGAAGTTAATTTTCGCTTATATGGAATGTAATTAAAAAATAAATTTTAATCGCCGACGCGATCGAATTCATTCATGTTCTTGATTAAAAGCTGTGATCAACGATCGAAAGTTTAATTGAAAACAAGTTTCGATGTTTAATTCAACGAGGCTGAAGTAAAAATTAAGCTTCAAAATGCAATTAGAAAATCATCTGTGATTAACTGTAATTTAACTCTTAATTAAAGGAAATTCAATGGGGAATTAAACGGTAATTACTGTTTAAATTAAAAACAATTATTTGAAAACCTGAAATAATATTTTAATAGTGGCTTTTTTTTAAATTCCAAGTTCCAAAAATTCTAAATTTTTCAAATTCCTAAATTCTAATTTTGAATCTGTATTCGTAATTAAAATTTCTAAATACTATAAGAGATTTATCATTTTAATACAAATCGTTAGATTAAAGCAAGTGATCAAAATCATAAGTGAACATGTATTAAAACTGTTTTATTTCATATTCTTTAAACCACGCTCCAGTAAAATTCGCATTTTGAAAACTGATTAACTGAACAATGTGCAGATACTAAAAAGTTATTATTACCTCCTTATTACGTTCGTTAATCATTTTTTCCAACAAATATCTCCAATTACTCAGTTATATAACTAATTACCAGGTGTTACGCGCTTAACGAGCCTAATACTTTCATTATTATCTTTCCTGCATCGAAAGTCGGTTGCTGCATTTCACGTAAACTTGCACGTTCATCCTGAGTTTCATCACTCAAATGAGTCACCGATGATACATAGATTCGTATTGAAATCAGCTCTATCTAAAGGACACGTTAATCCTAGTTAAACACACGTGTACGACAAAACAATAAATTTTCAGAATATATCAGTGGTATTAGAAATTTTTGGAAATTTTAATATCGTTTTTTATCTCTTATGAAGCATTGATTGTATCAGTGCTGAATGAGTAATAAGCAACTATGTAATACGGTGATAACATACGTATCTGTTTCCTGCTTACTGATGTATAAAAACAGTTGCAATTAATTGCGTTTATTCGAAATTAAATCTTTAAAATTTTCAGAAAGTATTTCATTTTGAATATCATAGTTTTGGGAGTGTTTGTGAAAGACTGTAATTTTTTAAGCATCTGTTATCATAATTTTATTTAATATATCTTTGGAAGTATCTGTAAAATGCTACAATTTTATAAATATTTATTATCATCATTTTAAAAGTATCTACTGAATATTATAATACTGTAAGTATTTATAAAATACTATAATTTTGTAAATATCTGTTATCATAATTTTGAAAGTATCTATTGAACATTACAATTTTTTAAAATACAAAATATTGTAATTTTGTGTCTATCATAATTCTGAAAGTATCTACTCAATGATATAATTTTCTAAGTACCCAATATCACAATTTTGAAAATACCCATAAAATATTATAATTTTTTAAGTACCCATTATCACAATTTTAAAAACACCCATAGAATATTATAATTTTCTGACTACCCAGAATACTGAAAGTATTAAAGTATATTAAAAATATACTGAAAGTATATTAAATACTGCAAGTATCAAAAGTGTCTGTGTTCAAAATAGGACAGTAATGTCTAGAAATTTAAATAAAAAAGAAAATAAAGAACGTCTAGCACTGCAGATTATACAGCTGTATCGATTCAACGTTTCTCGCCATCGCAGCAGCTTTTGACCCGTTTCGAGCTAACCGGGTCCGTATGACCCATATTCCATTTTCTGGGTTAACAGGTGCTCATCGCAGTATTGTCGTCGATTCGATGTATCGCCACGATCGTAATGGCTAAAGTGTATCGCAAATAAGGGGCTATATAGGGCGATAATGGGCGGATAATGAGTGGAACAGCTCGTTTCCGGACTTGGGTCTTCCTGGCTACTGAAAGCAACAAAAATGAGAACTGCGTAGAATATCTTAACGTCAAAATAATGTATAAACAATCTGTAGACATTTATGAATAGAAGTTGTAAAATATTGTAATGTATAAACAATCTGTAGACATTTATGCGTAGAAGTTGTGGTTGTTTGCAGGAGAACGTGTATAAAAATAAAAATCTGCATAACGATGAACAATAACTTAGTTTTAATACATATTTAGATATTTATTACAGTTGTAAAGTGTGAAAAATATGTAAAATTCTTGTAGCAGTTCAAGAGACAAAATATTGCACAAAAATAAATAACTACACAATGATAATGACTAACAATTTAATTTTATTAAATATTTCCACATTTATAAAAGTTGTAAAATATAAAAAATATGTAATATTCTTGTAACAGTTTAAGATATAAAACTTGATAAAAATAAATACCTGCATAATGATGAGTAATAATAATTTAATCGGGTAATCAAATAACTTGATCCCAAACAATGAAAATTATAAAATTTTCAGATTAACATGTGTTTGAACAATACGGAATATCTTCTTTTCCTTGTACGGATAAAGGATATCTCATGGGTACGTGATTTCGATGCGTCTTTCTGTTTCAGATAAAACAGTTTTACGCAAGATAAAATGGAGGTTTCGTAGTCGTATGATAAGATAATAGGGAACAACTGTATTTTAAGTACGACTGTATTCAATAAAAGAAGCATAATCGTAAAACGATTTGTAAATGCTTTACCTATCGTAATTGCTATGCGTGCACTTTACTAGCCGTGAAACGCGATGATCTCTTTCTACTTTTAGTGATGACACCCTGTGCTCGTTACCGGAGAGAATCCCGTTTTGTTCTCTACATTTGTGAAAACAAAAGAGCTGTGCATCGCGAGTGGAACACGGAAGAAATGTGACGTCAGTCACATTATTAAACATCGAAAGGTTCAATACCCACGTTGCGAGAAACGATAATTTCAAAGGCGATTACAAAATAATTCAAAACTGCTGCTATTATTGTAAACTAAATACAATTTATTTTAAAAATTTAGTTGCTGACGTAGTATTACGTCTTTCGTCGTTTACATTTTTATATGAACAATTTATTATCTTTTATTTGTGCTCTTCATGTAGACTCTCGTTATATTGCCGTATTCAAAACTTAGGAAGTTGAAGATTTAGGAATTCCGTAAACTGAAAATCTTGAAATTTGGGAATTATAGTTTTGAAAATTAGCAAACTTGTGGGAATAAAATTTTGGAACTAGGGAATTTGGGAGAATAAAATGTTGGATCTAGGGAATTTGGAAGAGTAAAATTTTGGATCTAGGGAATTTGGAAGAGTAAAATTTTGGAACTAGGGACTCTACACATTTTGGGAACTAGAAAATTTGGGGAAATGAAAATTTGGGAATTCGGGAATTAAAACATTGGAAACTAGGGAACTAGTAATTAAAATAAAGTAACTGAAAATTCAAAAATGTAAAAACTAAAAAATTTGAGAATCTAGGTATTTGGGAATCGAGAAGAACCACACAATCATTTTGAGAAAGTGATATCATAAACACATTGTATAAAATCCGTATCCAATCCACGAGAAAGAATATTTCTAAAGCAATAACACTTCTCCGAAATCGTTTCGGTAAATCTAATCTATATTTACCATATTACAACACATTCCCTCGCATCACCCCAAAACAAGTTAATCAAACGAAATATCTCCGTATCACACCTCGTACAAAGCACTTATATCAGCTGGTTGCAATTTAACAGACAGCGAACATGTATACATTTACATACATGTAAATAAAAAACATTTACATATGTAAAACTTACCTATGTCGTGTTTAAGAAAGTACAGGGTATAAAAAATGCAGTATGTAACACTACAAGTCTACTTCAAGGAGAAAATATTTCATAGTTCTATAGATTCGTAGGGAACGTTACAAGCGTTGCACACGTAATAAACTTTCGAACAGTTTCGTATCCGCGGGTCATCGACGACCCCCACATCGTGAGTGCAGTCACAAATTGTTATCAAAGCGTAGAAGAGAAAATATGTTGGAATAACACAGGTTCATAATCTATGTTATGAGTGTTACACGCGTAGTAAAACTTTCGAACCGTTTTATCCTTGCGGGTCTACAATGACCCCCGCATCGTCAGTGCAGTTTCACATTATCGAGGCACGGAACTCATTAACAGGATTCAAAGTTGAAACACATGTTTCTTATGCTTGGAGCAAACACGTGATTCTCAACCTGTTCCAAACCGTCGACGCAACGTATGCGTCTTACATTACCTGATATAACTCATGACATACCATGTGCGTCCTGTGCACTCTAATTTATGTAACAATGCATTTTGCACATCTTACGGTAACTAACACAATTATTAACGCACCATATAAAGTCTACAATGTATGGTTCATATAAGTGATGACGCACCGCATGCGTCCTGCGCTATACAGTTTATATAAGTGACGACGCACCGCATGCGTCTTATGCTATACAGTTTATGTAAGTGACGACGTACCGGATGCATTCTATACTATACAGTTTATGTAAGTGATGACACACCGCATGCGTCCGGTGCTAGTAATAAGATCTACAAAGTTATATATCGAAGTATTCAGTAAATGTATGCGCATTTATATCCATCACTTATATCATAACCTCTTACTATTCATACCACATCAATCAATGAATTCAGTTATTTAAATGTGGGTTATAAAATGATTATTTAGAGCGGATTCGACGGTTAAAGAAATCACGAATACCATACGAATAAACCGGCTATAACTTGCACTTGTTTAAGAATTTTCGCTATCTGAAAATAGACTAATTGACTTATGTAATTCGGTAAACGCGGTCTCTCGGTTTTCAACCGAGAGAAGAACTGCACGGTTTCTGCGACAAAGTGTATATCCGACGCGATATGTTACCGGCAGGATCTTTGATCTCGTTGAATTTGAAGAACGCATTCACGACATTCTTATCGGTCATCCTTATCGCGAATGGTTCGTCATTCGTCCCTTGGGGAGGTCAATCATGCAAGCGGAGACGAACTATGTATTTGCAAACATTCGATGTTGATCTAACAGGCGTTTTTTATGGCCAGCATGGGCTACTGCGGCCCTGAGGGCGTGGGGCATGAATGTGCAGCAATGTACGCTCGCGGCATCGATGCGTATACGTGGTAGTCTCGTTATATTGCCATAAACGTCATGTAGCAGCAAATTCTTGGAACTGACAAGGTAGAAATAAGTGTTTCCATGAAGCAATTGAAACTTCGTAAATTTGCAAACCGTGTAAACTTAAAAGATTGCAAATAAAGATGAGGAATTTATAAATCTGAAAATTTGTAAATTTCATAATTTGAAAATGTATGAAGCATTAAACCTGAAAATTTTAAATGTCCATGAATTTTCACGCACTATGATGGGGAAACTTTATTAGAAATCCTTAAAATTTCATATAAAACAAAACTCGCTCAACTGGCAATATACCTAGGGATTACTATAGTAACATAAAGACATAGCAGACTAGACTATATCCGTCTGATTGTTAGAAGTAGGAAAATGGATACAATAATCCTTGCCCCTCCATCATCGTTACACGCTTCATATACACCCGTGCTTGTAAGCTCTTGAAGGGGCACTGGATTTACCCATTGCTGCTCTAAACAAAAATCTGAATTCAGCCGGGTCTCGACTGAATCCAACACCGTCAACTGCGCCGATTTTCAAATACGAGATCCCAAATATGGGAGGATCCCTCTCGACTCGAAGTTAATTGCACGGCCGTAAATCATCCCGAGGAATGTCTTTGAACGCCTGCAGGAAGAATTTCGTAATACGGGACTAGGGGGCCGTACGTCCCAAAAGAGCGTTACGGAAGGCAAATTGGTACAGGGCGGAGTCTAGAATTTTCGTGCTCGGAAAAGCGCAGGCGATATTGCTTCCTCCGGGTTACTCGACCTGCTGATCAATATTAATACGCGACACCGGCGAGAGGGCAAATGGATAAAACACGGTGTACGGTAAATGGTAACGAACAAGAGGAAGAAAAATACGGAAACGAGAGCCAGACAATCAGATTTGGTCCAGTTTCGTTATATTTCCAAAAAAACAGAACAACAAGAGCACTTACACGCTTCCTGTACAAAGATCGATTAAACAGGAAGGAGAAAAAGATTTGGGTTAGTCCGGCTCTCAGGTATGGAAATTGTCGCGAGTTCAATCAATTGAAAAAGGCATACAACATAGATGATCAGCGATAAGATGCAAACAGTAAGTAAGAGGGAAAGGCAAGGTTCACGGGAAGAGAGAGAGCGAAGAGGACATGCTGTTGATAAATGTGTATTTACCGCCAATCTAGGGACGTCCACAGTCTCGTCGGTGCAGCCCACCTCGAAGGTTGAAATGTGACGATATAGTGGCTTGTTTCTCGTCCTAACAGGCAGCATGCAATGCTTTTGTATCCTCGTCGACTGGTCCAGGGCACGTCATCGGTCAAACCGTTCGCAGCAAATCACGACCGCTACTGTCAATGATTTAGAAAGGGCGCGGGGATCAGGGTTCAGCCACTCTATTCACTCACGTACACGCACTTTTCTTGCCGATCGCGATGCTTTCGTGGATCTGTACGTACGCACCGAAGCCACGGATATATAATTGGCACTGTCACGTATATTCCCGTATATAGGCTTAGGTGCCCCTCAACGTTACGCGTTATCCGTCACTTTGATCGGAGATTATGAATTATTAGCGTTACAGGCATCGGTATAAGCGCAATCACTACGGAACAACTCGAATCTCGCACGTACGATCACGATACGTCCTCATACCACATTCTTTCAAGACCAACTGCGGGATCGCAATTTTCGGGCCTCTAATTCTTCCAGTGGTGCCCCCCTATGGCAAGCGCAACCTGCGAATGTATGGGCCATAGAGCGGTAACTTCGTATTTATTCCTTGTAACTGCAGTCCGAGGCGCCATGGAGTATTCTTATTGGACGACGCGTGTTCATTCGTTCTGCGCAGGTTCGCTCTGATTGACTGTAACGCTCTGCGTAACTAGAAGTAACGGACATGCGCGGTTGCGATGTCCATGATGTTAAGCCTGTTTACTCGGTGAACATTTACTCAGTATGCACTTTTATAATCAGCGATTTCCCCTTCATAATTTTAAATTTTCAACTTCTTAAATTTTTTAATTTGAAAATTTAATGCCTTCGTGGATCGATATTGCTTTCTCTGTCTAACAACTCATCACTGTTCGCATTGTACATGCAGATACTCGAAACATTTATTGCGAGAACTTCGTCCACCCATTATTGTTGCATAATATCTTGCATCATTTATTTTGCTATACATACATTTCTGTTCACAGGGTATAAAGGCATGGAATAAAATGCAGGTACTAGGTTAGGAACAGAGTGGTGATGAAGAACTTCTTGAATTTAACAGTGATGCGCAAACAAAGTATGCTCAAGACCAAACATGGCCTCCCTGGGGGAAAATGACAGTCAAAGCACACAGTAGACCAGAGGCGACACTCTCTGTCGGCACCTTTGATCTCCCGAAACCGCTGTCCCTTTAAATTGGTTGTACAAACCAGCGGGAAAATTTATATCAAGTAAATCTACTTCTGTATATTATTAATATTGTCTTTTGAGATATTTGCATCAATTTTACGTTGATAAGTTGAAAAAGAAAAGAAAATAGGAAAATGATTGCTCTATAAAATATATTTGAAGAATATGTATTGCGGAAATGATTATTAGAAATAACTTATAAGAAAATGAAAATCTATATATCACAAGAAATTACAAATGAACGTGTTACAGAGATATGACAAAATATTTATTACAAATAAGCTACTGGTGAATGTGCAGGTTTAAACTATTCTTTTTCGACCGCTGTACTAGTACAGTATACACATGCGAACTCCCGATTCATTTGACTTGGGCATTTAAATTGGTTGTGTCCTGTGTCTCTTTCTAGGAGGTGGGTTTCCTTGTCTAGTGTCGCCTCTTGTTAGATCTACTCTTTGGTCAAAGTAAACAGATCACTATATTCCGTAACAACTTTCACGTAATAGCACGAATTACATATATCTAAATAACAAAAGATATTCTCGTAGTCGAGAGATTATACAATTTCAACAAATGCATGCTCGTTTTTGATATTATGCTGTTTTATTGAGCGTTTTATGTTTCAGGAAGGCTACACGAAAATGGAACAGGAGGCGCCATCTCTCCAGCAAACAGGGTGAACTACATTTTTCTGAAATTGTACGTATGGCGCCACCTAGCGGTAGAAGATGTCAACTAATTAAAGTGAATATTATTTTTACAGATGTTTCCTTTTGAAAAAAAGGAACTTATCTGCAAGATTTTACGTGATTTAGAGTATGGCTGTACTTCCGAAAACCTCCATGCTCCAAATTGGCTGAAATTTTGGAAATGGCTTCCTTTTTAATAAAAATGATGATTCCGAGAAGGATTTTTGGCGACTCGAGAAAAAAATTTGGTATCATTTGGGTGTCACTCCCTACTTTACCGACGCAATTAATACCGGCAGGAATAATTGAGGCAGATTTGAAGGCGATTCTGATGCTATGAAATCTGCTATTATCAATTCTTTTTAAAAAGTATCAATGTATCAAGAGTAGTACTATACGTATAATTAGGTTAGGTTAGAATAGGTTAATTGTTGGAGTCCATTGTAGAAAGCGTAGATAACTGTAGTTGCAAATACTACGCCGATAAAACAGGGAGTGACACCCAAATGATAAAAATTTTTTTCCTAAGTTGCTAAAAATCCTTCTCGGAGTCGTTATTTTTATAAAAAAGAAACCCATTCCCCAAAATTCAGCCAATTTGGAGCATGGAGGTTTTCGGAAGTTTAGCCAAATAGTGTATGTTGTATTATTGTGTAATATTAGATTTTGAATATGTTATACGATTGCAAACATGTATAGAAATTGATTGAGAAATAAAGAGAAAAAATTAATTTGCAATTTCTATTTATTTTAAATCCTTACCAAAACCTATCCCTCATGGTCCAACTAAAGCAGACACCATTCCTCGAAATTCATGTTTAAAAATTCCGAGAATTTTTGCGAGATTAGAAAGCTGCAGTTCAAGATTTGTATCAGGAGAACATAACATGCGAGGAGGTGGCACGAATGCCACTTCTAGGAATTTTATTGACGTCATTTCCAAGAATTGTCGAGACCGATTTTTGAAATCCTACTTGTCGATTTTGAGATTTGGTATCAGGAGAACATAATATGCGAGGAGGTGGCACGAATGCCACTTCTTGGAATCCTGATGACGTCATTTCCAAGAATTGTCGATACCTATTTTTGAAATTTTAGTTGCCGATTTTGAGTTTTGGTATCAGGAGAACATAACATTCGAGGAGGTGGCACGAATGCCACTTCTTGGAATTTTGATGACGTCATTTCCAAGAATTGTCGAGACCGATTTTTGAAATTTTAGTTGCCGATTTTGAGTTTTGGTATCAGGAGAACATATCATGCGAGGAGGTGGCACGAATGCCACTTCTTGGAATTCTGATGACGTCATTTCCAAGAATTGTCGATACCTATTTTTGAAATTCTAGTTGCCGATTTTGAGTTTTGGTATCAGGAGAACATGACCTGCGAAGAGGTATTCGTGCCACCTCCTCGCAACTTATGTTCTCCTGATACCAAATTTCAAAAATCCAGATTTTTGATTCCAAAACCGGGATTTTGGAGTTTTGGTATCAGGAGAACATAATATGCGAGGAGGTGGCACGAATGCCACTTCTTGGAATCCTGATGACGTCATTTCCAAGAATTGTCGATACCTATTTTTGAAATTCTAGTTGCCGTTTTTGAGTTTTGGTATCAGGAGAACATGACCTGCGAAGAGATATTCGTGCCACCTCCTCGCAACTTATGTTCTCCTGATACCAAATTTCAAAAATCCAGATTTTTGATTCCAAAACCGGGATTTTGGAGTTTTGGTATCAGGAGAACATAATATGCGAGGAGGTGGCACGAATGCCACTTCTTGGAATCCTGATGACGTCATTTCCAAGAATTGTTGATACCTATTTTTGAAATTCTAGTTGCCGATTTTGAGTTTTGGTATCAGGAGAACATGATCTGCGAAGAGGTATTCGTGCCACCTCCTCGCAACTTATGTTCTCCTGATACCAAATTTCAAAAATCCAAATTTTTGATTCCAAAACCAGGATTTTGGAGTTTTGGTATCAGGAGAACATGATCTGCGAAGAGGTATTCGTGCCACCTCCTCGCAACTTATGTTCTCCTGATACCAAATTTCAAAAATCCAGATTTTTGATTCCAAAACCAGGATTTTGAAATTTGGTATCAGTAGAACATAAGCTATGAGGTTTTTTACTTTTGCATTTCGATATGTTTGTGTAATGTTTCTGAATGCTTGGGAAAGGATTCGGCGAGCGGGTTGCGGGCGGCGGATCGACTGTGGATGAAGTGTGGATCGAATGCGGACCGGGGGTGGATCGAATGCGGACGAAGTGTGGATCGGGCGTGGATCGAATGTGGACGAAGTGCGGATCGGACGTGGATGAAGCGTGGGTCGGGTGTGGATCGGATGCGGACGAAGCGTGGAGCGGGCGCGGATGAAGTGTGGAACTGGCACAGATGACCTGCGGAGTTTCTGGAGTCATACCTCTTACTCCAGATACCTCCCCTACCTTTCTACGATTTTCAGTTTTGGTATCAGGAGAACATAACATTCGAGGAGGTGGCACGAATGCCACTTCTTGGAATTTTGATGACGTCATTTTCATGAATTCTGAGGAATTTATTTCGTGATTTAATCGAATTTTTTCGCGGTTTTACTGTTTTCGGCTATTCTAAGTACTTCTTTTGTACTGTTCTTTTACTTCTGCATTTCGATAGGTTTGTATAATGTTTCTGAACGCTTGGGAAAGGTTTTTTTAAATAAATATACGGTTTATTCTTTTTATTTATCGTTTATTCAAATTTTATATTGCATACAAGTTGTAAATACATTGAAAGTACATAGAGCTAATAATTACATACATGCATACATACATACATACATACAACATACATACATACAATTGTTAATATAATAATCTGTTCTTATATTTATTTATAAATATTATACAAATATAGTCGTTCTTTAATGTATAATAGAATAGTAACTCATAATATTAATATAATATTGTATAGTGTACGTGATTTTGGAGCATGGAGGTTTTCGGAAGTTTAGCCAATTTAGGATTTATAATATACTTACCTTACACTTACCTTATGTACTTACCTTCGAATGATGAATTTAGCGAGCGCAGATATCTTCGTTTCAGAAATGAAAATATTGTTCAATAAATGAAATTATTATTTAAACTCTAATCGTAGCTCTTAGCTCGATATCGTTTTCTAAAGTTCATTTCGTGAAAAATGTTTAGAAAACGATAACGATTACCAGGTCACACCACGTGGAGGTGGCTACGACAGTGACCCACCCTAACTCCAAATCCCAACCACCCACCATTTGCAACTACCTCATTTATCGGAAGGATAAATGAGTTCTAACTCTACTTAGCTCGTAGGCTCGCAAAAATATACAAGTTCTTTACCATAATATAGCAAAGAACTTGTATCGCACGCAACTAACTTATAGCACACATACAATTCCAAACTTAACGCTCGCATTCTAAGATTGCACCCGTGTTATCTAAACGGTATAAAAAGCAAAGGGCGAAGGGAAGAAAGTTAGAAGAACTTTCTACTAGAAGATAAGAAAGTTAGAAGAACTTTCTGCTAAAAAGAAAGAAAGTTAGAAGAACTTTCGCAAAAAGGTGGACCAGCATTCTCTATCAAGTGAACCTCGCCTTCATGGGTCAAATGGTAGTCGAATAGTGGCTTACGTGAACCACGAGACCGCATTGAACCGAAAATGACTGGTAAGAACGAGTGACACATCCGCGAAGGGTTTCCCATTTCTCCCCGCTCTCGTTTGAAGAGAGGCTAACTGCAGAGAGGAAACCCACGCCGTGAGGCGGCAAGTCGAGAAGGTGCTTCAATCAAAATGCCTCGCAGAGATGTGTCCCAGGCGCTACACCAGCATTTGCAGCTCAGTACTGCCGCGTGTTCACAGCACTACCAACCCCAAATGATCCACTTGGGTCCGGACCAATCGACAGAGAATTACCGATTAATACTACACTCTAACGCGCAAAAAATTCACGAATTGTGAAAATGGGTGCAAGTTAGAATTGTAAGCGCTCAACTCACTTATAAACTTAATACTAATTTCGTGGGATCCCACATACACACTCTGTCATAAAATTGCACTCGTACTACATAAAATGAGACGCTAAACGGGAGAGAAAGAAGGGAAGAAAGGTAATACTATGATCTAACGCGTTAAAGTTTACTAATTAAAATGAGTGCAATTTTAAACAGTACTCGCATACGCACACGCTTAACTTATTCTAAACGCCGCACGCGTACCTCTTATTCTAAGCTTGCACTCGAATGATCTATAACGAGGTAAAAAAGCAAGGGAAGGGAAGAAAGTTAGAAGAACTTTCTACTAGAAGGAAAGAAAGTTAGAAGAACTTTCTGCTAAAAGGTGGATCAGCATTTCTCGCCAAGTGATCCTCGCCTTCATGGGTCAAAGGGTAGTCAATAGTGACTTACGTGAACCACGAGACCGAATTGAACCGAAAAAACTGATAAGAACGAGTGACACATCCGCGAAGGGTTTCCCATTTCTCCCCGCTCTCGTTTGAAGAGAGGCTGACTGCAGAGAGGAGACCCACGCCGTGAAGCGGCAAGTCGAGAAGGTACTTCAATCAAAATGCCTCGCAGAGATGTGTCCCTGGCGCTACACCAGCCTTTGCAGCTCAACCCTGCCGCGTGTTCACAGCGCTACCAACCCCCAATGATCCACTTGGGTCTGGACCAATTGACAAAAAATAGCTGGGTATACTACAAACTAACGCGTGAAAAGTTCACGAATTGTGAAAATGAGTGCAAGTTAGAATTAGAGGCACTTACAGGGACCCACCCTCCCGCCCACGAGATTACAATTAACTTAAAACTAACACACGCATCCCTCGATGATTTCTTGATGATTCTTCGGTGATATTTCGATGCTCCCACGATGATCCCTCGATGATCCCTCGATGATATCTTCAAGTTTCGTATATACGCATTTCACACATGCACTCATCCATACTACAGTGCATTACAATATTTTGTACGCAACTTAAAATTAACTTAAAATTAATGAATCCATCGTCCTCGATGATTACCTATGCTGTAACAATCAGAAACAATATGCGAAAGGGGAAAACAGATGCAAAATTAATAAATGTTCATGTAAAAGTCGAATGTTTAAGATTTTGGGAATAAAATGAAATAAAATTCGAGTCGACTCGAGGAAAACATGCAAATGAAATAACAATATATTTGTGAAATATTCAAGTACTTACTTAAAATTTAAATCTGAAACATACAAATGTAATTAAGACAAATATGAACCATTTAATTACTTACTTAAAATAAAAACCTGAAACATACAAATGAAATTAAATCAAAAATGCACAATTTGATTACTTAAAATAAAAACCTGAAACATACAAAACTAATTAAGACAAATATGAATCATTGAATTACTTACTTAAAATTTAAATCTGAAACATACAAATGTAATTAAGACAAATATGAACCATTTAATTACTTACTTAAAATAAAAACCTGAAACATACAAATGAAATTAAATCAAAAATGCACAATTTGATTACTTAAAATAAAAACCTGAAACATACAAAACTAATTAAGACAAATATGAATCATTGAATTACTTACTTAAAATTTAAATCTGAAACATACAAATGTAATTAAGACACATATGAATAATTCAATAGCTTACTTAAAATAAAAACCTGAAACATACAATTGCAATTAAGACACATATGAACAATTCAATTACTTACTAGAAATAAAAACCTGAAACATACATATGTAATTAAGACAAATATGTATCAGTTAATTACTTACTTGAAATAAAATGCTGAAACATACAAATGCGATTAAGACAAATATGCACAATTAAATTACTTACTTGAAATAAAAACCTGAAACATAGAAATGTAGTTAAGACAAATATGAATCACTTAATTACTTACTTGAAATAAAATGCTGAAACATACAAATGCGATTAAGACAAATATGCACAATTAAATTACTTACTTGAAATAAAAAGCTGAAACATACAAAACTAATTAAGACAAATATGAATCACTTCATTACTTACTTAAAATCAAAATCTGAAACATACAAATATTATTAAGTCACATATGAAACATTAAATTACTTACTTAAAATCAAAAGCTGAAACATAGAAATATAATTAAGACATATATGAAAAATTTAATTACTTACTTGATAAAAAACCTGAAACATACAAATGTGATTAAGATAGAAAATTGAAGAACCACGAATGAAATCTTTCTTAATTTGAAACAAAACTTGAAAAATTGAAATCGAGTTTGAAATCCTAATAGTCCGAAATGAAATTACAAGAAGGTTCAGAAACCTCGAAACTCAAAATAGAATGACGATGAGGTTTGAAAACCTGAGACCCGAAATAAAATCTTAGAGATGTTAAAAACCTCAAAACCGAATTAAAGTGACGAGGAGATCCAAAATCCCCAAAGCTCCAACAAAAATGCACTAATGAAATGAAGGTACAACACATATTAAAAATCAAATAATAAAATAGTACAGAAAAAGAAATAAAACAGCGAGGAGACTTAAAAACTTCGAACCTAAAAATAAAATCATGTGGAGTTTGAAAAATTCTATAATCCCGCGATGTGAATGTGAGTACAGGATACAGGATACCTTTCATTCACACACTCACACATACTGCAATACGTATTGCAAATGCCCTACATGTACCTCTTATTCTAAAATTGCACTTGTATAATCGAAAACTTTGTAAAAAAAAAAAAGCAAGGGAATGGGGAAGAAAGTTAGAAGAACTTTCTTTTAAGTTTGGAGAAATTGAAAAAAAAATGACAAACTATAACTACAGTCTAATATGCAAGAAGTTAAAAAAATGTGACAAAGACAAGTGCAAGATAGAATAAGAGGTACTTATTGCGCAAGCTTTTCGCCACGTAACGTGACGAAAAACTTGCGCCCGAGCCCACCCTTCCACCCACAAGCTCGGAATTAATGTAAATCTAATGCAATTAAATATCATACCTTATTTAAGATCAAACCCTGAAAATAAGGAACATAATTAAGATAGGGAATTGTAGGGAGAGGTATGAAATTGCACTTTATTTGAAAGAAAAATTTATTACTTACAGAAAACGCAATGAAAATTGCGGATTTAAGAAAAGTGAGCAATGTATAATAATAACTTACAAAAATTCAAAAGCTGAAACATACAAAAGATTGTTAACATATGGTATTGTGGGAGAGGAGTGAAATTTTATTTTATGTGAAACGAAACATTCGAAACATAGAAAATGCAATGAAAATTGCAAATTTGAGAAAAGAAAACAACATAATAACTTACCAAAAATTACCATAGTTTCATTCATACATTTGACTTATACTAAATCGTGTTAATAAGTATCCATGGTTAACATCTATATGTATATCAATTATTTATTATCTAAATCTACCTGAAACACTGAAACATACTAGGCAATATTATCATAGAAAATTTTGGGAAGAGGAATGAAATTTTATTTTATTTACAAAACTTGAAAAATACAAAATGCGATAAAAATTGTGGATTTGAGAAGAGAGAACAACATAATAACTTACCAAAAAACAAACACTGAAACACACCAAATTTTATTAACATAGAAAATTGTGGGAGGAGCAAAATTTTATTTTATTTCATACAAGAATTTTGAAAAATAGAAAACGCAATGAAAATTGCGAATTTGAGAAGAGGGAATAATAATTTACCAAAATATAAACACTGAAACATACAAAATTTTATTAACATGGAAAATTGTGCAAATGTGAGTGAAATATTACTTTATTTCATACGAAACTTTCAATAAATAGAAAATGCAATAAAAACCTGAAAATTTGTAATAAAATCACGAACCGATCGTGTGCTCAAAATTCGAGCAAAACGCGTATGACGATACTTTTCGTACCGTAAAAAAAACATATAAAATACAAAAAAATAATAGCGAGCATAGTGACAAAATGACTCTCCATCCTAAGATGGACAGCCATTAATAGTTCCCCTCTTCTTTGGCAAATTTAGCCGGGGCTCTTCGGCATATAGCCTCTTCTCTCTTCGGCACAGCCTCACAAAAATCACTCGCGAATTTTTACGGTAACTCGGATATTCTTTCATATCAATTGCAAATAATTTTACTACTGATCTCAACAAATAGATAGTAGGCACTTTTATAAAAATAAAAATGAACCATCCATTTGTTTCGATCAGCAACAAAATCAAAATTCTATATATCATACAAATTCATTACTTTTATAAGAAAAAGAATTCTTAAAGTTATACGACCAGCGATTCTTAGAATGCGCTGTCCGTAAAAGAATATCCGAGCAGAATGTTTAAAGCACTTCACTTCACTTCACTGTATACTTCATTTTTGCAATCGGGTCTAGAACCACGACTGCGACTTACAAACTAAAAGGCCTGGCCTTACGAACAATCGAGTTCAAGAGAATATTAAATAGAATTAATTCAAATTTAGATTTTCTCTTCTCGATTTTTCGTTAACCCCCCAGATGCAAGCATCTCACGTGTGTTTTACGGAGGACAGAGAAACATGAAAGCTTGCTCTGGCCCTACCTACTTAAAACTAACTCAATCACACCAGAAGTAAGCTACCTGCCTGCCTATCGCTATATTTAAAAAATTGCAAAGTCCATTCTCACAAAAACACACTCCACGGTTCTCACACACTCCACCCGGGTGCAAAAAGCCTACTCCTAGGGAGTACGTCCCGGGACGTCTCCGTCACCCGAGTTCAATACAACATTCACACTCTAAATTCATACCTTTTTGCTGAAATCGATCGACAATCGACAGTGAACATTAATTGAACATATTTCATTTTCTAATTCTTTCGAATATTCAATGTAATATGTGCATGTTGTAATTTTAACTCTATCTTTATAAATTTTTAATTCGATCTTAATGCATCTTGAAATTTTGAAAATTTGTATGTCTTTATAATAAATTAATAAGGTTTGTAATCGACACAAGGTCCACGACCTAACCACACACACACGTGTAACTTGTGTCGATAATTCACTGTCAATTTGTCGATCGCCGAAACATCTTAAAACTAAACCGTGTCCACCTGCCCTAACTCATGCGAGTAGCATCTAAGCACGCGTATGAGTATAGAGCATAAAAATGAACACGGCCAACAATATTTTCACCTACCAGTTTTCTTCATGTGTGCTGAAAATCCTGAGCTAAGAAACATGATTAATAACATGCTAATAAAGTGTCTTCCGAAAAAAATTTACTCTAAAGTTTCAAAAAAGAAAATGGAAGAACACTTTGCAAAAATCTAGGTATATCGATTTCATTCTTAACAGATTTTTAATATCAAAGTAAATTCACTAAATGATGCAAACATTCATAATTAACTTTGATATCGAAATCTGTTTCTCGCGAAACTTTCTTGTACATATGTGTATATTTAAAAGAGTTCACGATACGCGTATAAAAAGATTAAACTACTATGAAATCGGAGGGTCATCCGACTTCTATGTAATTTTAAATTCGTTATATCGGTTCGTAATTGAAACGCGATGTACAAGAAAACCCTGACCTGATCTAATAAATAAAATATACAGTGTGTACGAATTTTGCACGATCGTACAGTCGTGGTCACTATGCTCGCTCAAATAATAAAAATACAACCAGTTCCCGTGTCGTTTCGGACCATTCGTCCTACGACATGATGGGAACCGGAGGAACCGTAAAGCATGCGACTCACCGATCGCTGACTCGCACTACTTAGGTCGAAAGGCATCTCAGATAGGTTGACTCGTACCGCATCTTAGATGTTGACGATTGGCTGCTTTTGTACGATCAGGATTAGGCGGTTAGTCCTTTGGCTCGGCAATGAAATGACCTCCTGAAAGCAGAAAATGTCACAATACATTAGTGGACTATTCATTGCTTTGTATTTCAAATTGTAATAAACAACATCTAACTTTACAAATAGGTAACGTGCAAACAAACACTAACACGCATGCACAACAATATAGAATTAATTATAAAATTCGTTAAATCGTATGCACAAACGTATTAAAACATGTAGGTAACTACACCGTCAAGCACATTAAAACAGTTGCAAAAGTATGCCAAACACATAGGTAACCACACCATAAAACGCACTAAAACACTTGCTAAAGTATCCCAAAGCACATAAATAACCACACCATGAAATACACTAAAACACTTGCTAAAGTATGCCAAAACACATAGGTAACCACACCATAAAACACACTAAAACACTTGCTAAAGTATGCCAAAGCACATAGGTAACATCACCATAAAACACAGTAAAACACTTGTAAAAGTATCCCAAAACACATAAATAACCACATCACAAAACACACTAAAACACTTGCTAAAGTATCCCAAAGCACATAGGTAACATCACCACAAAACACTTAAACACTTGCAAAAGTATTCCAAAACACGTAAATAATCACACCATAAATCACACTAAAACATTTATAAAAATGTAGTAAAACACATAAGCACACCACAAAACACAGTAATATATCCGTATATATATGCACAATCACATGTAGTAACACACTAGCAAGCACTATGGCACGTCAAAAATCACACCATAAAACGTGTTAATACACCCCCGTATTTATGAAAAAACACTTGATAAAACACACTAGACACTTGCACTAGTACACTAGGTAACACAGGAATCAACAGGTAATCCGTTAACTGAAAACTCGACTCGTACCGGTAAGTGATGATGAGGTCGATCCGACCTCCTTGGTAGTCACGATAGAACTGATTAGATGTGACCTCTTGGATTTGCAAACCGGTAACAATAATTGGTGAATCAGGATCCAATCAGCTGACGTCCAATCAGCTGATGTCCAATCAGCTATCATCTAATTCACCAATACCGTGCTACCTCTACTCGAAGTTGTGATTGGCGTAATAATTTAATAATTTTTAAACAATTCTTAATTTTATTATTATTTAATAATTAATTTATTGTTATAACTATTAAAATTTATTATTTTTCTTAACTTCCTCTTGCAGATATGTTGCAAAATGATTGTTAATAAATATATCACGATATATTTTATTGTAATTATTAATTTTTCAATTATTTATTTAAAAAATTATTATTATAACTATTCAAATTCATCATTTTTCTTAAATTCTTCTCGCAGATTTGTTGCAAAATGATTGTTAATTAATATATTACGATATATTTTATTGTAATTATTAATTTTTCAATTATTTATTTATAAAATTATTGTTTTAACTATTCATACTTATCTTTTTCTTTTATTACGAGTCGTCAAAAATCGTTCTTACAGATGTTTCCTTTCTCAAAAAGGAAATTATTTGCAAAATTTGACGTGATTTAGAGCATGACTGTTTTCCGAAGAAGAGCACAATTTTAGAATACATTTATTGACTTTTTTCATTTTTTAACACTGTTAAAACATTCTAAATCTTACTAATGTTGCTTTTGCAAGAGATCTGACACATATTACCGTCAATTAAATAAAAAAATATCAAAAGATGAATACATTTTGAAGACTTCACCCTTACATATATTTAAAAATTTCAATTTTCCCGCGCTTTGTCCGAAAACGCCACTAGCGCCATCTCTCCGGCGAACAGGGTGAACTACACGTATCTGAAACACTACTTTCGTTAGTTCCTATATTCTGCCGCTAGATGGCGCCACATGTTTATATTACCGACGGAATTGCATTATTACCGATAATGATTTGCACATGTGGCGCCATCTAGCGGCAGAATATAGGAACTAACGAAAGTAGTGTTTCAGATACGTGTAGTTCACCATGTTCGCCGGAGAGATGGCGCTAGTGGCGTTTTCGGACAAAGCGCGGGAAAATTGAAATTTTTAAATACATGTAATGATGAGGTCTTAAAAATGTGTTCATTTCAGTAAATTAATTCCTTTAAAATCAACTGTTGTTTATATCCTATTTCATCAAGCGAATATAATTATGCAAATCGAATTAAATAAAAATTAGAATATTAAATACATTTAGAAAACATATTAATAATTTGAAATATACTTACGTGAAACGAATTATTGTAATAAAGAAAATAAAGCAAATAATAAAATTGAAGGAATATAAACTCTGAATTAGATTTTTAATAAGAGAAGATACGAAAAAGGAAAATGCGACAGAATAAAAATGGCAAAATAATTTCTTTTGCAACGATTTAGTTACACATAATTTCGTGAACACGATTGATACATCAGCGAAATGTAGTTGGCTCTAACACATTTTTATTTCACTTCTTCGTACACCTATTACAAAAGAAGCAATAACAGTCGGTCGAAAACCTTGTACGCATACAAATGTTCAACATACTCGATACTTACTGACAAAGAACGGAAGAAAAATATATTTCGACTTGTAATCTGTAAGTAATGATCATAGGTACATATATTAATCGCGACTGGATCGCACTACGTAAACACGTGCTTTCAAAACGGCACCCTCAGCAGCACAGTAAGAAAAAATATCCATAGAAAAATATAACTGGCTACGTAAGAAATCGCATAATCAAACGCGTGAGCACGTAATGTTACGTTTATCTTTTTTTTTTCTCAATAACAGCTGTCAGAATTTCACTTTTCATCATCACGGTGAGTAATTGAAAGGGACTTTCGGATACAATGATTATTAGTAAATGTTTGCTTACAAATGATATGCTCAGTGACATTGTGTTTTGTTCACACATCTCGCAGTTACGCGTATACTTGTTTCATTTTGTGGTATAATGTTCTACACATGTAAAGAGTCCTATAAATGAGACACATATAATATAAATGCCTTTGGATATCCCTTTGCTTTGTATTACCTCTGCGTGGGTGTGAATTAGAATAAATTTCGATTTACATTATAACGTCTTGAACATGAGCTAGATCAAATAATTCATTGTATTATTTTCATTGCGTTATTCGAATGTGATTATGAGCATGGTATCTGAAAAGTCAAATTACTTGTGTTATTAAACTAAACTTTGATAAGAACATTGATATATTCCGAAGAAAATAATGAAGTGGGTCCATACATTTTCTGGGTTATTTTGGTCCAAAAGTTTTGTCAAGGGATAAATCCAATATTACTAGAATTATTTCACGAATAATTCCAATAATCGTTTATACATAACGCAATGAATTAACGCTTTATTACAAGGATCACATAATATGCAATTCTCGTGGAGAATTTTAAAAAATTATTATTTATGACAATTATGCAATTTGTTGTTTGTGTAAAGCAGCAATAAAACGTGTAATGAATCGTGGGAGAATGTACAATTATATTTAAGAAAATATAAATCTCAAAACCGGGTGTCCTATTTCCGTAAATTGTGAATAATATTTACAAAATGCGCTATATGGAATATTTGATTGTTACTCATCTTCACAGAGGAAAATTAGTCTGAACATTGTTCGATGTTTTCGAATTTGATTTTATGTTTGCGTACAATATACAAAAAATTATTCTCATCTTTGTAATCAGATTAAAAATCAATGTAAAAAATATCGAATTCATTTCATATAATTATTGCTGAAATGATATGAATTTTATCCTGAATTATATTTTTATTTAATTATTTTCTGTCTCGTACTCCCGCTTATAATAAACTCTAAAAAATGATTCAGAAAATAAATTCGAAAATCTTCCCTCAATTATTAACTGTTACACACACGACTAGTTATCGATAATGTTTGTTAAATGTACCGCTATCATGCCATTGAATATTAACTTCTATGTGCATTAGTACTTCGGTGTGCAATTACGCTATCTTTACGTAAAACTTCGCCATTTGTCCAGATAAAAACCGTTTGATTACCGATATGCTGCCGAACAAACAAACAAATTACATCATCGTTAAAAACAATCGAATGTAAATCGATATTATTTCAAATCAACTTGCTTATTTTGTTACACTCTTGTCTGTCAATTGTTCGGCTTACTGTCATCGAAACAGCAATACCATCTTTTGTAGATATGTCCCTTTGATTATGGTGACTTAAAGCTCTGGTGGAAGCATTTTCGACCAAAGCCTCGATAATCACCATGATTATCTGTTACTGGTACACTCAGGTGCAACCCAAGCTTTGATTAAGTGTAGATAGCTCACTATTTGTCTTTAGCTTTGAGAGTCTAAAACTTGCAGAAGAACATGGACAAATAAGGCGAGTGGTACATTACACTTTATCTGAAGAAAGCTCAAGTTGCACGTGACCGTACATTAGTGGGTACGGTAGATTTCCTTAGGGAAAATGACAATATAGGGGAAGATCTTATTACTCAATATCACGCATATCTAGTTTACACGAGATATAACGCTTGGCGATATAACTTGTGGTCACTCTCTATTACAGCGAATCTCTTCCACTACATCGACATTTTCTGAAGGAAGCCAAGAATGCTGCCCACTGTACATTCTAATACTTACCAATGGTATCTATTTAATGTTAAATTACACATATATCTTTTGTCGATTAGAGATCAGTAACACATTAATGGTAATTATTACTTGCTTCGTGTTTATCGATATTTTCTAGGGATAATTACTTATTGTTTCCTTGTTAAGAACGACACACTTTTAAAACATCGTTAAATTCAATTTCGGCGAGAGTTATTTGACGCATGATCTTGCATCAGAATAAATGAATTCCGTTTTCTCCATTTGTATCCGTACCATGCAAACAATTGTTGCCGTTTCAAATTCGAGCCTTAGAACTTATGATTCCTCCCTAAAATGTACAATAAGGGATCGATGTATCGTTCGATCGTTTAATTTGTCATATGTATATGTACAATCTATCGTTAAATCTGCAAATATCCCTCGCCATGAAAGTATCAATATATGCAATGATTAAAGTGTTTTATGATCGTTTTTTGCAACGCCGGAATCTTTGCATTGTAAGCTTTACAGCGATTGCTTTAGAGTCTATTTTCATTCATAGACTGTTATATTCAGCAAAAGATAGATAAAAACACATTTTTGTTTATCCTAGATTCTATGTTTGGCTAATCAGAGGTGAAAGAATGCAGTTGCAAAGAGCATTTTATCAGTTGGAGATAATTAATATCATTGATAATAAGATAAATTTAACAGTGGTGATAAATCAGTGAAAAAATACAAATTCATAATCAAGAAATGCTGAAGACTTAGTTGAAAGAATTTCTTTGACATAGTTGTACACGTTGTTATATTTTAAAATAGGAAAGGTTTGGAAGATATCTTATTATCAACTTAATCAACAAATCAATTCACTTTCTTCGGTGTGTTTATCTACCGCAAAATAGTCTAGCGTTTTATTTTAACTAATAGACTGACAGAGTCTAAGTTTTTCGTTGCATATTCACTGTTTTTATCTCACTCATAGTTTTGTTAGCATTAGCATTATCTTAAACTGTATGCTTATACCGCTTATATGGAATTTACAAGAGAATACTGTTAACAGTGAATCGAGAAAAAATGTAATAGAAAATAGATGCAACAGCAATCATTATAACTGCATCACATTTAAAATACATTTTCAAGTGAGCCATTTTAAAAAGGAACTATCAACAGAAGTTCGACAAGCAGCGACGGTTTTTAAGTATATGTACACACGTTTAGGGATTTGGATAGGATGCAGATGTGATACAAAATCAAATGATTTGAGGAGGAAACTGATAATGATTGTATTAAAGAAAAATACAGGAAATGAAAAACAAAATTTGTAAAGAATATCAGCCGTTCCAAAATTGCACAACACGCGTGAACAGTCAAATCCTTGTGACAAAAGTAATTCTAGTTTTTTGTTTTTACAAGTTCACATACATATATGTAATTTTCTTAAGAAATTAAAACAGAAAGGATAAAATTTGTATTCAAATCTTTAAGATTACAGAATTTGAGAGTTTAGAAATCTTTATATTTAAAAGTGAACAAATAACAATTCAGTATGCATTAAATAATAATAGACTGTTATATCTTTTGTTACAAGGAACTTGTATCTGTTCATAATTATTGCACAATTTTAAGATACCTGATAGGACACATGGTTCATTTAGTTTCCTCGATTAAATGAAAACAAAATATAAAGAATCAAGCATCCGCGACTACGTAAGAATGTAACATGGCATCACAATGATTTCGATAAACTTAAACACGTATGAGATTAATTACCTCGTGCGCAAAGTTAATGATAAAGATAATACACTGCATATATACAATTGTGAATAATAGTCAGCACTCGCGTACATACAAGAAATTCTGAATGCAATCAAACTATGTACAAGGTTAATAATAAAATTCTTAACCTTAGATTAGACGAATCTTACACGTATCAATTGTTGAACAGAAATATTTTCTCATGCATACAACCACACGTTCATATACAATGAAATTTTGTGCCGAAAGGAATTGTATCGTCGTACCTATACTTTCTCCTGAATTATTGGCGTAACAATAATGGCTTCGTTAAAAATTCGTACCTAAGACTGATTCTTTTCTTTCTTTTCTTCTGAATTATTTACGGCTGCGATTAACGGAGTGCATCTATTTATGAAACTGTTTCAACGCTTAATTACTTTTGTGATTCATATTGAAAGCTACGTTTACGTATGTATATATTTGGTGCATGTTCAGAAATTGACAACCGTTTTATCGAATCTATGCAATAATGGCAAACTACACTTTCAAACTATTTATAATGGTTGTTTTGTCTTTCTTTCTTCTTCTAAAAGTAACGATATGCTTATAAAATTATAGACCAACATCAATCATCAACTGCTTAGGCCTTTTGAAGATGAATAATAAATATATTCGACCATTACGACTGCGAATACATTGAGAAGCGATTCATATGTACATTGAAATGTATTGTTACACTATGTTATGTTATATGTTACACAAAATTGCCAATATCAGGAAGATATAGTGAAATAATCATTCCTCAAAAAATGGAGAAATTAATCATTTACAAATACTTCATCATCGCTTGTCAATATACCCGCAATCTGTATACACATTAACTGCCATAGTAAAAATAGGCAAGCCTGGTACTAACAATTCTCAATAAAGAATATTAAAAATTAATTTTTCAATATATAGTTTTGATTTGATATTTTGTATTAGATATTATCATAGTTGTAGTAATATTATTAGTGTTGATTACTGATGATTCCCATGGCAGTTAACGTGTTAACGGGCAGACGACAGTTTTCAACATCTTTTAAATCCGGTTATCATAGTAACGCCGACAAATGTTGTATACAAGACATTTATAATTAAACGTGAGACCAGAGAACGTTAATAATAGGCGAGATATTCATTCACTCTAATAATATGAGGCACACAGACAGCCGTATCACTATAGCGATATATAATTTATCTTAAGAAATTAAAACTCGATGCACTCTATTAAATTCCGACATATTCAACGAAGAGTAAGAATCAAGGGTCAATAGTACGATTGTTTTCATTTTTCACCCGGATAAAATGAATTTGATCGGATTCTTTTCCTCCCTCCTAAATCGGAATGTGTAGTGAAAGAGAAAGTCTCAATCACCTTTATCATTGAAAATTATAAAAAGAACATACATAAACTTCGGTAGTAAAAGATATCAAACAGACTGTTTGGATGATCAGAGGGTGACAAAATTTCGATTCAATTGTTTCGCTAGGATCGTGGTTTTACACTTAATTTACCTACATTGTCTAGGTAACCATTCGACTTAAAGCTGAAAGCTTGGATACCGATTAACAAGTTTCCAACAAAAAGTGTTCTCTAGAATCATATACAATAGTATATGTAACAGTTACGCTCAGTCGTGTGCCACGTGTTCGGAAAAGCGCGTCCACTATGAGCGCGCTGATCTGGTGAACTACGATGGCTCTACATTAATCAACGTTATTGGTGTTTTTCCTTGCGAAGCCAACAGACTTTACGCTGTTGACGTTTGAAAAGTTTCTCTACCTACGATAAAGCTATATGATGGACGTTTACATATACCTAAATAAGTTAAAAAATAAAGAAAAAGGAAAAAAGAATGACACCTACTACTTTTTACATGTTGTTGATATAAGGCAAATAAATAAATACTTCTTTTTTTATATAGATATACATATAGAATAGTTAATGTGTTAAGGGGTTTCTCTCCCTTCATGCTATGTGAAGCATCATTACAGCTGCATCTTTTATGTATACGTTGCGTAGGTCCATAGCAAACACGATTTTTTTCCCTTATTAACCTATGGCGAAAAGGACAAAAAAAAGAACCTACAAAAATACATTGAGACACGATTAATCTAACCGAATTATTAAAGTTTTCCTAACGTTTCGATTCAATCGATATTTATACACGCGTTCAATATTTAAACGAAACAGATATACATCAAATTTCAATTTGATTTAAATGTCTGTTTGCGATTTTTTCCGTTTCTTCTCTTCAATACAGAGGAAATATTAAAATTTTCGTAAATTAAAATACAACCTCACAGAGGCTGTTGAAATGGGGTAGACTTTGCTAACCCTTTCACCGCCCTCAGAGTGTTGTATGATATTTCTTTGATTTGCAATTAAACTTCTACCTAAATACCATAAATATAAACGTTCTAATTCACTGGTTCAGCCTTTCGATTTCGAGACGCAGGCAGTGAAAGGGTTAGACATATTCTAGTTTTGAGACTGCGCTTTTTTCCCACCCCGTGGTTTGATGCTTTCTGAAATCTGCCACATTGCCTCCTCACAGAGGAAATCGCTGAAGTTATTAAAGAACGTTATTATACGTTCGTGTTTTTTAAACGAATATGTCCTGTAACACACAAAGAATTCATTGTATAAACAGGATTATGTTAGAATATATTAGATTATGTTAGGTAAAAATCAGGATGAACTTGATCTCCGAAGAGTGGGATTAATATTAAAAGCATCGTACCCTTTTTTGAACCTCTTCATGTTTTCAACGATATTAAATTGTTGCCACCTTTTCGAAAAGTTTATAGTGCCATCTGGTAATAAATCACTGTTTCCAATGTGCACGAATGTAAGATCTTGTAAAACAAGTCCGCTGGAAGTATAAGAAGAAATGTTTATTTATACATTGTTGACAAATGGTATTATCTTTCAATTCATTTTAAAATAATTTCATATTCTTACATGTACGGAATACACGGCGGTTGTGTTTCTGCCAGTGCTTGCCTGTAAGCTCTAAAACTGCTAGAACTATCGATAAGAGCACAATATTCTTTCAAGCCTTCTGTAATATGTTTCTGCCATTCGAGCCTTCTAATTGGCGCGCTATCCAACGCAGAAAGCAAGGCTAAGTAGCTATTAAAATTATTTATTTTTCTAAGGTGTTTCATTATCTTAATAAATTTAACCACATATTTTTCCCTGTCCTTCGCTTCATTTTCTAATCTATGCTCAAGTATCCTTGATCTGGCCCAGTACGACATTTTGTTGAAGTGTTCCGTGAACCTGGTCAAGTTCGGACTACGTTCTTCGTTCTGTTCTTGGGCCCAAATCAACACTTCCGGTATCTCAATTTTCATAAACAGATCTGCATCTAACAGTGTCATTTGTTCTGCTATTTGTTCACTCTTGAAATCGAGCAGGGAAGCTTGTTTCGTTGTCACACTGAGCGAAGACAGAATTGGTTGTGTCGCTTGTAACTGCTTCGCTGCGTGTTTCTCTAAAATTTTAACTCTTAAAGCTTTCGCCATAGTGAGATCTCCGCTGCACACTAATTGCTGTACGAATTCCATTAACGTTTGTAAGAGAATATCATCGAGATCCGACATGCTAAAGGATAATAACAACTATTTAATTATTTGATTCGATTATAAATATCATTAGCTCAAGATTTTGTCGACTTACGTTAAATCACTAACTACTCTAACTAATAAGGAAAACGCTTCACGAGCTGCTCTTTGTTTAACGACGTCCGCGGAACAAGAGAACCGTTGGTGGCGCCTATGTAACTTCTGAATTAATTCCAATGGCTGCATGAAGGTTCTATACGTTGTTAAGAATGCTTCTTGATACAGGAAATCTGTAAACAAAAGTGATCAATCCAGTTCAAATCAAATAGGAAATATAGTGACATAAGAATATGGGGAGATGATCTAGGGACATAGGGGAGCAGCCCTATGAATAGCACCTGAACAGCAAGTGTAAATTAAAAATTTCTGTAATTAGTATACACTGACCTGATTCTTTTTCATCTATGAAGCATGAAAGAATATGAAACGAATTATATTCACCGGTAAATGTGTAGTTTTTATTTAAAGAATTGAATAAAGATGTTTACCGTGTTTATTCGCTTTGGTAGCATGAATTAATAATGCATCCGGATGTCCTCCTCGTATGTCTGGTCCATCCTCATCAGGTTTTTTGAATACTAAATATTTGCTAATATCCAGTTCATCCAAAATGCTATCATCCTGATCTATATCTCTCAATTCAAGAGTGTTGTCGTCAACAGATAACGACGATAGCGCATTGCTTGCCGGCCTTGAAGGAGGCAATATCGTGTCCAAAGCAGCATTATTCTAAAAGCAAGGTACATTCGATTAATAATTCTCCATAATATTAATACATTCTTATTCTTGTAAAATAATTTAATATAACTTTTAACATAACTTTAAACATGTGCTTAGCCATGCTGATAGTGAACCTGTTAATATAAATATGTGAAATATTTACCAATTTCACTGGAGTTGAAGGTGTGATTTCTTTTTTATCGTGAACACAAGCTGATTCTTCTATTTTCACTGGAGTGGACGTTACAATTGGGTCCATTGAATGTATGCTTTGCATGCTAATGGTGGGTTTCGGTGAAATTGGCGGTGGTGTAACATTTGATTTAATGGAACGCGATCTCTTTGGTGGCAATGCTGGAGGGAGACTAGAATTATCTGCTACTTCTGTTACCGATGGTGTCATTGTTATGGAGGTACTGAAAGAGAAGTACAGAAGATGATGTTTTCATTTTTTCCGAATGACATATACATAAAATTACAGGAAACGTGTACATTTATGTCATAAGTTACGTACTTTGAACTATCGTGTAATGTGGTCATAGTGTGCGCCATGAAAGAGCATGATTGTGTTGTGGTAAGGGCCATCTCGTGTTGTTGCCATTCTGCTTGCATTGAATTATAAGCTGCTACTGAATGACGTGTCCCAAGACCAGAGATAAAGTCATTGTTACTGTGGGAACAGTTCCCAAACATCTCCATGTACGCCATAACTGAAATAGATACAGTCACAGATTTTCATAATTCTAACAATAGATTAAACGTTTAAGTACTTATTGTAAAATAATATAAAAAATAAATAAAAGAGTATGACTTCATGGGTATATAATACATATGATATATACAAGCATAAATTCATGTTACAAGAAATTATTAAAGCACAGGAGTGTAAAATATATAAAAAACACTGATGCACAAGCATGTAACTTGATACATGATCAGAAGAGATTCAGTGAGTAGAAATTTATGAAAACTTACTGCTGTAAGAATGAAATCTTTTGAACAACATCTTTCAAGATGTACAAGTAGATTACACCTTTTCAAGATCAAACCCCGTTGTATAGTATTAGAAACAATAAATATCACGATAATGCAAAACGCGAACGATTCTCTTCCCGTTGATTCTTCACGCATAATCGTGAAAATGAAAACTAAAGCCTCTGACTCTGTCCCAGAGTTAAAGAAGCATAAGTGTTAACTGACTATTAGCAAGAAAAGGTCAAGTTAATTAGTGAAACAATGCCGACGCCCACGCGAGTGGTTCCAAGATTAGTTTCTATAGTTAATGAAATCTAGATCCCATGATGTTAACGGAAAACAATATCCTTATCATACACAATAATCTGTGTTAAATATGAATTATAAAGTTCATAGAATTTAGAATCGCAGAGTGTTTTAAATGACTGCATTCAACCATTTAATAGAGTTTATATGTGATACAAAAATTAGTGTTATCTTCAATGTCTTTTTTGCTATATAGATGATTATAAATGTAAGCTGTGAAAAGATGCTAAAGATATGAATTAAAATATCCAAGCTTAATGTCAAATGAAATCGTGTATACTGTGTGTCAAAATGATCTCGATAAAATGAGATTTAAAAGAACGACGAACATGCCGCAAAAAGCTAGGAGCTTGAAATCGTGTACATATTAATAAGGCGTGAAACGAAGGATTTCAACTTAGCGTGAACGTGTTTGCTGAGGGATAGCTGAATTTGTGTGGGCAGGATCCCACTTACCAGAATATGCCACTGATTGGAACACTGGGGGATACAAAATATTGCATCAGTTTTAACCTACTATCGTTCTTAACATTTTCGAATATCTATTCTAAACAAAATCTAAATAATTTTTAGAATAACTTTCTGTGATAATTCTTTCCTTCAATTTTGACCAATTGCATTATTAATTTACCATCATTCTATGAATACTTATTCGACAGTAATAAAGCAGTGAATGGTAATATTAACCGCTTTATTGCTGTTTCCATTGTAAATCAGGGATCAACTTACTATGTCGTTTCTTGAGAGGGAGCGGTGGGGGTTTACTGGCATCTGGACTGTCACCATTGCTGGTATGTAAACTACAGGTTGATAAATGCTCGTTTTCAGGTACATTGTCGTACTGCGATGGCTGACGTTCTTTTCTACGTTTTGATCGTTTTTCTGGCAATGCTGGTGGCACACCATTCGCATCAGATGCAGAAACTGATTCTATTTCCTGTACAGAGTTGAAACTGTGGTATAACAAATACATAAATGTCTCATAAACACATGCAGTAAATACATATACTATACATTAAATTTCATTTTTAATAAGTTTAAAAAAGAAGTTGGTGTACATGCTTAAATTATTGAAATTACTGGGTAATAAACTAAAAGATGAAATATTAATTTTTCAACTTTGGAAAATAATACATTGCAAGCAAGTGGATCGTAAAAAATGATTCGAAGTAGACTTATAAAAATGTGGGACACCCACAAAAAATGAAATAAAATCAAACCATGCAACACCCACATTTACCAGTTTTTCCAACATCGAGGAATCTCCACTTCCAGATATATTTGTCGTGCTGATAGTACTCTTGGAGCTGGTCATCGTCTTCTGAGTGTAAATAGACCCGTTGCTGTCCGACGACAGCTTCGTCTGCGAGAACGATTGTTGCGAATTGAAAGTTTGGGAATTATAACTAATGCTGCTTTGCTGAGACGATCTTTTGGATGTCATGCTGGAAGTAGTGTAACTTTGAGACGAGCTTCGTTGTGAATGCATCGATACGAAACCAGATTCTTGTGTCTGGGTCGACAACCGTTCCATCTTTCCTTCTATACCTGAAAAAGAGAGTCACGTTATTCAGAGAAAATTTTCGTTTAAAAAATAATTTGACGAAAAATCATTGAAACTTGTCCTTACGCAAAAAGTTTTTTACTATTCCCCAGTTCCAATTGTTAGACATGATATATCTTTTACAGAATTAAAATTTAGAAAAAGAATTCCTGATAACTGCACCGACTTCAGTGAAGATCTATACGATACTGTTTATTCACGTAGCCTGAACGTTCTGACGCCTACGCTATCTGCTCCACTAGCATATTTCAGAAATTCTTGCGTAATTTTAGCTCCTACATTTTTCTGTGCGTTGATAAATGTGCAACGTCACCGGTGCCGCTTTACTCTTTGTCCGAGTGTTTGGCCACGAATACAAAAGACATTTTTCTGTTACCTACCGGTGAATGGATTAAGCATTTCTTGCGGAGTTTGTTGACCCAACAACATTGTGCTCGGTATATTGGTTTCAGAACCGTCCCAGCAACTACAGTTTGAACTACCATTAACCTGCATGCCTGAAAATACAAAATGTACACTTACTGAACATTTTTACAACAGTGTTGAATATTGTTAGGTGATGAATTTATAGAAAATTGTTATTTAGTATTTCTTACACCACATTGTTTTAATTTTTTACATGAAACGGTTAGAGAATTATTTTGAAGCGTTTTAAATCAGCATGATCTGTGCCCTAAGGCTTTTGCAGCAAGACTGATGTAACGATTAAGACGAACACAGTTGAGAACTATTTTGCTGACTAAGCTTTATGGTGGTCTGGTTGACACACATGGAAATGTACTTATAGAGTTCTTTCATCGCCTTCTTGGGAAGATATCTGTTTCACTGTCACGAATTGTATTAAATCATCAAAACATGTTTAATGACTTCAACGTTTTATTTATAGCTATTTCTTTTATCTTGCTGTAAAATGTGCTTCAAATTCTATTTTCTAAGTTCTATTTCATAAATAAAATATGAAATCTGTAACAATACTAGAAATCATTGTATTTTTATTCATTTTTCCAATTGAAAAAATCGGTCAAATACTTAAATTTATAAACTTACCACGTTAAAGAGCAAATATATGTTCAAAAATTAATATTCAATTTGTACCTTTATGAATTCAGTTCTCCGTTCTCCTGTTTTTGTAAGCAAATAAATATTTAACTCCTAAAAATAACTGTGCGTAGGTGCGGCTAGGCTTTATACATGCATATAAATAACATTTTAACGTTTAATCTAACTGCTATATCACCATTCTGTCATACCTCAACAATAAATTTAAGAGTGGAAATAAAAGAGACTTGTAAGTGCCATTTTTCAAAATATTGTTTCCTGTTTATAAATCAGTTTATTCATATGAAAGTCAACGTCAGGAAATCTGGACAGAAATGTTATTACAAGTATTCATAGTCTTTATGAGCACTAAATTTTGATATATTTTGACAGTAACACTTTGATGAACAAAAAGCTGTCTCCCTAACTTTGGCACTTACAGTCTTATTTACTGTCACGAAGAATTGCGGAGTGATGAGCATAATCCAGTGTCAATGAAATGAAAGTGTGAAGCAACTATCCAAAATTACCCTGAATAGTAGCCATCAGGCTGAGATCCATACTGTCGTTCAGAGACTCGTCGTTTGGTCCCATGATCGCCCGTATCTCATCCTCGTCGCGCGAATGATTAAGGGCCGAATCCAAACTGCCAGCCGACGCGCTTAAAAGTGACGACGAATCCTCTGGTGATCGACTACGAAGGGAAACACCGTCAAGACTAGATGCTAAAAGACCCTCGGACTCGTCCAGCAGCTGTTGAGCCCTCGTTCTTCGTTTTGGTGGCAAAGGTGGCGGTGTACCGGACGAGCTATTCTCCTCCGACAGACACACGTTGCTTCTGCAATACACACACGTCCGTCGTTAACGTGAACATCTTTTCATCAGGAGTCTATAACGCATTATCGAACGATGCATATGGCACGTCGATGCTTGATAATATGTATATATATAAAGGATAAACTACCTCTCAGGGAGTGGTGGTTTTGGGGGTGGACTAGAATCCCTTAAGATCGACTCTGAACTATGCGAACTACGGACCAGACTAGTAGTCGCGGCGGTCTGCTCTAAAATCTGCCTTTCCCTCGGGGTTAACGGGATATCGGGTAAAGAATTTCTTTGTGGCGTCAATTCCGATCCGTAGCCCGACGTTCTGAAACGTGACATTTTCGCTGTTTCATTCATTGATCGTCAGCCTTTTTGTGATTGCTATGACGGCACAAAAAAATATTCATATTTCATAATAGGTGCCAGGGCTGCCGTGTGCAGGTGTGCGGGTTGTTTATCGTTTGAGGGTGATTAATCAAAGACGTGACGGTTTTACAATGATTATGGTGTATAGTACAGTTTATTTTTATGGTATCATTTCAGACCTTTTGATCCACTGTGTATTTGGGTATAACATTAGACTACTCTTGGTTAAGGAGAAATAACAGTAAAGGGAGAGACGAGGGAGAGCCTCGAGAATGGGAGAGGTATTGGATTTTTGGAACTTTGAGGATTGGAACCTTAGGGACTTGGAACTTTAGAATCTGTAATGTTAGGGTCTTGGGACTTTGGAATTTTGGAACTTTAGGATTTGGGACCTTAGAGCTTTGAAATTTTAGAATTTGGGACTTAGGATCTTTGAAATTTAGGACCTTAGAACCTCGAGCCTTTGCAAAAATTAAATTCTGTGCAAGAACTTTAAGATCTTATAATCACAAAAATGTTAACATTTTCGACAATTTTCACTACATTTGAAGATAAGAGTCGGGTAATTTTATTAAAATTAGTACAAATGTGGGTCACACCCGGCGGCCCTGTCATGTATGTACATAACCGATGTTGTGAATTATGATACCTATTATTGGTTGTGACAGCAGTAGGTTTCTGTCTATTGGTGATCTTTTCGTTCGCCAGGGCAACCAGATTCTTCACAGCTTCCTCGACTAGTCCTATGATATGGGTCACGTTCTCGGTGTCCAAAGCAGAAGATTGGTCACCGTGCAACAACACGTCGTCGCAGAGTTTCAACAATTGTGCCAGGGCCTGATACACTTGATTCGTCGCTGACCCCAGTGTGGAGCTTCAATAAAAAATCATAATTATTTGCAACTTCTTTTTTGTGCAATACACTTTCAAGTATTATTATAATTGATATACTAAAAAATGAATCAGATACTTATTACTGTTAAAACATTTGTGACTGTACAATGTATTGATGTTTAGAAATATTTAGCTGTTACTTTGCTAGTTAGTTATAAAATAAGATATAAGATTGCAGGAGTCATAGATTCTAATAAGACGTAATATGTGGTTATATCATTAATGTATTAATAAAAATTTTGATGTAAATATGTTAGTAAGGGTTAACAAGGTAAATATACTATTTTACAGACCTATCTACAATGACCTTAACCTTGACCTTGACATATATTGTCCTATTATTATATGTATATACTATATCATAAGTTTGTTTAGCTAAATACTGTCAGTGATATAACACTGCATATTTATAGTACAACCCAACGTGGCGGATTTCATCACTACATATTTGCTTATTTTACAATATCTCTCAAATATGGTCTACTTCACCCCAATATAATCATAAGTTTCTTTTCCGTCATTACTTTTTATTAAACAATGAGCAATTTCCAAAAAAGGTCACTCAGGAGGATAACCTTGATAACATACGTGAAGATCAAGGTCATCACAAGAGTCCCTCGAACACATTTACCGTTACAAATAATGTCTAAAGTCAATAACTAATAGAATATATAATCATCTGCATGGAATCACATGTGAACATCGAGGTCACGAGAGATGAGTCCTCTAAAGCATACATTTACCATCAACAATGACTGAAGTTATTATCTAATGACATACATAAACATGTGCGAAGGTCAAGGTCATCACAGGTTAGTCTCTCAAATAACACATGTGCTGTTAAAAATAACATCTAAAGTCGGTAACTAGTAGAATACTGCGAAGATCAACCTGGAGATGAGTTCCCTAAATAATACACCGTTCATAATAACTGAAGTTAGCGTCTGAAATAATCATACGTGAAGGTCAAGGTTCTCACGAGTTCTCTCGTTTACTGTTAAAAATAACATCTGAATAACTAGTGGACTATCATCTACGAGATCAAGGCAGTAAGTTTCCTAAAGAATACCGTTAGTAATAACTAAAATTAGTGTCTAATGAAGTATATGATCATATGCGAAGATCAAGGTCATCGGAGAGACCCTAACCGTTAATAATAATGAGTAAAATGTGTAATAAGTACCTGTTCTCGTATAGCAGATAGGACTTGAGCACAGTGTGTATGGTGGTGACGGTGTCGAGTACGATGGTGCCGTTACCGGGCAACATCTCGAGCTTCTTCTTCGACACGACGTCCCTGAAGTGGAGCAGTGCCAGCTGCACCTGTCGCACGTGGATGTGCAGGTCACGGAGGGGATTCTTGTCGAGGGTGGTTGCGTCGGTGCAACCGGGTGCGCTTTTGTCCCGTGGTGTTCGTGGCGAGGAGGGCGAGGCAGCCCGTGTAGCTGCCCCGCTGCCTCCGCCGCCGCTGCCGCTACCAGGAGAACGCATGTGGGAGAGCTTCTCCAGGAAGTCCTCCTTGAAGGAGCGCGCACGACGCGCTAGTTTCCCGCCGCGCGCCTTCCCGCCGGAACGCTCCTCGACTTCTGAAAACGATCACACCAATTAATTTAAATTTAACATTAAACACATTTTAACATTTTCGTCAATTTTTAACGCAACTAATTTTACGTAACTAGCTTTTCAATTAATGTGTTAACTTCTAGAAAACCGGTATAGAGGGATGAAGTATTGAAATTGCCTGATATTCCTTAAAAGGGTCAGATGCATATCACTAGTTACAGTACATATTGGTCCAAAAATTCGTTATGATTTTCTGGGTCGGTTTGACCCTTTTAAAGAACAGCAGGCAATTTTAATACTCCACTTATTAGTTATTTGTAGACATAATTATACTCCTAAAAGATTTTCAAGGAAGTTAAGCATTTTACTCATTTTCAGTAAAATGAGATAAACAATAGTCACTAATGAGGACGTAGTAATATCTACATTTATCTTACGAACAATAATGACAAGTAGATATATTAACTGAATATCTGTCTGATTTTTCTACAATCATCATCAGCGAGATCTGAATTTTATACCTTGCATTTATTGTAGGTGACATACAGAGAAAAAAACCAGAAATAAATAAAGAAATATAATAATGACCTTAAAATATGATGTCAAGGATAATATTCTCAATAACTTATTTTTATGTACGTAAAAGTACTTCCAAAGTAATAATTCAGTAAAACGTTTCACCGACTTGAATGACCTTGAAATATGTTGTCAAGGACGGTGCAGCAACTTTCCACTATAACCGCTCGAATTTCAGAGATATAAAAATACTTTTAATGGAATAATTTACAAAACACATTTCGCTGATTTCGATGACCTTGAAGTATCTTCGAAGGACATTTCACATAACACTTCTTATGTATATTACAAATATTTAATATTGTGAGTTAATTTATTAAATCACTAATTTTATTAATAAGAAAGAGAAGATTGATTTATTGTATGAATTAATAGGAGTTGACTATTATGATTCGCTCAAGAAGGAAAAGATAATTAAATATGTAGTACATAGATAAAATCTAATACAATTTATTTGATATATCTAATTTAATACTTGAAAGTGAGTAAAGTAAAATTCGTAATAAAACTTCAGCAATAGAATGTTGCTGCCATAAACTGCTCCAACTTATTGTTAGCGCCTGACTCTATTAATTCAACCAGGCTTGGCAACTGCAAGCGTGAGTTAAGATGGCAATTTCGGGTATCGGGTTGGTGCAACCGCTGCAACAGACGGTGCAGCCGATAACAGGAAGAAATACGAAGTTTCCTTCGGTCATTGTTCTCCACGAGTTTCCCCAAGAACATGCTCCTATCGCGTCGATTGCACGTGTGCACCAGTTGCTGTGCAATGTCGCTCGCCAAATGCACTTCCGTACTTTTATATTGCTAACTTTATATTGCAATTATCAATTTCACACGTTCTTTCATTTTGGAGTTGGTAGATTTACAAGACTCCTAAATTATCGAATTTTTTAATTTTTACATTTTGGAACTTTTGAACTCTTAAATGTGCAAAGTCTTATATTGACAAATTCTTAGATCATCAAATTGTATAATACTCAAGTTTGAAATTCTTCAAATTCTTGCATCTTCAAAATGTAAGATCACCAAATTCCCAAACTTACAATTTCTCAAATACACAAATACTCACATCCCAAATTCTCAAATCCCTAATTCCTAAAATTCCCAAATCCTCACATCTCAAATTCTCAAATCCCTAATTTCTAAAATTTCCAAATACTCACATTCCTAAATTCTCAAATCCCCAAATACTCACATCCCTAATTCTCAAAACCCTAACTTCTAAAATTCCCAGAAACTCACGTTCTCAAATTCTCAAACCCCAATTCTCAGATCACCAAATTCTCAAATCTCTAATTTCTCATATCCCCAATACTCCAATTCTTTAAATTTCCTAAATTTCCCAAATTTCCAAATTCCCAATTTTTCAAACGTCTAACCTCCCAAAACCTAAAATATTCAAATGTCCAATTCTCCAAATATTTCTAATTTCTAATTCGAAAGTAACCAGCACACCAATTATCTGGTAACAGAAACCATCGCTCACTGTAAATAATATTCGACCAGAAATATCTAAATCATAAAATCAATCAGCGACAAGAGAATCGCGTTTATAACGAAACCGATTCATTCTTTCTGGCGACAGGGCGTAAATTACTTTCCGTGCAAACAATAATTCGCAAAAATTAATTTCGTTTCAGACGCTTCGAGCAAGGATTATCCGACAGTTGATATTAAAACAATTATTGTGCCACGGTTTCGATACACCGGTACGGACGGCCAGTTAATGTGGCTTTTATCGAAACGATTCTGATGCAAAGCCGACGAGAGAAAGCGGAAAATATGTTCGCGCTTATAACGTTTACACGTTGCAACGGACGTAATATCGGTGGAAAACCTGTGCAAACATTAATCGATTGTCCGTCAAGCATCGTCGTTACAAATTACAGCCGATCGGAAATTCGTATGAAATGCAGAAACGGGGAAACAACGTCACGTGCAAATATTGAAAGTCAAAAACGATGTCTAGAACATGGGATTGATTAACGTGTTGACTGATGGGGGAACCAATGCTGATCGTGTGTCACGAATCTAATGAATTATCGAATATTCGGAAAAAGACATAGTAAAGTTATATTATTTACATATACAATTTTAATTGAATCAAATATGCACTCTAATTAAATCAACTGTACATACATATTTCAATTTAATTAAGTCCATATTTTAACCAAATTAAACGTACCTACATATCATAATTAGTTTAAATTAAATTAGACATAAATTTCCCTAAATTACCAAACAAAATTCAATTACTTCATTCAATAATAATAAACATCTTATAAAAAGAGCCTGAAAATTTAATTCTGTGAAATAAATAGCAAAATATGTCATTTTTTATATTATAAAATATGTGTAATCCCAAAAATAAGAGATGCAAAATATGGTGTTGAAGCGTTGAAAAGCATATACATAATAGATGTCTCAACGAGCCGCCATTTCGTTGCATTCGTGAAATTTTGCGAGGAAAATTTCGCAACGAGCATATTACGCCTGTTGCATAAATGTTACACGAGAACCCGACGAGTGCGACACGCATTCGGCACTCGACAATGTCGACTACGGCATTGAAATCATTTTTTTGTCCGCCTCTTTTTGTCGGCGAACGGTGATATTCCACGTCGAAATATTCTCCGCGTTCGCGACACTCGAATGTTAACGTTGGCAAACGATGTTAAACGCCAACGGATCGTATTGATTCCATGCAATTTTTGTCTCGACACGGGGATACACGGTCATCGATTCCAATAATGGACGCACGATCGACGATTTCTGAATGTATGGCGTTTCAACACGAAGGGCTGATAGAGGTGCTTCGATGAGAACCGAGGGGACGTTTCAAAAAAGGAAAAAGAGTTTCCGGAAATACCATTGTATAATTTGTTTTCAGGGTTCCGTTACTTCGGAGTCTGGTAACCGAAAACAGTATGGCTTCGTCAAATCGTCTAGATTTATTTCACAGATAGATGAAGACCGACAATTTTTTGAACGTTGTGCAGCATAAAACAAGAATTCTCATTGTTTTTTAAATTCACATGAGTTATACGAATTTTGTGTTGGTATATTTTCTATGGAACCTCATTCGATGTTTCTTCTAAGTGAATCATATTTTGAAGCTCTTGAAATATTGATCGTTAAATAAAGATAAAAAATGCTACAGTTTGATGAGAAACGTTAATCGTCGTCCGAATTATCGGTAGAGTATCAAATAATCGAATGGTCCGGTTGGTGCACCGTTCGATTAATAACTCGGCGCTCGAATCATTACCGAGCTATTTGAAGGTGAACACGTTGGAGTGGATTGAACAGTGATCTTCGGTGGTTGTGTTTCGCAATGGTAGGGAAACGCAAGCAGCCAGGCAAAGCAGCCTGTGTACGCACGCCAGTAAATCAAGTTCTATTCACGAATTCCGATTGAAACCTCAATCAGACGTGATTTGCGCTAAAGGCACGGCTCGGATGGCCGACGGAGATAATAGAAAACACACGGGGAACATGCTGGACGAGGACGGATAGTCCAACGCAGACCAACGACGGATGCAAATTGCCGTGATTGACTGGATTCACGGAACGCGTTCGATTCCCATACGCTGACCATGGGAACTCGCCATGGTACCTGGACACTGTAGACGCGGTTATTTACAAACCACGCGGTAGAACGGCTTCGAATCGCGTGGGTTGGGTTTTTTGCACCCCTGGAAAAATCGACGCTTCGTTTGTCGATCGTTCGACGAGCAAATTTCACTTCCAACGTGAAAATTTACTTATTTTTTATCGTTCAGACTTCACGTCGAACGTTTATTTAATATACAATTATTTTGTACCTCATTTTGTATTATAATAATTAGACTGTTGAATATTGTGGCAAGTTTTGATTCAACGACGTAAAAGTTCTGTGAAGCAACACTTGGCGCAACAGTTTGAAGTTTATAGTTTGATGAAAATAACTGTGTGAAGTTTTATAATGGCTTTAGTACAAAATGGCTGATTGATAGACAACGATCAATTGCAATGTTAATTTTACAAAATTTGATGACATAAAAGTGTGTTGAAGTACCACTTATTTTATATCAAATTGAAGCTTAAACTGTAACAAAAATAACCATATAGTTGCTTCATTGGTCCTCGTAATATAAAATGGCTGCCACTTATAAAAATGATGAGCTGTATCACATGTGAGGTATGACCTGTATCACATGTGAGGCTCGACTAGATTTGATGACATAAAAGTATATTAAAATATCACTTATGGCACACCAATTTGTAGCTTATAGTTTAATAAAAATAGGTACATAAAGTCTTTATTAGTACTCTTAATATAAAATGTCTGATTGTCACTTATAGCAGTCAGTGACCAACTTCATATGTCTAATAAAATTACATAAAAATGGTACTTGTGATATATCAATTCAAAACATAAACTTTCACAGAAATAATCACATAAGCTTCCTATATACACTCCTATAATAATAATGCCTAATTATCTGCTTATAGTAAACAATTATCAATTGCACAATTGCAACCCCAAACAGATCATATCATTAATATTTAAGTGTAATATTAATTGTTCGAATTAATAAATCATGGATCGTACACGCGATTTCTCCGCACAAAAATCTCTACACCCTATGGTGGTTTACCCCAAGTGAACCCCGATCCAAAAGCTGTCCCGTTAATAACGAAGATTATCGAGCGGGGCGATCACGATGCAGACCTGCACGCGAAATTAATAATAGCGAGAGGGAAAGAGAGAGAGAGAGAGAGCTTTTCATTAACCAGAGAAGCACACACGGTTCTCGTCTCGTTCATCACGAATCATCGTCACGAGTTACACGGAGCAAGCTTTCGTCTTTTCATCGTTATCGTGACGTTGCAGCGTGCTCGAGAATGCACCAGTTGCGATAACTTTCCGCCCGTGTCCATTCATCAGCGTGAAAGCTTCTCGCCGACCACGCAACGATTCCTCTGATTATGAACACGGCCTGTACGAAAATTGATTTCGAATTGTAATCTATGAGATGCTAAACACTTTCGAACATTATTTTGTATCGATCATTTTGGAAATTATGTTCCAATTCCTCCAATTTCAAAATTCCTCAAGATCAAATTTCTCAAACCCCCAAATTTCCAAATACCCAAATTTGTAAATCTCCAAAATTCCCCAAAATCTCCATATTCTTCCCCCAGACCCAGAGTTTAATTACATAACACTGATAATAAAAAAATGAACAATAATGATAATAATTATAAAAATCTTGTAACGATACAAATTATTTCTTCTCAGAATAGTAATAATGCTACTAACAATATAATTAATACCGATTCACTAATGCATTTTAAACGAACATGTATAATACACGATTAACAACGACGATAATGCATCGTCGACCCTTTGTCGTTGATTATCCGTTTAAACGAATTTAATTAATTCTCTAATCGACAATTATACGCATCACCGGTGACCGTTCTCGTAGTTCATTGCACGATTCAATCTATTTAGAATACACGGCTGTCAATTTACAAATATCAATCAAAAATACTTCAATGGGATTCGACAATTTCCACAAATAATATTTTTCATTGTATAAATGGTTTTCCATTTATCCGAGAGATATGAGGGTGTAAATTTTCAACAAAAATGAATTGTTCGGTGTTTGTATTCAGTGTTCTATTTACAATAGAATTGAAGAATTAAAAAACTGGTTTTAATTGTTTTAATTAGGATCACATAGCTGTCTGCTACAAAAGGTACAATAAATAAAATAACTCAGCGTGACGATGCAATAAATATTCCCAATTTATTGTTTTATTATTTTTTTATTATTCACAGCCCTCGAGTCCATTTTGGAAAATATACATTTTAATATTATATATTAATTTTATTTCGAGGAATAGTTTCAGATATCTATTGGTAGAGTACATATTTCCAAGTGAACTTATTTTTAAATATAATTATCCTCAAGTGTACTTAAGTATACTTATTCTCAATTCTTAAATACTATCTCAAATATATTTATCTTCAAGAGAACTACCCTGATATGGTATAACCATAAGTTACCTAACATTTTTGTATATAATAATTTATGTAAAAATTTTCCTGCCATCCTAATTTACATATGAAACAAATATACTATATATACAACAAAGCTTAAAAAAATTAAAAATTATGAAAACAATCCCTTAAATCTCAATCTCAAACAACCCTCATATAAACCCATAATTTTCAAGAACAGTGCAGAAGTCACCAAAATTATTTCACTTCAACTCAAAGGCCAAACGACAGAGACAGAACTCCATATGTCACGCATTAATTAACAATTACGAATAGCAAATGACGGGTGTGCAAACGTTAATAGTCCTGAGATTCACGTTTTAGGGTCGCGTTTACACGTGTATCAACACGACCGCGTATCCCCGTGGAATTTACGAGAGGACCGTACCAGCGTTAAACGACGGAAACTCGGTTTAATTGTTTCATGGAAATCCAACGAATTTGCATAACCACTCGAACTTCTCTTCTGCGAGCTATTCGTCTCCGGAGACCGTATGGATCGATGCTGAACTTACGACTTAACGGCCGATCGTCGGTAGACTGCGTACACTCTGCTGCGATCTTAGCTTTCGGATAGGGAAACATATGTGAACTTTATCATTTTTAAATTTTGTAAATTTCTACATTTTCGGATTTAGTTGACGAATTTTCAAATTTTCAAGCTTTTAAATTATCAAGTTTTCAACTTCTTAGATTTTGAAATTATTCAATTTGTAAGTTATACATTTTCAATATTTTTAAATTTACAAATTCTAAGATTCACTAATTCTATAAATTTTCAATTTTTGCAATTTCCTAAATTCTTCATGAAATTCTTAAATTTCTAGATTTCTAAATATCCAAATTTCCCTATTTTCCAATTTCTAGAACGCTAAATTTCTGGACCTATAAATCCCTACATTCTGCAATTCTAAAGTCCCTAAATCCCTAGGTCCACAAATTCTTAAATTAACAAATCCTTAGATTTCCAAATTCCTGAGTCATCAAATACCTACATCCCCAAATCCTCACCCCAAAGTTAAAAATTCCCAAAAATCCCTAAAAATCTCCAAACCTCTTCCCCCTTCCACATATCTTCCTTACAAAAGACAGCTTTGCTTCTGACTGTACAACTGCAATCTACCTGCAGTTCGTTTCAGAATTCCAGTGAAAATGGTGTTTCGTTTGAAAAAAAAAAAAAAATGAATGGAAGAGAGCCTGTCCCGGTGAGGATTTTCTCGGATTGGTCGATTCCTCGCCGGTGGTTCGTTAGAGCCTTTAATGACCCGCTTTGCAAGAACTGTCCGATAGACGAGATATGCTGTAAGATGTATATGGACAGTTTGAATGTTCCCTTTTTCTGTCTGGCTCCTTTTATGAGATTTATTGATACTTTTTCTTAGGTTCTTGTGCTTTGTTCAAGCTTTCAAATTTAACTCTAGATCGCTGAGATTAGATAACTATAATTAGGTGTGCACTTTGACCCTTAGCACTCGAAGGTATTTTTGATGTGGTCGGATATCAACCTTAAAACTTACAAAATCTTATATTACAAAGTTTGCTGTATTCATTTAAAATTACTATTTCTCTATTATTAATTGCTACTATTGTCTATTTCACCATGTTTATAGATCAAGTAATACTATAGATTTAATTAAAAAATATTTATTTCAAATTGTATTAATTTTAATGGTATGAGTCACCTTTCGAGTGCAAAGAGTTACTATCTTAAAAGTTGTTTAAAATGGTATGTTATTCAGAATCGAAATGCGGTATGATTATGTAATGTACATAATGCAAACGATAAATTGATAAAATATCTGTTGAATAAATAAGAGTCCAGATAAACGTAACTTTATCACGGTGGTATTACGAAATAACCGTTGCATCGCTATTCCATTTCATAACCAACAAGAAAACTAAATCATCCCTAGAATAACCACTTCAAGTACTGGCTGTTTCAACAACGAGAAATAAATCGTAGCTATCTGACGTAACGAAACCATCCTCCTCTTCATTCTCTTCTCATTATTATGCATTCGTCGATCCCATATCGTTGCAACAATATCATCGAACGGTATCTATGTACGTTCGAGCAATAGGGTATCGATTTTACAACTCGCTATATGAATCGGAGGATGAGGTTGAAAATCGAGGTATACGATACACTTGAGGAAACACGATATCCCTACAGGGTGTAACATAATATATCGACCTGAAAAGAACTAATGGAGAATGGAAATGGTTTTCGAAATAACATTAGGTACGACAAATATTTCTAAATTTTCAATTTTTTAATTATTACAATTTTTATATTTGTAAATTTCACTTGAAATTTATGTCACTTGAATAATTTATAGATTTTCAAATAATTTTAAAGAAATTTTATGAATTCTCTACATTTAGATGTTTTTACATTTTATAAATTATCAAACTCAAATTCCCTAGTTTCTATAGTTCCGAACTTTAAAATTTGTAAATGTATAACTTTGTATATGTATAAATAGTTTGAAGAATTCTAAATTTCCCATAAATATAAAAAATTAATATCACAACATTCCCAAATACCAAAATTCTCCAAATCTCCAAATTCTTAAATCCCAAAATTACCAAACTTGTAAACTCTCAAATCCTGAAACTTCCAAATTTCCAAATTTCCCTAGACTCTCAAATAACTTCCCAGTCTATCCCTAAATTCTCTTCAATCCTCCCCTGACTCAGTAAACTATTTGCAGTATAAAATTTACGACTAAAATCTACGTACTCGTATTATGATGCACGCTGTATAACGGTGCGTTTGCATTTACCGCGTGTAACGTGACAAACAAAACGGCACAGGATGTCTGAGGGCACTTACATACGGGCGAGGATGCAAAATGTAGCGGAGAAATGGGAAAGGAAAAAAGGATTGTTCGTGCTGGAACACTGCACAGGTATACCGTGACACGTGTACACGGAAACACGTGTGTGACACGAGACGAGACGACGCCAGGGTTATCATGGTTTGCGGTTATCGGGTATATTCCCTATACATATGCACACGTACGTGCATCCGCGATTTCACGGTAGCCACCTAATGGGGAAACGCGGATTTTCCGGGTATCTGCAGGAAATGGAAATCATTCTGGTTTCCATAGAATGGATTATTAACTTTTTCACTACGAACCATCCGCAGAGTATAGGACGGTGTTATCGAGAAAAAAAGTATTCGGGATTTTAAGGACTTACCGTACTATCCAGGTAAAAGATACAGTAATACTATGATTCATATTTTTTTTTTGACGATGTTCACAAATAGTAATAATTATAACACGATTTAGATCATAATATTAATATATTTAGATATGTATTGATTTATGTGAATGTGGATTTAGATGTGGATTTAGGCAACATCCCTTATGATGTCATAATTAACAAACTCACACACATAATTAACAATACAGAAATTGTAATTTCAGTACAATAAATTTCGTTGTAATTTGGTTGATATAAGTTTGCTTCTAATTTATGTACTTGAAGTTGCAATTTTTGGAAGGCAGATAAGTTTTATATTTCTATACATGTCCACATATGTACAGATGATATAATGATCCATGAATGTATGACATAATAATGAATATATAATGATATATTAATACAAAGTATAACAGAGGATGTAATGAAACAAAATATAATACTAGGGGATGTAATAATACATAATATTAAAAAATGGAGTAATAGTTACAGGTCAAGTAAAGATCAAGATCAACAATAATTCTCCACATACACAAAAAGAACAAATAGTTACATGAGTCAGAGACGTAATCGGGTATCTGAAAAAAGAAACATTTGGACAAGCTAAATCTATATAATCCCCGTATATAGAAGACTAAAAATGTCCCGTAGATGCAAGTCTCGATACTTAGCATTTAGGGTCACGAGAGGCACGGTACGAGTCACGCACAGCAGATTATCTGCGCACATACCAGAGATAAGTTTCGAACTGGTTGCGTTTGCCGAATGCATTTCGGTGCAGTTGCATCGGGCGCGAATTCGCGTGCAAACGCGGATTCAAGAGGACGAGAGATTTCTAACCGGACAAGCCAGCTAGACGTCTCGTATCTGCTCGCTCCGGGCAAATAATCCGTTAATTTTCCGGAACACGCGTGTCCCGAAGGCACGGTAGCCAGTTTGCACGGCGCATTCCGTGACACGAGCCACCCCGAAATAACCACGAGGTTGTTGCACCGCCCCGTGTACACTCGGTCTCCAAAAAACCTGCTGCTAGACACACCACTCGAATTTCAACGTTTCCACCGGTATTTCGACGTGTGCGCCTCTCTTTTCGACTTATGGGAACACGAGGCTACCGATGCTCTAATGGCCGTTGCAATTCTCGCCGGGGGTTGAAACGAGATTCGTTTCGGTTTTTCTGGCTTTTCGGGGTTTACTCGACTCTTTTGACGACACGTAGTTATTAGAGAGCTACTCGAAATCGGACTGTAGACCTTTTCAGGTAGACAAATAAAAATCAAGACAATGCTGTAAAAACTTTGAGGTCCCTTTCAGGTTGTTTACTGAAAAGAATTTTATATTTTTAAACTTCTGAATTTTTATAAATTTTCTGAATTGTCAAATTTATAATTTTCAAGTTCAGTAACTTTTATAGTTTCAAATTTCTGGAACTTAAAATTTCAAAATCTGAATTTTCAAATTTCTAATTTTTCAAAGTCCTACACCCCCAAAAGTCCCAAAATTCCTAAATCTCCAAAATCTCAAGATCTAAAATCCTTCGAAATCCTAAAAAACATCCCCAAATTCCTAGATCCTTAAATCCCCAAATCTCCAAATTCCTAGTCCCCAACTCTCCCTTCACTTTAAACATTAATTTGCACAAAAACACCACCACACAATATCTACAAAAATATAATGTCTGTCAGCAGCATATTCAAAAGAGTTAAAAAAAACCTTGCAATCTCCATATATGGCATTTTCAAAAACATCCCGGACATTTTAAAAAATGAACAAAACTCAACGGATTTTCAGCGAAATAATTTCAGAGTATATATACGAGGTATCGACGAAATCAAAAGAGAAAAAGCAAATTTAACGATCGATCGGGAAAAAGGAAAAAAAAAAGAGGAAAAGGTTCGTTTTCGCGTGACAAGGGTTGCCACGATTAAACGATTCAACCATGTAAAAAATTGCTTAATATTCTCCATCCCCGTTATCCGTGTTTCCGGTTCGAATTCACCGTTCCGTGTCTCGCGTTCGCGTATGTAACAACGATACAGAGTTTCGATTGTCTCGAAAGCCAGAATCGAGAGAGGATTCTCGTTGTCCCCGACGAAACGTTTCAACGGCGTTTCATCGTATTTTGGCCGCGGGTTTCGGCCTCGCTCACTAAATTTAGTTCGTTGTCCGAAGCCACCATCTTGGAATAATCCTCTTTCGGCGTTTAAGCTATTTCGAAGACTCTTTAAGCGCGGGTACATGTTTCTTCGTCATATTTTGCCGACGTTGTTTGACGAGCCTTCAAAATACGTGTACGAAGTTTTTCCGATCCATTTCCGCTTGTTGCGTTGGTGTGCGAGATTTTATGAGGAATGCATGGTTTGTTGATATTTTTACTTCGAAGATAAGTATCGGATAATTAAAATGTTTCGATATTTATTATCGATTCTGTTTATTGATTAATAATTTATTGATTGTCTTCTGTTATTTTTCATCGAACTTGATGTATAGGGTAAGTTTGGTATGTTCAATTATTCATTTCTTTTTGGTATTTTGGTTAAATATTTTGGTATTTTCAATTTTTTTTTTTTTCAAATTTTCAAATGTCTGGATTCTTAAATTTTCGAATTTCCAAATTTGTGGATTCAAAATATCCAAACATCCAAATCCCCAAACTCCCCAATTCCTCAACTTCTAAATCCCTAGATCTTCAAACTTCCAAATATCGAATTTTAAAATCCCTAAATCCTTAATTTATTAAATTCCAAAATTCCTAAATCCCCAAATCCCTAAATTCCGAAATTCCGAAATTCCTAAATCCATAAATCCCTAAATCCCCAAATCCCAAAGTCCCTAAATTCTCAAATTCTCAATTAAAAAACTCCCAAATCTCCAAATCTACAAATTCCCTAAAATCGCATTAAATCAATCGGATAAATATCGTTAATTCGCGACGGAAATCAGAAAAGCAATGCAATTAACGTATCTCGATCAGTCCGTGACGGGCTAACAACGATCCACGTGGTAACGATGTTGATCACACTTATAACTAGAATATTAATGGGCTTCGTTTAATCCCTGTCAGTTCAATCAACTGTTTGATCGTACGGGAAGCGGTCGGACGGATTCCGATCAACAAATTCCCCGGGCCAATTTGTTAACAGGCTAAATTCTACCCAAGCACAGGAGGCGATCCATGGAAACCAGACAACGATATCGTCTCTCCTTTCCGCGACTATTCGCTACTGCATTTCGCTCGCAGCGATGCAATTACGGGACTTTAATGTTCACGGAATACCATGGTCGGTTACCAGCTGGGAATTTCATGATTCGATGCTGATATTAGTGAATATAATGCCATAAGGGTGCGGGGATGATGCCCGTAAGGGTGCCATCACGCTAATACTCCATCAATTCACAGACTCTATCCAATATGATTCACTCGATGTTCGCCTGACGAATCTTTTACTGTAATGGAGCCTTCGATTTTTCTCTATCAATGTGTTTATTGGATGAAAATGTCGTACTATTGTTATATTCTATGTGATAATTATTATGTTGTGTTATTATATTACTGATATATGATATTATATTATTATATTATATACTATTGTATTATATGATACTTTACATGACTACATTTGTAAGTTTGACAATTCTCAAATACTTGAATTTCCAAATTTCCAAAATTTCTCCAAATCCCTAGATTCCCAAATTTCTCAAAACCCCTAGATTTCTCATTTCCCCCAAATCCCTAGATTCCCAAATTTCTCCAAATCCCTAAATTCCCAAATCTCCCAATATCTCCAAATCTCTAGACCGTCGAATTTCTAAAAATCCCTAGATTCTCAAATCCCGAAATTTCTCCAAATCTCCAAGTTCCTAAATATAAACGGTATGGAATTAGGGCGTAATTTATAGATGCTAGAACCGTCCGTTAAAGAATGTAACAATTCTGGATCTTTTCTGGTGGAGAGCTTCTTCGAAGGTGAAGATAAATCTCTGAACCTGAGGAATGCGAGGTCGAAACGAGTCTCCTACCATTCATGAAGGCTCTTCTTTGGAAATATCAACGTTCTGAACGTTAATATATCATTCTACAGCATCAGGCTTGCGTTGTCCCATTTTTAATTAATCATTCTGCCTCGAGATATGAAATCAGAAATAAGGTATTGATCCTCTGTTTTTGGAATCATTTATAATAATAACATTAACCATTAATCATTTATTACAATAGATTTTCATATTATTATTTGTAGTATTCTTGCAATTAAATACGATTTCTTATTTTTACTTTTCACATTTCTTGTATAAACTTTTTGCTTTCTGTATTTTTTCTTTTATTGTTGCCTTTTTTATGTATAAAGTATTTTGTATTCTTTAGAATTATATTGTATTACAATTATATTATACTATAGTTATATTATATGTATATTATTATATTCATACAATTTTATTTTTTTCTCTAAACAAAAATTTAATAAAATACAAAACAAATTAGTATAATAATTCTTCAAAAATCTTGAGCATCATCACAAATGCTATTTCACGATAAATTTCACGTTACCAGATTTTATCAGAATTCCTACATTCCAAAATCCACCACCTGATATTTAACACTCAACACTCAAAACTAAATTCGAAAAATTTCCTAAACTTCTTTGAATCATAAATAATTGTTCAAAACGAAACTCATCTTTATTTATGTACTTCTCCATGAAGCCACCCTAACACAAATGTACCATCGACGAAAGATGGAATAAAGAGTCCAGAACCAAAGGGGGAAGATTGATTTTCAAAGAACAAGGGGTGTATCGCAAGACACGGGTATCCATCGATACTCTCTTCAGATGCAAACAGTAGATCCATTAAGGGGCAAACTTCGAACCCTTACAATGTTTGTAGACGGCCCAGGATCGGATTAAAAGGGGGTTACAGATGGGCCCTACACTTTACGGGCTCCGATTTCAGAGTTAAGATTCTAGTAACAAGTTGTTCACGGGCCTTACAAAATTTTAACGATCCTGAAATGAAGACAATGCTCCAACAGATAAAGGAATAAAATACGAGTGGTATTGTTCTTTTTCTTTAAACCCGACTTCCACTTGGAGAATTCGCAAGCACAACAAAAGTCCAACTAGACCTCCGTAATTTTCCTACTCGTAGTAAAAACTGAAGACAGAGTTGTGGTTCAAAGTTTTGGGAAAATAATGCACTTTGAAAGTGCAGTAAAAACTGCAATGCCATTCCTCCGTTGTGGAGCCGTGCTTTAAACGACGGGGTAATAACGATCGTAAATTTTTTATATTGCATTGGTGATTGCGCAGTTTTCGTACTATGTTGAGTTTACTTAAGCAATTTGGAATATTTTTATTTTAGTTCGAATGTGTTGTGTGGATAAAATATTTAGTAGATGTGACTGGATATTGATCATTTATTAATTGGAAAATTGATTTTTTAATTGATTTTCAAATGTGTGGAACAGGTTGAGGTTGGTCATAATTAATAGATTACAGCAATAATTAAAAGCTGTTCTTTTTAATTTAGATATAATCGCTTTTTTATATAATTGCAATCACTCTTTATTATAAATTATAATCACTCTGCATTATAATTGTAATCGCTCTTAATTACAATTGTAGTTGTAAATTATAATTCTATCTTCTTAATTAGAACCTTAGATCGTTAATTATACATCTTCTTAATTACAAACACAGATTGTCGCCTCGTTAATTAGGAAATCCTGAAATATCTTGTTCGTGTGTAAACTAAGGTTTTATATGATGTTTTTACCGAGATAGTTTCGAAGTAAATGAACAATTAAGAGAATAGAAAAGTGTGGGATACTTGAATAGAGAACTGTTCTCTACAAATGAAAGAAAGCAGTGTTCCACTTACGAGTGAATGCGTGATACTCGGTTATTAAATGCAATAGACTTGGAACTATTGAAATATAAATCGTCCGTTACTTCATCGTTGCAGTTTAATTGAAAACTTCGCTTTATCGAGATCGTGTCATAAAAGAGCTTCGTTAAATGCTATAATTAACGTTGATTTAAAAATGCCCAAGAGTTTCTTCTGACGAGTTCATTTAATTATATTCATTTTTAATGAAATTCGCTTTAAATTAGCTCTCAGTTAAATGCAAACATTTATATTCTAACTTTGATCATTGAGAATAAAAATAATTAATTTACTAATTTATCTTTCAATTTACTATCTCAAATTATTTGTGCAATAACACTATTTAATTAATTAACACTAATTATATTTCATTTAGGGTGCTGTAATTATAATGCTGATCAAAAATTTAACACAGATTACAGTGCTAATTAATTATATTTAATTCATAGTATTAATTAATAATATAATGATATATTAATATCATAGTACTAATTAATTTTATAGTGCTGATCAATCATAACACAATTTATTGTGCTGTTTAATTCATTACACAAATACAGTACACTACCAAAAACATTTTCTAAACAGAAAATAAAAATAACGTGTAAGTTCAAATAGAAAGAAATTAAGAGCAGTAATCTGCCAAAGCAATTTCGGTAAAAATATACAATTTACAATAATTCCAAAACAGTGAAGTTACGTATAAGAAATATTTAAAAAGACGCGAAGGAATGGAATGAAAACGAGATAAACAAAGTAGGTTAACAGATACATTTTCCACTCCGAATGATAAGGATTAGCCGAGCTAATGTAAACACATTAAGGCTGAAAAATCCTGGGAAAATCGTCTGGCCGAGTGGATGAGCTTTCTAAATCTCGCTACATGCAAGCCGCTGCTCTTTTTTTTCTCACGTGAAAAGCCGCTGGAAAAGTGGCTGGCAAAATGCGGAGCAGGAGTGCACTCGGCGGAAGTGCGGAAGAACACGAGTGGCCTGACTGCATGCTTCCGGAATTTGAGCATTATACCACGGCAACGGTAGCCTGAATTTTCGCGATTGTATCGCTAATCTTATACTCGACAAAAACAAAACAATACGCGGGAGAAAATTTTCCTGCAAAATAATGCATTTTATTCGATGCTGCAAAAATACTGCAACATTCATACGCGACGGCAGATTACTTTTGCACACTTTGTTTCTGTTACGAGCCTTTAAATAAAACATATACTTCCCCTTTACTCTTGGTTTTCTCGCTTCTCTTCGTATGATATTTATGAAAAATTCATCCTTTAACCGCTACTGTTTTGCAAAATTGTGGAACATTTCAGCATTGTATCTTTGCTTTGAATTCATATAAACTTTCGACTTTCTTCAGTTTTTACATTAAAGTCAAATACGAAGGAAAAATGATTTATTTTGACTCTTTGTGGAAGTTTCAGATGTTCCTGAAGATTTAATGAGGAATGTTTCAAACCATTAAAAATATTACTTTAATTCTTGTTCGAATCGAGAAAGATATTATTATTAATTCGTGAAGGGATCGAAAAAAAATATTCTTGTGTTTAAGCTAAAAGATATAATCTACTTATTTCATCGTTTTAATTTCAACATATCTCGAGGTAAAAATATTACATGATTTCCAAGAGTATCAAGCTTAAACCGAGAATATTCCGCACATACAAAGCCGTTAATCCGCAGTCGGACCGCGCAAAAACGAGTTTCCCGTCCGAAACAACTTCTGCCGTTGGCGTTTAAAATGCAACCGCGGAAATTTATAAATTTCCTCGGTCCCGTGGAGCACGTGTTCAAGAAACGTTCGCTTAGTTCCAAATAAATCCGGTTACCCTGCGCGCCCTTATCTACGAAACTTATTAAGAAAGGGTTGTTTCTTGCCAGACGAGTAAGTTTCCCTCTCGAGTTGCATTTTCGTTTACCCGTACGGAAGGAACTTCACCGTCTAATAAATTACTCGAGCATTTATCCACGTGGTAACGATTGACATAATAGCGTAACACGTGTGTCGAACATGTGTCACGTTGAAAGAGGGATGCGAGAGGGAAATCCGATGCGGAACACTCCTTCTGCTAAGTGCGCTGAAAAAGGAGATCCTTTTTACACCCACGGGGCTGGGCCACGAATGACCCAGATATAGGAGACATTTCGTCTAAAATTACCTTCGAGTTCAACGAATTTTTAAACAAAATCTAATCCAAAGTTATCTTAAATTCTGACTAACCTAACCCTAGTTTTCAACCTATCTGACCTAAACTTGAAAACTCGAAAAATTTAGTAATTTTAAATTAAACTGAAGAAAGGGATCTGAGAAAAGACGTAAACGAAAAATAATCGCGAAAGGAACAAATTTATTGTTATTGGCTTACAAAATGTGAAAGTCCTCGAAGCGTAAGAGCTGGAGTTAAGTGTACTGTAACGATGATGGTACCATAGACCAAATATCTAGAGAGATCGCAATATATTCTCGGTTAACGAATGTTTATCGTGGTTCTATCTTCTTTCTGTTTACCGGCGATGCTTCGTGGAAAACTCGTCTTTCTTGGCCGTTCTCAACCGACTCTCTTCGCGTTACACGGAAGAAAGCATCGGTAGATAAGGAAGGGCAGCAATGGCTGGAAATTGGATTCTTGTTTGCAGAGTCTTATTTGATTACGACCGAGGGGAAAGCGATTTTCTGTGGTTTTCTTGCGTTTACGGCCATCTCTCCCCGACCGCACAAAGCGACGGAAACTCGAAAGCGAAATCGGGAATCCCCGTTATTTTGCAGCTGAGAGAATTAAATGCAAATGAACGGTGCTTTTAGCTGCTTGCGGAAGGAAATTACTTTTAACGATATATTAATTTAGAAACTTGAGATGAGTTCCCTACGAAATATATCTTGAAACGCGTGATTTGATAAAAGTACGACAAAATGGCACTTGTGCTAGGTCAATTTGAAGCTTAAACTTCAAGTCTCGAACCATATAAATCTTAATACGAAATGGCTGACTGCCAGTTATAGCACACAATGACCAACTGTATCGCATACAACGACGAGATTTGATGACATAAAAGACAAAATGACACTTGTGCTAAGTCAATTTGAAGCTCAAATTTAACAATCGTATAAATACTTCATTGGCACCCTTAATGTAAAATGGCTGACTGCCAGGTACAGCAATCAATGACCCGATTTTGAAACGTAAATAGACATTATTTCATGACATAAAAGTATCGTAAAATGGCACTCATGGCACATCAGCTTGAAGATTGAACCTTAACGGAAATACCTATATATACACTTCATTATTATTCCTAATAGAAAACGAATGCTTTGCTAATGTGCCGATACGTACTAATCTGTAAATTGCTTGACTCACTGCTTCAATGCAGAGCCAGCCATTTTGTATTGAGAATATTAATGAAGGCTTTATGTAGGCATTTTCTTTCGCCTTTAAGCTTTAAATCGATGCGCCGTAAATACCCTTTTAAAGTACTTTTATGTCATCAAATTATATTTTGAAATTGTCATACCAAGCCAGCCATTTTGTATTAGGAACATTAATGCTGACGCGGTAATCTTTTAAGCTTTAAATCGATGTAACATAAGTACCCTTTTACGGTACTTTCGTGTTATCAAACTTTCAGACTTTCTATGTAAGTTTCTGGATTAGTCCTTAAATTTACCTTTCATTTTTCCGTCGCAAAATTTTTGTTCACATTTTCTTCTTCGGTGTATTTGACGGTTGAAATTTTTACGGTAACCGATTTCCGTTTCAACCCTGGGAGCTCGTAAAGCGTTAGACACGAAAGTGGATAGCCAGTTTGCAACGCGATACTCTAATCGATCATTCAGCACGAAAAACCCTGATGATCTACCCTGAGCCGAATGAACATCCAACGACCGACTTTAATGCCAGGGACAGTGTAACGGGAGCTTCTAATTAATTAAGCGACCACGTGCCCAGATAAAGTGGATTTTCCTTTTACCCCGTTTCAATGCTAAGAATTTTATCAGACGTTCCTCTCGCGTGATTACTTATCTCGTTCAATCAACCAGAATGGATCTTGTTCTCGCTCTGGTAGCCCGATCAATTAACGAGGAATTCTTTCGTAAATTAATTTCGTTCCTGCAAAGTAAGCCTACGGTGTTATTTCTTTTAGAAAACGAACGTCGGTATCGTCAGACTCGTTCTACACCCACGTATCGAGCAGATATTGCGTATTCGAATTGATTAACTAATTATATGCGTTCTTGACAGACGTGACGTGTTTTTTGCTTCTAGCATGAGTCACTCGTGAGACGAGTTTCAAAGACAAGTTGTGTACTGTCAGACTTAATTTGCTTGGAGGAAAGAAATAAGAATTCAACATCTGTTGTATGAGAAAAGTTCAATTTAATTTTAGCAAATAATTGGGTTACGTCATTTTTGAAAATGGAAAGGGCAAATGTAATCAGAAATTACTTTTACATGTGCTATAGGCAAAATATGTAGATTTCACATAGGCGAAATATGTAGACATAAAATTTATAAATTCCCTATATTACAAAATCCCTATTTTTTTGGATACTATTATCCCTAGATTGAGATACCTCGAGATCCGAATATCCCTAGATTAAAATACCTCAAGATCCGAATATCCTTACATAACAGTAGATTTAAATATCTCTCGAATCCTATATCCCTAGATTCCAATATTTTTCGACTAGAATCTCCCTAGTTCCCAATATCCCTAAGTCCCACATACCCACATTCCAATATTCCTACATTTCAAAATCCTTAAAATCAAATACCTCCATGTTCACATATCTCAAAGACAAAATATTGCCAAAGTATCCACAGATCTGAAAATCCCTAGATTTCAATATGGCACAAAAATAATTTTCATTCCAAAGTACAATTAAAAACTAATACTTTCGACAAAATTTTCAGGGGTTAAAATTTGTTCGGAAATGTTTCCACGTATTGCCGAAGAAGCGTGTGAAGGAAAGAAGAGAATTAAAATCCATAGATCTTCATTAATCAACGTTATCTCTACAAGAGTGCAGAATCCGCTGTACCATTCGATCTATCAACTTTCCATTATCTTCGCCCCTGTTTACCTCGCTCCTCCGTAAATGGATACGAAAAATATTTGATCATCGTCCGTGAATCGAATCGTCCTTCCGTCGACGAGTATTTTTAACGCGAGGATGATGCTCGCGGCGGATCGTCGATTTAAAATCCCGTCATATTAGTGAGAACACGAAAATAAAAATGTTAACGCATCGGATGACTTAAGGCTGACCTTCGTCCCTCCGTTCATTAAATCGCCCGAACGACCGCCTACTTTCGTGCATTCGTCGTGATCTCATCACTGAATTCTTTCTGCGGTTATGTTTTATTATGTTTGATACAGTGGCTGGTAGCATGGCCGCCATTAACAAGTATCGATATTCCACGGACGTTCCTCGGGGATTACGAATGGTAATTGTTCCGAATGAACGAGATTATTGCCAATTCGAAATTCGAAATTGCATTTTGAACGTTCTTCGACGATAACCTTTTATGATCAGTCAGTTTTGGTATATTAATTGTACATCTTTATGGTACGAGTTCAATAGTTTGCCTCTGTGTAGGCGTTGTAAATTATTTCTGTTTGATTTTGTTAATTTTTGTGTATACAAAATGTGTATAATAAGAGATAATCTTGAATATAAATATACTTATATTTATGAATATAAATGTAAATATAAATATAATTACAAATATAAATGTAAATATAAATATAAGTACAAATATAAATGCAAATATAAAAACAAATATAAATGTAAATATAAATATAAGTACAAATATAAATGCAAATATAAAAACAAATATAAGTACAAATTTAAATACAAATATAAATGTAAATATGAGTACAAATATAAATAACAATAAATAAATTCAAATTTAAAAATTTCAGAAGCTTAAATTACCAAATTAAAAAATTTGAAAAGCAGAAACTTCATAACAGTAAACACGTAACTTTGAAAATACAGAAGTTCGTAACACAGGAAATCGAGCTTGAAAATGAGAACATATCACAGATAGTAGGTAGATGCTCTGTACAGAGAATGGTCCATGTTCGTCGATTTATGGCGTCGAGACATGGTGCCCCATCAGTTGATTCACATTCCCGCCAATCAACCGTAAAAATGAAATGCCTAGACGTCTCAGAATGCGGATATAATAACGTTTCTTCCTACGATCGCGTTGCTCGAACCGCAGGAATACACGCCCGTGAAGTGAGTCACGGTTCGTCTGCACGACATAACAACAGTTCGTACCGGAAAAGGTTCCATTATCGAACGGTGTTCTAAGACTTCGTGATTTATCGTTTTACAACTTGAGAAAAAGTACAAAAATACGACGATAGGTTCGTACGAATAAGCAGTCACGTCACTTCTGTCACCAAGTTATTAATAAACGCCATCCTGTCATTGCCACCGTGCAGCCATGATTGATCCACCGTTCACGTCGTCTCGTGCGCGCCTTTAAAATTCAAATACCGTTCGAAAAATATCGGGGGGAAATTAAGCGTGAAGCGATCGGCTAGGCGCATGCATATTTCACCGATTCAATCTGAATACATTGTACGCTTATTGCTGGCGAACATTTTTGATCCACATCGATTTATAACGGTCCCGCGAATATTGCTTGGCTAACTTCGAAGACGTATTAAATCTTCACTGGAGAACAGTAGTTAACAAGAGTATGTACACATCGATGAGCGCTTTTAAGGGACCCTGGGGAAAATGGCACTTGAGAGTTTTTGGCTCAAGTTGCCAATTTAGGAATTTGGCAGTTTCAAGATTTTCGGCTGTTAGGTTTGCAGTTTGGGAAGTTGAGGATGCAGGGATATTGAAATTACGAAGTTGATAATTTTGGGGTTTGGACACTTGGGAATTTGGAGTTTAGGGATATGGGAATATGAAATTTGGAAATTTAGGAAATTGGGGATCTGGGATTTTGATAGTTAGGAAATTGGGGTTCTGAAATCTGGAAATTTAGAAATTTGGAAATTTAAAGATTTGAAAATTTGAGAGTTTGGAAATTTAGAGATTTGGGGACTTGAGGATTTAGAAATCTAGAAATATAGGGATTTGGGAATTTAGAAATTTAGATATTAGGAAATTTAGAGATCTGAGAATTTGAAATCTTATGAATTTGGAAATTGAAGAATATAAAAATTTCCAAATCCCAACAAGTAAAAAAAATCCAAATAAAATCCAAAAATCCGAATGACAAATATTTTCAACGCACTAAATTGTGAAGTTCAAATACCTATGTTTACATCTGTGTTATCCGGCCACTGAAATGTTTCGTTTTCGTCAGTATTGTATATCTGAACGATGTCTATGTTTACTGTTTATTTCTGCGATAACCACTGAAACGTGCTGCTTCCGTGAATTTTAACTTATACAGAAGTAAATATTTGAAGAAATTCCAGTGATTTAATGAAATATGACTGCTTCGAAACGTGCAGTAAGAACAATTAACAAAGTTTTTCGGTAGAAAAAGATGTAGAACATTATGAGAGCCGCTGATTCCATAAAATATGAGGTTCTCAAAGTGTTAAGGGGTTAATAACGTTCACGGGAGTCTATTTAAATGCACTTCACCATCTGGGCGATAAAAATTGCACCTCAGTGGTGAAGGGTTAACTCTCGTAGGACTATGTTCTGAAACTTACGTTGAGAACTATGGTAGGTACAAAATTACTCTATCTTATATTTATACGTTCCCGAGCTAAAATTAACGTATTTATTCAGAAAATACATTTTAGATAGGAAATTTATACTCGCTGAAAATAATTTTATTTTACGAACGATTGTTTAGTTAATAAAATACTTTTTGTACTGGATAATGAAGATTTTTATTTTGTACGAAAACAAAGGAGAACAAGCGTTACCAAAATTTTATATGTCCACAGTAATCAAAAAGAAACTGAAGATCAATAATATTTTATAAAATAAATAAAATGGCTGCTCATGAAGAAATAAAGCAAATTCCTCGACATGAATTATACATTCGAATATTAAATAACCTATACAATTACGACTACCGGAAATAAAATAAAGATAAAATACAAGTAAACGCAATCGAATTTACCTCGTTACAAGAGTGAAGGGTCTCCCTGGCAGCGTCACAATTCGAAGCCCTATCTGATCAAGTTTCGTTGGAGCACCGATACAAAATGACCATTCTCAATCGTCACTGAACTTCAACCTTTATCGGTCGCACTTGAATCTCCTCGAGTCACTTGACACACCGAAATGCCGTACGACGTCGCGTTTCGACACGTAACAAAACGTTATCACTGGGAATTACCCGGAGAAATCGTGCGGACTTCGTCGGCCGAGTTTCTTCATCGAGGCTCCCGAGCGGAAGCCGCAGATTTCTCTGCCGCAAACCCAACCGGACACGTTGACAAACCGAGAGAAACGAAACGATTGCGAGAGGAACGAGAGGACGCGTCGTGGCGTACGTCCGGAGCGCGTGGCGTGTGCGCATCGACTGCTAACTAACTTCACCCGACCACCATCGAGTACGATCTCTTCTATTTCCCTCTTTGTCCCGACGATACGCCTGACCCCTCTACTCTCTCGATCCCACGCCTCTCTCTGTACGTGTGTGTGTGTGTGTACACCTATGTACAGTCAACAGCAAATCTGCTTTCCCTAGAGAAAACACGCCAACTAAGGCGAAACACGACTCCTACTTCCTCGCTTTTACAGATTTTCGGAGATTCCTAAACTCGAGGAAGGATTAAGAACTTGAACGCATAGGTATCCGAGTGCATTCGCGTTTCGGGATCTAGGGATCTAAGGATTTGCAGATTTGGGCATTTATGAGATTTACGGATCCTGGAACTCATGGATCTAGGAATCTAATTTATGAATTAGAACTACAGATCCAGCGATCTAGGAACTTGAAGATGAATGAAATTTGTGGTATAAAGATCCAGATATTTTTTGATGTGGGGGTTTGTGGATCTAGGAATTTATTGATATAGAGATTTGTGAATCTAGGGATTTATTGATATAAGGATTTGTAGGTCTAGACATTTATGGATCTAGCAATCTAAGGATATATGGATCTACAAATCTAGATACTTATGGAAGAATCTAGGAAATCAAGGATAATAGTGTTTGAGAACTGAATTTTGTGAACTTACAGATCTAGTAATTTAAGGATTTAGGGGTCTATGGATCTAGGAATCTGTGAATGTAGACATCTGTTAGTCCAAGGATTTAGGGATCTGGAGATTTATGGATTGAGGGATTTGTTGGTCTAGAGATTTATGGACATAAATGTTCGGAGACCTAAGAATTTGTCGATGCAGAGATTTATGGATTTAGGAATTTGAGGATGTAGAAATTTGTTGGCCTGCAGATTTATGGACATAGGTGCTCGAGGATCTACGAATTTGTGGATGTAGAGATTTATTAATCTAGGAATATATGGATCTAGCAATTTGTGAATATACGAATTTGTATTCGTATGTCTACGAATCTATATTCATCTCGAAATCTGTGAATATAGGTGTTTGGTAATTTTGTGACCTAAGGATCTAGGAATTTGAGGTACTAAGAATTTAGGTATCTAGGAATTTGAGATCTAAAAATTTGTGGACACAGGTGTTTAAGGACCTCAGGATTTGGAGATCTAATCTAGGGATTTGAAAGTAAGAAAATTTGTAAATTTGGGAATTTGAGTATTTGGAAATCTAGTAATTTCGAAATTTTAGAAATTATGGATCTAAATATTTTCGAGATTTAAGAATTTGAAAATTTGAAAATAAAATATAGTACCAAAAGAAACTCTACGTTGCACCTGAGTGTACACGCTGTCAGAGGCTAGTACTATATGACAGTATTATTTCCGTAAGCAATGAAGATACAGGAAACTGTATACAAATGGTACGAAGGGACAGATTTATTGATGGAAATGATTCATTTTTTTAATATTGTTATGCGACGACATACAAAGTTGCAGTTTCTAATCGATTAAAAATAAGGGAGAGTTATAAAAGATATATTACACGATATATTATTTTATTATATCTACTACTATTTTACTATTTGTACCGCGTTATAAATTGATTATTTTAAAAGGTTACTATTTTCCTATTTTATTATTTTGTTACTGTACTACCACACTACTTTTCCTCTATTTTTTTAAACTTTTATACCGTTATTTCACTAGTCCATAATTTACAATATGTAGTACTAATTTTTAATACCGATAGAGACTACGGACGATCAGTATTTGATATATTGCCAATATTTCAGGATTTCAATATTTATTCGCGAAATCTATTGAAACACTGATAATACTGTACGAACAATATATTGATCCTGAATTTCAAAATTTTTGCATTCGAGTATTTGAAAGTGAGGAAATTTGAACATTTGGAAATTAATAAATTTAAAAATGTGAAAATTTGTAGATACTAAAATTTGACGTGAAGCATTGAAATAAACTTATTGACAATATCAATCGAGTATATTTAATATATTTGAAAATAAATGTTTCTAAATCGTAATTAAGATAGTTACTGATAAATCTACAGAGGCGTTCGAATCGGCAACCACCTCGTTGCATTTCGAATGCGGTGCAGCAGTTTTATAAACTTCTTCGACCGTTCTCGTGACGGAAATCGAAAGCAGACTTCTCTCGCCCTTTTCGTGGTCGAAGTCGAGATCCTGTTTCTCTTTTTCCCCTGATATTCGACTCCTGAACGTGACTTCAAAGGCTTTTACGTCCGTGCTGGTTTTCAAACGAACAGTAACTTGTATCCAGAAAAACGATAAAAAACTGCAAATTTCATCGTTTTTTACCGTTGCAATATTATATCCTCACGTTTCTAACCATTTTTAGAATTTTTTTAAATTAAAAATTCGAGGACCTTGTTTCTCTACTATCACGGATACAGAATTAAAATTTCAAATTTAAAGAAAATTCCAATTTCTAAACGAATCGATCTAACAATATTATTTTATTAATTTTCCAATCGAAACTTATAAAATTACAGTAGATAAAAATAGAATGGATCCACAAAAATTCTGATGGCCATTAAAAGGATTTCTGGAATTGGTCCACGAAGTGACGATACCTTCGTTTCGGATTCGTTTTTCCTTCTTTTTCCAGCATTCTTTTCGACTACCTTTGTGTTATTTCCTCGACGAGTTCGTAGTTCGTCGTAATCATAAAATTGTGGATGGGACCCGCGGAACAAGTGGGCGACCGTAAAAAAACACGATCCTCGTGCATTTTCGACTCGGGGTATCATCCGATTGGCTGAATTTTACCGAATACCTTATACGTACTATGGTCAGGGGCTCATCTCGCACAATGCTGTCTGCCGAATCGTTTTCACTAACCTTTTTTGCCGTTACACGGATGGATCGATAAAATCCAGATGTAAATTTTATCGAGGAGCGCAACGATCCGGTCGTTATTTCACTTTTAAACGTCGTTCGTTTTTTCCTTTCGGTGCGCGACGCGGAGAAGCGGTTAAAAATGGTACTTCAATATTTGGTTACATGATGTCACCAACTTGTTTCAATAATGAGTAAACGGAAAAATTCATTATCTCTCAAGTTCGAATCAGTCATTGACTAAGAAAGCATACAAACGATTCGCTAAATGCGCAAAATTAATTTTAGATCTACGTGAAACATCTCTTTTATTACTTCAAGAGTTGTACCGAACGTTAAATCGTTTCACGTCGCTATATGATAAACTCGATATATTGCAAGTATACTATAGCTTTATTCCTTAGTTAATTCTACGGATATTCCTAGATCCTAATATCGCGAGACCCAAATATCACTAGATCTCAATATCCCTAGATCCCAATATTTCTGGAACCCAGTATACCTATGCCCCAATATCCCTAGATCCTAATGCATATAGGGTCGAATATCCCTAGAGTCCGCCAACCATGTATTCAAATATCCCTAGATCTAAATATCCATACGTGAATATCGATACTTTCCAATATTTTCCATTTCAAATATTTGTAAATTCTAATATCACTAGATCCAAATACTTTTCAATATTCCTAGATCTCGATATCTCTAAGATCGGAAGTGTTGGGTATTTAATTATGCTGAAAGGTGCTTGTCGTCGATTGAAAATGATAGTTTGTATATTCAGTTGGAACTTCAAAGCGTCATCGCTAAACATCGTTGAAAATTCATTTATTTAATTGATAGAGTTTTACGACTGCCACGTGTTACAAATACGCAGGACAGCCGCGTGTGTACGGTTAAAATATCGTTTAATTAACGCTGAATCGAACTGAAATTTGTTAACCAAAACGCCCTTCTGCCGTGCATTAAACACAACGAGCGTCGACGCAACGTCACAAAGCAATATTGTAATTGAACCGAATTCGCTGCGCGCGATAAATATCGAGCGAATAAAAGCTCTTGATAGTTTCGGCGGATTTTTATTCGAGCTTCTTGGCATCAAATCTTACGGGAGTTTCGGTTTTATCTTAAAACGAGTTCCGGCGAAACTGTAACAAGTTTCCTCGAGCCAGAATCAATCGATAACGTGGAAAAGTTGGCGAATGCAACGAGAGAAAAAAGAACTTCATCCCTTCCTGTGCACGCTTCCGCAGTCTGAGAGGAAAAGATGAATGCTACTTCGCTCGAGTTCAACTTGAAATAGAGCTTTCTTACGCGTTTAAAACACTATATATTACCGGATAGGTAAAAGCTGTGCTTCCTAGAAAATGCTTCTTTTTCTACTTCTAAATTGTACGGTACAACTACATTATCTTGAAAAATGGTTGGGTATTAAAATAATCGCAAGACAAATCTAAATCAAGATATTCAGACATGAAGAGTAATTTTTTTTTATATGAAAATTTACTCTTGTAATAGAAACTTGGAACGATACCAAACTTTTGAAGATATCGAATAATTCTTAAATCAATGACATTATTTCAACTTGTAGTTTAATTCAGGATAATAAATGAATACGTTCATTTTAATGAATTTTATTATTTAAAACATTAAACGAGACAAGACACTATTTACTTCAAACATGCTCAAACTTAATCGATCGACCACGCAAATATTCATTCAATTAATACATCAAATTCACGGCAGAAACTGTCCTCAGGATTCTTGTTACCTAACAAAATAAAATTTCAAACGTAATTTTCGAAATGCAGAAATTTATAAATTTGGTATGTTGGAAATACAGAAACATAAAAATCTAGAAATTTAAAAATGAAAAACTGTAGAAACAAAAACTCGAAGTCTTCAAAGAGCTCATCGATACCCCTAAAGTGCACCCCATAAAAAGACTCGGTCATCGATGCAGAAATTAATAAATCAATATTCCTATCTCTTGACCAGGAACAATCAAAATCCGTTCGCACATAAATTTCAATACATATTTGAACGACGTCCGTGTGTTCTTCCTGATCAGCCGGGAATAATAGGAACAGCTAACGACTTTCCTCGGCGATATCGACTTGCATATTAGTCCAGGAAGTCCCGAGGAATTCGCGGTTGCAATTTGCGTATTAATGGGGTCCCGTCGCGGTAGCAGCGTCCTGACTTTAGGGGGTGATAAACGTATTTTATGGACGGGATCCGCAGCGGTTTCTCCGCCGTTGCAATTAACGGTAAAACACCGGTGCTCCCCGTACGCAATGGTAACTAGATTTCTACGTGTGCGAGTGTATTTCGATTTACGTGTACACACGAGTAAAAGAACATCGCGAGCACCAACTACGCTAAATAAAAACCTAATGGTCGACGAACGAAACGGGAATCATTTTCATTTTTCCCGGCCGCGTCTGGATCGCGAGAAAACGCTCAGCAGGGAGAAGGTCTTCTCCACCCCTGGGAACGTTTAATTGCAACCAAGAAATTATACGAATTGTGGAGTGCAATTTCTTGTTCGAGTATAATGGTTTAAACGGCCCCTTTTGTTTCCTGGTGTTTGAAATTAAATTATACAACTTGGGCTTTTCCTGGAATAGTTTGGGGTACGGCACAGGTTCTTTTTCTGGCTATATTTAATTATGGGGCGATATTACTTATTCGAGTTTAATAGGGCTATTTGTTTTATGACGTTGGGAATTATATTACGGTATTTTGAGGAACTTTTATAGACACTACGATTTCGTTTAAATTTTCAAATTTACAAATTCTGAAATTAAGGGTACAAATTTACAAATTCTCTAATTTTCAAGTTTCTAAATTTTTAAATCTGTGGATCCTCAAAATATCTGATCCTCAATTACTCAAATCAATAAATCTACAAATTTTCAAGTACCTGAATTTCAATATCCCCAAATTCCTAATATTTTCAAATTTTCAAATCCTTAAATTTCTAAATTTCTAATTCTGAAATACCCAAAACCCTATATTCCTAGATTCTCAAATCTCCAAATCCCTAAATTCCCCAATTCTAAAATCCCCAAATCCCTAAATTCCTAAATTTCAAATTTCCCAAATCCCCACCCTCCTAAATCTCCAACTCCTCACATCTCTAAATTCTCAAATTTCCAAATTTCCAAAAATCTCAAATTTTCACCACCTTAAATTTAAAACTTAAAAACTATGAAACCTTCATGAATTTCAACACCTCTGACTGCCCGCACCCTGTGCCCACGGGCATTTCAACGCTCACAGCCCGTCGCTACTTTATATCGCACACGCAACGTGATAAATGCGTTGTTTCTCGACGCTTTCCCGGCGACCATTTCAAAACCGATTTATCTTTGAAGCCGAGAGAGAACGTAAATAATCGTCCGGGAGCATTATACAGGACAAAAGAAAGGTAGAACGACACCGGAGAAACTTTTAATCGAAAAACTTCGAACAATGCGTCCTCGTTGCTTTTTAACAATAAGTCCAATTCAAAGCCGGACTCACGGTGCCTCCTTAAACGTTTTATTATTCCATAGACCGTTCGAAATGTGGCGACTTTGTCTTATCGATTATCGGCGACTTTAATGTCGTGATTATTTGCTCTTGCCAACGATGAGATCTGCAGGAAAGACGTTCCGAGTACCGAATTTAATTAACGTTTCTTTGACAATTCCACTCGACGTCCTCTTGCTTTTGGAAAGCTAACTCCATTGCTTTGTTCCGATTCATTCAACCGTAAGATCGGTACAATACCTTTATGAAAGGCGAAAGAAAAGCTTACTGTGTATTATTTAGAATCGGAATTAATCTATAATTTGATTACTGCATCGATTCAATTTTTTAATAGCTTTGTTATAATACTCTTAGAAAAATTTAGCAATAATATACTCATTAAGGAATTATGAAAAGTGATATATTTATTTGGACAGCCTTGTATTTCTCCTTCTCGAACACTTTCATAATTATATGTATATATATATATTTACAATTCATCTCGTGCAATAATATGAGTACAATTAAATTAATTAACAGAAATTTTAATTCGAAATTTCACGTTCGTGTATCGGGCAACTTCTATTTTCCATAGCAAATATTATCTCAAAGGTTCAAAGATTTCGCCGACTATTTGATTGCACATAATTAATATCCAAGTAATTCGAAACTGAAATACGCTTCAATTACCCGAGTAACACCCGTTAATTGCAATACAAGACCTCTGACGACATTGGGGTTGCAACAAATACTCTAACAATTAAAAATAGAATCGCTCATTGAACCACCCCATATTCCCGTCACGTTCGTCAACATCCAATTATGCTTATATACTTATCGCTATACGCAACTCCAATTACCGCAAAAAAAAATTAATTAGCTCGAGGTACCGGGCTCGTGGTCGATAAATAACGCAACGGGGTAGACGGAAGCGAGACCAGAAACAGGAAAAACGGGATAAAGGACGTAAATTTACACCGGAAAAATATCCTGTAGCGCGTTATATCGAGCATTTTTTAAGCGAAAATACGGCCAGTAGAAGCAACATGCACCCTCCGGAGAGAGGACATCGGCGAAGAAAAATGTTGTCGTAAAACCGGCGTAATGAACATGAGACGGCCAAGGCGAGAAGACACACCGTGGAAAAAAGGGTAACGGAACGTTGCCACTTTTTCTTCGGCTTCTTCCGTTGTCGCGTATATCGCGCACGATATTATCCGTTTCCGATAAAAGCGTCCCCAGGAGGACATCCGTTTTGTATCTTTTTCTTGCCACGAAAAGGGATTCGACTAGGTTCTTCCTCGACAAGTTCAATAACCCGATGTGATTTCACGTCGTATCTGGATCACCTGACAACTTATTTGTTTCTTCGCATTCAATCCCTCACATTTCATTACGGACTCAGAGACACTCGCGGAGATACAATATTGTCTCGAAATAAGCAACTCGCTCAGGACCAGTTGCTTATTTCAAAGCAGAGGGATATTCGTGTATAGAAGTGTTCAGAGGTAGATGTTCTACAGATATTTGAATGCAGGAATTAGGCTCTAGATGCGATCTAAGCAAACACCCGGTAAATTTTCTCGCAAGATTGGTAAGTGAAAAGCACAGCGAGCGAGCAGCACATGGTCATTTTTCCCTTCTCCGTCGTTTTAATCGCGAGCAGGATCGAGGTTCTTTGAGAAGCTGAAAACCGTCGGGCTTTTTGACTCCCGACACTTTGGAAACGTTAAAGCGCACCACCCGGTCTTCGTGCAGGCAGCGATTCAGAAACGTTTCAAGCATGGTTTTCCGACAAAGGTGGTTCGTTGGTGGTGCTTGCGCAAACAAGTCTCGACCGTTGTCGCCGCGGCGTTTACCCCGTGGAAAAGACTTGAAAGCACCGTTCAAAGCCCGCGGCCAACATCTGCCGCACGATTGGCTCGGAAAAGTGGAAGAGGTTGTTTCATTTTGCAAATTGAAGGCTGGAGAACGGGGCTTGGAACAGACATCAAAAGACGCTCCATGACTGCGCCGTCACTTTCTCATCGGTGATCCTTTCCTGCTAGATTTTTCTCTCGCCGCTATGCGCTACGAATATTGTTTCGGATCGAATACCGAGATAGAGAGATTTATGTGCCGCCGTTGACGATTTGTTGGGGAGAAATATGCTCCTACGGAAACGCGTCGGACATATTTTTGCGTAAAACGAAACATGTGTATATGTAATATTAGGACGTATATTTTTATGTTTCAAGATACATGATTAGAATATCATATACAATATTACAACATATATATACAAAATTAGAATATCAATAGATTCTAATAAATTTGAATTCAAGTATCTTTACAGTCATATGTTCCTAGATCACAAAATCTCTATATCCGAGAAGACATACAGGTACGTAGCGATATCTCTAGATTCAGACATCCTCGGTTAGGTATCTCTAGATCCTAATATTTCTAGATTCCAATGTTTTTACAATAGAATATCCCTAGATTTCAATGTTCTTACAATAGACTATCCCTAGATTCCAATGTCCCTACAATCAAATATCCCTAGATTCCAATATATCTACTTCTGAATATCCCTAGATGCCAACGTTCGAATACAACTGGATAACATTTCTGAATGCAAATATTCCTACACCCCAATATCTCGAAGTCCAAATATCCCTAGATCCCGATGTACCCGGACTCCAATACCCTTAAATCTCCATGTCCTTATATCGTCGATACAAAATCGTAACTGAACGATTTTCTATAATACCCTTATCGGTATAAAAATTAATTAAACTTTATACCTTGCTCATCCTACCGAATAAAAAAGATGTCTCAATTCAATTAGATTCTTACGTAAGTGAAATAAAAACAAGAACGGTAAATCTTCTCTCTTCGTGGCAACTAGGAAGAAACCTTTTCCAATTACCCCCCAAAGAACGTTACATTAAATTCGCAATGTCCCGCGCGGAAAAGGACACGCGGGTTAAACAAATTAAAACGCGGAGTTCGGAACGCGAGGTCGTCCGGCTAAGAGAGCAAAGGGAAAACAAAGGAAACGAGCGGTCTGGCTTCCGGTGCAGAACGGAAACAAAGGAAATGAACGATCCCTGCTCTTACACTGCCTTAATCATTAAATGCAGATCCAAACGGAGAGCCGGCGATACAGCGTCGTTAATTAGCGCATGTTCAAGTGTCCCGAGGATACTCGTAGAATCGATACACGTCGACCAGATGCCCGGTGTTGCTGAAATGGTATCGGTTAAATTGGATTACAACGGGGTCGTATTCATCCTACGGCAATTCCGTTTATTTTCGGGGTATAATAATTGCAAGGCTCGGACAACGTTGGCTCAAGAAAGTAGCACTAAAAGCAAATTGAGTTAATAAAGAGAATTCACGAAGTGTCTCTTTAAAATTTCAACGAGCTTCTTCAGAATTATAGATCAGACGAATCTCTCCGTATATGATTCTGGTCAGTTTAGTATTTACCGTCAAAGTTTCAGGATTATTGTCTTCATTGTACTGCAGCATTTTATGGGATATAGATAAATACTCATCGTGATTGAACTGAAATTGAATGATTCGCTGCATACTAAGAATTGTTGTATTATAAGCTAAATACTCAGTGCGGACCAGATGCTTCAATTTATCGAGGATTAATAAATTCCGATAATTTACAACAGAAACTGACAATAAAATGTACTCTCAGATAATTAATCTTAATTCCTGCACGAATTCTTCGTCCTTGTACAAACATTTCGTTACCCAGTTTAATTAAAACAAGAAATTTCCATTCCGACCGTTCCGCAAGCCAAGAATCCGTATAAAAGCCACGGAGCAAAAAAATGATCGCCGGTCACAAATCGTCCGATACCTCTCATAAATAAAACGGAGCTTTAAAAATGTAGCTAAAACCACGTTTAAACCGATTACCACCGCCATACCAGCGATCTCCTATTCCGGGCCGGGCAGCAAGATTAACTTCCTCTCTTTCCTTCGAACAAAAAGGTAAAGAATGAGGGACACATAAAAATCGTATCGATTGTCCCGTTAATCGCGGGGAACGTTCGCATCAAAGGGAATGCGCGAGTGGCTTTCAATGAAAGGGAGAAGGAACAAGCAAAACACTTTAATGGCGTCTGTGTTTAATGCCGCTTGGTTTAATGACGTTGAAGAGCCACGTTTCTACTGCTGGAACGGGTGTTTCCTTGACTTAGCAAAACGTTCACAGAGAAAAGACATCGTTACATCACCGGGAGAGCCACCATCTTGCTAATTAATGCAGTTTTAGTTGCACGCTTAGAGGAAAGCGAAGCAAAGGCATCCTCACCCGCTTCTCATTTCGGTTCACGTCCCTCCGCAAGCTTTTACCTAACGTGTATAACTCGTTAGCCATCTTAATTCACCGTGTCTTACCTTAGACTTTCTACGCTGGCGACTGTTTATCTTTCATTTTCTTGCCTAATGATACCGGTACGCGTTGCATGATTAAACAACTGCCACTACGAAATTATGCCGCGCACAGGTTAATCAACGCCCTCGACAATGTTTGCCCTGAAGAGAAATTAATTTTGGGGAAAAAGAATGTGGAGAGAACTTTTATAAATACAAAATCTTATTATAGATTATTTCGAGATCGTGTATTTTATTATTCATTGCACCGTTTACTGTTCTATTATTCTATGTTGTACTACAATTTTATTGTTTTACTATACTATTTCATTGGTCTACTAGACAATTTTACAACTATACTAGTTTAACATTCTACAAGTTCACTGTTTAATAATTTTACTATTTTATTATTATATTAACCCTTGTACTCAAAAATTTATTTTGGCACTTAAAATATCCCTTCAGAGAGGACAATCGGGTGTGAAGGGTTAATATGTTTCTCTATTATTTTACTGTTTTGTTACTGTACTCCCTCACTAATTTAATAAATATTAAATTAGAATATGTAACTACATGTTTTAACCAAAATTATAAAATGTAAAAGCCCTATCAACGACTATTAGGCGTGACGACCGATAATATCAAGGCTGAAGTAAAAAGGCTAAAGCTAAATAACGCTATGAGCATCATAAAAAAAAGGTTCAATAAACTGTAATTTCCCATATCGGCTCACGCCGCAAGGGTGCAACGACATTCTGTCCCTCATTTTCTCGTGTATACGAGCCTTATATCGGTGAAACGAGATTCGAGACCACGTACGAAGCGAACTGATCGAAACCCTATCCGCTTATGGCAGTATAAAAGAGTCTGTACGTTTTCGTATAACCGTAATTACGCTAGAGCAATAGTACTGCAGTATTAAATTGGAATTGAATGAGAGAATGAAGCAACGACGTCGCAGGGGTGGTCGGATTTTTATTGTCAGGATGAAAAAAGTCTTCGCGTTTTTGGAACAATCAGAATTACGGTGCAGCAGTATCGCTGCGGTGAAATTAAATTAAATGCAAATATTAAATAATGAAGTTACATGGTCCGGAATATAAAAATGTGTAATCTCTGAAACGAGGACTTTTTATTTCAAATAAAACATTCGTTTCACAAGATATTCTGCAAGCTTTTTTAGTTAGATACATCGAATGAAAGAACAAATTTATACTGTTAATTTAACATTTACAACAAAATCGTTCCAATGTACAGTATTAGAAACAATATGTTTCCGCGAGAATTTAAAATGAATGAGAAAAATGTTAATGCTATCAAAGGTAATCGATTGAACTGAAAATTCATTTATTCGCGGTTCAGCAAAAGTTATGCAATCAGAAAAAAAACGCCGTTAATCTCTGCGTGTTTACTCGTCACGATTTTTCCTTTTATTTTGAACGTCGCATTGAATTGCAGAAATTATGCAAATCTGACGATGCCTGGGGTCACTGCCATTACTGCGTATAAATATGCACGCATATCAAGCAATACAGTTTTGCAGCAACTATGCAATACCCCCTCTATGTTCGCACGTGCGAATTCGAGCAATGTTCCATCCGCTATCGATCGGTTGGTAAACCATGCTATTCGAGCGATCATCGAAAATTGCGGACGAAATTCTTTTGTTAATATCTGTTTCGTTTCAAACTGTTTATCTTACTGAGCTGAGAATAAATTGGGGATAATGTAGGGATAATTTAGGAATAAGTTGAGGATGATCTAGGGATAAATTAGAGATCTGATATTTTACTTGAAAATATCAGGATTTTGTTTATTAAACTAGTTACATTAATATAGTAATAAACTAATTTCTTTAATTTTAAGCTTGTTTTATATTGTATTATAAACACGTGTAACATATGTACATACCATTAAAAGAAGTGAAAACGAATTTATTAGTAATGTCCAATCAACGATAAATGAGATAGTGTTCAATTTTAAGATTTTTAAAATTTGACATGAAAACTTAAATTTGGTAATCTATAATTTCGGAGCTTCGAAAATTAAAAATTTGATAGTGTAAAAATTTGGACTTTGAGATTTGAAAATGTAAGTACCTGATAGCTAGAAAATTTCCCAATCTGCGAAATTGTAAACTTGCAAACATAAAATTGTAAGAACCTAATTAAAATTGAAAGAACATAATTAAAAAAGCATTAAGAAGCATCGATAACGCTATCGATCGTCCCGGTATTTACACGATATTCGATCGATTAGTAACCATTCTAACCGCGTCAATTAATCTCCCTCCGTTCGTAAAAAACGAAGGAAACGTAAAAAGAAAAAAATACAATCAGCCGGCACTCGATTGAATCCTCGAATTAAATTCCCCGCTGCGTTTCGCAAATCGAACGAAACGCAGCCCGCGAGCAATTAATCGATCGTGCAGTTCGTCAAATTAGTGTCTCGTCACGGTCGGACGATTGTTTATCGCAAATTTTTTACCCAGGTACCCGTTCTTTGTGCTGCTCGAGACACAGACAACCGGTCAGGATAATTAATCTCATTAGCGTAGCAGAGAATCCCGCGGACTAATGAGATGCCACCGCACGATCTTGGCTCGACACGGGTTCTCTGATATTTTTCTTTCGCGCCCCTTTGACACAACTCACGAGGGTGCACACCCACCACCCCCCATTTTTTTAACGAGCAACCGCGTTGCTCATTTGGTTACGTCGTTTTTCAACGTCGACCGACCGAAGGAATTTTTAATTAGTCCACGCGGATATAATACCGTGAATCGAGACAGATACGTAAGTACCTCGTTGTTCGTGAAACGACGAGACCTGCAGGCAAAGTGAATGTTTACGCGAACTTTTACAAAAATATCGCCGCGAACGTGCGACGATACCACGTAAGATGGCGGAAATGAGAGAAAAAAGTGTTACAAGACACAGCTAAAAGGTTGCTGCAAATGTGCACATGCAAAAGGACACAGAGTCCAGGATAATAGGAACGTCGAAGAAAAGGTTGTTGCAAATGTGAGATAGAACGCGCGAGTGACAGGGACAAAATTCTCACAATGGCGAGACGAGAAAGAGACAAAGTTATTGCAAATGTAAGAAGATACAAAGCGCGAGGCGTAATGCGAATGCCGTAGAAAAGCTTGGCAGCGAATGTGGAACGATGCCGAGTGATACGGATGACAGGAAAAAGGTTATTTCTATTTCATGGATCCGTTTTATCTGTATCAAAAGTTTCGCCTTCTTTCAAGCAAGAAGAGGTGCACCACCCCCTCAGAGGTCGCTCTATCAGCGTCTACATCTCGTTTTGCATCCGCGGAGCAAAAATTCACTTGGCTGGAAGTTCTTGCATGAATGAGAATCGACTGCGACCGAAGAACCGAGCACGCGTAACAGCGAAGAGGGTGGGGGATGGATGCAGGGAAAAGAAGAAAAAAAAGGGGGGAAAAAGGGACCAAGAGGGAGAGAAAAAGGGGTAAAAGGAAAATGGCGGAAAGGACATGGAGGCACACGGACTCCTTTTTTTCCCATTTATTTTTACCGCCGCCACAGTTCTCCCTTCCCGTTTACCCTCTCCATGCCCTTCGCGAGGAATTTCACATTTCTTCGACCCTCGAACACGTCCCAAGACCTTGCAGACGTGATATACAGGGTGGGGCGATAACCATTGCCACCTGCAATTGCTCGCTGCTAAATTGCGAGGACGAAACGTGAATACCATTAACGCATAATTGTCTTCTTTCTAATGCTAATTTTTTAATTACGTAATTGCTAGCTGCGTTCACTGTGAACGATTCGACGTCATGTTTGGAGGGGTTGATCATTCGAAGTTTGGATTTGGGGTCTAGAAATTTGGGAACTTGGGGATTTGGAGATCTAGGGAAATAGGGATTTAGAGAGATAAGGGATAGCGATATGGAGATTTATGGAACCAACAAATCCAAGAAATTTAGAATCCAAAGATTCTCAGTTCGACAATTTCAGAATTTTAAACTCAAAAAATGATATGTATAATTGCACAAGTAGCAATCGTCAAAGCTTGCAAACTTAGCAACTTACAAATTTGTGTATTTGTAAATTTGCAAACATGAAAACCTTGATAAACAGGGAAATCTGGGACGAATTTCAAAGGATTTCGAACCTCGTACGACGTAAGATGCAGTCGTTCAGTGCACATTGTGCAACGAGCCCACAGGTAATGAATTTGGAGGCGTCAGGTGGGCAAAGGATGCTTATTCGGAAAAGTTTCGCTCGTAAATCTCGAGACAGGGATCGACTCGACTCTTTTGCAACGCGAAAGAGGGGATAGGGTTCTCTTACGACGACGACGGGCAAAGATGACAAGAAATCCGCTTTCCGCGTGAAAGGGGCTTAACGTCGTACCACCGATAAATTTCAGGCGAGAAGAGGAGAATATTTCGCTGGTAAAGTGCATTCACGCGCGTCCCTTTGGGGGGTGTTCGGCTCAGGAACGTGCCTTGGAGGGGGTGGCTTCGACAGGTCGCATGTGGGGGAACTGAAGGGTGGAACGTTGCCGCGAGTACTTTTGCCTGTGGCTTCGCAAGGGTGGGAACAGTAACTATTCCCGAGAGATACTAGTTCGATTCTTTGTCCTTGGGAAAATTTCACTGCGGAGGATATTTTTATAAAATTTTATATCATGTTGCAATTTATCAGTAGGGAAATAGTAATTATTGTAAATTATTCTTTGTAAGTATAATCTAAAATGAAATTTTGAAAGCCTCAGAGGAGAGACTTTTTAATCATTGTAATTTATTGGGGATGGGGTAAATTATTCTGATTTGTTGCTTTATAGCGATTTTATTTAATTTTTTTGGATTTAACCCATCATATAGTGTAACAATTTTAAATATTTATTATTACGAAAGCAAAAAACTGAAAGTATTAATAATATACAAGATACATATGTGTTCTGGTTGTTGAGTTTGAAAAAGACATGTAAAGATATGTGCCAGTATTGTCATATGGCTAACAAAATTAATAAATTAAAATAACAGTATAGAAGTATAATACTTTTTTAATTTTTAATCTATGCAAATAGCTAACTTTTATTTTTTTTCTATTTTTCTTTCATTTAAAATAAGTCACCCTTTGAAAAAATTTAACACTGTTATTTGACTAATACTTGAACAATTCTCCCAAAGGTTGAAATAATAATGAATACATAACAAGAAGTTTTTTATTTCTGAAAAGTGATAAGAAAATGCGAAGAAAGCAGCGAAGGCTATAATGGAAAATGAAATTCGACGAAAGTTTCTGCGAAAGCGGCGCGAATGGCAGCTCCGTTTTCGAGTACACATGATTCAGAGCCTTTTATCTATCGGGGATCGATGATACTGAAAGGGGTGGCCAAGCCCTGAGGGCAAAAGAGGCTGAGAACTCTCGCGAAGAGAACTCTCGTGTAACGTCTTGATTAAGTAGTGGTTTACACCCTCTGGCGTGTAGGACCACCCTCGTAAAACAAGCTAGCCCTCCTACGATTCTACTTGACGCGTTAAATACTCGTATACGAGAAGAACGCGTAATTTATACCTGTGTGAACAACAAATTGCCATCCGTATGGGGGTAAATTTATTTGCCTTCGAGTGATTTCAGATTGAAACACGCTGCGACTCAATTTCATACTATATTATTAATATCTTCTATATGTTTGTTTCCAATTTAGTTTTCTATTGCCGAAAATTTGTCATTTTTCGATTCAAGATTTTGTTAATTTTCTATCTTTTCCATTCATATTTTTATCTGATATTATATGTATAATATTTTATCTAAATATTTCATCTGAGTCTATCGATTAAATCTTATATTTTTATTTTGAAATATACATTATGCTTTATTTATGTTAAGAAATTTTTAACAAACTTGATGTGTCAACTATTTGTTCACCTTGGATAGTTAAATTTTGTTTAACAAAATTTTATTATGGGATCATTTAACAATTTTTTCAAATCATCTGAAGATCTATTGCTTGCTAAAAAAAATTGTATTAACAATGCAAAGTGAGTTGCAGTGTGCACTATTAATGCAATTACAAACTGCAATTAGCAACGTATAGTATAATACTGAATCTGTTATCTTCCCATTTTCAAGTTCAGTAAAATTTCCAACGAAGTCATGCCAGTCAACTACTCGAATAAAAAGGGAAGCTTGGATACTGCAGCTCCGTTCCATTTAAAAAAATCATAAAACCGTCGGTTCATGCGTAAAGCGAATAAAAATATGTCAGGGAAAAAATCCGCGCTGAAATAAACCGTTCATCCGAAGTCATTGTCAATCGCACATTTTCGGAAACTATATCGGTCTCCAAAAGAGCAGTAAAAATCGGAGGCACGTTTGAAAAATTGAATTTTATGAAACTTATTCACCAACCGATTCAATTACACGTTTGCCGGTTCCACGTGAAAAGGAATTCAAGCCTCTTTCGCTACAGACATGATTATTATTTCATACAGAAAATTCCTATTCATGAAAACGCTGACTGGGTACCGTCTGTGTGGATGCAGATTACACCGTCCTGACTTTTTTTTTTCTAGAAATACATTCATTTCGGGAGAAAGAGAGACGCGAAAGCTGCTGAAGCGTTCTGATAAACCTGCGCGTCCTTATTCTTATTAGCCATGAATACAAATGAACTAATTTGACGTAAAGGCTGCGTGCTCTTTATCGAAAGAAGTCGCGTGTCTTTTTATACCGTCGGTACCTGTTACTAAGCTGTTACGCGACTAAAGAAAATTCAAGAAGCCTTTGGATAATGAGCTATTCTCTGACGTACAACTTTCGAACATTTTGTGACGTGACAGATTATAATTAGGAAGATTTATTCATATAAGAAGGACTCCGAGGAATCTGATCTCTAAGCATATTACTAATTGAACTTACAACTGTCTACATATTTCAAAGAGAAATTGGTCATCACAATATTATATCAATTAGAAACGAGCATATACTATAAGAACTGTGTAATTCTTCAACATAGACAAATTTCTAAACTTACACAAATAAGAATAAGTATGAATTTTCTGTTATAAATATAGTTTCATAGGAACGATACATAAATGTTCACATATATTATCACCGTACTAAGGTGGTATATCGAGTTTCCAGGATTTCGAATAAGACTTCAGGTTAGATAACGAACATCCACTGCAGACGGGGTAAAACGTTGGTATAGCAGTGAGCAACGTTGTAGAAAATTAGACGACACGATTTCTCGATGGCAAACGAGATTTTCTAAGTTCATCGGTCACTGTCACGTGCACGCTGGTTGACCGTGTCGTGCAACAGCCCCGGTTTACCCTGTCCCCGACGTGTCAGCCCCCGGGCAATATCCGGCGGGACTGGGTGTCAGGCTATCACCGGGAAACACGGACTTTTGATACGAGAAATTTCCGGGCGAATTCTGGCCCCGTTCATAAATACGCGGATTCAGTCATTATCATGCGACCGCAACGTTTGCACGCCGCGGTCCGTAAACACGCGGCAGCTCGCGCGCGAGTAACGTCAACATTAATAAACATGAAGTACAAGCGGTAATTAGTGCCAGCGATAAAGTTTACCGGTGTCCGGCTGAAAATTTAAACCGAACCGTACGAAATTCGTTTCGAAGGCTCGTTGAACCGCGAGTTGATTATTAATCAACCATGGGAGCCTCCTGTGTTATTCGGGTTGGTTTGATTTAGTTTGATTACGTTCGGCGCGTACAATTTTCAACAATACCTCCATTTTACATTTTCATTGCAGCGTTTAGACATTCGGGAATTTGGGATTTGGCGATTCGGGATTTGAATTTTCAGATTTTGGGATTTATGGAGTTAGGGCCAAGGGGTTTAGGGATTTGTTGTTTGAGGGGTTCAAGGATTTATGGACTTATGTGATTAAGGATTTAGAAATCTAGGAATCTAGCGATTTAGGGTTCAAGAAATCTGAGAGTCTAGCTATCTAGGAGTCTAGGGATCTACCCACCTATCTATCTATCCATCTATCCATCTACCCATCTACCCATCTAAAGATTTAGGGATCAAGGAATCTACAAATTCAGAAATTTAGCAATCAAGAGATTTTGAGACTCAAGAATCTTTTAATGAAAGGATTTAAGGATCTGAAGTTAAATTTCTAAAGAAATGAAAAATAAAGTCTGTGAACTTCCAAGAGAGAAGCTTCAAGTTCCAACCCTCACCGCAGCTTAATCTTATCCAGCGAACGAATTAATTCGATTTTTAAAAGTCACCCCCTCGTCAGCGTGATCTAACGACTCGCCCCGCGGGAGAGCAAAGGTGTAAAGGGTGGTTTTTTATCTCCCCAAGTGAAAGATTAATCGTTGTCCACGGGTCGGTAGACCAGTCGAACAGCGTCCAAGCCATTTGTTCCAAGATTAAGATCGCGTACTCTGGACGCCTCAATTGTAGAATACAGCGGAGAACATAGCAATTTGTAGCGGCAGCGGTAGCCCAGAGGGAAATCACTAGGTTGTGTATACGTTATGTGCATATCCAGCGGGATGGGCGGGTGAATGGGTGTTGAGGATGATAGTGTGCAAGTTGTAGTAACAGGGAGGTGTTAATAGCTCGAGGTAGTACCACGTCGTGGGTTTGGTGCTTAATATGATTGACAGCACGAATGGGTAATTAACGACCGAGTCGCTTTCACGTGCAGCGCACTCGGGGGATAGCATATTTAGTGCGGCCAGACTTGCTTCCATAACGCTGTTATATTAAGTTTAATTACTGTAGCCAGATATTTTGAGGATGCAGTATTTGTACACGAGTCTCGATACTGTTTAGACGGATGCAATCGGGTTCGATATGTACTCGCAAACCTGACTCGACTCCGAAGTCCAAGTTTCAGTTCGAAATATTCCACCTATTATTACTATCTCATAACTCTGTTCAAATTGACCTCGCAATATGTTTCGCAAGTCATACATACAAAAAAATTCTGCACATTATAAGACAAATCTGTTGATCACGGATAATTATCCTTCTTCGAGAAGGATTCAGAGCGTAACGATTGTTTTCATAATTCAATTATCGAGATTGCATCGACCGGGTTATTAGGAACCACGTAATGAACGTTCTTTTCATTACATAACGTCTGTAGGGAATTTATATAGAGTCGAAAGGAAAAGCAATGAAATCCGCGACCGAATTTCTTCGATTAATAAAGGAACGTTCAAAGCGGACTGCTCTCGACGGGCAGAACCGCTTTCAGCTTATTTAACCGTGCTCAATACAGACCCACGCCCTTAACCTGAATTTTTAGTCCAATTACCTTTTAAGCTGCAGGTCGATATGGAACCGGAAAGGGTCCTGGCGTGATTGGTCACGGCCAGCAGCAAAGGTGTGGCCGTCATGAAACTCTTCGATTTCGGCACTAATTGCTTGTGCACCGCGTAGCTACGCGTGCGTCGCCGAAAAATCGGCGAATCGAGGAAACTGTCGTCGTATTGCGGCATCTTCTCACACCACACTGAGTAATCGATTCTCGAAACACGGATCCTCCACGCGATTCGTCACACGCGTATTCAGTATCTCGCTCGGGCTTTTTAACCAAGTACTCTTCGTCTTCATGTTGCACTTGCGCTCACTCACTTGATAACACTGTTCGATAATTAATCGATGATCTTCGTGCACCAGTTTCTCTTTATTTCTTCATTCACCTTTGTTGTATCGTTTTCCTGCATAAGTTTGTAGGGATCCAGAAATTTGAAACTTTGCTGTGGGAATATGCAGATTTAGGGATTTTGAGATGAGACACTTGAATATCTACGAATTTAAGCAACTAGGGGTTAGAAGATTAAAACTAGGGATTTGGAGAACTAGAGAGTCAAAAGTTTGAGGAATTGGGGGTATAGGAATTTGGAGGTCAAGGAATTAGAAATCAAGAGATTTGGGGTGTAGGGATTGAAAATCTAGAAATTTGGGGGTTTAGGGATTTTAGCACCAAGGGATTGGAAATCTAGGAACTTGCGGGTTAGAGATTAGAAATCTAGGGATTCGATGATCTAAGAAATGGAAATCTAGGGATTTGGGAAAATAGAGATGAGAAAACTAGGGATTTTTAGGGTCTATATAAAGGAACTCTAGAAATGTAGAGATTTAGGCATTGGAAAATAGAGATTTCGGATCTAAAAATGTAGAAATCTAGGACTTTCTGTGATCTAATGATATAGAAATCTAGGGATTGATTTAATATAGAGATTTACAGACTTAGGGATCTCTAAATCTAGTGTTCTTGGACTTCAAGGATTTAGATTCGAAGTTGTTAAACAATTAATCGATGGTCTTTATGTAATGTTATTAATTTATTAATTCGCGTTGTTTGATGTATGGATTTTTCTACCCTTCGAAATATTTTGCGGTATACATGTAGAGCAAGTGAAATGTATGACTTTTGCACAGTTTATTTATAGGAATTGCAACTTTCAGTTTAACAAATGTTAACAATCTCGTAGCAATGAAATAAAGAGAACACTACGAGTAAACATCGCTGTATAAATAGATAATTTAAAGGCTACCCAAAGTCTTCTAATACGTGTTAAATTACGCGTAACATGAGTTGCAAGTTCGTCGAATATACTAAGCGTGTAATAATTAGATTACTGTATCAAACAAGCCAAATAAAACGCATTATACGAACTATTAATATTACGAGAGAAGAAAGTGCTGAGCAATCGTACCGTGGCACATGGAAGAAGCTGCAGAAAATGAGCCAAACTATAGTTATCGATGATGACTATCGAGAAATATGAAGACGCCAGTTTCTTGAGCGTATCATAAAGAGAATGTCATTGGACATGATCTCACGAATAGTATATTTAGCGAGTGACTACGAGTTCACGCAAACAGATAACATTGCTAAGTGACAATAAGACAGCAACGAGATACAGCTATCGAAATTTATTTAAAATACTAATTATCTCCGTGAATTATAATCCCAGCCAGTAATCCACTCTAAAGTGCGGCATTAAAATAATACGCCAAAAGAATATATTCGTAGCTAAGGTACTTTGTGATTAAGGTATAGTATTAGAAAAACATAGGTATTGAAATTACATCAAACGATGAGGTTATACCTAAATATAATCGTGATGATTATGTACGTGATACATTTAGCTGCCTCGAGTACTATACCAAACTAGAGTACCCAGACATATTCAGGTTCCAGGATGTCTATTTTCGACGAATCTGTTACGATTTTCTTCCTAGTCTCTTCTGCACGCAAAAATTGAAAAGCATAATTACTTCAAACATGAGTGCAATAAATTATGAAATACTAAATTACAAATGAATATAGAACATTCTGTCACATTTATAAACCACAATAATTAAGGGCTATTCCTCTGCAAATATAAAGGAAAATTGTGCAACAGCATGAGTTAAAATTGATACAAAATTCTGTATCATGATTTTATGATTAAACGTCAAATGTTTCAAATTCCACATCGAAAAAATACAAATCATGAGATATATGCAAATTCTTCCAATATGTTGAAACAAAAGGTTTGATCCAATAAAAAGTAACACGGTTGATAAAAATGCAGTGATCAAGAAGGCAAAGATACGTCGAGGAGACTTTCGAAGAGTTGGCCAAGGTTCCATCAGTTTTCACGACAAACGATCCACGATTACTGGAGCGAAAAGTCCACCCCCGTTCTCTCCACCTGTCGCGATTCTACATCGCTTTTACTGTTTTCCGAGCACCGTGTATGATTCTATAGGAAACCAGGAGGTCGATCGTGTAACTCGTTCCACGCTGGACTGGGCACAAGGACCACCGTTTTTCTGGCTTGCTTGTTCTCACAAAATTATCGAATTTTATGGCAATATTTATGCACACGGTCTCGAGCCTTTGACGAAGAAACGAAACGTGACCTCGTTGACCGCCTGGTAAAATAAGTGTGAAACGATTAGGAAAAAAAAAATACTCGAACGCGACTATAATATCGTTGCCAAGCATTTTACAGATACAAGATATGCTAATAGATTTAACAAAATTCATTTCAAGTTAGGTAGCACAAATCATTGTAAAAAATTTTTGGTAAGATTGAACGATACATCGAATATTCCAAAGGTTCTGCAACGCTTTGAGAAACAGTAATAAACCTTCGAGTGCGAAAATCCGATAAGTTTCGAAACTTCAAACTACTTCGGATTATAAATTTATCAGAAAGGTAAATTACAATTTTCTCTGGCATCGTGAATTGCAGTGAACTCTGATAAGGGTTGAAACAAGTGCCTGTACAATTTCAGTTTCTAACGACACAGCGTTCCAATTATTTAACGTCCTTCAATGGCCTTGCGATCATGCAAATCCACGAGAATTTCGTGCTTGGACGAGATTTCCTGATTAATAATAATTAACACTGATGAACTTGCGACCCAGTTACGCTCGACTCTTCCTGTCGCGCCCAAGGCGCTCCGTTATTTTCGGAGTTCGATGGACCACTAGCGATTCGAACGACTTGCATCTACGAATCGACAATCGTCTATCCTTAACCGTCAGCTCTATTACGTCCATTTTATGATCTGAATCACTTTTTTGGGGGGGAATTTCGAAACTTAGAATGTGGAAGATATAGTGATTTGAGGATTTAGGAATTTGGGGATACAGGGATCTGGACATTTAGGGACCTGAGGATGTAGAAATTTAGGGATGTAGGGATTTGGGGATGTAGGGATGTGAAGATGTAGGGATTGGGGGATGTAAGGATGCGGGGATGTAGAAATTTGGGGATGTTGGAATTTAGGGGTATACGGACCTGGGGATGTAGGGATTTGGAGATGTAAGGACCTGAGGATGTAGGGAGTTGGGGATGTGCGGACCTGGGGATGTAGAGATTTGGAGATGTAGGGATTCAAGGTCTATAGACTTAGAAATCGAAGGTTTTGAAAATTTGGAATCTACAAAAACTTGCAAATTGAAAGTTTTGAAATCGAAAAATGATGATGTATAAAATTACAGCCTTCGGTAATTAGTACGGTTAACAATACACGTGGACGACACGAAATTTCGCGTACTCTAACAGGTATTGAAGGTTGATCGAATGGCGAGTTATCTCATCTTGTTCGATGAACATGTTAACACGAGCAGTGTAAATGAATCGTAACGAGACGGTCGACTTCACCTCCGAAAATATATTCAACGGACTGTGCGTAAAATTTGATCGTCAACTTTCCCCACCTATCTTCCGTGCTTTTACATTTCAATTTTTGTTCGCTTGTGTTTTAATCGGGACGTTTCGGTGATTACGAAAATAATCGCGACAGCGTTGTTCGGAAATTTAATATCGAATACCTGGACGATGTTTGGCGAATAAAAAACGTGGGTCGGGGGTGACGGGAAACGTTGTGTCGCGCAATGAAAACGTCGAAAATGAAGGAAATATTTAATATACGCGTGAATTGTAATTAAACGGTCCGCGCGTGAAATTGCGTTCCATGTTCTTTTACAATCGATTAGTTGCTTAAATTGAAACAAATTTCGAATTAACTGTCGCAGAACTGCTATTGTACTCCGCAAGTGTACAATGTATGTAAAACGTATGTGAATTCCATGAATAAGTTTACATGTTCAAGTACTTCAGACTATCGTTAAAGGCCTAATAAAATTTCTTTTTGCTGTGTTTGTTAGTGAGAGTCTTGATTGATGTGTGATTTTGATAGTGAGAGTCTTGATTGATATGTGATTTTGATAGTGAAAGTCGATCATAATGAGATTTTGTTAGGGAGAGACTTGATCAATATATGACTTTGATAGGGAAAGTCTTGATCAAGTATCAATTTGTTAGCGAGTGTCTTGATCAAGTGTGATTTTGTTAGCGAGAGTCTTGATTGAAGTATGATTTTGTTAATGAGAGTTTTGATTAAAGTATGATTTCGTTGGTGAGAGTGTGGACCAAAGTGTGATTTCATTAGTCAGAGTTTTGATTAAGTGTGATCTTGTTACCGGGAGTCTTGATCAAATAGTGATTTTGTTAGTGAACGACCTGATCAAACTATGATTTTATTAATGAGAGTCTTGATCAAATGTGATTTTGATAATGAATGACTTCATCAACGTATGATTTTACTAAGAGTTTTGATAACAGACTGATTTTGCTAAGTCAATGACTTAATTAAGTGTGATTACGTTAGTGAAAGTAAATCAAATCGTAATTTTGTTAGTCAATCAAAATGTGATGTTAGTGATTCTATCTGCAAGACGCACAGGGTGCGTCGTTGGTCTTGAACGTATTAAAGCACTTGTTCCGCTAACTAATCGGGCCTTGATCGTTTATTACGCAGCATCTACGTTCCGTTTGCTCCAGATCGTCCGGCATGTAGGTCGTCAAGAGCATCACAGAGATCTTTTAATCTCCGCTTTGCGGAAAAATACGATCGATTCGGTGGGACACCAGCATCTGAAGCGGAGACGATCGTTTGGCAAGCGGATATCTCGTCAATTCAACGATACCGATTTATCTGACCGTTGTTTGCTCGAATTCGTCGATTACGTACACGTTAACGTACTTCTGTTGCGACACTCTCGTCGAGATTTTTCTGCAGAATTGTACGAATATTCCATTTCTACTATTCACGAATTCAGTAAATTAATATATCTTTTACAAAGTAAAAACAACTGATTAAAAATTGATTATATATTATCTCAATGTTTCATTTGAAGAAATTTAACGAAATAACTGAATGACAATAACTAAAATAAATGTATAATGTAATAAATGTATGTTACAAAATAAAATTGAATAAAATATATCATAAAATAAAATCAATGTATTTTTCTTTCTAGTGTTTAAAGGATCTTTCCTTCAAAATAGATATAACCAAAAACATTTACCCCCATTCAGAAACAACATTGTTGAAATTCCGACACCTTCATTCATCACATTCCATTCACTGTTAAACGTCAAACTGCTGTTCTAATCTCGGACGCTATTATCACATCGATCGATAATAAACACAGCTTCCAATGGAATCAATCGGTATCAATCAACTGCTCTAGCATACACGCGTACACTAAGTAGTATTAAATACGATGATAGTCTATGTTACGTCCCGAAACACTTCCTGAAACGTTTCTGAAACAATTTTATCTTCGGGTCAACGAACAAGACTCAACATTCTCAGCATTTTGCGAGGCTGGCTTCGATTTGGTTCACGAAGCTACAAATCACTCTTTGAAGCAGCTGAGAACTTTGCTCTCCAAGTAACTGGAATACGAAACATTTATCCTCGACTTCTAAAGTTCCCGATCGATCCACCGAACTCTCGATATAGCTCTCGAAAAGCGAAGATAATATTTGTCTTCAATCCTACAAATCCTATATCGATTTGGAATTCCGTACGGCTTTTAATATTGCACGAAAATGGAAGAACTAGGTTCCAGGTGGATTTTATCGAGTTTCAAAGACTTTTAGGAAATTAGTAAATTTAGATTTAAAAAGACCACTAATTAGGAGTCGATCTCGAAATTTGAAACTTTTACAAATTTTTTATTTTTTTAAATTTTAAATTTGTTTATTTTTGCATTGATTAAATTTTTAATTTTTTAATTTAAAGTTTTTAATTTTTTAATTTTAAAGTTTTGAAACTTTCGTAAGTTGCAAAATTTTATAATTCCAAATCCCACATTAGCAGATTACCAAATTTCTAAATCTTCAAATCATTTCATAAAAATCAAAAAAATTGTTTTAATTAAATAGGTAAAAAGTTTCGAAATTAAATGAAATACAAATTCAGAAATTATGGAGTATAGCACCGATTTATAAATCCCTATAAATCTCTCAAGTGAACTTGCTATTAAACATTAAATTTGCAACATAATTCATCAACCATATGAAGCGAACCCCTGTTCCCAGAGTAACACCACACAGGTTATCGACACTCGATCCTTCAATTAATCTCACCGTGAATCCCCCAACAATCCTAATACGATCAAAAATTAAATTCGCATTACCAAACAGTACACATAATCCAGTAACAGGTTATTCCAGTTCGATCTGGCGACCATCGATCACTTCATAAATCATCCCAACAATGGCACAACAAATGACCGAGAAACTTCACTTCCGACGTAACAGTATACACATGTTCCATCAATTTACTTCACCATCGGTCACCAAACTTCCATCACGGATCCTCGTCACTGTCCATCATAAATACACGTTCCATAGTTCACCAGGAACATAGTTCACCCGAAACAAACATAATTCACGAACATCGCCGAACTTCGATCGAGAATCTGCATCCGATAAAGCAATTTCTTGCATAGAATCAAGGAAGACCGACTTCGGAGCAATCTCTCACATCACAAAAGATCAACCGCGATCAGTCGAAGCAATCTCACATCACAAAAGATCTATCGGTACGGCAATTTCTCTCATCGAACATCGCAAAAGATGAACTGACACAGGTGAAGCAGCAGATTCCGGGAAATTTCGGTGAAGTTTCCCGTTGGTAGAGCTGGTGACCGCGTCTAGACGGTCACTTTCGTCTACGGAGAGCACCAAAGCGTAAATCTGGCGCAGATATCAAGTTCCAAACAGGTATTCTGCTCGCGAATCAGAGGTGAACCGTGGTCGTCACTGGTGTACCGTCCGTCCACTGTAGGATCGTCCCGGTAATATCTGTGACTTTGGCCGGGAAAGAAGGCTTGTCTATTTTAACGGGTCAGAGAGAGGAGAGCAGGCAGGCGAGCAAAAGTCCGCGAGAGGGAAGGAGGAGGCTACTTCAGGGAGTAGGAGGAAGATGGACGATGATGAAGACGGAGATGGACAGCGAGAGGGTTAACAGAGAAGGAGAGGGACAAAAGAGCTCGCACAGAGGCAGACTCACTTATGGCTCGTTCTTTATTTCAAAGATGAAAGAGTGAGGAAGAGGAGACGACCGGGAGGACGGAGGAGCAGAGGAGGAGACACAATTTATTTGCGGACCCCTGCAGCACTGTGTCAGCATACGACGGTCAGAAGAACTACTTTTCTTCTGTCTTCTTTTTTCTCGCGAACCTCTCGCTCGTTCGCAATACGCGATGGGCATTGTCATTGCCACTGCACCGTAAATTGGATTGCCTTTCGTAAGAAAACGATCCTACAGATTTCATTTTCTAACGGCGGAACCGTTTCTTCTCCTTCGAGAATTAACCCTTGCAGGCTATACCCTTCGCTGACGCGGAGGATCATTTCGAGTCATTTTAGTCCAGATTATTTTATATCCATTGCTCTGTTTTCAAACAAAACACTGCCGCCTTTGAGATAACGGATTAGAGACGACGCATTTTGCCGTGAAAGACCGGGGTTTAATTTTAAAGCGCTTCATCTGTTTAGATAAATATTTATTTATTTAAAAGACGTGTTAAAATATAGGTCGTTTAGTGCGACGAAATGTTCTAAAATAATTTTCTTATTGATAAAACGTTTCGACAAAGAACCAATCTCGGAAGATACTTATTGTTAGAATAAAAAGCAAAAAATGTTTTATATTCATATATGTTCATATACATAACATGTTGCGTATTTTTGCTTACGCATACTGAAAAATGTTATACTATTTTCGTATATCATGTAATAAATTTTAGCATCTACATAAAGTTAACATCTTACATTTTTAATATGAAACAAAAAACCATGCAAAATTTTTTGCGACACGTGGTGATTTAAAATCAGTTTCTTTTTTCAAGGATGAACACAAAGTCTCATAATTCGATCTGATCTCATCAGATGTTATCTTTATTATCATATTTTCATCGCAATTCAGATGAGTTATTTCTTCTCATATAATTGATTACTTAATTCAATTTATCTGTAAAGTTCAAAGAGTTGGAGCACACAAATCTTCAAGAAAGTTTTTTCTCATGGTAACGCGATTGCTATAATTTATCTCGCTATATTCTTAAATATTGTAATTCGCATTGACACAAAGTTTCATTTTTCTATACCGTAAAATAATATACTAAAAATGTTTGATACTAAACTTCAATTTTCTTTACACAATTCTATCTTTGTAAAATGTATTACACATATCAAAATTTCTATTTCAGTACATTGTCTAAGTTACAGTTTTCACTTTATCAGAAAGTGAAAGAAAAATCTGTGACTTTTACAGATGTACAGTGTACACTGAACACGATAGTGATATCGCACTATAATATACAACACTATAATAATAATGTTTCATAATGTTATCAGGATAAACGAAGAGAAAACAAGATAAGCGTACGTTTGATGAGAAATTCGTAGATATAGCAGAAAACGAAGGAATGTCTCAATAGTCTCGTACTTGATCTAAATATTCGGATTCTAAATACGCTGCTTATACGATGTCCAAGAAAATCGAACAGGCTCGAAAGCCACGCAATATTTTTGCACGTGTCGAATAGGAACGCAGACCGGCTAAATCACTCTTATTTATACGTCAATTAAAAATGGACATAACGTACAAAGTTGTGCTCGTCCCGCATCAACTGTAACCTTCATACCCATTTTAACCATCCTACTTTTAACCTGGGCGACTAAGCAGAAATTTTGGAAATTTGAGAATTTGGGGATTTGAGTATTAGGAGATTTGGAAATTTAGAGATCTGAGAATTTGGAGATTTGAAAATATGGGGGTTCCAAAATTAAAAATGCAGGAATTTGGTCATCTACTAATTTGGGAATGTGAAAATTGGGGTTTAGAAATTTTGAATTTTGAATTTTCAGCTTTAAAAATTTGGAAAATTGGAGATTTGAGGATTTGCAGATTTGGAGATTTGGAAATTGGGGATTTAGTAATTTGAGAATATGAAAACTGAAAATATTGCAAATTTGAAAATATAGAAATTTGCATACGAAAATTTGAGATTTAGCAATTTAATATGGAAACAGGTAATTCTGGAAATTGGGAAATATTTTATCCACCCTATATCTTACATCCCTTACATAAATAGAAGCCCATATTTCGGTAGCACCCTAATCCCTACCTAATTACATCACGACCCGAAAGAAGTAACCTCCATTCAACCTCCAGCCAAAACAGATTAACTCCACAAAATATTATCAAACTTACGTTTCCCGAAAATGAATCCCACAACCATCTCGATTCCGTCTATAATGCCACCATCGATGCAACGTATCCTCGAACTTCCTACTTCAGTTGCACTGTGTCCACGAAATACATAAGGAAAGCAAGTTTGACGTACGTGCGTTTTGCTATGCCAACTAGACAATCGAGATATCTCGCGATTATCACATGCTACGACAATATCGTACGATAACGAAACGATAACGAATGACTAATTTCTCACGAGAAGAGTCTCTTTGTGGTATGAGTAAAAATCAAGGCGATGGGATCCCTTCGGATCAACGGCTAAATTAGGATCAACCATAGCACGTGCGTAGATCGGTTTTCGCACGTGGCTGACGTTCCCTCTAATCCTCGTGTACGGGTCTGCTCGACGAAACGTGAAAATGCTTGCATATTCATGAATCTACCCGACTGCTGAACTCGTGCACCCTCTTCAACGATCACTGCATCGTCGTTTGATGCAGGATGGTCTATGTTTGGCCGTGATTTTACCTCCGTTCTATACTGGGTGCACTGACTCGGGGTATAATCAGTAGCCATTTTAGTCTGGTAATAAACTGACCATTTTCACATTTCTGAGCTTTCTCATTCGCGAATTTGCAAATTTTTTTGTTTGCATATTAACAAATTTTCATATTAGCAAATTACCAACTTTGCATATTCGCAAATTTTTGAATGTTCAAATTTCCGAATTTCAAGTTTTTAAATTCTCAGAGTTCCAAGGTTGAAAATATTTAAAATTATAAATTTCCAAATTCCCGTCTTCAAAATTGCTCTGCATTTCCAAATATTCTAATTTTCAGATCTCTACATTTCCAAATATCTAAATTATCAAGTTTCTTAAATTCGCAAAGTTCTAAATTCCCAATCCTCTAATTGTCCATAGTAGGCATATCCTACTCGTTTCTATTTTTGTATCGACACAATCGATAAATCCACAGGGACGTTTATCCATTCCAGACTTCCTGAGAAAACACAACCCTGAAGAGAGTTTTCATTCATCAACCCCTACATTTCCAAATATCAAAATTTCTTAAATTCGTAAAATACGAAATTGCCAAACCTCCAACTGTCCACACCAACCACATCCATTCGTACTTTTATTTCCCAATCGATAAATCCATGCGGACGTTCGAGACTTCCTGAGAAAACAAAAAGCTGAAGAGTAATTGTTTTCGTTCCATCAATCGACGAGTACGTTGTTAATTGGGTATCCATTACTGACCCTAAGTTTCGTTACAAGTTCGAACACGTAAAAACATTTCGATTGAACCCATACATCTCGATTTCGTTTCGACAGCCATGTTTCGGTTTTTGTTTGCACCGCGAAATACGTACACTCTATTTATACGTGTTTCGTTAAAAGCACACGTTGTCTACGGAATAAAAATTGATGTCGAGTTGGTTTTGCTTTTGCAACGTTCTTCTCATCGATATCCCAACGGTGGCTATACTATTCGAGTCGTAACTTCGATGGTTGCTTTTCAGATTTAATCAATGACTGACTGAGTTTGAAGCAAACTTTGTTTGCTGGTATACACGTGGTCCTGGAGAGAAAACATTTCGAGACTAGGTACTTTTATGTACGTGATCGCGTGTACAGGAGAAACGTGACTCGTTGATGGTCATGGGGGTCTGGAATAACGGGGGGAATAAAGAAAAACTTTCTACGAGAATTCATTTCTGTTTCGTTTTTTAAATCGCGATCTCGTGCTTAATCGCTCGGTAGGCTATTTGAAATTAAATCATTTTCATGATTTATGTAACTTCTGCGATTCTTTGTTAAAATTTTATATAAAAATTTCTGTTGTGGTGGATAAGAGGATTTATGATAATTTCAACCAACAGTTGGGAATGGGTTAATTTGAGAAAAACGAGTTGGGTTAAAAATTAATAATATGATAATTTAATAAATTAAAAACTTGATAATTTGATAATCCGACAATTTGGTACTCCAGTACTTCGGTACCTCGAAAATGAGAAACTACGAAAATATGCAAAAGAGAACTAAAAAATATAGTGGCCAGTTAATGAGTTAAGAGGCACAAACACCCACAACAACTTTTTAATAAAGTTACGCGCAACGTTGCTTATATAAACCTCTCCATGCATAAATAATCACCGCACATAAATCATTTATATCTCCCAAAGACACTCACATGAAAATGTCCCTTTTAAAGTCTCTCATTAACTGTTTACACATGTGTGAGTAAACGTAAACAAGCTTGTAAGCTTCTAACATGTAAAATATAAGCACTTCCTCTAGAGAACACATTTCCAGGATGCTTGTTATTTTAGTTTCAAAAATATCTAGGCTAATCTCTTTTTCCTATTTAATTTCTGTCAGTTCTCGTCTGAGAAATTGCTTCTGTTATTTAGACGCCATTCAAAATATTTGCTTTCTATCCGGCAATAAACGTGACATTAGGCAATTATTAAATCCAACTTACGATTAATTGCAAATGATTATTAATCGCACTCTTGAATTATACAGCAATGCAATTTCCCGTTCTTCCTTAATTACTTTGAGCAGCGTAATTAACAGTTTAATTACCGGCGTACTTCACCCCATACTCCCATTCAGTCGAATATAATTCGAAGATATTCAAATGATTTAAGAAAAGAGCAATTCGAACGAAAAAGCAATGGAAGAATTAATTGGAAAGGGTACTTATAAAAAGGAGTTCTATTACTTTCAATATGTAACGAAGGTTAAAAATTGATTTAATAATTGAACTTAGATTTGTTGATGTACAGTTTTGTACGAGCTATCGAAGTTTCAGAATTTTAAGGAATCAAAGTTTAAAATATTTCTAAGTTTCAAAACTCTTGAGTTCTAAATTGCAGAACTCTCAAGATCCTAAAACTCTAAATTTCCAAAGTTTTAAAATTACAAAATCCTAAAACTCTAAATTCCCAAAGTTCTAATGATCAAAAACCTCAAAATTCCAAAGTCCGAAAATTAAAAAAATCCGACTTCCCAAAACATAAAAACCCTAAAGATCTAAAATTCCAAATTGCCAAATTTAAAAAATTCCACAATGAGACATTTCCTGGGAGAAAATAATTAGTAACTCATTGTTAGTCACCACTGATGACTATCGTACGACGAATTTCGCAATGAAAGGGTTGATATTAACGGATCTACTTTTCAGAGTCAGCAGCCATAACACGTTATGATTTCAACCAACAACAAATCAACTCGCATTAAACGCAATTACCCACCGACATATGACGTAGGGTAGCGAGTTAGTTGCTACTCGTTATCCGACAAATTGATCAAACTGCCTTTACTTAAGCGTGTCTGTCCATCAGCAGCTCTGCTGCGAGCTCGAACCTATCGGTTCTGATAAGTTGCACCTGTTATTGTAAAATGTCCAAATAAAACCGCGATGACCACAAGTAACCACATGATTTTAAGTATTTCTTGTGAATTACAGATAACGATCACGATAATTATTTCCAAAAGTTACATCTATTACATCTATTTTTCAAGAAAATATTTAAAATTATATACCGTTTCGAGGGGTGGAAAAAATGCAATTATGTCTAATAAAGAAAGTGGAAGATTGGATTCAGAAATTTGAGAAAAGTAAATATTTCGCTGTTTTGAGCATTTAGTACAATCGCCATGAAAATACTATCGTATCGACCATGAGAAGAGGGGGGTAACTCTTTGTTTGAGGGGTGCGAACGCGGGCTAGAAAACTCGTGACGCGGGCAGCTGTTCGAATTACATTGGGCTCGCCCCTGGCGCGTGGACGGTTTATTGACACACTCTCCAGGCGACCGTGTATTATTACCAACGACGTGCATTCTCTACAAAATGTATGATCCGTTTTCCCAAACAATTGCTAAATCATCAGAACGTATCTAAGAATCCGTGAACCGCGAGAAGTCCGTCTTTAATGCTGTTTTTTCGATCGGTACTCTACCATAAATATGAAAATCGTCGTAAACTTTGAAAATGACAGATTATAACGATCACACAAGAATCTCCAATATAATTTTTCTAATCTATAAGACATTTAAAAGGTCGTAAATGTGACCGTTAATCCTTAAAGACTGTCATCAAAGAAGATGACGTTAATATTATAAATAAAACATCATCCTGTTAGTTCATTTTAAAAGCTGACGATAAAACGTTATTAAATAAAATATAAAAATTATTATCTACAGAATAAATAGATCATAAAACTTCACCTTTACGGGTAAATATCATATTTTGTTAATATTTTTATTTCGATTTTATAAGGAAAATGGCTGCCATGATTCGATTTAGAATCGATTCTCGAATCGATTTTTCCAAAAGAATCGAACATCTCTGACACATGAAATTTTTGAAAACATGCGAAATTTCTTTGAGCAACATAAAAATTTCTGACAGAAAATTGTAATTTCGAAAATTGAAAGGACGCGCGGACCGCTTTGTGATCTCGATGAATCGAACGAGAGAAGCTGCGCTGATTTACCGAGCGGTTATCGTTCGGTTGATTGGTATTCGAGCGTAATGATTGTCGAAAGGTACATTATACATCTTTGCAAGTACATACGAAACGAGTATCCGTATCTACGATACACAATGTACACTGAAGAAGAAGGGTAGAAAGAGACACGATAGAAGAGGCGTGCTTCGGGGCACACGCATATGCTTTTGACGTTTCGCGTCCGGTAGCGTCAGCGAATGATCCGCTCCCGTTAACATTTTTCGTTGCCGCGATACTCGATCAAATGAAACGAAAGTTTAAGAACTTCCTCGCTCGATGACGTTCGTCTCGCGAGCGAATAAAAACTTGACTGACAAGATGAAAGAAAAAAGGAACGATGAAGACGGCCGGGTTTCGCCGTTGTTATGGAACATCGTACGTTCTTTTTCAGCGTATAGGTCATAGCGCAAGTATCACTTACCTGCATGCTTCTCCGACTTCGGCGTGGAGGCCATCGCTACCCGGTAGTATGTCCTCTCGAACCACAACACTATCTCACCATTTCCGCGAATGACCGCATCGTAAACTACACACCAGTGGTTGCCGCGGCGTTTTCAGTCTGATGTAAACCCGACGTGCACCGCTACATCTTCGTTTGTCAGCCATCTTTCGAGGCGCGAGCGCCAGGACCGCCATCACGCGGCCGAGATTCGTACACAGCACGGACTTAGGGAATATAGCGATGTATTGTCAGCCACGGTTGTGGACAAGGAGAGCGAAGCCAACATGAAAGGGGTGATTCATCAACAGATGCCCAAGTTTCATTGGTTGCTTTTTCGCGCATGCTCTGTACCGCCAATTATGAAATACCAGAAATCACCGATTAATACGGACTTTTTATTTACTGACAAGTAAGCGCCTATCTTTATCCACTCGCATTATTTGAAAAATGAAAAAATGATCAAACTTGCAAATTAATAAATCTGTAAATATTCAAACTCAGGACATCAAAAATTTCAAATTTACAAATTAACAAACTTGGGAATTGAAAAATTTGTAATTTATTTATCAAAACTTCAAATACAACTATGTCCTTATTTAGAAATTCGAAAGTCACAAAATTTTAAGTACAGTGCCATAAAAATCGTAGTGTAAACGGATTAAACGAACAGTGTCATTGTATACGCAACATGTCTCCTTTTAGTAATCAATTTCTAATATGTAGAATTTTCGATTTTTCAATTTGGAGTTACATCGAACAGCAACCAATCAAAATTGGGCATCAGTTTACCTCACCGCCTCATCCCGCAAAGTTTCCCCCCACAACTCTACGTTCTGTCGCTATATTCCTAGGTTCACTGTACACAGCCATTAGGCCAACATGGCCGACGAACTGTCATTCGGTTGACATTTCATTGAATTTTCATCGACGAAGCCGAACGATCGACCTTTGCCAGCGAAACATATTCCGAGACCACGTGCGTATAAGTGCAAAAAATTACGACACTGATCAACTCGTTGCATTAATCGACATTAGAAGCATCACCGTGCTGAAACTAATCGGAGTGGCGGCGCAACGGCTGTCTTCCTCGATACGTCGGTACAGTACCGCACAAAATTCAACGTCCGCATGATTGCGTACAATCTGTAACAAAAAGTAATTTAATAGCGCTACGATAAACGTACCAAAGAAAAGTGAGTACCAAGCAGCGAGCGGGAATGCATAATAATCAACGCGAATCCCATAGGAATTGAAGTATTATCGATAAATAAAGTGTTGGACAAAAAATATCTTTTTTTTTGTTCATGCCTTTCAAATGCTATCAAATAAGGATTGTTACTTGTAATAATAAGATACCAAAAATAAAAGTAAGAATTTAAGTTAAAAACTAAAATGGGGAGCTCCGGTTTAAGACAACATTATGAAACCGCGAAAAAGACTGGTACGTTAAAATTATCGCAAAGAAAACTCGACGAATTTCCACATGATCTACGTGCCTTAGCGCCACTGTTACGCACTCTGGATCTCTCTGAAAATAAATTTACTCGTATTCCCGATGACATCGGTAATTTTACTTTGCTGAAGCAGTTGAATATCAGTCATAATAAACTGATCGCTTTACCAGAAGCTCTCGGATCACTAATAAAATTGGAGAGTTTAAACGCGAGTTCGAATCAGATTAGAAGTATACCATGGTCTGTGTCGAAATTGACGCGCTTAAAACACATCAACCTATCTGACAACCAGATCACCGAATTCCCCACTATGTTTTGTTATTTAAATTTTCTGGATGTACTGGACCTGTCCAAAAATCGAATCACGACGATTCCTGACGCGGCTGCATCGTTACATGTGGTCGAACTTAACCTCAATCAAAATCAAGTATCAACCATCTCGGAGAAACTAGCAAACTGTTCGCGCCTAAAAACACTGAGGCTCGAAGAAAATTGTTTGCAGTTAGTCGCGATACCTACCAAAATTTTGAAAGATTCTAAAATTTCTGTTCTTTCTGTCGAAGGAAATTTATTCGCGATGAAACAATTCGCCGATTTAGATGGTTATGACAATTATATGGAAAGGTACACTGCGGTAAAGAAAAAGATGTTTTAATATATTTTTCTGTGTATTGTTGTAAAAATCACATTGTTAACTATAGCATTACACAAATATTTTATAACTATCAAAATATGCCGCATCGTGTTCGAGTAATTATTACACTCGATATTTGTGATAACATACTTCAAAAAATAAAATCTTAATCAATTGTAATAATTAGTGTTTTGAATAGTGTCCAAGTGATATAAAAGATTACGTAATTTTTGTTAAGCATTTTGCAATATAATACTTTGTATTCTGTGTTGCAGTACAATTCTTCTTCTTATCAACAATGTTTCCATGCACAATTACAATGTACATACAAATGAGGAGTGTAAATAAAATACATTTCATAAAAAAACTAGCCTTAATATAATCCTAGCTTAACCTTATAATGACCCAACCTAACTTCAACATAAATATACATCGACCTAACCTAACCCTACTTTAACCTTACCTCGGTGTCCCGAAGTAATATATGTTTTGCTTTCGTTATACTATGTAGTTTCGTAATATTGACAAACCAATGCTAAGTAATTTGTTCGAGTGTTAAATCACATTTTGGTTCAATAAATAAAATCAAAAGATCAAAATTTCATAAAATTTACACATATTTATTGTTGCTTACCTTGATCTACGTTAAAATACATTTTATAAATTAAAATACCCTTTTGATCATTTCTTACAATTACACGAAAGCTTTTTCACGTGATATTTAATTATGCTGTTATAAATTGATATTAGTTTTGTTTATTGCCCCAATGATTCTGAAATATAAAATCATTTTTCAACCTGCACTCCCGACTGTCATATATTGTAAAATTATTTAACATTGCAATTGAAAAACAAATGATATTTTGCATCCCAAAATGGCGTATGTGGCCTTTGCTTTCTCAATAGGAAGAGCTGCAGAAATTAAATAAAAAAAAAATCGACAGGTGAGTTGCGAACGGTAAAAAAATTGCATACTTCAACTTCCAAGTTAGCAACCCTTCACTTGTAACTACGTGAGTAGCTTAAGTATTACTTCATTAGGCATAAGAAATTTGTATTCTACTCTTTTGCCGACTGCACAATTACAGCTAATTTTAGAGCGTGTTCAATATCTAACTATTGTTTAATAAGTAAATAACCAATAATCTATGTAACTATATTTTATATAATCCGTAAAGGTTATATTATTAAAAATTATCGTTTATAAAATAGTATCGTACAAGATCGCTCTTTAAGCGAATACCAGATTTGCATTTTGTTTGTAAATTAATCATGGAAATTAAATTTAATTATAATCTTACAAAATTTGATATGATCACATTTAATACACGGAGGAAATATTTATTAAGCAATTCATTATATTCGACCATAACGCTTTCTTTTGTCATAGTTGAGGGATTGTTTCAGTCTGTTTAAAATGTAGCAAAACTTGTGCATGCCTAGGGTACAGACGACGAGAATCTTGTGTATGGAAGGTACACCACTCTAATTGTTGAAGAACTTTCAATTATGAAATACAAAACGAAGATTAAAACTAATTATATTTTAAACAATTGGCATAATTATTTATAATTGTCATGATATAAACGAATCTCTAACTATATTGCCACTGATTGTTTATATTATGCTTGCACCACAATAGGCGGTCCAACTAACAACCATGGCCGTATAGTAAGACACAAGTGCCCAGTACTATGTTATCTCAATAATTTTCTATATGAACCAAAACATGATAAATTGTAAACAATTTACAAAATGTATAGTATGTCTATACAACTTCTCCTACTAACTATTCCTTCAAAATAAAATATTCAGACAAATTGAAAACGTTATTTTATCGGAAAATTTTGTATAACTCCTATCCTGTCTTACAATTAGAAAATATTTAAAGTGATAACGCTTCTATCCAATATAATTACAAATACATTATTGAAAATACTAAAAAATTATTCCTAACACTTTGCAAACCCTAAGAACATTATACTTTTTAGCTATACTCCGTTCATCAAGAGATCATACTCAATTTGCGCAACGCGACTAACTTCAGTAGGTTCCCCACTAGTTATCATTGCCATACTTCCATACGCTTTTCACTCCATCGCAATATACAAGGTGGACAAAAATATATGAATAGGGAGAAAATGTGATATAAATGATGCTTCTCAAGCAACATTTGGCTACCATCAAATTTTTTAATATTTAAAATTCTTCAATTCCAACATTTCAAAATTTAATACTCGTATACATAACCATGGCTATCTCTCATATAAGGAATATTCAAAATAAAAGATCATGCGTTATATAAGTCGTGTCACGAGAGTATCCAACGCGCATACGCGTTGCTGTTGGTTACAAAACGCATTCGAACCAATAAGAATTGAACTGCGCAGAACAAATGAAAACTCATCGTACGACGAGTATAGTCTTTGGTTGAACAGATTATAGAATAGTAAGCGCAATATGAGAGGGCATCCCTGTTTCGTTAGACATCCCTACGGGGAGCACTGGCACCGCGGTAGGTTAGTTGACTAGCGTAGTCGCTAGCAAGTGTTTCCCCGAATATGGCGGACGGTGCTTATTCGAATTTTCAAGGGACACAATGAGAGTGCACCGAATTTGCCGCGGTGATGTCCGTGACTAAGGGCGTGTGGTGATCCTGAGGGTGGCCGACGTGGATACCCGGGCGCCACCGTGATCGTTACGGTTACATGCGTGCCGGCGTGTCGCCGTGCTGACTTCAGGGGATAGGGTTTTACCGCGCCGCGATTGTGTGTCTCGGAGCGACGGACCGTGGCGGGGCCCCCATGGTTGTAAATGGCTGACGGGAATCGGAAAATGAGGCCCGAACGTCGCGCGTGATTCCACGGCTAAGACGCTGAGGTACGATATAAGAAGGTGTTCGAAGATCGAACGATATTCGCGCGGTCTTCTATCCTGAAAACACCACCACCGGGTCCCAAGCACCGCCCGGTGCAACGAGCTGCTCCGGGGGTTGCTCCTATCCACCGTATCGCCCAGTGTCTTCGTCAGTTGTGATCAATTTTAGGGCTCGTATTCCGTCGATCAGCGATCAATTTCATTTCAGTTGGATACTTGTCATCGATGGTTGAGCGTTCGGAAATAGGGTAGATGTACCGTTTGTACCCACTGCACCATTTGTGGCCATTGTCTCGATTATTCCGATATATCAAGTATTCCTAAGTTAGTTTCGTTAGAATGAATAAAACCTCCGTAATTGTGAGTTACGAAGGCACCGTTGCCTGTTACGTTTTAATTTTCTATTTTACTGTTTAATTTAATAATCGTACGCGAAGGTGTTAACTTCTGATAACTTCCACATCCTTGCAAACAATGCTTGGTATACGACTGGTATGGAAATAACTGTTTATTGTATTTGACAAGAGCATAGGCCAAGTTTTGTGTGTATTTATTTTATGTAACAAATATTTTTATGATTTCTGTAAGAATTTTGATGATATAACCTAAAATACATTGGATAGTGCATATGAAATGTTTTTCAAAATGGGATATAGTTAATTAAGATAATTTAAGAGTCTATGGAAAGGAATAGTTACTGTTTATTATAAATAAATTAAGATTTTAGCATCTTGTATTAGTACTTATAAAACTATTAAATTATAGTGTAATAAATGGAAAAAGTAGTCTTAATGTAGAAAAATTAAATGTCAAAGAATTAGGAGTTCAAGGAAGAATGATCAGTATTATATTTTCCCAATGAAAGGACAATCACTAAACAAATCTCTTGAAAACATTTAATCCTACAATGACAATCCAGGGTAACTCGATAATCCAGCATACTTTTAGTCGCTATTTTCTTTCATGCTTTGTTAAGTGTTGTATTGTCTACTAAGTACTTATTAGATTTATGAAATCAAAAACTGTTGTACATTAGTTTATTATCTTTTTCCTTTCATAATAAGATAAAGAGTTCAACAAGTTTTTATCATGATTTTTATACACTGAAAAAAAATGACAGATCACAAATGTAACTGTGCCACTTGATGGCTGCAAATATTAGGTAGTTCAGAAAATTCATAGCATATACAATAACTACCAATGTTAAAAAATTGTTAAATATAATATAAATATAGCCAATTTATATTATCTTTATATAGTACATATTTTATTTGTTAGTAAAAGCTAGACTATGTGTGTTTATGCATGTATGCTTTATCGACCATACATAGATCCTGTATCCAACAGAATACGAATGTCTATGCTCTACACACTACAGAACATTCACAGTCAAAGTAATAATCATTTGCAATTCATTTGCAAGTATTATATTTCTTACTGTGGATCTTTCATATTACCAATTTTACAGGTGGTCACAAATGGAAAGCTAAGTGGTCAAAATGGATACTGTTATAACTATAAATAATATGAAAAAGCTTTGCCTGATCTTATAATGTTTTAAACAATTATGTTTAAAAATTATTCAGCCTATAAAATTTTGATTTCCTGTGTGTACTTTGGAATCCTTAAAATGGCCATAAACTGTACATCTATCCTATACATCTTCCCGCTCGTTCGTGACATTTCGTTTTGTCCAAATCAGCATTTGTAGGTTTTCTCGTTCGTTAACGAGAATGAAAAATGCACAAATTGATTTTTCAACGAGATATCGATCATATGGTCGTTATTTGTTTCGCAGGTTTTCGCGATACTTTTTCGATTCTTGTAACGTACTTTTCGCCGCTTGTAATGGATGTAAATGAATGATTTCGGCGGACGACCATCTATTTTACACATTTGCGTGGACCAAGCATTATGTGTACGTGCATGTAAGATTTGCTTTCCTTTCGGATTTCAATGAACATTTTTCATACAAATTATTCTACTAACATGATCTTTGGATGAAAATATTTATCCTTTACTTGATGCAATTATTACTTTCACAGAATATGTACTGTATTGCTGGTTAAAATGCACATTATTTTATACAAATCTAATTGTTAATATGTGCTTTATGACTTTATAATTAATTGATAATTTATCATAAATGTGTGAGATAGTTGTAATCAATTCATATCTTACTCGTTAATCTTATTATTTAGTTTCAAATTATAATAAGTTTATAATGTTAAACTATAATTTTCTATGATTTCTTTTTATGTAGATGAAAATTGGTATTAGATCATTTAGAAATTGATATTTTTTTTACATAAAAGGCTTTTAAAAACAATGAAGCTGTATTTTTAATAGTTCAAGTAAAACAATGGTATTTAATTTTATGTTGTTTACATTTACTTTTATTGTAAGACATGTATATATTAATCTGTACATGTTATTATTTTATCGGATTATAGAAACAGGGTAGAAAATGTCAGAGCCAGAAGAAAGTCTGGCAGCGCCGGATAGCACTACGAGGGAACAAAAGTTGGGTTTCTCTCATGGAGATGATGTTTTTCTGCAACATAAGGATGGCAAATTTTACCTTGGAACAATTGTTGAGGTGCATTTGTATAATATTTTCTAAAATTACTTGCATTCTTTCAATTTCTGACTATGATATTGTTATTGATTTGAATATGGTAGTTTTTTGACATACTAAATATTATTTATATATGCATGTATATAGGTGGATTTGGCAAGGGAAAAATGCCTTGTCAAATTTATGGACAACACCTCAGCATGGTCTTCAGTTAAGGAGCTGACAAAGTTGTCAATACCGGATTCCGATGTTATGTGTGTTGTTTGTAAAACATCTCAGCCCAAGACTGATAATGACATTATTGTTTGTGACAAATGTGGTCGTGGTTATCATCAACTTTGTCATCAGGTAATAAAATTTAATTTTTGTTTATGAAAATATTCCTTCATTTTTAGCCAATTTTTTTTTGGAATGAAATAAAATACATAAACTCAAAATTACTTCTAGCCCCAAATATCAAAAGAAGAAACAGCAGCTGAAGCACATTGGATGTGTAAAAGATGTGTAGATAGTCAACCACGACCACGTGAAGTGGTAGAACCAAAAACTTCTATGGTAAAGGCAAGTATCAGAAAAGTTTGCAGTGGTAGGGACCAACCTCAGCCGCCACCAGATGACATGACAAAGTTGCCGTATGATGTAAGTATCTTATGTTAAGAAATTTATTTTACCAATAAATACATTGTACAACTAAGAGGAGTAACATAAACATTGTTTATTACAGCCTAATATGTTAAATTGGGATTCACATCATAGAGTAAATGCTGAACAAATTTATTGTTATTGTGGATTAAATGGTGAATGGTATACACAAATGTTGCAATGTGCTCGTTGCAAGCAATGGTTTCATGAAAAATGTGTCAGTTGTTTAACTTATCCTTTATACAGTGGAGACAGGTAGGGAAAAAATAAATTGATAAATTTATATGTATAGTGTCATCAATTTCAAGGTGTACTTTATAATTATTAATATTTACAGGTTTTATGTATTTGTTTGTTCAATGTGCAATTATGGTAAAGAATTCGTACGGCGACTAGAATTAAAATGGATAGATCTGGTGCACCTGATGTTGTACAATCTAACTGTTTACAATGCTAAAAAGTATTATGATTTGGACACTGTTATTATACCTTATGCCAATGATAACTGGAATACTTTACAGCTTCCACCACGGGTAAGGATTTCTATTGAATTTTCCAAATGTGAATTAAAAAATACTTATTTTTTAAAAGATCTATAAATTAGATTTTCTACAAGTATGCATATGTATTTATTATTGTTAGATCAGGGATGTCAGTGCTCAAATACGCAGAGAATCTATACTAGCAATATTGACAAATAATAGAAACAGGTTCAAGTGTGGCAGAGAAATAAAGAAACGTACTACGATATGGGGTCTTAGAGTTAGGTTACCACCACCATGTCCAATTGTACATCTTCCAGTAACTGGTGTAATAGATGATTCCGTATTACGTAGATGCTGGGGGGCTAATAAGAGACTGCAATATCTTCCTCCACCTACAGGGTTAGTTACTAAAGTATTAATCAAACATGTATCAGCAATACTAATATTTACACTGCAACTATTAGTAAGTTCGAGCGTTAGAAAGAAGTTGTATTGTTTCAGGCCGATATCTTTACCAGAAAGTACAAAACAATTAACTGCGCTAAAACAAGGAACTGCAGAGAATTTAGAAATTCCCGTAAATCCATCAGACGTAGTAATGCGTGGAACAATTTATCAGAATTCAGAGGCAGAACAAAGTTCATGTCCAAGTCCAAGCCCACCAAGTCAATCTACGCAATCTTTGAGAGAAAGGTAAACCAATATTTTATCTTGTGAAACCTGTTTCGCGAAACAAACTTTTTCCTATATCCTTATTCCTGATCGATTGCAGGTACAGTGGCGGTGGTTTTGTAAAGAAATCATTCCCGTTTCCCAAACTTAGCTTACAAAGAAGAAGACGCTTAATGGCATTAGGTAGTTCTCGCGAAAGAATGTTACGAAAACACAAGAAGAGAGAAAAAGGTGACGGTCCTTTAAGCAAGGCTCAAGGTGTTCGAGAAGCTAGATACAGGAAAGCTAGAAAACTACTGAAGAACGCTATAGCAAAGGTACCATGTGATAAAAATACCGCAACACGTTGTAACACGTTCACGTAAGCGTAATATAATCCGATTCTCGATTACATTTTGCAGAGTAAGTCTCGAAACTCGGAAACGTCTGACCTACCGCCAACGCCTCCAACTTCAGTTTCCGGTCCTCCTACGCCGCCTGCCACAACGTCAGGTATATCTGAACTATCAGTGCCTAGTTCCGTGGAACTGATGCATCCTTTACCGCCGTCGACGCCCGCCGACACAAGTGGGGATGAAACCAGTTCGAGAGGAACGTTGGATTCTTTTATTCCACCGCCCAAAGACTTCGAAGGCAAGAATAATCCTTTCAGAAATCTCAGTGATCTATTGGGTACACCCGGAAATCTCAATCAGTCGAATTTAAGTACTCCATCACCGTACAATCAATGCCCGATCACGTTACCTCTACCGCTTACACCTGTTATATCTCAACCGCCGGTAATACGGCCCGCTAAAAGGCAGTTGTCGGAGAAAGATATTATCATAGACAGAAACGGGCAGGTAAAACGTAGGCGACAACATCGGAGGGGCCGTCCATCGCAACAGCAATTACAACAGCAGTACCAGCATACTGCTAGTAAGACGGCGACCATTTTACCGGCGCGTAATAACGAAGTTAAAAGTGAGTTTGCAAGGAATTTAAGAAGTTCATTTAACGGTGCCTCAAGCAGTGCTAGTAGTCAAATTGGAAATTGTGTTGATTATGCCTTAAATGGAAGGAGACTGAGACAACGTCAGAGCAATGATAAATTACCGCCTCCGGATTTGCAAGCGCAAAAGAAAGGTAGCGTACCCACATCTCCCAAGTGTTCGCCCGTTAAACAAAGTGCACCCGACATATCCATAGATGATTTAAAATCATCGGTGAACATATATTTCGGAGCGGCGAACAGAATCGCCGCCGGTGAAAAGTTTGTCATCAGAGCTAAGAGGATAGGACCGAACGGTCAGACTCAATACCTAATCGAGTGGGAGGGACTTAATACTTAACAATGAATCCGTTTATGATCAGAAGAAACTCATTGCGAACGTATACAATATTTTCGTTGGCATCGAGCAAAAACAGCATTTGACTGCTAATATTTTCTTCTTTCTATATTATTATTATTTCCTTCTTTGTTTTTGAACCTCGGTGTTTCAAACGAACGACTTAGTGACAAATTGATACGTGTCACATGCACTGCCATTCGTTACATATGTTTTATATGATAAGTATGTATTAATTGGTGTACGATGTACGACTGTTCTTGCAAATGTAATTTTGTTTCATTCAATGACAAAGTGATATTCGTACGAAAACACCGTGTTCCAATAACCGTAACAAACTTCATTGCTGGACAATGAATTTGTTTTGCCGCCCTTTCATTTTCGAGCAACCGGTTCGTTTCATTCCGCATGTCAGAAAGCAACTTTCCACGATTTCTTTTCAACATTCAAAATGTACCGTCCACGAGTACCCTCGATGCATCAAATTCAATTAACGTTTGTACAACTATTTTACTACGGAAGCAGCTAGTAGCGCACGCGTAAAGGAAACGCATTTACAAGAACAATCAGGTACATTGCTTATGAAATGTAAATATTGTAGCATAGTAGGTTTCGCAGAAAAATCGATGAATGTAAGACGAATCAAATGCAAAGGAAGAACGAAAAAGAAAAAGGAACTCGTTTGCGCCGGTTTTACATTCATTAGAGATTGGCCAATCGCTCCTTATGAGCTGCGGAGTAGACCATGATCACGACGAGAGAAGAAAAAAAGCGAATTGAAATTGACAGTTGTTCCTCTCACTTGAACTAACGTGCTAGCGAACGTGTTAGTGCTTAGTGTTTTACAGAGTAAAGCAGAGTAAGAAAAGAAAAAAAAAAACAAATGAAAACAAAGAGCAGACATGGTGCAAAGGTTATTTTTCAATACAATCGTAGAGATAGACATCTGCTTCTGTAACTTAATCGTCTTGTACTGTTCCCGTCGTATCTTCGTGTTGCTCGTGACAATATCAATACAAATTACATGTGATCATTACTGCCATGCCTGCACCATTTCGTCTTTTGTATATTTGATGCTTGAATCGCGTTACTTAACATCAGGAAAACAGGTGATCGTAAGCATTTATATATAACATTAACGAATTTCAACGGTACGAGACGATCAAGATACAGTTTTAGCATTGCTCATTATTATACAAGACTAAGGGAAATAATACACACTCATGTACACACACACATACACACACATCTATTTCGTACAACTTAACGTTTAATGAACCACGAAAGCTGAACACGTAAGTGATTGGCCAAAGTTATCTGTGCAAAGATGTAATGACAACTTTGTACGTTTCTCGACACGGATTCTTCGGATAGAAGATCATCTCGAACTCGTAGCGAATTGTTCTTGTTAATTATTAAAAAAGATGTGTGCAGCAGTTGGAAATTAGTCGCGTGCACACGGTTAATAGCAAGATTTATTAAAACGATTACATGTTTATTTAACTCATTCGCGATATTCGACGAGATATTTCGCTATAATAATGTTTATGCAACACTTTGGACGAGTTGTCTCCCCTCGCTAAGTTACTAATATCCCTAAATTTTCAAATTTAAAACTTCCCAAATTCCTATATTTATCTCGTCCATATTGCATAAATAACAAAGATTTATCGAGATATCTTGTCCGCGATCCCAAAAAGGTTAAGTTTATCGTTCGGATAATGATGCTGCACAGAATTTGTGGTCAGAACTCACTAATCAGTAGACGTTTATGAACGGAAGGAAAATTAGAAATATTCCTCGTTAATGTCTCCGATCGAGAGTTTATAAAAGGAAAAAATCGAGGAATTTTTGTTGCATAAACTCGTTTTAATCGACACGTTGTCTTTCGGATACCAAAAAAATATTACAATCGGAGAATAGAAAGAATCATGTATCAGAGTTCTATTGAGGAGTATGTTCACGTTCTTGTTCCATTCTTTCATTTCATAATTTTCCATCCATTAGCGAAAATGTAAGACGAGAATCGTACGAGTTTGTTCTCTTAACACCGGGAAGCAAGAAGTCCGTGAGTCATTCATTGCTTAAACAGACTTACCTAAGATAGGTATTTTTTTAAGCGCTAATTTATTTAATCTACTTACACGTAACGATCATTTTGCGCATTGTGACTCCTTTAGAGAGATCTTTATAGCTCAGCAACACGTCAGCGATGGCAATCTTTGAATCGAATCACGTGTACAAGAATATTTGCCAAACAGTAATCGGTCGCTTAGTCTTCTTATACTGTTAATACGTTGCTATTTTGTTCTTCTTTATCTTTGTTCACCAGGAAACGTTCTTTAATTGATCGTCTTCGAAAGATGTGTTCAAGTGCAGTGATGGGCGGGTCAATTGACAAATCGAGATCCATGAGGATTTAAAATCTTTTAATTCAAAAATTTCGATATTTAGAAATGTAGGAATATAAATCTTTTAATTCCCAAATTTAGAAACTTGAAAATTTAGAAATATAGAAATTTAATTTTCAAATTGAGAAATTGACTACCCATTATTGTCCAAGGGTAGCCCATTACTGTTCAGGTATATTCAAGTTGTAATTAACGTTAAATATATGAGTATTGAGAAGAGTTCAATTTGTAAGCTACAGTAAGCTGAAAAAGTATCCCTTCAATTAGTAATTGGAAGTGCATGATATTTTTTAAAACGAGATGTTATAAAATTATATAGCAGAACTATCACTTCAACGGCCATACTTTTTATTGCCTCCAGCAACTCTACGTTTATTATTTCATTTCTGATCGTGGAGGTCATAGCAACTTCGCATACATTTAATTTAAATCCATTGTAACAAGATTTCAACATAATTATTTAAAACTCGATGTAATTTCTAACAGCTTATTAAGTTTGTATACGTTTACTGCCACACTGAAGCTATTAAAAGCTTCATTAATTATTATTTTTTGTTTCATATCTACTATTTTTATTACCTAAAAATACGAGTATTTCTAATTACGTAAATCGAAAGGGTCCTAATTGTAGAAACTTACCAGTTCGGTAAAACAGTATTTAAACAAATGCCAGAAAAACTGTTAAAATAAAGATCAAATACTTAATAGTAATTGCCGATAGAAATGTTTCAGTGCTTTATTTAGAATACGCTGCAAAATTACTCATTTTTAAATTACAATAAAGATAAGATGAGGAATAAGCAGAAATGACAGTGGTTGTCGAAGTATTAAAAAACTATGAGTGGAGTAGCCAATAGATTAGATTACAAATGTCCACTTTTGCTGTGACGATTAACGTGTTAATAGTATTCCGCATTATTTAAGTTTTCAATTGGTATCAATTTTATTTAGCATCAATTATGTAAGATTCCATGAGGCTGTCAAAGTGTTCAATAATTTGTTAACAAAGCATTGCAAAAAGTATTGGTACTTGTACTTACGTATCTTAATGTTCAAATATTCAAGATGGCGACGTTAATGTGATACTTTCAATCCTGGAAAAGCAAATATTTTATAAAGACAAATTTAGAATAGTTTTACTCAAATGTAATTTATTACTTCACGGCAATTCTGTAAAATATTGAAATACAGGTAAATGTATGACCAGTGACTAATTGAGAGGATACGAATAGTTATTTACGAAAGATACTCAAATAGAAGGAATTGTTTCTTGTCGAAAAGGGCATCGCGAATGGCGCGGCAACGTTACTCTCTAAAGGAACGTAAATAGGTAATTATTGGACGAGAATACACTGCCAAACATCCTTTAAGTTATAATTTAATAAACAACGTTAGACAATATACTGCGCTATGATACTTCGATTCTAATCGAACGAACGTACGTGCGTTTAGTTTCTTTTATTATTAATTATTATTATTGTAATATTATTAGTGATTTGTTTTTCGTTCTTTCGTCCTCTTGTCACGCGAACGATTTGTAAACGGCGAACTCTCCAGTACAATCTAAGAAAGTCGTTTTCGTAGAAGCTGTTATTTTTTCGCCAGCGACTAAGCGTATCAAAGAAGCGTCAACGAATAAGAAAAACGACCCCAACATTTTCATTTTGTTCTCCGTCTCGAGCATCGTGAAAACCCCGTGATCGTTTCATGTATCGTTTATTAAGTAAGTTAAAGGACGATTAGGAAAACGATGCGTTTGCATCGGTAAAAGGTCGTATTAACAAAGTTAATGCAAACATACTGATCGGGCGTCTCGTATTGTTAAACGATTTCTGTACTTTCTATACTTTTTTCATTTTTCTTGTTATATTCTCGCGATATGCATTGTAAGCTCTACGAATGCGATTGTTTTATTTTTCGTATTATGGCGACCCGGTTTCGTTGAGGTCTCCTTCTTTACTCAATCTGGACCGAATCGATAAAGGAGCTAACATGAAGGTTGCAACTTTCTCAGATTCACAGAAATTTCTCACCTTGAGAAATAATTTTTATTAATTATATCAAATTCATATGTTGCGTTCGTTATTTGGAAATTCGTCTATCGTAGATCACTTTCATATGTTATAAAATAACATAATTTCAGATCATGCGCTACACGTTTTCCTATTGAGACTCATTTTTATTTCTGTTAAAACATGATAAAAAATGATGACATATGGAACACAAAAATGTGTAATAATCTTTTGATGTTTAAAAGATGTGCAAAAATCAGAGATTCAAGATTTAGATTAATATAAAATGGAAGTTACAGATCCTACAAAGTGTACCATCGTTAAAATGTTTGCAGGTCATTTATTGTTAACGTTAATCGGTACATTTATTTATAAATATATTTATTGATTAATATTCTGCAAATACACGTCACGAGATACTCTATTAATTACTGAAAAATTATGAAAGGTTGCAGCGTTTGTCGAGATTTCGACGAGGCTCCTGAATCTGTTTCGATTTTTCGTGTTCATCGATTCGGTTCGGATTGCGGAATCAATCACATGCGGTTCGAAGGCGACAGAGGAAGAACGAAATCATTGAAAACCGCTGCGAACACAATCCACTGTACAAAGCCAGCGTAGACGCTAGAAAGAAGCGGATAATCGCGCTCGAGCGTACGCGCGAGGAAAAGCCCTTTTTCGCGAGGAAACGCGAATTAACACTTTACCGATTCGATAGTTTATTGACCCTTTCAAAATAAAAAATTTCAAAGAACTACAAAATTCTTGTCAAGAAATTGTCAATTTTTTAATTAATATGGATTAGTTTTGGTTAACAAGTTTCACGATTTTAAAACGCACAAAAATCGCTGCGTTGATTTATATTAACTTCAACAAGGGTTAATAAACTTGTCAATATTGTCGCTTATTGACTGAAAATATAATAAATTAGATCTTGCGATTATATTGTTAAAATGTTCAAATGCGATCGTCAACAAATTTATTGGTATCTGTTAATTGAAAATGAATTTGTAGATATCGGTATTCTCGAATTATGAATTTTTTGAGACTGACACGGCGCAGGGTCATTTTTACCCGTAACTAGAACGTCATGATACGCAGCTTTGAAATGGTGTACAAAATTTGAAATATATTTTCACGTGTAAATATTGTATTTAAATACAGGAAGACATATACAGGGTGTTTCATTCTGTCCTGAAATATTTGTGTTATTAAAATTACGTAAAAGTACGTATTTGAACAGATTTCTTTAAAAATTCGAAAGTCTACACGCTGGAAGTAAATTTTCCATATATTTCACGTATTTTATTTATAATTGGGTCAAAATGATCCTGTATCCGTCGTGCAAGGCTTCACGTTTTATTTATTGCAGAAATATAATTGCAACAAGGAGAACTAATTCAGCTTTAATTTATTATTTAATTAGAGAGAAATGTTTACATGATACGAGCGATAGGTAACGTGTTAATTAGTCGTTCTTCCGCGCGTTTCCGGTTAGCGAAGGGCAAAACAGGAAGCTGAAGATGTACTGCCAGTATCGTATGTAAATATTTTCTCCCCCTAGGTACACGAATCCCATTCAATCTTTGTTTTTTTTTTTACAACGCAATCATTTTACGAATGCGCGCGTTTCGAAGCGTTTTTCGAAGAAAAATTATTAGCAACTAGCGCGTCGAACCAACCGACCGTACTTAGGATGGTCCATGTAAATACACGAGAAGCTCTGCAAATGATTTTTATACGAAACAGTTGTTCAGAATTGCCGATACGTATGTGTATATTTAATAAACACGCTAATTTCTGACAAAACGGATTTTTAATTTTAAGAGAACAATATGCAGAATGTGTCGAAACAGTGTTACAGCATTTGAATGTACACTTAAGTTGCTAAAATTCTTTGTAAATGTTAAATGTACATTGTTGAATGAAAATCAAGAATGTCGATCTTTTAATTACTCAAGTGTTTTTATTTATTTTATTTCTTGTGGAAAAACTGTATCTACACTGAGGTTACAAAACTTGTTACAAGAACGAAGAAATGTGTATAATATTATGTTACATAACAAATATGTTATTTATCAGAAATATTAGTATATGTTACAGGTCGATTCAAATCAGAATCATACGATCATAAAATGTCTGCCATCTGCAATTGACGTCATAATTTTAATTCCATGCAAAATTTCGGTGTAAACTTTTACATTTATTACAATATCAGCGGGTATAATTGTGTACAAAATTATAAACATGTTTTATAATATCGTGAAATTTATTTATCACACTATTTTATTTACTGTAGATGCAGATTTAGAGTAACAAAATTTGTGGAAGGCAGCAGTTGCAAGTTGCCCTTTCGTTCTAATTGATTTCTGTAATTTTCTCTGAGCAGGTTTCGCATTTTTTCTGTACACAAAACTGGAATTGAATCTTGTTAGAAAATTCCGTATGCCTCGAATTAAAAGGACAAATTAGAAGTAATAAAGGTGTATGGCTTTCTTGCACTGTTCAAATCTGAAACGCTGTTTCTTCAACGCGAATACCTCAAGCAACGAAAGCTCGCTCGAAATAGGTGCCAATGAATTGCTAATAATTTTTCTGCGACATCGAATCGCTTTGTAACCGATATTCAATATCCGTTGACTTAATGAGGGATTTATACACGAAATATTCATCGATTCTTCGAACGGGAAGACAGAAGAAAAGTAACGAAACTTTTATTTCATCTCCGAGGGATGACTATGTATGCATGAGTGACAAGTGAGAAATTATACAACAAATGCTAGAGAGTGAGAGTTCCGCGAGTGCGTGAGTTTCGTAGTCTGTAAGATCGAGGGGGGAATGAAAAGAGTAAAAGAGTAAAAACGTAAGCGAGCGATCTTTCGATGTGTCGGTTCCTTGAGAAATTCTAGTTGAAAATTAAACGGAATCGAGTGTCAATTCGATTTGGCCAGTCTGATTTTTCTCCGAGAAATTTGTATATTAGATCGAATTAACGAGGCGACAAATTAATTGTATATGTTTCGAGTTTGCGTCCGCGAAGAGGAACGAAGAGAAAGAACGCGATGATTTCTGTGTGATAATTGACCGTTTCACTCAAGGATCCCTTGATTACGTTCCCGACGTATATTTCCATTGTTAAGGTGATTCGAATGACGAGAAAGAATGCGAGAGATCAAGAATGAGAAATATTTGTATATACACCGCCTGCACTTTGTACGAATACTGCGATCGTCGTTGTTCAACGATCAATTTTTTCTTTTTTTTGTTTCCTTTCGTCGTCTAATAAAGTGAATTCTTCATGACCTCTTCAATTCGGCCTGGAATCGATTTAATCCTTTCGCTATTAAGGACGACCACAGTCACTCATCATTAATGCATTAAAGATTCGTATTAAAAAAATGTACTTGAAAAAGATTTCATTTATGTTTCAACTCTAACATGAAATTTACCTGAGATTTGTACGAAATATATATTATTTAAAAAACATTTATTACAAGTTTGCAATTGATCATTTATAATGTTTCGATGTTACAGGAAAATAATGGTTCTAAGTCTTTATTAATTTGGTTAATTAATTTTTACAATGATATAGTCTATTTTATAGAATAAAGAAATTGAACCTTATTGATTGATTTTTACACTTATTCGAGACACATAGCAATATTTATTAAATAATTAATTAATTCAATACGTCAATATATTTCATCGACATAAGAGGACATAGCAAGAGTAGTATATGAATTTTTTAAATTAATTCAGTTTTTTTTTCTTGTAATATTTATTAAGATTTTAGATAAAAGCAATTAATAATTAGTCCTCTTCAAACGTAACAATATTACGACGTTCGATAAATTTTAGTTTACAAAAATCTGTCGGTAAAAAGGTAAAACTCGAACAGCATCCATCAATCAATCATTTTGCGAACGGCGTACAGAAGCTCATCCCGGTAGCAGGATTGCAGAAAAGCAAAGGAGGTATCCGCAGTATCAAGAGGTTTCCCGCGCATCTGCGCGCATGCGCAGTACAGCCAAATTCGCGCCACCTCTCCAACATGGCGTTCTACCTAATAAATGAAACTAATGACAGAGAATCATTAATTACTCATTTTCTAAACAAAAATTGTGTACTTTTATGATTAAAGAATGATCTATGATTCATATCCTATTTTCTCATGTAACATTCGTTTAGATTTTAGTCGGAAGTTACTAGTTACGTTTTACACGAAATAAATTAAATCAATGATGAAGAGTTATTAATTATTCTTTATTCCCATAGAATTTATACCTTTTTATAGTTAATAAATAATCTATACATTATTATCTATTTCCTGACGTAACATATGTTAAGATTTTGGTTGCACATAATTAGTTATGAATTGCTTTTTGAATACATATCATAGATACAATATTCTGTAATGTATTGTTTCATTTGGGAAAAATCTGTCGGTAAAATTAAAATTTGATCAGTGCCATCTAGCGGATGGCGTTTCAATCATGCTCCTGGTAGCAGGATCGCAGGAAAGCGAAGAGGTATCCGGAGTATTAGGAGGTTTCCCGCGCAACTACGCGCATGCGCCGTTCAGCCAAACTGGTGCCACCTCTCCAATATGGCGTCTAATGAAATAAAATATATTAATGGTAGAGAATCATTAATTACTCCCTTTTTGAGTACAATTTATGCACGTTTGTAATTAACCAGCGACCTCTGATTTATTATCTATTTTTTCATATAATATTTGTTAAGATTTCATTTGAAAATAATTACTTATTAATAATTATCAGTATAAATAATGTCATTATGAAATTCTATTAACGAATTTTATATGAGAAGGTTCAATTTAAATCGTCATTCAATTGTCAATCATAAAAGTGTGTACATTGTGCTGAGAAAACGAGTAATTATTAATATGATCCATCATTAATTCGATTATTTAGTAGGACGCCATGTTGGATAAGTGGCGCGTTTAGTCCTACCGCGCACGCGCGCAAAAGCGCGGGAAACCTCCTCGATACTCCGGATACCTCCTCGCTTTCCTGCGATCCTGCTACCAGGAGCAGGGTAAAAACACCAACCGCTAGATGGCGCTGATCAAATTTTAATTTTTACCGACAGACTTTTCATGAATGATATAAAGCATTATACATATACCATTTTATTCTGATTTAATATTTCGTAAATTACAATCATTGAGTCCATAAAGTTACAAAGTACTAACTTTCATACCCACAAGCGAATCATCAAACTCCATGTATATACTAATTTGTTCCTTAATTATCTTATCTTTAATTTTCAAGTATATACCAATTTTATCATCTATTATATCTTCATGACCTAAGAAAGTACTTATCTTTAAATTAGTAAGTACATCACTAATTTCTAGGTATATGTTAATTATGCCACTAATTACTACGTCCTTAAAAGTGAAGAATTCGTCATTCTTCATTGTAACTGATATATCCTCAGGATCTGAGGCTGTCCTGATACTCAAATTGGTAATACTGTCCTTAAATTCTAAGAATATATTAATTTTCTGTCTAATAACTGTATCTTCATATGTACAAGATCCATAACGCTTCGAAGTAACCAATAGACCTTCAGGATGTGAGGATGTGTTAATCTTAACACTTGTAAGTGTGTTATCGAATTCCAAGGATATACATACTTTCTCATCAATAAACATCTTTTAGTTATTGATGTGAAGAGTATGTCGATAACACCGTGTCCTTAGATACTTGGAATGTTGTTTCAGTGCTGTGGAACATTGAAATGTTTTCAAAGGACATAATTAATAACTTAAATGATTTTTATTTATTATAAGATAGTTAATTAAACAAATGTAAGTTTTATCAAAATGTAGTATATCGAGATTACTCAAAAATATGTGACAATAATTAATGATTTATTAATAATACTGTACTATTACGATCGAATTTTTGTCATTATAATTATTGAGAAAAGTTAAGTTACAGTAACAATTAAAATAATTTTGAAGAAAATATATAAGAACACTTAGGAGACGTACCTGTAACGAGATCCCTCGATGTCAAACATTAAATGACCGTCTCAGCAGCATGAACTATACTCAAGTAAACAGTAGTAGGTTCGATTTAAAATTCTTCGAAAAAGTTTAGAAAAAACCATCATGCTGATTTATTTTTCACTCCGTTTGTCAATAGAATTTTGTAATTTTTACTTTGACAATGTTACGCATATATAAGAATGTGCCAAAATGAATGACGAAATTATCAGGAATGTTATAATCGCTACAATTAATCATAATGCTTTTCGATTTTCTTATAATTTTTAATAATTCCTTATAAAAGCTTTATTTACAGTAAACTTATTTACGCATAGAGGAAGAATGACAATCGAAAGAAATATACGTTCGGGAAATGATCAGGTTTTTTATTTTTTATTGCTATAATACAATTTGATTGTTGTGTAAAATCTGTTGTAATATACTTAAAAAAAAAAAAAAGAAGAAAAAGAGAGAAAGGTATCTATGCTTACATTATTAAGGAATAAAACGCGGAAGCATAGCACAATAGAACAGAACAACAACCCTATTGTGAACGTTAGATTATCTTTATTATTACATCTGTTTAAAAAGACATAACTTATAAAAAATATGAGGATCGGGTACCGGAAGTAATGGGACGATAGGGAAGGGATAGGGGAAAGAAGTGGCAGGATACACATAGGACCGAAACAAATCCTTAGCTTATGGAATAGTTAATACTAATAAAACTCAGTACTTTTTACAAGTTACAAGGAATAACAAAGATCTATCATAATAATTGGGAGTTTTCTAACTTATCATTTAGATAACTGTAGATTGGAGGGGTGTAACTTATCCGTTGTCTTTTTTCGCTTTTACAATTCCTTATTTTTTGCTTCCTCTTATCGCTGTAAAAACATCGGTTTGCCACAATTTTGAACACATTGATCATCCTTAATTACACCTGTTCAACAATCTCTAAATTTACGTACACATTTTACGTACCGATTACAATGTTCGATGTTCGACGATCGTACACGACGGAAAATATCAAATTCGTATCTGTCTTTCAACAACAGCTATCGAGAACCTTAACCGCGTTATTTATTGTCGAATCTCGTATCAGATCTATCGCAATATACTATCGTAGAAAAAAGTATAAAGAAGGAAAAGTATCAACACGTGTCTTGATATTTTCGTCGTTCGCTATTTGGCAGACTTTTCGTGGCTTTAACAATTACAAAGGCAGTCGCGTGAAAAATACACTTAATTCGTTACAAAATTTCTATGTATATGTATATATATATATTTATATATAAATAAAAAATATTTCTCCTTAGGAGCATACAGGTTCGTGAAATAGTCGTGGAAATTGCGTTGGACCCTCGTGTTCCATCGATCGGAAAACTCCTCGCACATCTCTAAAAGTAATTCAGAATTGCATGAAGGACACCTGAGCGCGACGATTCCTCGATGCAACAGTCAATTACACACGCGTGTGCGCGCGACAAACAAAAAATATATATATATATTTATTCAATTACGATTATTTAAAAAACTGTCTATCGGTTCTTCACACTGTGGCAAGTCGAAGGCACCATTGTTCGTTGAGCCGCGTGTTACCACGAGCAAGCGGGGGAAGTAATATTATCCGGAAGAAGGCACAATCGTTGAACGAGCACGTTAAAACGGCGTGTGTTTCCGATCCAAAGAGAACAGAACATCTCCTCGCGTACATATACATATATAAAATTACTCGTCTATATTTATATTTATAAATATATATATATATAGCAGCCGTAGTAGTGTACGCATTTCGTGAACGCTCCGTCGAGGACGAAGTACGTCGTCCTCGTTCGCATTTTTAACCTCACAGGAAAAAAAGGAGACAAAGTAGAGATAGAGCGTTACGAATGGTCGCACCCGCGGATCCCTACGCAAAGATACCAACAACAAGACGCTACGAGAAAAAACCATAGGCGACGATCACCCTCGAACTCGACGAGTCAATCACAGGCAGTTCATGTGCGCTTTTCACGGCTCACGATCTACTCGTGCGAGCAAGAGAGCATCGCCGGCTTCATATGTAGATCGCCTCGGAGCCTTTGTTGCTTTGGTGGGCAGTCCCGGCGCCATACGCGTTCGGCGATGCCATGCACTCGGACCAATCGCTGTTCGAATGTGGGGAACTGGAAGACCAGTGTCCTGGACTGTCGGGCGACGGTGTCGGAAAACTTTCAGGCGCCTGCATCAGGTGTTGCGGTGTGACGTCCGGTCCGGAATGATGAGACGGTGGCGTCAAGTACTGATAGTACTGTTGCGTCTGTTGCTGTGGCTGTGGTTGTTGCTGCTGCTGTTGCGTGCTCTGCTGTTGCTGTTGTTGCTGCTGTTGTTGTTGTTGCTGCTGCTGCTGTTGAATTTGCTGCTGCGTCTGCTGCATTTGCTGCTGTTGCTGCTGCTGCTGCTGCTGTTGTTGCTGCTGTTGCTGCTGCTGCTGTTGACTCGACGAGTAAGGAAGATTCTCGAAGTCAAATCCCACCGGTGGCATTCCACCGTGTTTCTGATGCGTCGCCTGTCGCATGGCGGCGATGTGCGTGGGCGAAGTCGGTAACGACGGCCTGCTTTTCGCCGGAGACGGAGAACCCATATAACTCGCCTGTGGCGACAAGGTCATGTTCGACTGCACCGAGTGTGGCGGAGATTGATTACTGTATGGTGGTGACAACGTGTTCACCATGCCTTGAGCTTGCCGTTGGTGCGGCGCTAACAGTTGGTCGTGAAAATTAGGCAGACCGTAGTTAGTCGTGAACGTGTCTAGCCCCAACTGCTGAAGACCCTGCATGGATTGACCCTTTATGCAATCCTCGTACGGTGGTGGCTGTTTTGCCGTGACCGTGTGACCCACTAGAGGTTGGGCGTTGCTGTACAGGCTCGCACTGTCGTACGGACTCGGTAAATTCCCTTCCGCGCCCTCTGCTCCCTGAGGAATTTCTTGATTCGGCGGCTGAGCACCGCGCTTCGCCGGTGGCTTCTTCACCGACGGCTTTCGCCTTACCACTACAACTCCTCCTTCCGAGTCGGGGCTGTTTGGGTTTCCCGCTGTCCCCGTTTTCGGTCGTTTCTTCGATTTCGCCTGCTTCGGGGCTGAACCGATCACCGTCGGATGCGTGATGAGTTGTGGGTGATTTGGAGATCCTGAAAAAAGGCATTGCATATTTTAACATCGTTGAATCTTTTTAAGTATACGCGTACATAAATAATACATTAACAGTACAACACTTACCCATAAGAGGACCGTTTGGTATCATGGTGACCATCTGCGGGGACCTAGGCACGTGTTCGTCGAGCAATCTCACGATGTCGTGATGCAATCTCTCGCTGGCTACGTCCCTCGGTAATCGATCCATGTGATCTGTGATCTCTCTGTTGGCGAATGTATCTAACAATGCCTTGCAAGCTTCGAAGCTGCCTTCTCTGGCAGCGAGGAACAACGGTGTCTCGTCCTTGTCGTCCTGAGCGTCTCTGTTCGCGCCGTGAACAAGGAGTATGTTTACAGCGTCAACATTGTTAACAGCTGCTGCCCAGTGCAGAGCCGTTTTACCGCTGTTATCGGCTGCGTTGATGTCCGCATCTGCGTTAATGAGATCCTCCACCATTCCCTCGGTGGCTAAACGCGCGGCTAGAATTAACGGTGTGGTGCCGTCGTGCATACGGGCGTTAAGATTCGTTGCCCTGTTCCTTAGCAATATTTGGAACACTCCCATCGCGTCTGCGGCAACAGCAGAGTGAAGAGGTGTTCTACCAGTATTGTCCTGGGAATTGGCGTCGGCTCCAGCGTCGAGGAGCCTCTTCGCAGCATCGGCTCTGGCGTATCTGGCCGCCAGGTGAAGAGACGTCTCTCCGCTCTTGTCCGTAGTAGCGTTTAGGTCAGCACCTTGAGCGACCAAGTCGGCGATCACAGCAGCTGTACCGTCACTCTCATCCTCTTCTTCTCCGGTATCCAATCCTCCTCCACGAACCGCAGCTACCATCAGCGGCGTCATTCCACAGGGTCCTCTGGCATCCACATCCTGACCGTGTTCGAGACTAGGTGGTGTCAACACCCCAGCGTCGGGTCTACGTATCTCTGCAGCATCCAAGTGTTGCTGCGTCCACATGCGAGGTTCCGTTTCTTCGTAGTCGGTGATGGCTGTGTGATCGCTGGCGTAACCAGGCTCTATCGCCCTCATTCTCTTGGACGGTGGTAAGTCCGACTCATCGTCGGACCATTGTTGTGCTCTTCCATTTCCTACATCCAGGTCCATGCAGTTTACTGACGGTTGTTTGTTTAGATTCCTCATTTCTTGACCATCCGGACCTCTTCTTCTGGATCTTCGACGTTGCCCACTTCCGCTGCTGGTGCGAAGGAAACCTTCTGGGAACCAAGTGACTCCTACAGCCCGTTTCCTCTGTGCCGTAACCAGGACACCGACGAGCATTCCTCCGAGTACCACGATGACCACACCGATGAAGACATACTTGTAGTTGGTTGGCGTGTCCGGGTATTCTGGACCCTGCGGACCCACCACACCTCGAACTTGTTCGATGGGGAAGTTTCGAGACAGGGAATGCTTGGACGCGGTTGCTGCCAGATACTCTGCCGCCTCGTTGGCAGAAGGGAAACATACTGCTCCTTGCGTTACTGTACACTTCCTGTTGTCGATCTCCAAATAAGCGATCACACCGCTCTGGCTGTTCGTGTAAACCGTTGTTGGTCTGCCGAAGAAGTTCGTTTGTAGACTGGGTTCTTTTTCTCTTTTCCAGGGGTATATCATGTCATTGCCAAGCTCGTCTTGCTTCACTCTCAACGTTGTTCTTAACTCGTGGCCGATGTCCCGCAGGAAAGCGACAACGTTCGAGCGGAAAGTTTGCATGTCCATTCTCACCACCACGGAAATCACTCCTTCAGCTAAGGAGGGTGGTTCTCGGTCGCAGTCGAGACCGTCCCAGTTGCATTCTTCGTTGTTGCAGCCGTAATCGCAGTGTCCATTGGCGTAGTGTTTGCGACAGTAGGCGTCGTAAATGGGACTGCAAGCGTAAAAATACGCATTAAGTAAAAATGTTTATATCGAAATATAAATTGTAATTATTAAATTATTAAATTACTGTAATTATTAAAGTTTTAAGTACTTACTTGCACGGTGCTAACTTCCTTTCGCAGTCCCTTCCATCGAACAGACACTGAGCGTTGTTGCAAACTTCGTCGCAGACATCGTTCATGAAGACATCCCAGCAGTTGATCGGAGCTGTGCAATTACGCCACGGATTGATCCCCAAAGAACAATCGTTTCCATCGAAGTTGCAGGCGTATTTGTTGCACTCCTCGTCGCAATGATGATTGCCAGACTTCTCTTCGCACCTGTTCTTTATACACTTCTTCCGCTCCATCTCAAGATCAAGATCGTACTCGTTCATAGTTTTCGGAACATGCGAGTTAGGGTTGCCGAAGATGCCTCCTACATAATTAGGGTCGTAAATTTCGCAGTTCTTGCCGGTCCATTTAGGCGGACAGTCGCAAGCGTAATCGCCAATAAGGTTCTTGCAGACAGTGTTGGACTGTTGGCAAGGGTTACTGGCGCACTCGTCTCTGGCATCCAGTTCACAGTGAGTTCCAGTGGTTCCAGGAGGACAATAGCATCTGTACCCAACTTCGGTTTCCGCCACTCTGCAAGTACCGCCATTCAGACAGGGCTCTCTATCGCAATACGACCCCGCGAACTCGCAGTTGCTTCCATAATAGTCGCTCTGGCACAGACACGTGTGTCCAGCTTGTTTGGCTGTGCAAACTCCACCGTTCTGACATGGCGAACTGTCACAGAAGTTCACCTTTACTTCACAGTGTCGTCCCATGTAGCCAGGTTTGCAGTTGCAGTGATAGTTGTTGACGAGTTGCACGCAGTCCTGCGTTCCTGGCGCGGCGCACGGATTGGACAAGCATTCGTTGATGTCACCCTCGCATCTAGGACCAACGAAACCCGGTGGACACTTGCACTCGAACCCGCCAACCTTGTCCGTGCACGTTCCATTGTTGTGGCAAGTGCCCACGGCGCAGTCGTCGACGTTGAGTTCGCAGATGAAGCCCAAAGTTCCAGGTGGACAAGAGCAGCTGAAGTTACTGATGAGATCGTGGCAAGTACCACCGTTCTGACAAGGATTCGGCCTACAATCATCCACGTTGAGTTCACAGTTTTGACCTTGGAAACCTTTGGTGCACTGGCACTGATAGGACCCGACCAAATCCTTGCAAGTAGCGCCATTCTGGCAAGGAGCAGAGTCACACTCGTTGACTTCTTCTTGACAGTAGGAGCCGGTGTATCCTTCCAGACAGTGGCAACGATGACTGTTACCGATATCCTCGCAGCTGCCATTGTTACACAGGTTCTTCTCGGGTACTCCCTTTCTGATCGCAGCATCCTTACACGAAACCATCTCCACGTCGCAAACCTTGCCAGTCCAACCGGGTGAGCAATTACAGTGGTACTTGTTCTTGTGTTGCACGCACGTGGCCTGGTTCTCGCAAGGATTATCCGCGCACCAATCGACATACTGGTCGCATCTGGCTCCCGTGTAGCCGTATGGACAATGACAAGTGTAATACTGAATGTGATCATGGCACGTGGCCCCGTTCAAGCAGGGCGAACTGTCGCACTCGTTGATACGGTACTGGCAGTTCGATCCTGTGTAACCCGGTTTGCAAACGCAGGTATAGTTGTTGATGCCGTCGATACACTTCCCGCCGTTCATACAGCTGCTATCCGTGCAATCCTCGTCGTTCGTTTGACAATTTATCCCCGAGAATCCGAGCTGACATTGACACGTGTACGAATTCACGTACTCCTTGCAGACAGCACCGTTCTGACAAGGTTGCGACAGACACTCGTCCACGTCGATTTCGCAGTGCTTGCCGCTGAAACCATCCACGCAGAGACAAGTGTAGTCGCCGATACCGTCCAGACAGGTACCACCATTTTGGCAGGGAACTGTAAGAAATAAATCCATTGTAGTTACATGAATCACATTGAAGAAACAGCGAATTTAAGTATTTTATACGTACAGGAGGCGCAATCGTCGGTGTTGATGATGCAGTCTCGTCCTTCGTATCCTTTCGCGCAGAGACACTGATAAGATCCGTTGGTGTTTCTGCAGGTAGCACCGTTCCTGCACGGAGATGTCATCACACACTCGTCAACGTCTTCGTCACAGAGTCTGCCGGTGTAACCGACTGAACAGGTGCAGGCGAAGTCGAGGAAGTTCGATGATGGTGAACACTTGGCGCCATGGAGACATCTGTAATCGTAAAATGATGATGTTAGGTCAAGTTCGAAATGTTAATGGGTAATATTACTCCGGATAGAGCTAGCTGTGGTACTGGCGAATTGTCTGACTTATTCTTAGCAGAACTTAGTTCTTGATTAGTGTAGAAATATTCAGATGTAATGCAGGATTGGTTTGGGTAGATGTTAGGCTGGAGTCAGGAGTATTTCTGAATTTTTAAATTTTAATTCCTAAATTTTCAATTTTGTTTCCAAATTCTTAAATTGTTAACCTCTCAACTTTTCAAATCAATTTCTAATTTCTGAAATTTTCAAAACCTTGAATTTCACAATCACTAAATTATCAATTGCTCAAATTTCTTAATTCTTTACTCTATATTTCTAAATTACTCAATATACAAAATTTGTAATTCTTAAAATTCTCAAATGCTACATCTCCAAAACTTCCCGAATACTCAAATTTCATTCCTAAATTTTCATATCCTCAAATTTCCAAATTCCCAAATCTTCAAACTTCTAAATTTAAAAAATCTCCCTTACAGGATAGCTCTACAAGAGCATTGGAAATTAGGTTCTCCCTAACTTTCCGGGCTCTCCAAACCAAAACCTTACCCTCTGTAGCCACCAAAAAGTAAAACATTGTATCCAACAAAAAGTTTACTACAAAGTTTACACGCAGCAGTTGCTCTAAAACCGTTCCAAACATTCAGCAACAATCCTCTGTGAAATAAATTGCTCATGGCCTGAGGGTAAATGTTTGAAACACAGCTAGCTACATCGGGGTCCACGTTACTTATCCATAACCGTTGAAGCCCATACTTGTTTGGTGAACAAGGATCAAGTTTGTCCTCGCAGTTTCTTCCCGTGTGAGGCAGCTCGCACACGCATTTGTAATCGTTGACAAGATCGATGCAGGAGCCGCCATTCTGGCAAGGATTGTTAGCGCAATCGTCGATGTTCGTCTCGCAGTTCGTTCCAGCGTAACCAGGCAGACATTTGCAGCTGTAGCCGTTGAGGTGATCGTTGCAAGTTCCGCCATGTTGGCAAGGATTCGAGCCGCACTCGTCGATGTCCGCTTCGCATCTTTTGCCACCATAACCGGGCAAACAATGGCAGATGAACTGATTCACCCCGTCTTCGCAGGTGCCGCCATTAACGCAAGGATTGCTCGCGCATTCGTCCACGTCGCTCAAACATCTAGCGTCGTAGTAACCACGTGGACATTCGCACCGGAAGCCGTTTATCAGGTCTATGCAACGACCCCCGTTGGCACAAGGGTTGCTGGCGCACTCGTTGATATCCGTTTCACAATGCTGACCCGTGAAACCTGGCTCGCACTCGCAGGAGTACCTACAAGATCATGTGAGAATGCAGTAACAGCGAGGACTTTATTCGAAACTCGCTGTTGCGTGGGTTAACATAGAATTCGTGCCAGCAGATCTGGATTTTCGAGGAAATAGTTTGTAACCGAGGTGTACTCTCACTCTTTGACTTTTAGGGACTTTGGGATCGGTTCAGAAACGAACCTCGGGATTTGGGGATCAAGTTAATGGATCTGAGAACTTGAGATTTACGAATCTGGACATTTGGAAGCTAGAAAGGGTGTAAATTACTGAGCTAGAAATTTGAGAATATCAGATGTTTGGATAAAAATTTGGAAATGTAGAAAACATGGAAGAAGCTTGAAAAAGAATTTGAAACTTAATTTCAGGATGTCATATTCTGGGAGTTTGAGAATTTGGAAACTTAACTCGAATACTTGAAAATTTAGGAATTGTAATATTCAAGAATTTCGAAAATGACTAAACCTCAATTAACCAAGAGAAATAACATAAGGATCTTCGATTTACCTGTTGATACCGTCGATGCACCTGGCTCCGTTTCGGCAAGGATTGCTGTAACACTCGTTGACGTTCACCTCACAGTTGATACCGGAAGTTCCCGGTCTGCAAATGCACTGATATCCGTTTATCCTGTCTTCGCATCTTCCTCCGAACAGGCAGGGGTTGCTTTCGCACTCGTCGATCTGCGTTTGGCACAGTTTGCCGGTGAATCCAGGGAAACAATTGCAGCTGAAGCTGTTTTCTCCGTCGATGCAGGTCCCGCTGTGGCAGGGATTCGATTGGCAGTCGTTGATGTTCGTCTCGCAGGAGGCTCCCGTGAATCCTGGTGGACACTCGCAGGTGTACTTCGCGATGGAGTCTTGGCAAATGCCGCCGTTTTTGCATGGTGATGAGGCACAGTCGTCTATGTTGATTTGGCAGTGAGATCCGGCGAAACCGTTCGCACATGTGCATTTGAACGAATTTATCAGATCGGTGCAGACACCTCCGTTCAGACATGGCTTTGCGGCGCATTCGTCTATGTCGATCTCGCATTGGGTTCCGGTGAAACCTGAAAAAAAATTGTCATGTTCATTCCATCTGATGCTAACTACAATCATCAAAATTGTCTCAAGTTCATAAAGAGTTCTACTTTTTTCAAATTTAAAAAAAGTTCATATTGCTTCAAATTTATAAAAAAGTACAGATTGTCTCAAATTTATAAAAAAGTTCAAATTGTTTCCAATTTATAAAAAGTTCAAATTGCTTCGAATTTATAAAAAAGTACAGATTGTCTCAAATTTATAAAAAAGAACATATTGTCATAAATTTATAAAACACTTCAGAGTGCTTCAAATCTACAAAAAAGTTCAGAATGTCTGAAAATTATAAATACATTGTTTTCATAATGAACGAAATGAACAGTGTAAAGTAAATTGTAAGACACATCAAGGATAATCGTTAACAAACTACATAACTGTACTCATCGTTGTTGCACCAGAATTGTATCGCGCTAAATTTTGGAACGACGAAACGATCAAAAAGTGTTTAATCGCGTCGATTCAATTATCCTTGATGATTCAGGAAGTGTAGCATCGTAATCATAAGTTCGTAACATGCTCGTTAGCAGACTCGAAACGAGTCATCGCAATTCGATCAATCATGCAGTGGTTGTTAAGTGGAAGTGGTACGAAGAAAATGTAACAGAAGGATGAATTTTGTGATTACAATGATTACTTTTGAAACATTTTGTGAATTTATTATGATCAAGTTAATCAGAAAGGAATTAATCTTGATTCAAAATCTGGGTTAGATATTAACATATGATTTGTGTATGTGATAAGGGTGTATCAGTATTTTATAGAATAATTCATTTGAACAAGGATAAACATTTGATTTTGCATAATTATTTTACTTTTACCCTGACCTATAATTTTAATGTTATTAAAGAAGATTAGGATAAACAAACAATTTTCCTAAGATATTAAGATCTTAGGTTAGTTTTTAACATTTTAATCAATCTCAAATTTTCATCTGACTATATCTGACTTCCAACAATGTTAAACTTAACAACAACTCCGAAATTAAGAAGAAAGTATTAAAATCTCATCATGTGCCAAAACACGAAGCACATCAGTTTCTTTCGTGCTCCACGAACCAGGAATAATTTCCAACGCGTTCCACGATTCGGTATACTTTTCAACAGTTCCCCGCAATTATTCAGAATTAAAAGAGGCTGAAAAAGCTCCAACAAGCCAGCCTTTAGTTGTAACTATAAGGAGCTGGTTGGACCATCCTCGTACCAGGGACTGCTTCTTTCCGCGCTAAAAGTAATTCGGGAAATTACAAACATCCTCGAGGGGCGAATAAAGTCGTCAGTCGGCCTTGAGGCGTAATTAGCCTCAATTAAACGCGCACCAAGCTGCGAACGAGCGAGACTGGTTCGGATGGACCGGATCGCATGGCTGGCAACTGCTAATTGTATCTTTGATCGATCGACTGTTTGCGCTTTGTTTCTCTCTTTTTTTTTTTTTTCGCCGACTCTTCAACGCGTTCTTAGCCGTCGAACGGTGATACGTGAGCGTCGATGATCATGCCAATTATCGGACGCAATTAGTGCCAGATGACTATCGTCCTGCCGATTCGGCAAGGACCGGTACATCATTGTAAGCGCTATTTGGTTGCTTGCTTTTTTATGCTGAACGTTCATTAATTTTGTCAAATTACATTCTCAGAATTTTTGTATCGAAACTTCAAGTGAGTAATTACTTAATACTATTGGGTGTTTCATAAGGCATGCTCCATGTGCGTTAGGTTTTTCTACTTTATAACTTGTACCATACAGTCTTCTGTATATTTTTATATCAGATTTTGAAGAATTCTTGCTTGAGGATTCTATAGGTAGAAATAATTGAGTTTCATTTTTAAATTCACTGTTCTGTTCTTTTTATGATGTGGGCTGAGTGACTCTTCCACTCAATTGGAAATCAACTATTCTACACTAAGAATATCGATAGAACAATTATATAGACTTTTTTATGAAGCTTCAAGCTTTAAATTGATGTATCATAAGTGCCATTTTGTGAAACTTTTCTGTCATGAAATGATATCTGAATTTGAATGTTCCAAAATCGATGTGGATTAAGTTGATGCTTTCGTGTAATCAAGAAGCAGCCATTTTATACTAAGAATATCGATGAAACGTTTATACATGGTTCTTTATGAAGCTTCAAGCTTTAAATTCATGTACCATAAGTGCCATTTTGTGACACTTTTCTGTCATGAAATTATCAGAATTTAAACGATTGAAACTCTATTGTCAAGCATACTAAACTATTTGAAGAAAATCAATGAAGTGCCATAACATAAGCTGTTTCCAATCGAGTAAGCATCAAGTTGCCCTCAGAAATATCAACATCGACAGCCAACCGGATGACGCGTGGATTTTTATCGTATTTACATTGGTTCGATATTTCTTCGCCTTTTTTCCCCATTCAAACAATGACCACGGCTAATTCAGTTGTGAACGCACGTACACCGCGGCGGATCCTCGTCGTTTCCTCTCGAATCTTAAAGCCTCCGTACACAAGCAACCAGCAGGCAGCATGAATCATTGAGCAGCATGCACTGATTTTTCTTGGCGAGGAAATTTGTATGTTTAATTATACATCGGTGAATAGCTGCAAGAATTGCCGTAGGAATAAATAACAGCAACAATTACAAAATAAACTTGTGTCCTTTGTATTTCGAAAACCTATAGACACATTTACAATTAGCATACCTGGTATTGTTTGCAATCATACGTGATCGGTAAATGGCACCACAATTCAAATGAATTTGAATGAATTGTAAATATGACAGTAAAATAATTGTGTTAAACTTTGAGAAAAATAGATTCGTGGTTCAGAAATTCACACTAGTTTTGCAGAATTTAACCTTTATGCAACTGGAAGCATTTTGTTAATGTCAGAAGCCAGACCGCGTATTTCCATACGAATACGTCCGCAGAAACACGTAGCATTTGAATTATTAAAGACGTCCCGGGACATACGAGGCGGGGTTGAAAGCAGAAACATTTTTCAGCGCTGAGTTAACACGCCATTGTCTCTCCTCGATTTTCATATCAGCGCTGTTTCCTCTTTGGTGAACAAAAATAAGAAGGAAATCGTTCGACGGAACAATCGCTGGCGATATATCAAGACCTTCCACGTTTTCATTCGTAAACTCCCGAGTCGTGTATCTGAAATCGGTACAGATTTAATTCTGGACCTAATCTGAATGGTTATTTGCGACGTCGAGGTTGGTTTAGCATAAGTCGGTTCACGGAGGTACGTTCCAAGGGGATCATGTGTATACGATGATGAAGATGATCGTAGCTTTCGTAGACCTTTGTCCTGGGATCGTTTCCGCGATACGGAAACGAATCAAGCAGAAATCGAATCACGGCAGGGACTAACGGTACTGAAGATTGCGGAACAATGCGAAAGAATTCCGGTAGGACTTTGTGGTACCGCGAGTCTGCAGAAATTAGCGACTCTTCTTCAATCAGACGTTATTGCTTCTTTAACTGCAAACTTTCTACGTGATGACTTTTGTATTATCGTTAACTTTTTGTGAAAGTCGCATTTTTATACGATTATGAAAATCGTAATCTTAGAAATTTTCTTGAGGATTATTGATTTTAAGGATTGGTTGTAGGGATGTGAAGTGAGGTGTTAATGATGGTGAAGTGAGATGTTCACCTGATTCCACAATTTGAGAGTAGACAAATTTGTAGATTTGGAAAATTATACTATATTTTCAACATTTACAAATTTTTAAATTTTGCAAGTCCACCTCCCACAATCCCTTATCTCTCCCTATATCCCCAAATCTCCAGATTCCCAAATACGACACATTATACACCCAAAAAACCTTGACAGTCAAAAGGAACAACTTAGAGTCTTCACCTAACTAAATTCTCACACAATCAAAAATTGTCCTAAGTACACATTGAAGAGAGATAGTAGATACTCGAAAACAATGAATAGCAGGTTCCAGTAATAAATTCGCTTCCCTGTTCGTTATTTCATCGTAGAGCTTAAGGATGAACGAATAAGGCCTGGTAAGAAACAGAAGAGGCGAGAATTCGATCTATGGTGGCCGTTGATCGTGGCAGCACCGTTTACTCCCACGTTTGGCCAGGCGTGTTCGGATAATTGTAATCTATTGCCTCGCCGGTGTTCTCGAACCAGCCTACGCGCATTGATAAACTATGCGAAACCCAACACACGGTTCGTTGATGCACTCTCGGTTGTCCGTCCTCGTTTAGCCCCGGCTTCAACATCGGGAGTGCCTCTCACCTGAACCTGTCCGCTTCTTTCGCTAGCGCTTCTGCATCTAGCTAACGAGCACACCACCACGTGTGCGTACTTCTACGACGAAATTTGAATACGGTTTGTGTTTTCAGCTGTTTCGACCGCCAAAAAAAAAATCCACGTGATTTCTGACAATGGCCTTTCACGGTCTTCGCGGTTTGTCAAGTTTAAGTGCACGGGGACACTTGTGGAATAGTTTGGGTGACCTTTAACTCTTTGACCACCAGTGTGAAGACGTTTGGTGATGTCGTTTGTGGTCAGGATACTGTGGTACTGATTGTTATGAACAATCTTTCAATTTCATCTTTTAATCTGAGTGTATATGTACACATATAATAAATTTTGTATAATTTCAATGACGTTCATTTTTTGCTGTTCAAGTTATTCTTCAGGTTTTGTAATTTATTCTTAAATCCAATAAATTCTAATTGATTCGTAAGTGTAATTCTTCAGGTACCAAATAAGGTCCTGTAATATTTGTAACATAAGAGCTTCACTCACTTGCAGTCTCTTTATCTAGACCCTAGATATAGATTGGTTACTAGATATTTCATGAAAGAAAATTCATGTCTGAAATAATTTACTGATGTTTATAAAATATGTAGTAGTTTGATTTTCAATCTTTCACTTGAACCTTCAATCGACTTTTCAGAGGAACGTAGAAGCTCGTTCCACAAACAAGGCTGTACATTTGTGCGAGAACAGCTTCACTGTCATTAAATTCTTCGAGATTTAATTGAACATCAACGCAGAACGAGACGCTAAGTTACTTGGCAGAAAAGAATCTCGTTAATGCGTGGATTTCGTGACGTGGTCTTTTTTTGTTGAGAAACAAGCCACGAAATCGGTTAAACGCGACGAATGAAGTCATCCTCGCCGTTACAAGCATGCACGAATCACAGAGAGATTCGATCTTTTCTCGATCCACGTAAACTGAATGTTGCCTCGTCTCGATTCGAATCGATACAAGAGCCGAGTTTGTTCCTGGCGAATCACGTAAGCATCCTCAAAGGGTTCCGCAACCGCATCGTACCGCCAACGATGTGTTTGATGGCCGTCGTCAATTTCGTCGATGCTGAAGAAATCGTACGGAAGAAGAAATTGCGTTCGTTTCTCTTGATATCCTTCCATTTTGTTTTCTTCTTTTCCGCGCGAGAACCGGTAGTTTTCGAGATCGAAATGCCGCAACCAAACGACCGTGTCTTGCACATGCGCTGGGAGAACACAGTATGTTTTCAAGGAAATGGCGGTGTGGGTAAAAAGAGTCTTATACTTCGTTGGTCAATATTTATGTCGACAGACATTTCAATTTAAAGATTTGGAGATATGGGGATCAAGGGATTTGCTCTTAGTGCAGTATAGAGAGTACAGTTATTTGGACTAAGGATTCAGGGATCCAAGGATTTGTACATTTGAGAAACTGTCGAATTAAAAAGCTAGACATCTGATGACTTCGAAATTATGAGACTCTTAAACTTATACTACCTTGTAAATGTAGGTTTTGATTTGGAAATTTGCAAATGAAAAGATTTGCTGATTCGACAATCCGGAAGAAATTTAAATCAAGTCACCTTCCACCATGAGTCAACTAGCCAACACGAGTCAATTTGTCATTATCTCACAAAGAATCACTATAACAGAAGTTTGTACAGAAACTCGATACGAGTTGAGCAAGTAAGTCACAATTTCATAGGTCGATTAAAAGGTCCACTCCCAAGTATGTTGTAATACCGTTGAGGATAATAAGAAGAGTGTTACGAGCGATCAAAGCTCTGGGGTCCGTCCATAGAGAGGTGAAAGGTCGAGCCATGGGGAAGAAGACGAAGGTGAGACTCGAAGCACCTGTGGCCAGATGATCTTCGCGATTAACGGTCGTACCTCGGCAAACTTGGCTACCTGAACGTTCATCTTGCCTCGTCCCTTCGACGACGTTAATGCACGACGACACGTAATGACGAGTCGCGGGTTGAATCGCCACGGTGGCAGTTCTGGGTTATTCACCGAATCGAATGAAAAAGAGGGGTCTCATCAGGTGCCTCATCAACGAAACGAGGAGACACCATGACGCTCGAGCTTTCGTCTCTTTTTGATTTCAGCGAAAAAAACACTCGTAATGCGCCGAATAAATTCGGTACTCACAGAGGTGATTTCGGTAATTACAGTGGACCGTGATGTCTTAACAAATACCATCTCGGATTGCAAGAAACATTTGCTTTGTGAAAAAGGTGGCTTTTGATCTATTAGGCTAAGTGGATGATTCTGAAATATCTGACAGGATTTGGTACTTAAGTACTTACATAGTGACACTTATGGTACATTAATTTGATGTTTGGATGTTCTTCACTAATTCTCATAGTAAAATACCCGATTCATAACATCGAAATGATGACTCATTTTAAAGTCAGACAAAATCACAAAAGTAGACTGCGAAATTTACAGCTTACATTAATGAACAAAGGATATTTCTGTGTCACAAGCAGTGTTTATGCAGTCATTTTTAAAAGACCTTCGAAAGGACATGTTATTAGCTGTTTTATAGGACATTTGTCACCCAAGCTTAAGAAACTTTATAAATCCTGTTACTGTCAATACCTATCACTAATATCGATATTTTCCCACATGCAAAAGGATTAAAGATCGAATAATGTTGCAAAAGCACCTGCAGCGAGACAAGACACAAGGACTCGTCATAACGAAAATGGCGATTACCCACGCCTATCATACCATAAAAAAGCTCGGGTAGCCGTATATCTGTCGAAGTTAACTGTAAATCCTCTTATGAGCGTTTTCATCGAAGGAGCCTAACCCGGTGTCTCTCAGCGTGGACTTAACGCGGGATTTATACATGTTAATACGTCGATCGTCGATATAACGGCGGAATAAATAAGTAATTGCAGACAGAGAACCGCGTCGAAAATCCGATGACCGTGGCTTGTTCGAGGCGTGCCATGACCTCCAGTCGCAAACGAAAAATTACTAGGAATTAGAAAACTCTTCGGCTTGTATGTTGCTTTTAATCCTAACTGTGTATGCGTGGCGTGGTCGTAACGATGGAACAAGTGACGGCGTATGTGGTCACTCTTTGCATATAAGTGCGTTTCCTGATCTCAGACTTTGTCGTTGAGAAAATTACGTTTTTAAATAATAAATGTTAATGATATGTAGTATCTTCAAATCCCTATATTTTAGAATTTTTATATTTCAAATCACTGTATCCTCGAAACTCTGTATTTTCAAATTTCTACATCCCCAAATCCCAATAAATGTTGAAACTCTACATCTCCACATCTCTAAATTGCCAGATTCTAAACTTTTCAAGTTTCTATAAATTCCAAATCTCTATATTTCTAAATCCTTATAAAATACCCTAAATCCCAAAATTCCCAACTGCTATACAGATCCCATAAAAATCCAACTAGTCTAAAAAAAACAAACTAGAATAACATAACATAACCCCAATAAAGAAATTATTACTGTAACTATACTCGAACGTAATAAATTTAATACCACGGTCGTTATTCCATCGCAAGTCTTAAGGATGCACGAATAAGGCCGTACACGTTGAAATAAAAGAAAAAGGAACATCATTTCATCATTTTTTCTCGGAAAGAATCACCTTTAGCCCGATCGCAGCCACACCCTGTATATCTCGGGGTCTAACTGTAAACCGGTGGCGGCAGAACGGGCAGCCACGACGATGATTCGCCGGAAGGAATAGAAAAATTCCGGAAGTTCGAACCGCTCGTAAAGTCGGCTGCGGGGCCGTTGGAATTCCCCGTTGAATTCCTGGTACGCGATTCCAGGGGATTCCACCAGATCGCGAATGGCGTCCCGTGGCTTTCGACGCCGATTCCACTTTGCGGGAAATTTATCGGCAAATGGGCGTACCACGACCCCGGGGATGGGTCGTATTTGTCCCGACGAATCGCTCGGAAGAGCGCAAACCTATTAGATCGATTTACACGGACGGTGAATGTACCTTTGATGGAATTCTAGCCTTTCTCTTCTTCGAATTGCTACGCGATTCAATGATCATGAGAATATTTTGTAATTAAGGTTTAAAAAATAAAACGTAATAAAGACTTGGAATGACTGGATTTAAGATTATAACAGTATACAAGCTTTTTCAAAATAATTCATAAACTCTTGTATGATTAAATTTTTTTTAGCGTTCGTAAATACTAGCAAATTTGTATCTGTCAAATGCTAAATGTGGTAAATGCATTTTTGTCTCGGTGCAGTTGATGTTTTTGAAATACGACTATTATGTAAATTTCATAGTAGAGCGACCACCTTAACGACTGACAATTCAAGTTCGGTTAAAAATATTCAAGGAGATTAATTATAAATTAGATCGGCGTACAGGTCTGACTCAGCAGGGAGACGTCATTATCATTCCTTTAATTTCTTTCGAAACCAGATCTGTCACACGATTGGTAGTAACATCCATGACAAGCGAGTAGGTAATTAGCCAACCTGCCCGATCTCTCGATTTGCATAAGAAGATTCCTCCGTGTCGCGCGGTAGAACAATTTTCTTCCGCGTGCAAGCGACAGCTGGCGAACCGGAAAAACCACGAACCAAACCCGATACAGACGACAATCATCGTTGGATTTTCTTCGACCGAGTCCTTTCCAGTCACGCAACCCAGCCTGGCCAATTACGACCGATTAATCGAGTCGTCCGCCGGCGAAAAAACGCGAGAGCTGGGGAACTCGTCCGCGTTGCACGAACCACCGCCTTGGGAATCGTCAGCCAACCGCTGGATTTCATTTTATCTGTGTTTCAGACCCGTTCTCGGCCTTATTCAGACTTTCAGGAAGCTAGAAACCCAGATGTAAAAGGAACAAAGTTGATTGTCTCGTTCAATCGTATTTGATGCTGGTGATAACGATTTGACGACCGTTTGCTAGGGAAATTTATTTGGGGACAGTGGATGTTTGTTAGAATCAGGACACACTCATGGTCACATGGGATCTTTTCTATCGAAGCAACGTTTAACAGCTTCATTTTTAGTATTTTTGATGTCTAGGTCATCACCAAATTTTTTACATTTGAAATGTAAAATCTCCAAATTTGAACAATAATAATGACCATAACATCGACGAAGTCCTTAAATCTTTAAAGAAATTATATTTTATAATACGATATAGACCTTAACTAAGTCTTTGAACTGTAATTAACGATACGAATTGCACTGTGTTGCGAAAAAAGAATTTCAATTTCACAGAAGTGGAACAAAAATGAAAATTAAAGAGATTTAAAAGATTCGAAATGGTTCTGCCGACGATTTGTACCTGGTACCAGGAAAATTCCTCGCGGTGTAATCAAAAGGATTCAGCCACTGATGAGTGTTTCCCTCGACGATTCGATACGATTTCAGTGAACGAAGACCGGATGATCTCGTAAGAAATTCTAATTGCCTTCATACCAGTTGTTAACGCGTGATCGATTGATGGAACCATTTTTTTATTAAAGGCTGTCTTTCGATAGCAAGATCCTCTCATTTGCCCGCAAGAAATAGATTAATCGTGCGCGATATGTTCCAGCCCCGGAGTTGTGTAATTATATTCCTTAGAAAGGATACTATGTTTAAAACGTTCCTTTTTTACGAAACCGAGCGTTTGACGAAATGATTTTAGAAAGTACCGGCGGAAGTAGAAAAAGAGACGAATTCCTTGGTTCTTCTGCTCGCGTCGTTGATCGAGGGACTTTAATATTTTCGTGGCAGTTTTATGATATTTTATCGCAACGAAAGTTTCACTTTTATGATATTCTATTGTAACAAGTTTCACTTTTATGATCGCAACAAGTTTCTTTTAGGGAGACAAATGTGGTTGTCCAAAAATAGTTACTTTTTAGTAATACACTTGTACGAAATACTGGTTTCTTTAATTCTTTACCTAAGTCAGTTTTTAGGAGTTATATGAAAATTTACAAAAAACGATGATTAATAAATATTACATTTACTCTAACGTTCTTTTTATTGATCTATCAACTTTCAACAGGATTATAAATCAAAACCGACGTTTTCTTTTTATCTTATTAATTTCAACGTTATTATATAAAATCTATTTACCTTGTCAATAAAAAAAATTAAATTTACACATTAACTATATTCCTCAATAAATAAATATTTTAATAAAAGAATTCATGAAATAGCAAACAAAATGGTTGAGCCGAATGTTCTTTATTAAATTTTGATCAAAATATCTTTATCTGACCCCTCAAAATAATTGAGATAAAAATTGATTACCTTGATAAGCACTTCAAGTTCGTTTGTATTCGTTGAATCACTTATCCCCCGAAAAATTATCAAGCGATCGCGTGAAATGCTCAACACATAATTTGCACGTCGTGTTTCGAGTAAACCGGAAACGATCGATGAAAGATTTCACGCGATGTCGGTAAGAACCAGGTTAATGCAACAAGTTCGAAATTTTCCCGTTACCCAAAATCGTTTGAACCGCCGCAAAAAGTGGAAATTACAACACTGTTAAGTATGCACGAATTACATACACGTTATTCACGAGAGAATTTCGCGAATCCTACACGAACTTTGACCCTCGTACAGCAACGACTGCTGTATAATCGACCTTAAACTCGCACCGTACAAATTACCTCTCGCCGACTCAATCATCGGCAATCATTGAACATAAAGATCGGTCAGAATGTACAATTGATGGGTGGATAGCATGTATGTTCCGAAAAATGCTGGCTTCTTTCAAACGTGGCCATTCGCAAAAATGTCGGGCTACTTTCAAAACGTTATGTAAATGTTATGTAAAATGTGAAAATTTGAATATTTATTCGATGAAGACATTAAAATTTTCTTATGACAAGTGTGCTTTATTGTCGAACTTTCACCGAAACAAAGTATGAACTAATTACTCGGGTCCTTTCGAGCGTACACTCGTAAATATTGTATGGCTCACAAAATTTTATGGGAAACGTTACATAAATTGTGGAGATAAATAATATGCGTGCTACAATTTTTACCGGAGTTTGAAATTTATTTGCCAATAAATTGAAGATTATTTATAGGAAAGAAATTTCAAGCAGAGTCTATCGAGCGAGACAAATTTTATATTTATGCAAATGTTATATAAACTGTGACGAATTATGTAGACTGTAACTTGTTTTATAAACTTTCGGATTTTTCTTACGACGATGTTTTACTATGAAACTTTCGCTCGAAAGAAATTTCAAATAATTAGTGTATTTGCAAGTGATGGACCGCTTACAAAATGTTGCGTGAAATGCGAAGATGTGACACAGAAAATTCTGAGGTTTCTATTGGATCTAAAAGTGTACGTTTTACTATCAAACTTTCACCGCAGAGATTTCAATTAATTTGCATAAATTACGGAAGATACAGATGATAACTGAACAGCAAAAATAAATAGGATTACCGTGAGAACCGGATGACTTCTTTTAAACTACTTGCTAGGTCATAAAATGACAATCAGATTTTAAAATAAAATCAGATATTTAATACTGCATTTTAAACGACTTAACATGAAATCATTTTTTAGATTTCATTTTAAATCTGCATTTTAAATACTTAATTTATGTTTGATTATAATATATAATACAGAGAATTTGAATACAAATATTTCATAAAAAATCAATATCTAAAATTTAATAGAGTATTTAAGATTATACTCGAATTCATATTAAATCCACATATTCAATTTAATCATATGTGATATAAAAAATTTTGATTTAAATTTGCAAAATTGAGAAACTGATATTTTAATGAACTGTTAAAGATTATACTTGAAATAAAATCAGTATACAAAAGATATAAAAAAAGTCAATAATCCTAAATAAAAACATGGATCTACTAATCAGAGTTCGATCCGATAAAATCCAGTGGAGATTATCGGAGCAGGATTGTTCGCGCCGCGTAATTAACCGGATTATGCAAATGCAGTTGAATTTTTTCGCCGATCATCTAATTATCGCAGCATCCCGGCTTCCACGATCTTTTCCACGGTTTTACGATTACTGCGATATCAATTCCAGTTCCAGCGTTTTCGCTGTGAAGTCGTAGAATGTTTTCTAATATAAATATATACGAACGATGATCACCGACTGGTTTTCCTTTCGTTTCTGCGATTCTTTTTTCGTTACGCGCGATTATCGAATCGCTGCAGGCCTCTTTTTACCTTGGTTAAGTTTCTCGAGCTCGTTCGAACTTACATTTTTATTTCCACCGAAGGACGCTTTTGAAAACTTGTTTCGATATTCCATCAACTTTAAATACCTGTATCGCTTCCACTTCTTAATTTTGATGACCTGTTCAATTTCCATTCAGATTTATTGCCAAAAGTTTTACAAATTTAAATGAACGAGATTTATTTGATAATTTTATTTTTGTACGAAGAACATTTCAGAGGAACAATTTATGTAAAATTAACGAGTTTAATAAAATTCTTTAACCTCTTGGCAGTGAATGTTATATTAGCTCAAAAAGAGAAAAATATTTTTTTTCACAAAGAGAAAAACTTGCCAATATTTCGTATTTTTGAAATTGAACGAAACTCGAGTCCTAAAATTGCACAAAGGGAACAATTTCGTTGGACACGGTACATCCGCTGAAAATAACAGAGTAGAGACTTATAAATCACGTTCGTCCCTGAGAGATTAACTAACTCCCGAGAAAAATAAATCACGGTGAAGCAACGACCCGAAGTTCTCGGATATTAAAACACATATCTGAAAGGTATCCTGGCTGAAAAAATCTCGAGGACACGAAAAGTGTCTGACAAATTCGTGTTGCACGCGATGTTTAATCTGAACTGGAAACTTCATAAGTTATCGCTGGAAGCGATCGATCGTTCGGCACAATTTATTGGCCTCCAGTAGCGAGATTCGTGGAAAGAGTCCTCGCGTACCGATTTACATTTTGTCGAAAGAAAAAGAAAAGAAAGAAAACGAGCGAAAATGTAAGCACGTCCAATTAAAGGATGAAAAAGAAGGTCTCGTGTCGTGTCACATCAACGATAGCCCTCGAAGGAACCGGGTCGGTTAACGATGAGATATCGGCAACGTTCGATCGGAGGAATCGGATCGTACGATCGGAAGCGATTCGCAGGATATCGCGTGCGTGAGTAATATTCATTAAAACGTGGCATCTCTCACCAGGAAGCCGACGAACCGGCTACCACCAACGGCAACCGAGGGGACATGACTTTTTCTCAAAGCGAAACAGCAGTTGCAGAGGACAGATCCGGTGTGGCTTCAAGGAACGATGAAATGGAAGGCGATTAACCAGAAAACTGATGATTCATGGAGAATAATTATACTGAATTATATAATGTTTTGTTGTTCAATTTTATATTTTATAGAGGGGGTTCGGAGAACGAATCATAATTTAATATTACCGGCATGATGACTTTTGATGTGGAATTTCTGTAGCATAAAATGGAATTTTGTTTATATTGCATTAATTTTAATTGAAAGGCAGTTAATTTGAGTATATGTCGACGAAATTTGGATTTTATTCAAAAATTTTCAAATTTATAAATTCACAAATTTTCGAATCGCAATATTATCAAATCCGAATCTGAAAACAGAAATTTTCAATTCTGTGAATTTTCAAAATATCCAAAATTTTCAAATTTCTAATTTCCCGTGTCTTAAATTCTCAAATTTTTAACTTCCTAAATTTCTAAATTTCCGAAATCCTGCAATTCAATTTATTATAACGCCAAATACTTATAATCGAATATCCCTATATCTCCATATCCCAATATCCCCACATTGCGAAATCCCTATATAAAAATCAGTATATTTAAAAATCCCTATATCTTGCTTCCCATACTACAAAATCCCTATAACTCAAAATCTCTAAAATTCACTTCCTATACTATAAAATCCCTATACCATTCTTCAAATCTTATAACCCAAAGTCCCTAAATTTCACTTCCTATACCATAAAATCCCTATACCAATCACCAAATCCTCATATTAACTCTTGAAATATGAAAATGGTTGTACGTTCGCGTAAATTGCACGGTTATTTGAATCTCGTAAACAGCGAGAAACTGTACAGGTAACTTTCCATCGTGCCAAAAGGAAGGAAACGAAAAATTCTTTGTCTTTCACCCGTCAAACAGCACCAAGATGGCGGTGGCGAGAGATAGCGTATCAGCGGTTCTGCAGAGCGGAAAAAAAAATATATTCTACCGGTGGTGTTGTGACCTGGGTGTGGCACAGAGAACTCTCGCATATGTGTAACCGTTCGAACGGCTCGGCGAGAGAGCTCCGGGAGTGTGGAACCGGGCGAAAGCACAGCCATACGAACCGTCGAACGTTAGCACGGCTTATGGGTATCCATGAGAAATACGGATAAACGTTATGCAATCGTCGTGTATCCCCGTGCTTTCTTTTTTCTCAGCCACCGTGTGTGCGTGTTGTGGGAGTGTGTAACGAGACGACCGGTTAACGCGCCGCTTAGACGGACGAAAACGAACGGGATCACGGTTCAAAGGGGGCAATTAACACGTTCGCTGTCATCATCGAAATCGACGTTTCTCGTCAACGGTTCCACCTATATTATACTTAACGTGGTACGAGAATTATGGGCGGTACAAAAAAGATCGATAGATTTACGGGTTTGTATTATGAAATATGCAACTCATACTGCTGGGAGTTGTAAAGAGTCGTTCATGACCGAGAGCTCTTCTTTTAAAAGAGAGCAAAATTTATAGCAAAATGCTAAGGGTGTTTGTGGTAAAAATTGAGAAACAGGGTTCGACTGAGTCGTTGATCGAAATTCATTTTGTGGGTGGACGTATATCTTCATTATCTTTCAACGGAACTGCGAGTTCAATTTACCGTGCGACCATCGATCATCATTTTCAGATTGTTTGTTCTGACGAGCGTTTCGACATTAGTCCACCTTTCATCAAGGGAATATGTTTATTAATGTCCGAGCCATCGATCACCAATCCTTTCGACCGGACTTCAACGCACTGCTCAAAAACTGTCCAGTTAAATTACTCGAGCGAAGACAGATACGATTTAACGAACTCTTTTTTTTGCTGACAGAATGGAAATTACTACTATTCCTATTTATGTCAGCTGCTGAATTTGATAGAATCCTCCAACTCAAATTTTTTAATTTTCTCAAACTTCAAATTAATTTCATAAATGTTCTCGTAACTTTCAAGTTACGAATATTTGAAACCGTGAATTCTTAGCTAAAAGGTCCCTGATTTTTCTAAATAATCTGAGATTTCATAGACATGATTAATATCATATCTGGATGAGTTGAAAGATAACCATAAATCATAAGAAAAGTTTTCGAAAGATCAGAAAATTCCTGCGAAGTTATCTGATGCCCTAAGAGTTTATTCTGCTTATTGGTAAATCCAGCATCGAGAACAGCGTTCGGTTTCGTACGCTCGTTCTTATTTCGCGGTGACTCAGCCGCGAGCGTGACTTTCGGTTTATTGAAATGAAGCCGGCGGGCGTATATGTCGGGATCCCCGACGACGACGTGGTCGAATCCACGAGATATATATCGATATAAGTCGACGGCATTCACGCGTGGGAGATCGCCGTGATGCCGGTAACACACGGCCCGCCACGCCCCGAACAATTACCAACAAGTCGAGGCGGTAAATCAGCCGTGAAACCGAACGTACGAGAACGGGACACCAGGACGCGTATCCCAGGGATAGCTCATTCTTGCTATTAGTAAAAAATCGAGTGACGGATTGTTACGTCGATACATATTTGTTTTTTTCGCGCTCGTGAAAGGAACTGGATGGTCAACGATTACCGTGACATTTACGTCATACCGAAGGCAAACTTTGCATCACTATATCAAATCAAATGGTATATCAATATAACATGCATAGTATAGAAGTATATACATTTATAATATATGTATGTTTTATAAAATAGGAACTATGTATGATGTCTATAAATGTCACATATTTAATAAAACATTAGCTATGCTGTCTAAGAATACCATACGTTTAATAAAATATTAACTATGTATGTCATGAATGATGAATGTCATGTGTGTTTAATAAAATATTGACTATATATGTTATCTATGAATGTCATGTGTCAAATAAAATATCAACTATGTATGATGCCTATGAATGTCATATGTGTTTAATAAAATATTGAAGATTTGCTCCATTTAATCGAAAATATTCGATGGAGAGAATGAACAAGATACGAATCTCGACCGGCATTATCTGTTTCGCGTTCGCCGCGACTTTCTCGCGAATCGACGATCGTAAATAGTCCTCTCGTAACGGGCGTCTCCGAAGGATAAACTTTACCACGGCTCTAGCATTTCGACGCGGTGTTTCACACATTGAGACGTGGTTCAAAGAGCGTGAATCCTACTCTAACGTGGCGTGAAAAACGCGATTGCGTGTTCCGTCTCTGTTTCGTCTGGTTCTGACGCTGATAGAATCATTCAATAATCGAAGGAACGACCAGATACTAGACTCAAAAGTATAAGTTGGTATCATTGTTAGGACACTCATAAAGGATCACATGGAACAGAATCATTCAATACTCATACAGAATCATTTAATAATTAAAAATGAAAGTTGATGTCAAACGAGTTCAAAAATATAAAATGATATTCTTGACAATTAAACAGCTGTAGATCTCAGAGAAACCCAAAAATTTGTATTTCTGTCACTTTACCAAAACTCAATTTCACCAAACAGCTGTAGATATCAAAGAAACTAAAAAGAACAAATTTGTATGCTTGTTATCAATAAATAACCTCATTAGTTTAAAAATCCTCTTCCGTCCAATTAATACTAGAATAATCCATGCTGATAAATGATAGAAAGTAAATGCTGCCTGATGATAAATAGATAATAGAAAGTAAATTAGTATATCTAATACCGCTTTATCTCGATGAAAGTCGGCACAGAATCATTTCGAAGCGCTTTAATGTTCCCTTTAGCTTTTGGTTTTCAAATTTTTCCTAATACCACGTTTCTCTCTAACGTCCGTGATTTTTATGTCGCCCGATACAATACGGGAGGCATTTTTCAAGCCGCCCGAGGGAAAGCCGATAATTTTCACTGGAACTTACAGTATCTCGCTCGTTTACGATCAATATCCGGTTAGTGGATGCAAGCTGGAATTGCATGGTATATGCGAACGAAGAAAGTAATGAGTTTCTGGCCTTACATTAAGCGTTCCCCGACGTCCGAGGGAGAGAAAAGTGTTTTCCGTGTTGCTTCAACGGATACAAACTCGAACGGTATTATAGTCGCTTTAATACCGAAAGAAGCGTTTATGGCCGACGGGGCTAGTAATTTTTGTAGAAGGAACGATCGTTCAAGGAACATCCTATTTTTCTCCTGATTCTCTTTCTAGTAAAATAATTCAGTTTAATGATCTCTTATACCGAAGATGAACTGAAAGATATCGATGCGTAATAAAAAGGGTGTATATCAATTTTATATCTCGATTATTTGACGAGAAATTATTTTCAATTGTCAATTTTTGTTCTAATCTTGTTCGTATATTTAAAAAATGATGTTTTGAGAAAAGCATATTTGTCTAAATACTTAAATAATAAATACAAATTATTCCATACATAAATATTCTAATACCTATCTAAATCTGTATATGTAGATAGTTATATGTATACCTACTTAGGTATCTAGCTAAATATCTAGATACCTAAACATCGATATACCTAAATACAAACACCCAGTACCTAACTCCCAAGTACCTAATGATGTACTCCAAAACTCAGTAATTCCTCGGAACAAAAGAAAGTATTTCAAAAATTGTTCAGTCGTCCTTTGTCCCTGAAGCGAATTCTTTCAGCAGCAAGTGGAGCAAACGTGGATGCAAATGCGGCGGAGTCGATCTACCCGGTGTAGCACCGTGATACCTGAGAACCCAGACCGTTTCTCCACGGAGAGCGTTTCCTCTCTCCGAAAGAGAGCTAAAGGAGAGCGCGAAGATGGGTGTGGTCGAAGATATCGGGCTTCGCGAGCAATACACTCTTGCATCCGCCGCGCGCTTTCCTGCGCTTCGTAACCTCTATACGAGGCCCGAGGCGTGCTGCTGAACACTCCAAGACCCCTTTTGCTCCTTCCTATCCTAACGGTTCGACGCCACATCTTTTCTAAGGTATCGACCGAGAGAGCTCGACCATCTGGAATCTCGATTGACCGCGTGTGGCCGTTCTATTGCCTGCGATTGTCCTCGCCGTTCATCGGGAATTGACGACCCGACGTCTCCATGGTTATTTAACTCCTTGATTAAGACGCTTACGACCGCTGTTTTTTTCTGGACTTTAATTTACGATACGATGGTCATGTTAGTTTTTTCGAGGTTTACCTGAGTTTAAGTTCGAGCAAAACGGTTTGTGGTGTGGTCGTGCTGTGTAAACTTTCATGAGTTATGGAGAATCAAAAATTAGAACTGATGTTTTTATGTTCTAAAATTACAAAGTCCAAAAATTAAAAAGTACTAATCTCGAAGCGTCAAAGTTAAAAACAAAATTGTAAAATACTAGTCTAAAAGTTCCCAAGTTTCAACATTCCAAAATTCTAAAATCTCTAAATTCCAGAGTTCCTAAACTCCAAAGTCCTTAAACCCCAAAGTCCCTAAACCCCAAAGTCTCTAAATCCCGAAGTCTCTAAATCCCAAAGTCTCTAAATTCCAAAGTCTCTCAACCCCAAAGTCACTATACCCCAAAGTTTCTAAACCCCAAAGTTTCTAAACCCCAAAGTTTCTAAACCCCAAAGTTTCTTAAACCCCAAAGTCCCTAAACCCCAAAGTCTCTAAATCTCGAAGTCCCTAAATCCCTAAGTCTCTCAACCCCAAAGTCCCGAACCCCCAAAGTCTCTAAATCCCGATGTCCCTAAATCCCAAAGTCCCTCAACCCCATATCCTTAAAATTCTGAAATTCCTAAAATCCTAAAATCCTAAAATCCTAAAGTCCTAAAATCCTAAAATCCTAAAATCCCTAAATCTCTAAATCGCAAAATTCCTCAATCGAAATCACAGAATTGACATTCAGTACAACAATACCATAACGAAAAATGAGAAGACACGATGCAAAATATATCTTGCTGTTAGTTTGGACAGCGGTGATTCGGGTCGCCATGTCATTACCGGTTGAGAAACGCTGTCAGAAGGCACGTATGCTCGAAACGATGGAGCAGATAGTCATTTTGGCTCATCCAACGTGTCCGCCGCGTTAAAAGAATCAAAAGGATTCGACCGGCTGGTGATTTGTTGCTGACGGCGCCGACAGGTCCGATTTAATGTGGGGTCCTCTTCAACTTCCATCTTCGTCGGCTCCAGGGGCTTCGTCGCTGGTTATGAATCACTTTCCGACTCGAATCAAGCCGAGGTTCTTCTTTTTTACACTCGTGAAAATCGCGAATCCAAACTGTCCAAATACATAAATAACTTCATACCTAAATCACCTAATACATGTGGAACTTGATATGTGGATGCTCTAATACTTTACCAGATACCTGGATGACATAATATCTGAATCACCGAATACTTCAATAATTCAATATCTAAACTGACTAATACTTGAATAATTAAATACGTAACTAAGCAAGGGTCTTCATGACCCAGTACCTAAATGATCTAATACCTGAACTGCCTAATATCTGAATGACCTAATCTCTGAATGACCGAATACCTTAATAACTCAGTATCTAAATTAACTAACACCTGAATAATTTAATACCTAAATGACCAAGTATCTAGCCCAATATCGAAATGACGAATACATAAATTATCTAATACCCGAACGACCTGATACCTAAATAACCTAACCTAAATAGTCCGATGTCCAAATCTTTTCGATCGTCCACATGATTGTGCAAATGTATCCGCCAACGTTCCCATTAGAGCCAAATGGATGAACTATCGAGAAATGGCAACCGGCATGAATCGGCAAACCTAAGAAAAGAAAAAAAGAGAAAAGAAGGGACTCGAACGATGACGAATGGAAAATAGAGGCGAAGCCTAATCCAATTAGATCGGAATCCCGAGTTTAATCAACACAGAGTGGCGCGCTGACGCGAGAGGTTCTCGAACTGGGTCCTGGAACAACCATAATTGGCTGCCCCCGGTGCGATATTATCGACGAATCAAACTCGAATCATCCTTTTTCACGGTGACTATGTTGCGGCCGTGTACCGTTAGCCAGGTTTCAAGTTCCTCGATCGAGATGCTGCGTTCCGAATTGTCATCCATTCCTATCTTGACGTGTTACGTAACACGACGGTCAAACCGGATTTTGACCGTATCTCCGTGTGTACGAGCCGTCGCGTGGAATTGGCATAATCAATTGACATCTTCTCTGACCTGTGATTGTCCATCGTGGATCGTTGAGAATGCTCGTGTACCACGCTCGGATCGACCGAAGATAAATGAAGAGACACACAGATATTTTTCGAACGATACCCGTGTACCCGGCTTGAACTTTGCTTCATCTCCTCAACTTTTAATGATATATGATCCTCTTTGTTACCCGGTAACACGAAGTTTATCAGTTTTGAGGTATTCAAATTTCTTGTCCTCATATTTCATTCGACACTATCGAATCAGCATCGGGTTCATTTTAAATCGTACAATTTATTAAGCTGTTTTTACAAAATGTTTACCTCATCAAGGTGAAGGATAATTGTCCCGTCGAATGATGGATATTATAAAACTGGACATGTTACAGACTGTAATCGATGATAATGATATAATTATTTCATATAATATAAATAATTCATTCCCGAAGATATTACTTTATCGTTTAACGTCGTTGATCCGGCAAAAAGATCCATTAAATCAGTAATTAGTACACGTTAAGGCCACTTTAATATTCAATGTCGAATTGATTCGATCATTCCGAAGCAAGTACCTGGACTCTGAATTAATTACACGCGTATACATATAGGAATACGAGACGTTGTATATAGGTGTTTGCAATTTAAAGTAGCCACGGGAGGGTAGAGGTCTTGCCGGGTGTAATTGACCGACGCGTCGACTCGGTCCAGCTTTCGATTATGAAGTCAGATCGAGGGCAAAAGGTGGTTAAAGTTGATTTACTCGCTCCACGACCGCGTTCTGACACGCTTCTTTGCATCATAATCACGCCGACGAAACGAGGACGAGTTATGTGTAACATCGTTACCGTCGCTCACACTTCAAACACCAATCATCACGAATTAAAAACTTCATTTCGTTTCAACTGAAAAACTCTAATATATTTCTAGGATTTGATGACATAAAACCATCGCAAAATTGCAATTATGGTACACGAATTTTAAGCTTGAAGTCTAACAAACATTACTAAATAAACGTTTCTTTAATATTTTTACAAAATGGCTGACAGGCAGTTATAACACGTGATACACCATTTTGTAGCATTACAGAAGCCTATATGATTTGATGACATAAAAGTATCACAAACTGATACATATGATACATGAATTTTAAGCTTGAAGTCTACTGTAAATTACTGTATAAACGTTTTTTAAATATTTTTAATACAAAATGGCTGACAGTCAGTTATAACACGTGATACACCATTTTGAAGCATTATAGAAACCTATGTGATTTGATGACATAAAAGTATCACAAACTGATACATATGATACACGAATTTCAAGCTTGAAGTCTACTGTAAATTACTGTATAAACGTTTTTTAAATATTTTTAATACAAAATGGCTGACAGTCAATTATAACACGTGATGGATAATTTTGAAGCGTTGCAGAGGCTGATAAGATTTGATGACATAAAAGCATCACAAAATGGCGCTTATGGCACATGAATTTCAAGCTTGAAGTCTACCAAAAATGACTGCATAAGTGTTTCACCAATATCTTCACTCCACAATGACTAATTATTAATCATAACGATCAATAAATAATTGTGAAGAAAAAGGCACTTACATCAACATTGAGCTTGAAGTTTACAATTACCACATACAGTTATTGAACTGTAATTAGTACGTAATAGAACACGTGACGGCACCGATGTATCAAGAGTGAAGTTTTAATTGAAGTAACGAGATTGAAGTTCGTTTTAACACCATAAGGAGCGGTAAAATCAATCGACAAGACGTATTTTATTTCCAGACCCAAATGGATTTCCCGATAAGTGCAGTAAGTCATTAAAACAGGAAGTCTCGCGAACAGAGCCGTTTCTCAAGCAAATTTAGCAATATATCTCGCCCTAAGTGCGTCGTACACGCGCGGAGAAATTAGCAGCGATAGAAAGGCGTGATTAAAGGTACAATCTAACTTTCCCGGGTGTTATTCGACCCCTGTCAAATCATTTGTCTGGTTTCCATTAGCTCTTGATCAGAGAATTTCGCGAAACTTTAAAATGCTGTTAAAATGAAGACTCTGACAATTATGCCAAAGGTGACTTTGTAACGCATTTTATCAAACTCATCGAAATAATTTGAACCTTTAAGAATTAATAAATTTATCTGACCTTAATGAAGATTTATAGTTCGAGTCGAAACAGCGACTTACCTGTAACATAAAAAAATGGAACATGGTTAGAGAATGATGTAAAGTTTTTCTTTTTTTGTAAAAGTTAACCTAGGGAACGTGACATTACGTGATTCTCGGACGGAGAACAGGAAGCTGTGTGAAATGAAGGAGAAACTTAAGCTGTCCTTGGCATTTAGTCGAGGTATTGTGCCATCGGTGGATAAACTTCGTATAAACTGTTGTTAGAAGTCTTTACACGAGCTCAATTTTTTACGATCATTTTCTCACATCGTTCATGAATGCATATCTAACTAACAATGGCTAGAAAATGTTAATGGAAATATTTTCTAAGAATATCCATATTTCGGAATAAAATAACAATGAAAGAAATAAGAATCCATTTCACAAAAAGAGGAATAAAAAAAATATGGTAGGATATTATGAGACATGTTTCAATATTACTTGTTTCAAGCTTACTTGAAATACGTCCATAACTAAAAAGTACTACTTCTGTTAGTCAAATGTTTCCTAACAGTTAACTTTCTCTATTCTGTTATTTTCTGCGTAGAATGTAGGTGTATTTCTACATAAGCATTCCGGAAGCAGATCCTAGACGGAAGATCTCTTAAATGGAGAACACATAAACTCGAAACTAGTCCACAACCTGGTTTACACAAAAGAGAAACGTGTCTAATAGTAGGATACAGTTTGTTACCCTAATCAGTTCTCAACGCTTAATTTTCTTTCTAATATATTTGATACGATTTATCATCACAACATTCTTTGCTGTAGATCACATCTGACTAGTGATTATACCTATACATACATACACATATGTATACTAGAGATACGAACACTAGAAGATACACTATATCTAGAAGATTATATGATCATATTAAAATGTTCAAGTACACAGACTTGTTCTCCATTCTTGATCAAGTATAATTTTCTTACGAAATGTAAGAGCTTGAAAAAGGTCATAAAAATGATATAACCTTCGTACACAGAAGCTTCGAAAATTGACAGTCAATAAAATAATAAAACCAAGTATTTTGAACCAGTATAATTTGTTGCATCAATTAGTACGAAATAAAGAGTTCCTAGATCACAAGTCTTCTCACGATCTGGCCGTCCCACGAAATCCGCGCAAGAACATTATTACGTAGGCGACAAAGAAAAGCAAATTGCGATAGTACATTTGTTTTTGCGTAACATCTCATTAGAAGGTGAGCTGATTCGAGCGTGGCAGCACCACCCGTTGGAGTAGCGATTCCAGACAAGCGTCAGGATGATCAACGTACTCTAATGATCCTGGTTCCGCGATCCTGGTCAACGAGATCATCGTACGATCTGGTTGGTACCACGTGTGCCCGTTTGCTACCGCTTATCTCGTTGTTTAGTTGGCCACCGATGTGTCCCAGCAATTTACTTTGCATAACGTCGCGACCAGGGTCAAAGGAAATTACGCCAGGCTTATCGTACGACTCGAGATCGAACTATCGCCGTGCTACGAACGTTTGCTTCACGGATCACTAATTCCGCTTCGTGTCTCTTGGCGTTATGAGCGCGGATAGCGGTACACAGTATGCGAGAGAAATGTGTATGGTCATATAGGGGATATTTGCAGGTATTGGATTTGTGGAGGTAATCGAAAGGTAATTGGTTTTGAGGAATGTACTATCTCTTTGAATATATTTTTCGAACTTCGAATTTCTGTGGTAAATTTTCCAAATCTAGGTGTGAATTATTAAATTTGTATGTTCCCTGAGTTCTGATCTCTGAAATTTTTAAGCTCCCAAATCTTTGAGGAATGTAAAGTTCAAGAATCTGGAAATGTGGTTACTTACAATTTACAAATTCTTAAAGTCGTTGAAGTTCCAAAATTCTCAAATTAAATTTTTATTTCTCAAATCTCTAAATCACTAAGTCCTCAAATATGCAAATTTTCAAATTCCCAAAAGCACAGTTGCCAATTCTTAAATTCTGACATTCTTTAATCCCCAAATCTCCATATCCTTAAATTCTTCAAAGTTCCAACAACTTAAACTTACAAGTCCCTCAAATTTTCGAACCTCGAAATTCCCTATATTTCCAAATTTCCAATTTTCTAAATCCATAAATTCCCCAAAACTCTGAAACCTCGAATGCATCAAGTTCGCCAATCTTTCAAACTTCTAAATTCTCTAAACTTTCAAAATTATCAATTTTTTAAATTCCTCAATTCCAAAATTCCCGAATTCTCAAATTCTCAAATTCTCAAATTCCCAAATTCCCAGTTCCCCAAATTCCAAATTCCTTAGATTCCAAATTCCTCAGATTCCAAATTCCCCAGATTCCAAATTCTCCAAATTCCTAGTTCTCCAAATTCCAAATTCCCCAAAATTCCAAATTCCTTAAATTCCAAATTGCCCAAATTCTCAAATTCCCAACTCTCCAAATTCCAAACTCCCCAAAATTCCAAATTCCTCAAATTCCAAATAGCCCAAATTCTCAAATTCCCAATTCTCCAAATTCCCCAAATTCCAAATTCCTCAATTCTCCAAACTCCCAAATTTCCAAATTCTCAAATTCTCAAATTCTCAAATTCCTAAATTTCTCCAGATCTCCAAATCACTAATTCCCCAAAATTCTAAAACCTCAAAATCTCAAATTTCCAAATAATCATCATCCCAAATTCCTAAATATCCGCTTTAGTACGGTACTACGATAGCTTTCGAAAATAATTTTTCGCTCGTACAGCCGGTCCGCGACGGTATGTAGGGTAGCAATGCCATTTTACCGAAGGCGTACTAGGCAGAAGGGAACCGTGGATAGCGGTACCGTAGATCCAGTCCAGCCAGCAACAGCACCAGCCTCGTAGGAGAGGGCGAAGGTCGCGTCGGACATGAACACGCCCGAGTGCGACCTACCTCGCGTCGATTCCCTCCCGTGTATCTGTTTTATCCTTCCTGATCTCGTGCTGTATGTGGCCAGGCCCGTCATCCTGTGCTACGGCTATACCGGCGAACGTCGATCGCCAACAGATTCCATCGCTTCCTGCGTCGTGCCGCGTACGCTGGCTGGTAATTAAGTTAACTGTCCGGCTGAAATCGGACTCGGGACACGGGATGGTTCCGTTCGTAGACACGTGAGGCCGCTTTCAACGGCGGGATCGTTGAACAGGGTGTGTGCCGTGCCGATTGCAGCCACGGTAATTAGCTAGCGGACCGTGAAAACAGCAAACACGAGGATGATATCGATTGGATTACAGTTAAGGGGAGAAGAAACGAGCGTGGGACGTGTTGATGCCATGTTGCGGACCCGTTGCTCCTTTCCATCTTCCGTTGCTTTATATAGGTTTTTAAAATAGTCAAAATTGGAACTGGCTACGCTTGTTATAGTCTTTTCTTCCGGATTAAGTTTGGGTGTCGATGGCTTGTCGGTTGTGTTAGCGAAGTGTTGGTCTTTGACGAAATAGGTATTTGGCTATTTGGGGTACTCACATCTGATGATTAGGGTTTGAGTATGTTGATGTCTGGACATTTGAATATTTAGGTATTTCTAGTTATAGGATATGGGTATTTAGACATATGAGTCTTTGGGTACACTAACATTCAGATATTTAAACATTTGGATATTTGACTAATTAGACATTCTGAAATGTGGATATGTGTACACTTGGATAGTCTAATCTCTTGTTCCTTAGGAAGACCTCAAAACTTCTAAAATTATAAAGTAACTATTACATCAGACAGCCATTTTCCTAATTATGAATGAAACGTTCCTCAAACTGTGTACACATCTACAATTAAAATTACAGTTGAACAGAGATATACAAAATTAGAGCAGTATGCAAAGCTTGTGAGTTTTCCTACAATTCAAGGTTCGTGTTCTTGGTCGATGCTTTCATTTTGCCACCTGGCTACATTTAGTTGCATGTGTCGTTAGAAAGGGAAGCATGTACTTAGAGTGTATACACATTTGCTACCTAGTCAAGCCTTCTACACTACCGTAACAGTGAAAGAGGAGTGGGAAAAAGGAAAGGAGAGCGTTTCGTACAGGACCTGTTAGTGCATCGTTAAGGTTACCTAGCTGAACAGCGCCTTAACCCGTTAACTGGGGGGATGAGTAAACTCGTTGCTGTGATTGACATTTAGCGAGAAGCTTTGAGTTTAATGAGTTAGGGAGATGGATGAATAACTTCCACGTTTTTTGCGCTAAATACTTCCATCATTAGTGCCTTTATGTCCTGCAATATTTTGTGTTAAAACATTTTGAAGCTAAAATTGAACTCGTGTACAAGCTTTTTTATATGGTTCAAGCTATTTCTGAAACATTCCTAATGCGGTTCAAACTATTTCTGAAACCTATGGTTCAACTCATATTTGATAAAAGCTATGAACAACAAAGTATCAGTGTCAAAAGAGTTGCATGTTTAAGATTCATATCAATTCATGACTATAAAAGTATTTCATCTGACCTTAAATTTGGATTTTTCTACAAAGAAGCCGTTCTTGACTATTTTCAATTTGATGCAATTAGCTACTGAATAAAACTTCAAATTTTTGGATGAAAAGAATGACCGAGTAATTACAAGTTTCAGAGAATGTTCAGTCATTAACACCTTCAGTCCAATGATGTCTACTTTGTACAAAGGTGTTTTGCGTGAGAAATCGTCGTTTAAAATGCAATTAAACATTTAGCAAGTTCAGATAAATAAATTTGAAGTCGCGCTAAATACCTCAGCCATTAACACCTTCGTCCCACGGTGTTTCGTACAAAAGAATTTCGTAAACTCTGAAAACAACCTTCATCCCATTCTTCAAACTGACCTCGTATAGTGCTCCTAAATCATTTCCAAGATCTAAATACCCAGGAAATTAGACAAAAACTAGAATTTTCGGGTCCGGAGGGTGAGGATTAGGTCTGTGAAGGTTGTGTTCGTGAAAACGGTCGGACAACACATAAATTTGGGATAACCAGCTATCTAGGAGGGGACTGATATCCAGCTATTAAGAAGTGTTCGCCAACACTCGGTATAATGGTGTTCCGTTTCTATGGGAGGGATAATTACACCTCCACCCATTCTCTAACTCTTTCTCGTGGACCCGGCTAACAACTATCCTCGTAAATTATAGTCCGTTTATATAATTGCGACCTTCCACGCATCGCGAGGTGTCATTTACAATTCTCGCCTCGGATCTCGCTGCTTTCGAATTCAATTGATTAATTAGCCGCGTTAATTAACACCTCGCTGCGGGTGGTAATTAACGCTCGCAACCATTGCAATTTCTATCGGATATGCGTTCGCGTGTCTCGAAAGAGTGAGTCTTTTTGAACCCTCGTTTTCAACTTTACCGTGTAAGAAGTTTGATTACTCTACTCCGATTTTTGTCTTTTCTAAAAGTTAATTGAAGATTACATTAATGTCTGTTTAATTTCTCAATTATTTCTTAATTATTTCATTTTTATTATTAACTGATTTTCAATGAATCATCTCAGAAGAAATGTTCTTGGACATTTAAGAATTTTAGGATTTGCAAATTCGAGAATTAAAAATTTTGAAATATAGAAATTTGTAAATTTACAAATTTTGAAATTTGGGATGTGTAAATCTGAGAATGAACAGTAAATTTTTTTACGATTATTCGACAAAAAGACCTTATCAAACTCGAGTTCCTCGAAAGAGCGTCAGATGCAAAATGGAAGGTGGTACATTCTCTTCTTTTTAAAGGTGCTATATCGTTTTCCATTACAGTTATCGAAGGCTACATTTGACGCAGAAGTCCTTTTATTGCCGGTTGCCTAACCTCTCCTCCGGTTTATGCTGTTTCTCAGAACCACGTTTTACGAACTTGTATCCACCCACGTGGATGTTCGTGAAGCTGCCATTGAAATGGTCTTAGATATTATCGATGGCAATGATCGCTGCAATGAATATTCAATATGATCCTCTAAAAGGAAATTGATAAATCTTTGTTATCGTGTTCGTCTGACTTTTTGCATTTCATTTGAAACGATTTAAAAAAAATTACTCCAACGCGTTACTGGGGTTAGAGATCAGCTATCAATCTGTGTATTCTATAGCCACATACATCTGATACGCGTATAAGTACCTATTTGGTACATGTGTTTCTACACATATCTGATACATGTATAGATATATTGATAGATGTATAGGTACACACATCTGCTACATGTTAAGATATAGATACGTGGTGCATATGTACGTGTACATACATATGTGTTGCGTTTTGAGGTACACATATGCGGTGCATGTTGAGGTACATATATGTGGTACATGTATAGGTGCATATATCTATATGGTACATGTTGAGGTACACATATAGGTGTACATATGTGATGTGTTGTGAGGTACACATATGTGGAACATGTATAGGTGCACACATGTAGTACATGTTGAGGTACACATATGTGGTATATGTATAGGTGCACACATATGATACATATACGTACACACAATATTTCCGTGTCCTGAAGGATTTACGAGCTAGTAGTGGTATTTTTAGCTCTATTCACACCGTTTGTTTCATACATGAGGAAGTATGGTTGGATTTTACTCTATTCAGTTGTAATTAATGGGGCAGCCGAGATAGAAAATGATCGTAAATAGTAAGAAAAGGGGTCAAAGAGCAACGTAAGATATTAGCGGGAATGATTCGGCGAGATCCAAACGTTCGACACGTTCATCGTCAAGAAGAGTCACGTAAAAGGCAGAAGTGACCTGACCCGACCCCCAGAAAGGCGGTACACCTTCGCCAAAACCAATCAAGCACGGTTTGGAATGCCGTTTTGCTCTCTCGGGGTCTTCGACTTCCATTTGCGGCATGAACTCGAAGAACCTTCCACGGTCCGCTCGTTGTACAGTTCGGTTCGCCATCTTTCTTGGTACCCTACACGGAGACCTGTTCACACTCTATTTTCTCGCAGCGTGGGGGGCAATTTAGCCTTAATTGAGATTTCTACCGAACCGCGTCCTTGATGAGTTCATCTACACCTCGATCGAGTCAACTTGTTGCTTCCATTTCACGCTTCGACAATGTTTCCATCGTAGACTCGACGATGGTTTTCGTGACAAACAACGAACAGCTATTACTTTAATAGATTAAGGCTACAAGTGAATGATCCGTCAAAACATTTTTATCAAACTTGATATTTATTTTTAAGGAAATAAAATTCTATACTGATTTATATGTACTTATTCTGTACTTGATTTTTTAGTAAAAAAAGAGTGGAATTTTGAGTTTTAAATACATTCCTAAATTTTTATCAGAATGATGATTTTTGAATGACAATTCTAAATTCCCCAAATACAATCTGAAATTACAAATTCGCCAAATTCCAAATACCCCTCATATTTCAAATTCTTCACCTTCTAAATTCCAAATAAATTAAATTCCTGAAATACCAACAATTGCAAGTCCCCATTTTCCTAGATTTCCAAGACTTCTTTCAAGCAGGAACGCAAACTCGAAACTTCAGCAATCTTCCAAACCCCCATTGTTCCAATAATTAACGAATAAATACGTCCAATATTTCCCGTTAACGAGTGCCCTTCTCGAATCCATTAGCAACAAGGTTGTGCATTCTGCAGGAATTTCGATCAGTAGCTATCTCTTCCATCCCGTTCGCAATGGTCGTCACAGGCGCATCAGCGAACGGAGACGAAGACGAAGAAATGCAACGAGACAATTTCAACGGGACAAGTTCGAAACCGTTGGCTGACTTTTTCGAGAAAAGAAACATACGGACGTGGAGAGGTAGGGTGTACGCTGGCCAATTAAATAATTGGCTCATTAAGGAGGCGGCTCGTTTCACGATCGAGGCTGATGCTCGCTCGAGAGGAAAACGACTCCTCTGGACAGATAACGAGAACTCGAAGAAATGAGCTGACGAATCGCGTATCTTGCGGAGTCAATTAGTCAGCAGGCAATAAATCGGTCGGTAGGTCCGAATTCGCAGCTGGCCATCAAAATTGCCCTTCGAATGCGGAACACGATTCACCGTGACACGGGTTCAACGAAATTCCGCCAGAACTTGAAGAACTTGTGGAATTTTAATTATGTTCGCTCGTGCTGGTAGCAGGCGGTCGAATTTTGATCAATGCGCAACATCTGATGCTGAGGACACTGATGAAGAATGTGTGCAGTCATTTAAATCAAATTCGAAATTAATTTTTAAATTGATACTTTGTACAATTTTTGCTTCATGGCTATGTTTTGTTCACATATTTGGACTCTGCAACATGAGTAGCATTCAATGTTAAATCCAGTATGGAGTATTAACTGATTATGCTATCTGAATGGGTTAAGATAAGAGTTCAATTATATTCATATCTAATTACTAATAAAATACAGACTAATTGCAACGCACGACGACAAAACGGTGACTTTGCATGGTCATTTGCGTCCCGATGCCTCATGCAGCCGGTGAATCGATCATTTCAGCAACCGGTGCTCGCGATCACGGTGTTTATCGATCGTTCGTCGATGAGCGTTAATTAATCGATTCGTCGAATAATGAAAGTCGCTGGTGGTAGATAGCAGCTGGTGAACGACCACGCCTCGGACCGTTGTTCGCGATAAAGCGAGGACAACGCCGGCTCTTTCAGTCATTACGCCGCGAACCGGTGATAATGATCGGTTGATTAAGTCGAGCTGACCCCTGGCTTGCCCCGAGACGTCGGTGAATCGCCATACGTGCTCGATGAAACGGTGAACTCTCCTGGCATTGAGCGGTTTATTATGAATCATCGAGCGGTACACTTTGGCCACACGTGATTGCTCGCCAAATGATGAACAACGCCATGCGGAAGAGAAACGCCTCGATTGTTTTCGTGTCCGTAACTGACCACATTCTCATCTCGAATTTTATTAACATTCATTTTCGAAACGAGATACACTGCGGACAGATTATGATTCGTTATCAGATTTGTGATTTGTTAGCAGACTTATTTATAATTTATTATGGGAGGATTCGAATTTTTTATGATATTTATTTGGGGTTTGTTATGAAATTTATTTATAATTTATTATGAAATTTATTTAGGACTTTTTAGAAGATTTATTTAGATCTTATTATGAGATTTATTTAGGATGTATTAGGGTCAGATTTGTGTACCACTCATTAAAAGAAGTAAAGTTTATAATTTTTTATTGTAAGATTGATTTGTAATTTGTTTTAAGCAAACTTATCCACAATCTGTTACGAGTAGATGTATTCATCATTTGCCACAAGAGGACTTAGTTTTGATTCATTACGAGTTTCATTTATGACTTGTCATGAGGAGATTCACTGTCCAGCTGTAATGTGACACTCAATCCTGTGACATCACGATGAAATCATGAATCAATCATGTGGATACGGAATAGTATTTGCATAAAGTCACTTGGCAAATTGACCATCTCCATAGTTAAAATAGGCTGCCCAGCGAGGAAGTCCTCCAAAAACACCTCGATCCGGATCAGTCGTTTCGCGGGTCGATCGTGAGTCTCACGGTAACTCCGATCGCGAAGATTAGTCACGACTTAAGGGAACGAAAGTAAATCAGGCCCTCGCCCGTTGACACGTTTAGCCGCGTCCAGGATTCTCTCCGTGGCCGTTGAGGATGATGGCGGTGCCGATAGCGATGCTTATGCCGCCGGTAATGGTGATCCTGGCCAGTCGACGATGCCGGTGGTTCTTCCTCGCGTTGGCCCCGTGATAAATCACCGGCCTCTACCGTCGTCACAATCCTGCGGCCATTAATCTCGATAATTGAATCAATATCTGTGATATCTGCCTGTGTATCCGGCCCTGGCCTCATGGTAATTAGCCGGCCTCGTCATAAATCATGCCCTACGGGGGTCGGAGTGCGCCGGCAACGCAAAAGGGCCTCGCGGTATCGCCTCTCTATATATGGCAACACTTCAGCCTCGCCAATCTCGCAACATTCTGCGGAGACGGCTATACCTTTGTCACCTTCCTATCTCTCATTCTTGTTTCTTACGAGTTTTTTACGTCTCTGTCAAGATTCGAAAGAAGTCCTCCTCTTTATGCAGAGTATGCTGCATATGATTTATGAGTTACAGGTCTGTAAGAGGTTGTGTCCGTAAATATTCGAACATAGAAATTTGAGGATTTGGAGAAGTTTGCACATTTATCAATTTTATCTTATAATTTAGAAATATTTGGGAATTTAACAATCATTTGACGTTGCGAAATGATATCAAATAGAAAGGCACGCGGTTAACTTTCGATTACGCGGAACGAGAAGCCGCGATCGTCGAGGATCTCGTTCGATATGAATATCGATGGCGTGCAATTCCCACGAGGCAAACGGGACCTCTGCTATAAGGTGAAATAACCGGGAACGAGGAAAAGGAAGCGGTTCAAAAAGGACGCCTAACGAAGTCCACGGTGTATTTGCGCTAATGAGAAGAAGTGCCACCGTTCGACCCGTTTCGAGGGAAAAAAAAACTGGACCCTCATTATCGTCGAACTAATTACCTTTTACGTTTCTGCTCACCTCTCCCTCATTTTCTCGTCATGTTGATCGGCTGCCTCCCTTTTCTGGGCCTCCTTCGCGGCCTGCTTTGCTTTTTACGCAATCGTTTCGCGTATAATTTCTTCGCGGCAAAAAATCGAAGGGCAATTAATTGATACGTTCGCTCGTTATACCCGTCCGTATCGTTCGAGTTTGCCCCGAAGATATTTGTTGATATCGTGCACGGTTTAACTGGGCGGCCGGAAATGAGTTTCGAATTTTTGGGGTGGTCCCCTTACCAGAATCTTAATATTTCTTTCCTGTAACGGAGATGCTTATAACTGTTTCTCTTAACGAACCCGTAAACGTGATCGTAATTACAATTTTGGGCTTTTACGGAATTTAACAATTTCATTAAGGTATCTCTTCTTCAAAAGTATGCGAGCTTCACAAAAAATAGTAAATACATTATACAATTTTTTAAGGTGTTTCAAATAGATAAGTGTATAAACCCCATACCTAATGATACTAGTCTTTTATATTATCACTTAAAAAAGAAATCGAATTTACGAAATATGAATACGTAACTGCGAAGCGATATAAATTCTAGAGGATTTCACGTGCAAAGACGCGTCGTTACGTAATAAATATGTCCGCTCCTTTCGTATTCGTGCGGAAGGAAGAAAAAAGAAACGATAAGTACGCAGGTTCATTAGCATACGTCGCATGTACGGCTTTTCGTGGCCCGTGGGATTTTTGACAGTTGCCCGTTTCCTTTTATCTCATCCGCTTTCTCTTCCTTCCCTTCATTTTTTTTATAGGTCCCAGGATGACCCAAAGCGTCCATTTGGTTGCACCTCGGAGGAGAGTATCGGCCGATCATCCGACAGCTGTTCGAAGGAAACGCGTTTCGAGCGGCCAGGGATTAGCCTGACAATGAGAGTCGCGAAAAAAAATCATCGTACGTTCAAATTCTACGTCATTCTGGCCATACAATTGCGATTCGAGGATCATCGTTCCTTCTATTGTACGATATTGGTTGGTTAAATGCGCCCTGATGCAGCTAATTCATGCTGAGCCTCGGACACGACGTACACACGATCGAACAATCGGTGATTAAGGTGATTTGTTTGGCAAAAAAATCGTTTATGGTGTATGTGATGCGGTGTCACTTTTATTATGCTGGTAAATATTTCTATTCTTTTTTCTGTAGAACTTTTGCAAACGAGATAGAACAACTGTCATAAGTATGACAAATATAATTTTAGACTGATAGATTGGTTATCGATTTAGACTATTTATTTGATCATTGTAATTTTATTCATTGTGCAAAAATGTAGATAAAAATAATTGAATTGTCAGTTTAATTATATTGTTCGAAATTTCTTGGTACAGTATTTTACAGATTTAATTATTTTATTTCGTACTGAACATTCTAATTGAATTCTGAGCGCAAATAAGTAATTAATATATTTGAGAGTAAATTATGACAATTTTAGAATGGATGCAGTACACACTCTCATAAGAAAGGCTTTATTAACGAAAAAAAGAATGTTATTAAAATTAAAAAATTGTGCAACTTTAATTTGAATCTGCTATAAATGGAAAATGATTAAAAATCTTGTACCAATTCCCGAATAATTCTACCACATCTAAATATTAAATTCTTTTCTACCAGTATTTCTCGCGAGCATAAGTTAATTTACGACCTCCTTGATCGCAGTTATTCGCTAGTCTGACAAAGACACATCACCCGGTTGCTAACGAGCATTCGATACCTGTTCCGCGTTCGATTCGAAGATCATAGTGTTCGCAAGCCGATAATTTCGTCGCGTTTACGGTAAATTCAAGATACTTTTGGCTCTCCCGTTTGACCGATGAGCGGTGTCCTATCGCACTCAGGAAGAGAAAAAAGGACCGCGATGATAGGCCCTTCCTCGGATTCTTCTCTGGCAGGAAAAAAGATTGGACGACCCTTTGCGACAAACGTTCAATAATTTTAACGAGCCAACATAGCGGCTCTTGAACGCTAGACCGAGATTCGGCTCTGTAACTTTAATTGGTGCCCAAATATTTGCATGCCGACCAGTCGATCCTCCGACTCCTTCCTACCTTTCTCGATTTGTTCTTTTTTATTCAGCGTCGATCACGTACCACGGTTCGTAACTTTTTCTCTTGTTCGGCTTCGGAGCCGAGGAACGACGATAACGTTCCGGGCATTTCGACGCGATGGATAATTTGTAAGGTGTCGAACACGCAGGGCTGCTTCGATTATTCGTCGCGATTCGTTCAACGTGTCCATTTTTTACCTTTCCTCTTTTCAATTCCGTTTCTTCTCGCTTCTTTTTTATCGAGGAACGTTCGAGGAAGCATATTTTGTTTCAATTCTATCTGTCTACGATTTATGTTTACGCATTTATCCTGCTAGAGCGGAAAGCGTGTTAATTATATGGTACATATAAGAAAATGAAATATAGTGCATCATAAAAGTGCTGGCACACCTTGCATTTTGCAATCACTTTATTTAAGTGAAAGGGATATCCTATTTCGTTATGTTTGTTATATATTACATTATAGCCACTGCTTATTAAAATATCGTGGTGCATGTATGTTTTAATATTTCAATTTTTTTTAAGTACTGGAAGGAGTATATTCTGATGTTTTGGTACATCGTAAGTTACTAGGTAAGCTTTGTTTGTATATAATTGTGCTCCTGAATAAACTTGCAAATTAAGGGTGCAACCCCCCGAAAAAATTTGGTAACCAATTATTTTGGTGATTAGATCATTCTACTCGTGAAAAATGAAAAATGTTCAGGTAAGGGTTAATATCGATCGTCAGTAATGATCGTAGGGTCGCAGTAGTCTCAGATCGCGAGAAATATCGCGGGATCGCGTTCATCACGAAAATCCACGTTCCCCCGCGAGCATGGTATCAATTGTGAGCGTGGCCGATACGTTCCCGACCGGTTCCCTTGGCTGACTGGCGGCTAGTTTTCTCGGGGTCACGAGAGAGTAAATAAATTCAACGAATAATTCCGTCGGTGACCGGTCTGGGCGTGTTTAGAGTCGCTGCTATCCGAGCGAGTCCGCGGTAGCCTCGGGACATCACGAGCTGAAAAGCACGAGCTCTTTTTCCCTTCATCCTCTAGGATCTCGTCCTCCTCATTCGTCTTCCCTTCGTTCCTCTTTATATATCGTTAGCTTCGTTGTTCGTGCGTTTCTCGTTTCGATTGCGCCGCTTCGCGTGTGCTGCATCGAAAGCTCCTTTTCGAGAGATGCTTATCGTTGCCCAGTCGATTTACGGGAATCGAGATTTCTTGCCGATCAGTTGATGACGCGGTGATTCTTATTAGGGAGAACGCAACTTTGGAACGCAACATTGCTTCTAATGATCTTTTACGAAACGATAACTTACTGGTTGCTAATGTGAGCAAAATGTTAGTAGATACTTTTAACTTTGAAGGAATAATTCTAAATACTAGGACTTCAGATATCAGTAGCAAGATTTCTACATTTACAGTAGTTATTCAAGACACAGTCATTAAAATTATACGTTCATAGTATTTTATGTTATATAGTTACATAGTCACTAAAGTCATATGTTTACACATTCATTTAAGTAATAGTACACAGTTGTAGTTAAAATTAAAACATTGTGTAAAAATTTTATAAAACAGTACCATGGTAGTAAAATATTAAATTTGTAATTGCATAAAAATTGTAAAACAGATTTTATTAATTTTTCAATAAATCTCCAAGTGTCATCAACCCCAAGTCACAGATGCTAAAGCACGTCTCCCCGGATTCGTGTTGCACGGCTATCGATCCTCGAATCGAGAGACGATCTCGCGAGCACGAGGATATCGACCGTCAAAAGTTCCATAAACGACCCGACTATCGCTACCAAGCCGGAATTCAAGCGAATAGAATGATAGGATCTCGTGAATCCGTGCGAATCCCGTAGATACCGGCGCTATTCGCTCGGAGAAAACGATATGAACGATGAAAGAGCAACGCGGCGAACAGTTCAAAGCGGAAGAAGCAAAACTCGATCTGCTTCGAAGTTTCAAACGTTCGATACTGCTGTGATAGTTCGATCACATCGAGTCTGAACTCCTATTCTGTTAACCTTTCAGCTATTTGATTTAACTGAAAATCATCTTCATATCTCAGTGACTGTTCTGAAGTTCAGAAATTATGCGAACTTAAATGGTAATCGAACTAATTTGATATTCCCTGCGCCGTGAAAGACGTATCACGATGATCTCGGTACCGTTCAACCAGCAAATCTTTAACGACGTATAATGAGAATAATCGCGGGGTTCGCCGATTTATCTTCGAACCTCCCTGAAGCTACAACATGGAAATTTTAAAAAATCTTTGAAACCTGCTTCGACCATGTTCCTAATCTTCAAACTTATTTACCGCATATTTTTTTATTTTTTCAGCATTTATGAATTATTATGTGAGGCAATGAATTTTGAAGACTGATACCGTATGATACATGTGTATAAACATAGTGAAGCAGACAATAGTCCCTTAATAAAAAGTAATTTTAAATGAATTGAGCAAACTAACAAAAAATTTTTAAGATTTCTAACAGCAAAAATACCTAGTACAAAGATTTAATAATAACGATAATTCTAATATACGTCACAAAAATAATCGTTCTCACCGCGGTAGCCGATGCGTTACTAATCGCCACGTGTGATTCACGTGGTCCGGAACGCCTCGATTCCTATCGTATTCATTAATCGACACGACGTATCGATACGTCATTGTTAGCAAGCAAAGATGTCGAGCCGAGACAGCCAGAGCAAACATCCCGATACGATCGCGCTCATGCGAACCCGCGAAACGAAGAAGCGCGGAAGCGAAGTAGGATGAAGCGCGAGATAAAAGTTTAACGCTGTTACGCGCCGACAAAAGCGTCCCTTTTCGCCGTTCGTTGTTCTGCACCGGCTTCTTTTCTTTTCGCCCGGGTCACGTACCTTTCTTACCGAGCTGCATTATTGCTACCCATCCGGAGGAACCGGTGCATAGGTGACTGCTCGATTACATACCGGTTTCTCCCTGGTCCTCGCGTTGCCGCGAGAGGATAAGGATCTTTCGCTCTTCCTCGGACCGAGTATCACGCCCTTTCATCTCCTTTCGACTTACCCTTATTTATTCCAAAAATTAATTTTCCTGACGTGAACGGTCCATCGATAGGACGTCCAATTTATCTGGCCATCTTGCAAGCTTCTTTTATATTATCGTTACACTTTTTTATATTATGAAGTTATTACCAGGTAAAATTGAATTTTTTGTGTAAAAGTATTTTGAATAATTATTATTACAATGACACTTTCATCTATAATAATCATGTTTGATCTTCATAGAATGATGGACATAACAAGTTTTAAGTGAGGAGATAAATGAATATTATTGCTTCTTTGATTTTTCTGTAACTATTATTGTCACTTTTTAATTTGTTTTAAATATGAACCTGCACTTTATTAAAATTTTTATAGCAGTTTATTTAAAATAATATAGCACAATTTTTATATAATAACAATTTTTACTGCTACAGAAATTTTCATCCCTTACATGAATATGAAATATTCTTTCAACGACCAACAAAAATGCAACAAGTAGTCAAAAACCCTCTGCAAACTCTGTAAAATGACTCCAAAGTTTAATATTAATATTCTAACACGTTGTCAACTGAAATACATATACTTCCACAAGGCAACGAGAATAAAATGAAGATACTGAACGATTCATCCCCCAAAATTAACCTCCTAAGACGTCCTCAATATTTCTTCACCAAGTAACAAGAACAAAATTAAATTACTGAACAATTCATCCCCCAAAATTGATATTGTAAGAAGTCGGATATTGCAGAGTGTATCTTAAGCAGACGAAACAAAGTTGCAACGAAATTAGAGAAATCTTTCGAAACGCGATACGCGAGAAGAGTCGACATCCTGGCGCCTTCCACGAAAAAAAGAATGTTCAAACGTCCGGGCCTTGAAACGCGAGTAACAGTCGAAACGCGAGATCGACTGTGTACTGGATGGCATAATGCGATTACGTTTTACAAATGATTCGGGGACGATAGTTTGGTGGGTAGATTAAGGCCACCGGAGTTGAAACGCGATATCGAGCCAGGGTCGTTGCTCGTCAACGGTGCTCTTCGCTCGAGAAGCCAGATAACGCTTCGAGTAACGTCAGGATGATCCGAAGCGAGTGGATTCGCGAGTACCAGCAGACTCTATCGAGGCATTTCGTGACGTGACATTGTCAATGACATTCCACGTTCGTCGATCGCGTGCTGTGAATCTCTAAGTGCAGTTGGGTGGTACTTTTGTTTTTAATTGAGATGTTGGAGAGTTGGGTGATTTGGACTTTGGGGAGGTAGGGAGGATTTTAGGTGGGGACTTTAGGAGGTTGGGAGTTAGGGAGATTGGGGACTTGGGTGGAAACTTGCGAAATTGGGAAGTTGAGAGATTGGATACTTGGAAGGTTGCTATTTTGAGAGATTGGAATTTGGGAGATTGGGAATTTGGGAAATTGGGAATTTGCGAGATTGGGAACTTGCGAAATTGGGAATTTGAGAGATTGGGAATTTGCGAAATTGGAAATTTGAGAGATTGGAAACTTGGAAGGTTGCTATTTTGAAAGATTGGGAACTTGGGAGATTGGAATTTTGGGAGATTGGGAATTTGAGAAATTGGGAATTTGAGAGATTGGAAATTTGGGAGATTGGGAACTTCAGAGATTTGAAACCTGGGTGAGTGGAATTTTGGAAAATTAGGAACTTTACAAGATTGGGCCTTTGGGAGATTGGGAGTTTGTGAGATTGGGGATTTGGGAGATTGGGAATTTGCGAAATTGGAAATTTGAGAGATTGGAAACTTGGAAGGTTGCTATTTTGAAAGATTGGGAACTTGGGAGATTGGAATTTTGGGAGATTGGGTATTTGGGAGATTGGGAATTTGGGAAATTGGGAATTTGAGAGATTGGAAATTTGGGAGATTGGGAACTTCAGAGATTTGAAACCTGGGTGAGTGGAATTTTAGAAAATTAGGAACTTTACAAGATTGGGCCTTTGGGAGATTGGGAGTTTGTGAGATTGGGGACTTGGGAGATTGGGAACTTGAGAGATTTGGAACTTGGGAGATTGGGAGTTTGCAAGGTTGGAAACTTGGGAGCTTGGGAGATTAAAATGTTATGAGGTTGGGAACTTGAGAGACTAAAATTTTTTTTCCAACTGCAGAAGCAAAAGTTGTTTCAGTAGCCGTCACTACGTTGTTTCAGTATATGTCCTATTTCTCAATAAACGCTTATTCTATATTTTGTACGATTTTGATAACTCTCATGAATATGAGAATCATTAAAAGATTTGTGTCTTCAACACTTGTGTCTTCAAGTGAAGGTCACAAGTGGGCAAAAGTTGAATGAACAGTTTCCTCAAAATACTTTTCATCCAAAGTCCTTCAAGATTAAATGTAGTTAGTGCTAGGTTATTCCGCTACCAGCCATTGACATAACCTCAAAGGAATGCCAGTAAACTTCACAATAAAGTCTATAGACATTTATATGGACAGTAAATATAGGTAGTTACATATAGACAGTAAATGACTTGGTTGTTTTTCTGTTTCTCACGACAGATCGAATATTCGCGCTCAAGGTGATCCTGAAAATGGCTGACAATGACATACCGGTCGCACGAAGCGAATAATAGGCGGGCATCTCAACGCTCCTTTCCATGAAGTTCTATCTATATCGGCCTACCGGGAAAAGATACGAGAGGAATGTCTACCTGATCTTCTTCGCGTCCATTTCGTTCCGAAAGGGGGTGCTCGTTAAGTTGCGACGATGAAATTGCAAGGGGAATTCGATTTAAAATAACAATTATCCGTTTTGTTGCAATGGGAGGTTGTACTGCTAACTATATATGATCTTGTTGATTAAACAAAATTAGAATCAATATGTAAAGATATGTGATTAAGTAAACTTTTATAGACAATCTTACTGTGAATTATCTTTAATTCTGTAATGGAGAACAGAAAAATTGGGATCTTGTTTATCAAACGTGATTAGATGGCAAATAGGTGCTACTTGTGGAATTTTAATTTATGACTTAAAGTTCGATGAAAATATCTTTGTAATTTATTTGTTAAGGTTCTTAATATAAAATAGTTAACTGCTAGTAATAATGAAGTTCAAAGATACAATTTGAAGTTATTTGAAGCTACCGATTTGATGACATGAAATTAATACTAAATGGTACTTATGTTCTTCCAGACTTTCCTGGATAGCATTTCACATCGAAACCTTAGATTTAAAATATCAAAAATAATGAAAATACAACTGTCGATTAAAAGTGATAAAATTGCAGAAAAGATACTATTCGATTTTATAAAGATTCTCTTAAGAATATTTTTAAAACAAGAAAATGAATGAAATATGGCATGTCCCGCAAAGAATAAGCAAAAGTACACGTTACAAAGCCTACTACAAAAATCTGCCAATCTCGTGCAAAAAGTCGTAGACTTATCGAGTATATTAATTCCGTCTCGCGACATCGATGAGATCCCGAGGGAGAAAGAAGACAGTTCGTGGAAAGGCAGTATCCCTTGTCCGCCTACCGAAAGGATACTCTCGATCGAGAGGTCGGAGCACCAGGGCAAAGGATTATCAACCACGAAATCTGCATAGGCAAAAGTCGTGAACCATTAAAGTCGTCGACTTAAAGGCAATTTTATGGACTCCATAAACCATCTCGAGATGGTACCAGCGTTCGTATTACGCAAGGATTAGAATCAGGATACGCTCAAGTGGACAGCAGGTGTCCAGCCGAGATCGTAACAAACCTCAAAGAACCTTTTTCTTCTTTTGAGTCTACGGAATTTGCGAGTTCATTGCGTAAATGCGATAAATTGATTTGTGGTGCGTTTTGGATGTATGCAGTTTTGATTTGGAAATTTGGGATATTGGGATTTGGGATGTTGGGGTCTTCAGAGATTAGGGAAGGAGGACTCGGAGTTTGGGGAGGTGCGATTTTGGGATGTTAAGTTGGGAGATTTGGAATTCGGGGAGGTGGGACTTTAGGAGATTTGGGGTTTGAGAGATTGAGAATTGGGGAGATTGGGAACTTGAGAGATTGGAATTTTGGAACATTGTGAATTTGGAGATTGGGATTTTAGGATAATAGGAATCTGGAAGATTGGCATTTTGGGCTATTTGAAACTTGGGTGAGTGATAACTTGAAACATTGGAGGTTGATGAGATTGGGAATGGAAGAGATTGAAACTTCAGAAGATCGAAAGATTTCGAGATTATAACCTTGAGAGACTGGAGTATTAAGACATTTGGAATATTAGGAGACTGAGATTATAGAAGATGAACATTAGAATTTGAGATATTGGAACTTTGAGAGTTTAGAACTTCACGATATTCAGAATTCAAAAAACTAATATTTTGACAAATTAGAACTGGAAGTTAGAAATTAGAGAAATATGAATTTTGAATAGCAATGTATACTACATGGCTCACAAAAAAAGATTCAAAACTTCATAAAGATACCGATCGATCTTCCAAGACAAAGACAGTGGAAGTCCCTGGTGGAAATAATCGAGGGCGGTAAAGTGAATCGTTGGCCACTAAACGCGATAAAACCATAGGCCAGGATAATTCGATAAGAAATCCGGTCGCTGGAGTTAGCCATCGAGAAAACTGTTTTCGCCGCAGATGGAACCGGCTCGAAGGACGAGCAGCAAAAACTGCAGGGAGCAAAGAAGCAGCGGAGGAAACGAGAAGGAAGAGGCAAAGGACGAGAACGATCTGCAAAGGAAATCGAATATCGTTGTTCGAAGCTTCGGGGGATCGGATCGTGGCCCGATACTCGCAGCTCGTGGCGTGAATCCTGGCTGATTTATATTTCCAGGAAATAAAGGGGGGTGATTTAGAGGTGTCGGCGGTGCTATTGTGAATCGACCAAGCACAGGTGCTTCCGCTTTCGTAAAGGATCAAATGGAAAAATAAAATTATCGACACCTTTTCGTTTTTTGTAGGCGCTGACTGATGAGAAAGTTGGCCGATATGTATTCGCACAATCGTGATAATGAATCGTAAGAGCAGGAGCATTACGCTTGTTACGTTCGCGTTTATTGCGGCTCGTCCAATTGAACGAGCTACCTCGTGAAATCGATTCATTCTCAAACGAGCGTTTTTGGTGTTAGCAAGGATCGTTGCTGATTTTATGGGCCTTAAACTGGGGAACTCGGGTTTGATGAATTGAGAAACGGAGTATTGATTTGATTAAGTTTCGTGTTTTTTTTGAATATTATTTTGTCGGAATACTTGTTCAAATTATTTTGTGCACAGACAATCGGATTTCAAATCGTAAATTTCTTTTATAAAATTATTTATTTCATGAATGTCTTTAATAAAACGAAAAGAAGTAGGACAGATAAAATAATTTAAATTGGGCTAAGTCGAAATTCTTCGATGCAATTGATAGCAGTGAGAAAGAGTATCGAGGTCAAGTAACGATGATAATAATTAAGAGAGTGACCAGCTTTCTCGTCACTCGTCTTAACAAATACGAAACTACATGAAAACTGATCATTGACTTACGAACTGGCTTCCTGTGCGAAATATCACGCTCCACTGGGCCCTCGTTGATCGAAGACCCGTTTCAAATTAAACGAACAGAGAAATCGGACTTACCTGAAACACAAAAACGATAATTGACATTAATACAGGGATACATAATGAATACGCGTGTTTCGATGAAGTTTCTTTTCGTTATAACGATTCCTTGAACATCGAAATTCAAACCCAAGAAATAATTTATTCAATAGCAAAAGTATTTAGTAACATTTTTATAAATACAAATTTATATATTTATACAGGCAGTAATATACGAAAATTATTTTGATAGAAAAATTGTCTTACAATATTTTTTATAGGAGACATGCTCTATCTCAGTCGTTAAAAATCCGATCACGCGACATCGCGTCCGCAATCATCACCTTGCAACAATTTGGCACTTGCAGAAGGATCATCGAAAATATACGAGGCACGCGTATACTTCTTGCACAGTGTAATTTACTCAAAATTCAACAACCATAATCTTCGTATTACCGTCCGCCATCATTTAAAGTAAATCAGTTCGAGTTCTTTTTGTCGATCGAGCACCAGAAAAGACTCCCACGTTCGGATAATCGTTTGTACGTTTGAACGGTCACGTATCCGAATTAAGACAATTCGCTAGTTTCTTGTTCCACTCGATCCGGACTCGATTTGGTAAGGCTTGCATGCGATTCGTTCGGTGCGTGCAAGAAAATCGGTTCGTTAGCTCGCGACAAGGTGAGGGTTTCGAGCGAAGACTTCCGGACGTGCTTTCGAAAACTCCGGCAAAAAGCCGTTTTGCGTAAAGCCAAACGATGATCGGTTTTTACCGGGTTCCCTTCGCGACGATTCGACACGGTCAACGTATAAGAAATTACCGGGCCGTATGCGAGCTGCGTCGATCGGCTCCGATAGTTGTCCCGGTCAAGTTCGAAGCCGATCTTGAACCACGAAGGCATTCAGCTCGACCGTTGAAAATCGCGGCGAAGAAGAGTCGACTTTCGATCAAATCAGCCCGCCCAGTATTCGTCGCGCTTCCTCCACGAACAAATCGCTGGGATCAACCACCGCTTTTCACGATCTTATGGGATATTTATAGAGTGGACGTGCTTTCATGCTGCATTCGACTCTGACGTCTTTGTCTTCCGTGCAAAGAATATTGTTGGTGCGCGAAACATTGTTCTGCGATGTAGACCACATTTGGAAGAAACTTAATTTTCTTGTTTAAATTTTGTAATTCTTAAATTTTCAGGTTATTAAATTTCTTAATTTCTGCATTTGTATGTACACAAATTTACAAATTTTCTCTGTTACAAATCTCTAGGCTCTTATAGTCCTAGGTCTTAATAGTCTGACGCTTCCACATAACTTCTAAATCCTCGAATCTCCAGATTCTTATATTCCTAAATTCCCAAATCCAATATCCACAAATCCCCAGCTCTTCAAACTCTCCGCATTATCTTATTCCCAAATTTTCAGATCTCCAGAAATTGAATACTCAACAAGCTAACAAGCACTACAAGCGAATAACCCCATCAGTAAAATCTGAGTTACCAGTTTTTAAAAATGAGACCAAAATTCCTTTCAATTCAACAGTGACTTGGGCGAAAAATCCAGGAATGAATCATCGCAAGCACAGTAACGCATGAAAACGTTGTAGGATGACGGGGCGGAACTCATGCATTATTCGTCCAAGTATATTAGTAAATGGTCTTGGCCGATTTCGATGTGGTTCCGTCACGGGCGGCCTTTTTTGGCTACCGATATCTCTCTCTGTTCCCGGTCCCGAAAACGAGTCGAACTTGGCATTCCCACTCGCGCACGAATCGTTTATGCGCCTTCTTAATAAGATGCCTCGCGACGAGAAGAACGGGCCAACCCTCTCCGGTCGCCCGCTTTTAGAGAGCGGATACTTCGGGCGGAGAGAGATCGAGCGGAATGAAGAAGCTTCGCATACGTGGGCCACATCCACGATGATCGGCTTCCCGAACGAGAAACCGGGAAGAACCACCGCGTCGCGATGTGCATTTGCATTTTAAATACGCCCGACATCCTCGCGACCCACCAAATTGTCCGCTGCCTCACCCTACCCGTACATCCTTCTTCTTATTCGCCTCTCGTATTCCTCTTCTTCTTCTGCTGCTGCGAACTCTTATCTCGCCACTTGCTTGTTTCTTTGCCACGAAACCGAGCAACGGTGGACGGGGCAGATTTGAATAATGGCGATTTTAATATCGTATCGTGTACACCGCTTCTGTTTGTCTCGCACACTGAACCAGAATCGCCTCTCTTCTTTTCAGTTACTTTATATTTCTACTCTTTTATCTCTTTACGGCTCTCTGCTTCTTTATCCTATATGACTTGTTTATGTCGTTTAGCGTCCGGCTTTCATTTAGCGTACGCAAATACTTGCTAATTGGTTTTGTTTTATGATTTAGGGGAAATTTATCCGAGTGTAATATTCTCTTTATAATGTGCTTATGTGAAGTACTATGTTAAATATGGATGACAAGATTATTGGTCATAATTTTTAGAGCTGCAAGTTTTGTCTGTTACATGAATCTATTAAATTAGTGCATAAATTCACTGAACAATAATATTCTGATAGACAAGAAAAAATATTCTTAACACCTTACCCTACAATTACGTGTCACACGTGACGCACACTACAGTTGGATGCAATTCTAAATATAATCTGTATCATCAAGGATTGCTGAAGGTAAAATGTGCTTAACATTTCAATATTCTTTAGCTGTCTTAACGTGGTAGCAATAATTAGGTAGCTCTATATGAAAATTGTAGGTTAAGAGGCTAATTGCACCACTTACAGACTTATTTATTTCTGTTGTTCATACATGGAGGATCTTGAAATAATGGCAAAATAAAGGTGTATCGAATATTATTCAATTACAAAAACTAAACAACTGCTTCATATATAATTTCAATTATGTTAAACAATCTTATAGGAATAATTAAAAACGATGTCTGAAGCGTAATGAATATCTGACATAAGAAACGTTTCTAAGGCTCGTTCCAAAGGATCGTTAAAGTGAGAAAAACTTGAAAGTACAACAGCACGATTTCTCGAAATGAATTTGAAACAAGAAGTCGAATCTCGATTGAAATACGACGAGCGAACGATGAAAATTACCAGCGAAGGAGATTTCCGATCGGTCACGGTTTCCTAGCATTAACGAGATATTTCATTCGCGTTATGGGTTGTCCGATTTCCACTGAATTATCGCCGCGAAAGAATAGCGAAAGGCTTAATTTAATGATGGCCATTAAACGTCAAAATCGTGGTACGCGGTTCGCTTGTGGCGAACGGAGCTAACGATGCAGGAACGCACGATTAAGTTTAGACAGCACGACAGAATACAGTTTTCAGTCTGATTTTATTGGAATAGTAAATGTAACGATATCGCGATACATAAATTTTGAAGTCTTTTACGATTTGCTTGCTGGACATATATTCCTCGTGACATGTGCATACGACTGTTATAATGGGGACATCTTAATTGTAGCACACTTTCGTGCGAAAGAATCTGGGAAATTTTGTTTTATATATTGCTGATAGTGAAGAAGTGGAGGAAAAGTTTGTCATAAACATTGTACTTAAGTAGACAATTTATTGCACTGGACGTTTAGGTACCAAAGATACGAATAATTAATTTTCAGATTTATTTCGCTGGTTAGATATTCGATATCATTGGTATCAGCATGTTAGTTCATTTCAGATTTAATTTTTATCAATTAACAATTCAAATCTTACGTTTTATGTGAGAATAGCGCAGAAGTCAGACAAAATATCATATAAATACAGTATCTCTGATACGAATGATCTCTGTACCAAAGTAAAACCAACTGAAGCAACTGCACCAACTGAACAGAGTACTGATCACCAGTTTCACATTTTCCTACCAGCACATAAAATTCAGCTGTCATTAGAGGAAGTTGATATTAGCGAAGAATGTATTAACAAGAGGCAATTTCCAGGAAGGTAAACAGAAATCGGGATGGTTACAAATCATGGTATCCTTGGCCAAACCAGCATCGTCTCTCAGTCCACGTCCTCTCGAGGACCAAGGGTTATTTTTTTTCCATTTAAATCGAGCCCTCGATCAAACCCATCGAATAAACATATATGCACTCGGGTTCGAGGGTCTACGGATGGAAGGCTCTCAAGATTCATGGATTCACCGCGAACGATGGATCGAAAGGGTCCTACACATTATACGACTCCTAGGCGAGCTACGATCGAGATCCATCGGGATCTACATGATCGAATCCTGTCGATCCTTGCGGTCCCGACAAAGCGACACCGCTCGACTAGACACGTTGCATGCGTTGCATACTGCATGCACGGCTGCATCATTGCACTCGAGAAGAAACAGATTGCCAGTGTCTGGGGAATACGGTATATAAATCGAACGACCAGACTGAAACTGGGGATACCTTGTTAGACGTTTTAAATTTTTTCATTGGTGGATGAATGGCGGCTTCTTTTTTGCTTTGGACAATTTTTTTATTTCTGGTCTTATGTGAGATTGTATGACTTGGGTTGTTTGAATAGGGATGGTTAGGTTTATTGGTACTGATGTAATGGGGATTAGGATTGTTTAAGGAATGCATTGGGTTTTTTGGATAAAATATATTGGAATCACAAGTTTATATGTTGCTAGATTGTTACATATCCACATGTACAAGTTATCTTTTATTTTTGTTTTATTTCCAAATTTATATGTTTATGAATCCTTAAATTATCAAATTCCAAATATTGTCAAATCTCCAAATTCCCAAATTCCAAATTCCCCAAATTCTAAATTTCCCAAATTCCAAATTTCCCCGATTTCAAATTCCCCAAATTCTAAGTTCTCACATTCCATATTCCCCAAATTCCAAATTTTCAAATTTCAAATTCCCCAAATTCCCAAATTCTCAAATTCCCCAAAATCCCAAATTCTCAAATTCCCCAAATTCCAAAATTCCCCAAATGCCAAATCCCGAAATTCCCCAAATTCCTAAATGCCACAAAAAAACTAACTCCTCAAATTCTCAACTTCTCAAAATCCCCAAATCTCCAAATTCCCAAATATTCAAATTGTCAAATTTCCAAAAATCCAAATTCCACTACTTGCAAATCCCTAAAATGTCCCATTTCCGATGAAATAATTGTAACAAACTATAAGCAAGAAAAATGTATCGATGAATAATAATACTTGTTAAAAAAGAGCGACAGCATCGAATGATGAATCCGCGATATAATAACCTGTCGATTTTTGCAAAGATGCCGGAAGAAAGCGGCTACAGTGTACAATTTAACAATTGAACGATACATTAATCACCTTAATTACACACCGGCCAGTGACTGGCAATGAATAATAAATACCATGATATCATCGATCAGTCGTACCCGACGTGCACCATAGCTGTTCAGGCCCACACATTATTCGTTCTTCTTTAATAGACTGTGAATTAACGAAACCTTATTGACACCACCTCGTCATACATCAATGCAAGTACACTCTTCTTTTTAATCAACATATTTACAAAGTTGCCTTAAATAGTTTGCATTTATAAAATTTAATATTCTTCCTTTGATGCATCATTTTAATATTAATTCACTTACACTAATATGAATAATAATTTTCAGTATATTCATTATACGGTAATTGCAGGTCTCGAGTAATTTACATATTAAATTATAAACGTGAACATGTTCACAATTTTATATTATTTTTGTTACTCTTCATTTTCAGTTTAATGAAAAAACTGTTAATAAATACTGTAAAAAATATAATAAATGCACTACACCCTAAAATAATCTTCGAAGAGTCCACCGTACGACCTCCAACCTCTCCACAACGCAGCTTCTGCATCAATTAGCGCTATTTTAAATGCAATGTTGCTTAATTGGCGCAACAAATCAAAGCAAAAGGCTCTCAGCCTCCGATTTCCATTTTCGTACCCTTTCGTTCGTAGACGAATCGTAGAAGCCTCGATTTTCCTTCTGTTATTGTTTTACAGTAACGAGGTGAGTAATGAAACATGTTCCAGTAGATCGAAACAGCGAGCAAAGCAAGGAGAGACTACGGGGAGAGAGGGTGTTACACGATCCTTACACCTTCGATTCTGGTTCTACGTTTGCTCTCGTTACTCCGGGGCTCGCCATTAAGCCAGGAATGGATCAGTTGTACCGGGAATGAGGGGAAAAAACGGGAGAACGATTGGTTCGACAAATCGAATGAAACGAACGGTGAAGTTGATCGACAGTAGTGATCGTAAGAAAATCGATCGGCAAGGAGAAATAACCTTGAAAGATCCGACAAAGAACAATCATTACAGATGGTTACATTTTGAGTTTGAGATTAGTAGTCAAGTCTACTACAGTCAAGAGCGAATCTAGAAGGGGTTGACATCCCTTAATTTTTAGGGAATTTTGAACTTTCAAAACTTGGGGTGGGCTAAGAATTTGGGAACATAGGGATTTGCAAATCTAGGAATTTGGGGATTTGAAGACCTAATAAAAGGATGGGAAAATTTGAGAATTTAATTGTGTAAAAATATAAGAATTTCAGGATTTCAAAGTTGAAGAATTTGGGTAATTCGAGTATTGAAAATTTTGAACTCAGTAAACTTGGAAAGAGAACAATTGTATTCAGGATTTTGAGGAATTTCAGGATTTCGAAGTTCAGAAATGAAATTTATTTATAAGTTTATAATGAAATTCCGAAATGTTTAATAATCCACAGATTTGCCGATGCACGGATACTTTTATTTCGATCTCACAATGAACTTCCATTATATTGCCGTCTGCTATAGAAGCATAGAATTCTACAATAAGCAACGTATTCAATCGAACAAAAAGTCATCTCGATACCCGAGTATATAAGTAGCCTACGGTGCAGGATCTTCGTTCACGTTTTTCCACGGTGCAAAAAGCATTAGTGTGCACAAAAGTCCGTGCAAAGCAATATAATGAGACGATTCTTGTATTACCGATACGGTGGTAATACTTTCACAAATTTCTCTTACGTTTTTCATAATCATCCGATTATATTGAACACACGATGCAAGTCATCGGGTGACCCGATAATAATCAACGCGTTAATTCGGAAAGCGGTGGATATTTCGATGCAGCGAGCGTTTGCGAAACGAGGAATCGGCAATCGAGCGTTCACACCGATGAAAGCACCAATGAAAAGATTGTTCAGCACAGGTGCCGTTTCTTCCCGGTGTATGTTCGTTAAATTCGCGAAAGAATCGCGCAAAAAACCTATCAAAGCGCCGGTCGATCGATCAGAGACGAAACGGGCAGAGGAGCTGTCGTTATCGCGCCGAGGAAATTAATTTGAACGACGAAACAAGCCGCCGCTTTATTGGCGGCAGTTAATTACCGGGTGAAGTTCAATGGGTCCTCTCGCATCCTCTCCTCTCGTTTTCCATTAAAGGCGCGTGCAAAAGTCTCCCGTTTGTATTTCGCCGGTGGGCTTAATTAAAAAGTAAACGGCGTTGCTCCCCGTTGCGCAAACGTCACCAATATATTCCCCAATTTTCTTACAACATTTTTTTTCGGTAATAAGCCTGTTCCACGAACTTATACTTTATTTTTCACTTTTTTAAGGTTTATCGAGAAAACCATTCTTCACACTTTCAGAGCATATCCTCTTAGAGGGGATGTAGGGTTATACTGGTAACAATTATATTTATACACTAGAATAAGACTAGTTACACCAAAGTGGACACTAATTTTATTTAAAATTATTTAGTTCAACTGCATTTGATTATACTTAAGATTTAATGCAGTTACATTTGATTATATCTAAAATTATTTGACTTGTGTTCAATTGCATTTGAGGTACTTTAATCAAAATGTATTATAATCATCTCCAATCTTCCCTAAAGAATTAAAATACTACGATTTACAATATTCGATTGAAAGCCACGTTTCACGAAACCTTTGACCGTAAGCTATCGTAAATCTCATTATATCGCCTGTTACATAAAAGATAGCATGTTGAGGTTTTCACGTTGCAGCACGAAGTTTATTTACAGTCTCGAAAACTCGGAAGTTCCGTGCACGCGGTTGCAATTGTCGATCGAACACATCTCGGAGAGTTCAAAGATCCTGGATATCTGTCAGGAGTCGATGAGTGTCCTTCGAGAAGGGCAATATATCATGGCCGACGGCGGATGTACCGTTAGGCAGATCGGACGTGTGACGAGGCCGCAAAAGGATCGAGACAATCCCAGATCTACGAAGATAGGATGACGAGCGGAGCTCGGTAGAAAAGAGCGTTTGACGAATAGACAAGTCGGTATAAACACGAGAGTATATATTGACCGAGTACGTTTTGCTACCTACAAGATGGAGATAAGCCTCTTTGTTTCCGTCGACTTCCTTTTCGTACTTTTGTACACTTTTTTACCGCGCGAGGATCCGGCTAGCTTTTAACGTAACCCTTGTCACTTGCCGAAGAATTCGATCTCGAGTGGTCCATGTTCGTGATGTTCGATTTAAGCCGCATCGGAAGTCGACGAAGACCCGAACACCGATAAAACCCACCTTCGCTCCTCGCCTTTTTTTCTGCTGCTCGATTTTTGCGGACCCGACATATTTATAATTCAATCCGCTTATCCGACACACGATTCGATGACACCGACAAGTTGCCACGGGGCCCTCTTTGAAATCTCAATTTGATTTACGGCCAACGAATGACGAGAGCTCAAGATCTGTTTCGCATCGAAAGGGTAACCGAGCTGGACCGAATACATAAACGAAGAAGAATTATGAGACGCAATTTTCTGGACACGTACAATCGGCTAAGGCAATATGCACGAATTATAATGTGCCATTAATTAATGTAACGGAACTGGGAGCTTATTTGAAGTTCATTTTTTAAAACATACACACATGTCACTCTACATGTGAATGTGTGATCAGCTTGTTTAGTCTTCACATGTGTTTACGGCGATAAAAGATACTCAAGTTGAAAGAACAATGAAATTAAAAAATTATGTAAATAATATTTAACAACGCTATCTACAATACATACGTATATGCACATGTTTCATCGCACATACATAAATGTTTCAAAATTAATTTTTTTTTTATAAATTTGTATTATGCAAAATGAAAATGTATGAAGTGAAATGAAGTTAAGAAATGAAATTCTGTACAAGTAAAATAATAAAATTGTATAAAGTGAAATGAAATTGTATGAAGTGAAATGAAGCAAAGAAATAAAATTGTACAAAGTGAAGTGATAAAGGAAATTGATAACCAAAAGCAAAGTAATCGAAACAATTTGCCGTGCAACAGCGTCCATAGATTCATGTAAATCAGCCTAGAAAACGCGAACGGATCTAAAGGCGAGCTGGAACAATCCTTTCTCTCTTTCCTTGGCTTCATAACTTCTTCTGATTCTTTTTCGAGCTGTGCACGCTCGACTGAAACGATGGGCGTAGAAACTCGGCGACAGTTCGAGATAAATAACGCCCCGAGACAGGACAATGTGTCCGGCCTCTCGTTTCGCCCTCGCCTTCGCTATCGTGCGAATCCGGCTTAAGGGCGTCTTCTCTTAGCAAATGCGTTAACCTTTTCCGCGAGAGGACCGCCGTGCGATGTTGAGGCAAACCGCTTCGTTACATAATGCCCCGTGGCTGTTCTCAATCGTACCGAGATTTACAGAATTTAACTATTTCTAAATACAAATTAGCGTTCATACAGAATTTGATAAATTCAACACTTTGCGACTGTTTCAGATTTTATATTAATTTGCAGATGAGTGTAAAAAGTTTTTATGAGGTTTTTGGATGTACAGAAAATAGGGTTGATTAAGAATAAAAAAGGGTAGTATTTGGTGAAGTAATTGGAAAACTAATTTTCATAGACAACTTTTACACAGAAAAATAAACTTTGACAAATGAAAAGATCAATTTCTAAAAATTGTTAAATTTTTTTATTTTCATGTATGCCTTTTGAAGAAGAAAAAGTCTTGTGAGTTTCAATTTTAAATAAAAAAAGAATCATAATGTGTTGAAATTACGTTTCCATTACTCAAATATAATTGACTTAAAATATTTAGATTTATGTATTAAAGTTGTAAAGTCTATAAAAGCTAGCCAATTAAATAACGACAGTATACGATATTAAAAAGAATAAATTTCACGATCGTTCGCGTGAACGTTGTCGATGTATCGGTTGAATTTAAATCGAATTAAGATTTGTCTCTCTTTACCAGAACGTTTAATCACGTTCCTGTATCAAAGATAATGAATTCCACGGTTCCGTGTTGAAAGGGGACACCTACTCTCTCGAGACCAGCCTTTGCATGAAACGAAGAATTACAAAATCACTTCTGAACAGAGGTATTCCGACCTACCGCGAGTTACTTAATTAATGTACCTGTAAATTTAAATTCATCGTACGGGAACATTTATGCGAATAGCCGAAGGTATTCATTAAATATTACGTCTTGTTTCTCATATTATAACGAGCTTCGATGTTTAACCTTTTCCCCAACTTATCAGATATTCGGAACAATCAGAATTTTAAATATTAATTTTTTTCTGTCTTGTAGAAATACAAGATTTTATTATTTCTGTATCGCAGAGATTCACTGATACATATTCAACAAAGGATTGATTAATAATTTCTTCGATTATATATTCTTGTTACACTATTATTTAGTATGTATAATGTTAAGTTTATCATTTATCTATTTATAATTTATAAACAATCTAAAAAAACAGCAAAGGGTTAATTTTTTCAAATCATAAAAATCGCACAAGAAAGGGTTAATTTTTTAAAACTGAAAAAAAATGTAACAAAGAGTTAATTCTTACGGATACCTATACAAGATAAGTTTACAACCCAACAAAAGCAAATAAACGAACAGTGGTCTGAAATTGCTTTTGCAGCAGGAAATTACCGTCCATTGATGGCAGAGTATTCCTAGAAACCCAGTTGAAGGAACAAAGTGAAATGAAATCGTCGCGAGAGCACGTCTTGAAGGCGCGCCGCTCCAAATGCAAGCAGACGTGAAACGAAATCGAAGAAATGCTCGAAAGCACTTTCGATTCGTTCTGGATTCGCGACCGGCTCTGCTTTACGACCGGGACTGTCGTCCAGGTGAGAACAGGTCACCGATTTGACCCAGGCTTGAAAGCGAGCGCGCAGAAAGCTAACCAGCTTCCCGGAGAATGGGACACACGTTTAACGCTGCATTCGCATGCGACCTCGCGATATTCTCGATTCCGATGTACGTTTAAACTGTCTATTTCAACGAATGCCGTAGAAGACGGTCAATGGAAATGGGCCTTTAGTGCCTTTTGCCGATCTCAGAGAAATGGGGATCATTTTTTTTATTGGAGATATAGGGGAGATGTTACTATGTAATTTTTTAATTTTTTAATTCGTGAGTTTCTTAATTTTTCAATTTTTCAGTTCTTCGATTTTTCAATTCTTCCATTCTTCAATTTTTCAATTTTTCAATTCTTCAATTCTTCAATTCTTCAATTCTTCAATTCTTCAATTCACCAATTTTTCAATTTTTTAATTTCTCAATTTTTCTGTTTTTCAATTCTAAGGTTCTTCAATTATTCAGTTGTTCAATTTTTCGATTCTTGTATTCTCCAATTCTTTAATTTCGAAATTCTTCAATTTCTCAAACCTTCAAGTTGCTATCTCAAAAATCTGATAGCGTAGTTAAAAATTTGCAAACGCGTAAATTTTAATATTAACAAGTTTGATAATAAAAATCCAGAATGATACATACAATTTCGTTTTCTAGCGTTTAAGCCTCAAATAAAGAGTCTTCAAGTTTATACCTTAAAAGAAATGTTCAGACTATAATTTCGATATAGTCATTTAATTCCATCCAAGTAATATGCAACTGAATGACTCGAAATTATCTTTTTAACATTCGACGCAGTCATGTTTCGAATATTCCTTATTCCCGGTATCCCCGGGGAGTTGATCAGCGAGGATCCATCAAACTGGTAAAGGACATATCCCCAACAGGGATGGTCGGAAAACACGGTTCGCCACGAAACAAAGAGAAACCAGCTGGGAAAAATGAACGAGCAGGAAGACCACCTTTAGCGAGCTGATTGCTAACGAGCCGCGTTGTCGCTCAGCATGGCGCCCGCCTTTCTCTAACGCGCCTTCTTTTTCGCGACATCAGTCACTCCTGAAATTGTCCGGTACCCGGATGACGTTATAGTTCCGTGGACTCGTTTTTAGCCGCGTTTTCATGTAGGCGTATCGCATGCTGCTCGTGATGTATGACCATCGAGAACAACGCACCACGCCTCGAGAGTAACGTATCTCCTCTTCGTCCACCTCTTCGTGACTCCTCGGTTCTTGATGTCCTTCCAAGCCGTAAACTGGACCGATTCGAAGACTCTTCTTGCCAGCTTGAGAAATAAAGATTCCTTTGCTCCGAGAAAAAGCGTTATTTGCTTCGGAACTGTGCACTCCTGCAGCGCACACGCGGCTTTCGGTGGTGGTGGTTTCGACCGAGATGGGGAAAGCGGTTGTGGAATGATTGCAAGTTAATTGGTTACGTTTTTTGCTACTTGCGAACATAATCATTTTGTTGATGGGACTCTGACAGATGAACTTCTGACAATTAATTTGTCTTCATCTGTGAATTATATTGTCTTCCTTTTTTTTGGTCAAGGCTTCATTAAACCGAAATGTTTTTACGTTTTATCGCTTCTGCTGTTATTCGTACGCACTTAATGGTATCGCTGCTTATATGCACTCGGTGCAAGAAAGCACTGATGTAGTCAATTTTACAGATTGAAAATTAAAAAGACTTCTTTCTTGAAAAATCACGGAAGTTTACAGTTTACCATCTGAACGAAGCTGATGAATATACTTTGCGATGTGCAAGAATGTGTGAAAGGTAAGCACGGATCTGGGCAATCGTACAATTTAAGAATCAAAAAGATCCTTTCTTGAAAACTGGCAAAACTTCAGGAAGCTTGAAGTTTACAATCTGGACAAACGAAGTTGAAGAATATACTTAGCAACATGCAAGAATAAGAAGGCGACCACGGATGTGGTCAATCGTTCAGTTCAGGAAACCAAAAAGATCTTTTCTTCAAAACTGCCAAAACATTGAAAACCTTGAAGAATCTGGGTCAACGAAGTCGAATTCGTAACTTAGTAGTATGCAAGGATATGATGAAAAGGTGACCACGAACGTGGTCAACTGTACAGTTAACGAATCAAAAAGATCCTTTATTGAAATCTGACCAAACATCAAAAATCTTGGCGAATCTGACCGAAGTCGAAGAATATTTGTAACTTTGTAGTATACAAGAATGTGGCAAAAAGATGAATACGAATGTCCAGTTTACGAATGAAAAAGATTCTCGAAAACTGCCAAAAGATCAAAAATCTTGGAGAGTCTGGACGAACAGTACGATAAAGGTTTCATAATGGAGATAAGGGTTGAAAAGTGTTACGAGCGAAGAGAAACGCGAACAATTCGCGAGGGTAGATGGAAAGATTCCAGGAAACCCCGGCAAAAGTTGCACGTGGTGCAAGGTGGAAGGGGTAGGTGGCTTCCCGCGGGACACTTACATAAATACGAAGAGGTAGGTAAAGCGTCGACGGGCCAGCAAGATTCTATCTACGTTTACCCAACACGCCCGCTAAGTCTTCTAGCGGACTTTATCCGCTCGGATCTGCGCTCGCGAGTCTCTGTTTCTGCCTCCGCTTATCCGCCCCTATCTCTCCTCTCTCTTCGTGGTCGCTCGCGTACGAGAAGTCGGACGGGCAGCTCTAGAAAGGCGGCATCTAAATTGGTTCAGATCACCGTCCGCTGATTGCGTCCGCCTAGACCAATGGGAAAAAGAGAGACAGCTCGAAAAAGTCCACGGCGTGCACACGGTTTTTCCCTCTGTTCCGTCCACGAATCCTCGTGCTGAGAATTCTTTCTCGTGCAACAATATTTCTCTTCTCGTGTTTGATCATTTTTGTCTTTTTTTTTTATAGCAACGTGCTCTTTCGTCATCCGTACCTGTTAACCCCCTGCTATATTATTCCACTAAAATTTCTAAGTTTCTATGTTTCATAAATGATCAAATTTTCAAGTCTTTAGATTCTGAAATTTTTAAATAGTCAAATTGAACCTCAAATCCTTAGTGTCCCAAATTCTAGAGCTTAAGGCCATAAATTTACATATCCCAAATTCTTGTATTTCCAAACTTCTACATCCCTAAATTCTCGAATGTCCAAACTTCTATATCCCCAAATTGCTAAGATTCCAACCCTCAAAATACGCCTCTCCGTCTCCCACTGTTCGGACAACCCCCAGCATCGAATCATCAGCATTTCAATTTATGCAACTTCCACGACGGGATATTTCGAGGCACGATCCGGTAACGGAAGAAGAAGGATGGAAGAGAAAGAGAATCAAGTCGCGAAATCGATCAAGGGACCGGTTCGATTCTCGGACAATAAATGCTCGCGTCTCCTTTCTCCGGAGGGTGCCGTCATTCTTGACAGTCGCCCTCAGCCTTCTTCTCTTCGACAGTGCGGGTCCTCTTTGTCCGAACCGATCGTTTCTTGGATCAGTCGATGAAGAAACAAAAGCATAATTTATAATAAAGGGAAAAGAAGGGGTAATGGACTGGCACAACCGTGGCAGCGTCTCGAACAGGAAGGGATATGTCAATCGAGCTTCCTTGACCGATGAGAATAATATCGGTATTGTTCTGATAAATTATTCGTGAGGGTATACTATCGACGACGTTCGATATTCAGCTGCATGTATGCGATATGTCAGATTGACAAGAGCAATAGAACTGTCGCTGTGGGAGACTTTTCTGAATGACTGATTTATCGTAGTGTATTCAAAATTATAACATTATAACAATATTATAAAATTATGAAAATTATAACAACAAGCAGTGTTCGTTAATTCCTATGATATTGCAGTTACATAAGAAATATCTTTCCAGAGTCTTTGAATAAAATATTCTATACACATTATGATGTCATTCATACATTTCTGAATTCCCATAAAAATTTACTCTTCATCGCCAGTGAGGAATCGAATTAATCCTCACTCGACAAAAATAAATATGAAAATATAGTGATCATTAAAAAACCTAGAAAAATAGCTAAGAGTCGAATAATTACAATTCATGATCAACCCGTCCGAGGTATACTCGGCGATAAATAATCGCAAGTAAGAAGCATCAACAGAAGCTGAAGAGCGACAACGAAGGCCCATTCGTCTTCTCTGATCCCGCAAAAAATCCATGAATTGAGATAACAAAGAAGGAGGAACACGGTCTGTCTGCAATCGGCGCAATTGTGCGATAACTATGCTGATTCTTCGTTGAAGATTTTCTACGTGCAGCGTGTCTAGTAGCTCGCAGAAGCGAGCAAGGAGAGGCTGAAGAAAGGAAAGCAGAAGGGGGAAGTCGAATAAGGGCTAACAGAATACCGCCGGCCATTGTCCAGCGTGGACAATGCAAGGCTGCTGGATTATGCTACACGCAATCTACATCTTCAGTAATGTATCATAGACGCGCGTGTTACGATGCACCCTGAAGACGAGGAGCTTCTTCTCGCGAGCGCTCGTGTTTGTATAACGCTCGACGGCGTTATAAGGCTCGCTTTATTCTTACAGCTCCTCGACGGAATATTGAGATATCTGCTGCACTCTCTTCTTCTACGAAAACATTGATGCAGATGGACCGAATCAGTAATGGAAATTATGCAGGGACGAATCGTTCAATCGCTAAATGTGAATTTTTTCAACGAAGTTTTAACTTTTAATTTAAATGAAGTTTTTGAATTTTTGAGATTAGGAACTCTAACTGAGATATTTCTTATGAAGTTTTAAAAAAAAACAGTGAAAATTAGCAAACCCCTTTTCCCACAACTTCCATATGCACCAGAACACACCTCTCTATTTGCATACAATATCGGACACGCACGACCCGTGCAAAAATGGAAATTTTGTTGAAATTCAATAACGCCCTGCGAAATTTGATATATCAAGTACTATTTCAGCGACAGTTCAGGAAGAACGCTGGACATAGTAAGTTGCGGATTCCCGTTCCGTGTGAACACCTGGACGTACACCTGAGAAGATGGCGTCGTAGATAACATTGTTTCGCCTTTTGTTGGACCGCTGATCGGGACGATCTATGGCAGCTTTCGTGCGATGCCACCTTTATATCATCATTGTGGTCAGGTAGCAACTATACACTTCGGCGAAAGGATGCCTGTGATTCACGTCTGACTTTCATCGATTTAAATGTCTGACGATTCATTCGATGACGATCGAATGTATCGATTATAACACAATAGCTACTTCTCAATTCCGTACTGCTGGCTTCGCAAATTGATGACATGTTTCGTGAAATTATTTCAAGAAATTTTTAGCGAGAGAAAATTTTCTTTTAGAATTTCCAAATATTTTAACTTTCAGATCTTCATACTTTTAAATTAATCAATGTCCAAATTCTCAAATTTCTACATTTCCAAATGATCAAAGCCCAGTTCCTAAATTTTCAAGTATTGAAATTGCATGTTCGCCAATTTCGAAGTTCCTAAATTTCTAATATCTATATTCCCAAATTGTCAAACCCCAACTTCTAACTTTTGAGATTCCCAACTTGGCAGATGATCAAATCCCTAAATTCTGCCTCGTGAAATTTCGAACGAATTCGTAAATGATCAGTCAGGTGATCCAGTAATCGCTTCACGCATCTTGTTTCATCGAATCGAGGTTTTGGCAAAGGATTCGTGGTCGCAAAAAACGGATCTCATTACAGCGAGCAATTACAAAGAGCGTTCGAAGATGGCGGTGCACCCGCGCTTGTGCGAAATCCTGAATGCTCGAGTATCCTCTTTCCTCGAACCGCTTAGCGCTATTTAGCGGATCCTTTTACGGGACAGCAGGTCCCGACAAGAAAGGAAATCGTGGCAAACGGGCCGACGACGAAGCCTCGAAACAACAGCAGGAAAAAGAGACGAGTTTCAGAGAGAGACCAAAGAAGAAGAAGAAAACGAAGGTGGAGTACCAAAATGGCGGCACGGTTGGCCAGTCCAGGGACAAGATAAGCCTTTGTGCCCGTACTGGGGGCTCCGGGCAAAAGGATCCCCTTCGTTTCGGTCTCATATTTCGCGAATCTCGCTATCATATTTTACTCGTTGCCCCCTTCCTCCTCTTCGCCCTTTTCCTACCTTCCAGGACCCTTTCGGCTCGTCTCTCATTTTTTGCTCGCCAACTTTTCGGGGCCCTTCGAATCTGCTCTACCTTTTCGATCCTCTAACCCCCTTCGTCCCCTTCGATCTCCCCTCGATTGTTCGTCGCTCTACTAGCCCCGGCTCCATTCGATTCCACCTCCCAATATGCGACCATCTTTTTATTCTTTCGACCTTCGTGTATACGAATATTATTGTCTACCCTGTTTTCCAGCTACGATACTTATTATATTTGCGAGCTGGTCCTCTGCGGAGGAATAAATTATGCAAATAACGTCTCGGAGGGGCGAAAGATTCCTGGTTTCGCGGCACACTGTGGACATTTAATGCCGAGCTTTCGGCTACTTTCGGGTAGTTAGGCCACTTTTGGGACGAGCTGCGATTCTTATCTTGTGCTCGATTATACGGCTGGAGATTTGGGCATGTGGGAATTTTAGCATCTTTGGTATTTTGAGAAATCTGGAGGTTTTGAGAATTTTGGGATTTTTAAGATTTGAAGATTGAGGTACTTGGAAATTTTACATTATGAAAATTCAGTGTTAACCCTTTGCACTATAATTTATTTGTCAGGTGCGTCAGAACTAACTAAACACAGCTACAATATTAAGACAGACAAAGATGAAATGTTATATCAATGTGGAATTATGCAATCGTTGACTATGCAAATGGACTTGAACTCCAAATTGAAGCGTGTTAAAAGTTCTAGTAATTGCAAGGATTTGGGAATTCAAAAATTTCAAAAATTCCCAACTTTCGTACAATTTCGTATTTACGAGAAAGGGATGACAGTGCTATCCACTGGAACGAGAAAGGTTAATTAAAAAATTCGAGGTTGAAAGATGCAATCAAACTTTCGAAAATCGTTTCATAAAGCTGCTGCCAAAGCACGAGCAAATGAGGCACGGAATGATAAGTAAGTAATTATTTTCTGCAAGAAACAATCATCGAACATAATTATCCGGCGCGTCTTTACGCCTCGAGAAACCCGGTCAAATGAAATCTGTCAGTTTTTACATAATCAAGCGACGGTTCGTGAAATTTCAGCAGGAGACGAGATCGTCAGGAAGCGAGGGCTCAGCGGGGTTCGGATAAAACAAGACACCAAACGTCGCCGGCGACAATAATTTAATCTTGCTCGCGTCCTCTTTTCTTGGTTGCTTTTCGAAACCGGTTGGACCGTGTCCATCTTCCTCGAGAAATTCGTCTGGGCGAGGATCGAAACGGGAGGGAGCGAATCGAGTTAATAAGACGGCGAATTAAAGTCAGAATCTGGCAGCCGGATACGTAAATGAAATTTCGAGAAAAAAACGAATTGAGTGATAACTACAGTAACGAGAAACGGGAAAATATGCGGGAGAAACATGCGGAAAGAATTCCAGGCGCGTAAAAAAATCAAAAAGGTTGATCGTCTCGATGAGAAATATTAATCGTGGAAAGTTTTATAGAAAAAAAATTCAAAGGCTTTCCCGGATCTCCGAGACGGGATGTCAGACGTGTTTCCTTAATTGCTCGACATGTTTCGTCGCTGACCATGCCATTTATCGTGTCGGCGAATATTCGCTAAATGGCGTGCACATCGGGGCGTAACAACGATGTTTGAGAAGGGACATTGGCGTAACTCGGGGAGGGACAGGTCCTGCAAGATGTGGGTAGACGGGCACAACGAATTTTTTAATTTTTGAATATTGAAACATTGAAATTTTTTAATTTTTACATTTGCAAAACTTCTGCATTTTGAAATTTTCAAACTTACGTAATAGTGAATTAAAAAATTCTGCAATTTTTACATTCAAAATTCTCAAATATAAAATTTTTGTACTTTTAAAGTAAATTTTTGAACTCGTAATTCCTAACATGATCAAGTTCTTATGTCCTTAATTCCCAATTCCAACAATTCTGAATTTCCACAATCCCCAATTCCCACAATTCCCAATTCCACAATTTCCAATTCCCACAATTCCCTCAATTCCCAATTCCCAATTCCCAATTCCTACAATTCCGAAGTTCTACAATTCCCAATTTCACAATTCCCAATTCCTACAATTCCCAATTCCTACAATTCCCAACTCCTACAATTCCCAAATCCCCCCATTCCCAATTTCACAATTTCCAATTCCACAATCCCCAATTGCCATTTCCCAAATTTCCCGCAATTTCCAATTACAAGAATTTCCAATGTCTCAAATTTTCAAATCTCAAATTTCCACATCCCACAATTAGAAGTTCAAAATTCCACAATTCCCAAATTATCAAATTCCCACTTTCCAATTCTCAATTCCCAAGCCCCAAAATTGTCCAATCTCTCATTCATAAAATTCTGTAACTTTCTACACTTTAATATCAAAACCCGCTCGATCAAACCGGGTGTCTGACAAGAAGACTATTATTGATGTCAGGGTCCCTAGCTACGCCAATGGGGAGGAGACCGACGGCGACGACGATGTTGCATCGTGGCGCGGCAAAGGTCGCGCGAATTGTAAATCGCGGCCATAAATCGAGACTCCGCGGCGGGAAGAAAGGTGGAAGGGAACGGGGAATAAAGAGACGGGGAAATAACGTTCGAACGGTCGTAATCGATGGCCGGCGTTTCGAACTCGATTCGCGTTCGATCTTAACGCTCTATTTGTTGCGAGAGAACGCTTGCGAGAACGTTCTGTTCTTGTGCCAAGGGACGAGGCACGGGAATGGTAATTCTACGGGGTGATTTGAATGGTGTACCATAGAACTCCGCGCGAGGAATTGTATCGTGGAATTGTGCTGCCCCAGGGATATCGTGATGTTACTAAATGGGAGTAGGTGAGCTTCAACGATGAAACGAACGCTGTCGAAACGTTTGAATTATTGAAATCGAAACTGTTCGAAACTGGTTTCGCTCTGCAATTTGCTAAATGTGAGTCTTGCAATGCACCTCAATTTCGGTGATCATTTTACGTGTAGACGAAAATACAGATTATAAACGACTTGGACTGATTTTTTACTGAAAACTTGTTAATTCAACTTGCATTACAATATGGTGTCCTACATGTGACACCATATATGGTGATATGCTGACGCACTCACGCTTCAACTGTGACAAACCTTACTCGAATTTTTAACACACGAAGTTGAGTTGGAATTCAAGTCCAATTTGCATGGTCAAGGACTGCTGAATATAAAATTGACATAACATTATAACTTCTTTTCTCTGTTTTAATATTGTAGCTGTTAGTTCCGACTGACGCACCTGACAAGGGGTGAAATCTACGATCTTACATTGTAATCCGCAAAAATTCAAAAATAATTTTACCCTTACCTAAAATGAAATTGTACAATAATTCTTCAAAAATCAGTACTTGTACTTTATTTAAAAAATCGTTATGTGCAATGATAAAGTATATCATTTTAATTATCCCAAATTCGTAATGAGACACATTAAGTGCAAAATAATTTTGTTCCCAACAATTCACGTAATTTCACATAAGTGCCATTTGCAGCATCGAAAATCGACTTATGCCAACAATTCCCTGCACCATCGAGCAATCGCAAGATCCGTGCAGCGGCATGAGAATCTCGCCGAAGGTTTTCAAGGCGTTTACGCGATTCCCAGCGATATCGAGCGTGCTCGCTCATTCTCCGGCGATTATATCGGTTATCGATCGGCAGAATCTCGGATTGGAGGCTCTATGCTAGGCCCTTAGAGTGCCGGTTAGTGAGGAAGACGGGCGTACGCCGTGTCAAACAATTAAGGTTGACTTACGCGTCTCGAACCGCGTTAAAAGAGGGAACGAGTTACTGGCTGACATCCTTCCGCGGCCGCTGCCATCAGATAATGCAAACCGTGGCCCTGTCATCTCCGAGGAATTTACCGACGACACCGCAACACCGGCCAGAAGTTACCGGAGAACTCGCGAGTTCCTTGCTATCGTACACGTGGGATCTTGATTTCGCTGCGCTCGCGAAGCGTGGCGAGTTCGCGCCAACCGCTGGCTTTTCCGCGAAAACGCGTCGCGATCGGAACTTTGATCGCGAGAGGTACTCGTCAAAGGGAAACTCGGGATTGTTTGTTAATTAATGTTTCAAGAGGAATTGAGTGATTTGATTAATTCTATACGGAGGCATATTTTTGGTGAGCGAACTATGTTGCGGACTGTTTTCTGAATATACTGTCTAGAGATAGGGTAGGTGGCAGGTTTATTGTTTATTGTTGATAAGGAGGAAATTTTTGAATTTCTAATCTTTCTAATTTTTAAATTTCCAAATTCCCAATTTTTCAAATTCCAAATGTCCTAATTCCTAATTTCCCAAATTCTCAATTTTCCAAATTTCTAATCTCCCAAATTCCCAATTTTCCAAATTCCTAATCTCCCCAATTCCCAATTTTCCAAATTCCAAATTTCCAAACTCCCATCTTTCAAATTCTAAAATTTCCATATTCTCAATCCCCCAAATTCGCAATCTCCCAAATTCCTAAATTTCCGAATTCCCAATCTCCCAAATTCCTAAATTTCCGAATTCCCAATCTCCCAAATTCCCAACCTTCTAAATTCCGAAATCCCCAAATCTCCAATTTCTCAAATCTCCAATTCCCCAAATCTTCAATTTCCCAAATATCCAATTCCCCAAATCTCCAATTCTCCAAATCTCCAATTGCCCAAATCTCAAATTCCCCAAATCCCCAATTCCCCAAACCCCCAATTTCCCAAATGTCCCAACGAAAGTCACTAGTCACAACTATTCGTTAGCTCCCAATAATTATAAATAAATAAACGATATTTCCTTTCAAAGATGGCGATTTTTAAAAAAAGAAAAAGTTTACTTACCAGGCATGCAGACACACCGGAACGTCCCAGGATCATCGAGACAGGAACCATCGTTCTGACAAGGGTGGGATTCGCACTCGTTCACGTTCGTTTCGCATCTGGGTCCAGTGAATCCTTGTGTGCAATTACAGGCGAACGAACCGGGTGTGTTCACACAGATACCGTCGTGTTCGCATGGGGATCCTGAAAAATGAAAGAATCCAACGTCAGACTATAATTATAACCTTCAAACTGCAATTTAAAATATGCTTTTGACTTGTTTGAATTCGACGTTACTTCAAATATTGTTGAAATAAAGATTTAGACATTCTTTTCGATTTTATTTAAATCGTACACTTTGGTAGATGTATGATGTTTTTAGATAGTAAACTTTCTTGAGAGTGTATTCATTTTTTGGTATGAATAAAACGGACTTAATTTGTGACAGTGAGATCAACAGTGAGTTATATTATAGTGAACTGTAATAGTGATATAAATAGTATAAATGATGTACTTTACAATATATATTATACAATATAAGTATTAATAGCAATAACAGCAATATTGTTACAATAAAAATATTAACAGCAGGTATAATAAATTAAACGACAATGAAAAATTTATACTTCCACCCCCCAAAGTCTTTCAAATTTCACTACTCTTCATCCATATTAAATTCAGTATTCGTCCTTCACTTTATTAATTACAACATCTAACAGATTCGTAATCAATTAAAATATCTAACAAAAATGTCTTTCTTCAAAAATCTAAAACCCTCCATCCTTTCAGAGTCGACACCCTCAGTCCCATTTGAACCAGCAACAACTTTTTTGTCAAGTCTACCATTGTTCGTCTACAAGTCCACCATTGTTTGTCTAAAATCAGATACACAGAACAAGCAGAAAATAGCGGAGAAACGAGGCGATCTCCGTGCAGCCAGGAAGAAAGCTCCTTTAGAGCGGTCGTGCAAGGATCGATAATTAAAACAGCCGCAAACCGGTGAACACGTGGTGCATAATAATTAATAGCCATGCTCTAGTCGAAGTGCAGCATGCAGGTGCATCCCCCATGGGATGCGACACATGCACGATAGTGAGCCTTAATTGGCCAAGTTAGCCGCACTTTTTAGAGGAGTCGCCATTAGGGGAAGAAGAGAAGTTGAACAGGCACGACGACCATAAGAAGGAAGCTGCCGGGTACAGATTCCAGGGGTACCTTGTGCCAGCATCCCTGGACAAGAATCCATTTCATGGCCACCGTTTTCGCGGAGTTACGCTAATTGCAATAAGATAATTACGGCTGTCAGCTGTCAGACGCTCGTGAAACGAACGATTCATTAAGGATCGTTGTAGAGGTATCGCTTTTCTATGGTTTTGGTGTTTGAGGATGTGTGGAGTTTTGGACTTTTGGTGATTTGGAAATTTGAGGATTTGGAGATTTGGAGATTTGGGAATTTAGGGTAGTGAAGTTTGGGAACTTTGGGGATTCTGGGATTTGACATTTGAGAACTTGGGGACTTAGGGATTTGGACATTTTTGAATTGGGGGATTTAGAGATTTGGAGATTTCGAAATTTAGTAATTTTCGAATTTGGCAAATTAGGAATTTAGAAATTTGAGAATTCGGCTATTTAGGTATTTGGAAATTTAGGAATTCGGAAATTCGAGAATTCAGCAATTTAGGAGATTGGAAGTTTGAGAATTTGGAAATTTGGGAATTCAGCACTTCGAGAGTTTAGTAATTTAGGAATTTCTAAATTTGAGAATTTGGCAATTTAGGAATTAGAAAATTTGAGAATTTGGCTATTTAGGAATTTGGTAATTTGAGAATAGAGCAATTTAGGAATTAAGAAATTGATGAAATCCAAAAATTTGTAAATAAAAAAATGTTGAAATCTAATAACACAAATTGACAAATTTAGAAAAGAAATAATAGAACACGGAAATTTGGGTAACTCCAACACCAAGATCAAATGAATCCACTGATTGTCCACATCTCTGCGTGATCCCACATCGTTAGATTAAAATACTGGCAAACCAGGTGGTTTTATGAGAATTATGCGCTCCGTATAGCGAGTACAGTTTGTTTTTCGTTTCGAGTGCCGATGGGTAAGAGAAAGTGCTTGATGAGGAATGAAAGAATCTTGATAATCACACGGTGTCGTGTTCCACTCGACAAGTTCTCATATGAGGTTCTTCCTATTTAGGAGTCTTTAATATTCGAGATATTAAAAATGGTTCGTTTATAATCTTTGCCCGTGTCACATCAATATCTCTTTACATTAAAAAATTTTTTAAATTCGTGTCTTTTACTATTCATCATAGTGTACATTCCTGAGCAAAATATAAAAATCCATAAAATGTTATAAGATCCATAAAATATAAAATGTAAGATATATAAAGTGTTAAAAGATAAAATTTGGAAAGAAACGATATGAAAAGCATCATAAATTTGACCCATTTTTTATCGAATATCATTGCAAAATTAGGAAATAAAATAATTCTTCACTGTTCGACATAAATTACTGATGAAATAAAAACTTGATATGCACTTGTTACATCTACAATAGTGGTACGATGGTATCATTAAAATTACACGGAATCAACATTTACACCTAGTTAATTGTCTGCTGGAATTACATATCTGCCAGAGAGCGAATTCTATGTGATTCAACTAGATTTTTCAAGTAGCACCATGCCTCTCCCTGCTTTCACTAAAAGTCGAGGAAGTTCACACACCTTCTGTCTACGCATTTGTTGTACCTGCAACGCTTCACCAGTGAAAGTTTCTATATACTAGTAATTAGAATGACTGTAGCAAAATAAACTAAGTTTCACTGCAATTTCATTAAGTCTGTTGCACGAAGGAGACAATCACAGTATGTCACCTACTTGTAGCACATTTTAATGACTTGTAATGTCTACTCTGTATGAACCATATTATGTAACCATATTTATGATTTATGAATGTAGTTGATTAAGTTCATCAATTTGAGTAAGTCTATTAACTTTATTATTGTTAGTCAGAAAACTATATGCATCTTCGTTAATTTGTATTATATTTATTAACGATGAATATTTATATTTAATATATGCAATTGTTAATGAAAGGGACAAAGTGTGTAGTTCAATTAATATATTATGAATTTGGAGTAGGGAATGGAAGGAAACTTGGGAATCTAGAAATTTGGGCTAATGTCAAATTTAATAACTTGAGAACTTGGAAATCTACAAATTTGGGACTTGGAAATTTAATAACTTGAGAACTTGAAAATCTACATTGGGGCTTGAAAATTTAATAACTTGAGAACTTGGAAATCTACAAATTTAGAAATCCAAAAATTTTGGGATTTGGTTATTCAGAAATAGCAAAAATTTAGGAATCTGTTCATTTCAAAATACGAGAGCTTAAAAATCTAGAAACTTGAAAATTCGAAGGTCTGACAATTCATAAATCTGCAAATTTAAGTGTTTGAAAATTCCCAACTCCGAAAATTTGGAAACTAGACATCCAAAAATTGAAATATCTGAAATCTGAACTATCTAAAATTAAATATCATATCCAAAGGACCTGAATGTCGAGAAGTTTGAGCTTGATCATCCTCTACGAAATCCATCTTAAGGAATGTTGTTCCGTTAGAAACGGAATTCTCTGTTCGCCGCTCAGGGCGACGATTCGACATCGTTCCCCGGCACACAATGCTAATGTGGTCGAAAAACAAGCGGTTCTTCGTGGCTAACACGAACGCGTCTGGTTGCGCGATTCCCAGGACAACGCGGGATTACACCGCAACCGATATTTTGAAAAACTGTTCAAAGAGCGGTCGCTATCGCTATGGCCGTTTCATAAAATATATCAGCGCGTGGTCGGTTCTGGCACGTTCGCATACCGGTCTCGTGTAATTCGCCGGAGCACGGTTTTTCCGACCTGGTCAGGTAATTGCTGTCGCCATGCGCGACGTTTGACCGAGCCCTGAAGAAACCGGGTAGAAAAGAGGAGCAAGGGTGCACGCGTGTTTACACGGTAGCAAGAAACGCATTGCTCCGTCGTGTTCGCGATCGAGCAACGTGGATGACGAATCGGTCGGCGAGTTCGAGACGACAAGGTCGGGACGCGATGACAAGAACAGATTATGAAAAAGGTTGCGCGAAGAGTTGCTGTTTTCGCGTTTTGGCTGCCAGCTTTCTTTTTCTATCCTGCGCGGAAAGTTTTGTCGCCATATTTTCAAACCTGACTGTCGGGTCGATTTGATTTTTTTTAGGTATATTTAATCCGTGATAATTTTATACACAAGTCTGGAAAGAAGTGGCAATATGTGTTCTTTGGTTGATGAAAACCCCTTAACGTATAATTTTCTAGGCAGTTGAATCACCTTGATAATACAGATTATTATTAGAATTGAATCCAAAATTTAATTGCAGTGAAAATACGAGTCTTATCACATTCCAACTGTAGTCACGTGTGTGACACGTGGTGAGGGGTTAAAAGCAAACTATATGTCCACATACGTATTGGAAGCGTAAAGATGCTTTAAGAGGTCACAATAAGGATTTGCTATCAGTCGTTACTTAGAAATATATATAGAAGAAATGCAAAAAAGCAACATGTTTCTTTCAACAAGAAATCGATTAGACCTAGCAAAATGGTTTTAGTATCTGATTTAATCGCTGTCGGCCCTAACGGCGACCTTAATACAGAAATTTCTGTACATCATTATCCGTAGCTGTTGGATCGCGCTTGATTCCGTAATATCGACGGTACGTCCTCGAATATAATATCGCGGATAATCGATCAATCGTACTCGCTGCAAGGCGTAGTTTGCGAGTTTCGCTGTAGCCGGTAGCGAGATAACTCGTCCTGCGCGTCTTGCGCGGCCGGGTTGCTCTTAAGAGACTTAATCTACCAGAAAATATGCAATCTAGATAATAACAGAGCACAGCCCGGAGCACGAGGTCATTATGGTTGTTATTAAACTTAAAATAACAATTTAACGTTTAATTAGATTCGTGCGCGGTTGCCACCGGAGTGCTCGCATGAGAAAACTGACCGGACCAGAAGAGCTCCTAAGCCTCCACTTCCGGCAAAATCTTATTAACAATATTATGTCTGTCCTGCAACGTTCGTGAAATACTTGAAAAACTTTCTGATCCTCTTTCCGTTTACCTTTGAATTTCGAGAATTCTCGAGTGGCGACTCTTGAAAGTTTGCTCGAGTGGAATTTACTTGTAAACGTTTTAAAATTAGGGAGTACTATTTACGTTGGAGAAGTGCTCTGTTGAAAATACTGTAGTGCTCTTGTTACTGCAGTAGAGTTTTCAAATTTGTATATTTTTACATTAAAAATGAAAATGTTCATTGAAAATTGATATTGAATTTTTAATCTGATAATATCAAACCGATGATCAGAAGCTAAATTTATTCAAGCAGGTTTTCAAATAGGTATTTCAATAAAATACTTCCTATAAAACATCTCGTGAAACTTTTAACAACCTTCAGCAAAGGATAAACGGAGAAAACGCATTGCATGTAATTGAGAAAAATTTTCCATGTCACGTTCCGTCGATAATTTCCAGCGTTAGCCTGGATTCTGAAGGTGCCTACAGGTATGCTGGATCCAGCCAGGTATACGAACTACCTTAGCTCGTATCGGTTTACCATTGTCAGAGCGACGTTGCCGAATTTCGGTGTAACAATGGGTCTTTGTTTAGCCTGCAGGTAGCGAACGGAGCCCCGGTTCCTCTCCATGGAGATCCGGCCGAGTCAACCTCGCCGCGAAAACGAAGAAGAAGGCCCGAATCCTGAGGTACACGGAGCTCCGACACGAAACAACAGGGATTTCGTTACGCGTTTACCACGTTGTTTGCATTGGCACGCAATGAACGAGCTTGCGGAACTCACACGAAGCCCGTTATGTGCCGCACGTAAAGAGCAACTTGATCCACGGACCAATTTCTTTTTCTCTTTTTTACACGATCGAGCCTTTCGTTTTTCTCCTTTCTGTATTTTGCATATTGCTAATGGATGCGAAAGAGATTTTTCAACAATTACGTTCTTTCGTACTTGTTCACCCAGTGTTGGACTCATTTTTTGACATTTTTATTTATCGACGTCACAGAAATCAAATTTGTTGTAGATGAATTGATTTTCCTTCTTGGTTCAAGCACGTGTATAGTGCAGTATTACGAACTTTTTTTTTAGAAATTTATTCAAAGAATCCGTTTCGTGATGTTCAAATTCCTTATTCATTTGTACATTTCTTTAACGGTGAAAGATTATTTAGAATATTTTTGTTTACGAACATTTTATTTCATGTTTCGTCGCGTTACATTGTTTCATAGAGAAATAACTTTTCACAAACGAACCGCTACTATTTTATTATATTCAGAGAATCAAGTCCTATTCAGTTTCTTAAGAAGGATGAATTTCTGTAGCGTTGTTATCTTGTTATCATTGTGCTCCTCGTGAAAGATTACTTTACATTTCCTTTCACGTCAACCAGTTTTCATGTTATCTGATTTTTAGAAGATTATATCGTAATATTGTAAACTACCGCAGCTCCCACGGGATGCCAACAGTGTATTACAGTGTGTTAACTCACGATAGAATACCGATTAAATTAAATAGAACGTGAGACAATGAGCGGTATTCAACAAAATGATTCTTTTTAATAACCTTTATAATGTGATAACGTAACTTCGCAACCGGTTATCTTTCTTACAATCGCAAGAATTATTCAGGAGAATTATGAGAACTTCGATGCACTATAAATATGTAATAAAGACGGATCTTAATTATTGTCGGTATAATTCGCTGAATAATACGTGCAAACGTGCTGAGAAATGAACAGAAAATAACTGCAAACTGTCTTTTAAATTCTAAACATCATTTCAGTCTTCGCAATTCAAGATTCAAATTCGAAAAATAAAGTATTCTGCAAAATTTCAGTTTTGAAAAAAACCCAATCCGTGAAATTTTGTGTGCGGTTAAAAATTTTCATCGAAAACGGATGACTTCATTTATCCACCCTCCCACGAGGCTAAAAGTCGCTGCCGTCCGAGTTATTAATTCAACGCGAAACGAAAGCAAGGTAAAGTCTCTGTCAAGAATTATGACGTCTGGACGGTGTCACCTTCGTGGCACAAGAGAATTTCAGGACCCGGGCGAAAAGATGGCCGGTCGTGCATGTAATTCAACACCGACTGAACGACGCGGCTGGCGGTGGTCCTTCGCTGCAAATGGACCGACGTTTTCAAGAATTCCAGCGTAAATATTTATAAGCCGCGGGCACACAGGGACCAGGGAAAAGTCCGGGGACACGAACAGTCTTTCTACTTCGCGATTCAACGATCCCCGCCGGACGAATTGCAAGAAACGAGCCGCGGCGAAATAAGACGAGCTTATCTCGGGACAGGCGTCCCTCTTGGGAACAACGACGAATAAATTAACCCGTTCCCTGAAATTAGTCGACCCGGTGTCCACCGGGGATGGATGATGCTTTTCCTTTGTGGGAATCGCGCTCGAAAAACACTCGACCCGAACGACATGCTCGAATGGAAATGTTAGGATTTTCATGAATCACCTTAATCGGCTGAATAAAATTGCAATCAACGGTGAAAGGTGATATTGATGGGCATGTTTTGTTTCGGCTGGGACTGGACTTTCGGATGTTCCCAGACTCGCGAATTTTTATCTGGGTCATTAATGTAAGTGTGTACGGACGCAGGATACAAATTGTCAACTCGTTTCTTGTATGGCCCATTTCGGAACTGAACCTGTTGATGTAGCATTGTAGACTGCTGCACAGGTACTTTTTCGCAGAACATGACTTGTAACTCATTTACTTTGAACTTAAAATTTTTAATTTCACTTTGAACTTAAAATTTCTGACATATGTGCTGCTTTGAAATGGAATTATTAACGAAACAATTTTAAGATTTGATTGTTTGGGGAATTGTGAAAGCAAATAGGAAAAGAGGCCATGAACTACAGACTGAACATGCGATTGTAAAATATTTACTGTGCAATTTATTCATACCAGTTGACTGACAATTTGTTTTGCAGAACGTCGTTCGTGAACCGGGTAATAGCTCGTTCCGAAACGAACCCGCGAGCCATCAAGGAAGACTCTGAACAAGAAGAAAATAAAGACGGAGACGAAGAAGCATAGGAAGAATCGTTGCGGTCCCCAGGGGGAAAGAGGCCCTCTTTGAGTAATGTCTTCCTAATTACAATCCTCGCGTTCGAAGCATGACACACGGGTACTGTCTACCGGGCCAAAGGAACGGGTTCTCGAATGGGTCCAGAAAAACTCGGATCCTTCATTCATTATGCGGTCATAAAAAAGTTTAACGGCCGAAATCTGGCGCAGAGTAGTCGACCCAACCTGCAGAAACGCTTTCTCCGTGGAACTATCACGAGGACTATCCATCCGGTAGCCCGTCAATCTTACCGAATGAAAAACACCGTCGTGCTGATCTTCCGAAATAAAAGCACACGGCTTCAACACTTTGCGGTGTACATTGCGTGATACTTGCAAATTCATCGCTCAAGAGCGACCAATGGGAAGCAAACTATAAGTTTAAGGGACAGGTGCATGTTTGATAATTCGTGGTTAAACGGAGGTAGATAATATTTCATACTGGAATGGACGTTTTTGATTAGGGATGCTTTTTTGAAAAGATGTTAAGAAGATGGGTAAGGTTGCATAGTCAGCTTCGTCTACCAATAAGTTGCAAACGTTCATGTTTAAATTGTTACCTGTTCAAGAAGAAGATGTGGATTGTTGAGGATGTTGAGTATTGAACAGAGGACTATTTGAGTGGTTCTCTTATTAACACTTTTGAAGAATTGTCAAAATTGATGATTTAAAAAGAAGAAAATTTTAAGAGGACAATGACCTCAAACATCAAAATCGTATTAGAAGATTAAAAATGATACTAATGTACTAATAGACTAGCTATCATAATCACATGATAATATCATAATCGCAAAAAAGTCCCTAGTATCTCATAAGAATTACCTATGTGTTCCATATAAAGTACCCTACATCCATTTCATTTTTGATCCCACATCTAACCTAATTTCAAAGCACATTTAACGAGCAACGTAATTATATTTTTCGCTGCAGATTCAGTAATTTTAAAAATAAACGTTCCCTCGCAAAAAAAGTCGTTAGAAATTCACCGTTGGTTTTCACGTAGGTTCAGAAGTAAACGGGTATGTAATTAACCGGTGGACAGGCAGTAGTCGCGGTTTAATTAATAGTCCGTCGACGAATCGAGGCCCAGTATGAGGCCCACACACCTCGAAGCTTTCTTCAGTGAAGCGCGCGTTTTATCTCGCCGCATTATCGTCCGGAATTCGATTTATGACGTACGATGAACGTAACAGTGTCGATCGTTGACGTGGAAATAAATAGAGAACGTGGCCGTGCTCGATCACCCGTGAACCGGGAAAAATGGTAATGGCCACGGGGTAAGGTAACAAGACGACCGATTCACCGTTAACGCAAAACGAAATCGATGCAGTTTCTCGCTACGTTACCGACTCATTTTTTGTCTTCCGACGTTCTGTTTTAATATTAGCGGTTTGCTTTTTACCACGGTCGTAATAGAACTGGATAGAAATAGCGTTTAACGTTTTTACACGGCGCACCACTCTTTCAACAGGATATGACTGCAACAGTTTCTTCCGAAGAATTGCGTGTTACTTGTATCCTGTTCAGATTAATACTTCAGTCGGCATCAACTTAATCATCGTTCAGTTTATTTCTTTTGATACACTGAACGCTGCTGCAAGTTTCATTAGGTCTAGGCGGTATCAGGTAGTTTTAGTTTGAACTTTGTTTTTGTAAAATTTAAAAAATTTAAATCGTGTGGTACTTGCTTATTTCAGAAAATTGGGAACTGGGCGAGGAACGTGTGGATTTGTACAAATTTCTGAAGATTTTTCGTTCTTATACTTCGCTACTAATGACCAACTCTAGGATGAGACATTAGAGTCCCTGCAAACTTTCCTTGGATTGTACTTAAAAAACAAGGCAGACGTATTTCAAATATGTATACTGCTTCTGATATTTTTATCTGAGCTGAATCATTAGGTTCATCCAACAACAGTATGAAATAAAGTCTAACGAAGTCCAACAAAGTAAAATCAGCGAACAAGAGGCTGGAACGAAGATCGTAAGTTCAGTCTCATTTAGAAAAGGAAACCGTGAACCATATAAAGAAGGCGAAGAGGAGGAGGAAGAATAAGGAGAAGCAGTTGAAAATGCATCTAAGTAAATCCCTTTCATTCGTTGGGTCTGATAATAAATACGCACCGCCTGCCGTAGGTGAACGCACCGGTTAATACGTTTCGTTCCAGACAAAGACACTTCATTAATAATCGGAAACTCTTCTTTTGTAACCGTACGTGTTCGCTGGTCCCCTCTTGAGGCTTGCTTTCTCGCATTAGCGAGCGGCGTTAATCAACCGGCACCGGGGATTAATTGGATTTCGGGGGTGAACACGTTAACAATCTTGCTCGTTTGCCTCGCCGAGGGACACTTTATACGCTCGCTATCATTACACTCTCATTCCGATGCATTAATAACGCGAACTGGTTAATTAAAGCTGTTACGATTCGAATAAGATATTTAAGCATGATTGGTCGAGCTTATCTTCTTATCCAATCAAACGTCCTTGGATTCTTCACATCCATGGACTGCTGTTTAATTTTTGCTCTCCTTCAATTATGAACTTTTTAATGTGTGATTTTTGGATCGATAAAATTATTTTAAGTAAACGTTTGTCGTTTAATTTAAATTAGATAAATAAATAAGATATATTAGATCGTTTTTTTATTTAAAAAGTTTCATGATTCAAGATTTAAGTAAAGTTTGAATATGTGTTTGTGTACGTGATTAAAAAATTATGCAAGGTTTATTCCTTTCGTAATTATAAAACGATTATGATTCTAAAGGAAAGAAGAAAGGTGGCTAAATGAAATGGTTTCGAGACAACTGTCGATCGATCGATATCGCCGGTCGTTTGAAACACACATCCTCGACAGACCATCAATTATACCCGCGGAATTATTAATAATGGTAGCTGTCCTAACAGAGGGACTGGCACCCTTCTAATCGCGAGCTGCGCATCGCAGAATACGATGTGGAGGAGAAAGAGGGAGAAAGCTTTTACGAATGACAAGTTTGCCTCGAAGCATACGAAAGGGAAATAAGAGAAAGAAAGGAAACGGAGGAGTCCTCGAAGGATACTTATTAAGGTGCACTGCACCCTACAGGTGTTCGCGTGGAATGCTTTGAGAACGAGATCGCGAACGAGCCGAGATATGTATGTTTCAAAAGAACCTGCGTGCTCTTCGATATCTTTCTTCTTTCTTGCTTTCGAGAATTTGCCCAGGAATTTTTATTCACAACGATATTTGAATTTTTGCTCGTTATGGTTCTTGGACGATTGCAAGAAATTATAACAGTTTGCAGATGCTGCAAATTTAACATTTCTGCATTTTCCTTTATTTTTTATTTTTACATGTTTAACGAGATATTTTGCATTCTCATATTGTTATATTTTATATCAATTTTGCAAGCGAATTTATTTTTCGTTCTTTCATTTTCATACTACTTCATTATTTTCGGTTTAAAGGACGTAGCAAGAACAGCGATTAATCACTAATTTTAATCACGAAATTAAAGAATATTTCGCGATTGGTTTTCATTATTTACCCTTGTCAAAAATAAAATGGAACATTGTGAACACCTCGCAACTTTTTTTAAAGAATATAAGTTTGATTAAAGCAACATATTCGAAAGAGAATCAGTGGCGTAATATTCATCGAAATGAGCGTTTTCTCCCGACGTCAAAAGTCAATGATTTATTTTGAGACTCGTACATCGTGTATCAAACTTAACGAGATATTGTGCCGCTCGATACGGACGATCTTTTTAATCTCGATCTTTATTCGACTAATCGAAAGGGGTCAAGAATATTCGGCTGCCTGATCAAGATCATTGAAACTCCATTTCAAACTTTCAACAACTTGAATACCATTTAAAATTCATAGAAAATCTTAAACAGTTAAAAAATTTACTGTTAGTAATAAACAATGTATATAATATTTAATCTTCATTTTGAGCTACCTTTTGTACACTTTACAATTTAGAAAATAAATTGATTCTCACTGAAGTAAGTGGTAGATCTGTATAATAAATCATACAAATCAGACATGTGGATATATGTGACACAACACTCAGTATTATTTGACTGTTATTAAATAAACATTTAAGAACGTGAATGCAAATATTGAAATAAATATATAATTCATAGAAAATGTATACAATAAATTTGAAGTATTGAAAATGTATTAAGGTATTAAAAATGTATATTTAAGTACTAAAAATGTCGAAAAAAATATAATAAATTTGTTATAATGAACGCAATATCGTGGACTGTTCATTTATAATTCTCCGCAGTGTTTTGAAAGAGAGACTATCCGGTGCCGATAAAATCTATCAGGTGAGATGTTCGAGAGATTTTTCTTGTCCGTTCATGCGCGAAATCATCATCGAGCATTTTTAGATCAGACGAATCATTAATAACTGTGCTGGATGAGGCACCGCGAGGCGAGGAGCACTCATTACTTTCGTCTCGAAGCGAGATTGCTTTCGCAATTTTTCGAGATTACATATTTAGTCGGTTTATCTTTTAGATCAATATTACCCGTAGACGTATCACCGAATTAATAACAGCCTCGAACAATATATTTTACGTCCGCTTTATTCATTTGCTAGCTAGTCATATTTACACTCACAAGAATTATCATACAAGATAATAAATTTTACAAACAATTCATGCAAGTTGAAATATATCAATTCATAAATTTGTGTATATTTTACAAACTTTGAAACCGAGTATATTTTACGACTTTGACGTCGAGTGGTGAACGATAGGAAATTTGTACAAGGAACGTGTTAATTCGAATATGACATATAAAATAAAGTAACAAAAGTTGTACAATTACTCACCCTGCTCGCACTCGTCGATGTCCTCCGAGCAGTCTGCCCCCTTGTACCCAGTGGCACAGGAACAAGTGAACGATCCATTGATGGGACTGGTATCACAAATCGCACCCTCGTGACAAGGATTCGATGTACACGCGTCGTCCAAGTGACACAGCAGTCCTGAAAACCGGAATACAACGATTTATCCTTCGATTGTATACACAAGATTGCGTGTCGTTCACCCTTTCTGTTCAATGGACTCCATTACAACATACATTCCTACGATCTACCTTGGTATTTCAAAATACGACATTCATCTTCCATTTGTAATAATACTCAAAGATTATTGAAAGACATTTTGACGAGAGAGATATATTTGTTTAAATATATTCGACATTTGTACTTTTTCATTTCAAAATGCAACTTCGACTTTATCAGATTTTGTCCAAATTTTAGTTCAGTCAATTCTACTCAAATTTTATTTCAATTTGATTTAAATTTTATTTCAATCAATGAGATTACAATTTTATTTCAGTCAATTTGATTGTATTTTATTGCAGTCTATTTGATTGTAATTTTATTTCAGTCCATTTGATTTAAAATTTATTTCAGTCAATTTGATTGAAATTTTGTTTCAGCCAGTTTGACTTAAATGTTATTTTAGTCAGTTTCATACAAGTTTCAATTTCAGCTAATTTGATTGAAATTTTATTTCGGTAAGTTTGACTAAAATTTTGTTTCAAGGAAATTGTGCTATGTTGCAAATGTAAACTGTAGGTAGTACAAAAAAGTGCTAAGTGAACTGTACATAATGATATTAAAAAATGTTTTGAGTACAAAGGGTTAAAAAAATGTACGCAACAACGAGCGGCCATTTTGAAGGGGGCCTGTTAATGGACCGTTGCGTGCGTTTCTAGGACAAAAGTGTCGATCGTCGAGCACCAAACACGGCGGCAACCACCAAAGATGGACATCATTAAGGTCTGTATTGCTCGGTGGTTCGCATAACCTGGCCAGAAAAGTTCTACAAGAAGATCGTTGAACATGAAACGAGTGGAAGAGAGAGAGGTGACAAATCCCAACGGCTCTCGATCGTTCAATACGGATTCCTATTCAGTAAATTGTTGGAAATGCTAGCCAACTTACACGATAAGTCGGCCTAATTGCTTCCTAACATGTGGAAATCTAAGGAATTCCTATCTGAATTGCGTGGAAGAAGCTTGCCGTGGATTCTTAATTTATTTATTGCGTAATGGAACTTTTAGCTTATTGTCAGCTAAAGATTACTGTTACGCGCAATTAGACTTTTTTGGATCGGAATTCATGTTTCGGGAAATATTTGTGGTAGGTGAATTTAGAGACTTTCTAATCTCTGGATTTTTAGAATTGTAAAAGTTCAAAGTTTCTAGATTCTTTTTCCTGATATTTTGCAACTTTCACGTTCTCAAATCTACTCATTTTTAAATTCTCAGGTAACTGAATTCCTAGATTTCACTGATTTCTAGATCACTGATTCCTAAATTTCCAATTCCTTAAATTTCGAAGTACTCAAATTTTGAAATTGCCAAAATTTCAACTAACTCAACCCTCAAATTTGCAAATCTCAAATTTAAAAAATTCTCAAATCCCTAAATCCCCAAATCCTAAATTTCACCATAAAAATCCTTGCTAGCCACCAAATGTTCCACTATACTTCCTCGTTCTACACAAAAATCTGAAGGCGTAAATGGCATGCGATCGGTATCCATCTTCAACTATTCAGAGGCTCAAGAAGTCGTTTGTTGGTCATCGGCAACAATGCCACTCGAACACGGGTATCTCGCTAACGGGACACGGATGTCTAAGATGTTCGCATATAAACCAGAGTGAACAAGATGCACGATTACACGTGCGTATACGTGCTATAAACCCGTTAGTTTGTACGCGTTGCTTAAACCGTTTCAAAATAATGAGATCGTAAATCGTTGACAACTATGATGTAGCCCGTAACGGGAAACGATCGATGTTACGGACTGTTTCAACACTTAATACGATACGGAAACTAAGGAAAAATTACAATAATTGTGTTCCTGTTTCTGCTAGCTGGGACACTTCTTTCCTCAGAAGAAGTTTAATCATTCAAGTATCTATCTTGGAAACAAATTTTTAAGTCATATGTGAAAAATGCACTTGCTTAATATCTGTAGTAGGTAGAACTTGGCAAATATTGATACTCATTCTTATAATTAATATGAGAGAACATACTACAGAATATATACACTGTTATTTTGAACAAGGATAGTTAACCCCTTGGGTAGTGATGTATTTAAGAAGATTTTTGTCTATGGAACAAATTCAATTTCTTCGTGTATGAAGTAGTATATGAAAGCACTTAGATAACACACGTGTCATGACGAGTGTCAGCCATCACATGTGTCCAAGGGGTTAACCCTCAGTATGTGTTTCTATTTTCCTTGATATGTTAATACGATACATAGGTTGTTGTAATGAAAATTTTATGACTTTGATGTTATATAACATCGTGTAATACAAGTGTCACAAGTGTGGAAAGACAGAAAAATACACATTAATCACTTAAGGATGTTTTCACCCTGAAGGACAATCAAGTATCAAGAACAAAAAAATCTAGGGTGACACTTTGAAGTCCTCAATTTGAGGAAGAGTCTAAGTCCCAAAAGAACTAAATAACAAGATGACTGCTCATCTCTATAACAAAAACTGAAGGTGCAGCTATTCCCAATATCCGATTCAATTATGACCAATCAGAATTTAAAAAAGAGTCTAGATCCCAAAACTGCCAGACAACCAGATTGATCTGTGGAGCAGAAACAGAAGGTGCCTCTATTCCTAGTATCCGATTCAATCACCCGACCATTTAAAACGAACCGCCACGTCAGCATCCCGCGTTTCAATCCACAAAAAGATCGAAGAAGAAGCGTTTCGTTCAAAAGCCCGTTCGAAGGCTTCCCTTAAACGTCCCTTCGCGTAGGAACGCCGATCGCGCGAATTCCTTCATTTAAGATTTCCCGAGGATCCGTCCGCCGGGGAAAAAGTCGCCGGTCGAGGTATAAGGTCGTGGTTCTATCGCAAGAATCGCAATAATGCCGAGACGAAAGAAGGATGCCTGTATTTGGCGATCGCTGTCGGTACGATCGATCTGAAAACCGTCCTCTCGGCCTCGAGGGCAGGCAAGTAAGGACAGAAACTCGTTTTCAGTCCTCAAGGTCGTCGCTCGGTAAGGCTAGCCTGGAGCCTCCGGAATCTTGGGATTCCGAGGCCTCCCTTCAGGGTCCGCGGGGAAGCTGCATCATATTGTTGCACGTGCAGATACACCTGCCCGACTCTCTTGCGATGCATAACGCGTCATCTCTCATAAGCCTTCTTATCGGGTTCGAATTAACTCCCCGCAAGTCTTATTTACATTCACACAGAATTCCGGGATCAATTTGTTTGATATTGATTATCGTGTATTATCGTTCATTACCACATTCAATCTTCCTCTTTCAAATAAGCCTTAGTGCACTCTACAAATATTCTTATTTAAGGTCGACAAGTATTTATCAAAATTTTGCCACTCTATCACAGAATCCCTTAACCCAGAATTGTTTACAACTCTGCACTGTATAACACCTTTCCTCTCCATCTCTATGTTCTCTCTGTGCTCTACCTCTCTGTAAACTACCTCTCCTCTTCCTCTCTGTATTCTCTCTGTACCTGTTTCCTTCCTCTCTCTCTACCTGTCCCCTGAGCAATTTTCATGTAAATCATGATGTACTTACCAGTCTTTCCATAGGTGCATTGACAGTAGAAGCTGCCGACGCGGTCGATGCAGGTAGCGCCGTTAAAACAGGCGGCTCCTGCACAATCGTCGATGTTGACGCTGCAATCGGGTCCGGTCCATCCGTTCACGCATATGCACGAATAACTGCCAGGAGAATTGGTGCACGTGGCACCGTTGTGGCACAAGGATGGCCGGACCGAGCACTCGTCCACATCGAGCTCGCATTGTGTGCCCGTGTACGATGGCGGGCACAGACAGGAGTATTCGTTTATCCTGTCCATGCAGGTTGCACCGTTCTGACAGAGATTCCCTGGACAATCGTCTATGTTCTCCTCGCATTGATCGCCACGAAATCCTGGAACAAAAGAAACGCGTCTGGTTAGAAAGATTCATATGGGATCGATAAAAATGGGACTATGTTTCATGTTGTTTTTGAACAGGTGCCGGGGTTGAATAGGGTTTCATACGGTGAGAAATGTTGGGTAGCTTCGTTTTAACACTTTTGTTGGCAAGGGTAACTGATTTACATTCATGGTATTACGGTAGTAATGTGAACGTAATATGAAACATTAGTAATATGCACATTATGGACTACATTAATAGTATGAACATAATGTATGACACTGGTAATATGAACATTATGGACAACATTAATAACATGTACATAATGTGTAATATTAGTAACATGAGCAATATGTATGACATTGGTAATATGAACATAATGTATGACATTAATAACATGAACATAATGTGTAACATTAACAACATGAACATAATATATGACATTAATAATATGAACATAATGTATAATATTAATAACATGAACATCATGTGTAACATCAGTAACATGAACATACTACATAACATAAGTATCATGGACATAAATGTAATACCATAATACGACAATAATATATGACACGAGCAAACGTACTAAAATAAGAATTATGCTAACATGAAACACTGAACTGGAACAAGTTTGAAAATTAAACGAGCTATACTTCAAAACCGATATAGTAATGTCTGACTATAGACATCCATTTCTACTGCTGCAACCACGTACACGCTATTAAACATTAACTTTTAAGATCTAGTTTCTTTGCTGCTTTACCAGCAGCATTTTTCATGACGTTATTACATTATTTCTTCAGTATACAAGAATTTATGGTAGATTAGAGAAAAGGATGTTGTAGAAGGAAGACGTAGAGGCATCAAGATAAAACGATAAACCTCGATAACTGTGAAATCGATCGATCGATACGGTATCGAGTAGCGTGTATATAAACGGTAAGCAAATAGCGTTGCGATGATGGGCGAAAATTTTGTAGTCTGTTTGAACCTAAGCAAGGGAGAAACACAGAAGAAAAGTGATCGATATGATAGCAAGAAACGAACGGTGTTTAATTAAACGAAAATTGAAGCGGTGTAAGGCTTGGAAAGTGCAAAAAGCGGTGCATAGAAAGGATCGATAGGATCGATGTAGCATGACGCGCGATTATTCACAAGCGAACTGAAAACCCCTTTGCTTTTTCAACGAGTCCTCTTTTCTGGACCTTATCTAGTCGCAAGTAAGATAAATATTCAGTCTATGGTAAATGGATTCGAGGCGGTCTGTGATCGTGCAGATCACGAACGGAAGCAAAGAAGTATTTGACAACTTAGATTTGCTTATTTTTTGATAGTTTGGGTCAATGATCTTCGTTTCTGAAGTTCATGATGTACCTGTGATTTGAGACACTGATGCATAACTTCTCAGGGAGATTTCAATTTTTTTACATTTCCACATTCACAAATTTCTAACTTTCTAAATTTGCAAATTTCCAAATTCTCACATTCCTAATCTCCCACATTTCAAAATCCCTAAATTGCTATACCTCAAAATTCTTGAACATATGAGACATCCTAATCTAATGACCTATCAATCCATAATAAACCACTAGCTGACCTGAAACGCTTTTTGATACATTTAAAGGTCTCTTTTCATATAAATAAAAATTATATCGAACAATACACAACACGTTCTTCCGCGTTTATCTATCCGTATCACTGGTTGTCCAGCGCAGCGATGCAAACTTGGTCATGAACCACGGTTACCGACTCTAATGGCGTGCATAATTTATGCTCGGTAAAGCGGTTAACTAAACTTCCTGTGCATCCGCACCGACACGAGAGCCCATAGTTTTGTTCGAGAGCGAAAAAAATGCCGATCCTATACGTATGTATGGGCCACGACGTTATTATACCAGGTTACAAACAGGGGCGTAACATTAATATTAAAGCGATGCAAAAGTAAATCGGTCGAGGAACCCAACGGGGGTTCGTCGCCCCTTACAATCTTATAATCCAATCTACTTTCTACTTCTATTATCCAATATTTTTATTATTAACTCATAATGAACAGAAAATATTCAATTTAAATATCTCCACATTTCAAAATTATCTGAATATCTATTTTGAATTTTACTCTAAATCAGCATTCATTAAGTGGGTTATATTGATTATTAAAAAATGATAGAAAATTATGTTAAATCATTTAGTCAATTTAATATGTTGATTACCACACTAAATTTGAAAATTTTATTAAAGAGTATTTGTATTTTTAATTGTTACCAAATATGTTTAAAATATTTTGTTATAGTTTTTGTTCATAGTTTCGAGTAGTTAATATAAGTATTTTCTGTTACGTAACTGAATAAATTGTTAATAATACAGCTGCTGAATTCGCAAGGTTTAAGTACACATACGTGTACACATGTATACATGTATACGGTACAAAATGATGTATATGGTACAAGTCAAAGTGATAAGTAGATGGTCAATAAACTTACTTGTTCACTTATTCAAAATTACATTTTTCGATCAAAATTGAACACCTGTATTCATGAATAAGTACAAGTGCGATAATTCCAACAAGATAAGTAAAATTCATGTGCAGTTACTATGTATCAGATATACGACTTCTTTCCTGAATTTTTTTTCGAGTTCGACACGAAATTGCTGCAGAGCAATTTGGCGATGCAACAAATGGTTCCGTGCTCGGGCAAGGCTTCCGTCAGTGAATTTCGGCAGAGATTCGAAACTGGAATTTCAAGGAGGTTTCCCTTCTTGAGTTACCGGATTACGGAGGGAGCGGTTTACACGCTACCGTGAGACTGTTACACCGTAAAATACAGATTATAATACCCTTTCCTGGCTACGAATTTACATGGCAGCGTTACGCGAAACGTAGATTTCACCTTTCCTCGTTAAATCGAACTTTTACGATCTGTACTCTACGCGTCCAGACAGAAGCATCATCGTTTTCTCTTAAATTGCAACAGCGGAGTAAAAAAACGAATTTTTAAAGTACCCGTGTTGGAGGACGAGGACAACGCAGCATAAAGAAGAAGAACCTACGTCACGGGTCCAGAACGAATCGATTGCCTCTAATATCGATACGGCCGAGGGCAGACGGCGAGACCATTGAAGCTCGTTGAAAAATGCACGTATTTGCAACGGCTTTCGTTCCCTGTCCTTTCACTGCTTTTTCGACCTTTTTTCTGCTATAATAAGGGGGATATAAAAAGCTAGCACCCTCTGTGGCTAAGAAGTTGGTTTTATTTAGGCTGTGCACGTTGTGCGTTATTTTTGTCTTTTGCAACGATGTGATGCAAAATTGCAATTTATATGTGAAACACAAAATCACACATGTATGTGCAATATAAAATCAACACATATGTAATATGAAATCAAAGTATGTGTAATATAATATCAATGTATGTGTAATATAAAATCAACCTTCATGTAATATGTATAATATCAACGTATGTGATATAAAATGAACATATATGTAACGCAAAATCACAAGTTTTCAGTGAGAAGTAATAAGTATTTCAAACTTGTGATTATCTGAATATTTGGAAAAAATAAATACACCTGCAATCAATATCACTGAAATTTCATCGAATTCTTGCAATTCTACCATTTCCCTAGGAAACAGTGTCGTTACATTATACGAATCGGAAGGACACTTCCTAGTTGCAGAGGAAACAAAATGATGGGTATCCTCGTGGTAAAAGAAGCCACGACGATGCAACGCGGGGTCAAAGGGTTTCGAGAAGGCTTTTTCAACGTGAGAACCCTACGATTTCAAGAGAAACGCGACCATCTCGCTACATACATGGTGAAACACGAGTCGAAATTCGTAAATTCCTCTGAAACGATTATGGACGAATCGCTGCTCCGTTTGCTTTCTTCTCTCTCAGGTCATTGGCGTAAACAGTGAATTCCACGTGGACGTGGAATATTTTATTTATGGTGGAAATTATTTCATTGAAAATTTGATGATTGCTAAATTGTTAGATTCTTTTATTTTCAAGCTTATAAATTTTTAATTTTTTAATTTTTGAAAGGACATGTTAACAGAGTACATGTCATACACATCTACATTTGTAAATCTCTGAATATCTATGTTTTTAAAACTTTAATTTCGAAATTTATTGCTTAGGAAATTTTCTAATTTCCAAATCTGAAAATGTACAAATCATTTCCAAATTTCCCAAGTTTCTAAATTTTTCGTTTATTAATTTTTCAATTTCTCAGTTTCCTAATTGTTAACTTCTCAAAATTTCAAACTAGAGAATTCTCAAATTCCAATCTTGTAAAATCTTCAAATTCCAAAATCGTCAATTTCCTAGTACAGAAATTTCCAACATCGCCTAATCTTTCGAATCTCCAAAATTTTGCACCAATTTCAAAATTTCCAAGTCCAAATGAAGTCCCTCAGCTGACGTATCGTCGAGTCAGTAGAAGTCGGTAGCCCACCCGCGAGAGAAATGCTAGTTACGCCACTGCGTTTCGTGGGTGAATGAAATCATCCCGGCTACCCCGAATCAGCGACTAATTGCCCGTCGTTTTACAGGATTCCCGAAATTCCGGCCTTGCTCTCCTCTTAAGCGTGTATCCTCTTCATCCACGATCTCCGGTCGTGTCGCCTTCAGATTTCAAGAAACTAATAACTCCTTTTTCCATCCTCCATAGAAAAAATGATAGAATTCCTAGCCGCGTAATTGACCGTGTCTGGTCCGTTAATGTAAGGAGAAAAATGAAGAATTTAAGAAAGGGAGAGATGTATTCATGGCGGGGGTAGCAATATTCGAGCGTGTTGTTCGAACCGCCGAAAAAGAACAGACGAAGAAAAGGAACAGAGTACGTTGAATTTATACCGGTGTTCCGCTCGTTACGGCCCTGCATCTGTAACGAAGTAACGGATACGTATCCTTGGTCGAATAGGGTCTACTCTGCACCCATCGTACACGTACACACGCACACACGTGTGCGCACACGTACACGTGGCGGTTGATCGTTCCGATCTGGGGTGAGGCTCATGGACAATTGCAATTATGGGCCTCCGTCCAGGTTGATTTATAAGTGCTGGAGCTATTTCATCCTTCTCCAACGCACCCACGCCGCTCGCATCTCGCGCGAGCTTCGCTTTTTTCTTTAGTTTTGCGCTCGCGAATCATCGCACGCTCCATTTGTCTGCGCTTTCGCCAACGGCTACTTCCATTATGAACTCGCCTCCAACATTTGACAGAATTCCGGGAACGTGATCGTACTTTATGGAAATGAGCCCTTATCATTAACAGGACCTGCATTTTTGGATATGCGAGGGTGCCTCTTTATGCTCCCCCTTGCAGGTATAGAAGTTTGCATTTTTCACGAATTTGGCGATTATGACCTGTCTCGAAGTATGCATTATGGTAGGATAATGTGATGGACAAATGTCCATGGATGGATAAATGTCTATGTATAATCCTTATACAAGAATATGGTTAGAGCTATGTACATTTTGACTAAATTCGTAGGAGTAAGTTACGTGATGCAGGGAAAAATTTCGCTGCAAATTGGCAGTGTTCTCTGACTCTCTAAATCCACCAACTTTTTCTAGGGAGTATCCCGTGTATCGGAGTCTTTCTTTAGCCAATACGTCTCTGTTTTCACCTTTCTCCAAGCACCTTGTTCCTGCTCGCCACAAACCGTCTCTGTTTCTCCTCCCTGGTCTTCATCTTTTCTCCTTCGCTCTGTCACTGATCCAACCCCCCACCCCTTCATCCTCATTCACTCATTCCTTTCTCAGATCTCTCTACGGATCTTTCTCCTCTCTCGATACGATCCGTTCTCTCGTTCTCTCCGTTTGCAGCCCCTATCTATCCTCTTTGTCTCCCTTTCCCGCGCACTTCTGACTAGCAACACAGTGCCTCTCAGCCTGGCCGAAGGTGTGGCAACGTCGCGAGAGCGGGTGTGCGTCGGCCGCAGGCCACGTGGTGGGGACTGTGGGAAAATTCTCATGCCGCCGACTGTGGCGACGCCAGTGACGCTCAACCCACGGTGTTTAAGAGCCCCCAGGAGTCCTGATCGACTTCCTGCTTTCACGCTCCAAGAACGTTTCACCGACCACGCAAAAAAAACACTATCATTAGGGGCGTCGCGAGAAAATCCGGCCACTCGACACGACACCCGGCGTCGCCTTCAATTTACTTTACGACAAAATGGAGATCGAGTGGTGTTAACATTGTTGAATAGGAATCAGATGGACAAATGGTGCAGATCAATGATATAGAGAGAGTAGATTGCAATTTGCTTGCTAGAAAATTTTTTATTTTTGAGAAATTTAATGTTTGTCGATTTCGTTTCGGTTTTGGAACAAGGCACGTGGGTGGAGATCATAAAACTAGCGGATTCTGGAGATCTAGAGATCATGATAGTGGAGATCAATAACTAGCTTATAATGTATTTTTAAATTTCCAAGTTTCCACATTCCAAAATAATTTGTAAATTCCAAAGTTCCAGCATCCCAAAATTCACAGAACCAAATGTTCAAACTAAGCAGTAGGTTGCATCACAAGTGTGGAACGGTCGTACAAGGCAAAGAGTTAATATACAGATATCGTTTCTAAGTATCGATAACATTAACATTAAAAAACGTATGCCCACTTTCCAGGAACAGTAATTCAATATCAACAGTACTAATACTATTCAAACTACGTAATCTTCTCCTAGTAGATCCAAGTTGTCCACATTAAAAATTACAACTAAAAAATTGGTAGCACATTTAAATCAGTAAAAAATTGACAGCAAATGTTTAACAGACCCCTGACGGTTCTTAAAAAATCAACAAAGAATCGTACCGGAAAAGCGATTCTCTTTTGAAGAGAAAGTCCATTGAAGAAAAGAAAACAAGAGAAGGACACGGAAGTGACGCGTCTCGTTTCACCATATGGTGTCCTTGCCTCGGAATTTTGGTTCTACATCTTACGGGTCTTCGGTTGAGAGCTACTGAGGCCCCATTGGGGCCCACGAAGCGAGGAGGAAGGTTAACACAGCGGCCCGTGCCTCCCCACCAAAAAGCCATGGCTGGCACCGGGTAGCCACGAGCACGCCACGGGGGTGCCCATGGAAAAATTATTTGTCCGTCGCCATAAGTGCACGCTCGGTGGAACGTTATAATTATTTGGGCCACGTGGTTGCGCCATGGATGCACCTGTCGCGAATCGAATCGCGAAAATGATCGAGAATTCGCGTAGCTTCAGAATCAAGACATCGCTATTTATGGAACAAATTTCTATGGACGTTTCCTATGCACATTTTACTTGCTTCCTGTGGAACAGCACAAAAGGTAAATCAAACTAATGGCGATGGAGGCTTAATTTTCACCACAGGAGTTGCAGTGTACCGTTACTCTGCAAATTGTAGACCGGCGTTGCATCAGATATGGGGTGTACAACCCCATATAGCAGACCCCTGTCACATACGACTTACTTTTTATGTTATGCGTTATACAAGTCAGATGTTGATTACGAGGCTTGATTTATACATCACACACTCAAAATACCTTATGTTAATGACGGTATTTTCATGAACATCATTGCAAAATGACAGCTATAGTCTTTTTTTCAAATCATTACAAAACATTGAATAAATCGATTTGTTGAATAAAATCAACATTACTAATAGTCAACCTTTAAATCCTTTTATAACTTTCAATCCATTTTAGAGTTGATTCTAATAGATTTAATAGGGCAAATTATCGTTAAGACAATATATAAATAGTTTCTGAAAAGAAGCTTGTAAATAGTTTTTGTCAAAGATGGAAAATTTTAATGAAATTGTTATGAAATGTTAACCAAATTATCCGTAATTTCAACAAATATAGCTTGCATAATAGTATAAGTTCGGTTAACACGTCGTACAAGTTGTCCTCGTAATCGAGAGTAATGAAGTCCACAAGATGTCGAAAACAATCGCGATACAGATCGCTTATTAGCGGATTAACGCTACTTTACAAAATGAACGTCGATCGCCATCCATCTCGAACAAACGGACAAGCGGTGCACGTTCATGCCCTTGTAAGGAGTAATTATTGCAATGCGATTCGCCCCTCGTTAGACCTCTAACGAACCAATGCGAGCCAAGCCTTTTAAAAGCTGCTTTGCACGCTTGTTAGAATTCCCAGACAGTTGGAAAGAGGGTAATGATTCGAGAGAGCCCTTAGAGACCCGTATGCCGCTGCAATTCCCAGCGAGTGCATCGTTCCATTAAAAGAATCCTGTGTGTGCTCGTTTCTACCGAGCCACCGATATTCCGCTTCTAGTAAAAACCAACTTAGCATATCGCTACGTAATACTATCGGATCCTTTCGGGGTTTCGCAACCTTCGCACGAGATTCCTACGTTTCGCTCGAATTGACTCTCTGTGGTTCTTTGACAGAGACTGAATCCTCTTCTTGAACATTTAGATTTATACGATCCTAAATTCGAAACAGGTGGTAAGTTCAAGGATGATCTCGAATTCATTTTACCTTACGAATTTCATTTGCAAAATTGCAAATTTTCGGATGAATGTAGGTTTAACGTAGATGTGTATTTTGGGAAAATATTTTTGTAAATGGTGAGATGGATGAATTCAGTGTGTATTAAAGTATGATGGATTTGACATACATCTACGTCAAATAAGCTCATATCAAACTCTACAACTCAATGAATTTTCCATTCCATTAACAGCAAAGTGCTCATTCTTGCCTAATGCTAGATGCTGACCTTTATCTTCGAATCCACAGGTTCCTACGTCGAAGAAGAATTACAGGAACAATCGCGAGAGGCGAATAATTGAAAAGAGACAAAAGGAGGGGTTAAGAGGCAGAAATGGAGCGTTATCTACGAGGAGCAGTCCACGAATGGTCGACGGAGTTGGACAGCAATAATGCACAGGGCGATGCACACCGCGCGATTTGTACACCGGTTCTGCGTGTCTTAATACCCTCTTTCACCCTTTTTTTTCTGCCGTCCACCCCATCAGACTCTCCCCGTCCTTTGTCCATTTTCTGGGACCTTAAAAGGCGCGCGTACTCGAGAAAGGACCCACCGATAAGCGTAATTTGAATGGGTAATGGCTTCAGCAAGAGAGGAGGGTCCCCGGTTAATGACGGGTCCACAGCGGGAAGAGCGGAGACTTCGGGATGAAAGAGGAAAGAGAAGAAAGATCCGGGCGCCGAGATGGTGCTCGCTCCACGGACCTTAATGCACTCTACTCTCGGACTCGATCTCGATTGGGGGACGTTTTCGGCCACGAAACCGCGGACCCAGTTGCCTTATCGTTGCCAAAACCGGATTCACTTTTCCACACCAGACCTCTCCGTCTTTGCCGAACGCCATTACGCGATGCAATCGAACGCCATTCGACAGCGATTTCCGACACGCTCGTTCTGCCTGTCGTCTTGCGAGCCGAACTCTTTAAATGTCTCCATTAAACGGGGAGAAGCTTAATCGAAGGACCGAGAGGTTTCGGAGTATGCTGTTGTGCATGATAGTGCTTCCTTGCGGAAATGCTGGGGGAGGATTTTATACAAATCGCTTTTAAAGGGTTTTAGGTGAGGACTGCTTTTGGTTAGGAATTCTAATGTTTTGGAATTTTTAAGATTGGAAATTTACAAATTCTTAACTTCTAGAAATTCAAATTCCTGAAATTTAAAGAACCCATTTATAACGTTTCTAAAATTCTTAAATTCTCAAGCTAATTTCTTGAATTCCCAATATTTCAAATCACCAAATTCTCACATTCCTAAGTTTGCAGACACCCAATTTCTCAAATATCCAAATTTTCAAACATCTAAATGTCCAAAGTTCCAAATATTCAAATCGTCAAATCACCAACGGTCCAAGTACCTAAATTCCCCGATCCCCAAATCCCCAAAAACCTGAACCTCTCATCTGAATATCGCAATTTCCCCAAAGAAACTAAGAACGCCGGGAAGTGTAGACGAAGGCGCAGGTAATTGAAGAATCCTCCACTCTCACAGGAGGCTTCGAAACACCCTTGGCACAAAATTTATGCGGAGCCCATTGAAGGGCCATGAATAATGCATACGCGGAACACGCTCCCGAAGTGTCTAATTTGAGAATATCCTTGGGAATGGAACGACGTTCCGGCATCGAGGAATATTGCCGGAATGTCTTTTCGGGATTTCGAGTGGTTGCTCGAACACAGACGACAAGGAGAACGAGTGAAAAGCAGCTGGATATCATAACAGCTCGAAGACGAATCACGTATGACGAGAGATTCTCCAGACGCGTTGGCTCAATGGACCGATACGAGCCTTCTATAAATAAACGCTCGAGGGACTGTGAACGAGCTTCTTCAACTTCTCCATGATCTTGTTAATGTCTTTTCCTTTCGTTATTGCGGTGTTCGAATACAAACAGACACAAATGTAATAGAATCGAAGTATGGGTTTACTACCGATGGATGACATATGTACAACAGTTTCTTCATTCATCAATTTTCAAGTTTTATATTTTTTAATTTTCTTAATCCCTGAATATACCCTAAAATCTAGGTAATTTCTACATTCCCACACCCATAGTCCACTAATGATATGGTCTCCTATGTTCCCAAACTAGGTCTCCTAGATCCCTAAATCTCGACATCCCCAAAATTCTAGGTGCCCAAATTCCCAGATCTCTACATCTCACAGTGCATTAATTACAAGTCTACGTTCCTAAATTTCTAGGTCAACAATTAGATCCCTAAGTTCTCAAGTTCCTACTTCAAATTCCTGGACCACCGAGTCCCTGAATTCTCAGTATTTGGACCTGAGTATCTTTACATCACATTATGGTAAACTTATGATGAAATGACAGTGTAATACAGCTGATAAACGAGTATTCGGTACATACAAAAAGATCCAAAGCTATCAAAATGTTGAAGTATGACTTAAACGTATAACCCTAAGTCCCGTCCATCACTGAAGAGTCAAAAATGAATATCTAATCAAACTCCAAAAAATACCGACTTAATAAGCAATCTCCATTCGTATGAAATTAATTTGACTATAAAGATGTGTGCAAACGTTCAAACATATCGTATTAGTTTGGATAAAGAAGGTCCACGAATAGACATTACGCTCGTTAAAAAGAATAATAGAAACGGTGTGTAACATCAGAAAGGCGGTTAAAAGAACTGCCCTCGATATAGGTATGCGTGCGATGAAAGAAGCAGCCAGCTTTGTGCAACAGGTAGCTACAAAACGATCAACAAGTAGCCGCAGGCTTACTGAGTGCTTTAGCTGGTAGCACGCTATCTTCGGAAACCGGCGAAAAGAAAAAAAAAAGAGAGAAGAAAACGCGGCTATACAAAAGGGGGGCTGCTGAATTACACGTGAAATCCGCGGGACTGCAATTAGATCGCAAGAAAGAGAAAAATAAAGGAACGCGACTCGAAGGGGACGCGAAATCTTACGCAACAGGTGTGCGCCATTCAACAGGTGGTTCTCTTGTTCGCGTCAAATCACAGTCCCCGATAGAAAGTAGGATAAGAGACGGTTATTGTTCCACCTTAGATCGAACGAGATCGCAGGAAATTTTAACCATAACTACACCCTGCGTCCCCGTTAATGTATAGAATACCCGATCGAATCGATTGCTTGGAAATTTGCCGCCCGAGGGGAGATTTGGCGAAAGTGGACAGTGATTATGGCAGAATTTGCGCATGCTATCGGATTTTTTGATTGCTGGACACTGTGGAGGTCACTGACGATGCTGGGAATTTATCGTGATCAGGAGACAGTTGTGGAATTTTAATTTATACCGATTTAGTATCAATTTTACCCATTCAGGGAATTTATTACATTCAAGGGGAAAGATTGAAAGATATTTTAAAGAGTATTTATTTTTTACTAATTTGACGATCCACACATTTATTATGATCAATTGAACAAAAGTTTTAGAATTTTAAATAATATTTTTATATCATTTGATATATTCACTTAAAATTAAAGAAAACTGAAGAAAACTTTAAACAATATTCTACTAATTTACAGTGGAATTTTATCGTAAACAATTAGTGAAAAAGAAATGAAGAATTTTAAATAATATTGGTATCATATTACTTTGAAAAGCAACATCAGAATTTATTATAATCAACCGAAGGAAAAGCAAAGGAATTTTAACCAACATTGATATTATATTAATTTTGTAAGGTAGTAAGTGGAAAGTTTTAATTGGAAGGTGAAATAATTATATTCCGGAAAATTATAAATTTTAATTACAGTGCGCCGTTACTGCTTAAAGCTATTTTCAATGCGGCATTCAACGTGTTATTAAACTTTTGCATGCTGATAAATCATGTAATTATGAATCTCCACATAAATAGTTTCTCTTTTACGAAGAACAGGAGGAAATTAGTGTATTTATAATTGAGGTAATTTGTTATTCAGTGGTGATTTTATTTTAATGTTAGCTGAGATTCTTGATTGGAAATAGCTTGATTTATTAATATGCGAAAACTCGTTTATTCAGTGTGATGTTCGTGTATTGCATATAAAAATATAATAAATGTAAAAAATTTTTGTACTGCAATTAAAAGTATTACAAATAGATTTTATTGTTATTTTTTATTTATCAGAATTTATATTGCAATTCGTGATAATGAGTTTCACATTTTAGCAATGAAATAATTCCTTTTTAATTTAAAATTTATTTAATTATATTCAAGTCGTATGAAGTGATGCTGAACCAATGTGTTTAACCTTTTTTTCAACATCATGCTGCATGAATTTCAGAAAATAACCTACATATTTTATGTGACACATGTTGTTCATACCCACATGTAATCAGAAATTCAAAAATAAACATAAGAGACTTACTAACAACTTACATATCAATTAATAATCTATTGCAAATATGCACAAAATATGCAATACACAAAACTGATACATCATATCAAACACAGAGAACCAAAAATACACTTTGCAAAACAAATACCAGAACAAATTTTGATCTTAAAAATTCATCCCCATATAAGTGCATATGCCTTCACATAAACATCCACGGCCCAGCCAAAATCCGATGCAGATTTGAGAATGTCCTTACAAACGTCTGCAGTAATTCTACCGATTCTAACGATCGAACCGTCCAAGAAAAAGCGCCAGAGCTGCGATATAGAGAAGCAGGTCCGCAGCTAAAAGAACAGACGATAAAGTGGAAGGGAGTGGACGCGATACGCGGATACTAAAACTCCCTTCTTATCCTGCTCGCAAATACAGACCTGTCGAGTGCGTGCACACACACGCATGCACACGTGTACACGTTACAGGCATATACAGGTACCGGGCACTCGAACAATGGGACCGTCATGCGGCTACCATTCTTTCGGGACAATCAGTGGGGGCCCCTTTCTCGAAGGGCTGCCCCCACCCTGCTTCACCACGCGGGGACCTGGCCCCATGCCGCTTAAAAGGACAATCGCCTTCTTATTTACGATTTGGCCAGCTCTCCCTTTCTTCTTCTTTCTCCTGACCCTCCTCTTTCTTTCGCTTTTTCTACCCGGGCCCTAACATTGGCGTAACTCGCCTCTCCCTCGAAATACGCACTGGATTTATACTAGGGGATGGTAGAATCTTGGGGATGTATTTTTCGAGGTATTTATTGATTTTTTAATTTACGCTGGATAGGTTTGAGAGATTCAACTTTGTGAATAGATAGATTCGAGGATTTGTAAATTAAGACTTTTAGCTTCTCAATTTTCAAATTTTTAAGATGACAAATTTCTGGGCTTGGAAAATTTCTATATTTCTCACACCTACAAATTGTTGAATTTTTAAATTTTTTACACTTACAAATTTATATATCACAAATTTCAGTTTTCAATTTAGCTAATTTCTAAATTTCATGAATTTCTAAATTCTCAAATTCCTAACTCCCCACTTTTCAAGTTCTAATTCCTAAATTTCCAAATTCTCAACTTAGCAAATTTCTAAATTTTCCGAATTCTCAAACCCTCAATCTCTAAATCTCCAAACTCTCAAATCCCCAATTTCTAAATTTCCAAATTCTCAACTTAGCAAATTTTTAAATTTCCCAAACTCTCAAACCCCTAATCCCCAATCTCCAAACTCTCAAAATTCCAAGTTTCTAAATTTCCCAAGCTCCCATTTCTCAAACCCTCAATCCTCCACCCCGAATGTCCAACTTTCCAAATTCTCAAAATACTACAACTCAAACTACACACCCAGTAACATAATAAATTTCTATCAAAATTGAAAGGCAGTCCAAATGGTCCATTTCACACGATGTCGATTTATGTCTTCCTCGATTAGAGTCTATTACGTAAGAGAATATTGAGCCGTATAATTTATGCGTCCTAAACCCGGGAGGGCCGATCGATGGTACTTTATGTCATCGAGTAGAATTCCTCTGGCACAAGTCAAAACACGGATTCAGGTTCAGTTAATCGCTCGAGTGAATCTCTCCTAGACCTGTCAGCCTCTGATCCTCTTCGTAATTAATTCCATAGGTAGCTAACGTTCGATTATAATAACGACGCGTATCGCGGGGCCCCGTGAAAATTTATGTTTCCCTCGAACGAGGGGAAATTCCATGAAAAATTGAGAGGTGGGCGTGTGCTGGCTCTTCTAGTCGTCCAATGGGATAACCACCGCCGTCCAAATGGTCCCTTTTGGGATTTTCGAAGGGTCTGTCGCGTCTACGTGTGCCCCGAAATGCAGGGACCCAGTGGCGTAACTATGACTTTTATTTGGGTTTAGAAATACTAACATGTAGCGTGATATTTGATGTGACTATGACTATTTACATATTTACAGATCTGAACATTTTGGTGTATCTTTCATTGGAACAATAACAGAGTAATTATTTTGTTATCTCCAAAGCAGAATATAACCTTGACCAGCAGAAAAATTTAATTGGACAAGTAAAAAAAAATCAAGTTAGCTTTCATTGGACAGAACGCTTTTTATTAGAAATGACTATATTCTCCCAGGAAAAATCTGCAGTAAATTAATTATAATTAAAGAGGTCTGTATATGTTCAAACATGAAAATTTTGAAGTCCTCTTTCAAAATTTACACTTTCTGAGTCCTGTTACGAGCAGTGCCACAATCAAAGTAGCTATATATTTTATATATTAAAATCCGACCAAAACTGCACCTACTGCGGTCTATCGGAATTAAAGTTCTTAAGAAACACGTGCTTCTAGGCATCTAGGAAACGAACAGAACGAAAACAAAAATCCGGTGAAAAAAGGCAGTGAAGTGTCGAGGGTGGATGCGAATGAGAGGCGAGCATGCTGGTATCACGGTTGCTTTATCTCAATGCGGAGGAGACTGCAGAGAAGTTGAAGAGCACTCTGGACGCACATGAACACCGAGTGAAGGGTATTGTGTATAGAAACCGAGCCACCTTCGTGCACGCACCTTCCTCTTCTTCTTCTTCAGCTACCCTTCTTCCTTCAACCACCGGCTCTTGAGAGGTTTATGAAGAAGGAAGAGAGAAGGGGGCGAAACCAGACACGAAGGAACACAGGGTGGCTAAAGGATCGAGGCAGAAGAAAGGAACGAAGGCCAACGACGACGACGATGAAGAAGAAGGGAAGGAGGAGTAGGGACAGAGTTGGCTGAGTAAGGAGGCGTGGGTGCGCCCTTCGTGATTTACATATGCGTATTCTATACCTTATTTACTGCGTCGATCATCCTCCACTTTATCTCTTCGCGTGTGGGTCGAACCGAGGCAAGACGGCCGAAGGCAGAAAAGAGAGAAAACAAAGGGCGTCGGGAAGCAAGAGGGACGCGTTTCCTCGTCTATTAGCCCGAAGCTGCCATCGAGCCGGTACCGTAAATATTGCACGTAGGTAGATAACCTTAACCTCTTAATTGCACCGCTCGGCTCGGCTCGGCTCGACTCGGCCTGACCCGGCAAGAAAAAATTTCATCGATCTTTCCGACCTGTTACACTCCCCTATTTTCAATACGGTTTCGATTTTGATACTATGTCCATCTCGGGTCGTGACCTTTGACACACCGCTTTTATTCAAACTTCGTACCATCATAAAACACGCCGAAAGTAATACTTTTGTACAACCATAGCTCGCAACTTTCCAATTTGGGGGAGTAATTCATATTTACAGTCCTCATTTAAAAAGAACCTACATTGTACCCAAGTGTACTTCAAAAATCCAAAAAAAAAACATAGTCAAACCAATAACAAAGCTAAAAAGCCAAAATAATAAAGCTAAATTTTTGTACGGACAGCGTCACGAGTACCCACTGAACTGAATTTCATCAGTGATTATCGCAACGGTCGTTGCATAAAACCGTATCGACCGTTCGGTCTCTTTTGAGTCTCGAAAAGGAGTGAAACTCCGCGAGGACAGGTAAAAAATGGAGAGCGACGTATAATTGGGAACTGTCAGCCTTTTATGAAGTCCGACTTTTGAGAATACGTCTACGCAATAACGCATGGTCGTCTCGGTTAATTGTCGTGACTGGCTGGGTCGAATGTCTAAGAGACAAAGAGTATCGAAAATTACGGGCGTCTTTTTCAACGCTCGACGTGTACGATGACAGTACGACAAATTGCCTTTGGCTCCAGATAATCGACTCCTAGTGCCGTGAGCGGTTCATAATTGAAACGATGACTGACACGAGCAATAATTAATAAGTCAGATAGGACAATTACACGGGTAGACGAACAACGAAGAAAGGAATCAATTACCGATGCGGAAGAGAGACTTAAAATTGTACGGTCCTTATGTGCCTGTACGATTTTTGCTTCTTACGTAATCGTTCAAATTTGAATGGTAGATAAATCGTTCACCATAAATCACATGTAAACGGATACAGAGAGGTACTAGGAGTATATTCGAAGATTGATGAAATTTAGATGCAATTTGTAATATGTATTTGGTTGATTATTTATGAGTGGTTAAATGAAAGAACATATGTGGGTCATATGGAGATATGTGCTTTTGAACTTATAGATTCTTACGTGTGTAGATCCTTAGATTTTTATATTCTTATATTCCTAGGTCAGTATATTCCTATATTTCCTAAGTCAGTATATTAGATTGCTGCATCTCTTGAGCTCCACATTCTTGGATCTCTATGTCCCAGATTCCTATATCCACACATTCCTACATTAGACCTCTGTATCCATGGATACCACTATTGATAGATACTTGTATACCCAGAATCCTATATTCTCAAATCCCTATATTCCTAACTCTCTTTATATCCACATAGATACCTACATCCCCATACCTACATAGACGACCAATATAAAGGGTAAATCCAGAAGAATTTCCCAAAAACAAGGATATCCTTTAGCATCGAGAAAAATCAGCAGATGGCAAAGAGCACCAACGAAGGATTTAAGGTATCCAGGTAAAAAAGTCAGCGAGGAAAACGTTCGATTCTCGAAACGTACACTCTCCGATCGCAGGATCCGAGAGGCAATTATTCAATTGGTATCGCCGAAAAGCATCAGGGGGCCGACGACTTCTTCTAGGCCGGCTAGAGAGCATTTCCTATTCGAAACCGCGAAGATTCCGCCAACGAGATATACACCGGAGTAAAGGCAAGCGAGGCTCGGCAAAAAGATGCTTCTCCGTTTCGAGACGCGCGAGTAAATCATGGGAAGAGTATTCGTGAGAGCCACGCGGGATGGCTATGTCCGCGAGGGCAACGGGAGAGGAGGAGGCACGGAGAGGTCCACGGGAACCGTGGATGATCGGTGGTGGAAAGAGAGAGAGAAAGAGAAGGAGAAAACGAGGGACCACGGATGAGAGAACAAGAGAGAGAGAGGGATGCGAACCAAGAAGAAACCAAGGGTTTCGGTTCGACATATCAGCCCGAGGTGGTCACGAGTCCTGAACTCCGAGCGGAGGGCCACTAGTGGGTGGGACCCTCCACTTCGTGCATCTACCTTCTTCTCCTTTGCCTCTTTCTATCCACCTTTTACACGAGAGTTCCTTTCGTGCAACGACACTGCTCTAGCAGATTCGATCCTCGTGTCTTACTTTGATGATGTTCTTTTAGGTGTCAGAACCCAAACCTCTGCGATGCGAAACGCTATACTTTGAAATTGATGATCAAAGCGCCACGTTGCTAGATGTTCAACATAAGGGTGCCTCCTTTCTCATTCTGAGAGCTGTTTTATACAAATATCGGGTAACTTAAATTACCCACTAGTGATCAACTACTTAACCTTTGTGATACACTATACAAATTTCATGCGGAACACAGAGTGCGACACAACCTAACAATTTTAAACTATCACGTTTAAACCTCTTAGTGTTTCATCCCAAAAATCACTGATTATTCTTTAGACATTCTAAGATAAAGCTTAACAGCGTTTTTTCAAAAATATACTTTGCACATAGTAAAGCAAATATGGAAAGACTAGTAACATCAAACAAAATGAACTTCAATTTTTATTAAGATGTCGATGCTCCGGTGTATAAAATGTTTTAAGACAGATAATATCAGAAGTGAACTTTCTCCAGCCACACACCGGGATAAGTACCTTTTCGAAAAAGCAGTCACACCAGTGTCGAGGTACAGAGATTTCGAAGATTCGAAGAGGAGGATAGAAGGGGTCCGTCCATATCTGCGAGAGGATCGAGGCTTATAGATGGCTATTGATCCCGATCTGATTCTCAGTGATTTGCATGTTGCTCGTGCTCCCTTTGAGAAGCAAGAACCAGGAGCAGCAATTACAAGAGTGGTTCTCGATCGGAGATACGAATACGATGTTCTGATAAGGTTGATCCAGAAAGAAATTCAAGAACTCGATCCTACGACCGGCAACAAATTTCGTCGGACAGAAAGTATACGTAACTCGAACCGTACTCAAATTTATTTAAATATTCGTCCAATAAATTCTGCAATCTTTTAACATCACTCTTCAGGGATGATTTCTTTAGAAGAACGTCCCAACTTTTTCATTCAATTATATTGTAGTTAACATTTTATTTAGTTGGAATTGATAGAAATTGAATAGAAGAAATTCTAAAAGTACTAATAATACAGAGGAAAGAAAGATGATGTTCAAGTGTGTTCATTGATGAATTAAAGAAATTAAACATATACTAGTGTATGTCAGCATCCTTGAAGAAATAAAGAAGTTAATTTTGCTGAAGAAACGAAGTGGATATACATATCGGATATGCAGAATCTAGTAATTTGTGAGTGCCAACGGCACCCGAGGCAATTATGATTTTTCTCGATCCGATCGTGACACGAAATCGAATGTGCCGGTGGACGTTCGAGTTCACGCGCACACACGCGAAGGTCATAGAGGACGCGTAGAGGGAAGCTTGAGAAAGGCGAAGAAGTAGGAGGCAAAGAAAGAAAGAGAGAAAGAAAGAAAGAAAGAAAGAAAGAGCTAGTGGACGGTTCTCCTCCAACGCGTGGCATGGTTCTTTGCTCTTGTTGCTCCGTGAACGTCCCTTCTTCTTCTTCTCTCGGGGACGCCAACAAAACCCCCGTGACTTGCACAAGTTTCTCGGGGACGGAACAAAAACCACTTTGTTCTAAGGTAAACCAACCTTAGGCCATATGTGCGTTCCATCGGGGCCTACAAGTCCTCTGACAAAGAAGGCGTACCAGACGACGAGACCACCACCCCTCGACGATACCGGGGATAAGAAGGGAGGGAGGGAGGGAAAAAGCGTGTCGAATCGGCCGGAAATTGTCTACGTTGATTTTTCTTCCTTTCTCCTCCACCTTCATATCTCTTCTTCGCCTCTCTTTGCTGTTCGATATGCACCGTCAAACCGTGCAACGTATTTGCGCTAGGTAATTCGTTCGGAGTGAATCGTACACGGGGAGCCGACAAAGGCGAAAAAACCGGAATTGCCGGCCACGGTGTCCGCGTTACCGGATTTATTGAAATTATGATGACGGAGGCATTATTGTTTCGCGTAATGATCTTTCTTTTACGTTCCCGTAATGATCGTACCGGCGCGACGTTATATTGCGCACACCTTCCGCGCACGCGAGGAGGGTTCATCGAATGACGCTTTTTTTAATAGGGAATTTCTCATTTTCAGATGGCATATGGGACCGTATTTTTAAACCGTGGATAGCTACTAGGAATGCATCGCATTATTCGAGTTTCTATTTCAGGCTACCGGCTGTCATAAAGTATGTTACCATAATGAAGTCTAAAAACCTGACATATACATGTGCTAATGCAGATACGTGCAATAAAAATTTATGTTATGTAAATCGGTGCTGATAAAGCTAGTTCCTCTAATGACACTCTGTACGAACTACCCTCCCAAATTTCAAATTCTTCAATATATAAAACTTCAAATAGCTAAATCTCCAAGTTGCCAAACACCGACAAGACTTGAACCTAGGTCCCCTACGTGAAATCCACTTAATGCGGCGCTGGTCACATTATACCCAACAAATGCACGCAAGCTCGATCGTGCCGTTGGAAAGCGATCGGTCTATTTTCCCGTAGAGATTTGAAATTCAACAATGCCTGTTGCACGCGGAACGGCGTACTCCGAGTTCCACTTTCAGAGAGTAGGCATGCGAGGATTTACCGCGGGGGCCGAGGACACTCGTGTATCCGATAACCCAATATTCGAGCGGGTTGTCGTCGTCTCGACTTCTCCAGGGAGATGCAGAAACTTCGAGCCGCATAAATTTGCATAGAACCGACGCGCCCCGTCCTACGTACACACGTATCCTTCTGGGCACGATACACGCACAGAAAACGGCCAACTGGATGGCTACCTTCCATTTCTCGCGTTTCTCGTTTTTCGCCGCAGTGTTTCGAGGCACGTGGACCAGGTCTGCCCTTAATAAGGAGCGCGAAGGTCTCGAGGTAGGCGTGGATTTGTCTCGTTCGAGTATCGAACTCGAAGGATCCTAACGCCGACGCTTTTTACCTACTCATCGTACCCTTTTCGTCTGACGGTTCGGCTAAGGATTTTCGAAGTTCACGGGATTCGAGTTAAAACTGTGTATCCTGGTCTTTTTTCGTGGTGGGACTAGGATAAGATAGGGTAGAGGGAACTTGAGAAAGTCCACATTATTGACACGTAGCTTTATACTGAAACCACTAAACCTGTCGAATGATCGTTTGGCAAGCTTCTCGTTTTAAATTACAAAATTTTTTAAGGTATTTCGGTACCCTGTTAGGAGACATCTTGAGGCAACGTACTATTTCATCAACTCATTATGGTCATCGGTATAGTTCAAATTAAGCAGTAGAATGAACAAATAGAAAATAATGATCTCGAATGTTAACATAGTCCACCTATAAAATTTAAGTACCAGGAGAAATAGCTGCAGAGAATGAAAGTTATCGGTTAAATTGAGTTAATTTCATAAGGTTGTAAGATAGGTAAAAATGATGCACGTATCAGAGACACGCGTAGCACGAAAAGGTTCGTAGAGGGGTGCATTAATCACGGAGCCGGCTGACAGGGAGAACCACGGCGTATAATGCGTTGCATAGATTTATTTATCATGCGCGAACGCGTAAGTCACTGGTAAATGCCCGCGGGCGGCGCCATTAAGTTCCTTTGTGGGTGGAACCATCGTACACCACCCATTACACACGCAGCTTGTACGGCTTCGGCCCTTTTATTTTTTCCTGGTTCCCTTAATCGACCGACGCTGCCCGGGACGAACTTCCTTAAATGTCCCGGCGAGAGAGCGGCACCGAGGCGAACAAAACCTCAATGACAAAAGGCAGCCGAGAATCCTTTTACGACTTCGTCCACGTATGACGGAATGCGCGCACCATTTGCCAACTTTTATTTTATTTCTGGCAACCAGGAGCTCTCGCGCGAGTTTAAATTGCCGAGCGTGGGCGATCGAGCTCGTTAACCGTGCTTATGCAAGTTGCAACGTAACGGGGTTTCATGTAACGGATGATGAAAGAGATTTTTGGGAATGACGGATTAAATGAGCAAACCGATGATGCATATGATGGTACACTAAAATAATTTCGAGACGTTAACGGTCTTATTCAAGATTAAGGTACAGGCCGCCCGATTAATTCAGACACCAAGGTCCGAAGTAATGAAAATGAAGTCGAGTTAATCTGAGATGTCCTCGTGTCCAAAATGGTCATCCGCGAGAAAGTACCCGGACGTTATTCACGGCGTTGACCCAATACGAGGGCACACGGTACGTTTCCTCGAGAGGCCGGTGCACAATCGACGCGGCATCCCCCGCCATTCCGCGGACTTGTAAACCAAACCGCGGATCGCAAATCGAGAAACAGAAAATGCCGCTACGAGTAGGAAGCCCATATACGCGGTAACCCTTCGGTCAAGCCTTTCTGCTTCGCCTCTGTCCCAGCTCGTTTCCCCCGGCACGGTCTAACTACGAAAAAACGCACGGTAATTAAGGAAGATAGGAATCGCCTCTTAAATCGCTCTTTAACCGCCGCGAGTCCACCTCCGCCGTGGGTAACCTCTTGCTGGATAACTACCTACTCCTCCCTCCTCCCCTCGCTCTCCTCCCCATGCACATCTTCGCCTTCGAGGTTACTCACGCCGCTACTAGAGATATCTGCATCTCGGAAGTGGTTACCTTGTCCCCCGGTGCGGCAAATGAATCAGATCGTCGCATGGACCGTCGCCCGCTGGTCTTATTTATACAACCGGGCACAGCGTGTATCGCCTTGTACGGTAAAATCTGTTCATACGCTAGCTCCAGGCTCTACAGTATCATCGCTTACGATGCCTATTACGATGTTCAACAAATTTCAACTTTGTTTATGCGTTCCTGCACTCTCGCGATTTTCACCGTTAATCTTGTAAGGGAGAAGCACGGTTCCCAGATTCTATTATCGTGGAAATATTCAGGATCTATCGCGCGAAAAATTACCCCTCGAAGGTTTAAAAATTCCAATATGCAAAGAACGATGAGTATTTTTTCGCAATAACGAGCTACCCAATCTCTCCATCAACAATATCCGAATACCGCATCTTCCCCAGTGTTCATCCACTTTTCCAGATTCCAAGTAACAGATCCGATCTATCCATTCGTATGGCCCCGTTGTCGGCTTCGCCCAAAGGCTCGACAAGCGCGAACGCGTCGGTAGAAGCTTGGCATCTTCGCGGATAAAATCTCCGCTTCGCACGAGCGCGAGCTAGAGGGCAGGAACGCGCACGCGGGCTGACGCGTCAATTATAGGCAGAGGGGTATCGGTCCTCTTCCGTAGGGACCCGTATTTCACGCGGGACCCTTAACGAGATTCTGGTCGTCTATGGTCACTCGTTGTTGCCTTATTTTTTTCGCGGGAGAGAAGAGGAAACAGGAGAGCAGGAGAAGAATATTCCCCTATCTTGGGTTTCAGGGTCAGAATCGTGTTCCAATTAGATGCCACGACCAGACTCCGGGCATTTTTCACCTGCCCTGGACCCGTGCACCCCTGTCCTCGTGCAACCCTCTAACAAGGAGTCTTAACATCGCCAATTTTATGCTTTCAGAAAATATTACATCTTTCTAAGTCACTCTCCGTATTGGAACGAGTAAAGTTTACGAACTTGCTCTTTTAGAATTCTTTTTTGTGACAACGTCTACATCTGAAAATTTTGCGAACGTCAAGGTTGAGATTTTTTCCCTTTTGCGGATTTTAATGGGGGCTGTAAGGACCCGTGCACGAGTCTATAAAACGAGATACGTGTCTTGTACACACAGGTTATATAATGCATTGTGTGGCGGGAAATACGTGAGCATGCATTTCAGCGGTAGCCATACGGTCATTAGGAGCGTGCCTTCAAGCCGTGCTACTATGGGACTGACCCTTACGTTGCCACGAACAAGGGAAAATAAAAGAGCAGCCACGTAATTAGCCTGGTAATATTAATTTCGTAACGCTTATCGGGACGATCAACCCCAACGTCGTGTGACCTAACACGGACTGGCTCAGGTGGAACTTCTAACGAAAGCATAGCGTTTAGTATTTTAACCCTCCCATCGTATATAATTACCCGTAATACATTTTAGCAGAATTATTCATTTGTAACATTAATTCAATTAACGAAGTTAAGTCGTAACTTTTATCACAAATATTTTGAAGAATTTTTATATTCAATTTTCCCGATATTGTACAAATTTAATACAAATTCGATTTTCTTGTAAATGGAATTATTTTCTGGATATGATTTAGATTTTTGGGAAATAGACTGTTAATTTTATCCAGTGCATTAGAGCTGAGAGGATCGTGTGAAAAGGCAGATGCAAGAACACGTAATCGACAATGGGTGTTCATTAAACTGAAGCCCATAACGATTTCGTTAATTAGTTCAGTCATAATTCTAACTTCACTTCCGGTCGTCCACACGGTGAACTATATTTTTCGCAGGTACTCGTTCCCACGTGAAATTAATTCTTGATTAATCTGTTCGAGACTGTAGTAGGGTATAAGTGATTTTTATCCCTTTTGCTACTCGTACGTTTCTAATCAAATTTATAAAACTTGGTACAAATTTTTAAACGAAAGAGTATTTTATATTAGAGAAGAAGTCGGTAATAAAATATATAAAATCTGCAATCAAGAATATCTTGAATCCTTAAAAAAAATACATATATACATACGAACATAAAATCTAATTGCATTAAAACAAATAAACAGAATCAATGAATTTTTTGAAGGTTCACGATATAAAAACGTACATTCGCAAGAAACAATGCAACATTGTTTCAGATTCACAATCAATAACATTACTTTGCAATTATTTTTCTATTAGTTGCAACTTCCCATGCAGATGCATCCCAATGTTACGTACAGTCTGAGAATTTTACGAAACCAGGTTGAGAATGTTACAAACACTCATAGCCAGTGTTTTCATCGGTGTCGTTACATGACGTGTTTCTCTTGTTATAATGAAAACTGGTCGGTCGATAGACGATTAATTAGTAAAATTATTGCCCGTGTGAATTGAGTCTTTGAGAACGAACTATCGCAACAGATGTGGGAAGAGGATTCTTGTAATTGGCGAGTAGAGCGCTCGTCTATGAGAAAAAGTTCGATGCGGCCACTAATTGGCGGATCACGAACGTTGAAAATTGCTCGCGATAATTACAAATGGGGAAAAAAATCGGGTGCAGAGTATCGTAACTCGACTCGTGGCGACACGTTCGTTTCTTTTTATTCTATTTGTGGACGACTATTCTTTTTATTGCGGATTTCATTATTGTTCACTTTCGATCGAGATTGAGAGGCTGGAAGTTCAGAGATTAATTGATTCATTTTTGTGTGAGTTTCGATTGCTATGATCATTGGTCCAAGATTAGAGATGTTTGAAATTAGAAATTCATTTTCTGTAAGAAAATTAAAAGTAGTAGGAATATCCATCTTCTCAAATCTCCAAATATCAAAGTTACCAATTAAAAAATTTGAAATCTGGTGTTAGGAAGTCAACACCGTGCCAGCGCCCGCGAGCTGTTCGCCGAGCAGTTGATCTGCCCCATCGCTGTTATAGCAAATAGGGAGAGAAAAGACGAGCGAATCTATTCATCCGAAATCTTCCCTGTTCATTCCATTCAACGACCTCTGTCCTTTCTTTCACGTCTGTCCGTGTATGGTCGGCCTTAACGAGTCGTCGGCCGTGACCACCACGCGATTAGACGCCGAGACTCTTCTAGACGGCAGGAAATCGCTCGTTGCCGCCATCTAATCCACTGACAGAGAGTACAGGTTGATGACGATTAACATCCCACTGCACTTAACATCCGTAGCCCAACATTTCCCCCCTTAATCCTTTCACGGTTCCCTCGGAGGAAGATTTGTTAAGTGCAAAACCGTTTTACCTGCCTCACCTTAGGGACGATTGTTAACGTCACTCAGATTCTATCATACTAATAAAATATACGAGGTTCATTGATTAAACTGATGCAAAAACGTTCTTGCAAGAAAATTAATCTACGTTTGACGAACTTTTTATTTAATATGCCACTGTTCGTATTTTCTTTAACTCTGGGGTCAGGTGGTTGAAAGCTTCTTATGGTGGGATACTTTAACTCGTCCCGAAAAATTTAAGTTACTCGTATCAGGAAGTTAGTCATGAAGTTTACTAAAATTACCTTATTACTATAGTAATAATTTTTTCATTAAAAAATATTAAAAGTTCTTCGTTGATAAAAATTGAATGTTAAAGAACGCGGTATTTTTAGAATCCCTCAATGAGATTTAATTCCACAAAAAGTTCCACCATCAGCAAAGACACGGTTAGCATGGCTAATGCATGGTAGCCGTAGGTGTTCAGTGTCCGTTTTTCAGCAAGTTCGAAAGAAAGCTCTCTTGTAAGATGTCTACGCGTGTGTAGGTCGAATTTACGAGCAGGAAGCATACCGATGGAATGTGTTTAGCCACAAGATTGCGTAAGTGAACGATAGCATTTGATTGCGACGCGATAAACTGTCACTATGCATCAGCCTGCGATTATCATCTATTCCAACATCGACGATTCTGTAATTGGATACATTAGAATCGTGTAATCACCTGTGCAACGAAACGTTTCATTAACGAAAATTATACAACTTTTTCAGAACATTGGTTTACGCAAAAATTATCGCGCTAAAAATTAGGAGCAATTTCTATGGAGATCCTCATTTTTTAATTCGTGTAACGCTTTGTGCACGTATAAAGTGCATACTATATGGCCACTATGGCGTATCATAACGAGTCGAGTTTGATTTCTTGGAACTATTATACTTGATATCTTCGAGGAACCTGAGATACGGACTTTTTGCAAGCACTTTGCTTTATCAAAGTATTCACAGTTGTACACTTTGTAATTTAGTGACGGAGATATTCCTGAGTCCATGTAGGATTAATTATTTATTACGATAAAATTTAACTACTTAGAAAACCACAACACGATAATTTCAATAGAAGCAATTCTAATGTATAAGTTCAAAATTCTGTATTACAATGTTATAATAAAAGGAAGATACTGATCCTAGTAATTAGTACTAAATACCTGGTACAAACGATCTACCTTAAAAATAAATGCAATTTAATACGTATCAGTTATAATATGTCCATATTTATATTTGTCCATATACCAGAAAAATGATTGACCATTAGGGGTTAATTCGTCAGACGTATGTTAAATCAGCGAACATTAACTGTTGAGAGAATTCCTAGAAACGCGGAAGGTTATGGTACGTGATCGATGCCAGCTCGATAAATAATTATTTTTGCGCCATTAAAGGTGGAATCCGAAAGGAAGAATTTGGAGGATTCGAAAAGGAATGCCAGGCAACGGGATGTATTAGAATCGAACGCAATAACCGCGAATTTGTAACGAGCCGCCCTGTGCATACAACACGGACGCAATTAAAGAGAATTACGATTCAGCCGACCATTCCGGCAAGCACACGCGCGCGGATGAATCACGCGTTTCGAGCAACGACGATTTGTTAAACCGTCCAGGCTCCCATCTTCAGCTGGCGAACCAACGAATCCACTGATTAACAGTCGCGAGCCGTATAATGTGCGATCGCTGCTGTTCGCTTTGAACGTGCTTACCTGTGTTCTACAGAAATCCCAGCGAATTCCTCTTTTCATACGAGCGCTGATAATGCCGCGGATAAGAATTTCAACTGACTTATGAGCGTTTTCTCCTATCAGGAAGAGGTCGCGACGAGAAAGTTCAACGGTATCAACCGTTTCTGCGATCCTGGAATCCTTATTAGATTCTAAATGGGATTCGTACGTGTCTCATACACTCTCGCATTTTAGTTCATTCACTGAGAATTTTTCTTTTAGGTTCATTTTCTAGTTTGAACTTTTTATGAAGATCTTTCGAATACTGCTACGGAATGGGCACATACGAGGAAATTGATATTAATAGCGATTGCAATGATTTGGAGACTCTAGAAAATTGTTTGAATTTGCAATTATGAACAAATGGAGACTTGCTAGGATTAATATACATATACGTTTGATGTACACACTGTTCTGGTCTCTCCTTCCTTCGTGTCTACTCATATGTACATTCAGGTGCAACATACATACAGTTCATAAATTTTCATCTTCATTATTTTTCAGAAAATAGAAATTCTTAGAGAAACATCATCAATACCTTAACAGAGTCCTCAAAATGTATGTCACCAATGACTCCCTTAATTTTCAAAGAACCTACCAATTGTCACATAACCCATTATCAGACTAAAATCCACCTAACGTCTGGCTAAATTTACCTACACTACGAATTATATCAAATTTCTCCTACCCGAAGTAGTCCACGAATCGTCCCGAATTTCTCCGGAATAAATTATCCGGCACGAATTCGACCAATTAATTTCGTCGTTGATCTTCCGGCTGGAACGATGCAGCGTAAGGATAAAAAAAAGGAGGAGGGTGGATGGCGGTCACGTTTGGAGGACGATATCGAAACGGCGGATCGTTCGAGATGCGCTCGTGCACATGTTCCTCTCTAATCTTTGCAACTCGCGACTTCCTCAGGTTGGTGGCTTCTCGTATCTGGCTGAGCCTTGGATTCCACCTCCACCTCCTCCTCTTCTTTTTCCTGCTTATACTCTTACTGTCCAGCTAACGACCCCTATCTCGTGCATCGCGAAATAATGAAATTACGCGAAAAAGGGACGAGCAGCCGCATCGGGGACCATGCTCGAGAGCTTTTTGCGAGCTCACGGATGCTAACGACGTTCGTGTTCATAGAAATGGATCTGGCACGAGGCGGCTTTATGCCGGGAACGAACGTTTCTGCCGTCGTTTCGTGTATCCTTCGTATCTACGGTCGTTCTCTCCTCGCAATCTCCTTCAACGCATATTTTTCTGATTTGACGATTTTTGCGGGAATTTGATTCCGGGAAATTTTAGTCATTTGGGAAATGTGGCGGTGGATTGTATGACAGAAGCAGTGAAGTATGGACCGTTTTGTGGAAGCAATTTAGATTTTATGAAGATTGTAAAAATTTAAATTTGGACAAATTTTACTAATTGATAATTAAAATAAACGAGGTCACAAACTTTCTCCTTTTAAAAAATATAATAAGAAGAAAAACAGCAAAAAATTTAAGCTTAATACAAAAGGATTATAAACTCTTTTGAAGTTAAAAAAACTCTTGTACCCCACAATATAAATAAAGATATAAGAAAATTCTTGTATCAAAATACTGTATACCCGCTGTATAAATAATATCACTAGGGTAATGGTCTACGAGGTGCACGTAACAGGGTGGCCATACTCGTTCAAGAATGTAGACAATCTAGTAATAAGAAAATAAAATTGCCAGGTCCCGAAGAAAGATGGAAACGAGGTGAAACAAAGTGGAAAGTTAAACACGATACGTCGAGGGTGAACACACGCGGCAGGCGGGGCATAAAGTAACCCTGTGGCCACCTTTATGGGAACACGGAGGCGCCCGCGGGCAAAGGTCAAGCGACTTCTACCGGCTATGACCTTAGGGAAACAACGCTGGTACCCCTGCATCACCACCACCTCTCGAGTTTACTGAACTTTTTACGCGTGCATCTCCTTATTGCGTATGCATATTCCTGTGCCATGGTGCGAACAGTTTTGCGGCTTCCAGAGGCCAACTTCTGGAAAGAATTCATGACCACAAGGGTCTACGGTGATTTCTATGGCGTGAAGTTACCGGTGGATATTTTTACTGTGTTTTATGTGGTGTTGGAATGTATTTTGAAATGTGGCCATAAAATCTTCTGTGCGAATAAGAGATGAAAAATATATCTTTTTACGTGCTGATAGTTTAGTACATTTAAATTGATATTAAGGCATTCTTAATATCTTGTGCAATTATATTTTTTTGCGCGTCGATTCTCTGTGAAGAGTGGATATTATGATTGATAGAGTAATGACTGTAATCGCGTGCCTTTTGATCTCCCGTTGATTGTGATACTACTGAATTTTATTATACGTGATGCTTCGTGTATGTTTCTATTTTTTTTATATCGACTATTATGAACATTGTAACTGCATGTTTGAACTGAAGTTACGATATTACTATCAGATGTTTATACAAAGATGCTTCGTTTTAAAATTAAAGAATGTGTACAAATATTTATTTATGTACTAAAAAGAAATTATATAATTGTAAAGCTCGGTTGAAAATTAAGGAGCATCAAAAGTCTCATTATCAAGAAAGTTTCAAGAACTGTTTTTGCTCCAAATGGCTGGTTATTGAATCAATCGATAAAGAAACAAGAATTTTAAGAAAATAAAGCAAGGCTCGAATAAATGTAATCAGCCCTGATTATTACAAAAACCTAAATGACGCAACGTGGACAAATCACTGACTTCTAATAAACACATATTTACTACCCACAGAATAATAGAAAAACATACAAATGACTGAAACTGCATTACAATCTATGAAGATTGCAACGCGTTAAGCAACTTTATTACGAACTGTACACTTGATCGTCGTTCGCATTAACCATCGAACGGTGGCGTTAGTCGTTCACGGACATAATTTTTATTTTGTTCTGCATTTTAGTTGATTAAATTACGCAAATGTATCGTGATCAAAGTGGGAGGGTATATTTATTGCTTAGTTTGAGAATTTGGGGAGATGAGAATTTGGGGATTTGAGGGTTTGAGAATTTGGGAGTTTAAAGATATGAGAATTTGAAGATTTGTAGATTCTAGGATTCGGTAATCTGAATATTTGGAGGTTTTGTATTTAGTAATTTAGAGATATGCACAGTATAAAAACGTGGGAACTCGGATCAACTGAAAATTAAACAATTTGAAAATCAGAGAACTCCATCGCGAGATCGCGAAAGAAGTTTCGAGCTCCCCATCGAAACGACTACGATAATCGAAGATCGACTCATCTCCGTGGAAAGCGTACGGAGAGGGCGAGCTTATAGAAATCATCAGGGTAGATCAAGGGTGTGTAGCATCGGTACGTGAGCGTATCTACGTAACTATATTTAATAAGGTACCGGATAGACCACGAAGGTAGGTGAAGAGGGCTGAAGGAGAATGGAGAAGAACCTGATATGGTAATGGTAAAATATGAAGAGTACGAGTTAGAAGGGGTTGGCGAGAGTTCGTAGATGGTATCGAAAAGCGAGGGAATAAGAACCGATGGAAAAAGGTCAGACGAAGAAAGAGGAGGGGCCCGTAGGAAGAAAAGGAAGGACGAGGAAACAAGAATAAGGCACTGGCACAGCACACTGTGGCTTTACGACCGAGTCAATGACTCTGTGTACGTTCTGTCTTTGTGGTTCCCTGGAACAACTTCCAGTCCAGGTTAGACGTTCCGAACGAACCTAGCTCGATCTCCTTCTATGGGGTGTGGTCCCCTTTCTATGGAGATCACCTACCCGTTGCACCCCCATTGTATCGATCGGACCCATTGTTTCCACGGAATCCTTTGCATCTGCTTGATTCGACCGAATGTTTCATCACTGCGAATCGTGACATGGAACGAGAGAATTCGCTTACAAACCTACTCTCCTTTGTGTTCTCCTTACTCTCTAACTTTTCTGGTCTAGTTTCCTAATTTGATCAACAGCCGACTTTCTTCGGTTTCTATTATTGCTCTGCTGCATTCGACGGACAACATTCTTTTCTTTATTACTTGTTTCATATTATAATGAATAATAGAACCGTTTTTGGGTGTCGTGTAATTTCATGTCTTTCTTTTGGAGTTACAGATGAATACATTGATGACCCACAAAAATTCATCAAAAACACCTTCATAAAACACTTTTCGTAAAATACAAAAATGAATATCATATGGGTAGACTGTGCATGTCTATGTGTTTATGATACATCAAAGTTCACTTAATGTACATAAATCGCGTACAATAAAATAGTAACCCAGTGGAAGAATGGGGCAGTAGAACAGTAGAGTGGCAAAATAGTATTCAAGATATTAAAACAACAGATGAAAAATATATATTAAAATATCTATCATGAATGAACTATTACATCTAATCTTCCACTAATCTAATCTGGACCAGCTGAATAATTAATAACAAACTAAAGAGTACTCAAAGTAAAAAATTTTCACAAGATATCAAAGCACATCAGCAAAGTCAGCTTTCTGGAACAGCTTGCAACAAATTAGCCAGGAAGATCTACACTCGCCAGGTCGTATCATTTTATTTCAACGATCAGATCGCTTCTCCATGGATCGAATCGGGTCCTGTATGCAAATCCGTCATGTCCGGCGCCGATCGTTATTGAGATTCAACGGACGCATTAAATTAATCCAGATTTATATCCCTGTAGCACGGGTATACAAAGCGTTCGTACATACACGATTGCGTGGTGTCGGGTGCGGTTGATTCTCCGGGCGACTGCTACCACACCAACGTGTCCGGAGAGCTCGGTTTACACAGCGTGGGTGTGGATTTATCGCTGTTCTCTCCGGAGAGAGAGAAAGAAAGATCCTGACAAAAGGGACCACGATTCAGCTCATTTTCTCTCGAGGGCCTCCGCGAGGCTTCCGAGTGGCACTCGTGGATACGGCCCTGTCACGACTCACCTTCCTCGACATAATGGAGCTGCTTATGCTTTACGACTGATATACACTGTGTACACTTGGCTAATGCGTCCTTTCAATTAAACTAATTGTACATTTTTGAAGTTCTGAGTACATCTTTGTATTTCGAAATTTTCTGATTTTGTCAAATTTCTTGAATTCGCAAATTTAACTATGTTTAAGTCCACAAACGTGTAATTATCCAGATAGACATTAGATCACTAAACTGTACTTCCTCATTCCTAGACCCCAATTTACATATCACCAAATTCGTAGGTTTACAAATCCCTAGATTCCCAAATACGTAGGTCACCAAACTCCTACATTTCTATATCAATATATTCCTAAATTCCAAGTTCCCAATTTACTATCTATCTAAATTTTCCCCATCCCGAAATTTCCAAATTGCAAAAAATCTCTAAGAATCAATGAGTGGGAGACCTGTTCTCTCATCGCCATTGTAATACTTTCCCTAGGGAAGGCAGATTTGCTCTTGAGAATAGGTATGTACTACATTATGCATCGGTCGCCCTGATTTTCGCCCAATTCCCCGGAGAACCTTGCGATATACACAATGTAACCCTCTATTTCGAACGCAAAGGGTTCGCCGTTGCATCTGTGCGATTCGTGGGATTCGTGGGAAAAATGGGTTGTCGAGATATTTTGGAACGGCGGTGACACATCGCACACTGTACGGATTAGAGTGGATGGTAACTAGGTGCATAATCTTTCTCTTGATATCCCATGTGTTGTGGAGAGCTTTTTGGAAAGATATAATTGAAAATCTGACTTTATTTAAAAGTGTTGTAAACATGCTACGTGTGGCAATACCTTCCATAAACAATCAGCAGACTGTCAGAATAGTTCAAGAACCTCACATCCAAGGTACCAGAACAATTACAATATTCCCTCCGGTGTCTATATCCCAGGCGTTTAACGATGCATTTAAAACTTCGATAAACGTTATCTAAGGAAGAATCTACGAGCAAATTCAATTCTCTTTAGCAACAACTGATTCACTGATTAGCAACGTCGGATCAAGTTTATAAGAGATACAGCATCCGAAGGGTCTCCCGTTGGAGGGTACGGATTACCCGGAAATTTGATAGCTTTCTACAGGAAATAGTTCTATTACGTTCGCAAAGTCGGGTACAGAGACTCGAATAACAGACGCGAGACTTTCAAGCTGGAAGCTCTAGCTTGCCTAGTTCCATGCCTCGGACTCATTTATCGTGCCCACGCCAGCTTTTATGAGAACGAAATGCCACCAGTATACCGATACCCTCGGCCTCTAAGCAGCCATGGACAACAATGACCGGTATATGTCACTGTCTCCGGTCAGTGTGAGCGAACCGACATGATACGTGTCCCGAGAAAACCCTTTCAAAATTGCCGCGGTCAAATAACAGAGGTATAACACTTCCAAACATTCGTACTTACAATTGCTTTAGAAGACACTCAGAATGTTTAATCTGGAGTAGTATGTTAATACTTTGTGTAGGTTATTAGGTTAACTACGCAGTGGTTCTCACATGTGTTGCAATACTGGATGACAAGAAGTACATATATGGTATCACATATAGAGCTTACTAGACTTTTATGGGATTCGATATCAAGTTAAAAAGGTAGAATTAATTTCTTGTCACAACGTTTCACAGTTCTACAATTATAGATTTATGAAGTTTCCAAAATTTGCAAACACCAAAGTTCAGAAGTTCCAAAGTACCAAGTATACCAAGTACCAAATAAAATTTTCATATCCACAAATTTTAAAGTCCTTAACCCTTTGCACTCGTATGTCACACTAGAGATGACAACCCCTAACAACTTTGAAAATAAATTGAGTGCAAAGGGTTAAAACCCTGAAGTCCCACTATTGAAAATCCAAACGACCAGAATCCCAAAGTCCTAAATTCTAAAAATCCCAAGACGATACCCCAAAAACCTAAACTTCCAACATCCCAAAATGACAAATTCCTAAAAATCCTACGAAGAAAGGTATAAACGAGCCCTATATCCCACACTTGACCCAAAGGAACCTAGTCATCGGTTAACTATCCCACATCGGCTCCGTTTCATTGCCTCAAACGGATCTAGCAATCGTGCAAAGCGAAGAAAAGTCAGAAAGTGTCCGACCACGCAAAATATGAACGCAACAATCCGTACACCTGCATCGAGACCGGTTAATAGGTCGATAGAAAGAAAGAGAGAAAGGACGTTTATTCGAATCCGGCTAGGGAAAAGTAGATTACGACAGACAAAGGCATTCCTGGGTATTCGCGGGCACCTACGTGTCACACCACCTACGAAGAAGACAAGTTGAAGAGCAGGAAGAACGGACGCGAGGCAAAGTGTCGAGAATGGAGCGACGACACACGTCGGAATAGAGTTAGACGAGGCTTGACAATGCGCCAGAATAGAGGCACGCCGCGAGGACACTTGTTAGATGTCGTCGTACGCGCTTCCTTTGTGTCCAGATGTTCCTGCCTATTAATTATTCGACGCGACAACACGGTCGGCCAGCTTTCGCGCCGAGAGAGGAGCACACTTTTAATTAAACCATCCAACACTTCAACGGGAACAATGTAACGCGGAGGTGTCGATAAATCTTAGCCAGACCACGGCTTCGATTGGACGCGCGTAGGCTGCACGCTTCGATAAAATTCGTGTACCGTTCACCAGGTACATCTTCTTTTTACCGTGGTCACTGATCTTCCCGTTATTTACAATTCTCTGCGCACTCGGACAAGATTTTCTTTGAGTAAGACTTTCACGATATTCTTTTACTTCCACATTTTTTAGTTCTCAAGTTAAAGAATTTCAAATTTGGGAATTAGTAAATTAGTTCCCAATTACTCAAATTTTGGAATTTTCATATCTATAAATTCTAAGATCAAGTTTAGTTTCAAGAAACTTTGATGATTCTCGATTTAAATCTTTAATATCATTCTTTCTAACTGCTGATTAAAAATAACTTCTAAGTTTCTAAGTAGTTTCTTGTTTAATTGATCAGTATAACATACACGACAGATTTATGTAATCTAAAAGCAAAATTAAAAATCGAGTGACGGTAAATCAACGTGTAAACATAGTTCGAGCAGAGAAGAGATTGAGAAGACGCAAACGCATTTCTGGGCCCTGATCGTCGCTAGGTTCCTCGGGGCTACGCACTTTATGCCCGAGCGTTGGCATAAATCAGCCGGAACGCGTATAACACTGTCTCGCTAGCTCTTCCTCGACGTGTTTCGCCGCTCGTTCGAGCCACGATACACGCGCGAACCGAGCGTTTTCCGCGTCGAAAGCCGCGCGTGTGCGTGTACTCTCGATCCTTCCGACACGATCGCCGTAAAATCGATCCTAGCTCGATCGAACGCAACTACTACCCGCAGGATCGCGAGCGTTTTAATTGAATCGTGAAGATAGAAACAGGAATTAAGCAAGACTACACGAGCCTTGATCGAGCATGCTCTAACTCGGCGCATTTACGAATCGCTTCCTATACAACCCCATAAAAGCGAGGAATACTTATTCAGTCGATCGTGGAGGGAAAAAATGATGTCTCTATGCACCGAGCATCCATGCAGAGAAAATGCCAGTGCGGAGAAAGGAGGATGTGAGATTTGCGTTAGTGATTGCTAACGATTATCATTAATTATTGTAAAATTATTTTTGCATTTGATTTAAAATACTGCTGTAAAACATTGTAAAGTGTCGATGACGTTAATTCGTTAGGTACGACCTTTTGAAATTTCGAAATTTGAGGACTTGAGAATTTAGCAACCAGGATTTGAAAATTTCGGAATTGGAAAGTAGAGATGAGAATTCTAATATTCGGGAATTGAGAAATTGGAAGACTTAGTAATTCGTTTAATTGGTAACTTAGGGGTTTGATTATATACGAATACCTTACGTCCCGCACACTGTGGAGATAATTCCTATTTATGTGTCCCATCAAGCCCACCCTGATCCCCAGCTAGTTTACGCGAATGATCCGGCATGTCGCGTCGAGTATTCAATTTAAAGGATAAGAGGAAAAACAGAAACCCGTACAGGGATAAATCCAGTGAGAACCTGCTGTTTGGTCTCCCTTTGCCCCGAGTATCTCGGTCGCCCGGACGATTAATCTATGGGCGTGCGGTTAATCGCTTAACCGGTGCTCGCTCGATAGAACGGTTTCTAATTAGCGGAATGGAATGGAGGAGGCGTGATCGGATCGTCGAGCAGAGAAATCTGTTGCTCGTCCTCGGCTAAAGGGACGAGAGGTTGTATTGCACGAGCCAGAAAACGTGGAGGGTGTGGGAGAGGAGCAACAGGCGAAAGCAAGGTGGCTCGTGCTCGTCGGCCAGGGAATAAAGGAGCCGAGAAAGCGGGATGCTGCAAATTGAACCATTACGACTACCTACGCGACCAAATCGACCAGCAACGAAGGTTAGAGCAGCTTGCTAGGCGGCTAGGATCCTTACGACCGAACGAAAAGAACATTCTTTCGAGGAAAATAACCACTTGTCCGGCAAAAACGATTTAACCGGTCCATCGAACGAACGTCCAGAGTCAACGGCCTAGAGACAAAAAGAAAATGGACGGAAAGGATGCATCTAGGCTCTGGGTGCTGCAAATTGAACCATTACGACTAACTACACGAGCAGATCGCTTCGCTCGCCGAGAAGAATAGTTACGAGCTCGTTGTAAATACCTTGCAGATTAGCTCGAGTTTTAACCCCGTGTGCAATAAAATAATTTGAAGCTGTGTATACATCATTTTATATCTTATTAGTATTTAAAAATTTGAGTATCATTATAACAGGGAATAAACTGTGACACTCCTTTAATCCTTTAGCTAATTTTGAAATCGTATGATGTACTCAGTCAAAACATTGGGGTTAGTACGATGAATTGAGATGTAGCGAAGTATTTATCCGATCTTACTGACCAAATGTGGATGACATCTAACTTCATTTCAAGGTAGAAATAAACTACTGAACAAAATTAAATATTTAGGATGCAATAGAAGTTCTATTTCATTCTGAAACATCCCTTAAAGTAAAATGTCATCATCTTGAAAATTCGAAACCATACTGAGACAATGTAGTCTCCAATCTAATATCTAATATAGTCAATTTAATTTCCTATCATCTTAAAAAAATAGAAGAAACAGGCCTACTTAAGAAAATCATAAAAATCGAAATGAAGAGGAGTGTCAGAAACCAGTGGCAACAAATCGAGCAATCGATGACAAATTTATGGAAGGCTAGATTCTGAAATACTCGTCCTAAAGGCAGGGTTTCCATAAGAAGCAGCTCGAACGAGTTCTCGAACGTCTACCATTAGGAGCACGCGATCGAGACACGCCTTTTACGAGTTTCGATTTTCACCACCAAGCTGACAGCATATGAACCGCGTCCCTTTGAAAGAATCAACGGTGGCCTCGCAACAAATAGCCTGGCCAGAAACGGTCGCCCAGAGCGGCAATATAATAATTGCAGGCGAGTCGAACGCGGCCTCGTTAAACGAGAAGCGCGAGGCCAACCTGCGTGTTCTTTCGAGCAACTTCAACTATGCTTGGCGAACGCGAGCGCGACATAATGTGGTAATTTGTACCGATGAGAGGTCATAAAACTCGCGGATACCATATTCTAACACGCGTATCGACCCTTTAATCTCGATTTTCACCGGCCACCATTAATTGACAGCTTGCAATGTTATACATGCAAATTGTTGGGTGTGGAATTTTAAGGAGCTTAATTGCTACTTTGTGTAACCAAGTTCTGAGAGTATAGATTTTTGGTTATCGTAATTCGTAAATTTTTAAATTGGCAGATGTAGAGTTTCAAATCCCTGAAGATAGAAATCTTCACAGCAGTAAACATCAGATGGTGAATTTATAAATTTATAATATTTTTAGTTTCTATTCATTTTGTGATGAGTATGTACATCAAGAAATACCTTCATTTCTGAATTTCCAAACCCTTAGTTCTCAAGTGATCTGATTTCCTAATTTCCAAATCCTGATCCTAACTTCAAAGACATCAAATTTTCACAACTACTAAAACTAATTCCCACATTCCCATATTCCTAAACTCCTAACTCTCTATATTCTCAAATGTCCACATTTCTAAATCGAAAAGTACATATAAAACAGTGAAGCAATCATTAACTAGTGATCTTCCTTCCCCAAGCTCACCATCCCCAGAGACTCCATCACTCTAACTACCCCATCATTCAATTGCACCCTAACAATCATTCAATTTGACTTATACCCCTAATGACACGGCCCAGGCAAGGATAGGTCACGATAAGATAAGCTGTCTTAAAGTCGTCGAACCGATGAAAACTGTTGGTGCAAGAAGGTGGAACAAGACGGGCGGTTGTTTAACGGGAAAAAGGCGCGCGACCAAGAGCAAAGCAGCGTAAAAGAGAAGAAAGAGGGACGAAACGAAGGAAGAGCGAAGAAGGTGGGGTCGCCATGGTTGTGGTCCGCCTGGGAACGACAGGACCACGCATTGTGATCCGAGCTGCGAGAAGGCCACGCTAGGCTGACCCCAGGCTTTACATTAACCATCCACCGTGTACGTACGCACGTAAATGGCCACCCACCCCTTGCCCTTAAGTCGTACCTGTTGCACAGGCTAATCACTGGCCCACGGACACGCTCTTTTGTCTTCCTTCCTCGCGACTCTTCCTTCGGACAAGGTTGCGCAACGGGCTAAACCAGGACTTTCTTGCCGGCGTAAACAGAGTGGAACGTGGAACGCGGGATTATTCGAAAAAACTTCGACAACAAACGTACGACCAAGTTACGAACTCGCATTCCAGCCGATAAACGGTTCAAGGTGACGAACTTGTCGATCTTTTCACGATTCGTGAGAAACCACGGTCTTCGCGATTCCACGCGGGAGGACTTGGGAACTTTCTGCTGGAAAATGTGCGAAGGACACTTTGTGACCATGGTTGGTGAAATGACAAACTTGGAGTTCTTTGGGGGGAGGATTTGGTAATTAAGGATTTAAAGTTCTGAGTTTTCGAATTTCGAGGGTTCTAAAAGTTTCAGTGTTCGAATTTTGGAGTCTGCGATTTTCAAACTTGTACATCTTCAAATTTGTAGAAGTTTAAATTTCCAAATTATCAAACGTTCAAATCCCAAATCTCTAATTTTCCAAATCTTCAGATCTGATATCCCAAAGTTCACAAATCTTCAAATTTCCTAACTCCCTAAATCTCCAAATCCCCAAATCAGTATTACCTAATTTTGGAGCCTTGAAAACCTCTTCATCGATAATAAAAAAACAAACCATGTCACAGAATTTGACTCGTGAATTAAATCCTTTAAAGAACCATTCACTTCTACCCTTGTTTCATTCGAACGTTCATTCAACAGAAGAATGTACCTTACGCAAGAACCAAGGCTCTTCTACGACTGAGCGCAATTATTTTTGCAAAATAATCGCAGCAAATTACCCCCATATTATCATTCTTGAATGCACATTCTTATCAATAGAATGCCATTCACTGTATCTACAAATATCCGAGCTACCTAAGTATATCTAAAGCTATTTCAAATTCCGATCATAGAGTTATCTATGAGACTTGAACTAAGAAAAATTGATATTAAAAAAAGGAAAAAGTGGTTTCAGACTCACCCTCTGGACAATTGCACTCGTATTCCAGATCGTTGATTTGATGACACGTGCCACCATTTTTACATGGCGATGGATCACAGGGAATATATTCGTTCTCGCAATTCTGGCCAGTGTAGCCGCTCGAGCACATGCATCTGTAACAAAAATTTAATTATTTACATAAACACGTATAGGAAAAAAATGATGACAGAGGAAATAAAGCTATTACATAATCTAATTATAATACTCTCGTTATTCTGCCAAACACGGAAATGTCTGAACAAAAAATTCTTGGAAATGGTAATATACTAAATTGGACACAAGGTTAATTTCATTGATATTTAGGTAATTTGTAGGACATATCACCTCTGAATCTCTACATACTGCAGTACAGTACAAATATTTTTATGTATATAAAAATATATACTATGGTATATACAAAGTCACTTTACTTGTAAAAGTGGTAATATAACAAGAGTATAGTATACCAAGGATATATTCAAGAATAGATAAAAGGTTCTACACAGATACATCGGTTGATTATCTGTTTCGATCAGATCGATTACATGGTCTAACGAAACCGTAATCGACAAAGAGTGGATGAATAATTATAAGTTAATGAACGTGTATCCTGTATATCTCGAGCGTTAATTATAAGGCAAGTCTTGAATGCGAGTTTGCCGGTGAGAGTAAACCGCAGGTCAGACACTCTAGGACATCGAATGAAACGCAAACAGGCGATTTTATTCGCGATGATGTCAGCAAGATTTAATATGATACGCAGAACGGCGAAAACTGTGTCGATTACGCTTATCATTTGTATCATATCTATGTCTGTTAAAGAGTATACGAATATTTCATTACCGAAGTGTGATACAAATTTTATTTTTTTGTTATGTTAACATAGCCTACACTAGGTTCATAGGTAGATCTCTAGATCTCAATATTAATAATTCTCTATAATTTTTTATTAGTACATTTCTATGAGTACTACATCCTCTATATGTGTACCTAGAACTCATTTCCACGTGTACCTAGAACGCCCATTTGTAGATTCCAATATTTCTAGATACTAATCACCCCGGATACTTAGAACTAATATGTTTCTACAACCTTCAAATCTCAATTCCAATATCCCCAGATCCCTCTAACTCTGAATCTCTACATTTCTAAATATCTGTACCATTTGGAGCCACGTGTCCCCAGAATCTCTACAACTCCAAATCCCTACATCTCTAAACTTCTACATCCCCAAATCTATCTCTAAAATCCCATATCTCTATACCCTGACTGAGAGTTAAATTGAAATAAAATTTGTGCTACCACCCATCAAAGATTCCAATTCACGTATCTAATTATGATCCTGATTTCTGATAAATTCCTATAGGAAGTTTCACAATTCTGCTCGAAGATGTGCAATTTTTTATTCGATTAACGTGAAAGCATCGGTGGTTAGTAATGTGAACGTCGGATAATGGAAATACGATTCATTTCGATCGATTTCTCACAGTTCTCCCATTCGTTGACTCTCATCGAGGCAACACGAGACCAACGAACCGCGTTAACCACTCGAACAATCAATATTTATAATACCGGTTTCTGGCTTCATAACATCAAGTTTTTGCGTCTAATGCGACACTTTTTATGCACATATTTATGCTCATCGCGATAGCACGTATTAGTATACAGGTTGTTGCTCCGACGGAGATGAAATAAAATTTTTTTCAATATGCAAAGGTACTTCGTACATTCTTTTAAAAATCTCTAGAACTATTATTAAAGAAAAATTCTCGGATAGTTTTTGTGAAGTTGTTAAATGACAAAGCTATTTTTAAGTTTCAGCAGAGAACAGTAATTTCAATCAACTTAAATAAAAATTAATTAGATTTGAAACAAACCTGTGAAAATAATGAATTTCAGATAACCTTCCATCAAATACAGAAATTATAGTATCTTTTAAAACATATCGAGAGGCGATGGTTCTCTGTGTTCATTAATTTTTCAATCTATTTGCAATTTTACTAATAGGTGCTCTAACAATAATTAAATGCCTTAATTAACGTTACGATTTCCCTTTGATTGTATACTTGATTGCCACAACTAGACATTAAGTTAATTAAAATCGATGTTATGCGGGTTAGTCTTATTACGATTAATTAGTAAAGCTCTCTATTACGAGGTATTGTTTCAGATTGATAGGTACACGAGTACTTTCTACATTTGCTATAATTCTAGTGTAATCTTGAAAGCAAACTATCAATGATTAACGTTCCACATTCAGAACCGTGTCAATTACAGAAAGGTTTGAAAGTGGCCACCATTTCCCTTCTCCTAAAGGTCAACTTTATTTCAATGTTATTTTCTACGTGACCTATGCGAAAGTACCATTCACAATGTGAACGTAAACATTAAGCGTTACGTGTATCATTCGCGAAGGTACCCTTTATATTAGGTTATCTAGCAATAGTAAATACAGATATCTACGATTATCCCTTTTTTTTTCCATATATCATTCATTCCAACGTATATCTGGTCTACGATATTTTACTCCTTGTAACCGTAAAATATTTCTTATATTACAGACAGAAATTTAAGATTTAGGTATTTGGAAATTTACACATTTGAAAATTTAAAAATTTGCACATTCAGAAATTTAGAATTTTTAGAATAAACTTTTAGAATTTCAGAATGATTATACAATAACTCAGAATTATTTTAGAATTTAGAAATTTTTAAGCTTCAAAGATTGGGATATTTGAATATTTAGACACAATCGTAATATAACTCAGACGCGATTAACATTTTGGCGGGTAATTTTCGATGCGGAAACAATGGCGCGTAAATTTGAAAAAACGAAAACGCACCTCGAGCTGGCAGCCAGTAGAAGAACCAAGAAGACGCGTGTGAGATACATTTTCTCTGAAAATTGATTCCCTTGGGTCGCAAAAGGACGCTGTCCTCATATTTTGACGAACACACGCCGTGCTACTCCATTCCCGGCGATCACCATCGTCATTAACTCAAACTAACCTCTCTGTTATCCTCAAATCCTCACTTTCAATATGCATATACAACACATCCACGTACACCTTCACACTGACGTTCACACACGGTGTAAAATAAAATGCACAAGTTCACACGCCGTCGATTGCACTGGTATTCTTATCACAAACTTGAACAGTCGTTGAGCAATTAATATCGAAAACGATCGTGAAAGCACAGTATCTCGGAAGAAAAAAAAGTAATGGCGTCGGTATGTCCTTTTGGAGCGCGTAATCCAAGACTTATCACCGATTCAATTCCGTCACTGGCTGTTTCTCTTCCTGATACACGAAGCACCTTTCCCGTAACTCCATTTTGAAATTTCAGCCTTTTTATAGCCGAGAGACGGATTAAAAACGGAGCCGTCGGTACATGGTGTTCCAAGCGATTGCACGTAATTGTCCAAACGACCCGTGGTGCCTCGTAACACTGATCCGGTTCGAAAGTCAAATAAACTATATACGAATTGTACAACAAACTACGATAAACTCTATTACGTCAAGGTTAAAAACGGAAGAGAAACGAGCAGCGTTTGACGGGACGCGGAGAAAGCACAGGGATCCGAGTTTCAGCGGCAAATCCACGACCGCGCTGTTCTTTTTCTCACGCTCGTCCGCGTCACTTTTGGACGCGGTTCGCTCACAATCGTCCGCGTATAATCCGTGCACGATGTCGATTCGATTCGCTTCGCGTGACAGCGCGTACTTTAAACTCTCTTAAATTCGCTCAAATTGCTTCTATCCTGTGTTACGTCGGGTCGTCGACGAGCTACCCATGACGGTTGGGGTGCGGGGCGTAGCCGAATCTCATCCGCGCCTTTATCGCGCTTCTGTCATCTCGGCCATGTGCCAATACATCCTTCAGATCGATTATCAGCTCCCGATACACTTTCGCGCGATAATTTTCCCGAGAACCACGCCGCAAAAGGGAGCCAACAACGCAGAGGGTGCGATACGCGGTACGCAACGACGCTTGCCGGTCTCTTTCGAACGCGACGCGCCACTGTGAAAATCCCACGGTAATCGAAAAACACCAGATATCGTAGTAACTGCAGTCACTTGCCGTAAACACTGTCGTGGAAACACGGTGTAATGTCACATCACGTTGCCACCTGTTTCCGCGCGAATCGTACGCGCTCGGTGATGGACCGGAAGGGTGAAATCGACAGAGACGCGCGTAGAACGTGTATCGTTCTTGAACGGCTAGCGACAGACTAACCTTACTTTCAGTTGTGGGCCGCCCAGAGGGCGCCGTGGTCGTAGATGACCCCTCTGCTGGCGTCACAGCCGATCTCCTACCCCCACCAGTTATCGTTTGGGCCGTCGTGACTTTGTTTTCCTTCTCGTTTCGCCTTACCACCCTCTCGCTTCTGCTCGTACTCGTTAACCAAAAGGCCCCATCGGCTCGTTCCGTCACCCTTCGTTAATCTTCGACTATGTCTCGCGTTGTCCCGCTCGTACACGTCGCAGACTCGTAAGGTGCTCTCCTTTCAACCTATCTCGTAGGGCCCTAGCTCGTAGAAACGATGCGGAATCGTTGCGTGCATCTCGGGTCTCTGCCCCTATATACCTCCAGCTTCGTTGATAGTATGCAAGAATTTTGCTAATTCGATAGTTACACGATATTCCGCCGAGCATGTGTACCCGAGGCATGGCGGACAACCAAATTTGTCACGCGTTCCCAGCATTTTTGTCACGGCACGCTAATTGCGTGCATTTTCATGCAGCGACGGAATCCTGCGAACTGTACACACTCGACGCCGATACCGCGTTTTACTTGCTCATTTTTAGCACGATTAGGAGACGACAAACGGTAGCTTCAAGTTCTCGTCGTATTTTAAATCGGTTTATTAGCTTGTCGCATTTCGTTTGGGCAACATTTCTAATAATTATTTTTAGTTTTATAACTTCTTGCAAAGTGAAGCAATTCTCGAGTTTTCCGCATAAATATTTTGATGGGAACTGGTAGCGAAAATTTACACCTCCAGGAAAGAGGTCCGATTAATCCGTTCTTATGAATATTTATGCACCCTTGGAGCAAACAGGCCGGAAGGCAAAAGCGTGCCGGAAACACGAAAATTCTGATTAGAGCGTGTTGACCGGCTTAGGAGCATCGGCCAACAGACAGTGGACGGGCAATTTGAAAAATTTAATTTTCACTTGTTTACACGCATTGTGCGAATGGCTTGCGGGCATCCTAGGCCGGACGATGGGGTTCCCGAACGAGGGGATCATCCGGATTTCCCCTACCGACCCAGCAACCCTACGAGTTTCCTGACCCGACCCACGTTCTCTGCTCTCCCTCGTCCGATCCATTATCACGCATCGATGGCTCCGAATGATTTTTCGATACATTCGATTTTCGAGAGTCTCCGATCACACGTAGATTACCGTGATCTCTAGGCGAGGTTCAATTGCTCCAGCGAGAATGCACAATTCGCTCCACTTGCTTTATGGTAAATACCGTACATTGAAATAAACGGTACCTCCATTTCTTCAGATATTTAAATTATGGAATGCTACGCCATGAAAGCTTCGAGGTCGTAAAACAGAATCATTTATCGACTCTGCCGAGTATCTGAAATAGGACGACGTGCTATTTTTTTACATCCAAAATTTTATCGAAGGTTGATGCAAACGTGAGCGTGTACGTTTTTAATTTATTTAACTTATGATCGTCAATTGTATAAAACTGCCTTATGAAAACTCTTGGGATTTTGCTCAGACTGTATTCTTCGAAGAAAGAAAGTGATTCTTGTGCGACAGTGGGTGTTTCTGTTACTGTCGAACCAGTCTACAGGTATCGAAAAAGACAAGCACGACCCCGAAGCGGTTCGATTTCAGCGTCGTATCGAAGGGTGGGTTAGGCACGTCGATGTTTATGTGTCTCTGTTATATGATTCATATTGGGATGCCACGGAGGCGGACCACGACAGGAGGAAGTTTCAGCATGGGTCTCGAGCAGTCAAAGGTAGAAAATATGTCAGAAATGATCCGGGAACCAGTTGGGATGCCGATTTTCGAGCGGCCGACGCACGCAGAGCTTCCCTGCGGTTAAAAGAAGGAAAAAAATGAAACGATCGAAGAAGAAACAAGTCACCGGCGGTTTTACTCCTCTGCTCGACCATTCGGACAAATTCGAATTTTTAGCGAGGAATATAAAAGTGCATGAAACACGATCGTATATTTCTCATGTCGAGTTTATATAACATTTGACACTGTCCGGTTACAGAAATATAAATGCGAAGATCGTCTTCGAATACGTAAACATACAAACAATTCGAGCACATATGTATAATATAGATGGTAGCCTCGAACAAAATATCGAAGAAGATGTTATATTAAGGGCGGCCATAAACATTTTATTGCCGAGTTAAGAGCAATCGCGGGAGACCAGTTCTTTTGTTCTTTCAACTCGCCGGACTTTATATCTCTCGATTTGTACGTTGGAGAAAATGTAAAATAAAAGGTTTACGATGCAGAAGCAATGAGGAACGAGTGCAAAAAATTTAGAACGCTGCGAGTTTTGCAAACGAACTTGTTTCAATTTGGAAATTTAACAAATCTATTCTAGGTTCTCAGATTTTTGAATTTATAAATCACTTAGAAATTTACAAGTACAAAATTTCTCGTACCCAAATTTTCAAGTATGTAAATAGAAAATTGAAAAATTTTAAAGAAACAAAAATTTCGAATTCTCAAACATAAATCACTATCTCAGCCCATAAACGCAAAGAAGCGTAATTTATTTATATCGTGTAAACTGTTACACGATGTACAAAGAAATTGCCAGAAAAAGGGGAGCATTGGCAATATTTTACACAGTCGACAACAAAATCAATTTCCATCGAAAGCAAGTTCGAACGAAAGGATCAGTCACGGTGAGAGGTCATATTTCAACGATTTCTTTTCTCCTGTACGACAATAAGATTGCAAAATGAAGTCATTTGGGTTCGAAGCAACGCACAAGCATCCCTGCAAAACCGTGGATAAGAACGGGGCGTCTCGTGTGGACGACAAATGCAAAAAGGCTGCGAAACTAATGGGACAGGATTCGAGGGGACGAATCGATCGCAGTTTGTCACGATCGATCTCTGACTTATCATGAACTTCTTTCTTTGCTCGTACGCTTTTAAGTGTTTACATATCCCTGCGATTAAACACAAGTTTTCTATTTTTACAATTTTGTTCGTATAAGGTTTAGACATTTAATCGATAGATCTATAGTGAAGCTAAATGTTGTCTTATTATGACAATCTTATAAAATCTTAAATAGCACAATATTATATCAACATAATACATAACAAATGCAGTTCAACATAATATTTATTCCTTTTTAAGAAACTGATATCTAAAGAAAATATTCTAACCTGTTCTCAAACTATGTATATTGAATTAAATAAAATTAACCAAAAACTGAAAAGGCTGTGTAAATTGAACTGAACATATAAATAGAATTAGGTTGTTTAGTTGGTCAAGTTAGAGTAAAATTACTTCACTTGAAATTACATGAGTATAGGTTTAAATCTGACATGATCTTGACGTTTCTGTAACATCCCAAAGAAATTTTTGCAGGTTCAACCGAGCAGTATAATTCAGTCATTCGTCCGCTTGGTGCAAAACCAGCACCGAATAAAATTCAGAAGGATCCAGCAGGAAGAAGAAGACACACCGTGAAAAAGTCAAAACGCTGAACAGGTACGATCGAGCATCCAATGGCTGCGAGGAATTAATCGAATCTAAAGTAATATCTCGGCCCGTTTTGTCATTAGCAGTCCCGAAAATCGATACGAGCCATTACATGGTTACTTGATCGATTTATTTGACAGGAAATTGGAACGCGAGGAGATTGAAATCGAGTTTCGATCGGCGAGAGACGACATGCTTCGGGAATCTCGTTCCTGATCATATTTACGAGCCTATCAAGCGGTCAAGATGAAAACATTCTCGCGAGGAATATTAAGTGCACTCTGGGTTTAATGATAACCCTCCCCCCTCTAGCTTTAGCTATTGATATGCGTTGCTCGGTTATAGCTTCATAATGCTTTATACGGAAATGTCGATATTATTAAATCAGTAGATCAATAGGTTCTTTATATGATTTATAGGACTGATCACTATACTGTCGCATCTGTAGATTTCTGTATTCATAGATCATTACATCCTTGAGTCTAGATGTGTAGTTCTTTGTATTCGGAGATGTCTTCATTATAGAATCTCTATTATCTCTACATCCTCAGATCTCTATATTTCTACATTTCTGCATCCCCAGATCCCTACACCCCTAGATCTTTACATCTCCAGATCCCTACATCCTAAGATTTCTACATTCCCAGCTCTCTACATTTTTAGATCCCTACATTTCTGCATCTCTACATCCCCAGATCCCTACACCCCTAGACCTCTGCATTTCCAGATCCCTACATTCCCAGATCTCTACATCCTCAGATCCCTACATTTCTGCATCTCTACATCTCTAGAATCCTACATCTCTAGATCCCTACAGCCCAAAATCCCTGCGACCCAGGTTTCTACATCCCCAAATACCTATGTCCACATTTCCAAATACCCCAAATCCATAAATCATCAGATCTCTATATCCCCAAATGCCTACATTGCCAAATGTCCATATATCCAGATCCTTACATGTACCCAAATCCCTATATTTGTGTCCCAGAATCTGTGTACTTCTAAATCCCCCTATTTCTACATCCCTAATTTCTGTAACCCTCTATCTCTACACCCCAAGTCCCAATATCTCTACCTTTCTATGTCCCAATGTCAGAGTCATATAATACCATCAAAAATGAAAAATAATAAAGTTTGATAAAAACTCAAAAGAAATCCTAAAATCAATAGCTTCTTTCGACATCTCGGTGAAAATGGCGGGAAAAACGATAAACATAACGGATGTCGCAAGAATATCTCGGTTCCCGCGCATTCTTGTTCTTTTTTCGCACGGAACTACAGAATATTGTTCTAAACCGGAGAAATCTAGATCATCTCATTGATTATGCATTAGAGTGTCCGTTATATCTCAACATTTCACAAAACCAGAAACGAGATTGTTCTATGTAGGTACGTAAGGGTCTTGTTTGTATGAATTTATGACTCTGATGATATGATTCTATTTCTGGACGTAGAGTATACCAGAAAGGTCATTTTAATAATTTGAGACCAGTTGGAATATGGTAATGACAGCTTAAACTTCGTACATGACTCTTGTATATTTTCTAAAAACTAGCTTTCAAACTGTATTGCTAACTATTCTATACAGGGTGTCCCTATAAAACGTATACATACTTTGAATATTAATATCAACAAACGGTAACAAAACAGTTATGTTTGCAGTGGTTATTTTGAACATTTGTAAGAGTACCATTTTACGATAAAATCCAAGTTTACCGAAATAATTGTTACACTCTTAATCGGATACTGCGTTTTGTCCGCAAACGTGACGTAAACGGATGCACTGCACGTAAAGTAAGGAGCATAACGGCGGATTAACACGGCTAATGGAACGCCAGCACAGGGCGCTTTCCCACCGTGGTAATTGCCTGAATTGGTTGGACTCGATAATCGTTACGTCAGACGATTCTCGACGATCAACTTCCCCGTTGGGCACTTTGTCACTTGCAAAATTTCGCAGCAGACTTTCGCTCGGAAAGAAAACATCGAGACACATTCATCGATCTTTTTCTTTTCCTTGAAGCTATAACATTATGTTAACACTTTATCTCGATAATATACTTCTTTATATTAACACTTTTTGTCTACAATAGATTTCACTTTTTGTAAACACTTCTCAATAATAATAAAGATAATACACCAAATTTTCTCTGACAACCATGTGATTTTTCTTTAAATAAATTTATGGCATAGAAGTATTCTTTGATATTTGGTATAATGTTGCAACTCGTTCAAAGTAGATAAAATCACGCAAGGGTTAACCATGTAATACGTGTATTTGACACGAAGGAGCTTGTGTAAAACATACTACAAGCGTACAATCAAATTCCCAATTTACAGTATACTAGTAAATTAATATACACGAAGTGTGCAAATCGAAAGAGTTATCATTACAAAGACTCCAATTCGTTCCCTTTCACTGGTTGCTCCATTCTTGGTACAACCGTATATTAATATCTCACCTTTAGGCGATTATTGGAAATACGTAATACATTATCGAGCTATTGGTACCGTTGCTAACGTAATAGGTATATTTCTCGTGCAATGGAAACCTAACACTTAAATTTATTGCGACTTGTTCGACTTACTAATCCAAACATGGGTAAACATATTTTTATTCGAACGTTTTTACCATTCATGTCGCGATGTTCGAAAATATCGAAGTTACAAAAGTTCATTCACCGCTAGGAATCGCAGTATTTTATCGGTAACCGGTTGTCATATATTTTAAATCGAAAACGACTTATTCTTCTTGCAATACACCCAGTGCTTATTGTTAGACAAGGAATTAAAATACCTTCGGTTCGATTATCTGCAGAGGTGCGAATATTGCGATAGATCATCCTCGCCCGACTGAAAAACCTGGCAGACCTTGCCTTCGGTTCAACGGATCGAATCCTTCGCCTACGACATTCTTCAAAATTATAAATAGTGGACAAACGATTGCCATTCCGTAGCAATAATTAAACGTCGAGGAATGATACACTGTGCCATCGACAATTTCCTTCAACGACAGGGAATATTAATGATCTTAGATCGTGGAACTTACTTGCACTTTCCTGTATCGTCCATGGAAATGTGGAGCAACAGTGGACACATTTACATAGTCGATTGGCTGGAAAAGTGTAGCGGAATGTAACCTTGACAGCTCGATCCCGATCGATTTTACACGATTAATCATTCATGTCTGTCGTGGGATCAACCTCGTGTGTCGCCGGGCTTACAAGAGAAATGGTGGAGATTGAAGCGACAAATTAATCATCCTGCGTTGTACTTCGAAATTCTCTTATTTAAATGTGAGATGAAATGAGTCCTAAAGACATTTAATCCACAATCAACTGATACTTAATAATTTTTAATGAATTATACTTTGCTGTAGAATAGATTTGAAATTTGCATTTGTAAAATAACCTCTGAAGTAATATGAAAGAAATAATGTAATCTTGATAATAAATCTTTCACGTACTTCCTCGTCCACCCCATACTGATTCAATTAAAAATTTTTCCACGGCATTCTCGATCGCCGATTACGTTTATCAAACTTTCAGACGAGGAGTACGGACGAAACTAATCGCAACGTGTAAGCGTGTAACTCGAACGTCATGCTCGCGACAAACTTTAGATCGTTACAATCTTACCGGTCCAGCAAGTCGCGACAATCGTTCTTCGTCTTAAACCCGACAACATCTCTTGAAAACGTAACACGGTGAGATATCAAGGATCAGTAGCAAGTCCGGTTGCTGGACTCATCAGACAACGTTCACCGATGGTAACCGGCGACAATTAATCTGACACGGTAATGCATCGAATTCTTAGATTGAATCCGTTAAGATTCGTTTTTGCACCACAATCAATTGCGAAAACGTTAATGAAAACGTCTACGAGCACGAACTTTTAACGAAGCTGCGTCAGTCGCAATCACGAGTGAAACGTTATTTATGAGCGCGTAGAGGAAGTGGTAGACTTGATGAAGCAATAACAACTACAACTCCGGATAAGATTGATGCGATTGGCAATCATAGTGCTGTTGTTCCCGCTTTATTTAAGCTCCCAATGACCCATAGAGGGACTTTCGAGAAATGGTCAGTGTTCCTCGGTTATTAAATCACGCGGCGATTGTGCAGCTATCGTGCATGCGAAAATTCTTAACCTTTGATCTGGCATTCCAGCAGCTTGACCTACTGCTTCAAATGATATCGGGTTTTATAGTACGCGCTGTTTTATCGTACTGTTTTATAGTACGATAGAATTGAACAATAGTAATGTATTGCATATGTAGAATATGTATTGCATGTAGTATATGTATACAGTTTTAAGTATGATATACAGATATCAACCCATGAGCTGGCGCATGAGTCCCAAAGTATAGAAGCTATCCCCAACGTGTACACTTTCAGCGTTACCATTTTACCATGTTATTTTCTTGTTTACCATTTTTCTATTGTGACCAATTGGAGCCCTTCTAAACACCTGGGTCATCCTCTTCAACTCATGGGTTGACTGTGATCTACCTTCCATATTTCTAAGTTCTGAAAATCAGAGTTCCAATTCTAAAATCTCGACCTTCGATTCGACGATTTGAAACTCGGCCACGATCCCCGTGTTATCAAGATCGTAACGTAACTGCAGTTAACCTTGACGCCAAAGTGGAAGAGTAATCTGACGGAGCGCATCGTTGTTCTCATAACCTTGTCGCCGCTGTGACTTGACGTGTCTCTCACAATATAATATTTGTACGCGTCGAGGTGTGCCCGGTGAGATCACGTAATCCGTAGATCGTACCGCTCGAGTTTAACGAGTCGTTTCCACGCAATAAGGGTAGCCTAGACGAGGTCAACCAGGTCGACGAAGACGGTCGTGAAGCTTGGCCCGTTTCTTCCGAGAAGAAAAGGGATCTCGAGCGATTCGAGGAACCCGTTTTCTACGGCAACGAGTGACCGATAACTACGTGCCGCGAATACCGGACGAGAATTTTCGAATTTCGCCGGATGAACACGCGTGTCTAGCGACACCAAACTCGTCGCCTATTCTTCACCGGGAATACAGAAACATGAAATCGAGCTGCTTTCGATGGTGATACTCATCGCTGGCTAGAATTCTGTTTCGGTTGATGGTGGTCCAGTGGACGTGTTTTGAATACGAGGATGTGGAAATTTAAGGATCTGGAAAAGGATTGGGGAATTTCAAGGTTTGGAGATTTTGGAATTTGGGAGGCTTAGAATTTTGGAGTTTGAAAATATTGGAGATTGAGAGGTTGGGAGAAATTTGGCTTAGAAATTTGGCGATTAGGCTTAGAAATTTGAAGACTTGAAAATTCAATAAGATCATAATTTAAAAACTAAAAAATTCGAGAATTTGCAAATTAAAAAGCTGAAAACAGTGTCCTCACATTATAACTTAAACCGTACCACCGTTATAATTTTCTGATCGTTGATATCGAAACGATTCCGCGAATCGTTTATACGCTACATTATCATTAACACTTTCGTGAAAGCATGCAATTTTATGGAAATTTGTAGTTACCTCCTCTTTTACGCCTGCTTTACCGAACAGAGTTCGTCGCCTGATTTAATCTTATAATAATGATAATTATCGTGTACATTTTTCGAAAACACCAGGTTGTAAGCATGTACTGTTAAATTTTCGTAGTCAAATGTAACGTACCAAGTCTTATGCAAGAGTGTTTTATAGCAAACTGTGTCGTGATGTACTCTCTTATTTTTTATCACCGACATTATACCGTTTCTTTGAATCGATGTAACACTTTCGAGTACATAATTTCATGTAAATTTTCTTGGTGACTCAAGAATTATTTCAAATCATTAAGTTAGGTAACTCCTTGTATACCAATAAAATCGAGTTAAATGTATATATAGTGTATTCTGACATAAAATCATTCCACACATAATTCAACATTTTACAGGTTACATAATTTACAGGACAAAATTTCTAAATTTGTACATTTTTCAAAAAAGATATCTCAAGTGCTGGAAAGCATTTCTTTAAATCTCAACAAATCTTTCAAATAAAATCATCGAAGGAACAAAATGACGTTCCACAAAAATGATAAAAATCACATAACAGAGTAAAAAATATTAAAACAAGTAGAAATAGGTTTTAAAAATACCAGGCAGAAATTTCGAGCGTAAAAGCATGCTCGGCTCGCGATCGAAGCCGTATCGTTGATGAGAAAAAGCCGAAGGGAACAGGTGTGGACACATTCCGGGACACTGTGTGGCTAAACCAGGTGCGAGTTCAGCTAGAACCCCAAAAGAATTTGACCTAACGGGGTCGGCCCTTGCAACGTTCAAAATTACTGCGGAGGCCACGCTTTATCAAGATTCGGTGCGGATTCATCGGGCCGGGGGTTAAGGAACATCGAGCGTTCCTTTTTGCCTCGCCTTCGCTCAATTAAATTCTACTTCGCGAGGATCATTTCATAAATCACACTACCTGTCCCGAGCACGCGCGAGCGCAGCCGTGCGGGTGCCTCTTTTCGCGCGCATATTCACATTTTGATCGCATTATTTAAATGAAACGAACGTTCAATCAATTACATGTTCCATTAGATGAAAATCTTCAAAGATGTGCATGCACATTATAAAAACATTTAATAGAGCATTAAATAGAGAAAGTATTTAGATTACAGTGTTATAAGATGTAAATAAAATTTTGTCAATAAAAGTTCAGATATGTAAGTGTGCAAAGTGATGCATATTATTTAAAAAAAGAAACAAATTTATAAATTACTTATTCAGTTCGTCACATTGAAAATTGTATAATGCACATAGCAGTGATTACACAAATATAATATATATGTATATATTACAAATAAATTTACTGAACATGTACGTCCAGATCCTCTGAAGTAGAGTATGTTTCACCCCAAAAAAATTGATTCCAAAAGCGAGTAGTTCAATAAATAATTGCACGAATAAATCAAAACGTGCCTTGTATTCTCCAAGGAAAATAAATGTGTAGATACCTCACAAGCACAATAAAGCAAATAAAATGAACAAGAAAAAGTTACCCTATTCACTAGAGCGATACGCTGACAGCGAGTGGCTACAATTAACTATACCGAGTATCAAGGATCGTACGCTGTCGATACGGAATATTTCACAGTAAAGATTCGATTAATTATCCCGGTATCACGGAGCCACCCAATCAAGTGTGTCCTCGGTGGCGCGCCTTGTTCGAGCACCGATTCAACCTAACTATTTAATAACATAGTAGCTCCTAGCTGCACCACCTGGCGGTCAGGCATGCCGCATCAAAGTCTTTATTAGAGCCAATTGAACGTTATTGCTTCTCGAGCCTCGTAAAGGGGAGAAAGAGAGAAGAGGAAGATGGTGAAAGAGAAGAGATTAGCGAGGCTCGCGTTGACGAGATGGTTGCATGGCGAGTGCACGTATCGAGACAGGTGAAGAAAGCTGCCTTTTCTACCTAGGGACTTTAATGCTGAACCCAAATGGGATGCGTATACGTGGATGCATAGGCGAATTAACCGAGAAGAGGTTACAGGGTCTACCAGCCAGTGGATTAACTGCGTTAAAAGGGAATTATTGGGTAGCGGCTCGATTAACCCCTCGTCGATATTTATTAGCCGGCTAAAGCTCGATTATTCCTATCTGACTACAAGTTTGCATCGTACGCGTTAACCAGATACCGTTCAATTAAGGCTACGCACCGCCTGTAACGCCGACTTCTCTTTTTTCTCTCGATCTTAACCTCCGAGGAAATATTGAACCGATTAGGTTGCAACGAGCAGCGAATGTGCACGTCACGCACGTGGGGTCCATTGTCGCACCGATGGAAAATCGATTTTTCAATTCCAACATTTGAAAGTTCACTATTTCTCTGCTCATAAATATTTGTCTAAATGTTTATTTCTCTGGCAAATTTAAAGCAGATATTAAACATTTCAATATTTATTTAAAATGGCTGCAATTTTGACGACATTCGTCGTAACAGCACCAAATAAAAGGCTTTTCTCAAGTTCTTCCGCCATTTTGCATCCCTTTCTCTCGATTTTAAATTATAGTTAAAAGTGCACTTAACAAACAGATACATATAAATCTAATATTTTCTCAGGAAACCTATCATTTAGAAGCCATCAAAGTAACTTCATGTAACATCCTACAAAAATGAACATCCTTCAAGAATGTTCACAAGGTAGATTTTTCGACATCCCCTTCTACTCCACAATCTCGAGAAGCATTAAAACGAGATGTTTATGATTTTGAGAGGTATAAAATTACGTTTATCGGCGTACAGGCAGTGTTATTCGATAGTGAGAAGCAGAAAGGAAACGTGTGTATGGTCAGAGCCGCGTCGACCTCTCGAAATATCGTCGCGGATCAACGAATGCGGCGATGAGGGCTCAGAGAATCGCGTCAGTGTCGTTCGTCTTTGCCGCAATTACCGATTGAGCACGGACGTGGAGCGCATAATGACGTCGAACAACGAGGATCCATCCAGTCGATCCCACGGCCCATTACGAATTTGCTCGTAATTCGACGTTGCGTCGATTCGAAGATCGCCTCTGTCCTCGCCCCGAGCTGCCTTTTCCAATCGATCCTTCTCTCCAACTGCGTTTCGAAAAGCGAGTCGTGGAAAGTGAGAACACGGAAGACAACTTACACTCTGGATACCATTTCAAATATGTATCATTCTATCCGATATTTCATTTTTCTCTTAGTTATGGCTAGTTCCCTTGCTTTGAGGAATTTGACGCACTCGCACTACTTTGGTAAATTTTACTCAAATTTTTAGTATGCTTCTATTTCAAGTCCAATTGTAATTTGCATTATCAAGGATTAGATAAAAAATTGATATGACATTTCAACGTTCTTCTGTTTTGATATTGTGACTGTGATTACTTCTGACTGACGCACCTAACATAACGCAAGAGGTTAAGTTTGCGGGACTGTTGCTTTAGTAGAATGTTAGAGTACATATTACGTTATCAGTAATTTTTCTAAACCTTGTTTAACCCATTCTGCCCCAGTGTACTCATTGTGTATCATACAACGCTCTAAAAATCAATTACAACAACAATATACAGCAAACTGAAAGAGACTACAAAGGTCTACGGAAGCACGTTGCAGAGCTAGTTTCGAAAAGAGCAGAGTATCGGAGGGTCAGCGAAAAAGGCGAAGGGGGTTCGAGGGTAAAAAAAAAAACGAAGTGAAAAGGGAAAAAGAAAAACGAGAGGGTATCGCGGAAAAGAAACGAGCTCGCCAAAAACTGGTTCCAGCGGGGGACTCGAGACCGGGCGGCGTGGAGAACATAAATCCGCGCTTTGTTGAGATCGAGTCGAGATTAATCGGGGCCCGAGCCGAGCTGACTGCACGAGAGCAGATAATGTCGCTGGGCCCTACATTATATTGAATTATATCGGCTCGACGCTGGTGGCTGTGTGCGCGTACACGTACGCCCTACCTTTTTCTTCCCTTCGTCAGCAGCCACCAAGAGAAAGCTTTGTCGGCTGGACGAAATCGTCCTCACCTTCTTCTCGAATCTGCTGAACATCTTCATTTTTCTATCTTTTGCGTTTCGACGTCATATACCAATTTTGTGAACGGGCCCTCTTCTTGTTCGAGTCTACCGCTCAAAGGGTTGATGACCGAAGAATATGTTATTATTGGAAATCAGGCGTTCAACGTCATATACCAATTTTGTGAACGGATCCTCTTCTTCTTTGAGTCTACCGCTCAAAGGGTTGATGACCGAAGAATTTGTTATTATTGATAAGCAGTTTTGTATTAAAAATATTAGCAAAGTGACTTTGTCACCGGTTCCGATATGTGCTATTTAACGGTACTGTTATGTCGTCGTATTAACCTTTTTATTTTCACAACCGATCATTTGACATGCAAGAACCCAATAGTTACGTCAATGAGCAGTCGTAACGCAAGCTTTGATCGTAGCATAAATTACCCGCAAAATACGTAACCCGTTAAAAGTGTCGAATTACAATACTGATTCCGTGGGGCAAAAATTTATGCAGAAGATTGAAAATTAGAGCTTCGGGGACGATAAGAATCGGCAGCAGTGATGAAAATTGATGTTAAGCTCCGCTTAAAGCAGAAGCGATTCTTGATCGTAGGAGAGATAAAGATAAAAGGACAACGTTATCGACGAAATCTTCGTCAGACGAAATTGAATCGCATTCGGGCTTCATCGTAAAAGCCGAAAACGGCGTGAGAGTGCAATTTACGTATAAAGATGGTATGTAAAGTACCGTAGAAGGACCGTTAACGATGTCGTTCGACTTACTTGTAAGATCCGTGAATGTTCTTGCAGGAGCCGTGTCTGCACGGGTTCCTGTCGCATTCGTCGATGTCGTCCGCGCAATTCGGCCCCGTAAAGCCGGGTGCACACGTGCACTTGTAGCTGTCCTCCAACGAACGACACTCGGCCCCGTTTCGACAGGGCGACGAGGCGCAGTGGTCTTGCCGTTCGCAGTGCTCGCCTGTAACAGAAGCAACAGGAGAAATGCGTGCCGGGTGTCTTTAACGGAGAAAACCTGCACCGTAGCCTAACAGAATAACATTTATAAATCGGATCGAAAATTATTTTACAACAAAATACTATTTTGTACTCTTTCGAGAAAGCTGAATATCAGAATGCAAGATAGGTACACTTTATCATCGCAGTTAGGCTGAAAATTTTAACATTTCTCAAATTCTAAAACTTTCCGAATACTCAAATTTTCAAATTCTTCAATTTTTTACATTTTTTATTCTCCGAACTTCTATATTTCCAATTTCTCAAATTACCAAATTTTCGTGTTCCTAAATTACCTTTAAAAATTTGCAAAATATGAATCGCTTTTCCAAATTTGTGAGCCACTGAATCTTCAGATTTACAACTTTTGAATTATCGAATCTTCCGAATTTCCAAATTTTCAAGTTACCGAATTTTTCGAATTTCTAAATTTACAAATTCCCAAATCCCCAGATTCTCATATCCTCAAATTTCCCAAATTTCAAATACTGAAATCCCCAAATTTAAAACCCCCATTCTTAATTTCCAAATCCTCCAGCTCTCAAATTGTCAAAGTCCTAAACATGAAAAATAAACCTTGCATCTCTAAATCTATAAATATACAACTATAAAAATTTCTGAATTTGAAACGTAATTTAAAAACTGCCATGCAAATGCAAAGAGCGGTGGGTCCCCTGCAGTCCCTGGTTCACCCCCCTGGTCGCAACACTTCAAAAATGAGCCACGTATAGGAACCCTATCCTTGAGTCGTTCGTTAAAGCAGATAAATGAAGATTCAGCAGCTGGTGCTGAAGAGGTTGCAAGAAGAATAGAAGGGGAGCAAAAGGAAGGAAGAAGAATGATAGGGGTGAGTTTTGCCCTCGATCCGCTGCTGGACTTGTTACCGAGCCAGAACTCGCCCTGTTTATTCGCAGGACATTTGGGGCTAAGAATCATCCGTATGCGCCGCAATTGAACAGATGTTTAAATACTTAAAAAGGAAGTCGCAAAAAAAAACGTACAGATGTCGATTTAAAATTGCATCATTACAATCGAAACGCAGCTACACTTGAAAACTGCATAAACAGAAGATAAAAACATGAGACTACCGTTAAATATACTTCTGATCTCTTTTACCGAACACTAAGTTACTCTGCCAATTACGAAAACAAATAAATAAATCAATCATTGTCGATCACCGTGACGAAGATCGACGTGGGAGAGGTACAAATGTCCTGCGATTTTTAACCAATCTTATCAAGAGAGATCGTGGAGAAGAGGATGGTGTTTCTTTCCTTGATATCGTTTAAGATGGCGCTGACCATGTCCTACAGTCTACCAAAGTCTTCTTCAGCGTCACTGATTAGTGGAACTAATTACCAGAGTTACTCGTTCCCGTGGATCTGACATGTCTTTGCTCCTTGATCCTGTGCTCTTGTAGCTATGACCCAGTGGTGCTTACACTTTATATCTTATAATCATATCGGAATTTTTAAGTGTGCAATTTAACTTTAATCTGACAACTTGGTCAAACGATTTAAGAGTCAAATAATAAAATATTCAGAGTGAAATAGTTAGCTCTATCGAGTTATAAAATTTGAACGGATCAAGGCTCGTCATGTTTCGAAACTGCAGTTAAAAATATCGATAGACAGCGATGAATTTGCATGATAAAAGTATGCAAACGCGAAGATTGAAAGGAAGAAAGATTGAATCGCAAGAGTGAGAGCCACTGGCCCAAAGGTACCGCCACAGCGAAATGCCGCATTGCTCTCCGCCAATTATCCAGCTGGCACAAACTTCTCTCTTTCTTAGCCGATTCCCTTCCATTTCGTTCTTTCTTTCTTTATCTGCTCTTTCCCTTCGAATTCCCGTTGCCCTTCGATTTATTTGTCAAGGGAGCACGTGCTACCTCTCGTTTAAACTCCTTAAAAATATCCTCGTTTAGATTCATCAACGACTTCCGCGAGCCAAACAAATTCGTGCATACCAATCTTTCGGGAACCGTCACATTAGTGTTAAAAAAACACACCGATAAAAACTTTAGACATTTTAGACACAACTTGTAGACATATCCGTAGAACCTTGATCAAATTTACTACTATTTTATATTTTCCTGTGAGTCTTACATTTCAACATTAGTTTGCTGTACCAGCCATTTTGTTTTGTAAATATTAATAAACTCGAGTGACTTGTTCAGACTTTAAACTTTAATACTTTTATCGAATGTAGACCTACGTTTCGAAATCATCCATTTGGTATGCAAGATGCTGATTCAAATCAGTCATTTTACATATATGATATATGACTATAAACAAATAATGCAACATATCGACAATCGATATTTTTTATCACCATTCGCTATGTATCCGTTTAATTATTTTTTAACACCGTCAATAATGAAATATCGCGAACGGAACGAGTATGTTAAATCTATCCTCGCTATTCACGTTATCGTATCCTGTTAGCGCACAAAACAATGAGAACAAGCATGATTACCACACGGTTTTTTATCGTTACATCTATCGTAGCCTTGCTACCGAGCCTACGTGAATCTATGGAACTTGTTACCTCGATGACTAAAATGTCAGTCATTTATGAACTGATTTAATATCGCACTCATAAACTCACGTACGTCCTCCTTCTTTTTTCTTCCTTCGGTTATTAAGTTCCGTGAGTATGGTATGCATTTTACGAGCAAAAAATTTACCTGTCTATGCAACCAGATCGGATCGTTAAACGCGATATTGAAAAGGATTATTTTCTTATATAAGACTGTATTTAGTTGAACATCAGGATTCTCAATGGGTCACAATCATTTTACAGGTCAGATACTAATTATTTCAACTTCGATTCTTGTATGTACAAAATTTAATTTCAAACATTTTTAGTAATATTCATGTTTTTATTTTGGAAAGGGGTTGCAATTTTTTATTTTATTTAATGATCATTCAAAATATTCTTTTTCTTACAGGATTTATAAGAGTCTGATAAATAATTTTAAATTTTCCATTGAAGTTAAAGCCCACAAAATATACATATTTTGTTTTTAAATAAATATTTATATTTTTCTTTGCAATTATCTAAAATATGTTACCCTGTTACAGAGTCGTACTTGAAAACGTTACAATTCCCAAATGAATAATTTTTTTTCCCAAGTTTACCGATCCTCAACATCCAGTACAACCTTAATACATCTGGCAACATATTTATCACGTGTACCCGATGCGACCAGGAGATAAAAATGAAATTATACCGCATACACTGTAACTGGTTATGCCAAGATCCTCGAACTCGACCTATAAAATTCGTAACCGTATATTCGCAGAATCCGCGCAAACGCGGAATAACGTTAATCGGATGTTGGCAAAATATTTTAGATTCTCCTACGTCGAACGAGTCGGCATCCCCTCGTAAAAAGAATCGCGTAAGCGAAGATATCGCAGCGGGTCAACGACTCAATTATACCCGCGACTCTTTGCCCGATAAAATCTCGCATTTCGGTACTTTGAGATTTAGCGACTTCATTTAAGAACGGATAAGGATCCTCTCGTTAATCGATGATTTTTATCTCGAGCAAGTTTCTTCCTCAACCCTTCAACGGACGGAATACACAGGGTGTCCGATAATACAAGCATAACAAGCAAGAGACTTCTTCTTGGTTTTCTTTCTCGGAAAATTGAATTTGAGTATTCTTCACATTTGTAGAATTTGTTTATGAAAAGTAGATGATATTTTCAATAACCTCTATATAGATTTAATAATTAATAAATGCAATAAATCAACCAGACAATATAATGTTCTTGATATTGCTGAGATACAGTATTCATGCAAGTCGATAAGAATGACAAAGGATGTGAACAAATAAGTAAGCAAATAAGTAGCTAAATAAAGTAAGTTAGTAAGCTAAAATTGGTGTCTAAATATTAAAAAAGATAAAAATGTTCACATAGCACATAAATTGAGATTCAATAAAAAAAGTAGTTCATCTAAAAGTGTGACACAAGATCTATCAATACTATAACGAATGTGTTGATCAAGGGTTTCAATTAAAGTAGATGTCTCAGATATTTTGACTAAACATTCAAGTTTACGTTGTTCAATAAGACGTAGAAATTGTAGATAACTGTTTAGATATTAAATTAGGGAAAATGTTACCTGTATATCCGGTGGCACAGGTGCAGACGTACTCGCGCAACGATTTCAGATTGCAAGTGGCACCGTTCAAGCACGGCGATGAGTCGCATGCATTTTCGATCGGTATCTCGCACAGGCTAGCAGTGAACCCGACGGGGCAGGAACAAGTGAACGACGGTGTTCCACCCCCGACGCTTTCCTTCACCCTGCACGAACCACCGTTCTGGCAACGTGGACCCGTGTGACAGGGGTTCAAGTGCTGACAATACTCCCCCACATATTTTGACGTGCAGCTGCAACAAACAAAAATTCAATTAGCAAGTTTGAATTAAACGGAGTCTTAATCGTTTGGACTCTTTCTACCCCTCTTACTTTAACACTAGACTTACGGACGTTTAATGGCTACTTTTAAATTAGAGCAAAAAATGAATTGGGGTAAACTACCTAACACAAGGATTCATCTTAAAGTCATCTTTACAAACATTTCTTAATAATTGTAATTTACAATAAGAAATCTAAGGTCCGCCATTTTAACGGGTTCCGTAAATCATGATACTAGAAGAACGATAAGGATGATAATTGCAGGTACTTGTACTTTTTTTAAATAAGATTTAATTTAATCTTAACCAATTTTAATCTACTGTTATTACTGAAGTGATATTTTAAAAGATTTTCTTTTGTATTTATTTTTAGTGGTATATAAACAGTCAATTTAATATTAGTAAAAATAAGCTTGTTTATGTACCATGTTTCTGGCTATAATTTGAACATTTATTAACCACCCCAATTAAAGGGTTAAAAATTGAAACTGACATAAAAGGATTTCGAACAAAACAAAAGCGAGTTATTTCAAGAGATATCTTCAAGTCGTTAAATTTCTACGACACAAAACAGTATAAAGCCGCTTGTAAATTCTTGCTCTATCTGGGCGGTCTGAAACGGACCTTTAATGCGTTCTTGCGAAATAGAACGATGATCGCGTTGCGGTCAAGGCTTCCACGAAAGGTCCGGAAAACGGAAGACCTCGATCCTTTGTGGCGGTTCGCTAACACGTGTTATTACATTCTCTCCGAGCGTACATCTAAAAATGGCGTATCTCGTGGAATTACGAGAAACCGGACCATTTTTCGGGGCACTTCTAGGTTTCGAAACGGTCCATTCAAGGAAACTTCACCCTTGCGGATTGCACGCTCCTTTCTCTCGAGCTTCTAATTAAACCGCTTCTTTAGTATCTCGTAATCGCCTGTTTCCGTCCGCTTCGGGTAACTATCCGCGTGGAGTGTCCTATAAAATGTTATAAAATCTCGAGAAGGGAAACCGCAAAACGAGAGCTACGAGGTCGCTGACCGGTGCTTCGAAATAACAGAGAAGCTGAAGAAAAGCTACTTTCTAAAGCTTTCTAATAGTTGGGCTTCTACAAAGGTACACACCCTCTGCTTTTGAAGAAATGAGAAAGTTCGATGCGTTTGAAATCAATGGTCTTCACTATGCAAGTAATGCAACTAATGGCTCGTAAAGAAAATGATAACATCGGTATTGAACTCCTTTTTATTCAAGAAAATAACTACTAATTGGTTAGCAGAAACGGTGTATTCCATTAAGAGTTTCAAATATTTTTATTACTGATACCGGAGTGCAAGGAAGGTTTATTTTATGATCACTGTAAGGATGAAAATTTAAAGGTTTCTTAAATTCTCAAAATTTTCAAATTCCTAAATTAGCAAATTCACAAATTTTCAAATTCCTGAGTCGCTAAATTCTCAAATCCCTAAATTCTTAATTCCCCAAATTCCAACATCCCCAAATTCTCAAATTCCTAAATTCTTAATTTCCCAAATTCTCAAATCTCCAAATTCTTAATTCCCCTAATTCTCAAATCCCCAAATTCTCAAATTTCCAAATGCTTGATCCCCCAAATTCTCAAATCCCTAAATTCTTAATTCCCCAAATTTTCAAATCCCCAAATTCACAAATTTTTAATTTCCCAAATTCTTAATTCCCCAAATTCTCAAATCTCCAATTTCTCAAATCCCCAAATTCTTAATTTCCCAAATTCTCAAATCCCCAAATCCCTAAACTTCTCAATTCCCAAAACCCCAAATCCCCAAATTTCTCAATTTCCAAATTTCCAAATCCCTAAATGCTCAAATTTCTAAATTTTGTAGAATCGTTTGTCACTGCGTATAACCATCACCTATCATCAAATAAAGCGACAACAGGTATTCACGGAAAATCTCACTTCCCATTCCGCACAGTTTCCCGTTTAAACGTAAGACACCATTAAACCCATCGGAATAAAAATCCGGCAACGATGGCCGCGGCAGCAACGAGCTAAAGACAAGAACGTATCGGCGTCCATTGTCGAAGGCACAGCTGGTTTCCGAGTTACTTTACGCAGCTCCATTCCGGCTTCTTCTTCGTCTTCTTCTTCGGGCAAGGATATCGCGGTGCACATGCGAGCGCATAGAAAGCTGCAGCCGGTATCTCTATAAACGGAAGCGACGATTCCACGGCCATTATTTGCCGGCAGCGAGTTTCTTCTCGACTACCGGTGTCCGGCCCGAGACCGCGTTGAGCACCATTGGTTGGATTTATTGACTTCTATCTGTGAATATTCCCTTCTAAGCAAACCAGGGACGTAACGAGCACCACGTGGTGCCACCGAGTGTCGCGTGGAGAAGCACTCGTGTACCTCCTGCACGGATCCATTATTTCGGAAGGCGTATTGTCAGGCGTTTAGCTTTCTGTGGTACACGTGTTCTTCGTGATGGGTTTCTTATTCTTTAATTGTGGAAATTAGTCTTACTCTAGTGGAAGTTAGTCTTATTCTTCTATTATGGGATTAGGGACATTTGAGGGTAATCAGAGTCATTAATCGTTTCTTGGAAAGGAATCATTGTCATTCTTGCATAGTACTGTACACTTTTTGCATGAAGTAGATTTCCTTTGGAGAAGGATAAATGTAGGACGTCCATGTATGATCTTGAAGAGTAAGATATGTAAACTTGAAATCCTCAAATTTCTGAAAGAGTAAATTTACAAATCCCCAAATCTCCAAATGTACAAGTCCTCAAATCTCCAAATTTGCAAGTCCTCAAAATCTTCAAATTTGCAAGTCCTCAAATCCCCAATTTTCCAAAAGTCAAACCTACCACTTTTCGAATCCAAAATTTAATTATAAATAAACGGAAGGTTGTTTCAGTTGTCCACATAATAAAACGGTACTTTATGTAACATCTCGAATGTTTCTATTCTGTTAACCAGTATAAACGTAGTCATCCCGCTATGATACCATGTCAAGTACACTGTAATTACAGCATCGTGTACATGTTGCACTTTGAAGCGCGGTGATATTATTCACGAATGTGGCAAATATAAATGACAAATATTTCAAGGTGCTTAATATCTGTGACAGTATTAAATATTAATAATATTGCACCTATTGAATAAATATTATACTAATCGTGAACTTGGGAATTTGTGGTTAATTGACAATACTAAAATATTGATTATAGACATTAAACAATATACATATACTGATCGCAATGACTCTGAAATATCAATCCATCGATTGTCCCTATTATACTCGATTAACATTCAAAACCTATTTTCAGTAATTTCTCATCAAATACTGATCACCCGTTGAATTAAGTTAATTATTAAACATCTCCTTCAGTCAATTATTAAATACCACATTAAGTCGATTATGTCTTAATCAAGCCACCTAGTTTGCTAATGAAGTTGATTATACATCTCGATTTAATAGGTTAATAAAAGCCTTAATCATGTAAGCAGGTTAATGGAACCGTACATTTCGTACAAGAAAATGATCAGCAAAAATCAAAGACCACCAAGATGCCACAAAGGACCAACAAGGGTTACGAACGAGTACGCTACTGCAGCTGGTTCGCGTGTATTCATCAGCACACGCGAATATGATTGCATCAAAGAGTGGTGTGTATGCGCAGCATGTATCAATCAGAGGCTTCACGGGCAGTAAAGTTCCGTCCAGTAGCGTCATCATTCTGCTTTGTTGGCTGGCCAGGATCAACGTTGTTTAAAAGAAGACGAAACGAAAGCCACTTTATGGCTGACCATTTTCTCTGGTAATGGGCGGCCACGAGGCGGCTCCACGACACGCTTCAACATTTATTCCGCTCCGCGTGCGTGCACGTAACGCGTATCAATCGCGATCTACGAGCCCCGAATGTGTACTCCTTAAGTTTTATCTCATCGTCGAAATCATGCTGATCTTATGATGCTGATAGAGGTTTATGTCGAAGAAATTTGAACGGAGTTTTCGATGACTTTGAATATTAGGGTGTACGAGTTTCTGTACGTTGAAAAGATTTTAATAAACAATTTTCAACTGAGAAGATTTATTAAACAGTTGAACTCGTGCTACCTATCACTGCTAAGTGTTTATGAATCTATGTGTTCATAGAAGAATATGTTATTTCAGAAAAATATGTATCGTAATTTTTGTCAAATTGCTATCAAGATTCGTTGTAATCACCTTGCAAAAATTTCGAATAATTTGCTACTTTCATTTCTACAACTCCTTAAGAGTCCACGATAAAAATCCGTAATCACTTCCTTGCGAACGCCTTTATGCCCCTGGAAGCCGCGAAAAAATATATCCCGACCGTAAAGGATGGCGAGCACATCCAGGTGTTCTTCCAGCTCGTTTCTAGCTGGATTCTCCTGTTCGAGTTTCTATATGTGGCGAGACGCGGTGCAGTCTGTAAGAATCGATTGTATGCGGCGGGCAAGAAAATCTCGCCAAAGGACGACTTGTATTTTGCCGCAGGATCGTTGCCAGGACTCTGGATGATCGGTCTGTAAACATTCGCTCGGAATGTGACGAACCGACGCGATGTATCGCTGTCGTTCGCGGACAAAGAATCGAGTGCGGTGAATTATGCCGGGGACACGTTCAATAGCACTCGATAGACGATTTTACCTTCGAGGTTTACGCAAAAATTACCGAGAGGCGCGTATGTACACGCTGCAAAAAGATTGCTACTTGTTTACAAGCGTATGTGCGTGATCGTGTTCGACATGGCACTGTCGTAGTTGACTTGCTGTTTTTGAGCTGTTACACGATTTAAGTTTGTGCATTTGAAGAATTTATGGGATGATAGGTTGTAGATTTACATTGGTCAATTTTTGAACCTTCTAAGTTTCCAGATTTCAAGGTTTTTAGGTGTTCGAGTGTCAAAGTCTTTAAATTTACAAATTTTTATAAGACCAAATTTTTCCAATCTTCAAATCTTTATATCGTTAACTTTTTAAAGCTTGAATCCTCCAAATCTTCAGATCTCCTAACCAACAGATCTTCAAGTCTACAAATCTTCAAATCCTTAAATGTCCAAATCTTCAAACCTACGTACTTCCAAACCTGAAAATGTCTAGATCTCAAAATCTCCAAATCTGAAAATCTTCAAACCTCCAACTCTTCAAGATTACAAATCTTCAAATCCCCAAATGTCCAAATCTCCAACTCTCTAAACCTCCAAACCTTGAAATCTCCAAATCTCTAAACCTCCAAATCTATAAACTTCCAAATCTCCAAATTTCTAAAAGCCTAACTTTCCAAACTTCCCAAACCTCAAACCTCCAAAACTCTCAAGTTCTCAAACTCCCAAAATTAAACACCTCCAAATAGCCAAAATTCCAAGACAATAAACCTCAAAATCCCCAGATGATCATAACACTATGAGAACCGTTTATCCCAACCAACAGGCTATAAAGTTGAGTCGCTTTTTCTGTACAGTCCGCAATAACACATCAATATTACTATTTCAAACACACCCACCAGGATACTTCAGACAAAAACGTGATCTGTTCGGCAACTTTTCCAAAGAATTTACGACAAGGCAATAAAGTCATAGAAGCTGGCGATTCGACAAGTACGAAAAGGACTTCGTTGTATCTAAAAAATCTGGCAATAAGACATCTTTACAACGTTCGCTCAAAGGAAGATATTCGCGACGAATCAGTAGAGATACGTTACAACCTTGCTATTCGTTGTGGAATAATAGAAACTCAGGATCTTCTTCGTTACAGGGGAATCTCATGGGGTATCGAAAGCGAGTCGCGCGATTTCAATCATCGTTTGTTATTGTCAGTGATGAGCACGGTGTTCAGTTAGGCCCGAAGCTTGATAAATCGATCGGCATACGCGCGATCGAGATGTCGAATCGATACACGGCATCGTGTGCCAGGCGTATTTGCAGACGTTCGTGCAGACCCTCGTATCAATTCGCATTTCGATGCAAATTGCTCGCAACTAATTCCACCATCGAATAGCGAAGCATGGGTCTTTCATTGTTCATTCTGTTTCTTCTTTGTAAAAAAAGTTTGGGTGTTTGAAAATAAGTTGGGAAATATTCGTCTGGAGAAGTATTGATGGATCAAAAAAGTATTTGATAATTGTAATTAAGAAAACATATTATGAAAATATATTAAGAAAATAAAAATACCACCCCTAGTGTTATACATGAAATAAAAGGCAAAAGATAAATGATCAATGTTGATTGTTAAAATGATGACAGCATTCTAAGAGAAAAATAAACAAAGATTCTAAAAAATTATGCTGACGATGTAATGAAAACGAGCAGATCAAAAGTGAAAAATAAACAAGCTAGAAAATTATATTTGCAATTTAATGCAAACGAGCACATCACCATTAATAATGAAATGAAAATTACAGTTTTATTCGTAATAAATGTTAATCTCATTCCCGGATGATTTCTTGAAAAATTACGACACTCATTAGATCTCGCAACTCGTTAAGGTTTTTATCGCGCTAATTTAAAAGAGACGGATACAATTTCGTGGCGTTCCTCTACGCAAAATGGTCCCAAAGGCACACGCATAGTGAATGTGTTTCGTTTCACGAAGCAGCTCCCTTAATGTCGCTAGTTAATTGCGACAGTGTTCGGTTACAAAGTTAGTTAACGTTTAAATGTTCTAAACCTGGCGTTTAGGGTTTCACCGAGCCTTATTACATCCGAACGTTGCTCGCTGGAATACTAACTAATCGCGATGCTCGTAAATGTACATAGAAAATATCTCATGGGACACGAAATATGATACCCTATGAATCGAAACATGGTGGATGGGTGAGAACATTCCTTTTGCAAAAATGAAAGAGTATAATTGCTTAAAAACATCTCTCGTTATTCATTTTCAAAACAAATCTAATTCAAGGATATTTAAGGAAGCATCTTTTTTATCACTAACGATGATGAGATATAAATAGGTTTTAAATTGCACAAAAATTTGAATAAATTATATAAAAATAGGATATCATGTAAACTTCTGTATTTCGAGTTACTTTAATTTTTGAAACTGAGAATATACCTAAGTAATTATTAATTCCCAAAAATGTGAAAATTAAATTAAACTAAATTTGAAAGTGTATAGTTTATTTGATATATCAGAAACAATATGTTGTCAAAAAATCAAAAACAATTTTCCATTAAGATTAACTTTTCTACAAATTTTCTCTTAAGATCAAGACAGTAGCTTACACTTAATTACTGTATATTGTATATCTACTTTTGACAAAAGGAAGTAGGTGTTAAGCCGTTAGACGCTAATTCATAACTCAAAGAAACCTTCATGGGTTGTTCAACCGATACATTTTTAGGACCTAATGCGTTATGATATCCCATAGGCAGGTTCTAACTGGTCGGTAAAATATGAACCTGGAAAATCCGCTGGACAAATACGAAGTTTCGAGCAAACAGGTGCGTCTATGGTAGAGAGTGTAGAGAATAACACATCGATGAAAGATTTGATAATTAACGACAGAATTTTTGCGACTTTCGCGAAACGAGACAATTAAGACGATGTCGATGAATCATCTCGTTACGTGGGAGTGCAAACTGTGCGCCGGTTCCATGTCAATTTCTCTTCCTAGTTCGTCGCTTCTCGTTCACACGATAAATTAGACGGAAAACACTGTTCACAGATATTTTGTTCATTACCGTTCGTGGGGGAACATGTGTCGGATAGAGAGAACAATTTGTTGATGAATAATTTGGGGAGCAGGTTTTGGAACTTGGGGATTAGAGTTTTGGGAGTGGAGGAACTTGGAAGGTGGATATTTAGAAAGGGAATTTGGGGATTTCGGGATTTCAGAATTTGGGGAATTAGGAATTCGGAAATTTGAGAATTTGGTAATTTAGGAGTTTGGAAACTTGAGAATTTGGGGATTTGAGAATTTGGAAATTTGAGAATTTGAAAACTTGAGAATTCGGAAATTTAAGAATTTGGTAATTTAGGAGTTTGGAAACTTGAGAATTTGGAAATTTTAAGATCCCAAAATTTAAAGATTTAAAGATTTGACAATTTAGAATGTTTCAGATTTACAGTATTTCAGTTCGAATTTTTGGCAATATAAAAATGCCGAGCTTAGATTTGAAAATTTTTTAATTACGCAATAAAGAATTCACGATAGCTAATTAACATACCGCAATAATGATTACTTGCATAAAAATTTCATTACACCGTCGGAAGTACAGAAGAGTTGACCGTTGCTCGCAGCCAATTAATAAGACACGTTCGGCCAAAAAGGGCTTTGAAAAGGGAGCCCAGAAAAAAGATCGATATCCGCGATTTTTGCGAATTTATCGCGATGCATCGCCCGGAAATTAACGGATACCTTGCCGAAATTGCCTCGTAAATCGACAATACTCCTCCTGCCTTTCTTCTTAAGGGACATGACGAATGGCCGCAAGATTTCTGAGGTACGCTATCTAAACGAGCATCTGAAATTGTGCGAAGTGTTAAGGACAAGCTTCTGCCGATCGTTCGATGTTTAATTAGATAAAAATACCGGTCAAAATTTTTAAAAAATTCCGGAAATAACATACAAACTTTTAGGGGCTTTGATCAAATTTGATGCAATTTTTGCTTACTTTAAGAAGTGTGTCTCGAAAATAATTCGTATAAGAGAAAACAATTTTTGGAAATAAGAATTTTAATAATAGGTGTATCAAATTTAATGTTAGAATTCATCAGTAAGAAAAGAAAGATTAACTATTAAATTTGTTTATAATATTTACTATTTTTTTGTTATTTTAAGTGAAAGTATATGTTATTAAAATCAAGTGGACGTAGAAGTCTAAGGATATAAATCATATTATTTGTAGAATATAATTTATTGATATATTTACGACGAATTTTATATGTATATCATTTCACTACATCACATATAATAATTTACTTGCAGAACAATTACAAATTATTTTCTAATAAATTAATTTATTGCACACACCAGATAGAATTTAGATTTTACATATAGTTTGAGAACTATAATTCAAAATCTTTGTTGAATACAAGTTTCGAAAAATGACTGGATGCAACATCAGTACAACAAAATGGTGGCCTATCTTATATTCTTTGTTGCATTTCTTACATTTAGTACCGCCATTAAAATGGAATTTGGTGAATAAAGATCGACCGGTGGATTACAAGTTCGATAAAATCGTCCGGTTTGCTAGAGGCAGGGAGAAATGCGAACTAAGGGACAGGGAAGGGGTAAAAAAGGAAAATACAAAATGGACTACCGTCATCCCTCGCCGATAATGCGCGGCACTTAGCGCTAAAATGGCAGCCTCCGGTGTCATTACGAATCGTCCACTTAGCCGGTAATAACATCGCCAGTCACAGACGAACGGAAAACGAAGCGCGAGCAAAACGAGCACTGCCATCGCAAATTGAGGATCTTGCGGAGAGAAAGATCCTGTTGCCGATTGTTTCTCGACAATTTCGCGACGATTTCTGAAATTGTGATCGCCGATCGTCCGAAACCTCGATTCCGTTTTGCAATTTTCTTCCACCTATAATAATGCACCATTTTTCCAATGACTTCTGCTTTAAGCAATTAAACCTTCTTAGAAACTCGACTGATGGCCCAGATAGGTTCTTCATCGAAATCTCACACTTTTTATTATAAATACATTTTTTTTCTTAGTGGACATTTTTGAATATATGGACATGTTGAATATTTGCTGAATGGAGTTTAAATGTAATTAAATAATTTATTATTGGTAGTACATTTATCGTAGTGTATTTATTAAGAGAGTTTACAGAATTAATAGAAAAGCAGATCTTTGCTAGGAGATTCACTGTCGACTAACCAAACGCAGTTGTACGGATCGAGAGAGGGGGTGCAATAAAATGGTGTTCTTAGATAGACTTTTACGAGGGAGAAGACAACACTAAATCACACGACTTCACAGTTATAACTGTAGAAATATACAGGGTGCCCTTAAAACCAGCCATCAGAATAACTCAGAATTGCTGATAGAAAGAAAGCATCAGGCAAAAATTATTTGGTATAGAGGGGCTATCCAATGTTACTACCCCTCCATACCAAATAATTTTCTGCTTCATGTATTTCTTTCTATCAGCAATAGCTATTCTGACCAGTTTTAAGTGTCTCCTGCATAGGCTTATCCTCAACAATTTTGATAAACAAAATATTCCTAATTTTATCACATACGTCTTATTTCTATTCTTGTAAGGTACTTGTAATGAAAGCCGAATTTTCTTGTTGAGCTTTCAGAGAATAGGCGATAGCGAAGAAGACAATCGTTTCAATCAGAGAAATTGGTACCTCCCGCGGCACACAGTCATTATCCAAAGAGTTCCGCGTTCGCAGCAAAAGAAAATGGAAAGGCGGCGCGACAAAATGACGACGATGAAGATTAATATAAGAAACGAGGGAGAACAAACAATGGTAACGACGTCTCTGTCCCTTGACCGTCTGGATTTGGGACCGGAACCATCAAATTTGAGCGCGTTCGGCCGCAGCGAATTCCCCGACTTCTTTTGGCACGAGCTCGAATTACTTGAAGGCCGGCAGAAAAAAGTGGAAGAGCGCAAGAACGCAGAGGCGGGATCCCGAAGAGGAGGTCGACGAAAAGGAAGGAACGCGATGGAACGACGAGGAAACGAACAGAGGGAAAGAGGTAAAGGCAGCTGTTATTGCTGGCTCTTAGGCCAGCAACGCTTGGTCGCTCGCATTAACCACTCGTCCGCTCTGGATATCGATGCTTCTTCCCTTTTTTTATCCTGGTCTCGCCGCACCACGAAAGTTTTTCCAACCACTACGGCCAATTGCGTTCCTCGTCCGCACGATGCGAACCATTTCGGTGAAACCGCGATAATTTTTCGGCACCGCTGTCGATCACTCGAGGTGGTGTCGATAACGCGGTCGAATTTATGTGACCGGTCGTGCAACGTGTCCGATGAATCGATTCGACCTTCCTCGAAATCGTCCAGACCTGCTCAGTGGTCCGCGACATTTTTTCGTTCTTGAGAATTCACATTGTTAGGTGGAGAAATTTGGTCATCGGACATTTGGAGATTTTGGTATCTGGTTTGGTGGATATGTGGAGACTTTGGTACTTGGTCATTTTGAAGCTTGGAGGTTTAGGTATTTGGTCGGTCAAAAATTTGGAAATTTAGGTATTTGCTCATTTAGAAATATGGAAATGGACATTTGGTCGTTCACAAATCTTTCAAATCGTTCAAAATTACGAAACACAAATTTGGAAACTTGATTCGAACTAGGAAATTTAGAAAAATGATTTCTACTCCCTGCCCAATTAATCTTACAATATAATCAACAAGAATGATTGACAGAAAATCGAGCAGCAGAGTTGTAAATTCACGTACACGTATAAAGCGCAAAGCGCAAGATAATCAAGATGTCGCAATTAGTTGGACTCTGAACGACGTGTGAAAATGCGTTCACTCGCAGCGGTTGATTTTCAGCTTTCGATTCTTGGTCATGAAGCAATCGGCCAGTTGTTTACGAGATTAAATCGGTGGACAGGTTCTCGATTAACTCGATGCGTAACTGAAATTGCAAAACCCTACTTACGAACCGGTCACTTATTTAATATGCAAATGAATAAATTACACTGGGTCATAAATTAACGGTCGAACGACGTATCGAAATCAACGTTATGCCGTGAAAATCCTGCCTCTGTATCGACAGGCTACAATCATGTACCCGATAGTCTGTCCAGATTTCAACCCTTTTATTATGCGACGGCGTATAGCTGTACAATTACCAATCTTAACTTCAAATTACACGAAACCACGGAGGGCTGCATACTTTTTCTAAATATACCAAATGTCTGCAATTTGCAAACATAAAATAATACGCGGGCAATATACTAAGATTTCCGCTAAAAATACAGTTGTGTCGATTTAAAAATTTTTGATTATACACGTAACGAGATCATCTCTTGAAATATATACCTTATTTCAACCACTGGTATTTTAATATGTTTTTATTTTTCGCACTTCTCTTCGAGATGCAAATGCATTATATGGACTGTAGCTATAGCAGCAAAGGGTTTAAGCTATGTATCATGCATTTAAGAGATGGCCTATCGCCCAACGAAAGACTAAAGCCGCAGTGAAAGGATAAAAATGAAAGCTTCGAGGTCTAAAAATAAAGAACTATCGACGTATGATGGGGAATGGACGAAATCTGTCCACGCTATCACGGAAACTCATCTCCATGTTGGTCCGGCAAAATGATAGAGAAGAGACAGTGGTACCGGCATCAGCATCACGAGTGCCAGCAGCACCAGCACCACCATCAGCATCTCGCCATCACCACCCACCATCAATGGACCGAGGACCGCCCGTACTGGGTCCATTAGTGTCTCGGCTTGTAATTTGCCGCGCCGAATGTTAATGGACTGACTCTCTCTCTCTCTTACTTCCTCTTCAAAGCTTATTTTTTTGCTCCCTCCAAAACGTAACTTCTCGAGCCGTCATCGACGAACCATCGTCCTTTCGTTCACCAACGACAGAGCCCGGTCAACGTCGCCGTTGAAAAGGATACCTAACGCGCAACCGACGGAAGCGAGCACCGTTCTCGAAGATCTAGAAGCGTGTAATTAGCCCGGGACACTGATCGCAGCCGACGCTCGTGAGGACTGCTAATTAAGAAACGGCACCGTAATACGGTCGTCGAATTAGCATCCATTAAGAGCGCGACCGTCACCGACAGAAAACCGTGCACCGTCCACGGGGCAAGGTGTAGGAGGAGGTTCAAGCAGTGGCGTAAGCTTGGGGTCATGATGAACCTGAATGCAGATATCCAAACGGCGATATAATAGACTGTGTTCTAACACGCGATGATACGCGTTGCACTCTAATTTGACCCTGCACTGTGTTAGATTAATACCTTCGGCATCAAACATTTATAAGCATTTTGATACCTGTATATCTATTTCAATGTATATGTACATATGAAGTACATAAGAGTCATATGAAATAGAACACAGCACTGTTGAATTTTTAGACTCGAGGATTTTGATTTGATACGTAGCTGTAAGGACATGATGACAAAAATCCTAATTACGCCAATGGATAAAGCGTTCATGGAGGGGAGCCGAAGATGGAGGGAGCAGAGGGTCATTCCAGTCGGATCGTCGAATAATTAAGGGTCAACGGACGCGATCAATTAAGGGACGAGATAAGAATCCGAGAGAGTCGAAAGATGTCGCGATTCGATCGTGACCGCTCGTTGACCAACGTGTAAGGGACGATCGGGCCCTGGCGATCCGGGCATACTTCTTGATTGAGCAATCGACGCTGCGTGTTAATTGAACTTGTTGCTGATTCATAGACACCTTCTTCGTTTTTTTCGCGGAGAATTCCTTTGGGCTTCCATACGTTAAATAGATTCTTTGTTGCGATGCTATTCTCCTGCGATCAATTAAATTCAATTTTTTATAGTACCAAAGCACAGCTGCTCAGTTAAGTCAAACCTGTACGGAAACAAACGTGTCACCGTGCAATATTAATGCCCGACAAGCAAACACTTAAACGTTCCAAGCACGTGTCGCTGTATGATCGATTCGTTACACAACCAAAAAGAACAAAAGAACTGGCGTCCGATTTCGTTGACAGGATCGATGTCCATTCGGTATTCAAAACAAGGACGATCGAGAGAATCCATTGAGGAAAAGAGGCGGATAAGGCAGTGAAGAGGCTTTCATGAATGAGAAGGTGGTAACACCCGAGTAAAGCTTCCCACGTGGATAAAATGACTGCGGGCTTAGGGGTTGATCGCTTCAACGAGGGAGACTGTGGTCCATAAACAGCGGAGCTGGAGGACAACCCTTGTTTGTCTAAATATCGTGTTACACGAAAGGCCAACGAACCTTCATTACCTTCTAATTAAATCTTTATTGTTTACTATTTACCAATCAACAGCTACCTATTTATAATGCGATTATTAAGACTGATATAGTTATAGCTAAAGATGGAACTTTTATTTGCATATCATATTACCTGATGTATTGTCAGACTAGCTAATATCTTTGAAGAGGATACTGAACGTAATATTATTGTTTCAGTCCATGAACAATTTTTTAAACGATAAGAAGGATGTTCACATTTATGTAATACTAACATTACACGATAAATACAAACTATTTCTAGGAACAATATGAATCTTTCAAACGCCTCTACACCGAATAATCCTATCAGCTCTATAAACTCGAAAGTAGTTCCACAAATGTTTTTAAACAGTTCCACCTGTGAACCTAACTTTAAACAAACGTAACCTCAGCATTCTGACGAATACAGAGCCGTTCCAAGAATATCAATATCAAACAACCGATGGCTAATAAGCCAAATAACTCGATAAGCACATATTCTGGTTCATTTATCACGAGACAAAAACACAAACAGGATCAAAATGACGCACAAGATGTTTCTTTCCATGAACATTTCCGATGAGATACGACTTGCCGCGATATTTTTTCGAGCAGTTGGCGGCTGGAAGCCAAACAGAGGAAAAGGAAGAAGCGATATTCCCATGAGCGTGGAACGACGTGTCAATGTGCTCTGCGGTTTTCGAAACGTAACACCCCTTCTTGGCTGGCCCGTGCGGTCGTCGATCGTAAACGCGAGCTCGTCGACGTTCACCGCGATCGCGACTATCTTCGAAAAAAAAGAACATGGCAAACGCCCATGTTGACGGGGCCATCCTTCTTTAACACGCGATTTGCGGTGACGTGGTGGACGACCGCAGTTCCAACGACCATAGGTGCCCTCGCAGCTGCACACGCGTGCATGCTCACGAAACTGGAAAACCGGCGACTTGCGTCACCATGAGTCGCGTGCAACCTGTTGAAACGTTGCCTTGTAGTGGAAGAAAAGCTATTCGAGACATTATCAGATCAATTTTACCCTATTAAACTGACAAAAAGCACGTTGAAAATTATATAACGATTGAACCCAAAATACTATAAGAGATACACGAGTTCAAAATTATACGATGAAACTTCTTTCATGCATTCATGTTAGGTAACTACATGGTAACTATATGTAAACGTATAGAAACGTTTCCCACCAGAAACGCCCATATCAAAAGAGTTAAACACTCTTTGTTTGTTTTAACAATAAACTTCATACGCAACGCGTTACGCGGTTTTTCGAGTAACACGTTTTTGTCGTTCGTCCTTGCCGTCAACGGAGCCGACGATCGGTGCCACATGTACCGCGATGTGTGTCTGCTCCGAACGTAGTCAAGTGTGAGAAGGTATGTAACACCGAGAGAAAAACGAAGCATAGAAAGGTGGGCGAGTTCTCACGGGGGTCTACGGTTTATTTTTGTGCTCCCCCATGCTCAAGGGGTTGCTCATTGATAAGCTAATAGGCTCATGATACGTCGTTAAGTTTAACATTCTGAGAGCGGACCGCTAATGGATGTGGAGTCCCGAACCATCTCCATTTGACATAATAGCATAAACGTGAGAGGAAAATTTCGTGTGAAAATCGAGATACGCTCTGTGACTTTTAACACTCGAAACACTGTGTGATGTTCTCCAGATTGTATAATGGTAGCACTGCCACATGGTGGTTTAGTTAATGCTTCTGTTGGGGTACGTGTACAGTTAGGTGCAAAGTTTTCAAAGTCTTTAGGTATAGTAAGAATAAAGAGGGAGAACTATTATTAAAATGTGATCAGAGTATGGCCACACGGTGAACGCGTGGTTATCTAACGAGTAGTAATCTAACGCGGAGTAATCTAACTTGTAGTAATCTAACTCGTAGGAATCTCTAGTACCTGGAAATGTGTGGCAATTTGGACTGATGTAACGCGAAACTACGACACATGGCGATATAACGAACGTGTTAAAGAAAAAGAATCCTACGTAACCTAATTGTACCTTGCACAATAATAATTGTAAAGTTTCTAAATTTGATCATTTAAGAACCGTTTCAACATTTCGGTATCATACTTCTATTAAGGATCTAAAGACACACCGACGGCACCATGCTATTAAATATGGATTCAATTTTTTCGATTCGTAGGGTCTCTTATTTCTCAATCTGCGTTAGACAGCGACCGATGCCTAAATAGTTCCATTAATTTCGAATGATGCGGGTTAGGTTCAAGGGAATCAAGGGTGGAGGCGTGGACGAGGGACAGAGATAAAACTTCGATCGATTCGAGGAGAGGACCAAACGAGGATAATGATCGAAAAATTGAAGGGGATCTGGGTCGATCGACGAAAAAATAGTCGAAGAGGTTTCGAGGGGCCAATTAGACCGGAACTTAGCTTGGTCGACAGTGAGACCAGCGTCTGTCGGCCACGTGTGGCCATTTATGAAAAAGAAAATATCCTGACCCTATATTTTCTTGGAGATATACGATCTTTTATTTTGGTAGATCCATAAAAGGACACGGATTTTTAAGTAGTTCATTTATAATCAACTTTGCACGATCTGTTCGAAATAAAATGTGTTCTTCTTTTTTGATAAACTACAATTTTTAATTCATCACTGATTTTAGTTTAATGGGCTACTATTAAAAATTAATTTATAAACGCATGAAAAGAACTAGGTATGTTATGAAAGAAAAGGAAAGATTTTACAATGACATTGATTAATACGAGAACAGCCAACATTTAATCCAAAATGAAAATTTGTCATTCACATGGTGCCATAATTCAAACACTATAATTCGTGCCTGTCCGGACGAGAGGCATCATAAGGCTTTCAACCATCAGCAAATTTGTCAGAACCGGAAACGTGATCACCAGTGTAATTGTGTATTCCAGAACAGGGTCGAGCTGCAATAATCGTCTCGAAGACGCGAAAAACGTGACAGAGAATTATTACGGCAACAAAACGAGGAACCAAGTGGTTGCCACTCGGTTGCCGCGAGTTCCGCGTGAACACGAAAATATTATCGAGTCAGCGTCGCGACGAATAGAAGATTGCCGCCAGTTTGGCGAGCACATGTCATTCTCCATTTTATACGAAAGAGTTTAGTGCATTGGCGTAAGCGAAGAGTTTGATCTACTCTGAATTTACAGATATAACGTATGGTGATTTCTGAAGATATTTTACAAGTAGTGATATACTGTATTGGTATTTTATATGTGATAATTCTATACGTTGTGACGCATGCATAGATGTTCTATGCATTACTATGCAACACGTGGTTACTCCACATGTGACAATTCCATGCGTGGTGATCGAACACGTGGTTACTCTACATGTGACAATTCCATGCGTGGTGATACAACGCATGGTTACTCTACACATGACAATTCCACATGTGGTGATACGACATTTAACTATTCCACGTGAGGCGATACAAAGCATAGCTACTCTACTTGTAGCAATACAACACGTAGCTACTGCACACGTGGCAATATAACATATGATCATTTTATAAAAATCAAAAACGAAGCTTCAAACCACATTTCTGCAAAGGAAAATCTTGTTCAGAATCACGTCCTCTACCCCCCATTTCCGGGACCTACACTACTTGTAAGACACCCTATACATATGATAATTCTACACATGGTGATACAAGGATTAGCTAATGCACATCTGGCAATACAAAACGTGGCTATTCTACGTATGTTGATACAACTTTTGACTATTTTACATATTGTTCTATAAAGATCCATCAGAAGCGATACAACATAACTGTCTCACATGTAGCGATAAAACATTTGGCAATATAATGTGTAGTAGCTAAAAACGAATCTCAGGCACATCCGACCCCTTTCGGACAAAAATCCTAGTTACGCCAGTGGCTTCTCCGCTTAAAACCTCGCAACGTAAGAAAAAAAAAACGCTGAGAAAAGGAGACAAGAAGAAGCAGAAAAACGGGAAGAAGAAGAAGAAGAAAAGGAGGAGGAGGAATGTCTCTCGCTAACAGGACACAAGCTGTATCGCTGACAGTTTACGACGGTGGCGTTTGCATAGCGCCATGTGGCCGCTGCCCTCTTCTTTTTTCTTCGTTCCCTACTGTATCCCTCTTTCTTTCTCTCCCATCACGGTGTCTCTTTTGTAAAAAACCACCCTCTCGACTGCTTTACGCCGGAGCGTGGCAATGACATTTCCGTTTAGCCCGCTTTAACATCGCCAGCTTCCCCGACAAACAGGTCGCCCAAGTGTTTTTCTTCACCCTTCTATGTTTTTTATACGACGCCATTCATACGAGGACCATACACCGACTTCGGCTTTTTCTGAGGACGATGAAAATACTACGGGATATTTATTTCTTTTGGAACGCGGCTAATTTATGAAGGTACTTGTCATTTTTGCCATGTAGCATTTACGGCAGGTAGAATTTTAAAACGGAGGACGCTGAGATCGATGACAATATATTCTATGGATGTGTACAAAAGTATGAATGCTTGTTGATAGAGAATTTTGAATACAAGCTATAAATTAATTCCTCTATTTTGTTATATTTCATCACAAATTTAAAGTTAACGAAATTTATACATATACACAATAATTTTCAACGCGTCTTAAACTTTTCACTGATATATCACAAGTGCTATGTTGTGATACCTTTATGTCATCGAACCATTTTATCAAATTTCAAAATTGTCAATTTGCTATGCAACCTATCCATTAAACCGAATCCATTAAACTAAAAAGGAGTCGTATCCCATTTTCGAAGTAATTGTCTCGAGTCTGAAAGCAACCGTTCGTTTATGAATGTAGCCGAGGAGCTGACAGTAATATTCTCGACTTAGGTGACTTAGCGTAATGCATGAATGACTGTACGCTAATCATCGATCGCTAATGCCGTCAGCGTTCCTCGGCTGTGACTGTAGAAAATCATACGGTGTCCGGTTCTGTGCGCAAGAAAAGTGGTTCTAGACAAAGAAAACGGTATAATGAAATAATTACACGGCCGGGCTGTATTATTACGAACACCCAGCCACCTCATCGCTTTCTTTCTTCGCTCGATTATTATTCGACTACATTATATCACGAGTTCATTAGTTGCGATACTTTTATCCTATTTACGCAACGCACGCCAAGATTGCTCCGGCTGAATGGTATTCTTCATTCTTCGAGCAATCATTCCTGCCCCCGCAAAAACTGTAATACGCTAGATTGTACTCTGATAGGAATCGGCAAAAAAGGGTACTAAACACAGGTTCGAAGACAATGATTGATCTGTCGATAATTAAAATTTCTCGGATGGAAAAATTATTCTTCCTTTGTACGCGTATAACAGAACATCGATACGGTTTAATGTATAATGGTATGATTTTTAAAATCGTTAATTAAACGATGAATTACAGGATTCTATTTTTTATCTCAAGTTTTTTATTCGAGGTTGAATTTACTATTCAAAGGTACACGACAGTGATTGAATCAATACAATACATATTAGATTAAACCAAGATGATACAACAGTATAACTGATTCCCAAATTCGTTGATTAAACGATGAATCACAGTGTTGTATTTCATATCTCAATTTTTTATTCAACTTTGAGTTTACTTACCCAAGATACATGATAATGATCGAATGAATAAACAATTTAAACGAAGATAATAAATTTAATCAAAGTTGAATTTAATATCCAAGCAATGGACATTAAATATCTCGGCAAACATCACGGTCAGTCATTAAATATTAAAAAGCGATAAGGCTTGTATACCTCGTATATAAGTAATTTGTTAAAATTAAAACCCCCGTAGAAATTATTACGCACCATTACCCTGTAATGGGGTAATCGCGGAGCGGATTGAAATTATGAACGATTTCCCGTTGCCTCGGGATCGCTTTTTCCGCCTGATTCGGAAAAATGATTGTAGCCGGTCGGGGCAAAAAGCGTGAGCCGTCAGGCCACTTAATTTTCCGCTGAAAGAACGGCTCTTATTTGAAAATTGAACACGAACATCCGTTACAGGGAGTAGGCTTCGGTCACGCTTTAACGGAAAATACCGCGCTACGCGAAACCGCAGCAAGGAGATTACGCGGTGAGGCCGCTTATTCGCGTTTACACCGATGTAAAACTCCCTCGACTCGGAGCTTCGTGTCCCACCGATGTGGATCAAGGTGGGACTCCTTTTCCATCACCGTTCCCAGATACCTTTTCTATGAAAAGACACGCTTGCTTGAATCGTACTAACTCCCAGATCACTACAATTTTTAATCGCAATCATCTTTATATTAATATTATATGATTATATGTATAAGTGTATCCACATACAAGTATATCCATACACTTATTATTTGAAATTCTTGTATAAAAATTTTTACACAAAAAATATAAAATATATGGATAAACACATAGAGATAGTTTGTATACAATTTCACATTTTTTAAACAAACAACTTTCGTATGTACATATGCAATTAACCTAGAATACAGGATATAAAAAGAGTAATGAATTATTGAATATTTAATTTTGAAAACATTCAGTATGCACAGTTATAAAATCGTTAATGCTGTTATAAGTGCAGTAGTAAAAAATATGAACGATTTTTTACTCAACCTATTTGTAGTCGATTAAATTATAGTGACCGTAGGAAAAGTCATTATAAAGTTCTTGTAACGTGAAGAAGCGTGGAATTCTCGTAATTTTTCTACTTCCTTGATGTTAATGGATGGGGATACTAGAGTTCCTGAAAAGGTATGAAAACTATGGAAGATATGTTTGGTACTTAATCAAGCTATCAGTAATGTACTTCGAAATTTCAAAGCATACATATAATTTTTACTTAAATGAATTTTCGTGAAACACAGAAAAAAGAATTCTTTGATAATCATTTCTTTCATATTTATACTTTTTGCAGAAGTGAATGTATCAATAATACACAGTAAATAAAAAATTGTAACGTTATGCAGACTTTTACAACTTTTTATCGTAATTAAAATTGTTACAAAGCTCGTCCACCGTGAGAGACTTTCTAAGTTCGAAAACTAATTAAACTCGTTTCGAGCCGTATATTCTGTGCGGCAAATGAGTTGAAATTATACCACCGTATGTGTAATCGTAGAAACTTAGTCATTCTGGTGGATTTTGCATATTCGATTCGCGTCCGCGATAAACATCGACGTCTACGCCGATAGAAATAGACGTATGAATATTAATTGTCGGCATTCCGTCTGAGCTAGCATCGATACTCTGCACGTTGCATTTTTATGATTCCCATTATGTCGTGCGAATTTTCATATTTACCCGATCGATCAAGCATCTATCGAAAATACCTTGATACCGGTATTTCGATCGTAATTGCGTCGATGATTCACTCGGACATAACGCGAATGACAAACGACATTCCTGTATAACATTCGTTGGAAAATCGCGTATAGAATTCAAAGCGATAACTGCGCTATGATTGTTCGACATTCTTTTGATCGATAAATATTCCGCTTCCATTTACTGTTATCTGTCGATCTTTTTCTTGTAGATCTGTCAGAAGATTATCATTTACTTTGTTATTCAAAGTATTATGTAACTGATTTGAAGTTTTATATAAACGTGTCTATCTCAAGACAATCCACAAAACTATTATCTCATACTTTACTGAAATAGGTGATACGTTAGCTACGTATAAGAAATAACAAAATAAATTATTTAAACTTCAGAAGACACGACAAGCGTGTCAGTTAAGATGATAGCTTTCATACTCTGCAAAAAATATTTCATAAATATGTATATGTGTATGAAGGACCACAGTGTACCAATAACAAATTGACAAAACAAACATGATTTTATACAACATATGATACTACTGAATCAGCAATAATCAGAGATAATCGGCAAAATTTGACAGTATGTTCATTGACGTGTTTTGCAGTTTGCTAACGATACATCTGAAAAGGATAACATAGTTATGCAAATAAACACGGCAATAGCGACGAAACAACTAGTTGATCCGAGGTACATGACCCAAACGATGCAAACCGACGCGTACTCTCGATAGTCGAGAGGAACGAGCAGTAAGTGAGTGGCTAAGTACGAAAGTAAGATCGGTGGGAATCGAACTCTGGTTGGCTGACCTCACGAGTGCGATGTCAACGAGCTTAACTCCTTGCTCCGTCGAGCTTCACGGTGCTCGTTCTTTTCCTTTTCTAGCGATCGTCCCGTCGAATAAGCGCCGTTTCTTTCCGCTCGCAAGAAGCGTCTCGTGCTCGATTATTGGATCGTTAACAAGACACACCGGGATCCCGTCAACCTTCTTCCAAAATGACGAAACAATTTCAGTTTATGGTGTCCTGTGCATCGTGGCAGAAAATCTTTAGATTACCCTCATTACCCTCTTTAACGGTCGTTAAACAAGCGTTCGATATAATAATAGGGCAAGATGCAAAAGAAATTTGTCATTTGAGAAGAGGTAGTCAATGGCGTAAATTTTTTCTGAGGGGAATTGGATCTCTATGTCGTGATCATGCGACGAATATTTACGCGGTAAATTGCCATGTGTGCAATCGCCATGTGTGAAATACTCATGTGCTATGATCTTGAGCTGAAGTGCTACATGTGAGCACCTATGCATTGGAGGACTGTATGTTAATTTGCAACACGTTAAACCACGCATTCAATCGCCACGCGTCAAGTATATATGAGACGTATAGTTACGAGCTGAATAATTATGCTCGAATTACATACGTTGATCACCATGCGTTGAGTCGTCATACACGTATCCACGCGCCGAATAGCTACGTGTCGAATACCTATGTACAGAGTACCTATGCGCTGAATATCTGCGCGATAAATATCGACGCACCAAATATCTACGAATCGAGTACCTACGTGCCCGATACCCATGAGTCGAGTACCTACGGTCTGAATACCCACGTGCCGAGTACCTACGCGCCAAATACCCACATGTCGAGTACCTACGCCCCGTTTACCTACGTGCCAAATACATATGGGCCGAATACCTATGCGCCAAATACCCACGTGTCTAGTACCTACACGCCGAAAACGTACGCGCCAAATACCCACGCTGAACTACCACGTAATAGTTCGCTATATGAACCCTCTCTCGCGATACATCATCCCACATTTAATCTCCGTATTCATAATAAACCAGGTTCCTACCTACATAATGACGACAATGTACACCGTCAGCATGTCACAGGCGGTCGTGACGAATCTCGAAAGATGAGAGGATCGGTTGATAAGCAAAGACGAGAAGAATGAAGAGGACGAAAAATGAAAGGGGTCGAAAATTGGTGTGGAACAAGCGAAAGGCTGCGGGGGAGACGATGTAAATAAAGGACCGCAGATTCTATTAGCGAGCGTCTTTCTTCTCCTACTGAAGAGTATAAGATGACGAAGCTGATGGAGAGCCAGAGGACGGGAGTCGAAAGAAAAGAAAGCCGAGGAAAAAGAAGACGAGGAACGCGGCAACAATCAGGGTTGTCCGCTAATATTCTTTCGGCTCATCCTTCCCGTTTGGTCGAGGCGGATCGTGCTTTGTCTTTGCGGTTTCAGTTAGCGGACCCCGTTTTTCGCTAAAGTATATAGATACACCTCGTCGCGGGACTTTTGGAACCCTTTTGTTGGAGGGGTAATTATCGAGGGTGTTTGCTTGTTAGGGCTAACGATTTTCGTTGTGATCGCAACACTATTGTATCTTGCAGTTCGACAACCCTGCGTGACTCGCAATTTTATAAATATGAAGGTTTTGAAATAATACAGGGCGTGTTTTAAGGAAGTATGTGATAGAAAATATATTTGAAACACCATTGTTCGCACTTTGGCAATATTATAATACTATGAAGAATAAAAGAAAATATGGCTAAAGCCATGAATCAGCATGGCTCCCATATTACATCTTCACCCAATCAGAAAACAAAAGAAAATAATGGTAAGAATGTACAGTTTTTTTTTAATAAACTACTTCTACAACAAAATAGATCTTTCAACTCTCAGATCTGGTAAAAATGAGAAAGTAAAGGTATAAAACTCGAAAGAGAATTGTATGAAGCTTGCAACATTATTTCAATGCAAAACGGAGATTATGAGACAAAATGTTTGGATAGAAATAAAATATGCAGTTTATGCTCGTCAGTTAAAGAGGACGTATTCGACGATGGGAGGATTTTCATGGAATTTACAAATTCGCTGGTCGTGTTGAACTTACTGGCGCGAACCGACGCGATAATCGTTTCGACCGTGAGCTATTGACACTTTGATGCATTCCACTCGCGTGTGTGCAATCGGATTACGGTGTCGGATTAAATTCGATGTTGCTGAATGGAAGCAAATGAACACCTGAGGTGGCTTAAAGCGGTTCAAAACACGGTCTTTTTTCTTCGCCTCGTTATTTACTCGCGCCATCTTTGATAATCACAGTGATCCGTTCCGAGGATGCCGTGTGAACAATGCGAGAGGGATATGTGTGAAATTCACGATAATTCCGAATCAATTCTAGGAATCCATAATTTAGTTGGACAGTCCATCAAATCGGAGATTATTAGATACCTCGTCGCGTCTATGGGGGTCATTTGAATTTACGGGGTATCACGAGCGTCCGATACTCTCGAAAAGCACCTGATTTCTGATTACACGTTTCTTCAGGGAAATTGAAACTTGCCTACGTTTCCTTGAATGTCTTCTGCCATTTTTATCGCGATGGAAATGACAGAGGCTGCAAAATTACTCGCTGATGATGAACTCGTGCAAACAGCATGTAGCAGGAAATAGAAGAAGCTAATACGGGAAAACATACAGAAATTAAAAGCATAAACTGTGGAGACGTTGGAGTAATCGCAAGGAACTTAAACGAAATTGAATGGAGAAAATTGCACATAAAGTACAATCATATCGTATTTGCTTTTTAATAAAAATTTGATGTTTGTTCGATGAGTTAACACTAATATTATGGTGGTAGTGAACAATTTTAATGCAGATACAAATTTAAAAACTGTTGACACTGTTCATAAGTGTCTGACTACGTATGTCTACTTCCACTGAACCAATCAATTTGCTCTTCTAATAAAAACAATTGCAACATTATTTGTCAAGGATTTAATCACTGTTAAATGTAATCAGCTACTATATTTTGTACATATTTTATAAACTATAGTTTGTACGTATAAATATAAATATTTAAATTGTACACCTACTCTATTCCAAATTGCATACCATTTCTATACGTGTCCTTCTATCATAGAATTGTGTCTTTTCTTCATGAAAAAGTATTCAATGTAACTTCTATAAGCGCTTCTAATTACGTTTAATTTGCAGCGCAGCTACCTTCAACCGTATAACAAGAATCATCACGCGTGTCAACTCGAGTAAAGATATCAACAAAGTCCCGGAGCGATTAAAGTAAAAGAAAGAAACGCGATAAAAAGTAGTTGTGTACTGTTGGAACGGCTAATCACGGGTCAAGCAAAAATCGAGCGAAATAACAAATGCTCGACCTACCAAGAAAAGTCCGAGCAGCGGCCGCAGAATTTCTGCAGTTCGCAAGAACGTCAGTCGAGCGTGGTCGGTCCACGATCGTCCGTTGTCCGCAATTTAGTTAACGTCATTAGAGCGACAAAAATGCGCGATTGGATTGCAGATGCCGCGGCGAAAGCCGCGTTCCCCCTTATAATGGCAGAAGCGGATTCTACGGACGTGGAATTCAAACAGGCATGCGGTAGAACTCTGGCTTAATGCTTCGAACGGTTCTTCTGAGGCCGTTTCGTACACGCGTAAGCGAAATGCAACTTCGTCGCGGTCTAACGTACATTACTGCTTTTGACGTATTAGAGACCACTGATGGCCAACTGTGCCCACCACGATACGTGGATGTTTAAGTGGCGTGCATTTATGTGTATTGATCAGTAGTCAAATTCCAAGGTTGAATAATTGGAATTACTACATTTTGACGCTTTTAGGTTTATAAATGACCGAATTTGAAAATTTTTAAATTTGAGAATTTGGTAATTCAAAATTTGGAATTCTTTAAAATAAATTTCCAAATTATTTAATTTCTACGTTTTGAGATTCTTAAGTTTCTGTAATGAATTACAAAATATTCCAAGTGATCAAATTCCCAAATTCTAAAATCCCTAAATGCAAAATTCCCCAAATTCAAAATTCCAAACTTATCAGATCCTAATAATCTCAAATTCTTAAACTTAATAATTGACGTATACTATATTGAAATTACTTCGAAGAGTAAACGAAGAAACGAATGTTAGAATGTTATAAATACTATTAAAATACTCGTGTAAGTGGATTTTGTTGCAACGAAAGCACACGTGGGGACAGGAAAAGCCATCGAGCGTGGAGAAAACGGTGCGGCGGCTTCCTAAGACGAGCGGGATTTATCGAGTCACGCGTTTCGAAGCGGTGATGCATGATGCCGATACCGTTGACAGAAACGTATGTTCACAGCGCACTTTCATGCTCTAACAAGCGCAAAAATAATGGCCACGGACGAACACCTACGACCCTACGACAGACTAAATCCATGAAGTAACGCGCGAGAAATTTGCACGATGTGCTCGCTGAGCGCTCAATGGCACAAAGAATAATCGCGTACGCCGACCAAGCGAACGCATCGACGTGTAAAAACGTCGTTAGCGATGCTTTAACCATTGATCACTACCATGTAATTACGTTTTCTTCACTGTTACAAAAGCAATGGTCAACGCGGTTCTCTAGTTCCACCGTTTTCTTCAAACATCGATAACTAATTGTAAAAATCGCATTGCTTACAAATTGCTGTGTATCTGCTTGATAGCCTCATATATTGTGTAAACAGAGGTCAAGCAGAGAAACTGCATCTTGAACTAATTTATGGACATTCGGATGCGAAAGAAAAAATATACGTATCTAACTATAATCCTACGATTTAAGTCATCAACAGTTTGAATAATAAAGCTCGAGGAATTCCAATTTCATATGACTGACTATAAAAGTTCTATACCTTATAAATTGCAATATTTAACCTTGCTACGTGCACATATGAATCTCTTCATGAAACTGAATAAATATCTGAACTAATACATATAATTTTTATTAAGCATCAAAGGCTAGTCAGACACATCAAAACCTAAATAATAAAGACCCAAGTGTTCAAGATTTTGCCCATGTAAACTACTCATGGCAATGCCATCAAAAGTATGCTAAAAGAACGTAAGAAAATGTTAAATAGATAAACTAGATTCTTGTGTTACCACTTTATGGCTGCGCCAAGTTGTGGCAAAATGTGGTGCCCTAAATCAGCGGGGTATCGTGATACCGATCGCCGTAAAAACGAAAGAGCGAGCAGGAAATATTCAAAATTCCAGAGAAATAATAAAGAAGCTCGTTTGAACTCCAGGATAAGAGGAACGAACGCGCAGGTATTAGGATGCCAGGAGAACGGAAGCGAAAGAGAGAAGGATCCAAGGGTAAGGATAGTCGGAGATGCAAAGGCGCGCTAAATCGTCGGCAGATACTCGTCTTCTTCCTCCAAGCTCGTCGTCCACGTAGTCGTTGTTCCACCCTTACTAACGATCTTGTACGTGGCCACATATAAAGGCTATCCTCTGCCCTCGCGAGTCCTCTTTACACTCTCCTCGTCCGATATGTACGCCGTGGTTGCTTCACGATGATTACGACTCCGATTGCGATGTAAATCGCGAGCCCACGTTCAATCACGTACACGCGGGTGTAACTCTTCCCTGTGGCCTTTGACTGTGTGTCGAGAAAGCATATCCCTCTACACCCTCGGTCTCGTTGATGCTGATCGAATGTGTACATTCAAAATCGATACCGAAGGGTTTCGATAATACGCGCCCGTAAATACGGTATGTACCTCGTCTGACGCTCGAAAAAGATTGTAATCTTGATAGAATACGTCCCGTGCGTGTGCTGTTGCTACAATGTATTCGTATATGCAGTTTTCTATCTTGAACCCTTATTGAAACATAATTTATTTCGTTATTCAGAGCTCAAGGTAAAGGTGGGATGATTGCCAGGAGATAACGAGGATTTATTTTTGTGCAGTTGGTAATTTCTGATCGAAATACAATTTCTGTGTAACAACGTGAAAACAAACATGTGTGTACATGAGCGTGTGTTACGAAATTGTTAGAGCTAGGATCCATTTTGCCTAAATACTGATATATCTAGATTTCTATGATCCAATAAGCACAGACTTTTATATCTCTAGTACCACATATCTTCTCCGTTATCCTACATGACCAAGATCCCTGTGCCTCCAGATCTTTATACTCTCAGATTTCAACATAACCAGATACCTATACACCCCAGATCCCTATATCTCTCATAAGACTATATTTGACTCCTACATCCCCATATCCTTACATCCTTCAGATTCCTATGTCCCCTACATCGCTATATCCCCTGGTTCGTACATTTTCACATCCTCACGTTTCTGTATTCCTCTATGTCTCAACACCTTGTGCTAGTTAACTTTAAAACATACAACTACGGTTGAGGAGTATCGGCAGAATGCAATTTTTCCAAGGAAGTCGATCGAGCTTTCAGTACGAAGGTTACGAATCGAGTGGTTTTTACGATTCTCGAAGCTCGATCGATCGTCGGGATCCTTACGGAATCCCGAGGACATAACAAGACGTAATTTCACCTCGTTACTTCATCCAGTTTTTCGCGTGATGTATTCCCGAGGCTGTTCCATGGAACAGGTCCGACGTTCTCCGCTCGATACAACAAAGTGCAGCAACAGTGCACCGACTGCGAACCGGCACGCTGCTGTACGGTTCTTGCGGCGTGCTGTTTTCCAGGTACCTTCCTGACTCAGCCTACATAAGGCTACTTACTAGCTCCGTCTCGAGAGGATTCCACTTTTTGCGGAAACTTCTCCTTCATCGACGTACCGAACGACCAGTTGCACGCTACTGGTTCCCGGAGCACGCTATCGGTAGGATGTTCCAGTTTATCGTTTCCTGTCCTCTTAGGGTTTCCTTTTGTTTCATCGTATCTACCTTTTGTCCGCGAACGCCAACAATGGTCGATGCAGTCGCGGAACAAGCGGCAAGCTTGTATCACGTTGTTGCATATTAAATACCTGATTTTGAACGGTACGACTCTCTAACCGGCTCATGATGAAAATTTTACTGATATATTTACGTTGCTTAAAACTATGATTTATGTTGACATTTTTAAATTAAGTTGTATCAAACTTTTGATTAAAATTGATCACTGCTTGCTGTAACTGGTACCTAGCCAATTAATATAAAATAAATGTAACTCTATAGTATAAACTTATGTCATTGAAACTTGTCAGATTGCTGATGGTATCAATGTTATTTAATAGACGAGAACTTAATCCTAGATATTATACCAACAATTACATTTTGCGAAAGAACAGGTGGGCGGCAATACACTTCATAAGAATGTTAATCCTAAGAAAGGGGTGGCCTAAAAAGGGCAAGGTTAAACCCGAAGGAAAATTAGCCAATTATCGCGCCGACGTGCGGTGATTTTCATGATTCCGACGGAAAGTGGAAGGTCGGTAGCGGGCAGAAGTCAACTTTCATCTTATTATGTTGTTACGCCGCAGGTCCACCTTGAGTGTCGTGTCGATAATTTCGTAATTAACAAGATATCTCATGGCTCCAATCGCGGGGTCGCTAATGATCGTTTCTGTACTATGCCTCGCTCACGGTTAAGCCGGATGATCGATGGATCGATCGCTTTCACGAGTCAAATTTGCCGGAACGAGGCGACGTTGCACTTTTTCCCTTTGGTCACCTCGATGGAAAAGGTAAACCCGGTCTTGCTAATGCTACCACGTTTACCAGGTGACGTTAATAAACCGCTTGTCAACCGGAAACTAATGGCGGTCCGTGATTGCGGCTAAATGCGAGCTTCGCGTAATGCTAATGCGAACGTTTTTACGAGCGCGAGAAAGAAATAGGAAATTAGGTACACACCTCTGTCGATACTTTATCTTCCGAATCGATCTATCACTGTTGCAGCGAATTCCGTGATAAAAAGCGGAGTGGAAACTGACAATTTGGACAAAAAATTAGGTCCGGAACTGATCTGTCTTTTAAAGATCTAGGATGTATGTACATTTAGGTACTTGTATATTTCACATACTGTTGATGTTTGAGACAATGACGAATATTTTAAAATGTGTAAAAGAATTTTAGGTCTAAACCTTGACTAGTTGAACTAATTTTTCTGAAGATCCTAACAATCTCAGTTCCATGGATGGTGAATTTGCTGTATAATGCAAGAAAGTTTTCGAAAACGGTGGAAAATAAATCAGCAAGTTTCTCCAGTGAGGTGCCTAAAGAAGCAGAATTCAAATCGTGTCACGGTTAGCCATGACCCTGAAAGGAGCCCGGGACGTGTCACAGTGTCTTCTATGGTCATCGACGTTTCTATGGAACATCTAGAACGTGCCGATTATCGCCGAAGAAGGCTCAAAGGTGGATTCTCGTCCGCAGCGTGCAAAAGTACACACGCGCGTTACCCTTTATAGTAAATCGAAACGACACGGCGAGCGTAAGTAGATATGAAAAAAAGAAACGGAGTGAAAAGAACGGTTGTTGCAAGGTATTGCCGTTTGAAGAGGTTCCGTTACGACTACGATCTACTTGATCCCCGATGGCAATAACGTCGAACGATACAGGATCGAGGAAAAAGACGATCGATCACCGGCGACCAACACGAAGAAGCGTCCGCGATTCTCTGGAAATCGCGAAGAGTCTTGAACCGGCCCAGACGGCAAGTCGCTGCCAACAACCAAGACAAGAGAAAAACACTGTTATGGGAGTCGAGGCACGCGTGGGAAACTCGATGGTGGGAGACGTGTCGGTGTGGAGTCAAGTGGAAACAATTTGTTCGATCATTATGCTAGGTTTTAACAAGGTAATTAGAAAAACTCCATTGAATCAGTCGCGACCATTTTTGTATTAAATATTTTCGTCGAATGGATAGTAGGATGCAGTTTAAGCATTTTAATGGGAACGCTATGAAAGTCGCCGGTAATTGGTACCATAAAGTTCGTACCGGTGTTATGTAGCGTATCGGTTTTTAGACTGGAAATAAATTGAGAAAATGAATAAGCAATCTCGGGAAAAAGATATAAACTCCGTCGTTTCAACGGGATATTCTGGAGTTGATAAAATTCGATGAATGAGAGCAAATTACGTATAAAATTTAAGTAGTACAGACGCGAAATTGAGTAGACATGGCAAGAAAATTTAGAAACTGTATTTCAATTTCTACGTTTTGGGCTTTCTAAAATTCTATAATAAATTAGAAATTATCCAAGTCTTCAAATTCCCTAATTCAAAATTCCACAAATTTCAAAATTCCCAAAATTTTAAATTCCCTAAATTTAAGAGACCACAAATTCAAAACTCCTCAAAATTCAAAATTTCCCAAACTCAAGATTCCCCATATTCCAAACTTGCCAAATACCAAATTCCCCAAATACCAAACTCCACAAACACTAAATTCCCCAAAATTCAAAATTCACCAAATTCGAAATTTACCAAAAACAATATTCCCCAAATTCCAAACTCCCCAAGTACCAAATTCCCCAAGTTCCAAACTCCCCAAATACCAAATTCCCCAAAATTCAAAATTTTCCAAACTCAACATTCCCCAAATTCCAAACCTCCCAATTACCAAATTCCCCAAATTCCAAACTCCAGACGCGAAAATTTATAAATCCCTATATTTCTATATTACGTATATCCTCTTTCTGAAGATTAGTTGGTCATATAAGTTTATCAAAGAGACTTGACCCAGCCGCGGGAAAAATGCTATTATAATTACGGCAATGTATGTAAGTCTAATTAATAGTCAGTTAAGAGTACAGCTACCGTTCTCTGTACGTCCATTTAATTAATTATGTAGTGGCCAGTCGGTGTTAGAAGCGTGCTTTTTGCAGACGGCGACACCGTCAGGAAGGCGTCGCGACCAGAGCAATCGGCGACAAAGACAATAGCCTCGTTACGGATTCGTTGACCAACTCTACTCGATCAATTGCTCGTGCCATTGCTGCCACCGTGATAGAAATCAGTTGGCAAGAGCGCAATCGTTAAATCGCGAACGGATTCGAATGCCGAATCACGAATCCGAACGTGCCGAAGATCGCAATATTTTTTGGACGATTTCCTGGACTTTTACTTGTTTACACATGTAACTTCTGGGTTAGGTCAGACTCCTAGATTCTGCTATAATCAAAAGTGTATTTCAGGTGCAAGTTTCGCGTGTGAGAATTTTATGAAAACCAGATGCTACTTTTAATAAACGGAAACTCTGACAACCTGGCGATAAGGAAGGAAGCTATCAATAACGCTAATTAACGAGGACTTTCACTGGTATTTGCATACTCGTGTAATTATACGTTTTTCATATCTTCTTGGAATGGTATCAAAGATGTTGAATCTAGTTTACGATACAATCGATGTAAACATGTATGTTAAGTGGATACGTTAGGTCTGACCTTAAATAGAATCGATCCCTGCGAAAGTCTGATCAGACACTGTCATGTATCACTTACCTGAAACAGAAGAACAGAAAACAATTAGCAAAGGAACATCATAACATTTTGTGAGAACTAATCAAGTTTATTATCACACAAAAATGACTACATGCAGTAGAGCTCATTACAATTTTTATTAAAAATGTAACTTGTTTCTTTCGATTGATGTCATTAAAATTGAACTGCTGTCAGTAACAGCTGTGATAGTCAATATGTTAATTATTATTTAGTCGATGATTAAGCGCGACATAAACCTGATACAAAGTGACAAAAAATTATAGTTACACGCGTGCTATCAGTTTTCGTCGGTAATGCATGAATACATTGACCCGTGGTTAAATACACGAACATTGTTGATCGACGGTGAGATCACTCACGAAAGAAGTGGTCAAGAGACATTAACAGTCGGTAGCCAGCACGGATCGCCATTACAATGTTTGCTCACGTTTTCGAGGCGCCCACGAGCGAAAAAGAATAGTTCCCTCAGGCATCCTCCCTTCTAACCGTATTCGGTTCTCAAATATATCAATGATAACCAACAGACCATACCCGAAACATGTCAAATATGGACACTGCACTCCAGCGACGACTAAGCATAGGAACCAGTGAAATGGTCCATATGCATGCTGAACAACTTGGAAGTGTCCTTCAGTTTTTTGGTCAAAATCTTTTGTGGTATTGACACTTTCTAGGAATTGAATAATAGTGGAATAAGAATTGGATGATAGTGTGAGGAGTGTTGAAAAGTAAGTTGGAAATTTCAAAATATTCAAATCTTGAAATTTCTAAATATCTAAGCTCACAAATACCTCAATTTTTAAATTCCTAAATAACTGGAACTTCAAGTTTTTAATTCGTAAGTTCCCAGATCTCCAGATTCCTAGATCCCTAAAGATTGCCAAATTCTAATATTTCCAAATTTCCAGATTCCCTAATTCCAAGAACACCAAATTCTAAAAGCCCCAAATTCCAAGATCTCCCAAATTCCAATATCCACAAATTCCAAGATACCTAAATTCCCAGATCCCCAAATTCCCAGATCCCCAAATTCCCAGATCCCCAAATTCCCAGATCCCCAAATTCCCAGATCCCCAAATTCTCAGGTCCCCAAATTACAATATCTCAAAATTCCCAGATCCCCATATTCTAATGTCCCCCAATTCCCAGATCCCCAAATTCCAAGATCCCTAAGTTCCCATATGTTTAAGTTCTCAAATCTCCAAATTCCTATATTCTCTGATCCTCAAATTTCCAACTCACCAAATCCACAAACTCCAAAATCCCTAAATCCCCAAATTCCCAAATTTGCACCTAGAAAATTGAGTAAAGATAAACATATCAAGACAAAAAACGTCAACACTGACAAGTGAAAGTTATTTCTTCCAAAAGAACAGCCTTTTCTCTATCTTCTCACAGGCTTATCCAGCGACCCCAGTAATAAATTTACCCTCGTAAAGTTTATTCGAACGCACACAATTTTCGTAGAAGAGTGCTTAAACGGCCAGACTGTACACGCGAATTTCTGTAAGCTGAAGTTGGCCAGTAAATCGGGAAAGAGACATTAACACGAACGGTTTGCACGAGTATGCTAAGAAAGGGACTTGTTCGGGACAGGTGACGACCCAAGCGTGATAAGACCGTACACACTTATGTATCGTCCCTTACAAGACGGGGTGTGTCGATACACTATCTTCATGCATTAATGCATGGAACACACCAGTCCATGATACGTTTGTCCTATTCTCTCGCAAGGAAACCCGGTTTGCGTTCTTGGTAGCTGGCGTAAATCGATCGAATCTGTCGATAGATACTTGTCCGATCAGGTATCTGTCAGCGCGATAGCTGCACCAGCTGCAGAGAGAAGAATCATTCCGTGATTATTTACTTTTTATTCGCTGCGTTTTTGAATTCTTTAATCGACGATGAATGATGTGACAGAAGAATTCAAGATCCTTTGATCTCATAACGTTCTATAAAATTTATCTTCATCTGAATACTTGTTACATTTAACACTCTGATTGCTACAGCGTATGTGATAAGATAAATTATAATAGATGTTATTCAGAGTAAAGGCGATTTATTCTTCTTGTCTAAACTTTCGTATTGTTTGATTGAACTCTTTGCACATCTTAATTTCTTTTACCTACTAACTCTTTAATTTATAAAATCGATCAAGAATGTGGAGTATGTGACAAATTTCTCATTTATTATAAGTAGTAAATAAATGAAAATATATATATATTCAACCAATCTATTTATCTGAATTATTTATAAGATCCAACACAAATGATGTCGAGTCAAGAGTGCAAAGGGTTAACACAGTTTCGAGCAACGCTCGAATTTGCAAATGACTTTTTTATGGACAGAAAAATGATTACGGTAAAATCGATCGATTAAATTAAAATGACCTCGTATCGATTATGTAAGGACTGGTCCGCCTATCTCGAGCAATTAATCGATCGAGAAGAATGCAAATTAATTTCCGGAGCACAGGTAATATATCACTGTACATCGGAACATCACTCTCTATAAAGAATTTCTTTTTCGTTACAAAGATTAATTATCGGCCAAAATTGAAAATTAAAACATAAAACGTTATTTTTATTAAATATTTCCGAGCATGGATTTAAAAGTAAATTACTTAGTAATTAATAAGTACTAAAAGCGACCACTATTAAATCAGCTAAGAAAGTGATGAATAATTTAATCTCAGGTTGTGCATGGAAATTTCATTTAAGAAATATGGACGCAACGTGGAAAGAAAGCGAAACGATGCAAAAGCTTCACGTAGAAGAAACGCAGCAGGGCGAGGAGGAACATGACTTTCCAGAAGCTGGTAGAAAGGTACGAGGATGGTTAGAGGTCATCAGCATCGCAACACCATCGTGTTTCTGACCTCGTTGACTGAGCACGCCAGATGACTCGGTAAACAGAGGGACGCGTACGATTCTGGCGTAAAGTTGCCATGTTTTCGCGCGATTCTGTTCCACGCCAATTTTATGCTTATCTAACCTCGATAAATGATCAAAATTAAAACATAACCTGTTCTTTATTCGTGTTCAAATTTAAACTATTATTTTATGAATCGGTCGAACTACGACGTGATTCAATCTATAATACAGCAAAGTTCTACAGTATTATTATAATAGTATCATTTTTTATAGGAACAGTGTTAAGTTTGGTCAAAATAAATGCAAATGCAAATCAGTGAATATACTGTATTTTATCGAACAATTGAAATCGAATGAAATTAAAATTCGGATGATCGTATGGAAATTAAAATGGAGTTTTCTATTTCCGGAATTAATTAGGAAATTCCTAGGGAAATCGTCATTTTTGGAATTGGGAAAATGGGAAATTAGGTGATGGGGAAATTAGGGAATTGGGAAATTAGGGAATTGGGGAATTAGGGAATTGGGGAATTAGGAGATAGGGAAATTAGGAAATTGGGAAATTGAAAATTAAGAAATTTATGAATTGGAAAATTGGCAAATTGAATACTTAGGAATTCGAAAATGTGTAAATAAAAATGGAATTCTCCGCTACCCAATGAAAAATTCCGAATGAAATCCAAAGTTTTGACAGACTCGACCGCTATAGTGTTAAATTTCCATTACGAACTTCCACCAGAGTATTTCTGAATGACAAATCAAAACGCCAACGGTATACGGAACTAATTATTATTTATGACTAAGCAAATATATCGCAGCGAGAATTCGCAGTTCTAAACGAGAGCAGCGACTCAAAGGCAATCGAGGATGAATATAATCATCAACCGAATAACAGCTTGAAATGACAAACAAGAGATGATCAGCGTGCTGCAACCTTATTCAACCGTACCCACTCGACTTCTCAATTAAGAAAATCATTTTGAACGTCAAATGCGAACTGCAAGTCACTTACGCATACCTCGCTTCCGATTTTCTTTGCACGTTCTTGCCACTCGATAACCCGACTTCCCCTTCTGCTCCCTTTATTTCTCCCAGTTAGCATAATTACGTCTAATAACACCTTTATACGCGGGCGCGAACTTAATAGCGCTTTAATGAAACCAGCTAAGATTTTTTTCACCGAGTATCGTAACTCGAACGGACTTTAACGACCCGCGTTTCTTACTCGTTGCCGTTTAAGGCAAACCATTACCCGTCCAGTGTCGTTTAATTATTTTCCATCAGAAACGGCTAATAAACTGCTTCACCGTCGATTATTTAATCGACTGGGATGAAACCATTCTGGGATTCGTCTCATGAAGACGTTAATTTCAGATTCAAAATAAATATTACCGACGTCTGCATCTATATTGAAATCATTCTCATACTCACTGTATTAAATTTAAATTAAATTTTATTTAATCTTAAATGTATTAAAGTTTTATACAATATTGTATAGTCAATTTAGAGTATAAATTACTGAAAAATATGAGGTATTTAAAACAGAATTAAATAAAAATACAATTGTAAAGAATAAGAGGGTACATGCGGTAAACAGACGTTTAATCAGTGAAAAGAGGCAATGATAGAAACGGTTCGACAAAATGTATGACTTCCTCGATCGACTTTTTCGCAACACGAGAAATAGATCAACGTTTAATTGACTGTAGTCGATCCCATGTTTGTCGATCGCGTTTTCACGTCGTAAAGCGTCTATCCCGGCGTTTGATCGATTGCAAATAAATACGTGTACTCGCACGTTCTGGAAGATTAACGGACGTCGGTCACTTTGTGTCGCGATCGTGGAACACGCTGCCAAAAGCGGTGCTATGAAAGTACAGGTTTACTAGCGAGGCTCTCGGTTTCAGTTCAGTTTTCTGACGAAAAAGGCAACTCTCGAGAAAGGAAACTATCCGCTCGGCTCGGAATATGTAAAACACGCTTTACATTCGAGCTACGGTCGTAGAAACGCTTAGTTACGACGACAACTCCAAACTGTGGATGCAACGATTGACTGTAATTGTACTCGGCATGAGGCAATTTTCACGCATAAATCTGACGTCTTGAAGGATATTAGTGGCATATTGGGAGGAAATTGTAAATCTCACTTTTCGAAGTTTACAGAAGAGGGAATTAGAGATGTGTTGTGTAACTTGGCGATATGTTGACTTTTGGGTGATGCTGATTCATGTTGAGAGATCAGGATTTGGAAATTTGCGAGTTTGGGAATTTAGAGGGTGAGGATTTAGAAATTTGAAAATTTGGAGATTTGGAGGTGCAGAGATTGGATGATTTAGGGATTTGGGGATTAGAGAATTGGGAGACTGAAAATCTGGAAATTTGGGATTTTGTAACTTTAGAAATTTGGGAGATTGAGAACTGAGGAATTCGCAAATTTGGCGATTGGGAAAACTGGATAGTTTTATCTCACTTTGAGAATTTGGCGATTCAGAAATCTTAAAATTTGGGAAATTGGAGATTCAACAATTTGCACTCTTCAACATTTATAACTTCAGAAAATTATAAATTTAAAGACAACAAATTTGAGAAGTAAAGAATCCAGTTTGCGAATCTAAAAATCTGAAGTTACCTATCCCATGTATCAAAAGTCTAATAAAATCCCCAAAAAACTTGTACATAATTTAACAATACCTCCCAATACCTCGATATTATTCCCACATTAGCAATAACATTTCCAGTAAAAAAAATACAAGAACAATTATGACCCTGAGAGAAATGCCCTTCAACATGCATTGAACAGGTGGTCATTCGGAATATATTGAAAGATAACTGTATTGCAACACGGCAACGATTAAACGACATCGGTCCACGTTTTAATTGATCCGCTACATCGACTTTTATCAGATACAAAATTTATGGCACTAGTATATAAGTAAGTACAAGCGTGCTCGATCAGGCAACCTGTTATCCTTCAATAACGGCTTGAAATTTCTATTCGTTGTCAGAATAAAAGTAAAAGAAGCGGCAAAAGGAAACTTGATGCTGCTGTTCCCCGACTGTAACACGTTTCTGCTCGATCATTAATCGGCCAGATATATAGGAGCGCGGCATTTCGACGAGCAGTCCGCTCTACATATTTCTCGATTTAACAACGCCGGATAAGCCCGTCTAACTCGATGTCCGGTCAGGTTTCTCAAACTTTCACCGACTCGCCCAGTGGCTCGATTATCGATAAGAATACGCAGTTAAGAAAATCGTGACTACGGCTTGTAGCCCCGATTTTTGCGATGCAGCCATGCGAGAAGTGACATCGAGCGGCGCGTTTCTCCGCGCGATTACGCCTCGAACGCCACTTGTATCGCGCCGCGGATCTTTCCGGCGAGAAAGGGAAGACTTTTTCTTGGGATACGATTTTTATGTCGCTATGTGGCCCCTTCGAAGCTTAATGTGAATACAATTTCGAAATGGATCTATAGTGACGGGGGTAAATGTGATGGTTTTATTGTAATTTAGGGTGATGAAGCAAAATGTGATGGTTTGACTACAGGATGAGTTATAATTGGGAATTCGAAAATATGGCAATATAGTGAGCTTCATAATTTTCGAATGGAATATTAAATACACCATTTTCCATAAAAAAGGAATGTAAAATTTGTCATTTGTGGATGCCTCCATCGCAATTAGGTTACCGTGTCAACAAATTACCACTTTGATACATTCTTGAGTTTCTTCACTATAATTCGCGTGATTAGGATAAAATAAGAGGCCACAGAGGATACGTTCAGGTATCACGATTGCAAAACTCGGATAGATTTACAAAGGTTGGTCAGAACTGATGAGATCTAGAAATGACGGACAAATTATCTCTTCTATAAGGTTTCACTCTATGGACCCAAAACGTGCACAAATCTAATTGGATATTCCCAAAAATCAAAAACACCTATGAATAACATGTTCTTCCATGTGTTCTTTTCTAAAATTTATCTTTCAGATTTTATACACAAGTGGTAGTAATTGATTATTTCGTGATTGCATCCGTAATTGATTACCGATACTCCTGTACATACAGTCATTAATAAATTATTCCTTACCACGATAAATTACTAATCATACTTTCACAATAAAAAAATGACATTAGTACATTAAATGTCTTCAGTTCTTAATCTACTCGTGATATGTACCTTTATCTACAAAAACTTAATTGCGAATATAAGGTGCTAATTAGACAATAATTAGACCCGAAAGTGTAAAGGAAAAGAAAGCAAAAAGAAAGAAATTGATAGGCGTATCATCTGACGATTCCTCTGCCCGACAATTAGCTGATCAGGCATGGTGCATTAATTAAATTTAATCTCGGCTTGATGTATGCGCTAACTGATACATTATGCCGCGTAACAAGGAACAAAGGTTTCAGCGCAGATACCTCTGGATAGATACTCTAATCGCCAGGAGGATTAATGGTGCACGCGACGCTAGTTTTTCAGGTGACTTCGTGCGAGAGCCATTACGAAAGCGTGAGAAGGGTGAGTCGGTACAGGTAGCCCTTGGACCAAGGGCTCGCGCTAATTACGTCATTATGCGGAACAGGGTGGATAGCTCTAACGAAGCTGTACTTCGAACGTGCTCGCCCTATGAATAGTGATGAGTATATACAACCGCCAATCACGTGCTATTATAATACTGAACCCTTACGCGGCCCGCGGTTTGCATAGTAATTAAACATCCTAAAACTCTCTCCTTCTCGCGACTTTCTCCTTCCTTCTAATTCTCTGCTCGATTATTTGAATACCGAGTTCCTACTTCGTTCGAAATACCTCGATAAACGAAGCGAAAGTGAATACGTGATTGAAATTCGGAATATTTCTGTAGAACCTCGTCAAATTAATTGCCTCTAATGAACGGATCATTCCAAGATTGATCGGAGAAATCCTGATTTTGGTAATTACATGCTGTACGCGTATGGGAAGTTGGCAGGAGAACCTATGGTATACAAGTTGCTTCCGGCTACTAGCTTACGAGACGTGCATGCGATTTCATATTTCGTTAGCAGAATTACTATTTCGGGATTTTCTTTAAATTTCAAACATTTTATTCTTAAATTTCTATGTGCTCAAATTTTGAGTGTCGAATCAGTAGAATTCCAAAGTTCAAATATTCTCAAACTCCACATTCCAAATTTCAAAGTCTAGTTTAGGATGATTATGTCTTCATTTAATTTCAAAATTTCAAATTCTATCCTCCCAAAATTTCAAAATTCCAAATCCTACCCTCCCACTATATCAGCAATGCAAATTCTAATCTCCCAAAATATCAACATTCTCAAACTTCCAAATTTCCCTAACACCAAAATCCCAAACTACCAATTTCCAAACACAAGATCCCAGCTCCATCGGTCATTTGTCGACGAAAAAGATTGAGATTTCGTGTAGCACGAAATATGTTAAACAGAGTCATTAATCCATAAAAACAGAAGGCTCAGATTGCGACACACATTTGGGTCTTTGGAGGAAGGAGACAATGCCCTTTACGGAATCCACGGGGCAACATAACCTGGTGCCGGTATCTGTATCATTGTTGCAAGCTGCGATACGCGCAAACGTATTATTACCATAATCGTCAGCAGCGCAGCATATGGGAGATGGTAGGCGGGGGGATCGAAGGCACGGGCGATCCAACGGACCCCGGAGGCTTAATCGCGATAATGGCCCGGAATCGGCTCGTGACCGCAGAAACGGAAAACGTCTCGATTCGAGACGATCGAGCGCTTATGCTTGCCACGAATCGGTTGATCATCGAACGCCGATCGTTGCCAGCCCCGTGTTGGGCAATGGCTCCTCGACGATTATCATAGCGAAAGGAAAATTGCGATAAACCTTTCCCTCGAAAAAAATCCAATCGATTTCGTCCTGCCTGAAAAGATTTACTGATCGCATTCGCTGAATAGTTACTACAATTTTCGACTTTTTAACGCTGCATGTGGTTTAGCGGAAGTCATGATGGGAAATTATGTAACTCCAACTTTATTGCATAATGTGTCATAATTAGACTGCGTATTTTGATATATCAAACTCTGAATCTGTGTGCTAAGATGTATAAGACTGTTAGAAATATAAGACAGTGTTTGATTACAAGATTTATTCAAACATTCAAGTGGTAGTGAAGTAACTTAGATGTCGGTAGTTGCCAGAGCTAATTATTACTGGAAAACAAATAAGATAACTTGAAATGTATTGAAACCTTGATTATGCAAATAATTAGTATTAAACTCCAACCTTAGTCATGCAACGTGGGTCTTGTGTCAGCACTAATGGCACTCGATATAAGCCAAAGGGTTAAAAATGTTAACTGGAACTAATTTTCTGAACTGATATATCAAGGAAAATTGAAAACTATACACAGTGATGCCATTTGTCATAAAATGTACAGCTATAATATCAAGGTACCTAATATGTAATTATATTATAAATGCAAATAAAATTGGACTCATCGCTGTGCTCCTATCGCAAGAAGTAAGACAGAAAATATTTTGCAAATCCATCAGCCATCAACGTCCACGCGAAAGTACGAGGCAGAAAATAATAATCTATAATGGAGGAGATAAAAAAATAAGATTCGCGGTATAGAATTGTACGCTTCAACACAGAGACGAGAAGCATCAACAGCACGGAACGATACGGTAGGAGAAGAAGAGGAGCAAGAGGAAGAAGCGGAGACCCTCCGGTTCTTTAATAACACGGCGGGGCCGCAGGTTCTTCTTCAGGTATGCGAGACAGAGCCTGAGGCGAATACACCGTGTACAGTCTCGAAAACCTGCTTCTTTCACCGTGATTCACGCCATAACATCACGGATCTCGATACACTCTAGTCGATACCTTTCAGTCTCTATGCATCGACACGTTTCTCTATGCTTGTGTCTTCTAACACTCAACCTCTTCGGTAACAAATTTATTATCAGAAATCGTATTTCATTTGTCAATTTCGTCTAGTCTTTAGTCGATAACATTCATTCAAATATATAAATAAAGTGGTGTTCAATTTCTTTGTTATACAATTAAGATCAGTGAACTTTGCAATCGTAAGCGAATAAAGAATCAAAATAAAATTCATCAAATGAAAAAGTGATTTATTTTTACTGAAACAAAGGAAAATCGTAGACCGTTTGTGAAAGGGTAAACGGACCGAGCTAGTCACGAAAGATGAATGAAGGGTTTCCTGGAATTTCAGTCCGGTCTACAACCTTGTAGCTTTGTGCGAACCCGTTGATCGATTTCAAATATTGCTCCGGATAGAGAACTTCCTTCTCTGGTTATCGAGAAATCAGATTTTTATTAATTAAAGCAACGCTTATCGCGACGACGCTTGTAGAACAATCGCGGAGGAAAATCTGTATCTCTTACGAGTATCTTGGCTTCTTAATTGCGGGTGTGATCGCGCCACAATACTTGATCATAGATACGTATTATCTGGTTCGATTTGCTTTAGCCACGGTGGTGTTAATTTTACCTCGTGAACAGATACCGAGCTAGTTTTGTCCGCGGTGTAATCAACTGGTCAGACAAGAGAAAATTAATTTACAAGCTACTATTCCGTATACAGTGTTACCACGCGATGTCCGTGACCAGAAGAAGATGATAACCCCGTGTAATTACCGGTCGGATATGGCGTAAGGACTCGTCGCTCGTTATCGGTGATTTAACGTATGCAGAGAACAAAACAATGCGCGCAATAAAACAAAACGCACAGGAACGCGTTCATTAATTTATATCCACCAAGGGTCTCGCAAATGAATATCATTACGAGTGGGGTTAGACGTTGCTTTTTGCGCTAAAGGTTCGAGCTACAGCAGAGAGGAAGAAAAACACGACTCAAAGAGAGACCCAACCTAGCTATGTATGCAGCTGAAGAAAAGCTGCTCTCGACCAGGGGCGGAATAACAAATGGACTTTGCAGACCCTCGGCTACGATTCTCGTTCCAAGTCGATGAAAGTAACCCTCGAACCGACTCCGATGTTGCGTGTGTCTTGCTCTCGATCCTTCTTCGACATGGGAGCGAGCTAATATCGGATCGTTTGTTAAGTCGGCTCTCGCTCCAAGTCGACCTCGACTACACAGTATTAATAACGAATGTCAGCTTCGAAACAATCACCTACCCGCTAACATTAACGTAATCAAAATCAAACATCATTAGCATGCCTCGAGAAATTCGATAAAAACTATAATAACACATCGGTGACGCGGGAAAAAGAAAAGAATTATTACAGGTAAGTGGAGAGATATGCCATCTCATGAGGTCCAAGCAAAAAGGAAACGGGAGACAGGCCATCGAATAGACAAAAGCAACAGGATACACGATCAGGGTCGTAGGTTCGAAAAGAAAGAGAAAGAATGGCCAGGGAGATCGTCCCTAATCATGGGAGGTGCGGGAGAAGGAGGCTTAACATGCAGGCCGTAGCTGGAGGCGTTAGAGCCGTATAATCAGCGTTCCTTCGCTCTTAAACACCACCGTGGCACACGGTGCTCTTGTGCCATGCGAGTGGAACACAACTATGCGCATGAATACATAAAGGTGGGTAGTTCGATGAGCGACCCATCCTCGGTTGGCATACATAGAAACCGGTGATCCCTGATCTTGGGGGTCCTCGGTTAAGCATTTGCCACCACTATGAATGCGTGGAAGCTGTGCCCCTGCCGGATCTACACGCGCAGCTGCGCACAGGGCACTTTGCTCCTGCCCGACGGTGTCAAGATATTACCGACGGAGAACGAGACCGAACGAGAGAAAAGGGAACAACGGGAGGCTGCTATTACATCGCAGGTGGTTGTGGCTCGATCGTAAGGACTTTGGGGGACTACCTAACTGGAGCATCAAGAAAGAAACACGTGGTGATTAGTAGGATACAGAAGAGCACGGTTGCGAGAGGATGGTGGCTCATCCTCGCCGAGAAAATCGGCACTGTTTATCGACCGCCGGTAATTATTACCCGTCGAGCGTCGCCAGCAACCAATTGCCTTCGATGTCGTTCACCGATCGCGTTCGGACTTGCTTTCTAAACTGGTTTACGAGCAGACATTGGCGTAACTCGGATTTTTCTATGCGATCAGGTACCTCGAATTTATCTACGACAAGAATGCCCAACTGACTTTTGGACATTTGGAGATTCGAGAATTTAACGAGTTGGAAATTTGCACATTTTAGAATTAAACAGTGTGGAAATGTAAAAATCGCAATACCACGGAATTCGTAAATTTAAAAAATGGGAATATGTTGAATTAAAAAGGTAAAATTTGAAAATTCATCTGGTGCTGAAATATAGCTCAGAAATAACAATATGTAAAACATCTGCATCGACACATCGAATCTCCACTCCTGTTAGTTCATTATAAAAATCGTTATACAAGTGCTGTAGCAATCAACTAATAAACCTTGCACGCGTACAATAGCATAACTGGTTATTCAACAAATATTTCCTAGCTTACTCAAAACGCAACTAAGGAAATATCTCAACGGTATTTTCGAAACGACTGTACTCCATTTCACTTTCCCATTGCTTCAAGGTATACCGGATTACCAACTATGCGTAATTTACAGTTTCCTTGATTAATTTTTTCTTGCCGCTCATTCAGCTAAGAATTTCATGCTCGCAATGCCACATGATGCAAATCTACGTTCAAGGAAGGATATATCGTTCTTATCATCGGTAAATTTTATCACTTCGCTGCCTAGACACGACAGGTATAATTACAACCCCATACTGGGACTCTAATTGACCCTCATGGCCAGTCAACGCCGAGGCTAGCAAAATACTCGATGTTACCAAAGTTATATGATTCGAGGTCGTTAATTTTATTTCATTCAAGATTTTCAAAGTTATTTTACTAGATGTTGAAGAAATCAAAAGTCACTCTAGACTAAAACATCGCCTAAAGAAACATTTGATCTATACAACTTAAAATAATACCCGCCTATCCCATATATCCAATATGTGTAAATAAAGTAGAGAATAAATGTTTCGTCTCAAGAATTCGCTTGAATTTTCTATCCTACTAAATGGGTAAGAGTGAGTAATACTGTGAAGAATTGCTTCGAATGCTCAGATAGGTACTGAAAGTTTGATTATGGTTGAAAATGGGTCTTGCACCAACCGCCCGCGACGCTGTTCGGTGATCGTTCAGGAGTTAATACGGTGCTTAATCATTCATTCATATCGTCCAGTAATTAATCGAACGATTAAACCGCTTAATCTCTGGTTTCGTTGTACCTATGAGGAACCGATGCAGAAGTTGCCGGCACATCGATATATCTTAACGCGGGTCATTAATAGCGCGCGTGTATGCGCGCACGACGACAGGAATAAAATTCGCGTGGCTCGCCAGAAAGGAGAGGCACTAGTTATTTTTCTCGTTCGGGTCTGTTGAACACGCGCGCACCGATCGTAATTAAAAGCCGATCCTTTAGCTCGCCCTCGCCTTCCTCTTTCTCTATCGGCGAGCGAGCGCGCGATTTCTGCGCGCTCGGAAACCGTTCAGTATCCACGGCGTAAAGATCGCGTATGTTCAAGGTAAAAAGCTTGTAAATACATACTGACCGCGTGTACGAAGACGTGTAACGGACATTTCAAGATGTAGGGCGTGCAGATTTATAAAACGCGGCAAGAGAACGTTGCTACCGCGCAGGCCTTGCACAGACGAAGAGAACGGGTGTGACTACAGGCATACGGGGAAGAAATTTATCTTCGCGAAGCGATACTTTCTTGTTAACCGAGTAATCACCAGCTCAAGTTGAGGCAATCGTTGAACGCCGACCAACGGGACTTCAACACCCGGCTCGGGTTCAACGGAAATTTTAACGTATTAGATCTACCGGAAGGTACCAAGTGCTTAGCTGATATCCGCTCATATGATTATACATTTTGTACGCTTGCTCACAGGTTCTAATTTATGAATATAATCGGGATTGATAGGGAATATTGAAATCTTACTTATCGCCTTATGGGTTAAAACTACGGTTTCATGTATGCTATGCAAGACATGTGTGAGTGTTATACTGAGATGTACCTCTACATTTTTACATTCCTATGTCACTAAATCTCTAGACTTCTGGATTCATATATCCTCAGACTTCAATATCCTCAATTTAGAAAAACTCGGAGAACATACTGAAGTTGAATTGTTTCTGATCCCTGTTTTCAAGACTTAACAATCTGGGAATCTATGAATGTAGAAACTTGGACTTCCATCTGGAACTTCAGAAGTTTACTAACCTATTTGTACCAAGTTTAATACATCACAATAGATAGAATATTACCAAGGACTAATCGAACACAGCCAACATGAAAAAGTAACGCAATTAGTATGCACAATGTTTCCCGAACGTTAACCCTCCACTGTACACAGAACTCTGCGCGAAGATAAATAACGAGTCACGTCCCTAGTCAACTTCGACAGAGTTGGTTATTCAGTTCCATCGAGTCAAAGTTGTACGATTCGTTGTCCAGGAAGACGAACGCTCGCATCGGGAATACGGTGTTCGGTCATACGATAGAAAAACAAAAGGGAGGATTACACCGGCCGTTCGAATCGTTAGGCGTCCGCTTCTAATTGGCGCTAAATAATCATTTTTTCCTCCGTCGATTCTACTGTCCACGGGTTTCTACGAACAAACCCATTACTGTACGACAATATTCGCGTTGGTAATCAGCATGTCAGTGCGAGACCGCAACGGTTCCGTTTGCAGGAGCTTCATTATACATCGCGTCGACGACGACGTCGGTGTCTACGACGACGCCAGTAACGATGAAACATCTATATGACAGGGTAACTTGTATCGCATATGTTCGAAACGCTACTGTGACAGACATGGAACTATCAATGATCAACGGACATTCTGATACTTCACATTCTTGTATGAGGATAAGAGTGGGCTAAGATGGCTGGCATTTCTTGTTCCTATTGGTGACATAGAATCATTGTCTTTGGTTCTTCATCTATGCACATGAATCAGTAATGCAGTTGATATAATAATTATACGTCATTTAACGTGTTCAACTTATGAGAATTTGACATCTATTTTAACGAGTAGAAGCTTAAACAATGGTTCTTCATGGGTAATTAATGTTATTCATACAAGAAGAATATTTCACAGTGGTTTAAAAGAAATTCTGATGTTAACTTTCCATGAAAACTACATATAAGACAATCGCGATCAATGTTAGCTAACTAATCGAATTAATAAATTGTTTCACGATAATGTAACAAATTGAAGCAGGATGATAAATTTTTCTCTCTGCACCACTTCACATCCCAAAGCGCAGGACTCGGTCCATTGGTTCAAAATGAATTAGGTTTATTGACGAGTTGAAGGTAATATACAGAGTAAATGGACCACGAAAAGTAAAGTTCAACAACCGCAAGAAGAAACTGATGTGGATCTGAAGCAATAAACGAGACGAGTCGAAAGGAATAAAGGCTGCGGACGAGCGGAACTTATCTTTGTGAACAGACAAGTGATTACCCGCGAAATAGCAGTATCTTCCGGCGGAACTAATGCTTTCGTGAATTCGAGCCGTGATCGTTTAATTGCTTGTTGCGCTAAAACAAACAGGCCTCCGGGCTTCGATGATTCGACACGAGGGAGTGAGTCAGAACCACCCGCAGGCCTATCGACATTGGCGTAACTAGGATTTTTGTCTAAGAATCTATATCGCCGCATGTTGTATGGCCATGCGTTACGTCAGGCGCTGGATTGTTGGATCACCACGCGTTGTAATTACTACGCGTTGAATCACCACGTGTGGGATAAGCATGCGTTAAATTTCCACACGTTGGATCACGATACATTAGATTACCACGTGTCTGATTTTTACGCGTAAAATAATCATACATTAGACTTCCACGCGTTATATCACCACGTGTTGGATCTCCACGTGTGGAATAGCTAAGCGTCGAATCGCTACGCGTTAGATTTCCACGCATGGAATAGTCATGCGTTAGATCTCTACGTGTTGAATATCCACGCGATAGATCTCCACGCGTTAGATATCCACACGTTAGATCTCTACGCGTTAGATATCCACGCGTTATATTTCTACGCGTTGAAACTCCATTCATTAGATCTCCACGCGTAGATCTCTACCTGTTGTATCACCACGCGTTAGGTCTCCACACGTTGTATCGCCAAGCGCTAGATCACTACCCGTAAAATCCTCTCTGATTGTATCGCCACGAATTAAATCACCACCCGTTAAATCTCCACGGAATAGCCACGCGTCGAATCGCCTCGAAGATCAGTACCGTGACTAGTTACGCCAATGTCTATCGGTTTGATTGGGCACTTCTGACTCTTGTTACCCTTCTGCTAGGAATAGTTGCAAGCTCCGTAAGCTCGTCTTCTCACGAGAACAAGTCAAACCGTCTTGTAGGTATTCGCAAATAACACGTTCCGAAGGGTTCTGGAGGTTCTGCAAACATCTCGCGCACCGCTCTCTTATTCTGCTCCGTGGTCTCGCGTTTCTTTTAAATTTGCCTTCCTAAACACTCTGGGCTCCTTTGCTTCCACGGACCGCAATCTTTGCGTTCTCCTCTGCAAACATTTCTTCGATTGTTTCTTACTTCGAGCACCTTTTCTAGGAATCATCCATCAGTACCGTTTCCTACCGTAGAAAGTTTCAAAATGCAGCAGCTCGTCGCGAAAACTTAAGGGACCAAATTTTAGTCGATTTAAATACTTTCTCTTGTTATATTCTTTATATAATAGGAAAGTAATTACGTTTCTTGTAAAATGATTGGGAAAGTAAAAATTATTAGCACGAAGAAAAAAGCGTGAAAAATCGGTTGTCTATTACCGATGGAGTTATGCTACACTTTTTTATGCAATAGCCGTGAAAGTATAACGCATATATTATTTTTGAAAGGACATACCACCTACAACCTACCACCGCGAAAAGAAGAGCAAAAAAGGCGACGGGACAAAGGGCCGCGGCGCGTTCAATCGGGACCGATGTCACTTTACATCGGCGGCATCCGCTGACAAACAGGTCGAAGATAATTAGAGCAGCTTATTGCTAAGCGAAAGAAGTGGAAGGAGAAGGTGAACGTTGCGGCCGAGGGAGCCGACCGCTGTCGAGACAAGTGGTGGAAACGAATATTGTTTGCGGACGAGGTGTACGGAGAAAGAACGTGGCGGAGAGAAAGAGCGGCAGACGTCCGCACTTGAATCTATGCGGATGTCTGGAGGGAGAGAGAGAGAGAGAACGAGGGAGAAAGGAAGAACGAAGAAGAGAGAGGGAAGAACGAAACGAGAAACAGAGTCAGAATGACCGATGCGGGAGAAGGAGGTACGTGGTCGCAGAAGGACGAAGAGGGCAGCACGTCGACATCCCGCTGGAAAGAGAGAGGAGTGGAAGTGCAAGAGAACCGATTACTCCCGGAGGGAGCCGAGGGGTCCCCGAGGGGCCAGGATACTCGGCGCATGCGCGGCGGGCGTGGGAACGCGCGCTCGCGTTCAGACACTGTCCCCTCTTTCTCTGTTGCTCCACGAAGCCCAGCCCTTCTCTATGCTTGTTCTTTCTCGCTTTCCCGAACGTTCTCTGATTTGCCTCTTCTTTCTTCGCACACGCGCGCACGCGAGAAAAGAAGCCTCGCTCCTGGGCCCAAATCGTTTCTCTTCGTTCCTCTTGCGACGTCTGGGCGAGGATCCCCGATCACGGCCGAGCGCGCACGATCCAAGGCCCCGCGGCACGGAGTTATTCCTTCAGGGGTGCTCAATATCTGGGTGATCGGCCATGCAAATAGAGAGGTGACGCTAGCGAAATGCCTCTAGCCCCCCTCGAAAAGGCTCTAATTTGGGCTCGTTAATTATAGGCCAGGTACTGGAGCTCATATGTGAAAGTTTCGGATGGAATTTGGTTATGGGAATGTGTAAGAACCTTGTCTCCCCACTTGCCTCTAATTCAGCAATTACATTTATAAAAATTCAAATTTTTGAGAATATTGCAGATTCGAGATATGGAAATTTCAGAATTTCTAATATACATAAGATGTACTACATTCAATGTCCATCACGCTATTGATAAAGTATCGGTCAGTATGTAGTCCCTTTCTACTCGCACGAATCGTTCATAGTTTTTAGGGTTGTATTATGTGCGCGGACAAGTCGAGGGTGAATATTTCTTTTTCGCGCGTTCTCGAATGGAATTTAAATAGAAATACTTCCGTCGACTTTCGACGTCACAAATCTTCCCGTGGTTCCTACCATTCGTCCAACGAGCGGCTTCCAAGTGCCCGAGCACGCCGCGAATTGATGGCCACCATTAGCGGCAATCATTGCCATCTGTTCTGTCGCGAAATGTTTCACGTTCGCTTTGCAAACTTATCCGTCCGACACGTTACGTCGAACGATGCAATAAAAATCCGATCAACCGTACACGATATTATTCAGAATTAAAGGGAAGGTTTCTCTTCGTACGAAGATAAATCACGAAGTCGAAGCGTGATGGCCTTTGTTCTATAAGTGAACGAACTTGGCGGAGACACGACACGACGATCGACGCAGGATGACGAAGGTTGCTGGGCACTGTCAAAATATCTCTTCTTTTTCTTCGTGGGCATCCTGTGGTGACCGCATCACGGTGCGTTGTCGTACGCTCCGAAAGCATTTCGTTCTTCGCCTATCCGTGTGCACACACATCCACGTTATGGATGCATGTGGAAGAACAATTTAGCCGAGATCGACGCGATTCGAGGCTCCCTATCATTGGCGTTCATCGACCACTGTGTACAGTAGGGTGTAACGTAGGTTTCTTTTGGACAAGAACAATGTAGAGGGAAGAGCATCTAATCTGATTTGATCACGGGAGATTAAATGTGTGAACTCGAAAATTTCTCCATTCCAAATTTACCTTCACAAATCATTTAGTAAGGTGACTATTAATGAAAGAAGGAATCTAAATTCCTTCAACAATGCTGTTAACATTTATACACTAAATATAACATGATTCGAAGTAATTTGATTATATATATTTGAATTTTAAATTCTGAAGACAATTGTGAGTAAATTATTTGAACTGCGATCAACAGCTACGGAATGAAATACCGGTACGAGGTTAAATTAATTCTACGTCTGCCAATGACCCCTTTCGAAGAAGGGTAAAAACATCCAGGATGACATGCAAACGCGCGATAATTGTAACAAGGGTGTAACGTGAATTTCTTGTACTTGCATGCACGAACGACCCTTCGTGTAGTCGGTCAGGGTTAAAATAATTCTTTGAAAGAAACCGTCAACCCGTGCAAGATACAAACGCACACGCCCGTACAAAAGCACCCTATGACTCGGAGGGGATGCGTGCACGTTGTCGTCCATCATCCTGCATATGCTGCTCCGTTCGACGAACCCTTGCTTGCACGATACAAGTCTACAGGGGTGGCGGTGAGGTTTCCGGGGTTGGTCACAGCTGTGCACAAACGGAAAGAGTTCTCTGGATACTTTAACCGAAAACCTTCCCATAATCGGTCGACTGCGAAAAAACTGGAAACCTCGTGACTCTGATACCATAAATATCGAGAATCGCCATTAAAGCACGCTTATATTACCGGTGTAATAAAAAGTTTGGAAAATACAGAATACTGGAAAAAATCGATAGGAACTCGTGGAGAGGAAAATGGAAAAACAATATTATTTTTCTGCGCGAAAGAACCCTTCCTGCATGAAGAGGTGTTCGGTTCCGATCCGAAATCTATGGGGGTCACGTGCTGGCACACGTGACCTGTCTACGCGCGATGCATTTGAACGCACGGCATAAACGCATCCACGTAAACATGTAACTGTGCAAGTGCATATCCCGTGTGCGATGGCCGCGAGGGACACGTGTGTGTCTTTAGTGGACACACGAGCACGCGTACGTGCGCGAGCGTGATCACCCGAGGGGTGGTTTCTGCTTCATTGTGCAGGATCCATCATCCGTTAGCGGCAGCTTTAATTCACCGTATTGTCAAGTGGCACTAGCCAAATTTGTTATTGTATTGGATTATGGTCATTTTATGCGGGGGCTCAGAATATGAACACCGAAATTGTATGCTCGATATGGCGAACGTGCTCAACTATTGTTGTGATAACTTTGGGAAATATGCAAAAAGTGGGCTATGAATCTGTAAGTATCGAGTACAAAAGATATTGTTATCTGTTATTAATCGTGGTGTCAAAGAAATAAGGACTTGTCATTTTACGAATAGATAACTACGGAATTATATGAGGTTTTCCAAAATAACTTCACTGACAATTTATATTAAAATTGTTCTTAACATTGAAGATTAAACAATTAAAGAAATTCCATTTAATTTTAGTGTAGTAAAATACAAAGAAGTCTTTTAGGTATTTTTGTAGCTACAATTTTTATTTCGGAATAGTTATAATTAGTAATGAAAAACAACAAAGGGTTCATATATCGTGCAATACAGAAAGTAGGAATTTCACTGGACATGTTTAGTTCCTAAATTTTCGAAAAGTATTACGATTTGCATAACTATGGTCAGTGTTAACGGAGGCGTCGAACTGATTGATGCAAAAGTGAAACCTACGAGAGTCGGAGATAAAGGTAATTTAGATGCGTCGCCGGGTCACGACTGATGACTATTACCGCTATTACCGGATCCCGGCCCATCTCGTTCCATCCCATTCCGGTACCATCCCACGCCATTCTGTTGGTATTACGTCCTATCGATGCGAGTTCGAGCCTCGAAATCAGAAACACGTTATTTATGCCCATAAATAAGAAGACGACCAGCAGTCTCCTCAACCGGCGTACGATAACTTTGCCCGCGCGGGGACAATACATGGATGTACCAACGAATGCTTGAAATTCCTACATTTTTAGATTTCTAAATATCAAAATTCCTGAATTTCTAAATCGTTTCATTGCTGTTAATTTAAATCTATATCTTGTTCAACCACTCCTTTATGTACACTATTAATTTATTCTCTAAGATTTGAAAAATGTGATTTAAATTAAGTACGTTCAATAAAAGGTATTAAACAGTGCAATGAATATAATCATACCCCAAAAGAACTATTCCTATTGAACTAATATTGTGCCAGAAAAAAATTTGCAAAGAAGATACTTTTTTTCCCATTTGCAAATATCACATGTAAACTTCCTCTCTTTTCCCGGTATTTTCCTCTATTTCTTATCCTGTACGCGTGGGAGGCAACGGAACGTCCGGTTCTCTCACATTTACCTTTTCTCTCTTTCATCCCTCCGATTTGCTCTCTCCCGTTTTAACCCCTTTTCCCCCTTCTTAGCGGTCGATCACCAAGAAGGCGAAATAATAACTCGGTTGGTCGTTTGCAGAGCAGCTGAACCCGGTCGTTTCGCGCGCAATCCCATGACACGCACGTCAAACAACGGCTGATCCGTGAAACGGCGACCAGGATACAACGCCATAATTACGATAATGAGAACGGAATGGAATGCATTTGCTACTCACTTGCAATGCGACTCGCCGCGCGGTGACGACACGCAGACTCCTCCGTTCTTGCAGGGACTCGGCGAGCACGACACGAAACCTGTAACAATTACAAAATCGAACGAGTTAATTTTATATTGAACAGAATACTATACTTTTTTAAGTACATTCTGATCGTAATGCTAGATACGGAATTTGGGTACTTTTGTAATTCCATAATGTGATATTATGGAAATGTAGAAATTTGAAATCCGTACTACAGTAATCTGTGCTTATACTACATCCCTAGCACTACACGAGCCAATAGGGGATGAATCTACCCTAGGGTGCATTTTTCCAAAGAATTTACAAACGTCGAAAATCTACGATTTCCGTTTCTCGGACGAACATAACTTGAAAAGGGTAAACCCGAGGATCGTTTATCGTGCTAGCAATTAAAGTTGGAGAACTGAGAAGGCAGCGGGTTACGGTGAATCCCGGGGGAACCTTTGACACGCCGTGCAAAGTGAACTTTCGTGTATCCCCCCTTGAAGGTATACAGAGAGATAAGGATAGGACGAGGGAGAGAAAAAGGTGGCACCTTTAAGGGAGCGAAAATATCGAAGACCCTTAGCACTTCGGGTGTAAGCGCGACCTAACTAGAGATCAGACGATCGACTGAACCACCCGCGCACATCCTGCTTAACCATTGCCGGAACCTTGGCTTGAATAATTTCACACGAGTCGAACGCTTGCACGTGCAAGTGACGCACGTGCAAGACAGAGAACCCTCAAGTAAACAAGGGACCTTTGCTAATATAACAGCCATCGAAAAACCTTCCGAGTTTATACCATGCCGATCGCATTTCATTCTACTTCCTCTACTCTGCTTTTCATTTTCATGCTAAGTGTGTTCCATCTCATAATAAATGGTTTTTGCATAATAGGACATTAACAGATTGCAAACGTTTAGGTATAATATCAAGTATAATATATTAGACTCCGACTGATGATGAATAATACGTTTTTGAGACAGACTCACAGAGTTTTATTCATATGGGTACTCGTCGCGACTTTCAAAATGCTTATCAATGTTTTCGAGATTTGAGTCTTTTTATATTCTATGGTTAGGTGGACAGGACAATCGTCAAGTAAGGGTGATAACTGGAAAAGTTATTTTTACTGAACCACTTAGCTGATAACTGGTTGACTAAGAGTTGAGATTAAGGCATTTGATGTGATGAGTCTATGATGTCCTTTTATGAATAATGATGGGTCATGCAATATCGAATCGACACCTGATGTGAACACCTTTGTAATGAAATGTAATTATACTTTTGTTAATCCTGTTACAATCTCCATTTTTGTACCGTATTCACCACGAAAATGAGTGTACTTAAATTCTTCGAAATATGTATTTATCCAGCATTTGATAATAAGACGAAGTAGAACTTATCTTCCGCAAGCCGTAACTTTAAATTATAAACATTCGCACAGCTCCAGCATTCAATTGGTTAAAGCCAGATAAAATCTTCCTGCAATAATGAGATCTGACATTAAAATAAATGGAACTAATACGATTATCCGGGTATCGTTGCTTTAGTTAAGTGCTTCGTATGTATGTTCCTTCCTGCATAAGGACCTGCACGATATCCTATCCGTGCATACATTTGTATACCTTACCTTTAATATATTCCTTTTCGTCGGAATCATTAATGTCGAACCACGAATAACATTCCCGCTAAATCACACACTTAGAAAACGTGTGTTTAAAACTCGATTAACGTGCCCTGCTAGGCATAAACTACACACCGAGCAACTAACGCGCACACCAGCGTAGATGTAATAACGTAGCAAATAACTGTTTAACATAGAGAGAAAAGGAGGGGGCAACAAGACCAGCTTAATGTACCTGATAGTTTATCAGAGTACTTTGAAACACAACTCTACCTTGTCTGCGCGACCTTCGTTCCTGCAATTCTAGGCGATATTAAGTTGTTGCATATCGAATGGCGGATTTTGAAACATACAGGAAGTCTGGCGTGATTCGATGACAGGGAAGTTCCGGTAAATGACGCTAATGGCGTAGTAACTCAAAGGTTATGGTCTGATGAAAATTGCTAGGTAAGTGATTCATGCTAGGAGTTGAATTATTGTTAGGCTTTGAAGTTTTGGAATTTCAAAGTTCTCAGATTTTTATGATGACAAAGTTTGAAGATTTTAAGGTTCGAAAATTCAATAACTTCGATGTCACGTTTTGAAATTCTGAATCTTGGAAGTCTCGAAGGAAGGATAGAAAATGTCAAATTATAAAAGTTCTAAAGCCCCAACAGTATAAAATTTCAGGTCTGAAACTAAGTTTCGTAACACACAACGATACAAGGATGTATCGATCAGCATAACGCCCATAATTAATACCAGCACGCATATAAAAAAAAGGATGTTACCAGAATAAAGCACGTGACATAACGATCAGAACTCTGTATGGTGTCGCGTGGGACGCAGAAAGTCGTTCTAACGTTTGTAAATGTCATCTTAATGGCACACATTTCTCGACTTACCACATCAACACGCAACGATGTGTCGTGTAGCTCGTGACATGCGTGTGCACTTAGAATTCATAAGGTTCGTTGTACATTCGAAGCAATCGTGAACGAGAACACCAGTTATACTTTCGAATTTTTCGCAAGGCTAAATACGTCAGATAGGGGGACCATGAGTTAGCTGCGAAGTTAATACCTATCGATGGTTCATAAATATTAACTCGTATCATAGTTCAGAGCAAGATGAATTTCATATATGTATAATTTGTTGAGTAGAATAATTTGCAGGGGAATTTAATATGTTTATAGGCTGCTGTCACCCCGAAATTCTAAATTTCCCTAAATTATCAAACTTCCAAACCTCTAAATTTCCTAAACCCCCAAATCTCCAAATCTCTAAACTTGCAAGTCTACAAATTTCAAAATAGTCCAACCAACAATCCCTCCCTATATCACTTTCCCCAGAAAACCTACCAACACCCACAGTACCTCACCTGACCAGCATTAAGTCAATATTTCGACCCAGAATTTAATATTCGCACATAAAACCAAAAACGAGGCACAATTTCTGCAGACGTAACATTGAAACATTTAAGTGTCATTGGGCAGTCAGTATCTGCGAGACGATTCAATCCACAGCGAGAAAGACGAGGGATGAATCGAGTCGTCGCACACAACACAACGAACCACGACGCTTCGTTGTCGTCGCGACAACGACGAAGACAAGTACCAGAGCGTCGCAACGTCCGCGACAAGACGGATGAGATCAGTTAAACCAAACTGCCTTCGTGACAAATCCTCCGTTTCCTCTGTCGGTTCGCGACTTCGTTTCACTTCGTTGTCGTGTTGACGTGGTTGCGTGTACACTCGTGCACGCACACGCCTCGTCTTCGACCACCGTCGTAATTTCTATGTAGGACGAACGGTTTTAGAGTGATTCCTCAGGATTTCCGTCGAACGACTGGCCAGTTTGATTAGAGCCAACCACTGTTAATCTGATGCTGTTCCAGGAAGGATGCTATCAGAGCTACGTTAAATTTCGAGCGAAAATACCTGCGTTTATGTTTCTACAATTTAATGGGTGAATCATAGAACCCTTGTTATATAGAAGCATACGTTTTTATTTAAGTATCTTAAAACTTAACCTTGATATTTTTTATTAAGTTCGTTTATTAAGTACATTATGTACCAGTGTCGTACAGAACGATATATGTACATATGTATATTTCTCGAGTAATATTTATAGGTTTTCTTCTCTGAAATTTTTGAGAGACACTTGTACTTGTAAATAATGTTCTAAAGAATTTAAATACTCTTACAACGAATAAACTATTAAGTTTATGTATAAATATGATTTAAAATGGGGTGTACATGATTTATCTGCATGATATATTTTATCCAGTTCTACACGTCACAAACTAATTCCATCCTGCGAGCGAAATGACGACAAAAAGATGATTTGTCCGGATACAAGTGTTTAAGAGAAGAAGATGATTGATGCATAGAAAAAGAAGAAATCGAAAGTAATGGTAATTGTGACAATGCGTGGAAGCGAATCCCGCTTAAAAACAGATTCTAGTAGAATTCAATGAAATTTTAGTTATTAGGATGTCGTAACCAGTCAAGCATTTCCTCTTCGGGCTAAAACTGAACAGAACCCTAGAGGCGTACGTATTCGCACAATAAACCGCGGCGTTCGAGGGGGAAAAAACAGATATAGCTTTAATTGTTTCAATTCCAGAGTAAATTGCATCGCCAGTAGAAAGCCACCGTTGAATTACGCCTTCCTTCCTGCTTGTCCGCGAAATTAATTCGCGCCCGCGCTAATAATGGAACCTCCGTGCAAATTGTCGCGAAAGCAGAAACAGAACAGACTCTTACGTCATCTCTCGGGTCATAAGGATATTAAAGGGCACGCATCGTGCTAAAGCAACTTTGCGATATGAACATTTCAGAATTTGAGAATTGGGGAAATTGAGAATTTGTGGATTCACTGATTTAAGAATTTAGGGTGTTCTTTGGGGAATTTGAGGATTTGGGGATTTGAGAATTTGAAAACTTCACAAGAACAAAACAAATGAATTATACTTTTTCCTCAAGCTCAACGCTGCAATAGCACTCTGCAATTGTAAAACGTTATTAACGAAAGCGTGAATGCGAACAATTCCCCAGTTTTGCAACACGTGAGAGAAGATATTAATGTAAAGTCGTGAAAAACTAATTGGTTCGTATTTTAAATAAATATATTCATTAAAGAGATGAAACGCTTGAAACGCAAAGAGAGAGAATGGTCTCTTAAGGCTCTTTATGGCAGTTTTATTTGCGCTTTATGATTTTAATATGGTGTTATAAGGAAGTGCATGTTATGATCGTGATCTCGACTTATCGTACTAATCTTGTATGTAAGAAAGAAAATTATGTTCCACATCATGATTTATACACTCCAATATACATACATTACTGACAAATGTGTAGCTATATATTTGTATGTCTGAGAATGTGTGTTTGTATCTTGATATTAATATACACTTCCTTATATGACCACAACAGTTCCATGCTAATAAAGATATTTTTGAAAAGGACTCGAAGCTTATCCAATTCCATCAAATGATACTTCCTTTTCGTCTATTTAATCTCATATGCAATTGCTATTACAATAAATTGTAATTTCGATTTGAAGTACAGTGTAACAACAAATAATTAAGAACAAAGGCAATCTTCCAATTTCATTGTTCAATACAGCATTGTCTCAACATTGAGTCTTAAAAGTACCTCACGTTTTAAATCTTGAAATTAATTCAACAAAATATGCAGAGTCCATCCTAACGGTCACCGTGTTAATTATTTATTCGATATCATCAGTACCGATCAGTAACGAAGTCCCGTTGGTCATTTCAGTGCCAAAAAAGGAAAAGAGCCTCGCCTGCGTATCTCCCTAATCGCTCAATCATTTTCTAGGAACAGAACGCGAGGCTACTCGACAACTCCTTAATGAATACCGAGCCAAACATCATCGTGGTCTAACGAGGCGTCGAATCCTACGAAGGCGCATTACCACGCGATAACGTGATAATAAATGTGTGGTATATAATCAGAGATTCGAATCGACTGTGTGCGGGTGCGTGCCATCACGCTTGTTGTCGGAATTGCGTGTAGTTATGCTACGGCGTTGCTGGATCTCGCGAATGTCGGCAACGAGTTTGCATCGCGATTCCATTGATATCGAACGCGCGACAAGATTCATAGATTCGCGTAAATCCGACATTACAGCCACAATCGAGGCTCGCCGCCACCATAGACCACCGATGAATGATTTCGTCGCAGCTGGATATCCTGGTGCTCGGTACTACCTTTTAAATTGTCATTTATCTTATTTCACTTTTTCTGTCATTTTCCTAGTTTATTGTAGTACTGTATCATTTGACCATTTCACTATCTGTTATTCCACTCTTCGCTCACTATTATTCTATTTTTTAATATTTCACTGTTGAACTGTATGTTTTACCACTCGAATGGTCTACTAGACTGTCTGTTCTTTTGTTCAGTATTCACTATTCACATGTTTTATTCACTATCTTGTTATTTCATTATGGTCCTATAGTACCATTCGAATGTCCTACTATACTATATGTTCTTGTATTCAATATCTTACTATTTTGCTACGGTCCTATACTACTATTCGAATGTTGCATTAATTTACCATATTACTACTTTATTACTCCACTATTTTATTCTTCGAGAGTACCAATGTACTGTTGTATCATTCTACTATTTGGCTACATCACTTGCTTATTCTTCGAGAGTACCAGTATACTGTAGTATCATTCTACTATGTGGCTACTTTGCTATTTTATTCTCCAAACATACCAGTATACTGTTGTACCATTCTATCTTGCTGCTTCACTATTTTATACTTTGATTGTATCAGTACATTATAGTATCATTTTACTATGTTGTTACATCACTATTTTATTCTCCGAGCATACCAGTAGTACTATAATTCTACTATTTTGCTACTTCACAGTACCATTACAAGTTAAAAGTCCCTCAACCGATAAAACCCAAGAGTAAGGAGGATAAAGGCACGTAATTGAAATCTAAAATCCAATCTCTCGCCGAACTAACGACGGTGTCAATGCCGTCAGGCCATTGCTATCTCGAGTCCTCTCCAAGCACAACACGAACAATATTTTCTTCTCCTTCTGCACGCAGCCTTGTATTTCGTTCCCTCTTGGAGGATGAGCTTCGACAAAGAGGGATGTACTCTCAATCAGCGTGGGCGACGATTTCTCGCTACGGCAACGCTTGCGATACCTCGCGAAACGCCCACGTATAAATCAGGAGCGATGCGGGCGTGCCTTTAACGCTATTCTAAGAACCAAAGTTTAAGTCCATGAACCCATACATACGCTCGTATCGGTTAGTTAGATCGTTGTCGGGTTACTGGCCAATAATTGTTTAACCCTTTCGTGACCAATGGGACAGACACTGCCGTTTCGAAACATTCCACGCCTACTACCAAATGCATCGCTCGGTGCATAATCGATTGTTACAGGATCTAACAATTTCAGGATCAGGTATTTCGAATGCAGATGCTGAAATGAACCAACGGTTCTCAAACATTATTGAGATTCAGTTTCGAAACACTTTTTTGTTTACTTTTAGTGTACCATTTTTATGGTCTCAAATTTGAAAAAATTTCAAGGTCATGAAGTAACAAAATTCAGAAGATGTGAAAATCCCTAGGTCGATAAGTCCTAAGTACCAAGATTATAAAATTTCAAGGTCTTCAAATTCTAAAGTTTAAAAGTCACATCCAAAGTCTCAAATCGCAAAATCTCTACAATTCCAAAATTCCACAGTACCACATCGCAAAAGCTATAAAATTCCAAAATTAATATGACCTTAAATTAAAATCCAATTAAATCCAATAATTCTAAAATTTCAAAGTTTCAATATCATAAATCCTAAAACTCCAAAGCTCCGAAATTCCAAAATCCCTAAAATTTCAAAATCTTAAATTCCCAAACCACTCAAATCCTAAAATTCCAAAATCTTAAAAAAGCCCAAAATCCCAAAAGTCCACAGACGCAACCGAATGATTAAAGAATTCCATAGTCCCGAAGAATGTCCGTTTCGAACAAAGTTTCAGTGCGCATACAGCTGCAGTACATTAACCGTAGGTACACCTAACAGAGCGCATTAATGGAGGTGGGTAGTGCGAGTCACGATCTCTCGGATTACGTAATCGGTTGCAACGTGCGAGCATATCAGAACACCGGCCAGATACCAGCGCGATTTACAACGATCCAGTACTGCAGAATTATGAACGACCCCCTTCTGGAGAAAGGATTCTCCAGGTGCGAAGTAGCCACCCTTGACAAGTTGAAGATCCACTTTTACTATTCGTGACCTCACATTTCAAAAGGCCACCGCTCCGGTATACCGAGGTCGAGGGTTAGATTTTACTTAGGTATACTTATACAATCATTATCGCACCTTCGATTCGTATAATCTTCCGTTTTTGCGTTAAAATATACACCTTCTACGAGCTTCTCCAGGTGTTAGAAAGGTGAAACAACCGATCAATTTCATCCAGGCTAAACATCAAATTACGAAACCAGCGTAACGAATGGTAAACGAGAATAGACGACGTTATACGCATTAAATATTTACGAGAATAAGATGGAGTAACATTTATTACGAACTAAGTCAGGGTCTTTCTAAGTTCTTCTTAAGCTTTTCGATGTCTCTCAAAATCAAAGACAAACGATTACTGTTAGTTAAAGAAATTTACTTCGGAATGAACGTTGAAAGTTTGCATCATCCTTGCTACTCCTTTAGTTCATTCATTATATCCAAACTGAATATAGAATAAACCTGACAAGAATATCTGAGGAGACTCGATGTACATGTAATGATCCAGTCCGACTTATTAATTCGCATTTTGGTCGTGTACAGATTAATTACTTCCTGAAACTAATGTTCGAGAATATGGAGAATTAATTCACGATCGTTGCGCAAACACTTGATTAAAGATAAATGAAATGTACCAAATGCAGTGGACATTCAGCGGTCGTAAATTAGACTAAAGTAACGTTAACTGATTTATGACACTTAGCTCGGCATAAGCTAGTGGACACTCGAAATGATGATAAATCATTAATCCGTTATTCGGTAACCTCGGGAAATTATTGCACGGTTAATCAACCCGATGCAACATCCAGGTGAGTTAATGCAGCTTGCATTATCCGTCGCAAATATTAACGTCGTCCGAGGAACGAACGTGCACGAGTACTTGTTTTTCTTCCTGTTAAATTAATAGTTCGCCGTAAATCATACGACGCGACACAAAATTCACTGGCCACAAATCTATCCGTCAGAATATTTTCTACATATAAATTGGATAATTTCATCTTCGTAACTGAAATTTTCTTGTACTGCTAAAAACACAGGAAATCGAATCTAGTGATTTATTAATTAAAGATTGATACCAACGAAACGGGAGCTTTAATTAGTATGGGGGAATAAAGGAGGATATTTGACGATTGTACGTTTGCTGCAACTTTTAACTAGCAATTTTGAATAAGAATTGAAAGTGTGAAGTAATTTTATTTCGTAATAAATCCTGAACAGGACAAAGGTTGAAACACTCCTCAAATTAAAAAAGATCGTACTAGATCTTGAGGTTTTCAATGCATGAGAGTAAAATGCAAATGTGTACGATTAATTCATCAATCAGTGTTATCCAATCAAATCATGATAGATTTAATGAAACATTTACAGCCACGATGGTATTTATCCTTATTTATAAGGCAATATTTTATGAATCGATGGGGATACATTCAGCTAACGCGCGCACAGGTGCTTCATCACTTAGGCTTCGATAAATTAACGACGATCAGTCGACGGCTAAGCAACGCAAAATATGGAACGCGATAAATGATAACCCATTAAGGCACACAGTCGACCCCAGTGTATCGCTGCCAACAAATCAGAGCACCTAGACACAAGTACAAGCACCGCGGTGTGTAATCCTGGCCCGTTACCTTGCTCGTACTTTAGCATTAGAGGGAAAGCCGCTTCTCGGCTAATCCCACACCGACTTCACCGATAACGCAGATCCCACATTGCTAATTTCACACTCGTCAAAATATTGCCCGACTCATTATGTCTCGCCACATTGTCGGTCATTATCAAACCTTTGCTTCGAACAATGAAACTTATCGCTAGACACCGGATATTTATGCAAATGCTTCTATAACATACTCTATCTTTCTATGTGAGCTTAAGTGTTATTTTGATTAAGCTTATCTTAAATAATTCATTGAATTTTCTCCGTCTACCTCTTTCTCGCTTCGTGTTGAAAATATGCAACATATGACTCTTATATTTCACTTAAATATAAATACATTTCATAATTAATGAAATGGAGATAAAACAATGGAGTAATTTTACTGCAACCACCATGCGTTTTCTGCGTTCCGCTCCATTCGCGATATCGTGCTAATCAAGATCGTTTATTACTGCACGCTCGTTAGAACCAGTTAATGCATCATAGTGAGCGAAGAGGTGCGCGAAAGATTTCTCGTAATTTCATTGAATTAACCGAGCAATTCCAGCGTGTTTTCGCGATGAGATATCGGCTAGCAAGATTTGGAAAACACGTGGAACGTAACCGGAGACGATCGTAAGAAAGTGTCCCCATTGCGATGCAAATGAGTACCGTGTCTTGCCGTGCGCGATTGTGATTGCTTCGCTCACTCACCCTTCCCCGTGCAAACGCAGAATGCGAAAGATTACGTGCTCGACCCGCGATTTTATTCTCTGAAAGCTGGACGTGCCTAAGCTGCACGCTCAGGATATACTCCCACGCCGATTCCTGCGGACGTGCGACTCTCCCTCGTGAGAAAAGGGTTTCGCCGAAGAGTTGCGACAATCAATACGAATCCCCAGTCGATTCCGTTACTTAACGGGTAATTTTCCAAATATTACATTTCGAAAATTGCAAAGCTGGATCTGCTGGATTTTTAATTCCACCGTGACCTTTGTACATTCGTGAGTAGACTGCTTCAAAGAAATCAGCGACTAGATTGGATTGATCAATTTTTAAACTCACAAGCTTCTAAATTTAGGAATTTGTAAATTTTGAAATTTTCAAACTTGGGAATTTGATTTGAAAATTTAGAAATCTGTGAATTTCAAAACCTAGAGACGTGGAAATTTAAAAATGTCAGAGCTCTAATTAGGTATTTAGACTGTCGGAGTTCTGCAAATTTGAACATATGTTTGATCTCTCATAATTCAGAACCCTCACTCCTATACTAATCTTAACTCAAAAGAAATTGTTGCTTGAATAATTTTATTTATCGATGAAGCACAGATCATGATCGAAAGCAGCATCGAAACGCAAGAAGAGGATCGACTGACAAGCGATGCGTTAAAAAATGAACTTTAAAACACGCCGCGACAATTCAAACGCCTACCACGTGGCTTTCGCCACGTCACCGACAAGAAAACAAATCGTCTTTCGTAGTTATCGGCCGCGTCAATCGGTGCGCTGCCACCGGGTAGACACGTAAATTTCGTCGACTGTGTGGGAGACGATCCTTTCGTCTGCCTTGCGGGAATCTTGACAGTGGAATCGAGAAGTCGAGGAGGACGTCGACTTGGCTTGCGTCTCGTCGTTCCGATAACGCGAAAAGTAATCGCACGCGATCCCCGGGCTAACTTTTACGAGCATCGTGAGACGTACAATTTACCGCTATCGAAAATCCGCCAAATAATTCACCATCGCGTAATAACACGTTCAAACAGTTTTTGGTAATTGTACCAACTATAGTGCACCTCGTCAATTTCGATGACTTTGATATACAAGTTAGGGTTGGCTGAAATAAGTCGTATATCTTATGGTTTTAGACCCTTAATCATGATAAAGCATCCTGGTGGATATTGGGGCAATTAATATTTTGCTACTTCACTGCTCCACTTTTTCAATTATCATGCATTATAGTACTATTTCAGTAATCTATTATACTATACTAATTATTGTTCTAATACTGTACTATGCAGCTATATTTTATTACTGCACTGTTTCACTCCAATGTACTACCATACTATTAATTTCAATATTTCTCTGTTTCACCAGTTCACTGTACAGTCAGGCTAATTCTAATCATCACCATTTTAATATTTCACTTATTCCACTGTACAGCAGCGTTAATATTCCATTATACAACCATAGTAATATCACCATTTCACAATTATATTACTGTTTCAATATTATACAACCGACCTGACCCATTTTGGCATGCTGAATAAGTACCCGTTAAATTTGGTTCATTAACCCTTACCAGATTAGACTAAGCACTTGCATATCTTTGTCGAAAATTTTGAATGTTAATACCAAAAATAGACTACATTTACCACTTATCAGACTGGAGCATATATAATAAAATCTGGTCCGTTCAGATTATATAAATAGCCGTACGGAATAGGGGTTAATCGACGCGTACCCAAGAGCAGTTCGTCGGAGATATATCTAAAGATATTTTCAACAGCATCCTCCGCAACATATATCAAGATCAGTGAAATCGGTAAGACGAGCCCTATTCTATATAATTACCGAGTTTTTTCCCGCAGCCCACGTGATTATTTCGGAATCACGTCGAAGCGACTCGAAAATCGTTCCACGTCATTGCCAGGTCGGTCCGAGGCGGCCGGCTCGCATTAGCGGCTCCATTAATCACAATTACGTGAATTCAGATCCTTCGAGGACGCGTGCACGCGCGTGCATGTGTGCGTACGTGGGCACACGGGTCGAAGAATCACAGAGGAGGACGCGCGAGCAGCGCGCAGAAACGGACGAGCAAAAATACCGCCCACTGGGCCGATGCCCGGCCAACAAACCCCTCTTGTCGTCGTACACGCAGCGGGTGGATAATCCTCGACCACCGTGGAATTTCGATGGGACAGGAAGACACCGTGAACGCGACACGACGCCGTGCCACGATCGTTCACGGAATTCTACCGGGCCAACGAAATAATTCTCATGGTCCCGTTCTCGCTTTCTGCCACACAGGGCTTCTTCTGGCATTCCAGCCACCGTCCCTCGTACGTTTCTGCTTTATCGAGCACGTTGTTTCCTTTAAATTAACCGAATGCCCGACGAGCATCGCGCGTTTTTCTCCCGAATCGGGACTCTAGCCGAGCTACGCGTACAACCAACAGGTTTCTACCGGTCACGCGGGGAAACTTGTTCGTTGCTCATCGGGCGATACGGTATCTACTTTGTTGCCATCGTGAAAACCACGAACGTTGTTATACCGCGTAGGAATTTTACCTATGCGAGTCGAAGTCTATTAATCTCTCCATGTGCTTTGCTATTTGACAGTAAGAATCGTTACGAAAGGCAATATGAGCCGCAAACTGGAATATAGAACTGGCTTAATATCATATCAGACGAAAGCACTTTTTGATCACCAAAGAGAGTACGAATCTACAAAGAATTGGTAAATTACAGAAAGTAGATATACGTGAAATTTAAATGGCCTTGATGCTCCACAACATCGAAGATCTTGATACTCCACACGCTAAGCCGAGTGAAGAGCAACGTAACAATGCACAATGACGCATCCCGAGAACGATTCCCTTCGGCTGAATGAAAGTTCTCAATGAACAGTTCAACGATCGCGTTGCCGCATGATAAATGTTCCCGGTGTATAAACGCACATAAATATCGACGTAAATGTGCTCGGCTGAAGGATGCTATCGAACGGTCACCGATTGCACGTGCACATTCATGCTTTTTGCTCGATCGTGCCAGGCCATCGTTCTTAATGTCGTTTAAATGGAGTCGCCTCGGTGGCACGAAGTAGCACAACCTCCAACGGACGGCAGAAAAATTATCGTACGTAATGGGCGCCGTTGTTAATTTACAGTAACGCGGTAGTCGAGTTTTGAAATCGCTCGACAAGATGGTGAAGGATAAACTCGATATGGAAAAACTCGTTTAAGAGTTTCGTGGATCTCGCCGGATTTTTCTACCCTTTTTAGCATGGAACGTGTCGTGCACGTTGATCGCCGATGCAACAATTCAAGACAGCTCAGAAAACGTGGCCACCGAGGCCAAATATGGCACTAACGAGCGCGACTTCTTATGAAACAGGAGAAACGAACAGCGCCCGAGGATCGACACGATAATTTCCTGTGCTTGATCGATTCATCGTATCATCGCAACACTTTCCCGCATCAAAATTCCGTCTACGGTAAAGGAAACGAACCATTAAGCGGTTATTTTGTTATATCATCGACGATGTTGATTGACACTCGGTCAGTGGCGTAACTAGGTAGGAATAAGATACACCAAAATGGCTTACTCTTTTTAGAGGGATGAGGGTGGGTTTTCTCCCAAGTTCCTAAGTTTTAAAAACCACAAATTTCTAGACCTACAATTTTGCAAGTTTTCACATTTCTGAAAGCTCAGATTTAATTAGGCCCAGATTAGCCCTAAGTTTCGACCTTCTAAATTTTCAAACTCTCAAATACCTAAATTCTAAAATGTTCAAACTTCTAAATTTCCCAATTTGTACATTCTCAATCTCCTCACTTCCAAACTTATCCAACATGCAAATATCCAAATTTTTAAATTCCCAAATTGCTCAAAATTTCGACTGAAATACACATCGTGAAGAAGTGCAAAATCCACAATGCACAGAATGCACAAAATGCAAAAATGCAAAAATGCAGAAAAATTAGTTAAATCAGTTTGGTGCGTAAATCCGAGGGTAGACAAGGCCAAGATTTGCAGGCAAAGTGCACCCTATCTCCTCGACAAGTCCGACCTCGAAGAAGCGAAAGCAAGAACGGGCGTCGAAGACGCGTGTAGTATTTGCTCGTCGAGAGAACTTTTACGATCGAACAGGAGCGTACGAGTTCAACAACGGATCTCCGCTATCTTCCAGGTTGCACGTGCTACGTGTGCCGAGTTTCTTCGAGCAACTTGCACGGAGCATACAATGCAAGGCATTCCATTGTGTACTTGTACACAATATACATCGCCACGAATTTGCCTTTTCCTTTATTACATGCCGCGCTGCACCGACTTACGCCGGTAGTCCTTCGTGATGTTTACTTTGACGAGCGCAGTCGTAAAGTGTAAACCAACGATTACGTTTTTCTTCCATTTTCCTTTTTGTTCCTTTTCTCTTCAACATCTTGGACGTCCCTGATTCGACCAATGGAAAGCCGTGCTCGCTGCACGGGTAAATACAGGTGAGATCTGACCCTAAGAAACGGGGGCAAACTTTTCTCTTGGTCACCTGTTATTTACCACTTAAAGATAAGAAGTTTTATTATACGTTTCGTTGTCTCGCATTAAGTTGCGTTTGGAAGATAGAAAATTTGAGATAATTCAGTTTTAAGTGCTGTTTATTTCGAATTTTTTAATTTGGGTTACTTTGCACCACATATACAAATTTCTAAATTTAAATTCAAATTTCAAATTCTGAAATTCTTAAATTCCTAAATTCCTATCATCCCCAAGTTATAAATTCTCAACTTGTGAAATTAGTAAATTTCTCAACTTCCAAATCCCTAAATCCCCAAATCCCCAAATTTCTCAATTTCCAAATCCCTAAATCGCCAAACTTTCAAGTTCACGGTTGCTCTCCCGTGACAGGCGATAAATGAAATAGCAAGAGCATATTCGCATCCATAAAATTTATCACTCGCAGAAACACGTCAGAGCGAACTTTCTGTTATCCTTCATGGGCGGCGTCATGCCGCGACGCTTCATAATATTTTGCGAAATGAATTCGCTTTCATTTTTAAACGTCATTTGACTATGATTTATAGAATAGCTTTAATGTCACCTCTTGATCCCTAACCGCGTTCACGACCAGATTTCATGCACCGAACATTCGGCCAGGCTTCTTCAAACGTTTTTTTAACGAGTCGATAGGCAGCTCTTTCAGGCTCGACTAGTTCGGTCTGGTGAACCGTTTGTTAAATTGTCGTGAAATTCTGTTGGCAGCCAGCGTGATTACGATTTATGAACCGGTCTCAGGATATTTGTCCTTTTTTATACCGATTCGTTAACTCTTTCGGCTTTGCTTCAATCTCGGTTAACCTTGTGATCGGTATAATCAATGAATCCGTGTCTGGACGTTTCGATGATCGTTTATGCGTGAAATGATACCTAAGTTATCGTGACGTATCTTACAACTCGATGACTTAAACAAGTCCTTTAGTATGCACAAAGAGATACGATTTCATTTCTTGAAAGAGAAAAAGACCTCACTCATATTTCATGCTCCAAAGCATTACTCAAAACTGAAGACATACAAAGTAACAGAAACAATCTCTGTGATTTACGGGTTATACGCTGTTCGAACTCGAATAGTTTTCATTTAAACTTTGATCATTTTCAATGAACCTTAAGATTTAATCTCATATGCCATATTTTACGATAACTTTATTTCATCAAATCGTGTTACTGTATTTCGAAATGCAGCACTCGGTACGTAAGAGCTTGGTATACAGATGTTACGGTCGGTTATTTCGAATTGTTCTAAATTTATATTTGAAGATAAATTAATTTCGCGGTAAGTTAAACAATAGATTGCTCGATAAGAGTCAAGTCTGATACAGTCTTGCTACTTTCACTTCACATTTCCGTGCACGTGTAGTCTGAACGTTTTCGCAAAAGGAGCTCGAACAATGGACGGTAGAAGAATTCTACCCTGCATCGATACTCTTTTTTTCCCTCCTCAATCTGCAGCCACGCCGTTCTGTTTCATTATTCCGGAATTCTAGCTACGGTGCATGATATTCGCAACCTCGACCGGTTCTCCGGCCGTTTTCCGCAACGCAAAAACGTATATGGGTGAGGTCTGCGGATCTTTCTGCCGCCAGCGAACATAAAATTAACATAATTTCGATATATTATCCCCTTGCCGAGGAACCGCAAAATCCTGTGTGCATAACGCGAACATATTCGAAAGTATGGCTTTATCGAAAATAAACGTGTCTCCTGGCATATAATTATACGAAACTGGCCACTTATGAATTAACTAAATATAATTATTATCCCTTTAAACTAACGAGTGTGTGGGGAGTTGTCACATAACCTAATCGACTCCTCCTTTTTCATATCCCATGTATAATGCTCTTTCTTATTTCATTTACCTACCCACGAATTAAAATATTCTTAAGAGCATTTAAAAATAATTAAAACAATACTTAAATTATCCCTCATCAATTTATGCAACAGAACACGACTGCATTAGCAAGGATGCAACTCTATCAATATAACAAAAATGCGATTAACTTGACGTATTTAATTTTGTAACATGAAACGTCTTGCGAAAGAAACGCACTAAGAAATCATCAGCATTAGTCACAGTCGAATTAATAAGACCAAAGTTGCTCGAATACTCGTTTCAGCTGAAAATAAAATTACTCAGTTGCACTTAGTTTGGTAAAAAAGCTTACGTAAGCCTGGCGGAAATGGCGCTTTCTAAAAAGAATCAAAGATTCCCATTTGAAGCCATCTTGAATATCAGCGAAGAATCTTGAAACATAAACCAGCCAACGATTTCTCGTGATTCAAAAGTCTGACCACACTGCGTGCATCCTTCATCGATAAAAGTCTTGCCAGCCTTCAAAAGGATGATCTTCGGAACGCATCGAAATGGAGTGTTGGTTGCGACTCGTGTAGACGTATCCTCTTCGATATTCGATACCTGCTTCGACACTCAATACTTAACTGGCTCGGACGTCCACCTCTGCTACCCTGTCCAAAGACCACGAAGCGACCTTTTTCTATTTTTCATACAACATTGTCGACCACTTGTCTTATCGCATCATCCTCTGAGAACGATGTTGCGTGCGAAATGGCGAGAAAAAGGAAAATAAAATCGAAACCACCGGAGGGATACCAGAATGACCGAACGAAGGGGAATAAGATTAAACAAGATCTTGATTCTTTGGGACGCGCATGTGGCCGCTGAAAATACCATCAACTCTCTCAAAAAACCGTGACAGAGATGCTTGACTTATCTGTTACATCAAATGTACCTTCCTCTACAAATGTTGCATTGGAAAGCTGCTAACGGCTGCTTGTCACTTAAATAAATTATCTTGACAATATCTTGAAGCGCAATTTCTATAATCACCCTGATAGATTTATCAGGATTCGAGGTCTTTAATTTGCGAGTACAAAGTGTAACTGTTAATCATTTTAATGTACCAGCAATAATTTTATCTTTGAACCTGATCTTGTATCTTGTAATTTCTTTTTTATTGTTTCACACGATTAAAGTCGAAGCATAAACTGCCAATGAATGTCAGAACGAATATGTTAAAATGTTCTTCTTTTTTAAGATAAAAGAAAAGCACGTCCTCGTTCGCCTTATAGATACCTTGAAAACAGTATTTTTGATACTTTCAACAGCTGGGAGGGACAGAAGAATTCGACCGTTCCGAACGAGGATCATACGAACAAGTTTCGCCACATGCGAGCAAGAAATTCGCTGCTCTTCAAAAGGGATGCCATTATCGTTGGCACGTAGCACCCACCGTAATTGCGTCTTGTCAAATGGTGCCGACGATCCTTAAAACCGATCCAACCATGTCCTTACACCACCAAATGTTTCCCCCTACGTCGAGCCCAGCTTTTACGACACGATAAATGCTTGCTACGAGTTTGTGAAAGGTTAACTACAGTTAATTAATCGATGGGTAGTATCGAATGTGACAAATTGCAAAAATAACATGAGCAGTTAATAAAAATAATTTTGTTTTTTCCAGAATCGTTTTCGTGTCTATTAAACACTCCACATGGTAATTAAATTGCTAGATTAAGTGAGCTTGAGATATTTTTAGAATGAAAGAAATACCTACTCTAACTGTATACTTATCTAACTACATCGTATACATTGCCAAGTGTTCTAACATTAACATAACAGTTAGAGATCAACGTTCATAAATCAAAGTCATTCAGTTTTCATTGTTGAAAATTCATGCGTTAAAAAAGTGGATAAATCGAGGCTGAATAACAGGTAACAACGTGAATCCCCGAAAAAGGTTCACGGTTCCAGGTATGTAGGACCGAGTCACGAGGTCGTATATCTGGCTTTTGTTTTGATTTCTCTCGTTGGTGCCTTCGGGTCCATTCTGGGTCCCGTTTCGGCAGCCTGCGAAGGCAAACGATCGAACGACACGCGTTGGAAGAACATTGGTGGAACGAAGAAGATCGGGTCGCCATTGTTTTTGGGAATTGAGAGGAGCCAGCCAGAAAAAGAGAAAGAGACAGCAGACTTGGGTCCCCTATTGTATTATAATGGGCATTACGGATATTCGCCTAAGTGGCTCGTACCCGGGCCCTATTGCGCAATTTATGGCTGTTCGTTAGTCGTCCATATTGTTTTCCGTGGTACCCTGGGTCTGCGAGAGTAAAAGCCCACGTTTTCGGAAACGATTTACACGGGAACCTTTTAAAACCCTTTATGTACTGAACAACTTTTAAATGGAGATTGTGCAACATTTATCTTGCTTTAAATAGCATACCCTACCCTAATCTTTGGAAATGCTACTTTACCATCATTCTTTTTACAATGTAGTTTACACTCAAACACAGAGTCTATGTTATCGGCACTGTTATCGAATTTCTCGCGATTCTAGCTTAACAAAAATTTTATTAAATAAACATATTAAAGATATGAAATACAAGATAGTCGCGTGAGTATAAAATTGAAAATATGATAGAAGAGAGTTCGAGGTGACTTCGACAAGAGAGTTGTATACGAAACAGATGCATATGTGCGAATCGAGAGTTTTGTTCGAATTATTGAAAATATTAAATTATCAGTTAAAGTATTATTTCAATCATCTTTATTATTTATTGTAACGACAGAGCAAACTTTTGTACCAAAGCGCGTGCCCCAACTTCGCAAGGGTGCGTTTTCCCTTCAAAACGAAAATCATTAGAGAAAAATCTCGACGAATCGTATAAAGAAGCGGAAAAAAAACTTCTTGAAGGACGATCGAGAGAAAAATGCAGCTGCTCTCTTCGATATTATCGATTCCTTCGCATGTGACGACGCCCCGTATGTACCCGTAACTTTGTATAGCCCTGCGAGGGGCCCACGTAGCGGGCGGCAGGGTGAATGGAACATCTGCCGATGGCCGAGGCCCTTCTCCAAACACCACCACCTTGCACTACATTACAGGGAAGGGAATAACGACATACTAACTGTGTCGATAACATTGACTTTCCTCGATAACATTCCGAGATATCGAGACTTGTTTGTCAACGGTTTCTTGCGGTAGTTGCTAACTCTTCACACCTGAGAACCATCTTTGATATGACACTGTTCATTGTTCGTTCGACATTCGCAGATCATTTGTTAACAATAAAATTAATAATCATGTGTCTATTAACCTTTCACTCGAAGTTCGGTAGACTTTAAAACTTTGATAGCAACTTTAAAACCTTCCGGTTAAAAGTTTTGACGAATACTCTTAAAATTATTTCTCTATCATGAATATCCACTATTGTCCATTTCGCTGTTTGTATAATACATCACATGTACATGTACTCGGTATATAATAAACAAATAAATGTTTTGAGTAAATCGTTGGTTCGCTGCGCAGTATTATGCACGTATACAAAGCAGATTCAGGAATATTGTACATAAATAATGTGTCTGAGAATGCAGCAAGTAACATCACACAAACACCTGCAATGTTAGTAAGAAACAATAAACTTTTATAGTAAGGAACTACGCGTGGCAACCGACTACGATTTACTCTCGTCACGACGACAGAAAGTATCGTACGTGCTGGCATTCAAATCACCGGGAAAAGAGGTCGTTTCGATACTACGGGAAGGTAAAGTAATCGATGTTGAAAAATTATTATTGGCCGCTGTATTGCTTTTCCTTCACCACAATGTAGCGAATATTTTATGATTACTGGTCACGCGTAACCACCGCTCACCGAACAAACAAACGCGATTCGCGATTGATTTGCGGATACCAACTTGGTTTTATGTTAAAGTGAAATAAAAAAATTAATTGTATCAAAAAATCCTGATGTAAAATTCTTGCAGAATTTTAAAGTATAATTGTCTTATAATAGGTATTTTGTAAATATTGTCAAAGCAAAATATCCAATGTAACAATTTCTATGAAGTCGTGTTTCTGTCTACGGTAGAATTGAAAATTATCTTGAAAGTAATTTTCTGTCGTGACAGGATATTAATGGCATCGAAACAGGTATGCAAATACCGTTGAGCTCGCCAGAAAAGAAAGAGTTAATGATGTCTCGAAGTAGTCTTATCGTAAACCAGTATTGTCATAGAATCGTTTGACTTTCAGCCGTACAAATTGTAATGGAACCCACAGAACCGCGACGGCGTTAACGTTCAGATATAAAAGTCACGCAGAATCTTTGAAATCGTTCTTGAAATTTTCAACATTCATTTGAAACTATCTACGTGGCTAACTTCTAAAGTATCCGCGCCTTTGGAATCGTCTAACACACCCTCTGAAACACTGTTCCTTCAAATTTATCGTTCATCGAATATTACAAAATTTCCACGGTATGCGAATACGAGCTTGCAGAAAAAAATCATTCCTGATCTCTCTTAATAATTCATGTCCACAACGTTGAACGAACACACCTGTAATTATTTCTTTTCCATTTCAAGCAATTGATACGAAGTAAATAACAGAACCTAAACGGTATATTCATTTACAAATCACCGGCTAGCACGAGGGTCGGTTGTGTTTAATAAACGCCTGTAACTTATGTATTGCGGTACAAGAATACCTACTATTCGCGACTGAGAATCGGTGGAGCGTTAAAAGTATCTTCGAAGATCTTAGAAGGAAAGTACAGTTATACGAGGCTTGAATGCACAGGTTTTATCCCAAGCCAGGTGCATCCGCCTCGACAATTACTGAAAAACGCACTGATTTCAGAATAATTGAAAACCTATCAACAACAAAAATTCGGTGACTAGAAAAATTACTCGATATATCAATATTTTAAATATTTTTTAAACTATTAACCAGTCAAAACCACATAGAGAAGGCTGATAATGATCTATCAATGTTAAAAACTTGCTAAAATCTTAGAATTACTGAAGATGATTTTATACACATAATTTTCACAAGTATACAAAAAGGTTCACTAAAGAAAACAGAATCAGTTAATCGATCATAATGGTAAAATCTGCAAAGCAGTAGGATCAACCTGTTGACCCGCGAGATAAAGCAAAGCCCGCTATGTATCAAATGTTACAAAAAAAGAAGCAAGTTTTAAAACGACCGATGGCACTCGATAGGCTGGACACAGTTCATCGAGCGTCGTCGAGTTGCTTGGAATTCCGGTCACGTAGCGAAGTGACATGAACCGTAGAGAGGATGACATGGCTCTGACCATTTCGTTCGTAACGATCCACCGACGTGCTATTATGCAAGCGTAACCTCAACTTCGACCATGTCCCGAGATTACGTGCGCAACTATAGCGTGAGTTACTTTTCAGGTCCGCTTGTATCTACGGACATTGAACGTGCCAGACGCGACAAATGCTCTTTAATCCTTTTATGAACACCTGGAAATTTTAGAGGATGCTTACAAATGTAGACGTACACAATGTTGCATTGTGAAATCAAAAATATAAGCTCATATAACCAAATCTATTAGGCTTAGTCATGAGCCAACTATTGAGAACATGACTCTGGTCCATGTGAAGATGTGTTCAAAGTTTCATGGAATTCTTTGATTTTTTTTATATGAAATTAAGTTTTATATGAAAGTAAGTAATATTTTACGTAAAAAAGTATGAGGGTATAGAAATAGAAAATGAAGTTCACTAGTCTTGAGAAGCAAGAGTTAACTTAGTTAATTTATCTAGCAACGTGTTTTTCTTTCTTCGTATTGCAAGCTGGTAGAACGATAAGGGAACGGGATTTCGCATAAATTCAGTAAACCAGAGCATCATGAGATCCAGGATATAAAGTGCGGTTAATAAATTATCAAAGTGCATACTGGTATCGAGATCTCGAAACGATAGCAAGGTGCAACTCTCTCGCGACTATCGACGCTCCAGCGAATAGCAAACAGTTGCTGTTCCAATAACAATATTATGTTATTGAAAGTATCGTAAGATAGCACTTATTGGATATCGATTTGAAGCCTCAAGTCTGACAAAAAGCTACCTTTCAACATTCTCGACTAATCATTCGAACACATAATAGATATTTAATATCAAGGAAATTCGCTATGTGACATGCAAAATCCACCTAATGAAGGGACTGCAGGTAAATTGAGATGACATCACAAAATGCTTCGCAGCACCTTTTGGAGATCGTTATTAAGCGACTTGCGATCAAACGATATGGTAATGAAATGACACAGCAAACCACCATGCAAAAGGGAAATACGTGTTCGAGCGTCATGAACGAGCCTGTTAACTTCAACCATGGTCAAATAGATTCAGCGCAAGTACCTTCGAACTACGAGCCAATATCTGGACGATCAATTGCTTAATTGAACCGTAATTCCATGTTCAAACTTGCCCATCGATACTCGTGTCTCCCATACGTGTACCACGAAGAAATCTTCCTTATCAAGATATTAGTTACACGAAATATTCTGCGCACGGTTCGATTTTACCTTCTGAACATTCCTGGTATATGCAGAAATCTTTAGAGGTTACTTGGAATTTTGTTTCACTATTTGAACAATTCAGAAATAACAACTAAAATTAAAATTGAAGAAGAATTGAAGAAAAGCGATACTGTGGAATTGAAACGCGAATGGACTGCATCCACGATTACTTTGCTAAATGAAGATTTGAAAGAAACAGATTAACAATTGAATAATTGATGACAATTTCCGAGACGTTATTCCAGATCCCTAGCGTTTGCACTTTAACCTCATCGTAGAAGGAAGGTATGCCAGGTAATGTATCTTAACCAGGATATGCCCTGAAGTACAATGGGTGCACCCTTCGCCTGAAATTCGTTTGGTGAGAAGAGGTAGGTTATCCGGTTTCATCTTCGCGAACCTTATCTCTTTAGGATCGTGCTACTGTCCTCCACGTGGAGGCCCTTTTCGTGCCAGCCATTCTCCCTCGTATTCCTCCATCGTTTGCCACAATTCTCGTCCACCCACTCCCATCGAATTTATACAATTTTCTATAGGCCCCATATAGTTTAGAGAACTTTCTCCCTATTTTCGTATAATTTATTTATTATTGTGTTTTATTTTATTGTCAGTCATTTTATACTTTGACTGCCACATCACGATTTTCATTAGAATCATCGTTCTCCACATTATTGGAAACTTTGTTTATCTAAAATGGCGTGCAGTCTAACGGTATGCACTTGCGGATAATAATGGATAAGATTAGTAATTTCAACGTAGCACTCGAGTTAAAAGAACTTCCGTCAAGTTGCAACAGCAGAATATACTGCTTTTCAACAAGATATTCTTTACACAAGTAAATACGTGTTACAAGATAATTGGATAAGAAACGCAAGCAGGTTTCAAACACTCGTGTTAAAAGTCTTTGTTTAATTTTGCGAGGACGAAGATTGTCGGCGCCCAGGCGACAGATCTCTCTCACATCCGGAGGAATTTCCTGGGAACTCAAAGGAGCAAATACAAAAGGCGATATGTGGGTACGTTCGTAATACCACTATTGTCAAATATCGCCGCGCCTTATCTCCGTCACGTTTCTGTATGACGACAGGAATGGACATTGCCTTTCGACTATGCGGAAGAGAGCAAATGGAGACGAACGAAAGGCTGCGTGGCGTGTGTGATGGAGGTAAGTACGTGTGCGGAGGATAGAAAGGAACCGCAGTGTGGAGCCAGAGAAGTGCATCACTGACACCGGAAACTAGGGGAGTCTGCCTGCGTAACAGCCCCCATAACGCCCTAACTATTAAATACCAACGCTCGACAGTGTTTCTCAACTTTCATTTTCTCTCTTTCATAGTTTCAGTACGAGTTTAGTCTTTTTAGCATTTGGAGACTAGCTCTGTTGGAAATTTTGGGAATTAGCAAGTTGGAGACTTTCAAGTTCTTAATTTGATATTTTGGATATTTGGGAATTTGGTCTTTTGAGAATTTGGGAGCTTGGTAACTTGGGAGAGTGAGAATTTGGAAGCTTGAGAATTTTGGGGTGTGAGAATTTGGGAATTTTAAAATTTGAGAACTTGGAAATTTGTGAATTTGTGAATTTGATAATTTGAGGGTTTAACAATGTAAAATTTTGCAAATTTGTAAATCTACTAATTTAAAGCTATGAAAACTAAAACTTGAAAAATACAACCCCCTTTCTCCCACCCCCAAAAAGTGCGATTATCAAATAAAAACGTAATACGTAAACGAGTCTATTTCGAACAATACCACTTAAAGCGTGTTCCACAAGAGAAAGTCCCGACATAAGAATGATCCACTACGAAGCTAATTTCCGATGAAGATCCGCAGTACCGCGAGAAGAGTTGATTTATGAGGTATAATTAAAATAGAGCACGGTAATTTCGCATCGTCGATGTTCGTAGCCGTGTACACGTCAAATTATTTATTTTCAAGGGATTTAGTTCATCAATTGTCTCATTCTTTCTTGCCAAGTAATTTACTAACATAATAATGAGTACCACTTATCATGTTCGAAAATTGTCACCCATAAATTTCGTCTAATTATGCGAGTAATGATACCTCTCGTACATTTATGGCTGCTTTCGATACCTGTGGTGTAATCGATAAGCTGGCAAGTTGTGCTTAATGCAACACTCGGTTAAAGAATTCGTTATGCTTATGGAGTGTCGATTGCTTGAACGATAGAGTACATCAGAAAGAGGATACATCAGATGAGTGATTCAAAAGTTGTAGGATTTATCTCCTTACATGTCTATTTAACACTTTCTCTGATACGTATGAAAGGTTAACACTCTCCGTCACTGAAGCTGTCAAAACAGAAGATCAATGGGGATTTTCACCGTATTCAAAGATCGAATAATTCTCTGATTGATTTAAATGTCCTTTGTTGTACTTTCTACTTGTCAAAGTGACACAATGCAAATTTCTGTTACAAATGATTTCTGAGTTTTTATCGAAAACAATTGACACCGTTCGTTTTCAAGGAAGCCAAGCAACTTTGATTATATTTGATTTATTGTATTCAAATTATTATTATAAACCTTTCACTACGTTGAGAGATCAAATCACCGGCATCATCAATTGCAATCTTGACGTATCGATTGTTACAACTTTCAAATAAAATTAACATAAGACATAAAGAGCTAGAGAGCACTGCATTTTAAAACAACATTTCAAACGATAAAGATTTCGAATAATTCCGAGTCCAGAAGCAAATCGACACAGAATTATCGATCATAATCCAAGGATCACCGACGTTGGCTTTCATCGAAGCTCGTTGAAAATCAATCGACGTCGCGATCTCCATTTCCCATTTATTACCATCGACAAACTTGTCATTAATCAAACCCGCGAAAAGCACGTATCGAAATAAATTCCAAATTAAAATTCAAGAGAAATTGACTCAATCAAAGTTTAAAAACATGGATACGGAAAATTAATGACTGTTGGAGATAAATAATTTCAAGCCGAAAAATAATTTCAATTATAAATCGCGCACTATAATTTCAGAGTGAAATTACACGATACCTGTTAATATCGCATTAGTAAATTATTCCCACCCCCGTCTCGAAGAAAATCGACGAAATGCAATAGAAAAGTAGAAAACGAAGTTTATGATTAATCGAAAGCACGCGGTAGTTAGACAAGAAATGGCTATAAGAAGGGGAGGTAATCGATGGCAAACGTTTCTTGACACTTAATCTCGAACTCGAAGGGAGGCGGCAAGAAGAGATATCGTGACTTTGTCTGTGCTAAGAGACTCGAACGGATAATTATTATCACAGGGAGGCGCTTCGGGATCAGGAAGAGGAGGAAGAAATCAACACCGAGAAAAAGAAGAAAAAGTAAAAGGATGCTGGAGAAATGTGTTGGAGGCACGTTGATCCGAGATAGACGGTTCAAGGATCGATACCTGTGTACGTGTACTCGTTGCTATCGGACCTTCCTTTCTCTCCTTTTTTTTTTAGTCTACTCCTTTTCTCTGCCGGTCTTCTGTCTCGTTGACCCCAAATACCGACGCACGATTAAATGCTCGACGATTCTCTCGTGACCGACGAACACGGAGAACCGCGCGATATAAATGTTCGCGTTATACACAAATGAAGATGGCAAGCAATTATGTCGACAAAACAGAAAGAGCTGAAACATCGAGCAGCTGTATATTTCTTGTCGACTGTTGTGAATGAAAACAGAGGTTCATTAACCTTTCCGGTTGAAAACTATTTACTACTTTATAATAGGTACTTCATGATCTAGATTAGGTAGATTTGGGTAGAACCTATTTATAATTCTATTTAACTAATTACTGTAATTTTTGTTATCCAGCGTTCATTTTCATAAAAATAGTCTTTGTACTTGTGATAACCAAGTTTATCTAATTCTAAGGCCAATTTCTAAGGCCATATGGTATATAAAAAGTCAACAGTCCAAGTATCGTACGTCGCCAACCTTCTCAACTTTGGTACAGTATACCATGAGTCTATGTGTAAGAATAAATGAGTCTATGTATCATAAACACTTGAAAGAACACTTAGTGATAGACTAAACAATTTCCAAGTCCACGTAACAAGAGTCAAAAGTCTAAAAACTTTTGTGAGGATCAAGTTCTATTTAAAATCTACAGTGAACAAAATTATACGATAAGCAATATGATCACAGTCTGACAAAGTAGAAATAATTATAAAGTAAATTTTATATCTTCCGACTTAACTTAACACTCACATTTGATCTCTAGTTACGAGAATAGAGGTTTGTACAGGGAATCATATTCTAGACTCGATTAAACTTCGCACCAATATAGAGAGCACGGCACGAGTCTGCTACTCCGATTGCTTTATCAAATGTCTCCCTGATACCACTTCGATTAAAAACTGACGACATCGAACACCAAAGTACTCGAATTCTATTGAGTTTCAGCTTTACGAACAGCAAATACTGAGAATAATTTATGGCGTGATCTATTTAAACTCTGAGAATTTTTCGAAATGTGGATATAGGAGATAAATGGGAAATGTATTGAATACGTAAATATCTGAGATTCTTTAGATTTTGGTAGGTGTAACTAAGGCAGACGTAACATATTCTAATTTTCAAATTTCTATATATTCAATTTTCCAAATTTTTTAATTAAAAATTTTCAACTCATCAAATTTCTGAAATCCCCAAATTCCTAAATTCTCAGATTTCTAAATCTCCCAATTCCCAAATTTTCGAATTTGGAAACTGTCCCAATTCCTAAACTTAATTCCCAAATTTCCAAATCTCCACATTCCCCTATATCCAAATCTCCAAATCGCCAAATCCCCAAACTCCCAAACTTGTAGACTAGTGCAAATGCTAGTGTAAATGCCCCATCTAAATATCAGCGAGTAAGTGTGAATCGAATGGCACCTTTTTGAAGGAAAATCGGACTCGACCGTAGAATCGTGAGGACGAACCTCGACATCCCAGCAGTTCAGTCCCGTACACCTACCTCTACAGCATCTCGCATCGAATATCAAAGCACGCACGTTATCCGAAGCAACGAGTCACGGTGAAAACGTTGTCGACTACCTTCGTATCTCGCACCTGCCGCTGCCAGGACGCCAAGGTATTCTCCGGCGATGGCAGCCAGGCAGCTTCGTTTTTGTACTGCATCGTTCGGTGCAACCCATCGGGAGTGCATCCAGTCACCGCACCGTTCCAACGGTAGAGTGTTGCCGCAATAATTCGTCGGTTGACCATATATGCAGTTTCGAGGAATGGTCGGTAATAATGGGAGTGGGACAAATTATCAAAATAATGAGAACAAGAAACGAAGAAAAATGTTCCTCTGCTTCGGACAAGTATTAGCGAACACCCATTGTATATAACAACTATCATTACCATAATTTATATGTATTACGTAGAGACATTAGCAATGGTTAATCCCTTGCATTTTGGTTTTCTTATTATTTCTGGCCTTTATCGAAGTGAAAAGGCTCGATCTGTGCTACATCCTGCTTTCGAACTTAATTTCACCCCTTGCACTATTTTGAAGAGTCTCGTGACGCACTCGTACTTCGTGATCAATTTTACTCGAATTTTAAATACGCTTCAATTTGAAGTTCAAGTCCAAAATTTGGATAGTCAATTGATACGAAATTGACATAACATTTCAACCTTTTTTGTCTACTTTAATATTGTAGCTGTACTTCAGTCAGTTCTGACTGACGCACCTGATAAGTAAATCATAGCGCAAGGGGTTAATGCCTCAAGTGGCTGCAGACGCACGACCTCAATGCGTTAATGAAACGATTATATAGTCATTTTAAGCTTAATATAACTGTTATAATATTGATTGAATTGATATAATGCTAGTTTAAAAGTTTTATGTCATTGGGACTGTTACACTTGATATACTCTAAAATGTGTGGTTTCTATACGTGATAATCACATGAATTAATTAACAACACTGATGTATTCATTTAGTTACGTCCATTCTATTTTATAGTACTTTCACCTGATTAAATCGAGTCAGACTTAACATGTGTGTAAGAAAATTAGTCATTGTTAATAGTTACCGCACGTTAATTGTACAGAAAAATGATCGGTACATATTTTAAAAAGAAATTAATTTGAAGGAAATTCCAGATTATATGCCTTTACGATTTACCCGTGTACTAGAACTCGTGAGGGTATAGGTAAATTAAAATGAATAAGCCAAGGAGATCGTTTCCTGCTGGTAATTCGGTTTTTACGGTAACGAATCGTAAGTTCGCCTCTTTGGCGAGCACCCCGGTAATAAAGGGAAGTTGGGAGAGATTACCGTGCGCGGACTAACAAAAAGAGAAAGAAAGAAACGGTGAAAAAAAAAGACCGATCCATATCGGTTCGAGGCGAACGTGCTTTCGTATTACGTTAGGCAGGATGCAAGGGGGTTCGATGATAAAACAGAAACGGTGAGAAATAAACGCACCGCAGGAATCTCGGATGCAAGCGCAGAGGTATGCACTGAAATACTGACGCGTGAAAATAGCGTAGCCCGCATCCTGGATACGACAATAAAAAATGCACTACTTCAAGTTTCCTTCGGGAATCTGTGTACCGAGAATCCGAGAACTTCCTCCTTAAGAATTACGACGGCCAATTATATCTTTACGCTTCCTCCTTCGAGGAAAGCTGGAAATTCGCTTGCAAGCGAAATATATGTTCATAATTAACACCCTCCGTCGCGATGGATCGCGCTATTTGAACGAGAAATTTCAAACATTTATCGTTTTAACGCTCGAACAGTACCGAACCTTTTTCTTCCTTTTTAAACAATCGCTAACCCGTGGACGCAACATCTTCCTGCATTGCAGACGTTCCGATGTGAATTACGATTATCAGTTTTTGATATTAGTTTCGCAAACGTATATTTCACAGACGTTGAACACGTGGTCTGATAGTTCTATCATTTCATTTTGTATAACAAGATGAATGCATAGGTATTTACTTCTTTGGATAAGGAAAAGGTCTCCACTCTTCAATTTTGGGGGATGAAGACGGTAACTAAAATTCTCCAAATTTCTGAACCCCAAATTCCTTACATCACTTTATAAATTCCTGAATCAGATTCTGAAATCTCGACCCCCTGAAATTCTCAAATTCCCGAATTCCTGAACATCGAATATTTTCAGAACGGATGCTATTACTTACATGTCTGAGTCGCATTAATCTCAGATCACGCGTTTCGATACACGCCAATCAGCTCAAATAACCGATACTAATTGCTCATAATTACGCCGAATTTAAGTGAGCGTACAAGGTGGATACCGTTGTGTGTACTTATATATTTCGAAACACTGATGCAGATTAATGTTTCCTGACGAAAATTTCACAGAATCCGTATGATTTCATGGGCTAAATGTGTACCCGGGCAAAAGAATGATACGGTTCGACGTAATAAATTTACTCCGTGCTTCCTTGATGGCACGAACCCTGGCAAAGAAAGTTTCGAAACCGAGTAACGCCTTAATTTTGCAGTTGCATTTTCGAGCCCCTTGGTATACTATCCGCCCTAAAAACAGTCTACCACCCTTTTTCACCGCGTTCCGTCACGCTCAAAGACCTATCGGAGACGCACCTGGCAATCGATAATGGTACAAAGGTACCGTCGACTCGAAACGGACAAACGGGGATTTCGAAGGAGGGTAAAACTGCCATGAACGTGTCCAACTTTCTACGAATGCTTCACGGTGCAATATCGACAATTTGACAGACCATGATGGTCCATCGATGTCTCGCCAAAGATACCTTTCTCACATTCAGCCTCCATGAATATTGGATGAATATGAATTTACGTGCAAAATTCATTTGCTCGTAATTTTAGTCTCCGTTGCAATTACAATTAAAATAAATCACTAGCATAAGTAGGACAAGGATAATGAGGGAACAATGAGACAGTACAATCGAATGATTAATTAAGGTAGTACACCATCAGTGGCTCGTTAAATCGTTCGATAATTAAGTCAAATATCAGATCATCTACAAATATTAATTAATTTACTTTATGCGGAAGACATTTTGAAAAATTACAAAGAAAAGACATATCTGAGTTATGAATACCTCATGAATAATGCTGCAATAATGTTCATAATAAATGAATAATTTCATAATTCATAGCTCATGATTTTCAGAAAAAAATAGTGAATCTAACACGATGTTAAAAGGTCTAGTTAAATTATAACAAATTCTAAAGAAATTCTGTCAATGAAGATTACAAATGAAATACGTCCATCGTGTTACAGAAAGAAACATGGAGGACCCAATCAACCAGAAAGCAGTTGGCGCCATTTTAAAAAAATCTACCAATCCGATTCGGAGCCAAAATTAAATTACACGATGCTAATTGGTGAGACATGCTTTCTCGAGCGATGGAAACCACTCTAATTGACGAGTACACAGAACTAGCGAACGCGGGCTCGGACTTCCTGAAGATCAGCCCACAAAAGTTGGAGAAACTTTGACCAATCTGCAAAGGTTAATACCGAAGAAACCAGCTCACACGGTAGCGCTAATTTCTGGTGCAATTGCCAAAATCCGGTTCAAATCCGGTCAACAATATTTTTACTTTTTGAAATAGAATGTAACAATGAAGACTCTTCGGTGCTAAGTGAAAAGAAGAGAAAAGCTGTGAGAACCGATGAACATTGCCGAATAGATATGAAATACAAATAATTTCTTAATTTTATTAAACGTTAATTTGAATAGGTAAATACTTACACACGCTTGAAAAAATTAATATAATAAAAGCATCATCAACGAAAGAATAATAAGAATCATCACTCTTTGATGATCATCTTGATCCACTAGCCAGCGACACGTAGAAAGTCCGACGTAATTTCATGACAGAAAAGTTTCTCAGAATATCACTGATGATGTATCAATTTAAAATTGAAAGTTCATTGAAAATGAGTACATGATCATCGATATTTTTAATGCAAAATGACTTTCTTCAAAATTGACTTTCATCTTGCATTGTAATTTTCTATGGTGATTTAAAGAAGTTTTTCAAATTCTCGGTAGAATTGATTCCCTACCTCCCACATCTTCATTGTAAATACCATTCTGTTACATGCATATAGCAAGAACGTGTTTACACGGTTCGACGCGTAAGCAAGCGCCGTTGAGATCAAACGGCGTAACGTGTTCCTATCGATGCAATTACACCAGCGATCGTCGATAGGAAGATCCAAAGGTTACATTTGTAAACAATCGAGAGCATGGTAGTCGGTTTTTGGGAAAATGGCGACGCGAAACTACCACTCTTTTCTAATCAGTTAATTTTCAGCTAAATTTCGCCTTACCTTAGCCTTAGCTAAAAAGCCTTACTTCAGAAATTTAGAAATTTAGGGATTTGAAGACCGAAGTTTTCAAATTTAAGAATTTGGACAATTGAAAATTCGGAAATCTGAAAATCTGGACACGTGAGAATTTAAGAATAAAAATATTTGAAAATTTAGGAGAATGAACTTAAAGTCGACAATTCACCAGTTCAATCGACAATTGCCACAAGTCCTCCAGGCTGGAAGGAAATGCACGAGTGGCTAAGATGATTGAACGTCGCGCACGATTATCATCGGTAAAATAAAACGGAATGTCTGGAAACCGTTTGCGGGAATTTCTTTGTCCCCGTTGCTATTTCTACGCGATTTACATAAGTGTGTATCGTTGTATAACTGAAACTCCACCGCTCACTTAAATCCGAACCGTGAGGAATATTCAGATGCTGAATGCTCTTCTAGCGAATGAAATTCTATCGAAACTATTCAAAAATTGAGTATGAATAAAAGCGAAAGGAAGTCAGAGGAAAGAAATAGGTTTCATTTTCTACGGTTCTAATCGGGATAACAGAAAATCGCGAACAAATTACTGCCACGCAAGCGTGTTAAATCCTGGGAATCCTGCGAAGGACTCGTGCCGTTTGGTAGCAGGGCGTGGGAGACCGTCGACCAGCTGCTGGTAGATGTTAGTTCAAGGACCATTACACAATGGGACTGTATACATGAACGTGCATGTTAGACGAGAAAGTCACGTTGCCTGTGGGTAACGAAAAACATACGGGAAATCGCGTTTACCCGAAAATATAATCGTGTGCGTGTATCACGCATTCGTTAATGGCGGACATTTAATTCATTCTTAGGGAACCACACGAGTTAGGTGCAACGTAGACTTCTGAATATAAATGTATAATGGAGGTGGAAGCTTTGATCAGTTTTCAAATTTTGAAACTTTCAAACAACAGATTCTAGTATTTCTGAAGCCCCAAATTTTAGTTTAGGGCAATTGTAAATCCATCGATTTAAAAATCTCCAAATTTTAAAACTTTCCAATCCCCAAATTTCCAGATCTCCTACTTCCCCATTTCTCACATTTAATTTAAAAATCCCAAAGTCCCAGAATTCCAGAATTACAACTTCCGTGTCTAAAAATTCCAAAGTTCGATAAACTAGTTCAACTGGTTACCGTAAATCAGCAAGTTTACCCGTGTGACGATCAGCGTGCACCCACGAAGAAGTTGAAACGAGTTCGCAGCGAGTGCTGAGACCCGGTAAGACCGTAGTTTCTCACTTAGAAATTGCGAAAGGCTGTACCCAGGTACGGATTCTTCCTCGTTATACGAACGATCCGAAGAGTGGCGAATTCTCGCGATAAACTTGACGTAACTTCCGTAAAATATTCGCGTTGTTCTCGGTGGTCGTAATTCGAGACACAAAAGTAGCCTTATCGATTGGTCGAATTGAAAGATACGCGGTGGGTAACGTTTATGAAAAAATAATACGGTTCGTTTAATGGAACGTTAGCCTTGTAAGCATGGCTTTCGATTGTTCCGTCGTGCGAGCATGTAATACGAATCAACAAGCGTGTCTACGAAGGGGTTCTTGCTTGCAGCCACACAAGCATCGCTGACCGCGTGAAAAATTAATCGAGCCAACGTTCCACAACGCTAATTGCGAAAATATTCCATCTATCCGCGAATCTCGGCTCGCTACGTGAACCGACTTTAATTACCACTGAAAAAATACTAATAGCTAATTGGGTAACGATTATGTTAACAAACTTTACGATCATTCGAATTTGTGATTATCAATTTTTGCGTGGTCTGGAAATCAGCTTGCATTAATAAGATATTATAAAAGGACCGGATGGCAGTAAAACTCCATCTGCCGAGAGCGACGCCTGGAACAAACCGGATGGCAGATATAATTCATCGCGCTGTTAAGCAATGACGATGACAACACTCGACGGTTCGTAAATGCCTACCTTTAACTGAATAAAATATTCTTCCTTACCTACAGCGTTTAGATTAACTGCGAAAATGATTGTAAGAGAAAAATTACGTTTGAATTATAGCTAAATTATAATACATCAAATATAATGCAATACCCTTTTATATTGCCCGTTCGAGTTTCAACGAGGACTTTCACGAACACTTATGGTATATCTAAATTCTAAGACCGATGCTAATATCAGTATACAGAGTGATTTCAAATTGAAAAATTTCGAATTTGTAAAACACAAGTATGGGAACAATTAAGGATCTCAAAACAACTTTGGTATCCCGAATTTCCTAATTAAAATCTTGTTCCCCCAATATTTACAAATGTAACAAATTGCTATGGTAATATATAACTGATCCAGAAATTCCTACACAAGATCAAAAACACAAAATTCATGGAAAACATGAAAATTCTGCGAGCATGTAACGCCCAGGTTCCCATGACCGTTCGCCGGGAGAAAAGTTATTAGTCAGTCGGCGATTAGGCTCGTGTAAAGCATTCGCTTTACTGTGGCGCTCATTGCCATTTATCAGGCAAAAGAGTGACTACGTACACGCTCTTACGATGGTATATGAAAGAGAAGGACAGACAGAAAGAATCGAATGATTAATAGATACGATCGCATTGACCTAAGGTAAGAACGAGCCTCTCGCGTATCTTCGCGATCCCCGTTGCTCCTCTTGGGAAAAACAAAACGGCCATATCGACGGAAGAATTATCAGTAGCGTAACTAAGTAGAGATCTGGGTGCCCCCGGCGATATACCCGAGGCAATCTATCGCGTGGATATCTGACGTTTGGGTATTTAACGCGTGGTGGTCCAGTGTGGTGATATAATATGTGAACACGTGGAAAATGGACGCGTGGAAATTGCGTAATGATCTAACGCGAGAAGATCTAACACGTAGTGATTCAATGCGTGGTGGTCCAGTATGTGGTGATATAACGTGTAGAAATTCGATACATGGCGATCTAACGCGTGGTGGTCCAACCCATAGTTTACTTGGTCATCCAGCAAATGGCGACCTAACACGTGATGATCAACGCATGGTGATACAATACGTAAAAATCTAGCGCGTGGCGATTTAACAGGTGGAAATCTAGCACGTGGAGATCTAACTGATTATTCAACACGTGGTCCAACGCATGGTAATACCTAGTCATCCAACAGGTGGTCTAACGCGTGAAAAATCGATAACTATCTAAAAACGTGATCTAATTTTCCTTACAGAAACTAGTTACGCCAACGTGAATAATAATAAAGAAGCTTGTCTGTGCTCGTACCACCGTCATAATCGATTAATTGAATTTGAAGTCGAATTGGAAGCCCATGAAACTGTTTCCACGTGTCGAGAAAACAGCTTCAGGGTGGTCTTCTCACCAGGAAAAGAGCCGCGTCTCTTCGGTCTCGCTTTTTTTTCTCAGCGAGATTGCAACAGTTGGCGTATCTTTTTTTTTTCGTCGAGATTGTCGGGAACGATAGCGAATTAAAGCGCATCTTCTCCCGTATCGAAGGGAACGAACGCTTAATACTTGTGAGAAAACGCCAAGTGGCTGAATAATTCCACGCTCGTTCGCGAACTCGCGCGACGATTATGCCTCGCGGGCCGATGAAAGAAGCAGAACCATTCAGACGAAGCTATTCGAGCCGAGCGAACCCCTTTACGAACGTATTCTAAGTGAATTCATAATTGCCGCGGAACTAACACAATCGCCTTCGAGTCAAGACGAATCGATTGTTACTTCATTCATTCTAGCTGACTGCGAGTATACACCTTTTGTCGTTGCTATCCCACCGTGTATCTTATCGAGGCACCATTCGTTTTGCGAAATTTATCCTCTTACTGTCTGTCCGATTATCGAATAAACCCATTCGTCAAATTCGAACGAAATATCCGACATACAGGTCTATTATATCTCTCAACGATTCAAACTTATAGAAACAGGTTTAACCCCTTAACCTACAATTTTCTGGACAGTTGCATCAATCAATTCCTACAACGTCAAGACAACTGAAGAAAGTCGTTAGGTACAATATGAATGCGATCCTTACAATCGGAATGGACCTCAAAATTCAATTGAATTGAAAATACGAGTCCAGTTGATCACATTCGAACTGTACTGTGCGTCACGAGTGTGACATGTTACTATAGGACAAGGAAATTGAAGCCCGCAGTGAAATGGCAGAATAATTAATGGAATAAATAAGAAATAAAATGGACAGATGTATATGGATAAAGAGATGTTCGCGATGATAAGGCTGATCCAATTCATGCTTATCCGGGCATCGAAAGACGGTGAAGGATATACGCGCATAAGCTCTCGGGTGCTTCTTCCTGTTTCTCCTGCCCATCGAAAGATCCTTCTTTCTACGAGTCAGGCGAACTTCTTGGAATCTACATACTGCCACGCAGGATAGATCCTTTCGTGCTTTATAAGGACTCCCGGCTGTCCTGCCTCTGACTGACGGCACAATCCTCGATTCTTGCGCGATACTGAGTAGCACAACGTTGAATCTCAGGACGAGAGAGTAACTGGCAGAGAGGAACGTAAGAACGGAAGGAACGGATGGACGTACGGTAGCGAAGGTCCTTAATTATGCGGTTTTACGCTATGCGCCAACAACGAGAGGAGAAAAGGGACGACGGGGAAAGGGTTTAAAGACGAATGCAAATGGTCGTGTGGTGTATAGGCCGGGTCGGGACAACCGACCAAGAAGATCCTGCCCTTTTAGTTAACAGATGCCGCGAGATACCGACGAGATATCTCTCGTCTCTCTTCAATGTCCTAGCTCTGCAACTTGACGGAGAAAACGGAACGATCCGAAGAATAGGGGAAAAATATTGCTACCTGTCGAACCTCAAGACCGAGTGCTCTTCGAGGGAGCATTCTAACGCATTCTGCCTTTTTCTTCAAACGCATACTTTCTAAAATATCCAGTTTCATCAATTTTAGATAACAATGATGTGAGATGTAACGATTCTTCTTCGTGTGTTTACCTATTTTTATACGTATGTAGAGTTTGAAGCTGATAATGTAAGAACTGCTTCAATCCGATACATCCTGTCCAACTTGGACATTCTGAACAGTCATCCAACTGGAATTATTTCCTAAACTGGAGTTGTGGTATTATCTCCTAAAAGTGATAGGCTATTCTTCTTCATATGTTAACTTATTTATTATATGCATGTACAGGTTGAACGAGATAATGTAAGAGCTGCTTCAATCCGATACATCCTGTCCAATTTGGACATTCTGAACAGTCATCTGATTGGAATTATTTCCTAAACTGGAGTTGTGGAATTATCTCCTAAAAATAATGGGCTATTTCAGGATGACAATGTTTCTACAGAGGTGTTCGATCCCGATTTGAAGAGAATGAAGATGAAGTTAACCTCTACCCTAACCAGAGTAGCTAGACCTTAATATTACCAAACCTATAACCTACTTTGATAAAGAATGTTAAGACCTCTTTGTAAATGATCAAATTGAGCAAGTAAAACTTGTTTTCATCGCCTATGCCAAGCCAACAGAAAGCAAAAAATTCAACGATAACTTAATTAACCTTGCTGTCCATTTCCCTGCGACAGTCAACTCGTTAATAGTTTCACTTTCGATGTCACGTCCATTTTCACAGCGTCAGTCAATACGCGTGTAAATAAGTGATGGAAGCAAGCCGGTTTACCTAGCAACAAAATCATCGAGGAGTCTTATCGAGGAGAGTATAAAGGAGCATGTCCCCGGAGCAAATTAACGTAGGCTTTTTATTCTGTAGAGTGAAACCTGTTGGCTCGACGATCGTCAAATTGTGACCTTTCCTGGCTCCGGAGTGAACGGCAGGAGAAGACGTTCGCCAGACTTGAGTCTATCCTCGTGCACGCGTTCCTCGGAGTTGCATTCATGTGCATGCACGTGTGGCCCCCTGAATCGATGAAAGGGAACGAGGAACCGGTTGCGGCTCGATCGCACGTCGGATTCTAAGCTGTGCCGGTTTCGAGTGTCTCTACCAGGCTACCCGATACAGAACGATCGGATTCAAAGCCAGAAAATGTTAATCACACCACGAACCAAAAGCCACGAGAGATCTTCAACGGCCAAAGTGCCTTCCCGAGCGATATGCAAATTATGAATCAATATCGACGCCCTTCTCAGCGAAAATTACATCGTCATGCTTTCCTTCGGCCGATCTTCCGAAAGAGAGCAGAGATTCTGTACCGCCTACCATTATTATCATATTCATGAGAAGTATGCATGATATTTAAGACGAATACATTAGGTGTCCTGGCTATTTCTCAACGTGGCTGCATTTCGTAAAAATAACTCGAAGGTGCTTTCTGTTAGAGTTACAACTTGACCGAAGAAGTTTATGTAAGTATGATATGTTGTGAATATGCGAACCGTGTATAGGCACAACTCTGATCGGAGCTTCGCATAATAGAAATTTCGTTATGTATAAATTGATACAACTTGTAAGATACTTGTAACATGGAACTACAGGTTTCTTGATTACCATGATGGTACAATGTACCATTTCAAAGGGAAAATGTGATACTTTACTATAAACTTAATTAGTCATATTCAAAGTTTCCGTGGGAATCATATGCAAGGGAACATTATCTATGAGGGAACATAATGGTCCCCGAAAATTTGTATCATTCTAACATACTAGAATGACTATACATGTATACATTTTAAAACTGTAACAATTATTCTGTACTTATAAATTTGGACCACATGCCATGATTAGGTCTCCGATCGATCGCGAGTTAGATCCGCGAAAATGGAGGCGATAACTGTGTTGGCTCGCGGACGACGCGTGGTTTTGTGTGAAAGCCCGTTAAGTCTGGGCGAATCGTTCTCCTAAGGAGAGAGAGAAGAGAAAGCCTGAGAACGTAAGAACGGCGAACGTCTGGAGAATTGCCGCCATGCCGCATTCAGAGTATCTGAACGCAAAGCAACAGGCACGAGGCGAGGTCCTCGGTCCGCTCTCGGAAGCGACTGCCAACCCGACTCGATCGAACATTCCAGAATAATATCCTTCTATATCGACGGATTTTCAATATTTATTCGATTACATTCATTTATTATCGGTGACGTAATTAAGATTTTTGCCTGGGGGCTTGACCCAAACTATATCGAGCATGACCAAGAGGCTTCAAGAAAGGGGAATTTATGGATTGAGAGATTTAAGTATTTTGGGATTTGAGAATTTGAGAAAATAGGAACTTGGAAATATAGGAATTTAGGGATTTAGGTATGCAGAGATTTGGGAGAGTAGACTTAGAAATTTAAGAATTTTTGAATATAGAAATTTAGGGGAGGAGGTATTTGGAAATGTAGAGTTCCACGAATATAGAGATTTGGAAATATAGAGAGTTGGAGACTTAGGGATTTAGATATGTAGAGATTAGAAAGAGTAGAGACTAAGAAATTTCAGAATTTTGAACATACAAATTTGGAAGAATAGATATTTGGAAATATAAAAGTTCAGGAATTTAGGGATTGTGAGATTAAAGAACGTGGAATTATTAGGTGATTTAGAAATGTGGAATTATACTAATCTGGGAATATAGAAATGTGAAAATTAGTAACTTATCTCCAAGTTTACAATATAAAAAATACAAGAAATCCTACGTATCCTACATGTCTGATACAACGTGGGGGTTCGATATCTTGGGAAGCACCCTAGTTACACGAACGATTATTACGTTAATCTGCATTGGTCACCGTTGGTACTACAGCTTCGTTTCATCTCGATTACCAACTAAGAATTAAATTGAAATGCTGTAAGGGAATTTTCAATTTAATATTCAATCTCGATTAAATATGGAGTTAGGCACGGTCGATACGTATTGGTACTTATTATCAAATTTACATTTTAACCTCGATTACGAGAGAAAGCAAATCCGGGCTAAATTGAAATGTAACGGGATGTTTCGGCGTTGGATTTAATTTTCAACCCGGATTAATTATTACAAATACATTTATCGATAACGTTCAGTTACGGAAGAATATTGATATTTGGTAACTGTACTTGATTTTGATTCTGATTACTGGGAACGAAAAAATGAGATTGAACTGTTGTAACGGGAAATTTGAAAGGCTTGGGTTTAATTATCAATCCTGATTGAATATTAAACTCATTTATAATAAATTTATAATAAATTCATTTATTCTTTGTTACGTCAAGCTTTGTGAAATGTTGCTTGGATTAACTTTTTTAAATCTTGATTCTGAATTGTAAATAAGGAAACATCAATAAAATTGAAATGCCATTCGAAAGATTTGAATCTAGAATTTTTTCGTTGCATATACATTTATTTCTGATCATGTTAATTTTCAAAACAATGTAATTAAAAATATTATTTTCAAAAATAAATTTGTCAACTCCACGTTTTCTTTACAAAATTATTTATTAAAATTCTCAATAAAAGTAAGCAACATTCTAATAAACAAGCTAATATAAAATTAGGTCAATTGTAAAGTGAAATACACAAAAAAAAAAACGAATTTATTTGTCAACATAATAATTGTGTTATATTTGTTTTCGTTAATAATATGTAACAAAAAACGCATTTGTAGCAAAAGCTTGTATATCCTGCTCTATTCTCACGACACTTTTTCCCGCCTAAGTACTCATTGGTCCGCGTCGGTGTTACGTCACAACTAAAAGATTTACGAGCTGTAGAAAAGTGAAAATGAAAATTCACGATCGTAAACGCTTAAAATAGCTCTAGATATACCGGAAATGATCTGAAATAAACTTAAAATTACACTGCATGTACTTTACGTAATTCAATTTCATTTTGTACCTATAACTACTTACTTAATTTTCTGCATCAAATTATGCTCGATTATGCATCAATTTCTGTTAGGTAAGACCTCTACGTAAAACGTTACAATAATCTATCTACGCAAAAATTAATATTATACTATTACTATATTACTGTTTTAATTAGATTTATTATTCTACCAGAGATAAATAAATATTATTCTATTTATAATTCTATTTAGGATTATTGTCTCACAATTTGTCTTGAGTTCTACTCCGATTTTTAGAGGCAAAATTTGACCCAACATTTTATCAAGTCCTGAGCTCCGACTCGTTTCTTATAAATATACCATTTGTGATCAGACGTGCAATATTATGCACCATCTGACGAAACACGTTTACATGATAAAATTAACGAACACGTTTCTGCAGAATTTATACGATTCAGGTTCCAATATTCCTAATGCAAATCAGCAAGATAAAGGAACATCCAAGATTATGTTCGCGTTTAAAAGTTTCAGTCACAAAAACGGAGGTAATCTGTTATTTGTGAAGAAATATCGAAAAGAAACGAGGACGCGAAACGATGGTTCGGATGTTTACGTGTGCAAGAGGGAAGGAAGACTCGTTTCCTGGAAAGCGGGGTTGGGCACCTGTCCCTCAGGGACTACCAACTTAACCGTGCTTGTTTATCAAAGAGCATCGAAATTGAGCACCACTGTGACAGTAACATAACCACGTGTATTCGAGAAGGCTAAGATACACGTACAGCAGGAGCACGATGAAAATAAAATGTGAGAAAACTTTCTCTTCGAGCATTGACAAAAGACAAACTCTATCATAGCACGATAGCTTTAATTTTACTATCGACGATAGCATTTACGTGTTATTCGATGTTACGAGCGTTGTATGAATTTATCAACGACAGAATGCGAGAAAAGAAAAATCGTTCGTAAAGCATTCGTTTCGGAAAAAGAAAGAGAAGCGTCAGTCAGCAGGAGCGAACTGACATGGTCAATATTTTCGAGACAGGTAGTAATTGAAAGCGAGCACCACGATCCTCGACATCACTCTAGAATACCAATTACACGAACGAAATCGTTTTCTGATCGTTCGACGAGTCAATCTCGAACGATTTTTTAAATGTTTAACGAAGGAAACGTTCGAAAAAAACGTCAAATGTCACTTAAGATTTGAGCGTCTATTGCGCCGGCGCTTAGCGTTTGTTAGGTGACCTGTTGCCTAGCAGCGACATGTGGCGTACAACGACTTCAAATTGACTCGCGAGAGAGAACGCGTAGGGAATATATCGAGAAAAGATGTATTATTACACTTACCGGATACAGCGGGAAGAGAAATGAGCACGAGCACAGGCAGTAGGAAGCACGCCATCGATGTGTAATCCAATTTTCGTCGTGGCAACATGATGCCGTGAATTTTATCCACACACATCGAATAGACACACACTCATCGAGGCCCGGGCGCACACACTAAAGAGAACCAACACTTCGGCACACTTCAGTATTAAATTCGCGTACCGTCACTTGACCACGCACATTGTCCGTAATCTGTCACCTCCGGCTACGTCTAGCAAAAGTGTATGCACGTTTACGCGAGGCAATACGAGAAAAAAGCATACGGCAACCGTACACGAACACGACCGCGTCCGAAACACTTCTGGGATCCCTATTGTTCGCTTAACGCGCTGAAAGTAGTTCCCCGGTGCGCGCGCACCTGCCTCGAACCGCTGTATCACTGCGCCGACGTAGGATGGCGGACGACGCCAGCCAATAGGAACGTCGCTACACTGGAATCGGACCGTAGCGCACCTTTTAAACTATTCGCGCCAATGGAATTTATTAGATGTCTGAAATGCGCATTTTTTCAAATTTCGAATACGATATTTACCGCTGCCATGCGATACTTTCATATGAAATAGGATTACACTTAATATTGCACTTTAATTAAACCATAAATTTTATTGCCCGAATAAAATATAATTTTTCTTATTAAAATATTAAATAACAAACGTTTTCACTATGCCAGAACAAACATCTTAACTACCATACGTAACCACGTATTCAATAAAACGATTAAAAACCTTTAAAAAAACAATTGTAATTATTAACAACTCACTTTAAGCAAAAATTAAAAAAGAAATAATGTTGCACTTTGATATTTAGAATAAAATTGAACAATAACTTTTTAAAAATCAATATACGAATATTCACTTCACTGGTTACGCGATCTTTAGGCTACCTTCTTGCAGCTGTCGTCGATTGTTTATCACTCGAGCTTCGCGAAATCGAGGCGTAAATGCAAATCCGATCCCTGATTCTCCGTTGAATTGAAATCTAACGCCGTCGCGCGTGACGCTTTTCTAGAATTCAAGCGGCAAACGGAACGCAACGAACGTGGTCAGTTATAAAGTGGCAAGACGCCGATGTGTATGAGTCCCGTCGAGCACTGGCCGAGAATGTCTGATCATTAATTAACCTTCCAGCGGTTGATTGCGTGTAACGCGAAATTCATCGCCAGTATAGCCGCCGCCAGGCGCGGCTGCTGCCTTAACGAATACAAATGCGGAATTATAATTCGGTGCCCTCTCCTCTCTTAAGTCCATTCAACGAGGCGAAGTCTTACGAATTGCCTTCCCCTTTTGTCGTTTTGAAACGCACGAGATACGCGCACGAAACTGTAAATACAAGGCGGTCGTTAGTTTTTATTAATGGAACGATTAACCCTATCATCGAACCGCAAACATCTGCCCAAGCGATGCGTTGTCGCGCAAAATATTACGCCATCAACAGCAACGAAGTTTTCTTTCGCAGGATCGCGAACAGGCCGTGTCTCAATTGAAGAACTTGTTTCCGAAGCTTTTTATGGTAGTACTTGGAACAGAATCAGGATTATGTCTTTTAAAGTTTTTCATAATATGCTCAGGAATGTGTCGTTACTTTAATAAGATCACGAGATTTATTCCGAGAACCTTTGACGCGCATTGGCGTCATAAATGTCCACGTGTGTATACGATCGCTAATTTCTGTAGGAGTTAGCAAATTATTACGAGAATGTAGTTCGGAAAAAAGGCTTGTTTATAGTTTGGACATGTAGATAAATTGCTATGGGGAAGTCGCAAAATAGGAATAAAATCATAAGGAATGCATGAGTACGATATAAAAATAGCACACAGATGAAGCAAGGATATGACTCTTAAAGTTAATGTAAAGTTCGATGAAATAAAACGAAATCGATACGATTTGATCGCTGTTATAAACCGTAGGTTTGCGCATGACACAAGGAATTAGAATCTACATAATACCGTCGTCAAGACAACGCAAGGTACTATTGAGTCGATAAGTACCATGTGAATTTTCGAATAATCTGCACGGCCATGTCAGATCCGTTGGCACCTACTATAGAGAATAAATTGAACGATTTAAACAAGAAAATTGCAGAGATTAAGAAAAAGATTCAGCTGTCAGGTAAAACCGTTCGTTAAACGACGCTATAATCAGTTTACTTAATCACGGTTTAATATTCGTGTATTTGCCGTACTGTGGCTGTCATCCGTTTAATTTAGTCGCGAAAAAGAAAACAATTCGCTAACGTTTATTTCACATGCGAGTTCCTGATTGCATACGAAGATACATAAGAACACGTTTAACCGGAAAGACTAGAGTTCGGAAAGAAACGGTCGTGTCACATAAGTAGATCCCTGGCGAAAAAAATGAAATCACTACTGGCTTATCGATGCAGAGATATCCAAACGCTAATTATAAAATGGATATTCCAGTTAGCGTTTCTATTAGATGTAGCAGAGCAAGTCCAAGTATAATTTTAGTTCACGGTCTTGAGCATTGCTATAAAATATTATTTCCTATTTAATAACGATACAGTTGCCTTCCTACTAAATTATTGTTACGCTAAAATGATCATACATTTTTTTATCTTAATCAGGACTTGATTTACCAATCTCTGATAATTAGTTTTTTGTAACATATTTCGCTCGTAACTTGATACAATGTCTTGTTCATGAGAAACTTTAATTACGAAATAATTTTACTTCTAAATAACCAACGTGTTCATGTGATTTTTCAATTTCTGAATCTTTAGAATTTGAATTTTTGAATTTGAATTATTTAGTAGGTCGCGTGAATATTTCACGAAAGTGGGTCTTGACCCATCAAAGTTTTGGAATCCCTGCCTTAAGGGAACTAGTCACTTTTAAGGGAAATCGTGACATCAATTTAGATAATCTAGGTAATTTACTTTTTCCAAAGTATGCATGCAAAATACGATGATTAGGGCATCGTAACCACCAGTTCAGTCACGACCTGTATTTGTTCGATCCTTTGGCTATTATTACGAGAACCGTCTTATCTTGATTTATAAGTTAATTATCTTAATTTATATCCATGAAAACGTAAAAAATAATGATTAAATTCTGTTCGTATCAGAAAATGATTGTACAAGAAAGCATAACGGAACGTGGTCACACAAGCCGTAAATTATTTCGCAGTTTTCTCTACAGCCTCGGAGACTTTCATTCCTCGCGAAGATCATTTTAATGATTTTTCACGTGTTCGACATACATACGTACACTCATAACTTGTACCCGGAGCTGTACGGTTGAAATTCAGCATATTGACAAATAGAGTTGCATCTCGATGAGAAACGACATTCCATAGCCGCGTAAATCCCATATAGAGAATAGGCAGAGACTTTATTCATAAGTCTTACCGACGAGGAATAGATTCTTATCAGGATTCGTGCACGAGGTGCGACGTGTTAATAAAGAAACGTGTACCTTCTGTTCACAGAGGGACAAAGGAAAGCGAATTTCGAAGAATACGAAGTCAAGAAGCATGAGTACGCAGAGACCATCGCGGTCCTTAAACGGAGCATTAAGGACCTTTACCAGGAGTATGCAAACTTGAAAAATGTAATATCACAAGAGAAATGAGAAATAAAGAAAAATTGTTCGAAGAATCTATATGTTGTACCATATATGTTTCAGAATGAGGGAAAATCGGAAAGCATGGTTCACATGAGACGCAAGTCGTCGGCTCATGAGAAAAAACGCAATTTAAGCGAGACAATTGCTAAAGCGGAGGAGGACAATGTACGCTTAAGAAAGAGGCACGATCTAATTAAATATCAACGCCAGAGGGTAAGCAACCAGATAACAATCTTCTGAGGATTACTTCGCACGAACGTACAACTATAATTTGGTGTAAATATTTCTTAGAGACAGCAGAAATTACACCTGTTACTGGAGGAATATGGCCAATTGATGAACGATAAAATGCAGAAATTGTTCAAGAAAAAAGTCGAGAACCCGTTGAAAACTGTAAGTCAGGAGAACGAAACAAAATATGTTCTAATAAATATTGTTTTACACTCCTTTATTAGCACCGATAATTTATTACATTTAAATATTATATTTCCATGTATCTACATCGTAAAAATAGAAAATTGTGAAACTAGAGGTACGCTTGGAGCACGTCAGAATGATGCAGATCAAGGCGAACATATCACGAATGAAGTGTCGTTCCATGCGTTCTGATTTGAAGGAAAAATCGGTGTTTTACGCGTCATCGTTGAAAAACTTAGAGGACGAAATCAAGGAGCAAGAAAATGAAATAAAACGTCTACAGGCAAGCCACGAGTTTGATCGTTCACAGAAATATTGCTTTACAAGATTTACATCGTAACACAAAATCAGCGTAAACATGTTCTGAACAGAGAGTGAAGGAAGAAGCCATTACGTTAAGAGATAACACACAGGAGACGTTGATAAAGGAGGAAATTGAAGTTACAAACTGCAGCAAAGAACGAAATGCTGTACTCGAGGAATACAGGTTCGAGCGCTCAAATGGTATTAAAGTTTAATTCAAAAACAGATTACTCAAAATGTTTTTACTCCTACATAGTGATTACCCCTATAACTTGATTATACACAGCACTTCCTTTATTTCTCGATGGACATTCGAAATAATGAACAGCATTACATAAGTTACTTTGAGTAGTCTAAGTAACTTGTTATGCACAAAATTGTTCATTGAAACAGTATTCAAGTTTATTAATCGTATCGTGATCAAATTTTTCTTTAATGACTCAAAAATATCTTACTTTTCTTGATGCTGATATTAATAAGGTTCTTGAACCCAGCAATGCAATTTGAATTTTGTTTTAAGTAAACATTAATTTGATTTCGTTTTCGTGTTTGCTGAATGGTAGACGACGCGTATTGGAACGAAAGATGGAACTCGAACGACTGGAAAAGATGATATTCCATTCGCGTTCCCGAGACGATTTCGACACACGTGGGAAAAGTCGCGTGGTGCCCACAGAGGACATTACCAAGGACGAGGTGACACGACTGGAAGAGGCGTTCTCCAAGCTTCGCAGCGCCACCGGAGTGTCCAGGTCCGAGGACGTTCTGAACCGGTTTCTGGGTCAGCGGGCGACCAAGAATAATCTACAGAAAATGCGGCTGGCCACGGAGCAAGAGAAAATGGCGTTAGAAAAGCAAAGACAAGAACTTATCGCCGAGATGGAGACGAAAAAGTTCTCTGAAACGAAGAACGCGGAACAGTAAGCGTCCTTTTCCTGCATATCCTTCACAGGGTGCATCCTATGTTTCTTAACCTTTTTGATTGCGCACCGTGCATCTTAGAAACGCGGAAGAAGTGGAAACGTTGAACAGCCAGATCGATGAGCAACGATCGCGTCAATTAAAGGCAGAAACGGAAAGACAAAGGGTCGAGGATCTTTTGCGAGAAATAACTACGACGTTGTGGAACGTATGCAATAAGTTTCGAGTGAGTAACTTTTCGCGCCACGTCAGGTGTTCTTGACTCATCATCGATGAATGAAATGATTAACCGACTTAAAGGGGCATGTATGGTCAGAAAGACTGGAAAAGACTCAACCTTGGTATATTCTTCCCTTTTTTAGTTTAAAATGACTTTTTTGTAGATAAAAGTTTATATTGCTTCGGATAATCAAGAACCTCATTCACTTTCATACGCCTAAATAATTAAACAATCCTAGTAGTAATGATTCTGACCTTTTATTAGGAAACTCAATTTTAATCGCAATTTTAATCTCAATTTTATTCGTAACGAAATCTTCAGCTGTTCAATTGAAAGTGAGCATCAGAAAGGAACAAACATTACTTTTATCTTTACGACCATCAGCAATCAGTGATTAGCTTTTGTTGTAACAAAAAGTGTTTAATTAACATACGTTCGTTCAATAAACGCGAAAGGATGTCGCATCGAATTAACACTTTTCAAGGAAAGCATACAGAAAATCAAATCCCATCGGAATGGCCGTTGTGATGGTTAAAATGGTCGATGGAAATACCGTGTAAATTCCTAATTGAATTAGTAAAGCCGCCTTCGATGGCATTTACGGTAATGGAACCGCTTCGAGTTTCCGTACCAATTATATTGTCTCTGGCGATTTAACACCCCATCGACGTTCATCCTCCTCGCTCGTCATTCACCAATGAACTCTCTTCAACGATCTTTGCCTGTAATTCTCAGCTGAGGAAGCCGCTGTCCTACGCATTAACACCTTCACGTTCGATCGAAAGTAAACACTTCGGTAGCACGTCTGACCGCGAGAAAATCAATTATTGATTCAATCGATCCCTAGAAATCTGTACGTGCCGCCCTAACTCGTTAACTCACCTTCCGATTCTCTGTGTCTTCTTTCAATTCTCTGTTGGGCGTGTACAAACACGGAATAGTAATGGAGAAGAATTTGACTTTCTGAAAGAACATGGGAGGTTTCGGACATTGAAGAAACTTCTTCTTTTCGACAATAACACTGAACAAAAATTTTTACTTTTCAATCACTCGTGATAGTTTAATATACTAGAGTAAATCAGTTTTAAAGTAAAAGTTTCAAACATTTTGGTAGCAGCATCAGCCATCTTGTAATTCTTGTATTTAGCTCTTATTGTACTCATCTCGTAAGAGTGCATCTATCTTTACAAAGTACAAAGTATCCTTAAAATATATTGCATCGTTTCTTTAAACCTACTTTTTTAAGGAACAAATTTCAGGACATTATTGAAGGGTTGCCAGAGGAGCCGAGCAAAATTGATAATCCCTTGGAACTGATAGATTTGATGAACGAAAAATCGAAGAGCATAATCGAAACCTTAGGAGGACCTGACAAGTATCTGGAAGTATTGAACGAAATTGTAATCGATAAGGTGAATTTCAAGCTACAATATTATTGTATATATAACTTCTGAAATGAATAGAAGAAAATTAAACGAACATTGTGATTTCTATTCAGATAAAACTATTGCATGTTGTGTTCAAATGCTGTATCTTTAAATTTGATAATTTATCGAACCAGGTAGAGACAGTATCGATTACAACAACATCGGTGGAGGGAAAAGTAGCACGTTCGAATGGAGGACCGCTGTTTCCACGATTTCCGTCCTCCACGACGCCAGCAACGATACTTTCGGAAGAAGAGGAAGAGATACCAACCAGAAATGCTCTTAAGAAACAAGCACAACAGCTGGTTGACATAAAGAGCCGTCGAAAAGGATTCACCTTCAGGAGATAAACCTGCCTGTTAAAAATCGAATTTTTGTATAGTTGATTGGTTTATTGTTGAATTGTTATTTTATCCTGTTCATTAGTACTTTTCTGTGTAGATATATCTGCAGTTCCCCAAACGATAAATTATGCTTGATACATAACATCCTAACATAATTTACAGTTAATATTTAATACCAGTATTCATATGATCAGTATAAATATTAATACAGTCAATGTGGTCAAATAACTCTTTCATGGAATACTTCTTTGTACTATACGCTGTTCTATCTTAGTGATTATATTCCTAATTAAAATGTAAGAATGCCCAATTTCATATATTAGGACCAAAGTATAGTATTCTTATAAAATTTATTAAACACGTCTACGGACCCACGGAGTATATTGCAAACAACATTATAATTAATATTAAATAAATATATGATAAATACATCTCATTTTAATTAATAAAATCATTATTAATTGAATTTTTACGAAAATGGACCAAGTGGCGCCATCTCTCCGGCGAACAGGGTGAACTACACGTTTTTGAAACTGTATGTTCATTAGTTCCCGCATTCTACCGCTAGATGGCGGCACATGAGACAGACATGTGGGGCCTTAGATAAAGGAGGACTCCGCTTTACCGATTTATGTTAAGCAGGAAATTTCGTCTAAAACTCGTCAGTAATGTAACTGTATAGTATTGTCCTCTGTCAGCAGTTTCTTGAACTACAATGCTGTAGAATGCTATGATAGCTCACGTGCATGCTTGAATTGTGATTTTAATTTGTAATTTTAATAAATACAAAAAGAATGGCTCACAAGCGGAAAAATCGTTCTGGAAAAGATGATTTTGAATATGACCCTTCTCCTAAACATCTTCAGATAGCACATATAAAACATCAGGAAAAGCGATTAATTATTATTCTAGAGAAAGCTCAATTGGAATCTGTTAAAGTAAGGTTATATTTTGTTTATATTTAAGATAACATTTTGACGTCCTGTGGTGTAAATTGTAAAGTATTGAATTTATGTAAGTATTGTTTTTAACTTCTACTCAAGATTCAAATTGTTATAGGTTGGAAATAGTTTTGAATTATTAAACTGTGATGATCATGCCAGTATATTAAGGAAAAATAATCGTGATGCTGGCTCATGTAGACCAGATATTGCTCATCAATGCCTATTAATGTTGATGGATAGTCCACTAAATAGAGCAGGACTTTTACAGGTTTATGTTCATACAGAAAAAAATGTATTGATAGAAGTAAATCCTCAAACAAGGATACCAAGAACATTTAAACGCTTTGCAGGCCTTATGGGTAAAAATTACACATAGTCATACCTTACAAGAAATTATACTATACTGGAAGATAATATATTTTATATTTATGTTTTTTCAGTGCAGCTGTTGCATAAATTTAGTGTACGTGCATCTGATGGACCAATGAAACTATTGAAAGTTATTAAAAATCCAGTTACAGATCATTTACCAGTTGGTTGTCGTAAGATTGCTATGTCATTTAGCGCAAATAAAGTACAAAATCCACGAGAATTAGTACCTTCAGAAGAACCAATTGCTATTGCTGTGGGTGCAATGGCTCATGGACAAGTAAGTATCTAATATTTGAATTTCATAAAATGTATAAATATATACCATTATTTTAATTGAAATTACACAAATTATAGATAACGCCGGATTATACAGAAGATACTATATCTATTAGTAATTATCCTTTATCTGGAGCTTTAACATGCAGTAAATTATGTAGTGCATTTGAAGAAGTTTGGGGAATAATTTGAATGATAACTATAATGGAACAACTATGCCGCTTACAAATGACTCGTGTCGTCCTTTTTATTTTATACTAAGTTAAATCGTTTTTATTACTAAACAAGAGCAAACAAATACTAAAAATGTAAATACAAGTAAAAATATGAAAGTACGATATTTTATCATGTCTTATTATAATGAATCCATAGTAATTATTCGTATTTATCGATTACGGTATTTTTATATTTTTATATTCAACGTTTGCGTATAGAGGAAAAATGAAACACGATTGCACAACTTTCAACGGAAAATCCTAAACAGGATGACTCATCAATATTGGTTTTCAAGCGATTGGTCTGTAGCAAAGGTTCTACAAATGTAAACCAATCGCTGTCGAGAACGCGGAAAGCTGAATAGGAACCGGAAGGATATTACGTGTGCGCCGCCATCGTTCTCGATATCTAGTTTCTTTCTTGACTTTCGTATTTCATTACGTCATCAAAGCAAAAATGGTCGTTAATGTTAAGTATTTGGAACACCCCTTTATCTTTACACAACTTACCTTTTAGAAATTGGATTGTTATTTTCTTACATATGAAAACTATTACATCTGTGATCAAGTACCAAAATTGGAAGTGAATCGTGCTAGAGACGCAAACTGTTGAAAAGTGATCATGTTTGTCCCAGAGACGCCATTTTCTAGTTTAGTGTCAATGTTGCTTGTGTTAATACATATGATAACAATTCTATATAAATTCCAACTCGAATTGTAATAATATTTGTTTGACGTTCTATTTATCCAATTATGCAATTAGTGATGTGTTATGAATTATATAATAGTCAAATTGACCAGCGTAGTTAACATGATAAGTTTGCAGTCTGTTATTGCGTTAGCATTTACTTTGTGAAATTGATAAGACTTTGTACGTTTAATAGGTTATACATGCGAATGATTTATTCAGAATATTCGTGTAATTTTATGTTTCTAAATCTTAAAAATTCCATTGCATCAGAATTATGAAAACAAAGCAAAGGTCAATTGTTCATGTTTCGCCATTTTGGACATATAACGGAACTTGCTATGACGATGACGATGTACACGTCATAACAAAGTATCATTTAAATTACATGTAAAATTTGCTACGTATCAATTACTTATTTAAATATTGCGTTATTAATGTTATTATTTAAATTATTCAAAAATTATTAATGAAAGTAACATGTAATTATAGATTTTGCGCGTGTCCCAAAATGCATTGCAGTTATAGAATCGTGGAATTGGACCACGACTTGCGCGGTCATTAATAAATTTTAATGTTATATTTCATATAAGTAAATTAATGAATGTTTATATTCATAAAACTTATTTTGTTTCTTATTGTATTAATGTTTATCGATGTTTATATTTATAGGTCATGATTTCAGTGATCTAAAAATGCATTATGGGTGAACATGGAACGATGGAAATTAACCATTAATTTTTGGATTGGTTAATAAAGCATAATCTTATTTTATGAAGAAAACCGTTTATTTATTATATACCCCCTCATTTATTTTTCTTCTAATATCTTCATTGTTATTAAACATTTTAACCTCAGGGAAATATTGCAAGAAGAAATTTATGTTTCAGTCCATTCATTGAACATAATCTTTCTGAAATAAGTTTACATTAAAAGAGGTAATAATGTGAAATTATTAATCATTATTTTTAAGTATTTTGTGATATCGTAAGATTGTCAAAATATTCATTGAAAGAATTAAATTTCTAACAAAACACGTTTCCAAAGCATGTTTTACCTAGAAATTTTAAATTTGGCGCTTTTTCGTTCGGGTTATTTCGGTAGGATCCGGAGCGGCAGAGTAGCGAAGGGAATGGATAGTCGAGTCGTGTTCGAGGAACGGCGGAACAGGACCATTCGGTACGTCGCGGAAGAATGCGTAGCCATTGTTGGTGCTGCGATCGTTAGTTTGTAGATCCGAGATCGTCATGGGCACGGAAAGCCATCCGATTGTACGAGACTCCAGGAAAATGTCGGTGGAGCTCGTTACGGGGCACTGATACGATATTAGTACGAGAGATCGAGGTCCGCATTCGTAAGTGTGGAACTAGTTGGTCGGGCCGCGTCCGCGTTCGTCGCGTATGCGAACCGAGCGCTCGCGCTCGTACGAGTGAGAGTGAGTGAGTGATACGGTGGGGCACACTCGGCGGCGGCCATAACACCGACCAACCAAACTAGCAAGCAGGGAGAAAGCGTAGTGCGAGTGTCCAAGACGTAGTGGTAGTGTTTTTCGATAAAATTCCTGTGGAAAGTGGACTTCCATTGATCAGGTAAGTGATTACAAAGAATTTTCGAGTCTCTGGATCCGTTGATGATAAGTATAGCGCGTGGTGTGTGCCGTGGTGGTGCGTAAGTGGCGGCTGTAGCGGCGGGCCCTTGAGAGCTTTCTTTCCCGAGCGGCCATACCGCCATGTTGAAACCTACGCCAAATCGAGTGACCGAAAAGGCGGCTCGGGTATTCGCGCGCGCCAGAATTGTCCGATGTGAAAAACGTTGTGATTTCAGCGCCAGTCGAACGCTCGGCTAGATTCTCACACGGCGGCTTGCTCGTGTTTGTTGTGCGTCGGCTGGGTGCATCGGCTGGGCGCGGGTCTGCTACCCTTCCCCTCGCCATCCTCTCCTACTTGTCCTCCTCCTCTTTCCACTCCCGCATCCACCGCGTTTACTTCTCTCCCATCGTCTCTCGTGGATCTCACCTTTCTCCTTTCTTATTTTGTCGACTTTTAATCACTGAGCACCTGTTCGACCCGCGAACTCTTATCTCTGTCCTTGATACTCGGACCTCTGCGAATAGAACGTCTTCGCGGCATGGATTGTTCTGGCAATGCTCCTCTTCACCACGGTAGAAGCTCTTGCTTCCCATGGTCGAAATCTTATGATTGTCCGCGAGATCATTTTTTTCTTGTATATTGTCAATTTTGTATTTTAATAGTCAGTTCACGTTCTACACCAGTGTACCAGTTATTTGTGCTACTTTTGTCAAACTTTCCATTTTGGCTTACACTGGTCTCGAACAACAGGGTATGCGTGTTGATTCTTGTACACGATTGAAAATATCATAGTACAGCAAAAGTGTTATGCTTTGGACACGCTGTTCTTGATTGATCCGTTCTATTTCTTAAAATTTTTGTACTTATACATAATATTTACATGCATCTTCTTGATATTTCGTATCTTCGTTATAAGAAATTCTTTGCTCTTTTGCTATTTAGCTTTACATTTCAAAATTGTTGCGAAGGAATAATCAAAATATAAACTTTAGATTAATGTATACATACTTTTAATTAAATTCATAAAAAGTTTATCACAAGGTTTAGGCATATTCATTGTTTTTACTGTGTATATCTCATAGTATCGTATGTTACTTATAGTAAAATAATACAATGCTGTATAAAAGGCTATAAAAGTTATAGTTTAGCTGCTTTTGTTATATTTTTGTGAGTAAGGCAAAAATTTGATTGTTTATTTATGTTGTATACAAAAGACTTTCTTTACAAAACATTCAAGTACAGATAACCATTATTTAATTTGATACATGCACTTCCTCTTATATTATGGTTGTTTCATTAAAAGTAGTTTCGAGTTATAAAATTTGCATAAATAATTTGCCAAAATGTTTAAAGGAGCAATTTGAACGTGTTTATAGTAGCAAACATATATTATCAGTCTATGTATAAAAAAGTGGAAAAATTTATATGTCAAGCATGTATCTTATACATTCAGTATTGCATGATATGTTAAATGATTTATGCAGATATACCTAATTTGAAAAGAAATCAATGTTTAACTTGCTCTAAAGCAATAAAACAATTTGGGGTTGTTACAATACGGGGTCCTGTTGTTATGTTATCCAGATGTTGCTAATGTCGCGAGTCTTGGCTGGAGGTACGGAGTCTCACAGCAGTGTACAGGGCTGACATTCAAAGTACTACCATTTGGTAGGCTTGAGTAGTGTTATGCCTCCACGGCACCAATCTCCCTGGTTGCAGCGCAATCATCTTGGCAAGCAATTAGTGAGCTACCATGCTCGATTCAGAATATATCCTTGCCATCTCGATTGTTGATGAAGCCTCATAGCGTCAAGCATCAACGTAAGGCAGTTACCTGCTGCATAGCATTTATGTACCATATATGTCGGAAAGGTAGGTGAAGCTCATTACGGTCGACACAATGAGCGTTACATTATAAAATATATCTAGTTATATCAAGACATGTGAAGCGTGATTGTATCAGTCAGAGTTTGACATTTCATACAATGAATCCTGCAATTTCAAGAAAAGGAAATAAGATATGATCAGTCATCTATAAAATGCATTACAAAATATGGTACTTTCTGAGTTCATAACATAATATCAAAGTAAAATAGGTTATCCGCAAGTGAGTTTTGGAAATTAAAGTATTGTATGCCCAGAATGTGATTTAAAATTTGATATCAAATGATATTTTAATCTTCACTATATTTATTTATAAAAGTTGCTTACATATTTATATTTTTTTGTTGCAGAAACGAAGCCAAGATGCAGCAGGTGGACACTATCTCGCAAAATAATTCGGTGAGTAGTATACTGATATATAATATGATAATATTAAATGCAACTTGCTTATTAATCTACTAATGCTATACATAAAAGCTGCAGTCAGCCATATATTTCCCCTTATGTAATTCCCATGTAGTCCACACCTGTTAAACAGCATATAGAGATATATTGTTACCTTCTTTTTATTTTCAACATTGTGCAAAAGAGTAATTATATTAAATTTTATATTATTTACTTCTATAGCTGTTCTCCCTTGAAGATATGTTCAGTATTTATATACAAGATCTTTTAACCCAAAGTTTGAAATACAAGCTCGTTATGCTTTTAAACTAGATACATAATTTCTAATTAGTAATAATTTTTTTAATGCTGTAATTTATATTTGCTACTTATTCCCAAATTGTTCACATTGTTCACCAGAGAACCAAAGTTTTTACAATTGTTCTGTTATGTATGTCCTTATTCCTGGTACTATGTTGAGCACAATTTTTTTATGTAATGAAACTCAGCGTTGTTTGATTGAATGGTATGTATGAATTACAGTTAGATGTGGAGGAGCGAGAAAGGCTGTGTAATATACCGAAGGTGAGGTTCCTCGTTGACTATTGTTTCAACTAGGATATATATGGTTAAAATTTTAAATGGCAGCTCCAAAATTACATTAAAAGCAATTTGTGATTTTGCTTCTCTATTTTTATTGACATTATATGTATGGTACAAAAATTGAAATAAAGTGGGAGGATAGATTTAATAAATAAGATAATAGTTCCATCAATGATATTTGTGAAGCAAAATACTTCTTGCTTGATGCATTTAATTTTTGTTTTATACAAACTGTTAAAAAATATTAATATTTAAAGCTTGTGAGTCATTTCATACAATTACAAAATTTTTTTGTATACATTAAAATATCTGTTATAGTTAACAAATTACAATTATCTTATTTTATCTCATTTTTTGTTTCATTTTACTTCATTTTATCTTGTTTCGCTTACTTTTTTATGGTTTTGTGTTTGTTGCATGAATGTATGAAATGACTTAGAGTTGCCATTATGTTTCAGTTGGAAATATTTTTGTACTATATAAATATTTTGATTATATACTTGATTAGATATTTATTAAAATAAATTCTAAATTGCTTGCCTGTGGTTATGGAATTCAATATTTAGCAGCCTAATTCGCTCGTTGCATGAATGGGTTTATCTTGTTCCGTGATGCATGAACCTTACTCGTGTTCCTAAAGTTGTATGATAATAAAATACAATGAAATTGTTATATAATCAATTAAATACCTTTATAATAGTTTGTAAGGTACCCTGTAGTAGGATTTTTATATATTATTTTTGGTGAAAATGGTAATTTCTACTTTTTAAGAAACGTGATAGTGCATTTGAAATCATAACAAAGCATGCATTGTGTAATATCCGATTCATAATCTTTAAACATTGATTTCATATAAAAAAGAAGTAGTGGCCTGAATTGTGCCTTGCGGAAAGAAATTTCAGTTTTATTTAATATTTTAGTGTTATATAATAACTGTAGTAATAGAATTCACTAACAAAAGCCAGTTGTATTGATAAGAAATATATGAATGAAACCTGGATAATGCAGACAAGTGCACCTGGTAAGACATCGGCTACACCAGCAACTCCCGCAAAGGAACCGCCACCACGCGATGAACCACCCGTGGAACCGGTAAACGGTGTAGTCCAACCACCTGTTGTGCCACCACCTAATCGCCCAGGGCGTGTTACCAACCAACTACAGTTTCTTCAGAAAGGTGTACTCAAGCCAGTATGGAAGCATCAATTTGCGTGGCCTTTTCAGCAACCTGTAGATGCCAAGAAACTCAATCTGCCAGTATGTGAACATGATGTTCATCTTCTACTCATTCATTTATATATAGATAATGTATTTTATAACACTACAAAGTATTACAAGAATACAAAGTCATTTAATTTAATAGGATTATCACAAAATTATAAAACAACCAATGGATCTTGGCACAATCAAAAAGCGATTAGAAAATACATATTACTGGAGTGGGAAGGAATGTATCCAAGACTTCAATACAATGTTTACCAATTGCTATGTCTACAACAAACCTGGGGAAGATGTTGTGGTTATGGCACAAGCTCTCGAAAAATTGTTTCTTACAAAGGTAGTTATTTCCTCTAAATAAGTTTTTAACAATTTAATTAAGGAAATATGTATTGTTCCTGCGATCAGAAATTAGATCTGTTAAAAATAATAAATCATTAGGTTGCACAAATGCCAAAAGAAGAAGTGGAACTCGAACCCCCTGTTCCAAAGGGACCGAAAGGCAAAAAGGCTGGCAGACTTGGAGCACCAGTTAGTGGTGTAGCAGGAGGTGCTGGAGGTACAGGTCGAGGTCGACCTTCGTCTGTTGCAGTTGCAGTTACCTCCAGTGTACCAAATAGTTTAACACCTTCAGCTACATCTGCTGGAACAACAGGCGTAATACCTATGCCGCCTCTTGGCACTCAAGCACCTGCATCAGTACCTGGGAGCACTAATACAACTACTATTGCTCCTCCATCGAGTATGGGTGTTACTCCTATGGCTACCCATAACTCTTTGCCTCAACAAGTGGTCCCTCCAACTAGCGGTTACCATGCACAACCAGCAATGGATCCGCAAGCAGCTTCTGCTGTACCTCCTCCTCCTCAAGTTCCCACTGCACCTACGGTAATGCCTCCATCCCAACCTGCAAAAGTTAAAAAGGGGGTGAAGAGAAAGGCTGATACTACAACTCCTACTGCGAATTCTTTCGAACCTTTATATAAAATGGATCCTAAAAATGCCAAAATACCCACGAGACGAGAATCTGGCAGACAAATAAAGAAGGTAAATTTACATCCTCTTATTTAATGGGATATTTATGTATCATGTTTTTTTATTTTTTTTTTTCTAAAACATTCACGTGTGTGTCTTCATATGATCTTCATATTGAATATGCAGTATCATTTGATCGTGTACATGAAAAATGATCAGATCAAAACATCGACACAATAAAAGTGTTATTTGTGGAAAAGAATGTACATACAAATTTCATTAAATTATTTAATATATATCAGTAAAATTCTAACAGTTCAACTTCAGATTTATCATTTTGCTCTACAGGAATTTTCAATGATCATTTCAATAAGTTTCGGCATTATGTATGTTAAGCATTTTGTTCCTTGCACGTTATAATCATATCATTCATTAATACATTAACAAAGAGTTCGTAACGTGGCTGTTTCAGCCAACGAGGCAAGCGGAAGACGGCTTAGTGCCATTCCACCAGGCCAACATGCCCCTGATTGGGGCAATGGCCCAACAGGTACATTTATTACTACTCCTTCATGCTCCTTCCTTTCATTTGTGTTGTCTTATCATATCAAACAAATAAAACTGTTTGAATAGAAAAATAAAACTAAAAACATTTTTTTTTCGAAGAATAAGTAGATATATAAATGTTATAGTTCCTTTCTATTCATTTCACGTTGTAGGTTACAGTTAGTATGCTTCTTTTCTTTTTCTTTTTTGTAAAACTGCTACTTTTTGCAATTTATAGTAAGATTTGAAGAACTTTTGTTTGTAATTTTTACTATTTTTAATTGTTTTACAGCCTCAGCATACTACGGGAAAGTCGAAAGAAAAACTCTCAGAAGCTTTAAAGTCCTGTAACGAAATTCTGAAAGAACTATTCTCGAAAAAACACTCGGTAATTATTTTAGTCTTAATCTATAGATGATAAACATAATTGAAACAATATTTATAATTTACCCCAATAATGTGCAGGGTTATGCATGGCCGTTTTACAAACCGGTTGATGCGGAACTCTTAGGTCTTCACGATTACCACGATATTATCAAAAAACCAATGGATCTTGGTACCGTGAAGGTAATAGTTTGTTTTAAATTTTCCAAGTTATGAACATCTTTATAACATACTCGTACTTATTGTTTTAAAAAACAGGATGTTTAGTGTAATTGTTCTTTTCGCAGACGAAAATGGATAACCGTGAATATAAAACAGCACAAGAATTCGCTAGTGATGTGCGACTCATATTTACTAATTGTTATAAGTACAATCCTCCTGACCATGACGTCGTAGCAATGGCTAGGAAGCTCCAAGATGTGTTTGAAATGAGGTTCGTTTTTTACAAACCTCGAAGATACAACGTATTAGTTCTTTCATTTGTATTTGTCGAAATATAATTTTTAATAAACCAGGTATGCAAAAATTCCGGATGAACCGATGGGAAGTATGGTAGGCATAAAAGTTAGCAGTAGTAGTGCCAGTAGCTCGGGATCTGAAAGTTCTTCTGAGAGTGATGATTCGGACGAAGAACGTACCCAAAAATTGGTTGCTTTACAGCAAGAGGTACATTATCCTTCTTTTATTATTTTATTAACAATTTTTTTTTGTTAAGTGTCTAACATAAAAGTTTAACCTTGCCTGTAGCTGAAAGTTATGCAAGAACGAATGAGGAAATTGGTAGAAGAAAGTGGTAAAAAGAAGAGTAAAAAGAAGAAACCGGACAAGACAAAATCAAGGCCATTGACTAGTAAGAGTAGTAGCCTTGTAGCCAGTCATACTGGTGCCATGAAAGAACTTATGAAACCAAGTGGTGGAATTCCAAGTGTCTCTGATAGTGTTGGTGCTAGTATAGCCAGTGTTGCAATGGGGGCAGGTGACTTGAAAATGCCGGGTGGGATGGGTGGTGACCTTCATCATCCAGCCATAGCAGTAGGACCTAATAAAACTCATGCGACAGGAAGTATGAGTCATCATCTGCCAACGACGGCAAATGCTAAGCCAAAGGGAAAAGGAAGAGGACCTGGAAAAGCTGCAACAACGAATGCTGCAACTAAAAGGCCAAAAGCAAATAGCAGATCAGCTGGAACTAAAAAGAAAAATGCCAGTAGTCAACCACCTCCGATCACATTTGATTCGGAGGATGAAGATAATGCTAAACCAATGTCTTATGACGAGAAAAGACAACTTAGTTTGGATATCAATAAATTACCCGGTAGGTTGTAATTGCTACTGAGCGTGTATTTTTTACATGCCGAAAATATTTCGATTGTTTTGTTGAAATGCATTGTTTATTTTTAAATTTACAGGAGATAAGTTAGGGCGTGTTGTGCATATAATACAATCTCGGGAGCCTTCGTTAAGGGATTCGAATCCAGATGAAATTGAAATTGACTTTGAAACGTTAAAACCATCCACACTGAGGGAATTAGAAAGCTATGTTGCTTCATGCCTTAGAAAAAAGCCACGTAAGCTTTATTCCATATCTTATTCAATAAGTAAATCCGTAATATATGTACTTCCTTTCATTTTCTATCTTACATATTTTTACATCAAACTTTATAGTTATTACTGAATAACGAAGATAACAAATTAGAAATAATATGTTTTAAAGATCTATGAATTATGTTATTTATGTTATATGTTCTTTAATATATTTTTAAATGTTAAGTAATTTAAATATTATTCGTTGGAACTATTTATTTATTGTAATACTATTTGGTTAAGTATCGGGGCTTTTAACATTTTTCACAGATAAGAAAGTCAGTGGTAAATCTAAGGATGAACAAATGGCAGAGAAGAAACAGGAGTTAGAAAAAAGGTTACAAGATGTTACAGGGCAGTTAGGCAATGTTAAGAAAACCGCTAAGAAGGGTTGGTACTTTATCTTCACTGTAAAATTGAATTTTTTAATACTATAAGCTCCATTGACATTTGTTCTAATTACAAAGTTGTATAATTATTTTTAAATGCTTTTTACAGAGGACAGTAGTAAATCAGTTGATGTAGTTGGAACTGGAGGAGCTAGTGGGCCTTCGAGATTATCAGCGTCAAGTAGTAGTAGCAGTGATAGCGATTCCAGCAGTAGTTCACTTTCTTCGAGCTCCAGTGATTCGAGCGACAGTGAAGCAGGTTAGATATGAACCTCATGTAACTGTTGCTATTATTAGACCCTTACTTGGGAACAATGAACTACTTATAAATAAGTAGCTGTCGTGAAATATGAACTAATTTTTCTGTGAGATTTAAAATTATGGGGTTATTTGCGACTGTTTCTCTTTCCGGGAATCGACATTTTTAGTCAGCGTTTTACGTGAAATTTGTTACTGATAACTTTCCATAAAAGCACAGATTTCTATTCACGTTTATGCTCGAAACGTTAAAAAGACAATATATATTTATAAATCTTCAACAAGCACTCTATACGTACTATTTTCCTTTTTACTGAATACTTTACTTTTCTTCTCATATTAAAGCAATATATTTATATATTGTATTTCTATTATATTTGTAATAATACATATCTAGATGAAAAGTTTTTATGATTCATTGATTTCTCAAGTAAGAGTGTTTGTTTAAAAGAACAAAAGAACTGTTATTTTAAGTGAAATATAAAAATCATAGACGTGAATCTCCTAGTTATTTTAAATAAAGTTATTCACCGTTTCATGTGGGTACTCGATATATAAATATATATATATTAATATAAAACAAAATTATTTGTTCCTTTTTTATTTTAATTTCTTTCTTATTGCAAACAAGGAATGATACTGTTTACGCACTTTTTCAATTTATCTTTGCGGATTTCATGTTCTATAAAATCATAACTTTTTTACGAATTTTGTTTGAGTATCGATATTGTTCTTGTTTTAATACTGTATGACTAGAAAGAATTTGCGTGCAATCTAACATATTTATGCAAATATATGAGAATGTTTCATGATTGGTATATAAATTATTCGAATGAAAATATACAATGAAGATAATATTACAGTGTCAGTTCTTAAAATATCGGTTATTGTTTTGAATGAAATATATTAGAATAATAATTACATCATTCACAGAATACAAGTTCAATGAAATTACTGTCTTGCATAAAAGAAATTAATACCCTGTGACTTGGTGATAACTTTGCATTTAAAAGATAATACAAACTCTGTGCCTAACCAATTTTGTATTGGCAATTAAAACAATCGAAAATACCGGTGCAACATTATTGATGCAACATACACATTGTAACGAGGCGAATTTAAAGAATAGATTTAAACAAATTTTTCAAATGGGGGTTTGACTGCACAAATGCATCGCAAATATCTTCTTAAGCTGCTAAATCTTGCTTATTAATTGTATTTATTAGGACGGCGTTATTCGTGTAGCTTAAGTGCTGCGTTATATTAATGCAAGTACGAATATCGTGTCAAGTTTCATTACGATAGTTAAAATGGATGCACTACTATTGTCACATAAACGAATTATTGTAAAGTTATCTACAGTTACATGGAAATTTTGAAACAGATATATCTCTAAAAGTTCCGTCTATCAGAATTGAAACTTGACACAATTAAACAATTTTTTATTTAATTTACAAGACAATATGCAATGGTAAGAAAGAAAAGGTGAGCTAGTGGAGTGCAGACTGTGTTTAGAGGATACCATATGCCATGCCAGCTTGTTTCACAAATTATATTATTGATTAAAAATGATTACTTATATTTTCTCTTGCCCTGTCGGTGTTGACAATACATTCTGTTGCTCGAAAGTCAAGTATAGTTTGCTATTCAAGGTTACTGAATTTTTCACTGCAGTCTCACATTTGATTAAATGTGCAAGGAAAACACTTTTCTATTAAAGTGATCATTTGACAACGATGATAACGATTGGCTTTGATAAGGTTATTCGGTCAACGTCTAAAGAAGTTTTGTTGTGGTTTCTACAGAGTAACACGGTATACAGCAGGGACTGTAGTGTCAAATGTTAGTACCTTGGAAGATACATTGTAGCTTTTCCTGACGATTATATTACCCTACGTAACCCAAGCAACATCATGCAATATATTAACTCTTGCAAATTTAATATTTATTTACATTAATCGATAAGCAGAGCATTACTTGTATCACTGTGTTTTTTAAATCATTAAGTTTGTTTCCTCGCATTGATTCATTCATGTCGTATCATTTCTTGGAATATAGTACAGTGATATATTAACAACGTCGTCAAGTGTGAATATACACTTATTACCTGAGTGACGTGAGAACTGTGTTTAGGCTTCTGAACACTATATTTGTTTCCACAGTTTAGACTGTGTGGACTTAAAATGGTAAACATTTAAAGAGGAACAAATTAGGCAGTGATATTATTATACACACGGGAAACAAATGCAGACAATGTGTATTGGTGGCTGGATTTGCAAATCCACATCCTAAGGTTATTATAATCCACAGCTTTCGCGTCAAATAGTGAATTTAATTAGATACACTCTCGTGTTAAATATTGTCTCCGCAAGAAAAATTTCAGAGTTCACATATTTTTTAAGAAACGTAACCTGATATTACCTCATCTAACTATTTCTATTTCTTAATTAGGTTTACTTTTTATAAAGCCAAAGAAGTGGTGCTTCCTGTAAAAAGTCAATTATTAAGATTTATCATCTCATGAAAACGCTTTGGTACAATAGTACACCTCTATATATTATTTAAATGAAACGATGAAACTAAACTAAGATCTTAAATCTTCCTCCAAGTACATGGGTTCAAGTAAAAATTTGTTACAAAACCAGACGTTATAGTGTGCGGAGAAAGTGATATGTGATGTGATGAACAATTTCCATTTATTTTGTTGTAAGATTAATGACTTTGAGCATACAAGGTTTATGTTAACATATCAGAGAAAGGCAAGTGTTTGAACAACACAGGCAGTCAAGGGTAGAAATGTTGTTTGTAATAAATGGAGAGGATGAAAAGCGGTAGAAGAATTAGGAACGAGAGCAGGATAAGGAAATGGTCTACGATACAACCAAGGCACCCTAGCCTCCAAACACATTGTTTGCACTCCGCTAAGCTTTGCTAATCGTCGTTTCATTATTCTATTTACCACTAGTTCTTCATTGATAACCATTGTCAGTTTCTTCATTTTTGAAATTACTTGAACTTGAAAGTTAGTGCATTTTTCATTCTACTAAATCAATATCATTCTGAACAGTGATAATAATTAATTATTTAAATCGGTGTGGTTTTACATACCTTGCTATACAAAGTAATATTTATCCTTGTTAAAAACGAATTTCATTTGATTCATTCTCAGCGATATAAAATTCTGAAATATGCATAATACATACAACCGATTCAAAATATTCGCGCCGTGTAAAAGTATCTCAGATAATATTAATTTTAACCCGTCCTATTAAAAATGTTTCTTTTTTTTTTAGAAAACCTTTTATACAAGTTTGAACAAGGTTAATTTTAGTGATATTTTGTTTTTATATTTCTATGTGTAAATGTCTGCTCCATGATAGCGTTTTTTGTTGAAATATCATGTAAATTTAGTTCTTATATATAGTAAAGTATATACATAAGAAGTTATGGACGTAATTGATATAAGATTTTAAGGTGCTTCTGAAAGCACTTTATGCTTCAAAATGTTGCATAACAAAGATTGAAAAAGAAAAAAAAGGTGATCAAATTCCCACTCAGTACAATTTAATGTTATCATTAATCGTATAGTCAGCAGCGTACTTACTGTTCCAGAAGAAAAATACAGTAGAAGACATTAATTATTATTATTACTGACTTTACTGAAAGAAAGCATGATAAATTGGAAAATTGTTTGTTGATTTTTAAGGAAATTATAATTATTAAGGTGTTGAAACCACAAATGAAACTTATCATTTTGTGTTCTCCAGAAGAAAAAAAAAAGGAAAAATATTGAAAGTAAATAGAAAAATTCCAATTAATTAGTTAGACTATATGAAAACAAATTGACGGCGTGTGCTGAATTAGATAGAAACTGTGCATCTATTAAAATACAATCACCATTAGCTTGTAACACAAGATATAGGGCATTTTATAATAATATCGATATTGCCTTCCAAAATTTTTGTAGCATTTATTCCAATATACAAGCACGCGTCTGAATTTTTTCACATCTTTAGCCAGGCTGGAACGTCATTCTTCCTTCGACGTCGTTATACGCAAAAGCAGATTTAACGAGGTCGATATTCTCTTATAGTTTGAAGCGTTGTTTTCATTTGAAACAAGAAAAAGAAACATTTATTCATCGCTCTCAGGAGCTTATTCGTGCGTTCCATCTGTTTTCTGCGTATCACGGATTGGATAGCAACAGTAACACAAGCATACGCGTTTTGTACATAGTAAAAACTAATATATCATAAAATATTAATAATAGTTGTAAGTTACGAAAAAGAATTAAGCGACACACAGGAGACTTTTCTAAATGCATACACAAAAGTAGACGAGTGAAATAAGTTAAAAGAAGAAGAGGAAAATGAATCGATTCTTTTGAGGTCGTTCAGAGTCGGAGTTAGCTCATTTGGTGGTGGTCCAGTTAACTATATTATATAAATTAAGATACGCTGGAACTTCTACTCGATGTTCTTAGCTAGTTGTTATATTTCATTGCAATCGTTTTCTCCCGTTCTTTGTACATTTGACGAGTTTTAATCTAATGTCGACCATTCCACTGATGAAGAGAATTGATTCATGATGGATATGAATCGCAATTAAATGTAGTATATAGAATTGCTGCTTGTAATTGATATATAAATATATATATTATATATATATATCAGTGACTATGAACATCGAGCAGGAGTGCTTTGCCACCGATCTCAATATTGTGCTAACTCCGACTTTAATCCATGTTTGAAACTACCTTTGTATGAGCGTGACACACTTGTATCTTTCATGTTTAAGTTGAGTCCATATTGTACTATTTACGTGACTTTTATTTGCATTAATTAATTCTATGATTACATTACGTTATTATATTATATTACATTATATTGTATGAAAATGAAAGAAAAGGCAGTTTGATGGTTTTTGTAGTCAGCATTTTGTAATCATCATTTTCGTCACTGTCACGATTCTTATATTGTAATAATCATTATTATGATTATATTATTATTTTATTATTATTATTATAATTAATATTATTATTATCATTATTATTATTATAATTATTATTATGATTCTCATGAGGTAGAAGGCGCATGTTCTCGCATACATATATATGTAATGTTATATATGTATGTGCGGCAATTTCGCAACACGTGAGCGTGTATTATGTATGTGCGCGCGCGTGTGATATGTATGTATGTATTTATGATGTGTATACATATATATATACATATACATCTTATGTATATATATGTATATATATGCACACGCGATTATTCATAAATAAATTGAATACAACTAACTTTATGTAGAATGAGAGAAAATGAATTGTTCTGCGCATTAAAAATTTTTTAATATAAAAAACCATTAAGATGAAAGTCCACAAAAAAAAATAAAAAAATAAAAAAGAAATCATACAATTGAGATATTTAAATTAACATTGTTGTACACAGTGATACAATTATAATATAAGCATATGAATAAAATCTATTAGAAAATATACGCTGGCAGTTTTTTAATTTTGTTTCTGATAATGTATTTAACGTTTATTTCGCATCTTTTTTACTTGGCGAACACGACATTCATGGCTGGTATCCTCTGCACACTGCATTTCACTATAACTCCAACGATCTCTCTCTTGTAACGAGAAAGTGATTGGTCGATTGCACGTATTCACAGTTAGATGCACATTACATTGAATTACAGGAAACTCTACGAATCGTCCCCCAAGAAAGAAAACAAAGAAGAATGCACAAAATGCAGGACCTCCACCAACCACAACAACTGTAACACCGGTAAGATAATATTTTTATGAGCAACATTTATTCATAGTTATTGTATAGATTATAATATTATTCGTTCATGTATTATTGTAAAAATGTATTGTACACTTTCTATTGTAACCGAAATTCGCATTGTTATATTATAATTGAAATTTGTTATATGTTATAATTTAATATTTTCTACATTATAAGTTTCAACATTATACAGAATATTCGATTTGTATTTCACCCTTTGATTGTGGAGTCATTTTTACGGTGTAATATTTCTAAAATTAAAAATTTACCGCATTAAAAGTAAAAAAACGTTGAAACAGTTTTTGATACTTGATTGTCTGATCACCACGTTGACGTATTATTTACTGGTTGCTTCGATATTTCATTATTTCATTGGCTGACACGTTACAATATGCCTCCATTTGTTAATATTAATGTGTATATACAATCAAAGGGTTAAAAATAGACAAGATTGATAGCGCAAGTCTTTTCGTATTATAACGCATATTATACATTAGTAATTTATATTTAAAAGTAACATGAGCCTCCTGGTATACATAATAATACATTTTTTATGCAAAATATATTAAACAACAGTGCACTCTTTAGGCACCTACACTGAATCACACGGGAGGTCTTTTAATGAACAGTCAACCCCCAACAAATTCTACGGGACCAATAACTAAACCAGCTGTAACGCAACCTAGCAATATTTCTTCAGATCAAGGTGTGTGAAATTCATTCCAACATTTTACACCATAATTTTACATGAGTAAGAAATTATATTGTACATGTATAAGTAAGAAGATTTATTTGTATTAAGAGCTATTGAAAATGTACATATCTTGATATATCGCTGTACATATCACTAACATAATTTTATAAAATCCTTCATTGTAGTATCGTTTAATTGTGCACAACTGTGGCGTACAGAAGTACAAATTCTTAAAAGTAGGATTACCTACATTTTTATAGTCTGCGACCTATTTTTGGACACGGTAATTCCGCTTCCTCAATTTTCAAGTTTCCAAATGATCAAATTTCTTATTTCAAGAGTCCCAAAATCCCACCTTTGAAAATCTTAATCTTCTACAACCTACCAGTGAGTCAGATCAACACTTAAGGAATCTCTACTTAACAATGAGTCAGCGCGAATCCCTGCGCCACGTATTATCTTAACGCGCGTTGAATTTTATGTTGTGTCTTTATAAATACTATATTGATAATTTTATTAGGTGGTAATGGTCAACAATCTGTAGCAGTAGCGGCTGTTACAGCTGGTCAAGGAATGCCTGTCGCGAGTCACGCATCTATGCCAGCGCAGCCGCCACGATCTACGTCCATGGCCACGGCTGCACCTGTAAAAAAGCCTACTCCGCCGCCACCAACTACTTCTAATCCACCGACTCCATCAGTGTCTGTACCAACTCCACCACCAAGTGTTACACCTACGAATACAAACTCTATAGTAGCTTCACCGGTTGTGCCTCAGCCACCACAGCCACCTACATCAGTTAGTTCCTTTTCAAATACAAACACACCAGTACCCACGGATGGGACAACTTTAACTCAACAGTCAGATCTGTTGCAACCGTATAATACTCTAGGTACATATTTAATTGCATGATGTAATTATAGAATTTAACTTTATTATAATTACGTTGTCGCTTGAGTTTGCGATTAACCATGTTGTATGTGACGTATAGAAAATAGTTGAAAATGTTATGAAAACTTTTCTTACAGCTCCTGTGCCTACTACACAGACCTCGTTGGAACAAACGATGTCGATAAAGAAAGAACCGCACATACCAATGATACAAACAGCGCATACGACCACCAATAACACCAATTTAAATTTAATGCCAGATGTAAAGGCACCAGTGAGCATGATGCCTACGAGTATGGCATCTAATTTAAACTTGGGAAATATAACAATGGCCAACCTCAATATGAGTTTGCAACCAGGATTGGCTACGCATATGTCGATGCATAATCAATTGGAAAACATGATAAATACTACTTCGCCATTGACCAGTATACAAAATTCCCATAATGCTACAATGTCACAACAGCATTCCAATGGATTTTCTAATATCAAACGCGAGAATTCTCCGCCTAACATGTTGAATAACAATGGTATACCTGGACTTAATATGGGAATGAACATGGGCGGAATGGGCTCAATTTTTGACCCTCTGTCTATGGTTTCTATGCCAATGCAGTTGTCTCAAATGCCAATAAAGAAAGAAGAAAAACCAGTACCTATTTCTCAACCACAAATGCCTCAAAAACCCATGGATGGTAGGTTTCATGATAACTTATACTGGTTGCATGTATTCTGAGGGGTGCTGTGCAATCGTAGCGAACTTTACTTTTAATTTGTAAACTTATGTTGCTCTATTTCATTAGTTCGGCTATTAATGCATTTTACTCATTTTTAATCATTGGCAATTTGACGTATTATAATCATTTGCTCTTTCGTTACATTCATACTGAACTATCATATTAACATAACTGTGTTTATAACAAATGTTCCTATTTTACATTACGTAACGCTTTCATATGGCTTTTTCGAATATTAACTTGCTTGGCTAAAGAATAAATGATGCAGCTACTGTCTACTTTCGTTACAAATTCAATATACATCTTCCTCTGTGTTCATATTTTAGATCGCTACATTAACTGCTTACTAATCAAATATATAATACCATTGCTCTAGCCGGAGCTCTTTTTGCAGAAATGAATACAGGAATGCCACCGATGGGAAATCACTCAAGTTCACAGCTTATGCCCGAGAAAAAGATGACACCACCGGATTCTAAAAATCCTGTGTCAAATTTCGCATCAGCCTTCAAGAATAAGGTAATAATGTAATGATAATATCTTCTGTAGCATGGATCTTGTATTTTTGTTTCTCAAACTTTTACGGTTTGGGACCTACTTCTGAAAACTTATATTTCTCGACTCACTTGTCCGTATTGTTCCATAATATTGCAAAAAATATATTTAATATGATTGTTAAATACGCGTAGACTGTAGAACAAAATGTGAAAAATGCGTCGTCGTGGTCATCCCTGGCTCAAGCATCCAGTCCCCAGTCTGCAGCAGGGAGTAGCATGAAGAGTGCTGCACGGGATTCGTTCCAGGCGTTCAAGAAACAAGCAAAGGAAAAACAAGATAGGGTTAGTATGAATATTTTTGTTATAAACAATATAATAATTTCATTTAAATTCTATTCTATTTGTTGCAATACGTAGATAGCTATATTACGTTGTAGTATAAGATGTATAGGGTACATGTACAACAAATATCAATTTCTCTCGTACAGCAAAGAGCTCTATTGGAACAACAAGAAATGCGAAGACAACAAAAGGAACAAGCGGAACGAGAACGTTTGCGGCAAGAAAATGAAAGAAGAAGAGAACGAGAAGAAGAAGACGCATTAGACAAAGTTAGAAAAACTGTTGGTGAGCAACAAGGAAACGTCATGACTGCTACATCGAGAGCAGAAGAAGTGAAAGCCATTGTCGATACCGACAGCAGTAGTCCAAGTCAAGACAAAGCCGCGGCGGAAAGAGAGCGTCAGAGGTTACGAGAACAGGAACGACGACGCCGCGAAGCGGTAAGTCCTAGCATAGTTTCTTTTTCTAGAGGAGTTTGATTTTTCCTCGATGACATACATTTTCAATTTGAGCTCCGTTTTATATGCGACAGTATTACAATCAAGAGAACAGACACGATAATCAATTTTGCGCGTAGAGACAATATTATTGAAGAAGAAATTAGTATTGATTATGAGCTTAAAAAAAGAAACGTTCAGTTGTTCTTAAGAAAAATAATATTCGCGAGTAGGTGTTTGACAGTCGTCTACAGTTGTTCGTAGGCGAATTTGCCAAGAATGGGTATATTTATTATTTCAGGCGGCTGGGCAAATTGACATCAACTTGCAAAGTGATTTGATGGCTGCGTTTGAGGAATCGTTATAATGTTATTTGCTGCTCATTATAAATCTACTGAAACCGGGCAGGACTTGGACGAATGTTTGGCGCTGGACGAAGAAACGTATTGATATATACGTCAGTCAATAAGAAACAATAATAAATAATAACAATAATATAACAATAAGCCGAACGTGAAGACGGCGTTATAGTAAAAATAAAAAAGGAAAAAAAAGAAAATGGTGGTGCGAGTTGGGACATTCCAACGGAAAACCCAAATTTCACGGCCCGGATTGGTCGGGCTACAAAGAAACAGTTTATCAAATCACGTAAAACTAATTGTGTGTAATCGACGGACACCCAAGTGTGACCATGTAATTAGATAAATACTTACACGACACTTTGAAAATGCTACACTGACTGTTGTGTTACATTTTTCCGGTTTTCATAAGTTTGTACTTTATGTAAATTTGGAAACAAAACAAAAAATATTACACAGAAGATAATGAAAGGAAGATACCGTATGAGAGGGAGAGAGAGAACGAGAGAGAGAGCGTGTACAGTGTGCGGTTAATTAACGAATGAATGAGTACAAAAGCGAGCGTGGAGAAGAGTAAAAGTCGTGTACATTTAGTTAAGTTTTATATTTTTCCACATTCAGTCATTAATCGTTGGTAGGATTACATAAACGAATGTTTCTGCCAATAATACATATATAATTATTAGCGATTACTAATAATTTCATTGCAGATTTCTTTCTTGATTATGAATATATACTATTTATAATCACGAAATAGGTAGGCTTGTTAAGTCAATAATAATAGAGAAATATACCTAATGCAAACATAACACACTGGTGAATTTAATCGTGTCTATCTTCGCGATTACGCCCGTACGACTATCAATTGAGAACCACATCGATTTCGATTGATTTTCAGGAGTTAAAACAGGGCCAATCGGTTGAATTGAAAATAAAAAATATTTATAAACTCACCTTAGAACAAAGTCGTCAATTATTACGAGTAACGGTAAGGTGATTATAGAATGATGTAGTTTCGATCCTACCAACCATTAGATCAGATCCGATGTACATACCTTAAATACTTGGTATGCTTCGAGGATCGCAGTAAAAAAAAAAAAATGAAAAAAGCGTGACACGGTATCGATTCGTAAGTGGGACATTATTTAGAGAAGAATTATATTTGTTTGATCGCAAGTGGATTATTAAAGAACGAAAATTTGCTAACATAATTCTAATATAATTTTATGTAGATATAATTTCAAGACGTTGTTTCCGATGTGCATCGGGCGATTAGCATTTTACAATACGTAAATCGCTTTTGTGTAACGTGCATGAACACGTCTTGAGTGAAAAACATTAAATCGGCAAAAAAAAGTACAAAAAGTCGATATTTAAAGTGAAAACCTAACTATTAATCAAAATTTGGATTTATTACGTACTACTATTAACTTAACTGCTATTATTATTACAGTGGGATTCATTTTTTAAAAAGTATTGGAATTTGTAGAAGTTCTAGTAGTGGATATAGTGGTACACAACATTACTGATAACGAAAGTTATTATCGAGATATACTATTATTATGATTATTATTATTATTAATATTATTATTAAATTATTGCATTAAATGGAATTTTATTTTTTTAAGAGCCTTTTCAAACCTAGCAATGTCTTTCTTTAACGTAGCGCATTGAATGACATTTTTATTTGGAATCAGAGGAACGCTACGCTGGGCACGAATCGTTCGTGGCATTAATAGAACAGGCTTGATTTTATTTTTGCTTCGTCAAACAGAGAATTTACGGTTCACGAGTACATGTTCCTTTCTACGTGATATTAGAACAAATATTTTGCAATTACGAACAACAATAGAGACACTAAATGATTATTCGGGAAGAATATATACATGCATTGAGAAATCGTCGAGAAGAAGTTTACTTTGTCTTAGAGTAATTAAACGTTTTCGTTCTATTTAAAAGGTAAAGAGAGCGTAAAACACGGATGTGCACGACATTTTATTTTATTTATTATGCGTTTCTTCCTGTAACTTCATCTTTTATAGGTCCCGCAAAGTTTGACCTTTCCGATCGTGTCGTTATTCGATGTAAATGTTTGCAGTCAAATAATGTTACCCGAAAGACACGATCGATAAGAGATAGGACAAGAAATAAAGAAGAAAAATGATTGGAAAATCGCGAAAGATTTGACGTTGCGTTCAAATGCCAAAATACCCCTCGCCGAAAGATGACCGTGTTTAAACGACATTACAATATATACAGATGATTTATTATTATAATAATTATTATTATTAATATTATTATTATGATTATGATTAATTATGATTATTAAACTCGCGTTTAGACTCGATTCCGTCGCATTACATTTGTTCGGAATGATCGTTCAGGTTTCTCGAGCGTAACGAGATAGACGTGTCAGGATATAACGAACAGGAAATCGTGGGAGGCGTGTATCCGATATCGAGGATCGCGACGTTGGTGTCCACACTTGTACAGAATAAATATAAGTGTATGTGTGCGTGTGCGTGACTATTTATGTATAAAATGCGTTCAGCAAAGAGAAATGCAATTTTTTAAGTGCTAGTGTACCGTTGACTCGAACGTAACGATCGAACAAGTGATATATCCTGAATATATTATTATATATCACACGAAATATTCCTCCAGTGGCGATACAATTTAATCATGAGTCTTCGTTCGCGACCAATTTTAATAATGCGCACGGGAAAATAAGATATAATACAAAGATGAGAAACAAGAGAGAGGTAGAGGAGAGTTCGCGAGCATTCACGCCGTTATTCGCAATCTTGTTTTCGTTGTTAAAAGTGCATCGGAGATGAACGAAAGAACCTCTGTTAAACAGGGCTGGCACGAAACCCGACACTGCGCTTTAAAAAGCTCTGCGATATATGAAACGCTCGTATATTTTTCGGGGCTCTATACAAATGTATTATATGCTTATGGGTACTTATCAAATTTGTAAGCGTTTTGAGCTCGAAGTGCTGGGAACTTCAAATCTAGGGCGTTCCAAATTTGAGGTTTTCCAAATTTGAAACATTACAAGTTTAAAGTATTCCGAATTTAGTGTTCGGAATTAAATGTCTTCAGAGTTTGAAGCGTTCCAAGTTTGAAACGTTTCGATTTTGAAACGCTCTAGATTTGAAGCGTTCCAAACTTGAAAATGACACGTAAATACCTTTCTTCTGTCCTCGCAAAATTTTGAAACCTGAATCCATAAATATTCGCGCCGGCCCTGCGACCAAATAATAAAATGTGAGCACCTATTTTTTGGGAATGCTCTTTATTCTCATATGTTGTGTGCGCTTTCATATCAACGCGATCTCGTCAACGATCGTGTACACTAATTCTAGCAATACACTAGACTATCCTGCGTCCTTTTATTTTAATGTACCGGGATCATCGTCCTCGGTCGTTCGTTAATCAAAATTCAAGATTTACTATTAATCTTGGCCCTCGACCTTTAGCAATCTATTCACTGCGATATCAACGTTCGCGCCTTTAGCATATACAATGATTTAGTCATCCGTATGGTTAATTGTTATCGTGTGCACTGAAGTGGGAGTAGGATGATTTCTCGCGAGGAGGATGTCGTTTGTAATATTAAAAAGGGAAAAAAATGAAGAATGGTAGATCGTGGTTTTATTTTTGATTTTTGAAAATTGTAAAATGTTCTTTCGGTATAGATGATACGTCGAACAAAAGTGTTCCGGACAAATAACGGAATTATTGTGCAGTAGAGATAAGTCGAATCAAGTTTCAGTGTGGCCTGTAACAATCGTCGATATTCAGACAAGATTTTAGAAAATGCGTATACATAATATATTGGCATCTATAATATTTGCAAATTCGATATGTTTGATATTACGATGAGTAGGATAGGATATGATGCGACGCGAGATATTGCCGCGTCGGATTAAGGGGATCTCTTCTAACAAGAAATATCCTCCGAATGATCTTCCGCGAATGAGAGAATCATTTGCAACGATTCAAAGGTTTTCACACGAAGTCAGAGCACGCGTTTATTTTCTAGCCCGACGATGGGCAACTATGCCCGCGAGGCCGCGGTGCATCGACGAGTAGTCAATTTCTCGATACGAAAATTTGAAATTTCTGTGGATCTCTGACGTCTCGTCGTTGCACGCATCGTACACGTCGGCGGGCGTTCGATTTGCCCATCATTGTTCTAGCCTAATGCTTTTAACGACATTCTTTGTGGGAGCCGTTCTATTTGTTCAATTGTGTCTTAAGTAAGTTGTTACTAATACGGAAAATGTTTCGATCGATTCGTGACCAGAGATCGAGCGGATCGAATCAGACGATTCCGTGATTTTAAAATTCTTTTTAACACCGTTTTCGATCTATGTTGTACCGTTAGACTAATCAATCGCAAGTGTCCTAGAGAAAGAATCCCTTGGATTGTAAGATCGCGCCGCGTTTAAAAAAGTAACCGAGCTCAATGGTGACACGAATTCTAAAATGAAGAAAAAAAAGAAAAAATTATAAAAGTGAACGAATTAACAAAGAGGGTGAGTTTGAGGGTGAGCGAGGGTAAGATGGATATATAGGAATGAGAGTGAGAGTGAGTGTGTTAGGTATTATGATTGTATAATACGTGGTTTGTAATTGTAAATACGAGGAGAAATCATTGGCAGCAATTTAAACAGAATACAGATATCTATGTATAAAAAAAGTAACAAGTACTAATACACACACCTCTATATATGTGATAAGGTTTGTAATATTTAAGGGGAGGCCGATAGATTGTATAACCTACTAGATCTCAGTATAAGTTACTAGGTAAAGACGTAATAATTCGTAAGTAACACCAAAATCACTCCGCTGTATCAAACAACAACAACAAAAAAATAATAATTTTTTATATAAGTTCCCACGGGCGCACATCATCTCCAATGGCACATGAGTTTTAGTAGACTTATTACGACTAACTATAGCAAGACATTAAGCTGGTTGTACATAAATAATAATGAAAATGAAGAATAAATGGCTAAAATAAAGAAATGCTTGATGTTGTTAAGTAAGAGAGAACCGTTGTTTATTAGGTGAAATTTGTTCGCACGTTTACCCCTGACTTTCCACCGCACCATTATTATTCAGAAAAATACCTTACATTATTTCCTGTGTTCGCGTAATCCATGTCGTTTAAAGAACCAGTTAGTTATCGAACCTTCTATACGATTTTTCTGAGCATGAGTGCATGGTAACATTAACGACGCATTTCAAGCGATCGTTTCTTCTATTTTGCTAGAACAGTTAAGCTATTCATGTTTCGCGAAGAATTCTTTATTCGATTTTTATTCGATAGCAAATCCGAGATGGTAGTACAGGTATGAGTAAACAATTATGTTCGATTTCAAATCTCCATTTACTTAACAATGTCAAAATCAACTATGTTGTCTGTTCTATTTCTAAAAAAGAAAAATAAGAAAAAGAGACGTTGATTATGACGTTTAAATTAATGTTACAAGGCAATTGTGAATACAAGAGTTACTACAAGTTATTAATTACACATACATACAGAATTACCTTTCTTAGTTTGTAATTTTGCATGTTATATATAAATATACATATAAATAGGGAGGAAGCGAGGGAAAGAGCGAGTGAGATAGAATGAAAGAGAGTATTATATATAGTCATCGATAGGAGAGATACTAATTGAAATTATTATTGTCTCATGTTTGACGTTTTCTCTTATGTTGCGGATCTATTAGAAGAAGATAAGAAATATCATTGTGTATACTATTAATACAGATAAAAAAAATAATGCATATTATACGTTATTATAATCTCTACGAATTATGCTAATTATTCTAAGGTTTAATTATTAATAACTAATTGAAAGTAACCGTGCTGATAGTTTTTCATTGCAACCTCGTCCTGTCTTAACATAATTCTGATTCGATTCAAATGAAGTAGAAATACATTGAAATGATTACTCAACATTTGAGAATAATTGACTTCATTTCAACCTTTTATTTTATCAATTATTCCACGCACAAATCCCTCATTTCTTTACTTTTAAATTATGTGAAATTCTCAGCTTGAAATAATTTAATTATTATAAACCAGATTCTTTATAAAGAAATTTTTATGTTGATAATTGACATTTTAATATTCTTACTATATAAGTAATCAGTTAGTGTCTTATACTACTGTATTAGAACAATATCGTGTAATCATTCAATTTTTACTGTAATTGATATGGTTTTTCAAAATTTTATATCTACTCAACGTGGTGTGGTGTTCGTAAAAAAATAAACAAAATTGGAGTGAATTGTAGGCCTTTATAAGCAGAACATTTTGTTTAGACTACAATCTACATACATATATATATCCATATAATATATTATATAATAATCAATACCGTAAACTTTGTAATAATCTCGCCGCTAAGTAATCGCAATATTAACACACATTAATAATTATTACGATAATCAACAGACTCTAACTTCCACAGATCGAAAGTGATCTAGAATTGCTTTTTTGTACGTGCAATAGAAGTTTCAACGTGTAAGTACTTACAAATACGGTAAAGATATTACGTTTAATTAAACGAATATAAGTCTTTAGTTGTTGGACATTCTTTTAGATTTATGTAAATGCACGCTTCGACATAAGCAGCATTTGCACTATGCACACTAAACAAATACATTTGTTTAGTAAACAAATTAGTAATACAAAGTATAATAAATAACTAAATATACATATATTCTTTTATTATACAATATAATCACTGGCGTAACTAGAACTTTTTCCTAGGATGCACCACGTCTCCTAGTTTTACTAATAATGTCCATATCCTCATATTGGGAAGGACCAAGTGGCTTTTCATAATTTGGGGATTTGGAAATTTCTAAATCTCTAATATTTCTACGTGGGAAGCTCATATTTCCAGGAGGTCAAGTCCACCCTGATTTCTATCTAGTTACGTCAATGAATATGATATTTAAATATTTGCATTTGTAAAATAAAGATACTTAAATATCTGTGTAGACTTCAGAAAATAAATACTATTTTGACATCGTGTAGTCTTTCTTAACAGCGACGTAACTGAAGCACACACAACTGTATTCGATATTTATACTGTTCATGATGATTGCTAAGCGTTATTGATCCTGTGATTGAAACCGAAGACTGAATTTTCTCCACGATAGCGATAACAGTCAACAATTTTTGAAGCGGGAGATAACGAAACATTAATAACGAGAAATTTACACGAATATCACGATGTTTTTCTACAATACATCAAATTCCGTCGCTAAACTTGCCATTTATGGTTAACAGAAAAATAGTATGACAGTAGAATAACATACTATATCTGGGGCTAGATCATTCGTGAGCCTAAAGTACCATTAAGCATCTCCGTGTGATCTACATCCGTATTGCCAACATGTTTTATTTAATCATTATTAACTTTTTATTCGCGCAGGCACTTAAATACCGGATATCTTTTTCTTCTGGCATCATTTACAACTCGGCAAAATGATATTTATGATATGACATTTTCCAAATTTTCTCTTTTTCTTAGTCGCTAAATAACTGTGCGACTTGAACAATTGACTGGGCGTTTTATACTTTAATTATACAATCGAGATCATCCATGAAATTTCATAATTGATATTATTCAACGGAGCCGAAGCTAATGGCATATTAGGAATGCAGGAATGTGTCTTCGTTTTATTTATAACGAACAAATTTCTTTAAACGTGAAGTTTGCTCAAATCATCTAAGAAAGATTTCGGCGTTATGATATGCGACGAACCTGAAGAAAGAATAGCGAATGAATATTAATACCAGTTTGAGCGTTCAATATATTAAAATATGTACGTACCAATTATTACTTCCCAATTCTTCAAAGCGTTTGTAACTTCATAAGCGCATCGTATTTCAGAAAAACAAACACCACCAACTACGAAAACGATTAAACGTGGTACATTCTTGATGGTTTGTGAACCCTTATCCTTGTGCCAGTGTCCATATCTTAAACTCAAAATTAATAATGACACAGTAATATAAATATGTAGGAATACTGTATTGCTTATATAATTATCTGTTAAAAATCATAGTTATACTAATGAAAATACTATTATACCTAGTAGGTGCGTGATATCCCGAACTTGCTGCTCGTCCAGCCAAAAACGGAAAATGTTTCGAGTCCAATTTATCCTCGATAGCATCTTCCATGATATCTTTCATAACCGGAGTCCAACGACTCATTTGATAAGTTTGCTCTGTAATTCTCTCCTTACGTTGTACGGTATACAATTTTCTTCGGTTACCACCCTGAGGATACATTACAAATAAAAATACGCGTACAGTATTAATGTATAACTTGTTATTGATTGACAGATGAAACTACTTACATCTACAACAATATTGATACCAAGATTAGCCATGTTTACTATAGTCTGTTTATCGTCCGGAGATATTTGAGCGTGATGAACTAATCGGTTAAGGTTCTCTTCGGAGATACCGTTTTTACTAATAACGTACAATGCGATAATTCGTAATTTGTCTAAATGATGTACGGTTTGGTCAAGCAAAATTGGGGTAATGTTCTTCATTTGATCTTTAATACGTTCGCCCTCGGCGTCTGTACCCATTGCCAAGTCCTAACGAAACGTAACGTGTAAAATTAGTTAGATTATTACAACAATATTTTATGTATTACGTACCTGTTCTACTTTACACAGTTTATCCACATTTCCCTGATAACGTTTCATACAATCTTCCGCTAACTGTAAATGCGTCGCATACTTGCTCAATTCTTTTTGATACTGTGGCATTTTCTTGATCATCTGTGAAAGATCCCTCATGCTCTGCTTGTCACCCTGAGGCATCCTCTTTGATTCTGTGAACTTCTTCAAATTTTTGGTAACGTTTCTAAAAACAAATGCATACTTCAATATAACTATAGTTTTATTATACAAGTGAGTGATTGTTAAATTACTTGAACTTACTGTGAGACTACAGCAATATGCTGGTGTCTAAGCTCTACCCAGAGATCATCATTTTCATCCAATAATACTTCTTTTTGTACTCCCGCTGATGCTTCAAATCTTGTAAAAATATTCCAGTGTTAACATATCATTGAGAAAGTATAAAATTATAGATGCAATTACATTATTTACCTGTATACATCATTTTCAATGTCCAGCAAATCATATGCCATAGCTTGCAGCGTCAGTTCATGCAACAGCGGAGAGACACAATCAAATCCTCTGTCTAGAATAAGTAACTGAGAACGTGCCTTCTCAGGACCTTCTCCCATCGTCGGTTCATCCGCTTTGTAAGCATCTAATTTTTGTTGAACCATGTGTGCTAGTTCCACATTTCGGTCAAAGTCGCTGTTGAAGCAAATAACAAAAAGGAATATTACAATGATCAATTGAATTTAATTCCATTATACAATACAATACCTTCGATATCTAACTGATGGATATTCTCCAAGAGTGGCGCAAAGTGTCGCGATCTGTTCGGCTATTCTTTCCATATTGGCTGTTCTCAAGTTGGAGAAGGAAGGGTTATAAAAGCAAGGGAACGTTTCACGCGAGTCCAAGGAGAACACCTGTTTAATTATGCATTCGCATTAGCGTTATCTTTGCACTGATGGTCATCATTGGTGTAACTAGGTAGCGATTAGGGGTCGACTTGGCCTCTTCAGAATATGACCTGGCTCTCTTCACACACCGCGACAAAAATAGGATACCTCGTATAACTTTTAATAGAAATTTTCAAAGCTGTAGATTTTCATATATCCAAATTTCCAAAAACCAATTGATCATGCTCGATGTGAAGCGTTGACGCTACCAGGAAAGTTAGAAGATTTGGTCACACCCCAGACAACAGTTCTAATTACGCCAATGGTGGTCGCATTATCGATTAAATAGTAATTCTATATTAAAAGCTGTGTTATTAATAGCGTATTACGTATGTACATCGAAAAAGAAAAGGAACAAACGGATAACAAAACCATGATTATAAATAACAGGATACAGAGACGCATGCGTTAACGAAACGACAAACGAGTAACTAAAGAACGAAAATTTAAACGCGAAAGGATAAAGGTAACATGTAAGGTATTTACAGAAGTCTTTCGCCTATGTTCTACTCTGTAAAATAAAGAACTGAAGAAGGCGGAGGAGTTCGCGTCCCGTTTAGTGAAACTCATAAAATCTAAAGTAACTGTTGCACTTTGCGACTACGACTAGCAGCTACGATTTTTCCTTTTCATATTTGTCACCTGCGACTCGTAAGGCAGGAAAGCGATGTTGATCTCTTTGAGGGTTTTGATCTTTTTAGCGGCGAGAGACTTGCAGAGTTCATTGAACAGCTCCTCCGGACACACTGGTTGCGTGCAAGCATGAATGCATTCCGTCGTTAGTACGTGCTGACATGTGAATATTGTACAAAATAAGGGAGAGTAAGGGGTGGGGGAAAAGGTCAAACAATTGCGTTTGAATATCATTGTGATCGTTGGTCGAGAAATTGAAAAGTAGTAGTAGGTTCGTGATTGGAAATGCCACAAAGGGTGTAAGTAAGATATATGTGTGTAAAGGATGTTTGGTGTATCTTTGATGTATATGACTGTGTGACCGCCACCACGGAGAACGTAAAGTTATCAAACATTTGTTTTCTCGTTTCCGTTGCTTTACCTGCTCTTCATACGGTATGAAAGCGATGTTGATCTCTTTAAGTGTCTTTATGCGTTTAGCTACCAGCGAGTGACACAAGTCTTTGAACAACTCATCAGGACACGCTGTAAAGAGATATACTTAGAATTTCACTAGTGGGTCGTTGAAATTGAATGTACCGGTCTGCCCATTTTCAGTCTCTTTTCAATCATCTTAGGGTATGTTTAGACTAACTTAAAGGTCTTTTGAAAAGATTTTCTGTTAGCTATAACTCAAGTTTAAAAACTGAAACCAGCCCCAAAATTTAACCCCCTTCAGAGCTGACTTGAGAACGATCATAGATAGAAAAAAATACCTTCAATAAATTTGAATGGATAAAAAGTAAACGTGTGCTCTCAGTCTAAACGTACCCTTACTATTTTTTATGTTTATCAATCAAAGAGAAGATATACTGATTAAGCAGAATAGGTTACACACCGCCGATTTCAACGATTTTTACATATATTAAAATCATTGAAGTTAGCGGGGTTTACCCTATTTTGCATAATTACTGATACATGACCCAAGAGTAACCGAAATCGTCCTGAGTTTTCGTAATAACATTCCATTATGATATTTTCTGCGTTGGAACCAAAAATTGTGGAGCGTACATCAACCATCGGATAGTACCTTCCGTGAAATAAACGTGGGCGACTTTGTAGGTTGTTCTGGTGGGATTGTTGAAATCTTCGATCAACTTTTGAATGGAAGGATGGCACGGTGTGATTAGATAGATTGCCTCCATGGTAGATAAAGGTTCCCGTTTCTTGTTGATGTCTTCAACCAGGGTAATCCCTTGAGCACTGATATCGTGCATTTTGCAGCATGCCGATACCATCCTCATCGCCAGCTGATCCACCACTAAAATACGCCATTGTACACCCGGTGTTCCTTGTTTCTTCTGTTTAATGACTTCATTCATAATCTCTGTAAAAAAATATAGAATGTATACTGTCACTTCTTTTCCCTACTATTAACACGTTATAATATTAATATTATTTGTCAGTGAATATTCACAGCCCTTATATAGTAGTACACGTATTAAATGCCGGTTCATGTTAAAATTCTAACGCCGGTCACCGCATCGTTTTGAAAACGTTTTTATTTTTGCGCGCGCAAAAGAAATGTTCGCGATTATAATTGCTCAATTTAATTATAGTGTACTTCATCAGAATAACAATATTTAACAATAAAATGTTCTAATTTAATTTTAGCGCGATAAAGAAACTTTAAAATTGAAAGACAAATCTTTTGGCGCTCTCAACACGTATTGATCGTCTTACGGAGCAATGACGTCACCCTCGGCAGGGTCGTATCTAAAAAACAAAGGGGCCCACTTTAAAATAACTCAGGAAAATAAAATAGAGCGTATATCATGTATATTGTGGTAGATATCTAAAACGGAAAAAGATTTTGTCAATCCGGCATTATGGGTGATTAGATTTATCGTACCGCAGAAGTCTTTTTATAGAAATGAAGTAATTGCATTATTTGACAAGAACTACTCCGAACAATAGCTTTTCTAAGATTCTGCAATGCGTGGTAGTTATTGATGATGAATAAAGGGTATCGCGATGTGCAAGTAAGATTTTATTAAAAAATGTACATATTAACGAACAGGTTGATAAATGCATTTTGTTTGTCTACTTATAATTTTTTTAAATAAAGAGATTATTAAGATTACATAAATGTATCAATCCACAGGAACTAAATAATATGCGTCGCGATTTTTTCAATCCTGTCGCAGTCTGTTCTAGTAATTTAGCGTATAATTAAATTAACAATACATGGAAGAGATCGAATGGAAATATATAAAAATAACATACATTTCAAAACTGGTAACAAGTCTGTAAAGCACAGATACTATTGATTTTATATTTCTGGGAAATCACAATCACTATGTTGTACAAGGCTACTGCGACGTGCGAATGTTTATTAAGACAAAATATCAATAAAACGCGTTTACAATAGACAAATTAAAAATCTCAATAAATAAATCTACTGACAATCCATATTACTTCATGCAACGGTACCTATAAAATAATAAAAGTTAAATGCAATACGTTTCTAAAATATAGGTTTGACATTTCTATCTAGCAGCCGCTTCGTAAACGATGAAATCATCACAGCACATACGCCCATTTGGAGGTTACGGATTCTGACAGTGGTGTAGGGGATATATTTTTTGTATGAAAAGAATCCACGCGATTGCTTCGATACTACAGCACAAAAATGTTTTAGAATTTAGCTTTTACAGCGGACGATTAAATTATTTTTTATTACTCACTTTGACCAACTTGTCCCTTGAGCGCCATTTTGCCAGTGACTGACTGAACGTTTCGTTGCCAGGTGGCGCTTCGAGACGAACCAAGATAATTTTCAAATTATCTGACAGTTCAGTCATCTAGCGTAACGTTCCCTCGTTCGAATCGATGATGCCGAGCTCCGTTTGATAACGTGAGTATTTAATAAATTACTTCTCATTTAAAAATACTACCTCAAGTTTTCCTTATCCATAAAAAGGGAGCGTCAATTTTGTTCGAACAATATCACGCAGAATACTGACATGGTATGATCATACCAATAATTGGTCAATAATTTTGATCATAAGTGAACAGTTTGGTATAATAAAGTTTGGTATTAGACATTGAAAATAAATATTGTATCTTTACAAATCAACAAAGCAAGAATAATTTCTTATAGTTCATATATTCACATGAAATTGAAGTTTAATTCAGTTTCAAAGTCATAATAACAATTATACCAAAGAACTTCGATATGTTCTCCAACGATCATTGAAGTATTTAAAATGGCGGCGATTCGATTTGAATTTTCGATCGAAATTAAACATGACATCTTTTCCAAATAACGAATGTAACACTAATTCGTTATAGTTCCCACATTCAAGCAAAATTAAACTTTCATTGAGTTTGAAAGTAACAAAGGGAATTTTATCGAATTCCGATATGTATTCCAACGATCATTGAAGTATTCAAAATGGCGGCAGTTCGATTTGAATTTTCGATAAATCGAACGCATCTTTCCTTCGAGTGCATTTCGAAGCTCGTCTTCGGTCCAGTAAGAAACTTCGTGACAGTAAAATTTTTTTCTCCAAGTAAACGAAGCGATTGTTTCAGAAAAAGTAAATCGGGAAAAAGGAAAATAATATGCGGGATGAGCGCACCACCTGAAAATGAGAGGGGCTGGCGGCCGAGTCACGTGAGTGGGAGGGAGAAAGAAGATCGGCTCAACGAGGACGCGAGAGGGTTCGTTCAGTCAGTTCGGATTTGTTCGCCGGTGTGCGTGGTTCGCGTCGACGGTTTGCGCGCGCAACACGCCAGACAGTGTTTACGCTCGCGTTTGTACGAACGACACTTGATATATTCTGCGTTTACGTTGTCCGTGATTATTTCGTGTATCGTTTTCGTGCGTTTTCGTTTAAAAGGGTTTAAAAATTCGTCCGGTGCTGGGTCAACCCGCGAGAGAATGTGTGCCGCGGATATTGTTTAACAGTGATAACACGTTGCATTCGTTTTCTTATGTGACAAGTGCAATTGTGTGATACGTCATTGGTATTTGGAGTTCAGCTACAAGGGTCCACGATGAAGCTGGAGTATCCTTGTCGGGTCGAGGGTTGGCTGAACGTCTGTGGTGAGTACCGCTTTTATCTGTCATTTACTTTTTTATTTTTATGGTTACGCGTGTCTTGTACGCGTTAATGAGCGAGGCAGTGAAATCGAACGATTTGTTTGAACGGGGAGGAAGGTTATGTGCGTTTGTGTGTACAAAAGTGTCTCGTACAGTGAACCTTCGGGATGCACGTGCGCTCTGAGCCACGAGAACGCTATTTCGCTCATTTCGCTAGCCGGCACTCGAGCCGGGTCCACACGCTTCGTTGCATAACAACAAGTGTAGGGGGAGTTTGTCATCATTTGGTTGTAGGGAACCAATGGGCATTGGCGTAACTGTTAGAGGTTCTCCAAAAAATGTAAACCCAAAAATGAGAATCAGTCTCTAAAATGGGACTTAGCCTGCAAAATATAAATTAATCTCCTAAACTAGGATTTAGTTTGTAAAATGTGAAATAGGTCTTTCTACTCCCCATGTAAATACGAAGTACGTAGGATATAGCATACCTCATGTATTTCATATTAAAAATATAGAAACTTTCAATCCACTTTCTGGAAGAATAAATGAACAAATTTGTAAATTCACAAATTCTTAACAACGTAAATTATCAGATTTCTGAATTCTAAAGTTGATTCTATAATTTTCAAACCTCTGACACTTTATTGAGCTTGAGAGATTGAAATTGTTAATAAAATTAGTAGACCCACCCCATACAAAAATTCTACTTACGCCAATGTCCGTGTATATCGTCCTAAGAATGTCGTGCACGTTATATTTCATGATAATCCCCGAGTTTATCACTCCGTAAACAAACATTGAGAGACGAACTTATTTTCCTTCTTCGCTGGCGAAGAATGTTTCCTTTGTATTAGCATTTGTTTATATAAACATTCGAAAGTATACGAAGGATTTAACTTCGTTCCACTTATTTTTATTTATATTTGGATCAACTCTGAAAATCTTTCGATTGTGGTCTTATTCGAATGAACTTGTGTCAAATACTTGCATGTTGCCGGTACGGCAAGCGTGACGGGTTACGTAATACTCCAACGCCCATTTCTAGGTCACAGGGTGAACAAAGTGCAAACGGGATACCAATGATAATTGTTTCTTTTTTCGACTGAGATTTACGGATACAATTAATGCAAATACGTAATCATATCGGGGAAAGGTCATGGACGAAAGTTAATAATTTTAGTAACGTACTGTGATATTAAGATGTTAATACAAAGGCATTCATGAGATTCTTTTGCGAAAGAAAATTAATATTTGACGCACTATATTGTAAACGTAAGGTTTTATGCTATATTAAAAATATAGTCTCAGAGGGTTTCTGCTACTGTCTTATCACACATGACCGTTTCTACTTGCCGTATTCATATGCGGTGAAAATGAACACATGTAAGACATGGAACTCCAATTACTAAAGATAGTACATTAAAAATATCGCTAACCAGTTTTAACAAGTTTCCCTTATATTATTAATATACCTAGCGACATAAGGGAAGCCCTTACAAAAATGCATAACAATAAAAAAGCGAATAGTCAATTTATCACATTGTGTCCCGAATATTTTTCAGAAGTGTTCAATTATCGGTACAAATTGAAATTGTCAAGTTTCGAGCAATCGGCACACTCGACAAATATAACTTTTCGCCGTCTCGGCTGTCGAACACTTGAATGTTTCGAGCACTCCGTACAAATGTGCATCCAAATATCGAACCGATTATTGCAGAGCCAGTTATTGCACGTTATCGATTACCAACGATCGTTTCGATTTCGTGTTCCTCATCTTCGTCCCTTTTTCATTGGCCTTCCGGGAGCTTCAAAGTATCGGGAGGTTCGCTTTGCTTTTCCCTTTTTTCCGCCGCTTTTTGCCATTTGCATCGAAATGAAAACATAGGTTGTTCGATCGCCAAGATCTTTTGTCTTTGCTCGACACCGGAGAATGGACGTTCCTTGTACCACGAATTTGTACACATCCGGTGTTCACCGCGTATTTGCGTGAACGTGTTCGTTTTCGGAGCACACTTTGCTCATTATTCGATTCCTTGTTCTCTTCGTGCCTTGAGAACCAAACTGAAAGACGTAGATACATCCGAGCTGGAAAAAACATTTCGAAATTGAATACCGTCACCATTCGGGAACATTGTTGTGTACTTTTCTTTCGATGTTGAAATTCTTTATTTTTTTTATTTTATTTTCGTCATTCGTTTACCGCTTATGCTAATATTCGTGATCTCATCGTGGTGTGTTTTGTGGACATTCTTTGGGAGAGGGACAATTATCGTTTGAGCAGGGTTCCACTGTTTTTTATTCCACTATTCTATTATTATTCCGTTCGTATCATTTCACTGTTCTACTTTTAAGTTTTGTGAGGATTGATTGAGGAAAAATTGATTACCCATCAGTTACATTAACACTAAAGCAGCTTATAATTCATACATAACTTGTTCAAAATAAAGCAAGAGAATAAAATATAGTTGAATTTATACGCCTTATCTTGATGTCAACATTTCAAGAAAAATATCTTAACAAATTTTATAATTTAAAATAACTTGTGAACCGGTCATTCGACCGGTTTGGCAGTTTCAGTGTTAAACTAATAATTATCGTACATGTACTTACATTAATATCGTGTGATTGTCGCAAAAATTTTTGATTTAATCAGATTTATTCGGAAATAGGTTCTTTTTCTGCGAGACGTATATGATCGTTTTTTTGCATTTCCCGTCTCGCCGACAATTTGTTAGCGAAGGAAATTATCACCGGTGAAATCACGCTTACTTTTTCCACGGTTGTTTATTTGGACGGGAAACGGTTTAATAACCGGCATCATTGAATCGCGAGCACTTTCGCCATAGAGTGCTCGTATTTTATCCCGTCCGTTTGCATGCACACCTGCAAATAATAGAGAGCGTTCGGTTGGCGCGTGACAAGAAACGGGTTGCCCGCGTACGAGGCACACGGTTTGCTTGTCCCGAACGTGGTTCTCTGTTACAAAATGAGAACGGTACGAGTAAATCACGTAAAAGTGGAGAATGTTAACCTGTCTTGTACATCTTGGAAAATTACTCGGCGCGTTTATATAACGTGTTTCTCGGCCATTGTGCTCGAACTGGAACTCTAAATTCTCCCCGGCTCGTGTGTACAACTTTGTACTCCCGAACGAACACCGAGCTAATAATGCGAAACTACACCGATGAACACAGGATTAGTCTGGCTTATGAAATATCTTCTCTCGTTTTAACAAATAGACTGTGTGAGAATCATTAACCCGTTTGCAACAGAATATCGGTTTACTTGATCGGGCCATTGTCATGGAAACGGTTCCTTCGTAATTAAGCTTACCTAGAGAATATGGTAATATACCACAACTTTATTCCTATCATTAGAATTTCTATGTAGATCAGGTTCCTCAATTTCAGTAACAGTGGCAATAACTTACCTTAGGTCTAATCAAGCTTTTCAAGATTTGCGACTTTGGAAGTTTAACATCTGATAATTCATAATTTGAGGAATCGAGAAAGTTATACTTCCAGTTTCCCTACATATTTACATATTACATTTCTCTACAATAATTTTGATATTCCAACAAGTAGCATCGCTGAAAAGTATAAAAATTCAATGCTACGATCTTTCAAATATTCTAGTAATACAGGTGGGTTAACATCATCGATACGCTTTTATTATTATTTTCGATTTTTCCTACCACCTCGCGCGGCTTATGATGATCCTAGTTATTCGAGCGATCGACTGCATTTCGATAATTCTCGTTTAATCCTCTTTGCACGTACCGCCGGTCATTAGCCGTTAAAGCAGGCAAATTGATCTACGGCACACGTAGCGTTCGTAGACTTCGTTTGCATTCAACAGCTTGGCTTAAAAGATACAAACTGTACATTCTTGTCTGGTTAACAGGACACAAGATAATCGCGTAAACTTGATCGCAAATTATCGGTATCGGAACACTAGCGTACGGGGTCATTTGGGTACTTTCTGATTTTGTCATCTTTGCGAGTCTATTGGACTGGAGAATTTCGAGACCTTAAGAATTTTTGAACTTAAAAAAATTTCGATACTTTAAGGATGTTGGAATTTTGAAATTATTGAACTATAGAATTTTGCATCTGTAGATTGAAAAATTTATGATAGTAAAATAGGGATTTTGTAATATTGTAAGTCGGAAACTTTGGAAGTTTAAGTGTTTGGAACTCTGGGCATTATAAGACGAGTTTCAGGCAATTAAAAGTTAGGGAAGCCCCATAGAGTGCTGCGAGCGTACGTATACGCTCAGCAAAAACTTAGAGCGATACCCCATGATTTAATATCTAATATGCTCGTTCAATAATTTTCATTATGATGTACGTTCAAAAATTGTTCAACTTTGTCTTCATTTTTATACATGCTGTATTACATCAGTTTTGTACCGAACAAAAAGTAGTTGCACCTTCTGTTCGGTACGAAATTGATGTAATACTGCATTCTGTATAAAAATGAAGACAAAGTTGATTAACTTAATTTTTATACAGAATGCAGTATTAAATACATCAGTTTTGTACCGTATTAAAAGTAGTTACACTTTTTGTGTGGTACAAAATTGATGTAATACTGCATTCTGTATAAAAATTAAGACAAAGTTGATTAACTTAATTTTTATACAGAATGCAATATTAAATACATCAGTTTTGCACCGAACAAAATGTGTAACTACCTTTTGTGCGGTACTATATACAGTCTATGGTGCATGAATAAGGATTAGATACGATTAGGTTAATCAAAGCCGTAACCCGTAAATACGGCGTTCCCAGTGACGTTTCCGTTTACTCCCACACGAGTCGGATCCTCCTCGAGGAGCGTGCAAATAATTGATTTATTGCTCGATTTATAACGATCCCAGTTCGCTGGATACGTCCGAAGTTCATGCATACGCTCGGTTTCCGTCCGCATCGACCAGGTTTATCGCAGTTATTGCCGTTTACTACTTCATTGTGTAATTGCATTGGTGTTCCTAGTAAACGATATCGCGGTGAATCCAGCTGTAAGCGCGATCGTAAAGCTTGAACCCGGGTTCATGGCGCTTCGACCGCTCCTCAGATACTCTTTTCCCTCGCGAACACAATTCACCGAGTGTGAAACTCTTTTCGCCCTTCCAGGGCCGTATTTTCCGGCCGCTCGTGATTAATATTCGGGATAAAAATAGACACCGATGAAAAGATAAAACGTAGAAAAACGCTCGTTGATTTAATCGCGTGCATTTCAGTTCGGCGTATTTTGCGAACTGTCACGGCGTGAAAGGCAGGCACCGACGCGTTAATGATATTTGCATAATTTGTCGCGAAAATATATAAACTGGCAATGCAAAAATATAGGCGATAAACTGGATAATCCTGATTGGTCGAACGAAGAATTATTGCTTCACATACGCGTGACCAACCGAGCGCCCTTTTCGTTTACCGGTTTAGCGAACCAGAGTTTCACTGACATTTGCAAAAGTCGCATTAGCATGGATATCTACGCTGACAAAAAGTCCGTCCACGAAGACAACCGATTGAATTATTTCGTATAGTTATCGCGCGAATTATCGCGTCATGTTCATCGCCAGAAATGGAAGGGTACTTCTTTGTCGAGCTTTTCGATCAAGCTACTCTCGTTAAAGGCTAAATTTATCGCTCGAAGGATACCTTCAAGATGTGGTTATTTATAAAATTGATAACATAGATGGTGCAAAGTGTTATTTTTCAAGTTTCTTGCTAGGTTTCAACGAGCTAAGTATAGTAATAATTCTAACGAGCTTGTGTTCGTACTTACGTCATATTTACCTGTTTGCTGGAAATTGCGTAGCTTGTAGCAACAAGACTTTATTTCATGTCACTCTTTTTTCATGTTTTATACTTTTTAAAATTCACGACGTGGTTAGGTAGACAAAAATTTGTTGGAAGTACTTTATAACAATGCACTGTTTTAAATTTTCTTGAAAAACGATTGTGGAAAGATACAACGTAAATCACTTAAGAAATAATGATTCATAGTACAAGTTTCAGACTTGCCTTAAGACAAGTTTATTAGTTTGCATTCAATGTATTCAATGATTATAAAGTATCTTCTGTTTTGTATTAAAGAATCTTATATATGTATGTTACAAGCTATACTCTTGAATCATAATATGCTCTTAATATACTGATAATACACACGATATACTCGTGAATCATAACTGTTAATCAAGATTACTTTATTCGTCACATTATCTCTTAATTTTCAACGATATAAACCACTCGACTAATAAATCTAATTACCTCAATACTAATTTCAGCAGCAGGTTAATTTAAAAAAGAAATAGGAATAAACATCGTTATTTCTAAGATTGCTATGGGCCAGCATCGTTATGATAGCAAAAATGATAGACTAAACATTTACGATAGTCTAACGAACACGAAGTAGTAATCAATGTGGAAATTGCAGTAGCAACGTTGCATACAAACGTACGATGGATTGACCGAATGAAAACAACTTTCTCGATCGAACTAGCGAACTCGTTTTATACACCCGTTTAATTGCCTGAACGCGATTTAATTGAACCGAGTAGATAAGAATTTAACGAGCTCGAGAAGATAATTCAAAGTTGACACGGTCCTATCTGTTCACCGATTTAATGTTCTTATTCGAAATCTGCTTACTTTAAACTCTGTTGTTGCTACTAAAATTCGGAGACTCTTGGCAAAGAAATAATGTTGTCATGTCAATTTTGTTTTGTAAGGTTCACTTTTTGGGAGGTTTCGGTGATTGAGGATTTGGGAGATGAGGAATTGGGGACTTGAGAATTTGGGAAATTGGGAATTGGGGATTTGAGGATTTGGGAAATTAGGTATTGGGGATTTGGGGATTCGGTGATTGAGAATTTGGAAAATGGAAATTTGGAAAATTGGGAATTGGGGATTTGAGGATTCGGTGATTGAGAATTTGGGACATGAGGAATTGGGGACTTGAGAATTTGGGAAATTGGGAATTGGGGACTTGAGAATTTGGGATTTGAAAATTCGGGAGATTGGGAATTGGGGACTTGAGAATTTGGGAAATGGGGAATTGGGGACTTGAGAATTTGGGAAATTGGGAATTGGGGACTTGAGAATTTGGAAATTGAGAATTTGGAAAATTAAGAAGTTGGGAAATTGGGAATTGGGGATTTGAGGATTAGGCGATTGAGAATTTGGGACATGAGTAATTAGAGACTTAAGAATTTAGGAAATTGTAAGTTTTCAAAGATTTGGAATTGTTTCAAAGTTCAGATTATCCGAACAGGCAATTTTAATTGAAACGACACGCAGTTATCATTGCATAACTAATGCACCTATTGCAAAGAACAAAGTTCTTTACTGAGTGTACATGTATCTTCGAATTAAACATACCTGAACAACAGATCCCAGAATTGAATTTGAAATTTTAGGAAACGTTGCCAATGTACGATTTGTTACGAGAGTGTTTTTCGTTTCCGTAAACACGAAGATAAACGATTCGATATCTAACACAATTTCTGGGTCTTACATTATCGGTAAACATTGTAATTAATGTGTTGCTCGTTGGCTCGTGTTCGAAAATACAGTTTGCATTGTAAACGGTTCGATGGGTCTTTCCAGTAACGCGATTCATTCTGTAGGATCAATAATCAATACCGATACGAGTTACGTGAACGAGGAAGATGGTTTAAAGATGTAATTTCCAACCGTTCGATATCCAACTTCGAAGATAGCGGAATGGTTTTCCGGTTTCTGTGGCGTGGGTGTACATTGTACATCGATTGCGTTTACATTGCGAGTCGAATGTCTCGAGATTCGATAAACCATGTTCTATTTAAGATGAAAGCTTAAAATACCTTCTTTTTACTCGTGGTCTTATCTGGAACAGTTGAAAATAGAGATTGTGCTATTTCGTAAAAATAATTTGAGTTCTCCAAGAAATAATTACATTTATTTCTGGTTATATTTAACTCGGTATCTGATAAATTTATAATTGCTTGCCTTTACTCGATAAATTTTACTGCAAATCTCTATTCACGGTTGCAAACACCGCTAATGGACCTACTGTGGATTTAGCGTCAAGACGAGGTGTTTCGCAAGAACTTTACTTATAAAATCGTTAAAATCGTTCGTGTTACTGCATACATTTTCATATTAACCACAATCCTTTAGATTTAGAAGAGAAACCGATAGTTCAGAAAGTATGTTACATAAATACAAATCATGCATACTTTCTCAAAAATAAGGTCGTAACAAATTTTATTTTATATTTTCGTTTTGTCTTATGTAGAATTTTAAATTTATCTACGTAATCACGTAACACTGTTTTGTTTGACTAGTTTAAATCATGCAAGGTGTACTTTCTCAAAAATAAGGTCATGAACAATACAAATTTTATTTCATATTATCAGTTTATGTCTTTATGTAGAATTTGAAATTAAGCTACATAATCACGTAACACTGTATATTTTTTGTTTGACTAGTTTAAATCATGCAAGGTGTACTTTCTCAAAGATAAGGTCACAAATCAAAATTTTATTTTATATTTTCGTCTTGCCTTATGTAGAATTGTGAATTTACCTACATAATCACATAACACCTTTCAATGTTGAAACAAGAGATTCTAATGAAGATCCTATGAAAGGATCTCCCTCTCGTAAAGTTTCACGCGGAGCACGATAGCATTCGATTTTCCGTTTGTCCCGAGCGACAACAGATGCACCGTTACTCCGAAACGAAGGGGAAAAGGAGATTTTGGACGGAACGATATCACAATGGTTCGTCTTCGGGAATTCCTGACGTTATCTCGCGGTCCTTCCTCCGTTATTTCATCAACGTGTGCTTCTGATGTATCTACAAAGGTACAAACGGAAGTCACGTCGCGACAGCGTACAATGAACTCTGCTGGTACCAGCTTCTGATTACGCCTACAAAAGATTCTGAAACTCTAACTGGACTTTACCGTTGTACAATGATACTGCACATTTATAATTTGTTCAAATCGATACGGAGAATACAATTAATCTCGCCGTTTGCATGCTGAGCTATCGCGTACTTCAATCTTTGAGTAATTAAAAATCAGCAATTGTATCATTGAGGGCACAAGTAGAAAAATTTAATCTTTTGCATTCGAGTACAGGTTATTTTACAGAAGGGGTTAAAAGTAAACTCATGCAATTTTACTCGAATTTTTAATACAATCTTCAATTTGGAGTTTAATTGTAATTTGCATAGTCAACGATTGCATAATACCACATTGACATAATATTAAAATTTTTTTTGTCTGTTTTAATATCGTAGCTGTGATTAGTTATTTCTGACTGACGCACCTGACAAATCATACTGCAAGGGATTAAGTACCCAACAACCTATGCAAATAGTACCCATAAAAACGAACAAAAAATGTAGAGATACTGTATAGTCCACAACGATATAAAGTTAAGAACATTTTATCTCCCAATAGAGAATGTTGAAATTCCCGTTTCTTAGAGGAGGGTCAAATATTTACCTCCATTTTGGCACGCCTTATTCCCTTATTCGTGAAGATCAAACACTAATTATCAGCCTCTATCGGCGATAACCAATCCGCAAACTTCACCATCGATAAAAGGATTTTACGAACGGGAATATCGGATAAAATTATACATACAATCGATTGTAGGCGCGTGTTCCTCTCGAATTTAGCATTGCAACGATCCGTTCGTCGAAGCGCAAGATTCATTTCACTTTCTCTTTCGTCAGGCTCTCTCAATGCGGTGTTTTAGAGTCGAAACACGAAAATCACGAGCGAACGAGGCTCTGCCAACGGATTGGAAAGTCTCCAACGTAAAAATAGGCTCGCGGAAATACGAGTTATCTTCTCTTTTCCGTGTAAAACCGTTCGTTCTCGCAAGGTCGCGGATTAATTATTCGCCACGCGAATTTAACGACGGGGGATGGAATCGAGCCAGCATTAAAGCATCTCGTTGACGTTGTCTCGGATAAAACCCCTGGCAGACTTACCGGGATTTATGGTTATTACGGCACGATGCATATGTTTAATTTTGTTTTCAACAATTATAGAATAAACAAACGTCGTCGCAGTTGCGGGATACATGTGTAGTTTTAGCATCGTGATGAGTTGGATTTGTTGAGGCATTTGGGGAGTTTTGGAAGTTTGGAAATTTGGGAATTGGGGAATTAGGGAATTAGGGAAGTAAGGATGTGGGGAATTGAAAGATTAGGAAATTAGGAAGTTGGGAAATGGGGAATTGGGGACTTGAGAATTTGGGATTTGAGAATTCGGAAAATGAGGAATTGGGGACTTGAGAATTTGGGAAATTGGGAATTGGGGACTTGAGAATTTGGGATTTGAGAATTCGGGAGATTGGGAATTGAGGACTTGAGAATTTGGGAAATTGGGAATTGGGGATTTGAGAATTAGGTGACTGAGAATTTGGGAAATGAGGAATTGGGGACTTGAGAATTTGCGAAATGGGGAATTGGGGACTTGAGAATCTGGGAAAGTAGGAATTAGGGACTTGAGAATTTGGGAAATTGGGAATTGCAAGTTTGAGGATTTGGTGATTAAGAATTTGTACTATTGAGAAGTTGGGAAATTGGTAAATTGTGACATTAGAAATTTGGAAATTTGAGAACCTTGAAACTTAAGAATTGTGTAATCAAGAATTTTCTCAGTTTCGAAATTAGTAAATTACACAATTTATTTTCGATTCCCAATAACTAATTTTGCCGATTTAAAAATTTCGAATCTTAAGGATTTACAAAACTATAAAATTCAATTTTCCAAAATCGAATGCATACAATCTAAAATTTATTTCCCTGCAATAATCCTTATTCAAAGAAAGCGTACATAGCACCAAACCGTACATTCGTACATCCTCGATTCGTCCTTCGGCCCGTTGGAATTGTTTAATGCCCCGTCTGTTCCCAGCCTTGATACGTACGTGTCCTTCGGTTTTCTTAATTTCACGAATCCCGATGCGACAAACGGCAAGGCCGTAAACGTTCGTAATATACGTTACGATTCGTGAACCAACGAGAAACGCGAAAAGAATCGCGCGTTTGTTATCGTAAAGTTTGGACCGGCGGTTTTGCTTGTGCGAAGAAAAGGCGTGGGCGATGAGCGCGTTCAAGAAAAGGTGTTCTGCGATTATGTAGGTATTTAAAAATAACTTTGTTATCTCGGCGATTGTTCTACGAAATCGATGACTTTTATCAAAAATTATCTTTGAAGAAAAGTTTATTTCACCGAAGAACACTATCCAACTGTTTATACAAACTACGTTCATTATCCACATATGTTGAATATTCCAAAAATTTATTAGGGTAAAAACTATGTTCTTATATTGTATAATCTGTATAACTTTTAAGTTTCTTTCATGAAATCGAAAGGCAGGGGTTAATTATATGGAGTGTAATTGTCGATTATCTGATTCGCCTCTTTTGTATAATTTAATCAAATAAGAGAGTAAACCGATACTCGTTCTCGAGAAAACAGCATATAATTTTAGTCGATTCAAGCCCTATTGTCTAGCTCAAAAATTAGTTTCAATATTTGGTATTGGTCTCAAGGGGTTCGTTACGAAAGATGAAGTTAACTTCGGTGTTACTTGGTAGACAGTGGACCGGTTATAACGATCGTGATATATTAGTCTTTGGTGCACCGGTATCTATAATACGCAGACTTTACTCTTAAACAGAGAACACTGCTGGAATGTGCCGCAGGAATTTGAAGTTTTCGTTTAACTAAGGAACACGGTATCCGGTCCGTGCTCCCCTCGAAAATTTTCGCGACCGTATTGACGTTAGCGTATAAATTCATCTTAATAAGAACAACATTCCAGTGTTTCGACAAGTTTGCGTTGGACGGGAGAGAAGTCCGGCGAGAATTAAGAGGTGAATTCCATCTGGTTAAAACGGTTTCCCGAAACTTTTTTGCGCAACGCTTCGACAAAGAGATCGCACGTAGTTCTGCGGTACGCGAGCAAAATACAGAAATAGGTGTTCCGTAAACGGAGGCTTTTTTCAAGCTGAAAATATACACGCCGAGAATCGGGTTTACTAGGAGGAAAGTGCAATCGTCGTTGCAAAAAATTGAACGAAACGGGCGAATTAGTATTCGCGTTGAACTCAATTTTTCTACTTAAATTTTCTCGTTAACCTGTTTAATGATCTTGTATTTTGTTCAATGAGATTTATTAACCAGTTTTAAGCTGTGTATTTGAAATAAGGAAAGTAGTACATGATTATTGTCAAGCGTTCACGGTATGTCACTCTGAAGCTTAATCCCGAAAACGACGACATAAATGCTTCATTAAGCTTTTTAACGAGAAGTGGCTACTTGCCAATTATAGCAAGTTAATGGCTAGTTTCGGGGCATGTAAAATGTGATACTGTTTGACGGCGTGAAAATAGTAGTATGGTGTTTCATTTTGAAGGCTCGAATATTGCCACATAAACGTTTCATCGATGTTCGTAATAGGAAAAGGTACTTTGGTAGAGGGCTCAATGAATCAGTTTGCATTTTGTTGTATATCGAAATGATGTAGGAATTGTACATATTACACCAAAATTATTCTAAGAGAAAATATGATGTAACAACTGTGGATTCTCTACAGCGTAGTGCATTGAAAACATTACTTTTAGTAATTTGAAAATTTGTGGACAATCTGAAGATTTAAATAATAAAGTTTTTACTCTGCGTAATATCTTTTTTCCATTTCAATTCAGTGAAATTCATTATCATAACATGTAACGATTTAATTGAACAGTTTTCATTTGATTTGCCATTCGGTTTCGTGAGTCATAGATTCACTTAAACAGCCTGTAACAATAGGAGAGACAGAATCCAGTCACGACGAGTAACTTATTAACGTTTCCGTTAGCCACGTATTACGTATCGTTCACGAGGAAGTACACGTTGCTCTCGGCTCCAAACATTCGCCGATGATTTATGAACGCACCTTATGCAAATTGCCGTGGCAGCAGGAAGATCCGGCCGCCAAACAATATTTGCCAGACTGGTTCTACTCGCGCATAAATATTATCATTCACGGTATAACGCGTGCGGGAATCTCGCCGTGAAAATGGAGCAGAACGACTCGATGTTTGCACAGTATGTAGCTTGAGTCTGTTAATCCTTACGTCAAATTGGGATCTGTGTCGAATCGAGAAGCTGAGATCAGTAATTACTCTGAAAGCTGGGATTAGGAACTATTTTGATAGCTATGATCTGTACTGTAAGAGCTGGGATCACTATTTTAATTGTAAGATCTGGATCACCAAATACTCTGATAACTGGGTACCAACTTTATTCAGGGTTTTAATTGTAAGATTTTCAAATACTCTAATAGGTAAGATTAATAAATACTCTAAAAGGTGTCAACTACTCTGAAAGCTAGGTTCACCAACTACTCTAAGAGTTAGGACCACCAACTACTCTGAAAGTTAGCATCACCAGTCACTCTCAGAGCTAGGTTCATCACCTACTTTAAGGATCATGATCCTCAACTACTCTATAAGCTAGTTCACCAACTCTCCACGAGCTAGGATCACCAGCTACTTTCAGAGCTAGGTTCATAAACTACTCTAAGAATCAACTACTTGTGATAAGATCATCAACTACTTTGACAGCTAGGGTCACCAGTTACTTTCAGAGCTAGGTTCACCATCTACTCTAAAAACTTTGATCATCAACTACTCTAAAAGCTAGGATCATCAACCTAGCCAAATTTTACAAAGTGACGTTCTTCAAGAAATACGGCTGTGAGCTGTAGAATAAGTCGATTTATTGTCCCTTTAATTTTGAAAGAAGGCAAATGCGAACTACGTGACCGATTATCGCATCTTCTTGCCTAGCAGTTTAGCTCGAGGGAGCCGCACACATTTTCCTGCTCGCTCATCCTCTGGTCACGATTCCTCCTATCCACCTGCAATATCTTCTCAGGTCCCTCGAGAACCTGCAGATGATCGTTATGATAGACGAAAAGAGCAAGCGCGAGATGTACAGGTAAAGTGTCGTTAGGCGATGGAAAAAAGTACAATCTCCATAGCGAAGTCGTGCTGGAGTTAAAAGGATGATGAGGACAGGTTAACGAGATCCTGATATTTTGAATAGTCTATTGACTATTCATTCGATATCGTTACTGTCGCAGCATCCTTTCGTCTTGACCCTTCGGGTGATTTATCGACACTTTACACTGAACTCTAGGTTATCATTTTTTTGTAAGCAAACTGTAAGATTATTAATGACATAAACTGTTATGGATAAAGTGACTTATTTGGATATTCGAACGGTTTGAAATTCTGGAATATTTATCAAAGTCATATATTATATTGATGAAAAGGAAGTCAAATTTGACCCAAGTTAGGTTGTACAAGAAGAGTAACAATATCCCGAAGGTGTAAAATATGGCAATCTGAGTTCATTCAAATCGTTCACCTCGAAGATTCAAGTATGAGTTTGGTCATTTGCAGATTTCCTAATTTCTGATAGATGGGTATAAAAATATAGAAACTTGAAAGGGTTGTGCCGTTAAAAGCAAAGCGTATTACATCAGCTGTCACGCGTTGGTAATCACTTAACGATCGGTAATTTGTTGTCCATGGTGTAGCAGCGATTACCGCGATTCGTGGGGTGTGCACAGAAAAATTATTAAGCGAAACGAAGCGTGTCAGTAAAACGAACGGAGGTTAAAAAACGGGTCCGAGGAAGATGTCGGTTTCACATAATTGGTCACGTTCCGAGCATTCGTCGGCACCAGAAATTAGGTAAACGTTCAACACGTTGTCCCGCGATCGCAACAGCTTTCGAACGTGGTCGTGCGTTTTATCGAAAAGAGGAAGAGCCGATCGTTTGTTCCATCGATGCCGCCTACGGTACACACGTACGCCGTAACGGCGATAATTATCCGAGTTTATTAGCTAATGAAGGCAAAGGATAGGCCTGGCTAATAGATACTTTGCATCCCGATACAGGAGAAGGCGAGCAGGGAAGGCGAACGTTAAACTTAATTAACGAGCCGGAGAACGCGTGTAGCAGATACGCGCGAGCCACCGCGACAAGAAATTAATTGAATATTTCGTGTTCGAAATTACTTGAAACTTATCCACGATGCGGTTCACCTTTGCCTAGGATTCGTACGCTATGGGAGATCATAGGGTTTTCTAGGAAAAATTATGACTTGGGGAAGCAACTTTGTTCGTTGGTTGATTTCTAAACTTTTTTTAATTTGAGGTTTTACAGAATTTGAGTGTTTGGAGGTTTGATTTAGGGAATTTGGAAGTTGGGGAAATTGGGCAGTAGGAAATTGGAAATTTGGGAACTTATGGAATTAGAGAATTAGAGAATTGGTGTTTGAAACTTGGAATCTAGGGAAATTGAAAATTCGTGAAATTGGGAATTTGGGAAATTGGAAATTTATAAAATTGGGATCTAAGGAAATTGGAAATTTGCGAAATTGGGATCTAGGGCAATTGTAAATTTGTGAAATTTGGAAGTTGGGAAATTGGGATCTAGGGAAATTGTAAATTTGTGAAATTTGGAACTTGTAAAATTAAGATCTAGGGAAGTTTGAAATTTGTAAAATTTGGAATTTGAAGAATTGAAAATCTAACTATATGACAATTTGGAGATTTGAAAATTTTAAAGTTTGATAAACCCTAACTATAAAAATCTTCAAATTATACTACCATATTCCCCACCTTGGGTCTTACCCAGTTACTCGAATGAACTTGTACCATATGTTTAATAACCAAACACATGTGCACATATGGGCAGTATGAATTTTCGTGTACAATAGAGGTTTCTCACTTCTCGCAAGGTAATTACAAATTCGATGGTGTCATGGTGCAGGTACACCTAAAGGTTGCGAGTGACCTTTATATTGGAATTAAATGTCAGAGGATCCACGGGACAAAGGTTAATAAGAGACTAAACTCGTGCTGGAATAATTGCGATAAACAGTGGAACTGTATTAGCTTCTTGCATATCAAATGAAGGATTTTTTAATGTGGACAGTTTGACATAAAAATAATAACACATGTGGTATATAAGGTTTATTGAATATGATTACATAAACTTGTCAGCAATGTTTTTGATACATGACTGAGTACACGAAATATGCAATAACTTAATAATTAAATGTTACATGGTTTCAGGAGCATGCATCTTGTTCGTTTGTAGAGTAGATCGAGTTAACCTTTCACTGTTATTAATTAGTCATTGTGCATTAAGGGTAATTAGTCATGTAGTTGCGTACCTCTGGGAACAATTGTTACAGTTATAAATGAACTGCCTTTCGAACTAACACATTGAAATCACAAATAATGTGGCCTCTAAAACTTTATCGTAATAAAAACGATCTGAAATAAATGTCGTAATGAAACCCATTGGATAATGGAAAATGTCTAAAAAATTGTAACGATCGTCACAAAGAATGTCAGCAATTTTCAGTTGAATGTGTATCTAGAGTACTAAACACGGAAAGCTGTATAATTTTTGCGATTATGGACATTCGTGCTCCGATAAGTGTTCCTTGTTGCAAGTATACTTTTATCGTTGTAACTGCATGATAAATTGGTTATACATTATCAATTGACATTAACAATAAGTAAAAAAAAAGGAATAGCGATAATGAATGAACTGTTGCATTCATTTACTCTAGTACAAAGTATACAATTCCTGCATGCATTCAATCACTTTACGATTAGTTTTATGTACAGCATTTTCAAATATAATGATCGCTCGTAAAATTCTGATATCGCGATTATGAGCACGTTACTCTCCTTTTTCCACTGCCTCCTCCAGCACGGTGGTTTTATGTCCAGAAGTATCGTATATACAAACGTATTGTTTCTTTTTTTTTAAAATAATGTAAAGTAGGAGGTGATCGCAAGTGACTCACCGTGAGTCCGTACAAAGTAACGTAATCGTGAGTCATGCTAAAGTGAAATTGGAGTGTGAGCTCGGGTACACGAGCATCTTGACACATTTGCATATCAATCTACCAGGCTACAAGGCGAACTTTACGCGCAATGAATACAATAACATTATTTTTTTATCATGCAGCGCACAACCGCCGTTTCTTAATGCCCAGAAAAAATGTCGGGTCCTGCTTTTATATTTTTGTCCCATTCCCGAGTTAAATCCTTTTTAGCGAAAGGCGTATTTTCATTGCTGTTTACTTATTCAAACAAGATATACAAGTTCCAAAATTTTCAAATTTTTAATTTCTTAAATCTTCTGATTCTTAAATTTATTTTTAAGGGTATACATTTCTTAATTATCAAGTTCATAAAATACAAAATTTTCAAGTTTGATAATGTACGATCGTCGTAAATCTCAATCCTCATATGAGTGTATCGTGCACACATATGCATTCCATAACATGGGTGAAAAGATGTGTTTAATAATTTTCATTGCTAGTTAAAAGAATTTTCCAATTTTTAAGTAAGTTTCAAAATTATCAAGTTCATAGAATTAAAAGTTTTCAAACTTGATAATGTTCAATCGTCTTAAATCTCAGTCCTCACATGAGTGAATGTATCATATACACATATGTATACACACACATGCATACGCATTCCACGAGTTAATTCTTTGCAGCATCAGTGAAAGTTTGAAGATTTTCATTCTATTTAAAAATGTAATAATTTAAATAAAAGTATTTCCAAATTATTATGGTCGTAAGTTAAAAAATGATCAAGTTCATGTAATAAAAAATTTTCAAATAATAGTTTGATCGTCATAAATCTCGATCGGTGTATCATGCACAGAGCTGTCCGTTACCTCTCCACGAGCACTCGATCAGCTCATCACTATTACATACCATGCTAAACCGTTATATCGTTCAATAGACTATTTTTGATCGATTTAACATTTCTTTTTTCCGTACATTCATTTATCAGTGGCTCGTTTGTAACTGTCCCACATGAAACGGGTAACAAGCTGTAATCAATACACGCGTGTAGCTGTCGATACCAGTTCAGTTGTAAACTGGTTTTCTGATTTTCTCTATGCGCGAAAGATCGTGTCCCAGATCGTCCCGTGTTCGTGTGTCAATTACTGTGCGGTACATGATTCGTCGCATGTTAATTTAGCCACGTGCAAACACGCGTGCGTACACATGTTTCGGACATTATGAGACAGGTGAGCATACTCGTGTGTATAAACTGTTAGCGGCGCACAGATGCTGCTGTGTCGGGGTCGACGAAAGCGGGCCGAAATCAATTTAGCTAGCTCTAATTATGCCCCGGTGGTTGTTCCATCGCATCGAAGATCGAATGAAATTTGCGGAAAGAAAAGTTTCTGCAGAAACTTTGCAATCGTGATCTAAGTCGTGAGGTAGATTGATCGCTTAGCGGAATGCAATTTAGAAATTTTTCCTTGCATATAGTGTGCATAATCTGCATAAATGTATTGTGAGTTCCGTTACATGCCGTAATGTTTGATTTATCCCGAGATTTATTTGGGAAAAATGACTGGGAAGGAAGGTGGTGCTATAAACCAATTGTACGACCTAGTTATACCAAGATCCGTTACCTCCAATTATTTAATAATTTACTGGCAATAAATTACCGCGGCACCGCGCCTTAATTGTTAGAACTGCGAAATAAGGCGTTGTTGATGATGCATATAAAACATTGTTTCCGTACGGATCGCTGAAACGCACGGCCTATTCTATTCACCGCATTGTATTTACGATCGGGCAATCGGGCTGATTTATTGCACAAGTATTTTAGTTTATAGCACGGTTTCTTTGGTGGTTTAAACAGAAACTTCCAGGTCACCCAGTTATCCGATATACGGCGACAGTCGATCGATATTATTTTCTATTCTTGATTTACATTCGCTTCGTATGTACTTGGTAATTGGAAACCAGAAACTATCCCTTTGCGCGGGTGAAATTATTTGCAATCATTCTGATTAGCGTAATACGATTATAATAGTAATAATATTATTAGGTTATGGATTAATGCTCGAACAAATTAAGCTAATTAAACGTATGTAATTGTAGTAGATTATATGCGTAGCTTGCTAATTAAACTAAAGGTGAATAAATAACAAAGGGAAGAGAAATTGTTTCGTTGATTATCGCGGGTATCATAATAATGTATGGCAGTAATAATACTGATCCTTTTGTTTAAAAATAATGCTTATTACTTCATCGGTAGCAGTTATGTAGTAATTACGTGCATTCAGGCAATGAAGATGTTTCAGTCAGATAAATCATTTCCGTTTGCATGAAAGTTAAGGTAACCGTATTGGGGGAATAGAAACGAGCCTCCAGATCGAACATTGTATTGCACATAGTTACCGGAATTGAATGTTTCGATGAGATGCATCGAGTGTATGATAGCTTGTTTGCTGGAAAATCCTCTATCCTGGCAACGAACATGCCGAAAGGAGCAACCCAATTTCGCTTCCTTTGATGTTCCGTGTTACCTTTATTAGTTCATTAGTCGTCACAGTCCGGTTATCGTCCTTTACCCGCTGCCAGAATAATTATACGTACCATTGCAAACTCATTTATCAGATAGCCGTGTCGCGAAGGTCTCTGATTAAGTCTCTGCTGGCTAAATTGCAGAGGAGTACTTGTGCCATGATTACAACTCTAGCATACAGAAAACGAGAAATTCCTATAAACTAGATACTGAGAAATGTTTCTCGTGATCTAGGTGGTTCAGAATATTTGAGTTTAGAGATACTGATGTTCAGGATTTGGATCTAGGGAAGTGAGGATCTAGGGATGTGAAGATATGTGAGATGTGTTGATATGGGAATCTGGGGATATGAAAGTCTGTTGATATGCAGAACTAGAGATATGGGGACGTTGGGATATGGGGACGTTGGGATATGGAGACGTTGGGATATGGGGATGTAGAGATTTGGGGATGTAGACATTTGGAGATGTAGAGATTAGGACGAGTAGAGATTTGGGGATGTAGGAATTTGGGAATTTAGGGATTGGGGTGTCGAAGAATTTGGAGATGTTGAAATTTGGGGATGTTGGGATATGAGGACGTTGGGATATGAGGAAGTTGCGATATGGAGACGTTGATACATGAGGATCTATGAACACGGTGATCTAAGTGGATACAGGGATTTAGGGATGTTTGGATCTACAGATACTTGGACCTAAGAATATTTGAATGTAATATACTTGTATCTAGATATATTGAAACCTAGAAACTCACAATGAAAAATTATTAGCCCCAAATGTTTTTAATTTGATCGAGAATTACTTCGATAAATAATTCTGTAAACGCTTTCCTTTTTACAAAAGCAAAAAATTGCTAACTTAAATAAAATTGTCAATACTTGTTTCTAATCTTTTTGCAAGAGTGGTTTCAATATGCAACCGCAGTATTTCGAGTAAAAATAGTAGGTACTAGATCAAACAGAGTTTAGTAGCAGAGTGTTCGTTCCGTTCTCTTGATTTATCAAGCAACCCCGTTCTCTAATTGTTTCGAGCACGGTATTTACGTTTCCTGTAGTGTTTTCCTTTAATCAGTAAAAAAGTCTCGTTTTGGGGGCAGGTTTGTACGAGCAATTGTTTAATCTTTCGCCGAATAGCTCGTGCGTCCTGCAAAAAAAAGCCATCAAACAAACGACGTTGGGAGTAATTGAAATCACGGTAGGACCCTATGCACACCGGTGAAATGGCAATCGTTAATTGGCGAGCAAACGGCTACGAATTTAATACATACGCACACGCTGCTGTTACCTCGATTTGTGTACTCGTAATAATACGTCTGTATTTACTGTCGATTTTAGCGGTATCCGTTCAATTGACATACAACGATATTTCGACCTCTTTTTTTTTATTAAAACACAAAAGATTGGAAATTGTTCTTTGGGAGTTTTGGAATTTAAGGATTTGGGCATTTGGGAATTTCGAGTTTTAGAAAATTGGGGATTCAGGTGTATTTTGATTTTAGGGATTTGGGGATTTTAAGATTTAGGGATTTGGGGGTTTATAAAGATAGATATTTAGGAATTTAGAGATTTAATGATTTGTAAATTCAAGTATTCAAGAAATTAGGAATTTAGCAATTTAGCAACTTGAAAATTTGAGCACCTAGGAAATTGATCTTAGATGGTTTTGATTTTGAAATTTGGAAATCCAAAGTTTGAAGAACTCGAAAATTTACAAATGAAGTTAAAAATTGTGAAATGAAGATAGTTCAGAAAGCCGACAAGGAATAAAAGGCTTCCCTATACTTTCCCCAAAAGAAGCTTACGTTACACCCGATTATACGGCCCAGTTAATATTCCCGTGGAGGCACATAATTAATTAATTAAGATAATGCGAACTTGAGTAAATGATACATGGTATCGCGATACCGACAGATGCGAGTCACGATATGATGATGTGGGCGCATCGGGTCATGCTGATCCCACACTCCGGGGAAGACTTTCATCGGGACACGAAGGAAAAATAATACCAGTTCCGGCATAATGCGCCGCATAATAATTACGTATACACCGGTTCTTCGCCGGTTTCCTAACAATATCATGGCAGAAATTGCCCTCGCCTCGTTGCTGCACTCTGTTAAAGAATCCTATATCGTCGTAGTTCGTCCCGTCTTCGGTTACTGTATTTCCGTTGCTATTCTCTCGACCGTTTCTTGCTGCCATTATCCTTGCTTCTTCGTTCGTCTCTCTTTGTCCGTGCAACGTTGATTAGATTCATTTTTCATGCGAGTATCTTCTCGAATGTCTCCGAGATACGCTCCGTTGCCGATTCCCTTCTTTTTCCGTTCCGTCACGTGGGTTCCGTTTGTTAACAGTACGTAGAATTACTCTTTTACGAGTAAATAGAATCATCTTGTACTCCCTGATTCATTCGACTTTAATGATTCGCTCGTTTAATCAGTTTTTTCAACTTCCTATTCTTCCGTCTCGCGTAATTGCGGTTCTTTTCTTCGGGCTGCCTTTGTTATTTATGAGGTACGCGCTGTTGCTTTTAAATACTAGATTATTTTCATTATTCGAGTTGTGTTTCAGAAAAAAGCCTTGTCAGGTTTACATTCTTTATTATATTTTATAAAGATCTTTATAAAGAGTTAAAATTTCAAAATACTGTTAATCAGTCAGAATTGTTTCAGGTTTCACATTTTATATTAAAAAATTTCGTTGCTTTTGCTAAAATGTTTATATCTCATTAAAACGAAGGTTGTATATGTTAGTGCTTACTTATTTATTTTTGCACATTTTCAATTTAAAAGCGCGCGTCGGTAGTTCTGGTCAAGGAACCGAAACGGGTTGATGAAGTTTTGGATCAATTATTTACGCTTCGAGTTTTAGGATCAATTAATTCTATAACAGCGAATTATTCGCACGAATTGATTACTTCCGGCGTTAATGTTTCACGGTTCGATTCGATTTCTTTCGACTCGTTCCACATATTGCCCTTTCCTTCTTTCCCACATTTTTACTGGTTATATTTGAAGATATAAATCGGCGTCGAAGTTGGTTACCGTAATGCTCGGGTTTCGCCCACCTTCGTTTCCGCCGGCGATAAATCGCGATTGCTTCTATTCCCGTGGACAATTTATCGCGCTGTTAATCTCGCAACGCCGTCGTGGACCAACGCGTACCTGTGTTCCGGCATCGTACACGTGTATCTCTGTTAGGCCGCTTCATGAACGCGTTCTGCGCATTATTACTTCTGCCTGTGAACCGGTGCTATGCTCCCGAATCCTAATAAATCTTTGAAACATCGCTTTCCACCGCTTAAGGATATAGCCTTTCACAACCGCCATTGATTGACGTGGCCGTTAAATCTGACGAGGTAGGCGCCTTTCATGGTGCACAGGTGATAATTTGAAGTATATTCTCACGATTCGCGTGTATTGCTGCAACACCAACGGATCTGTCCCTCGGCCACTGATACCTACTTATTACGATTCTGTTAGATGGCAATTCTTTTCAACTTTTGGCTAAAAGATTCATAAAGAATCATTGTATCTTCATGGTCGAGAGGAAATCTCCAAAGTTAAACTGTTAACTTAAAAAGTTAATGTCAAAAGTTAAAGTTAGTTTTTACCCGTACAATGTGATTTTTATTGTTCGTAATAATCAATAGTCTAAGTGCCATGTTACCCACATCTCATTTCTAAGTAGCACATCTAACTTACACAGTGACAATTTAATTATCTACGACCTATATTTAAACGTGAACTGTGTATAACAACTAAATGTGGAGTCTTGATCTTTCAATATATTTCTGGTAGAAACCAGTTTGCCAGAAAATCGCATGTGAACAGCGTATTCGCCAGGGTAATATTGTAGCGAACCGCTGACAGCAGTGTCAACAGTGTTGTCGTCGATGCGCAGTTGTCTCTAATTTATCGCGTAAATAGTGTATTTTGTATGCAATGCATCGGGCAGGATTTGTACCGCGGGCACATAACACGGAAAAATAAATTACCCGATGACGCTTCGTAGCCGTCGAAGACCATAAACGCGTGTACGTGGTCGCCCACGTGTTTCTCTATTACCCGTCAAATATTTACGATCCGTGCTTTCTGTTGGTCTCAGACCGGTGGTATATCTTTGGTAGGAAGTTGCTCTTCACCGGAGCCATCCGTTCCACGCTCGAGTCATAAAGAGATGTTCGGTGTTTCGTGTCGACAGGGCATCATCTTATCGAATTATCCATCGTTCTTTATCTTGTTTTTCCCGCTTTCGTGCCAAGTAGTAAATTATTTTCTACTGCAAGTTCGAGAGACTCAGCCCTCGGGTATCGTAAATTTACTCCCGTTCTTTGCTAGTACTCCAAGTTTCTCGGATTACCGTGACTTACCAGAACTAAATCTTTTCACCCTAGTCGTTTGGGTACATCTATATTTAATCGTGTATTTATCGGGTGGTTGTGCGTTCACCAATTTCGAAATATAGACTTCCTCACACTTGATGACGTAAAAGTACCGCAAAATAGCAGTTATAGCGTATCCAAGCTTCATTGAATTCCAATACTGTAAATCAAATATGGCCTCGTATTGTTTAGCAAATATTCAATTTACAGTTTCTACAGTAATGAAGATTTTGATATATTTTTCTATAAATAAATTGTGAAAAGAATCTATTTCATGTTAAGAACCTAATACTTGCGAATTTCTGTACTTCTAATCAGACTTATTTGCTATGCTATAAGTGTTTCGTAACACGATACTACGGTATGAAACTTGATCGTTTGATCTGCAATCTAAAAATTAAAACGGGAATTAAGACACGTATCAGCGACTAGTCTGCTACATCATTTACGAAGATGAGCGTAAGAAATGAGTTTTCTCTTTCGTGTTTGCACGTCGGGAGCATATAAGTCTGGCTTTACGCTTAACCACATAGTTCGTTGTTCCTGCTCGTTCGCTGCCGAGAGTCGATAAATTTCCTGGCCTTTCTATTAACTTGTAATAAAGCGTAATAGCAGGCACACTCATAGCTGGGAAATGAACTTCTAGCTCGATATAATTTCTTAATTTATCGAAGTAGTGTGGGAAATGCATAGATACATATTTAGACTAATACAGATCTTACGGATAATAGCACGTTGTTCGAGATAATTAGAGTATACTCCAGTAACACGGTTGTTCGATTCATCTTTTGTTATACGATTTTCGTAACAGTTCTATTCATCGTTTGGATAATAAACGAGGAATATTCTGTTCCCTTGCGATCGAGCACTCACACTGTAGCGTCAAATAGTTTGTCCAGAAAAATGTTAGCACCGTCCGCGAGAAAACAGGACGAGGGTAAACGTGGAATGCTTTTGCTTCAGGTTTACTCGATCAAGTTTAATCGATAGAGCCGAGATACAAGGGAACAACGAGTGATTTGCCATCGAACATAGCCCTCGACAACAGTAATTTCAGCGATCGTCGATGCTCGAGTAATCGTAATCTGGATTCACCTTAGGGTCGGACCGTCTGGATCGTTTAGTGGTGCATTGACCTAATCGTCTGTAAGGCTCGTAAATTATCGTGGCTGGATCTTCGATAATTGCTGTGCAAGCAATTAACGAAGCAAGTTGTCCCGCGGAAGATTTCATCTACCTATCCGGACGTGGAAAGGATGTTTATTAAAATATTATGTCGGTTGTCTTATCAATGGCGGCGATGTGCTTTTCTCCGAGCTTCCTAGCGATTTCACGAGAATAGACCATTGTGTGCAAATCGGCTGTTTTTAATCTCTTTGTCGCTTGTACGGCAAAGAAAACGGGCCCGAGTTGTATTAAATAAGACACAGATAAGATCGTCTGATGAAACGCGAACAATGCTGGAATAAACGGCAATTAATTAAGCCAGAGCGATATAATACTCGATTTTTCCTACGATTCTAATTACGCGACGAGGTTTGCCCGTTTTTCATTGCTGATTTGCTTTCAATATCATTGTCAGCCGATTTCTCACGATCGTCTGACGTATTATCGTGATCGTAGTACACCCTGTGAAATGCAAACTCTGCTTCGCGTTTCCGTCATACATTCGATTCTCATTAACGTGGCCGCGGGAAATTGAAGATCCACAACAGATTGCGAGCGGGTCAAAAGATTAATTTGCGGTCGATGAAAAATTGTGATCTGCTAACATAGAGATCGTATCTCTATCAAAACGAATTTTTGCAATTTAGCAGATATTTTCCGAAGTGCACTGTCGAAAAGACACGCGTTTGACGTTTACGGACTGCTATAATCCCGATACGTTTTTCGATCACATTTACTTCGATCGGTTCTCTCCAAGTTTTTATTGGACATCTTGGACAACGATACTGACGTTTCCCACGAAGAAAAGCCTTATCTCGTATCTCTTTCCGAACACGTAGCAGTTTCATCTGCGAAGTGACTGGCGGAGGCTAAAGAGAAATCAAAAGGGCGAATCCGGGATTGAATCCTCTTAACTGGAGAACCGTCTGAATCTAAGAATAAATGCATCCACTCATTTCCGTTCGGATGTGTCTACATTTATTTTCGGATAGTTGCACCACTTATTTCTGAAATTAGACTCCCTTCTTTCTTTCAATTCTCTCGGAGGGCTATTGAGCGTTTTCTATTTGAAGATTCATCAGGGGAATATAGGGCAAGCTTCGAATGTTTTTATAGCGCTTCAATGTTACATTTTACCCTGATTCAATAAACAATCGGTGGCGAACGATGTTGTAATCGATGGAGAATTTGATGCTAAATATTCTGCTACTTTTCATTTTTAATGCTTTATGGAAATATAGGGTAAAGAGTACAGAACTAGGCTGAAGGTATTGGGAAATATTTTGTTATTTTCAATTATTACGTTTATTGTGATGTTAAGCCACACTTGACATAGAAATGCAAAGGGTTAATAAGAAAGAACCTAACGAGTATTCTGTTCGGTGAAAAATGTTTGAAGAGTCAGAGTAGAATTATCTTGTTTGGAGCTCGACGACTCGGGCGATAATGTTACAATTACCGGGATCAGCCACGAAACCGAGCAATTAGGCTTGCCAATCGAAAACGGGAAGATAGAGAGGGGAAGGCCACTGTTCGTGCAGGCATGCGAACGAAAGAATTGTGCACGCGTGCCCCTGACGATTGGATAAGTGCATTCCTGTACGGTGTCCCTGTGAATAACGACCGAAGCACTTTCACATTATCGTACGAACGCGCCTCGATGTCCTTTAAACGCATTTACACAATTGCAACAGAAAATTCCACCACATCGCTGGCCGATCGTTATTGTTAATGTTCTTAAATGTCGGATATCGAATGGCGATTTATAGTTTTAGAAATCGATATGCAGCTTCTAACTTTACTCATAGATCTTCGTTGAAGATTTTTGAATTGTACATTATTTTGAGGGTTTGATCCCACGCGTTAATTAGCGAGCTTGAATACATGTAAATTACAGTGAAAAGGATCGATATTTTCTGAGAGGGATTCATTTTCATCGTACTTAACGAGTAAACGCTTTGAAAGAAAAATCACGCATGAATTATTTACTGCGGCGATGATTAACGAGCGACTTGCGTTATTATCGCGGAAACAACAAATTTCCTACCTCGCGAATGTATAATCTGTGAATTCTCGCCACATCATATACAATTATCTTTTGTTTTTATTACTTCTCTCCGTCGATTCGTTCCCTCGTTGCCACGTTTATTTTTGTACATTCGCTGTACTCGCTGTCCGTTCTCTATTTCTTAAGAGACCGCAAAACGCAATAAAGGAAACAGTCATGAGAGAAAATTGGAACCTGCGACAAGCCTTTAGGTCTGTACGCTTACGTAGCGATCTATTGAAATTGCAACAGATACAATTCACCGACCTAGAATTTAATTCCATTCATTCTTTGATACAGATACTTGTTTTCATTTGACCACACAAGTATAGGTCCTAGTATTGAAAATTCCTGTTATGAATTTTTTAGAATTTGGAAATAGCAGTTGTTTCGAGTATTTACATTTAATGTGCAATGTTAGGATTATTTCTATATTTTATTGTTTAAAAGACTCAGTGGAGAGTGAGAAGGGACATTTTTCATATTTGAGGGAAAAATATTTTTTTACGGCAGTTGTTAAAATTTAGGAATTCGAGGACTATTTAGGAACTTGGAAATTTAGAAATTTAGATATTTAGAAATATGAATATCTGAGACTTTGACCATCTGAAGATAGCATGAAGAAAATAAGATACGTTTCGTACAATAAACTCTGATAAAATTTCATAAATCAAAGTTGAACCTTTGTACAACTAGCAAAGTTGTACAAAAAATGCATCAAAACTGCCTAATTGGAAAAACATAACGCCCTATCGCTGCAAAAGGTAATAACAAAAACCATAGTTCCCACCTAGTCACCCCACCGCAGTAAATTGACACTAAAATACGGTATGACAAATGGACCGGGAACACCCTTTCGTATTTCAGTGTTTCTATCACGCCCTAATCGCGGTGTACGAGTCGAAATAGAAGAGGAGAGACGCGTGACTGCAGCGACGAAATAACAACCCCTGTACCGTCACCCAGTCAGATTTTCGTTGGTAGCCACGCAAAGGGGAGATGATGCACCCCATAGCGAACAAGCCGGCTGCTGTGTTTCACGGTGAAACGGTATCCTCCCATAGAAGTTCGTTCTGTACACCAAAACTCGCACGATTTCCACGTGTCGAACGATAAACGAGTGGTCCTCGACGCGTGGTCGAATTAGCTGCGTTACAACGGACTGCAGTTTGTCCGTCGGATATTTGTGCGTGCTTTATCGAGCATCCTTTTTCGAACTGGTCGCGACAATAACGGCACGATGGATGTTAAATGGCCTTGCAATGTTGCGCAACGACAACGATGTTTTCGATGGTCCAACAATTTTCGACGCACACGTCAGCCTGCTTTTCACTCGCTGGAATTCATCAAAAACTGCGGACATTTCGCTTCTTCTCTTTCGGGATTATTAATGCATTGTGCTGTCACTGGTTATCGCTATGAATTTCATTTTAGGTGAATCTGTGGTGGGCTGGTCGAGCTTTGATCAGTTGCAAATTTGAGGACTTGCAAATTTGGGATTTGGGGGTTTTTTGGGAGTATCGGGGATTGGGGATTTGAGAATTTGAAGATTTTAAAGTTTGTAAAATTGTGAGTTGGAGAATATGGAAATTTGGGGATTGGAGGATTTGGGGATTTGAGAATTGAGAGATTGTAGAATTTGCAGAATTGTGAGTTGGAGAGTGTGGGAATTTGGGGATTTAAGGATGTGGGGATTTAAGAATTCGAGGGTCTGTCAGCATGCAAAATTGTTTGTTTGAGAATATGGGAATTTAGAAATTTAAGGATTAGCAATTTAAGAATATGAAGGTCTTTCAGCATGCAAAATTGTTTGTGTGAGAATATGGAAATTTGAGAATTTGAAGATCTGGGAATTTAAAAACTGAATGATTTGAGGATTTGAGGATTTCGTAACTTAGACTTCTCGATTCGACAATTTGAGTATTAAGAAATTTGAAAAATCACAAGTTAGTGAACACGAAAATCTGGTGACTTAAAGATTTCCCTCGAATTCTAGAATACAGAATATGATGCTAGATATTCCGCAGCTTGAAAATATATCGACATGGTAACCAAATGTGGTTCACGAGCGACCACTTGTTCATTCCTGTCGTACAGCAACGATACCGCAGTTTATCATGCTGGAATAAGGTGTCATACTCTTTAAACACGGTCGATGGTATCCGATAGTTTGCGGAGTTAGTACAAGAGTCGAGTGTTTAGTTTCCATACGAATGAACCTAATTTTCTGCGGATGGAACGACCGCTGCAGCACGGAAGTTTCTCTCGTACTACGGGTATAATTTCCCCGTTCAAATCGTAGAATCTCGACGGGAGAGGCTCGTATCGATTCCTGTTCAAGCTGGAACGTGCTAAAATCATTTCTATCGTCGTTCGTAAGTTCATTTAATTACACGAACGTTGCCACTGGCTGTTTTGTCGACGACCCTTTCAGGGACCTCGTACGTGGGAATGTTAATCATTCAAATGGAGGGAAGGTGACAGTCTAGGGAACAGGTTCGTGCTTTCCGCGGACAAGTCGATGACAAAGAGCTTTGACGACTGGTTATTAAAGCCCCAAAATTTCTTCTTATCACGGTGTCTTGTCAAGGCTGTGTCGCTGAGGGAATACAGCGTCGAGACACCTCGGGTCTCTTTGTACCCCCTGTTCGCGTCTTACTAATTCTGCTGCAAAGTTGCCTTTTGATGGCTGTAAAGAGACTGTCGGTTTCCATTTTCTTAACCTAAAGGTTGTCGGATTCTAGCTTTTTGATGGTTGCGGAAATTAAAACCTCTGTACAGATTAAATATATTGCTACTTGAAATTTTCTGCAACCTCTTAGTACATTTGCGAAAGCCACTATAGTGGTCGTGCAGAGAGATGGTAACCGCGAAAGCCAGTATGGTGCCTAAGAGGTTAGGTTGATGTCTATGAGTTACTTCGTATAACTGTCCATAGGACCTTTGTATGGTTCTCTACAAAGAATTACGCCTTTCACGAACTTTGTCCGTTATTTACTGTCCCAGAATGCATGACTCCATTGGTTAGAGCCGTGCTTCTTCGTTTGTCAGCGAAAACGGTAAAACAATGGACGTCTTAATCGAGCATGAGCGCGAAGTGTCAGTCTGGCATACGGTTTCAACTGCAAGCTCGTCGAATGTCGGGTCAATAGATAGGTGCAACTGCAGACAGAGAATACCGGAAACGTGGTCGCCATGCATGACAAGCATCGCAGATAAGGGACACGCATCGACGACCGCGTTCGTGCGTGCGTTTTCAAACCGTTAAAAGCGGTCCCATGCTGCTCGAATAGCCGTACGAAAAAAAGCAGGGGAAAAGGTAAATTCGCGGTCCCTTTGCAGTGTGAAAATCATCGCGACTAGCTTTCAGCGAAATTCTTTGGGCTGATGGTTATGAACCGATGGATAACAGACGGGTCTTTCAGCGATGAAAACTGACAATGTACGGGGGTAGCCGATTGGAAAATTGATGAAAGAAACGATGGTTTAGATCGGTGATGGACAGATCAAGTGCCTGTTCAAAAACTCGATGCGAATGGCGTGTATGGGGTGTATGGGCTATAGCGAATTCGTGATTTTAAATATCGGAATTTGGAAATTTGGGAAGGTAGAAATTTATTTATTTGGAAAGTTGGGTATTTAAAAAGTTGAGAATGTGAGATTTTAAAAATGTAGAAATTTGATCATTTGAAAATTTAAGAAGGTAGAAATTCCACAATGTAAGAATCTGAGAGGGTTGAAATTTAAGGATATACAAATTTGGGAATTTGAAAATTTGGTGATAGAAAACATAAAGGTTTGAAAAATTAAAATATATGGAAATATAGAAATTTAGAAGTCCGATAATATACTCATTTGAAAATTGTAAATTAAAGATTTCAAATCTCTAAATTACTAATTATTACCCCTGACTGCAATCACTTGCACCTCGTTGCACAGCGAGTCTCCGAGTGCAGTTACTCATCACTGTTTTAGATAATAAGAAAGATGCATCGTTGCGAACAAAAGAAAATTATGTACCAGGTAGTTGCATTCAAATTGCAGTTTTTGAAACATAGGAAGTCTAACACAATTCGATGATATAAAAGTACCGTAAATTAGTACCATCGCCACATTAATTTCAAGTTATAAGGTTTAATGAACAGAGCTACGTAAACATTTCATTAATATTTTCAATACAAAGTGGCAGTTCTATGCTTAAACAAACAATACATGTACCAATTTAAAGTTTAATATTGTTCATTAGCAAATACGAGAAGAGTTCGTACTGCCAATTACCGTTCTAAACCTGTAATTTTATTATTCTTTCACGATTATTTGTGCAATAGACAAGCAATGAACCGTTTGCATATACAAATATCTCGTAAAAAACTTCTTGTTTCTAGAAATTATGTGAGAATCTCAAATAAAATGGGATATAAAATAAAAATTAAGAACTGGTTATCAAGTTAGAAGATTATTTGTTACAGTAATAAAAAATAATATCTTAATTAACAGAACGCTAATTGAGAAATATTTATTAATTCTTTGCTTGAAAATGTCGAAACGTAAGTCTGATATGATTTTATGATATAAAAATACCGCAAAGTTCATAGAACTTATGGCGTATCAGTTTGAAGTTTATGATTTCAATAAAGTTGCATTACTAATACTAATTTTTAACCTTAATTGACATCGAAAGTGTACAGCAATATATCAAGTTTCAATTCTAATAGCTCCAGTGATTTTCAGTAATTCATGAACAAGCGGAACTACTTATACATCTACTAATATTTTCATTTTTGCTTCCATAAATTAATTTTCCATCCGAGCTAATTAGAAGTCCAAACGTGAAAAAGCTAGTACCTGTAAGTGAAACCTGTGCAGATTTATTGTCGATCTCAAGATACTGTTATGATGCATACAGTAACATCAATTTTAATCGGATTCTGCAATAAATTAGAAATTCGAGAGCGAAAGAATTAGCAGCAGCGCGTGAAAACTCAGAAAAATTCATTAGGTCGCGAATAGAAAATTACGGATCTCCAAAGACGGAAAGAGTGCACGATTTAAAAGCATCCGTTTCGCATCGAATCAATAATTTTAAACTTATAACAAATAAAATTCATACGCCAAAACGTGTTCGAGGTATTACACAATTTTATTTAATTCTATTAATAATCGCCCGTCAACTATAAAATGGAACGTTAAACCGAAAGGGTCATAAACTTCCACGAAGTGTGCGGTCATGAAAGTGTTAAGAACCGGAAGTTACATTCAATTTCATGTGGGAAACATTAAACAAACTAACTGTGAGAATAGTTAACAATTTCCTGTACCTTTGACTGTTGCACATCAACTCCCTACTGCAGTTTATTCTTGTTTATAATAATCCAGCCCAATTTTCCTCCAAACAATTTCTGCGTCGTAATCAAATCCAGCCTCAGCTTTGTTCCGTAAAAGGATCGCAACCCTTTGGATTTATGCAAAAATTCAACGAGGCAATATCGAGAGCCAAAGAGGAGCCAACAGGATCACAGAAAGGAGAGAGACAGACGTGTTTCGGGAAAAATTTAGCCAGACTGGCGTACACACACCTACAACCACCTGGTACACATTTTCCACAGCCGGATGGAAACAATGATGGTATCTCTTTGACGTGTGCACCCTTTTCCCGTGAATTTCTCAAATGAAATTCCATTCTGGCGAGCATCCTACCAGCCAGAGACATATTCGCAAAAAAGATGCCAGAGTTAAGCCTACGAGGTCACGGTAAAAGTTGCCTTCCGACTTTTCTCTGGTTTTATTCAAATATTTATTCACCCCGAAAACGAACCTCCATTGCGACCCCTTCTTACCCCAAAAGTTGTCGTACATTTCGTACGCTCGGTTTTTTTCACCTATTTAGCCACATTCCTTTCTCTGCACACGCATGTACACACACACTATATGTACACATATGTACACGAAGAGTATATGCTTTCGCGTGTGATGTAGGGGAGTAAGATCATATCAATTGTGAGGGAAAATATGTGTAAAAACGCAGTGCGTGACGAAACAGTGTTACATACTTTAGAAAGAAATATATCTACATGTAAAAAATTTAATTGAAATTACTTTATGTGAAATCTGGAGAGTAGCTCCTTGTGATTTACACGTTGATTTACAAGTTACATGATTTGCGAGTAAAATAAAATTTTTAGAAAGTACGAGTCTTTTTGAAGAAGTTTGAAAATTTGACTCGAAGTGAAAGACTCGATACGTTGATTTACACGTTGTATGATTTGCAAGTCAACAAAAATTTGTAGAAAGTACGAGTCTTTTCGAAGAAGTTTGAAAATTTGATTCGAAGTGTTGAAAGTTCTCGAAGTGCCTTCAAAATCGTATTATTCGATCGATTCCCCGGAGTTTGAAGCTGCTATTTAAATTCCGAGCGACCAATGGCGTAGCGAGACCAAGCGATTCCAAAAGTGGCTCTCTTGGCGGCAACCGGGGAAGGGAGATCGGGTCCTCCTCGCATCCGTTCCAGAGAAGCATTTAATTGCGAATTGCCGTCTAGGCCCTTAATGGACCGTCCACACCGTGAACAATGCTCGTGAACGAAAGAAAGACAAGGGAACGACGCGACGAGAGGGAGAACAATCGTGTCGAGTAGAAAGACAGAAAGATCAGTGGCGGTGTGTGTTTTAAGGACGAGACGGAAAGGGATCGAGAACGACTACGTGAATCGACCAGTTACCCGCACCGGGTAAGAAACAATTGACCATGAGTGCGACGAGTAACGAGCGAGAAATTGAACGTACAATACTATGGAACGAACGTTCTATTAATTGTCATCGGGCTTCGAATCGCTCTCCGCGCGACTCGGAGTGCAATTTTCAGCGAAACTGCATTTCGCGGGGCAAGAATTTTTAGCCGATAATGGACACATTTTTTCGTATCGTTATTTTAGAGTATGTGTTAGAATAAATTGAGTACTTTGTTATATGGTTCGATAAAACGAACAGAGGTTGATGTCACATGTTTAAAATGATCAATGTTATCTAATACCTCTGCTGCTATTTTCACGTTTGATGTTAATCATGTATACACTTTATGTTCACAGTGAGACATCTTGTAGGTGCACAGTATTGTTGATGTATCTTTCATCTATGAATTTGCTGTTTCATTAAGACCATAATAATACACAATATTATTAATCATACACAAGTTAGGATCTTAATGAAACAGTAAATAGATGAAAGATACATCAAGAATACTGTGTATTAGAATCTAGGGAAAACCTAGACCTAGAGGAAATGTCCTACGAGAAGTGTAAAATTAAAGATTTAGAGCTAGGGAAAGGAAGAGTCCCAGGGAAAGTGTAGAAATCCACTCGTTATATGAAAACGCTAAAGATTTGAATAACGCATGAAAGCTTACGGAAAGGTATGAATAATTTAAGATACTTCTTTTCTTTGATACCTAAAATACCTATAGAATTTGACGGTAGAAAATGTAGAAAGGTTCTGGGAAATGCAACGTTCATGAATAATCGAACAGGCTGTTCAATTCGAAATTTATTCTTGTCCAACGCTTATCGGATTGGCGATCGATTAAACGTCAACGTGTACAGCAGTGATAAATACACAGGCGACCAACGACAATTCGATTAAATGTTTAATGTTGTCGCGAACCATCTGCTACATTACCGCAATTATCGCATGAATTCGCGAATACTTCATCCCATTCATCTCGATAAGAGGATTTGCAACGCGATACCTGAAATTTCGCACTTTCTGCCAATTACCATTTCCAATCGCGCAGAAATTATACGAATGATTTTTCCGACGAATACAAAATTAATCGAGTCGGCACTTTATTATATTCCGTGCTCTCCATCCGACCGAGTGAATTTTTAAAAAAGCTTCATTCGCATTTACGTCCCTTTAATAGGCTCATTCGAATCTCGAAACGATAATGACGTCTTTTATCCACGGATGTGCAACGTAATCTCCAAAATAAATGATTAAACTACCGGTTAAACCCTTCCGACAAATTGCCTCGAATCGTAGCAACCTAAAGACAGTCATTTATAACTCAAGAATGCTCAAGTTTTCGACTTTGGTTAGTCATTCGGAAACAACTTTACGAACCATTAATTTTGGATAGGGGAAGTTCTTGCGAGAGACAGCCAATGACTCAAACGCACGCATTAAAACTACAAAGGCACGAATTCCGCTAGGGAGGCGTTTGGACAAACAGCTGTTAGGTAATTTCTATCAATTACAGCACTCGTAGGACTCTACAGTTACGATTTCTATGGGAGTACTTCCTACTTTCAGACATTTATTCTTCGTAAATTTATAAAAATTCATTGGAGCTTCAAAATGAATATGTAGAATAATAGAATAGATAGATAGAATATAGGGATTTTGGTATTGGGGAACATAGGAAAGTGGAGATTTAGGGATTTTGGGAATTGGGGTTATTGGGGGATGGAGTATGGGAGATATAGGGATATGAGGGATATAGGAATTTAAGGTATATAGAGATTTGGAGAATATAGGGATCTGGGAGATATGGAAGTTTGGAAGGTATAGAGATATGGGGAATATAGGGATTGTTGGGACATCGGGATTTTAGGGATATAGAGATCTTGGAGATATAGGGATTTGTGGATATGGGGATGTGGTATATAGGAACCTAGGTGATGCAAAGATCTGGCATATATAAAAATTTGGGGAATATAGAGATTTGAACATACAGGTACCTGGAGGATACAGAAATTTACAAGAGTGTAAATCTAGGGATCTGAGAAAATAGAAATTAAAAAATCCAGTAATATATAAATTCAGGAATACCAGAAACTAATGTATAGAATTGTGACATATGGCATCCTAACACATCGTGACACAATATGATAATCTAACACTCGACAATGTAACGCGCAGTTTGGTAATCTAACGCGTGACAATGGACTAAACCGGCAATATAATGGTGCTGTACAGTATATTTCGAGGGTCCAGAAATCGCAACAGAGAGTTCATTATCTCCGTTATCAGTGAAATGCGAAATTCATGGTTCCGGCTGGAAGCAGCACGGTCCTGCCATGAAGCGAAGCGTAGAAGCAGCATGATGGCGAGAAAGCTTGATTAGGAGCTAATGAAACTTCGAATATCTTGGCAAAGTCTATCCAATCCGGGGCTCTCCTTCACCGCTGGGAGTTACGGCATAATTATGTCGTTGATAAAGCAACCCCTTCCCCCTCGTCGCTCCTCTTTCTCTTCGTAGCCGACGATACTCCGTTGTCGCGTGTACGAGAACGTTTATTAAGTTTGGTTCGTCGATTACTCGTTGTCGATGGGCATTCACGATCAACGTACGTAACATGTTCTAGAAATTCCGGATGATAAATCGCAAGTAACCGTGGGGGAGATGGAGCTTTGAAAATTCTCGCTGATAAATGATGGAATGCATTTCCAGCGCGTCTGAAAGATACGAAACGGTGATCGATCTCTTTTATTTATCTTTTCCTTTTTTGGGAATTTATGGTTTTCGCTGTGGATCAGACTGAACATGTTTTGAATTCCAGATAATTGTAGATAGAGCTTTCATATTTACTCGATGAATGCGGATATCAAATGTTAGTTGAATTGTGTGTTTTTTTTTATTAAATGGAATGTACATACAGAAATAGAATTGAAACGCATGGGGAATGGTGGTAATAGTGTCTCGATCTTTGCTCGCATCTTTCTCTTTGGTGGGAATGTCGTAGAACGTAGAAGGGAGAATTGTATGTTTCTATTGATCGAGAGAAAGCAGATGGGTCCAGCGGAAAAAGGAATTGTGGAGAAGGAAAATTCAGAAATTCTTTTCCTATGGGAATATGAAATTTACGGGAGACAGGAAAATATCCGATAAAGGACCGAATCGCTATTTCCTTATCGTTTTCGCGCAGAGGTTGAACCTTCTCATTTCCGACGCTGGAATCCGTTGCCATAATTCCGAGGCTAGGAGATTGCAAAATCGATAAGTGAAAATTCGAGCAAGAGGCGGACAAGTTTATGCCGTTTCGACGCTCCTCTATAAATGACCCGAATCTTTCGAGGAACTGATTGAAATTAGTTGGGAACTTTAGTTACGCAAACTCGTTATTGAAACGAGTTCATTAACACTTTGATTGCAGTGTCATTCAAATCTGCGCGATGTCTCAACTTCTACGATTTCAGTAGAGACTTTACACATTGTAACTTTACATTATAAAAATTTGTAAATAATTTTTATCGGTGTTATTGATTATTTTTAGTACTGCTACTTGTTTTGAACATGATTGATTATTGCAACTCAATTTTGTTAATTTTCATACTCAGTTTCTGCGAATTTTCATTATGTTATATGGTGTTTACATGGAAAATATTTTTATCATTTTGAGCTCGTGTCACGTGAGTGACATGAACGTTCACATATGTATTTTATGTGTGCAAGTCACCTATTTTAATGAATGACTAGAATGAAAATTACTGGTTGAAAGAACACTGTATCATAGTGAAGTGTTAAAAAAATTGGGATGTTCAGATAACGCAAAACTGTTCATATAACAAAAGTTGCATCGCTATCGATATTTGTAAAACTTTTAACCCCCGCTGACATTGATAGAGCATGCAATATATCAACCTCCAATCCAGATACGTTTTCCAACAAATTTGTATTGATAACGAAACTATTTTCATGTATTGATTTCAATTTTGCTTCCATAATCTCGTTTTCTATTTCAGTCAATTAGAGATTCGAAAACAAGCACCCAAGAGAAACTGACAAGGATTTATGATCTGAAGAAACCATTTTTGTCCGTTCATTAACATGTAATTGCTTTCTACAATTAAATTTCCTACCCAACAGTACGTAAATTAGAGATTCAAAAGGGAAGAAACTAGCAGTTGAACGTGAAAATCTACAGAGATCTATTATACATCTTTAGAAACTGTCGTCGCTTTCTCCTTCACCCCAACTTTCTCAAGCTTTTCTCGTTCCCCATTCAACTCGAACAAGAGAGAACCAATTTCTGAAAAGAACGGCCAATCCCCAAAGAACGATCGCCCTAAACAAACGTTTTCGAAGCGACGAGAGTTGGGAATTAAATTCAGGAAACGGGGATAAGGTGAAATTAATTCTGGTGCTACTCGGATCAGTCAACGTGATGTATCGGATATAAATCTATCGGTAGTTGGAAACGATCAATTATGCCTGGACCGGTGGAATGTTAATTAAGAAATATCCATTCATCGCTGTTCTCGTTTGCGTCACATCTACGAATTCAGTGCCCGATTAAGCTATTTCATTACGACCCATATCCTTTAATACAATTGACATCTTGAGGCATTCTGGTCAAGAGTAACAAGAGACACTAACAATGATCTGATATTGTGAAATAGTTCAAATAATAATTCTTGTCAAGAGTAACATTTGATGACATTAACATTAATTACAGAAAATAACCTTAACAATGATCAGATATTATGAAATAGATGAAATACAAATTTTTGACAAAGAGAAAATAAGATATAATTTCGTGAAACGAGAAAACGACTTATCTGTATATGTACACAGTATATGTCTTCGAAGTACTCGGAAGATTAATTGCATATCGATTTACGAGATGGAATTGAAGCATGTACGGTAAAATAATTCCCCGTAGGTTGGTATATTTCATCGACTGAAATCGATGCAAATATCTCCGCGTTGAAATGAATCCACCGAGTTACATTTTGTTCGATTTAAAAAAGCATTTTCACGACGCTTTAATCCCGTCACAATTCCATTTCGTTGGCGAAATTACTCGTCCCTCATTGATCGAACATCGAAAGAAGAAGGAATCAGCTAGAACGTTTCTTCTTGATATTACGAAAGTTTCCCAATTTGCTAGCAATTCCGCGGTTCACCGACTTTTTAAATTACTCTCTCGCCAGCTGTTATCGCGTGACAATCGCGAGATAATAATCGTGCCCGGTATCGACGATGAATTTGCATTTCATCGACCGACAAGACGTTCACGAAACGCGAAACAAAGCGTTCGCGAAAATGTAATTTCTTTTCGCGAGATCCGCGATGGTTATCGCGGGAATAAATCATTGATTATCTGGAACAAGTACTTGGAATTGGTGCACGGTTTCGCGGAGTGTCGGGAACACGTTTGAGAAAAGCATTTTCGCGATAAAAACTGCAAGAGTTTGCGGTCGAGTGTTCGACGAAACCTAAATATCCAGCCGAGTGAAATGAAAATTGCACTTCAACTTTTTGCGTCACGGTAATTCGGTCCTTGTTAATCTTATAATGTTTTCAATTTCTACTAAAATTCGAAGATGTCATTTCTGTTCATATGTGCATCTATCGAAATAGCTTTTAAAATTATTCTTTGAAATTCATTTGGAGAAATAATTGTTTCTGACATGTTCACAACCAGTATATAGTTTATCGATAAATAATTAATATAAATATTTATATATTACTTACGTATAATAAAATATTAATGTAGTGTCTATATATAATAAGATATTAATATAATAAAAATGGTAGACACGGAATAGGAAAATAATAAATTATTACATTGAAGGCAACAATGTCGATGTGATACTGTGCGCAGAATATTCCATTACCGAATAGTATTCTATCCCCTGGTGGCTGTCATTGTCCATCGACAATGGGATCTTCATATTCGATGAATTATTTGCCACGGCTATATCATCCGTCTAAACCGAGCCTCATTTTCCCCCCGTTTCCTCAAAAAACGTCCAGTCAGCTTTCCATTCAGGATTTCGCTCTTGATTCTATTGTGCATACGTAACAAGGAATGGTCCGATCCCGTCCAATCAGTGATCTCGAAATACCCCCCTAAGCTTGCACTCCGCGCCCCTACGAACTTCCCTATGAATATACATGCATTATGTATGCGAAAGAGTATGCACACGGGGCAGGAGAGGCACGCTCGTTGCACGAAAGATTGCACTCGTGGTTGCTGCAGTTGCATTTTCAAAACCCCCTGGGTAAAATCATTTCCGGGGATTTGCGTTCTGGGACGGTGTGCTCATGGTCCTACTGATAACGCTATCTGATGCCGGTAATGCGGTTTCTCGAAGGCAACAATAGAGTGAAGTCTACTTTCCGTTTTGAACGGTTCGGAGAAACTTGCTCGAAAATTTGTTGGCGGGCGCGTAGAGATGGGATCCGAGTACACAGATATTGAAATATTTTGCTATTTTATTGTGCTATACGTTTTCCGATTGCATCTGATTTTATTTTGACATGGAACGTGTACATTTTCGCGAATTTATTTGTGAATGAAAGATACGAAAGGGTTGAAGTTTGAGATTTTGGGATGTCTCTATTTGGGAAATTTGAGGATTTGGTGGGAGAGAAAGGAGATCTAGAGATCTATCGATATTTGGAAGTTTATGGATTTTGAGATGTAGGCATGTGGGAATCTAGGGAATTAGGGATTTAGGAATCTTAGGGATGCAGAGGTGTCGAAATTTACGGATTTGGGGATCTAGGTGTATGGAAATCTGGAGATTTGGTTATTTGGGAATTCGGACATTAAGTAAATTATGAAATATTGAGATTTGGAAAATAGATATTGGAATGTAAGGAAATGGAAATCTAGGAAGTTAGGGATCTTGGAATTTATGGAACTGAGGGTGTCGGAATTTATGGATATGGGGATCTAGGTATTAGGAAACCTAGAGATTTGTGCTTTTAGAGATTTGACAATTTGGGAATTTGGACATTAATTAAATTAAGAAATATTGAGATTTGGAAATTTATGGATTTTGGTATTTAAAAAAATGAAAATCTAGGAGTGAGAACTCTAGAAACTTGTGGTTCACGACGTTAGGAGGATTAGAGCCCTAGGGGTCTGGAAACCAACAGATTTGGGATCTATGTGTTTAGAAGTCTAGCAATTTATGTCTCAAAAGATTAGTAATTAGGATATTATGAAAATGATGAAATTTTGAGATTACAAAATTGTAATATTTCGAATGCATAAATTCGGTAATCAGCTTATCATGCTGTAATGTAGATCAGCAATTTTTTATTAGCTCAGGAGGTTGGTCGAATCGGAGCGAAACTCTACGTGATACCCGCTGATCAAACCCATTATCTATCCCACACGGGGTTCCCGGTTCGATGGCCCTTAGGACCCTAACATGAGCGAAGTCACCCCAGAATTTCGGGGGATGATAGCGGATGATCGCGAACTGCGTCTACATTGTGGAACGATAACGTGAGGTACTCGCAGTCGATCCACTATAAAGATCGAGATTGCACACATGAAATTATTATCGATCGTGCAGATAGGGCCTCGTAAATCTTGGCTGCTGCTTATCCGCAAACTTGTGCAACGCACGTCCTTCGTGTGACAAAATGGTGGGGTATTAAACAGAGGACGATAAAGCAGCCGGATTCGTGCTAAATACAAATGAGAAACGCGGATAAAGCATGGTTACGTGCCTCCATTAAGGGTGTTGCACGCAACGTTTTGTTGGTATTGATCCCGGCTCGGTAATTAGTTCAGATTCCTGCCGTTCGATTTTTTCAGGAGGCTGAACAATCGTAATGCTCGTCGAACAAAAATGCGGGTGGTACTTGATAATTACTGTCGCACACCTCTTATCTTTTATGAGAAGCCGATTGAAACAATGAACCACTATGACGCTGCATGTAGAACGCTCGTTCGTTGAAAAATTCAATGAAACTTCAAAATTAGAATGACTCTGAATGGGACACGCATTGTACGAACCTGCTTTTTTCCTAGACTCGTCATTTCGACGCAGTGTCTTTTGATCATTTAATTTACCTGGAATCATACAGTTCGTTTAATTCTTTAACAAAAAAATTAATTATTCTTATTTTTGTTAATCGGAGTCTTTTTACAAATTTTTAAGCAACCTGTTAATTGTACTTTTTTTTCATGAGTTCTATTTTACTGTCATTAGTTCTCATTAATAGTTAAGTGAAAGGTGTACCGATTTCTAGTTCACGAAACAAGGTCCATTATCCCATTAGTGCGCGTTATATTGCATCGTAAAACCGCGCAATCAATTATCGGCCATTTAGATTCGCAGACTTTACTGCCAGAAAATTATGAGCTCCATTCATACGTTTTATTGTATATCCTAGGCTTAGGTATATTGCCCTCATTGTCTTCGCGTGAGACGTAAATAGCCAAGTGAACCAGACGTCGGTCTGTTCATAAAGAATGCAAGAAACGTATAGCTGCGATATATTAAACACCGAGAGCAGTATACTGCGAAAAGGTTCACCGAGTGTCTGGCCTCTTCAGGGATATTTCCCTGACAAACGCACACGCTCGTAATGGAGCTTGCGAGTCGCGTTACAAAGCTTTACCGGGTGCTACCATCGCCGTTGCTTGTAAACCTAGGGGTGACATGAGATAAAAGTATGGCCAACCCTTATAATCATGTACCAAGAGTATGCGTGTACACCCCATGCATTAGTTCAAGAATTCGATACAAGACTCCTCGATTTCGATCCCTTTTCACGGTCTTTGACCTCGGATCTTGCCTATTCGTTTCAAGGTTTCTTACAAAGTAAAGCTGCTTTTTTTTTTGTAAAACTGATAGTTTCTTACGATACGCGGATAAAGGAATCTTTGTATGTGGCAAACCCTATGGTACAGCGGTGGATAAACCGTAGTGATAAGAGGACGATAAGAGTCTGTCAGAAATGTTTGAGAATATCATATTTTATATAGGTAGAGAACTAGTTTTGAAGGTAATCATTTTTTCTAGTCTTGTAACATATTCTTCAGAATCTCAGAATTTAAGAATACCAAAGTATTGAAGTTTAAAAATTCAAAATTTCTAATGTTTCGATGTTCTCGAAGTTCTTGTAACATATTCTACAAAATTTCAAAATTAAAAAATGCCAATCTCTAGGGTTCAAAATTCGGGTTCAAATTCTAAACTTCCTTAAACTTCTCTAAAGTTCCCAAAGTTCTAAAATTGTAAAAGTCGTAGTTCCTAATATTTAAAGATTCAAAAATTCCAAATTCTCAAAGTTCCAAAGTTCTAATGTCCTAATGTCTCAAAATCCCAAAGTTAAAAATATTCTAAAAATTTCAGTTCCAAATTTCAAAAAATCCCAAAATTCTCATACCTCAAAATTCTAAGATCCCAAAATTGAAAAATCTAAAAATTCAAAAGTTCCAATGTTCTAAAATTCCAAGATCCCAAAATTCTAAAATCCCAAAATTCTAAAATTCAAAATTCTCAAGTTTCCAAAACACTGAAATCTGAATCCTAAATCCCAGGGTTGAATAACCCCAAAATTCCAAAGACCCGTTATTTCCATTCAAAAGCTCGAACGAGGAAGTAAAACGCTGATAACCGTTTGGGTATTCAACATATTATTCGATTGATCGATAACATCACCGATAAGGTACATACCGCTTATCAATTATTTGCCCGAACAGATGCGAGAGTTTCATTGAATGAAAAAAATCGCATCATTGTTTACCAACGACGACGCGTAACGTATGTATTTTGCATGTAGAAAAGAGCGATGTTCGCGATGAACATTTGTTACACCACCCAGTAGGATGTTTTTTATTTAGATTAGCGTGAGGCGTGTACTGTGTGTTGCGAATAGCGTGAGTCACATGCGATGAGATAATACGGAATCCCAAGCACGAAAATTATTATGCACGGTATTACGAAACGGCAGCAGCGCGATCATGCGATAAATATAACGAAAGTGGAGTATCCATGGTGATTATTAACTAAAATTAGCTCTGTTTTAAATTGGATAATATTACACACCTGTGAACACAGTTATAATTGGCCTGCGGATGTTTATGGGATTACAACGTCAAAGTATGCAAAATATGTACGGCAATGCGATTAATCGTTTCATTCACGGAAAGATAAACCCTGATAGAAAAATATATGAATATGTGTGACCTGGAAAATGAAAAAGAAACGAGAAAGTTATTAATATTAACGCGTTGGGTGCAGCAGCGAAAATGGATATGCAGTAAAATATTTGAAAGTTTGGTTATTAAGGGATTATTCATTTTCACGTTTAAATAACAGAGAAATCTCTTTCGTGTGTTTTAATGTTACCAGTAATTTAGAATTCACTCTCTAGCTTTAAATTTACACCTTGTAATGTTACTATAATTATTAATCACTTTTATAATAAGAAAGTATTTATAATAATCCATGTGTTAATATAACATACGTGTATGTGTTAATAGAATACTTGATTTAATAAGACAAAATGGGTTATTTTAAATTCGTAAATTTTTTATTCCTTTTTCTATAAAATATTTTTCTTTTATATTTATTTTCTCTCGCAAAAATTTCCTTTAAAAATTCCGAATGCGAGGTAGATCGCTTCACCAGGCTACGCGAAAAAGTAGTTCGCGCTGCCTTGGGACGACCTTTGCCCCTTCAAAAATATGGTCGCTTATTAGTTAGCATAGCTAAGCGTTACCAAAGCTCTATATTTTCCTTACTCATTAGTTTAAGGCACGATTTCTGCACGCGCTTCCCAGCCTTTTCATGCTTCACGATTGCTTTTTGCTTGTGAGAAACGGTCGAGCAATTTGCCATCTCCTGGACACTTTGCAGTACTACAGCTTCACTCGCGGGAATTTCAAACTGTCGCATGCAACGAAACACTGTTAATTAAAATATTAATAACATACAATCTACATAATCTATTTATATAACGTAGACTCATCTAATTTTTCCAAAAAAAGATCCTAATTCAAAAAGAACTTATTTAATTGTCATAAATTATCCTTTGTGATAATTAACTTCTCAATTACATTATATAATTTATTTAAATTACACTATTCTGATCAGATTTTTAAATAATTTGTTTAAACATTCAGAACTAATTTATTGGTTCACATTCGAAATTAATTTTATACCAGGTGTGTCCACTGGATCTAACGAGGATTAAATCGATAGTCAAGTTAAATGCATAAAAAATTGTAGAAATTTAATTAAACTTCGTTACATATTGCTCTACCCGTCCTTAAACAGGAAACAGAAATTATGTAAAGATGACAATTGTACGTTTAATGTAATATACTTTTTGTTAGGAAATCCTTGAATTTTCTCGTTGGATAGTAAATTTGTTTAATGAAAAAGGGGCCAGGGTCTCCTGTCGGGAAGACACCTTTAAAGGCAGAGCGACCATCTGCAAAGATGACGAAGCTGCTAAACGAACTCTAATGGTTTCATTATACCGTAATGAACGTCCCATAATTATATTAGGTTCATTATACGCGGTGCTTATTAAAATTGCACGGCTGGTCTGATATTTTTTACACGAGCACTCTATACTGTGATTTTTTACGCGCTTCTGTCGGTGACAATCCATTTGCGTTAACAAAGTTCATCTAAACGTTTATTCAATCTCTTTCAAACATATTACACGCGTGAGTAAAAGCCATGAACTATGTATAACACGTGAAGTATATTTCATTTTTTATAAATAAATTTTATTTATTTGACGTACTATATTTTCACATGTTCTTTTCAAATTATTGAATGATAAATACAAAATTTAGTGATAAATATTTCTATGGATGAAGATATTGTTTATTAACAAGTCTAGTGCGATACACTTATAATGGAAACTATATAACTGTAAATAAGAAATAAGAAATTATTTCATGCTCCTGTATTATTAAAAACAGGAACACTTCCCAAAAATTGTAACAATTTTAAGTTTAATAAAATACTAAAATATTTCAATTTTAACACAGCATTAATGTATACATGCATACAGTAGTTCTCGTATCTACTCGTCTGCTTATTAAATTTTTATTTTCACCTGCAACACAGACTTAGTGTTAAACATTGACTTGTCACCAGACGGTGCGTACAAGTAAAATACCAGAAAGTAAAATACCATAGTCGCAAGTGCATCTACATTTACTGTGTGCATAAACTCTTTCAACGAACTTCCGTTCTTAATTCCCCTTTCTCCCAGAAATCAAAGCTGTCTTATCCACCCTCCACCTCCACCACCACCACTGAACTTGGCTTTCTTCTCCATCTTTATCGCAAAGGAAGATTACGCAGCCCTGCGGAGCCATAATTAACCCCGATGTGTCTCTGGCAGTCCGATGACAGTCGAGTAGGGTGAACGCATACAATTCTCTAGGAAACACACGGTGTGCACGGTGCGCTTGATCCTCCTACCCCTTGCTCCTCGGCCCTAATTATCTAGCCTGTGCTCCCTTCAGGGATCGTATGCGCCCCACACACTGCCGAATAATCCCTCGTGCGACCCCGCCGGTGCCCACATTGTGTGCAACCTGTGACATTGTTTCGTACACGTACCCATTCTTCCCGACCCTTCTGTATCTCGCGTTTGTGCCAGCACAGACGTACATTCGTACCTGTTCCCTCCTATTTCGCACTCTTGCGCTCCGCTTTCAACTTCTTCGCCGTTCCGATTCTATTTTCCTTGCCGCCAATCTCGTCGAATCGATACCGACGTTTGTTGTTTGTCAACGCTGTGCAGAATATTTTGAAGCGCAGCGATAATATGGAAACTCGAGATTTGCTAGTTGGCTTAATTCAAATTGAGATTTGGGGAGTTATTTTGAAGATTAACAAGATTTAAATTCGATAATCAACCTTAGAGCGATTAAAAGTATATAAAGTTCAACGTGTTCTGTTTTCATTGAAGACTAAAGTTAATGGAAAGATGTTCGCGAGCCAGTGTCAGCTTGTTCGTCTTTGTTATTCGCTCGTTGCCCGCGAGCGAGAACGAGAAAATAAACGGACAAGCTTACTTCAGCTTGTCGTCGTACTTTGGAAACACACTTATGCTTACTTAATCAAGCTAACGTAGAACAGGCTGTACGGAAACACCGTTTCGTTGTGTTCCCAGACGAAGTTCGAGCGTAGATCTTGGAGAGGCGCGATGCCACCCCAAATAACGAGGGTGCAATTTGTCGTCGCGTGCAATATTAAAACCGTCCCCTCTTTTGTTATGTCCTTCGTCGCTAGTATTTCCCTTACCATTGTGAGAGATGCAGTTTACCAACTCCTTGTTACACGCCCGACACTGATCTTACAGAATCGTAAAAAAGCCGAAATGTAACTAGATATACGCGTGTACAAATTTCTTTGTGCATTTATTCATTATTTATTTAACAAATAACTAAATTGAGTGTACACTTAGATAATTGTGTTTTGATGAATTTTTAATTTGATACTGAGTAAAGCTTCTAACATATAAAAACTATTAAACATATTATACATAAACAAACTATTAAAATTATACATGAATCACAACTATTAATACTAATAATTGCTCTATTATATCTAATAACATTACATTGAAACGTCGATACGTTAGTAAAAAAATATATAATTTTTCAATGGACGTGGAGGGGTCGGAAGAAGCGAAATGTCTCCAAATATTGTGTTTTCGTCCTTGAATTCCATTATCAGTCGGAAAATTGATCGAGCCCTTACCGAACGAAGGGAGAGGATTATTTCGAAAGCGTCGATATCAATTGGAGTGCTTAAAAGCACGTGACTCGCGCGTAATACGGCGAATTTTCCACCCACACTCGCATTATCGTTAGGCTGTTACAATGGGGCCGGTGCAAAATGCGTCGCAGCGGTGGTTGCCACCCTTTTACGCACGGAAAAAAAGGAGGAGGGTAGTTAGTGGACGTATCCCGGTTATTCGCGAACGGGGGTAGAAACGTGCACAGTGATACAGGGGTTGAAAACGAAACGAAACGCGGAGTTACTCTCAAGGGGATCGATTCGAAACGGTCCATGGGCATAGGGGGTTTCGTATCGATTGCTGGCACCCATCGAATGCATCTATGCAACCGAAGCCTTGTCCCTCGTGTGCCTACCCTTTCGTCTTCCGTTCACCATCCGTCCGATGGAAATATCCATCGGTTGCTGAAAACTTTCAGCCACAGATAACAACGAAGATGGTCGAGCTTTCAGGGGAAACGGACCTCCACGGCTCATAAACCGGGAGTTTACTTCTGTGAAATATCGACTGTCTGGACACGATACTCGGTCTGCGATGACCAACGAGACTACCACGAATTTTAAACGGTATACGGTCTTAGAAATTTGAGATATGGCGACTTGTGAATCGGGAAAATGGGGATTTGAGAAATATTGGTACTTGGGGATGTCGTGATTTGAATATTTGCTTATGCACGAGGGTGGGACATTTGGAGCTGCGTGTTTGGAAGGATGGGAATTTTATTTGGGGATTTGAAATTTTACAAATTTGGAGATGTAGGGATTTGGAAACGTAGGGGTTTGGGGATGTAGGAATTTGGCAATTTAGGGATTTGGGTGCCGAAGAATTTGGGGATGTAGAAATTTGCGGATGTAGGGTTTTTGGGAATGTAGGAATTTGGAGATGGAGAAATTTGAGAACTATGAGAATGAGGATTTAGAAATATCTGAATCTAGAAATTTAGGAATTTAAAAGTTGTGGAATCCAAAGATACGGGTATTTAGAGACTGAGAATATACGGATTCAGTGATCCATGGATTTGTAACCTCAATTTGCTAATGACTTCCCAAAGCTTTTATCGGTCCCTTTTGACCCTGAAAATTGCCATCTCGATCCTCGTACAGAAGCTCCTGACAAGCAGCTACTTACCCGGCGAACTTGTCGGTATTCGTCATCCGTGCACCCATTCCGTGGTTCTAAAGGGACCTCTTCGGTTAGGATTAAGAAGACACGAGGGTGGAAACTGCACGGCAGTTTGTATTGGATTTGCATTCCGCTAGAATAATGGCCTGCAGAGTTTCCCGAAGAATGGAGGGAGTCTGGGACAGCGGATAAGACGGAAGTTTCTGCGATAATTATGATCCTTTCGTTCAACGGTATCGACAGTTTGCCCGGCGGGCCACTCGAGAAGAAAAGGAACTCGTCAAGAGGAATAACGAACGAGACCCTCTTTTCACAACGCGTTATTTTATTTTTTCTGCGTAGGAATAAAATTAATCCTTTGCGTTAGAATCTCAAGGACTATCGCATTCTGTGGTTATATTAATTCTTGAAAGACTATAATGTTAGGATTTTGAGATCAAGATGAAGAGTATGTGAATTTAGAGTTAGAAGTAGAGTTAGTGTTAGAGTCAGAGTTAGAGTTAGAGTTAGAGTTAAAGTTATAGTTCTTGCAGCATTTTTGGATGGACATATTCCTGATCACCATACTTGAAGATTACTTGGTAATTTACTATTGTTTACACTATCAAGATCGTTTCTATACAACCCAGTTCCTATTTATCAAATCTAGTAAATATTTAAATTTTCCAATAAAAATGATGTTTTGCTTCATCTACTAGCTGTTCATGGTAGCAAATATGTCTCACAATCTCTTTCACTCAATTGATACAAAAGACCAATAAATTTGTCTCAGTTACCATCAAACCATCATTTAGTTAATCATTGCAAAAGCTAAACATCTGTACTCTGTACATAGCCTTGATAGCACAAGAAGTTTTATACGAGCTTGCATTATACACGATTTAGATAGCACTTGTCTGAAAAGTGCGTAGAGCAACAGGTTATGAAGAGATAATTTGTAAAAGGCAATGGTAAGGATACGTTGGCGTGTATCCGACATCTTGGAGACGTTTTTCGGTCCCGAGCACGAGAACGTTGCTTGTCTGGCTGCCTACGTGGGTCCGGTCGACCCGTTTTAACCCACGTACGACGCGTTAATGAACTTGGAAAGATCGCTGCCGAGGATAATGCCGGCCTAACCTTGTACACGTCTTAACGTTCTTAAAAGTCGCGAGCAGGGACGAGTGAATCACTTTGCCGTGATTACCGTTTGTCTAAGGCTCGCGTCTCTCGTTTGCAACCGCATTTCTTGTTCGAAGCAAACGCACCGGATCCTTTCGGGCTGTTGAATCAAATTGCCGCGCCTTTTTATCCGGCGCGTTACACGCTCTTTCGATTTGTTCGCGAGAATCTACCTGCTGGTAAACATTTCTCAATAGCAAAATTATTTTTACTATTCAAATTTCATTTCTTAGGGAGGAAATTCTAAACAACTCCTTTTTTAAGCTAGTAACAGATTTTATTCTGTTAATTTGTATTTCTGCTCTTTTCTGAATTTTTCATCAGGAAATACTTTCGTAACATGTTTAAAATACATCTCTAGTGATAATTAATCTTGGGATTTTTTGAGGACAGTGTGGCTCGTCCTGTCTGCGTGGTCGATCGGTATTTTTAACCGATTAAGTTTGAGCATGTTTGGATTGAATAACGTTTTGTTTAATATTTTATTTAATAAAATTCATTGGATATAAAACAATTATTTTGTTGTTTTAAACCAGACTACAAGAAAATATATTTCGGCAAAAATTTCAGTATGGAAACAATATATCCATCTTCCGTTTTCAAGGATATTAAAATACTGCGCGCAAAAGGACGGGAGATAAATCGATGAAGACGAATAGGTCCGAGACGACGGCGACGATGATGATATTAAAAATGCCGGCTGGTAAATGGTGTAATTTTATTTGTGGAAGGGCAGCCGGTTCGGGTCGTTTCTCAAGCTTAAAGCAGGTGCGCTCGTTATCGCTGGCTTTACCTCGAAACAAAAGCTCGGAAAAGTACGGGGGCGAGGTGGGAAGAAAAAGGGAGATAGATAACGTCGAGGGCCATAGACACGAAGTGGTAAAAATAGGAGAAAAGGGTTTCTTTGTAACGACTTCTTCATGAGTCCACCGACGAACGCCGCGAAGATTTTTCAACATCTTTCGAGCGCTCTTTGTTCGCCACCTACTACCTGAGAAATCATTTCAGCGCAACAATTGCTCGCGTTTGGTCTTCTACAAGTTCGGCTCGAAGAATGGAACTAACTGTCCTTTGTATTGAAGCGTGAAAGTTATCGTTGAGCGTCGAATCTTCGCCAGCGGAGTTTTATGGCGGACGAAATCTTCCTCGAATTTCGAAACTTTTTCACCTTAATATTTCTCATTTTTCGAACCTGATAATATTTGCATAAGTACAACGAAAAATGGTATTACTTTCATGATACATGGTACTACTTTCATATTTTGAAAATTTCATAAAAGGGTAATTTTATTCAGAAGCTTCTTTAATCACATTATAAAAGTTTCGTCGAGGTTAAACTTCGGTGAGTTGGCAGAGTAAATCTTGGAAGGTTCGGAATTGGCCGCATACTGAAGAAGAAATTAGTTTAGACTAATCAAGAGACACTACCCATTCATTGTGCCTTTCTCTGCAGAACACTCCGCCTATCTTTACCAATTATCAATTAGACTATTCCTGTTTCAGCGATTTAGATAGCCCGAGTGCCGAGCTAGAAATTAGTGGACCCGCGCTAATTAGCTTTTACCAGGGTTTAAGGCGACGGCCGTGCGAAAGCAATTATCTAAATCAATGCTTCTAATGTATATCAAAGGAGTATTTGACTGGGGAGACGTAGACGGTGTAATATTTGCGATAGGTGTTACGAAATACTAGCACACTAGTGAAACAAAATATGTACTCTATTTATAATTATTATGTTTGGTGTAATTATATTATTGTGTATACATTATATATACATACATTATTATATTTATGCTTATATACAGGGTGTCCCACAATAAGTGTAAGAGCCGAAAAGGGGAGGTAGGTGGGGCTATTCTGAACAGCTTTTTCCTTTGCCAAAATATTGGTTGAGGCTCCATTTTCGAGTTATTAGCAAAAAACACTGACCAATGAGAGCGCGCATAGGCCGGGCGCGCGACAGCGTGAGCGACAGCTTCGAATATGACAGTCGATCGTGATCGTGAACAAGCGTATCGATACCGCGTCGGTATAGTGTCGGTATAATAGAAAGCTGTTAGATGAAAGTTATTACATCGAAAAATGAATAAAAAAATCTGGATTATTGTTGAATTATCATTCATTCATGGATAAGAAATAAAGAAATACTTACGTAATCAAAATAAATCGAATTTATTCGATACGTTTATTCGTTGTTGCAAAGAAATAAGAGATAAAATATGGAAAATTATTCTCGTTAGATATTGTGATGATGAAAAAGGTCAAATTCTCACTTTTAAAAAATTAAATAACTTTTCCATTCAACAAATAAAAATTTAAATTGAATAATTAACAAATTTAAATGTAACTTACCCATTGAACCGCAAATAATCACGATGAAAATACATCCCTGTCACCGTGTCGGTCCACCGATCCTTACCGTTAGAAAAAATAAATCACCACACAGAAACTCGCAATTTACTTCACTGTCACCTATCACTGTCATCTTTCATTATTAGCTTTCATTATCACTTTTCCCTGTCATTTTTCACTAATTAGTCACTGTGAGCCCGACGCGTAAATCGGCCGAACACGTGAACGAATATTCATAAATAATATTAACGATACTGCCTTGAAAGTAAGAAAGCGGAATTTTTTATTAAAAACTACGATGTATTTTATTTCGGCTGGTGTCTTTCGACAATAAACGATGACTGTCTCTATCGACGGCGTAGTCGATCAACAGATCATCGTTGCATAGCAACTGTTTGCGACGTACGCCTTGCGATCGAGAACGAAACCGAGAAACGTAGCCCGTTCAACAATGTCTTCTATTAAAATATTACATAATATCGATTCCCGAATTCGGATACCTTATAGTGAGAATATAGAGTATCGTTACACATACATATCTACGAATAATCGTTCACGCGTTTTCATTCGGTCCGTTTACCGGTCGTGCTTATGTTGTGCGATTATTAGAAAGAGACAGTGAAATAAATTGAGAGTTCATTGACCCTGCCAGGACATCAGCTGTTGATGCTCTGATCGGTAAATCTACCCGGTGACACAAATATTTTTTATCGAAGCTAATTTTTTCATGGATCAATGGGTAAGTTTTATTTAAGTTGTTTCTGCATTTTTAAAATTAAACGTACGCAGGAATTGATTTATTTCACTTTAGTTAGTTAAAAATATTAATTAATAGTAATTTTATTCTCAATAAACCTGGCCAATTACTTTGACAATTTTATAATTTGAGAAGGATGTTTTAACTACATTTGAAAATCGAGCTCATAAAAGAACTTTCATTTAGTGAATGATTAAAACTGTTAAAATGATCTAGTTTCTTCTAAGCAGGATAATTTGTGGCTCAATGGGTAAATCACATTTAAATTCTTTTATCTCTTATTTCTTTGCAATAACGAATAAAAGTATCGAATATATTCGATTTATTTTGATTACGTAAGTAGGGACTAATTTCTTTATTTCTTATCCGTGAATGAATGATAATTCAACAATAATCCAAATTTTTTTATTCATTTTTCGATGTAATAACTTTCATCTAACAGCTTTCTATTATACCGACGCTATACCGACGCGGTATCGATACGCTTGTTCACGATCACGATCGACTGTCATATTCGAAGCTGTCGCTTACGTTGTCGCGCGCCCGGCCTATGCGCGCTCTCATTGGACAGTGTTTTTTGCGAATAACTCGAAAATGGAGCCTCAACCAATATTTTGGCAAAGGAAAAAGCTGTTCAGAATAGCCCCACCTACCTCCCCTTTTCGGCTCTTACACTTATTGTGGGACACCCTGTATACATTACTATGTTTTTTTTACAATTTTAATTGTAATATGTTTTATGTTTTAATAATTTTTCACCGATTCGTGTTATGAAATACCAAAAGGCAAAAATGTTATTAAATAATTTTTAACATGACGAGATAATTATAAAAGATTATTTAACGGGAAAATCTGTCGTGTGATTACGACTGCAAAGTGGCAAGGCTTTATATCGAAAGTACCTTTTATTTCTCAAGAAAGGTACATTAGAACGGAACTGCATCGGTCAACCGACATTCCTGACAAATTTGTCAGTTTCACGAAGACCACACAACAGCAATTACAGGTAAAACAAGCTGGCTACTTTTCGAGTCAGTCAGAAGACTCAATGGATTATCTTCGTTTTCATGGGGGTCCGCCACCAAGTCGGCCTTTTTCATCCCGGTTTGATACGGTCTTAGTGGCTAGCAAGGTGGTCTCTTCACAACGTAGTCGTTTTTTATTCCTAGTAAAGGATTCGCTGAAATTCATAATATTTCCGGTGGAGCTGAGAAGTGACGGTGTTAAAAATAATTCTTATGAACGACATTGATTTATCGACATTCGTTCAACAAACAAAAAAATGAGAATAATTAGTTTACTCGAGAAATTTAACTTGCACAATGTTAATCGAATCCCGATAATACAAACGAACTTAAGAATAAATTATTATATTTTTGCTTTGTCTGAAGCTTCGAAGGGGTCAATGTTGTCTCCGAGAAACTTTCTGATTTATCGATCGTTCTCCTATACGTAAGTGCTCATATCTCGTATAAGAATCCAAGCCTGCCTCTTTAAAGGGCCATCTTGTTTTCATTCCGGAATGTTGAGTACGAGATTACGGTAGAGACTCAACTTGAATCAAATTAATTTAATCCGTTCCGTATGTAAGGCACACACGCCTTAGCGGACGTTCAACTCTTTGATTCTTTGAACCTCTTAACGAAGAAACTTAATGGTTCGGGCAACAAATGTCTAACAAGGGACGTTCGATTAATGATACATACCGATTTTTATGTAATTTTGCGCCAATGAAGTCGACCGTTTGGGGCTTGTAGTTTAGATTTGATGAGGTGGAATTTGCAAACTTAGGGATTTTGATGGGTGGCGATTTGGGGGTTTAGAAATTGGATAATTGGGGATTTGCAAATTTTGGGATTTACGGATTTGGAACTTCGTAAATTTGAAATAATTTAATCTAATGACTTAGTAAAATAAGTCTAATCATTATCACATAATTTCTGAAAGATTATAATAATTTATTCCACAGCACTTACAAGTGCAACAGACTTTTCACGTACACATGAATTCGTATTCCACTTCTGTATTATCACAGAACGTTCCATTACGTTCCCAGGAAATATGAGCAATGCATGAATTTCATTTTCCCGCACGGCTCGTATTTATGAGCAACTCGTGGATCCGAAAGCACGTCCTGTTCCGTTAAAATAACTAGGCTCGTAGGAGAGATTATTGTTTTGCCGAGGATCTCGCGGTGGCATCGCGTTCACGCGCGGCGCCCGGCGTCGTTTAACGCAGGGACCACCGTTTTGCATACAAAACAGACAACGTTACTCATCCTCTGGAATAATCGAGTCTTATTCACATGCATGCCGGTTTGGCGTGGCGGTCTGCACCGTGGTCAAGGAAGCTCTAAGGATACATACATGTACACTGACAATGACAATCGCACTCTCTGACGCTTGTAACATCACTCACCAGCTATTCTTCTGTACATGTTCAACCCTTTCGTTCTCACTCGATATTGTTAACAACTGAAGAAAATTTGCGAATTTTGGTATTTGGAAATTTGGGGATTTAGAAATTTAGATGGTTGCGAATTTGGGACTTTGGGAGTTTGGAATTTTGAGAATGTGGGAATTTTCACATATGAGGGTTTTAGGATATGTAACATTTGAAATATGGAGATTTTGGGATATGAGGATATAGGTATATAGGCACTAGGGAACATGAAAATTTGACAGTATGGTAATTTGCGAATGTGAAGATTTTGAGAATTAGAAAATTTGAGAATGTGGGATTTTCACATATGAGGGTTTTAGCTTATGTAACTTTTATATTTATTTTATACCGAGAGGATCAATAGCTACATAAATAGCCAGATAAAGAAATTCGATAGCTTAATTTGGCTCCCAACGTATATTTATAGTTTCCATAACGCCCGAATTCAGCGAGTTATATTAAAGAATTTACGAGTGACGACAATGCGAAAAAGGTGGGGAAAAAATATCGTCGCGTGTGTTCTGGCAGCCCTTCAAACGACGCATTTTCGAAAATCAATTTCGCGTCTAGTCCCCGGCGAATTCAGCTGTCGCAGTTTGGAACCGACTCGTCGTCGAATCACTGGAAATTAAAGCGTCGAGATCGAACATTCCCATCGCGTTGTTGCGGAAATAAAATTTCACACGTGTCATAGAATTTTCCCCCAACTAAATGGTTTGATTTCTCGTTGGAACAAATCGCGAAATTCTGTTACGACTTTAAATTTCTCTCGCTTTTCACGCGATAAAGATCTTCATTTACGGTGTTCACCAGCGAAGTATTTGCTATATAACAACCTCTGAAGTACATAGAAAAAATACTATACAATAAATTTATTAGGTCTCTAATAGTGTTTTACTCACTCTGCAATATTTGGAAACAAATAACACAATAATTCAGAATATGAGCGATTTGAATGAAACTCTCAAGGGAGACAAGAAAAAGATCTGTATTGTTGAGGCAGATGCTAACAAGATGGCTGTAAAGAAACAACTGCGTCAACCTCAGGATAATATTTCGTCAAATATTTTCTAACAGACAGTTACTTGTTCTGGGGCAACTTTATTATTCACGGGTTCCGTATTTCCCAAGAACCTTGCGGTTATGCAATTAATTGTACGTCAATCGTTTCACCGGATCTAACGGACATGTGATCCAAGGACAACCTCTTTGGTTGTACGCTTTCTCAAGACCCAGCGTAAATAGGGTCAATCCTTTCGGCATCGCGAGTTGACCAGGAAATTTGACGTAAAAGAGAAAATTATGGTAAATGCAATCCTCTATAACCGACAAACTGTTCTTGCCAATTTAGAATGGTATTTTGCCAATTGTACGAACCATTTGGCTCTGATATTACCGTTGTATGGTTACTTGTGTAGCTGTGCTTTACATCTGTTCACACGTTTTCGAATCTTGGGAATGTGTGAGAATAAGGATGTGAGGTGGAAGTTTAGGAAATTAAGGAGATGAAAATGTAGACATTTGAGAGTAAGGTGGGGTTGGGAATATTTGTAAATTTAGGAATTAGGGATTTAGAAATTTCGGTGTTTGGGATGTGAAAATTTGGGCTTTGGGAATTTGAGGATGTGAAAATTTGGGGTTATGGAAATTTGGGACTGTGGAAATTTGGGGTTGTGAAAATTTAGGATATAATAATTTGGGTTTGTGAAAATTTGGGATTGTGGAAATTGGGGGTTGTGATAATTTTGGAATGTGAAAATTTGGGGTTGTGAGAATTTTTGATGTAACAATTTGAGATTGTGAAAATTTGGATTTGTGGAAATTTGGGATTGTGATAATTTTGTAATGTGAAAATTTGGGGTTGTAAACATTTTGGTTATGAAAATTTAGTGTTTGAAATTTGTGGACGTGAAAATTTAGGGTTTGTTAATTTGGTAATTCAGAAATGTAAAAATATGAATATTTGTCATCTACAAATTTAGAAATTGATGAATTAGGTATTTGAAAACTTGGAAATTTGAGTATTAAAACATATAAAAATATGAGAACGAGAATTGCTTATCTAACATAATTAATAATAAAACCCTACCCAGCTTCAACTCCCTCACATACCAAATAAAAGTGCACAAACACAAAGTATCATAAAATTATACCACAAAATCCACCATAAACCTTCACCATCCTGTTATGGCAAAATGCAGCGAGTCGTGTTCAGATTACTGTTGGAATTCGAAAGTTTAGTCGCAGTTCCAGAGCAATCGACGATCACCTTGTCGACACGTTGTTTCTCGCGACGAATAAATTACATTTAATCGCAAATTGCGCGCTATATAGAGTTTTCCAGTCGCTGCATAAACGATCTTAATGAGCCCATTGTTAACATGGGCTGTACCATCACGTTTGCCACCGTGTGCATGTTCATGACGCCGTTCAAACTACCGGCCATTTCCAACCCATTATTACGGTAGCAGGTTGGGTCCTCGATCATTTCCAGACCCACCTATTGTCCATTAGACGGCGGGTTATTAATGTGCTCGGCCACGATAGATAAGACCAATCGGCGACTAGTTGCAGACAGTGATTTCTTAAGTCCGAGTATGTAATTTCTTCGTGATTTCAAAATTCACCTTCGTTCCCGCAAATTGATACCGCTATAACCACGAATTTCAGTCTGCTGTAAACACCGTGCGTTGTTGGTTAGCGTAATACTTTGTTCAATTATTTCGACGGTAAATTGTATGGAAATTATTCTTGTACAGAATTTGTACGATTATGTAGTTAATTCTGACAAGGATATTTAGGCTAACGTTTTCGACACCTCTGTAATTTCATATCTCTGATCTGAATGTTTAGTATTAGATACATTAAATAGAAAGAATATTTTTCCTCGATGATTTAACTTTGAAAACTATTGTGTTACTCTTCATTATATAAATTGATTCTGAATAATAAGTTTCATAATGAAGTTGTATTACAGCCCATAAACTAGTTATCTGACGTGTTCTCACAGATGAAAGTTCCCTTTGAAAACACGATTAGAACACCTTTCCCACGAAAATTTTCGAACAGCAGGATATCGCATGACATAGTACATGTCGAGAGTTCAGAAAAGACGTAGGTGTCACACGTGGGCACAAATGGCAAAAAGTCAATTTCTCGTGTATCTATTTCAACGTGACTGGTCTCGCTGAAAATCGGCTGCCAACTCGAACGAGCGAAAGAGATCGAGCCGTGGGAACTGGACTTCAATTCGAACGTTTTGTGTTCGGTCCCTTCCATTTTGTCGGACAAATTCGCAGTTTCTCCGTTTCAGTTCCGCGATCGTAATAACCAGTTGCGTAACGCGGCACATTTTGCCCGGTTAAGCGTAAATTAGGTGCGATTCACGGCTTCGTGAATAATGATACAGGCAGGAACGTAGCTCGTGTCGCAAACCTGGCACACCGCTGTTCATCCTGATGTTTATTTTTTTCTCTCGATTCCAAGATGGAACACGAAATTTCGTCACGAGATTTTCTGCGCGAAACCGACGTCCAGTCGGAATAATTGAGTCATAAATAAAGCAGAGGTCGGAGACAACGATTATTCGTAATTAAGCGGAACGCTGTATTGCGTTATTACCAGGGACGATTTAACGCCTTTGGGGCCCCGGACGTTTCGAAGATTTTGCGGATTTTTTTGTGAATTTAGGGGGAGATGTTGTGGCATTTGGAGGATCGAGAATTTGGGGATTTGGGATTTGGAGATTTGGGGATTTGGAGATTTGGGAATTTGGAGATTTGGGGTTGTAGTGATTTAGGGATGTAGGGATTTGGGGAAGTAGGGATTTGGGGATGTAGGGATTTGGGGATGTAGGGATTTGGGGATGTAGGGATTTGGGGATATAGGGATTGGGTAATGTAGGAATTTGGGAGCATAGGGATTTGGGAGCGTAGAGATTCGGGAATGTAGAAATTTGGGGATATAGGGATTTGAGGACGTAGGAATTTGGGGATATAGGAGTTGGGGAGTCTAGGAATTTGTCGATGTAGGGATTTGGAAATGTAGGAACTTTGGGATGCAGATATTTGAGGATATAGTAATCTGGGGATGTAGAGATTTGTAAATATGTATATTTGAGAATTTACCAATTTGTTAGTGCATCAAAGTGCCTTGACACATTTCTACCCTTGTACTTTGATATTTTTACAATTATCCACTTTCTACCTTTTGCAATTTTCAAATTTCTTAACCTTGAGTCCTCGAATCCTCGAAACTTCATACCTTCTACAATTCCACAATTTAATACTTTCAAACTTCATAATTTGAAAAATTTGTATTTTTTCCTCCCTGAAACTTTGATATGATCCACAATAAACGAACATCTATTAAATATCTACACCGTTTCCTAATGTCCTAAGGACATTTGTATCTTATTTAACACTTCGAGCCTGATTACCCGATGCAACTTTGATCGCGATCTCGCTAGCGTTTTCGCGACGTAAGTTACGATTCGCGACGCGTCTTTATCCGTCGGTGTTTCGCGATAAACCGTTACAAGTTTTCGAGATGAAATTTATGCGCGCGAAAATGCCGCGCACGCTCATGTCACGTTCACCGACGCGAAATTTGCTGTTTCGTGCATGTAGATTATTCTTCTCCGTTTGGCAAAGATGCTCTTTGAAGATTGTTGCGAAATTTTACGATGTTTACAAGCGATTGAATCGTATCCTTAATGGTTCTTCTTGCAACGTGTCTTATTTCACGTACATATATCCATTCGCGGCGTTGCTTTTTCTTTAATAATTCCTCTGAAATGTTTCTTGAAAAATTGCTCGGTCCAAGGAGCATCTTAGTACAGGGCGAAGATAAAAGAGTCTCCTTTCTGTAAATATTTGTACTTCTTTATTCATACCGGGTCTCTTTTATCTTGGCCACTCAGTATAAAATATTTCAAAGAGATTCAAAAGATAAATTACTTTATTCTACAATTTTTTTGTTGAAGTAATTACACGTTTATTTGAATAAGCAAGTGGTTCTCTGAATTATTTATCGTATTCCGATACATCTCATAAAATGTATAATTTACACAAGACGTATGCATATTAGCTGTTTTGCACACTTATAAATTGATCAATGAATAAAATTATGTCTTGTTGTTTCATTTAAAAAGTCCATATCTCAGCTAACTTTAATATTACCCTCTCAATTAACTAAGGGTTTTAAGATACTTTTGGAATATGGAGATTTTTTATTGTAGGGATTTGGGTATGTGGAAATTTGGGTACATGAAAATTCGACAATATAAGGATTTTCAGAATTAGAAAATTTGAGAATATGGGGATTTTAGGATATGTAAATTGTGAGAATGTGGGAATTTGAGAATATGGGGATTTTAGTATGTGTAAATTGTGAGCATGTGGGAATTTGAGAATATGGGGATTTTAGTATGTGTAAATTGTGAGCATGTGGGAATTTGAGAATATGGGGATTGTAGGATATGTAAATTGTGAGATATGGGAATTTCGAGATATAGGATTTTTGGGTTTATAGGAATTTGGGTATATGGGAACTTGGGAATATAATAATTTGAGAATGTGGGGGTTTTGTGAATTTGGAAATTTCAGAATGTGGAAATTTGGGGATATGGGGACTTCGGATATGTAATTTTCAATTAGATTTTTAAATATTGCAATTTGGGTATATGGGCACTAGAGAACATTTAACAGTATGTGAATTTTGAGAAGTAGAAAATTTAAGAATGTAAGATTAGGATACCTAACCTTTAGAATACAGAATTTGGAATAAAAAAGTCCGAGTCATATTTCAGCTAACTAATGCAACCCTTTCACCGTACCCTAATACAACCCCTGTTTACTTCCACTCTCGTATTCCCTGTACCTTCCCTCATGAATAAATTTCAATTTATCCAACAATCGAAACAAAGAGACTAAGCGAGAGGGATCGTTTATCACCGACTCATTTCGAATAAATACATTTCACGTGCGTAGATCGTGAGATAGTCGAACGTGTTTCATATCGATCGCAAGACTATTGGCATTTAGCTTTATTCGTATGCGGCGCCGCTTCAAACCGCATTCTCCAACACACTGTGTATACCACGTGTTCGCATTGACACCTGTTCACTTTCCAATACCTCGTATCTCCGCTGCGAGTTCATATTTTCGATATTTGCCAGTGACTCACGTCGCAGTCTGTGCATCATCGATGACGATGAATCCTTGAAATGCTTGCCAAAGGTGAAGGACAGTTAATTCCTCGAAGAAAAAGTTAGATGCATATCCTAGCGAATGTCGTGAACGGATCACGCGTGAAATATGAGGATATGCAAATTAACGATGACTCTTGAATTCTGTTTGGTGTCACAACAGTGTCGTATGTAGAAGGGTATGAAAAATGGCCTCACTGTGAGATCATTTGAAACTTTGTATCAATACGAGGTGCTTGTGTGGTACTTTTAGATTGTAGATTACATTGTTACATTTTATATCGCTTATTGTTGGACTGTAAATTATGTTGTACTCTATATTGTTTACTGTTGTTGCACTGTAGATTATGTTGTACCCTATATTGCTTATTGTTGTTGGACTGTAGATGTTCATACGAATAACTTCATGAAATATTCTTCCCTTTAATGCAACATTAATAACTAGAATTTTATACTGAAGTTCATAAAATTGTTTGCTGTTGAAAATTATGGTTTGGAAATTAGGTCTGCCAGAACAGTAGTAGCTTCGATACCGTAATAATTGGTATACTCAGCTATTTTAAAAATTTTCCCTCCTCAAATTCACATGTCCTGTTCATTCACATTTTATCATACTAGTCGACAAATGCAATTATATTCATTGGACGGTAACCAGAAGTCGCGTAATTAATGTCATTACGTATATCACGAGATCGGTTCAAGCGAGCGGGATTTTACGACACTGAAAATACATTGACACGGTAGTTTCGTGCGAAAGAAAAAACGATTATTCCTGTTACAACATCGCTGTTACCCATGAATACAATACGAAGCGTTGGGCAACGTGAGATACTAATCGGTATTAAGAGAGAATAACGCGACCGATCTTGATAACAGGGTGAAAGATCGTGGCAACAGTTTCGTCAGGTGTTTGAGACCACCCACGCACGGAGAAGGGCGTGATCGATGTGTTTACGCTTGAATCTGGTAACTGGCGGCAAAAATTCGTAATAACCCTGTTCTCTGTTTCTATAAAAAGATCTCTACTGTTTTTCGACTGTAGAGATTCATGTATCTCTACATAAAAACTGTTATTATAAAATAGGTATAAAATGGTATAAAAGATTATCAGTAGAGACCGTCTATATCTGTGAAATTATGAAATCAAATAAATTAAACTTACTTTGCAAATTTTAAAATTGTAAAATTTATGGAGTGGAAAGAATAGTTGAGAGGTTCATGCAAATGAATGTAAAATATGTAGCCGTAGATTTCAATTCATTTTTTATGTATGGTTATAGAAATGCCACAATGAAACCTCAAAAGTTAACTAAACTCATTATTATACGAAGAGCTCCGATAATGTATTTCAAAGCTACAGTCGATCAGATTGAAACGCAATTAAAAATCAATGAAACGAATTATGTATTTTTGCTGAATGATGCGAGCTAATCGTGTTCACGTGTGTTCTTAATACAATTATAATTCGGTGGTCAAAGAAGAATTCCTGCATCGGTGCATTCGCGTTAATGCACAAAAGTATGATCTCTTTTATTTTCGAGCAACCTGTTTGACGCACTGCGGTTCCTATTATTTAATACACGAATATTTTACAGTCCGCTGGTAACTGTGGTCACCGGTGCATAAAGCGTAACGGTAATAATGGTATAAAATTAAATTACAGCCAGAAATTGTCATTCATTCGATATCTGTAATTCTCTGTTTTACGTTGCTAGGAAATTCCTATAAAATCTTGAATACGTAATGAGTTGAAAAATTATTGCCCGACGTTAGCTAATCTGGTCATTTGTATTTCTAACCCTAGTCCTACTAACCATGCATGGATAGATCGAATCTGAATTCATAATTTTACATGCGACGAAAAACTTATTTTCATACAAGAATTTTGTACGATAAATGTAAAACAATTCGGGTTTTTTACGTTTCCTGTTCTCACAAAGACCTCAGACAATATTCATTGTTAATATTTCGCAATTCTCGTGATCAGTATACACTGGCCATACAATATCGTCGATAAACTATTGAAAACCGTGAATATCGATCTGCATTATAAAATGCGTTGAAAAAGGTTTTGTTCTGTTAAGTGAAGGGCACATAAAAGAACGTTACAATCGCGTAATGAAAAGAGTAAACAAATGTAGTATATAAATAAACAAATAATTAGAAAGTGACTGTTCCTTACGTAACAGAGCAACGTGCTATGGGATATTTCAGTCTTGCCACGAATTTTCGGGCGGATCGATCGAGAAACTGGAGCAGGCTGAATTTTTCAACGACCGCGACCGAAGTTGACGAGCGAGCACGAAAGTACCACGAGTAGGAATTATTGTTCGTGGTGACGGTGATTAATTACTATGCACGGCCACCTAATTGGCCTTTGCTGCTTAAACATTCGTCGGTTCGAGGTACAGGAACGTCGTTTGTGTCGCTCGATGTCGAGAAACGACGGAAAAGCTGCTCGTGGTGACAGAAGCGTTGCAATTGGTCGACTCTAATTAATCCAATTAATCCGACGCGATATTCACCGATGGTAATTACCGTCTAATTACCGTTCCACGTACGGTTTTTGTCGTCGGACGACTGGACGGACCGTCTCGATGTCCTGAAAGCAATATTGTCGTCATTACGCTAATGGAGCCACGATGGTCAGCTGGCGTGCTCTGACAGGAATTATACTCCACCACGTGTAAACATTGCTGTGGCAAATGTATTCGAAAAATTAATAACACCTGCCTATTTATTATAGAATCTGACAATCTTTTACAATTTGCAAAATTAATGAAAATTTTTGCAGTTAACCTTAGCAAGACTTGCCTATTTATTATCGTATTTATTATAGGATCTGACAATCTTTTACAATTTGCAAAATTAATGAACATTTTTGCATCTACCCTTAGCAAGACTTGTCTATTTATTATTGTACTTATTATAGAATCTTTGACAACCTTTCACAATTTGCAAAATTAATGAACATTTTTGCACTTACCCTTAGCAAGACTTGCCTATTTATTATCGTATTTATTATAGAATCTTTTACAGTTTGCAAAATAAATGAAAATTTTGGCCCTTAGCAAGATAAACCTTGAATAACGAAGCGCAAATTTGAATTCAGGAAGTGAATGATTAAAATTATTCCGCGCTATTACGCGTGATTAAAATCAATAAACTATTAACGAGATATTATTAGCAATAATATGGAATTACAATCCCCGCTAATTGCTTCGTGTTTCTTTTGTTACAGGTAAGTCCATTATAATCTGGCCCGTACATCAGCTTCAATTACCAGGCTTCTCATCAACGGCCGATCAGAGAGCGATAATTAATTATCCACGCGTTTTGGGATGCAATTTCCCAGCAGTTCGGTGGATATTAACGCGTAAGGGTCCTGTACGGGTTCCCAGGTATGTAATGAAACACGCCGCAAGTATTCGAATTGCGAATACACCCTCGACTCTCGTCTCGCAGGAACGCATTGCCTCGCTTAACATTTAATTTACTAATGAATGATTTACGGACGCATAATTCGTTATCCTTCCCGGTGGATTAATCTGTTAAAAAGTGGATCGCGGTGATTCGTTTCATACCGGGTTACGCGATTATTCCGTTAAAATCGAGGGATCAATTAATCGGTTTTAATTTGATGGTGCCATGTGAAGTTTTTCACACTTACGGTTTTATATCGTAATTGTTAACTCAACGAAAATTAATTTTATATTTCGAATACAATTTTGTTCTTAAACTTCAGTCAGCTTCTCAAGAAGCCTATGCATGAAAGTAAACTTAAATCTGATATGTATCGTTTATAGTTCATTGAAAAAAAACAGTATCGTATTCTCTCATCGTTTATTACCGGAAGAAAGGAATTTTTCTGAAGACGATCTCGATCGATTTACGCAATGATTGCCTCCGTAACATGCTCGCTCAAATCACGCCTACCAGTCGATGGAATAAAGAATCTTTTTTGTATTTTAACAACCCCGTATTCACGGCGTAAGTACCTCCAATTAACTCAATTTTCTTGGAAAATTGACGAGCAGTTTCTCTAATAGCCAATTCAACGAGTATCGTATAAATGTCGATAATGATCGTTAAATCTGCACGTGTATAATACACTTTTGTTTCTTCTATAATAAAGTTTCTCACGTTCAGGTATTGCGTAGGTTGTAACGACCTGCCTCGTGGACTAACTCAATCTTCTGTGAATGAATCAACAAGTTAGGGTAATTTCAGCTCTATAAAAGTCTTGAGATTACGTTGTCATTTACAAGCAACTGATTTAGAATAATAATGAATGTGTTATACCACTGAATACGTAATATATGAACAGGTCTCATATTGACACTCGATTTGATTTAAATTGCTAACTTTTTAATTATTGAAATTTATAAGTCTTCGAATTAAAAACTTAATTACCCATCAGTTCCCGCGAGTGCACACGCTCGCCCGTGCATTCATCACAGAGTTGCCCATCGCTATAATTGACTACTCACGGCCTACGATGAAACGAGACATTTCGACTTAATTGCTATGCGATTAAATCGCGTTTCCCCGAACTATTCGCAATTTACACCATTTCTATACAATGTACGTTGTAAAGCTGTGAACCATCGTTAAAGAGGCTAACGAAATCTTGATAAAAATGTTTATCCCACGAAGCAAGAATAGATCGCTCCCCGATTCTCACGAAAATATTAAACAGCGATTCGGCGGCGTGATTTTCGTTTCGCGATGAAATCGGTTCCATTAACTCGGTTCCCAAGCGTTCCGAACGTGCTACGCGAAAAACCATTAAACTAATGAACGCATCGAGTGATTTTAAAAGACGCTTTATCGACTGCGTTACATTTTAATGAACGCTTAATTAAATCGATAACCCCTTGGGTGTGGAAATTTATCGACGCGAGAGAACCAGCCTTTGCGTGATTTCCTTCTTAATGGGTCATTTAAATAGACAGGTCTTAATGATCCGAAACTTTGTGCAAATTCCATCGTGCTGTTCGCGTGGTTAATTTTCCAAATTCAAAAGTCATTCGTATTTCTGTTGTGCGCTTTTATGGAAGCTCTATTTGTGCCATTTTCTATTATGGAGTAGAACGACGATCAAGTATCGACGATCCAGTTTCATTATTCCTGCACCGGAAACGCGCCGCGTTATTCAAGGAGAACGGATGGAAAGCTAAGGGTGTATTTATAGGTTGCGTTAGGTTTAATGATAATTATTGAACGATCCAGTTAGGGGTGAGTTGCTGTCAAAGTACACGATAGTATAAGATAAATAGAAGTTTATTGTACTGTTTTACAAATTTCTAAATTCTCTTTGTTAAATCTTCAAATTTCTGGTTTATTAAATTCACAGATTGCCACATTTTCAGAACTTTTCCCAAATTGTAGATTAAATAAATTTTATAATTTACCACATTCTGAGTTGGATTCTCGATTCTTCGAATTTGTAATTTTCCAAATCACTAAACTCCTTCACAAGTATCAAAATTCTGAAATTTCCAAATTACTTAATTTAATATTTTCAAACTTTGTGGGCTTAAATGTTTACTCATCAAGGACGGTATATATCAATCTCCACCACTATCCACCATATTGCTATGTTCCACAGAACATGGTGTTCTGAACTGTTCAAAGTGCTCGTCAGTGTACACGTTCCTATAACGCAGGCACTTTTCCATTATCCACCACTACAGTGAAAGGGTTAAAAATACTCCCTCGTATAAATCAGCAAAAGAATGACGGAAACTCCATGTATCGGACATCGATATATTGCAGCAAAAAGTCGTACAATTAAAAGCAATATTACATCTCGGCAACGTCGATATGAATATTTACCGCATTTTCCGCACAATAGCCTGTAGAGAGGTTCGTAAACCAGTTTCGCTAATTCCTCGATTAATATGTATACACGTGCGTGGAAAGGGAGAGAGAATGTGTCGCATTCGACGAGCAACGATAACGAACGTTTAACGCGGAACGAAGTCAGGGGAGGAGGCTGAGTCGAGGACATGAATAAAAATGAAACCGCGAAACGAAAGCGATCCTTTAATCACTCGGTCCGCGGGACCGCTAATGAAAATCTGCGTCCTTAATTTCACGGTTTTGTCTTGGCCGGCAGGAAGGAAACGGAAGGTAGGACGAGCCTCGTCGTCGAGCGAACTTGAAAGAGGGTAAGACGGGGTTGGGGATACCGAATGGTGGGGCTTGGAGAGTTGCGAAAAGAGGGGTGTAATTAAATAAAATCTAACCGAGCGCCCGTCGAACCCTGGGAAAAATTAATTGTACCGGTGCACACCGAAAGCCGGTAAGATTTCCACTTTTAATTGCGAGCCCCGATCATTCGTGCGCCCGCGCGCATCAACAAACTTTGTGACCAAAGAACTTTATCCTCGTCCCGTGTCTTGACTTGGCACTTTTTAACTTCTTATCGAAGGAAATTAACTGCTGTCTCAAAGAAGAATCTAATCATTTTTCAAATTATTTAACACGAGAGATGGTAAACGTGACGTTGACCTGATGTGAACATTATAAATTTAATGCAAATACGAGACGGGTCATTCCAAATCGATCACTTTTGGACCTCACCATTTTGCTCCAATCAAAATATAGTCCGTGTGAAATTAGGGGAGGTTTAAGTCATCAGTTTGCCGGTTTCGAATTTGTTAAGGAATAAGCCTTCAAAGTCTGCAATTTTTGCCCATTTTGGTGAAGACAGGCTTCACTTAGCTAAATTTTTGTTTGTTTTATTCTTTAAGACTACAACATATTTCGATTAGAGCAAAAGATGGCGAGGTCCAGAAGTGATCGATTTGGAATGACCCAGTCACAATGTTCGTATCAGGTATGTTAAAAAATTAAGAACAGGGATAATTTAACTCCTGTAAATTGGCGATCGAATATGTGATAAACATGCAAAAAGTCTCGAGTTAGTCACGAATTGTACACCTGCACAGGGGTTATTACGTCATTCCAAAAGCGTTACGCAATAATTTCGCCATTTTTCCCAGCATTTCCGATTCCTTCAGGATCCGTGAAGTTTCAGACATTCCGTCTAGCATACGAAACGGTGAATCTGAGACGAGATCCGAAGACATTCTCGGCATAATTATCATAAAATATCGCATCTGGATGACTGATTTACGCCCGTAGCCGCGTGAGAGGTCACGCTCCAGGGAATTCGCGTCGAAGAGTGATCCGTCTAAACGCGTGTGGGTGTGGAGCGGTGTTTATGTACCGGGTGTCTCGATGTCGGATTTCCTGGCTTCGATACGCTTCGCTGTGCAAACCACGCTGTTCCACTCTCCGTAACGTTGCAGACACGCGTCTACATACACGCGTCGTTTGTTACCTCTCCGTTTCTCACGGTATCCATTACGGATTTATTTATTCGTCGCTAGACTTCAGCGAGACGTTCTCGCCTTCGTTCCTCGCACGAATTTAAGGAACATCCACTGTTCCTTCCAGATCTCCAATTCTGGTCTCAAATCGAGGGAAAGCGATTTGTGCTGTCTTGTATCCTCTCACATCACTTTCGCGATCGAAATTCATGTTTGATTTCATTAATTAATTTTGTTACTTGAGAAAAACTTGAACATATAACACAGTTTTTTTACTGACATATTTTGCTGCATTTCTTTTCCTCATATGTGTGTACACATATGTATATGCATGTTTGCAATACGCTATTTCACTATATATAATATATGTATCATCCATACCACATGTATGCAATATCTGTATCACTCATGTACAACATCAATACCATGTAACTATATCAATACAATATCTACGTCATCCATATATACCACATCTATACAATGTCTACATCACCTCGGCAAAGAATAAATTACTTCAAGGATTCGCTCAAAGAACCACTCCTACCAGGAATTCAAATTGACTTCAATAAAATTGAAATTAAATACGTAGTTGTTACAAATAAAACGCTTTCGCCTTTCTCATCGTCGATCCCCATAAAAAACAAGAGATAAATCGGAAATAGGAAAGAATAGAAGCAAGGATGCGAAGATGAATGAATCGAAGTGGTCGAGGCGATTCCCAGTAGGCGATACCTGCGTGTAGTGTGCAGGAATGCGATTCGATCGGATTTCGATACCTCTCGATACTCGATACACGAACTTCTCAGCGAACGATACGTGCTTACGCAATCGGTACCCACGGCTCGAGCGTTGCACCTATGCGTCACGCAGCGTCCAATTAATTAAATGAATCTCTGCGAGATCGAGACTGTATGGAGCCGCGTGGGTCGATAGCATCGACGGATCTTTCGATTGCTAGATGAAGCTAGTGACGGCTATTCAGACGTTTTTTAACGGGTCGATCAATGGAGAATTTTTAGACGAACACTGTTCATCCGATCATTTGAACGTTCTTTATTATTCTTTTAATCGAACTTGTCTTTAGTTCCGATATGGTAATTATGAAAGTGATGTAAATCATTATTAAAAAAATAATTGAACTTTTCACTAATTATATCATGTTCGCATTAATATTATCAAAATAAGTGTGCTCTGAATTTTGTTCAGTCAACTTTACTATCAATTCAATTTACGAATGTTTTAAAAAATTCTTCCTCAATGTAGTAAATATAATCATATTAATTATGTCTCTTATACAACATATAACAATTGTACAACTTATATGTCATGTAACAAAATGTTGTATAGAAAACATATGTTGCATGACAATTATGCACCTTACATGTTGTATAACGTAAATATTAAAATATGCGAAAAGCAAATAATTTAAAAATTTGAGAATGTGGAAATTCGAAATTTCTGTAACCAAAAAAAAAAAAATTAAGATCATGGATTTCTAATGCTGGTTCAATGTGTGCACGAACGTTGAAGTGTTAATGGCGGCGTTTCAAACGTACCAACACCTGAGTACACGAAAGCAGTTATTACACAATGTTCTCTTCCGTTCGTGTCGAATCGAGGTTCATCTCGATCGACACCTGAATCGACTCTGACCAGCTCGCAGCCCTCGTCAAGCTGACAAAAGCGGGCACTCGCATCGATCGATAGCCCAGATATTCAACTAACGCGAACGATAAGATAACGTGAACGGACAAAACGACGGTGTATGAACCGATCGACTAATCACGAACACGAAACGCGATTGGCTATTACTGTCGCATCCAAATTCATGTCTTTCCCGGCCTGCTGCTGGTTGACCGATGAACGATTATCGACGAACATAATGCGATTGTGTAATGGCCGAATAAACGAGGCAACGTCGATGATTAAACGATCGCCGGTGGCGCGAATCGACGCACCATATGTGGGTGGAAAACGATTAAAAAATCTCTTCACCCTTTAATTCGTATAGAATTCGTAACGGGTGATTTTGAGATACATCACATTTCTGTTATGAATCTTCATTCTGCACCATTGCGATTTTAACAACACACAGTTCCGTAACTAATAAATGATAGAGCACTCGAAATAGAAGTTTCAAAACGATAAAAAGCTATGTGCTATACAAATAAAGTTGTACGAAGCTTATTTTATTTATGTTCATGACATGATAAATCAGATAATTTTTCAAGAGTAAGGAACTTCTGTGCTATCAGTTCCATAAAAAAAGCGATGCGTCGTCTGCAATAACGTAGTAATTTATTGACGATGTACTGGCCGACAGGGAAACGGCGTCACATAGGAAGCGAATAAATTTTCATTTTATGGCGTGCCGGACGTCCCCATGGGACATTTACGTCTGCATTTGCCCTTTCCTATTACCGAATAACTGGTTGGATCATCGCACCTCGATCATGTACACCCTTTACGCTGATTTCAGCCTCGTTCGAAATATTTCCTCGATAAATCGATCGAAATCTGCCTAGCTTTGCAGATTAAATGCTATCGCTTTTTTAGCAGTTGATGTTGACGTTGATTGATACCTTGATTCTATCGAAACCAGCAATTCTGAAATTAATGTAGATAAATCGTCTGTGACGCGTCAACGTATATATTTAACCATTCTAATTGATTTGTGTTCTAATTTCTTATTTCATCGAGCGAACTCCGTAGTTGATGGATCTGGCTTTCCAATGTGAAATTTCCTAAACCGATCTCGAGTCGCAGAGAAAATCTTTATGGTCTGTAATTATTTGTAGTGTTGAAATGCATGGGCGAAGAGGGTAGAGTTTAGAAATTTGAAGCTTTGAGGATTTGGTAATTTTGGGATTTGGACTGAGAAATTTGGAAATCTGAGATTTGAGAAATTTAGTTTTTGGGGGGTTGTAAATTGGGGGTTTGAGGATTTAGAAATTTGAGACCTTTCAAATCTGAGAACTAAGATATTTAGAAATTTTTAGAGGGTTTTAAATTTCAAATTTGAAGATTTAGAAATTTAGAGAGTAGGATATGTGGAAATCGGGACCTTTAAAAATTTAAATAAATGAAATTTATCTTACGTTAAATTATATTTTATGATAAAATCTAATAAAACAACCTTCCGATTGCATAACTAGTACAAATGAAATGATAGACCTAGAACCTTAGATACACGATTTTATACCGGTTTCTTCCTTCGGTTTCGATTGTAGACCAGATTTTCCAACACGCACTTTCTCCCTCGTTCCCGTTCTTAAACGAACCGACAAAAGTTGTTTTGGCAAAAATCTCGATCCACGTTTACGCGTTAACCTTTTTTGTCGAGCGAAGAGAACTAGGGCATTCTTGTCGGTATTCCTAGAATTCTTTAACCGCGGAACAAGTAGTTAGAAAGTAGCCATTTTCGTTGTTATTTCACGCACGAGGGAAAAATGTTCAATCAACGTCAATGCGCGTCGTGGTCCGCATGCAAATGAAAAGCAACCCTCTTTTTTTGGGGCCGTGTTCACGAACGCATACCGAACGCAATCCTACGACTCCATTTACTTTTTTTCTTCTTCATCCCAGGGAATTTTCTCGCCTCCAGGGCAGCGCATTAAACGAAACGAGTAATTGGGAGCTGTGCGTGTATCATTTGCCCTTCAGAGTGTTTTATTCCAACGAGATTTTAGGGGTGTCCAACCCTTGTACGTGTCACGAAAATCTCTCCCCTTTCGTCCTTATTTTTTTTTCATAACACGAGTAGACATTAGTTTCTGGGTAAAAATGTTTCGTAAAGAATGTACGAGATAAGGAAATATTTTCCTCAGATAGGACAAAGGCAATTAGACGTAATTGTAAAATATCTCAAAGATCTCTTAATCTTGCTTATCTCATGAAAATTTTAAGTTTTACACAAAATTAATTACAGATTATTTTACCAAAAGATAGAATAAAAATTCAGGCACGTTAAAATTGATTCAATATTCGGTATATTTGAAAGAAATGTAGAAATTATGATTGTTAATTAAAAGGGCAATAGTATTTCAGGTATTCTCGGGTAATGGCAACAGAAGTCACGATTTGTCTGAATTAGCCATTAGTTAAAGTGACTCGGATGTTCGCTAATGTCTGGTCGAAAATTTTCCCGCCCAGGATACCAATGGTCAGATTCGCTATGGGGACGGCTGAAGGGCAGTTTCTAACAACCGTAGGGTGTGCAATACATCATATGGTGGCCGGAATGCGTTTTGTACCCCCACACTCTTGCGTTGCCATTGCAGAGTTTTCGGGTACCATACCCGTCTGCACTTTGTTACAAAATTGTTTCGCCATTGTTCGCTAAACTTTCGCCAGAAATTTATGATGGCTCGAATTGGTAAATGGCCCTTTAACGATTTTCCTTGATTTCGGCCTCTGATTCATGTTTCCCGAATAATATACGAGCGGTATCCTTGTTTTGATAAGGCGTACCTTTTTTATACCAAATTGGATACCTATTTTGATCAGATTTATGTGCAAAATTACCTTACTTGTTTATTTTGCACTCCTTAATTTCTTTTATCTACCGACTCCTTAATTTACAAAATAGATGAAAAGGGTTCTCAATAATGTGACAAATACATTTTTCTTTTATTACGAGTAGTAAATAAATGATAATTCAACCAATCTATTTATCTGAATTTTTTATAGGATCCAAGAGAAATGTGATGTCGAGTCACACTCCACATAGGAGTGCTAACCTTGCATGTTTTAAAAGTACAACATAATTGATTAAATACGTTCAGTACATTAGAGATCAGATAAAGGTCTTTATTATCTATGAAATTAATAAAAACAAGGTTAATAAAATATCTCATTTAGTCATTTTCCGTTCCTCCTGGATAACTTCATTCAGAAATTCATTAACACAAGTTCCGTTCGTATTTTATCCAAACTACAAAAATTGAAAAACATGCGATATTCATGAAGCGTCAAGGCAATCAGAGCACCATAGAGACCCGGAAGGTAACGAAGATAAAAAATAATGAATGCAAATAGTTCTTGTAAAGCATCTCTTTCCAAGTAAAGCAAGCACGAAGCGTAGAATAGAAAGCACAGCTTCGCCATTCAGTCGCATTTTCTAGCTTCCCCGCTTCTAAAGCACCGATCGTTAGAATTTCTTGGCGGAATCTCCACGGAGCGTCGTACGTGTCGCGAATTAAAATACGTTTCATTAATCCTGAGAGCGTCAGGGCTCTCGTTTCTCCCTCGCTCGTTCACGGCCGCCTTCTCTTCGCGCGTGAATATTAAATTGTTTACGTAGCGGTCTACATCCCGCGGATCGTCATCGTCGACGCGATATTTTTTTCCCTCCCTTCTCCTTTTTTTTTTGCGCTCCCTCCATCATCGCAGCCCCCATCCACGACACGAAGTAACGGGGGCGGAATAGGTCGATCGATGGGGGATGATTCTGTGCAACGAGGGGTGCAGAATTTTCATGCCCGAACGAGCGAGCCCCCCTCGCTCGTAGACGAGACACACGGGGTTGTCGCCCCCCATCCAACCCCGTTACACCCACCCCCTTTGCAACCGCCTGTGTATAGTTTATGTATAGCCGGCGGCTAAGGCTAAAAGGGATGTCGACGCGGAACGCCGCTGACTTTGTAGCCTACGTCCTCCTGGACCCATCTCGTTCGCGACGCTTCTGGGGAAACTGGCGACTTCCGCTAAATTTTAGGAATATTAGCCGCTAACGAGATTGTCCTCGATGCAAAATAAATTCGTTATCATTGTCCGAGCCTGCCTCCGATAAAAACTCGAGAAATATAGAAAAGATCTATATGTGGATATTTCGGATTTATGTCTGCAAAATATACATTCTTGATTTTCATTCCAATTAACCCGTGGTAAAAGAGATCTTGATCGGAGAACCGAGGTTATAAAGTTAATTGGAATAGAAGTTTCCCGTGAAAAATTGGGTCACTCGTGGGAAAACAGGTAAAATAAAACAGTCACCGTATAAAAGAACTGTGTTAAATAACCTTGCTTTGTTCGCGATCCGATATTGTTTATGCATTCTGTCGTTCGAACGTTTTATTATATCTTGTATATACACATCTAACACAAGGACGGGCAACAATAACCTGTCTTTCACAGCTGTTATTAAGATTGACATAATACGAAGAACATGTTTCATTTAGCCCGAAAGAAAACTGAACCATGTATAGAATCGTATCGAATCGCGGCGCTGATCGATTGCTATTCACCGACTGATTTGTTTTCGATAATTAATTTCCAGTTTGATTGGATTGGAATTAGAACGAAAATCAAACGTGGTAGATTAATTACCGAGAGACAGATACAGATAATTGATTAATTGTCGAGAGACAGACGAAGATAATTGATGAATATGGTCGACAAAAGAGGTAGTTGCTGTTTATATCTAATTTTGAGTGTATCCTCGAGCAGGTTGATGACAAAGTTTGTGAACCGATCAATGGATCGAACGAGAGTTTCGTAAATGGTGAAACATTGCTTCCTCTAAGTGGTAAATTTACGTGCAAGAAATGTCTACAGAGACAGAAGGAGATGGGGTAGGTTAGGTTAGTCTGAACCAGACGTATTGTTCAGAATTTCTAATAGGTAACCGTCTCGAGAGCCAACTTCTAGTAGACAGAATGTCTGCAAAGTGTCTTAGTCGCACACAGATTCTCAAGATACGTTTTAAGACTAGTTTAGAATAATATAACCTTTGCATTTGAAGAAACTCTTCAGGTCTTTTCTCTTCTTCATAACCAACTGTTTTGTATCTACATTGTTCCAAATATACGTAGTTGTCAACATCGGTTGTAACATTCACGTGTATGAATATTAGTATACAGATAAATGTTTAATACTTGTGTTACATAGTTATAATCCAGAATCCAAAATACACCGGAGTCGCGTTTAAAGCTTGAACGATGATGCTGATCCTGCTTGATCGATTCCCGTAAATGTTACTAATTATTCAAGGACAATTTGCGTGGATTAATGACTACCGACAAACTAGAAATAAATGGATGGGAGCTTAAATTTAGACATAACACCCTTCCAGCCAGTGCCACAGGGCACTAAGGAGTTTGTAAATATACGTCACGCTCGTATTGCGGTGTGCGATCCTGGAATATTTCCAGTTTCGAACGAAACTGGCACATCAGAATTGAGGAATTTCAATCGACTTTGCCAGAATTGTGAAAGCTCCGTCTATACCAGTGATAGAAAGCCAATGATAGAAAGTACCTATAACGTTTATGGATGTTGATATTTATTAACCCTTTTACTGCAGATGTATATGAGAACTACTGAAACATAGTGCAAAATTGTACGAAAATATATTGTGATCATATGGTAGACTCCGTTGAACAGTATTAGTTTAACAAACATTTCAATTGGTCCATTGATTTGGAAAAATTTGATGATCTCATCACTGACACTGACTATCTAACCAGATAAGATTCTTTTATTAATACAAACGCTGAAGTTTATCGTCTTACCACAATTTCAGCTTATAACTTTGTGCACTTTACGTATGAAAGTTACATTCGTGGAAAAATATTTCCGTTGTGCATGTTGAGTATAAAGTAGCTACAGGCGATCAATATCAAATTGCAACAAACAGACATAGCGAAGTGAAGTTATTTCTCCCAGGTTGTATCCACATGTTCAACCCCAACGGTATCGACAGAAATATCCCGTCGTCAGACTTGAACAGTCCGTTTGCTACGTATGCAGCCCTTCGTACGCGATGGCCGGCTTTCTAGAGCAATCCTGGGTACGTTGGAACGTTGTAGGGTGAGATACACGGTAGAAGGGACTAGCTAGGGTAGTTCACCCCGGTATCCGTTCTCCCCTATTATCATATGTCGACGATATCATCAGCATCCGATAGGTTAGCGCGGCAAGTGCAAGCTGACATTTTAATACGCGCGGTCGACAGTGGCTAGGGGATTCCAGCGTCCTCCATAGAATCCCACCCCTGACGACCTGGATTTTTCATCGTCGTTGTCCCTCGTGATTAAAAGCGTGACGAGGTCCAAGCTAGCCTCGCGTAGGTGGTCGCTATACCATGCTCTTCCATTAACATCGATCCTCATCGAAGCGAGCATCAAACGCGAGAGATCGTTGAAGCATAACGACTCGATAAAGCGAGAATTCTCGATCCTCTTCTTCGTAACTCTGCCCTCCTTTTCCTCCTCCGATTTTCTTCGACTTCGTTCGACGAACCCTGTGATCCAAGTTTCTGCGAGAACTGGAAGCCTCTTCGCGTTAAAAGATCGGTAAATTGTGGACGGTAGAGATTTAACGCGTTATCCAAGCTTTGTGGATTGAACGTTTGAGACCATTCAAGGGTTTGAGACTTCTTAAATTCAACTTTAAACGATAGCACATATAACATGTTCTACACTTTCCACTTATTCTCCTACACGAAACCATTCTCTGAAATACATGGTACATTGTACTTGAACAGGTTACACGAGTTTGTACGTTAATTAAAATAGTAATCTTTCCCGACTATGTTTGTCGATAAAATTTTGTATCATCCAAAAGTACTTGATGTACAAAGTGAGACGAGTACAATTATCTGAGACAAACGAAAGAAATACGATAGGTATAACAATGTATGATTTTTGCGGGGGTGAATAATAAAATTCATTAATTTAATGTTGCACGCAAGAATAGTTCCGACCATCGATCGTTCTTTTTACCGATTTTCTTGACGCGTTAATTCCAAGTTTCATTAATTACACGAGCTAATACGTTCCATGCAGCTGCTTGCTCCAAGTCACTCAATCCTCGTTCTCAACGCAAACTCTGTTTACGCTTTTACGCGATAAGCTGATTTCCCGCGTTAGGGAAGAGAGGAGAGGAGAGGAGAGAGAATATTTAATCGTAAGCTTGAAATACGTTTACGCGGGATATTCGGTAGAACAGACGAGAGTGAGATTGAGTGCACGGCAGAGGCATCCTTCGCTGACAGTAAACACAAGGGGTGAAAAGGATCGTAGAAGGGTGAGTAGTAACCGGAGCCAGCTTATTTAAGTGTATTTCTGCTTTATCGATCTGCCACTAGATTCACTGTACTCGGCTGACATTATTAACCCTTCCGATGCTTCGCAATGTTTTTCATTCCGAAAAGAATAGTTTCGACAGATCTTTCGTTAATTTAACGATTATCTTATTCACATATAGTAACTGTTTTTTAACGCAAAATTTCATCATTAACCATGTAGTAAGTATACACTAGGTAAATCGCTTTATTGTAATATATCTGTAAGCATTTTGTAATCACTTTGTATAAAGTGATGAAGTACTAATTATCAACCCTGAGGACCCTTATCAAGGACCAAAACGTTAATCGTATTTGCTTCAACTCATGTTAAACAAGTAGAAGACAGGCAATATACTCTTACATTTTATACTATAATAACCCTTAACAAATTGTGACACTTCTATTAAAAATATCTCCAAAACACATGTCAATTGTATAAACACTTATGAGGTGTACAGTTTTTCGTGTCTATTCAAATGGAATAGAAAATGCAATAAATTTCCCTACAAAATGTTATTTGATATGTTAACGAATGAATATGTTATTATTTAAAATAGCCTTTTCATGGGAGTGTACAAAGACTCCATTAAAGTTTCATTTGAGTGGAAGTTAAACAATGGTTTGGAAGAGTAGATCTCATAAGTTCGTCGGTGAATGATCATTTTATGCGGCGGTCCATGAATAAATGGATAATATTCTTTTCTGTTTCGCCGTCACGCATCGGTAAGCGATTTTTATTCATCGATTCGAAAAGCCGCCGCCGTCAGTGTTTTTGAGCGACGCCGTGAAATCCTATCGAGGCTCGACGGAAAATGGAAAACGGATGCCGTTTTCTCCTGGTCGAATGCGCGGGAAAAAATATATTATGCACCAATTGTTCCTCGCGAATGCATCTGGTTGAGTACCGTAACCAAAGTGTTCGATTATATTTCTCGAAAACGTATCTGATAACCAGGTAAATAACTGTTGCTGTGAAACAGCGCATAAAACGAAATGAAACAAGCAATCAAGAGCTCAATTCATTAATTGGCATAATTATTTTCATTACTTCTTTAGTAATTTCATTCATCGACAGTTAAAAGCGGAAATACTCGGCTAAAGAATTTGGTAAAATAATGAACTTAATGAAGTGTTAGTTACTCGTGTGTGTTTTTTTAATTTAAATCTGCGCGCGCTTTCAAAATGGCGCCGTTCGCGCCATCTGACAGCGACTGTTCAAATTAACGGAACGTGAAATTGCTTTTTTTATCTGTTAAGCGAATTTTGTGCTTTATGTTTATAGCATTCTATGATCTCGATGCTGTTCAATGAATATTACACTTCCCTTGAGATGTTACAAACATTTTGTTAAAAATTGATTCATCGACCATAAAACTGTGGCCATCTAGCGGGAACTTGGAGAAACTAATAGTCACACGTGAAATTTCGATTTTTCCAGATTTTCAAAATTTGTTGAATGTTTTATGACACTAACTTACTTCAGATAATATTAGTAAATGGTATTTGGTATGTTCAAAATAGTAAAGATGAGAAGAGCTCTTTGGAATCATTAATTTATCGATTACAGTTTAGCAGTTCATCATTAGATGATGTCCGCTGTTTCATTTTTATATTTTCTAAGCACAAAAATGTACTTTAATGTGATAATTTTATACATATTATACGAAGCATTTTGCCACTTTTAAAAGGTACAGAAAGTAGTATTAGATTGTAAAAGATGCTTGCAAAATCCAAATCCATTAATTTATAGAGTCTGCCACTAGATGGCTGTAACATTTACAATCCTGCAGGTTTTTAAATTTTCGATCTCAAACAAAATGTCAAAACATATAGTGATTATTACATATTTTATACTTGACACAAAAATTAATTATCTAATCAAAACCACAATTTTATATTTTATTTATTCTTTTCCGATCGGTAGATGGCGATAGTGGTATATTTATGGAATATATTTTCTGATTAGTTTAATTATTAAGTAAGTTGGATCGTAATAATATAATGTACAAATTAATGAAATATTTGGTAATATTTGTACTAGCAGTATATTAAGAAATCGGAATGCAACGAAAAATATTTTTTGCCCTTCAAATATTTCCCACTCCCCGAAGCAATAAAATACCGGATCAATTGCTACTCGTTAGCCATTTTATCATTAAAAACATCGCAGCGAATCTCAATTTTTATTCGAGAAAGCATCTCGACAATCCCACGTTGAATATTCATACCGTTGCAATCGAACAAATTGAATTTGCGGAATTTACAAGCATGAATGTTTAATGAACATGCAATACCACCCCCTCGATCAATCAGAGATCAACGCGTCCTTCCCCGAATTTTCAATTTCTTGCATCGAAGTTGATCTCGAAAAGCGAGAAAGTTTAAGGCATTATCGACCCCGTCTCGCGAGCAGAAACGACAACGCGAGTTGCTCAGCCGCTTTGAACGGGACAGAGGGGATGAAAAAGTTGGACCAGGATGCATTTTCTCTATCTTAAACGATTCCGGGCTAAAGACCCGCGGCCCTTTCGAACTTCTTAGGCCGACGTCGCACCCACGGCATTCAATAATTTCTTTCCACCCTCAGAAGGCTGCAACGAAACAGAGGAGAATAAAAACGATAGGGTGGCTCGCAGACGGTGGAAACTTCCGAGAGATGCGAGCTAGTGGAAGAGTTCGCGAAAAGGGGAAGCAAAGAAACTCGAGAGAGGAAATTCTCAATTGCTATCCGCGCATCGACTTCCTTTGCGTCGCATAAACCGCACTCTTTTCACAATAATATCGACTCTCCCTCGATTCTTGAATTCACCGTAATTCACCATACGTGAGTCGGTAAGAATTTAACCATTTTTAGATACTTCGAAAGATAGCTTCGCGATTAAAAATTTCTAGCAATCGAAAGTGTTAAAAGTATACTTCTAAGATATTGCGTCGACAATGACCACGCTTCGTGTTAATAGAATCGTGTCGTAAATTAAGTAATTGCTAACATATCCCGTGATCTTTATCGCGATTAAATGGATAGTACCGTGGTAACACTGCCTACGCTTATTCGAAACAGATTGCACGTAGCGAACACACCCACAACGGTGGCTTCTGAAATTCCTCGCATATCCCAGTGAAATCCCGTCTGTTTCCGGAAAAATGCTCGCATCGTCTCGCGAAATGCACAGGGGCATCGATAAAAATCGCGACTTTCAACGACGAGAGCGGCAAGCAGACCGAGAAACATTGGGCCGCCATATGCGTCGGGCATAAACCCACTGACTCGGCGGCATGCTCTTCTTTTTATTTCCCTCGTCGAGTAACGGGTGACGGGAATAATAACGGCATACGGAGGTTTTCGAGGCCGACTGGACTAGAGCTGTGTCCGTCCTTGTCCCCCGTTATATGTATCGTCTCGTGCCGATCGTCTTGAACATGTTGCCGTTGCTTTTCTCGGATGTACAGTCTACTGCAAATCTAGCTACTTTGAGAAAAAAATGACAAGCGAATAGGGACCTTACGCTGGTTCATTTTTAGATATTTTTTAATTTGAGATGGTAGGAATTTGGGTATGTAGGAATTTAGGTATATAGGAATTTGGGTATGTAGGGATTTTGGGATGTAGGAATTTTGGGACGATAGGAATTTGGGTATATAGGGATTTTGGGATGTAGGAATTTTGGGACGATGGGAATTTGGGTATATAGGAATTTTGGGATGTTGGAATATGGGTATATAGGGATTTCGGGATGTAGGAATTTGGGTGCGTGGTGATATCGAAATATAGGGATATCGGGATATAGGAATTTTGGGTGTATGGTGATATCGGTCTATAAGAATTCCAAGATATAGAAATTGTGGGATATAGGGAATTCGGACCATAGAAATTCCAGAATATAAAAATTCTGGAATATAGGTATTCTGAGATATAGGGACTCCAGGATGCAGACATTCTGAGATATAAAGATTTGGAGACATACGAATTTCAGAATGTAGAATTTTAAAATATAGGAATTTCAAAATATAAAAATTAATATTATCAAATCGGTCGAATGATCGTTCCACACGTTTTTTACTATAAGGTACACATTTTGTAAAAGTGCATACCTTGAAATCAGCATTGATTTTCATCAAGATAAAGAATGAATGTGTCTACTAATTTATTATATGTGTCTACTCGTTTATTTATTTTTCAACTTCATTTTTAATTTCAAATGAAGTACTACATACGTGTACTACATATGTGAACCTACATATGTGGTTCAGTGTAAATGTAATCATTGCAATATATAAATATTTGTGGATCGATTTTGGGGTCTTGAAATAATAGAATTTGTCCAGAAATTCGAAAATTTGGAAACTAAAAAGTGTTCTTGTCATATGTATCCTTATCCACAGGAAGCATACATTACAGCCGACTGTACCTTACAGGATTATTGCACATTACGTCGGTAATCACCCACATGGGCCAATTAGAAAGACACGAAGAAAGTTTACGAGCGGTCGTATCGCGAGAAGCATATTATTATGGTTGATTTAATTCACTCGTGTATACGTGGATCTTGAACGTGGCAGGTTTATTTCCAGTTGTCTGTTTACAACTGATAGTGATTAAAATCAGCGAAGAATTTATGCGAATATACGGCACGTCGACGATGCTGAAAGTTTTGAGAATAGTCGATGAAATAGTGTGCTGTAATTGATTCAAGAGAAACAGTATTCGATACTTGATTATAAATTATAGGCTCGTATTTGATGCTTTTAAGTATAGTATTACGAGGATAGTGTTTGCACTTTCTATAGTGAATTCTTTAAATATTCAGTATGATTCATGGATATCTATCAAAGATGTTCTCAAGAAGGTTCTCAAAGTATGAGGAAGCATTAACCTGTTTATACTGTTAGGAGATTTCCGGAATGCGATCAAATTATGTCAGACTATTTATGCCCCTTACCACTTAATGCAAACAACTTGATAAAATTAATTTATTCTGCACAAAGAGTATATAGCAAATATTTAAGGATGAGTGTATATTTTGTACGTGTAGTTTTTGATCTTTGCCGAAAGCTGAAATGTAAATTTTGTGAAGAAAGTTTTCTGTTTATACAGCATTTTATCAATATACGGAAATATGCGGAAGTCAAGAATAACATGAGATACATGCAACCTGACTATTATGAGAAACGCTGGAATCTTCAGCATCAGTTTGACACACAAACAGTTAGCCTCGATTGCGCGGTTATATCCGTTTCCGTAATAATAGCCAGGTGAAATGGACAGGTCTACCACAAGTAAGTTAACCTGTTCGCGAGTAAATGGAAAATCGGCAGTTTTATTTCGCAATTATAAAAACCTTCCGACTATCAAAAGAATCAGAACTCTAGATAAGAGAAACTCGTTCCTCCTGAAATGTTACATTTAACTTAGTCGGCACTCTAATAATTCAAAACTTTATACAATTTATCGACTCTTAATCTAAATGCACAAACCGGTTGCGTATTACATAAACATACTGAAAAGGTTAATGAAACGTGAGATTAGTAATGAATAGAAATTCACTGAAACATTGTTCTCCAAACGGTTCCATAAACGAGACACACGTAACAGAGACGCAAGAATAATAGAAGCAGACATTTATTCGCTTCGTAGGCTGTGTAAACATGCTTAATGATGGAATCGTAACGCACCGTAACATCCGCAATTAATGTACTCATTTGGCAATGCGAACACGTACGGGGAAATTTTTCTTCTTCGGAAAGTCGCATTTTTCCGTCTTCCCTCTTTTCCTTCTATTGAATTTCCTGGGATCACTTTGTTTCGTCTGGAGAGTTCATATCGAAAGTAAGTTTACTCTTTTCCTTGTCATCGAGACTTTCAAACGTTTGCTTCTTATAACATCGAGTTATGAAATGAATTGTGATTAACTTTGGACTCTTCCAGCGGTATTTCACAAACAAGGATATATTTGTCAGTTGGATGTTTTTTTCCATATATTTCCATTTATATAGGTTGAATTCAGTAAAATTTATTTATTACAGGAAAAATAAATGAAAGGAACTTTTGGGCTCTTAATGTATAATATGTCAGATCAGAAACATCAGTATTTGTGGTTATTGTGTTAATCATGTTGAAATTGTATTATGTAGTTTGAATCAGGTGTTTTGGTTGCATAGTTAGTCTAGTTTAGAAACAGCTATAGTCCGATGCTGTTTGACAACATAGCAATGTCACAAAGCGGTATCTACCTATGAATTCCAAACTTGAAGTTTGCTAAACTAATTAATTTAGCTCAAGAACTTGACACAGAGATCAATGTGCTGAAATGTTCTAAATACCCGGTAAATTGTACTGTTCAAAGTTGCGCAGCAGGTTTCAAAAATGTGTATTGACCCGAGTTTCAGGGTTGAACGTAGGACGAATTCACCTGACGTTGAAGAGAAAGTTCGGAACGTTGGGGACTTTATAGCGATCGTGATGGGGATCGTGTTCTTTCGCCGGTAGCCAGTGCAACCGGTGCTCGTTTCTCCATACATCAGTCGAGCAGCACGTTTAGGCGTCCTTAAGAGCCGTTTTACAAGCGGCGTCTCCGCTCGTAAATTAGCCGAGGCTTCGTACGAGCGTAAAATCGGTCGAACGGTTCCTCGATTCTTCGAGGCGTGGAACCGCGAGCAAGGCCGCGATAAATTCGCTTTGCTTCACGAGGAACCCTGAAGAAGTCACGAAGGAACAGGGATTCCCGCGTTCCTCTTCTTCCCGTTTCGCTGCCCCCTCCATCGTGCGGATGTTCACCGTTAGATTTATTCAAACGCGCGAATCCGTCGAGTGATTTCAAATGCCAGGTACTCTCTATTTTCCTCTTGGTCGCCTCGTTCTCCACTCCGCTTCTTTTTCTTGCTTCTTCTTCCTTGTCAACGGATCTGCTTTCAGCATGTACGCGATGAGCTACGAATGCGTTCGCATACGTAAACGGTTACGGTTACGGTTCTGTTGCGTTCGTCTAGCGAATTTTCCTTTTATAGAGTTCCATGATGTTCTGATGGTTGAGTTGTTTATTTTTTGCCAGGACTGTGAATTGCTTCTTATTAAACGACTGGTGAATAAGTAAGTCAGGAAGGGGGACCTGAGAGCCACCTTGCCTACTTTCTCAATCGACGCAGCTGTGTGGGAACGAATATGCATGTTGCCAAATATTTATTTCTAAAATTTGCAAATTGCTAAATTGACAATTTTCGAATTTTTTAATACTTGATTTCTCAGTTCTTGAAATTTCCAAGTTCCTCGATTTTCTGATCTTTCAAATCTCAAATTTAAAAATCCTAACCTCCAGATTTTCAAATTTCGAAGTAACCAATTCTTAAGTCTTCAAGTTGTCAAATTGTGAAATTACCAAATTCCTAAATTCTCCAAATTTCTAAACCCTCGATTTCCCATTTCTTCAAATTCCCAAATCCCCCAATTTTCCAATCTTCCAAATCCCAACTCCCCAAATCTCCAAATCTCCCAGCAGAATATTATAAACCACCTCAAAACGCTATGAATAAATTTCGCGTAAATTCGGCAAAGAACGAAACATGAATTTTCTATAAATCATAATGAAACAGGAATGCCACGAGCATGACGGAACCTGGGGAGACGAACAAAAGGGTGAATTGTGAATCCTTGAGGAAACTTACGAAGAATGTTGTCCTTGTTCCATGAATATTCTCCGTTCTTCTTTCCGCCGAGTTTCTGGATGTAGTCGAGCTGTCGAAGTTTCTGCATTGTTCTGTCAGACATCGATATTTTTCGCTCCGTTTGGACCATGCTGCCGTCGATAGCTTGATATCGCGTGCTGGACATCCGGTGAACTTCGTGCCAGATACGTGCACGGAATAATATGGGTCATTCGATTCGCTCGTTGAATCCTGATCTTTTTTTTCTGTTATGGTGTACGGTCCATTCAAGTGATTTGAGAGAAGATTGGATAGTATAGCTTCGGATGTCTCAGTTGTATAAGGGGAGTTTGGTGAATGGGAAATTTTGCTAAAGATTCTTTGGTGATATAGAATTTTTGCTCAACTATTTTCTTTCATATTAGTTTTTCAGTTCAATAATATCTGTTTAGATAATAGATCAACTTCTTATTATTTTTAAAACGTTTCAATTTTGATATTGTTCTTTGGACTTTATTTAATCCAATACTTGATAGTTCAAATATTTACATCCTTTTCAGTCTTTTCTCTGAAGTTCGCACTGTTTTTTTAAATATTATATTTTTAATACTTCAGTCTTTTGGTTAAAAACATGTGACAGTTGATAAATACAGTCGACGTAACTAAAATCAGTGAAAGTTTCAAATTGTACCTTTATTGTCCACAAATCTTGTTGCTATTTTCACAATATCTGTGAACCTCGTTCACGTATGTACGACGTGGTCAATGTGTTAAGGAAATTTCTTGTTACACTCGCAGGAAACGATTATAACAGTGTATCAGTCGAGTAATTTGAATGACAAAGAGGTTTTAATTAAGTCGCTCCTTGCAAGACCGCACAGAATAACAAAAAGTATCACAAGTATATGTTCCAAACAGGAGGTTGCTATTCAAAAAACGTGAATGACCAACACTGAAAATGCACTGTTTCTGCGAAGTAATACTCCTAGGTGGCGGCAATGTTACTTTTCAATTTCAAGTAACAAGGCAATTATTATAAATTCTATTATCCAAGCTGATAGGTGGCTAAGGGCGAAAGGGACGTAGCGCGATTGGTGAAATTTATAGTCGTCTACCGTGATCCAGGATAATTCCGAACAAATTTATACTCTGATGATACCCGTCGGGAAACATATTGTCGTAATAAGATACTTCTCGGAGTAGTATGTCGGGCGTTTATAATGCATTCGTGTTAAATAAAATGGTAACTGTGGATTACGGGAAGTAATCATGTGTCGTTTAGAGCGATCGACTTCGCGATAACAGTTTCAGCTTCCGTTCTCGTGTCGAACCTCGTGCTTGAATCTGTAGAAAATTCTTCTATCAATCATTAAAGTTCCATGCTATTTTATTTTAAACAGTTTCATATATCGAAAAAATGATACTACCTTATAATCTATGGAACGAAAACAAAAGTAGATGTAAAATTGCATGGTAGTCTTTATGGCATATTATGTAGCACATTGCATGTTAGTCCACAATATTATTCCACATGTCTCCATAGCAGTATGCTGCAATTAATTACTGCAATCGAAAGCATGTAGCGGTTCCTGAAATTAGAAATGACATTCACTTTGTACGAATTACCTAGATGATTTAAAAGATAGGGTGAATATCAACAGTCGACGTTAAATTATTAGGCACATCATGGACGAGCAATAAATCCGTTTAACGCGACGATCTAAATTTCACTGAGATGCTGTCCTACCTTAAAAGCAGTGGGTCAGCTGCAAGTGTGCGAATGGGAACACGTACGGCAAGTAACGCGCGTGATCGTTTTGCCATCGAGATCTTCCATTCACTAACGAGAAGGCAAGAAAATCGGCAGAAAACGCAGTATAAACAACTTTCTGCCAACAGGATGGCTCCAAACAGTGTCAACGATAAGTGTGCCTCTTGCTCGCTCTCTACATTGATATACAACCTGATTCTACTTACCGATACTGTATACTTACAGCCGGACCTAGATACCTTGCCGTCAGAACTACATCGTTTTATCGACTTCTTCGATTTTCTTTCATTCGAAATTGTTTGTAATTACATAGGAGAGCAAATCAAGTAGATACTGTTTTCTTTGAAATTGGAACACGTGTGCACTTTGTTTTGAGGTTGTTGCATAGCTGAATGTGGAGATTTGGGGTTTGGGTATGTGGAAATTTAGAAAATTCATCAACTTGGAGATTTGGGAATTTAGGAACGTACAAACTTGAGAACTTAGGAACTCAGGAAATTTGTGAATTTGAGATCTCAAGAAATTTGGCAATTCAGAGATTTGGAGATGTGAGACGTCCGAAAGTTTAAGAAGTCAGGAAATTAAAAAATTTGAAAATCTGGGGATTTGGAAATTTAGGAAGTTTGGTTAAAAATGTAATATTTCTATTATCATAATCACAATTCATATATTTGAGATTTTAGAAGATTGAAAATTGAAAAGTGAAAGAACTTGAAGATACGAAAATTTGAAATTGTGTAAACGTTCACAGAATCGATCTCCCAAGATCAGAAACAAAATCGCTAAAAATGTAGAGACTGCGACATTGCGAAAGTCCGCATGCATCCTCTATAATCTAGTTTCGATTGTAGACTCGATGAAGGGTGCAATATAACGTGAGCCTACTGTATTCTTACAATCGAAGATTCCAGTGTGATGGCTCAGTCGCGTTGTTTATAATCGCCCGTAGCGTGTTCCGGATAGAGACGTCTAAGCGGCCTATCGACCACTCCTAACTTATACAGTTAGCAGCGAATGCTGGTAAACCGGTCGTGAAAATAAAGCATTTGAAATTAGCCAGACGAGCATGTTCTTCCCGTGCACGAAAGCGGACGATGAAGAAGAGACAAACTACGGTGGGGATGTTTGAAGTCGAAAATAGCCAAAAATCCACGGGTCTGGACGTCGGAGCGCGTTCTTCTTCCCTCGCGGCCGCCACGGCTAGAAAACTAACGGTGCTCGATCGTTGAACTTGCTACAATGTGACGGTCGGAGACATTAACAGAGTCAAACGGAGTATGGGATTCATTGTCAGCACGAGAACGATCGTTCGAGCTCGCTAAAGGAACGCCACTCGTTGTTGGCCTGTCTCGCCGCCGGGAAACATAACGATGCGATAAGATACGCGAATTTATTGAAGCGTAAGTCTCGAGAATTATCAACCGCGTTCCTCGACGACTTCCAGTTTTCGAGGTTTATCATGATCCGAGAGGAGAAGGAATAACCGACGAGTAGGGTGGAAACCGGCAACGGAAGATCGACATAACGATACTCCGCACTAGGCGAATTACATAATTTGCAAGCTCTGCCGATCGGCGACGTTCAATCGGTAATGTGGATCTTGATCCACGATAATTTGCCAAGTCATAATACCGGACAATTTACCAGTTAGAACTTGCAGATTTTTCTTGTACGAGCAGGTCTTTTACGCGTTACAAATTAAAGCTAATGTTACTGTAATTTATAAGCATTTGAATATGTATGGTTTCTTCCAAATTCTGGAATGAATAATGAAAGAAGCCTCTATATCGTGTGAACAATCGTGGAAGAAAATGGGCAATTTTATAATTGAATTGAAAATAAAAATTCCTTCGCGGCGTTAATGTAACCCTTTGCTAACGTATGTAAAGTCTGACTCGATGTTGTATTTCATTCGAGCCAGCCTTGCGCGGTGGTTGCCTCGGGGCTGACGTTTTATGACCGTTTAGAAATATGTTAAATATTTCGTGGAATATTTCCTCGTAATAGTGTGCGAATTTCATTTCCCTTTTACATGCGTTATTTAGTCGGAGAAAAATTAAAGTACTGAAATGTTGCACTGGATGCATCTGCGTTTGATGGAACGAAGCGATTAAAATAATCTGGATTCCAGTAGTTAACACCTTAATTGCTGTAGGGGAAACAAGTACCTGCGGTATGATGCTCATCAAATTCGAACCGGCCAAGAAAAATAAAATCTGGATCAATTTCAGATTACAAAGGATAAATTCGACGTATTACTTTTTAATAAATATCTTGAACTGAAAGATTTATAAAGTGAAATTAATCGGCGACATCTGTCGCTTTTTCGAAGCGTTCAACGGATAGCTGCAAATTTGTCTTTTTTTTAATATTAATAATCTGTCTATTTCGTTTGACTCCGATTCTTAATATTTTCGTTTCACGCGCGTTGATATAATGTCAGCTATTGCGCCTATTTCGAGCAAGCTGCTTCGGAGCAAATAAACTTCACTGTTCTTCCTCTCTTGCTTCCACTCGATACAGCGAGGAAAGTTTGTCATTAACCTCGAGCATACCTCGCGCCATTTGTCACAGTGACATGTACTCTACTGCAGAGGGAAAGAGAAGCCGACGATGAGATAGGACCGACGGTTTAATGATGAATAAAGTACATACTGAATCCGTGTACTGAAAATTCGAGCACGCCATTGTCGACTCGAGACTTCTAAACGAGACGTGGAACTCTCGCAAATTATGCTATTAAACTATCTTTCTTTTTCCCGCAAAACGAAAATTATCGCTTCAGCTATAATTTAAACATTTGCTGTTTATTTTTATACTTTAAACATTTTGTTCCGTAACTGTGTTCGTGTATTTTCATATTTACGATTATTTTCGTAAATTAATAAGGGATTCGATTATAATATCGATCTCATGATTGTTATTTTTTAATACTGGATGCTAAACATTTTAGCTTCGATTTCAATTCTTTTAACATTCAGTTGAACTTTTTAGATTATTTTATGTAATGCATAACATACGATTCATATTAATAACTCGGAAGAATCGAGAAAGCGAATCGATGTCTCGAGCGACGAATTAGCACTGGCAAATTGTAAAAGAATACGTATATTCGTAACATCGAAAAGGATATCGGGAATTTTTATTTCGGAAAAGAATTTAATTTCCATCAATTTGACCGGCAAGAGAAAAGATTAGCAAAAGCATGGAAATATCAATAGCCCCGCGGCCGTCAATCGGTCGACGCACGTAATACTCGGAACCGGCTCGGTTGTTTTCGTGCCTGCTCGGTTGGTCCCGACCGGCCATGCATTGCCCGCGTCGTTAGTTTGCGGCAAGCCACCATAGCGATCGTATCGTGCGTCTCGGATACGGTACGGTCAGCGGGAAAATGTGACAATTTAAACAGATTCGTTTATTCCTCCCTCGAAAATCTGAACGTATTCGCGATCGTTCGAGAAGATTGACAGAATCGGGCGTGAATCGTGATGTGTCGCGTACAGTGAGTCGACATTTCGAGTTACGTCGTGTTTCAGTGTCGTCGTGTGGTTCCCTTGATTTGTGTCATACAGTGTTCAGTGTTTTCGTGTCGAACGAATTTTAACTCGAGAAACTCGTGTCATGTTCGAGTCGCTGTCAAAAAAATCGAAATCAAGTTTTACTCGTCGTGAAATTTGAAAACTAAGAGATTCGACGCGATATGGCTCGGTGTGCGTTGACCGAAGGTGAAAAGTCCTCGAGCCGAAAGTTTTTTGGCCGTTTATCTTGATCGTGCGACAGCGGAGGTGAAAAAAAAGCGCAAAAATTTCTAGCCGGAGGTATCGGAGGCGTCGTTCGCGGCTCTTCGCAACGCTTCGTTAAAGGTAACTGTCAACCGATGCATTTTCTATCGAACGCTTCGATCACGTGATCGTCCGAGGCATATCGAAAAACGACGAATAACAGTTACTGTTCAAATTATTTGCCGCGTTTATTACTATGATAATATCTAGGATACAAAGTTCCAGAAATCGATGATGGAGTATCATAGAACAGATTTTAACGATAAGTAGCGTTGCGTGTACAGGTTAGGTGATTAGCCGGTAAACCGTATTATTACGGTCCGAACTGTAATTAGCGTGCGTATTTGCAATTCGATGAATCGAAGTTCGTGTCCCTCTGTAGCGATCGATCGTGACGGTAATTTTAATAGATTTCAAAGTTGCGTTGGAAAAGGTACGATTTAAAACGTCCGGATAATTCGTAATTTGAGAAAGGTAAGACCTGATGAAAGGGTTAAAATTTAGTCAAATTGTCGATTGAAAAATTTCAAGTAAAATTACTCTTTTCGTGACAGGATAAGGATTTTTGCTTTGGGTGGGCAAATTCTCTACTTTTACTGGTAATTTATTTCACTACTGTTAGTGTGACTCTTTTATAATAGTGACTTTTACAAATTTAGGAATTTAGGAGTTTAGGGAATTAGATATTTGGGAGTTAGGGAGTTGGCAATTTGAGAGTTAGGAAATGGGAAATTTGGGACTTAGGTGATTGAAAATTTGGGAGTTTAGGAAATTGCATATTTGGGAATTAAGGAGTTGGAAATTTGAGAGCTTGGAGAATTAAAAATTTTTGAGTTCACGGAACAGAAAATTGTTGAGTTTAGCGAATTAAAAATTTGAAGTAAAGAAATTGCAAATTTGGAAGTTGACATATCACCAATTTAAAAAATTAGATAATTGTCTAACTAAAAATTGTTTAATTTGAGAATCGAGAAACTGGAAATTTGTGAAATTAAAGATCTGAATATTTCACACCAAGAAATTTGGAAGAGCTTACGTAAAAGTTATTGTCAGATAACCACATAATATAGCACCGTAAGAATGTTCTTTGTATGTTTTTCGCAATTAAACATTGAATTACGAATGAATTCGTCGATTCAGCTTCGTTAACGAGCAGCCGCATACATCGTTTAGCTTCTTCCACATACCATTTTCGTTACACGTTCAGAACGCGTTATGAGTGTCCTGTTTTTGCTAATGAACGTTTGAACGAGCGAGAAGTAGGAAGTCTGCGTACGTTTGTAAACAAAATAACCATTCTGGACGTGATGTTTACATCGACGACATAGCTGGTCGACTTGAACGATCAAGTTTTCACTGGGACGTTTGCATACGAATAACGTTGTCATTAACTTAAAGAAGATTAATACGAGCTTGATAGAGTGGATAGGTACGGAGGGATACACTGAAAGGGTCGAATGAAATCGACATGCCTCTATCTGCCGATTAAATGGATTTCACGAGATTCTACATGATTAAATGTAGTCGGCCGCGGTCCGGTGATTACACACGCATGTTTTATTCCATCTGCATATTTGCAAATCGTTTTTGGATTTATTAGGTGTATAAATTAATTGGATGCATCGTCGTATTAGATCTTTTCAATTATTTTCACTGTGGGAAGATGTTTTGGGTTCAGAGTTCGTTTGAATTTAGTAGTAAACCTGCAAAGGTGTACGGGATGTAAAGTTTTCTTGTAAATTAGGGTGTTTATCGATTCTCAAGGTACTTTCTGGGTGCTACTTAGGTTGAAACTTTTATGCAGTTGCTAAGTTCTTTTCAGACTGGAGGAATATAGGAGTTTGGGAAATTGGGGGATTTAGAAATTTGTGGAGTGGAGAATTTTGGAATTTACGAATTTGGGGATTTAAGAATATCGGGATTTAGGAATTTGGGGATATAGAAATTTGAGAAATTGAGAATTTGGGGATTTTGGAATTCGGGGAATTTGTAATTTTGGAGCTTGTGAATTTGGGGAATTTGGGGATTTTCTAATTTTGAAGCTAGGGAATTTGGGGATTTTGGAATTTATGAATTCGATAATTTAGAAATTTAGGAATTTTGCCATTTTAATTTTGAAAATTTGTGAGATGTATATTTGAGTTTTGGAATTTTAAAAATTTCAGAATTCTGATATTTGTAATTTTAGTTACATTGTAAGATTACAAAGTTCCATCCCGCGTTTTTCCTAGATCAATGAATTCTTTGTAGGTTCTAGACTTTCCCTAGGCCCCAGGTTCTCCCTAGATCCTCCCTAGGCTCTCCCAAAATTCTTTGCAACTTTCACTCTCTTTAATTTCCCTCTAATCTAAAAACAACCACGTGTCCATGGCTTTAAAAATTTAGTACAGTAACAGTTCTCACAACGAATAAAATTTAGTAACAAAGTGTCCCGGTTTGTAAGCGCCGCGTTCGATCTACAATTTAGCGAATCGCCGTTCGGTTCGTTAAGCGTATTACAAGCTGGCGAAAAATGCGTTGGCTCGTGATTACAAGATGGTAGTAAGGATGCCTCGGCACGGATCGTCGCTGCTAGGAAACGAAAGTTTACGACCGTGAAAAAAAGTTTGGTTGCTAGTAATGGGTTTTCAAGGTAAGACAGATCGTAATAAGCTCCCTCGAAGCTCCGGGCGCTGGCCGTGGCTGTGTAAGATCGATGTTGCAAGAAACCCACGGGTCTCTTCGTGTTATGATTGTTAAGGTTTTATTCAGCCGTTATTGCATCGGTCGTTAGTGACTCCTCTATTTCATTCCTGGCTCGTAGTTACGATTTCGAATTCTTGTTTTCCCGATGCTCCGAGCTGCTAGCTCGTGAACGATACTCTCTTCTTGAGGGAGAAAAAAAAAAAAAAAAAAAACGAACGAAGAAATGAAGAGGAAAGTTGGCGAAGAGCCGTTTACTCTTCGCTCCGGAAAACCTTTGGGAGACATTAATAATTTATAAGGCTGTTCCTTTCGCATGCGGATATCGCCGCGGAAATTTTCGAAACCTTCCACTTCCTGCTTCTGAACACCTCTGCTACTTCTCCACTTCTCGTTTTTACACGTTTAGTTCGAGGTCTGCTGCGTTTGATCTGTCGGGCAAAGGTTACGTCTGAAAGGTTGCGTCGCTTGGACTTGCAAGTTTTATTTTTTTTTTATAACTTTCTCGTTTGGTGTAGCTTTTTATCGAACTTTTCGGGACTCAGGTGACGTTGACAGTTGAAATTGTTAATTTAACATTTCCTGAAGTTAGGTTTGTAAATTTTTTGGTCGTCAAATTTTTGAACGATTTACAGGTTTCTGGATTTTCTAATCTCCAATTTTTAAATTCCTTAATTTTGTAAATTTTTAATTCTTTAATTTCTTATTTACTTAGTTCCTTAATTTCTAGATTTCTAATTTGTAAATTATCAATTTTAAAATTAGCAAATTTTCAAATCCCAAATTGACAAATTTCATATTTTCAATCTTTTAAAACCAAGTTTCCATTTTCCCAACTTTCAGAACCCCAAATTTCTACTTTTCCAAATTTCCACTTTCACAACTTCTCAAACCCCAAATTTCTAATTTGTCAACTTCTCAAACCCCAAATTTCCACTTTACCAACTTCTCAAACCCCAAATTCTCACTTTTGCAGCCTCTCATCCCCCAAATTTCCACTTGCCCAACTTCTCAAACCCCAAATTTTTGCTTTCCCAAATAAAACCCGAAAATCTCCAAATTCCCACTGCAACGTATTCCAGCAAAACCGACGTCTGATGGAGAAATTCACGCGAGAAGATAAGTTGCCGTTTGATCCAGGTGTTTGAGACCATCCGAGGACAGATTACACGGTTGCTGGGTAGCTTGCGGTTGATCCCGACGAACGTGGTCTCGTGTTCCTGTTTAGTTTCAATTCAGCAACACAACCGAGCCTTATTACGAAGGCAATAGCCTAACTGTTTTTCCGGATATATCGTTTGGAAAGCTCGCAGACCCGTATATAACGCGGGAATGGTTTTGCAAATGCTCGCCACGGTTGTTCGGTAATTGTGCTGTTCTACTTGAAAGAGTTAGCAGTTGAACTGCGTCGGGTTAGTTAAGATATTGCTGGTTATCGTTATATATACGTATGTACGTAACTTTCTACCTGTTGAAGTAAAACGTTCGTTGCGTAACCAATGAGCCGGGGTTAATTTGATCAAAGAAATTGATCGGACAAACAGTCCATTTGAATAGCCGTGTTGTTTTATGTACGTTGATGGTAGATTATATTGTCACGTTGCTGGATCTTATGAAATCAACGTGAAATTTCATATTTATTGCTCGTTTAGGATCGTTTGCGGTTATGGGCTGCATTGTTTGGACTTTTTATTTGGGTTCTGTATGGGTAATGTGGGTTCTTTTATTGGTTGGGACTTTTGGTAAGTTGGGGATTTGGAGATTGGGAAATTTTTTAGTTGGAGATTTGGGAAATATGAGGTTTTAGAATTTGGAAATTTGGAAGATCTGAAATTTGAGAATTTGGGAATTTGGGGGATTTAAAATTTGAGAATTTGGAAATTTGGGGGATCTAAAATTGCTGAGTTTGGAAATTTGGTCGACCTTAAATTTCAGAATCTGGAAATTTGGAGAGTTGAAAATTTAGAAATTGGGATACTTGGAAATTTAGGAATTTAGGAATATAGGAATCTCTGAATTTTAGAATTTACAAATTTAAAAAACTGCAAATTTTAGAATTCGAAAATTTAGGACTATGAAAATTTCTAAATTTCTCATATTTATATCAGTACACTGAAAATAGATAATGACAGTAATTAATAGTTAAATAGTATCACTTTTCTCTTTTACACATGGATTAAAATGGAAATTCAATGGTTGAAAATACCTACGGTTTAAAATGACACATTTTTCAAGGAATAAATTGATTTTGTATGTTTCGAAAGTGCGATTTCTAACCTCTCCTGCTTGAGAAAAGTGGACTTTTTCAATCTCCCAAGTGGAAATAACGGGACGTAAATGTGATAGGCTTTTCTAGTGTCAGACAGTGAACAAATATTCTTGTGAAGAACTTTTCAGGGAATACCGTTATCGTTTTATTATGCATTGTATCGTGGGAACAGTGAACTATAAATCGAAGGGCGATATTATATGCATACATTGTCGTAATTTTACTTGTTTGTTTAGGTTCATTAAATTTTTCAGTGGGACATACATCTCGAATCAGGTTTGGGTGGCATTTCGAGATATAGAAATTTTATAATTTTACAAGTTTGTAAGTTTACAAGTTTACAATTCTATAATTCTACAATTCTGCAATTTTAAAAATTTAGAAATTTAGATGGGAGATTTGAAAATTTTAGAGTTTAGGAATTTAGAATTTTGCAAATTTAGAATGTTAAAATTGAAGATTTAGAAATTTAGAAACTCGAGAATTTATGAGCTTAAAAATTTGGGGATTTGAAAATTTTTTGTAATCTCTCGGTTCATAAATTCACATCTTTCCAAATTTCTAAATAGTCTACCCCAGACAAAAATCCTTTATAATATACAATAAAACCCTATAATATAAATGTCCCTATTTAACACAAATTTCCAAGAAAGTGAAAGGTGTAAATTTCACGACGAACGGTGGCAAAAGTATTTTACCTCGCAAACGGCGAGAATTTCGGGACGAACGCAGAGAAGGAACGGTAGCCGTCTTTGGCAAACAAATTGCTCGATTTTGTCCAGCTTCCCTTTGACAAATCTGCCTTGTATCGTTGATTTAAGGAAGCATTCTGTCGAGCTCGCCAGAAGGCGGCTTCCCTCTCAGCTGATTCGATCTTGTTTCTGGTTTCTTCTTCTCGGTGCTCGTTTTTCATCGTCCTCTCCGCTTCTTCTTGCTCGCGTAGCGCCGCATAACACCGCTGCTGTTACTCGCGCCTTCTCTCCTCGGGCCATAGTTCGCATAACCGACTTACACACCGAACAAACGCGCGGGGAACGTTTCTGGCGAATTTAAATTAGCATTAATTGCCATCGTCGAGGAGCAATTAGGTAACGCGGCTCAGATTTGCTTCCGTGTTTCTTCTGGCCGAGTTCAACCAGACCTTTTTCTGTGCTTAAAACCACTGGCGAAATTTTCGCGATAGAATTTCGTCGTTTCACTTTTATTGCTTCATTTGCTGAGCTTTCGTTAAGGAAGGTTAACCTGTATTTTCTCGTTTCAGTAGTTTGATGTTTAAATATTATACAAACAGATATTACATACTGTGATTAAGTTTGGAACTTTTATTTTTTAATACGGATTTATTTGTATAGAGTTTTTGTTCTGGTACTTTAGATTTCAAATACTTTTGCTTTTGACTGATCTAATCTATCTCATCTGTTATTTTTATTCGACTGTTATTAACCTTTTAACTGTGTCTTTTGCGAAGAAGCACTTTTTGTGAAATGTAAATTTAATCTAATCTTATTACTGAATTGATATTTTATTTTAAAAGATTTTTTGTATTTATTTTATTTTTAGTAGGATGTAAATCACAGCCATTAAATATTAGCAAAAATCAGCTTGTTTATATACCACACTCTGACCATAATTTTAGTATGTGGTTTATGAAGCACACTCGCACTTAAAAATTTAAGTAAAAAGCAGCTTTGAATTAAATTAAGCTCGTAAGATGAACTGAAATATTAAATCGCTGTATTTTGCATCATACAATGTCTGATACAATTTGATAACATGACACCATTTTAAAACAGAACTGGAATATTAAAGCTTTGTCTGGTGAAAATGAATATAATTGTTTGATCAAAATGTTTGACTCGTTGAATCATACAATCACCTAATAAACAATGCAAAACAGTATATTTAATTCAATCGAGAATCAGCCTGAATATCGATGAAATGCATACGTAATTTCATCGAAGCTTCAAATATGCCATGAGTGCTCTTTTATGGTTGCTTGATGTCATCAAATCGTACCGATTTTATACGTTTCGAAATGCGTTATTGCACGTTGTAACTTGAAACCGGCCATATTATATCGATAATATTAATCAAGGGTTTATGTATTCATTTGCATGGATTTATACCCTCAAATTGATATGCTAGGAGTACCGTAGTTTTATGTTATAAAATTATGTTGAATATGTCTTTTGAAATGAATCTCTTGATAGAGATATCTAGCAATAATGGAATATTTAACTAGCAAATTTTCTTGCTTGAAACAACTACCAGTCATTTCATATTAAGATTAGGGATGAAACGTCTGTATCTTCTTCAAACTTTTTGACTTATAATAACGTAACACTCGTGACTTTAGATACAACAAATAAAAATTATATTCGCAGCACGATTGAGTTTGGAGTTCAACATCAATTATAATTTGCATAATCAATCAAATTTAAAATAACCAGACAGTTCAATTTTCCTCGTTTATCTTAACGTTGCAGCAATAATTGATGCAACTGCCAAAGAAGTTAAGGGGTTAAGCTGACACGAAGCAATATTTGTCCCCAACGCGTATTACACTTTCTACGTTTCGAAACCCGCCATCTGATACGAAACAACCTAATATTTAATCTCAATCTCTGCAGAACAGTTGAAATATCGCTAACGAACTTAATCGAACCAATCGAAACGTTCAATCTCCATTTCCTGATGCGAACAGTTGGTCCATGAAATTCAGTCGAAGATATCAATGATCGATAACCAGCTAAGTAGTCGAAGCACCGTAATCGTAATTACTCATGTTCTCGAACCAAACGTTATTCTAAGCGTACTATCAACACGATCGACCGGTAACCATATGGAAGTAGAGAAATCGACTAATAACATTCTTTGGATGCGTTTTGCTCTCCCGCGTCTTCTTATCGCTGCTGGTACACTCACCTGCAACTTACTTTCGATGTGGACACATATAAAAACTTGACAATTTTTAAGTTATCAAATCTTCATACATCCGAATTTAAGGATTTTTAAATTTGCTCTTATTTTGGATTTTAGTGTGTTTTAAATTTGCAAGTTTATGAGTTTATAAGTTTTCAGATTTTTTAACTTTATGAACCTAACTCTGATATTTCTAGGCTTCAGAATACTAAATACCCGACTACCAAATTTGTAGACTGCAGAGTACCAAATACCTAACTTCCAAATTTGTAGACTTCAGAATGCTATGTAACTATCTCCCAAATTTCTAGATTCCTAAATACATGTGTCACTATATCCCTAGATTTCCTAATTCTTAGATTACCATATTTCTATATTACTAAAGCACTGTGTTCGCATATCTCTCAATCTCCATGTGTCCCCATATGAGATTCTCAACTTATGTCCAGATTCATACATCCCCAAATTCTCATGTCCCCAAATCTCTACGTTTCCAAATTTCTAGATCAAATCCCCAGATCCCCAAATTCCTATGTCCACAAATTCTTAGATCCACAGGTTCCTATGTCCCAAAATTCTGAAATATCGAAATCACCGAACATCCCCCAAGCTCAAAGTCCCCAAATTGTTGCGTCGAATTCCTATGCCAGCCAAATTCCGCTCCAAAATATTGCATACTGAAATATCCCAGAAACCGAAAAGAAAGTTAGTGTTTCCCCCCCGTTTGTCCTAGGGAAAGTAGATTTGCCGTAGACTGTACGGTGGCTAAGGATATCCCAGGGCGCGTAATACTGAATTTGAATGGTGGTTACCGAGCGTTGCAGCCGGCGTCGCCGCCGCTCGTAAATCTGCCATCGGCGCAAAAAATCGGCGGAATGTGATGTTCCGCGGGTCGAGCACTTCCAGGGTCGTTATCAGGACGAGTGCACCTGGTATCCTTGTTTCTGCCGCGGATTCCCAGGAGGCCTTCATCCGATGTTTACGAGGGATCGCGGTTGTCGTAAGTAGGCACTTCGACCTCCCTCCTCGCTCTCTTCTTCGGCTCCGTCTGGCTCTCGCCATAAGTAGGCAGTAGGTAAGGTTCTCATGGTAGCCGGAACAGATCCTCTCGAGATCCTTTCCAGAGGCTTAAGGTCGGCCACGTACACGCTTCCGTTTGCTCTGGTCTCTCCGACAAATGTCAAAGTTCATTCATGCAGCGCCGGTGATGACCGCGCTCACCAGGGCGCGGTACACGCTCGGGCATGCATTCGCGACCAATTGTGGGTAGACGCTTTCTGATCGTGGGCAGACACTTTCTTACGGTCGGTAGTCCGCTTTCAACGTTTCTGAAATGGGAGATTTGGAATTTCTCTGCTTTCACGATCTTTAGTTCTCAATTTTTCGGCTTAGCCAGGTGGAAGATGGCGTATTTCGGGTTCCACATTTATAGACTCGTTAATTTTTGTATTTTGGTAAGTTATAAGGTGGGGAATTTGTTCTGTGTCTACAATTTTGTAGATTTGGTACTTTCTGTGTTTAGTAAGTTACAAGATAGGAAATTTCACATTATTTCCAAGTTTATGGATTTGTTAATTTCTGAATTTAGTAAGTTGTAAGATGGGGACCTTGATATTACTGTAGGTTTATGGATTTGTTAATCATCTCAGTAAGTTGGAAGATGAGCAACATTCCTCTATTCCTAACTTTATAGATTTGTTAATTTCTGAATTTAGTAAATTACAAGACAGATGTAATATGACTTCCAAGGTTCCATATCCCTAACTTCAGTATCTCAAATTTCGTGCACACACGTATTTTTCGGCGGAAAACCCATGATCGATCTGGACCAGATTGATTCTAAACTATGTTCTATTCCCCCGGTATAAATTTCTTTCTCCTTCGTACAGTCTGATTTTGCGAAGGGATTTTGTACTCGTCGAGTCTTTACCGTGGCAGTTCGCAGTAGGTGGTCCATTACACCTTGCGTAGCACCTGCTGCGCGATCCGTCGATCGCGATGATCGTACAGATCCGAGCGAAAAGTAGAGGCGGTATCCAGATCTTCTCAAGATACGCAGGCTTTCGCTTAATAAGTGATTTATGAATATTACCCTCTGGTACTTGGATTTTCTCAATTTTTTCTCAATTTTAAGCATGTATAGAACATCCGCTCGCATGCGCGCGTTAAAAACAAGTTCTCACCAAGTTTTATTTAACCAAAATCCAATAAAAACTTTATAGAATTTGTTACATAACGCGAATTTCACTTGTAAAAGAATTAATTTACGAGAAGTGAATTTATAAGCTTGTGGGAATTATTTAACGAATACTTTCGAACGATGTTTTAATTCTTGAATTCGAATAAAATTGAGAAATTCTTCAGAATAATTCTTTTTATCTCTTTAAATATTTCTGGTACACCTGAATTTTGCATTTACCACTTTCGAGTTAAAAACACCTAAATTGTTTTAAAAATTGTAAAAATATAACAGGTTATATTAACGCGCTTTAAATGTCATAGAGTGAAAGCAACCCACGTGAACAGTTATTATCAGAAAAAAGTTGTTACATGGTTTTTCAGATTTCGATCAGATTCTAATCGATAATTAGGTGGTTCGAAACACTGCAGGTGATGCTTACTCAAGCATCGAAATCACTGTATGTTTACTAATCTATCTTATTAAAATCTGTAATTGTACTTATATAATGAAATATAATTAGTTGGAATCTATAATTATATTAGATTATAATCTATACATATACTAGATAGTACATGTACATACACATGGACACCTTGATAAACAATTTTTGATACAGTAAATATAATTTACTACAAACTATACTTTATATGAAATATGCTTTGAATTTGAACACTTTAAGATTTTGAATGATTTTATTTATAATTTTTAATAAAACGAAATAAATGGTCAGTGATGGCTTCGAACGACTCCGAGCAAAGCTATCAAACGGAAACTCATTTCATCGATTTAAATTCTAATTAATCGCCCGAATGATTAACGCTCGCCGTGTCCGATAATTCGAAGGTAAATTATCCGTCGACGGAGTGAATTTCGTGGCGAGACAATTGCCGTTGAATAAAATTAGAGGTAAACGCGATGTTCCCGCGCTAAATACGAAATTACGTGTCCGTTCTTGTTCGGTATCGGTCGAAATTTCGGTGTGAAACAGCCGTGCGTGCTGGCGGACAATCTTTTTTCCCCATAGGATCGTTGATCGTTCTTTTTTGATGGTGGCCGTCGGCTGGAAAAGGCCAGGAAAGAGAGGGGAACGGAAAGAGGGCAACGAATTCTACTCCGTAGTCACGAAACGATTACAGGTTCGCTCGCCAACATCGAACTTCGATGCGAACGACCTCCGGCCAACCGTGCTTTTCCTTTTCCTCCGCCTTTTTTCTTTTTCTTCCTGCTTTTTTCTTTTACTCCGTCGACCACGCACACGTTCCTTCGACATTCGTGAAACCAGTTCACGTGTCGTGATCTCTCCGCTGATCTCCGGGAAGCGCGATCTCGATCTTTGCACGCGTTCCCGCACACGAGTCTAATTGTTTTGGCTGATCGATGAGCTAATGATCAGCCGAGGTGATAACATCTCGGGGTGATCGAGCTTAATCTTCCGTTCTAGATAGCCGAGGTACAAGGCTCTTCTTAACACACATTTTATTCTTCTATGTTTAGAGGAAAGCTTAGTGCAATTTTTACCCTTTGTGCTCGAAAGGTTACATTCACCATTCAATCACCTGATGATTTTTTAAGGAATCTAGAAACAGTTGTGCTAACTGAAGTAGCTGAACTGCTAACGAAATTCGGTTGGAAACTAGGAAAGTAATTATAGTTTGCTCAAATTCAACATCCATAACGTAGGTAACATTGATAATAATTTGAAATCAAAGGATACATGTAACTATAAGAATGAACATTCTTCCATCACACTACTGGTATTTGGACAAGTTTTACAATTTCATGGAAACTGCATTTAACCTTCATATTCAATCTACGGTAATTTTTCAATCCGACTCTATGTTTCATCTTCCAAGTCCAAAAAAGTATATCAAATGTTTTACATTGATAAAAGTGTAATTAGAAAGTAAGCAGAAAGTGCAGAGTTGGATAAATGTTTGAACGATGAAATATTGAATCAAATTGGAATAAAATTTCGGAGGATTCGATGAGACAATATTGGCGCAGCAATACATGATAATAGATTTTCATCGGGCGAAGGTTGTTCGGTATGCAAGGTTCCTCGTGCGCCGTTATCCTTTTTCAATGAAACTGGTTTTTTCGTGTATATGCATCCGCAACAGCAGGCCCGGGTGGTACAGGAAGCGGTGCCTGTAAATACGTGTAAATAATTTATCGACATAAGAGCACACCGCTCCGCGATATATCTCGTTCACTGGCACCGCGTAATTAATGTCTTGTTGCAAGTTCACGTTGCGTTAACTTCCAAGGGAAGAGTGAATCTTTGTGTTAAGACAGTAAACGTACGACCACATGCAGTTTGTTTTAAAGGACCTTGACGTTCTAGAATTATGCGTGCTTTAACCCTTTACCATCCTATCTCTAGTTCGAACTCTATTTCGTTCCGTTCGCTTTGCCGTCTTCGTGTGCGAAACTTGCTCTCCAGATTAATCCGCTAATCGAATTACTTCTCTATTAGATTGCGATCGAGGACGATTAAAAGTGGATTCAGTTATAATTACGATGATAGCTAATGCTGTACATTCTCTATGTCGGAAGTGCTGTTAACGATATTGCTAGATAAATATTGAACACAAAACGGATCTACAAATTCAACATTTATAATTTTACAAGACTGTAGATCTATAAATTCTTAAATTCTTAAATATAAAATCTTTGCATTCTCAAAGTTGAAGATTTTTATATATCAAAACTTTCAAATGTACAAGTCCCTCAATTCCCAAATTCCGAAATTTTCAAATCCTGAACTTCCCAAAATTCCCAGATCCTCAAGTTCCTAACTCCCTAAATCCCCTAATTCGAAAATTTCCAACTGCACAATTAACATTAATCTTCTGAAATCTCCATAGCAAGTAGAACAAGAAGTCAATTATCTTCCCAGAACAAAAGCAAGAAGTTAAGTATGCATAAAAACGCATTGGCCAATAAAAACAGCACGCAATAGTTCCATACATCGTACAATGCGTCAGAAAGATGAAGAGTGTTCGTTTTGACGCCGAGTAAAGCTCCAACGATGTCACGCTACGCGTTTAATAATCACAGCAATTACCTCGCCGTAAATTAGGATCTGAAAGTTGCTTGGATTAGAAAACCGCTAGTAGAATTTTTGTAACGTGTCCGGTGAAAGACACTCGTATTCCAGCCACTTTCGTCGAAGACATTTTGTTACAAGCATTTTCTAATATTTCGAGTTCTTTGTACTTTGTTTAATCGGGGATATTGTTCTGCTTTGGTTGTTGGTTTAATAATCGTTCACGTTCATAAAGTTTCATATTAACTTTTACAACGTGGAAAACGCTGAGTTTCGAAAGCATTTCGGAATGCATTTGTTTATACTTCGATACTTGAGTGTTTCAACAAATTTTAAACAGAATAATATTCGTTAGAACTTTCTTATATTTGATTAAGATGTTTCATACTTGTAATCAAGGACTTCGGTGCCTTTAATTTCGTTCGTTTTCGTTATCCCTTTTTTATACTCCCTTTCATCAATTTTAATTTCCCAGAAAAAGCTCTCAGTCCTTTCGGTTTGTCCAGCGGACAAGAGTTCTTAGGTGGTGATGTTGGATAGGTCATAACTCTCGTTGACATGTCGCGCGAGGGATGGACAGGGAACAAGCAATTAATTACAAGCTCGCTTAATTAAAGAGGGTCTTCGCGTTTCAGACACGAGACAGCTCCACTTTCAAAGGCTTGTGCCATCGCGAGTATGCTTCGTTTCTTCTGCGTCGTGAACTTCACCAATGTTCCCCATACTTTTCTAATAACGCTCGAACAACTTGATTATTGATACATTTCATATCAATTGGGCTCGTTAATAATGAAATTACATATGTAGTTTAATCGAACAAGCCAGAAGTTACATGCTAATATTATTTGTAACGATAGTTGATGTTTATGCACTTATGATGTTATAAAATATCTATGAGGAATATGTTACATATGAGGACCTCGTATGAAGAATATGTTATTATGTCAGAATATTATATGGAGAATAAGTTACATACGTCATGTACGTTATGTGTTACATATGTTATACATGTGTACAGGAATATTACATGAACAATATGTTACATATAGAAATATATTGTATGAAGACATATATATTGAATGTTACATATGGGAATACCATATGAAGAATATTATATTCACATGAACACATGTGTAAATTAAAGCATGTAATAAATCAGGCATATGTTATAATATTACAGACACTTTATTATACAGGCAATAAGATCCTTTATTTACATAACTATTATATAGATGATACCATTCAGATTCTGTAATTTGAAAATAAATAAGCTGTATAATTTAAATTCAGGTCTTACCCTTTCACCAGTTTTCTATAAAACTATGCATTCGCGTGAAGTTTTTCATCGAATTTGAATATCGAAAAAAGAAGAGGAGTGTTCTTTCACTGAAGACTCGTTAGGCCGACTCGTTAATTCGTAATCATCACCGATTATAATCGACATATTAATAATCGCGTGATCGTGAAATCGAACGTTCTATCGATAGCCTATAGAGTCGCGGTCACAGGCTGCTGCGTTATTGGGCCAGTAATTGCACCGCCTAGCAGACGATCCGCGAAAGTAATTAAAACGAGTGTGGCTATTCTCTGCCGCTAACTATGCCATGAAAATAACACGTTGTCTCGATATGCCTCGGTTCACTTTCGACGCGGTTGAACCGCGTGTCTCACGAGACCGTGTGTCCAATGTGTTTTCAGTGTCCGCATCGTGAGCAGCTCCGAAACGACGCTGTGCGGTGTTCGCGATGAGATCAACCGATCGGTGAACTCGCAGTGCGTGTATTTCTTTGTTTTCTCATCGATCCTGTTAAAGTATCGGTCGAAAATGGCGCTGACACCGTCGCGATGCCGCGGTGGCGGCGGTGAAAATCTGTCGGAAGATATCACGAACGAGGACGAGGTGGCAAACGCCGGTAATTTCGAGCCTTTGAGCGACTCCTGCGGCGAAAGCGACATGGAGGGACTCGATCTCTCTCTGTTCGAGCCTCAGGTTGACACCGCTTCCTGGTGCGACTCCCGGATTCACGCCGGCACTCTTCATATCCTGGTACATTACTGCGGTAAGCTCTCACATTTTTCACCGAGACTTGTTTCTCCGAAATGGTTCCGAATCGACGTTCGTCGTCATGTCTTTTGTCTGAAGCTTTGTTTCTGTTTTTTAACACTTTGCACTCGAGAGATGACTTGAGAGTTGGGGATTTAAGGATTTGGGGGTGTAGGAATTTGAGGATCTAGAGATTTGGGGATGTAGGAATTTTGGGATGTAGAGATTTGGGCGATGTAGGGATTTGTGGATGTAGGGATTTGGGGGTGTAGGGATTTGGGAATGTAGGATTTTGGGGATGTAGGGATTTGGGTATCTAAGAATTAGGGGATGTAGGGATTTGGGTGTCTAGAATTTTGGGAATGTAGGGATTTGGGGTTGTAGAAATTTGGGTTTTTAGAAATTTGAGCAAATAGGGATTTGGGGGTCTAGGAATTTAGGTACGATGGAATTTGGAAATTTAGATGTTTTGAAATTAGGATTTTGAAATTTGAAAAATTGTAGGTATCCAAAATTTGAGAAACAGAATTTGAAAATTTGAAAATTGATATTATTCCAAGTTTAAAAATATGTAAAAAATACATAAGAATATGAAAATTATTTTCTGTTCTATTTTAACTCCCCATTGAATAGTTAATAAGATAACAATCAACTAAATGAATAATCGATTGTACTAAATTTTTATTTTCTAAATGTCTATTGGATTAAATACGAAGAAAGAGGTTGAAACCACCCCTAATTCGCTCTATTGAACTTCAGACAACTCCCAATATTTTTAATTTTTCAAATTAATTTCATTTATCACGCCATTACTAAAGTAAATGAAAGTACACTATTTCATAACAGAAAGTTTCATTTCCGGGATATGAAAATTGAAATCAACTTGCGAGATGTTCTTTATAAATCTCACAGCTTTGATGTAGAGCACGCTTCAATTGCACAACATGGAATGCAAAAATGATGAAAAGTACGTAAAAAAAAATTGCGATAGAAATTCGTGCCAAAAAGATTCGGAAGTTACCATTTTATAATATGAAACTTCATTTTCGAGATATAAAAATTGAACGACTTTCGAGATGTTCTGTTTGCTACGCGGCTTTGATCTGGGTAACGTGTTTCGACTTTACTGAAGTATGATGAAAATAGAATTTATGGTACTTTTGAAATTCAAATATAAATTTCCACTCGAAAGTAATTTACTTATCGTAACGCTTTCTGCGTAGTAAAATGAAATTTTTCAACGAAGAAAAAAAAGTGCCGTGCAACGATCAAATTCCTTTGACGCGTGTAAAATCAATATTCCCAGGGGAAAAAATTCTACTTATCAAATACTCTCGACACGCTAAAATCAATTTTCTCCTAAAAGAAAATTCTTTCACGAGTCTCATCTGCATATCAAATGCTTTCGACGCGGGAAAATTGATTTTCCACGGAAGAATTTCGTCCTGACGAATGCAACTAACGTGAGAAAATCAATTTTTCACGAAAAAGGCGATATAGCTATTTTGTAACGTGCAATCTTCTGAAATATTACGTCGCGTTTACTGTGAAATTGTTTACTATGGTTTTTGGATATAATTAACACTGGTTTCTGCAGTGAGATTGTTAAAGTTGAGACTTTTGAGAATTTTTATGATTTGGAACTTGAAAATGTAATTCAGAAATTTGGTTAATTGGAAACTTGGAAATTTAGTAATAACTTTATTTGAAGACGAAGAAAGTACACAATTTTGAAATCCTTCAGGCTGAAAAGGAAGAAAGTATACAATTTAGAAATCACCTAACTTGAACATGAAGAAATTACAAAATTTATGAATTACCTAACTTGAACATGAAGAAATTACAAAATTTATGAATGACATAAATTGACCATGAAGATATTACAAAATTTACAAATCTTTTAATTTAAAAATGAAGAAAGTACAAAATATAGAAATTCCCTAATTCCCTTAATAATAAAAAATCACCTAATAAGAAAATTCAGAAATTACAAATTCTAAAAATCTCCTAATGGAAAACTTGTAAACTACAAAATTCAAAAATTCCCCAATTAGAAAACTCGGAATTCACAAAATTTACAAATCCCCCACTTCGTAAACGAAGAAATAATATCATCATAGTTCCAAATTTCAAAATCGATTACCCATCACTCCATCTCTCCACCATCCACACATTAACGTCGATGTGAGGCTACCGTGACGTTTTCCACGCAGACGAAACCTCACGAAAGAATAGTATCTCTCGTAGTACTTAAACGCATAGTTTAGCGCCAGGGGCAAAAGTTGGCCATCTTCGCGGCGAGCTCACCTGTGAAGTTCATCTCGTCATCTGCACTTGCACCATTATCCTTGGACCCCGGGCCAATCGCCATTAACATACAATGCTGGCCGATACGCTCGCACACGAATATCCTCGGCCGTGATTTACCGGCGCGAATTAATCTCTCGCGTTAAATGAAAAGCCAAAGAGTCCGTGCTTGCGTGCACCGTTGACGCACGAGTGCGTGGGTGCGGTAAGAGGGTGAGATGGGTCCGTGGCTGCAAACGCATCCAGAAGATGGGATACGAGAGATACGGCAGAGACTGGGATATTTTTTTTCGGGGTTATGTAATGAGGGTATCGGGGATGCGTGAGGGAGATTGGACCGCGGGGAAAGTCTGATACTGCTGCTGGCTGTGAAAAATTATTCGCGTCAGCTCGAAACGTTCTGGATGCCAGACTGCGAAATTGCGAGCGGCAAATTGTGAATGCTCGTGTAAATATACGCGGTGAGTCACACGACTCGATCGCTTTAAATTAGTTGTAACTTAACGCAACTTCGGACATTTTTCTTTTGCTAGAAGCGATCATTTATGCGAATACTTTATAAATTCTTGATGATACATGATGAAACTTGCTGCATAACGTGGTTATTATGAATAAGTACACGATGTACATGATAAGTAACATAGTTCTACATGCGTTACATGGTTATACATGATAAGTACATGGTCATCATTTTCTACCTTGAATATCTACCTTGCACTATTTTGATGAGACTGCCTTGTGACGCACTTCACAATATTAATTTTTATTTAAAAAATTTTTAAACATTAAATTTGTTTTATTGCACACGTTGAATCATTTCGTGAATTTGCATAAAGTTTTTTTAAATTAATTCTTCAAAAATAGTGCCGGACGACGTTTGACTGCTGTATTAAAGTGTTCAGGGTTAAATATCTTAAAGAAGTTGAAGACGTACAAAATGAACCACTTCAATTATTAAATCAATCTTCATATTATTTGTAAAAATGAAAGAAAATGTTATTGTTATGTAAACGTAGAAACGTAACTGTTTAAAAATTGAAGTCACGTAGGAAACGGCTATCAGATTAAATCATCTGGTGCAAAAATGTGAATCAGGTCAATGTTCCGGTATGACAAGATAATTTGCTCGTATTATTCTATCGCCGCACTACCGATAGATGCTATTTGACCGGTGGCGAGAAACGGATGCGCGCAGTACTCGCGTTTACACGCATCAAACGAAGAAGAAAAGCTGATCGATTCACAGCGAGGACCAATTAAATCGTGATTCAGCGCGAATGTACGCCGGCAGATATAATCTTCATCCGTTGCAATAAATCGATGTGGGTAAACGAGTCGGGTCCTTTCTATCCTGTCCTCCTTTTTCGTACCCGTTTGCTCGCCCGAGGATTCCCCTTTACAAGCTTCTACAATCTCGTTCATGCATGAACGGGTAATCGAGGAAGGAAAAATGAAAATAAGTTTAATTCCTGTAATACGGAAAAGGAGATTATTTGATTCATCTAACAATATTAAAACGTAATTTGTGAAACAGAAGAATGTTTTTTTAAATAATTGTAATACTCGAAAATTTTTACATGGATCGAAAATTATTGTTCATTCGGTATTCATTGGCTGAATAATTATACGCAATTTTCTCGGGGAAGATTGAACAAGCGGAATATTGAATGAAGCGTATTTTTAATTAGGTAATCGATCACGCACGTCGTCGATTTTCTCAATAGTTAACTATAAAATCGTTTTTAAATTGCTCTCTCTTTCTCCGGAGCCATGCAACCTTTTTCTCTAGGCGACGTAATTTCATCGAATTAAGTGAAATCCTCTGAGCAACCTTTTTCTCTTCGAAAATCACGCTGCTATTCACGGTGGAAAATAAAAAAAGGCGCGGGAGTGGAGGAGCAAGTGTCGAGCAATTCGACGGATGAAAGAGAAAGAAACGAAATCGAACAGTACGATCGAACTCTATTAGCCGGCCTTGTATCACGACGTTTGCGAAGTTCGTTTGTGACGTGACATAAAGCGTCCCTTCGTTAATAAGTCCAGTTTTCCATCGAACGAAAAGGGTCGACGTCGAGCTCAGTCGTGCGGGTAATTAAAAACGTCAGTGCGATAATTATTGCTGCGTTTCTCTGTCTGATCGTGATTCGTCTTCGAGAATCCAAAGAGTCGAGCTGTATTCTCCATTGGCCGAAATATAATTGGCGAAACCTTGAACCTTCGTGATTCTCCGTAATATGGCTCTGTGGTATTTCATACGGTTCATTTTGTCATGAAACTTTGCTCGAATCTCTTCAAGTAATTATGGGACAGTGGTATTAAACTTTGTCTTGTATTATTTTTGCTGCTATTTGGGGATCTTGGGATTTGGGAATTTAGAGATTTGTGGATATAGGAATTTGGAAATTTAGATATTTTGAAATGATGTTTGAAATTTGAAAGATTGAGAGTATCGAAACTTCAGGGTTGGATTATTTCAAATTTAAAAATTTAAAAATTTTCATATGTGGTTTAGTCATTCAGAAATTTATGGATGTAAATGTTCAGTAACTCAGAAAGTAGATTTACAGAATTAGATATGCCAACTCCCTAATTAAAGAAATTCAAAAATACAAAAATGTGGAAAATTTGAGAATTCGCAATCGAATTTGAAAGAAGTTATAAATGTTCCATTTTACATGTCCATATAGAAAGAAACTCCACCCGCACAAAAATGTTCAATTCCTGTCATCGTAACAGTTGGCACATAAGTTATTTCCTACATTGCTATATTAAAATAGAAAGTACGATAAATGTTAATTTGATCTGAACAGTGATTTATCCGGGCTCGCAATGAAAGTGAAACTCCGATAAAAACGCGTAACATAATCAGTCTGTATTTAACCGGAACGGTGGTTGTAAAATTAGAACGTTCCGCGGATCACGGTTTATATAATACCCGATGTAGGATGTATCGAATATAAGAGATCGTTAGACGATCCTGCGACTCGTGGAATTCTCAATTATTCCGTCGATATATCATTGGCTCGAGTGACGCGTAAATCGATCCGCGACTCATCGATATCAATGAACATTTATACGAGACTGTCACTTATCCAGTTGCACTTTCAGATTGAGAAATAGTTACGATGTTATTCTCTGTTCGTGACAGATATCCGATGTTTTTCTATTCGTAGCTCGGCTATGTTCACGTTAAATTAAGTTGACCCGAATTCTTCGATTTAGCAGTTTCGATGCAAACTTCAATAATTCACAAGCGAGTTCGCAGGGAATTGCAGACACGATACGGCAGTATCGATTTCAACGTTTCTCTATTGATTTTCTGCGAGCGAATGGAGTTATAATTCTGTTCACGGCAATGCGATTACTTTGATAAAATGATCGTTTTAGCACGTTTTAGAGTGTTAGAGCATATGGTTACATGTGATTTAGGTGGTTTTATGTGATTTTATACATTAGATGGTGAAATGTATAGCTAGCGATGGTGCATTTTTTCCCAAATTTAAATTGTCTTCTCAGAAAAGAAAATTAAGAACTATTAACCGGTACACCTGGTATTGTAAACCGTGTAACAAAAGTGTATGAAAATATAAAGAATCTCCAGACTGAGATTTATAATTCGGTAATCGTTGTCGCAGAAAATACCTTCCGCCAGTCGTAATCCTTTTACCAAACAGGTAAAGGTGAATGGACCGGAACATTGGGTGTCAATGAACTTTCTCGTGCGTGTTGCGTGTAAACGACAAGTGTTTGGGATAATACAGAAGACATTGTGTACCTGTTGAGGTCGACGATGAATTACAAGCGAGATAGGAGCGTGCAATGTGTGCGTGATAATATTAAGAGCGCGGTGCAATCGAACAGCCAGTGGATGAGTCACAGTGTCAAAGAGTAAGGAATAAACGTTGAATAACCAACTGCTGTGAAATAACACAAAGCGAAGAATTTTCATGTACGGCCATGATAACAATATCGTCTAATTAACCCTTTCGTTACGAGGTCTGACGTTTAATAACGAATCGATTGCTTGATAAGTAATTCCATCCTTATCTGTTTTGATGCTGTCAAGAATATCTATTTCGTTGTACACTGTTGCTAATTTATTATTCTGTCGCTAACTATTGTTAGTTTGTATTTATACACTGGGGTATAGTTAAGACACTTTTTCTTATTTTTAGATCTTTGAATGCTCGAATTTTTGATTTTCAATTTTATACGTTCTCTTTCAGTAACTTGTATTTCAATATCTTGTATATTTACTCTGTATATTTACAGTGACAGTTGATTTCTGATAATGTATACCTATGTTTCGAACCGGTCGTATTTCGCGATAACTGCAGTTTCTCATGAGAATAAATCGCACGGGTTTTCGGCTATTTTCCAGTATAGTTCGCTATGGATTAAACACGGCGCTCCGAATATCGAATATTCAATTTTTAATCGCTTAATATCCCGAAAACGAGGTCACAGTAGGATAGTGAATCTCCGATGTTTCATCGAGCTAGCAAAATGTCTCTCATTTCTGTGACGATTAACTAAAATCCACGTGAATCGATCGAATGTTGAGATTGAAGGAAATATTTATAACTATAGTTGCATATCAAACGGTTGATTTGGAAGAATAAATGGTTTCATATGATTTGATAACAGAAATATATTTGCAAAATACCATATACAAATTGGTCGATATCACATAATAAAATATCAAATTTTTGCTGTATTTATAATAGAGAAGCTACCTCAAATCATTGAGATAATGCAAGTGCAAACACGAGTTAACTTATGACCGATGAACAAATTGTGCATAAAAACACCAGTTAACCAACGCATTAGCAAAACTGAAACATCAGGTTGACAGATCGAAATAACAAGGAACTGCCGCGAAACAATTCCTTGTTCGATTTCATCCGTTTCGTTCTCGGTCCTGGAGTCTCTGATGTGGGCCCGAATGTCGCTGGTTGTCGTTGCAAGTGCAATGAGATTGCAGCCACTAATGGAAGTGTCAGCTGCAGCTGCAATAGGTTCACGTTTCACGCGGCCGGATACCATTTCGTTTAATTTGTTCCTTTTATTATTTAATTATTCACCCTCGCTCACGAAAGTCATCGATGTAATTGCCGTTCAAATTTTTCCCTCGCACGTCCGAAATTCGACGATTAACGCGAATATTCGTTTATCGAATGTCGATCGGTCGATGGATATTCGATACCGTGTTTTATTTTTATTTATTCGATAAATGTCCGTCGCAGCGATCGGTGATGTAACGTGTCGCAAATAGAAAGTATTTCTCTGGTGTAAATTGCGAAATTGGGACATGTATTTAATCATTGTGTCACTTTTAATTATTCGGTGTTACGTTTGACTCGATTTTATCTTTGGAAAATTATTTACAGCAAATTCTAACTCGAAATTAATATTTTCGAATAATGAAAAAAGTAGTATTTATTCTCAGTAAATGCGTTTTAAGAGTTATTTAAACGATTTAATCTAAAATTAAAATAATTGGAAACATAAATTTCGCTAAGCATTAAAGCACATATTACGGATGAAAATCGCAAGACTTTGAATCGATCGATATAAACTTACGCTTAAGATCATTTGCATAATACTCATTTTATACGACGTCCATCATACGTAATCCTCTTAACGTTCGCAATTTATTTACCGGCGACTATTACTTAAGCAACGTGTCGATTTCGCGTTGTTAATGAAATTCAGTGTATATCGGTAAAGTCTGCGACAATTTTTCGACCAGGATCCACGAAGATGAAGCGACGCCAAGAATTAATTATTCGAAACGAATGTCGTTTGCTGGGTCCATTAAAAACAGGAAATTGTTCGGGCTTAACGTCTCGTTTATGGCCAAGGATGTTTCGACGTACCATCGCATTCCTAGGCTGACTCGATTAATCGCTGTAATTGTCGCAGAGTAATTGCTTATAAATTAGATTTTTGCCACCTGAATCATAATCGCGTTAAAGTGCCATTATCTGTTTAAGTTTAATACTTGAGGAAACTGATCTGTGAAAATATATTTCATGATGCAAAGTTCTAAATTATATTAACTAGATTACTGAATACTTGAAACTCCGTAATCTTTTCATTATGTACTGAAATAAATATAATGGTAAAATCTTGAAGTCTTGCAATTAGATAATGATCTAGAAATTTTTAAAAGATTCAGACACAATTATAAATTGAATGATTTATTAAATTAAAAGCATTTCATTATGACTTGTGTAGAAATTACTGTCTCTAATCAGTTAGTGTCTCGTTTTTTACATAACAAAAAGTGTACAATGAACACAACAGCAGATACATTTACAATGAGTTAACAGAATTTGTCCGAAGGTGTTCGTCCATGGACAGAGTATCAGATTAGTTTTGCTCATCGAAAGCTTGATATCGATTAAAATCTCGCATCGAGCACGATTGGAACGAATCGAGAAGTATCTTAGCCAAGGAAGTTTCTTGTTAATCGAAAGAGCTTTTCTGTCTTTCTTCCTTAAATCATCTCGACCGAACGAAACTGGTCGCGATTAATCTCGTCAATAAGGCTTCAATTATAATTCCGTTTAATTTGCAGGGTCATCGAAGTCCATTGTCTCGGTGAAACTGGAGCATTCACGAAAGTCGATAGCTCTTGCTGGTTCACCGATATCGAAAAGAATCAACAGACAGCCTCGCGATCTAATTGAATCCCGGCTTGATTATTTAACGAGCCTTGGACTCGATTGCCTTTTTTCCTCTCTTCGTCGTGTCTTTTTTTTAAATTACTTATTGAGGAATCCCCGATCTGCGTTACTTTTCGAACAAGGTGAACGTTCTTCTTCAATTTACCATTCTTGTACCGTCGTTATTTTTTATCGACCTAGAGGTTTTCTACTAATATTACGTTTTCAGTGGTTTTTCTATTTATTCCAACGAATAGCAGTGCTAATATATTGTTGATATGAGTCTACTTGTGTTTTCATGTCCAGACGTTGCTGACCATAAGTTGCACTTACAGTAGCTAAATCAATTTTTAGAAGATTTGGGGATGTAGGGATTTGGATATCTAGGAATTTGGGAATTTGGGGATTTGGGTGTTTAGAAATTTGGGGATGTAGGGATTTAGATGTCTAGGAATTTGGGAATTTAAAAATTTGGGGATGTAGGGATTTGGGAATGTAGAGATTTGGGGATATAAAAATTTAGGAATGTAGAGATTTCGGGATGTTGGGATTTGGATGTCTAGGAATTTGGGAATTTAGGAATTTGGGGACGTAGGGATTTGGGGACATAGGGATTTGGAGATGTAGGGATTTGTGTGTCTAGGAATTTGGGTGTCTAAGAATTTTGGAACGTAGAGATTTAGGGATGTAGAAATTTGAGAATGTAAGGATTTGGAGATGCAGAGATTGGTAATGTTACAATTCAACCATAACGAATTGTGGCAGTGAGGAATTTTTGAATTACATGTCAATGCTTCATCTGAGTATACATAAAACTTAAATAAAGATATGTACGTTTCATTTCACTTTGGTGTTCATTTATGAAATAACCGATGACATGAGATAAATTCCGAGTAAAACTGCTGGTCAACAATGTGTCGATTATAAAAGACGATTACCAGTGATGAAAAGAAAAATACCGTTTCTTTTCTTACAGAATGTATTACCAATAAATGCTGACAATATAATGAAGCACCCTTTAGAAACTAAAATAAATTGAAAACGAATGAATGTATCGAGTGAAGTATCCTTTAGGAACTAAAATAACGACTGAAACGTTAATGGAAAATAAAAGTAGAATAATTACGTAGTGACGTGGTACGAAACAGCAGATGCGAGGCATTTATACATTGATGGTAATTGAAAGCGACAGATTGATGTCGGTTCGTGACACAGTAAACCAGAATACGGAGCACATAATTGAAAGTAACAATTACTGTCGGCTTGCGGCATAGAAAAGTAGAAGTGGAATTTTCTCTTAGAATAATGCCGCGCGAACGTTGTATACGCTGCATAGTTTCTGTTTTACGTTAACGAACCATGAAACGGAATTTAATTATAGGAACGAGATGGAAAATTGCTGGAATAGAAAATCGAGTTCCTCGAATAGAAAGGTAAATATTCCGATAATGAGATGCGTTACAACGCGCATAATGGTCCGAATAAAATATTCGTACGGCGAAAGTAATTATTTAAATCGTTCGATGAAAAGAAACACTCACGCATAATAGAATGTAGTCTCGTTCTTTGTGTGGACTTGATTCGCGTTTACTTTTAATCGCCAACACGATCATTTACATGTTAAGCTTGATACGATTTCTTCTATCAACCTACACAACGTTATTTATAACTTCGAGGAATAATTAAATCGTGTAAATATTAACTGATATGGACCATTACATTCTTTCGACAACTCCATCAATTCATGATCCTAAATGGTCTTGTAGTAATGATAATCGTTACTTAAACCACACTTTACGGTACTGTAAATTATATATGCTGGAGCAGGCTTTTCAAAATTCTTGGGGAGATTAAGCAGTAATTACCGCTTAATGCTGAAGGTTAATTGTCGGATTAAATATTCAAGCAAATACTTATGTATAGCACGAAATTCTTAAGATCTGTTATTTAAAAGTATGCGAATGCTTATTTGGAATTATAGTGGATAAGGTTTGTTTAGGACTTTAAAGTCTGGTGATGTTTGGACTTCGGGAGGGAATTTGGGATTATGGAAGATCAGAGTTTTGGAACTTTGGTGATTTGGAAGTTTAGTGATTTGGAATTTTGGGTATACGCGACTTTCAGACTTTGGAACTTCCAATTATTGGAAATATAGAATGTTGGGATTTTTCCAAGTCATCTGACGACACTTGACACAGAAAGTTTGTTCATTCTTCTGGCAGCACTTGTTTCAATTCCTGCTAATAATAATAATCACTGCTCCTATAATTAGAAACATATATGAATCAGTGGTCCACACCGCAAGATGAATGCAGTGCCTGTGGACCACCGGTTGTTGAACATGTTAAATATGAGATAAAAATGTTGGGACATAAAATTGAATGATCAAACTTCAGAACTTCTAAAGAATGAACAACCTTGTCTATTGTGGCTCGTTCATTAAGACCTGCATATATCAGTGGCATGTTACGAAACACGGTGTATATCGATCGTTTGGCACGTGCTGGCAAGGTGCGGTGCGCTTATTAATTAACCGAGAGGAGCGGGTTGGAAACGCGTGGGAAACGAATGAAAGAGAGAACCGGCCGGCCGGAGGTCTGCTGAAAGAACGTGGCATGGATAAGATCGTCGGTAATGAACTAGCCGGGTCCAGCTTCTAATGAGGACCGTGGCGAGTGATTCCGCTGCCACGCGGTGAAGGAACACGCGCGACTCCGCTCCGCTCTGCTCCGCACTCCACGTTTACTCTCGGTTTTGCGCTTTCGACGCGAACACCGCGACCCCGGCCTCGTCTCGAGAATGGAGAGCATGGAGGACCTCTCACCTGTCCTCCGCTTCTCTCATCCTGCTTTTATCTTCGTCCTCTTCCGTTGCTTGCGTCGCGACGCGAGCCTTCGCTTACACGACTCTTTCACCTGTTCGCCGAATGTCAAAGTTTGTATGAACAATTTTGGTCGAAATAGACGTCGACATTTTGGTTTGATCAGATTGGAGGCATGGAAATATTGGAATTTAGGGATGTAGGGATATAGAGATATAGGGATATAGGGATATTGAAGTATAGATGTGTTGGTGTTTAGGGATATTAGATATAGAAATTTTGGAATCTAGAGATATTAGTCTACAGCTACATTGGAACCTAGGGATATTACCGAATATCTGAAAACCTTCTGAATCTAAAGAAACAATACTAGATTAATACTCTCTTACTGACAAATATGTCTAAATAATTATCAATTAGGTTAAATATCCTTACATCAATCAGCCATACTCGAACAATTAAGAAAAAAGAACAGATCAGAAATATTCCTACTCCTAATAATTAGAATTTCAGTGTGTATTGTAATTTCCATATTCACTGTAGTACCATACGTAATTTAAACGCGATATTTAATGATTAAGTGTTTAACATTGATCGTGTTAAAAAAAATGATACAGTTACATTACGGAGAGAGATTTTAAGTAAGACACGATTAGAAGTACCGCATCGAAATAAAATACTTGAGCGTAGTAAGATTATGATGACGATTCATGATGCTTAATCCACGACAGGAGGAAATGGATTCGAGTTGGCGAGGCAGAAAGCTTTGCACGAGTGTTATTGCATCGTGTACGCGTTCTTTTTCTAGCGATTGCTTTATTTATCGTTTCGAGAGGCAGCATAGTGATGGATGAGCAGCTTTCTGGTAATCATAAATCAGTGTGGCATTCGGCTGATAAACTTCTCTCTCGCGGTTGTATTCTAGAATATTATTTACCACTGTGATTTAGCTTCGTTTTTCAAGGTTTAAATTCGCGCGGAGTCCCGACTTAATCGCGTGGTAATCGTTAACCTACGAGGCTTTAGTGATAAATAGTAGGGAAAGTGAGGAGCACTTTGATGATTTCATTACGGAACTTGGAAAAAAGGTTCAACAGAATATTAGTGCTTCTTGCGGGACGTAATAACTTCCAGAGAAACGTGGATAGATTTTAAATTGATCCCTGCTACAATCACCTTAATATATGGACGTTAAATTGATCCTTAAATGAGCTTCACAATTGCGCGTTTTTAAGGGAATTCACTTTGTGAATTGTTCTTTTATTGCCTTAAAATATTAATAAGTACAATTACTCGCTTTAATAAAATGGTTCATGAAATATGTAAACTCGAGCGTATTAAGTCATCATGCGATAATTCACTCGAAATAAATAAATAATATTTAACGATAAAATAGCAAGAACAAAGGATCATGATCAGACCAAATGTTACCACTAATCTTAGTATTCACAATGTACTTGACACTCGATTTAACAAAAGAGACCAGATTATTTCTCAATAATACCTCTTCGATAAGAAGTATTCAAACTGCATACTCTCAAACTTGACTTCATCTGGGTCATTTCCTTAATACGGTCACGAATGAAGTTTCTACAAACGTTTCCTTCTATTTTGCGACGTATATCAACATTGTTGAGCCCGATCCGCGTAGTACGAAAATCAAATATCGGTTAAAGGGAGAATCGCGTCGATTTAAAGCGGTAACTTCAGTATGCAAGCGGTCCGCGGGTAGCCACGAATCGGTATACCAACGCCATTATCGTTTACCGATACCGAACTGTATAATATTTTGTGTCCCTGGTCCCTTGTACATAGCATCTGCATAGAAATATTTCCTTGTCTTTACGACTACCACTTTGTGCCACACTTTACGCCGTTACACGATATCCAATGTTGCGGTGCTGGTATCCGGAAAAATTTAGCAAAAGTTTCACCGAGGTTGAATAAATTTCAAATTAGTTACATTAAAACGTGTCCATTTATTGCAGAACAGAGTCATTTTATTTCTTGATCATTCATCGATGTTCACGAGTTTAATTGAATAATAAAGAAAACGGACTTGTAAGACTACATTAACACTAAAACTATCAAAGGTCAAATGACACTTTTACAAGTTTGTCATTTTTCCTTACAAAATTTATTAAGACAATTTCTTTAAAATCTTCATGAAAGTGAAGAATTATTTATTTTTCAACTTCATTTTTAATTTCAGAGTAAGTGTGTATTGCACACCGGTTTAATATTTGCAACATGAAATGTTAAATTTATGAAAACTTAATAGGTTGATACGATAGAAATAGATGTAATACTTTATAACAATTATTGAGGATACAGCGTGGATATCAAGTTTTAATTATTTAAATTCACTAGTTGAATATATTGTAAATTGTAACCTGCAACATGATTAATGTTATTAGCAAAAGTTCAAGAAGGCTATAAATGTCCTTGCTTCTTCTGAAATTCCTGCAGCCTCGTTCTTTTCAAACAGTTTCTTTACAGGGTCCAGTTGGAACTCTGGAACTTGCCATGAATCCTCAGAAGTACCGTGGACAAACTTTCCTACAATGTATTCGAGTTTCGAAACTCGCGCCGAAACCCAGTCGCTCGTTTTCGAAGTTGTTTCGTGTTAATTACACCCGAGGAAGCTGTTAAGACTTCGACACTACTCGCGACTGTGTCTAATAGCTTCGAAACACGTTGCTGGTCTTTTGAAAGCACGATACGTCGATATATAATAATTTTATAAACATTTGTCTTCTATACTCAAGCATTCATACCTCGAGTATTCGTATATTCACAGTAGATGAAAATACAGTTCAATATTAGGAATTAATCTTGAACATCATGGTAGATTATGTTGAATAAAATAAGGTTCAATGACTTGTCTGACACGCTATAGAGAAATAAAATAGGCTCAACATTTGTCTGACACCTTGCAGACAGGTAAAATAGGGTTGTACATTACACAGAACGTTTTAAATAAACATTACCGGTATAAGTTTGATTCATTGACTAAAGATCAGGCATTGAAAGGACCTTACACCGCAATCATCGTGATCGTTTAAGCACCAGCTCAACGATATTCTCGGCAATATCAGCGAGCATTGTGCATTGTCTGGTAGACGTATATTCGAGGATTCATCGTTTCGTCGAGTTGCAATGCATACGAATGCACGAGCGTGCACTTTTCCGCGTTTTCTGTCGCGAAGAATGGTCGAGCATTGCGGTCGCACAAAGACGGCGCCCAAGAAGAAAGGAAAAACGAGGATGGTTTCCGTCGGGATTCCGTGAAACGCGTTTGTGGATCATACAGGTGGAGCCTTTGAAGCCTCCGAAAAAGCGCGCTGTCGCGAATTTCAATATCGGGAAGTATGCCGAGTCGAGGAACGAATAATACCTCGGGTCTTGGAATCTTGCTGAGACTCGAAATTGGAAAGGTATGTGGTCATCTGGATCTAAACGTTGCAACTATGATTTGGGCAGAGTACATCTCGAGACGAGATGTGATAGGATCTTTAGCGAGATCATAGTTCTTGTATTCCTAGATGTTGCGTATGTAATGACTGAAGTCACTTCTTCGTTCCAAGCTGAATATTTCGAAATCTTAAGCTTCCAATTGTTGTATATTTTTATGTCATCAAATCGCGATAGCCAACAGAGTTCGTCATTCAGTATGTCACACTTGCGATCACAGAGTAATCACAAACCGGAACTCTTACAGGTGATTTCTCAAACCTTGATGTATGAAGTAGCGTTGACAAGAAACTCAGTGTCAGTAAATAATTTTGTCGTACGTTAATAATTAACTTGTTGATAAAATTGACTTTCACCGTGTAGATTGATGAGTGAAAATAGCTTTATAGATGTCATCTCAGAAAACTTTCTAACACCGTTAATCTGCTATTAAAAAGAATAAGATAGAAATATAATCTGCTTATATTAAGAAATCACTTGAGGAGCTCTTGTTGTCAGATCTTGAACCTCGTCTGCCATTCGCCGCAAATCGTCGGATTCCGCGGCCTGCGTTTCTTAAAAAGCCCTCGAATAAAAAAAGGGAAGAAAGAGAATAAATGCCAAACGGAAGTGGAGAATCGTGGATTATAAAGCCGCCGGTTGCCGAGTGGTCCGGTAAAGTTGCATTTAAACTTTCGTTTCGTTTCGTTACGAAAGAAAACGAGCACCTCGGGTGCAAGGCAAAAACGAGTCGCAACGTATTCACCGTGAAAATGGAAACGTCTCTCTACGAGACGTTTTAAAATACTCGGCAATTCGCTGTCGAGAAAAACCCGGATAGAATGTTCGACGGTAAGGACGAGTTTTGTACACGGGGTTAAGGTGAACGAACTCGCCCCCGAAAAAACAGCATTGCCGGGCGGAAACGCGAAAATAATACGTCTTCGAGGGCTGCGAAACAGGGTACATTGGATGTCTCGTCGAAAGGGATGGAAAAATTTATCGGCGGCTGGGATCAATAAATCCCGAGACAGAGAGTTTCTGCGGAGGCGAGATGCTTTTTTCGGCTCGCGCGTGTACATTTTTCAATATTTGCGGTATCACCCTATGTCGGAGTAATGCTACGGTGATACGTTTTCAAGGGAAACTTTGTTCTTGTATTTCGCGCGCCGACGCGAATATGGCCCGCAATACCACTCTGGGGACGAAAGTTTCGTGTAAATTGATTTCTGATGGATTCTGCGAACAGAGATCTTGAAATACGATTGCGCAGGAAGTTTTGTATCTAATGATTTTTTGAGACTTGCGTTTGGAGATGACTTGCAGTATTTTAATTGAAATAAATGTGTATTTTGTAAACGAATCGTTTTCTAGCAAAAACGATTCGATGATTTATGAGAAAACTGATGATTTATAGGTTTGCGAGATGTGTTCGCTAACGATAAGAATTTTCTTCGATTAAAACATATTTTGGCGAAGAGTAATCATACGAGGCTACCTAGCTGATTTCGGAATGGGCTAATTGATTTAGAGGACTGTCTAGGGCACGCTTTCCAGATGACGACGGTCTCTTGCTCCCTGCACGTATTCGAGCCCTTGATCGCTCGAATCCAGGGACGTTCACTTGCGTAATGCAAGCCAGACACGTTTTCATTAATGACATTAAACGCAGGGACATGAATCGTCGACACGTGCTAGCAAATTACTAGACAATTAACCCTTGGACAGTAAATGCTGGGTTACTCAAGACTCAGTCTTAAATCTATCTCGTGTTAAGACTATGATCGTGTAATTATGCAGTAACGAAACACTGGAAATTTCCCAGTTAAATTATACAATCAGTACTCGAAGGCACTCAATTTTATACACACTTTTAGTTATGTTATTATTTGTGTTAGAAGTATGATTTATTGTATAATCAATAAGAAGGTTTAGTCTCTTTTTCATTACTGTTAACCGGTGTATTATTTCAGTTTCTATTATATTGAACATAAACACAAATCAAGTCTTGACTGAGTCTTTGATCGGGGTTAAATAATTTTCACATCATCTGTTACAGTTTTCTCACGCTTGTAGTTCACTTTCGTAAATCTTCACATGAATAATATGAATATGTTAGGAAGTATTATAAGAATAAATTGAATAGCACTGTATACAATAATCTGATCTCTGACGTCGAGAATGATGATGCTAAAGATAAATACTGAGAAATAATCTCATACAAGAGCCGTTTGTACCGATCCAATTGGTCCCAACCATCGAGGATTCAATTCGCGCGTGTCGAATGAAAACCAAAAGCCGTCTTTCGTATGTACAAAGCGAACTCGTTTACAGAAGGTCCGGACACCCTCGCGAACGTAGCCGGCTTAAGAATAATCCTCGGCGTCGCGAGGATGACTCGTAGCTAGGATTCACCCTCACGCGACTCTCGAAGCGTGCACGCGAGAATTATCGATCGTTATCGAGCGTTGGCCGCGGGCAGAAATCCAGCTTCTCGCTTCCTGTTGCGCCCTTTCACGGGAATAATCGACGCGGGCGTCTATTATTCTTATTGTTGGCTACAATGCCCGACGCGAGCCGACTTTATTCTTCTAGGATGGGCCTGTCGTACAATGGCCGCCGTCTGATCGCAGACTTACTCACCTGGGACATTCTTTTTCTTTCGCAGAGGCCGAGTGCTGCGTTGGCGAAGCTGCCGGCGAGGCGTGCTGGGAGCCTTGTTACTGCGTCCTCCTACAGGATGAGCAGACTCTTACGGCTTACAGGAGCGAGGACATGGCGGTGAGTACGCTTCCTCTTTCTTCCTTTTCTATCTTACGTCGATATACAAAACTAGTCATCGTTCGATATGTGGGACGGAATATTCCTGGGATACGCAATATCTACGCAACTGATGGCATCTACCGGATAATAATCCTTAATTTTTTTTTAAGAAATTTGGGGAAAAGAAAAATTTGTTCAAAGTTATCGCTAGTTATACATTTTTCCTATCTGCCTTTCAAATTGGGGTGCCCTCTCCAAGAAATTGTTCACATTTTGAGATAAGGGATTTTTTGCAAGTGGACATAGACATACGTAGAAGAATTCTCCAGGGTTTCACCTTCGTATAATACGAACAAAGGGTTTGAAAGTTGTTTGATCGCACGATCGAAGGGGTGGAACAGCCCCTAATTCCATTAGAATGTTTATAGCCCTCCGTTTGTATAGCGGCGCGCTGTAAAGACTCTAGGACTTCTGGCCAAAACCACGAAACGGCGGGCTGTAAATATCTTTCGTCGAGATTATGGTAGACCGAGTCAAAGAGCACGTTTGACCCACGATTGAAGTTTGCACGTGTACAAACCGCTAAAAGCCGTCGAAGATTTTCCTCGGTTCGTTTGCTCGTTTGAAGTTTCCCCCGCGTTCCTGTAACAGTGTTTGCTTCTCAGCCAATCGAATGATGACGGTGGAAACGTTGAGTCAATAGAGCTTTGTTTATTCCTTGAATTCATTTTTGACACTTTAGAGAACGTATTAATAGTTCTAATGGAGATGGTACTACTTGTTCATTTCATAAACGAATTCACCCTTCCGTAACACTTCCATTAGAAATGGTTTGATATTTCAGTGCTTTATAATTGTCTAAATTAATTTTACATTTTCCCTTCCTTTTATATTTTTAGAAAATACTGTTCAGATTTTATGAACAATTCTGTGTAAAGTTTTGATAAAGTATTCTACTGATACTAAATCTATGAAATATTTTTAAATGATAGAAATACATATACGTGTTTCATACGTGAAACCTGTAACAAAAATTTGAACGTTGCACAAGAGATGATTTTGTTCGTACTCGAATTCCCAGCGTAGCATTCGAAAAACATATCGCCGATGAGCACTAAATATCTCAGAAGCAGAACTACACGCGTATTAGTATTTTCTTCGTGAAATGTCGTGTAACGCATAGTTAGTGAAAGAACGTGGTGAGTGGAGAACGGCGAAGGTTCTTGTTCCGGATCCATTTTAGTCGTTCGCGAGATCCCCTAAGTGCATTCGACGTCGTGTTCCTCGCTCCGACCTTTTTTTTCGTCTTCGTCTCCGAAGGCAGCGAGAATTCTACTTATTACATTGCTTTAAAGCACGTCCCCTCCGGGATTAGCTAATTTTAAAAGTCCAATAGTGAATCTTCTTCGACGCAATTATCCTGCCGCGAAAGGCTCCGGGTGTCGACTTTCTTCTCGAGTTTACGACACGAAGTACTCTTCAAACGCTTTCTTGAACAACGTAGACAGAAATACTCTTTGAAAGGAGGAAAATTTAAATACATTGACAATTAGGGAAGAACGAGGGAAGTTTCAATAAAGAAACGATGGAAGGAAACACTCGAGCACGTCGATTGTTTTGAAAATAAAATAACAATGTTAATTTCACTTTATATTGTTCGATGCTTTATTTCTTCGTCTGTGATTCTTCAAGTTCTGAGTTCTTATATTAATTCAGAAGTACGTGCATCAACTTTCATTCGTTCTACAGAATGGTTACAAAAAGTGTATTCGAACCGTAGCTTCTCTATATCAATTTGAAGTTGTTCATAGAGTAATTCAGAAGTAGGTGGATCAACTTTCATTCGTTCCCCATAATGGTTACAAAAAGTGTATTCGAACTGCATCTTCTTCATATCAATTTGGAGTTGTTCTTAGACTACTTCAGAAGTAGATGGATCGAATTTCATTCGTTCCCCATAATGGTTACAAAAAGTGTATTCGAACTGCATCTTCTTCATATCAATTTGGAGTTGTTCTTAGACTACTTCAGAAGTAGATGGATCGAATTTCATTCATTCTACATAACGTTTATAAAAAGTGTATTCGAACCGTAGCTTCTCTATATCGATTTGGAGTTGTTCTTAGACTAATTCAGTAAGTGGATCAACCTCAATTCGTTCCCCAGTTACAAAAAGTGTATTCAAACCGTAGCTCATATCTGAGAACATGCTGCTTTGGTTGATCCACGCTGAGATGGTTTCCTTTCGTAAGTGATAGCCATTACGCGTTTAAGGCTGCTTGCAAATCCCATGGAATCTGGCTGCGGAAACCCCGTGTCGCCACTCGTGTTCCGCAGCAGAGAGGACTCCTTGAATTTATTCGTACACCCTCTTCTCCACGCATAATAACCATCCCCGGGCAAGTTGGAGTGGTTTCTTCCCCTGTTGGCTGAAAGAGAAATTTTCCTCGTTATATGGTATCGATGATGGATCTCGAATCGAGCGTCTCTGTTAAATCCCTCTCGCCAATCCCTCCGATCAGGCGTAAGGAATGTTTCTTCGGGGTTGAGTTAGCAATAGAAGCTCTCTTTAAGCATCCGACGCGTTTTTTAGGCACGATCGACTTTGGTCGAGAATATTGAATAAGTGGAGAGCTTTCGAAGAATCGTCTAATGGGTTGATAAGGTTTACTAAGGGGCGAGTGTTTGCGGCTGATAAGATGCCCTGCGAGTCTTCTTTGCTAAGTGATTATCCTCGCAAATATCATAGGTAGATGTTAAAGATATTTAATTTACTCTTAAACATTTTTAATCACACTGTATCTTTTATTTAAATAGTAACATAGACACAAATCACATGATCCACAATATGCAGATTACGTGATTGCATTTTGCAGACTTTTATCAATGCATCAGCTGTCGTAGTGGAAATGTGGGTTGATCTTTTTGAAGTCGAAAAATATGAAGGGAGACGTAAATGGGTGCACAGGGGTGTTGACACAAGGGTCAAATGATGCCAGACACGTAGGGTTTAACGAAACGTTGGTAGAAGCTGCAGTAAAACCGCGGTGCATTAGAATACGCGTGTTCGAAGCGCGATGCTCGTTAAGCGCATAATTAAAACGCGATTAACATCTCGAGGCAGAAGCGGACGCATTTACGAAACCGCACGAGGCGAGCCGGAGTTAAGACAAACCGCGTCGAGAATTATTAGGGAACGAATTAGAGGTTGCGTTCAGGTGGCACGGAATTTCAACTGGTTCGCAGCGGCAGTGCATTTTCGCGGCGTCGAATAAACCAACGTTCCGCGATCCATTGTCGGTGGCCGCTTTGTGAGATTAAAATCAACTAATCCGACGCGCGTATCGCCACAGTTCCTCAAGGGTTACGCGGTGTAACTCGTAGGGATTTGCCGAAATGGTCAAGGGGATTGCTTGAAAACGAGCCACAAAGCGAGTTTCAAATGTGCAGGCTTGAGTTCCCTCACACTGCCATCCACCGGTACAGTAGACTCCCGTTATATTGCCACAAAGGTTTACGATACACAAAGTTTCTCAATTCTCACATTTTCTCATACATTCGTGAATTTATGAAATTTCTATGCTTTTGAATTGAGTTGTACAATAATTTTGCTTCTAATTTGATAAACTTTTGATTGTTCGTGATTTAACATTCTAGAATGTTCAAATTTCGAATTGTGAAGTTCTTAGATTTCCAAGTATTCAAATTTCTAAATGTCCATACCTTCAAATACTTAGAAGGTCTCTATAGGTCCTCAAGTATAAGGAATTAAAAAATTTCTATGTCCTTCAATTTATCGATCACAAAATTCGTAAAAATGGCTGCATTGTCAAAACTTAAAATGTCCACATATGCACCCAAATTTATCGATTGTCCCATCCCTAGATACCTGGTGATCATTAAATCTGTAGAACCTCAAATTTATAAATTCCCATATCTGAAGACTCCCAAATAGATCCTGAAATCTCTGTGATCACAACTTGTTACATCATCCCCAAGTTTTCAGATGTTCAGAAATCCCTGAAAATCGAGTGACCCTCGTTCACTTGGTTGCCATATTTTTCCTAGAGAAGCTTGGCTGTACTATACAGATCAGATACGAACCCTGTAATACTACCTTCTCATATCACTTCGTCCTAAACCATCATATACGACCATCATATGTTCCATCTTATATACCACCTTCACATGTTCCACCTCATGTTCATATCTTCCTACCATTTTTCCCTATTTTCCACCCTGGATACCAGTGACTTAACCCATCTCGACAAATATTGTCTTTATCTTCCTCCTGTTCGATTTTGGTCGATTTTCCGAAAGTCTCGCAATTTTCTGGCGACTCGCAGCCCTTGTTATTACTAAATCAAGACCAACGCAGGAGACCCTCTTTCACCTTGTCCCGACTCACGTCCTTTTCTCCTTTCGTGTAATCACATTCGAGGGGTCTAGGAACGCGAGACCCTTCGTTACTCGACGCTGAACCCACCCTGAAGGAACAGGGTTAACGGCCTTCATGTTTTTTCCTCGGACCTCTTCAAACGAGTCCTCCACGGATAGAATTTAGTCAGCAAGTGGGGAAAAAAACCGGTGCACGATCAGTCGTGATGCTGCGTTCCCTTCGAACGTGATTTCTTTTGTGTTTTGTGTTTTTTCTTCTCTCAACCACTCTTCATTGACACCCGCGATTTTTGTGTTCGACGCGTTTAACGATCGCAGTTGTTTCGGGGGATTCTCTTTGATTTGCGAGCGCGGCATTTTTCTTCTGTGTCTGTTCCTTTACACGGTTTGCTTGCTGGATTTTTGCTTTGTTCCGAGATCCACGCACATGATTTTTGAGGCTTCTATTTTTTAGAATTTTTTAAAGGAACGTTGGGTATTTTCCTGTATTCACGTAGACTATGATGACGGTTTTCATTTTTCATAGTGCTTTTAATTTTTTATAATGAAAAGGTGATACACTTTGAATAGCCCAGTATGAGACTGTAGTGAAGATAAGTTTACAGAATGTGTAGAATTAATAAATTTAAGAATCGAGAAATATTGTTACCACGAAATCTTGTTTCCCTAATTTTGTCGACGATTAATTTAGCAAAAGCGCCAGTAAGCCTGGCCAACGGTTCCCAGCGTAATTTCATTATCAAACTTAAAACCCCCTCGATAAAACTACAATTTTCTCCCAATCTAATTCCACAAACTCGCACAACTTTCCATTATCGCTAGTCACCTAGAAAGCTCCGTTAATTGAAATCACGATCGTAAAAATCCGTCAGACAATGGAAGTAGTAGTGAGTCCTGTTCAGTGTTCAACGTGGATAAGATAGGAACAAAGCCTTCTTCCGACCTTTTTCACTTTTTTTTTTTTTTTTTTTAGTCGGATTAATAGCAGTCCGTAGACAAAAGGCCACATTATCTGCACAAGTGAATTGCGTTAATTTCTTGAAAGCTTCTTGAATGTTGGCAAGCCGATATTTCGCTGTATGTTAACGATTACGACCTCTGAACTTTAGAAGGTTCATTCGCTGCAGACGATCGAATGTACATAGAAAGTCTGCGATATTGGAGTTTCGGGTGCTGTAAGGTTTCTTAGTGATTTCCGGAGGATTTTACTTTTATTATTGGTTGTGTTGCTGCTGGGTCTGATAACGTCATGGATAAGGGATTTTCTTGCCTCGGTCCATTAGTAGCCAAGCTCGTGAAGCCGGATCAAAGGTAATCTCTCTCTACTGGCTATGGCTATATTCTTACGCGATTGGAAGAGAAAATGCGAACACAAAATGGAAACTGTGGGAATATTTGCTTGATTAATGTATTGATACATAAAAATACATGGGATTTATAATTTTTATGTTGGTGAACTCAATTTTTTTAAATTTCTAAAATTTGCAAATTTTAGGATTTGCTAGGTCCTTAATAGTGAAGTTTGTAAATTTTTTAAATTCCAAGTTTCTCAATTTTTGATTTACGAAATTTACAAATTCTCAATTCCTCAATTCCCTAATTTTACAATTTCCACAAATTCCAAAATCTCAAAATTCTACAAATTCACGACTTTTAAATTTACAAATTCTCAAACTTTCAAATTCCAAAATCCCCAAATTCCCAAGCGTCCAAATTCCAAAATTCCCTAATCCCCAAATCCCCAAATTTCCACCTGCCCAAATCCTAAAATTCAAAATTTTCAAAACCCTGATTCCCAAATCTCTAAATCCCTAAATTTCTAAATTCCCAAACTTGCATCTACTCAAATCCCCAAGCAGCTAATTTCCAAATTTGCCAAATTACCATTTCCGAAATGTCTAAATCGAAAATTTCCAATTCAAGCAAGTGTAAAATCAGTCACAGCTAGTTACAGAAGAGTAACAATTTGAACAGGTAACGAACTCGACGATAAAATTAAAAGCAGGAATCGAAGGAAATGTAGAAAGCGACAGTAGTCTCATATCTGTAAGCAGGACAATCTTTTTAAAACGCGGTTCTCCATTAAATTGCCCGTCAAAGATCTAGCGATACCTTCTCGAGCGAGGAGCAAAGAGGATCGAAAGACTCGCATCTAAGCAGCGAGCTTGGATGAATCAAAGAGACTCGGACAAAGACAGATAGGAAGTTACGAGCGACGAGCAACGGCAAAGCGAGAAGGAGGTAGGTAGATTTAATCACACCTACCCTATTCCTCTCACGTCTTGAAAGGGAGACGCTCGTAAAGGCAGACAGGAAGCGGGAAAGAAACAGAGAAAAGCGGCTGGGCAGGGCAGGGGGATACAATTTAATACAGAGAACCATTCGTTCACCCCCAGGGTACGATTCCATGGAGAAGGTTGCGTTTTTTATTCGCGTGCCGTTTGTCTTGTACGTGACGAGTATGAACGCATCGGATCCAAAGAATTTCACAGGCCAGACGGAATGGGAACAAAATTTTATCAACGCGCACCTACTTCGTTCTTTTCGATGCGAATTCTTTGCAGATTTCCGAGTTTCGAACACCTGCACGGTTTTCAATTTCTACGCCGAAGATCGTGTCGCTTTATCTTACTATATTCACATTTTTATTTCTTTATATTCACAATTTTATTTCTCTATCTTGACATTTTTATTTCACTATTCTGACATTTTTGTTTGAAAATTTCCTTTCTTAAATCATTGCTGTATTTTGTTCGTTGACTTAGTTGTCTGAATTTATTTAATTGCTGCATTCAATTTATTGCTGCATTTAAGGGCGTTGGTGTATTTAATTTATTTTTGTACTCGCTTATATTGAAGTATTTAATTTATTCTTGTATTCCATTTCACTGAAATATTTAATTTATTGCCGCAGTTAATAACATTGAAATATTTAATTCATAGCTGCATACATCTGTAGCGAAACATTAAATTTACTGCCATATTTAATAACATTGAAGTATTAAATTTTCTATTCCATTTAACTCCATTGAAATATATAACATTTTTCATCCATTATTTAATAAAATGTAGAAAATACAAGAGAGACTTCTTCATTATAATAAAAACATAAATATAAAGCAGAAAATTATGCATAGTAGCGAATTAGTTTTCCGATGAACGCGAAAGGGATGAAAGAGTGAGCAACAAGCGTTACACGAGAGACAATCGAGACGTGTCCAAAGCTTTGAATATTCCGAGCAAGCTACTTCGACTAAAAAATGGACGATTCGAGGGCTTTGAGCACACAACGATCGGACGAGGGAAAGAAGGTGTCCTTGGCTTCGAGGGAACCATTATCGAGGGATGAAAGCGCACGATGTGCAGTCTATTTCGAGCCACCCCGTGCATAATTTATCGCCGGGGTGGATCAAATTCGGTGGCGCGTATCGAAGTGGTTGAATCGCTCTGGTTGCCTTGGATAAGTCGTAATAATCTACGGTCAAAAGTTTCCACGAGGATTTCAACCCCTACGTGAATCGGGGGTTGAAAACTGCTCTTTGTTACATTTTCGAATGTTGCCCCTTGATAATATCAATTTTCAGGATATATAGGGGTGTATTTCATTTAAATTATCACGTTGGGGTAATATATTATTTGGATAACAATAAAAAGGGGCTGCACTCGAGTAACTGAGATTTGTGATCGGGGTGGGCCAGATTCACGTTGTTGATAGTGGTGTGGTCTTATATTAGGAATAACACAGTGGTTTTTGGGTATTTGGGAGGAATTGCAAAATTAGGGATTTTGAAATTTGGGAATTGTGGAATTTGGAGATTTTGGAATTTTGGTGCTTGGGAATTTGGCAGCTTGGGAATTTGGGGATTTTGGAATTTGGAAGCTTGAGAATTTGGGGATTTTGGAATTTGGAAGCTTGAGAATTTGGGGATTTTGGAATTTGGAGATTTTAGAATTAGGGAGCTTGGTAATTTGGGGATTTTAGAATTTGGGAGTTTGCAAATTTGGGGATTTTGGAGTTTGGATGCTTGAGAATTTGGGGATTTTGGAATTTGGAAATTTTGGAATTTGGAGATTTTAGAATTTGGGAGCTTGGTAATTTGGGGATTTTGGAATTTGGGAGTTTGGGAATTCGGGGATTTGGGGATTTTGCAATTTGAGAGCTTGGGAATTTGAGAGTTTGGGAATTTGGTTCTTTGGGAATTAGGGATTCGAAAATTTGGGAATTTGGGGATTTCGTGATTTCGGAGTTCGGGAATTTGAGAATTTTTAAATTTGTGAGCTTGGGAATTTGGATGCTTGGGAATTTGAGTATTTTAATAATTTTTAAAATATAAGAAATATTAAAAACATTCAATTCCATAAAGAGTCTACTCTTCAAAACTTCCATTTATCCCCATAAAATGTTCCCCAACAGAACATCAACGTCTCCAAAAGTTGTTCCAATGTACATTTCTCCATTAACAAGAATTCATGAAAATAATCATTCTCGCTCGTCCTGAAAATAATCCTAGGACCTATCTGACCTCTACGAAATGCCTTATATTACCTCTTAAGTTGAGTTTCTAAAACATCGATACAGATTAGTGTGATCAAAGTGTAGTCCAGAGTGTGACATCTAGAGGAAGATTTAGTGAAGGCGAATCGAGTCTATCTTAAAGAAGGTGAAAGTGCTTGTTCATTCGGTTTGCTGTCGACCCTTATCCCTTTCCCAGTCGATATCTCCTTTTTTTCGGAAGTTCTAGACGAGCTTACGGGACCAGCAGTGTGTAGAACGCATTTCCTGGCCCGCACACATTCGATCCGCTGTTCGTCTTCTGGCTGAAGGTGCCAGAGATAGGATTCTTAGTCGCGAAAGAAATCCTACGAGAGTTCGAAGAAGGAGCCCCTGGATAAATCGGCTCTGCCTTTTCACGAGCCTTTCAACCCCTTTTCCCACTCGAATCGCTCTTGAGAAACGTAGAGGGAGGCTACTCGGTGGATTTCAGAATTTCCTTGGACTTTGCCAGGGTAAATGTTTGCGAACCTCCAAGATCTCCGTTCACGCGTCTACCAATTTTTCTTCTTTCTTCGTTTTCTCTTCGTGCCGGTTGTTTCTGCGGTGGCCAGAATTTGTACCCCTATTTTATCCGTCTTCCACGGAAATATTTCACGCTATCTGTTTCGCGAATACTCGTGAACGATGTGGAATGCACGTGTTCAATTAGGAATCGCGTTTATTTTAATTAGGAAACTGCCGGAAACTAGTTGGGAAACTTCAGATTTATATTATGCACTTTGTCTTGCGTTAATTGAGAAAGTTATGTAGTTTTACTGATTTTGTTGCGAACGAAATCGATAATTTTATGAAGATTAATTAAAATTTGCCTCAGTACGAAGGTATTATAGTATTTTTCAGCTTAACTTGTAATTTTTAATGGATTCATAGGATATTCAAATAAATTATTAATCTGATGTTAATGGCTTAATTTTACTGAAAATTCAATCTGTCTTTAATAATAAAATTGCATTAACTCGACTAAATTCGTAACGCTTCAAAATCAAATTTAACCCTCATCATTTATTCACAAGATTTCTGTACGAGTATCACAGCAATTTTGGATGGCTATAAATGAAGGATCATCGGAGATTTATTTCCATCGTGCTCGAGTTTAATAACCCAAAAAGCTGCGATGAATCCTTGGAAGAAGACCTTTTCAATTTTAAACGTCCACCTTGTCAGTCAATCCAGACACGTGAAAACTAGATCCGAAAAGAATATAAAAGCAGAAACTGTCGATCGATATCGTGGCGAGCTTTTAATAGAGTCTCGAACAAATTTTCTTCGGCACTTTTTCTTTTAAACGCAAATCATTTTCATGACACATAAATAACATGATGCTTTTAAATCTCTATAATTCTGCATGAAATTATTCTTTGATATATGCGGGACAGGAGATATACATTGTAAATTATATCATGTGCGCGTTGCGGAGAGTAATCCTAGACAGCGAAAGGAAATAAGGGAGGATATCTATTATTCATGAACGGTCGTGATGCATGAATTTGTATACACAAAGCTAATTTCTTACGGTGGTGTCGCAACGAGATGAAGGAGCTCTCGCTGAATCTTATTTATGTAAATGCTTAATCTTACGCTTGTATGGAAATTTTCGCTGAATCAGGCTACCTTGATGGACGGACAATTTTTGCTATAACTGATTTCACACTTGCTTCTCTATTATCGGATTTTGATGGAGTATTAAAAGAATGGGAAATTTTGAATTTGGCAAATTTGGAAAAGTGGAAATTAGGTGTTTGGGGATTTGAGTAGGTGCAAGTTTGGGAATTTTGGATAGTTGGATAGGTGGAAATTTGGGGATTTGGGTAGTTAGGAATTTGGAGATTTGGGGAATAGAGATTAGAAAATTTTGGAATTTGGGAAATTGGGGATTTTGTAATTCGGGAACTTGGTAATTTGGGGAATTTAGCATTTGCAAGCTAGGGAATTTGGGGATTTTGGAATTTGGGGGCGTGGGAATTTGGGGAATTTAGAATTTGGAAGCTAGGGAATTTTGGAATTTTGGAATTTGGACGGTAGGGAATTTGGGAGCTTGGGAATTTGGAAGCTTGAGAATTTGGGGCATTTGGAATTTAGACGCTAGGGAATTTGGGATATTGGGAATTTTGGGATTTTCTAATTTGGGTAATTTGGAATTCGAACGCCAGGGAATTTGGGGATTTTGTAATTTGGAAGCTTGGAAATTTGGGGATTTTTAAATTTGGGAGGTTGAGAATTGGGGAGCTTGGGAATTTGGCAATTTAAGAATCTCGAAATTTAAAGAATTTAAGAATCTAGAAATGTAGTAATTTGCCGAAATCTATCAAACCTTACCCAAAAATAAATAAAATAAAAATCGTCCCATAAAAATCTCTTCAAAAATCGAACGCAATATAATAAAGAAGAGATCCAATATCAAATACATTTCCTCCAAAAATCACTACGAGAAAATAAAGGGTAAAAGCTTAGACGTAGCGTCTGTTACGGATTGATCCTTAACCAATATGAGCACATACACCTTCACAGGAATCAAGCTATCGAAGAAATTGCTATCCAGCGTCCAATATATTCAGCTTCCCCCCCAAAGGGTCGTTTCATCAACGAAACGATCTTGCGGAGCTTAATGCCAACAATACACCATAGGTAGGATACCGAACAGCCAAACTCGTTGGCGATTGCGGAGGTTCAGAAGGTCACGGTATTTTACGTTGCTCGAAAGGGCCGTGATGGTAGCAGGGGGTAAAGGGTGCATTTATATGGGGTTGCTTCGACGAAAGACTCGAAGGAGGATGAAAATAAACAGGCTGCGCATTATCGAGTCGATGGAACGGCACTGCGGTCCATTATCTTCTTTGATAAGATTTTTTTTTTTATTTTTCTTGTATCTTACCCTCGTCGAACGACAGCAGATGTTCGCGAAATGGAAACAGACCGCAGGTTGAAGCTTCGGGGCGACGGAAAATAACGCTTTCGTGTAAGCTGATTATTTATGAAGGCTCGCTCGTTAATACCTTGCTGTATTAGCTTTGAGAGGATCAAGCTGTAGGATCCTCGTCCTTTTCTTTGCTCCGTCATTTTGTATTGGGTTAGGAATATTTTACTTTCCTTTTATTTTATCTTCTCTGTTTCTAATTGATTAATGTCGTATCAACTGCTTGGTTATTCGAGGTAATTTATATCGTTTTTATAGTATGGATTATAGGTATGGATTATTTTCGTTTTTAGGAAGTTATTTATGTGGATTCGATTTGGGTTGATGTTATATTTCAGGGCTGGATTTTGGAAGCTAGGGAATTTGGGAGGTTAAGAATTGGGGATCTTGGGAATTTGAGTATTTTAATAATTTGTAAAATATAAGATATTTTAACCCCTTGCCATACTTTGACGAGTCCGACACGTGACGCACTTCAACTGCAATTAACCTTACTCGAATTTTAAATACACTTGAATTTGGAGTCCACGTCCAATCATAATTTGCATAGTCAAATTTGCTGAATACAAAACTGACATAACATTTTACCTCCCTTTATCTGTTTTTATATTGCAACTGTGATTAGTTCTCACTAACACACCTGACAAATAAATCATAACACAAGAGGTTAAAAACATACAACTCCATAAAGAGTCTACTCTTCAAAACTTCCATAAAATGTTCCCCAACGTCTCCAAAAAAAAGTTGCTCCAATATACATTTCTCCATTAACGCAAAAGTGCAAGGAACCGAGAAGAAAAAGAGGTTCGTTAACAAGAACTCGTGAAAATAATCATTCTCGCTCGTCCTAAAAATAATCGTAGCTTTCGTTTTCCGAAGTTGCAACGACGGTAGAAAAAGCATCGCTGTCAGAGGGAGAAAGACTTTTCGACCGCCCTTTAAGGATTCCTTTTAATCGCGTTGCACGGACGATTAAAGTCGGGTGAAATAAATTATTTTTTCCTCCGGTCGCACTCGTTAAGTCGTGGCGAATGAATCGCGTTCTAGCGACGAGCAAAACGAGCGCGTTCCACTCCCTTCGCTCGATGAAAGAAGAACGTCTCGACGAGAAAAGATGGAGCACGAAGAAAGAGTTTCTTTTTAAACGGACTAATTTCGGTGCACGCAGATTTCAGCAAATGCCCAACGGCATACCAACCTCTTGACCCCGTGTTCATTCGTACAATGTCGTCGTTGGAAGATTGACCGCAAACGACGTATACGGGATAATGTACAGTCAAGGACAAATCTGGCTTAACTAGGAAAAATATGGTGGATTTTTTGGGATAGACAGATTTTTAGGGAGTTTTGAACATTTCTATATTTTTGGATGGGTTACAAATTTTTGATATAGGTACTTGGTTTATGGACTTGAGGATCTACGGGTTTAGGAATATGTGGATGTGGAGATTGAGATACGGTGATCTGTGAACATGAGAGTATAGGATTTGGTATACATAGGGTAAGAGAGCTTAGGAATTTGGGGATTTTGGAATTTGGGAGTTTAGAAATTTGGGGATTTTAGAATTTGGGTGCTTGGGAATTTGGGGATTTTAGAATTTGGATGCTTGGGAAATTGGAAATTTTCGAATTTGGGAGTTTGAGAATTTGGTGATTTTGGAATTTGGAAGCTAGAGAATTTGCTGATTTTGGAATTTGGAGATTTTTAAATTTGAGAGCTTGGGAATTTAGGGACATAGGTACTTGGAGCTATTGAGATTAGAGAATTTTGGGATTTGGAGATTTGGGAATATTGGCATTTAGGTATTTGAGGATGTAATTTGGAGAGCTAGTAATTTTGTAACATAAGAATTGGAGATCCAGAAACTTGAGAATGTAGATATGTGACGACCTTGGGATTTGGGAGTGTAAGATAATCTAATGATTTTCTGCTAATTTGATGAAGATATACGATAAATGATATTTTTAAATATCAAGAACTTGACAATTGGAAAATTCGAAAATTGAAACTGAAAATCTGTAAAATTTCTAAATTTTTAAATTTGTCCCACGCAAACAATGTACAGATACAAGCCTACTCTTGAGTCTTACAAACACAAAATTTTGAACTTTTCATTACGATTAAATAAATGATAGACTATTATAATAATCGTGTATACATTCACTTTAAACGAACTGCAAAATTGAAATTCATTGTCGGTAGGATGATGCTCGCCACGTTGCTTGACCTTTGAACTAGAGTGTCCTCCTTTTTGCTCCGTTATTCAGGCCACTATTCGACGGACAAAAAACGGGACGATTATTGTGTGGCGTAATTGGAAGAGGCGAGCATTTAATCGCTGGGTCGGCTCGGAAAGAGCCATTGTAGTCACAAAAGGATTTTTTCATGTCAGAGCAATTATAGCCGGTGAAAAGGATTATACAGTTAAATATATCAATTTATCTGGGTATATCGGTGGATCGGATCGTGTTGATGTCGGTTAACTGATTCCTTTAGTACTTAATGACTTCGATAAGTGGACTTCAATACCAAATTTGTTTTATAGACTATGCAGTTTATTTACGGAACGATATTCTAAAATAATTGCAATCTAAACTTGATAATAAAAAGCTTATCCTTAACGACCTATAATTTTTTATTTATATCAACATTTTTATGTTGGTAATATTTGTTGTATTATAATGATGTGATATTATAAGGAAATACATATTTTTAATTTATGACAATATACCTTCCTAGTGTTAGAGATTTGTTACATTATAGTGATGTGCTATAATACTAAAATATACATATATTTCTGACTTATGTAAGCCTTCCTAGTTTTAGAGATTATTTCTGTTTCTAACATCTTTTCTTAAAAAATGCATTACATCAATTTTTAATATTTGTACGAGTGAAAGGTTCAGCAGTATTTTTCCTAGAAAAGTCTTCCACGTTCAGCAATCTTCGTCGAAGCAAAATTTCAGAGTCCAAGGTCTGAAGACTCCTTGAAAGTTCCACACCGTACAATCCAATAGAACGTCAACGTCATAACGAAAATATTCTACGAATAAAAAGCATAATAACGTTTTGTGACTCATGCTTTGACTGGTTTATATTCATTAATTCCTCAGACTGATTTACTGAATGTTGAACGATTCACGTCAGAATTTTCGTCGGTCTCGTAGTCAAGATTCTCCATCAAAGTTACCCCCTTATCGTATAATTCGATACAATGGCGACGTTATTTGCATCATTTGCAGACGACACGACGGAGAAATTCACCAGTTGCTCGGAGGAACTCGAGAGATCCCTTGTTAGAAATTCATGCTCCGTTCCTCGCTCTTTCCCTTTGTGTCACTCTCGAAAGCTCTCTTTCCAATCGACTGCCGCCAACTACCACCGAATTCCCTCAGAAAATTTCCGCCGAATCTCGTGCCGGTAAACCGGATGAATTTCACCCTCGATGAGATCCAAAAACACAAAGTGCCTTTGTTTATCGCTGCATCAAACACTCGGACATTCTCTTGCTTTCCCTTCCCCGATAAAGATCAAGCTGACCTAAACGAGAAGGTACCCGCAAAGGGCTCTTTTTTCACAGCCACGAACCATGCGAGTAATCGCGGTTTATGGTTATAGGACGATTTCGCAGAATTGTTGGACGGAGTTTCGAATAAGGTCACGTACCACTAGTCACGTAAATCCTTTTTTCCGACATGTCTTTGTACATTTTGCTTGGGTACCATGCTCGTGAACGGCTCTCTAGGGAAAATGCCTGGGGTAGAATGCACCGGTTGATTTTTCTAGGTCAAGTTTTAGTTTTGTAGATATTTAGTTTTGAGGGGTTTTGTGTTTGCACATTTGGAGGCTTCACATCTTTTAATTTTGAAATCTGGAATTTTGGGGAATTGGGATTTTGAAATTTGGGAGCTTGGGTATTTGGGGATTTTGGAATTTGGGAGCTTAGGTATTTGGGGATTTTAGAATTTGGCAGTTGTGGAATTGTGGGATATTAGGGATTTTTAAATTTTGATTGAGAGTTTGCTAGTTTAGAAATTTGGACATTTTAGAGTTTGGAAGTTTGGGAATTTGGAAGGTGAGGAATTAGAGATTTTAGGAATTTGGGGAATTTGTGTGTAATTTTAGTATTCACGAATTTGGTAGTTTTTTAATTTGGAAATTTGAGAATTTTGGTATTAAGCAATTTTCGACTTTGGGGAGTTTGAAATTGTGGAATTTTCTAATTGTACTATTTAGGAATTTAGGAATTGGAGAATTGGGGTATTTGAGAATTTGAGCAGTTTAAAATTGTAAAATTGTGAAATTTCAGTACTTAGGAATTCAGAAGCTTGAGAATTTGGGAATACAGAAATTTTAGCATTTCAGAATTTCAGGCGAATTTATAAATTTGTTAAATCAAAGTGCTGTACACAACGTAATACATTATACCGTCCTCTCCAATTACCATAGTCCTCTCCGCAGAATTTTAAATGGACATGTTAACTCTGCTCGTTCCGATTCTTTTGGTGAATGGTTCTGTCATCGCGTAATTACTATTGTAGAAAAGGAAAGGTTGCTTGCAAATGATGTGGTAACAGATCCAGCTTTCGTGAAAAATCCCCGTAACGAAATACACGAAACTCGGGTTTGCTTGTATGGAGAAGCACGTCGATAAATCTTCCTCGGCTGTTCTTGACGGAACACGGAACGAACGATGCAGTGATTCACTACTCAAGGAACAAGAAATTACCGTCTGATGTATAACTCACGATAAATCAGAAAATTTTGCGCGATTTTCTTCGATAGTATGTTCATTGAGCTTAATTTAAAACCGGTATTTCTTCGCGGCGAAAACGCTTTTCAGGCTATGTCCAGGTGAATGGAAATCATTGTCAAGTGCAGGTAAATTGAGTTTAATGATCCTTTTAAAATATCGCATAATAGGGAAACGTGGCAGGGGAGTGCGGTTGGCTTCTGTCGATACTGGTTAGCTAGGGGAATTTATGGTTCAGGGAACAGGGTTCGGGAACATTTACCGATAAATTGCACTCTTTTCAGTTTTCTATTTTTATGGTTTTAAGTAGTTAACTTTTAAGAATTTCAGAATTTTAAGGCTTTCAATATTTAATTTTACAAGTTTCCAAATTGCCTTTGCACAGATTTTAAGTTTTCAAGCTCTACATTTTCAAGTTTTAACATTTTACAATGTTGATATTTTCAGATTTCTTAAAGTTGTCCCAAAATCTCTATATCTCTATATCCCTCTATATCTTTACATCTCTAAATACCTATATTCTGAAGTCTCTGTGTAAAAATTTCTATATTCTACTATCTATTTTCTATTTCTATATTTTTTCTAAGTTCTATATTCTATTTCTATATTCTACTATATTCTATTCTATTTCGAAATCCCTATATCCCGACATTTTGACACCCCAAAACTTCTACATTCCAAAATTCCTATATTCTAAAATTCTTACATCCCAAAATTTCTGCGTCCAGAAATTCTTAAATTCCAAATTCCCTAGACCCCAATACCTCTTACCCCAAAGTCTCCAAATTCTCATATCTCTAGGTCTAAAACTCCCTAGATTCCTCAGCCCTAAATTCCCCAATACTTAGGTCACCAAATTCCCATAAAAATTCTAAAAAATTTGCTAAAAAATTCCCATAAGCAAGAGTGAAAGTTTTTTTTCTCCAAAGCTTGAAAACTCTCGATAGTAATTTCCGAGTCGATAGCACCAATAGTAGAATCTCATTATCGTTTTCGATTGATTTTCCTGTATACAGAAGGTGTAATAAGAATGTCGCCGTCAAACGAGAACGAAAAGCAACAAGCTACTGCTCGTAACAGCATGCACGTACACGTGGTCGCGGGGGAGTGAGCGAAGCATAATTAATCGGTCGCTGACGAGGATAATTAATGTCCCGGGTTAAATTAATCGAGCGGCTCTCGAAGAACGGCCGTGATATTACGCCCGGTCATTATTGCCCGCTGGCCTGGGTGTCGTAATTCAAGCAATTCCGATGCGGTCGCTTTTAATCGCGATTAATAAATCGAGCAGCTTCGAACGAGCCTACAGATTCTTGATCCCCGGAATCGATACGCAACGAGGAACACGAGGAAGCGGCTTAACGATGCGGACCGAGAGGTTTTCTTGTTTAATCTTTTCGTGTCTGGTTTAACGTTTCGATGCTGTCGCGATTATGCGAAAACCAGCCGCGAGTATTCGCGCCTTGCCGGATATTCGAGAAATCTTATTCTGCGATGATGTATACTAGAGTCGAACGAAATTGGATGGTCTGTTTATGTCAACCCACGAGTTGGCGCGTGAACTATGTATGACGCACCGTGACGCACTCGCAGTTCAAGTATTGTAAATTTTTCTTGTATTTTTGGTACGTATGAAATTTCAATTTAGGCCTAATAATTTACGTACAGATATCAAGCCATGAGTTGACCGCGAGAGCCAATTGTACTACCGCCGAAAATTTGAAATATTCTGAATTTGCAATCTTTCGAATTTGAAATCTTCCGAATTTGCTATTGTCCGAATTTTCAATCTTCTGAATTTACTATCTTCCGAATTTCCCATCTTCCAAATTTGCAATGTTCCGAATTTGAACTTGTTGAAATTTACAATTTTTCGAATTTGGAATCTCCTGAATCTGAAATCTTCCGAATTTGCAATCTTTCGAATCTGCAATCTTCTGAATTTGAAATCGTCCAAATTTACAATTTTTCGAATTTGGAATCTCCCGAATTTGAAATCTTCCGAATTTGCAATCTTCCAAATCTACATTCTTCCGAATTTGCAATCTTCCAGATCTACACTCTTCCGATTCTGCAATCTTCCGAATTTGAAATCATCCGAATTTCCACAGATACGTATGAGTCTAGGCGTCCATTATTCTATTCTGACCAATTGTGCCGTAACTCTTCTGAACACCTAGATCAGCCTCTCACACGCCGACTCGTGAGTTGACACCGCTACACGGTGTTCATTCATTCCGAATTTTTAATTAATTTCTTCGAGTAGCGGCGAGTGCAGAACTCTCGCTTGTAGGATGTATTAAAAGTCGAATATTTTATGGGCCTAACAATATCGTGTGCTTCCTTTATGGATAATAATGAAATCTCCCAAAAACAAAGATAAAACATTCATTAAACAAAACAGTTAGATGTTTTGTTTTGTGCAATACGTGAAAGTCTTTGTAAATACATGGCAATCGACTTACCTTGTAATTGAATGCACAGTTACGTTATAATTGAAAGGATAATTACGTTGTAATTCTGTTGCGTAACTCAACATTTTAAATCACTGTTCCGTCATTGTCGAATTTGTTTTATCATAAAACTCGCAAAGGTAGTAATTAATTTTTATGTTTCCTTGGACGCAGCTATTCGCCGGGACCGCCTGTATGTTCAAGTCTCACAACAAGGTTTGTTCTCAATCTGTGTGCCGTGTGTTGTCGTCTTTTACTTTTTGTCGCGTGCACATTTTTCTGTAATAACTTTGACATTGAAGCTTAATATGCCAGCATTCGAACTCTTATTTAACTGCAATTTGGTAGTTCATTAATTAAATTACAATCGAGAGTTGTACATAATGTATCGCTTCTTTAAAACAGCGTTGTAAATTGAGTAATTTGTAAATTATGGATTACGTAAATGGTTAAATCATTTTTCTAACTTTTTGCTAAGTGTTTCAAGTTTGATATGGGTCATTGTGTTAAATGTTTCAAAATAATTTTCGTAAATTATTCATTCAAGCTTCAAAGTTGAAAATTCACGGCACTTGAGTTGTATTTTGTAGAACGCACATTCTTGCACATTTATTAAATTATTCAATCTCTTTTGAGAAATAGTTTTATCGCATATTCACTTGGCACTAATGTAAAGTGATTTAATATGAAATTACTATCAAATTAATCTAGCTTACTAGTACAACTGCAACCAAGCTTTAAAAGAGCTTTTTATTATAATTACAGCATACATGTTGTCCAATGTCACATACGGTATCCTGAAATAAGTAAACACTGTTAAAATTTATAAGATATTAAAATATCGTACAAAATATATAAAAATGATAAAATTTCTAAGATTTAAAAGATTTACAAAAAGCAGTATTATCCTCTACGAAGTTAACAAAAATCTCTATTCGCCCATAAAAAGAATTAATCTGTCTACGTCAAATAGTTGTTAAAATCACGTCGACCATTTCTTCCGAAGACATTCATCCAAATGTTTGTTTAACTATTTAGCTCCTGTGAACACCAAAAATTACTCGGTTTGTTTAACACCGATACCCGGGTACCTTTATGGTAGATTCTTATAATATAGGTAGTTTATGAGTACCATTCTCTCCTGTTGAATACCTGCCTCACAAAGAATCAACGATCCCTTTCCAGGTATTCCACAATTTACCAAATTCTTAACAAAAGACCTAAGACCTATACCTATGAAGAATCTAGCAACGATACCGTTACTTTCGAATGAAATCCGGTTGCTTATGAAAGTTCTATTGCTTAACCGCGTTTGGTAAAATTTTACGAGTGGTTCCGTGATTTAACCCTTTGTTTTATAACATCCGACGCACGTTACAGTTCAAATGTGACAAACCTCAATATTTGCATGAAGAGTTTTCAGTTCGATATCAATAATTTGTATAATGTAAGATCGCTGGATTCAAAATATACCTAAAATTTCAATGTTCGTTATTTAACACTGCAGTAATAATTAGGTCTGACGCAACTGCCAAAAAGCTTGTAGGTTAAGGGGTTAATTACTGATGTCAACCCACGAGTTGGCGCTGAAGACCCAGGTGTTTAGAAGAATGGCTCTAATTGGTCACAATAGGAAAATGGACGCCTAGATTTATACGTAGCTTTGGAAATTCGGGGGATTTCAAATTCGGAAGATTTCAAATTCGGGAGATTGCAAATTCGGGAGATTTCAAATTCGGGAGATTGCAGATTCGGAAGATTGCAGATTCGGAAGATTTCAAATTTGGGAAATTACAAATTCGGAAGATTGCAGATTCGGAAGATTTCAAATTCGGAAGATTCCAAATTCGAAAAATTGTAAATTCGGAAGACTTCAAATTCGGGAGATTGCAAATTCGGGAGATTCCAAATTCGGGAGATTCCAAATTCGAAAAATTGTAACTTCGGAAGATTTCAAATTCGGAAGATTCCAAATTCGAAAAATTGTAAATTCGGAAGACTTCAAATTCGGGAGATTGCAAATTCGGGAGATTCCAAATTCGGGAGATTCCAAATTCGAAAAATTGTAACTTCGGAAGATTTCAAATTCGGGAGATTGCAAATTCGGGAGATTGCAGATTCGGAAGATTCCAAATTCGAGAGATTCCAAATTCGGGAGATTCCAAATTCGAAAAATTGTAACTTCGGACGATTTAAAATCCGGAAGATTGCACATTCGAAAATTGGCAAATTCGGAAGATGAAAAATGAGTTAAAGAAGTGAAGAATATTTCTGAGTTCCCTCCAACGAACCCAGCTATCTATACACGAATTCACGGTTGGCAAGATATCAATTAATTGTTTGATTGGCCACGGCAGGAAACGAAGAGGGCTGGAACGAAGTCGACGAAGAAATTAGCGAGCAGAAAACTGCGTGTTCGTGTACTTTCGCTCTTACTCTCCCATTTCTTCGAGCCACGGCCAAAAGATACCGTCTGGAATTCGTTCAGACGGCTGGTCAACGTTTCTCGCCTCTTTGAACCTACACGTTTTCGCTTAATGCAATTTTGTCCACGCCAAAGCATGTTGTTCTTTCTCCTTGAGGCGTCCTTGCCGGGGCTTGCAAGCCTGCCCGAAATATTATTTGCTTTCCATGCACGTAGCTAGTTTAGACATCCAGACGACTCTGATGCTTTCTGTTTGCTCGGTATTTCACCTTGCTTGCCGAACAGTCTTCGATTCGAAATTGCTACCGAGTTTTGGGAAGGTTTGCTATCGGCGGAATTTAGTATTAGATTGCCATATCGCTCAATTTTGTATTAGATTGTAATATAGTCGGATTTGGGCGACACATTTCTGAGTAATTCAGAAAATTTATATTTTTGGAGTTTTGTATATGGTACGCCATGTGTACTAATTTTATTAATTCAGTTGTTGATTTATGGAAATTTAGAAGTTTCGAAGGTTTAGAAATTTTAGAGCAATGAAATTTGGCAGTGTAGAAACTTGAAATTATAGTTTGGGGACGTGGAAATTTGGGGATATAGAAATTTGCAAATTTTAGCCGTGGAAGAAATTGGAACTTAAGAAAATTTGGAGACGTGGAAATGTGGGGTGTGAGATTAGGGAGATGTAGACATTTGGGGATGTGAGAATTTTGAAATTATGAAATTTGTAAATATGTGAATTTGGGTATATAGAAAAATAAAAATCTGGAACTTAAGTATATAGAAATGTGGAAATGTGTATACACAATAATGTTAACATATAGAATTCAAAACCTTAAAAATTTCAAACTATAAAAACTACAAATTGAATTTTGAAAATTTTCAAATTTTTCCAAAGTTCCAAAACTTAAAATTCTTTAATAATTTTAGAAATCTAAAAACCCGAAAATTCCGAATACAAGAAAATTGAACTATCTATCTAGTCTACACCTCGCTGTAACATCGAAATAAAATTAATAACAAAAACATTCATCACCCTACAAGAAGCGAGAATTAGTATATTAATGTGTCTAGCATAATAGGAAGGGTGTTATGCATGGTGTTTGTTGCGCGACGATACTCGTGACCAATACGGGCTCGTGTAATTGAGCGCGTGTTCGTTCGCACCAGGTTGGTAATTGCTGTTAACACAGGGACTGCAATCGCAGAACGACCATGATCGATCACGAACACGTGTATGCATGTATCTTGTTCTGTAACTCATGATCTGGCACATTTTTCTATCGCGGAGTAATTTTCAATTACGTAAGTTATATCATTTCCGTTGCGCAATATTAACCCTGTGCACTTTGATTTTTGTAAACAGCATTCATTGACTTTGATTTGTTTCTGCTCTGTGCCACTAATGGTGGGTTTAAATGGTAAGACATTATTTGCAATGGTATTTCAATCTCCGGTAATGGTTGGTACGAGTGTAGGTAGTAATGATAGTTACAACGATCGAGTTATGAATGATTAAAAACGAGGTGTTACCTTGTGAAATTCTTCAAATCTTGATGTTATAATTTTTAAATATTCTTGAAAGCTTACTCATGTACTTTGTAAAATGCTTTACATCTTGCTACTTAAACACATTCGTAAAGTACATACTTATGTACCTTGTGAAATGCTTTTAGTCTTGCCACTCAAATTTAAGAATACTCTCAAAGAACATACTTATCTACCTTGTGAAATGCTTCAAATCTTGCTACTAAAATTTAAGCACATTATTAAAGAACATACACATGTACCTTTTAAAATGCTTCCAATCTCACCACTAAAAACCTCCAAACAGAAAATTTGCAAGTTGTACGATTCTTGAATTTTGAAACGAGAAGAATTCTTTTGATCCTCTTTTCAATTTGTAGTTTCCAATTTGGTTTTGGAATCTGTTCGCAAACCTAATAGCACACCACCCTGATCATCTATACAAAAAAAACCGAATCGTTTGCGCACCGCCTACGCCTATTGCCAAATCAAATAACGTTCTCGCAAACGGTTGGTCGCGAAATGTCCATCTGGTCGGTCGTGCGGGTAGAAATTCGTCATGTGGGATAATTGGCAAATAATAGCGACCGTTCGATGCGGGCAGTCGTGCACGCAGAATAAATCGAAATTATTAATTTCCACGTGTAGTCATCCTTTTCTGATTAACATTCGCTCCTCGTCACAAATTGGATGGGTATTTCAACTTTTGCGGATGCGGAGGGGGATGTGGACATTTTGGGACGTGGGAGATTGGGGATGAGAGTTACGGATGTTGGAATTTGGAAATGAGGAAAGGAGGGGTAAATATTTGGGGATGTGGACATTTGAGGATGTGGAGTTTTGGAAATGTTAATTTGGGGATTAGATGGGGGTTAATTTGTGAGTTAGGGATGTAGAAATTTGGGACTTAAGAAAATTTGGAGACGTGGAAATGTGGGGTGAGATTTGGGAGATGCAGACATTTGGGGATGTGAGGATTGGGAGATGTAGGAATTTGGGGATATGGAAATTTGGGATATTGAGAATCGGAAGATGTAGGAATTTAGGGATGTGGGAATTTCGACATGTAGAAATTTGGGAATGTGAGAATTGGGAGATGTGAGGATTGAGAGATGTAGGAATTTGGGGATGTTGAGAATTGGGAGATGTGAGAATTTGGGTATGTTGAGAATTGGTAGAAATAGAAATCTGAGAATGTGGGAATTTGGGGATGTCAAGAGTTAGCAATACAGTCCTTTGAAAACACGAGAATGTAAGAATTATAAAATTTGTAAATGTGTGAATTTATAAATTTATAAAACTTGTAAATCCTCAAATTTGCATATGTAATTCAAAAACTTGAAAATATAAAAATTGACTGAAACAAGAATATACTAAAAGCTTTATAACTATTGAGACTCGTGCAACTCTTGCACTCCTGCAGTTCGATACATTGTCGAAACTGGTGAATAACGAGCGCAGAAAGAAACAATCTCCTCTTCCACGGATTTCACGCGTAGCACACCGCGTTCAATGAGCTCTAATTAGTGACGTCAGCATGTCGCCGGGTCATTTCATGGCATTTTAAGATAAACCAGCAGACACGGTCCAGTCGTTGTTCAGCTTCTTGCGAGGCGTCCGTTGGCTTTGAAGAGGCGCCTCCTTTTTCTCGCGGTTCCTTGCTTGGTCGTGTGCTTACTTCTCGATTAGGATCGGGTCGATCTCTCGGAACCGGTCTCGCCGTCGTTCGATGACATCAACCACGGCTCTGATACGATTAATTGGACGCGGGCATCTCGTTAACCTGCTCCGACGAAATGGACGTGATTCGGGGTTACGTGAGTGTCCTGAATAATTGCTGCATTATGGTGACGCTTTGAATTTCAACCAGTTCTTTCGATAACTGTTTCGTTTGTTCGCGTTGCGATGTTCTCTTTGACGGATCATTTTTTCATTTCGTTCCACTAGCATTTGCAGTGATTTCGTCTTTTAAACTTTAATAAATATCCGATCAAATTGGACGTATTTCAGTGCTTTCGATATTTTTGCACTCGTGAAGGGGCCCTCGGACGATCAATATTTGTTGTCAAACGGAATTGTTCGTGTGTGTTCGATATTTATTTACTGTTTCGATGACAATATATATAAATATCCCAGCGTGTATACGTAGCCTGAACGGAAAACGTGCAGCATCGATACAGTGTACCATTGGTACACATGGCACGTTAGGGTTCCACATACGTGAATCTGAAAAGCCGTTTCTCAGTGACGGTCACATTTATTGTATTGTACGAATTTATTGTATTATATTTATTGTATTACAATATTGTTCTTTTTTGTTTATAGTTGGGAGACGCAATGTTCGTGGAGCTACCACGTGTTCGATTGGACGGTGGTGCACGCGCTTTTCGGCAACATTGGGGTTACGAATCGCGACCGTTGGCACCGCCACCTCCATTGATCGAGGAAGACGAAGCAGCGGTTGAACCGGAAACAGTCAGCCTTCGGGAAGCCAACACCGCGTCGCCGATAGGTAAGTCTGTGCAAAATTAATCTCGTTTAAAAGGCGACGTACTCGGTAAACAGCTTCACACCGAGGGGGATGAAATTGTCCCGACGAGTCTGAAAATACGTCGCCGCCGTCATTTACGTAGCTTGACGAATCTTAGATCTTTTAGTATCTCTTCTTGGACGATGCGGATGTTTCATTAATTATTATTAGATCCCCGCTAATGCATTTACGTTGTCTTCTTTTCGATGGAAATCGAAGTTTCTCCTTTACGAATAAGAGTAGATTGCGTTGGAAGAACATTGGTACTGATCTTGAATTTCTGTTACTTCTTTTAACGTTCAAATTAACGGAGATATTTTTTAACTTTTCCTGCTTGAGTAGTTTAACGAGAACTTTGATATGCAATTTCAAGTAGACAAAGGTTTATAATTTGATAAGATGGTAATATGTATTTTTTTAACAAGATTCGGTGAAAATAATAGATAAAACACTTAGTCATTTGCTGTATTATAAAAACAGTTGTACTTGATTGAAAAATTGAAGAATTGTATTTATTATGTAGTTTCGAAGAACTTATATGTTGAATCGTTGTTAATTGTATTTAGGAGTTTCATGGAGCTACTGTCATGGTGTAGTATAGAGGGGATGGTTGCCATAATTAAATTTTAAAATTGTTATCCACATTGAATAATTACTGCCAGACATGTACGGACAAGCTATAACATTTAATTTTTAATAGTTCATTATTTTAATGTAGACTTGTATCGAAAAAACCTCTTTATATTTTCATCAAACTGCTTTTGAAGAACAAACATTCATTATTACACAATGTAAGCAGTTATACAACTTTACATAAAAATAACTCTTTTTTAACTTTGTACAGTAATAGCATGGTTATATGAAATAGTAGAATGATAAATATGATAAAAATGATAAAATTGTAATATAGTATAGTTTTAGTATAGTAGTAAAGGAATGAAATAGTGAAATAATGAAATAGTAAACAAGTAAAATAGTGAAGTAGCGAAATAGTAAAATAGTAAACTAGTAAAATACTAAAGTAGTAAAATAGTGAAGTAGTAAACTAATAAAATAGCGGAACATTAACATAATAGGAAAGTCAATCACCGTCGCAGCTCAGTACACACGTCTCTATTTGACCCCTAATCCCAAGTACCAACATACTCAAATAACATTAAGGTCCTAAATCAAACATGTTTGAGTAGTACTTTGGCAACTTTCCCCTACCATGACGATGGTGCTTGCTGTAAATATAATGTAGTAAAGCAACGAAGGAAAACCAAAGAAAATGTTAAATAGTATCCGGTAAAATTATACCTACATAAAACAAATTAAACCTATTATACTCCATATAATACCATAGAGGTCCACCCGTAAATTCCACATTTACCAACCCTCGTATAACAGTTTTAAATATCCATCGTAATCGCGGAAGAATTTCGAAACACAATTCGCTGTATCCACTCTGTTAATCCAGAATCCTTTCAATGGTACATTCAAAGCAATTTCAACCCTTCCACGCTGGAGCAACACGTTTAACCAGCAGAAACTCATTTACGAGAGCGCAGAATCATCCCGGTGCTCCATTTTGACTTCCAGGGGACTCGTCGAAACAGTGTTCTCGATATACCGCCGCTTTATTATTTAACACAATGCTTTCGAGCGAATCTCGTCCGAGTTTAATGGTCCCGTACGTAATGAACTCGTCCAGAAACGTTCGCGTTCCGCGATGCATAACGAGGACACGGAAGCGTTCGTCTTTTATCGTTTGGCAAATCGGCCGCAGCTCCTGTCGATGTTTTATCTATGCCAATCGATCCGAGCTGAATCGGACCACCCGCTATTAATTGTGCTTTGTTGCGATTGTCGGGACACCGCGTTGCTGTTGCTCGTAACGAGCTGACATTGTTCGACAGGTGCGATTCCCCGAGGGTGCAAAACCCTTCCGGGGAAAAGAATGCTCCTCAACGGGGCTCGATCAATTTTTAATAAGCGGTAATTAGCGTGCAGCGTTGATAAAGGGACCGGATAAATTCAAGGGTAAATCTTGTTGAATATTTAACGCTGTATCGATTGCTGTAAACGAATGGTGTTGCGACAAAATTGTCCCTTGTAATCGCGTACCACCCGGTACACACGCTTTAAAGTATTCATGCTGTTATAGCTGAGAAAATGTTTGCTTTAATCTCATTTGATTTTAATAGACTCTGGTGTAACAGCTGTCGTTTCATGAGTTTGATTAGTGTTTAGATTTTTATGGTGGTAGATGTATATTAAATTATGTTATTAAGTAAATGATTTGCTTCGAGATTTAGGTGTTGTACTTAGAGCTTTAAGTATAACTCAAATTTTGCATACAGTATTTGCATAGGTTGTATCAATTTCTGAAGCAGCTTACTATTTGTCCACAATTTATTAATTACAAGTTTACTATTTTTTTGCGATGGAATTTTTCGTTCAATTTTTAGGAAGATGTGGTTGATTTTAAAAGTTAAATTTTGTACAATATTTCATCCCTTATTTGCACGAATTTTGAAGATATAGCGGGAGCCATCTAGTGGTGAACTGTAGAACTGAGGAAAATAGAAAATCGAAAATTTTTAATATAAGAAACGAGTATTGATTAACATCTAAAAAGTACTACGTTGCAGTCAAATTTCGTGTGAAATGTTAAAATTAAAGATGAGAGAAATCGAGTTTTGTGGAGAAAGAAACGGTATAGCCATCTTGCGGCGACTTTATGAAACTAATAATACTAGGCTAGGTGTTATTGATATTGAGTTTGTTTCAAGGGGTATAGATGTACCTAGTGAGCAGGGTAGACTTTTCCAGATTTAGGAAATTTAGGGTGATTTAGGGAGTAAGGAAATTATTACCCATTAAGTTTTGATCGAAATGTTTTCAAATTTACAAATCTGGAACTTTGGGAATTTAGGGATTTGGAAATTGGGGAATTGGGAAGTGAGGAACTTGAGAATTTAGAAAGGAGATTTAGGGATTTGAAGAGTTGGAAATTCAGGAATTTGTAAATTAGTGAACTAACGAATGTGGGTATTTCGAAACTGAGAAATTTTGAAAGTGGGGAATTTGAGAATTTTGAAGTTTGGGAATTTGTGTATTTTAGTATTTTAGTATTTGAGTATTTGAGTATCTGAAAGAACGAAAATTTGAGAATTTCAATATTTAGATATTTGGGACATTGCAGATTTAAAATTTAAAAAATTGTTCAATCTAGGAATTTGAAATTTGGCAACTTGAAAATTAGATTCATACAATGTCAATATTACAAACAATTATTGTTTTACTCGATCACAAATTCCTACCTTTCCGACAGCGCTGCCGTCTTATTCTAGTTCAAGCCGATAATGTCGCATGTGACACGAAAGTGGTAAGTGAGTTAAATAATCTCTAGATTGTGAGACAGGAATTTAATAGGTCTATTCTATGAATTTTATAATTATATCGTTTCATTCGTGCTAACGAAGCGCTAAAGACAATATTTAAGCGAAAAATGCATTTCGTTTAAATCAGTTTCATCGATCCCTAGTAGATGGCGACAGTGATACCATTTCTGACAAAGACGATGATATGCAGATTAAAAATTATGAAAGAGATACACAATATAATTTATAGTTTACACATTTTCCATTTTATCGTGTTCTAGTAACATGACATTCGATATGAGATTTAACAAATCATAGCAATTCAAGCTAATTTTACACATGTATTAATTAAATAAAATAATAGTCACTATTGTAAATACATAACATTTTGAATGTAGTAACAAGCATCTGCGTTTCTGAATCAAAAGTAAATCCTGAAAATCTAATGAAATAAAGTAGTTAATTAATAACATTTTTTAATCAAATATTTAATTATTTACTGAATACACTATACGCTAGACGAACAAAAATTTCTTAACACAAGTCATGTTTAAAAATTTTTTTAAATTATCTCATGAATCGAAACAAAAATCCTTTATTTTTAGAAGTGAAGTAATTTCATGTTCAACCGTATTTGTAACAATTTACAAAGTGAAACATAATCGTACTATTTTACCGTAATAAATTCACAGTAAAGGAGATTAACGTCTAACACAGATATTTCCGGCCACTGATTCTCCGTCGTTTATCACATCAGTCTTTCAGACCTTTCTTCTGCCGAAAGCAGGATCCTTTCATACCCTGTTCGCAGCAGCCCATATCCGATCCAGCAGCCATAAAATCAAGTTCACACGGGCCCGGAATAACGAGCAAGGACACAATCGACCTTCGCCATGCCGGGAATTCGTTCTCATAAATTTCCGTCGTCCTCTATCGCGAAAGTTTCTCACCTTGCAGGGAATTCCGGGTCCCAGGAGGATCCGCGGATTCAGCGAATTCCGCGTGAACTCGTCGATTCTATTCTGACCGTCGCGACTCGTGAGAAGACGCCGAAAGGTTTCCATCCTGCGATCTCGCGCCGCGATACGTCGCTCTGTTCGTTTGCTCAAAGGCTGCTTTGTCGTCTTGCCAGCCAACCGATATATCGCTCGGGTTTACGGCGAATTCTCATGGTCCTCTGTCAGCGACGCAACGTCGCGTCACTCCGATTTCTTTTCCATTTTCTTTCGGTGTCATTCGTTTCCCTTTGTACCCGATCCCTTTGACTCGCGTTATTGCCGCTCCGAGTCACCTTGCTCTCCTTTGCGCCGAACCCTCAAGTAACGTTAGAAACACGGAAGTGTACCAAGTGTACCGGTTAATAATTCTTAATTATCCTTTTTAAGAAGACAATTTAAATTTAGAAAATGCACCATTGCTAGCTATACATTTTCTGTCCTTCAAATCTCCCCAAAAAATTGTTCACATTGAGCTATTTTTCGACATCTTCACTGTTGAAGTGTTCTTGGCAAAGTACGTGGGCTATCGATGGAAACAAGTGGTACGAAAGGACCAAGTCTGGGCCTCCAACTAAATTAGGAATTATTAACCGGAACACTTATGTTTGATTGTTTGCTCCAAAACAGGTCTCTGTATTTGGATACAATCATACAGCACATACACTAGTCACAAATAGTATGTGAGGCATGGGAGAAGTCAATTACTGGATAATTTGGGTTCAGAGATCTCTAAACTGATCTTTAGACTAGAGGGCCTTAAACTTCTATTTCTTCAAAATGGAATACGCCTCGTTTGTTTCATTATAAGTGAACCCACTAAGGTCTCATCAATAGACTACACTTTCAGACCCAAGTGTTTTGATCTACCACCTTTGAATCCATACTGCATCCTCACATTCTGTGTATGCTTATTACTTATTTTACTATCTAACCAAAATTAATGAACTAGACATACTTCTCTGTGTATAGTGTTAGCAATAGATTTCGTTATTGTCTATTGAATCCGTTACAAAAAATTGAAAGAAACCATCACTCGTACATAAAACAGTACTAAATCACACAGAGTTGCTTCGAAAGGTTCAGGTCGTAAAGCCTCGAATTGTATCGATCACGATTCATCGAGCAAGTTCAATTACAAAACAGTAGAGACGGTTGGTTGGTTGCGTAATCGAACACAACACGCTCGATGAAGAAGAATCGAACGCGAGAATGTGGCAATCGCGAGAGGATTCGTTTTGTAAAGCCTTGGCACGCGTTTACGTGGGCGGAATACGCGCGTGCATTCACGCGTGCAGCGTGGACGCACCTCGAACCAGCTCGCTGACAGCAGCCAAGCTCACCGTATAGGACAGCGTGGCTCTTCCGGTGAGGTCGCATCCGGTCTTTCACACAATACTTTAACGATCATCGCTGCCAGAAAAATCTTTTGGGCTTCTACCAACTTTTCTATCGAGTCGAACGTCAAACATTTGGTGAACTTATTAACAGATTTCGGGAGAGAAGTCGGATATTTTTCGTGGAAGTTTAATTTTACTTCTTTAAATACTGTTTCTTGAAACAATTTTAGTTCTATAAATACTGTTTCTCTGAAATAATTCTACTTCTTTGGATACTGTTTCTTGAAACAATTCTACTTCTTTAAACAAAGTTTCTTGGAACAGTTATACTTTGATAAAATATAGACATATGGTTTCTTGGATGTTGCAATTTTCAGCAATTGAGAATGACTTTCATAAAAGTGTAATTATTCTACTTTCTTATTTAACAAAAATCCACCATGAAATTACTTGCAAGTTTGTAATAATTATTTTTCAACTATTCACCTGGAATATAAATTTATATTCTCATAGCTTTAATATTATGAAAATTTTCATAAAAATTTGAAATGTATAATCTGAAAAAAGGTGAATTACTTGAACGCTCATAACTGGTTTTAAAAATTTGAACAAGTCTAAAAATAAAAGTCCTGCATAATTTTACATAAAATGTTCACTGTAAGACCGTATGTCCACATAACATGTCCACTCAAATTTACATGAAAGAATTTGCGATAAGAAGATAACGATACCTAAAATGTTGCAAACTTTTCGAGCAACTTATATTTGTCACAATTCTATGGGACTGTTGAACTTCGCTTTGAAGTAGTTAGGTCGTCGGAACACGTTTATGTAACGCGAACATGTGCAAAGCGATGTTTGAAAGCACTTTCTAGTTTGTTGTTGATTAAGAATTAAATCCCCGATGGTGCGTTACTTGCCCCGTTTACACTGGCGACCCTAATTTCCCTATTGTTCGTCGACTGACTGCTGTTTTATGCTTCCAACGAAGCTCGTTAATTGCGGAGCCGTTTGCTACGCCGTAACGTGGAAAAAGATCGCGAACCTTATTTGTCCGTGTGAAGCGTGAACTAATGAGTTCCAGTAGACTTTGTGTGTTAAGTTTGTTGCGTCTTACTGATCGTAACACTTAGCGATGTAAATATTAGTCGACATTCTTCCATTTCGAAATTCTTGCATTTCAAAATCGTTAATTTTATAAATATGTACATATCATGTACAATATGCAAAAAGTGCTCATGCAGTGATTTTCACCGAATCAATCGATGAATGCTGTTGTGTGTCAAAACTATGCGACATTTTTACCTTTCGGAATCCGCCAAACGATGTCAACGATTATTCGAAGAACCGATTGTCCGATTTCGACGTAGCTTTTTTGTTTGAAACAATTCGTCCATTTCAGAAGTGACCTACGTGTACACACAAAACACGTTTGCAGAAGAGGAATTCGCTCGTGCGATAGCCCGTAACTAACTGTCTCTTGTTCGCATTTTCAACTCCTGTCCAGTCCCCTATGGCTATAGTGCAGCGGTTTATACTCGAAAAGCTTTTCAAAGAATAGTCATAAACGAAAAAATAACCGCACAGAGATTGGACAATCGGTTTTCAAATAATCGCGGACAGTGAGAGGAACTTTCTTTTGTGAGTGACGTGAAAATAGATGGCCAAAGTTGGAGCGATTGTAACCGTTGTATTTCTTTTACTTGGTAGGATTATATAGATCAGCCGTCATTACGCACGTAACATTAACAATTCCAAAGTTATAATTTACTTCCATATACGAGTCACTTTCACAAAAGCACCAGTAAATTATAGGTCTACGATTCCTGTCAATGAGATCTTGAAAAGGCTAATTTCCATATTGTATTTCTCTTCAATGAGACTTCGAAATCGGTAATTACTGATCGATAAAATTTCCAGGTTATAATTCTGAAAGTTTAAGAAACGCATATTTAATTCCATCATACTTCTGCAGTTAATCTGCAATACAATTTTACAAATTAGACGTACTTTTAGTGGACATAGAAATTGCGTTTACGGGTCATATAATTGATCATCGGTTATGTGTGTTCTACTGAACGAGAAGCACTTTGCAACGTGTCGATCACAAATTGTAAAATCATAACACGCTGATAATAAACCTTAGAAACGGTTAGAATCCCTAATGGCCGTAAGCTGACAGGCCATTTACACGAAATAACACGAAAGCCAAGATGTACGAGTCAATTTCGAAAGTCCGTGCGACCGAACGACAATGATTTGCAATCATCGCTTCACGCTCGGTTTAATCCGCTCGTTTATTTGGGAAGAACGACTTCCTGTCAGGCGGGGCACTTATCGTCACCGACAACCGCATATCCTCCGGTTGTTTCAAGACGCAGATTCACCAGGCTAAACAGTTTGCTTCTGTCGGTCCGTGGCATTTAATCGTGATCCGAACACGTGCTGTGCGTACCTTTGTGGAACAATATTCTAAGTGTTCAGTCCTTGGATATCGAATTAGGACCACGTAAAATTTCACTTTTATGTCATATATGGAATTGTCTAGGTCATGAAAAATTATTACTAAATACATTGATATCTATACATAGCAATTTGTTGCTGTCGATAATAATCGAATTGTGTAAGAACCGTGCGTTTACGTTAGACTCGAGTATCGATGAGGTCAAATTTGGTGAATGCCATGTCTGGAGCCTACAGACTAGTCTATAACTCTCCACGTTATCTGAGTTGAAAAGATATTTGGGAAAATAATGAAGATATAAAGCATGCGATCAAATAATGTACATGGAGCATGTCGAATGTTGTAGAGAAATGATGAAAATGATTTGATCAAATCCCTAAGGTATATGATCAATTCATGGAAGATGTTAAAATAACAACTGGGGTGATTTCCTTAAAGGAAGTAATTTGATCAAATACAGTTTGATTTTTTTCTACGGTAGATACTTGAAAAAGAATCAAACTAATCGAATTTGATCAAATCCCTTATTCTTCAGGGAAATCACCTCACAGAGTTATTTTAACATCTTCCGTGAAGTGATCATATACATTAGGGATTTGATCAAACCTCTATTTTTATCATCTGCCTGCGACAGATACAAGCTGTTACCAAAGCTAAGAGTGGACAAGCTATTAACATGTATTAATAATGAAAATGTGTAAAATGCTGGAAATAGTGGTTCTAATTCGATGGCCAGGTGTAACCCTTTGTGAACTTCGTTAATTGATTTTATTATCGGAAGTATTATCGGTATTATAACTGGAATTAGTTGAGGGAAGTGGGTTGAACGTAGTTTGCGTTAGAGGTTCACCCCAATATCGAAGCTTGTCATCGTAGTTTGAAGGGACAAAAACAGATGAAAGGTAGAAATTCCCGAGAATTTTCTAGGTCACGAAGTTTCACTAGATTTTCCTCGAGCTGTACCCCACCGTCCTCGATTCCGTCGCAGGCGATTGGCGCGGAAGGTTGAAGCGCGTTCGAGTTCTCCTCGTGGAAAGAGTCCTCGGCGCCGGATGCGATAAAAGTGCCGCTTTCGTCCTCTGCTCTCGCCTCGCGACGATAGAAGTGCGTTCACGTCGTCGAATCGTCCGGACGATCGGCCGCGAAATCAGGCTACGCGAGACAAAAGGCTGGCAAATCGCTTGTTCCACTCGCGGGACGGTTTCGAGCGCGTAACTCGCTGCGCTAGGCGGATCGAACGGAAACGGGCCCAGTCCAAGGCAATCCGCGAACTAATTATGGAGCTGTTCTATCTCGACTAACGCCTAATTGAAACTCGTCGAGCCTTTTAACCGGCATCTCGCCGGCTCGAAATCGCGAGTTCTCGTTAAAAAACGTTCGGACGAAATGGAACGTTCGATCTAGTCGACGTGGAACCGCGGACACGAAAGTGCGCTGTGCAGTGGCTCGGTGGATGATGATGCGACGATAACGAATGCTTTCTATCGAGAGGAAGCGTCGATTAACCCACTTTAACGCAAATATTAGAAGAATCGGGTTTGACCGGTGTTGGTTCGCGTGGGTGTGAACAATAGGTGTTTACGATGAGCCGCAAAAAGGTGTGGAACTCCATCATGCGACGCAGGAGAAAGAATCATTTGGATTTGAGCGGTACGGAGGAGGATGATTCTAGCAGCGTTTGTAAGTTATCGAATTCTTTGTAGTCTCAGCTTTTTTACTTTAGCAGTTTTAACCCTTAAGTGCGTTTGTTCATTCGTACGAGATGATACCTGGTTCAAACTTGAAGACATAATTTACGTGATTTGTCATTTGACAATTTACTTGTTCATTACAAGTTTATTTACTTAAGTTTTACTATTTTAATTGTCTTTAAACCTTAAGTATCTCATAACTTTAAGCATATCTCTTAATATAAATCTATTTGGCATACATACTTGTGTGTACATATGTACATCAAAATCTTATAGTTCATATTTTTCTGACATAAAACAAATCACAAGCTTGAAACTTTTTTACAATTTTCGCGACATTTATAATTCTAGTTTAAATATGACCCCATTCGGGTACAAGAGACCCAGGTATTATCATGCAAGGGTTAATGGTTCGCTTTTAGTGGGGGCTTTGAACAGCTTTGCCATGTTACGAGTGCGGAAGGAAGTTTAATTTTTTGCGGTGTGCTTTGTGGGATTAAGCATGGATGTCGGATGATAACAGCTTCTTTCTGATACGAAATTACGTATACTTGTGGAAAATTGAGCACTAGAATCGTTGTACTTCTTAATAATTCGAGCTGAAATTTGAAACGAATTTATTTACAAACTGAATCATTTTGTACTACTTAAATATAATTTTTAAACATCTCCAAATTTTCAAATATAAGTTGCCATCGATCACGTGAGATATCTCAGTAAAATCTTTCATGAAAAATATTTCAGTAAAAATATATGATAGTTTTGCATATCCTTCACAGATGGATTATTAAAATAAAACGGAGTACCATAATTCAATTTCAAAAAGATAAATATCGGCAGAAGATACGAAGGGAAATTTCAAGTGGATTTATTTCCGAAAAATAATCGTTTTCAATGATAAATGTGCAAATGAATCACGTTTCCGTAGAAACATTTCGCTGACGCATCGTTTGCACAGGATACGGAGGAATATCACACGTACACTTTTATCGTAAAATATTCCTTAGGATTCGTGAGGTCCTTGAGAATGTTGAAAACAAAAATGTCAAGCTATAATCGAAAATTATACTAAAATAAATTAGTGTATTATTCGAAGTTGTGTCGAGTGAACTCCAGCTTATAGTCCCACGAGTTTTCCTCATAAATTAGCGAAAGTAAAACGGAATCACGCGTTAATATGATTTGAAGCCTTAATCCTACGGTTAAATCAAACGAGAGGGACAATTAATATATTCCCGAGGGGTTAACGCTTCGCCACGAGTTTAATGAGGCACGATTTAATTGCAAGTTGAACGCGTCCGCATTTCACAAGCAAATTCATTAAGACCTATAGAAATTATAAGTTTCAATCCGGTACAGACAACTTCGTCCATTTCGCACGCATAAAAAAAACGATATCAGCATTTGAAATCGTAACTCGAACGGTTCTGGTGTTCATTAACATTTTTTTCTTTCTTTCAATATCGCGGTTGCGCTTCTTTTCATGGGAAAAATGCTTTGTTTGTCTAATTACTTTGCTTTCGGTTCGCTTTTCAAGCTTGCCTGTGCTATTGTCAATTGTACAGTTAACTGGTTGATGGCGACTGGCACCAGGAATTCAATTCAGTCGAACAATTAACGGATGAAAGCCGAATAAAAATAAATTTTAGGGAAAATACGATAACAATTCGATATTATATAAAATACTTATCATTTCCGTTGGAATAGATGAACATATCAACTCTTTGACAAGAATTATTTTTGATTAATCCTCGATATCTTTAATTGGTATCTTTAAGTGGTATCGCGTAGTGCAATAAGCACGACTTTACGGTGGCAATGAACGTGTTACTAATCGCGCAGGCCGGTTGCAGAACACGTAAATTGTCATGTCGCTGGTATTTTTGCGGAAATGAAAACCACAGACTGTTTGTCTCGCGTCATTAAATACTGTGGCTGTTTCTGTGCGTATAGGTGTTGCTGGGTTTTCACGCGCGTGATTTCCCTTGGTGATTTAACGCGAAACGAACGGTACCCCGATGCAAAACATCGACGATATTCTAGTAATCTAGCGGAATATAAGAATTTTATTCGAAATGTTTTCTTTTGAACATTTCTTCTTGGTTCATTGAGATACACGCGAATTAAAATGACCTGTATGTTCGTAACAGGTAACGTAACAGAAAACGGGTTCGTCTGGAATTCGAGATAAATTAATTGATTTCGGTAGAATCGAAGTAGATAAGGCTAATGTGGGTCCAATGTACTTCAAATCGAATTGTTTGCTAATTAAGATAAATTTTCCTGTTCACGAAGTTCCTAATCGCGTTAAGATGCTTCTGTAATTTGTATCGAGACAAAAAATCATCCCTTTCAAAGTGCCTCACGTTAGCATAAATATTCACGGCCCGAGGCATTTTACCCCGAAGACCTACAAAGAACCTTTGTTCCCTAGAAATTTCGCATGCATCCATCATTTATTTTCATCGCGAAACGCAACTCGACGCTGTAATGCTCTAATAAACTCTCAAAATCCTCCGACACCATGAAACACGTTTGTTCGCTCAAAGCTCGTAGACTGAAAACTTGGAGCAACAACCTTCCTTAACCAAGTTCATCCGTTAAAAAATTAAAAGCTCTTTAGAGGGTTTACGACTTTCTCGTTGCATCGCGGAAAGTATAATCGTGCGTTGACGATGGGTCGCGAGCTTTTCCAGCGTGTATAAAATTTTCATTTTATCCAGAATTTTTACGACGCCTGTAATGTTGTTCGCGACAACGGGGATGAAAGAGCGCAGGGGCGAAACGAAAAGCGAAAGGGATGAGATCTGGCGACATCTGCTGAAACATCGAGACGCGAGAAACAGCAATCAAAGGGTGAGCTCGTTGAACGGAGACGAGAGATGACGGGACACAGAGGGTGACTTTGGGGTTGTGCCTACGGGGGTGGAAAGCACGGCGAGAAACGCCGACACCGAAGGATTTTAATTGAAACGTCCGTACATTTAATTAAAAATCACTGTCCGGCGATTCCATTCTGAAACCGCTGCCCAACTGGAGTTGGCTCTTCCAGGGATCCCTTTCCGTTTGCATAGGCTGATATTTACGGGATGATGTGATTTAATTGAGGTTTCATATGTTTATTTCAGATGATTGATCTGATGTAATTCTCACTTTCGGTTTTTATATTTTGGAATTTTTACATTCTTCAATTTTGAATTGTCAAACTTCCACATCCATAAATTTTTTAAAATTCCAATTCTTTAAATCTTCAAGTTTCTTCAAAAATCTCTAAATCCCCAAATTCTGAAGTTTCTGAATGTTTAATTTAGAAACTCCTAAATCTCAAAATTATCGAATTCACAAATTTCCCCAAGCTCTAATTTCTTAAATTTGCAAATGGTAATTTTTAAATAACCAAATCCTTGAACCCCCAAATTTTCAAATTTCTAAATAATCAAATCCCCAAACCTCCAAATTCTTAAATTTCCAAACCCCTAAACCCTCAAATTCCCAAATTTCTCCAAATCCCAATTTCTCAAATTTCCAAATTTCTATATAATCAAACTCCCAAACTCCAAATTTTCAAGTGAATGTGATTCAAATGAACCACAGCTGTTTACACTCTCACTCGAAACTACATATTCTATCAGATCCGTTGACATAAAAGTCCCACAAAACAGCACATGTGGCTCACGAATGTGAAGGTTAAACAATAATTAGCATCATCGACATCAAGAGAATAATCGCGCATAGCCGCAGAACCGTTTTATCAAACAGTGGGTTAGGTCCATCTTGCTCCTCCTACGTTGTCGCATGACTCAACCTCCTTCTACGGCCATCGGGAATACACTATGCACCGGAAGTGCATGGTAGTTACGACGTTGACGGTCTTTCCTCATTACGTGCTACGCCTTTGTTCATGCCTTTCTTCTCTCTTCCTTTTTCGTGACGATTCGAACGGCACTTTTTAAACGGATTCCATCGGAGGCTACTTACATACTTTATCGAGTTATGTGCCGAGTTATGTGACAAGATTGTGAAATTACAAGCATGTTTATATCTTCAGTCATCGTGTATGTAATATCAGAATTTCAAATATTATTGTTTAACACATTGAATGTCACATTGAAACAGTTAGGTTGTATTTTTATTTTTAACGAATCTTACTAAATACTTTCATATCTTGTTATATTTATTATTCATAGGTGCAAATAGTATTTTTAATTTGGTAAGAGAATTCTTAATAATATCTGTATGGTAATTTCAGCGTCACCCACATATGAGTCACATGGTAGTCAGTGTTAAAAGATTCTGCTGTTAGTTAATTTTACAAATGATATAATTATATTATTTTACAAATAATACTACAATTTTATTACTTCATAATACTGTGATATAACTGATATAATTACCTTGTACTGATAGTACTTGCGATATCTTATACTAATGACTAAAAATAGCCACTTATATCAATAAATGTGATGATATGTTGTGAAATAATGTAATCATATATGTATGTCATTTATTGTAATGTTTGAAGAGTTTGATCATACATTAAACATATTGATCATACATATATTATATGATACATATGTATATTGATATAATGCATCATATATTGTGAAATAACGTGATCATACATGTGATCATATATCATAATTTGGTAAAATCTTTGTTATTTTCATGTCTATGCATAAGTCAGTATACATCTTTTCATACCTATATATGTTTTAATGCCTACACATGAATGGCATGATAAATATTTTGATTCTTCTGAAGGCGTCCCGATAAGGTGTCCTCTGATTCACGCGTCGAGCCGACAGAAATAATTAGTCCGGTTGAAGCGGACGAACCAAACGGAGTCACACTGTTAATCGAGTTCGAGGCGAGCAAGCCATGGTGTTGCACTCGCAATTAAGCAACAGTATATATACCGGTGGTTAAGTTATACCCCGTGTAACCGAAGTATGCCACCGTTGGATCGCGTTTCACCGGCCAGCATTGTCTCCTTGAGTTACCAAAGCGTCGAGCACCGAGTCTAGGGTCGCCGTTTTATTCTTCTCCCTTCTGCGACCTTCCCCAAGCACTCGGGAACTCGATCTTCCTAACCAACGACTCTAACATGAAAACTATTGCTGGAACTTTCCTTTTCATGGGACAAATTGCTTCGAAAATTCGATCGGGGCTTAGGAGTCTTTAATGCTTGGTGCGAGTTTGGGAGATTTAGAAATTTTTGAATTTGAGTTTGAGGGTTTCGAAGATTGGGATTTGGGGATTTGGGGATTTGGGGATTTGGGGATTTGGGGATTTGAGGTTTGGGGATTTGGGGATTTGAGGATTTGGAAATTTAGAAATTTGAAAGTTTAGAAATTTGGAAATTTGGAAATTCACAAATCTAGAAATCTAGAAATCTAAAAATCTAAAAATCCAAAAATCTAAGAATCCAAAAATCTAAAAATCCAAAAATCTAAAAATTCAGAAATCTAAAAATCCAAAAATCTAAAAATCCAGAAATCCACATATTTCAAAGTACAGAACAATAGAATGATAATTCCTTAAAAATACAAAAATTTGAAAGTGTAGAAACTTTAATCCGTAATAATCTCCACGGTAGGAGAACATGAGCAGAAATGTCCGAAAATAAAAAAAGATGCTTATTATCCTTGCAAGAAGTGTCTCGTTAATGTCGGTTCAGCGAGCGTATTAATTAGAAGCGACGTTCCGACGTGGAGATGAAAGATAAACAAGGTTTGAATACCCGAAAGCGCTTTCTAAAAGACACAGAGAGCGCAAATCTCGATGCAAAGTCGAAACTGTACCTCATTGTGCGATGTGCGAATGGAAATAACTGTAATGCGATGAGAACAGGCGGGGATTCAATCGAACCGCATAGTATTGTTGCACGATGGAAATGAATGGATCAGTATGCATGTGTGATCGTTGCATGTGCACACGGTCCAACTGCTTGCAGTTGCAGCCACGATGCAGATAGATCCACGAATGTGTTTCCGTGCTTCGTAGTTGTTATCTGAAAACCGAGTCCTGTATTTCTCGCTTTGGGTCAAAATCCATCACGGTCAAATATGGGACTATTTTCCGATAATGGCGAAGAAGCTTTTCAAAAGATTATTTCATAGTGCTTGTTGAAGATTTAAGGATTTTGATTTTGTTATTCATTTGTGTTGCATTTTGTAAAGAAACATGTAGTCAGAGTTCATTCTAAGTTCACTTTATTATTCTAATTCTTAATTATTCTGAGGTAATTTTTGCAACAATATTTTGCAACAAAAGTTGGTTTTTGTGTAGAAGTTTGTTCAACTTTAACGATTCATTTTGTCAAAAAGAAATTTTACTACAATTTTAGGGTGATATGATTCTACTTTAAATGTAACGATTCTTTTTCTATAAAACAGAAACACTTGGTACATGAATGTGTCTTACTTAAAAAAACTTTCATTTCTTACAAGAAAAGTTGATGAACCAGAAATTCAGGAAACTATGAAATTTCGTGTGCACATGGCAGTTTTATTTTTTATCAGCACAGTACAGTTTTAGTCAGTAAAATCAGTTCTTAAAAAAATGCAGAATTTTCATTTTCCTGAGATACCACCAGAGGAAAAATAAAAGTTCCGACGAAAAATTGCATCCTTTATATGCAAGTATATCTCAGAGGGAAATAACGATATTACAGGAAAAAGAAAATTCTGCTTTTTTTTGGAGTAGTTGCACGCCATAAAACCGTGCTGCAGAATGAACAAAGGATGTTACGGGTAGAACTCATAAATTGCAAAGTCGGTTCATATAGTTTGAAAATAATTTTCTATTCGGTTAATATATTGAAGAATAAATCAGTAAGCTTAAGAAGCTTAAGCTTCAAGAAGCTTAACTATTTATTTATTTTTAAATTACGATGGCAAGAGGTGCAAAAAATATAATTGAAATATTTATCACTGTACAGACAATGTAACGTATACTGTAAATAATATCTGCATGTATACTTCGATTGCTTAACCCATTCCTTTCCTGAACAAAGACAGCCCCTAGCGTATTTTCTACCCCTGGATTCTGCTTGTGCAAGCTTGTGCATTCTCTCGTTTCTCTCTAAAGTTGCTCGATTTCTTTTTCGATTACATTACAAACGTTACTGCTGTTGTTGAAACGATTGTGATGTTTATATAGCGCCGTTGCTAAGAAGGGTTTCCACCCTTCCGAGAAGAGGGTGGCATCAGAGACATACTTTGGATCCTGAACTGTCCTCGTTAAGGGAACACGATCCCAATCACCTTTTCGTGGAGTGTAAGTGGTTTACTAAACACTGTTCTTGTTTTTAACTATAAAACTAACCTCGATTTAACAATTACGTATTTAAATCCTATCTTACTAATAATCTTTCGTTTAAACAACCCCCTTTTAAGTGAAACTTATAATCATTATAAAAACATTCACCTCTCTGTTCATTATTTTCGTTCATGACAATTTTGTTAAATATCATTAATATTACTAATTATGAATAGAATTGTATCTTGTAGTGCTTTATTTTAGTACTTTAATTTATGACAATAAATCCTCTTCTGACATTTTTTATTAATTCATTAAGTTTTCAATTTTCACATTTTTCATTTCTCCTTAGGAGACTAAAAATACCCCTGTAAAATCCTTTTTTGTAAATTTTATGTATAAGAGAATATATGTATACACATATGTATATATGGAAGTTGGAAAGTTATAGCTAAAATTATAGCCAGAGGTGTGGTATAACATCAAGCTAATTTTTGCTTATATTAAATAGCAGCTGCAAAAATAAAACAAATACAAAAAAGTCTTAAAATTTTGTTAAAATTAAATAGAATATCAGTAATAAGATTAGATTAAAATTACATTAAGATTAAATTGAAACTTATTTTCATTTCACAAAAAGTACCCTTAGTTAACTAGATTTACGGAACTCGTCAAAATGATCATAGATCCCTTATTTTAATGACAAAACTTCTTAAGAAATTTTTATAAAAATGTCGACTCTCGTCAAGCTAAATGTCTTAGGAAATTCACATATCCCCAAATTTAAATATAAGTGACCATAACAAGAGAAAAATACTAGATGAGATAAATCAAAAGTACTTGAAACCCAGCGCGTCGAAATGTTTTATTTCCAATAAACCGTGCAATGAATTCATCGTTCGATGTCTCGTAGCTTCCGTCTGCAATAAAACCGCATCCTGAAACGAAAACATCGTGAAGCATCGAGGTCCCAGAAAAATGGCCGGTTCAAGGAGAGGATTTCCGACGACCCACATCCACCGAGGTCCCTTCCGCCTCGAATACAACGAAAAACCAAGCTCCTTCGTTTCCTCCTGGTATCCCGTCATCCTCGTCCGTCGCTTCCAAGTTTATCTTCGCGATGTTTGCTTCCTGATCGAATCAGGCGTCAAAGAACAGGCTGGATGCAAGGATAGACTCGCCGTTCGATTTCTACGTTCAGCTGCGTGGAAACAGTTTTCGAATGTTTACGCGAGAAGATCGCGCGTCTGGAAGCTGGCCAACGATATTTTTACGCGTTCAGCTCCCGATTGGCGGAAACTGGCGCAACGAAGCCGCAATACGGACACACTCGTGCTCGTAAGAAGAGTCGAAATTTCAACGGGAAAGGCGGAAAAAGTTTTCCCCGATGCGGCAGGCCATTTGTATTCCGACACGGTGGCGCGCGAACGCGACCTATATTCAGATCCCCGGGATAAATAGTTCTCTTGAGCGTGCTTGTTCAACAAGCAGAATTCCTTCGTTTAACTTGCAGCTTCTCCACGACTTTAAATTAACCCTTTCACGTGGGACGGAGACAACCCTTGGACGTTGAATTGGGACCACATGCAAATGTTTCTCCCTACAATTAGGGCGGAAGAGATGCAAAATACGATGACATCGTAAATCTTTACGATGAGTTCGGGTTTCTGGTGCAAATGTGGAAGTCATAGTTATTGGAGTGGTAAATTTATTTTAATGTAAAGGATTGTGGTGGTAGGTTTGGTAGATTTGATGATATCTGTGTCATTGGTCTTTTGGTATTTGGGGGTTTGGACGTTTGGAGATTTTGATATTGAAGACTGGAATTTGGGGATTTGGATATGAGGAATTGGGGATTTTGAGATTTGGGGAGTTGGGAATTGGAGATTTAGAAATGTGGGGAGTTCGGAATGGGGATTTAGAAAATTTGGGAATTTAGGAATTTGGCAATTTGGGAATTGGGGATTTAGAAATTCGGAGAGTTAGGAATTGGGGATTTAGGAATTTAGAGATTTGAGAATTGGAGATTTAGAAATTTGGGGAGTTGGGAATTGGGGATTTAGAAATTTAGAAAGTTGGGATTTCGGAAATTTGGGAATTGGGGATGTAGCAATTTGCAAATATGGGAGCTTGGTAATTTACAAACTTCGGACTTCGTGTTTTATAAATATAGTCACATGGAAACTTTGTAACATATAACATTATAAGGCTCCACAATTGTTTAAAAATAATTCATATTAGATATCAAAAATATTATAAAAACATTACATTACTATATTACATATCAGAGAACTACTACCTACTATAATTTTTTAATAACCATCAGTTCAAAATCTATCAAATCGTAAACTTCTCAAAGCGTAGTAATAAGAATCAATAAAAAACAAGAAAATACCATAAGTACAATATAAAAATAAGAGTGTAGTCGAATATTCTGAAATCATAGTTAGTTCCAAGAAAGTAGAGATTTACCGGCTCGTTGCCGGACAATTTATTACGCGATGCGATATACGTAATTGTTTAATTTCCACTGTCAAGTGACTGGAAGGTTCGTCGAGCACGCAATACGCGAGAAATATCGCGCGTATGTAGACGCGAGTTGAAGAGGAAAGTAGAGCGGTCGCGTGGAAATTAGAGGAGACTCGAATGCAGCTTTCACCGGATTACGCAAAAATGGCAGTGGCACGGGTTGAAACCGTCTGTGAAACAATGACCCAGCTGCATGTTAATTGTCGATCTACACGGCAAGAAAAAAGGGGAATTTTTCCCATTCGAGAGCTGCTTCGCGCGATTTACCGGGGAAACTTTGCACCATTTTTCCACGCCACCTTTTTTATTTTCTTGATGAAACTTCAAATTGTGGTTGAGTGCTTCAACTTTTATTTTGATGAAATAGTTTTGTGAAAATCAGGTATCAGTATTGAATAACAAAGTTTTATTGTTATTTATTGACATTCTTGAACGGGTTGGTTAATGTTGGATTGGTTATGATTTCATGAACTCGGTTAATGAACTATTGTTGAATATTTATATTTTTGTTCTTCGATAACAACGTTATTTCAAAATTAATAAACATATTGAAAAATATATTTGTCTGTGTTGATCATTATTAAAAAATATCTCTGTAAACCGTCACGCAACCAAAAAATATCAATTTGCCACGGAGCTACAGCTATAAAACTGTCCAAGTCAGCAAAAAAACTAGAAAGAAAAAACAATTTCGAGCGGTTTAAATGATTCATTGTTCCTTTGATAAGCATCGGTTTCCACAAACAAATCACGATGGACGCGCTAAACTCGAACGAATTCAAAACCAATTGTAGATTCGCAAACAGTAATTTCCGGTGGCGGTAAACAGCGGTCGCGTGCAACGAAAATCAATTTCGCCCCGGGGCGTGAAAAGTCAAAGGTGAATTAATTACCGACGACCCGGTTTTCCTTCGGCGTCAGCGCTCCGACGAATAGGCGTTCAGTTTCGCGTGGATGACACCGGCCGTCTCGTCGGCCGTGCGCTATCTATAGCGGGCCATGAAAACCGCTGGCGCATCATTCGCCACCCATTTAGACCTTTCAGAGAGTTGCCTTCTTCTGAAAGACCGATCGTTGCTGCTCTTACACCCACGACCTTCTCTGCTGCGGACATTCGATACGATGGGGTGTGGTCCAAACGTTTCATGATGCAACTTTGAATGGGGTCGCGTATGCAAATATGGCAACTTTTAAATTTCGGAATTTTCGTATTTTAGATCTCGACCTGTTCGAGGTTTCGTGGATTTTTATATGGAGTTGCAAGCTTTTCCATGTATACCTACAAGGAATCTGTATCTCACAAGTGGGTACTAGGTACCAAAGTTTGTGGACCTCAAAGACTCACATATCAGGTCAGGATTCACATATTAGATCAGGATTCACATATTAGGTCAGCATTCACATATTAGGTCAGAATTCACATATTAGGTATATTAATCTTGAATTGTACTAATTTCAAGGTTTAGAAATTTTTAGACTCCCAAATTCCTGTATTGTAAAATTCCTATAGACTCAAATCCCTATATGTTCAAAGCACTTTATTGCCGAATTTCTATATCCCCGAATCCCTATATTCTGAAATCTCTAGATCACCAAATTCGCATATCCCCAAGTCCCTATGTCTCCAAATCCCTATGTATCCCTAAGTTCCTATGTCTTCAAATTTCTATATACCCAAATCCCTAAGTCTCCAAAAATCTCTATATCTCTAAATCTCTATATCCCCAAATCTCTATACCCCAAATCCCTATATCTTCAAATTGTAATGTCTCCAAATTTCTAAATTTCCCCATCTGTCACCCCCAAATCCCAAAATCCTAAGATCTCAAAATCCCCAAATTTCCATATCTATTTCAAAAATCTCTAAAAGTGAACGTTACGTTAAATGAACGATATGTTACAACACAGATATTAACTTGTTACCCAGTTAAAATCTAGTACACAGGTGTGTGTAATTATACCATTATATCAGTCGCAAGGAACAATCTATCAGCGACTTCAAAGGACCGATCGAACGTAATAACACAAGTTGCGTGTAGAATCAAACCGTAATCGAGACTCTATAGAGGTTCAATTAATCCATGATGCAACTAACCTTTGTTCCTTTTTTCAATCGTTAACGAAATAATAACAGCATCCGAATAATGGGCCGCGATGTCCTCGCTTCTGCTTCCAAGGTGATGGAAGGCTGCTTAATTGTTCATGACGAAAACCGCAAATTATGCGATCGGGCTCGATAAAGATCAGGGCCATCGGACCGGTGCAATTGTTCCATCTATGTAATCCTGTTGCACCGGCCTCGTGCGGTTGCATCGTTCACACGAGCGGTCTTGTTCTCCAACTGTAATGCAACTACCAAAAAATTACTTCTAACTCGGAGAAGTAACTGTAATGAAACTTTGAAACAAACCTTCAAATGTATCTCATAATTTGATACTCGAATAGGGATATAAGAATTTTTTGATACAGGTGCTTCCTTTTTGGGACAAGTTGTTTTAACAATTTGATCAAGGTTTAGGAATCTTTGATGTTGATTTGGTGGTAGTTTGGTAGATTTAGAAATGTTGGGGTTTGAGAGTTTGGGGGTTTGGGAAGATAGGAGTTTAGAAATTTTAGAATTTTAGAGTTTGAGGGTTTGGGGTGATAGGAGTTTGGGGTTTGAGAATTTGAGGATTGGAGGATTTGGAAATTTGAGGGTTTGGGAAGATAGGAGTTTAGGGGTTTGAGAATTTGAGGGTTTGGAAGACAGGAGTTTGGGATTTGAAAATTTGAGGGTTTGGGAATTTGAGGATTTGGAAGTATAAAAATTTGTAAACGTGTAAACCTAAAATTCCAGAAATCTACAGATGCATAGAGACCTTTGTGTTGTCAATCACATTAAACCTTAGGTTCCATGTCGCACTTTTTACGTTGCGAAATCCATTTGACAAGAATCTTATAACTTCCTTTTCAAGAGAGATATCACTCTTTAAACATTTAAGAAAGAACATTAAATAACACAAGGGTAACATAAATCATAAGCTACCTGAATACTATAGATAGTAAAACACATTCACAACAAATGTACATCAGATCATCAACATATTAATTTGACTGCTCTAATTTTAATAAATCTTCTCAATCGAAAAATCCGTCAAACCTGTAATTCATATAACGTGGTAGAACGAAAATAGAAGATTTGTCGAAGCGATTTTCGTACGATCTGTACCTGGATCAGAGGGGTGTCGAAATTGGTTTAATTGACTGGATTGGCCTTGCTCGAACGGTCACTCGATAGAGTATCATGCACTTGACCCGAGTAGGGTTCAATGGAAACGCTTTCATTAATTTCGGCCTCCACTCTTTCGATTGCCGACTCATTCAAGGGGAGTAGTCGAGGGTCAGCATAGGTGGTTATCGGATTGATGCTCCATGAAGTCGTCAATCGTTAACAGACGCATCAAAGTACCGACATTCTTAACCGTAAACGTAATCATATTATAAGACCTTTCATAAATTGATATTTTATCGCGAAGCACCGGAATGGAAAGTGTTAATCATATCTCATTTTCTTCTGTTACAGGTGAGTTAAAGTCCTTGTCCTTACCAAGAGGATTTCCGCCAGAAATAATGGTGGAACAGGATAATGAAGGTAATAGTACGAACAATTAATTACCTGCGCATTTCTTAACGGGCAGAATAGTTCGTAATAATTGATAATTATAAAAACTATTTTTTCTTAAGAACATTTTTCTGTTGATTCGCTTTGGAGAGTTCAACTATTTTTATATTATTCAACGTAAAAAGGATTCGTTTATAATATTGCAGTTATGTAACTTTCTTTTAGTTACTTGAATACAGGAAGATATACCGGTTACATATTAATTAATGAGAAGTGAATTTTCAGTTCTCAAGTGGATCACAGACAAACATTTAAACCTAAGATATACTTAAATGTCAGTACGAACTTCTGAATTTAAAATCATCGGTGTACAATACGTTCACAGAGAAAAATTATATAATAACATTTGTTTATGCTGAACATCTGTGTCTAAACCCTGATACACTTCAGATATAATTGGACTCTACAAAAAACTATTACTGTTCTCTCTATTTATGTAATTTGTCTACTTCTATACCAATCAATGTTTTTTATATTACAGCAACTGTAGCTATTACTATACTTTTCTCTATATATCACGTAATTTATATAATTTGTCTACTTGTTCTAAACCAATCGATGTTCTCTATATTACAGTGTATGTGACTGTTACTATTTTCTCCATTTATCACGCAATTTATCTAATTTGTCTACTTGTTCTATACCAATTAATTTTCTCTATATTACAGTATCTGTTACTAATGTTTCTCCCATATATCACGCAATTTATATAATTTATCGACTTGTCTTCGTCAATCAATGTCCCCAACTCGATGATAGAGTACGATTGTATAAAACAGCTTGAGCTAACAATGTCTCCGAGAAAGTTAATCGAGAGTCCGTGATAGGAATCGAAATAGTCCCCGGTAATTACGCGACGAGAGTAATAATTGCGACTAATTTGCGTCAAGCCTTTGCAAATGGCACCGCGCCGAGAACGTGAAGTAACTGGTCCATGGAAAAGAACAAAAGTATCTCGAAACAATCGCGGTGTATATTGGCTCAACTTTTTGTTCGTTAAAGTTTCCTAACAAACAGCGACCGGTTTTCAGAGCGGGAAACCGGAAGCGATGTTTCTTGGAAGGAAATCGAATGCTCGCAAGTCGCTAACGAATCTTCGTACTTAAGAGAAACTTTGTCTTACACTGGATGGGAAAAACGGAACATTTGTTCGGACGCTCGGCGAACTTTCGTGAACTTCTTTAATAAGAAAACGATAAGTTACCGATTAAATTACCATTTGATGCTACGAATACGGTACGAGGTACTGAAAGTTATGGGTGTATGAAATTATAGAAATTTTGGGATTCGATTTTTTAGGTAAGTTATTAATAATAATTTTACTGCAATACCAGATTACTCAGTTTGAAAGTCTTGAAATTTAGAGATTAGAAATGTAACAACTAAGCTAGTAATTTCAAAATCCCATAATTGTATAATTTAGAACCTGAACAACTTGAAAGCGTAGAAATTAAAAAATTTCAAAACATTTTCCTTCCAAATTTCTGAACTGACTACCCCATCAAATTGACTACTTCTTGAAGTCCCCTGATCGCTTACATGAATGTGAAATTCTGAGTGAATATACAAATATAATATCTGCAAATAATTTACAAAACGAAATGTGTAAAAGATACATCTCTCGTTGAAATGATCAACACCACGAAGAACGAGCAACCTATTGATCGGCTAGTTTCGCTGCTCCGAACAATTGGGTCTCCCGATTGCTTCGGATAATGGAGGTTCTGCGTATCAGTTTCCCTCGTTTCTGCAGCGGTTCGACTGATTTGCGTAAGGCTGTTGCTTAATTATTCAAATAAGCGCATATGCGGCCGCGATCCCGCTCGCAGCTGCTGTTTGCCGAGCAGCGTGTTTCCGCTCGCGCACGCTCGACACGCAACCCGCCACCGACTCGTATCTCTCGTTTTAAGTATCGTTCAAAGTCGTCCGGTACTCCATTTTCAGTTCTCGTTTCTCATCCGCTGTCTCTTTCCTTTTATCCCCGATATTACTAGACGATCGAGTCGATCGCAGCAAACTTCGCTGCTATTTAATTTAGCTGAACGTTCGTTCGATTCTCTCTGTCCTTTTGCAACGATTTAAGGATATCAAGCGAAAGATGTTATTAATCGCTTATTACAGCGGTAATCCCGTCTTTTTCTTCTCTTTTCGTATGATAATAGATTCTCTGATTGTGCGCGATTATTCAATCCTCTTCAAGTATTCAAATGTATTCGGCTCGGGGATCGTTTCAGCTCGTTGGGACTTTAGATCTTTCTGCTAATACTCTGTCGTTGATCTTCTGCAAGGGAAACAGTAATCTATGACACTTAACGACAGGACTGTTCGAATGCTAACCTATCATTAGGTACTTGGGATGTTAAGTGTGCACACACTTGATGACAGACAAAATTTTCGAGTTTCTTCATATGGAATTAATGATTCAAGAATAAGATAGTAAATATCTCTGCTACATTGCAACATGTTAACCCTTCAAAATTTCAAATATTAATGGACTTGAAACACAATCTCTACATTTTACAATTTAAAATAATATCCCTTACAATAATTTATTTATACTAAAGTTTGTACTGATCCCAGCTACTTGCAAGAATTTAAAGACTCGTCAGCAGCTGCAAATTATAACGAGAAGTTAATTCGATCGTGAAAGATAAAAGTCGTGGAACAAGTTTGTTCGTTCAAGTCTTTTTTCCCGAACAAAGTTTCTTGATATATCAGCAAGGCAAAGAACGTGATACACATGTAAATAGAATGCAAGAACTAATTTAGAAGCAGCAAAGCGGATGAAGTGCTCTTCTTTCGCGATCAAAGAGCACCTTGACACTCGAGCCTAATGGGCATGATTCCGAACATAGAATTCTGCATAAGTTCGTAACTCTTTGGAATACAGTTTCCTGAGTAAGATTATCACAAGCCATGGTGAGCATCGTTAACCCGTATTTATGACGCGGCATGGCGGGAAGCCAGGTTAATGCGCCAAAGTTACGTGGCGGCGTGTCGTCGTCCGTGAACATGCGGGTGCAGAAGTGCATCGGGGTCGCACGCGTGTGTGCCTGACGTAACTATCTGGGGACCAACGAGGTCCGAATCTAACCCCAAATATGGTCTCGGATCTTACCAGATTGCGGGACGGACGTGGGATGAAAGGTTCTTAGTATCTCACATTTTTTAGAAAATTTGTCCCTAAATTTCTGGCTCTGCAATTTCTAAGTCCTCGAATTACATTTTGAAATTTCTAAGTCCCCAAATTCGAAAATTTCCAAGTTCCCTAACTCCCAAATTTCAAAATCTCCAAATTCCCAAGTTCCCAAATACCCACGCTACGAAATTTCTAAATCCCCCAATTCTCAAATTCCGAAATTTCTACGCTTAAAAATTCCTAAATCCCCAAATTCTCGAATTCCGAAATTTCTAAGTCCCCAAATTTCTACGCTCCGAAATTACTAAATCCCCCAATTCTCAAATTCCAAAATTCCCAAATCCCCAAATTTCTACGCTCCGAAATTCCTAAATCCCCAAATTCTCAAATTTTCCAAAACCTAAATATCTCCAAATTCTCAAATTTGTAACTCTCCAAATTTCCAAATTTTTCAAAATCTAAATCTCCAAATTCCCAAGTTCGGAACTTTCCATAATAGTTACTATTGGCACCCGAGTCTAAAATCCTAGTTACGCGAGCAGTGAATGTAGGTCGCCACGCGATCTGAGCGTTTCGGAAACGCGTGTTTCATCGAGCATCCATTAGAACAACAATTCGAAGACCGTGAGGTTAGTGTAACCGGCCAAGAATTTGTCTCGATGATCCACGTACATTGGAAACTGAATAACTCTTTCACATCTGCTAATAACCGCGAAAGCCCAAGATCAAATGGGCAAAGCCCATCAAGTAATTAAATCAGAAACATCCCTAAAATCTTTATCACCGCTTAACACCGTATTAATTACTTCAACAGGGATTTAGCTTTAATTACTTCTATGTCTCGGTAATAATTGAAAGCGGTCCTTAACCGTGAACTTAATTACTCCGAGCCGAGCAAAGTAGACAAACTGAGGAGTAGCGTACAACAGGATACAAGTGGACGTCTTTCAAATTAGTCGGAGGATTTCCGGCGAATTTATACAAAAGAGAGTTTCGTAAAAGTTTGCATGCCTCGTTGGTCCAAAGAAGGTGTATAAGCTAAATCCTATTAAGAAGAGAACACAGAGGTAGCATGGTTGAAACGTGATTAAACTTTTGAAACGTTAAGTACATCACCTTCTAGGTTCGCGTCTTAATGCATCTCGCTCGTCTTCCTTGCTTTTGATCTCTAGCCTGTGTTGCTCCATTTGCAAGGAACCTGCGTTTCCCCTATCGAGTTTCCAACTTGTTGTTCCATTTGGCTTTCGGCCGTGGAGACATCAAACGCCAAGGTAATTTCGTAGGTGTCAACGGGTCAAGTGCTATGGCTGAAGCAATGACGAACCGGCAGGAAGAGAGCACTTAGGGTGGAATAATAAGGAACCTCGTTACGGTAACAACGAACCCTGAGTCTGCAGAAAATGTCGTCTAATCGTGGACCGAGCCTCGGTTAATTGCACACGTTTCTATTTATCCTTGTTAACGAAACGCGTGAAATTCGTCGCGAGCAATTCTGTTACTGGTATTGGCTTGGACAGGAAATGCTCGATCAACGTTCTTCTGTTTTACACGTTATAAGTCAGCAGTTGCAAAGATATTCTGGTTCATTGCTATTTGTGAGTGTCAGCTGTGAAGGACAAATAAGAGGATGTTTGAACAGAAATCTCCTATTTGCATGCAAATTTCGTACACAATTGCATATGCACATACTATACATGTGTACTGTAGATACAAACAGACGTACACACATGCATACATCCATACATGAATATGTACACGTGTGCTTATATGCATACATCCATACATGCATATATGTACACGTACGTTTACATGCATACATCCATACATGCATATATCTATACACATATACTTCATGTTTTAATTTGATGAAATTCTAGACATTTATCTACATCTTCTATATCTTTATTTACATATGAAGTTTGATAATTTGATGTTTCAATTTGATGAAATCTGATTACTTGATTCTATTCGATGAAATTTGATAGTTTGATGCTTCAATTTTAACCACTCCAGAATAGATAAAAATCCTCAATTTAAAAAAAATCTTCAACTGCATTATCATCCACTGAAATAATAAATGTGATCATTTGAAAGAAGACGAAAAATGAACATCCATAGCAACCCTTGCTAAAAACGATTCCATACGCCTTGAATAAAAATAGCTGTGGCAGATGATTAAAAACCAGTTTAAAGCGTATTCTTGTAATTTTTCCAAGTTCGTAGACCAGAATCTCCCCCTGACCGAGCAATTCGCATCGAGGATCCGTTTCAAGTAAACCAACACGTTCTTTCCGAGGGATATTCGGTTACAGCACGAAGAACAAGCAATCGTGAAAGCCTTGGAGAAGTTTCGCCTTTTTCCCCCGTCTTTCCGTTCGTGTCCTTTCGAGAATAAAAGCAGAATGAGGCTGAAGCGTTACGAGAAAAGCGTGCAAATCCCTGGCACTCGCCGAATCCGCTCCGCGTGTTCCCTGTCAAAGTTGTAAGTGGCCGCCGCGTTTCGTGGAAAACTCTCTTTCCGGAGATGGAACACGTTCGCGCGAGCAACGTCACGAAGCGAGCATATTTTTCGCGCGTAACCTTCCATTATTCTGGCCGAGAGGATCGGTGCTGCAATTTCCGAAGAAATTGAACAAGTTCGAGAACGCTTTTGCCCCTCTCGCCGTGCTCCGTATCATTTATCAGCCGCATCGCCGTTTTGTTGCTTCGACGTGCGCGGATCGATCAACGTTTTGTTTTCGCGATGGTTTTTGCATGAAAAGAGATGCAAGCGCTGGGGTTTCCAAAGGCTTCCACCCGCCGCTCCATTTTTCCGGCTTTTTGAGATTCGTTTGAATTTTCAATGACGGTCCGTGTCATTTTCTTCCGTTTCCCAGCTTGCCGGAGAAAAGGGAGGATATTGGAAACGATTTTGCAGGTAAATCGAGTTTACATGGGTTGCTTTTTATCGGGACCTGGAGATATAGAGCTGGAGGTCACAGATATCTAAATATACTGGGTGTCTCACTACTGTTACTCTCGGAAAAGCGACGTGAACTGTTTCCTTTGCAAAAATGGGGTTTGAAGCATCGTTCTTAAAAATTCAAAAACGAAGCTTCACATCCCATTTTTGCAAATTTGTTCAGAATTATATCACCAACAATCCCTTTCCGGAACTTACACCAGTTGTGAGACACCCTGTATATTATGAAGTTGGCGTGTACGAAACATTAGGTTTCCTATTGAATCAAACGCGATTTCATGACATAAAACTATCGCGAAACTCGCGATTTATCAGATTGGAGGTAAAGTACGGCGAAAAAGGCTATCCAAACACTTCGATATTAGTCTCAATATAAAATGGCTGCTTGCCAGTTACAGAAAACAATGATCGATTTCGAAGCACCGAATCTGAAACAAAGTGATGATATAAATGCATCTCAAAATAGTTATATTAATTCTAACTACAAAATATGAAATATCAGATATAAAGAAAAATTAAGTTGTATCAGATAAGATAGATATCCCTTTCAGTAAAAGATAGCGATTTTAAAATAGTTCTAAATACAAGTATCAAATATCGAGGTAGATCTTATCGACTCACCCTATATGTATAATATCGAATATGACGTTTACATGTACACGTGTACAGTGTAGATAATTTAATTAGAGTTTATAAAAGGATACTGTCATTAACCGCTTTTAGCCGTATTAATACTCATCGCATGGGACACTCCATTTTCCCGTAGTAATTTGAAATTCCCTCCAGCATTCAACAAGGCCAAGTTTAATTATAATTTAATCCACTAAGTGTGGATTGTCGTCGAATTTTATTATTTCTCTTCTATCAAGATCATTTCAACGAGTTAATCGATCACTTATCAATCGAGCCTATTTTATATAACAAGATTATATAAAACACTTACATAATTTACGAAAGTTACAAATTCATAAAAACGAGAAAACTCGCCTCAAATATTACTCAATTACATAAGCTACAAATGAATATTAAAATTTTGTTGAAAAAGATATTTTTAATTTTCACGCATAAAGATCTTCAGTTTCATTGTTTTCGTTCAGAGACGGTTTTCCACAGTAGCTTTTTCTCGACGACCTATGGGGTCTATAGAAGCCTCCAGCTGCGAAACAAAACGATACGCTCGTGCCGTTTCTTCCTCGACCATTTTTTACTCTTCTTTTTGCCCCTTTCTCTCGCTCTTGTTTCGACATTAGCTCTGTTCCTCTTTTCCCTATGAAATCCTGGTGTTCTCGTTTTTTTTTTGGCTCTCTTCGCGGTTGTCTCGTCGAGCAGACGACTTGGCGCGCGCCAGTTTATGTCCTCGAGAAGTTACAGGCCTTCCTCAACTCGAGAGGAGTTTCCCTCGACTCGCGCGGAAAACGGCCATCGTTCCTTTGCCTTGCCATAAAGTTATAATTTTCCATTTCGAACACGCTTAGACAGCGGGCGTAAATTTTACCGTCCTTTTATTCTGCACATTATCGGTGCGAAACGTCCAGATCAGGATCACCTGCACGACATACATATATGTATGCTGAACGGGTAGGACGTGTGCCAAGACCTCCTAGAAAGCAATTTATTCGATGCACTAGTTTCGTCGCTTCTCGAAAGAAGAGCCACTTAATTGATCTTTGATGTTTCATGCCAAGTTTCTTCTTTGGTTATGCATTGATCGGCAGTTGTGCGAAGGGAGATGTCTTATTTCTACGGTGATTATTAAATTAAGGTTGGCTTATGATGTATATTTTTCGAGGATTTATTGGAAAGTTTCACGAAGAAATTGGCAGAGTTTATGATACAATTTCTGGTAGTTAGTTTATGATAAAATTATTTTGTTGAATGTAAGTCGTAATAAGTTTGATACCATGACGCAACGGGTGCGTCAGAGTAGACGTAATGTAGAACTCTCCGTACGTTCATATGTATGTTCAATTTGTTACGCACATTTCGATTCCCAAGTTGCTAATTTTTACATTAGTGAGTACTTTCAACTTTACAACTCCCCAAGTTCTTAGTTCCACCATTCAAAATTTTCAAGTTCTTAAATTAAAATTCTAGAAGTCAAAATCTCCGAATGCACGCAATATTAACTTTAAAAATTTCAAAATACCTATGTTACAAACCCGCACATTTGTAGGTTTATTGTATATTATTTATTATATATTTACACAGTTAGAAATCGTATAGTCAGTTGCGCATGGGGCTTTAGCAAATCTACCACGGTTTCAAACAGCCTAATGACGCTAATGACTGTACATGTACAGTTATACAGTTAATTCTATTTCGTCTAAATTGTACTTACTATTAATATAAACATGGTAATTATAAGTAGTCGTAAGTAATTACATAATACAAGAAAGTGGCAGAATTATATTCGAATTAGTTCTTCGAAATAAACGTCAAAAATCAGCTGATACGTTCGCGATAGGGTTCGGTAGATCGCAGCGCCATCGCGCAGGCGCGGCGTCGATACGAACTAACTGCCACCTCCGAGGTTCGCCGAGCAGGGATTCGGCCGTGCAGTCCAGTTCCGATGTTCCTGCGCGACGGTACGAAACGATCGAGCCCCAGTCAATTCGTGTCCGAGTTCGAGTGCTTACCGTGCGTGTAACCTAATCGTTTTTCTTCGCGCGTGAATCAAGTGTGGCGGTTTTCAGTGAGAAAAATAAGTGTGCATGGAGCGTGCAACAGCTGAGTAGGTAGAGTGGAGGCTGCGGCGTGCAGTGGAACCAATAGAAACCGGTAACGTATCATGGGCGCGCAAAACGCGACTCGATTGAAATCGGAACGGTGACAATCGGGCGAACGTATCGCGTTCGCGTTTTCAACGCCGGCGACGCGTCGATGTTCGATATCGGTGCTGACCGGTCGAAGATATCGAAACGTAGATTAGACAGATTAGATTTCACGGGTGTTGAGCGCGTTTAACATCGGCGATCGTCGTGAACGAAGCAAGTGAAACGGGAAGGAACAGGAGGTGCGCCCATGTAAACGGACAAAAGGGTTTCGTACGTGTGCGTGCGTCTTTTTTGACGCGAAGATGCGAGCGTCCGGCCTTGTGAATCGAAGCTTCGTTGGCCACAAGTTTTGGCTGAACTTTTCGACCGTCTCGTAACCGTTCGTCGACGCGTGCTACCAATTATCGGGTCCTTTGGGGATGTTACTAGCGCTACAAATATTTGCCTCGCGGGTGACGCGACACTGTTTTTCAGACGGTTCGATTCGAGAAACGACAAGGTTCTATGTATATACATACTACTGGCTGTTAATGTTTATTTGAGGGACTAATTGTAGTACGCTTCCTGGACAGGTGTTGATATCGCTTTGACCGTATTATTGTTTTTGTTTTGTTTGGGATCGAAAATTAGGCTAGTCTTGTGTCCCGGTGTAGTAATGTCAATGTGAACACGATTAAGGGAGCCTGTACGCTGACTTTTTAATGAGTTGGGTGATTTTATTTACGGTGTTAATGCTGTGTAGTTATTGACCATTTGTTTTAGGGTATAGGGACTTAGTAGTATAGAGATATGGAGACATAAAGATCTGAAAAGTTACCATGATATAAAGATAGGAAAGTGACCATGAGTTGATTTAATTAATTTTCATTGAACATTATTTATGAAAATTGTTGAAGTCATATATAAGCACAGTTGACAAATTAAATTTATATGTGTGTAACACGAACATGCTACCTGCATGATTTAGGTTCTCATAGTATTATAATTCAATTGGAAAATGAACGAAATTGTACCGAATTTAGTTGTGTTGTTCATAGCGTATACAGGTGTTTCGAGATTAGGAAATGAACAAAATTACATTTATTTCAAAAAAGAAATTGCAAGGTTTCACAGATTTTTATGAACACAATAAACAACGAATCGTTTGTATACAACAAAATTGTTTACTTTATTACAAGAAACATCAATTTTCGATGAAATTCTTAACGGTTGAGTAAACTATTTTGTAGACCTCTTAATATTCATTGCGTACCTCGGCGCGAACGCAAACAGAAATCCAGATGAGCCACAGTTCTGAATAAGAACTACAAATTTTTTCTCAAAGTTAGACGTACGGGTACTTACGTATGTACATTGAAATCGGTGAATGAAATTACAAATATTCGCGAATATTCATATCTGGAGGATTTCTTGTTATATCTGCGAATTATCGTAGATCGGTAATTGCTGAACAAACCATTTTCTTCGCTAAATTCTCGTTAACATTCACCTCTCGAATCGTTACGACCGCTGAAATCAAATGAGTCACAATTCTTAGTAAAAAAACTTAAACTCGAGACGGATTTTTCAACGTGTCCTTTTCTCTCCAAGCCACATTTGTTCATGAATAAAACAAACCGTAACTGTAACTGATAAACCATGTCTGAACAGCGTTCCTTTGCTGCAATAGAGAAATCTAACATAAGCAAACATTTATTAGTTCTAAATTTATTCTCAGATAAACCATGACGTAAATTTCGTAATCAAACTTCCTTTGACTTTTCAAATTTTGAATCTTCAGTTTAGCTGCTACGTTCCTATGTTCACAAAATACTGCACTAATTTTAATTTGAAATTGAAGCTCCATTTTACAAAGTATCGGTAGATGTTGAAATTTCCAAATTTCTATTTTACAAATTTAGTAGAGTGATATAAAAATAGGGGATAGAGAGTTCATCACTTGGTCTAGGATTAATTAAATTTAACCCCTTGCACTGTGACTTGTCAGGTGTGTGAGAACTAATTACAGCTACAATATTAAAACAGACAAAGTTGAAATGGTATGTCAATTTGGTATCAATCGTTGACTACGCAAATTTTGGACTTGAATCCAAATTGAAGCATATTCGAGTAAAATTGATCACGAAGTGCGTCAGAAGTCAGACTCAAAATGCAAGGGGTTAATAGGAGCTAATGATCAGCATCGTACATTATTTTATCGTTGGAAAGCTATATTTGGCTCCAGTTTATTAAATCCTCCAATTATTTTGGCAAATTCGCGTGAGCGAACAAGACGGATTAAGCTCGTTCGAATCATACCGAGCTAATGAACACAAGTACCATTCGATTCGAAAGAGAATGAAATGCAAAGTTCTCGCTCGTATCGCAGATAGATCGACGATTTGACGTGCAAAAAGAGAGAACCGCGAGTCGTTGCACGAGTCACGTATACCGCAAAGAAACCTTGACTTTTTTGTTGTACAATCGTTCCACCAGGGTATCGGGCCGACCATATTTTCTGCCCGAACTTCGTCGTAGGAGCGTATGAAAGTGAAAACCAGTTATTCTTTATCGTTTCGCCCCCTTTCCGTATTTGGTCACCGAATGGGTTCGTCTTGGCGGGTTCGTTTTAAGGGCTCGTTTCATTTTTACCATTGGTTTCAGGGTTTCTTAATCGGATCCCGCGATTTTCATCGATACGATCGATCCTTAACAATTTTATCTGCCGTTCTAATGGATCTTGTCCTCGTACTCCTAACCGCTAATTTATTCCTTTCCTTTCAATTAATCGATAAAACTTTTATTGCTGCTGCGATTGCGTTAGGACTTTGAATTACAGAATAAAGGGACTATAATTGTAAAATAATCTGGGACATTTTTGCGGAGGAGAATTCAGTTTTTGTAATTTATCCATTTGTGAATTTATGGATACTTATTAAGGTACTTCCAAATATTCTATTAATTAAATTTGCAAATATCAAAATTAAATTTTCCTCAAATTTTCAAATGTCGAAATGTTTGTATTACCAAATTTCTAGACTCTCAAATTTCGAAACCCCTGATTCACAAATTTCTAAATTTTCAAATACCTAAATTTCCATGCTTCCAAATTCTCAAACTCCCAATTTTCCCAATCCCTGATTTACAAATTTACAAAATTCTAAACCGCCAAATTCTCATCTTCCACTCTCAAATAACCAAATAACCAAATTCCCAAATTCCCAAATACCCAATTCGCACATTTCACCCAACCTGAACCACTCACCTCAAACCACCCTTTGACTCCCCAAAACTCTATAAAACAAATTCAATCATCTCTTGCAAGCATTCGCATTAACACTACAGACCCAGGACGAACTCCATACTGTTCAAATTGAAGCATATCAGTCAGTAGAACATCCGGTGACAAAATGAAACCGATCGAGGAAGAAGAACGAGTTTATATCGCAGTTAGAGCACACAAAAGGATAACGCAACGTGGCACCTGTTTCGCGACGTGAATGATTAGGCGATTTAGCGAGAGGAAATGTTTCGTAGGTAGCTTCGGCAGGGGTGCCGATGTTTGTTGCTTTTGTTGCGTTCGAGTGAGTCGAGGGACCTACTTTGCTTCGTATTTACGAGGCGTAATTTATCATTGTAGGACTGCTATGTATCGTGGATGTTCCTTTGCTTCCATGTGGCCACTTAAAGCGTTTCATTACTAGCTATGGAGATGGCAAGTGTCGTATAGCGAAGGATATTTGGAGTACGTGGAAGTTTTTCTGGAAGATCATATTTTGGAATTTGTTGGTGAATGCGTTGTTTACGATGCTAATCGGAACGTGGTAGAATATTTTTGGGTTCCAGATATTAGGTTGTGTAAATGGGGGATTTTGCTAAAAACGATTCGATAAATGCATCGCAAAATGGTACTTGTAATATGTAATTTGAAGCTCACAGTTTAATGAAACTGTAGCAATGTTTTGTCGACATTGTCAATACAAAATGGGGGCTGTTATATTATCAAATCGTGTTCGTGTTGACGATGCTTTATTGTAAACACAAATCAGCCATTTTGTATTGAGGAAATTAACAAAACTTTTATGCGGGAATTTTGATCAAATCTTCAATTAACAAGCTACAATATAAACAAGCTATTAATGAGTCATGCTATTTTCTGACACGTTCATCAAATCATATCAGACTTTCTCCTCGATCTAATAATTGAATCTTTATTATGTATTTAAGACGTTTGATAAAGGGTTTAGATAAATCTTGCACCGATACCACAATCTCTAATTTTACCACGCACCATAAATTAATCAGGGATTGTCAAATTAAACGAGGAATGTAATAAGTTTTACCACGGACTGGATGTTCGGTTTAATTAAGAATCCGTGGCAGCCTCGCAATGGTCTCGTTTGATCTTCTTCGGTTCTAATTTCAATTTCTGCCGTGTTGTTTTGTTTCGATTCGAATAGTTTCGCGTTGTGCCATCCAGCTCAGAAATAGACAGCTTCGTTTCGCGTTGCATGGTATCGTTACTACGTTTTGAGAGTCGGGTTACGGGTGTCTCATCGAACGATATGATTAATTAAATGGGGAACATGATTACGGGACGTTGGGTCAGGATGCGAGATAAGGTGAAAGTATTTCTACTTATCGTATCTTTATCGACCATTTTGCAAGTATTGTCAACAAAGATCGAATCAAAAACTCGTTAAAAAACGAGTCAGTTTGATTTACACGTAAGGATTGTACTTTATATTTCCTTCTTGAGTCATATGTGATATCTTTGATGTCAAACATTTTTTGTTAAATTAACTGTTGATGAATGATGAATTAAGTCGTCTTAGATGGATAAGTTAGATGTGTAAATTCAAACGATATCAAAGGTCACGTGGCGATTAATAGGTTAATTCAATCAAATAATTGTTAAATAAAAGCAATAATGTTGGAGCACTATAAAAATTAAAAATGACAAATTGAAACATCATATGAAATAATTAATTGTAGTATCTGGTGACTTTTAGTACGACTATTTTTATTGTGGTAATCAATGTACTAATTGGGTCTAATTACAAAATGAACACAAGAAGATATTAGTTGGATCACACAGTGATCACTATGTTAATTCAGTAAAATAATTATCAAATAAAGATAGTAATGTTGAGTACCACTAAAATCACAGTAATGGTACACAACAACAAATTGAAGCTTTACTGAATAATTAATTGTCAATTACATCATATGTGATATTAAGTATGACTGCTTTTACTTTGATGGACGTGCTAATTGCAACATATAATCACGAAATGAATACAAGAAAATATTTCTCAATATTAGTTGCCTCACACAGGGATCACTATGTTAATTCAATTAAATAATTGTGAAATAAAGACAACAATGTTGGAGTACCACTAAAATCACAGTAATTATTCAGAGCTGCTAATTGAAGTACTTCACTGAATAATTAACTGTCAGTTATATCATATGAGATATTAAGTATGGTTGCTTCTGTTGTAACAATCAACGTGCTAATTGCATGAAATAGTTACAAAATGGAGGCAATGTTAAAGTATTAAAAATGTAGAAGTATCCTCAAAATCACAGTAAAAGCAGCAAATTAAAACGTTGCATTGAATAATTAATTGTTAATTATATCACATAACATATAAAATATAATTGCTTTTGCTGTGACAATCAACGGAGCTAATTGGATCAAATAATTACAAAATGAAGACAATGTCAAAATATAAAAAATGTCTCTAAAATTACAGTAATGACCCAAAACAGTAAATTAAAGCGTTGCATAATTAATTCGAAATGATCAACGTTAATTACCGTCGCGAAATGTTATTTCTACATCGAGGGTTAATACATTAAGAAAGCACGTTCATTCACGTCGCAGTGGCAGTGAAATCGTTCGAATTTTTCAGCGTGATCTCCTGAATCACGGTGACCACCCCCGCACAGCCGTCGACTTTCATTTTCGTCTGTCTCGTGCCGCGTACCAAAATAGACCCCTTTTGCCAGGGGTCCTCGAGAGAACAGACACCCACCGAGTGTCCGATAAGTAAAAACCAACGAGAGGTTATGTTCGTACCCTTGCACCTGGTATTCAGAGTTGTCCCCTTTTTTCTCTTCCTTTTCTTCACCCTCCACAGAGCACACACCTTTTACAAACAGGCTGTTTCATGGCCGGCAGGTGTAAAACTTTCGACTTATGGAATTCCAGTCATGAGGTTGCGTTCGACCGAATAATTCATTCATCTCTGCTTTAATATTGGATCATTCAGTAGAACGTGGAAAATAAAACGTATACAATCACTTTTTAATTTCGAACTGAAATGATTGACAAACTGAAATTCATTGATTTTATAATGAAGTTTAGTTTGGTAGAGTGTTATGTTTAAGAGAATGATATTTGGGAAATGAAGGTAATGTAGGAAAGAGCTATACTTGTCGCTAATTTTTCAATTTTTCAATTTGCCTCAAAATTTCAAAATTCTAAAATCCCAAAATTGCAAATCAGCGTCTAACTCACCCAAAAGTCCATAATCCACGAGTGTATCACACCGTACATTTCAGAAATCGTAGAACAAAACTTCTTGCGAAAACAATTTCACTTAATAATTCAAAAGAATCTACACGTCGGTATAATGTGAACACTTTCTAACGGAATATCGCAGTAAAACGGCTAATAGATTTGTGATTCTGAGTAGAGTTTTATCAGTCATCTTCCTGCTTCGAAATTGTTAGATGAGATTGAAAAGAGGGAGATAGAAAAGCGATTACTCGTTGAGTTTACAGGATTTGTGAACTAGTTCCTCGAGAACGTATCTAGTGTTTGCAGCGTTGTGAAAGGTCGAAGCAGAGATGGATGGTGGTTGGATGTTGAATCTCTTCTCTGCTTTGCGAGTATTCTATCCTGCTGATCTGATCGGATCACGCTATTTGGAGCTAGATTTTCGATTTTCAGGCGCTATACTCGGAATAATGAAATGGAAGATCTTGGTTTCGTTCCTTAAGGAATTTTCTCTTGGAGTATTTTTGATAATATCATTTTGATAATATGAAAATTTGAAATCTTTTGAATCTGCAATCTTTCGAATTTGAAATCTTCCGAATTTGCTATCGTCCGAATTTTCAATTTACCGAATTTGCAACCTGACGAATTTGCCATGTTTCAAATTTGCAATGTTCCGAATTTGCAAATTTCCGAATCTGCAATCTTCTCAATTTGAAAACTTCCGAATTTGCAATTTTCCGAATTTCCAAAGATACGTATGAGTCTAGGCGTTCATTTTTCTATTCTAACCAATTGTACCGTATCTCTTCATCAGCGTCTTCACGCGCCAACTCGTGGATTGACAACACTAGAGTGCACAAATTGCATTTTAACATCGACTCCTTTCGAATCATTTTCTATAATAGCGAAGTCCACAAAAGTGAAGTTATATAATTAAACTAAAGGTCGTAAATAATATAAGCGTTATGGGTTAGAAAGTAAACTACAAGTATGGGCAATTTGATCGTTTATAAGCAATTTTAATTTTATAATCACATATCTATGCATATGAAATAAACTTTCATGAACAATAAATTCATATCAAAAATAAGATACCGAAGTGAAATCGAATGTAACTAAGCGATAAAATGGTATTTTCATCGTTTTAGGTAAAATTGATTGAGATAAAAACATGTTAAAGTTTATCAGAACTTTCCATGTTAAGGTTTTACTGATTTGTTTTCATATCTGGTAATTTCTCTTATTAATTGCGCGAGACTAGTTGCGTTATTTGAAAGTCTATACTAGTTTGCGTTAATTTACCCACTTCTGTTTACTTTTACGTTTCGCTGTTTGTAGAGAATACAAAAAGTGAAGTATGCAAACTACAATCTTGAATGCATTATACTTTCACTATACATGGAACCTTGTCGTAAATCTTTTGATAATATCTGTAATTATACCGTATGATATTTTACATGAAATTTTATTAGGAATCACAATTTTTCTTAAACTTGGTTATTCTATTTTGTGATAGAAAGTAAAATGACTTTATTCAATTTCATTTAAATTTCTGGGTACTAGAATTTATGCATATTTGAAATTTTTAATTATGCACATACATGCTCAATCATGCATATGTATATTTTGAAATGTTCAATAATGCAAATTTATGCTTTGAAATTTTCAGTTATGCAAATATATATTTTGAAGTGGTCAATCATGCACATATATGCTTTGGAATTTATAGTTATGCATATATGTGCTTTGGTATGCTCAATTCTGCACATACATATATGTTTTGAAATTTTCAATCATGCACATGTATGTACATACTTTGAAATGTTCAGTCATGCACATGTGTGCTTTGAAATGTTCAATTCTACACATATATGTCTACTTTGAAATATTCTGTTGTGCATACATATGCTGAGAAATGTTCAATCACTCGTGTAATTTATTTTGAAATGTTCAATCACATATTCCTAAAAATTTCCACTTATGCATATACATATGTTCTCCAATTTTGAAACAAAATAATGAAACTCATAAGTAAAAATGAAATCAGAAATAACCGAAGTAAGAAAGTGTATTTCGTATCGAGACATATCGAGTTTCCGGTCACGTGGGGTAAAAAGCTCGCGCGTTTTCGCCGTAGGGCATACGCGAACCCCTTTGTCACCGATCCAGATTGAAGGGTCGTCCTTCGAACGGCTCGTAATCGACATTAAAATTAACTTTGCGTACACGATCCTCGCAGCATGCTCCAAAGCGACTGTATACCTTCGAGGAAACGCAAAATAGCATCCGGTGACGTGAAACGCCGCCGGCAAGGATCCTTGGCTTCGAAACGGCTCCTTGGCAAGGTTGCCCCCTCCGACGAGGTAAATTTTGCATTTTCTAATTGCGAGCGTTCTCCGAGCGACACGGCGCCGATTACCCGCGGTGAAATTCCAACAATTTATTTTTTTTCTATTTTCAAGCTTTGAACTAAATTAATTTTATACGAAAAATTTGGATGTTGGAAAAAAAATTTACGGTTTGCTGCATACTTTCGATATCGAAAATTCATCAATAATTAATGTATTTTGGAGACAAGGTTTTTTTGATAATTCAAAGTCAGTATTATGTGGTAACTCAAGGGTAGTTTTTTTCACCCCTCGTTTCGTGATTTTTTCAACGAAATATTTTTTGAAACTCTTGCAAGTGGTAATAACACGAAAATCAAACACAATTTTGGTCTCACAAAATAAATTTAATAATAATAAAAAAAAGTAAAAATGAACAAGTCTTACATTAAACTAATATCACACTACTCGCTGAAAAAATTCAATAGAAATTTTTATTTGTAAAAATGAATAACAACGAGTAGAAAAATTAAAGAGTCTTACACAAAATTAATGTCATACCATTTGTTGAAAGTATCAAATAGAAATTTTTATCTGAAAAAGTGAATAATTGTATTTAGTAATAATAGTAGTTAATGTATGATTAACTATTGAAACAGCAAAGGGGTGAAGAGTAAATGGACAAACGTAAGTCTTTTCACGATTAGTGAAAGTTATCATCATTTTGTCCGAGTGTTTGTGTTTTGAATATGGAAATTGAGATTGGGTTTCGATGATGTTTCGAGATTTTCGACGAAGTTGAATTGCCGTTGTGTTTTGAAAGTTCGAGTGATTGCCTTTGGAACGTTATGTTCGTGTATAGGAGAAACGTGTTAAACGCGTAATTAATTTTTGCATCGCTAATGTATTAACTCGCGGCATATTTGCCTGGCGATATGCTTTTATGTTGCGACTAAAGTTTAACGACAGCCAGTTTAGATCGATATCGTGGAGTTCGTAATGGATAGCTCGATGTGATTTAATTAACGTCGAGATCTATTAACTTGTAGTTTAATCATCGAATTTGATCCAAGCTGTGCAGTGATTATTTCTGCTTGTTTAACAATTGAAAGCCTTTCCGTTCCCCTTATTAATATCAGAATTTACGCAGTCGTGTATGAATGGTTTAATTTTAACTAATAACCGGGAGATTGTTAATTACCGAACGTGATTGGTGTATTTAGTCTGGTACGTGCAGTGTTGATAATATGCTTTTAATATAGTAATTGATTTAATATGTTGTATTATTCAAACTGTATTGTTTGATCTTAGCTTCGTGGTTCTGTTGTATAAATAATGGATAATTATAGTTCGTTTATAAGGCTGAATTATTGTAATTTAGTTTACAGTTATTTTTATAAAATCAGGATTTTAACCGGTGGTGATACTTAATGTAATAATAAATTGTTGAATTATTGTCAACCGTAATTAAGGATATTTTTAATTGAACCTATCTATAATTTCTGTTAGGGTTGAAACTGATATTGGATCAACTATTTGATATTAAAAAATGAATTTAATTATTTGAAATAAAATTATATTTGACGTGAGAAAAGAAGATGATTATTGCAGAAAATACTTATGTAAAATAGTCTGCATATCAGATTTTCTAACAAAAATAGTTCGAGATTATTAATTAGGAATAATCTATTAATTATAGCAAGGTTCTAGAATGTCACTGTTGATTCTTCCAAAAAATTTGAATTTTTTTTTGCATCAAACAGTCTGTTCAGATAACTCGCTTATCGTCGTTAAACTTTCTTCCCTCGTGAACGTTGAACGCATCCGCGCATAAAGTTAAATGAAAGAAAGCTCGATTAAAATTTCTCGAGGGACATTAATTGTTACGAGTCTCGACTGAGCGGTTCATTTGCAGTACTTACGATTCGTCCTGTGACTTTCCTCGTTTCCCTTTTCTCACAGTGAAAACAGATTACCTCCGACTAAAAGGACTTACAAACGAATAAAAAATGATAAAAGGAAACAGAATACGTACACTGATAATAACACAAGTTTACGTAACGAACTGATTGAATAAGACAAGTAGATCTCATTATATTTTCAACTGAATTATTAAATTGTTATTTTAGTCATTTATTTACTAGTTGGTAAAGACTAATTTATTCGAAAGATAAATTAAAAATTAATTCATTTAATTCGAAGGATAAATTAAAAATCAATTCAATTGTCTGTAAGAATTCTCATTTAATTAAGACAAATTAAAAATCAGTTGTCGGAAAAAATTCTTATTTAATTAAGGGAAATTAAAAATCAATACAATTGTCAATAAAAATTCCCACTTAATTAAGGTAAATTAAAAATCAACCCAGTTATCAGCAAGAATTCTTATTTAATTTGAAAGATGAATTAAAAATTAGTGCAATCATCAGCAAGAATTCTCATTCAATTAAAATAAACTAGAAGTCAACCAAATTATCGGACCGAATTTTCATTCAATTAGTTTAAATTAAAAATCAATTCAATCGTCAGCAAGAATCCTCATATAATTAAGATAAATTAAAAGTCATCCAAATTGTAAAAATCCCCCCAGTCATCAGCAAGAATTCTCATTCAATTAAAATATACTAAAAGTCAACCCAATCGTCAGCAAGAATTCTTTAATTAAAATAAACTAAAAGTCAATCAAATCGTCAATAAAAGTTCTCAATTAAGAAGTGTAATTAAGGTATCCACGTCGTCGTGTTCAAATGGCTCGCTTAAATTTCCGGAGCATAAAAAAGTGGGATAATTATCCCATGAAATTTTATGAAAGAACCCCACGTAATGTCAACTGTGGTAGCAGACGATCAGTTTCACAGACGTCGTCGGAAGACACAGGCCACTCGTTTAATTGTTAATGGCTTTATCCATGGCCTGTGAGCCACTTACCCCATTAAACTTATTCTCGCATTATCGTGGCCGTTTCGACCGACCGATCAATTACTCGCGAGTCGTTAGTACTCCTGGTATACATACAATGTTGTGGCCATTTAACGCGTATCAGGATCACGGCGCCGGGAATTGCACCTCTAGGTATTCATTGTTGATACACGAGTGCCTATAGTGACGGCAATTCGATATTCGCTTGTAATTTATCGAGCAATTCGATCGATAATTAATTGTCAATCGTGCTCGTTCGGTGCCAGACATTGTTAACTTTGTTATATCGAACTCCCGGAGGCATTTTTGCTGCTGGATGGCTACTTTGAAATCTTTCGGTTGACAAGTTTGAATTCTTTTGAAGTTGTTATTAATTGCCACTACTGTCTGCTTTGCTGTGTTTATACATGTACAGCTATAGATTTAGTTAACATCCAAATTGGTGTATTAAACTGAATGGAGACCTTTCATATATTGTACGAAGATAATGTGTATCGAAGATCTTGATGAAAGTTTGTTGAATATTAAAGATCTTGATGAAAATTTATCGTAGTTTGAAGACCTTGATGAAAATTTATCGTAGTTTGAAGATCTTGATGAAAGTTGGCCGTATTTTCGAGATTTTGATCAAAGTTTGTCGTATGTTGCAAATCTTGATGAAAATTTATCGTAGTTTGAAGATCTTGAAAATTTATCGTAGTTTAAAGACCTTGATGAAAGTTGGTCGTATTTTGGAGATCTTGATGAAAGTTTGTCGTAACTTGAAGATCTTGATGAAAGTTCGTCGTATGTTAAAGATCTTGATGAAAATTTATTGTAGCTCGTAGATCTTGATGAAAATTTGTCGTCTACTGAAGATCTTGAAAGTTTGTCGTATTTTGAAGACCTTGATGGTTTATCGTATAAGACCATGATCAGCAATTGTGTCTCAATGAAAATTTTAAGAAACATTTGTTATTTTAATGAATTTAATAATGACACTATGTAACCATTGTGTTAGATGTTAGGTCCATAATAGAGCATTTTATGTATGCATTTAGCAATTGAAATATTCCTGCAGCTCCAACACAAATTGAATCTTCTCAGAAGATAAACTTCAGAACATTGACTACATTTGTCAATATATCAATTGTAAATGATATTGATTCCCCAATTACACATTTAACCTGCAAATCTCTGCTGTTAACATCGCACGTTTAAAATAATATGAAACAATTCTTCAATTTTGTAAAACGTATCATAACAATAATTATCTAAATGCTGAAGTTATTAACACGTCTATCAAGAATGATTTTCCTAACCACACACGTTTTGGATTTTTTTCCTGTCCATGATTAATCACGTTGGTAATTATTGAAAATTACACGGCTAAAGGTTGCAAGAAACAGTCGTATGTTTCATTTGATGGAAAAACCAGCGTGATTGTATGTTAAAATTATGCGAAATCGCAGAAACTGGTTCGCGTGATAAGAATGAAACATCGTGAAATGGTGTTACCTCTTTTTTCTTTTCTATGTCATAAGCTATTGTGGCCTTTAAGCCGCTCCTTATTGAGGCCTCTGATAAGGTTACCGATAACAATGAGGCTAGGACAACGTTATGCAATGATAATTAGAGTCACTACGAGGCAACTGAAACGCAGGAAGTTTCTGCGAAGAACATGTACTAATTAAATACAGTTCTTTTTTCAACGTTCCGATGTTTTTATTATCTGGAAACTGTACAATGTATTCGGATAAGAATTTTAGTAGAATTAATTTCGTGATTATTGAAGGTGATTATTAATCTAAATAAAACGATAATTAATTATGAAATAAAATAAGATAAATTATAAAAATAAATATTATTACTTCACAAATTTGATTCGTGTAAGAATCGAATAATTTTCTCAGCTTAAATTGTTTGAACCTGTTTTTAAATTGTACTGTGCATGTTTATTGTACACGATGAAAGAAAACGTGCTAATGTTAAGGAACGAATCCTCCGTTTTTAGATTTGTTATGAAACTGCAAAATTAGCGCAAGGAACTGGAGATAAAATGTAAAGTTTGTGTATTATTTATGGTAAACCCGACTTCCTGTAGCGTTTATGTAACTATTATAATTAGTGAAAACTACTTGGACTACGGCGTACCAACTTCCTGTCACAAAAATCGCTAAAGCAGATCATACTTTTTAGAACATTCGTAGAGAAGAATCAACGACCTTTCTTTCTCTCATACGGAAATTATCCAACAGGAAATATGAACACTTCCTACATAGCACGATAACGTTAGTCTCTTTTGTCAAACTTCGAGCTTGAAACTGATATACCATAGAATATAAGAGTTGATATTTCATTTACCAGATGTACCGGTTAATAATTCTTAATTTTTTTTTTTTTAAGAAAATTTAAATTTGGGAAAAAATGAACCATCGCTAGCTCTCCTCAAAAAATTTTTCACATTTTGAGACCAGTCATCGAGGCATTTTTCGACATCTTCACATTTAAAATGACGCTAACTCGTAATCGTCTGAACATCAGTAGCGTTTTGAAACGTATTAGCAAGAAAATAACACGAGACTGTGAATACACCCTAGTCTAGTGCAATCCAGCGCAGAAATTAGGAATAATTAACCAGTACACTTGGTACGTCGGTTTATTAATTTCACGGTGTTCCAGTAAAATGATATTAACCCAACATGAAAACGTATCATCCCATTAGCAACGAGCGTTAAAAGCATCGATAGTCCGAAATCATGGGGTAGAATAAACGCGTACCAGTATCAGTAGATATTAAAATACAACGAAATACATTTGCGGATTTGCATCGCGAACTTCCCTTGTTCGACCGTGCGAAAATGCAACGCGAAAGACGGCCGGTTGGGTATAAAGCTCTCGTGTTTCGCGAAAGCTCTCGATTTAAGCAGCTTACCATTGCCGCTACCGTTCTACAGGGTAGTTGGATTTTAAATTTCCATCGACATAAACGTGTTTCCATGGATCGCTACGGTCTAGCCGAATATCTTTGCTAATTTGTTATTCGACCGTCAGCCCTCGTTTAAACTGCGAAAGTCGAGAATTCGTGAAGACTTTCTCGGAAACTTGCTCGTGGAGAGTTCCAATCTTCGGCGATCAATTTTCGATGCAGTGGTCGTTTGGGATGTTTGAGAACAACATAAAGAAAAATGGCTCGAGTCGTTGCGTCGGAATTGATACAAACATGCATCGTTGAAGTCAGGGGGAACGTTACGAGGTCCGATTGATCTATAAATCAGCAAGACTATCTGCAATCAATAAATCTATAAATCTGTAAATAAGTAAATTTCTAAATGTTTGGATGAATAAATTTTTAAACGCGTCAAATGATTACATTTTTAAATGAAAGAGTTCGTGAACAGGAAACTGTACCAATTTGAAAAGTTTAATTTTAGAACAGAGTTCTAATTTTAGAAATATCGCATTATGAGATGTTAATAGATTCTTTTCAAGAGCGTAGTGGAAAGGTTGAAGGTGAAGCTTTTCATCAAGTTTTTAACACCTGACGAAGCTAGTTCGATAGCAACGCGCTGTGAAAAATCCAACAGCTAGTCGTTTGAACGAAATTTCAAGGCGATGATGAAGTTAAGCGTTGCTCAAGCTAACTCGCGACTGAAAATACGCTTTGAAAAGTGCATAATGTAGTTACCCGTGTGCGATACGTGTCGGCAGAATGCAATAAAGGCACGTGTGATATAGAAATTTGAAACTTGTTTAAGTTTAAATCAGATAGTGGAGAATTTGGCAATTTCAGGATTTGTGAATTTAGGAATTCAGTAATTTGGCTGATCAAGAAGGTAGAAAATGGATTTGGAGGTTTAAGAATTTGAGAACCTAAAAATGAAGAAATTTGGAGATCTTGAAATTTACAAGAGACTTAGCTTGAAAATGAACAAATCTAAAAATTTGAAAATGTCGAAGATTCTAATGACCAGAACAGTTGCACAGTACCCTTTTTCTTAACACCCTAAGCAATTCTCTCGGTCATTAGTTAGTTTCGCATCCGAACGATAAACTCTCCGAGCGTGAACATCCTTTCGACGCTTTTGCTCGCGAGCTTCGCTTTCCCAAGTGTGTGCGCCTCTTTCCCATAAAAAACGAACAACGGGGCAACGTCTCTGTTACACAGACTCCCCAGCTAAGAACTGGACTGAGAACTGTCGGTTGCAAACGACTGAAACGCCAGCAGGAAAGAAGATGATGATGAAGAAGAATACGACTGGACTGCAACACGTAATTCATACCACAATTTACGCGTGGTCGCGAGTCAGAAAAACGCTTAATGCCCGGTTTTATGATCCGGATACATCGGGTCTTAAGGAGTACTCCGGAGTGTTCGGGGGATTTCATTTTGTCCGTTAGAGACGCGGAAAACTTGAATTATTCGCCGGCTAACTGTGAACCGAGAATTGCGCGGCGAAATTGGGATGAAAATTGTTTCTGGGCGGGGTACAACCTTCAACTTTTGATGCAGGTGGTGTAACGTTGCTTCGCATTATGGTTAACCATTGCTTTCTAAATCACTTTGCTATACGAGGTGTTTCTGAAATTGCTGGTTCAATGTTTGCATCTTATTATTCTGGGTGTGGAGATTAGGAAGGGTTCGAGTTTGAGAAAATACTATTACTTGCTTCTTGTGTTATTCTTTATATTTTTGGTATTATTTTTGTCTTTATGATGTACAATTTTTGTATGTACAAGTTATAGCTTGAAGTGATGATAGAAATGTTGAGGTAAGGAAGTTAATGGACCTCTTTGAATTTAGGAATTTGGAAATTTGGGAATTGGGGATTTAAGAATTTGGAAGTTTGGGAATTGGGGAATTTACGAATTCGGAGATTTGAGAATTGGGGATTTAGAAATTTGGGTAGTAGGGAATTGGAGATTTAGAAATTTGGGGAGTAGGGAATTGGGGATTTAGAAATTTGGGGAGTAGGGAATTGGGGATTTAGAAATTTAGGGAATAGGGAATTGGGGAGTATGGAATTGGAGATTTCGAAATTTCGAAATTTGGGAATCGGGGATTTAAGAATTTGCAAGTTTGGGAATTGGGGATTTAGAAATTTAGGGAGTAGGGAATTGGGGATTTAGGAATTTGGAAATTTAGGAATTCGGAGATTTGGGAATTGGGGATTTAGATATTTGAAAATTGAGGAATTGGGAATTTAGAAATTGGGAAATTTAGGGATTCGGAAATTTGGGAATTGGGGATTTAGAAACGTTGGAAATGGAGAAATTCGGTTATTTGAGAATTAGGGAGTTAGGAAAGTTAGGTTCATTAAACGTTGTTTTTAATGTGTATGAGTCATAGTTGACCCACTCAGTCAATTAGCTAAGAACGCACAAAGTCTCAAAGCTGTAATTGAACTGTTAATAGTATATTCTTTATTTCTTCGTCGTCTGCAATTTTTATACACACCATTTTCAACTATTACTTAAAATGTCAATGATACTTGAAGAGTCTATGGAACAAAATTAATGGGTCATTTTGTTTGTATTATAGAACTTGCTCTGTGAAAGATGAGGATTATAAAATACTATTTTGTGGAGGATACGAATGATACTTGACCCAGTTAATCAATTAAAAAAGAACGTATAAATGCCGAGAACAGTTAGCAAACTATTAACAGTTCGTTATTTATTTCTTTGTACTCTGGAATTTTGATGTACATCTACCATTTAAAATAATGATGATACTTGAAGTGTGGATGGAACAAATAGGTCATGTTCTGAATTTGCTAATCAGTTAAAGGAAAACTTACAAATTTTGCGAATTATACTTCTCATCATTATTGTGGCAATTATTGTTCTGAACAATTTCTAAAGATATAGGTGATAGATCTATAAATATGATATAAATCTATCATATCTATAAATACCGTTACAAGGAAAACGAAAGTATGGAAGAACAAAAGTTGAACATCCCCTGACAAAAAGCATGAACAATTGAAAGCAAACGACTTGGTTGTCCTGTCGAGGACACCGGTTAAAACTGAACGAAAAGGAAGATGAAAGAAAGCAGGGTAAAAGAGAATATCGAGCAACACAGGAAACGGCTTTCAGGCAGGTAGCAGCGACGCAACGTCCGGTGTGGATAACGCCTAACAAAAGGGTATCCTTCCGCTCGTGTACGACGAAATAGATACCGCTTTCATCGCGCTGTAGAAAGCAGATTTTTCGTGCAAAAGGTCGCTCCCGTACTTCCTGAAGCAACTTCGTTGACAAAGCAAGATTGTACGTTGCGAATAATTGTCGGAAAATTTATAATCTACGAATCGAGTAACGAACGTTTAGCGTAATGACCGATTTCGGATCTAACCCTTCTATTTTATACTTTCCCTATCGTGTACGTGGGAACCCAATAATTTATTGGCTACTTTATGCGGTACACTTGCAGTTCCTTGATTTGTCTTTCGTTTTTTTCTTTTATAGTAAATATAGTGGTACTATGATACTTTTAAGAGCTTTAGATTTAACTTAAAGATATGTTGACAATCTTAATATGGGATATTAACTTAGATGTTGATTATGAATATTAACAATTTTTTGAAATTATGACAATTTTATAAAAATTCCTTTAACTCCAAAATGTATAACCAAAAAGAATTAACAATTCCCTGTCTGAAGAAGCACAGACAATTTTCAGAAACCAAAGATTTACCCCGATGAAAACAACTCGATAATTGAATATATCGACATAACTTTTCGAAGCAGTTATTAATCTTTTAGCGGAAAGCGTAAGTTTCACATGGAAGGCATTAATCATTCCGCGGAGGCAAGTTCGGTTGATCTCTAAAAGCCATTTTGGTCGGTCTCGGATCCACCTCTATTTTAAGCGACGCTATATCTTGTACGAAACGCCGGCGCGAATAATCGTCCGCTGCGAGGTAGCCTTTAATCCCCGGCAGAATCTCAAATCCGGCCTTTGAACTCGAAATTCAGCGGACCACGAGCTTTGCCACGGACCTAAGCTGGTATTAACTTACTTCGTGCAAGAATTTTCCGAAAAGATTCTTGTTCGCTTGAAATTTTTGAAGAATACCTGAAAATGAACAGCGAACTTCATTTGGGAACTTTCTCTGAGATTGCTACTTGTGAAACGTGGACGGATTGTGGAGTTGGATTGTTAAGGTGGATTGTGAAATTACAATAGAGATGTGGATTTTTTCTGAAGTGAAAGTTGGGAAATTAGATATTTGGGAATTAGGGAGTAGGGAATTGGGGGTTTAGAAATTTGGACATTTAGGAATTTGGGGAGTAGGAAATCGGGGATTAAGAAATTTGGAGAGTTGGGAATTGGGGATTTAGAAATTTGGGGAGTAGGGAATTGGGGATTTAGAAATTTGGGGAGTAGGAAATTGGGGGTTTAGAAATTTGGAAAGTTGGGAGTTGTGTATTTAGGAATTCGGAGATTTGAGTATTGGGGATTTAAAAATTTAGGGAGTAGGGAATTGGGGATTTAGGAATTTGGGGAGTGGGGAATTGGGAATTTAGAAATTTTGAAAGTTGGGAGTTGGGTATTTAGGAATTCGGAGATTCGAGAGTTTGGGATTTAAAAATTTAGGGAGTAGGGAATTGGGGATTTAGGAATTTGGGGAGTAGGGAATTGGGGATTTAGGAATTTCGGGAGTATGGAATTGAGAATTTAGGAATTCGGTGATTTGGAAATTGGGAATGTAGAAATTTTCAAATTTAGATATTTGCAAATTTAGAAATCTAGAAATTCATGAAATAAATTTAGATACCTAGAAGTATAAATTTTGAAAATTTCTAAATGTATAAATAAGTTAAATGAATTAAAACCTAAATTTAAAGGAGTTGAAATGAATCGATCACTAATGACCACGAAGGTAGTCATTAACGTTCCTGAACTCTTCCACGAAATAGCAGTAACATTGAAAGAAAACGATTAATTTTCTAACGTGAAACGGTTTTCTCTCGATTTTCCGTATAAGATCTCGAAGAAACGACGAAGATCAGGGCGAGATGACCGTGGTCGCGATTATAGTAATTAGCACGCGTCGATCCGCTCTGAATTGCCGCGACTAACGAACGCCTCGCAGCGTTAATTAGTTCCACGAAATTTATCGTAGCCGTTTGTTCCCTTTGTCTCAGTTCTTCCTCCGCTAATGATTCGTCGACTACAATAACAAAATACGATACGATTTCAAACGTCATTGTTCCCTTTTTCTTTTCATTGAAATTTATCTACTAATTAGTAATCTTCTTAACTGATCTTTTATGTTTAATACGCTACAAGCTGTGAAATAATGCGATGTTTATACTTGGGCATTCTTTACAGAGTTATAGAAAGGAAGTAGATAAGTGAAAATGATTTACTATAAATTAAAATAAAGTATGATGTATTATAAAATATTTTTTAAAACTTTAAAATTTTGTTAATTACTTTGTTTTATAAAATATGATAATATGAAATATTCATTTATAGTAAATTAATATAATTTAATTTATAGTTATACTTTTTTACATATATTGTATATTATACATAATTTGATATAAATTTTGATTAATTAATTTAATATAAATTAACATTAAATATAATTGAATTAACATTTAATTTACAAGAATTGTACAACAATTGTACCTAAAAAAAATTTTGATAAATTATACAGCAATTTTCTAAAATTCCTTTTTATAATAATTAATTTGTAATGTGAATTGTTTGATAAAAAAAAAAGAAAAAAAGATTAGAAATAACGCAAAGATTGATCCTTAATAGGTTAATGTTGAATCACGGCCTGTGGGAAAATCTGTCAGAGTTTGTAATTCAGTATTGTTGAATACTGTTACGCAAGCGTTTTATTCAGTTCGTAACGTTTTGTTACGAGAGCATGTTCGCACGTTAAACTCGTCTGAAGCTACGGAAGTAATTAAGGTTTCATTTTCTTAAAATTCACCGGCAATTCTTGAAAATGTATGTGCTCGTTGCTGAAACTTGCTACAACCTATTTAGAGTGTGCGAAACTGAATAGAAGGAAAGCAAACGGTTTAAACATTGCAAATCAAAAATTCTTTCTGTTGTCAAATATCAATTTCCACTATTGTCTACATATGTATAACACTATAAATTTAGTTAGAAAATATTTATTTCAAATTGTTGTATTCAACTGAATGGTGAGTTACCTTTCGAGTGCGAGGAGCTCAAATTCTCAAGTTTTGAAGCTCCCAAAACTCTACCTTCGAAATTTAAAAATCTTGATATTTTTTAACTTACTAACTGTGGACCTTGAAAGTTGGAAATTTGCGAATATCCAAAAATAAACGTAATTAACTATGATTTAATATTAGCAGAGATATTTATCGTCGTGTCTCCTCTGCGATGTGACATTTCGAGGGGCTAATTAATATTTCATTCGCGTTGAGTTATTCGGCTCGTTAATTATCCGTAGGAAATTAACGAACGCCGATTCTCTGCAAGGTGAATCCGTGTTTCTCGCGCCTCCCCGCTGTGCAGCCCGTTCGCTTCATGGAAACCGAAGTTTATGAGCAACAGGTGGTTCAAACGAATATCATTTCCGTAGCATTTTATCGGACTCGCTCCATAATCGGGATCTTTCACGCTTCACGGTCGAATTTATTAAAGCAGAGGCTGCATGCTCGATCAGGCCACGAAATGTATCGTCGTTGGAAAGCTTGTCAGCCTTGTCGATGAAGCGATAAAAGAGAGTAAAACTTGTTTGCTTGAGTAATTACTTTGCGATCGATTTATGCAGCATCCTTGAGGGGTGTTAGTCCTTGAGGATGTTAATGATTTCTAGTTGGGAGTTGTAACTTACTCTGCTTCTTCGTTATCAAATGCTTCTCTCTTTCAATTCGCCATTTTATTTTCCATACGGTAATTAAAATTTATTAATAACTCGTTTGCGATGCACTTTTCAAATACCTGAGTTTCTTAATCCCTTGATCTATGATTGGTGCGACAGTCAGAACTACAAATTTTTTCTCAAAATTAGTCGTACGGGTACTTATGTATGTACATTGAAATCGGCGAATGAAATTACAAATATTCGCGAATATTCATAGTTCGAAGGTTTCTTGTTATATCTGCGAATTATCGTAGATCGGTAATTGCTGAACAAGCCATTTTCTTCGCTAAATTCTGGTTAACATTCACCTCTCGAATTGTTACGACCGCTGAAATCAAAGAAGTCACAATTCTTAGTAAAAAAACTTTAACTCGAGACGGATTTTTCGACGTGTCCTTTTCTCTCCAAGCCACATTTGTTCATGAATAAAACAAACCGTAACTGTAACTGATAAACCATGTCTGAACAGCGTTCCTTTGCTGCAATATAGAAATCTAACATAAGCAAACATTTATTAGTTCTAAATTTATTCTCAGATAAACCATGACGTAAATTTGGTAATCAAACTTCCTTTGACTTTTCAAATTTTGAATCTTCAGTTTAGCTGCTACGTTTCTATATTCACAAAATACTGCACTAATTTTAATTTGAAATTGAAGCTCCATTTTACAAAGTATCGGTAGATGTTGAAATTTCCAAATTTCTATTTTACAAATTTAGTAGAGTGATATAAAAATAGGGGATAGAGAGTTCATCACTTGGTCTAGGATTAATTAAATTTAACCCCTTGCACTGTGACTTGTCAGGTGCGTCAGAACTAACAGCTACGATATTAAAACAGAGAAAGTTGAAATGTTATGTCAATTTGGTATCAATCGTTGAGTATGCAAATTTTGGAATTGAACTCCAAATTGGAGCGAATTAAAAATTTAAATAAAATTGATCACGAACTGCGTCATGCTCATCAAGGGATTAATTTGAATATTTGAAATCGATGAAATATGTGTTCGAATTATTCGGAAATAGTCCATCAAATATATATGCAAATTTGAATATGTGCATAACACGTGCAAGAAATATTATGTTTATATGAATATGAACACATTATAAAAACGTTATGAAGACAGTAATATTTTGATTAATGTAATCCGTTCGCCTAATACAATTATAAAAATGAACATTCATTTCGACAACCTGGAAGTAATAATTAATAAGCGAAGTTGCGATAAGCGTATTAAGTACATATACATTAATACATGATTTATTAATTGCACATGTATGTAATTTAGATCGCAATAAACTGCAAGAAGCATTTCATATTAATTGCAGTTAAGTAATGTTTATCTGAAATCATCTAAGATGATTATAAGGAAGAGAAAGAGCATTTAATACCGCGTAATGTAATTGAAGCGCATTCGAGTTAATTGCAGGAGCGTTCTTTAAACGCTATTGTTTCTGAACGATTTCACTCGATAAAGTTTCACCCATTATCATTTATGAGCTGTTTAAGTATATTTCACATGAACGATTTTATTCTAGTGAATTTTTGATATCTTGTTGCAACACTTGTTTTGAAATGTGACAATTAAAATAGAAATATGGTGTATGTGATAAGAACATGATGTGGGAAGTGAAATTAAATTTATTTTTATGTTGGTACTTAACAAGGTAATATGCACTTAGTGTGCTGACGTTCAAATGTTTGTTTAATATTTTCCAGTTTTAAGAAAAAGAAATACTACTAGTTTTAGGAAATAAATATTTTAGTATGCAGTTATGCTTACATATTAAGAAATTCATAATTATACATATTTATGCAAATAAATCTCCCTTTCGTTTGAAAAATATACAAAATATTCATAATGAACTATACATAGTAAAAGTATACTGTATATTTAAACTTCTTTCAAAGAAATTTTCTGTTCGGTCTCTATTTTATGTTTTGCATGAACATGTTCATTATACTTAAAAGTCCTTTTAATGGAATTACTTAAAATTAATTTAAAAATTACAGGATTACTTAAAATTACTTTTAGAATTACAGTATTACTGAAATTCAGTAAGCAGCAATTTTCCATCAAAATAATATTCGAATAATTAATGTTTCTCTTTGCAATAAACTTCCCGTCAATGAAAAATATTATTAGAAAAGTTTGATGCAATTAATGTAACTACACAGATAATTAATACAACTCGAATTAATCTGAAGAACGTAACTAGTTATGAAAAGCTAGATTTCTAACTAAAACGTTATTTTACCGGTTGAATCGAAGCCTCGGGAGTTGAAATCGAAACTTATCTTTCTTCCTTTCGGTCTTTAATTACGATTCAACCAACCGACCTGTTTAAAAAGTGCACCACGCCCACGCACACCTACGGGCTGTAGCGTGTGCACAAGTGAGCCCACACGCTAGCGAACAACACGAGAATAAATTATATGTTTAACAAATCGTGTTTGCGCCCAATGCACGCCTGCTCGATTAACACTTGCAACATAATTGCTGGACAACCACTGATTGCGATTTCCATGAACGGTCGAATAATTCGTTGTTTAGACAGATTCTTAATCTACTCTGTGGTTCCTTCAGAATAATTCAAGTCGAATCGTTTTAAACGTTACTTATAATATTTATTTTGTTATTGTAATCATTTATGTATACGCAGATAGAACACATGAAATGTGCACATAAACAGAAATAACGATAAATTAAGTTATATCAGAAAATTAACCTTTTGCACTCGAAAGATGACGTTCACCATTTAATACAATTTGAAATAAATATTTTTTAACTAAATCTATAGTATACATACGATGTATAATTATAGTGGAAAAGACAATATTGACAATTAATGAAGTAATTGCAATTTTAAAAGAATTCAGCAACCTTATTAACTGAACAGTTTTAAGGTTAATATATTCAAGTGCAAAGAATTTTGACAAAATTTACTATTCACTGTTAACAAAATTTATTCTTTAAAAGTGACTATTTGTTCGATATTGAATGGGATTGATATTCAATCGATATCTTTTGGGTTTGTAGATTCCGTAAAACATGTACGTCGATCTAATTGTAAAAACTTGAAGATACCTAATATTCATCGAATTTAATCAATAAATTAGATCGATCGTAAATTGAATATCTAACCTTCAATCAGGATTAAATATTTCGACAAACAGCATGAAGATATACAAGTTCATGTACAAAGATTATTATATCTTTCAAAAATGCTCTACTCTCGTACTTTTCTTATACAAGTTCAAAAAACTTGGCAAACTGTTCGTAGCAGCAGATATTTGAATAAGAAGATCATTTATTACCGTGCGAAGTTAGATTGGATAAGAAATTAGGACAAAGTCAAATGAATAACCAGACATTGATTAATGTTTCCTTCAACAATGTAATTCGACTCAGATTACTATGATGTTATAGAATTAGGTCACTATTGATATTTTATCGATTCAGAGTGGCCATAACTCGAGTTATTTCCGTTTAGAAGCGGCAATCTGTAAACCATCATTTCTAATAATATCTTTTGATGTTTTAACTCCTGCGGTCATGGAGATACATTTTAGAAGTATTAATATATTTTTCTGATGGTGAAATATGTTAAAAGTGTCGGAAATGATGCAATGTAACCTTCAGAAGTAAAATATTTTTAAAATACAAAATAGAAGAGTAAAAATGTGGGAAACATTTTGGAACTTAGAAGTGTGGGAATTTAGGGATTTGTGACTTTGGAAGTGTGGGATTTGGGGATTTAGAAATTTGGGAAATAGGGAATTTGGGGGTTAAAAAAATTTGGGGATTTAGAAATTTGGGAAATTTGAAATTCGGGGATTTAGGAAGTTGGGAAATTAAGAATTTGGTGATTTAGAAAGTGGGGAAATTGGAAATTCGGGGATTTAGGAAGTTAGGAAATTAAGAATTTGGGGATTTAGAAAGTGGGTAAATTGGGAATTCGGGGATTTAGGAAGTTGGGAAATTAAGAATTTGGGGATTTAGAAAGTTGGGAAATTAAGAATTCGGAGATTTAGAAATCTGTAAATTTACAAATTCTAACATTTCCAATTTTGAAATCGTACAAACTTGCAATCCTTAAAATCTGTGCTATAACTCCAACATAAAAAAATACTATTACTAAAACACGATTCAAATATTAATGACCACCGTCCACATTCGAAACAACAATTTCCTTCGCTATCAAAACACGCGAATCGCCTTTTATCGACTGATTGCACAACGCGCTTCATGAACGAAGGTATCCAAACCAGTCCGAGAGATTTATTTCCCATTTGATCCGCGCTCGTCGAATCCTCTCCTAATGTCCATTACCCCGTGTAACGTAACCCCATAAGCGCTCCTTTTTTCGTTATATCGCGCTTTCGATTATACCATAAACGGTATAAAGTGTGGTACGGTAATAATCGCTAATGAAAATGTAGAGGCGTTCTTGAACGTTGATTGATGCCCGACGAAAACGTGCTGGAATACATAATGCTGAAATGGAGTGAATGAACGGGTAAGTGTGTGCACAATGTGAAAGGGTTACGTAACAACGAGTGATGGATCGTTTATTAATGGCTCGGTCTAATTCGACCAACAGACATCGAGATTATATAATCGCGCTGTTTGTTTTGTGTACGGAAGATTGAACGCCGAGAGATTGGGCTTCTGCTTTCATCGCGTTTTTCACGTTTCACTTTCATACTTTCGTTTGACATTTCTTTACCGAGCAGATTTTTTTCTTTTTAGAATTTTCGAAATTTGTGATTTGCTTGGAGGTTTTGAAGTTTTGAGAGTTTTGGTACTTGGAGATTTTAGAACATTAGTGTTTTGAGACCTTGGAAGTTTGTGATTTTGCAAGTTTCGTTATCTTGGTATCTTAGAAAATTAGTATTTTTAACATTTTTTATATATACACTTTCATATACAATTTATGAATTTCTATATGCAATATATACAATTTTTATATACACAGATCTTGATATTTTAAAATACCACTCGATACTTCATAAATTATACTGTAACATACTGTACTTCTTAATCAGACTTTTCTTTATATTGTTCTCTATTTTTATTTTTCTCTACATTTTTCGCTACATCGGATTATACTAGTCAGTATTCCGCATCATATTTGCAATGTAGGTCGACTAATGCATTAATATTTGAACATTTGAATACTCCCACGAGAAATCGATTGTTTCGATTACTTCTGACGATGATTTCAGCTCCGCTGTTTGATTGGATCCGTTTTTTCTTTGCTTTTTAGTCCGATGGAAAATTGTCGCGTTTTCTAGCAAGCAAAAAAGATATCCTCGGTAGCGAAAACCCAGAATTTTTAGGAAGCGCAAAAATTGAGAAGCAAATTGAATTTGCTCTGTTGGTTGATTTCTATTTTTTTTTTTTTTTTTTTTGGTTTGGTAGATAGTTTCGGGTTTAACGTTGAAATTTTGATTTTAGTCTGCTGAACAAAAGCCGAGGAAATTGTTCCGTGTTTGAAATGTAAAACTCTGGTTCCGACCACTGCGATGTTTCAACTTGTAACGGCTTTATAACTCGCGGTACACGATCAATATACAACACAGAATCTCAAAAATCAGCGGACAAAAGCCAATTAACCAACATTTTTTTAAATTTTAACTCACGAAGTTTACACAATGTGAATATAAATACGATTACAAAATTCATTTCTTTTTATAATAATTTAATTCTCTATCTAAAATTGCTTAAAAGTGTACATACATGATGTGTACAGATGATGTTAAATGATGTTTGAAAGATGATGTTGGAACTAGTAAATGTCCTAATACTTATGAATAGGAGTGTACCATAATACTTATGGATAGGAGTATATGTAAACCATAAAAGTATATACACATACTCTAAATAAAATTGTGTAGTGTTCCAAGACATGCAATGACGTAATTACAAAGTGTTAAGAGGTTAGTGAAGAGTAAGCGGTAATCGGGAGTCGTGTCGCCATTTTGGAGAACGCATCGTGCTCGTCGATCAGCGTCGCTGGACAGCTTTGATTTTCTTTCCAGGTGCGAACTAGAGCGAGAAGGAGCGAGCAGAGATTTGCCCGCGACCTACACCCACGTCCACGCACCTGTGCCTAACCATCTCTCGTAGTTACCCGTTAATTAACCCTTTAATTAACCCGGTACTCGACGGCATCGCGTGGCCAGGTCGCGAGAAAATGACGCGACACTCGCTCCACCTCGGTCCTATTTGACGAGGGAGAGAAATAAAGGGAGGAAAGAAGGGAGCCTCGTTAAGGGTGGTTCCAGTTTGAAAGATCGACGAGGAAGATGCACAACGTCTCGACGGAGGGCGCGTCGCCCGGTGGCCGACGATTGTCCAGGAGTTTTCACTCCTGTCTTCGGGGAGCTGACCACGACGACCTCGAATCAGGTAGAAATAATTCGGCTGTCGATACAGTCGATTAAAAACGATATTTCTCTGCAATTTTATCATTCGATGGTCCAGCGCTTCTTAATACATTTTCTCATCGAGACCTCACATTCAAAGATACATACCATAAATAATTTATTTCTTCATATACATATATGTGTAAATAATTCATTTCTTTATATGCATATATGTGTAAATAATTTATTTCTTTATACAGGTATGTAGTACATGTATGAGTAGTTTTTGCATTTTGAGTACTACTCATACGTATACTACATACGTGTATAACGTGTATACGTATGTAGTACACGTATGAGTGGTTTTAGGATTTTGAGATACTACTCATACGTATACTACATACGTGTATAAAGAAATAAATTATATACACATATATGTATATATGAAATTAATTATTTACACATGTATGTATACGTAATTCAAAATCTCTGATAAAGAAAACTTTCAAATTTCCTTCGGTTTCATCATTGAACGATTTACATACCATAACAGAAAGTGATGGAATTTCCGACATAGTTTGATATAATTAGATGACATAAAAGTACCGCAAAATAACACTTATTGCATACGAGTATGAAGTATAAAGTCTAATGAAAATGGCTGCATAAATACCTGACGACTGTTCTTTGAAATTGATGGAGGATAATTCTTGCTTTACGATAGTTTTATGTTATCAAGTCACGTGTTTATGTACTACACGCACTCAGATGCCAAGTACATATATTTTTTAATACCCTCGTAAAACATGTGGTGTAATATATTTTCCTCTTAAATGCATTTATTGCGATAATAATCGCAGTTTTATGCGATTCTTAAAATACTGCGATAATTTAATATGTAACTGACATTAATCGAAAGTGAAAAATTGTTTAATCTATCGGGTGAAATTCGCAGATGGTCGCGATTAATATTCCATAAAAGTAATGTAACGGTTCTGGTAGTTGAATGCGCTTTTTGTACTGAAAATCCTGGGAGAATTAGGGAAACTGTTCGTGGCAGTTATTCAATTCGGAGTGCGTAGGATAACGACACGCAAGATTTACAGGTACGTAGGTGACACGTATGCAATGCTGCGAGCCTACGCTCGTTAAAACTGCGCCTCTACTTTCCCATAAAAGAAAACCGCTCGTGGGAAAAACGAGAACAAGTTGATACGATTGCCACAGATGCGTTTCTAGACTGTGTTTTCTGCTTCTCTTCTCATAATTCACTCAAGAATTATTAATTTCGTAACTTCGTCAAAAATGATCTATTTTAAGTTTTCTAAGATTTTATCAATCATTACTTTTCTTATGTGATTTTTCAAGAAAATGCAGCACTTTGAACACTTGTCTAAACCCTGTAAAAAATTATTTTACTATTTTTCTTTATAAAATTATAAATAAAACTTACTTATCACATTATCATATTATCTAAAAATTAATAATTGCATAAGCGATTACCGTGTATATAATTTGTGATATTTTGTTAATTCTTAATATGTAATTCTTAAATTATTGGTCATTTTTTATGAAGAAGTTTATACACGTATTTTAGAATCATAAAATTTTGACTAATGAAACTTCATATTTAGCCAGTTGAGATGATAATTTTGAATGAAAAATAGAATGACACTTTCGGTAGATTCCCTGTCACTTATAAATAACGTACGCGATTAATCTTTCGCGGTCTAGTAACTTTTTATGGTGCATGAACGTATGGTCGTGTAAAATAAAGATCGAAGAGCTATAATTCACTGTCCCCTTTTGAGAGGTTTACTTAATGAACTGTTTTGTATAAACACATAATCAATTTTTTATTTGTATAAACACTTGCTGAATTCGTAATTTCTATAAATACTTAATGACTGGTTTATTTATAGGAGAATCTATTTGTACGATTAAATCCTGTTTATACAAAATATTAAATTTAGAATTTTGTTTGCAACCGGAGAATGTTATCATTTATCATAAGTACATTTTTATTGGATAAAAATAACGAGAAGTATGACAAAAACATATCTTATGCAATAAAAATAAATGGAATACTGAAGAGATTAAATAAACTACAAGATGTCGTCATTCAAGTGAAACGTTTGACTCTTGCGCAAGAAGTTCCTTCGAATATTTCTTTTTTCGCCGTCACGGAATTGCTCGTTCAGAAGCGGATAACACGCGTAATCCGTTCATCAAGATAACGGAATATTATTTTTTTAAATAGATCACGTTCCTAGATCTTGCGTCAAACGAAATAAATATCCCGGTATTTCCTTCGTAATAGATAAAGCAACCCTCGGAGAAAAACGTAGAGGAACACAACGATATTTACTGCGTACGAATAATTCACGCGAATTTACGGCACCGTTGACCCGGAACGTCCGACGACCACAAATCGTCGAAAAGACGACGAGCCTGAAAGGTTTCCAGCTCCCAAAATACACTTTGTGTTTGCCACTTTGCCGATCCCGTTGACGCAAAGGCATCCAGAAATTCAGCAGGAAACGATTAAGTCTGATGCGTTTCGAAATGGCCGGCTACAATCTCAGGGGAAAGATGAGTTTTCTTGGAAAGGAATCTTGGGAATGCAGGATAAAGTTTAGTACTTGTTACACTTTATTTTTGGATGAATGAACTTCTAAATTTCCAAATTTTTGTATTTTAATATTTACAAGGGTGGGAATTTTCCAATTTTTGTGCATTACAATCATTCACGTTTCACAATTTTTAATTTTCTAGTTTCCTGTAATTTTACAAGTCTCTAAATTATCTCAAATTTTCAAATTATTAAATTTGTATGTCACCAAATTTTCAAGTCTTCAAATTTTCATGCTCTCAAGTTTTAATTTCCCAAATTTCTATGTTGTGATTTTACAAATTTCCAAATTATTACACTCTCAAATTGAAGTTATTAATTCGTACCAAATTTGCAAATCTTCAAATACCCAAATTCTTAAATTATCCAAATCCACAATTTCCCGAATTCTCAGCTTTTCAAAGATTCTAAAATTCTCAAATTTTCGCTCGATAAACTCTTTCTTCACAACACCATACATTTACTTAAAACCTATTCCAAATACTTAATGGTCACCTTTCGAGTGCAAAACCTGATTTGTATACAAAAATTGACAGCATAAAAATTGATACGTGTTACGTTGTTGCCACCCTGTATATTGTCAGCAGGCATACGAGGCGTATTTACGAGGTGTATGGCACCGCAAGCGTAACCGAGGGAGGTCGCGTTAATATTTACTTTCATACACGGCCTCCGCTCGCCAGTTCGTTGCCGACTGTATCGTGTTCGCTATCTAACGAGCTTGAGCACCCTTTGTGAATCGATTCCGTTTCCAGTGTGCAGATCGTCGTTATTTATCCTACAACTAGATAATAATTGCCCAGAAGTGGACGCTGCTCACGACTTCATCTTGCTAAAAACGTTCCTACCAAACTGTGACTTATTCTCTGAAATCGTTCTTTCTTCTCGTGAAATTGAAACTGTAATACAGTTGTAATACTTGTAATATACTTGTCAAATAGTATGTTGCAAAGGTACGTTTGACGAGATCGTTGAACTTGAAGTTTTAGGGGTTTCCGTCGGGGTTATATTGTGAGCCAGGTTGATTCATGGGTAACTGGTCAGTGAATGGAGTCAGTGTTAACGAGTGTTCAGCTTTTAACGACAACGTTCACCAGGTCTGCGATTACTGTCCATGAAATTGAACAGGCCATTCTTCGTCCCGGGGGACACATATAATGCTGGGATGTGAATCGAGCTTTGTATGGGAACAGAGGGTTTCATTTTTGCCAGTTCACTGGAGATCCGTGGAATCTGTTACCGGTTTAATCTGAGCGACTGTAAACGTTGTTTTTATGAAAATTTGCCGAATCCTCAGACTGACATTTGTAAACTTTGAAGCTTTCAAATGCACTTCTCAAATTTTAATAACCATGTATCTAGTGTTAGGGGACACCATCTCACAAAAATACTAGTTGCAATGATGGTTAGTAAAATGTTTTCATCAATATTTGTCTTAAAATCAAGATCAGTTAATTAACAAAGTCGGAACCTGTTATATATCTGCAAAGTAACTGTTTATACTTGCAAATAAGGTTATAGCTAGCAAAGTGTTTCGGTGTTAACCCAGTATCAGAAGCTCAATGTCTTAATCAATATCTAAGATCGAAATCAGTTAATTTGCAAAGTCAGATGTATAAAAAAAATTAACTATTTAGACTTGCAAATGAGGTGATAACTAGCAAAGTGTTAACCCACTATCAGATATCGGCTAAGTTCATTTACGAAATCAATCAGAACCTGAAAAATGAACTACTTTGACTTGCAAATGAGGCTATAATTAAAGTGCGTGGTTAAACCAATATCCAATTACGTTCCAAATTAATGAAAAGTACGAGTAACAAAATTTGATGTCAATTAACATGTGATGTTCCACAAGTGTCCACAAAAGTGTGTTCATCTTAAAATAAGAAAACCAAGTGCTCAGTAGTTATTCCAAGGATACAAGGAGGTTATATAAAAGAACAGTGCAAGCGGAATAGCTGCACGATTGCTCAAGGATTATTAATAAAACATCGTACGAGGATGTTTCCTGCGATGCGTATATAAAACAATGAGGTGGGTGACTTCATCGTTTCCATGATTAAACGAGCACGATGGAAGAAAAAGCGCGGAGCAACGGGTGAACGATGCAACGGCGTCTGGAATAGCGGATTTGAGGCTTCTTCGATCCGCCAGATTTATTCGTGGATGATCTAATAATTGCTGAAGGACGATCCGCTTGTACGGTTACTGGATAACCTGTAATTAGAGTGCGTCAGCAACATGAGAATCCGATACGTGCCACAGGATATTGGAAATTGTTACAAGCGTACGTTGTTTTTTTTTCTCTCTATTATAACTTTATCTGGTTCGAACTCCATTTTTTTTTTCTCGTTGATTGAAAAACTTGCTACACGCGTTCCCGTTACCTGGCGACGGTATTCGCCCGTTATGGTGATCTTCAATTAAGATTATCTAATGTATTACACTTTCTGTTAATGTATTCGTCAGACAAGGGTGATTGATTTGTAAATCTTTCACTTTTGAATTTTTACTTCTATCTTAGCCTTTAAATTGCAGTTTGGTTTGGATACATAGAATTCATTTTTAGTATTACATTATACTATTACACTTTTGATATATTCACCTTGTCAGACAAGGGTGATTGATCTGTAAATATTTCATTTCTAAATTTGTATTTTTATCGGAACTTTTAAATTGCAGTTTGGTTTGGATAAATAGAATTCATATTTAATATTACTACTATTACACTTTTGATTGATATATTCACTTTGTCAGACGAGGGTGATTGATTTCTAAATATTTCACTTCTAAATTTGTATATGTGTCTGACCTTTTAAATTGCATTTTAGTTTCGCTGAGTAGAATTCAGATTTATTTTCATAAGAAATTTCAATTACTACTATTAATTTATATAACAAATTCTGATTGTGTAACAAATTTTGAATGTCTGTTGTACAAATTGATGATTGCTTAAAATGCGATACAAACACTGCTTTTATTCAAATATTGTCACAGTACCAGATATTCCGAATGTTTCGTTACAGAACTATGATTTTTAAATGAATGTACATGCATACTGCATGTTTGCTGCGGAAACAATATCGCACATTTTTCATATGCGTTCGCGCACCCAGAAAGGGGCAACTTTTTTCGATAAAAATAAATGGAAATGAAAGCAGTATTAATTCATCAGGAAATGTACCAGCGCAGATACAATGAATATTACAAATCGAAGCTTATTGCATTGAAACATTTCGTTATTTCATCGTATATTTTTCCCCTCTATTTACAGGTGCTATACAATTAGCGTCATTGAGTTTTATTTTAATTTCGTTCGACTAATTTGCAGGGAATCAAATTTTTCGCATTCAATTTTCGCAGCTGCGAGTATTCGAGTGCGATTTCCAATACACCGGAAAACGATATTCAGTCTCGATGCAATTTCGAAGCCCAACGTTGACATTTACTGCGAATTTTATTAAAACCATGTGCGCTTTTATAATGTTGTTTACGAGCGCACAAACGCAATTCGCGTGCATTGAACAAGTCGTATAACTGGGATTTAAATTCCGATTTCTAATGGACGAGTTGTTAAATTCAGAACTGCACGTTGATGCTAAATAGATCATACTTTTAATACAATTATTTATCTTTACAACATTTCATTGACAAATATAAGTGATATTAATGTCTTTCAAATTTCATTGTGAAAGCGTAACATGACTTCTTTCATCGGAAAGCTGTCAAAAATATGATTGAACGCGTTTTGAATGCAATATTTTTATACTAGTTAATACACATTATATACAACATAATACACATAATATACATTATGTTAGTTGATAGATAAATGAAATAACTTAATAACACATGAACAAATTAATAGTTGATGATAAAAATTAATAACACATCAGTTTATATAAATTAATAATTCAATGAAGTGTATCCAATTCATTTTAAAAGTGAACAGTATTAAAACGTTGGTACAAAAAGATGGAATGTATCGCGTGACCGTATTTGCAGTCCACAAACATCTTTTGTCGGACAGTTTTTCCGATTCCGAATAAAAACGCGGGGAAAAGAACTGCTTGGTCAGCAGCAGAGTACAAGCATCGTGACATCAGGCAATAGAATCATCAAGAAAGCAAACCAATTTCATCGATTCATTGCCTGTCTCGTTGTTTTTCAGCCACACTTTTTCTCCTTTAATTATACAGCCGCTTTAATAGCTGTCACTTGGCAATTAAGTTATATCGAGAGACTCTTTCTCTACCTTTTATCCTGTTTTTGTCACTGTTTCTCCGTTAATGCGGAGGATCGGTGTGTTTTTCTTGTCCCGGCTGTTTCAGGGGAACTGGTAAGGATGATGGAGATAAAATAGACGATTGTAGAAAGCCATAGAAATTCATTTTCATTCTCGAGGGGAATTAAGACACGGTAAACACCGTCGTCGAATTACTGCTCTGACTTTTTATCGGCTTGACTGTGTTTCACACTGTAATCGCGTTAATTGGATCGATCCCTTTCTGACTCATTTAATTCTGTTTATTTGGTTCTGGGAAGAAAATACCAGTTTGGAGAAACGGTTTATTATGTAGTAACAGTGGTAGAAGGATATACTTTTCGAAAACTTCAATACCAATTTGGTTGGATTTTAGGGTTCTTTGGAATTCTGTAGTGGTACTTATAGTTTTATTACTGGTGCTGTCGATTTATCGCTTAAGGTGATTTGAGAGGGTAAATTTAGGTTGGTATGGAATTAGAAAGTTTGGGAACTGGGGATTTAGAAATTTGGGAATTGGGGATTCAGAAATTTGGGAATTGGGGATTTAGAAATTTGGAAATTTAGGAATTCGGGGAGTTGGGATTTGGGTATTTAGAAATTTTTGGTTTTTGAGGTTTGGGAATTTAGAAATTTGGGAAGTAAAATAAATAAAAATAAATTCCAAAATTGAATAACATGAAAATAGTGAAATTCGTAGATCCGTACATTACGAACTTCGATTAATTAGTATAACTACCATACCCTAGAGATATAGATCTCCGACGCTAGAGAACTCCAGATGCACCCTAGTCCCTTCCCCAATGGCACTCGTTCCCATAATTAACTTCCCAATTACATAACAACTTGCATAATTAATTCGCTAATAAACTACTAATAAAATTGAGTGAATTCCTTCTAATTAACTAATCTAACCAGTTACTTATTAATCATACTCTAACTTTCGATAACAGCTTCCCTAACAAACTATTATAAAAACGAGACTCCAATTAGCGATGAAATTATAATTACTTCTCAAGGATGCGTCCTAATAAATAATGAACCAGAATTGCGGTAAATAATTTTTGAACGAATAAAAGAAACGTTACGAGAGTTAGCCCGGTTTTCAGCGATCACGCGCTAAAAAGAAGACGCGAAAGCGAGCGTGCGCGGATTTTCACTGGCGTCCATCAGTTGGCCGATGCAGTTCCTTGACATTTCGAGGCGAATCTCCGGCTTTCACGAACGATTCGAGGCACGTGCTTCGCTTCCTGTTGTACCAGATATCCTATGCAAGGCACGTTCGTGCAATCGCTCAATAATAACACGATCGCGTCGGTCAAATCGGAGCGAGAAGTCGAGACTGTGTTAGCTTCAAAATTCCATCGAAGATTGCGTCAATTCTCTTGTAATATATTTCTGCTTGCATAAATCTCACTCGTGGATCTACATTAACTCTCACCAAATGTTAAAATATCAAAATTATAGAATTTAGAGTCTGCAGTTTAGAAATTTGAAATTAGAAGTTAGAAGTTAGAGTCTGGCCATCTTAGGACCACATAAAATTTCACTTTTATAGCTATAGGGTTCGATGATGACTGAAAGATTTTTTTATTTTTCTTCTCGTACGTGTTGGTTCGTAATTTTAATATTCTGAAGGTTTAGCACTCCTTTGTGAATAGTACAAAAATTTTTATCCTTCCAAAACGTACTATTATATTTAACTCATTGCACTCGGTTGTCCACTGTGTTGGGACGTTTTAAATGGCGAAATAAATCTCCGAGTGCACAGAGTCAAAAAATATGTCACAGCTGCAGTCATAAATGCTGTATGCAGTATACCACATATACAACTGTGATATTTTATTTTTTTAATGAATTTCCTTTGTACACGATTCCTTTGTATAGAAGTTACATAGAAATAATTTTAGTTATATGTAGAAATAATTTTATCTCCCCATATTGAATACAAGATGTCTCGTAATTTTTAAATAAATATTGGAGTTTGCATTGAGTCACCTACGATAAAGTATCCGATATATTTCCTTTCATAACTCAAGTCAGATAACAATTAACAAAGCGAAAGAAACATCACAGAATAAAGAATGTATTTATATTCCACTCTGAAATGACAAATCTTTTCAAATCACTTTCAGATGTTCATATTTATAAAATTTGAAAAATTTTGACGTGAATTAATGAGAGAGCAAACGAGATTTTCTTTCAGTTCCCTACATGAAATTTTATCGCGCAGACATAAATGGTTTGCAAGTTTCTATGCTAATCGCGTTCGAAATAGAGCGTTTACCGAGTGGAATATTCAGAGTTTAATTAGAAAGTTATTTCATTAAAACGTGTGGATGTTCCTTTGATTCTGATTCAAAATAATATGTACATAATCTGTTAAGTTGAAGAACCTCGTTGAAAGATTTACACAATTTCTACTGTATAATTTACCAATTAATAAACTGCCATTTCTTAAGAATTCAGGTATTATGCATTCATCTGATATTTGTATTTCTTGAAGAGTAATTTATTGTACTTTAAACGTTGACTTCGTTAACATTATTGGTCTTAAATATTGATTCAAGGATTTAATTATAGAAATTCACGGACTGAAATTTTTTAAATATTTTTATCACATTTTATTTAAAAATTTTAATACTCCGTTTTGTGAGTTGGTCTTAGTTTATAAGAAAATATAAGTAGAGTTAGAAAACTCTGCATCAACACTTCAACTCTATACAAATACTTGAGTAATATTTCGATTATGTACTAACACTTTCATGTTAATTATTCAACTCTACTGCTTAAGAAATATACAATACATAAGATATTTTGTATCATATTTTATACAGTATAATAAATAACCTAATATATAAGATTGAACATGCCAACGAAATTTTCAAAAAGAAAACTGATACATCCGACATTTCATATTTTCATAGTTGCAAACGAAAAAAACGTGTCGCGTATTCTCGCTGTATGTACAATCGAAATTACACAATTTGATATTATTTATGTCAATTTCACCGAGAGGATTTGCAGCTGACGCCCGTTACCGGCGAACGACCAAACTCATCACGTTCGAGCCGTACATTTTCCCGAACGTTTGAAACTTCTTTTTTCTCTCTCTCAATTCGAACGTGCAAGAGGTTAATTAAATTTTCACCGAAATGGCCAGCTCGTTGATTCGAGACCGTTAATTGGAATTTTGCCCTGCGGGCCAACTGATAAAAGAGTCTTCCCGGACGTTCGCGAAAGCCGCTTTCACGTGTACAATTTCTTTTATCACCGACAAGGAATTTAATTGGACGTCTAATCAATCATAACTAACTATCGAAAGTTTCGTAAAGTCAACACTATCGATGAGTTATGATCGAAAAGTTCGTGGATACACATTAATATTATGTACTTAGTTTAAGCTGAGACTTTTATTTTCGTTCATCGTGACTATTCACTGTTTACTCATTACTAGATATTACTCCTTCATTTATTTTATATATTTACTGTTATTTATTACATTTACCGACGTGTACATTCACTGTTACTTATTAATCTCAGTTGATTATTTTGTACAGCGTTTGAACTTTGTCTTTAGCTTCCACTGTAAAAACCCTCTTCTGGGTGTGCATGTTAGGATTTCAAGCTTCTTTGTTATATCTATATTTTTATAGTAGTCGGTCCTTTTTCTGTGGATACTCATATATTTTATACGCACAAATTTTTATTTTAATTCATTAAGTTTTTGTTTTCATCAATTGAACCTTGATTGACACCTTTTTCTTCATCTGAATTTATTCTGAGTGTAAGTGCATTTATTTTGTACTTCTAACATTAAACTTGTACAACTGCATTTATCCTGTTCTTCTAACATTAAACTTGTACAACTGCATTTATCGTGCACTTCAAACATTAGACATGTAGAAATGCATTTATCCTGTACTTAAAACTTCAGACTTGTACAAGTACACGCATGAGCTTGAGCATTTGGTTCACTTGCACTCATAACCCTAGACTTTCGCAATTGCCTTCATTGCGAGCTTCCCCGTTCTGTTTACTTGCATTCGTAACTCTTGTACATATGCATTCCTCTACGCTCGCGTTTGATCTCCATGTGCAGTCACTGCGACTTCAAGTTTTTTCTTTGAATACATTTACCGAGTATTCTCTTCAGCCTCATTCGTGAACTTGGACTTCCCGACGCACTCTAACTACCGATGTAAACCTACATCATTAACATGTGAGATATAACGATCCTTGGAACATTTTTAAAAGTAGAATATATCACGAATCACTTTCATCTAAAATTTTTTTTAGATTTGACAGACGATTGCTCAGCGCGGTATATGAATACTAGTCGCAATTTTTTCATCGTTTCACGGTAGTCGACTGTATTTTGATTAGCAAGCATCATACGCCTAAACTTGTCCCGTTTTCGACGCAAAAGTCACGGTTTCAGACGAAGACGTCAGCGTAGCGAATGTTTGAGGCGACGCACTTAATCAGGCCGCAATTAATCCGCGGCTGCTTCCACGTCAAGTACAGTTAGACAAAAGTGTCGACGCGACGTCGAGCGTCCTCGTGTTTGCGTCGCGAAACGCCGCAAGAATTGGAGCGTGGATCGTCGGATACGCTCGGGATGTCCATTAATGCCGCGCGTCGCACCGTGAAAAAGCTGTCGCCGCGAAGAAACGCGCCCACCACCAAACGGGACCATGTAACTGAACCGACCCGACTGTCCTCGGTTTCTGGACTTGTCAGCCGAGATAGTTCTCTCGATTCGCTGGGTACGATTTAACCGCGGTGCCGATCTTGCGTAATAATCGCGACGTTCAACGCAACGAGGGCTAGGGTGCTGTGATTCCATTTGGAGAAAGGTGTTTAACGCTATTTATTTTAATTCACTTCGTTAATATTCATTTTTGGGCATTTTTGGGGATTTCAGTGTGCGAAGATGAGGAAATTTCAGAGACTGAATATTTGGAAATATAGGAATTTAGAGATGATGCCTCCGAGGTTGAACAATGGAACATTTATGTTGATTTGGGAAGTTTGAGAGATTGATGATATTGATACTTGATGGGTGGTACTTTGGAGATGTAGGAATTTGAGATTTTGGGAGATTTGACATATCAGAATTTGGGGGTTTGGAATTTGAAGGACTTGACGAATTTAGGGGTTTGCAAGTTTTGGAGGTCAGGTACTTGGGAAACTTGAGAAATTGGTGATTCTGAAGTCTGATGGGTAGTCATTTGGAGCTGCAAAAGTTTGATGATATACAAATTCAGGGTTTTGAGAAATTAGAAGTTTGAGAATTTGTGAACTCGAAGTTTGTCAATTTGAAGATTGTGTTCCAAACTTGTACTTTGTCAATTTGAAGATTTTTGAAGATTATAAATTTACAAAATTCTTACATTTGAAAATTATCTACGTAATAAATTAATAACCACAATTAATTATATCTGTTTGAAGTGCTTCTTTGATTTATCTAACGTAGTTTTCTTTTTGTTCCAGGTGAGTCGAAAGGAAAATCTTACAGTAAATCTAGCCGGCATGAGTCCCGACGAAACCGAGGTGAGTCTTGAATTAGTACTCATTGACGTGTAGGAGTCTCGATTAATGATTAATGAACCAAACATCTAATTATCGATTGCTCAACAGTAGATGTATGTATACAGTTATCACTGATCAAACAACCACGTTGCTAAACCTCCTTCGTCAATATTAGGCTGCTGTATGTTCACCGGTAGATTTCGAAACATGGTCTAACATGATTTCCTGATATGAAAATACCGTATAGTATACTCTTACTCATATTTCAGTCATTGCTGTTTATTACTTCCTACAAGTTATTTTATCTTAAACACATTGATGAAGGGTTTATGTAATCACTTTTTTTATACTTCAAGCTTGAAATTGATATACCAAAAGTGCTATGTGGTACTTTTTTGTCATCAAATTGTGTCAGACTTTACATGTTTTAAAACCATTTTAAAGTTATAATTTTTAAAATTATAACAAGTCATTGCTTGAGACACTATTGCTATTGAGAGACTCATCCTAAATAACCCTTGTTACGAAAAACAAAAAAGAGCCTCTTAAATCGTTATCACCTGCTGAAATCAGTCACAGAACCTTTAATTGTCAAGCAATTAAAAATACAATTTACAGTATTTTATCCCGCGATAAAAGACGAGTATTAAAACTGCAATCGAAGTTGTAATAAAACACACAGAGGGTTCAAAGGTTCATTGACCAGAAGCAAAGGATCGCGTGACCCTGGCTTTAACGCGTTGTCAGCCAGCTGCGATTATTATCGATCTGCCGATCTCGCACGTTTCCTCGCACGTAATAATCCGCGAGCGTAAGATCGACAGCGAAGCCTGTTTCCGCGATTGTTAGCGGTTGTTGTTGTTGTTGTTGTTTCGTCATCGGTGTTCGAAAAGCAGCCTCCGTGATGGAAACCTACGCGCAGCAGATAGAAGCACGACAATTCAGTCGAAGAACAATGCGGCTTGTTGAGCAAGGTGACGGTAATTTAGCGTGCACAATAGCGTATACAAACTGGCTCGGAAGAAATTGCTCTTTGTTCGCGATTGATAGAGTTGCGAAGCGAGCTTCGCACCCCTTAACTTTCCAGTCGTAATTAATCATTCAGGAGCCTGTCGACGGGCCACCTTTACTGCACGCCTTCAAAGAAATTAGGATTTATTCCGTTGACAATTTAATTAGCCGGGTATCTTTTATTCGACATTCTCTTCCTTTGTTGTATGCGTCACGGGAGAGACACAAATAATGTACAATACTTCTCATAGATGAGGTTTTGCAATACGGGAATTCGGGAATATGAGAACTTGGGAATTTGAGAATTTGGGGAAATTAGAACTTTGGTAATTTTGGGAATTTGAGAATTTTCAGAATTTTGGGAGGTTGGAGAATTTTCAGACTTCTGAGAATTGTGGACCTTGGGGAATTTTTGAATTTTGAAAATTTTGAAAACTTGGGGATTTTGGGGTATTTTGAGAATTTGGGGAATTTTGAGACTTTTGAGAATTTTGAGAATTTGGGAATTTTGCAAGTTTGGAATTTGAGAACTTTAAGAAGCTTAAGAATTTTGAAAATTTTTGAAGTTTTGGAAACTTGGAATTTGGAAATTTGAAAATTTGGAATTATCTATCTTTAATTCGCTATCACTTTAAAATACCAAAAGTTTAGTCCATAATCATTAACTTTGAAAATCCTTAGTCATTACACCTAAAAAATTTCAAAACCACCACTAATCCATCAGAATTCCGAAATTGCAAAAATTAGATTTTTCTTCTTACAGCTTTGAACTTTCAACGGTTCCTAGAAACTGTAAAAAAGCAAGTTCTAATTCATCGATCTATGCATACGGATTCCATTGTAATCAATGCAAATTGCTTACTGCACATTTTGCAAATTGCAGCTTGATATTTTAACGGTCCCCTATACACAGTTCACAGTGGAATCGCATGCAAAAACGAAACAATCACCCAATTTGCAATTCGACCCGACGATCCTCTTATTAATAGACATTGTTAGGTGCTCGTTACCTTGGCAAAAATGAAAAAATTAGCCGCAAGGTTACGAACACTAGAATGCTGTAGGCGTGAACTTAACAACGGAATTAACTAATTACGTACACAGTTATGTTAATTACGGTGAAGATGCTGATACATGCACGCCTCCGTTCGATCTTCTCACGTTTCTTCAGGTTTTTTCTAGTCGACTTCACGATTTTTCTTTTTCCAAGCGAAAGAAGAAATCAGGTCATCCCATCGTTGTTTATGTTCTTTAGAGTAGATTTTCTAAAAATAAAAAAAACGATATGCGGCTTAAAGGAGCGGGTATGCGTGAAACTTTATTATATTTATGAGAAATATTTACCTGAACTACTTTGAGTAAGTTTTAATTAAATCAAGTGTGTCAAACAGATAACAGGGTGTAAATTAATTTACTCGAGTGTAATTTCTTTAATTTTAGAACTCTTTGTGTACATATTGCATAAGTATATGTAATCATTTTTTAAATTACACTTTTTGTCTACTTTTTTATTATAGACTAATATTGTCTAACATGTAGTTGCATCAATATTTATAAAATTTGTATCCTCTGCTACCAAAATTAATTAATTTAAATTAAATAAAATTAATTCAAAACTACCTTTGAACAAATTAATCACTTACTATGAACAACGATGGTTTGATTTAAAAATAACATTTTTAATATATTTAAAAATATTTTTCACATAATAAGAATGTCTCGAAATTATTCAAACGACTAAACAACTCTTACAATATAATTTCCAGAATTTTAAACAGAAACCGATAAAAACAGCATACCTTAATTTCGAAAAAGCAAAGTGTACTTTGGAAATTTATGGAATTAGCTAATAAAAAAGCTTATTTTTTCGCCGGTATATTTTTACATTCCACGGGTGAAGCGGGGCCACGAAATTGCCGATGTGGAAATAGAAAAATTTGTTGGAATTCACGCGGAACGCGAGGACACGTTTTTACTTTCATCTCTGTCCCCGGTGGCTCGTTGTAAAACTTTAATTATTCCCGACGACGTTAAATTAGATTTTTTACCCCGACGTGGATTTTCACAGCGAAATTCGCCGTGGGTCGTTTTTGTCCTCGCTCTTAACTGGCTCGCGTTCATTCATTAAATTACGGATGTTTACGCGGCATCTATTCATCGACGAAGCACCGGATGAACGGAAGTTCGTGGGACGATGCTTCGGACATTAACCATTCGAAAGTGCTTATTCTTGAATGAGAAATCAAATGCACGAAGTTATTCAGCTAGGGAACAATACATTTCTCAAAAGGATCTGTTAAATTGCGGAGCTGGTACTTTGGACATCCTAGAAAGCGGAATTGCCTTTTGTTTAACTTGAATACGGGTGAAGAATAATTTTGACGCTTCAAGGAACACTAATTTACGCTGTGGATAATTTGTTTTATGTTTTGTGCTGTTTTGTGTGTTAATTTTATAGCGTGAAAACGTGACACTGAATACTATGAGAATATTGTTGTGGATCTCAGTTAAGATATGTTGTAAATTATCAGAAAGTAAATATACACATATGTAGCATATCCAATCTATAAATTGTAATTACGTGTTTAAATTATGGACTTGCCTTAGCAAATTAATCTTTGAGTATATTAACTTTTCAAGGACCATATGTTTCATAAAATATTTGATAACCTCATATATTTGTGATTAACAGAGAATTGGTTGTAGAATTATATAATGTACATCACAAGATTACTAATCAAATTATAATTAACAAAACCACACAGCGGTACAGTAGAGTATAACAAAATAAATTAAAAATTAGAACTACTAACATTTGTTGCAACAAGGGTTCTAAATTTATATCATAACAATGTAAGTAGGGTCAATGATGATAGCAATCAAGGCCTTAACAAAATCAATCAATCAATCAATTTAAGCGTAATGCTATTATCACAGACATTTCAGATTTCAAACTATAACTTAAAATAGTAAAAGATAAAAAAATACCGCAATAAAAAATAAAAATTTAGAAAAATTCAATTTACTTCATACTCAGATGGTAATTTAAATCCATGGATCCGTACAGAAAGTGATTTTACCGATAGTTATCATTCCTAGGTAAACTGAAATGCATTTTTCCGCTTTTACCGACATTCGGTCGATAAAAAGAACTCTCTTACAAGTGGCGCCGCTTACAATTCGAACCTCAAACTCTTTTATCGAGTAAAGATTGTGACTTCAAAATTTTTTCGCGTTTAAATTCAATTTTAATTCTTTTACAAATAATTAAATTCTTTTATGTGATTAAAATACCAGTATCCTCTCTGTCACAAATTATGAAAAACAATGTTACATATGTTTTCAGTGACGTAATGTTAATCTCGATTCGTCAACTAATTAACAATTGCTATAGATATTCTAGTACTCTATAGCGAAAATTCATTGTTATATTTATTACAACACCTTCCAGGAATCTGTACAATTATTTCACAGTATTATGATATTTCACAGTATTGTGGCATTTCCAGTGACTGTTTCACAGTATTGTGGTATCTCACTGATTATTTCACAGTAGTGTTTCACTCTCATTAATTACTTGTCGATGTATCTGCAACTTACAATTTTTATAAAACGTCTCTTAAGAGTCAGAATTTTTGTTCCCATACATCAATGCAATTTTAGTTAATATCAATAGGTGTATCTATCCTTGTAAAAATTTAACATTAACCCAATTCTGCTTCACTTTCCTGATATTAGCAATTTTACTTCACTGTCCACTTTGACTAATTTTATTTCATTATCCCAGTTTTACCAATTTTACCTCGTCTGTCCAATTTTACTTAACCTACCCAATTTTTTGAAGCATATCTACGATAAAATTTTCAAAATCTATTTTCCAAATACAAAGACTCCATTATGTCTCATATTCGAAGTGTTAGAAGGCAATATTGCGGTAAAGAGGTGTATCAAGGTAATTCTACGCCTATGTACGACGCAGGCAACGTATGAACAGCCATTAATGGCCGTACACCCCCTACAAGGTGGAGGAGAAGATCACGGTCGATCGTATAAGGCGTTCCATTCGTCGGATCGTTGACCGTGCAAGGTGATACCGTATTCTTCATCTCGGTCTTCTCTTCTTACGCAAGCAAATCAATTTCCACTCGGGATCCACTTAACCTCTTTTATCTTACACGTTTTATCCGTACATCGCTCTTCCTATATTTTACCAAAGACGCCGTTTTTTCGGGATAATATACAAGAAAACCAATTTCCGCTAAATGGACTCACTCATTAGAGAAAATATGCATTGAAAATGTGGGCTTTAACTTTATGTACTGTTAAATCAATTTCTTTGCGATTCATGATACAGTTCGTTGACCGTATGTATTCCTTTTATTTGTATCGTTAACATTTGATGCGATAGTACTTTCAGATTTTCTAGCGGATTCAAGTAATCACTAGGAGGAAGTTTCAATTGCTACTTTGTAATTGTACGCGGCGGAAGCTTTTGTTGTTAGAAACTTTGTTTCCTGCTTGGTTTATGCGAGAACAGATTGGTAATTAGGCTGAAGTTGAATAAAGTTTGTTCTCGTTTATGATTGATTATATCGTTAGATTGGAAAATTTTCTTTTGTTCTTGGGAATATTTTTTTAGGTAGGAATCGCAAGGTAAATGAACTTCTAAATTTTTCAAATCCTCAAATTCTCCCATTCCCATGTTCTTAAATCACCTGAACCTAAACTGTAACCAGTCACACAACTGTAACATTCCCAAGTTTCCAAAAACCTAAATCATCAAATGATCAAACAAGAATATCTCCAAATCTCCAAATTATACAATAGGCCACACACTCTTACGGTTCATTAGATCAGTGTTATCAGTTCTCAACATTTCAATAAACTACCAGATTATAACAACGGTTTCTCATAAATTTGCTTCCTGACCGGAGCAAAAAATTTTGATAAATACACCATTCACGCGGAACAAGCTGGTTCGGTTTCAAGCAAGGCACGTTAACTGAAACTCGGAAGATGGTTGGCCAACGTGTGGTGAACAGACGTGGGAAAGAAGTGAGATTTGAAAGGGAGAGACGACGTGGCAGTGGAACAGCCTCCTGTAACAACCTAAAATTCTCTGGCTCGTTTGCATGTGTCGAATTTAGAAACACGAGGCTGCCCTAAAATATAATGACATTATCAAGGGACCTCTGAGGCATGCTTGATTAGGACAGCTATCCATCTTTCACGATAATTTGAGTGTTCTGTGTTTTATCGGCCTACTGATGTGCTGGTATAATGTTAACCCAGATACGTTTCGAAATAGGAATTTGGTGTTTGGGGATTTGAGAGTTTATGATATTTGATGATCTAGTTGTTTTTAGATACAGAAATTTGGGAATTTGGGGAATTGAGAGGAGGGTTTTTGGAAATTTGGGAGTTTGGTTATTGGGTGATTTAGAATTTTGGGAAATTAGGGATTTGGGAATTTAGGAGTTCAGTAATTTAGGAATTTTTAAATGTAGGAATTTGAGAATTTAGAGAGTTGGGAATTAAGGGATTTGGGAATTTAGAAATTTGGAAGTTTTGGAATTTGGGTATGTGGGATCTTGAGAATTTAGGAAGTTGGTAATTAATGCACTTGTATATATAGGAATTTGGATCTTTGAGAATTTGGGAATTTAAGGAGTTAGAAATTAAAGGATTTGGAAATTTAGGAATTTGAGTATTTACGAATTTGAGAATTTAGGAACTTAGGAATTCAAAAATTTGTCAACTTAGAAATTCAAAAATCTAGAAATTCGAAAATTTACGAATACCTCAATTTCTGAATTCGTAAATTAAAAAATTTGTGAATCCAATATCTGAAAATGTAAATCTATGCTAATTTGATCATTCTAAATTTTGAACCGGAGAAAATGGAGAATGCAGTAGTTCATAAATATCGGAATTAGAAAATTATGCGGACTCAATCTGCAAACAAGTCCCATTGTATCGTCCGTAAGGATCATTGAAAAGCATCATTATCCCGTGACAAAGGATTGTACTAAATTGCACTGTGCTCACGACATCGAGATCTTGCGCCATGAACTTACGGATATCTCGTGTCTGGTTCGATACAAAAATTAGATCTTCCGCCTTCCATCCACTTTATCCTCCTCTTCGATCCCACGACCAACATTCTTCCTCCGATATATCGTCTCTCTTTCACCAACGCGTTACTCCCACATGGTTTCTTTGTCGCTCCTAGATTCCCTATCACTTGGAATGTTCCTGGAGCTAGCTTGTCCTCTCACATGTGCCAGCCTTTTGTCTCCTTCCCTCTCGAATTCTTCGAGCTTTCTTGTCCTACGTTCTGGCCTTTATTTCATCCTTTCTCCCTCTCTGTTTCCCTCTTTGTTCGCTTGGTTCCTACGTTTTAAATTCGTTCCCTCGGTTGTTTGTACGGTCTAGGCACGAACCATGGCACAGATAGGATCTCGTTTTTCCTTGAGACGGGAAATCCTTCGTTCGGCTCCAAGCTGGATATTTTAGGTACACATTGGAAATATTGGATCGTGGGGAGAACCTTCGTGACGAATTTCGGAAGCTTCCTGCTGCAACTGTGACTTCGTTTACACACATTTATTTCTCTACATTGCATTTTTGAATATTAGCAAACTTATAAGAGTGCCTTATTTTAGCACTACAAGTTTTGAAAATATTACTGAACAATTAGTATGAGATTTTGAAAAAGGAAGTGAACTTTTTGTTTGATTTATATGGTGGCTATTTTGTCAGGTTGAAAATGTGACAATGAGGCTTGTAGAAGTATAAAGCTCATTAGTAAAGAAATATAAAATTGTAATTAGCTACGATTCGGACTATGATAACTATAGAGTCATGTAACTTATGTTATTTAAAGACTAGTTACATTCCATGTAAAAAAATTAAATCAGATCTCCACCATCCAAGGTTCAAATCTAAACTACCTTTAAGCCATTAAGTTCTATCAGTCTTTATAAATGGTATGTAATCATATTTCACATATTTACACGTGTGGTCCCTGAACATATCCAGCACACGTATTTTTCTTCCTTTTTCAATTTAACTACATCGAAAGAGCTTTGTCACTGTAACCAGCTCCCCATTTTATCGAAATTCCTGGTTCAGCATCCGACACGGTTGACTTTTCTGTGCGAAACGCGTCGAAGAGTCTCGGATGGAACAAAGTGCTTCCCGTTTTTATTCAGGTATCGTCGTCGTCGGGATGCAAATGTTGGATGCAAATGGGTAGGGCCGCAGGCAACGGAAGTCGTTCGCTCGCGGCTACGGATCGCGCTCCGTTATTTCCTGGCTGGCACGGGTCGTTCCGGACCCTCCGCACGTGCGTTCTTTAACCGTCGATAGCTGATTAGTTCGCGCACCTCTTTTATTTATTAAGGTGTTCGATACACTCAATATCTCCAATTCGAGGTTCTATAATATCTTAGTTACTTTATTATACGAACCTTCAGTTGCAGCAATAAATAAATTTTGAGACTGTCACAAGTAAGAACTAATTCCTATCAAACAAGTTCTTTAATACTTTCAATTATTTAGTCCTGAAAAATCATGGCTTTGCTAAACAGTTTGAATTAAATTATGATTTTTCAGTTGTGTAAAATATATCTGAGATATTAAATAGAAATAGAATGTATGATATACATCATATGGGGAGGTTTATAAATAATAAAATTTATCAAATTCAGATATAGCAGGCATTTATTTAGTATGACCTTATATGAGGACGCCATGACAGAAATGATTATAATATTACAAATTTGCAATAGCACATTTTAAGCTCGTATTGCGACCATGCAGGACAATCACAATATTTAGTATGTCCTTATATGAGAACATCACAATAGAAATTATATAATATTTCAAATTTGCAATAGCACATTTCAAGCTCGTATTGTGACTATGAAAGACAATCACATCACAGTAAACTTGTTCATTAATAGCAATAAATATTTTCTTTCACATAATCAACGAATCTGACATCTCTAGAATTTATAAAACTGTAGATGATTTCAAAAGACGTTATTAAAAAATGTCTAAAAAATTTCTACGTTATTAAAAAATGTACATTAAAGAGAACGATGTAGATGTACAAGATAATGTTCCCTTCGACAGATCTTTATGGCTAATAAAATAAATTCACGGCATTCAAAGGCGTTTTTCCGTAAGATCTTTTCGCCGGGTTCATAAAGAATGTAAATTGAATTTCTGGTTGAACTTCGAGGCGGAGATGCAGGATATTTTCGTATCCCATTTTCCGTGCCGGAAATAAAGCAGTATTCTTAGCGGTGAAGCGGCTATGTAGCATGGCTTCCGGTACACGCGTTCGCTTCATTTGTTTCTTTTAGTAACGAGCTCCCAACGTGGCTAGAATCACAGAACGTAAATAGCCGCAAATGATTGGACGTACGTCTCATACAAATTAGTCGAAATCCTATTATAAATGTTTATTCGTTCGCAAATGTCCAGTTAGTTTTGTTTTTCCTCGAATTGAACCCGCTTGATTTGTGGTTTTTCGTTCGGAAAGCTTATCCTGAATCGATCGTATCTTCTGAACGTGTAATCTTTAGCTATACAAGTGCGCCAAATTGTTATTAATCTATTACATTTTGCGGTTCGGTTCGAAGCCATGTTTTCTAATAGCGTATTTCAGTAATGATAAGTTGGCTGAAAAATTCTGGGATCATCTGATGTTGCACTAATCTGAGGTAGTAACGATCATACTAAGAGCTTATGAATTTCATTCGCAGCAAGTGTCCTCAATTATAGGTATCACCATGTACTCCCCGGCTAATTCAGATATTTTCTCGGTACACTGAGGTGTAATCTGCTTTTTATCGACTTTCTTGGCCGACTCCTTTTCTATTTTTCGTTCTTGACACTGTTCCTTCAATTTCTTCTCCTGCTGCTCCAGAAACTCCAGCCACGCTCTGGTCGGCCCACAAAACGATGTGGGTGGTATTCGATCTAAATGATTATTATATTTCTCCCATTTGTTCATGAAGTAGGTTCCCAAATCGCATTCGGTCCAAGGTTTCACTCTGCAGGATCGACCTTTGCAAATAATGTCGATTTAATAAATAGCAGTCTTATTTGTTGTAAAGTATTTACCACCGCAGGATGAACGTGGACAGTCGTGTTGCAATCCGTTTCGATGATAGCAATCGCAGTCGATGTGAACTGTACCTCTGAACAACTCCCTGGATTTTACTATTTTCAATTTCTTCCCCTTTTTGTGTGATTTTGATGCTATTTTAGGCTTCTCGGTCTTCACAGCTTTTGCTTTTGCCTGTTTCTTTGACGAACTCTGTGTTTTCGTCTGAAAAGATCATTTTTTTATAAATAATATAAGAATATGTTAGAGTAGAAAAGGTCATTCTCAGACCCTTCAGACCAGAGAATAAGTTGAGTGTTGAGACAAGAAAATACTTAGTTGAGATTAATTTGTTGATATATGTCTATGAATATATAGCACATGAACGAATAACTCCTTACATTTAAAGAAATAAATCCAAATCATGACTATTAACATTCAATGCTAAATTTAATGCTCCTTTCAACAATCTAAAAATAAAATAAATCCGTCAATTTCGTTTCATAAATTTTATTGAACTCGTTTCGCCACAATGTTTGTACAGTTTCCCGAACTATGGATGTCAACATATTCGTAATACATCAGCAGTCCCTATACATTCAATAAAAATGAAATTATTCAGAATCAGTTTTATCCATAACGTTGAAATAATCAATATTCACATAAAATCTCATCTGAATGAACCAACGTTCAAAATTGTATCAAGCACACAGCGATTCCACTTGTTCCTTTTCCCGGCAGTCGACAGGTTTGGGATCGGTACAAACGAGAATTATTGGCTGGGTCGGCCCATCCTTGTCCGACTTCCCTTTAGAATCTTGAGCAAGCATTTCTTTCTTCTTCAATTCGATCACGGCTCGTGGAATTGATAGTGGACACTGATCCTGAAGACCGTTCCTCCTCGACCGACACGTCTCGTAACGCTGCAGCTGATGAGGAGAGAAGTAATCTCTGAAACGAGTGAGCAGTTCTCGTGATCGAATTTCCGGTACGAAGTCCTTGGGGCAATCCTCCCCGGATTTTGTCTTAGTTTCGATTCTGTCCTTACAAATATCCTCTTTCGGGATCTTCTTCGGCTTCGTGCAATCCTCCGCTTTTCTTATTTCAATATTGTAGGTCTTCATCTTCGGGGACTCTTTCGACTCCTTGGGCTTGTCGCATGCTCCCTGAAGTTTCTTGGTGAGACTGCACGGTAGGAGGACGCACTCGAACAATTTAGTGTCGGAAGATTTTTTCTGAGCTCGTTGACCACAATCCTGGGAGGTTGACCCCGATTTTTGTTCGCCTTTCGATGGGCAGCATGGACAGACTTGTTTTCTGGGTATCCGCATGAAAAGACTCGTGGGCAAATTATCTTCCGGGTCCAAGCCGTTTCTGCGTTCCTGCGGAGGAATGCCTTTGTTCGAACCCGGACAAATCGTTAGACACTTCTCCGGTGCACAATTGTCCTTCGGCGTTTTGGATCTTCTTCTTTTAGGCTGCTGACGCTGCTCCTTCTTACTTTCGTGGCAAATTGATTTAGCCTTCTTGCTACCGCTGGATTTTTCGGTATCCTTGGGCAAATTGGACACGTAGACTTTTGGACCATTTTCGTCGACTCGAGTTTCGGCGACCTTGTGATCCGCACAGGTTATCCCCGGGACCTTAGCAGATCTCTGGGCGTCCGATGGCGCAGAAGAGTCTAAAACGTTTTTTGCTCGATTCGTGCCGTTCCTCAGGCACCGGGTGATCCTCGCTGAAGTGTGTTTGGCCGACGCGCGACACTCGATCATGGTTGCCGGCAAATTGCGAGAATTTTCATCGCAGCAGGACGCATCCAGGATTTCTTCCCCTGGCCCGTAGAGGATCCTCGAGGTGGGCCCATCAGGTTGTCCTTCGCCTTTGGTGGCCTCCATGGTCATGACTGCGGTGCAACATTCATCCATAGGCACTTTCGAGATCATCGCTGCTGGCCCATCGTCGCACTCGCGAGATTCTATCCGATACGCCATTTGAACCTTAGTTGGGTCGTTCTGGCTCGAAACAATTCGGTTGGGTCCCTGCGGGAACTCTATAGGCCGGGATAGCACCCTGGACAACAAAAAGTTATTGCTGGAATCGTGCTAATGAATTGATATCTAATAATAGCTTTTGTTAGTACAGCTTTATAGCTTCAATGTAACCTAATTACTTAAAATATGACACATCCTAAAACGCTGAAGGGGGACCTTGTGAAGGGGCTTTATATTTCACATATGAAAAGGGAATGAATTTCTTAGAAAAATTATTTAGTGAATGGATTGTCAGTAAGAGTTGATTTATGCTCACAGATTCGTACGTTTATTAGAGTCATAAATGATACCTCATCAGGTAAAATTTTTGTAGATATCAAAATCTAAGTTTTCTAGATATCAAGCATTGTAGGGTTTCATCAGATTATGTCATAACTTAGCTTTCATCAATCAAGATAAATAAAATGCAAGCAATTTTCCATTTTACACACGTCACTTATACTTGAAGAAGTCTTTCAGTGAAGTCTGTCCATTATTGTGAAGAGTGCTTTCAAATTGCTTGAATTGTACAATTTCAATTATCCATGCTTTGAAAAAGATGATGGCGGGATAATGATCCAAAAGATGGCTCAAAGATGTAGCTATCAAGAAGATACTTGCAATTTTCGATAAACTACAATCTCAATTATCTAATCTACCTGATCCATATGGGAAGAAAATCTCTAATTCATTTTGTCACTTTCATGTCCAATTACAATTTCCATAGTCGAGGATCCCTGAATATAAAATAGGCATTTTAACTTCCTATGTTCGTATTACTATTGTAGCTGTAAATAGGTCTGACTATCGTACTTGACAAATGAGTATGACAAAGGTAGTGACCTCGTAAATCTAATTAAACCAATTTCGAGCTATCTCGAAAATTCCATAATCAAAACCACGATCACATATGACCTCCATTTTTGTGAAGCTACCTATACGTGAAATTACCCTACTGCGAAAGCTATGTGTGAACAGTTGAGTATGTACCTCGAGTATGGTCCCGAAGCAGAGTGTTTAGTCTCGACGAGAAAGCTCATCTTCTGGGCGGCTGTATTCCGATCCGCGGGTACCTGAATAACGTGTGCCACAGGTTGATCACCTTCGAGACGACACTCCAGGAGCGTAGATCCCGGTGGATACGGCGGACAGCAGGTGGGTTGCGTGGTTGCTGAACGTTCAAGGCCACGGGGCTGTTGGAATCGAATTACATACAGCTCGTATCGGCCAGTCCTCGTTGTCCCTTTTTCTTCGTTTTGTCCCCCTCCTTGCAAGGGACTATCTTTCGCGAAATGTCTTCCACGTGTTCTTTCACCGCTCGGGCTGAGTTACGCTTTCTAAACGGCTCGCGCGAAATCTCATTCTCGAGGGAAATTCGCGTTGGCCTTTTTTTTTTTTCTTTCTCAAAAGTTCTTCGGTTAAACGAACAACTCTTTTACGGAACGATTCCTTGGTAAAATACCGAGGGAAAACTGTTACACTTTGCCGCTCTTTTATGCGAAAGTTTCTTTGTGAACATTCTAGTTTCTGTGGATATTTTTTAGACAAGGTGCTTTGTTATTTCGAACAAGTTTAGCATTGAATGCACATTTTCTGTGTTCAAATAACTGTTTTATTGAACTCCGTTCATGTATGCTTTTGCAAGATGCTATATGCTGTGCTGTTTACAAAATGGCGTAATGTATGATATTTACAAAATGGTGTATGTTTGGCTGTTTACAAAATGGTGTATGCTATGTTAATCACATAATGATACATGCTATTTACAAAATGGTGTATGCTACGTAAATATTACGTAATATGTGCTACTTACAAAATGGAACAGTATTTTAATTGTAAGAATTTCTTACCGCATCAGAAGCAGGCTTTTCATGTTTGACTTCGGTGCAGATTCCTACCAAACGACCTGAGTCTATCTTCCTCCTGCAATCAATGATACAAACTTGAAAATTCTGTCGATACATTTGATTATGATCAAACTTGTTATGACGAGATCAACTCGATGATTTGAAAAGGTGATTCTCATGTTTAATACATTACTTAAATCGATCCTTATCAATCCTTAACTTTATGCTAAATGTTACATCGAACGAAAAACGATAAGAGGACAAATGAAATAAAATATAAGGTGATAAAAATGAATATAATACGAAATGAATGAATTGACTTCACAATACAGATTTGTGACTAAGTATCACCCCGAGTGGCAATTTGCCCGAGAATTTCTGATTGCCCGTTGAACCGGTCAGCAATACTGTTCATTGATTCCAATTCGAAGTAAGCATGCTGGCCAATGTCCAACGTATGCAAATTGCTGGACCACTCCCCTGTAAAAAAAAGAAGGAACGACGTTACAGCTGCCCCTTTCCGTTATCGAGGTCTCCCCCTCTCTCTTTCATAATCGAAACCTGAAAGTACAATTTCCTTTTGCGATTGCCTAATAACGCTGGATCTGAAAACTACTGAAAATCCGTGTACAGCGTTAACTTTCAATCGGTGAAGTCCGGGAATGATTCATAATCGTTCTTTCACCTGCGTCACACATGACCGATCACCTATATCTATCTGGATCGTTATGAATTTTCTTTTTCTCCTTTTCTGCAACCTGAACTGTAGATAGCGATCTATAATGCAATTACTTGTTTACTCGGTTAAACAATATGTTGCACTTGTCTATTTCAGAGAAAATTGCATTGTTTTGTAACGTGCTTTTTTAACACGAACGTAATAGATGGTAGAATTATGGTTATTTGATTTAATATATGAACTTTGAATTTTCGTCTTGCAAAATATTGTTAGCAGCAGATTTTTATGTGGACTGTATGTAAATTTTAACGGTAAATGTCACTTGGAATTTTCTGCGATTTCTTTCAGTTGCGATAAATTTATTGCGCCATTCACCGCTGACCTTCACAGCATTCACCGTGTTAAACGAGATGTAATTAAAAGTAGCACTTACAGCTTAAGAATGTTAACCTTTTCAGAAGCATGACAATTTTCCGTGAGCGTGGCCATGTTTCTTTAAATTATTCAATTTTGCTGCAGCTTGCTGATCGTAGGCCTCAAACGCATCCCTCATTCACTCATAATTTTGAAAAGTCTTTGGGAACATTAAATTTCAACGTGCAATTTTAAGTATACGACATCGTTCGATTGCTTGAACTTTGCCACGAAATAATTTTCTTCCTCTGTTAGCTTCATTGTAGATCTCGTGTGAATGGCAAAAATCATTTTTCAGAACATTTCAAAATAAAAATTTTCTTATGATTAAATAATTAATAACTTTATAGAACTTCAAATTTTGCAATTATCAGAAAATTTTAATGTAACTTCAAGTTCTATTTTACAGTGCACCTTGAAATAAATTAAACAAGCCTAATTTCCTTGATTCACAATTAATTTTCTTGATCACAATTTGCAACATTTTACACTAAAATACGAATAATAATCAAGAATATTGAGAACTGAAAGGGAGTTACCCTAAATAAAAGATTTGCTAATCAAACGACGTTAAATCGTTCATGGCGAGGTTGATTCACGATAAATTGACGAACATACTCCAGATAAAGTAGCAACAAGCCGCTAGTATAATTTTCCAGCGAGTCTCCCGAGCGAATAAGGAATTTACTGCGGATAGGAACAGTAAAGTGTTCGATTATGGGTCTCATGGTGTTTATGCAAATAAGATAATTCATCGGGACCCGGTTGGTAGCACTGTACCGTTTCGACGTCGACGGAAACGAGGGTTGTAAAACGCGCGTGCAACACGCGTGTCGTGCTCGCAGGCTGCGCTTCGAAGTTTAATCTAATTGAAAGTATATGTCGCTTTATCGAGCGCAATTCCTTATCGAGACTGTCGCCAGTCGTGGAAATGTTCTGGAGCATCTCGTTGTTACAATAAATTCAACCGTGCTAGAATTAAACCGTATCGCTGTTGAAACTACGCGGTTAAACATGTTGCAAGGGAGATACTTTATTCGGAATTATTTTGCGATTTATTACTTTGAACGTTTCTCTATCATTTCTGCTATAAATACTCTGCTTTCGGATTCTCTCCAATTTTTGGCAAGCGTTTCTTAAAGTAGTTGAATAATTGGCGACCTAGAAAGATGATTCATGCAAGCATGTTGTTTTTTGTTACATTGTTATAAATTGATATAATTGTACGGATAATAAAGTTGAAGAGAAGAAATAGGAACAGAAAGAGGCAACAGAACAAAAATAACAAAAATAGCAGCAACGATAAAAAACAATAATAACAATCATTAAAACAACGATACAAGAATAATGACAACAAAAATAGCAGCAAAAATAAAAACAAGAACAACAACAACATCCATAACAATAATAGTAACAACAGTACAATAAAATCAAGAACAGTAGCATTCATGACAATAGTAAAAATAATAAGTCAACAAAATCAAAAACAGCAACAACCATGTCAATAACAACTACATTACAAGAACAGTAACAACAGAAACAACAATAATGACAATGATGACAGTGGCAATAACAAGACAATAAAAATATCAGTAGCAATGAAATCAAGAACAACAACATCAGCCTTAACAATAATAATCACAAGAAGACAATAAAATTAAGAATAACAACAGCCATGACAATAATACTAATAAGACAAAACATCAAGAACCGCAACAAACATAATAATAATAAGACAGCAGGAACAATGACACCAGAAACAAGAGCGACAACAACAATAATGGTAACAGTAATAATAAAACGAGAAAAGTAGCAAGGATCGTAAGCCGTAGTATATATTCGCAGCGGTCTATTTGCCATTTGCATTCGCCAGTGAATCGGGGTGTCAGAAGACCGAGGGAGCCACGCGAAAAACGTCTCGATAAAAGATTTACGTCGCTTCAAAAGCAGCTTCTATAAATCGTTATCGAGTGTGTTTCACGGTGGAAACAGGCCGAAACGGTCGCGAAAAGATAAATTCCCGGTCGGTGTGTAAACACCAGATGAAATATCGTCGAGTCGACGACCGTTTACCTGTTCAAACAGCGCGGCAAACACCAGCTTATGCTCGATGTTCGTTATGGTAGAACGAGCGTATAAAGCGTCGATTCGCGCGTGCACGAACCTGTGGCAAAAATCGGCGAACCTTTCGCTTCGTGGCCGAGCAACCGAGTACGTTGCTGTTGTTGCGGCTCTGAACCTGACTCAACGGGGCAATGTTGTGCAATATCTCGTGCAGCGACTAGTGGTTTCACAAGGATCCGCGTGTCGATCGAGAACACTGTTAATCGACGTCCAGATGTAATTGGAAAATCGATATCGAACCCCGCTTGCTCGCCAGGACAAGATTAATCCGTTCGTTAAATCCTTCGCTGCGGGAGATCGCTACGGACGCACCTTGTGCACTGCAGATTTGTAGCTGCGACACATATTGTTTGATAAATAGTGCGATCGGTTCTTGTTAGGATAGTCTTTGGGAATCTTAAAGAGGTTGCGATAACTGATATACGTTATATTGCCTTAAACGGGGGTGTAGTTAGGACATACTGGGACATGCGTTTATAGATGTCTTGATATTAGCTTACTAGGGAATTTAAATATTTAGGACATTTAGAAATTTAGAAATTTGAATTTAGACAAATTTGGACATTTAGAGATTTAGATTTTATAGATCTATCTATAGAAATCTAGAAATTTAAATATTTAGAAACTTGACAATTTGAAAACTTTGATGTCTGCAGACTGGGGTATGTGAAAAGACCCCTAAGAATTTAGGAACTCAGGAACATTGAGAAATTCGGGAAAACTGGGAAATTGTGAATAACTTTGCATCGCGTTTATAGATCTCGTTCAAAGAGTCAGTTATCCCAGCGTTCAAAGATTCCAGTACGAATTTGGAAGACACCGATAAATTAGTTCCATATCTCCGGTTGGTGTTGGTATCGTCTCTCGGTCTGTGGGTCCATCCCGTCATCAACTACCGTTTCTCGGCAACGTGTTGTCGATGGTCGTAAAGGCAACATCGTGGACGAGGGCAAAAAGGGAAGAGAAAGCATCGACGAAAGAAGAGCCTCGAGCCGACGTCGTTTTTCTTCCCACGCAAGATTCCTCGCTCCGGTCCGCATCCGTTGTCCCTTAACGTGTGGCGGCTTCATCCTTTAATCCTTTCAGCTTTGCGACCACTTTATCGCTTCTGCCGCCTGCAATACGACTTAAATCGTTCGAGTATTCATTTATCATCGTTAGATGTAATCGTTCGATTTTTAAGTATTATTGCGCTACTCTTATTATGATACCAAGGACGATTATGGCTGTTGAACGACGTATGTATCGCTGGCGTTCTTGATGTTCTTTTAGTTATGGTGGAGTGGGTATATGGGGTTTGGAGTTTGGAAATGAGGAGATTTGGGATTTTGGGATTTTGGGATTTTGGGAATTTGGAAATTTGGAATTGGGAAATTTAGAATTGGGAAATTTGGAATTGGGATATGTGGAATTGGAATATGTGGAATTCTGATATGTGGAATTTTGATATGTGGAATTGGGATATGTGGAATTGGCATATGTGGAATTGGGATATGTGGAATTGGGAAATTTGGAATTGGGATTTGTGGAATTGGGAAATTTGAAATTACGAAACTTGGAATTTAGGAATTTAGGAATTTGGAAATTTTGAAACTATGGTATCAGTCAAGTAATGAAATATCCTACTTTCTTAAAAATACAATCAAATGACTACATCATTCGCAATTCGTAATGCAATAATAATGAAACTAATCCATCAACAACCCACTCTCTTTTTCTCATTCTCCAAATAATGTTCTAAAACGAGGCACACAGCTGCGTGCCTTCGTTTAGCAAAAAGCCAAAGCTTGAAAGTCTGATCGACAAAAATCCGTGTGCAAACGCAATTTCCAACCATAGCTGACCGGTCGACCGGCACCTCGTAAAATGCTAATTGAATTTCGGCCATTATTGTACCCGACAGAAATGGTTGCAACCTGACGAACATCTGACAGCGTTACTGTCAGCCTTTTGTGTCGGTCTCGTGCTTCCTGTCCCCTTTTTTCCGCTCGATTTGTGCTCTAATTTATTCAACTTGCAGTCACTCCGACTGTACACACCTTTCGATCATTGTTATTTTTATTTCCGTCTTCGGAACGGAGCGGTTCAGTTTACGGATTGAAAAAATACGGTTATTGTTGTTTCGAAAGTGGAGAACATTTTTAGAGAAAATGGTGAAAATCTTTGGGGAAAGTTGAATGTAATGTTTATCTTATTATTCATTTTTTTCTGGATATATATTTAATTTTAATATTTTTGTATTTTCGAATTTTCAAATTGACAAGGTTTCAAATTTACAAATTTATAAATTTACAAATTTCCACACTTATAAATTTTCATATTTACATATTTCAATATTTACAAATCTCCATACTTACAAATTTACAAGTTCTCAAATGCACATATTCTAAACGTACAAATTTACATATTTAGAAATTTTCACGTTCTAAATGTACAAATCAACAAATTTCCAAAAGCACACATTCTAAAATTACAAATTTACAAATTTTCATATTTTCAAACTTAGATTTTAAACTTCTAATGCATGTAAAAATAAGAACTGGGGTGTGTATGAAAGAAGAGAATTGTTGAGACTATATTGAAAGAACGATAAAAGGGTGTCGGAGAAGCAAAAGAGGGTGGTTATAGCGCACAAATGAGAAAGAAAGCCGTGACGCACGTTTTCCTTTCAAAGAAACAGGATCCAGGGCCCGATGGCTTTTCTTATTGCACGCACGATCCATCACGCGTGCATTTAAACGCGTCGTTTGCAAGCAACCGGCGTCGAGGACGATGCCTATCTCGATCTTCGAAGAATCGATCGCGACGCGTCTTGAAAAGTCTCTGCCCGACGGATCGATTCGTGAAATCCACAGAAAATTTGAATGCGAGATGTCGATCGAGTCGATTTCAATGATCGTTGCAATTCATTTGCTGCTGAAATAAATTCATTCCAATTCATCTCACTCGTTATCGCTTCACTTATACAAAGCGATATAATTTTCATACTTTTCAAAGTTTTATAACTTTCATTATAGAATTTTTATTTATTATAATACGCAAATTTATTTTTGATTATATACATTTGTTCTTGGTATTTTATACTTGAAATGATGTTTGTACTTCAAGTTCTTAATATGAACATTTACGAATTTGAAATTTATGAATTGAAGTATTAAATATTTAGATTTTTAAATTTCCTAATTTTTGTATTATTAGATTATGAATTTGTCAATTTTTTTAATTTATAAATTTGCTTAAATATTTTGGAATTTGGGAATTTAGATGTGTGTCATTTTTTTTGTTTGAAAAGTTTCAGTCTCCAAAAGTTCAAATGTCTAAAGTACAAAATTATCAAGCTTTAAAATTCCCAAAAACTAAATTTCTAAACTTCCAAAATTCCAAATGAACAAATTTCTGAATCCACAGTTGACAATTTGTGAATCATCAAACACCCAAATTTCCAAACGAACAAATATTTAAAACTGAAAAATGAATTATTAAAAAGTGCCAAAAAAAAAAGTTGTAAAGCTATACAATTTTTCGTGACAGCCAAGTGCAAATTCGATAAAAGTCGCAGCAAATTACTTACCGCTTCACGCAGAAATTAAGGCGAATGATTATGGATGACGAGGGGCCACCCACCAACGAAATTGTTATTTAAACGACACCCATCGACCAGATGTAGGATCGAACATCGCCCACCGGGCAAAATTGAAATTTAAATGGCACCCTCGCGGATGACTCCTGTTCGTGATGAAATTCAAATGTGGAATACGGTGATCAAAGATCGATGATCAATCGACGATGTTACGTGGTAATGGAATGCCCGTTCTAGTAACCTAATTGAAGTTTGCGGGATAATCTGAGCTTGTAACTTGAGTAATGTCTCGGTGAAATTGAAATTTAAATGGTACTCGTCCATGGAGATTCGCGGAACGGACAGTTATTGTGGGCGATGGAATTCGAAGACTGTCGCAATCATTGAAATGTACAGAGATTATGCTTATTCAATTTTTGTGTCGATGATATATTACATTATTACGGTACGATGATGTATTATGTTGCAGACAGGTGAAATATACTACAGAAATGTATTGTTACAAAAGAAATTGATGAGATTTTGTAGTATTTTAAAAATCCGGTCTTTATTTTAACTTTGACCTTTTGTCATTTGTTTGAGGAAGAATATTTCTATTTTGTAGTAATGAAAAATTAAATTGCATTAATGAACTGAGTTACTTAACAGTGGAACTACCAATCAAATGACTGATTTCAAGTTTTACTGTTACAAAATTTTGTTGCCATGTTTTGGTCTAAACACTCATTTTTTCTTAAGACAAAGAATGGTTGTATGCACTAGTTGATATACTTCTACAGACTTATACAGTATACATATATTTATTTTTTCTCTGCATTTTCAGTTTAAGAGTAAATATGCATTTCACACAAGCAGTCCCAAAATTATGTCATAATATTCTCCCAAGCTTGATGTGCAGCACCATCAACAAGCGGCCGATTAAAAAGTTTCAATAGCATCTTTCAATATAGCCAACGCCATCAAGGATAATCAAGCATCCAATTGAACATTAATATCGATTCCATCCAATTGTAACGACATGCGTGGACATAGTGATCGCACGAGATCAAATCGATCGTGACTTCGAATGAAATAAAAATTTAGGGTTCAGATAGAAATTTATGAAACAAAACTCCAAGGGTTTAGAGTCAGCAAACTGTTTAGGATAACACCAAACACAGTAAGTTAAAGTCAGATTGTCTAGTTATCGTTCGTTGACTCTCAATAAATTTATCAAAATCAAACCATTATAAAAAATTTTTAAACTACTCATTTCGTGAAAAATTGGGGGTACCATATGGAAGTGCATAAAAAATTTTGTGGTCGAAACGTTCTTTTGTGATGGAAAATCTGTCATTAAGACAAATAGTGAATTTTTTTAATTAACATTTCACTCTAAAGTTTCATTACTGTGTATAATATAATTGTCCAGAAGAAATATTCAGATTGAAACGATGCTTAACTCCTTGTTCTAACAACATGCCACTCGTGACACTACAGTTCATATGTGACCTAACTCATAGGTCACAGGTCACAGTTCATATGTGACCTAACTCATATCTTCATCGCAATTGAATTTTGCGTTCGATTCTAATGTATAATCTTTACAATCCTGAATAGTTGAATACAAAACCTTTTCAATATACTTCTTCACCTTGTAGAATAACAAGCAAGAAAATTGTAAAATGCTTAGAAAATTGTTAGATAAACGGTAAAAACGTGTCGATCGAATAGAAATCCAGAATCGCAGAGGCAAACAGGCAGCCAGGGTCGTTAATGAAATTTGAATAATATTTCAAGGCTCGCTACCTGAACAGCACCCACTGTCATCGCTGAAATTCCAACGGTACACGCGCCATTGCAATTCGCAGTTTTAGCTTGCATAATTTATCGTGCTTTACGCAGCACCGGATACGCGATTAACGCGTACGCATGTCGATGTTGCAACGGGAAAGAATTTCAGAAACTGATTCCTTTCTTCCAGCCACGCTGACTCATGTACGATTTGCCAGACCATTTTTCTCCGGTTCTTTTTTTCGCTGTTCTGTTACTTGGCTACCGTGTTAGCGGAACACGTAATGCGATTGGAACTGTTACTGGGAAAATAGAAACTTTCGTATGTAGGAACTGGGTTGGAGATTTTTAATTATCAAGTTGTAGATTATTTGACATTAAATGTATGTTTGCTTTTGAAGATTGGGTGGAAAAATAAATAAATACTGAATTAAGTCATCGAACAGCCATATCTCAACGAAATATTATTTTGACAAAAGCTAGGCAATATGACGTGAAATGTAAAATCTGAAACCATTTTGAGTAGTTGTGCTTTTGACTGTAGATTCAGTGTTAGTTTGAGGCAGAGTAAATTGTAAAATGACTGTAACTCGTTTGATACACTGATATGCACAGTTAAATGTATCTGAAACTTTTGATAATTCTAAATGTAAAAATTTCTGAGTTCCTAAACTTTACAATTTGAGAGTAGTAAATTCGAAAGTTTCCAAATTTCTAAATTAAAAGATCTCAAACTAGTACAAATTGTAACTCTGCAAATTTCTAAATCTACAAAAATCTAATTAAAAAATGAACAAACATATGAGCAGTAAATATCAATGAAACGTAATATAAATTTCTGCTGACAAATTGAACGATGTCCATAAAAATTCCTCTCCTATCTCATAAAATATTATTATACGAAATGTTATACAAGCATATTTCCATCTAACGAAATACGAGAAACGTTTGCAAGAGAAAGTCTATCACAATTCTTACGATTGTTGGTAGAACTGGTTCACGAAAATGATTGACCTCGTTGTATGTACGATTTGGTAAAAGCGTAACAGTTTCATGAGATGAAACCAACGATCTGTTTCAACGGGACGAAAATCATGGTAGCAGCAAAATGATTGGTTTGCTCTGGTTTCGAGTGCATTTCTCCGTTGCAGGAAATGATTATCGATTGTGATCTTAAGTCCGAATCAACTGAGACGAGTGCTTGTAACAGAGAGAAACAGCCAATTATTCCGACTTTTATCTTTTTTAAAATGTCCTAGTTAACGTAATCGGGGGTTCAATTTGCAACGATTTTCCATGAATTTATGGCACAAAGTACACTTAATTGATTTAGGACTTCCGTTACGTATAACCTTAATTCTTTCTATGTTTATTACAGGATTGAATGACTCGCTTTCCAATTTCTCTTTAAATTATTACTAAACGGAAATTATAGACTCTGAAATTAACTCATTACGGACATTACAAACTTCTTTCATTTGTCGTATTTTACGTTTTGATCAGTTTTAATGTCTTCGTAGTTTAAGACGAACTACAAGCTTTGGAGGAAAAAATGTTTAAGAATTTTTATTTTTTCTAAGTTCGAATTCTAAATCATGTGAGTCAGCAACTGCTCGGCTCAGTTATTCAAGGATTAATATAATAGTAAAACACGAGAGGAATCTTTGGAGTATGCGAATAGTAAAATCCTCTTACTAATTAAAGTTTCGAAGAATTTTAAAGGTATCCGATAAGATACGACAATAAATACCTGCACGATACTAGAAGTAAGCTGCGTTTTTATAATCAATATTTTATTCGAATATTTGTATACTTGAACAGGTGCGGTCTTGTGATCTAATCAGAAAAATGAACAGATATTTGAACATTACAGTAATATTTGAATTAACCTCTAAAATGACGAATTTTATATTCAGTTAAGCCTTTGCCCTCAAAAGGCTTATCATTGATTTAATTTGGAGTAAATATTTTTCAATTAAATTTATGTTACACAGTGTATAAACATAATGAAATGGTAACTAATAAAGAAGTTCTTTTAATTTTGCTGGAATGGATATACGGGGTTTGGAATTTGGAAATTAGGGGATTTGGGATTTTGGGAATTTGGGAATTTAGAATTGGGAAATTTAGAATTGGGATATGTGGAATTGGGATATGTGGAATTGGGATATGTGGAATTGGGATATGTGGAATTGGAATATGTGGAAGTGGGATATGTGAAATTGGGATATGTGAAATTGGGATATGTGGAATTGGGATATGTGGAATTGGAATATCTGAAATTGGGATATGTGGAATTGGGAAATTTAGAATTGGAAAATGTGGAATTGGAAAATTTGAAACTGAAAAATTTGGAATTTTGGTATCAGTCAAGTAATGATATATCCTACATTCTTAAAAATATATCAAAAGACGAAAGAATTTATCAAACTGTTCAACTACAACATTTTCTGCCAATAGCAAAAATTAGGTGCAAACTATGACCCCATCAGAATCTTTCAAGTTTGATGAATTCTTCAGAAGGCATTAATTACCACTATTTTGCAGTGTTTACAGATTTATTTAAAACAAATAATTTAAACTTGCTGCGTTAAACCGAACGTTGAATGCAAACCCTTCAAGTGTTATTATAAGTAGAGAAAGTAATGTCGCAGAAGCAGATGCACATCTACGATGCCTACCATTCGATCTCCGATTGCCGTACAGTCTACGGCGACAAGTAGTCTGGAATATTTCTCGAAGCAGCCACCAGGGGCGCTGTAGGTCAGGTTCGGTAGAGTCTGGAGGCAGATAGTCGTGAAGCCGTGTGCGGTGCGGACGATCGTGGAACGGCTCCAACTCGTGTGCCATCTGTGTCCGCGCGTGTCGCTCGCGAAACGAAGCATAAAATCACTCCAAATCCTACGAGTCCCTCGAGATGTTGGTATCCGGTGTAGTCATAGTTTCGTCCGCGTATTCGAAACAACGTGAGAACATCTACGTCGAGCCTCGCGAGAACCTGATCCCATCTTTGTGACTCAGACCCTTTTACTTTTCCTCGTACCTCGTGTTTGCTCGACCAGTCGGGGTCCTCGTCAACTCTGGCGACGAAACGCAGCTGCCTCGAGTGCTGATCAGTGAGTGACCGAGTCCTGCATACCTGAGATAGTCGTCGCATTCTCAGCAACGTTGCTCCGTGACCACCCTTGTGCGATCGATTGTGTCCGTTGTCATACAATAGGTCGGTGCATTAACAGGTGCACGACATTGTGCCCGTGTGTGGATTCCGCGAAAGCGTCGTTTTATAGAGGTCATCGATAGCCGGACGAAAACATCGGTCGACAGAAGCAACGGGGTTCACGGTTCAACGCCTCCCACTATCTACAGTGTCGGTTGTACACCGATGCTCTGATCGCCGCTGCGTGCACTCGCTTCTGTCGATACACGTGCTTCTGGTAACCGCACGATACCGCGGGGCTATATTTAGAGGAATACGGAGCGAGAATTTTGCCAGGCTCTCGATCGTTGCACCCAGGTCTGCCCCTCGAAATCTCGCCTGTCCGTCCGGTTAAGGTGAATTTCAGGGAACTCCGATGCCGAGGAACGTACGGTGCGTTCGGGGAAACTCGACCGGCTGAACGATACGTTCGACGATTCTGTCCGCGACATTCCACTAAGTTAGGTAACGGATGGATCGACGGATGAGAGCGTGAAATCGTGCGATGCGAGTACAGCCGGAGACATGTTGAACGCGGAGCATCTCGAGGAGTCGCCTAAACGCAGGTCGACGTTCTACGTGTCTCTGGACGGCGAGTCGCGTCAACCGTCGAAAATCCCGAAGACGATCGGTCCCGAGTCGGACAAGTTCGTCAGCAACACCTTCCCCATCAGCACCTCGAAGACGCCGAACGTGGTGCTGACTCGCACGCTCAGCAACAATGAAGCACTGTCGAGTCCGAAGAGGATGGACGAGACGTTCCCCGAGCCGAGAGGCAAGGTACAGTCCCTGACGAAGATCTTCGAGACCCCGAAGAGCGAGCAGTCGAACGGGCCCGATCAGAGGAAGAAGGTCGAGAGGACCAGGTCGTTCAAGACCATCGAGAGGTTCCAGAGCCGATTCACCGGCAAGAAGGACGCCAATCGAAAAGATAATCGCTTGAACAACACCATAGCGTGCTTCGAGGTGGAAGACGAGGACTCCAGGAAGAAAACCGAAAACAAGCGTACCGCCAAGAATTTGGACTCTAAATCGACCTCTAACGCCGCTAGAATTAGCTCGACGGAAACCAGGAGCAAACAAAATGGTAGCACCACGTTCACGAACTTGTTGATACGAAGAACTCACAGCACCAAGTTAGCGAGAAGTACCAGCACTCTGGTGAAGCCGACTGGAAGACACGCCTCGGTCGACAGCCCGAGTGGCGTCGCGACGCCTGCCAGGAACGAACACCATCGTGCGACCAACGAGAAATCGAGAGAGGAAGAGACCCCGGAGGATTCTGTCGTCGATAACGACGAAGGAACCGAGTCGTCCGTGTTCGAGGATGCTGATGCGGACGCTGGGATACATTCAGGTAGGAACGTTGTGTGTTTAGTGCCTTCGAATACGAGGTTCCTTCAGGATGCTGATTAGAGCTTTCGGATAATACGTGCATAACCGTGATTTTCTCAGATATACGTTATCTGAAGTATTCGTCGAGTGTTTTGAGCTGAATCAGTAGATTTTGTGATCGTTGGGTTTTTGAAAATTTTATAAATGTAGGGCACAGTGATATCTGATTTTTTTTATTTATCTGTCATCGTTATCAGACGTAAATATGATAACATACATGGTGGTTATTTCAAAACAATATCACGCATGCTCATATGAGTATATGGAAGTATTTATAATTAAATACTTTTTAACCTACTAATCTACCTTCTACTAAATTCTACTTTTGTTATAAACAATCCCATATAATTTGTCGCTCGATCAAATTAAATTCGTCCGAATCTCTAGAATCGATCTATTTTCGCTATCCAAGATGCTGCAAGGGTGCTGTCGTAAATCAGGTTGAGGAAGCGATCGAAATTCGCGATTGCTTCGACGAATTCGTGGGTCCCGTTAGTCCGGCAGAAATTGCTTGGCGAGTGAACACAAGCTTTTTATTTTTTGCTCGCCGGCTCTGGGATCCACCTTAATTAAGGACGAGCGATCACCGGGACTGGTACGAGGCCCTAAGTCCCTTCAAGAGAAATTGTGTTACACTCGTACTTAAGTTATTTATTTGAGAACTTCATCGCTAATTGAGCGATTTCAGTTATTATCCAAACGTTCAATCACTGTTAATTCTTTAATAACGTTTGCTGCGTGATTCTGGACTTGTGATTCTGGTGATCGAGTGCATATTCAGTATTTTTAGCTAAATAAATGACACGTTTCGGATTTCGTATAATTTGTATGCCAATCGTGATGTGTTTGAAATGTTACAAGAATCTTCTGATTTTCACGAGGTTGAACGGTTGGAGGCCTTGAAAGTGTTGAACGTATCGAATGTCGTGGTATGTTATTAATATGGTTCAGGTTGCCAATGCAGGTTGATGATAATGAAGTATAATGTGGTAATGTTCTGCAGAAACTGTCAGTATAAAATGTGGACAAAGCTGGTATTATGATCTCGAGTTAACAGCGTATAGTCGAGGTGAAATATGTAAACTGCAGGTGTGTCTCGAAAATTAATAATGTCAGACGTATGGAAAACATTGTATTAATATTTCAAAGATAATGTTGCAGTTTGTGGAACATTATAATGATAGAGTGTACCTTACTTAGTGGCCAGTTTCGAAATAGTTTATTATAATTCAGTGATTAAGTACCACAATATACCATGTAATATAAGCTCCATTTGAAAATTTAAATACATAGCAAACACATTGATTAAAGAATTAAAAAAATTAATTATGATACATAACCTATGGGTAAAAGTGTGAACTAAAATTCTCCACTAAAAGTATAATTTATATTTTATACAAATTGCACTGATAACTAACTATTATAATGACTATTAAGAAATTGATTCAAAAGTGTAAGGTATGACTAAAATAAATAAATTAAAGATTTAAAGTTTCGTAGGAATACAAGTAAAATTTTGAATAAATTATCGAAATTACGGAAAGTTATCAGTGCTATTTGCATAACCCAAAAACCAGGGATGAAAGTTGTAGTCCGTAATTAAAAGGAGTCCCAAAGGCCCAAAGTTTAAACGATATTCTATCGCTAACCCTGCCACCCTAGTCCCGTTACGTCAGCCAGTTTATAAATATTTAACATTGCACGCGGAAGCATTATTAGAGGTTGCACAGCAATCAATTAACTTAATTCTGCGTGAAATGCAAGTAAGCCAACCGTACTGGCGATAGTGTCTGTCGGATGAGCTTGTGCAAGTAAGTTTTGCTTTGTTAATCGACAACTCGAGCGAAAATCCTTGTCGCTCGATAACGCGTGACCACACACGCAGAGATTTTGCGAATTTTTCAGGGAAAAAACGCTATAAAAAGAACGGTACCCCTGTTTGCAAAATGTTCAATTTTATCGCTGAAAATTTCGCATATATTTTATGAAGTCTTACACTCTCTAGTATAATTTAGAGTATATTAAAAATTAACTAGAATAGCGGAACAAATTGTGGGTTAGAGGGTTAAAATTCAAATCAGGTAACATTTATAGACGGAAGATTTTTATGTATTAGAAAATTTAAGTTTATGATGGAAACAAGTGTGGAGTTTGGAGTTTCGGTAGAGTTGGGTCAGCAAATATTCGATTTTCGGCGAAGCACGTATATATACGTTCCGAACGGGTTAAGAATGCGGAGGACCTACTTAGACGGCCGTCTGCAGCAGCCACCTGCCTTTCGAGCTAGGTCGAGAGAAAAAGGCTGGTGCGATTGTGCTTCCTTTTGTCAGGGCTCTTTTGGGACCTTCTAGGGTGAACCCTTTAGTTTTTTTAATACCGAGAGAAGCATATTCGTGCCATCTGACACTACAACGCGTACTTGAATTATTGAATGTTAAGAGTAAATTCGTTTCATGTACTATTTTATGGGAGTATTAGTTCTAATAAATAATTCAGTTCGGTACTAATGGAATACTAATGGAGCACTAATGGAATATTAACGACAATAATTCATGTACTAATGGTTTACAAATATTGTTGCTTTAGTCATCGAGGAAATTTGAGGAGTTGCAGAAATGAAAATCAGATTTTTCAGACGCTTTTATAAACATGGATGATTAATACACAAGCTGACAAGCTATTTACAATTTAGTTTATATCAAACTGATATCTGGTGCTATCTGATAACGGATTGGTCTGATATGTCACTCTGTTCCTTGAAATTCTTTCGAAATGAATGAAACGGGTAAAATGTAGATGTATTATGCAACGGAAGTATATAAATTTATTATAGAAATGTATTGTTTATTTCGAGATGAAAGAATGGTAATTTTATAAGATTATACATATTCAGATATTTAAAATATTTTATGGTCACAGCTGTTTTCTGACCAATTGAAGTTTCTAATTTAAAAAAATATTTCAAGTAAAATTTAGCGAAAATAGTAAGGGTATTACCTTAACCTAAGAAGTTGTCCTACGTTTTCATAAACGACTTACTGTGATTCAATATTTTTATGAGCAGAATTTTCAAAACAAAACACATATTGATACCATTAATATCTTAAAAATATGACAAATTCGACAAAACACCCAACCCAGCAAGAGTAGAAAAGGGCTTAGTTGATCAATTTTATAAAAGCGAGTAAAATAGTAGACTGTCCCGTTTTTTTCTATAAAAGCGACATAAGGCAGCGACTCGATATCGCTTCGATATTAAGCTTTTTCGAGCCATATTGCAGCGGTATCATCACAGATAAGTTACGCTCCGTTCGATCGTTTATCTGTCTTATTTTTCGTAGCTGTCCGGGTACCGTGTGCCGGCGCGAATTCGATTTTTCACGCTTCCAATTTAGCGTTTCCATGAAACGGAATAGCGATCTACAACCCGGAAACTCCGTGGCCGCAAACGAGCGTTTAATGGATCGACCTCGATGTTTCCCCTTTTGTTGTGAAAAAATCGCGATGACATCACAGCTTCATCGCGAATCGTCACGAAAAATCCTCGCTTTTTTTTTCTCCCTCGTTTTTTCCCCCCCAGGTTTTTCTTTCGACCTGTTTTTTTTTTTTTCTTTTCATTTCGCCCTAACGGATCGTTCGGACAATGATGATATCGGACGGGGATGATGAAGAATGCGAATGGTTGCACGTTCGTTCTAATGATCCGTGTATAAGTGTGCACATGTGGTCGGAAAGTGAAGAGGATATAAGCGTCGCTCGTATGAATATTTTAGAGACCTCGCGTTATGTCGAGACCTTTCCTTTCTTTTCTCTGCTTCACGATTTCAGTCTGCGAATTGCTTCTCGAATACAAAACGTGAAATTCTTCCACGGTCTCGTTTTGTTCGAAATTATTCTCTGTTGCGAGCTCGTTCAAAACTGTTTTTGTTATTATCTTTCGGAACTTCCTCTCAAATGTTTTTTACATGAATTTATTTCTATTTTTCAAGGAAGATGTTTTTGAAGATTTAAACTTGTGTCAGCAGTTTGAGGTTCATGGTCGGGAACTTTTGTGTGAAATATTTTTTTGGACTTCTGAAATAATTATTAACTAAATATTTCAGAATGAGATGCATTCTGGGGGTGAAACATATCAAGATTTGGTACACTATTTTATATGAGAATTTTTTAAATGAAATTGCTTTTAAAAAATCCAGTAAACATTTGTCTAAAATATTTTTGTTAATACCAGTAAAAAAATTGTATAACTTTAAGTAGTTCAGAATGAGGTCCATTTTGAAGATAAAATATGTCAGGATATCTGTCTGCAATTTTATGTGAAAATTATAAAATAAAGTTGCATCCAAAAAAGCACCAAAAGTCCTCGCCCAGAAAATATTAAAATACAACTAAAAAATGATAAATGTAAAATTTGTACAGAAAGAATACGAGTGAATCGAAAATGAACATACGTAGTCGCGTTTTAAATAAAGACAGTTGCAATCAGTGTCAAGTTCCGAGTTGAAAAGCTTTTTCAACTCATGGTATTTGAATGCAGTATCGCCGTGGCCTCGTTTCGGGCCACCCACTGTACAGAATTTATAAATTATGCGACACCGTGTCGGTAATAACGCGAAATGACATCAGAGTCTCGCTTCTTTGCCGGTAATTACGCTCTAATCGCGAACGGTGAGCACAAGGCGGATGAAACGTACACATCGAGAGCGAAATAAATTTCAGGCCGAGCGGTTGAATCTAGGTCTCGTTATGAAATGATTTCGAAACGAGCTCGGGACTGTTACTTAATTGTGGTCGATCGTGCTTGACGGTCGATGCGTTGTGACGTGGTGTTTGAGAATAACGCGAGCAAGTTTAAACGGTTCTTTCATGATCGATCTTTCGCGGTGGATATTCAATCGTTTAGGTTTTATCCGTCAATTACGTAATTTAATTATGTAGATATAATCAGAAATTGAAATCGGTATTCGTTACAATTCTGTGTACAACTGATCCATATTATATTTTTTAAATATTCAATGTAGTGTAATTTTCTGGGAATTTTGGAGTTTTAAATTTTGTGGAATTTTATTTGGGAGATTGTTATTAAATTATTTAGTGAATACACTCGTGTTCTAATTTTGTGATTCACTGACATATCAGCTGATTGATAGGTGGCTTGATCAATTTTAATTATGTACCTTTAAACTCGACACTAGTTTTACACAATCTAATTTAGTAATACAATGTATCTTAGATAAAAATGTAAAGATACGCAACCGTGATAAATTTGCTAATAGAACTGCAGTTTTATTAATAACAAAAAATGTACAAAAAGGATCCTTTATTTTTAAATATATAAATGAACGCCTACAAATAAAATTGAGATATATCGATGTCTAAAAAAATCTTTGCATACAAAGTACGTATTCACGTGTAAAAAATTTGTATACATACTCTACACTCTAGACAGTGATATTCTATATTTTATTAATAATAGAAGGACCTAGATTAGCAGTCTATATCAGACTCGATTCCTGCAAGGTTACTTTATTTTTACTTCTAATGTACTAAAGAAGCTACCCTTTATTATTATAACTGTAATATTAAATATTTCCAATAATAAATACACCGTGTGATTAAAATTGGAAAGCTCTGAAATAATCATATGGAATCGGTACAAAAAATTATTCGCGTGGTAAGTTGCTACAAAATTGCAAACACTTTCGCTCGCAACGTTCTCCATTCACTGAACAAATATTTTCACGCTTTCATTTCAGCCAGCCCTGAAATAACACGAGCAGTAAAATAACGCAATATAGATAGTTTTATAGTTTCCAGATTCGTTCGACGCGTTTAACTCTTTGAACTCTTGTGTTAACATAAAACTCCACATCGTTATGTTCAAATTTAGAACGTCTTATTACTGTTTTTGTGCAGTTATGACTTATGTTGTAAATCTTTTCAATGCACGTAAAAACTTGTTTATATAAAAATGTATTGTGACACAGAGGAATTTAGAGAGAAGATGCAAAATGAATATACAGTGACCTTATGTTTAATTGAAATATAATGCAATTGAAAAATATAGAGACAAAAATGCAGAGACCAAAAACAGGAATAAACATACAGGAATACAAAAATTCTTTAATAAAAATAATAAAAATGTCCTCAATAAAAATAGTACATTCACTGTTACACATAAAATGATTTCAACTTAAAACAAGAAAACTGTCGTTGAAAGAAATACAACTTTTTATACATGAGAGAATAAAAAATTCACCATAAGTTATTTTTCAATAGTAAAATTTTAAACTTGAATGAAGAAATCGCTACAAAATGATGAATCAAATATTTAACATTAATTTATGTTAGAAAATAAAATGTTAAAAAATAAAAAATAAAAAATATTAGAAAATAAAACAGCGTCAGAAAATAGAATTCAGTAACACAAATTGAAAATAAATTCAGTAAAAAATTGCAAAAAAAAAATATAAATAAAGAAAAAGTCCTTAACCCTCGAGAACGTGTATTTATCCTTAACCCGGCACAAATGACTGTCGTTGCGAAGCGTATAAATACGCTATTCGAAGCGAAAGGGTTAATGGGTTAATCGGTCGTCTCGAAGAGAACGGTTTCTCGAAACGAGCCGATCTACGAAGTTCGCAATATTTCCAGCTAATGGCGGTTGCGTGACGGAGTTTTCTTTATGGTTTCCACAATGATTCCGCGAACAACACCGAACCGGGTGCATTAACCGAAAATTTCTCTTGGGGTGCTTTACGCGGGGCGAATCGAATCCGCGGCAACAGGAAATCGCGTCCTTCCGCGAACACTCGAACGTGAGAATACGCCGGAAATGTATTCCCACCGGATTTCACGGCGAGCTTCGATATTCTGTCCAGAAGGAGGACTTCGCGACTTCGATCGCGAATCACTTTCTCACGAGCGATATTTCTACTGCTTGGCGCGTTCGTGATTTGACGATCGAATCTGGAACTGTCGATTTTATGGAGGCATCGGTTACTTTTCGGTTCTGGGAAACTTTGAAAATTTGGGAATTTTAGAATTTTTAAAATTTAATTTGGAAATTTTAGAATTGTTTAAATTTGGAAATTTGGAAATTTGGAAATTTAGAAATTTAGAATTAGGATTAGAATTTAACGATTAGGAGGCTGAAAAGTATTCAAATTTCTATCCTCCACATCCAAAAATTTCTAAATTTCTAAATTTTCAAATTTGAAATTTTGTAACAACTAAAATTGAAAGAATTACAATTTGCACTACTGAAACGCCATTCAAATACGCTTATCCAACAATTATATCATTACGAGAGCATTCGCCACATTTTGCGCTATCGCAGTAGAACAAATAACAAAAAATTTTCGTGAGAAAACGCGGGTAGTATTCTCGCGTAAAATCATTTGTTCAGCAGCTGCATTGAAACAGGCGCGACTGCAATTATGAAGTGAACGGATTTCTTTCTTTTTGCCCCGCGGCAAGAGTTTGTGCGTGAGAACGAACAGTAACAACGTTTAGCAGACAGAATGTATTTAAAACAGCCTCCACAGTCTTTTATTTCGCATTTTTCATCGTACAGTTTTTCTTTTTTCGTCGACTTTCACTGCTAAAATGCGTCTGTCCGCGTTGCAGCGAGATCTTATCGATCATTCTAGTCAAGTATTTACTAGGTCAACGCGAAACTTTCGTTCACCTTTTCATTTCGTTCCTCCGGCGGCCGTAAGCAAAAGAAGAAAAGGGGATGAAAATCGTGGCAGTAAATTTAGTCCGAAACAGGTGGCTTGTTCAAGGAAATCTCGTAGTTCGAAATTTTATTGCCCCTTTTTATGGCTCGTAATGGCAACCCCGTTCTGAATCTTCCTCTTTTAGCGTTCGCATAAACTTTCAGGTATTTTTCACTCTTTTTACTTTCACGATTTTACTCTATTTTGAACAGTCATTATGAGTACTGTTTTTTATACTGTAAATGCTGAATGCTGTTTGGAAATTTGAGAATTTATGGTCTTCGAGATTTAAGATTGCAATTTTTGAATTTTTAACTTTGGGAATTTGGGGATTTAGGGATCTGGAATTTTACAAATTTCTTGATCTTTTAAATTCTAATTCAAATTTTTAAAATTTGGAACTCTGAAACTCTAGAATTTTGCATATTCAGAATTCTGTAACCCTGTTGAAATTTTTCAACTTCAAGATTCCAAAACACAACTACAAAATTCTCAAAATTTCCACAAGATCGAAAACACTTTCGAAATTATAAATATTCCAGATGTTTAGAAGAAGGTTTACCCGTTAGTACCCAAAACTTCCAGTACTCTCCGTGCTACTTTCCCCAAATAAATCCAGCATTTTTCAAAATCAACCCCACAATTATCACGCTGCACGCTCCGGTTTCCACCGCACAAAACGTGGCGCCCCTCGTCGCAATTTAGTCGTGGTTGTACGTCACGGTAAAAGAAAAATGGTTTTATCTGCGGTGTTTGAACACGGTCTCCACGGTCTTTTTTTCGCGCTCGAAGACGAATCGACTCGGAGGGAAGGGTCGGACACGTTGCGGTCCTAAATACACAGACGGAATGTCGTCCACGAACGAAACCGAATTTACGTGTCTGTACGTGTTATTGTCGTGGAACGAGTCGTGCATAAGCTTTGCAGAGGACCGTGATGTTGAATGCACAGACACGATCAACGAACAGCTCGCTCGAATAGCTTCGAAATTTCCTCTCGTTCCTCTTCGGGTAGCGACGGTGACTTCGACGAGTGTAAACGCGATGTGTCGATATTCCTTGAAAAACTGATAGAGCCTCCTTCGTTATTCAGCGAGCCGAAAAATTTCATTTGCTATCGTTCCACTATTTGTACTTGTAGAATTTTTTATCTATCGACATTTATTCAGCAAATTTGGAAATATATCTTTCACTGTAAAATGTGTAGATATGAGACAAATTGGTTTCATAATAATTCAAAAACGAAGCTTCAAATCCAATTTTTGCAAAGGAAAAAGTTGTTCAGAATCACGTCAACTACCCTTTCCTAGAGTAACACTAGTTGTGACACCTTGTATAAGCGTTTGTTCGAACAGTTTTGAAGAGCGACAGAGGTCGATTTCGATTACGCCCACGTTGAAGCTTGCATGGAATTGGTCGACGTTATCGAGCCGAATAGGACTGCCGGAAGTGACATTAGTTGTCGAACCGCGGGCATAGCAGTCGGAAAAATGACGATGCACGTGGCCTCCTGCAGTCAGAAATCATTAAGCTCGACGACCGCCGAGGACGAGATCAATTGAGACTGCAATTTGCCGCGAGGCTAGTGGAATTGAGCGCTGACTCGCGCGCGGGGCCTGGATCCGCGGGAAAATTTACATATCCGCCTAATCGCGAACCTGATTGCTCGCGGGCAACGTTGCTTAACGATCAAACTACATACTCGTGTGATATTTCTGTCCGGCTCGATTGTAAATTGACACGTTTCCTCTTTTGCCGTCAAGGTTAGATATTTTATTGATCACCGATTAAATATTATCGATTCGGTAAACGGTTATCAATGAACAAGGGTTGCAGAGTTGCAAGAGTTTTATACAATCTTTGTATAAAAGAACTTCATTCATTCAATCGTTCATTTACTGATTACACTTTTAGTCGTGATTGTAGTTGAATTATAATTTCGGTTATGATTTATTGTAATTGAACTATCGTTTTGACTATGATTCGTTATTAATGAACTATAATTTTCATTGTGATTGATTATTAATGAACTATAATTTTCATTGTGATTTATTATTATTGAACTTTATGTTTGATCGTGATTGATTATTATTGAACTATAACTTTCATTATGATTGACTATAATTGAACCATAACTCTGATTATGATTTATTATAATTGAACTGTAATTTTGATTATGATTGATTATAATTGAACATGTTCAGTACACGTACGTAATATACTGAATACATAACATACTTTTATTAAAAGTTTCATGTAACAAACATTTGAGTTGGAATATCATTACAAGTTTGAGTACCTCTATTTTATAGAACCCTAGTATGTTAACACATTTGTGATCCACCCTCAGTCACGATATTTTCACCCTCTTTTAATAGAATATGGCTATCAGCATAGAACAAGCTTCTGACCCATGACTATAAGATAATAGTATAACATTTCAATCTATCGACAGATTCTCCAATAACGTCCTATGTCAGACATTTGAAGCTTCTGCAAGAATTCTGTAGCCTCTGCAACAAGAACTTTGTAGCCACGTTTGCAACAAGTTCGTACAATGACACCGCAAACATAGAACCAGCAGTTATTCATACCGTACGAATATATTCCGAGGAACGATTAAAGTTGAACATTTCTCGGTATCATTATTCAATGGTCGTTTCGTTGGTACCGTTGCAATGAGTCAGAGGACAAAAGCAGTTCGTCGGGCGATCCTGTGGGACATGGTCGGCGTAGAAGTAGAAAGTGTGACGGTGTCGATCAATCATGATCGCGAAATTAACTACGTTATTACGTTATCGCGTTATGCGGCAGACTGGGTGTCTGTGATGGACGCGAATAATTAATCGCGAGTTCGTTGCACTTGGTCGACGCGATGGACCCGTACGCCTCTGAATGCCTGCTGTACTTACGACACTTTCCTTCTCTAAGGTTACGTTTTATCGTAGTAAACAAGTTTCTCTTTTCATGGGCGTAACGCGATCGAGATACCGTGGCAGTTTCAAATTCTTCGTTTCTGCGTTCGTCGACGCTGATTAGAGTGCGTACGCTCAAGTTCGTCTTTTCCGCAGATACGCTGCCAATATCGTGTGCTCTCATTTCTCTTCTTTTATTCCAACATTTTTTATTACGTCATGGGTAAATTTAGTCGACAGTCACGGATGACAGAGTTTCCGTTCACGAGGCTTAGTTACTCATTCCACACGAGATTTAGGAACATTCTAGGATGTGGAGGTTTCGACGTTCTCAAAGTTTCAGGTCTGGAAATTTAAACATTCTTATGTTTATGGATCTGAGAATTTAGAGATTTTTGTATCTAGAAATTTAGACATTCCCAACATTTCAAATTCCCATATTTGTAAATTTAGATCTTCTCAAGTTTGCAAATTTAAAAATTCATACTTCTTCAAGTTTGTCTGCCTTTATCTATCTTCATACTAGTTCGACATATTAAACTATTATACAAGCCTCACAATGTCTCGGTTGACCTACTCATCTCGAATAACTGTTAAACGGTACACTTCATGAAGATCGTATGGAATTTAAATGGTCTCGAAAAGCACATCGCACAAGATAACAATGAGTGAATACCGCATATTATGATTCTCATAAAGTGTACCGTTCAGTAGTTATTCCAGCTGACCAATTTCGTTCAAAATTCATTAGCTCTCCCAGTACTTAATTCAGTAATTTTAACTATAAACCTAACATCTCGATTATTCATAAAATTTTTCAAACCTGATATTTTAACTTCGTGATAAATATAATCTCGTAACATCGTAAGTTCCCGCATAGACGACACAAGTATAACATTTAGGAAAAGGGAGCAAGCCGATATCCAGAGAGTCGATAGCGTTCGCACGTACGTAAACATGCGAGCAACAAAGGGTCCTGGAAAAAGGGCAACTTGAATACTAGCCACAGGAACTTGTGTGAAGGGGTGTCACAGGATAGCCAATAGCTTCCATAAACTAGCTTTTAAAGGGATGACGGAGGTGGGGTGTGTCCGACAGCGGGTACAAAGGGCACATTTTTGCGGATTAAGGGGCCGTTTGTGCCGTTCATTGTTACCAAAGCAGATTTAAATATCGGTTGCTGGTTATATACAGCCTCGCGATGAAGGATCTCCGCTGGCAAAGGAACCCTCTCCGACAATGTAGGATGATCCTTATCGTGGACTATAATGAGGGAAAAAAAGGGAAAAAATTATGGCCATCGACTGGTGCTTTCGGAGTTAAACCCCTTCGTTACACCGTATCCCCCCAATTTATCGAATTTACGTTTAGTGTTGTGGACACCCTCGCGCAAGTTAATCCGATACCCCTTTCGGATTTCTTTACGAGGAAAATAATAACGTTCTTTATTATTCGATATTTTTTGTTAGATTTCTTTTGAAGAAATTAGGTGCATAATGAAATGCGGTTAATGGGTATGGGGGATCATATTAAGGAGTGGTGTGCGGTTATAAAATGTGATATGAGAGAAATGAGAGGAGCAATTTGAGGTGTTAAGAATTCTTTGTTGGGATTAGGGAATTTTGTGACATGTGGATTTGACGTTTTGGGGATTTAGGGATTTGGGGATTTTGGGGATTTGGAAATTTTAGAATTTAGGAAGTGGAAACTTAGAAATAAATTTGGGAATTAGAGGATTTAAAAAATTTGGAAATTTCTGTTTTGAGAAGTTTGGAAATGTAATTTGTTGGTTTAGAGAATTCCAAACTTTGAAAGTTTGAAATTCAGTGACTTGAAAATTTTGGAACTTATGATTTAAAAATTTGTGAACTTGGGATTTACTGATTTGAAAATTTTGTAATTTGCATCTTAAGGATTTAAAAGTTGTCAAATTTATAGCTTAGGATGTTTTTCAATTTCCTAATATTTGAACTTAAAAACCGACCAACAATCTCTCCACAATATTAAACCTTAAATATCATTCGTCGAAAACAATCGTCTCCACAAAAGTTGCTGCAGCGTCGCACAAAGAGTTAAGTAGACCACGATTCATCGTATTCGAGCGTTCGAACATTACCATCGTACGTATCGAAGCACTCTGTTTACCAACCGATCGCACTAACCACATACATTACACAATGGTTGGTCGTTGGAGGTGTACTATACGCATAATCTTCGATTGAGTTCTTTCGAGCGTCACGTTCTCGCCTCGCGGCAAAGAGGACAGCGAGCGGAAGACTCGAAGGCACGTTTAGCAAGTTTACGTTCACAAGTCTACTTTGCCTGGTGTTATGGCGGGCTTCGGCTCTTTTCCCACTTCCCATCGTGTCCTCCCTTCTATACCATCGTTGTCGTCTTCGCGTTTCTTCTCTGAACGAGCATGAGTCACGTTTACTATACTATATCCTCCTCCTCCTGCCTCGTCATCCCGCAGGGGATTAACGACCCTGTTCGTTCGTTTTTCTGCCGTCAAACCGGAAACCGATCTCCCGTTGTCCCGTCGCCGGAAAGAGACACGCTACTGGTCGGGGATAACTGTGATACAGGTTACAGCCTGGCTTTCACGGGGCAAAGTTTGATGGGATCGTAGTTAGGGTCAACGGGTCGAATGCGATTTTCGTGTTTCTTACAACTTTTCTTCTTTTTTCTGCCCTTCGGCAGACAAATCTTCTACATCTTGATTTCGAACTTACACGAAAAATTTCTTCCTGAAAAATTTTCTGTAAGGTTTCCTTCTTCTGCCCTTGGGAGACAAATCTCGGATCATCTTGCTGCATCTTGCTTTCGAACTTAAATGGAAAATTTCTTCTTTATGGAAAAATTTCTTCATGCAAAATTTTCCTATTTCTTACAAGTTTTATTCTTCTTTCTGGACTTTGTTGAAGAGAACAGTCTTGAACGATTTGAGGTACATTCTACTTTCAAACTTGATTTTAAATGGAGAATTTTTCCTTCATGGAATAAAGGATTTAACCTTGTTTCTTCTAAGTTTTCTTCCTCTTTGTGTCCCTTGTCAAAGAGAGAAGTTTCAAACGATCTGAGCTACATCTTGCTTTCGAACTTGACTTTAAAATTTCTTCTTTGTGGAGTGACAAATTGCACCTTGCTTCTTCTAGGTTTTCTTCTTCTGGCCTTTGTTGAAGAGAAAAATCTCAGACGATGTGCACTATATCCTGCTTTCGAACTTCATTTCAAACGAAAAATTTCTTTGCGGAGTGAAAAGTTTAACCTTGTTTCTCAACGAAAGAAAGTTCCTAATTGCTCGAGAAATTAATAACATTCTTTGAAATTCGTGAAAATCAGAAGACATTTATTTTTTGTTCTTAATGAAATAAGTTGGCCATTAACATATATCTTACTGTTACTCCAGATGAAATATTCTTCAAAGTTAATATCAGAATAATGGAATTTCTGATCGAATGTTTAAATTATATAAAGTAGATTGGAGAACTGTTTGTCGCATAAAAATTCCACCTTTTTATCGCAAGGACGATATAACTTGAGACTATTTTTGTACTTGCAGTTATTACGAAGCAATTTGCAAGTATATTAGCTGCTTAACATTTGACATTTTGGTTCGAACGATGTTTACCTTTGACTGTGCTGGAACCGCTGCTTCTTTGAATAAATTTATTTATTTATGAACGAACGTTGAGATGGACAGATGCTCGATGTAGAACACGGTACAGTACTACGCTATTCTGTCGTGACTGTTATATGACATTTTATGTAATTTATTTCTGAAAAGTAGCAATATTGTAGTCGATAAAATTGAAGAATATGTGTTTAAAAATGTTAGAAATCGGGTTATGATTATGTAAGATAAAAAGTACGAGTTTACTTTGGACTGTTATGTAGCCATCATTAGCATCATTGTTTAGTTTTTTAATGGATATCGTCATCATATTTTAACATTTTAATAGCATTTTAAATTTGAAAGCTGTGTTCTTTGTCTCTGAGATTTTTCTTAAATCTGTCTTCTTTTCAAGCTGATTTTTTTGTGATAAAAGTTAACATTGTTTGTAATCAATTTTCCCGATAAGAAGAAAATTATCAGGTTATGTAATTTATAACTAAAGTCAGAGTTTGAATTCTTATTCTTTTACAAATATTTTAATAGTTGTCTCGTAAATATTTTCTTTAAAAATTTTGTCTGTTTTAAAAATATTTTCCTTACATATGAATTTTGATTTATGTATATTTTCCTCAAACACCACTCTTATTTTGTAAAAAATTCATTTCGTTGAATTCCGATAAATAATTCATCTCAGCAAAAGAATCAAAGGTTGCGAACATAGCATCTCATAAATGAAGTATAATTAGCGTGACATAATAACTTAATGGCACAAGTTTATTTTCAATAAATGCTCCCTTTGATACGATTACTCATTTTATAAGTATGTATTTCAATGCTACTGGTGATATCGCGACGTGTTCCATTAAATTCTCTTTAATCGTGTAACAGTAAACACGCGTTATTATTTAACCGATGACTGCTCGGTCTGATTTGAAGTTAATGTTTTACAGTGAGTCAGCTGATTTCTGAAAGCGAGTAAAACACGTTTGCAAATGTTGCACACGATCGAAAGTTATGTGGTACTTTTTTTTACCAGAGCCTGCTTATTTCGTTCGTGACTCATCGCGATTATACAATATTTCAATAAATCATATTTTTAAATACGATGCAATTATCCGGTGCAATTATTATTTTTACTATTTGTTAATTACGTAGATACAATTATTTTCGATTTTCAGTTTCGAAGTAGGAAGTCGTAATGTACTTTACATATGTGTTCTAACGTTTGAGTATTTTGAGAAAATGTATGATATTATAATATACTGTATTAAATAATACTAAATGGACACTAGATTATATTAAATGATATTAAATGATGTTAAATGATATTAAGTCATATTAAATGTTGTAAATCGAAGACATACGTGTTGTAAATCGAAATATACATACGTGTATGTATGTGTGTGTACATACGTGCATGACATACGTGTAGGACATACGTGTATGTATGTGTGTATACATACATACATGTATATACATACCTACATACTTTCTGAAATTTTGTATCAATATCATTAACATACTCCGTGTTTTATTTGTTTGCATGAATAAATATGAAAAGAAAACTCTCTCGAATCCCCTCATTAGAATATCTCGTAGAAATAATTTCTCAGACGGAATCCTTGAAGCAGCATAACTGGAACATTGTCCTGAGAGTAGTAAGAGCAACGCGTGAACGCCTCCCGTCGAATGAATAATGCAAAATATTGTCGGAGTTAGATTATCTTTTTTCCCCGTAGAGTCGCGGTGAAATACAGAACGTGGCCCGGGAAAGTGGATCGGCGCGTGGTAAGCGTTATGGCCCAGAAAATTATAATCACCTCGAAAGGTGTAGAACAGTTGTATCTATGCTAATCGCGGAAATTAACACGAACAACGATTGCGTTCGTGGAGAAGGCAGCTGGTAATTAAAATAATCGCGAGAGGAAAGGCGGACCCGTTCGATCGGAGGTAACACTGTCATTGAACGGAAACGAGTCGCTTTAAAAAACAGTCGTTTCCGGTGAAAGTCGGTCAAAAGCTGGTATTGAACTGTGAATTGAATTTTCAGAAAAGTAGTTGATTCGGTTAGAGTTTTATGGAGTTGATAGGAGGAAGGAATGTTTTAGTTGGTTATTTTGAAGATTGGTGATGTTATAGTTTGAAAGGTTGGCTATTTAGTAATTTGGTAATTTTGAATTTTGCATTTCAACACCTGGAAAATTGGCAAACTTGAAAATTTTATAATTGAACAATTGAGAACTTGAAAATTAAATAATTGAATAATTGAAAAATTGAAAATTTAACACTTGGAAAATTGGAATTTGTGCTATTGAAAATTTAGGAATTTAAAAAACATTTATGTATCGTTCAAGCTGTATAGCTTTCTTGGCACACCATGGCTATCTTTTTGGTAGATATTTTTTTTCTCCCAAATACCGCAGCCTTCCATTTTCCGGTTGGTTCTTCGAGGCCCTTGTTAGTGGTTTGGGAAAGTTTCCCAGCAATTTCCAAGCGGTTGTGTCCGAACCGCGTTATCGGAACACCTTGCGAAACAGTTATCAGGAAACGACCGTCTCCTGTCCATTATCGACAACGAAGCCGACGACGATAAAACGACTGGAGTTTGCATTGGTTTCTATAAAAGAAAAACTTCCTGGTTTTTACTGAAACTAATGCAAAAAAAATTTGCAATCAGATAACATGAAATATGTCTTGTAACTTTACTAACTCTTTTAGAACATGTGTTATTTACACCTGCTCTTATGTATTTTTAATGAACAATCTTAAGTCTTATTTAGGCTGCTATTTCTGTTTGAAACATTTTTTAAGATTTATGAACATATCTAAAATTTTGAAGTATATTTTTGGAATTTCTTGTGAACTTCTATAATTATTATTTACACTGCTTAGTTTAGTCATTTAGTGTCATTCAGTTAATATAAAATGACTACGTTGTTTGGAACACAAACGATTGAACGTCGATACAAGAGACTACCTGAGAAAATATTGTATAAAGATACCTACAATTGTCCAAACAGCAATATCCTCAAGATAAGAGATAGAAGGAGCACTTAGGTCTTTTGAAACGAAGAAAATAGCTGCGTGTGCGTTAGCCCACAGGCTAAAATGAGTCATTGACGGTAAAATGAGTGGAAAGGCGCCCCTTCTCTACGAAATACATAATTAAAGCCGAGTGTATTTAGAAGGGAGAGCTGTCCTCTGAATCAGCTGGTGAATAAGGGCCTCGATCTTGCCTCTTCGTGTTAGTCATTACTTTATTACGAATTTGGAACCCTGTGTGGGTGTTACCAGACATTCAGAAGGGAAAATTTGTTCCTTCATAGGCAAAAACTGATACTCTTCAACGAGGCCCTTTGAACTTCCGAAACTGTAAAAGATGAGTCACAAGAAATAACAAAAAGCAAAATTTCTCTGAACCTGAAATACTGTGTAATAAATAAATGTTAAATATTAGGATTACACGTTTGGCTATAGTGTATAGGACTTTGAAATCAATTTTTTACAATTAATATAAATAGTTTGAATATTTTTATTTTTATTTTTCGCGATTTTTATAGTAACAGTAGGAGACTCGTTATATAAGCTCAGACTGAATTAAGTATACTCGATAAACTATAACGAGACCGCATGAAAGATTAACATCTAAAAAATGATCATTTACGGTTCAAAGAACTAACATGAAAGTGAAAGTGTGCGTGCTTGCATTTTGCAAAAGAGAAAAAGAACCGAAAGATCTTTATTATACCGCTAAAGAATCTACAGACTAAACATGTCGAGCATGTTCACGATTTCTTCGGTATGCTTACAGTTTTTCGTGCAGCTTCTTCTCGTTTCTTTTGCGCTGTTCGAAGCTGTCGAGCATTAATCACCGTCTCGTACCTTAACACCCGACCCTGCTTGTTCTCCATTACCCCTGAATAGTTTCCTTTTTTGCTTAAGTAAGTGCCGGATTCTTACAACGGGTAATACTAATTAAAAGAGCGGTTGTAGATCAAAAATATTATATAAAATGCACTTTTCGTGTTTTGTTACGTGATTATTTTGTCACAATCTTTCGAGTTCTGATTGCTTGAGTGATTTAGGTTTTGTCCATTTTGTTCACCATCTTAATGGCCATTTTGATTACTGTTTAGTTCGCCATCTTGTCTATCATATTTACTATCTTGTTCGTCATCTTATTCACCTTCTTGTTCATTACCTTCTTCACCATCTTATCCACCATCTTGTTCACTACTTTGTTCGCCATTTTGTTTACTCTCCTGTGACCATCTTCTTCACCATCTTGTTCATCATATTACTTACCATTTCAGATAAGAACCTAAATTTGAAATTTAAATAACACGTCTCTCTGTTATCACAAAAAGCGAAGCAAAGTTTGCATTAAATTAATGTAACGTTCAAAATTACAAATTCAGTCTTCCTAAACGGAGACAAGTTAAAGTGGGTTAATTATGCTGTAATTAAGATGTTAACTGCTGTGTGGGTGCTGAACAGATCCTCACATATAATTCGATCTGATAAAAGATGCAACAAGGAGGACACGTTCTGAGTATAATTAATATTACAACAATGCTCATATTCTTAACAAATTTTACTACCATTATATTAATGAAGGCTTCACAAAATATTTGCAACAGAAAATCACATATCGTTATAGATTAATTATTTTTATTCTAATACTACATCGAAAGTAATATCGATACTAGTATTCTCATAATACAGACATTTTATATTCTCCATAAAATTATTGTTGTTAGTATTTATAAAAAAATGTATTATTCCAAAAGCTGTGACAAATAAATCTAAATATAAGATAAATATTTCACACGTTTAAGAGTGCCTCCCCACACTGGTCCCCTAAAGGATAATAATAAAAAAAGGGGACTTTTATTTTTAAAAAATAATTTTGTTGCTCCCAGGGCTGGCTGATCGTTATCCGAAAATAACTGTTGCATAGCCAATGGATTAATCGAGAACCTGTGACCATATTCAAAAACACGGTGAACCGTGAAATTTTACGCCCCATAAGGTTTCTATTTCGAAATGAAAATCGGCCAATCGTGAAGAAGGATCATGTTTGAGGTCCGTTGTTCATCCCCTCTACGAAGAAACGCAAACGCGATAGATTTTCAGGAAATTACTGAATATCCGTTAGTGTCGTCGAAACAGTGGCGGGATATGGGTTCCCATCAATCTTATACTTATTTTTAATTATCCGTAATTGCTTTCGTATCGGTTAGTGTTGTTTGGTTGTACAAGAATTAGTGAGCTGAAATTTCTCGTCATTGGTCGGTGTTATTAGTTAATGGAAAAGGTTTTGAAAATTGGTTAAGAAGATTGTAGCAAAGGGATATGCTTATTCGGAGTAAGTTTTGATGCTGGTATTTTAACATTTTTTCAACGTGGTGAAGTTTGGAGATTTGGGAATTTGGGGTTTGGAGATTTGAGAAATTTGGATTTGGGGATTTGGGGATTTGGATATTTGGGAAATGTGAAATTGGGAATTTGGAGATTTGGAAAATATGGATGTGGATATTTGGAGATTTGGGAAATGTGGACCTAAGGATTTAGAGAATTGGACATTTAGAGATTTGGGAAATATGGAATTGGGGATTTGGAGATTTGGGAAATATGGATTTGGGGATTTGGAGATTTGGAGATTTGTAGAGTTGAAAAATGTGGGCTTAGGGATTTGGAGATTGGGTAATATGGATTTGAGGATTTAGAATTTGGAGTGGTGTTAGAATTTGGGTATTTGAGAATTTGGTGATTTAGGAATTTGGGAATTTGAAGACTAAAACTTGGTAATATGAATACATGAGATTAGAAGATTTCAAATTTTTAAAATTCAAGAATTTAGGTAAAATATGAAAATTGATTAATTTGGACAATTTGGGACAAGTGAAGAATGCAGAAAAAACTTAGTAATTATATGAAAATTTACAAATCCAGTAATACAAAAATACTCAAACATACCTACCTAAACCCCAAAAATCGAAAGTCACCTCTAAATCTCCATTTATCCATATCCAAAGAAAGCCTACATTGCACTCGAGTGTACTTATAATTCTATCATTTCTTGTGTCCGTTCTCTCTCAGTTCATAAATTAGTTCATTAGCAGAGGTTCTTAACCTCGTAACAGAGCAACGACCTTCTATTATCAATATCATAACTGTAACATTAAACATTCCCTTTGTTTTTTTTCTGTTTCAGGTGAGTGAAAAAATATATGTATGTTGTTGCCCTACGATTTCTACGTATCCTGTCGGTGAGTGTACTCGTTTCATTCGCATTTTTCCCTCATTATTTCGATATCGTGCCGCTAATGCGGACGCTCTTAATTGACAATTAGACACACAACAGGTTGGAAATTTAATTGTCGCCGGTGAGCGGTGTGTTTAGCGTTTCAATTTAAGCAAACACGCTCCGTGAAAGTTTATAAGCTTTTTCGAGTTTACCGTATTTTGAAAAGGTACGACAAAAATTTAGCTGCAAGTTAAAAATAATTTTTATAATTTCATTGATTGTGAGAATTATAAGTTTTAACTCAAAATTATTTGAAGAATCACTTTTTGTTTGAAATTTTTAATTCTACAAATTTTTATATTATCAAGTTTTTCAGGTCTTGAGTTTTCAAGCTTTCAAATCTGAAAATTTTAAGTCTTCAAATTTTTTAATTTTTAGGCTTCTATATTTTTTAATTTCCCAGTTTAAAAATGTTTAAATTTGAGAAGTTGCAAATTCCCAAGTTTTCACATTTCCAAAGTCACAAATTTCCAAATTCTCAGTTTCAAATTTTTAAATCTACAAATCTCCAAATTTCCTAATTCTCAAATTACCAAATTTCGGGGGTTGTAAATTCTTCAAAAATCAAATTTACAAATTACCCAATTTTGTAATGTCCCAATCTCCAAATACACTAATTCTCAAATTTTCTAATTTCAACTCACCCAAATTTGCAAATCTCCAAATTTTCAGATCCCCCAAATTTCCAAATCCCCATCCCAAACTTGAAACCACATAAATTTGCAAAATTCCCCCCAAAAAAGACCACCAAATTCCTCCCCCTATATCATCTTCCCAGCAACCAGATTTGCTCTCGACTGTACACCGCGTTCGCCGCTGACGAACGGTCTTTCCGCTCGGAATGAGTTCAAAGATCCCATTCCAAGAGTGGACCTGAACCGCTTCTCGTTGAAACGGAACTCTAAATATGCCGTCGACGGAGTTTTATTCCACCACGGTATTTTTGTGCCCCCCAAGGAGCAACTGTACGTAAACGCACCGAGACTCTTCTCGGCTCTCTATCGTCCTCGACTCTTATCCTCACGCTCTATTTATTCTTACACTAAATCTATCTTTCCTTTTCCTATCGTTTAATCTCTTTTCAATTACCATTTTATTAAGTCTTATATGTAGCTTCTTAACAGTTATTTGCATTAGCTTCCATTTTGAAAGTGCATCGTTTATTTCGCAACATTGAAAACTTGATGAGGAGATTTTGTTCGTATGTCTAATTATATTAACATAATTACAGATAATTATGTTGACCAGTACAAGTTGAGAGACCACTATATTGGACATGCTACATTAACCACTGCTACATTGACCACTATACTGACCACTGTTACATCGATTACTGTTGCACTGACCACTGCTACATTGACCATTATTACATTGATCAGATACTATTATATCAATCAACTAGGTTGCTCGTGTCAGCCATGTTTGAGTTTGTTGTACTCGGGCTAATACTCATTTTATTCAGTTTATTGGACTTTATTTTTGAGCACTTCAATGATAAATTATTTTATTCGCTCGTACATCAGACCAATTTATGCAAGTTCAATGTCTGCTACTTTTTTAAACTGTCTTCATTGTTCATATACATTAATCATCAAACAATTGCAATGAGTGAGCTTATAATCCAACATTAAAAAAATATGATCACTGAACATGTTTAACATCTATACTCAATCATCGTTTGATTACTGCGTTAATTACCGATTGTAACGAGTAACCTTAAGCCCGATCGGTAATTCAGCACAATTTCTTTACACGTCAACTTTCACATCTGCGAGCCTAATTACCATACTTAACTCGAAGGCACCCAGAGAAAAAGGGGTGAATCGAGCGGGTATTAACCGCGCAAAAAATTTCACTCGGATAATTCGACGACTGTTTGCCACGCTTCCAACGTCGCAATTTCACGAATATTCTAATGATCGCAGGTCGCTGATTGCTCGATAAGTAATAAACGCCTGTGCACATGTAGCACCGGTGTATCACGCGAGCCTTCAATTATTACCGCACGTCGAATTATTTTTGTTTGCATCGTACGCTGCAGAAACCGTTGTCCAGGTTTGATTGCGTGAAACAAGTGGGTAGAGTAATTTAACCGACGATGACTTTGATGATTAGAAGCGCTTTTTTATCGGTACTTTACGGGGAAATTTCTCCTCTTTTTTTTTAGTGTATTTCTAGTGTTAGGTATTCTTGTTTCTTTATTTGTGTTCTTAGAGATTTTCATATTTTACGAGAGCGATACGATGATCTTTATGCCAAGTACTTTTTCTAGTGGCTATAAAACGAACGAGCGAAGGAGATAAAGTGACCTTTTTATTTGAGGACTGATTGGTAGCATTATGTCTTGTTCGACATAGTAGTATAAATCGTGTGTAGTGTGACAGGGTGATATTGAATAAGGTCACTCTGCTGGAAAATTTACGTTTTAATTTATGTGGGTTACAAAATTACTCTTATTTTTGTATTTTCCCATTGAATATTATATATTTATATTTGCCTAAACAAATAGACTAATAGAAAAATAAAAAATGTATAAGTGAAATATCAAATCTCACTTTTGCAAATTTATACACTTATACATTCTTAAATTTTATTATATGTATATCAGCTTTTGTTTTTGTTAAATATGACCTATTATTTCAACTTTGTTGTAAAGAAATTTAGGAATAACATTACTGTTAATGGTAAAATGAAATAATATATTATTATATTGAAAAAATAATGATGTACAGAATAATAGTATCATAATAAATAATAACAACAAAGATACATTATGATGACAATAAAGGAAACTGTAACAAAATACTATAATGATAAAAATATTATTAAATAAAAACAATTGAATATTCCAAAAATTGACCCAAAATAGAAACTGCAGATCTACATTTTCGAGCTGTAAGATTAAATTATTGTCGCGTGAATCACATGCACGTACGTTGCAAAGAGTTTGCGAGAGGTATAAATTTCGCTCGCGGCTGCAGAAAGACAATTCCGCTCGCGATTGAAAAAGAAAGAAAGAAGAAGGAAGAGTAAAGGACATACAGGGTGTCTCAAAACTACTATTATCCTCGCAAAGGGATTGTATCTGACATTCTGAACAACTCTTCCCTTTGCAACAATTTAATTCGAAGCTTCGTTTTTGAATTATTAAGGAAAAACTTAAGAATTGCGCGCGCAGATACGAAAGTGACTTTGATTGTCTTATGTTTTTCTTTAATAATTCAAAAACGAAGCTTCAAATCCAACTTTTGCAAAGGAAAAAGTTGTTCAGAATCACTTCAGCAACAATTCCGTTACGAGAGTGACACCAGTTGTGAGACACCCTGTACAGAAGCGGAGACAAGAGCAGCCGAGATGAGAATCGAGACGAGGGAAAGCATCGTAGCCTCGATGATCTCAACCTCCCACGTTCAGCATGGTGTCGCGGTGACTTATTGCTCAGGCATTTGCAGAAGAAATTGCCGTGTAGAAAAGCAAGAACCGGAGAGGATAGAGAAGGGAAAACTGCAGCAGACGTTGCTTAATTACTAGCTGACTCGAAGGTGAACGAGCTCGTGTCGCGGACATTGAATTAATTATTATCAACGTGACCACCGTTCTCTTCTTGATAACTTGATCTTGTCGCCGAGCTGTTATTGTTGTGCCTTTCAAACATCGACTCCGATACGGAACTGAATAAAGGGTTTTGTATTTCAGTCGGGAATCGTGTTTAATTGTTTGGGGTCGCTTAATATGGCAGTGGAACACGTGGCTTCGTATGTTCGTATATGCTAGAATGAGATAGATATCTGGAGTTGTTAGAATATTCTTATTATGTCAAGTTAATTGTTCGTTCTGAGTTTTTTTATTATTCGAAATTTTCGAGCTTTTCAATTTCCAAATCTAAAGTTTCAATTTCCAAATTATCGAATTACTTAGTTTCCTAATTTTCAAAACCCCAAATTTCTTAATTCTCAATTCCTACATTTCTAAATTTCTAAATTCCCAATTGCTACATTCCCAAATTCCTAAATTTCCAATTCCACCTTCAAAGTTACCAAATTTCCACAAATCTAAATTCAGTAATGCTCAAATCTCCAATTTCGAAATTGATAAAAGATAATCAAGATCGTGCGAGAAATAAGACCTCTCGATTAATACAATCTCAGGTTAATCGTTGTGCAAAAAGTTTACGGAAACTGTAGAAAACGTGTCAGAGTGTGTTATTTAATTTCTTGTGAAGCTCAACGAGTTTCTTTGTACAGTCACGTTTCAAGGAGATTTTAAACATGCTTATGGAAGATTTATGCTTCTTTCGATATAAAATGGCGGATCACACTTGTGTTAATACTCAGATACAATTATAGAGAGACCTACTGTTTGCTGATCAACTTGTGTGTATAGAAATATGAAGATAGTATTATGAAACTTTGTATTTAATGTACTTGATAATCCAAGGCTGTTAACGAAAATCTCATATTACGTCTTTTCATATTTTGAAATGTCATGTGGGATGTACTATAATGTTTATTATAATAAAGTACTATAGAAATAAGACATTTTTAAATATGTCGAATATTAAGAAGAAATTTTTGAAAACATGCTATCTAATACTTAGAAACACGTGATCTTCATTTTGAGGTACATTTTGAAGTTATATACAGTTTTACAAAATTGAATTCAAATTATATTATTCGAATTAAATCCTAATCCTCAAATTATGTATGTATAAATTTTTACGTCATACATGTATAACATATGTACACTATACACGTACAAATCCAAAAAAGAGCTGAATAAAAATATAAAAATTGAATCTTTAAGAGTTCACGTTATTAAATCTTAGAGAAAACAATTAACTGAAAAATGTCGGTGAAACATAAAGGAAATAATTAAATTGACTATTAAAGATTGTGTTATCTCATCGAATAAATCCTTCAACGAGTAAATTAAAGAGTGTCGATGGCGATATATTGATTTCGTCGAAAGTAAGATTATAACCTATGTTCTCGTTGAGAAGTAGCCTTGCCAGCTCGTAATTTAATGGTTTTAATCGAAAGAGAAAGCGTTGAAAGAAATTCCAGTCCATCGATTCCGTCGAGTAACATTCGACAGAAAACATTCGAAATGTCAATTTGTAATAAGCTGCATCGATTGAGTTGACGCCAATGACGCGAATTCCTGGTAAATGGTGCACGTGCACCTGCAACACCTGCGAATTAACGGACGGCGAGTTAATTATTTACGAAGGCGCCTACTAATGTGATCCAGGAATCGCTTTTTTAGTTCTATCGGTTCTCTTTGTGGTGGAAGAGTGTTTGTTGGAAGATGGGTGAATTATTTTAGTTTCTGCGCTTCGAGGCTTTGGTGTGTAGAAATTTTGGAATTTTTTATTTTGGGAGTTTGGGGATTTAAGGCAGTGAAATTTTGGAATTTTGGGAATTTGAGAGTGAAATTTGTTACTTTTGGAATTTTGAGAATTTGGTATTTTAGAGTTTTGAAACATTGAGGATTTGGAATTTTGTGAGTGTGAGCTGTTGGAACTTTGGGACTTCGAGAATTTGGGATTTTAAAAGATCGAAATTTCATAATTTTGCATCTTCGAGTGTGAAATTTTGGGATTTTGTATATTCGAGAATTTAGAATTTAGAGATTTTGGCGTTTCTAGAATTTTTAATCTTAAAATGGAATCTCTTTCTAGAATGGAGTCTTTGGAATCTCAGAATTCTTAACCCCTTAAACTTAGGAATTTTCGAGCTTCAAAAAGTTCAATATCCTAAAATTCCAAAATCTCCAAATTGAAAGACTAAAAAGGAATGCAGAAGATCAAATTATCGAACGCTTTATGGAAATGAAATTTTAATTAGCATTGCATTATAATTCAGCATAACCAAGTACAAACAGACAAATACCTTTCTTCTCAATTACACGCGTGTCCGTTTACATAATAAAGGGAAAATGAACATCGCGACGTGTTCCCTGCTGACTCAGCCATAGGCATTTTTCATTTCCAATCGAACAATGAACATCCGCCTCGTGTACCTCGCATTTAAACAATTCACGGTTTCGTTGGAAACTACCCATAAAGCAGCTTCACTTTGTTGCAATACTTGGAAGTCATATTTCAATTTTATCGAATGATGTCATAATTCCCATGTTCTTAAATTAATGGATGTTTGATGTAACTGTCAACTATTTTTTATTAAGAATACTGATGATCTGTCTATGTAGTCATTTTCGTAGAAGTTTAACCTTGAAATTGATGTATCATAAGTGTTATTTTGTGATACTTTTCATTCATCAAATTACGATCAGACTTCACATGTTTGACATCGATGATCTTATGTTGTATCTGATAATTAGCCATTTTGTATTAAGAACATTGATAACATACTTAAGTAGTTATTTTCTAAGAACATTACGTTTCAAACTGATGTATCATAAATGTTGTATATCGTATGTATTTCATGAAGTCATGTCAGACTTCACATGTGATGGTCACACATGGTGTTTAGAAGTCAATCTTTTGCTCTACCTGCTAATCCATTTCCTACACAAAATATCAGTTATAAATTTAAGTAGTAATTTTCAAAAAGCTTCAAGCTTTAATCTATTCATCACCAGTAACATTTTACGACACTTCTGTCATGAAACCAAAAAAATCCTCAAAATGTTCGATAACGAAAATAGCTGTTAACGTAATATTCTCGATAAAATACGAAAAGAACGTTAGGTGAACTTAATTTGAAAGCGGTCGATTCGAGCTTAATGATCCGAATAGGCACGGACCAGAAAATGTGCAATCGCGTCGCTGGAGGACTCTTGTTTCTTTCATCTCGTCCATGGATACCGGGCCTAAGTGGGCCCTCACAAAGGGTCGCCGAAGAGAAAAGGTCCGAAGGGCCACGAGAGTCTCTCGAATCGAGCCTGGCAATCGGAAATATGTACTACGTATGTACTTGTTCGATGAACGAATGGAGAACAACCTTATGCTGTGCTCGAATCATGCTTTGTGTCGAGACGAAGAATAATCTTTGACCCATTTAACACCAGCCTCCCTCGGAATTTAACCTCTCTGTTACCTAACTTATCTGGCTTATCTAGCTTACTATTTAGTTACACTTATGTTACCACATTTAGGTATACTCATGTTACTAATATCTCAACCTTGTTTGCTCATTTGATCGGAAATTAATGATCTATCGTCACGTTACTTAGTACCGAATTTAGGTATACTTATGATGCTAACACCTCAAGAACCTCATTTGTCCATTTGATTAAATTAATGACCCATCGTCAGGTTAACCTAAAAGCACAAGTGACACTCGATTATGTCTACAATAGTACATATAGTTTCTCTAGCAGTTTGCGAAAGAGGCGTTCTTTAATGAGGCAAAAGGAATAGCGTCTGATTCGCAATTAACTCGTAACAACGTTTCAGCTCGCGAGACACGTGTTACGATTTATAATTGTAGAGCAAGAGGCAGCACGAACGTGGCGATGTTAAACGTTCATGAAAGTCGCGCGATTCTGGATCGCAATTACGAACGTACGAAGCCAGAGAGGACGATTACACGGTGTACGATCGTCGAAAGAACGAAAAGTATCAAGAGACTTTATAAACATTACCGTCCACGACATCTGCATGTGCACGCGCAGCTGTAGCGCGACGCGTTTCGAGAAAGCAGCTCGCATCTGCCCGGTCTCAGGGTCGCGTGCCCGACTCTGCTCCAATTATCCTTAATTATTATCGCCGTAATCATTATTACCGGAGCGGAATGTCGATCCAGCGACGCGATAATACCACGGGGACGGGTTCCGTACACGTTTTCCCCCTTTATCGTTGCTCTTGTTTCTTCTTGGCAGCCGTGACCGATAAGATAACGCGGAGGAAGGAAAATTCATGATACCGACCGGACAATTTATGGACAACCTTTCAAGATCGACATATGTACACGGATCAGGAAGCTTGTTGCGGTTGTTTGACTAGTTATTTTTTTTTCAAGGACATAGTTGAAGATGTGCATATTCGTACTTCGTGAAGTTTGACTTCAGAAAGATCATGACAGAAAAATGTTTCGAAATGTTACTTATGATATACCAGTTTGAAGCTTAAAGTATTATGAAATTGGCTATATTAATGCATCGTCATTATTCTTAATACAAAGTGGTTACCAGGCGCTGCAAAAGGATCACCGATTTCGAACATGATAAATGAAAAGTATGATACATCAATTTGTAGATTAAACTCTTCTGAAATTAATTACATTAATGCGTTGTCATTATTCTAGATACAAAGTGGCTGGTTACCGGACACATTAAAAAGTTCATTCTTTTTGAACATGTGAAGTCTGACGTGATTTAATGACTGAAATGTATCATAAAATGGTCTTTATGATACATCAATTTGTAGCTTGAAGTATTCTGAAATGAACTAGTTAAATGTATCATTATTATTCTTAATACAAAATGGCCGGTTACCAGTCGCAATAAAAAGATCACCAATTTTGAACATGGGAAGTCTGACCGTAATTTGATGAATGAAAAGTATGATAAAATGGCACTTATGATACATCAATTTGTAGCTTGAGGTTTTCTGAAATGAACTAGTTAAATGTATCATTACCATTCTTAAGTCACTTTCTAAAAAAAGAACAGTGTGACGAATTTTGGAATTTATTTGTCACGATGTAATAAACACGACATTATACCATTCTTTAAAACGATGAAAGTCGAGTGTTGTGTACCGATCGAGAGGATCGACGTAATAGCAGGAAGTTATTTGTAATACCGATCGATGGAGCGCAATCATTCTTGGAGCACGGCAAGTAATTATTAAAGCGCAACGATGCTGCTTTTAATATTCTTCGTTAGTTGCTGGATGTTGCTGTCTAGTATCGTGGCGAGTTTAAAAATTCACCGGATGCCTCGGCGCGGAAGAATCGCGCGTCTGAAACGCGAGGAAGACCGTCGAACGTGATTTAAAAGAAAAGGGAAAAGGAAGTATCGAAGGCTAATCGTATATTTCCGACCTGTGCTTCTCTTCTTGCCTCCTCACATCCGTCGACTGCTAATTCTCAAATTATTTATACTTCTTTTGAAATAGGTACCAATCAAACGCTACTCTACTGTAATTAATTTGTAATTACCTAGTCATATGTTAAGGCGGAATCAATTTTCATTTTATGAAAATCAAACTTCTTATAAAGATTAAATGTGCCTCGATAGAAATTAAATTGAACCCACAAAAATGAGACTGGTCCAATAGATATTAAATTTGTCTTTCTAAAAATTAAATTTCTCTCTACAAAAATTAGAGTAACCCTACGGAAATTAAATTTGTCCCTATAAAAATTAAATTTGTTCCTACGAAAATTAGAGTGACCCTATAGAAATTAAATTTGCCCCTATACAAATTAAATTTGTTCCTAAAAAAATTAAGGTTGACCCTATAAAAATTTAATTTATAGTTTTTTGATTGAAAACTACATTGCAGAAATGGTATAGCATAAATAACAAATGTAACTATAACGATAATTATAGAGTGTTTCGTCGCTGTTTTCTTTGCACATATTTCCTCGAAAATAATAGCCTTAAGTTCTGATCGCTTTAAAATGTACCTTTTTCTTCAGTTCTTTCTACTGTACCGATTAAAGGAAACTCACACAACTACCGAACGTCCACTCGGTAGCAATTAACGGCATAATTCTTAATCGAACGCAATTATCCTTCGCTACAAGTTGTTACAAGATCACCGGTTGAATTACGATCAACTTTATTACCTTTATTAGCGAGTGATCTCGTCGCGGATATTCGTTTTTTCAAAAAAATCGAGGTTGGATCTCGAAGAAAGACCTGGCCTCTTCAAGGTAGACTGGCTGACACGTTTAAAGAAAGATGAAAAGTTGTCTTCCTTTGATTACGAGCAAGCTGCATAGATTCCCAAGGAAAAGGTAGATTAATTGGAAAATTAAAACAACCTGTACTATTACTGATAAAAGAAAAAGAAAGTAATGTTGCATTTAAATCTTAATACTGTTACTATTAATTATACTCGGTCGATTTCTTTTAGATGTCCATTAATAAATTGATACAGTTAGATGCATTATAATGTAATAAAATCATATTCTCATTAGTGTACTTCCTTTTCATTTCATTATACTTTTTCAATTTTTACTTCAAGTCGTACTTAAACTTCATTCATAATCAAAAACAATGTGTCACACATATCAGTAGACCTAACATTAAAACACATATGTCTATTCTTTTAACATATTCAACATGTTCAAAATTAGCTACCGGACATATCTACATAAAAGATGTTACATATGTGTAACAATTTGTCATATGTTATATGACAATGTCTCATATGTTTAACATATCGGTAGAGTTAATACAAAAACACTCATGTTTTATCCTTCAACATATTCAAAATTAGCTACTGGACATATCTACATAAAAGATATTACATATGTGTAACAATTTGTCATATGTCACATGACAATGTCTCATATGTGTATAACATATCAGTACACTTAATACAAAAACACTCATGTTTTATCTTTCAACGCATTCAAAATTATCTAACATATCAACATAAAAAATGTTACATATGAGCTCATGAACCTAGTCTTCAATCTGGAAATGGTTAGTACAATAAAACACCGAAAAATGGGACTAACGTTAATCGTGACCAACGTTACCTGGAAGTAGAACGAAAAAAAGTAATCGACACGAGGAAGCGTGTCGATGGTGAAGACGATCTCGAGATGGGCTGACACGCTCGAAGTCGCTCGCGAGACCCACATCGAGAGATAAAGCCTGTTTACCTGGAAGGGAATAATTATTCGAAGGGAACCAGTTCCTCGAGCACGGTTGCATCCTCTGCAGAGAAGTCGCCGTGAAATATCGTTGGATCGTGTTCCCCGGGGACACGGGGTGCATGGTTCTTCGTTTCTGGGTACAAGGCCGCCTTTCGATTCAATTAAAGCTGTGCTGTGCCTCGTATACCACGAGATGACTCCTCGGTTATTCTCTTCTCTACCGCTTTGCCCACTTTTTGCGTTACTTTTATAGCTGGGTATCGAATAATGATATCATATGTGGATGATCGGGTATTCAATAAATACAAGATAAGGTAGCTGTAGATAATTGTTTGTTGAGATGATACTGGTAATGGTGGATATAATATTTGGAGAATTTGCAGATTTGGGAATTTAGGGATTTGGAAACTTTGGGTGTGTTGACTTTGGGGAATTATAGAATTTGGGGGCGTAGAAATTTCGGCCTTTAAGAATTTGGAAATTTAGGGATTGGGGATGTGGAAATTTCGGCTTTTGAGAATTTGGAAATTTAAGAATGGGGGATGTAGAAATTTCGACTTTTGAAAATTCGGAAATTTTGGTATTAGGGGTTTTGGAATTTGGCGGTGTGATAATTTGAGAATTTAAAAATTTGAAAACTTGAGGATTTGAGAATTCGTGAATTCATAAACTGAAAAAATGATTAAAATAAAAATTTGAATATTAGTACTTTCATAAAGAAAGGAAATGAAATATGAGGAAATACGGCATATGAGTTGCGAACAAAAGCAAGCAGGAAGAAATGGAAAGGTATCTATATCGGGTAACGCATTGATTGGATTAATTCGATTAGCTTATTGCATGTTCAATGTTTGACTTGTATTTAATTTAGAAAGGCAGTTCAGCATAGAAAGCGATTATATAAAAGGGGATCATTCTCAATAGCAATTAAGCAAAGCAACGAGTGTACAATCGATGGCTGCGTATTTGAATTTTAATCGACTAATTAATATTCATTAGCGATCCGGAAGGGAACGAGGTCAGTAAAATCTCTCCTTATTAATCGACTGCTTCGACACGATAATTGAGTACTCGCGAATATGTGTGCCATGTATTCATCGAGCAATAATCCGTTAAAATCCTCTGTTCTTCCAACACATTTCTTGCAAGTATAATTAAGACACTCGTTTATGACGTTAATATATGTTGTTACCTTGTTTGTACACATTCAGTTATCAACATACTGTATTTAATATAATCTATGTAACATCAATCTTTTAACCTTTTATACGAATTCTTTAATTGACATAATATTTTACTAACGGGTTACTGAAACTGTGCGTATGTTTCAGTAATTAGTAATTTGAGTGATATATGTATCTTTCTTTTAGCTCTTTAATTTTAATCAATTTGTAAAAGCAAAAGAGCACAAATTTCATTTATTGATATAATTGTAGTATGTTTTTGTATTAAATAAAATAAGAGTGTCACATATTAAAATTTACAGAAATGTTACAAACATGTGTACATTATAACATATGGGATGTTACATACCTCACGTTATAATGTGAGAACTATCACGTACAGGTACATGATGTAAAGAAGTGTTACGTAATGCGGATGCATATGAAAATATGAAATATGTCACGTACATACGTGCACATGTTACACTAACATGTATGTCACATGCATGTATGTACATATGAAAGTAACATATATGTCACATGCATGTATGTACATATGAAAGAAACATATATGTCACATGCATGCACATGTTAAACTAGCATGTATGTCACATGCATGTACATATCAAAATATAAAAACCATCAAGTACATGTACAAATTCAGACATAAAAAACTATTTAACATACATATAACATCAGCTGTCGAGGTAGCGAAAAATACGTCGAAAAAAATTTGTAAAAAATAAGAGTAGGTTCGAACGATCGTAATAAAGTTTTTTCGTAACACCCGTACAGATAAATTCCTGTTTAGCATGCACTCTCGAGGCAAGTTGGTCATTCTAGCAGCCAGGACGCATATCGTCGATCCCACGCTCTTTGCATAACGTGACTGACCTACCGTATCGTCAATAGCAGCCTGTTGCACGTGAACAGGGTCGCAGAAAATTCGCGTGCATTCCGCGAAAAAGAGCTGAAAAACCCGCGCCGTTTGACCCGCACGACGATACGTCCGATAAACGTTCGGCTTTTCATCGATTCCAAGATTCTACCATTCGTAATACGGCATTGAACATCGCATTGCCGCGAAAATCGTGGAATTATCGATGAAGATGCATGCTTTCGATAAGCACGGACCACCGAAAGCCGCTTTGCATAACCTTAAGGGACACCTTCGCCGCGGTATATATCCTCCAATGGCAATAGAACAGAAGAAACCGAAAGATAACCAACGACAGAGTTGTCGAACAGGAAGCGCTCGGTTTTACAGGGACATTTTACCTTTTTGCCCTTTACGCGATACTGGAAACCTGTTTGCATCGTGTGATGCTGTTGGGATTTTATTAATCTTTACATTTGGGTTTTGGAAATGGGACCATGTCCCATCCTGAAATCCACAAATCCCTAAATCGGTAAATTCCCAGATCTTTATATCTCCAGCACTCTAAATGCTAAAATCTCTATATCCCTAATTCTACAAATCCCTAAATTCCCATACTCTTAGCTTCTCAAATCTCAAAAATCCCTAGATCCCCATATACTTATCTTCTCCAATCCCTAAATGTGTAGACTTAGCTCTTCATACCTATAACTCTCAAAATCCCTAGATCCCCACATCCCTAAATTCCCTAAATTTCCATAATTTAGAAATATTCCCAAAATATAAAATTTTGGAACTCTGATTATAACATATTTGTTTGGCGATTCTACATACCCACATAACAGAGTTGAACGGAACAAAAGGTCATTGTAATTAGGTAAAATAAATTCGCGTTTTATATTCATGAGTGAAATGAAACTTTAATGAACGTGAGAATTCAATTGTCAGCCTGACGTGTTTGCTGCTCTGAGGGGTGTGTTTTGAATAAAATGCACCGTGCGAAATTAGGTACGTTCGATTTGACGCGGACATTAATCGATGTTGGTGAATTAATCTAGACAGATTGTCACTACGACGAATTGGAAAGAGAACAGGAGGAAAATCTTGATATAAGATCGATATTAAACTTCCTACAATGCGTGTTGTTAATACAATCTTAATTGTGATGTTAGTTACATAATATTATTATTAGTTACATAATTGAACCATAATTGATTCACATGATGCTAATATGATTGATACAATAATGATCATTAATCAATAAAATACAGATACATTTAACAAATAAGTCTATAGAAAACTAATATGAAAATCACAAGTTTAATTTTGAACTTCACCCCTTGTCTTATAATATCGTGCCCCACTCGTGACGCACATAACTATTAAAATACAAGTCTGACTCATATTTTCACCACGAATGAATTTCGAGTTTAATTTTAATTATAACCCGTGCACTCAGTGATCACCATATCCAATATCCCTGACATTTGAACATTCTTTGTCAGTTTTAATAATACAATAATTAACTCGTTGCGTCTGACGCACTTGCCAATAAAAATCATTAAGGGTTTAATAGTTATTCTTAATTATTATGCTCACATTTTTCAAACTTAAAGTTTCAACCATGTTAAAATTTCATATTTCAAATTCAATACAGAAGATCAGAGAACAAACCGTTCATTTTTATTCACAAGCAAAAATCATCTCTCTGCTCGAAAATTGCAGTGCATGTCAAAGAGTTTCGATCGCGGGTGATCAAGAGGGAAAGAAAGAGTAACAGAGTGATGTTCCTGTCCCTTGCTCCTCTGTCATCGAAACGGAAATCAGTGACTGACTGGCGTATCATGAAAAAGGGATGGCTTTATTAAAATAGAAATGATCTGACGGGAAGCACGACAGAGGCGGCAAAGATTCACGTAGAAACGAAAGGGAGTAACATCTGCTCCCTCGACACGGTCCCTGTCTGTCTTGCCGTCTCTTTGAAGACCCGTCTTTTGCTCGTTTAATCCTCCGAGAACTCTGAGTTATTCCCTAGGGAACATTTCCTGCTGATAAATTATTAAATTTATGCAGAGATTATAGAAATAATTCGGATGGCTGGAGATTTGGGAATTTGAGGAATTTTGGGTTCTGCAAATTTGGAATTTTGGGTTCGGCAAATTTGGAATTTTGAAGACTTAAGGACTTAGAAACATTGGGATTTTTAGGTATTTGGAAATGTTGGAATCTGGGGATTTGGGAAATTTTGGGTACTGCAAATTTGGAACTTTTAAGACTTCAGAAATTGAAGGATTTACGAACCTCTGGATTTTGTATGATATTTTCAAACGTAGAAATCCGGATATTTCATAATTTGAATATTCGAATATATCTGGGGAGATGTGAATTTAGAAACTCAAAGATTCAGAAATTTCTCAACAGGAAACACCTGTAATAATAAACACTTGATAAACACTCCTAAAATTTAAAATTACTCACATAAATATATATTCTTTGCAAAGTGTTCGGCTATGGTGCAACAGCACCTACACCCCATAAATCAGCTCGATGTTATTTATGGTCCGTCTTGATTTACACGAAGAAAGTTCCGGGAACGCGTTCGAGTTTCTGCGAACGAGTTTTTCCCGTTCTCGCTCGATTTGAATTCGAAAGTGCATAACGCGCTAATGCGTGGTGTTAATGTGCACGCGTATGTACCGGAAATTAAATTAAATATTACCACGCGTTCAATATCTCCACCTGTCGAATCACCACGCGTTGCATATGTCCACATGCAATATCTCTATGCGTTATATCGCCACGTATTGTATATCTCCACACGTTATATCGCCACGCCTTGTATTACGATATAAATTTGTGAAATTTAGAATTCCAGAAATTCAGGAATTTTGAAATTTGGGAAATTTAAAAATCTAGAAATCTAAAAATCTGGAAATTCAGAAATTAATAAATTCAAGAATTTGATAAATGCATGCCTTGTAAGACTAAAAACGTAGAAACCAACAAATTTCAATTCATGAAATACAAAAATCGACTTCATATTATAACCCCCCCACTGCAGTTCCCTAATCAAACCGAATGTAGAGCATTCAATCTCCGACAGAATCTCCATCTGCTTTAACATCGCAGAAACGTCCGACGTAATAAATGTATTCTTAAATAATTAATCACCTAGCCGTGACTCCACGCTTACTATTCACGAGACTCGCTCGTTTCGTAAAACTCGCCCGAATTTCGTGCACGTTGTTTGACGTTCGTTTGACAAATGATCGTCCCCTCGTTCTGCATAGAATCGCACTCTCACGCATGTACGGAAAAAGTGATTTCTAATGGCGATCGATCCGCTGGAAATAAAGCCCGTGAATTTATAGCTCTTTGCACAATGAGAGAGTCGGTTCACGCCTCGACCAAAGATGTCCAGTTGGCCGAGGAAATGCAGGAAATCTGACTGAGACGAATCGATACTCGCCATTGGACGAACACAATGAATCTTGTTGCGTGTCCCTGCGATTGTGACGCAAAAGTTGTTTGAATTGCTGTGTGCACAACACCACTTTTTTCTATCAAATTCAAACATATTTTACCGTTGACTCTCATAAAAACGCTTTTCACTCTGTTTTGGGATCGAAGTCCCAAATTAATTTCGCTGCATTTGTTCAATTATTGACTGTATTAAATCAGTTTCAATGGCGTTATTAAGTTTATCAAATGTGACATAAATTGTTTAGCTAACAATTCATTTTGTAGTTGGAACATTGTTACGAGTTTGAACAGTTTGGGCAGCCATTGTCATCAAAGTACGAACTTTCAATTTATGTAGCATAAATGGTTACATAATTGTGTCAAACTTTGTCAGACTTGCACATTCGTTGTAATCTACTGTTTCCAAGTTTCCATTATAGCTAAATTGTATATTTAATTTCTTAACATTTGTATTTTCTTCTATCCAATCACATAAATTAGTAAAAGTAAAGTTCTGGAAATAAATGCATCCGATCAAAAACCCGATACAAATATGTCGATCAAAGTTTACGAGTCAATCGAATGTCTAAGTACAAGTCATGAAAAAGATCGAGAATCGACGAACAACTAGATGAACTGGTTTTTATTGAAGTCGACCGCTAAACCGCCACGATTCATGGGATTTACACGCCATTAACCCCATGATGACTGTTAACACGTTCGTAAAAGAACGCGACGGACGGTGCGCGTGGGGTTGGTACGTTTAATTTATTGCTTTATTATATAGTGCCACGGGGTTGCTCACAATGCCATGGTCATTAGCAACGACGAACAAAATGCGCACTCGGTCTTTTTTCTTTCATGGGGTCCGTGCAACGTCCACCATGAAACATCGTTAACACTTTGACTGTCGAGTTCAAATGACCATATGTGAACGTCATTTCGAAAATCCAATTTTTAGGGTTTTTCATGGTCTTTGTTAATTATTGTTCTGAATTTAATTCAACGTGTTATTGAAAGTTCAATTATTTGAAATAAAAATAATTTAGTCAGTACTTATTATGGAAATTTATAGTAATTTTGAATTACTTGCAAATGGGTAGATACTAAATAAATCCCGAATACTTCGAAAGTACAAAGTCACCTACAAAATCACGTAACCAATTTGAATTTGCAAATTGAACTCCATCTCGATCGAGAAAAGCAATTTAACTTGAATATTTCCATGGCCGAACCACGAACTAAATCCACCAGCAAACTTTTCTATCCCCAATTTCGTTTCTTTTCTTCTATCCACAAAAATCCTATAAGGAGAAAACAAAACAGTTCGATCAACCGCGTGGATGCAATTAAATTTTTCAATTAAAACAACATTCGAATCAAGGTGAATCGATCAATCGAACGCGTTAGGAAGGGTAGCCTTTGATATCCCTCCGGGACATGATCACTCTCTCTTTTTCCCCGTCGAATCGAACCTCTCGACTTTTCACCGATGAATGCACCCTCCTGATTTTATTTTTCCGATACCCTCTCCATTTTTGTTTTTCCTGTACCCTTTCAATTTTATTTCTTCGCACTCTCTTAACTTTATTTTCTCTGTACGTGTCAGCGATGCACCGACCTGTCGAAAAGTTATCTATATCGCCACAATAGATGTATAAAATGGCGTTGTGTTACCACGCGCTAAATCTCCACACGTTGTATTGCCACGCGCTATATCGCCGTGCGTCCATATTTCCACGCGTTATATCACAACGTCTCAACATCTCCACACGTTATATCACCACATCTTAAACATCTGTACACTGAATATCTCATATATTGCCATGCCTTGATATCTCCTCGTGATATATCGCCACTCCTCCAATTTCGTCACGCGTTATATCGCCGCGTATGGAAAATCTCTCGACGTAATATAATTTCGTTTTTTCCATCACGTCAGCGATGTCCGAATTCATCGAAAAGCTATCGCTGTCGCGACAAGCCTCGCGCAAGCTGGAAGCCTCGCTTTTTAGCCTGTTCTCAGCTGTCCGTTCCATTGTCCACGGCGTGGAATTATTTATAGGCAAAGGATGACCAAACGCAATTTATGTCGGCTGCACGCATTGTCCACAAGCGACGTAAACGTCCGCTTTTACTCGCTCGTGTTTCATCGAGCTGTCGTGCGAGAGAACTTTCTACATGGGGGGTGAACAAATACCATGCTGATATTGATGTTCCATTTTAAGGCGTGTTAACTTGATTAGCAAATAATACTCTTTCTTATAATCGAAGCACTTCTTTAAAACCTTCATTGTAGATCCATTGGCAAATCTTGAACTGTTTGCTTACAGTAATTGGTCAATTTTATTTTCTGTCGAAGTATTTTCCGGACGTACAATGGATAAGCAATTTTTTAATAAAATAAATTGTAATTCCTATATATTTAAATTTGTTGAATTTCTATACTACCACATTTTTAAGTTATCAAAGTGCCAAATTAATAAGTGGTTCACTAAGCTGCCAGATTTCTTAGCTACTGAATTCCTTAAGTATCGAGTTCCTAAATTCCTAAATTTGGAAATTTTGAGTCACGGTAAAGGATCCGTATGTACGTGTGCGTGTTCACACGAGAGCAAAAAAGGTAAAAAGTTAAACGCTTCTCAAATAACCTGAAGGAGCAACGTAACCCTTTCATCCCTTCTGGTTCCCAGAGCAGAAAAACAACGAACAGTTATATAACGAACGGAAATCCTTCGTCTGAACTGAAGGGACATTCGAGTCCAGTTTTAGGTTACTGTCCTGTAAGTTGATCGACGTGTGAGGACCAAACATCGCACAGTATAGTTTTACATGAAGAGTATCAAAATAATTAAAAGAAAAAATGCTCGTTCAAAGTGAAAACGATATAAATTAACTCGAGAATATTAAAATACCATATAAAATCCTAAAATATAATTCTTTAAGTATTATCTCTACATTTGAGCATAACGAAAATAACTATCGAATAAATTTCTAATTAAAAATCGCTATCGTTATTTTTTTTTTTTTTTTTGGTATATCAACGTCAACGTCAGTTGTTTGTTCGCGTTGAGCTTTTTCACGAAATACCGCAAAAGCGGGGCTCACCTTTGACCCCAAGCTGGCATCAAAAGCGTAATTAATCCTTTGCTGCTGAAAGCAAGACCCGCAGTGTGACCCGCGAAAATAACGATAGCGGAAAAAAAGAAGCGGATAAAAGAGTATCTAGAAACATAAAGCAAGTTGCGGTTTTCGTGTTATTTTATCCGGGAAGCAGGTTCTCCAATCACAAACAACACGGTGTTTCTAAATAACGAGCGTCTGGATGGCTGACGATAAATCCGGAGAGCTTAGAACTCGTACACTCGTAATTAGAACTCGTACAACTTGCGCTGACATTACCTCGATTCTCTGTTCTTTGTTCTTTGATGAATCACAGATGAAAAATCGTGGGTGCAACTTGCAGAAAATGTTGAACAGGTATTTTGGGTAAATAGGTTTTTTAATTCAATGTTGTCTTGGCAATTAACAAATTCAAATTTGTATTAAAATGAGAGGAGTAAATAATAGACTAAGTAACAATAAATTAAATATGAATATTTACAAAATTTGAGAAGGTTGAAAAACTTGGAAAACGTGGAAATTTAGAAATCTGAAAGAACATCAATGACTTTCCTCTTCAAAATGAAATATTTACTTCGTAGGGTTAAAATGAAGGGTTCATAAATTATTTTATACAAGTAACCTTATAAAGCCGTAGTTTAAAGTGGACCAACTCGAGCATATTTCACAAATCAAATAACCCGACTGTAAAACACCGTGAAACAACTTATCAAATAACAGTATTTCAAAGTTGCGCCTTATAGCGAGGGATGATCAAAGTTTTCCCCGAAGTTTCTTCGAAGAGGTTCTCTTATCGAATTTCCGTCGTTCCATTAATCTTCCCTTCCGAGTTTCCCGTAGAAGAAGAAAATTTTCTCGAGTCTCGTCGGGAGACGGGTCCGGATGATCTATTAAAAGAAATTCTACGAGAGACTGGAGTTGTTCCTCGGTCGGTGCATTGTCCCTCAGGTCTCGAGGAACACTAGTGTCTCTTTAATGGAGAAAAGAAATTCTTGGTTGTTCGCCAAACATTCATGGAATGTGGAAGGAAAATTCTACCACTAAATTTTTTCGACGCCATCTCGGTTCTTTATGATTTTTCTGGTAAAAAATTACGTTGCGGTAGAACGAGATTCTAGTTTCAGAAAAGTTTTGATACTTTGCCATCTTTTGATTTTGGAGATTAAGTAGAGGATTGATTGAAATTGGATTTAGTGGGTGTTTTATTATGTACCATGAATGATCACGTGTGATATCGCTATACATTCTATGTCAAGCGTTAAAATTGTCATATGTCAAGCGTTGAATATTTCCATTCGTTATATCGCCACGCGTTGAATACTTCTATGTGCCGCCTTACCACGCGTTATATCACCACGCGTTATATCGCCACGAGTTTGATAGTTCATGCGTCATGTCACCACACAATATATTACGCATTGATTATTTCCACTCATTATATCGTCACCTATAAGATCCATATAAAGGATCTAAGGGCCGTAAATTGGCAGTGACTTTCTTGTCACGGTCAGCCAGCTAGTTTTTAACGGCCTTATCAATCACAGTGAATACAGTATGCGCTATTGGTGTGCGATCACATAGCGTATTATGTGATGACGTGTTCAACACGTTCAATATAAGAACGAAGTCTTAGGAATCATCTTTGTCAGCTAAAGATAACAGGATGGATTATGGGAAAGTCGAAGAATGTGATGGTAAATGTGTGAAGTAGCAGGTTTATTCACGCCTCTCGAGCGTAACAGTCAGATAAGAAATTGTAAATCTTTTTTATATCTGAGGTACATTCGATGCCTTGTAAATCGCTGTTTTATTCGCTCCTGTATCAGTTTAATTATCACATTGAATGTTAAATGGCTGTTTTAAGAATGTGATGATAATTTAATTCATTTAGCGAATTACAATTTCTGTTGCTGCTTCTGTATGGTATTAATGATTGCTCTTTTCAAATATATCAAATAGTTTTGCTCAAAACCGCATTTGCAGAAGCTAATTTACTGATAATCAATTGTTGGTAATATAAGACATGTAACTGCATTTTTGTTGTGTTAATTCAAACTATTTCATTATTTGAGAACTTAAATTAAATTTAAAAAATACATCCTTTTATTTAAATCTGTATTTCAATACAATTCTATCGCTTTCATTTTCTGGACCAGTGATGTTCATCTCTTTTTTCTGTACAGTTTTATTTTATTTTATTCACTTTCGATTGTCCAGCGCATTTGAGTTTAAAACTAATTCGTAAAGCAAGAAAATATTTTAATAAGGAACTTTTATTCCTGGAAAAACGTATCGTGTTACATGGTCCCAATTTACGATGTAGGCACATCAAGATCTTATGGTACTTGTGACGCTTGAATAGCTGGTTTGTCGAAAGCGCATGATTCGCGTTGGGTGATCCCGTTGAATCGTATCGTTTATGAACAACCTAAGAGCTAGTTCCAAACGAAAATCGAATCGACGTCGGTAGCGTCGTATCGTTACGTCATGCGACGGAATGCAAGAGGTCGACCTTGCAAACCGCACAATCGCGCATTGTGGACGCTGAATGGTTCACGATTCCACGAGTCTGGCCTCTCCTTCGATTCCACACTCGCCCCAGCAAATTACACTGTCTACTATTTTCAACTATATTCATAATCCACATATGTACCACATAAAACACTTTCAAAATACTGTACGTATGTCTAATCGTGGTTGAAGTATTTAAAAACGTGCACTATGATTTATTGCATGAATTCAGTAATGTACAGTATCGCATTTTAGATCGACTGAAGAATTTGTACAATTCAATCACTGATCGTATTGCTAACACATCTGCTTACAACGTAATCAATCACTCGACAGGTATTCAGAATACAAGAATTCAACTTGCATTCCGAATTAAATCACAAAGACTGACCTATTCTCAGCGTCAACTGAACTAATAAGTCTAAATTGATCTTTAGTCCACATGCTCATAACGTTTATCAATCATCCGACAGGTATCACATTCAGGACAGAAGAGCTAAACTTGCAGTTTAAATTAAATCACAAAGACTGACATACTCTATGTGTCAAATGAACAAATAAGTTTAAATTGATCATCTTCAGTCCATATCCTCGTAACATCTACATTCATCAGTCACCATCATGCAAACATAAAATTGCACTTGAATTTAATTCACGATATCTTGTTCTTCGACGAATTAATGAGGTTGAATTAATCGGTAATCGTGATCTAATTAGCGTAGATCTGCAAGGTTCATTTCCACCTTTCATAAAAATTGAATTTTGAGGTAATTCATGAAGTTTGATTCATTGTATGCACCGAATAGATTGATACATCTAAACCGACTACTAATTTATACAATCTTTGTTCCTTTTACTTTTATTAATCCTTAAACAAGTACTAGTCACCCATGAAATATTGTATCTAAAATTATGATTAAAATTGTATTTTTAATTTACGAAATCCCACTAGCAAAAAGCAATTAAGCCTAAATTGATTGCCGGTTGTAAGTCAGTGCCTATAACAGTCATCGAGTATCATAATCGTAACACAGCCATCAATCTCTAGTTTTCAACCACCAGCAACCCGTCGATCTAACTAGCTACAAAAAATCGCTCAATGAACAATCAAGACGTATCAATTCCGGACCACCAACCGTTTCATTTTCTTTTAAAAGGTTCTCCACCGTTCCTATTACCCGCCCCGCTAATGGGTCACAGTAGAACGCCGACAATCGAACCCTTTCTCTACCTATTGTACCTCCAACAACGGAAACGGAAATGTAACATGGAAAGAAAGAAATCCGATCGATCGAATCTGGGGTGCTGCGATCATTGACGTACATCGATCACCGCCCCTCAGGCAAACGGAGAAATTGATCCTGGCTTTGCCTCTCTATTTTCACATTTTTAACTTCTTTTCTTTTTCTCTTTATATTCTCTTAAGTATGAATTCTCTTAAAATTTAGAGTTCTTTTAAAACATCAAATGGACAAATACGTTTAAATTGGTCATCAGTCATCTTCAGATATACTCACATGTACATTTATTCTATGTTTATACATCACATGTACATAACTGCCTCTTAACATACATAATATACCTGATATGCTGTATAATAATAGTAAAACACAATACTGGCAATTGACAATAGAGGAATAACTTCAAATTCATCAGAGTTTTTAGCTAGAAAATTTCAAAGTTGCTAGCTGATAGTAAAAATACCCCCTAACTCTAACTATAGATTTTGCACTCGAGTGCAGAGTGGTATCGATAAATCATCCTTGGGATTAAGATGAGAACATTATGTGACATTAACGATACCATGAATAGACAATAGTTCTCAAATATCAGGATCATGCCCATCAATCCTTCTGAGGAGCTTATACTTTTCGTCCGACACTTGTTCTCTCACTCGTGAAAAAGCAAGCCGTTAAGCGTTAAAAAGCGCTGATTTAGAGGGTTTGATAGAGGTTCGTGTGGCAAAAGAGCAGATAGATGGCCGTAAAGAGCAAGAAGTCTGAAAGAGTGGCGCACACGCCACGCCCTCGCAGCTCGAAAACACATCGTCGCGAATCGGGCATGAATAGCTAATTGACCGGGCAGAAAGGGCACCGGTTCGCGGGTCGTGGACCCTTTTCCATCGTGACGGATACACGCGTTGGGTTGCAGCTGCACCGGGACCCCGTGCAGCGAGAAAACGCATCTTTTGTCCCGGGTCTTGGAGAGTGTAGCACGAAGGCGGCTCACAAAGAGCTCTCCGCTCGGACTACCTCACGGCGGAATGAATTGAAATTGAAATTGAAACGAGACGGAGCTCGTTGCATTTCTCGCTAACGATGCGACCACGTAACCTCGAGTCGCCGTTTATTAATGATACTGCTCGATCGGGGTCAGAATTGTCCCTGGAGTTTGCAAACCCCTGGGCAAACATTGCGAGCTGCAGTCGGTGATTAGACACCGATAAGTGCCTCTATAGCTCTGTCAGTGGGACTGTAACGGTCTTGTAACTGAATGTATTGAGATAGCTAACAAATTTGTAGCTCTGGGATTTCGAAGTTTTGGAGGTAACAAGAATTCACTGTAGCAGTTATAATTAATAAGTTTGATAGAAGAAGAGTGAAACAAAACTGTGGAATTCACTTGTTAAAATTCGAATCTATAGCATCGATACGGGAATTGATTGAGAGTATTATCGATACAGTGAATTAAAATTGAAGAATATGGTTAAACTTGTTATTTATTCGAGTCTGTCGATACAGGAATCGATCAGCAGAGTATTATCGATACAGTAAATCAAACCTAAGGAATCTGATGGTATACTCGTTAAAATTTATTCGGACATGTACTGTCAATAGAAGTATTATCGATACAGTGAATCAGGAAGACGATTAAATTCACTTGTGAAAGTTTATTCGATCAATACAGCGAGGTATCGAAGATTATCGCTAAAGTGAGTGAAAACTAAATGCGATCGATTTCACTCGCGACTCGCATAAAATTAATTTAAAAACATATGAAACAGGATTAAGTCGAAATTGAATATAACGCGTGACCCGAGACCGTTCTCAATTTAGAAACGAGAGAAAAAACAGCAAGACTTCCTGTTCGTCTCCCTTCTTGTTAACAGTTTCAAGAAGTCGTGCCCCTTTTGTTCGCTATTTTTCCTCGAACTCCATTGAATTTGTGTCACAGGTCGTCGTCGAAGAATGCGTCTATTCAGTCGCGACACGTGCGTCTTTCTTTTTCTGCTCGTGTTTCGTGGTACGAGACATGTTCAGCGACTAGTTTCCATGCATTTGGATCGGCCGGTTGCGACCGGCAACGTTTTTTCGTTTAACGGTATTATACTCGTGATTTCCGCTCAAACGGACTGTCAGCTGGTTGGTCGCACTTAATTAAAGAGATGTAGCGTAGCAAACTTTGTGAAATTTTGTTGTATATTGTCATTTTTGTGAGTTTTTCAAATTAGTTTTTATATTTGGGGATTTGGAGATTTGGAGATTTGGGTATTTGGGGATTTGGGATGTGAGGATTTGGTATTTGGGATTTGGAGATTTGGGATATGAAGATTTGGAGATTTGGGGATTTGGGGATTTAGAATTTGGGCTTTGTGGATTTGGGGATTTGGAATTTAAGATTTGGGAGATTGGACATTTGAGAATTTGGGAATTTAGGAACTTGGGGATATAAGAATTTGGGAACTTGGGAGTTGAGGATTCGAAGATTTGAAGATTTGAAAACTTAGGTATTTGAGAATTTGAGACGTTGGGAAGTTGAGAAGTTAGGACCTCTAAAATTTCAAGATTTCAGAATTTAAGAATTTAAAAACTTGCGAACTTGAAAACCCATGGTTTGAAAAATTGCAAATATTTCACATACTCATATAATATAAATATCAAATATTCAAATCAAATAGTCTACATTCTCTCAAAACCATCCTACACATGCATACACCACACAATCACAATTGCCCACTGACCATAATTCAAAGCCACAATCGTTCAAAAAAACGCGCTACCTCGAATGTCACAAAGAAATCCCAATTTGTCTGCCCGTATCAAAGAGACCAAATTGCAAGCACAGTTATCCCATGACCAGTAAACGTTCTCCCGCTGCTTTCCCAGCTTGAAATTAATCGGAGCAGCATTAAATACACCTCGTGCAGAAAAGTGAAGCAAGCTTAAATGAATCTCGTGCAGAAAAGACTCTGCTAGAGATCGTTAGCAAGGAAGAAAGCCAGGAATCTCCGTTGTCCCGGTCAGAAAGCATGCAACAACGAAGGAAGGTCCGGAGTAACTCGAGACTGTGTTGTGCCGAGAGAAGCGTTTAAATCGCTGACCATAAACAGGAGAGGTCGGGAGTAAAGGTCTTGGGGATCCCGTTGGCTTTGCAAGGGCGTTAATTACAGGGCTGCTTTCGTTTCTTCTCCCCCTCGGTTGATTTCCGTTGCCGGAAACGTCCGTGACGGGAGAGAGAGCTTGAAACGCTGCTCGAGCTCGTGTCGAGTGGTTAGCCCGAGTTAAATGGAAAGAACTATGTTAAAGGTACTCCGTGAATGACTTTTTCAATTAATCAAACAGTAATGGAACTCTGGTCGAAACGTTTACGAGCGATTGTTGTTTCGAGTTCGAGGGGCGAAGCCTCGGTGTGTGTTCCCTGCGCGATACTGTGATTCGAGAACTCATTGTGTCGAGAGGCTGAAATGATTTTTTGGTAATGTTAGAGTGCAGGAGGTTTACGTTACAGTTATGACTGATTCGTCGTGTCTAAAATTAGCGATTGTCGATTTCCAGGATTTAATTCGCAGAACGAACACTTTAACATACACTTAACAAATCAGACATATAAGAAATCAAACACATAATAAATCAAACATATAATAAATCATATACATAAGAAATCAAACACATAATAAATAACAAGGCAATCATACAGACAATAAATAACAAATCAATCAAACACATAAGAAATCAAACGCCCCAGACAGTAGGGTTAGAATATTAATAGTGTTTTCATCTTGGAGGGTGGAATCGAAAACTCTATGAATACATTACATTCAGAAGCGAAGACATTGATGGTTTTTGAAGTTGGGATATTAGAATTTTTCCTATGAAATATTCATTGCATAGAAATTACATTTGAGCAATTTAACATTAATAATACATGTCAAGTTTTTAAGGTAAAATTAATTCACATGTAGTCAAATGCTGAAGAAATAAGGGTATACATTTTTTGGTATAAAATCAGTGATGATAAAAATTGATCACAAAATTACAGCGTCTACAATCATGAAAGTACATATTCTAAAAGTTTTCTATGAAATGGTAGCTGACTGAAGGTTTCAATTAAATTAAATCATTCTGGAAGTCAATAACTTAGTCAAGCCATTGATCATCTAATTTAATTATGTAATATAAACTATATTTATAAATAACTATGTAACTGGATTTATTATAATCCATCTCCACTTCCCAAAATATTTCTGAATTATACTAATTTAACTGGTCAACCCCAAAATTGGTGAACATAAAAGCGTAACAGGTGTCGTGTTACTTGTACCGCTACACTCGTATTATAATACTGGTACCATAATATCCGTACTATAACAATTATACTATAGCAATCAGTTCCTCTGTTCACGGATTCCAAAGTGGAATAAAGCTGACCGTCTCGCTACCTGCACATTGTGAACATCTCCATCGCGTTTTCGTTAGAACATCGTCATTATGGTGTGCTGAATAGCCCATAGGACCACACAATGACCCGTTGTCGTTCCTGAAATTACAAGGTTCCGTCAACTATGCCGTGACCGAGTTTGAATCATGCGAACAGGCGAAACGGAAATCCCTTTTTTAATCTAGCATAAGAATCTCTGAGCTCTTTTCTTCCTCGAGTATCGATAAGGGTGTTCTGGTCTCTAGCGGCTTCCTGTTAAGCTACTTACAGGTGCTTTTTAAATGAATGGACGGATACTTTGCTGGACAAATTTTTATTTGCTTTTTCATTTTGTCCCTTATTATTGAAGCAACTCTCATTAAATTAGTCATTTATTATTTTTATTGGAATGTACAGTTTACTCGAGTCTGCGGTTCATTTCCAGTGAAAATGCAATTTTTTAAATTATGAGTATGTACATAATTCAAATATCAGTTGCACTGCATTAAATTTGTAGTTTCGCAATTTTTAGACATTTAAATATTACTATAATTATGTACAAATCATTTATACTTAATTAAAATCATGATCAAATTATTTTATGTTAATAAAAATCATATACAAACTATTTCGACTTAATTGAAATCATAATGAAATCATTTGAAATTAATTAAAATCATAACCAAATCATTTCAGCTTAATTAAAATCGTGCACAAATTATTACAATTTAATTAAAATGATATGTAAATGGTATAAACGTGCCCGAAATCGTACGTAAATTTAAACGGAAGGTAATATGCAGAAAGAGGTATAAACAGACGATCATTTCAGCAGTAAGGTTTCAGTTTACCTGGCCCGTTGCCAATTACCACCCGAACCCGAAACGAGATACAATAATTATCGCAACCGTTTGTTCCCTTCCGCCCCTGTGACGGGCCGGATACGCCCACTCGTCGAATTACCGTGTGCTAAATTGCAAATGTTCCAAATGTATGTTTCAGACACGTCCTACGAGAAGGCCTGTCGAAGGGGTAGCGCACCGGCCACCCCTGTCCTCGGAGCACGACCCTTGGACGTCACCCCCAACAGAATCGTCGTAAGTAGATTTCATTTGTAACCCTATGGCTCCCTGTAATTTTCATTCGACTGTAATTTGCGATCTCTCCTAATGCAGCCTGCGACTATTGTTCGAAAACGAAACCGTTTTAAGGGGCTGTTCAACAATGGTCATTTCTCTTTTTATTTTTTTTTGCGAAAGTTTCGATTGGGGTTATTTGATTTGCCGTTAAATTATATCTACGTATAATTTATTCTATTTACATATAATATATTCTTACTTATGTACGTATATCTTATCTTGTTCACATATGTCGATGTAATAATTCTTATAAAATTCGCATAAGTAAATACTGAACTAAATGACCTAACTTCTTACAAAATAATACAATTTTAACAAAAAGGGAATATTCTAACATCTATTGCTTATAAATATTTTACATAAAATGCACATATAAGATATACATATATGTGTCTTAATTATACACTCTAATATATTAATCATTATCATACATATGATTTCCACACGTATCAGTTATTTCGCATTATTTGCATACAAACAAAATAAATTTTGCACATAACAAGGTCGATAATTGAATAGCAAATTACATAAAGTGTTCCGCTTAAACAATTCCATCCGTTTACGCGATCGATCGTAAGGAATTTTCGAGCGGCTCGGTAAAATAGGCGTTAATTGATGAACAATCTTGGCTGAGTAATTATTTTATCGCGTGTCTGGCTCGCAATTAACGTTAAGCCTCTGTTGTTCGCGCGGCGAAGAAGAGATCTCAGGCATGCAATCTGAAGGCAGATCCTTATCACGGGAAATACTTTCAACGAATCTGTCAGCGCTACGCGAAACTGCATTAGACTTGCAGATTAGATCTGACTCGAGCCTCGAGCTGACGATAGGGGACTGACTTTCTTCGGAATTCATCGTTTCCGCTACGTTGCAATATGCATCCAGACACGATAGCATTTTGTTACATTTCTTCGCTATCTTTTGAAAGCAAATTACCGCGGGTCGTTAATATATTCACCTCTCTTCATTACTTTCTGTTCAACATACAAACTTTCTAATCCGATAGATATTCTGTATATTTTAATTTTTCGAATGTGTTTATGTGTATTAAAGGTTTTTATAAATGTATGATACATAGGACATGTACTGTGTATGTTACACATGTGTAGTTTTGTATGGTGTACTTGTTATGCATGTATGATGTACATGTATACGTGTATGATGTACATGTTATACGTGTATGGTACTGTATGATGTATATGTATACATGTATAGTACGGTATGGTTTACATATCACACATGTGTAGTACTGTATGGTGTACATATTACACATATGTAGTACTGTATGGTGTACATGTTATACATGTATGTATATTATACATGTTATTTATTCACGATCCATACATTAACAACTATACACACACCCTCATACGTGTTCACATATGTCCATACACAGTGACTATTAATCTTCTAGTTCATTAAACTTGACAGAGAGTTTCATTATCGATGTCTCTTACAGAACTCCATATTTTATCATTCTATTTCCCTGAAAATGTATCTAATAGCAGGTAAACGATCAAAATCATGGATGCAATAGATCGTCGTAACTCTTATCGAAATAAAATCGTTTGGTTCGAAAGAATCAATGGAGTAACAACGTTGTTTACTCGCCTCACGTACGCCGAAAGATCTCTGGAAGCTCGCAGGATAAATCGTCGTAGTTGAGTTCATTGTTGCGGCTTACATCCCACGCTTCCGGTTTAAAACACCGAGCTGCTATGTACGACGCGTCGAGTGGTATTTCGTTTTCGAGGCACGAGAAACGAAAACTCCGGCTTGCCGATCACGTAGCTTCGATCTTTCGAATCTTTCGGTGCATTGAGTCGTTAAGTCGGGAGTTGCCTTTCCTTTTATTTCCAGCAAACAGCCACTGCTACGTACCGTCGAACGTGTCACGTTTATTGTGTTTTTCTTTCGTTCCTCGAACTTGCGACTTGCTCGTACGATGTTGGAAACTTTTATCAAACTCCTGCGGTCGGTTACCGGCGTTTTTTCCCCGATCAACTTCTAACGATCGCTTTATACCATTTCGGTCACGATGCAAACGCAGCTTGCTGTTATACCTCGGTACGTTTTGTGATATATATTTAGTAGTAATATACTGGTATTTAGTCGTGCTAATACAACTTATATACAACTTAGTATCTTCATAGGTATACACACTATTTAAAGTATCTAGAAATATCTAAGGACAACTAAGGATCTTGTGCTATCTATAGGTATCTCTGAATATAGGGATATTACAGGGTGTCTAGGATATCTAAGGTCAACTATGAATACAGGAATGTTAGAGTTAGTACCTAGGGATATACGTCTCCACACACATACATGCTTTCATATCACAAGTAACATAAAATACGTCTTCTGTCATTTTCATCACCTTCCAAGCTTCAAAATGATACGTCACAAGTACCACTTTGCAGTATTCCCATATGATCTCGAGTATACTCATATCACCTTCCTTTCTTAAAGTACGAATTACTCGAAATTACCCATTCAGATTGGAATGTACATGGCTAACCATTCAATCTATCCAACTTTCCATCAAGCACAGGTCGCGTTAACATTTGAACGAGCCACGTTGTCCACAGTTTCTCCTCAGGTCTCGTAGACGATCCTCTTCTGTTCTAACGATGGACGTCACCTTTGCCCTTAGCTTCAATTTCGTTGCGTAAACCGACACGTTCCTTTCCAAGGGTGGATGCAAAAGCGGACGACGCAGTATGGAAAATATCGATCCGGTGTCGTGGCTGCAGGTGTTCTCAAATCTCACGCGGTGGATTGCTTTCTGGGACGTGTGTCGATTTACTCGGGCAAACTCTCGATTAACGTGGAAACGACGTGGGAGAGGTGTATAAAGTTACCAGCTCGTGGATGTCACTTGACTGGTGCTTTTCGAAACTGTGTTACTTCCTCGTTATCTCGTTCCCTGTCAAAAAAACCTGATAAACTTGGAATTAAAATTGAACTTAGAAAGAAAATTAAATAACTAATACATTTTTAAATTATTGAAAATTATATATTGCAATTTGATTGAATTTTGTACGGCAATTTTTTTAGCTCACCAGGGGAAAGTTTGACTTGCTATTATCGGCTTCTAGTTGGAGTCTAGCGAGGATAAGATAAGGGAATATCGTTATTCCGGGGAGTATGACTGCAGGACATATTTAATCACAACACGAGATAACGATTTACAACGCGAATTGGAGTTGGACGAGAAATTTTGGTTAATTAAATTTTGATAAGATTCCCGACAGGTGTCTGGCTGTAATTTTGTTTGTTCAGTATTATTGATTAATTTCTCTCGTTTTGACATTTTAGACTATCAAGGTTCGAAGTTTTTCAAATTTGTACAAATTTCAAAATCCTACAGAATCACATTTCGGAATTCCAAAGTCTCAAATAAATATTCCAAACTCCCAAATCTTGAAACTTCCAAAATCCCAAAATTCAAAAATTCCTAAATTCTCCCTAGATTTTCCCCAGAACCCAGATAACACTTGAAACTTCAACATGAAACATCTTTACAACCTCGCGATATCTCATTATCAGAAACTCTGTGTAACTTCAGAACACGAGTTCCTGACACTTCATACATTTCATTAACTATTTTTTCAGTACTCTACACAAAGTACGGATCGTCCCCGTTTGTGTATAAGTACCAAACTTTTGGAACTCTGTTCCCTTTGTCTCTTTACAATCACGTTTGTAAAATTTGAAAATGTCACCGTGAATAGGGTGCTCAAGGTACAAGGATACCTTTGCTCTTTGTCGAGTATAAGTTAGTCGACACCCTTTGAGAGAACAAAGAAAAAGAACGGACTGGTTTTCGAACCGGGTACACTGACAACTTCACGGAAGGATCCGGTTAAAATACGCCGTACTATCACGAATCGTTTACGAAATTCCTGTTGTCGATGAATGAGAACGGGACAAAAAATACCGTGACTCTTGTAATTTCTTGATGTATGCTATAATAGATTTCCATAGAAAAACTGAGGAGAATCGCTTTCATTGTGTGTCTACTATGGAACGAAAGAGGAATTCCATGTAATTAACTGTTAATTGAATCAATCTCGATATGATACGCCAAGTGCATGTTTTGAATTTTATTTGTAGTGAATTTCAAAAATTTCTTAATGGATGCAGTTTTTTATCTGTTATTGGGTTAACCTTAAATAGGTACTTTCAAGTGTTTGTAAAAATTATTTAAATAGGTGGTTGTTAGATAAGTCATATTTTGTTAATTAAATAGGTGATGTTTTGATATACAGGATGGTCATTGCCACAGATTTGCCAGTTTTTTTGCAGTTCATAACGAACTTCATATTTAGATTTAATTTTAGTAATCAAAGATGGTTTTAATATCATGTCATTTCTGAATTTTGTTAGCTGCAATATGAGGGAAAATATCATACACGTGTATATTAACAGACACATGAAGAAACTTAGACTATCTCAAAGGTAGCTTCACAATAAAAATATCAAATATCATGTCAAAGAGATATTTATATGAACCTGAGGTAGCTTCATGATCTAAATATTAAATGCCAACTCAAAGTGTTTATATGAACCATGCTACCATGTAGCACCACAGTATAATTTATTAAATATCAACTTGAAGAGACATCTAGACCAACAGCTCCACATGTAGGTAGTTCATGTTTAAAATATTAAATAGCAATTTAAAGAGATATCTAGACCAACAGCTTCTGCAGATAGCTGTGTTCGAAATATTGTATCAGGTATTTAGATGCATTATCCTACAGGTAGCTCCACAATCAGAATGTTACATTTTCACCCAAAGAAGTATTTAGACGAACAACTGTACATACAGATACCTTGATCAAAATATTAGATGTCAATTCAAAGACCTAGACCAAAAAGTATAGATATGTTCATGTTCAATTAAATGACAACCTAAAGATCTAGAATAACAATTCAATAGGTCCAAAAATATTAGGTACCAACTCAAAGATGTAGATCAGTAACTCTAATGATCCACATCCAAAATATAAAATACCAAGTCAGATATTTAGATGAACCACCCTACAAATGAAATTGTGCATGAAATGTATATGAACTCAAATATGAACCATCCTGTAAGTAGCACCACGACCAAAATACACAGGTCAAAGATTTAGATGATCCAACACAGATAGCACCACAATCACAGTACAGAACATCAACTCCAATATTCGTATGCAAATATAATCCCCAAAAGTGCACAAAAAGATTAACATCCATTACACTGACATTCTGTCGTAAAATTAGAAAAGGGAGGAAAATCTCCGAGTAAATAAAGAATTAGAAAAGCGAGACAGAGACCCGAGTGATTTGTTGCATCTGGGTAGTAGTGGATCCCCAGCTGCGTAATGGAGAAGATTGAGAACCCCTCGAAGACGTTTTTGTCCTTCTTACCGGTGGCAACGACGGACCAGAGGGGCTGAGAGGCCAAGGGGTGACCCGTTTTGCCTCACCTGAATGCAGGGGCAGGGTTTTTGGTCGAGGCACAAAGGTGCGCCCCAAGGATCCCTTGACTTCGCCTACCCGGATGAGCAACATCTGCGCCAGTCGACGACGAGATTTTGCCGCGAAATCATCTGCTCCCGCGAAATCTCGCTGATTCTAGTAGAGATCTCGATGAAACAACGGACATATGAATCGTTCGAGACAGTGACTCTTCCTTCTTCGTGATCGCGTCGACTTGTCAGATTGATAAAATGATAGGTGTTGTGACTGTTGGGTGCTTTGAATTCAAGCTAGATGTTGAGATTTTGAACAGGTTCTTTGAAATAAAATTGGTAAATATTGCTGAGATTTTTGACAAGTTCTTTCAAGTAAAATTGCCGAATACTGTTAAGGTTTTGAACAGGTTCTTTGAAGTAAAACTGAAAAGTGTTGAGGTTTTGAACAGGTACTCTGAAGTAAAGCTGCTAAATATTGTTGAGGTTTTGAACAGGTTCATTGAATCAAAAGTGATAGTCGAGATTTTGAACAAGTTCTTTCAATTAAAACTGACGTCGAGATTTTGAAGAGGTTCGAAACAAAACTGATGTTTGAAGTGGGTAGAAACGACGTTTGAAGTGCTCCAAGTGCGTAGATTTAAAAAGGTTTCGTGTTTTGCAACCAGAGGGAGTTGTTTGAAGGTGTTCCTTGTTTTGCCGGATGTTGAACATTGAAGTGATACGGTAATTAGACCTGAAACAAGAAACTAAATCGGAAAGGTGAAATTACGGTTACGTGATTTTGGTTTCAACCAATGCTGGATGTCTGGAACTGCTTTGATATAAAGAACCTGAAGTCATTAATTGATTAGATACGGCGAAAGTGAATGATGCAAGGTAGCAAATTAGGACAAGGTATTTTGCTTTGGGACCAGTCGATTGGATGTTGTAATATTTAATTTGATGAAAGTTTGAAATTTAACCAACACTGATTTTGTCGAGTATTTTTTAATGAGGTGAAATAGTTTATCAATAGGAAAGTAATTAAAATTATGAAAGTATACTTCAAGGAATAGTAACTATTTAAACCACTTTAAAGTATAATTGTAAAGATCATGAAATAGTAATGTCTTGAAAATATTTTCATCGCATGAAATATTGAAAAGTTAAAAATTTTATATGGAAAAATCGTGTTCGGTTAGGTTTGAATAATTGTATTGTTATAATTGTTCATAGTACGCTTTATTGTATGCAATACTGAACTTGTTAATCAAATATCAGTAACATTGGATCGAGATAAAAAGGCAGCAAGTTGGAGAATGATCAAAGCGTCAAAGCGAGTGCTCGATGAGAACTGCAGTCGAACAATAATTTATCGACGGACAGTAGCTAGTAAATAAGAGACTCGTGGCCAAATAAAGCAAGATCAAAGACGAGACAGCTCGGAACTACCTCGAGGGTCGACAACCTCGCGATCGACGAAAAGCGACGAGCAACGGCTGTTGCTGAAAATATCGTCTCTGCGTTTTCTTGTCTGTTCTATAATCGCTGACGAGAATCAACACCAAAACGATTGTTGGCGTAAACTCTCTACTCATTTTCCGGCATCTCTTGTTTAACGGTTTGATGATTACAGTATTTGCGAATTTAGAAATTTGGAAATATAAATATATGGGAAGATGGGATTATTTGGCAAATTTGCAAATTAGGGAATTGAGGAGATCTAGAGTTGGAGGTTTGGAAATTTAGAAAGTTGGGAATTTGGGGAGGTGAGATGGATTTTGGGGATTTGGGAATTTAGATTTGGAGATTTAAGAATTTGGGAATAGGGGAATTTGAGAATAGGGGAATTTAGAAATTGGAGATTTGGGAATTTAGGAAGATGGTACTTGGAATCGTGTGAAGTTGGATATTTGAGAACTTGGGGGTTTAGGAATTTGGGGATCTGAGAATTTGGGGATTTGAGAATTTGGAAAGGTAGAAATTTGGGAATTTGAGGCGTTGGAATCTGGGAAGTTGAGGATTTGGAGATTTAGAAACTTGGGGGTTTAAGAATTTGGGGACCTGAGAATTTGGGAAGTTAGACATTTGGAAATTTGATAATTAGGGACATTGGAACTAGGGATTTGTGGATTTGGGAGTTTGAGAATTTGGGCATTTAGGAATTTAGGGATTTGAGAATTTGGGGACCTGAGAATTTGGGGGTTTGAGAATTTTGAAAATTGGAAATTTGGAAATTTGAGAATTTTAGGGGTTGCAACTTGGAGATTTGTGAATTTGGGAATTTGAGAATTTGATTATTTAGGAACTTGGATATTTGAGAATTTGAGCATTCTGAAACTTATATCATGTAAGAATTTGCTCCTTTGAGAACTTGAGGATTTTAGAATTCAGAAAGCTGGAAATTTGAAGATTTAAAATCTTAGAATTTACAAATTTACAAAATTGTAACTGAACAAATTTATAAATTTGCAACTAAAAATTTCTGAACTTCCAACTTTAAATTTCCTAAATGTCCCAAACCACATAGGAAATCTACAATTCCACACATAGAACGCAAATTCTGCCTAGGTCACCCAATTACGTCAGCGGATGACCCCAGCTTGCAGTCAAGGTATTACGAAAATGTACAGACGCGTGAATTTCAACGAACCAAGCCAGGGACCGTTTAAAGTGCCCCTGTCTCTGACGATTTAAATCCCTCCAGGGCAAACACAAGGGAGTAGTTGGGCTACCTGGTCGTATCTAGAAACGCTGATCCCGTTTTTAGGGATACCTGAGAGAGGCCAGCTGGAATTCTCAGCTTGTGCTTCCGCGTGCGAATAGAAACTGCTCGAGGAACATTGTCTCGAATAAGAAACTCGAACGATTCGCTTCGATGGTTGTTCGATAGAAATTGGGAGCGAGATTCGTGTGAGAACGGTTCAACGATTATGCGTTGCTGTCAATCATTCTTTTATTCTACGCTGATGTAATCGTTTGGTTTAGAAATTGGGAACTGTTGTAAAGATTTGGTTTATCGATTTCGTTGAAAGTCGTAATTATAGCGAATTAATTAAATGTAATTATAAATTGTTATGATGTTAGGTGTGTCAGTGACATGATTGTATAACATGAAAGTGTAAAATAGCATTTATGATAAATCAATTTAAACCTTGAATTTGAGGAAAATGATTGTATTAAAGATTCATTAGGTACTTTGCATAAAATGTTGTAGTAAATTAATAAAATGGAATTACAAATTTTTATGTCTGTTATCGGTTGTATCAGTGACGTGATTTTATAACATAAAGGTGACATAAAATAGCATTTGTGTCAATTTAAAGTTTAGACTTTATAGAAAATTATTGTCAGAGAGGTTCATTATGTATTTATTATAAAATGGCTGAACACGTCATTATAGTATGTTACAGTAATTCAACAAATCGTGATTGCAAGTAATTTACAAATTTTTATGTTTTTTACTGAGTGTGTCAGTGACGTGATTTGATAACATGAAAGTGTTGTAAAATAGCACTTATGTTAGCTTAAGGTTTAAAATTTGAAGTAAATGACTACATGAGGGATCCATTAGTTAATATAAAATGGTTGTTAATGAAAACACAGACTGGTCCCTATATTAAGAATGTAGAATATATCTAATCATCTATGTTTCAACATTCACCAGATCAGCCATGATCAGTTCAATATTATGCTAGCATCACTATAATATATGGTATTACACTATAAAATCAGCTATGATCAATATTATGCTTGCATCACTATAATATATGGTATTATACTACAAATGATACTATAAAACAAAAGTAACATATTAATAAGCGAACTAGATTGAAGCTTAGAACTTACATCCAGCACTGGTTGAAATAATCATAGTAATTTGAAAGACCATGCATAGTTAACCATTTGCACTCGACATGTCCATTACTACGTCTTAAAAACAATTTTATTATTTATCAATGTCTTCGTTTATTTTATTATCGTCGTGAAGATAATAAAGTGTGATTAATGTCACATGTACAATAATAATAAAATGTGGTTAATATCACATGTAATAATAACATATGGTTAACATTCGAGTGCAAGTGGTTAACATTTTCATGAATATCCACAGTTCAGCGAGTGAAAGGAATTTGGAGATAATCGGCACGTTCCACAAATTTAACGCGATTGAAAAAAGGCCCGATTGCCCAACGCTGTCGAAGGAATCGAGTTAATCGCACTGTCAACATTTTGCGATCGATCCGGAAAGAGAAAGAGAGTGGGGAAGTGAAATTCCCGCTAGGGAGTTCTTACCTAAAGCTCGAACGACAAAACGTGTGACGCAGCCCACCGATTACACTGCATCCTGACATTGGGCGAGCTTATCATACTCACACGTGCACGATAACGTTTGTACGCGTTGGTGGAGTACGTTCAGTGACAAGAGACGCTTTCCACGAGAACTAAACTTTAGTTTACGAGAGAATTCACGCTGAAGTTACATTGAAAAGTGTACTGTAACATGTAAATTTTAAACTTTCTTTTAAGTTGAGATAAGAAGGAAATCTTGGGAAAAAAGGAGCAGATCTTGGGAAATTATCAAGATTTGTTGATTTTTAATCGTTGTTGTATTTGGACAATGAAAACAGACAAGGTTTGCAAATTTGAAGTTTTTGGTTTAACAAAAAAGGAGAGTTTGTTACATTTGGGAGTTTAAAGTGAGAAGTGACTTGGAAATGTTGATTAATAAAGTTGTTTTGTTGCAAGGATATTGTTAAGTGAAGCAACAGCAAGTGGTTGTTTAGTACAGAAAAAATTTGTGGAATTTTAAAACTTGAAGTGGGTGTTGATGACACTTAGTGGACAATAAGTGAACTGTATTCAAGTTTTATAAATAGTATATGTTGCAAGGGTTTATGACAGTAGTGAAGAAAATGGGTTGAAGCTTAGATATATATCAAATTTAAAAGAAAGTCTATAATTGTTAATTGAGAGTTATTTGATTCGAATGCAAAGAAATTCAGTTATAAACAGAGGGACCAACTCGAACAATTTTGTGAAGTAAAACGTCTATAGTAGGAGAGTGAAGTAAACTGAAAAATAAAATACAAGAGTGAAGTAAACTGAAGAATAAAATAAAAGAATGAAATAAACTGAATAATAAAACAGAAGAGTAAAGTAAACCGAAGAATAAAGCAGAAGAGTGGAATAAATTAAAGAATAAAACAGAAGAGTGAGCTAAAGTGAAGAATAAAGCAGAAGAATAAAGTAAATTAAAGACTGAAACAGAAGAATGAAACAGCAGAATGAAATAAAGAATAAAGCAAAAAAATAAAGTGAAGAATAAAATAGAAGAGTGAAGTAAATTAAACAATAAAGCAGAAGACTGAAGTAAATTAAAAAATAAGCTATAAGAATAAAGTAAACTCAAGAAGAGAGCTCGTCAGGGTCTAATTTTTCCCAGAACCAGGATCTAATTTGAATAGAAAATCAATAATCCAAACGATATCGAGTGCACAGTGATTAAAGTGGATCAACCAGTCAAGTGAAGCATCAACATTGACCCACAATTTGACTTCCACCGTTCAGTAACCTTGTTTCCCGAAGCAACTTTAAACGCAGCAAGAAAGCTAAAAGTCAGAAAATCCACGCACAAGTAGCTCTCGAGATATGAAAGCAAGTGGTAGGTGAAACGAAACAGTGACCAGAAGTATCCAGTCATGGTGAAAACGTGTGGATTACTAGCGAAAAAGCTTGGCATTGCTGTTTGATGCAACCTTGTCGAAGATCTGCGAGAGAAATCGTTGCAATAACTTGTGTGAAGAAATCGTGACTGAGTGTATTGATCATCGTTCAATTTCCGTGGAAATACCGAACGTTATCGGTGACTTAACTGTGATAATTCGTTGGTCAATCGTGGTAATTCCATTTGTAGCTATACGAGATAAAAAGTTGGGGAGGTTAACTTTATGAATGATACCTGAAGAGTTAGGGTATAACTTCCATATTAACATATATACTATAAGAAGTTATTTACTATCGGAAAGAACTTATTAACATATATTGTTATCAACAATATTAGTATCTTTGGACGTAGCATTTTACGATACTTTAAATTGCTACGTACTTTAATTTTCTAATGGTAGTGTTTATTTTCTACGTTCTTACTCTGAATTAAACAATCAAATCTGCTACCTTCTACCATCTTAAAAAATCACCAATAATTTGTCATTAATTTCCCATTCGAAGACAAGTCACCTTGAAATCAAAATAATCTTAAAAAGTTAAACCAAATTCAAAATCGAAGTGAAGTGGTAGAAGTTGGGATCAAAAAGTGTGATCTAAAAATTGAGAGACAAGTTCGTGAAGCGATGAATTCGCACAGAATGTGTTTGGACTTTGCGTCCTCGAGCAGATGAAAGAACACAAAGTGACAAAGTGTTGTGTTCTTTTTCCTTGTTGGAATTTGTGGACCTGGGAACATCTGCTGTTGTTTCTCACGCATGTTCGCATGACCAGGAGAAAAATGTGCGTGAAACCGATGGAGGAGAACGAGGAGGACAGGGTTGTCAGCATGATCATCAACTACTTCACCGCGAGGGTAAATATACGTGTAGGGGAGGCAGCTCGATTTCTTTTGCATAAATTATGAGGGTGTTTATCTATGTCTGCTGTCGGGAAAATCGATAGAAGTTGGTCAAGTTAAAGATAGTGTAGGGGGAACTATTCGATTTCTTTTGTATAAAATATAAGGGTGACATCTTCTGGTAGGAGAATTGGTAAAAATTTATATCGAAGAACTTGTTTCACGTAGAAGGTAATATTGCACGTGGACAAATTCGGAATTCAAGTATTTTGGAATTTGGAAATTTAATGATGTAGGAATGTGGAATTCTGGATATGAAAAAATTACGAACTTTTTTAATTTAGGTAATTAGTCATTAAAAAATTTGGAAATATAGAAATTTAGAAATTTAGAATTTCAGAAGTATAGAAATTTAATAATTCCAGAATTTAGAAATTTCAAAACTATAAAAATTTGAAACTTTCAAATTGTCAATTTAAAAATTTGGAACCATCAGTGTACCACCTCGTGCGCCACCGTAAGCACTATAAGTCCCATTAAAGGTGACTTTGTTCGAACTTCTAGGTTTTTAAAAATTCTTGGCAAATTCGCTCGATAATTTGATGATCCGTCGCATTGCCGAGCGTATTTCCCGCAAAACATTTGGAATCCTTCCGAGTTTCACTGGCATTCGTCCAACTTGTCTTTATCCGATGACCCGAAACAGGCATGAACCTCGTTCAAAAGTCGAGGAAAGTGGAACGAAGGATTTAACGTTCGTGGAGCCGTCGTTTCAGCGATCTCGTTGAAAAATCTGCGGCGAACAAAAGGAGAGGCTGTTCCATCTCGTTCAGGGACGTGAAAGTATCATTGTTCCTTTGATGAACAAGCGATTTCTGTAGGAATCAAACTATTTTTACAGATTTATTGATCGCACGTTCGTTCAAAGTGAAATCTTTATCGTATTACCATAATGATTATGTACTCCCACATAATCTTTCAAACGAAATTCTTTTCAAGGGAAAGTTTATTTTTTTAGTGGAAATGAAAGTGATACACTTTCGATACAGGTCACTTATCGATATAGGTATACTACAGATACAGGGTTGTATAGTTTAATGGAAGTAAAGGATTAAGGTTCTGAACTCAAGTTAAAATAAATTCTAAAATAAATAAAAATTATATTCTAAATAAAACTAGATGCGATGTAATGTGACATAATGTGACATGATGTGCACAATCTGGAAAATTGTATAGATATGAAAATTACAATTGTGCTCTATAGACTTATTATATTATCTTACGTTCTCTTATTTAAAAATAAATAATGTTCTACGAGAGACAAATTTACAAGTAAATAAATAGTGAACTCATATAAAATCGATTCTTCAAAAAGTCCCTAAAACCCCAAAATAGATAATGTTCCACGAAGGATAAATTTTGCAATTACCTAATTATTATCTAATTTCAAGTACAATATATTTACGCTTCATTAAAATAAAAAATTTCCTTTCCCACTGTTCCAGCTTTCTCGACACGCTAGATTAACGTTTACGTAACATCTCACCCAACATTGACACAGTTTGATTAATTCGAGTTTCTAATTGAAAATGCACGAAGGAGCCGATGGATCTTTTTCCACGTTAATTTAGGAATAGTTTACGGGCCCAAGGATCGATTGGTACATCGTTGTACCGGATACACGGGCTAAATTCTGCTGGTATCAAACACAGGAATACCTTTCACCTGGGCAATGTCACGAAAGATTCTCGATATCGCTCGTCGAGTCAGTCGATGATTTTCACTCGTGGTGTAGACAGCTTTAGCTACTGAAACAATCTGCCGTTTCACGAATTGCTCGTTCATTTTGTGTCTAATAGGGAGCTGTCGTTTGAGAATTCGTTTGCGAATGTTCAAAGTGTTGACAAGTCAGAGAATTGGTGATTCGATCGTTTTATGTAATTTATGTAATGATATTCCTGCGAGAAATGTGAATGTGGTGTTAAACGTGATGTGAAGTGATGAAATTATGGATAATTTTTGGTTTATGTTAGATGTAAATGTTTGTGGAAGCTAGAGAATGAAGCATGGAAATGTGGAATAGGTATCTAGTTGTTGACAATTTTTGAAAATTTCATTTTCGCTGGGCGATGGAAATGTAGACTTATACGTTGACTACCACTCATATGTGTATTTTTATATTTTTAGGGGAGGGATATTTATTACTGGGTGTTATGCGAGTGATGGGGGATATGTGAATTATGGAATTCCATATCTTTAAATTTCTTAATTCAAATTATAAAATTCGAAAATTTCCTGAAACTTCAAATTTACAGATCACTAAGTTCCCCAATCTCCAAATTCTAAAACCCCCAAAATTCCTAAATCCCCAAATCAAAAATTCATAAATCCCCAAATCCCAAATCCATAAATCCCAAAATCTCCAAATCCCCAAACCTCTAAATCTCCAAATTCCCAAATCTCTAAATCACCAAATTTACAATTCTCTAAATCACCAAAACCACAAATCCTTAAATCTCTAAATCTCCAAATCCCCAAATCTCTAAATTTTCAAACCCCTAAATCTCCAACTGTTCCAATCCCAAAATCCCCAAATCCCCAAAACCCCAAATCTCCATATTTCTAAAATTCCCAAGCTTGAAAACTTACCAGAAGAGCAACGCTCTGACCTACCCCTACATCGTCGTTTTCCCTAGAAAACCCATTATTGAGCTCCGCGTACCGTTTAATTACAGTTTTAACGCGTTCAAACGAACACCGTCTGACCACACCATAAATTCACCCATTACTCTTTAAATGTTTCTCACTGCTATATACAGAAGTTGATCAGAACGACGACAAAACGGTTCTTCTGATCGGTAAGTGCTTTCCTGTCTTTCAACAACACGCGAGGCCGATTGTCGGGACTCGCTTAACTTTACGAGCAAAACACGTTTAATCATCGAGGAGAACAGATCGTACAGTTATATCGTACATCAAGTTACAGTCACGTCGCACGTCTCATTGCATCATTGCTGGTCGATTAATCTTCTCGTAATTAATTTGATGAGACTAGTATTTGCGCTCCAAGGGAATCGCACAGCTTTGATTTATTATCGATCGCGGCGTATCGAAGAATACGATTCGTTATGGAACCTTGAAAAGGCTCACTGCGTTCCCAAAGAAAGTGAATTTAATAACAAATAAACTTACAATTCATTGAAACTTCATTCTTTTGTAAGAACATACCACTTCATTTATAGTTACACCCTATAGAAATTGAAATATCGTAAACACCTCTTGTTATATAATGGATTTATATTTATTCAATATTCCAGTTAAATTATGTTTTATATACTCATCAGAAACAACCTGTCCATCCAACTATGGTATTTCTAAAAATTAAAAATAATTGTATGCATAGTATGTTTCTAAAGAGATTTAGAGAATCACGCGTCTAACCCCGATTTTGAAAAAATTACCTCATTTCATCTAAAAGATTTCTATCTAGACCAGTTACCTCAACTATGTGGTTAAAACACCGTCCTATTTTCTGTTGCTAGAACTTCTTCTCGAAGAGGTCCTTCCGCTCGAATCCGCTGAAGAGGACGAAAAGCGTGACGAAACTCGAGCGACAGAAACAACGCGGTGCCGGACTTCGTGGTTGTCGTTCACACGAGTCCCTGCTCTGTGGACAGGCAGTGACCTCGATGGACCTCGCAGCCGTGACACCGCTGCATCCGAGCCTGCTCGGTAGACCTCACTGCTTCCAGGTGACACCCAGCACCGGTGGACCAAAGTATTTCAGTTGCAGGACCGCTCACGAACGGGACCAGTGGTTACACAGGTTGGTACCGTTTCTCTCTTGCTTCTTTCGCCTCTTTTTCTTACGCCGCGTCGTGCTACTCACGAATCCGAACGTGCTCAATGATCCACGTGTCGAGTCATCCTTACAACGGCTACCTGCTGAACGGTACTGTTTTTGGTCATGATCTTTCGGAATGTGCTTACCAACTCTGGTATATCATCTTCCATTTGGAATAGTCGCAGTGGCTCCTTTTTTCTAACGAGGGATGACTCGTTATGTGGACGACTCGTGAATGTGGATGTGAATGTACAGACATTTCGTTGCGAATGTGGATATACAGGTATTTGATTGTGAATGTGGATATACAGGTATTTGGTTAAGAATGTGGATATGCAGTTATTAGGATGTGGATGAATTTGAACATTGCTGTATCAAACTCATAAATATAATAATAGGTCTTTTTAAGTAAAACACTATCTGCCGTCAGAATTGTCTGTCATGTATTAAATCAAACAAAAATGGCCATTAAAGTGTTAGAAAAATGTGACACGATGGAATGGTGTGATGTATAGCCGCTGCAATTTGTTGTTAAAATTTGTAGCTTGAGGAAATCAGTACAACCGGACGCGGAGCAGACAAGACGAACGGACAACTCTCTGCAGATTTGGCTGCTCGAGGCTAAAGGCGTACCGGCAAAGAAGCGATATTTCTGCGAGGTTTGTCTGGACAGCACGTTGTACGCGCGAACCACCGCGAAGCTGAAGGCCGACCTTTGCTTCTGGGGTGAACACTTCGACTTCCATCATCTGCCCTCTGTCAACACTATTCAAGTGAACCTGTACAGAGAGGCTGATCGGAAGAAGAAGAGGGATAAAAATGTTTTGATCGGTGAGTTGAAAATTCAAATTGATGAAATCATATAACTTCGATAAATATACATTTTACTCTGAGGAGAATTATTAATGTTGTTTGGTATTTGATTTAGGTTCCGTCAGTATACCCGTGCACAACGTCACATCTCGTTACCTGACCGAGAAATGGTACCCTGTGGTGGGCGATAAAGGTCCGTTGAAGGAACCTCCGGCACTCAGGGTGAAATGTCGCTTCCAATCCGTAGACATACTTCCGGTCCAGGTGTACCAGGAGTTTCTGGAGTACCTGAAGACGGACTACGCGTCTCTCTGCGAGAAATTGGAGCCGGTGATCGGCGTTAAAGCGAAGGAGGACATCGCCACGGCCTTGGTGGCAGTCATGCAACGCGAGAAGAAGGCACCACAATTTCTTGCTGATTTGGTGATGATGGACATCCATAGAATAGGTAAGTATTGGTACCTTCCATCTCGAAGAAACAATCATATTCTTTTAATAAATTATTGAGGATCATGAAATTCATGTACATAATTAAAATCTTTTGAAAGCACAAAATGAAAGACATGACATGAAATACAAAAATTGATATGTTCTCAAATATTTGTACTATAATATGAATTCATTGTTTGAGCAAGGAAGTGATCTTCCTCCAAGTTACTTAATTGGTCTAACAAATCTAACCTTCCTGTTTGAACAAATATATAGCAAAATTTTAGAACGTCTTAAAACCAGAGAAAGTTTATACCTACACGTATAATGTAAACACTTTGTAAAAATTAAGTCCAGATTTATCAGATTCTGAAAGTCAAATTACAGAAAATATCTTCCATTCCCAGTCATATCAGATATCATTCCCAGAAAAAATAAAATTCGCGTTTACCCCGAACCATCCACGGTAGTTCGTGATCGTCGAGAAAGTCGAAACTGAAGAGCTAAAGAAACCGATCTGTCGAATATTAACGAAAGATATCGAATTTCAGACGACGAGAGGCTCACCTTTCGAGGAAATTCCTTAGCCACGAAGGCGATGGAGGCCTACCTGAAGTTGACGGGCGACAGGTACCTGCAGGAGACCTTGGGGGCGGTTGTGAGGGGTGCGGTGGAAGGTGGTGATTGCGAGGTGGACCCACTGAAGGTCGCCTCGGTGGCGGCCCTTCACAAACAACAGCAGAATCTACGGAACGCCGTGGAGCTCGCCTGGAGCAGGATACTATCTAGCCACGCTCACTTTCCTCTCGAATTACGGGAGTGCTTCCGTATATTCCGCGAGCGACTGGCTGACATGGGCCGGGAGGACATTGCTGACAATCTGATCTCTGCGTCTATATTCCTGAGATTCCTGTGTCCCGCCATACTCAGCCCCTCTCTCTTCAACATTACACACGGTAAGTCAAACGCTCGCGATGTCTTCGTCTCGTTATTTCGTTCACGAGATCAAAATACCGAATCCGCGTAACTAGCATTTGTACCCGGAGATGAGTAACCTTTGACATACATTAGATAGCTAGAATCGTAGAAGATGATAAAAAAATCTATACAGATTAAACACCTTTTATGCAATTCAAATGTGTTATGATTAAGAACTTGTAAACAAATATTTATAGCAACTGACATAAACTCCATATTATGCATGTTTCACGGGAGATAAGATAAGCTCTGTTTTGATGAGTGCTGCGGAAATGGCAGACTTTTATCAGCTGTAATATTTCGTCCGATTCCGTCGTTGCTTCGAAATGAAGTTTAGAAATCGTGTACCGATCGATTAAGTTTAATTGACAAATTTTGTATTGGAATTTGTGTATCTTTGCAGAATATCCGAATGAAAAGGCAGCGAGGAATCTCACTCTCGTAGCGAAAACGCTCCAAACTCTCGCGAACTTCACGAGATTCCAAGGAAAAGAGAACTTCATGGAATTTATGAACGATTTCCTAGAGCGAGAAGCTCCGTCCATGAAGAATTTCCTTCAGATGATCAGTGTACGTACTCCTATTATTTTGTTGTAATTCACCTGTGTGGAGAAATTATCTGTAAAATCAAATTTATTTTTAACAGAGCCCTCTGCCAAAGGATGCTCCAGCCAACAATTCCTTGGAATTCGACGGCTACATAGACCTGGGAAAGCAGTTGTCTCTTCTTCACGCTCTTCTGCGCGAAAGTTTAGTTACAATATCTTCATCGTCACCATCACTGCCTCCGTCTCGACTACCAGAGATCCTGGAGAGGATCTCCATAGCCCTTGATCAATCGGGTCCAAGTCCAGTGTCAGCTTCGCATCGCTACCCTAATCTTCAGAACAACATTTTTCGTTATAATGATCCGACGATCGCAAACAGCAACACGAATCTCTCCGTATCGGCAACTTCTACTCTAAGCAATCACAGCACGCTGAACGGTACCATCAGAGACAGTAACGAGGTACTGCAATCGAACACCCTGGGTCACAACAGTTCCCGGAGTCCTAACGTCGCCAGAGCTGCCACTCTTCCTCGAAACGCTTATTTGCCGACTAACGGGAAGCTTCAACTGCAAATTACCACCGACGACTATCCTCTGGAGCCTCCAGCTTTCGTGTCACGTTCACCCACGCCGATAGTGCGACAGCACAGGGCGATCGGATCCAACAGGACAGGCGCGGGATACAGATTAACCGCCAGCGCTAGTCTGGCGAACGTGAATCACTGCCAGACACATCCCACCAGCCCAACCAGATCAGAAAGTCACAATAACTTAAAGGACTCCAACTACAACATCACCGTTCCTCAAAACAACCAGACAAACAACTGCCCCGTCATGACTCAGCAGCAGCAATTGCAACAAAATCACAGACACAACATTGCCCGGCTACAAAACCTGGACATCCATGACAGGGAGGACAATTACAACCACAACAACTACAACGTCTCGAGATCGGCTAGCAGGAATCACTGCAACAAGGAGGAGAACGCGAATCAGACCCAGCATCAGAACTACAACAACGTCTCGAAAACCACGGTGAACGCGAACGTGGTGGTGAACCCGTCGCCGAATCTTACACTGTCGATCAATCACCAGCCGAACAACAATTACAACATCAACAAGACGAATAACACGGCCGCCAACGGTAACCTGGACGAGCTGTCCGACCTGTTGAGGTACGCCGACGACGAAGTGTCCGAGTCTAAATCACAGAAGGGATCGCAGATATCGATCTCTCAGCTAAGTAACGTAGCCTCATCCGGTTATCAAAGTTTCGCCGCTTATAGCCAGAGCTCCAGCCCGGTGGATCTCAGCAGCAACAACGCGAACGCGCACATACTGAATGCTGCGCCCCTCGCGTTCGCGAATCCCGTTTATCACATGGAAACGAACCACGGGAGGAACGGCAGGAGGGGTAGCAGTAGTTCAGAGGAGAGAGAGGGAAGCGGCGGTGGCGTCGAGGGTGTCAGAGGCGTCGATCTGAGCCCGTCACCTCCGCCACAAAACAACATGAGGAACCTGCAGAGGAACAATCATAATCAGTGGAGGCCGAACAATCAGACGCACAGAAATAACTCGGAACAGAATCAGAACGTATGCTGCACGAAGCTGAGGAGAAGATTGTCGCTAGACTCGACACGGGACCTGTCTGACACCAGCGAAGAAGAGAGCTGCACGACCAGGAGGAGCAAATCTCGAAGTCATCGAAGCATCGATCAGGTAGTGCATCCGATATCTATAGCGTCATTCTATGGATTACTTGGTTTCCTCGATGACGAATGAAGCCGCGGAACATTTACATTTCCCACGTTTCTTAACGTTGATTCGGATAACGGTTTGACCTTCTTAAAGAAGATCGAGAACTTACTATTCATCTTGAAACGTATTTGTTATTAACGAAACCAAGCGAACTAAGATCATCCTCGATTCTAAAATTTCAGCAGCGACCAGAAGATTCCTCCAGCCAGACGTCCTCGAACCAAAGAGAAACTTCGATTCTGTCTTTTTTAATTCTACCCTAACTCCGACTGTATATAAATCCGTGATAACATTATCGTTGTGAATAACAAGTTCCTCTTTCTACGAAGCCGTCTCCTATATGTCCTTTCTGATCTATCGCCTAACGGAACGGCTGTTCGTTTGCCTCTTTCTGTATGTGTCTTGTAACTAACAACGCCACGTCTCTTCGTTTCCAGTACGAAGTGGAAATCGAGAGGCTGCAGAGTAGCGTAGATCGACTGAGGGCCCGGTTAGGCGCAACCGAGGATACCGATATAGACGGCGTTGCACCGGATACCAAGATGAAGAGCATCATTTCCAGGTACTTAATCCTCATTCACGCGACGACTAACCCACACATCGATTGATTCTCTTTGCCTGAGTGTGATCACCCCGCCATGACGACTACCACTTTTCTCTTGCGTTTCACTCGAAACCCCTTCCGTGTTCATGAATCAATCACCTCGATACTTTCTTCTTCTGTTCCGTCCTCTCCTCGCCTCTTACTACGTCGTGATTCTTGGTGAAAATGTCTTCTTTTGTTCGTCGGAAAGAGAAGAAGGTGTCCGTGGAGGGGTTATCGACTTCGACAACCCTCGAACACGACAGTTGATCGACCGTGATTGCGTTTAGACACCATGGGTCTGTAAGGTCTTAAAATGGAAGACAGAGCTGCGATACTGTTTATTAACGGTGCTAGAAGGTGCTTTTTAAGGGATGTGTGATGAGATTAATGTAGGAAATTGTGAGTGATGTATAATCGTAAAATCTTAATTTTTATTATTTGAGGTTAGTTATTTTATTCGTGTTAAAATTCTAGATTAACTTCTGAATGTCTGAAGCATTGAATATAGATTGTAGTTTATAATGCAGCTCTGTCTACCCGAGACTATTAATAAATAACCTGTAAATAAGGAAAGTGAAAGAAGAAGAAGAAAAGCGAACTAGAACGAAAGCGAGTAGTTCTCTGCCTCGGTTGTACAGCTATAAACTAAGTAACAGATTAGCGTGAAATAAGAAATAAGATAAAAAGTGACCCACTGACCCCGTAACTCGAAACACGGTTACTGTTTCTCGAAATAATGTATGTTTAATTGATTGTGTGTTCCTGTGCATTCTATCCGCTGCATTTGGTATACTCTGGCTTGATCTGGACCTTGGTGTAAGAGTCAATTATATTTCTAAGCTTCTTTACATTTTTACATCACGTATCTTAGCGTTTTTTAATCTCATATGTATATTTCTCTTTTTACATACATACAAGGTGTCCTGCAGTACGTAGTACAGGTAGTAAGACGCAGACCTGGGCGGATTTTGTTTGAAATCGAATGGAAAATAATATCTCGATTATTTCGGAAATTGTTTAAAAATATGTAAACTATAAATTTAATTGAAATAATAAATATTTTATTTCAAATAACGAATGATTCTATTGTTTCTTTATTTCAAATTTGGCAAAAGAGATAATGATGTTTAATCTTGACAATTTATTGCATGAGTAGATATTTTATTATTTTATTAATTTATGTACAAGGAAATTATTTTTTTAAGTAGACGTTATTTTTAATTATGTAACTTCAAAGGGATGCAGGTCTGGGAAGATAATTTTGCATATGAAAATCAGTGAAAAATATAAAATAACTTGTTATTAGGAAAATTAGATTTAGAAATTTTTCAGATATAATATATTTTAGCTTAGTTACATTTATTGACTTATCCTATCTATTAAATGTTGAATAAATGAAGATATAAAAATAAACTTACAGAAGAATATTTCGAATTTTCAAACATTTCATAAAACTTATAAAAAAAATTTGTTTTATATTTTTGATTTATTGTCCAATGTAAAATTACCACATCTCTACGTATACTATACATTGCAGGACACCCTGTATACAAATATACCGGGTAAGTCATTTCAGATTTTAACCTGAAATATCTTCCAAACTGTCAATTATATTAAAATATATTTTAAACAAAAGTCAGATGATATCGAAGGATAATTGAGTGTGATTAATCTTTTAAATAGCAACGGATTAAAATTTAAAGAACATACAAAGATATAATTTGTCATCTTAAATAGAATCATACATTTTTTAGAACATTCATCGGTAGTTTCCATATTTCATAAAAAAAGTATTTCTTTACATGAAAACCATAAGTTTAGGGGATATTTTAATTTCAGTACACTCCCATACTAGTAAGCACGCACATTTTTAAATCATTTAAAGATCTACATATAATTAATACACAAAATAGTATAGTTTACTTTGACACATTACCACTTGTAGAAAAAGACACCAAAAAGACGTAGATGCAAATGTTCATATCACAAATATTTACGAGCACACTATACTTCTCTTTTTACTATATTCAAAATTAAAATCAAAGTAACTTTTTTATAAATTGCAAATGTACTAAAAATGTATCATTCCATTTAAAGAACAAAGACAAAAATTCGAACTAAAAGAAAAATCTAATTGTGTCCTTATGTTTTCTTCGACATCGTTTAACATCTGTCTAAAATATTTGTACATGCCATAATCGATAATTTCGAAGATATATCAGATCAAAGTCCCAAACGACTCACCCTGTTTCTTGATTTGCGCGACAATAAACACGCGCCAAAACGTTCATTCGCGTTCGCGTGTCGATTACTAGAGTCTGTTGTTTCACTCACGATCAGTTGTGTATCTCTATTCTGAACCAGTGCTCGACTAACCAGCATTATTCACCCTGCGTGTGTATACTTACATCACCGTCCAAAAAAGAAACATTCTCTCGGTCGGCCACATATCAGTACTCCACCGACAATAATTAACACCCCCGACAGTTTTCACATTACACGTTCATTCTGTTCACGTGTGCACGGGTTACTCTGCAAACCACTGATTTCGTTTTTTTTTTTGTGTGTCAGGTCTGTGTAGCGTGTTGCAGCGGTGCTCAAAGAAACGTTCAGGATTTCACCCTGGTTCGAGATAATTTCAGGGTAACATTTGTGGAGCCAGATTTCGGAATGTAGAGCCAATAGATACGTATTTTCGAGTTTGAAACGTTTTAGACTTGGAGTGATTTAAGCTTGACATGTTTCCAGTTTGGGACACTTCGAGTTTAGGATACTTCAAGTTTAGGATGCTTCAAGTGCCACTCGAAGCTCGAGACACTTGAAACTTGGAATATTTCAAATTTGGAACTCGGAACGCTTCAAACTGAACTCTGCAAATTCAAAATGCTTTAACCTTGAAACTCTTCAAATTTAAAACACTTCATGCATGGATCGATTCAAGCTCCATGTTTCATATTAACCTTCAAGTTTGGAACACTCGAGTTTTCAAGGTTTTCGAGATTGCAACACTTCAAATTTGAAATTGTGAATTGTTAAATTAAAACGAAAGGCTTATATCAAATTTTATATTAAATTTTATTGTATGATATATATGTATGATACTCATTATGTACATGTATGATACTTATATACATATGATACTACGAGGCCCACAAAATTTACCTCCATAAATTGTCACGATTGTTGCTAATTAAACACCTATGTCTGCTTGAAGATACTATATGAATGTATTTAATCCTGAACGTTTCTTCCGTGATTAAAATCATTTACACGACACAGCAGAAGCAAATCCCTGGCTTCATTGATCGAGAACGAACGCCACCCCAGCCCATTGCATTGATCGTTCTTTATTTCTCGTTTTGTTTCGTTCATCCAAAGCGTATGATACTTTGCACCAGACACTGCTGCTTCCTTTTTGACTTTCGTTTTCAAACATTTCGATTGGTGTTCTTTTCTTCGGTATTATGCATCGTGGTGCGCTTGGATCCTCTCGGAGTCTCCCCGTGAAATCTCTTCCGAACTTCGTCTGAAAGAATCGAAATAGAAGATTTATGAATAAAGTATCGAGGACGAGGTTCGAAGAGAATTCGCGGTCGGAGGTGAATTCCACGTGTGCTGAGCGTCGAAGCAGTCTTTGTGTTCCTCTTGAGTAAAAGGTTTGATTTTGGTAAATTAAATTGGTTGGGAACAGAGATTGTTTCGTGGCGAAAGTCGGTCTGAGACAGCGCGAAATCTGACTGAATCACATCGTGTCTTCTCGATTCTAGGTTAATCTCTGTGGAGGAGGAACTACGGCGAGAACAACTCAAGATGTCCGCTGCGTTGTCGTACAAGCAGCGCGTGATCGACGCGCAGGAACAGCAAATAGCCGCGTTGGACGCCGCGAACTCTCGTCTGATGACGTCCAACACAAGACTGTTGTCCGCATTGAGCACCCTGAAGCAACGCTACAACGCGAAGAGCCAGTCGAGCAGTGAGGCCGCCGCGTTGCTGCAGAACATCGTCGACATAGGAGAGTTGAAAAGCTCGTCCTGTTAAGATGTGGACAACCGCCGAGGAAACGGGAACGTGTCTCGTGCATCCAGGAAAAGATGCTCTGGAGAGGGATCTGGATCTCGTTCCGGACGAGTTTCCACGGAGAACGTGTTCCCCCGACGAGATACAACAACCTAGATCTTCCTTTCCTCGCCCCAAGGACTGTAGACCGTTTCTACAGTAAGCACAATCTGTATCTCGATCGAGCCAGGTTGGATACGAAAAAGAGAAACCGAGCGAAAGAGAGAACGAGTGAAAGGCGTGCGAAAATAGAGGCTACTTAGTGAATAGGCAAAACGGTTTAAGTAGATGATTTAATGTGACACGTAGCGTTAGGATTATTTGTACCGTTAATAGTCGTTCACGATCGAAATAACCTCTCGTTCGAGTGTGACACGTTAGATTTGATCGTGATGATGATACGCCCGACGTTTCTCTAGGCAGCTTTCCTTCGTTCGAACGCGAACGAGACGGAAAGTCGAGGTCCTAGAGAAGCTGAAGAAGGGATCGATGCTTCCCTTCTTGTGGATCTCGAATCCAGTTGAACGGCGAAACGAGATCGGTGAACGTCTGTTATTTCGTTTCGATGATTATTGGAAATACCACGTCGATTCGGATGACCTTGAAATATCTTGTCAAGGACAAAGTTCTCGATAACTTTTACCTATACTGTCATTCAGTTTCAGTTGCGGACATATACGCGAAAATGTCTACTTTTGTTAGCCATAGCAGCAGGTCATATATAAATTTATTTTATATGCAAGTTACCCAGATACGTTTTATCAAATTCAGTTTTTGAAATAACTTTACCTTCGAATTTTATTTAATAGTAGAACCGTAAAACGTTTACATACAATGTTGCAACGAGGTGTTCATTTTTAAGGCTGTAATTTCTGTCCAGATACCTGTTGAATGCTTTTTAAGACTGGTTTATATTAACAACTTGTACATACATCTTATATATGTATTTCTGTCGAACAATTGCATTATTTTCTTTATTAAGTCATTTAACATACCAAATATATTCCCTTGTAGTATTAGATACATTAACTTAATACCAACCTAAAACCCAAACTTAATTGATTACTGGCCATCTTATAAATGACAGACTTAACCTAAATTAAATAAACGTCAAAAGCCCACATCTGGCCCAAACTTATTCTAAATCTTCAAGATATGATATGTTAAAAATATATTTGCGTATATTTAAAATGAAATCAAATGAAAATATATGTATAGGAAAATGTTACTCCAAATGTTGACCTTGAGAAGATATGTTAAGATCATTGGAACTCCCTATTTCCAATAATTATCATCGTTTATTCCGTTCTTCAGCGTCGTATATGTACCTTGACGCACGATTTGCACCATGACTTTTAGCAAAGTGTTGAGAAATAACGCTATCGGTCAAAAGTTTGAGACCACTTGATTCTCGAATGGCGAATCCAGGTTAATCGTGAAATCACGTTCGTCATTAAGCGCTCGAATTTTTGAACCACTATCCTTCGTGTATTAGAAGGATAAAATTTAGGAAATTCTAAAAGTACATGTAAGCGAAGTAAAAACTCGGCTCCAACGTTCGAGAGATAATTGTTATGTTATATGAATTCTAAGTTATTTAATTTGTGTTCATATTGAGATCGACGATATCGAATTGTTTGTACATTGAAAAGTTCTTATATGTATTATATTAGACACGGTCGTTCGCACTGTGGCTACCAAGAGTATTAATTATTTTATGATGAAGAAATCGTACCAAGTATCTAATATACTCAGAATCTATACTTTTTGAAAGTTGAGAAATTGGTGTTCAATAATAGAATAATCGAGGAGCATTTATCTAAGTTTAAAATCTTTCTTCATCTCTATAGAAATAAATATACAGTAAGTGAAAGTATTGTGGACACTTCTTTTCTTGCAATTGTTCTATTTTAGTAAAGAATAATTATGTGAAATTTGAACTATGTCATTTTGACAGATTTGTTCTAGTATTCGATTTCTAAAGTTCTCTGTTTAATATACTTGATGTCCACTTTCCTCTTCAAACAGCGTAATGACGTCACTAACCTTTCGTGGTTAATTAATTGTGATAAGGATATGATTCAATGTATAAGAAAACAGTGTTCTTAAATTTTGACTGGTAGTGTACTTTGCAGGCAAGGTTTGAGATTCTGTCACAGATTTTGGGATCTGTTTTATAGGTTAGTAAGATTTTAACAAGACATTTCTGAATCTCAAGGCATATTTATTTTATTATGATCTCAGATTTATGCAGTTTGGGGGAAAATTTGCTTCATAGTTCTACATTCAACTGGAAAATTTTAATGTTTAGGGTTATATGGATTTGGGGATATTGAAATTTAGGGACTTGGGGTTCTTAGGACTTAGATAGTATGGGAATTTGGGATTTGGAAGTTTAAAAAATTAAATAAATTGAGAATTGAAAAATTAAAAAATGTGTTAACTTGTAAATGTAAATTGAAAGTACATTGTAACAGCTTATAAATTTATGTAAGTGTACGTTTAAAAAAATAATTTTTTAAGTTTTTGATATAAATGAAATAATATTTAATGGATATGCGTTAAATTTAAAAATATCCATCCTCAAAGTACTTTTGGTTTATGAATTTCATTGCGTTGTTTGTAAATTACGTTAAAAATTGTGACAGAATCTCATATTCGCTGTGTGAATGGTATTTTTAACATCGTTCGTCGAACATAGGCGGGAACCAACATCCTCGAGCACCGAGTCGTACTTCAGAACCCTGTACATGCGTGTATATTTTTCTAGTTCACGTCTTAAAGCGTTGTATTCGAGAATGGTGAACGTGGCCGTCGATTCGCAAAAGTCTCAAAGCTTCCATCGATGCGTCTTAAATAAACTTCGACTCGTTTTTCGATCTGTAAAAAGTTCGAGGAAGTCAGTGTGTCTCATTTAGGGAAGCTTCGATTCGAGCACCGATTCTTATTGTAAGCGACAATATTTATTTCGTAGTTTCTACCAAAGATGAAGAGGTTTTCATTGTAAAAAGAGAGGAATTTCTGTGTAAGATAGTTTCGTTTTCGTTTCGTCGATGATCATAAGCGAATAGCCGGTTGCGCAACAAAACACACACAAAGATTTTCATTGAAAATCGATCATGCGGTCGAAGGAATCACCCTTCCTTTATTATTCGTTCTGTATTTTAAACGTTAGTTGTGCACGCGATGCATGGTAATTAGACGCTAACGGAAATTCTTGTTTGTTCGCAAACGTTTGCGTGTATTATGTTTTACATCACAGAGAAAACAATATGATATATTATCGTAGCCATTGTGTAGTGAGATGCACGCGTGTAAAGTCGTGAATGAAAGAGAGTGAGAGAATGCGTGTGTGAATGCGTCTGCGAGAAGAGATCACAATTCAGTCTAATCTTATTAAGGAAACAAAAAAAAGTATTATCTCGTCGACTTGTATCATAGTTCATTATCGAACGTGAGAGCGTTTTATTTTCTCGCCTTTCGTCGATTAATTTTGTATAGAAATATCTACCGTCACCGTTTCTTTTGTCTCCCAACCCCGTGATTCGCACCCTTAAAGTATTCCCCATTCTTGTAACCCCCTTTTTGTACTTTCTGTAACGCAATCTTTTGTAGAGGCATCGATCTGTTGCGAAACTATTTTCAATTGTCAAGCGTTGACATCATGAAATTAATATATATATATATTTAATGGTACACCATCACCTCCCCCCCTTGTTGGACGATGTAATCGATGATAAATAATCTATTTAAAAGTGACTCGAATAGCGTGTACATTGCTAAGTGTTTTGGTATATTCGTTTCTGCAATACATCATCTGTATTTAAGCGTATAGCATCTATTAGTAACAGTACATGAGCAAATAAATATGATTAGACATATTACGTGTTTAGTAGTAATTAATTTCCGAATATTTTATTCGTTGACCGTTTTATTGATAGATAAAAGTTTTGTAAGTACAAGCTTACTTTTACATGTTAACTCTTCATTACGAACTTCGTGCTTCAAGAAAGATTATTCTAAGGATCACATCAGAAGGTAAGTTACCTTTCTGTTATTGAACTTTACATTTAAATTTGCTCACATAACGGAAGTACAGAAATGATTTCGTTTAGACCAAACGAGAGATTTGAGTGTCACTCCCTATTTTATCGACGGCTAAACTTCTGAAAACCTGCATGCTCCAAATTGGCTGAAATTTGGGGAGTGCGTTTCTTTTTAATAAAAATAACGATTCCGAGAAGGATTTATGGCGACTCGAGAAAAAAGTTGTTATCATTTGAGTATCACTCCCTATTTTATCGACGGCTAAACTTCCAAAAACCTCCATGCTCCAAATTGGCTGAAATTTGGGGAATGGGTTTCTCTTTAATAAAAATAACGATTCCGAGAAGGATTTTTGGCGACTCGAAAAAAAAGTTGTTATCATTTGAGTGTCACTCCCTATTTTATCGACGGCTAAACTTCCAAAAACCTCCATGCTCCAAATTGCGTGAAATTTGGGGAATGGGTTTCTTTTTAATAAAAATAACGATTCCGAGAAGGATTTTTGGCGACTCGAAAAAAAAGTTGTTATCATTTGAGTGTCACTCCCTATTTTATCGACGGCTAAACTTCCAAAAACCTTCATGCTCCAAATTGGCTGAAATTTGGGGAATGGGTTTCTTTCTAATAAAAATGACGATTCCGAGAAGGACTATTGGCGACTCGAGAAAAACATTTTTATCATTTGGGTGTCACTCCCTATTTTATCGGCGTAGGCACATTTGAGATCAACTTACTTTGTTATCGAGCAAATTATTACATTTTTTCGATCAATAACAATTTTGTATTTTATTACGTTATAGGACTGAAGCGATATCTACTTCGTTCAACGCTTCAACTACGCCCGCAATGTAACAAAGCGAATCCGAGAAGAATAAATCAACAGAAACCACTCATGTACACTATACAATATTATATTAATATTATGAGTTACTATTCTATTATACATTAAAGAACGACCATATTTGTATAATATTTATAAATAAATATAAGAACAAATTATTATATTAACAATTGCATGTATGTGTGTTGTATGCATGTATGTATGTATGTATGCATGTATGTAATTATTAGCTCTATGTACTTTCAATGTATTTACAACTTGTATGCAATATAAAATTTGAATAAACGATAAATAAAAAGAATAAACCGTATATTTATTTAAAAAACCTTTCCCAAGCGTTCTGAAACGTTACACAAAACTATCGAAATGCAAAAGTAAAAGAACAGTACAAAAGTCGTCAACAAATGACGTCATCAACATTCCAAGAAATGGCACTCGTGCCACCTCCTCATAACTCATGTTCTCCTGATACCAAATTTCAAAATCGAGAGTTTCTATTTTAAAAATCTTCGTGCCACCTCCTCACAACTCATGTTCTCCTGATACAAATTTTCAAAATCGGTTGCTGGAATTTCAAAAATAGCGTCCGGGAATTCTTGGAAATGACGTCATCAAAATTCCAAGAAATGGCATTCGTGCCACCTCCTCGCATGTTATGTTCTCCTGATACCAGAAACTCAAAAACGGTACTCTAGATTTGAATAATCGCGCTCGACAATTCCTAGAAATGACGTCATAAAGATTCCAAGAAGTGGCATTTGTGCCACCTCCTCGCATATTATATTCTCCTGATACCAAGCTCCAAAATCCGGATTTTTGAATCAAAATCTCGATTTTTGAAATTTTGTATCAGGAGAACATAAGTTTCGAGGAGGTGGCACGAATACCTCCTCGCACGTTATGTTCTCCTGATACCAAGCTCCAAAATCCGGATTTTTGAGTCGAAAATCTCGATTTTTGAAATTTTGTATCAGGAGAACATAAGTTTCGAAGAGGTGGCACGAATACCTCCTCGGACGTTATGTTCTCCTGATACCAAACTCCAAAATCCGGATTTTTGAGTCGAAAATCTCGATTTTTGAAATTTTGTATCAGGAGAACATAAGTTTCGAGGAGGTGGCACGAATACCTCCTCGCACGTTATGTTCTCCTGATACCAAAACTCAAAATCCGGATTTTTGAATCGAAAATCTCGATTTTTGAAATTTTGTATCAGGAGAACATAAGTTTCGAGGAGGTGGCACGAATACCTCCTCGCACGTTATGTTCTCCTGATACCAAGCTCCAAAATCCGGATTTTTGAATCGAAAATCTCGATTTTTGAAATTTTGTATCAGGAGAACATAAGTTTTGAGGAGGTGGCACGAATACCTCCTCGCACGTTATGTTCTCCTGATACCAAGCTCCAAAATCCGGATTTTTGAGTCGAAAATCTCGATTTTTGAAATTTTGTATCAGGAGAACATAAGTTTCGAGGAGGTGGCACGAATACCTCCTCGCACGTTATGTTCTCCTGATACCAAAACTCAAAATCCGGATTTTTGAATCGAAAATCTCGATTTTTGAAATTTTGTATCAGGAGAACATAAGTTTCGAGGAGGTGGCACGAATACCTCCTCGCACGTTATGTTCTCCTGATACCAAGCTCCAAAATCCGGATTTTTGAATCGAAAATCTCGATTTTTGAAATTTTGTATCAGGAGAACATAAGTTTTGAGGAGGTGGCACGAATACCTCCTCGCACGTTATGTTCTCCTGATACCAAGCTCCAAAATCCGGATTTTTGAGTCGAAAATCTCGATTTTTGAAATTTTGTATCAGGAGAACATAAGTTTCGAGGAGGTGGCACGAATACCTCCTCGCACGTTATGTTCTCCTGATACCAAAACTCAAAATCCGGATTTTTGAATCGAAAATCTCGATTTTTGAAATTTTGTATCAGGAGAACATAAGTTTCGAGGAGGTGGCACGAATACCTCCTCGCACGTTATGTTCTCCTGATACCAAAACTCAAAATCCGGATTTTTGAATCGAAAATCTCGATTTTTGAAATTTTGTATCAGGAGAACATAAGTTTCGAGGAGGTGGCACGAATACCTCCTCGCACGTTATGTTCTCCTGATACCAAGCTCCAAAATCCGGATTTTTGAATCGAAAATCTCGATTTTTGAAATTTTGTATCAGGAGAACATACTTTTCGAGGAGGTGGCACGAATACCTCCTCGAATGTTATGTTCTCCTGATACCAAAACTGAAAATCGTAGAAAGGTAAAGGAGGTATGTGGAGTAAGAGGTATCACTCCAGAAACTCCGCAGGTCATCTGTGCCCGCTCCACACTTCATCCACATCCGCTCCATACTTCATCCACACCCGGTCTGCATTTCATCCACCATCCGCACCCGCTCCACACTTCATCAGCGCCCGCTCCACGATTCGTCCGCATCCGATCCACCCCCGACCCACGCTTCATCCTCGCCCGATCCGCACTTCGTCCGCAGTCGATCCACTCCCGGTCCGCATTCGATCCACACTTTATCCGCAGTCGACCCGAAATGCAAAAGTAAAAAACCTCACAGCTTATGTTCTCCTGATACCAAAACTCAAAATCGGCCGCTCGGATTTCAAAAATCGCTCTCGACAATTTCTAGAAATGACGTCATCAAGATTCCAAGAAGTGGCATTCGTGCCACCTCCTCGAATGTTATGTTCTTCTGATACAAACCTTGAACTGCAGCTTTCCGATTTCGCAAAAATTCTCGAATTTTTAAACATGAATTGCGAGGAATAGTGTCTGCCTTAGTTAGACTATGAAGGATAGGTTTTGGTAAGGATTTAAAATAAATAGAAATTGCAAATTAATTTTTTCTTTTTATTTCTCAATCAATTTCTATACATGTTTGCAATCGTATAACATATTCAAAATTTAATATTACATAATATTACGACATATACTATTTGAATATATATGTATATTTTACAGTAATTTGTAATTTACATATACAGTTGTTATGCATTGTACTAGTATAATTAATTGGCTAAACTTCCGAAAACCTCCATGCTCTAAATTGGCTGAAATTTGGGGAATGGCTTTGATAATAGCAGATTTCATAGCATCTTAATCGTCTTCAAATCTGCCTCAACTATTCGTGCCGGGAAAGTAGGGAGTGACACCCAAATGATACAAAATTTTTTTCTCGAGTCGCCAAAAATCCTTCTCGGAATCATCATTTTTATTAAAAAGAAACCTATTCCCAAAATTTCATCCAATTTGGAGCATAGAGATTTTCGGAAGTACAGCCTCCATTTTGCTGCTACCATCCCACGGTAGATAATCTAACTCCGTTGATATTTTATCGATGTAGCTATATGCATTCTACAGTTTCGCAAATTGGGATTAGATGACACTGGTAGAATGTTTCACCATGAACGATTAAGATAATAGATCTATCGCCCGATGCTTTCTTTTGTGTGTTGCATTGAGAGCTTCGGAGCATAGAGGCGTACATCTGAATGCTACATATGAACTTGCAAATAGTGTTTGGTTTTTTAATTCTTTTCGTTCTTGTTTATTAACAAATCTAAGTTGTACATTTCTAACTTTCAACATTTGTATAGTTTTATATTTCTAAACTCCATAGTTCTCAAACTTCCAAATCTCTGATTTCTCACAGTTTTATGATTTTAGATTTCTAAATTATGGATGTTCCTAGATTCTTAAATTTATAAGTCCTTGGATTTTCAAATTTCCAAATTCTCAAATCTCCAACATTCAAAAATTCCAAAAATTTCACACTACACATTTCTCAAATGTCATTCGCAAATTTCTAAATTTTCAGATCTCTAAGTTCTCATATCCCCCGATTAAAAAATTGAAAAATTCGAAATGTCCTCACCGCAGCACCCCCGTGTGCCCATAAGCCCTTTGTCGAGCCCTCCACCGATTTACCATACCTCTGACTGTCATTTTTTTCCAAAAAACCGTGAATTAGTGATTTCCGATCGCTCGTGAGAAGAAACCGCGAGGCGTATTCTCGCCGTGTCGCGGGGTCGTCGAGCATGGCGAATGTAAACAGAAGTGAACTTGGCAGTGTCGATAATATTCCCGGGCGAGGGTCGTCGAGGTTCAAACGGCGGAGAAAGTGCAATCGCGGCCGTCGAGTAGAAAAAAATAAAAAGAAAGAAGGAAGAAGAAAGAAAGAAAGGAGAGGTAGAGCGTGTCTGAACGAGGACGAACGGAAAGAGACGAGCGTGGTAAAAACGTCAAGAGAAAGAGTATCGGCCGTTCTCGGGGGCGAAGAGAGACAGGGAGAGCCGATCGTCGAGGAAACGCAAGATGCGAGAGAGAAAAAAGGAGAGCATTCGTTCGTGCTATCATAAACGCTTAAAGAGTTCTGACAGATTTACGACCACGTGATTCCACGCTCTCCCGGTCCCTGTCTCATCTCTTCGAATTATTCCTGTCGGTCACTCACTCTTCCTTTCTCCTTTCTCTTTTTATACAACTTCATCCTCTTCGAACGGGTCAACTTCGTCACGTTCCACCCTTTGGTACTTCTTGTACTCGAACCTTGACACATATTTCGTATGTTTCTTACGCGATAACAAGCTTTAAATCTTGATCTGGACCTTTGATCCTCAGATTAGGGATGATTAGGGATGATAGGGAGAAGTTGAAACGTACAGATGTCACGAGTTGGCGAGATCCAAAGTAAAACCTCCCCACCTCTAAAATACGAGGCGTCCATTTTTCTATTCTGACCAATTGTGCCGTAGCTCTAAACACCTGGGTCTTCACGCGCCAACTCGTGGGTTGACATCGGTAGAAATACAGGAAGATATAAAGTTGATGATTGTACATTGCATTAAATGCATTTTACAAACTCCATTTTACATATTTTTTATATTTTATATTCATTTTACAGAAAATACAAATAGCAAACAAGTTACAGGTTTAAAAAATTTGTACACCCTTAAGATTGTTACTAAAATTTCTATGTAGACAAATTATTTGTATATAAACGAAAATTATTATACCGTTCATTTAATGCTAATCAACTTTATCGTACTTATTATTTTATTGTACTTGATTATAATTATTGATTTTGAGAAAGAATGTTAACAATAATTTTTAGGGGTTAAAACATATTTTCCTTCGATTGTATCGTAAAATTCGGCAAATAGTCGAAAAATGGAGGACAGGTCGTTGGCGTGACCTTGCCTCGCGATTAATCATTCGTAGTGACGGTGTATCGCGTGATAATGACACCGTGGCCCCGATAACGAAATATCTTCTTCAGATCCGTTTCTTCCGCGAAGCTGTAAACCGAGAAGAACGAGATTAACGATCCTCGAATCGTATCGAGTCGTCTCGGAGATCAACGACATTCTTTTCCACCAAGGACGCCGTAATTAACGATTCCGGAAAATCGTCGATAAAAATTGGTACTGACTTATCGACTATTGGAGACCCTCTATAATAAGCAATAGTACAATTGATTTCAGTATGTGTGTCTAATATAAATCATTTTGTATACATATTTGTAACTGTTGGAGTTTTTGTGGTAGTTATGGGGAATTAATAATTACTATACTAAAGGAGCATTGTTTGTGATCAGTATTTGTTACTATTATTTTAGGAAGTGAAGTATTAGATTTGGATCTTTTAATGGGGAACGTGTCTTTTTGGGATAATAGTTATTAGGATTAATATTTTTTTTATTATTGCAGATGAAGATATGGAGATTGGAAAATAAAAGAATTCTAAATTTTTTATTTTTTGAATTCTCAAAAATGTAAAATTCCAAAATCTTTAAATTCCCATAATTCTAAGAATCCCAAAATTCCCCAAATCTCCAAAGTCTTCAAATCACCAAATTCCTCACATGTCCAAAATCTTGAAATCCCCAAAGTCTCCAAATCTCCAATGTTTTAAAATCCCCAAATTCCCCCAATCCCCAAAGTCCCCAAATCTTCAATGTCTTCAAATTGCCAAAGTCCCCAAATTTCCACACGTCCCCAAAGTCCCTAAATTTCCAAATTCCTAAAATTGTAAATTTCTAAATCCCCAAGTTCATCGATAACTGCAAATTTTTCACTTCTAACGCGTCGTTGACCACTCACCAAATTTTTTTTCCCCAAAAACGTCTTATCGTCAGCATCGTCGATCGGTGTCAAGGTTTTTAACCGATCTTTTACGAAGCAACGAGTACAGCTTCGCGGTTCACCGATCGTTCAGAGCATGTTTATTAATAACACATCGCAAGGGCCACCTGCCTCGGTGTGATAAGCCTCATGAAGTTCGCTTTATAATTAGAAGCGTTGTCACTGCGTTGTTTCGCTCGTTCGACACGCTCGCGGATTACACGATCATTTCACGGACCAAATCAATTGAATTTCCATTTTTCTCCCAATAACTGCATACACGCTTCGTTATCGTGTTATTCAGCAGATAAAACGATCGCAGGTGAAGTTTATATTAATGTTTGCATATGTTGAGATGTTCAAAATGATTATTAGTATAATCATATTTGTGTATTTATAATAAAGGGTATTTAGGGTTTATTTGCACATGTTGAGATGTTCAAAATGTATTTCAGTATAATCATAACCTAAGATTTTTATTAACAGATTTTATTAATATTTTTATTTTATGACGAAATAATATTCGAAGGGTGTATGTACAACAAAATATATTTTCAAGGGTGTAAATACATAAAATGTATGTTTAAGGGTGTGTCCATAAAATGAGTGTGATGTGTATGTACATATTTAGTAATATTTAAGTGTCGAAATTCTAGAAGTACATTGTTCATGAATTCAATTATTTCTTTTAAAATTGTAATTTACTGATTGGTAAATTATTTTTGATTATATCATTTATTTTGTAATTTTGTAATATACTGTTACTATTACATTTATAAATTGCTAATAATTGTTGTATTATATTACTGTATTAATTAGTAAATTATTGCATCAATTGTTAGTAAGTTACATTAGATCAATTAGCATAAGTGATTCTCAATTGCAGAATACTATAACAATGTATGCTCACAAAAGTGATCGTTAAATAACGAATTGTCACACAGTGCAATTACAGTGCAACGTTAAAAATAAAAATAGTAAAAAGTTTAAATAACATGGTGGTAAATGACGATACACAAAACGGCAGTAAAACGTTTCTCGCACTGTAACACTCGTTTACGATACTATTTTCGAAACAGACTCCGATAAAAATTAAATAATTCCAGTATACGTCACGTGTCAACGACCTTTCGATAAACACTTCCCACCACGGTCTTATAAATGGAACGCTAATTTTCTTACAGCAGAAAAAACATGTATCATCGTCGTTCAAAGAAATCAGAATTAAATAAACAGAATGAATGAACAAATCTGCGGACAGCAATCGATACACTCAATTAAAATATATAATTAACCATTCAATCGTCCATTAAACTTCTGAATATTGCTGAAACTTTTCGAGTTTGAAATATTGATTACATAAATTATATCTTATGTACGTCACATGGTATTTTACAAATGATCGTGTAAAAGATAACACCGAGAATTTACTAATTTTTATCTATTTAATTAGTATGGACATTTTATGACGAGCACTTCACGTTTTATCGATAAAGAGATATTTACTTTAGTGGCGATTTGTAGAAAGTAAGTAGTAATTGTAAAAAAAGTTGTAACTGCATCACTTTTTAAAAAGCTTTGAGATTTTTAAATTTTATGGATGAGAAATTTGCAAATTTTTAACGAACCATGGTTTTAAAACTATGTACAAATTTATAAAATTGTAAAATCCTAAAATGAACAATTTTAAAAATCCCTCTACAGGGACAAATTACCAAAGTTACTAGAATTTAAATTTAGAATATTTCAAGGTCCCAAAACCACATAGTTGAAAAGTTTCAATGTTTCATATTTCCAAAATCCCAAGTCTTAAAGGGTCAAATTCTTAAATTCCTAAAGTTCCAAAATTCAACAATTATAAAGTAAAGATCCCAAAACCATGCAGTTCAATTCCAAACCAAAAGACCTAACATCCCAACTTTCCACAACTCCGTACCAAAAATCCCACAATTCAACTCCCAACCAAAAGTCCCAAAATGCCAAAGTTCAACTGCAAACCAAAAGTCCTAAAGTCCCAAATTTTCACAACTCCAAACCAAAACCCTCAAATTTCCACAGCTCCAAACCAAAAATCCCAAATTTCAACCCCAAACCACAAGTGCCAAAATCCCAAATTTCCGCAATTCCGAGCCAAAAGTCCCAAAATCCCAAATTTGCACAACTCCGAACCAAGAATCCAAAAATGTCAAAGTTCAACTCCAAACCAAAAGTCCAAAAATTGCCGAAGTTCACCTCGAAAAGTTCGAAATCCCGAAAATTTCTGGAGTATCAATAACGAAATAAAAATGACTGGAAGATTCCGGTGGATGTAACGTTACCGGTTCCAGGTGAAACCAGACAGAGTAAAGGTTTTCTCGGTCTGCGGGTCTCGTCACCGCATGATTTTTTCGCGCGACTTTTCGCGACGATGACGATTTCACGCGGCTGGCTGCGAGAAAGTGTCTTAAGACGGAGGCGGACAGATAAGGTACAGCGAAACAAGTGCGATAGGCCAAAACGAGATAGCGTCGTCGCAGCGAGTCGACGATATCTCAAGTCAATGTCCTATGAAGGACTGCTGTTAACACTCGAACCACCGTACGCACGGTTTTCTGATTACAGCCACACACTGGCTGCATTCTCGTTGCTCTCACGATGCCACGTGTCGTTTCGATCGGCTCCGATCGAGAGACATCGATGCGAGTCTCGCCAACTTTCACCCCTTTCGCCCCTTTACTGACAGACGTTTAATCCTTCGATTATGCTTGAAAGATTGATTGATCGGCAAAGTGTATAGTATTAAATTCGAACAGCTTTGTTTATCGTTGATTGAATAGATTTAATAGCCTCTTACGTAGTGCCGATTTTTAAATACTGGAGGTTTGGCACTCGATGATAGGGAAATATCAAGTGGTTGTGGGGTATCGATTTGAAGATTAAGACTTGATACGTTGATTAGAATAAATAAGTTTGGTAGTTAATGTCTAGTATAATTTGATGACATAAAAGTAACACAAAGTGATAGGTATAATACATCGATTTCAAGCTTAAGATTTGTACAAAATAACATGAACGTTTTGTTGATATTCGAAATGTAAAATGGTTGACCATCAATTACAGTAAATAATGATCAACATCGATAGTCAGAAACATGCTAAAATGCCAGAGTGTGGTACATAAACAAACTAATATTTGCTAATATCAAATGGCTATGATTTATATACTACTAAAAATAAAATAAATACAAGAAAAATCTTTTAAAATAAAATATCAATTCAGTAATAGAATTAAGATTAAATTAAAAAGTATTTTCATTTTACAAAAACTACCCGAAAAGGAACAAAATTAAAATGTCACTTCGGTTTATTGCAATTAGATCACATCGCGAAACGCGATTTATAAATACACAAATTAAATAAAAATTGAATCAAATTACGAAAATAACAAAGCTTGATCGGTTTAACCAAATTTCAAGCAGAATATAAAACCATATCCATAATTCGTGCTATGTTTGTTCGTAGTTATCTTACATAGAATTTCATACATTCGAATTCAAAAGAGCACGCGTTACCTAATCTAAATGTGGACATATTTTTAGCGCGAGTCTTTTTATCTTCGTAATCATATTCTTGATATTTCGTGCTCGTGTTTGTTCTAACTACTGCAAACTCTTGTCGACGTAGTGCCATAAAGACTGATGGTTATTAATCTGTCAAAACGTTTGACAAAGGTTATGCTATGAAAAAGAAATACATTACTTTGTAGAGCAAGATTATGTGTTTGTTCGTTGTTTGGCGATAATAGTACTCTAGCTGGCAAAATAGGAATTTCAGAGTGATAAGATTTGATAACTTGGTGAATTCAGGGGAAAATTAAAAATATGATAAACGAAGGCGTTGAACAAATTGTATGAGAGTATGGAAATAAAAATTGCAAATAAGATTTTAATAGAATTAAATATTTTTATGTTGTCAATGATGTACAAGTGAAAAATTTACACATAAACTTTATGTTTGGGGTTTTTAAAATTTCTAAACTTGCAAATTTCCAAATTCTCAAATTACTATTATATATTTTGAGATTTCTAAAATTTTAAACTATAGATTCTACAAATTTCGGAATTTTCAAATTTCTAAATTTTTGGATTTCGAAATTTCCCAACTTCGAAATTTCCAAATTCCTAAATTTCCAAATTGCCACTTTCCCAAATTCCTAAATTCCTAAGTTCCTAAATTGCCGAATTTCTAAATTTTATGGTAGCAAAATTTCCCAACTTCCAAATTTTCAAATCTTCAATTTTCCCAAATTTGTAAATTCCCAATTTCCTAATTTTCAAATTCTCAAATTCCTAAATTTCAAATTTCAATTTTCCAATTTCCACCATCCCAACCCCCAAATTTTCAAATTTCCACAATTCTAAAATTTACTTCTAACAGATATAAAAGTCCTCATAAACACCACAATACCAAGCTTACCGTAAAAATTATTTCCCTAATTTCATTACAAGTCCAAAACTGCCCCACAAAATTACTCTAAAACCGTAGTGAATAATGTTCGAAATTTTTATCTCCAGCGACGATTCCGTGCGTGAAGATCTGCAAGTAGAAAGAAACGAAATATCTGAGACCGGACGTAGCTCGCAAAAATGCTGAGAATTAAAACGACCCGGCAATTAAAATCCCGTATACATTCATTTATTCGTCGTGTTGTGCGTGAGTGTAAAAACTGGACAGACTCGTTATTTCGGCTTAATTAGTTAAGTTGATCGTCTAATGGTCAGACGGAGATAGGCCAACGCGACAAGTGTCGTTCTTCTTTCTCAAGATTCACGCGTTTGAAGTTTAAGGTCAGAGTCGGATTTCCATGTTCTTATCGCGGCTCTTAGATACGGTGTTTTATCATCGCCTCCGGTTTTCTGTTAATGTAAGCACGCCGTTAGAGTCTGTTCAGAGACACGTTTGCGTAATAAAAATATTCTACGAGTTTGTTACAACATCGCAACCATATGACTACATGAATTGATGAATATGCAAGCGATATATATGATAAATTTATTGTTAAGTATTCCAAATGGCGGATTTCGACATGTAGAATGTCTAACAAGATTTGGTAACTGAAATAAAGCTCTAATGTTTGAAGTGCCATAAAAGTGTCTACGTAAACGTTTCATTAACGTCATTGATATGGAATAGTAAAACAAATTTTAAAGAACTTTGAATTTGGAAATGAGTGTCAAGGTATGGTTTGAACAACTTAACCTTGTTGACATTTAAATTACTCAGAAATTACAACTACTATGTAACATCTTTTTTTTTTAATAAATTATTTGACTATGTAAAATTTAGTACTGATACACTGTGTCGAATTATTTTTTTAACAGTTCTAATTGTAACGTTTGTGTTTTACATTTCTACATCTTATTTATTTTGATTGACCTTGTAGAACACAGGTGAATATAATACATGTTAATAAAAGTGATTTGAATTTAATTAAACTATCTTGAATTTGTTTAAAACCTTTGAACTGCAGGAAGATTTTCTTAAAATTATAGTAATTGATCTTGTCGATGATAAATTGTTTTGCGGAAATTTTTCTGAGGTGTGTTCTATGCTACGATGATGGAATAAACAACATGGGCATTCACTTGTTGCCGGTCATATTTTGTGGATCTAATCTTCGATCTATGATCCAATGATACAGAACACTTAGGAAACTTACGGACCATTTATGGTGCCACGAGTCGAAGATTATCGAGAGTTCGAAACATCGATAACAGGAAATAACGAGGACTAATCTATTAATGGAGGGCCGACAGTGAAAATTTGACCTTCGATAACTCGCGATGTAGTGAAGTAGCGGGATGTTTGAACAACGCGTGAGGAAGATATGGAGTTTGGGAATTTCAGGTGTTGTAAGTTGTGTGATATCTAAGTAATTATGTTTGATTAATTTGTAGACCTTTTTGAAATTTCTTATATTTCAAACTTCTAAATTTCTATATTTTCTAATTTGTATATTACCAGGTTTCTTCATTTTCAAATTTCTATATTTTTAAATTTCCACATTTTCAAATTTCTATATTTAGAAATTATTACATCTTCAAATTTATATATTTCCAAATTAGTGCATCTTCAAATTTCATCATTTCCAAATTTCTGTATTTCCAAATTATTACGTCTACAACTTTCCGCATTCCCATATTTCTACATAAAAGTCTTAAAATCTTTTTAAGTCTTTCAAGTTCTCAAATTCTATAATGTTAACCTTTAGTACTCGAACGTATTTTTACTGTTCGCAAACAGCAACATTAAACTTTACATTTAAAAAGTTAAATGAATTCTTTTGAAGTTATTATCTCTCTGCTAATAATTTCCACTACTGTCTCTTTCGCTATGTTTGCACATCACAAATGTAATTTATAGAATTTGTTAAATAATACTTATTTCAAACTGTGTTAAATCAAATGGCGAGCGAGAGGTTTTCAAGCTCAAAGGGTTAAAATCTTCAAATTTCCAAATCCACCACAAAATCAAAATATTTCAAATTCCCAAATTCACTGAAACCTCGTAAGTCTTGCTCTAAATTTTTCGTGGATAACATTCTGGGGTTTCACGGCCATTACTCTAATCGATGGTCAAGACTTCGTGTAAAAATTGATTATGTCATTTTGCTATGATAAGATATTACGAAGAACAAGGTAATTGTCGAACAGAAAACGATAGTGTTAATACCGTTTCAAAGAACATTACTAAAAACGTTTTAATCAAATATCCCCGCCTATCTGTTTGCTCGCACAATCAAGATTAAGATTACTTATTAAGGATACGGATAATTGTTCTCAAATCTAACTCTATATTTTTACCATATACTTTTTACTATAATAGAAACTTGTCTACTTTTTCTTTTATTAATAATCTCTCTTATAGTCTATTTTCTTGCAGGGTGTCTCAAGTTGGAGATCTAACTTATTTCCATCGCTATAAATAATATAAGTTTCTGCCACTTATTCCTTTATTTTTAGTAACGACGAAAATAGTCTATTTTAAACATTCAACTTAAGCGAAACCCCGTATATCCCAGAACATATACAATCTATTACACGATAAAACCTATAAAAAAGAAAAATTTGTTGAAAAACAAAGAACGTCATTTTGAAGTAAAAATAAAAATAAGAAGCCTAATCGATAGACGGCCATTAATTCCCGATAAAACGTCGAGGTTAATTCATAAACACGAACGAACGTCTGCCACGGAAGCTTATATCAGGAAAAAGCATACTCGAAAGCATCGACGATCGTGACACCCATTCCGCGAGCGTGAGGGCGACTCGAATCCCACCCCCTGTTACCCACGCACACCGAATCTGACCCTGGCTCGTATCCCATTACCGCCAGAATCGGTCATCACTGACCCTCCTCCTTGTTCGGGCGTGTTCTCTCTCCCTTCTTCGTCGGCCGCGATCCGCGTCGATCTCCTCGAGGCGAAGCGTCGGAGGGAGGGTTAGAAGCGGAATCAGGAAGAGAGAGCATTGCACCGTTCGAGAGGGTACACTGTACCAGTGAACCCGGTGTGCGGTTGCCGCGAGTGGAGGTTGCCGATCCCCACCCCCGTTTACGGGGACAGAGAAAGAAGGGGTTGTCGAGAAGGAGAAAGAACTCGGAGTAACGGATCTGCTACCCCTTCGCCCCACTCACGGCTCTCCCCACCTGTGTCCTCTCCCAATGGAGGGGTGACCCCACCATGGTGCAAGCACCCCTTCCGAAAACTCACCCCTCCGAAACGTCGTTACGCTTTCGAGCGACGTCGACGCGTTGACTCGAGGGTGCGAGCGCGACGGTGGGGTACAGAGCGTTTGGTGGGGGGCGGCGATAAATGGAGGGGATCGTCGGGTGTCGGGTGGGGAGAAGGTCGACTGGTAGGGAGAAAACGCGAGCGGAGGAGAGCTCGACGACGGCTCGGAGAGGTCATTGACCCGAGCGGCAGGCTGCCGGCTGCTAGAGAGCTACGTCGCTCGCGCGCTGCCCTGGCCTCTCCTCGTCTGTTCCGCGTTTGTTCGTAACCTCGTGTGTGCTGTGCGCGCGCGACAGAGAGAGTAAGAGGCCCGTACACTCTCTCGTTTCTCTCTCTCTCTCTCTCTTTCTCGTAACGTCGTCTTTGTCTGGGCCGTGGAGTCTCCCGGTTTCTCTCGCTCCGTCGTTCCTCGTCCTCCCTACGCCCCGCGTTTTCTGTTTCTCTCTCGGCCGCTCCGTTCCTCCGTGTCCCTATACCTTCTCTCGCCTCTGTTCGTCGCCGCGATTCCGGCAGGGCGCAAGCAACGAGAAACAGAGAGAGAGTGCGCGCGCGTTTCCCTACGACGTTGCGTTACGAGCGAGAGATCGCGCCGACTGCCGCGGAGAACGCGTGTTTTCCGCGTTGCACATCGTCGCGTGTTCTCTGTTTTCTTCTTTCGCGCGTGTGGGAACCCCCGCGTGGCCGAACACGCTCCGTGGATTTTTGGTCGCGCGGAAAATCGTATCGGGCATTTTCGGCGCGGAGAGAATTCTCTCTCCCTCGTTAGTGCCGTATCGTCCCCGTCACCGCGACGATCTCTCTCTCTCCCTCTCTCTCTCTCTCTCTCTTCGGATCTTTGTCCATCTTCTTTTCTCCACGAACGTCTTTCTTATTCTCTCTGTCCCTGTTTCCGTCTCTGTCAGTCGCTCTCTGTTCTCTCTGTCCTCTCTCTTTCTCTCTCTCACTCCCCGCGTGTCTTTTTCCCCGGCTTTTCTGACCGCGCGCGTCCGTTCCCTTCTCCACGAGGGAGGAGAGACGTCTGTCGCGCTTCGAGGCTCCACGCGTGCACGCGCGGAGAGTCGGCTTATCGCGGACGAGCGTGCCGAACGCTTTCTACGGAGTCTCCTCTGCATCCTCCTACGTGCTCGAGCAGAGTGCTGATCGGCCACGAGTGTGGTGTCCACGTTGTTCGCGGGACAATCGAGGTGTCGGTGACGGTGTCGGTTGTTTTCGATCTGGTCGTCGCTCGCGTAAACATCGCCGGTTACGTCGCGGCTACCACCTCGTGACGTTTCGTCGGTGACAGCCGGCCCGCGAGGATTACTCGTTACCGAACGGCCGACGTGCGAGAAGAAACGAGAGAGAGGTGGTGGTGGTGGTGGTGGTGGAAGAAGAACGGAAAAGAACACAGAAGTGGCGGAGGTGGTGGCGGAGAAGAAGGAAGAAGAGAGCCGCGAGTGCGACGACCGGGCCACAATAGTGTGCGCCGTTTGTTGTTTCGTTGGCCGGTTTTCGGTCCGCGCGACCGAAGCGGAAGAGCGCGAACGTTGAAACGGGAACAAGAAACGGAGGCGTAGGAGGAGTAATCTAGTAGAGTTACCGCGAGTGTTAACGTAATCGAGTGTGTGCCGTTTACTGCTGGATAATTTCGTACTCTGCCGATGTAATATACACGTCACGTCGCGTTATCGCGGCCGGTTTCTAAACGAAAATACGTGGTCCTGTTCGTTGTCCGTCGTCGCGGGCAGTGGGCCCGGACCGAGAGGCACAGCGAAGAGGAACCTTAGCCGCGGTGGATCACCTGCGGTGATGCAGTAAAACGAGAAAAAGGGGGAGAAACACGAGAGGCGGGATAATAACCGATAGAGAACGGGGAACGGACGAAATAAATAAGCGAAAGGAAAGATAAAGGAACAGGAAGGGAAATCTGTCACGTTGCGATCAGCCGGAGAGCGAGAGAGACTCCCCGGATATACTCATCATGCATTATACACGCATACATGCACATTACATATATAAATAGATGCATAATATATAACACGCATGACGTTCGTCGCGATATCGTCGCCCGTCCACGCGTGTAATTCAGTTTCGATCTCTCGCGTGTTTGCGTTTCCTTTTTAACCCCGTGCTTTCGTGTTTTTCGTTGTCCTCCCAGACCGATCGCGATCGTCTCGCCTTCACCCTCGAACCACTCTCTCTTTCGTTCGCGTTCCACGCGTCACTCTCTCTCTCGTCGGCCAACAACGCACGCTTCGCTCATCCAAGCTTCTTTCCAAGCCGATCTTTGTTCCTTCATCAACCTAGTACACGTGTTCCATCGTCCACGCGGCCTGTTCGACCGTTTCTTTCGACGCGTTCGCGCCACCGGTTTCGCGCACTCTTTCCCTTCCCGTGATTCTCGAGCCAGTGACGTCGACGGTGCCGTCAGCTTCCTCGTGCTCGAACAATTTCGACCCGTCAAATTCCTTCTTTCCCCATGAGGAAAAGGACTGTTTCTGCTTTGACAAATTCTCGCGTACCAACAGGATCTGTCGCGATGATCGATACGCCGATCGTCTTCCATGCTCGAACACAATTTATCTGCTGCACATGACTCGTTACAACTACCTGCTCGTGCGAAACATCTTTGCGATTCGACTGCGTCGATCTATCGAACCGTCACTGATAACGCATCTTATCACCTCGCGCGTGAACAGATTACACGCCTGGCAACTGATCATCCCGATGAATTTCGATGAACATCGATCATCCTCTTCGTCGATTTTTCAATTCTTCAATCTCTTATTCCCTAACCCTCTGTACGAATGCGAATACAAAATTCAAATCATATTCTTCCAGTTCTGATTTAACGATTTTTCTAAAATTTTAACAAACATCCGAACCTTGCCAAAAGTTCCTAATTGTAACCAAAATCGTTTTAACAGACTTCGAAAGGAGAAAGATTCTCATAGTTATCGGTAAGCTGTAATATTTCTTGACTGTCAGCAATTCTTGTTAGTAATCTTAACCCTTGCCAGTACTTGACCAATCGACGTAGATCTCGAAGAGGGAAACAAGCGTGTCCGACGATCTTGAAAATCCTCGAAAAGCTTCCAAACGGATTCTAAATATAATCCACGGCGTTTTAGAGCGTTATTTTAAGAAGTATCATCGGGTCGTTCGGTATCGAGCAATTCTCTTCCCGTTTCGAAGCGACTTGGATTCGCTCCGGATTAGAATAGCCGGCGATATAATAACAGCGTTTCACGTCCCGATTGGCCGTTGCCGCTGGGATCATTCTGCTGGATCTTTTTCGATCCCGTAACCACCTTTCCGGCCGCGTGTGTGCACGCGAGCGGGCGTCCGCAGTACGCGTGCGTAATATTCGACACGCGCGTCACGACGCACCGCAGCCCGTTTCTGACCGACGCGGTTTATAAATAAAACCCGCGTCGTGGCACCGCGGCACCGCATTACGCTCGAGCCTCTTTCGTGCCGGTGTAACAACGTGTCAATGAAAATAGAGACGGCCTGTCTACTACCCGTGGAAACTGAACTCGATGCCGTGACTCTTCGGCTTGTTGATCATTCCCGAGCGACTTTTTTACCGCGTCCAAGGAAAATACGAATGTTTCAATTTCAAACGAGGAATCTTGCACGTAGGGGTTAAAGAGTTATACAGGTTCGATTCTTTGGGAATTAGGTACACTTTGTATTTCTGGAGGACTTTGTTATAGGCAGGAAATAGATTTTTGGTTTACTCATTTGGAGCAGTTTGGATAACTTTGGTAATTCGGGTGAAGTCTGACAAATTTCTCAAATTGTTTTGCTGAAAGATTCTAGTTTTAGTCATTAGTGTTTCACCTAGGGCGAACTTCAATTTCTGCCCGATTGCTTGATTCAATGTTTAAGAAATATTTCCTTTAGATAGCTATACAATTGTTATCAGATTATTAAAAGAAAATTTCGCAATTTGTATATTGTCGTATTGGTCATCTTGTATTGTAAGATAAATTGTTCTTACAGTTTAAGCTTAGCTAATCCGTGGATTTAGATTTGCTCCATGACGCAGCGTATGGCAATAAATCATTGTAATCGATGAAAGGTCATCGATAAAACAGTCATTGATACTTTCCATATTGACCCGTAAAGTATGCGTAGTCTAATCGATCCGTAATTGCGCTAATCAGATCGATGATAATCGCATTGTTCGCGACACGGCAAACGCTTTAATTAACAGAATTTCGCAGCGTGTGAATGCTAACTACACAACGTGTTGTTAATTAGTTCGTTCACTTGTTTTAAGCTTTCACGAAAACGATCGTTCCATTTTCAAGTAATTAAAATAATGAACAATTTATAATTGATCGTTCACTCTAATTGATAATTAATAATTAATCGTTGACTCTAATTTACTACTTAAAAATAATCGTTTGCTTTGTCCGAACATGTCCAAAATCTTAATTAAAATTGCAAAACAGATCGTTTAGTTTAATATAGTTTATTCATACGAGCCTTTCGATTTTAGACTAGCTTACAGTTAGGTTTTAGTATCGAGTCTCGTGAACGATATCGTTTCCTAGAAAATAATCTTTCGTGACAAGAGATTTGTCGGAAGCTCGATCGACTCGACCTTTGAAATCGGCTCTAAACTCGCTCACCTAACGGCGATTAACCGAATTGATCTCGTTATCCAGCAATAATTCGAGGCTGTCGTGCACGGTTGGCGGTCCTGTGCCGTAGACCGGCTGTGCTCGATAACGAGTCAATTATCGATTGAACCTTATCGTAACCAGTGCCTCCGGACGCTCGAGCAAGTCCCTAAAAAGAAACAGAATTATCCGGCAAAACAATCGTTTGACCGGCCACCATCCTCGAACGGTTCGATAGATCTCGCTAGAGTCTCATTTCCGATACAGCAGCGAACGCAAATCCATCGATCGATCGTCGCGATAGAGTGACGGAAATCTTCGACGTTGCTGGTTCGTCGCCACCGTGAGGCGTCCTCGTCTCGTGCCCGCTTCGAAAATGGGCCTCACGACGAGCCGGTGTACGCGCGTGAGCCACGCGTGAATCAAACTTCAAAATTAAAGAGAGAACCTGGCGACGAGGAAAATCGACCAGCCAATAAGACGAACAAAACCGCTTCAGCAAATTATTCGTCAGTTTGATCAAGTTCAATTAGAATTATAAACTGAAGTCGAACTTTCCACGAACTGTTGAACCATCGAGTGGAAATCCGCAAAAGAACGAAGGCTCACGTTCGCGTCGCTGGTCGTCGGAGTAGCCAAAGATGGACGCGTACCACGATTTCCCTTCCATACAGCGAATTTAGAGAGGGATCCTCGCGGACTGCGTCTTCCAGCGGCTCCACAACGGACACTTCTGTCCCTTCCCGGAAGATAGAGCCGGTCGGCCAGCCAGCCAGCCGGACGTACGCACGAGGACAGTCGGGTGGGCGAGCGGCTCGATGTTGAACTGTGATGACCGCGGCGAGTCAGCGGCGGAAAGTGGTCGAAATCGGCGTGATTCCGCTTGCTCGTGTACCGGTGCACAGACCAGATTGACGCGTAACTGAGACCCCGTTGTTTCCGTTGTCACGACCGGACCGTTCACCCGGAGAACCATGAAGTCTCCAGGTCGGTCGTCGACCGTCGTACGCGATGTTTAGGCGTGGTTCGACCACGAAACATCGCGGAGTGTCGTCCTAACGCCTGGACAGAGGTTAACGAAATTGGGTGGGTGAGATCAGGATTTTCGGTGAAAACAACGAGGATCACGCAAGTTGGAGGTTGGTTGGTAGAAGTCGAGCCAGAGGACGGGCAGGAAGAGCCGCAGCCAAGAGAGCGGTCTATGACGTTACCGTGGCTGTCTACGTCACGTTAACGGTAACGGTAACCCTCGTACACAACACGCACGCGACCTAGTCGGCGCAGCGGTGCGGAGCGGTGCGGAGCGGCGCGGAGCGGAGCAAGTGGAGAGTCGGCTAGCGAGCGACCGCCTCGAGGAATTTAAAAGTGAAACTGTGACGATCCACCGGCACTCCACGCGTTTCCCCCTTCTCCTATTTGCTACCGTTCTACCGCCTCGACGTCATCGTCTTCTCTCCCTTTCTCTTTCTTTCGCTCTCTTTTCTTCGTCTCTCTCTTTCTCTCCCTCTCCTTCTCGTTCCCGTCTTTGTCCCGTTTCCTCGGCCTCCTTCCCGCCCTCTCCTCGTCCGTCACGCGGAAGGGAAGCAACGGCCAGTGAAAGTGATCGACATTACGATTTTCCCGACTAGCGATCCCCTTCGGCTCGCTCGACAACAGGTACCGGAGGATCATCCGCGAGAATGGCACGCAGGTGCGAGCCGAGAAGCAGCTGAAACCGGCCTCTGCCCGGTCGCGTTACAGGCTCGCACTTCCGGAACACGCGGTGGGGAGCTGAGGCTACGCTGACAGCTGGCGCTCACGTTGATGGCCGATCATCGACGAACCAAAAATGTAAGTCAAACAACCCGCAACAACCGTATGTCTCGTACAGTTTCACCCTTCGATCAAACAGAAAGGATTCGCTTCTTGCGATTACAGTGCTATGACTCGTTGGCTGGCTAAAGGTGTATCTGACTAACCGATGTCCACAACGCGATTTTAGAAATGTAACCTTACACGTTTTCGTCGTTTGTCGAATTCTAGGTACTAATGAACTGTTACTCAAAGTGCAGCGTGAACTGTTGCGTTTATATTCTGCTCGCCAACTTGTTATCTCTGTAGAACCTCGATACTTTTGATACGTAGGCAAATTCCTGCGAACTGCTCTTGCTCTTGCAAGTCTGAATTAGTACGATGACCTTCGAGAAGAAGAAAATAGAGTTAAGCGAATGTGACATTGGTTAATTTTCTGGCCCCGCCCCTTGAGTCCCGGCGCAGGAAAATATGGAGCCACTGCGCTGCAAGATTTGAGGGGTTGATTGCGTTATAAGACGTAGGATAACTTAGCGCTGGTAGTTCCGGGACTATTCCCGAGGGTACAACAGTACTGGTGTTGAGGGTAATTTGTAATTGAACCTTGAAAGAAATGACTTTTTTAATAATGCAATGTCTCTATACAGTAGAGAAGGGTAGAGCGAAAACTACCAATCATGAAGTTTTAGTTTATTTATCCGTCATTGTTTATAATATCCTTATCTGACTGTAATTCAAAATATAATGTAATCTGTCTTAAGAGTTCAATGAACTCACACACGTAACTCCCTCATTAAATTCTCGTTAATTATGGATGTCCAAACTAGATCTTAATCTTATCAAAATGTATGCAAATTTGTTGCTCATAAAAATAGTCCTAAAATTTCTATGCATACCGTTATTGACCATTGCATAAACAGCCCTTTCACAATCAAGAAACTCATTTCTTAAAACTGGCACTTAGAGCCACTATTCTTTTTATTACTTTCCACCTGCGGTATCTTCGATCGCATTTTTACTCGGAAGTAATGCACAGAATATGAATTCGTAGATCACAGCCTTATATAATCGTGTACAGCGTGAATTAATTTCCACGGCAATTTCGTTCGAGATCCGTTCGATAATCCCCGTGAGGAGCAATTAAGATCACGATCTGAAAGGATTTCGTTTCCCTTTCGAGGGAAAGAGTGTTCGCGATTCTGCTATACCGATGCGAGTCGCAAGAAAAGAACGCAAGAATGGAACTTCTACTCTCGCGGTAGAAAGGAAAGGAAGCGGATAGAAACGAGCTCTAGGTTTGTGACGCTGGATCGAGTTTCACTTCTTCACTGTCTCTTTCCGCGACTCGTTTTCGCGTGCTCGAGGAGGAAGCGTTTCCCTTCCCGTTAAAAAGGGAATTCGCGCCGCGAAATCATTGTCCGCGGCTCAGTAAACTCCTCGAAGCCGCTCGTTTCCTTGCTCTTGCCTAACATTTTTCGTAATTAACAACCTGTCCTGAGAAATTAAGAGAAACTTTTTCTTCTCTTCGTTAACTGAAAACTTCCTTCGTTGCATTCGAATTGCATCGATTTACTTATCCCTTAACGGGTTCATAACGGATTTTTATATTAGGGACTGTTTAATAATCTCATTCTTTCATTATACCATGCTAGTATATTTGAAAAATCTTTCCTATAATTTGCAAACGCAATGCAGTTGCATTTTATTTATATAAACATTTGTAAGGATTAATTTATTTAAACTAAACACGATAAGATAATATGTTCTCTTACATGCTGCTGTGGAGTATACATATGAAGTACACATATGTGTACTCTATATATGCATATATTTTTCAAAACCTTATAACCATGTGTGGATCATATACACATGTATTTCTTCTTGTAATATTTGCTAGAATAATATGTGATAAAGTAATATATTTCTATTACATGCTGCTCTTGAGTGCACATATGTGCACATATGTTACTATATTTGCTAGAATAATTCAAGTAGAAAGATAATTGTAATATCAGCGCATATAGGTGTGGTTGAAATTGAAGAATGTAGGACGAAACGTCGGGCACCAAAGGGCAAAACGTAATTCCGTTTCGAATTCAACCGATTTCGTCGAAATCCGATGCGCAGAGTACAAAAGCGAGTGGATTTGACCGGATTGGAAGGTAAAATATGTGCTTGGCCGAGATTCTTGAATAAAACGTCGCCGACGTTCATCTGGTTACATTTCAATGCGACTCGTTTCGTCTCGAAAACGCGTCGGGTTTGAACGGAAGAATTGGAACGCTCGTCAGCGTTATTCATTTTCGAGAGAATTTCTCGAGCTGTTGAGGTGCAAGAATTTCTATTAACCCCAGGACAACGATGGCGTGACATTATATCTGAAATATGTACCTTTGCGAAGGATCTTTTGACCACTTCGCTCGAGCAATCACAACTTTCTGCTAGGGGTAAATTGCCTCAACTAGCTGTAGACTCAGCAATGATCGAATATTGTATATAATTTAGTAATCAAGTATTGTGTTTGATATAGTAATCAAGTATTTTTCAACTTTTTATACGTACTCAAAGAATATTCTTCGAATCTCTTTAATGGTAAAAGTTTTTATCTGGAAGGTGATAATTGGGAGGGACGGTACCTCGAAAGTTATTTGCAGCAGAGACCGTACGATGCTGAACGGTATATTATTTAATTACGAATTTATGTGGATAATTAATTTCTGCAAAGAACAATTCGTTTCTATACGTTAAAATGTAAATTGCTGTTAGTAAGAGTCATCTGTTAATTAATTATCACAAACGTTTATTACATACATAAAACGTACGTTCAGGTTAGATCCGACAAATAAAATGGAATTTTTAACTCTATAAATATCCAAATAGCGTTCGACAGTTCGCAATTCGAACTCTCTGCGAAATAAATTACTAACCCACTTTATCGCCAATTTCTCTCGAAAATTTCCATCGGCAAAACGACGATACAAAATTCTCACGTCCCAGCGATCAGAAAGGGTTCACCCCCGTGTTCCAATTGCGACACGGGGATTCAAAGTCCATTGAAAATGTCCCCGTCGTTAAAAATGTTCATCGCACTGTTCGATTATCCACGCGAGAGGATCACTTTGGAGGGTGAGAAGAAGAGGAATAGAAAAAAAAGGGAGGAAGGGAGAGGCTGCGTATCGACTGATATGCTCGTTACCGATCGAAGGGTAAGGGTTGGTTAATTTTGTATCGACGAGCAGCTACGCGTGGTGGTGTGTCGACCCCGCAGAAATGCCCCCGCGTATGTAGGTTAATCCGCGCTCGATGGGAATCGACCTGCGGAGGAATCGCGACACGGGTCAGGTTAACGAATGGGGTAGGTTAGGATCGTGCCAATCTCGGCGCACGTGGCTCCAGTACCTGCTGTCTTTCTCTCTTCCTTTCTTTCTTTCCTTCTCTTTCGTTCGCGTTTCGTCCTCGCGGCTACTCTTTTTAACGGCCGACACGCGAAGGGGTTGGAAATAGGTGTTGCGATTATGCCATGACGAATATAGCAGGATAGGTCAACCCTCGAATAATCGACCACGATATAGTGCTATAATGGGTTGATTTTAATCCTTTAAATGGGGAATGGTATTTAGAAAGATTGAAAGTTTGAAAATTCGAAAACTCAGAAGTTCATGAATTAGAGACTCGAGGACCCAAAAATATGAAAATGTGAAAATTAAAGAATTCTGAAAACTGTCCTTACTTTCCCCTTTATCCTTTCCTCGACTACTTACAAGAATCCTAAATTGCACAGAACTAAACTCGAATTCAATCTCCATTTACATACTCACCAAGCCAAATATAAAGTCGAAGAAATTCGATCTGTCCGTTTGCTTAGTCTGTTACGAAGAAACTTGCAAAAAGCCAGGACGAGCTATTCCAAAATGTTCGTTACCGCTATCGCGTGCCGTAATGTTTACAGGCCATTAGTATTCCGCGTTTGAACAAGAACGATACACAGTTACAACGGATGATTCAAACAAGCCATTCCATTTCTTGCTATCGGTTAACATTGGAAAGTGTTCGCGCCACGTTGAAACGTTCGCTCGCGAGCGTAACAGAGCGGCCCATTTATCTCGCTTCCGGTCTCACACCGCGTATCCGAACACACAAAACGCGCCGCAAACGCATCCCGTATATCTTACCATAATTTTCCCTTCAAGACCGTTACTTCCACGCAACGATATCGTTCTAATAACAGTAACTTCGAGGCAGTCGAAAGAAACAACTGGACATTCTTGCTCTCGAACTTGATGCTACCGAAAGATTTACAATTGTTTATGCTAGATACAGTTATTATTCGAAGATGGATATTATGGGGAAGAGTGATAGAGATTATGGGTGAATTGAATGGGAGTGCTTAGACAAGGAGAGTCGAAAAATAATCGAAGTTGTAGATGAAGATTGAAGTTTGAAGGGGTTGGTTTTTGAGTTATATAGAGTAACTTGGGATTTGGAGATTTAGGTAATTGAATGCGAGTATTTAGAAAAGGAGAGTATAAAAATGATTGAAGATGAAGTTTGAAGTGGAGGATTGAAGTTTGAGGGGGTTGGTTTTATGGTTATGTAGAGTATTTAAGTGTATCTTGGGATTTGGGGATTTAGGTAATTGAATTCAAGTATTTAGAAAAGGTTAATATGAAAATAATCAAAAATATTTATAGATGAACTAAAAAATTGAAGTTTGAAGGGGTTGACCTTGGTTCTAATGTAGTACTTAAATAACTAGGGATCTGAGATTTAGGCAGTCGTATTTGACATACTTTGTGCTGATAAAGTACCATAAACGAGGAGTAATCGAATTAATATATTTATAATTGTGTCTATAATTGTCGAAGATTGCTACCCTCTTCGACATTTCCAATTTGTCAGAATCTAAACGATACAACTTCCTCTTCCTCTATCGATCCGGAAGCTTTGGTCACGCCTATTATGGAACAGTAAATGTATCCTTTCTAATTGTAAGACTATTTACTGATACGATTTGTTACGCTGTAGATAGAAAGCATCAAGTTTTTTCAGTTTTGGCTGGTAGCTTCTTATTCTTCGACGATAATTAATTTCAACGTCGAGTACGTTTCTTAAAGAAAAATTGAACTCTTGTAATACTTATAGTTATTGTGCATTTATACTTATTTAATTATTCTGTACTGAAATGATAATTTTGAAAATCCTGTGAGTGATTTCTTTATTTTAATTGCTAATTTTCTTTATTAAAGTTTTCTGTCATTTTCATCGATCAATGAAAGCAGTTTCTCCCATTCGTTACTGTTCTAATCGCGTTCTACGAGTGACACTTTTCATTTTTTCCGCCATTTCTCTTCTTCAAACCCGTAGAAACGTACTCGCCCGCTTTCGTAATGATTCATACGCGCGTCAACGATACTTCCTACGTTCAATAGCTGCCCTGGTCGACTTGATTTACAATCTCATTGTGTTTGTCGCGGATGTTCGGGCCGCCAGTGTGTGCAAGGTGTTCCGGAAGTTGGTTCGTCGGGCGTCTTTAGTTCGCGTGTTCCTGCAGCGAGAAATAGGGAGAGATTTCATAACTGAGAGATTGTGGTTCCTCCTACTGATGAGTTACTCATTTGATATATTTTTAAACTGAAGCTTCAAACACAAGTTTTCCTTATACAATCAATTCTAACATTTTTCCTTATAATGGTGTTTTATTATACCACCAAAAGTTATATCCCAAAACAAAATTAATGTATAACGAAAAAGAATTAAAAAAGTAATTTGTACCCGACTTCCTATAACAAAACATTGTAAAACCTTCGAGAGAGTTAAAAATGTCTTATAATTAGATGTGCAATTAAAAAATATAATTATGGTACAGTCAGATTTGGAGGTGAAATTAGTTAAAGAATTTAAAATAGGCGTAGGGAGCTGGACGCTTCAGATTATTTGAGATTGACCTTAGCCTTTAGTTGTCACAAGGTTGGCACAACGATGAGTAATGCTAGGCTTGGATGAGTAATTTCAATTGCTAGAATTTTGGGATTAATAGGAGATTAGTCATGCTGCAGTACTTTGTGAAACGTTGCGTATTTCTATTCTGAATCAAAATTACTGCCCAACAAAAATCATGTTTTATTAACATATCCTTTATACTGCCATAACTTGTAATACTTGTCATATCCTGTATACTTTTTGCATTTAAAAAATAATTACGTCCAAACCTTTCTATACGTTCAATAATGAAATCACTTAGCTCCATCATTAAGTACATAAATCAATAAATGTCCTGCTAAATCTCCATTTCCCCATCGGTGCATTAACACAAGATCCGAAGAAGCTACTCAGCCACGATGATTCGTCCAGAAATTGAATCCGAGTCGGTGCGAGTCACGATCGATGAAACTAAGCATGCAGCGAACGATGACTTTCCAGAATAAAACATCCATACCGCCGTTTATCAAAATAAGTAATAACGATTCTCGGCGAAGGATCGATTCAACGAATCTACGCCCCGTTAAAAATTCCGTCATCGAGAACAACAAGCCGCTCTCGGCACAGCAGAATCGCCAGATCCCCGTCATAAAACCGATATGTACGTACGTCCAGACTCGTCAAGCATCGAGTCGAGCTGGAGACCGACGGTCTGGACGTGTTCCGTTTCCACGTCGACGGGTGATCGTTTTCCCGAATGATCTGCCGAGGAAAAAATAGAAATCGGAGGCGGCGTTCCGTTTTCTGCTGCGGCCGCGAAGTTGACGCATAAGCGTAACTCGCGCATTTCCGCGATTTTCAGGACCAACCGGGCCAGCTGGTTCGAAAGCCCACGGCAGAGAAGCTCGAAGGAGACGCGACGGAGATCGAGAGAGAGAGAGAGAGAGAGGCGTGGAAAGGGAGGGGCAGGAGAAGAAAGAGAAGGACAAGGCGCGATGTGTACGGCAGCGGGGCGCTACTCGTAATGTCGGTGTGTGTCGCGCTGGAGGCCGGCCGAGGTCGACGGCCTCCGGCTCGGCCGTTTACGCCGCCGCTCGGCAAGCCTCGGCACTAGGTCAGTGATGGAGTCACTGGCCGCCCCGAGCGTCGAGGCAATGACACCGAGCACGCCGCTGCTGCCACCGAACGATCCCCACTCCGAGACCAACCTTCCCCCACCACCTACTCGCCACCCCTTTCGCCCCTCCTTAACTACAAACCCCCACCAACGGACGCTCGAACAGCTAACAGCGCCCCCGCATTCGCGATGCGCTCCCTCGCGTCCTCGTCGAAACCATATACTACAACCTCGATAACTCGAACCTTGGAAACTTGAAAATTTTCAGGATAAATCCTCTTTTTTTGCTTCGAAAACTGTTAATCGGTATGAAACTTGATTTAGTTTGAATTAATGCATGGTCAAATTTGTTACAGTCGAACTTGACTTGAGTTTTTAAAACTCGAACATTTCTACGATATCACCATTTTTTTCATTCTTCTTGATTTTACTGCAAAAATCTTTGTAAATCAGAATAGAATTTGATATATGGTCAAATGTGTTGCAGTTTCTGTGAAATTAAATTTTGTTAATTTCTTTTGACTCTGCTGCGAAAATCTTCATAGGTTGAAATAAAGCTTCACTCGAAATATTTGTGACGGAGCCAAGTGTAGTACAATCGAACGTCGATAACTCAAACTTCGAGACTAGAATGTCTTACAGTTTTGAATATATCGCTTTATACATTGGGGATTTGGAACTTTGAAAATATGAGAATTGGGAGTATGAATAAGTCTTAATGTTAAGACTTAATGTCCTAAGTCTTGATGTTTTACTAATTCAGTAATTTTCAAGTTCGATATTTTAAATCTCAAAGCACAACTTTTGAACAATTTCACAATTTGAACATTCAAAAAATTGAGACTCAGAATTTGTAAATAGCAAAATTGATATACTTCACTCCTTTCTACTCTGTACAAATCTATTACTATAATTCATTGCTCTACGCTGCAAGAAGAATTAAACGCCAGTTCTACATTCCCAAAGTAAACGGCATCAAACAAAAGTAGAATTAATTTCCTAGCGTTTGATCAGGAAGTATTCTCTGTTCGAGAGTGGAAACTCAAACAACGTGAAGATTTCACTCAATATTTTCAGAGAAGAGAAATTTCTTCTTCCTTCGAGTTTAACCGAATGAAATGTTACGAAAATGATCGTTTATCGTTTGAATACGCAAAGCTGACTCTGACATGTTACATTTTACGGGGATATCACACCTTATTACATGGCTGATAATACTTTCGTTGACTTAGGATCACCGAGTGACATGTTCAACGAGACACATCGCGGTTGTCGACCTCGTATTCAGAATTGGTCCCCTTAGGATCGGCACGCTGCGCGTTTTAACGCACGTGTTATATCAATATGTGAGGTCATCGGGTGACGAGATGTGACACACACGAATCTTCTAGTGAAAATAGCATTGTCATTGACAAATCTTGCACGAGAAAACCACAGACGAGTTCAATGAGTAATCAATACGAACACTATTGATTTTCAATGTCAAAATACATCATTGATAACTCTGTGTTCAAAGAAGTCATATTGCATCCACACTTATGATCATATGTGTGATAAAGCTTTGCATATTTTAACCTTAACTCACCTACTAACAATTATGAATTCTGAATAATTGAAGTATATCTTAATTTAGAACGAACTGAGTACATAATTGAACCTAATGTATTTGTAAAATTGATATAAAAACCAAATTGATAAAATTCATATAGAAACTTTGATTTAACAGCACCGCTACTGCAAATTTTATTCCGCTGAAATGTGGATTGTTGATTAATTTCTTTGATTTCTAATAGCTTCTCCATTCGAAAATTACGATTGCAAGTTAATCAATATGTTCACATTTTACGAATTATTAAATATTTGCACAGAAAAGTTTCCAGTATCAGTTTTCTCGCGAAGAGGTTAATTAACGAGCGGTTACCCGTTATCGTGAATGGTGCAAATTAAACAGGTTTTATCTGCTAAGCGAATCTCTGATTAAGCAATATATGGTCAGTTGAAAGAGTGGTCCCGTGTCCGAAAAGAATCGATTAGCCGGCAATTAATTCGATTCGATACATCGCAACAGCAAGACGATACTTCACAATTCCGCGTTGCGAAACTCGTGCAGACTAAATATCAAAAGCAGGGTTTGAGCATCGGTTGGCCAATAGGTCGTGTAAGATGAAATGTAGATGAAGTTTACGACATCGGGAAGAGTTTGAAACGTTGATGAACGAAATCGTTCTAAAACTAGGTGCTTGACAATAGATCAAACCGTTCACATCACCCTTAGGAAAGACAAATGAACACCGTGATTATTAGCTGTGCAGTCACGAGTACACCTACTTAAATATTTTCATTATTTGTTCAAATGTGGAAGAAGTTCACGAGTAATTTGATATTGAGTTCCAGATCTAATCTCTATTGTAATGTAATTTTTCAATGATCAAATCCGTTTATTTAAATAAAATGAAATTTTTCTGTAGATTGATTTTTCTAAGCATTTTGCATAAAAATATATTGAAGTATAATGTTAAGTGAATGGTTCATAAAATATTTCCAATTTAGAAGCAAGGTATTTTCTACGAAAATTTTGAAATTATTTCATAAATAATTTTTATCATGCTTCAATAATTTTTATGTCGAATGTTTTAAGAATGTATGTACAAGAAAATATTTTACTTAAGAAGACCGAGACCTACGTCATTTTATTTAAATTGACCTTGAGATCTTTGAACCTCCATCTACAAAAGAAACTCCATAGCACATTCATTATTTTCTTAAATTCTTCATATTATTTATGCAGTGTAATAAGTAATATTGTAGTATTTAGTAATTTATTCAACCTCCAAATAATAGTATTTCAGAATGCGTGACTAAAATTCAACTCAGCGTAGCCAAATCTTACGATTGATCTCCCAGCTCTTCGGATGGAAATTCGTAAGACACATTCGCCTTTCTCTCGTACCTCGCTCTTTTTTAAGCTCTCAGGACCTCCCGCGTGTAAAAACACTTTCGTCTGCCTTTCTACCCCATGGTGTTCCTCGCCTGTTCACCCCCTCCAGCTGCTGGAATGCACGAAATCGTTCCTGTCCGCCTTCGAGAACCCTTCAAGAACTTCAATCTGGTAACAGGGCGTCAATATACCGCACTTAAAGTCCCTTCCTCGTGGACACATACGAATTTCATGGAAATGCACGAAAGAATCGACGACGAGGTGTCGATTGGTCAGCTCCGCAGTCGACGAAAAGATTGAAACGCGGATTTTTCTTCGGGGTTGACGCGAAGTTCTGACGAAGGTCTGAGTACTCGAAGAACGAATATCTTGAATTGTCGCTATTTGACAGTCGTAGGGATTGCAATTTGTCGAAGTTTTATAGGAAGGGGGTTGTACCCGGCTGAAGTTTGCTGGATTTTAAAATCGAGTGCAGGAAGTTCGGATTTTCGGGAAGTTTTCATATTTGCATTCCGAAATTGAAAAACTGAATGTCGAGCATGCTGTGGTTTATCTTCGTTTTGGGAAAACAATTTATGAAGATATATGATTAGTTTTATTTTTGAAATGGTCACGTATGTGGATATCTTTGTATATTATCTTTTTTTAAATTGTTAATAATTGTTCCAACTGTAACGTGTAATTTTTATCGGTTCAAAAGTAAAATATGATTGCATATAATAAATTGTTTCGTTCTCCAAAAAATCATCACCGAAGAGATAGGTAATAACCTATTATAGGTCAACGAACCTGTAGGTGAATAAATCCGAGGTATAAAAAAATGGTTGCACATTTAAAGGTAAAATGTTAAGCGATATTTCATCCAGGAGATTAAAGGTGCATGCGAAACCCAGTCCTTAATTTAATTTATTAAAATTAACGTGCATCTGATAAAATGTAGATTCGAATGGGTCCGCCAGCGCGAGCAAAAGTGGATCACGTGCTATGCATTTCGACGACGCGTTTAATCCCAAACCCCTCAAAATCTCGAGGACAGAACGCGTTCACAGGTTCGTGCTCAGCCAGAGTACTGTTAGGCCCGTATTGAAATTCAGAATCGCGAAAATTCGGCTCGTGTGGCTTTACATGAATGTTGCAGTAGCTGTGATCCTGCATTATGCATGCTCTATAATTCGTGACTTCTGATTACGTCGTGTCATCAGCGCTCTATCGGTGCCTCGCCATTGTCTTCCTCTATGGTTCATCCACCGCGTGCAGACGATTTATACGTTCCACACGTCTCTCCTTCCCGCACTCTCTGCACTCGACGAGAGTGTCTTTTGTAATTACGAACTCGAAAACCGTTGCCGAGGATGAAGGAGACCAGTCGTGACCGGAGAACTTTATCTTCTTTTCTCGAGCGGGGATACTCGGTTGCCGGAATTATAGTTTATTATCGAGTTTCGTACAGTTGTTTCGCTTACTTCTCTTTGTAATCTTTTGTATCGTTTTATTGAATCTCATGTTCTATTGCTTTTCTTTCGAACTTGGGACATTCATAATGCTTCTTATGTCATTTTGTATGTACTTGCATCGATAATAGTATTTAATTTTTATTTTGGTGGTATAAAAGTGGAAGTAATTGATGTTTTAGTAGACGGATCTTTCGAGTATCTTTAATTAAAGATAGTGAATTTCTCATAAATAGAATGTGTCATTAAGAAGAGATTCGATATTGAAGTTCTGTCTTGGATCAATTTAACTTGAACGGTGCACGAGAAATAAAAAAAGAACCGTTCCTATTCTCTTTAAAATTTAATTGCCTGTTAGAATCACATTAATGTTTGAAAGCTATTATAAAAATATATATTTACATGTATCACAATGTACATAAATAAAGAATATATATTTACACATGTTATAATTTACATCAACAAAATATATACTTTGATACATAAAAATCTATAACTATGATTACAAACATTCTTCATATTTTAGTTGAACTTCAACGAAAAAAAATTGAAGTTAAATTTCGACAAGAAATAGCCAGTGAGATTTTTAATTTTTATAGAACTACAAATAATATATATTATCCCTTAACTTTCATCGTTTATATAGAAAGGCAGGAATCGATTTTCACCCCTTGTTGATCGAACAGTGTCACCCTTTCGCCGCACGAACCATTAAACTCGACACACGTAAGTTCGTAACAAAAAAAAGGAAGAAAAAAGAAAAACGAAGGAAAAAAAACGGTTGGCCAAGAGAAAAGGGATGAAGAAAATAGCGTGTCACTTTCCTAGTTTCAATAACGTGATACCACTTTCACCCTCGTGGGATCCCTTGAAGGGGACGATAAAAGGGAAAACAGGGTTCCCGTGGAACATGGGGCACCATGACGATCCCGCATGCGTCATAGGGTATGCGAGTAACCTTGGACTGGCCACATCATTAATAACCATAGCTAGTTTTACGAGTTTTCTTTCTGAACTCTGAATAAAACTTGACAAAGAATTAGAACTTCACCAAAAACGAAGATACGAAATTATTCTATTTATTTTAATCTCGACACTATTCATGCAAGACAAAAAAATTAAACAATGTTTATATCTCTACTTTATGGAAAATAAATATGTACTGTGTCACAGGGAATATAAATAAAAGATATCTAAAACCTTTGCAACCTGAGATAGCTGCATATCCACGCATTGAAATCTCCAGCCCTATAGGACATGTCCCATTCCCCATAAACCTACTTACCAAACAATTTCTGAACTCGTCGTTCTTTTCCCATCGTCAATAAATGATTCAGAAAGATTCCGAAGTTCGAACGATTTTTTGCAATAATAAATACAAGGATAAGACTCAACGTGGCTGTGAGTCACGAGCGGAAAGGGAAAACTCGGAAGCCACGGTTATAAAGGCATTATGGTGGTCCGTGAACAGATACCGTGGACTAGCGGTACCATGAGTAAAGTTAGCGGAATCCTCGTCTACGCTTCGCGAGTCAGTGGAGCGAGTCCGCTCGCGATTGGACTCCGCTCCGTGAACGACGGTGCCCACGGGCTGAATGGCGGTGCAACTCGTTTATGGTGTGCCTATGGACTTTCACCTCTTTCGAGCAACTGGTTACGACTCTCACCTTCCATTTCGCTTTTGCCTGTCTACCTGTAAGCGTCGAACATAGGCTTGACGGAGTTCCACAGGATGAACAATGTTTAGAACTCCTGCAAATAAGTGTGACGATTTATTTACTGGTACTTTATTTTTCATTGAATCGATACTGATTGAGATAAACATAAGTCAATATCTTTGTCATCCAATACTTGAGAGCAAGTTGTGGGTGAGTAGGTTTAATGTACTCCATTTTACTACACCTTCGGTTTTTAAAAATTTATAACAGTAATATTTTATAATGTTTAAATTTGTATATCAGTGATAGGAAAGATAAGGAGAAAATTAAGTTGATGAAATATTTACAAGTGACTTTGCATTCCGTCTCAGGAATGATTTGAACGTTCTAAAATTGAATACAGAAATGAAGTATCTTTGTAGCAATTGTTTATGAGATTGAAACGAAGCTGGTTTTCAATATGGGGTTATTTTTAAACAGCACGTCAGCCTCATTATAATCTGTCGAATCGGTAAAAATCAGAGTCTATGAGCTCATCTCACTTTCTAAAGTCCAATTTGGATGCATCTCCAGGGAAATCTTCGCGATCTAAAAGCGAGTCATAAATCACTCGCTTGTCTTACACCTGTCACCGAAGCTTCGTTCTATCGATCAGGATTTTTCTGTGACTGCTAGACGTTCGTTTACCGCGTTCCATCTACGTAATCGCTTTTCAGGATCCCTAAAAGTCACGTTTTCTCGCGCGAGGAAGGATATTCTTAAGGAACCCCTTTGTCAGGGAGAGATTCGCGAATGTCTGCCTAGTTTTAGATAATCCCTTCAATTTCGGGAACGAATCTTTTTCGGTCGTTCATTCATTCGAAGACAATTATGGTGTATGGTGATCTGGTGGTTCAGTAAAATATTCGACATTTTTATATTTTTAAATTTGTAAAGTTTCAGGTAGTCAAATTTTTATATGTTCAAGTTTTAAAATTTTAATAAAATTAAAAATTGCAAAACTTGAAACAGCAGAATGTAATTCTATCATGTAAATATCTTAATTTGATTAACGTTTAACATAAATAGAGTGGATATTTGTCCAAGGTATAAATATTTTCACCGGTACTACTGACACCACTTGATTGGGCATCATTTCCATTGCTAATTATCGCCGAAATCACGTTCAACGTCATGCACTACCGCTTTTAATTTATTATTGACGGCTATTAGTACACACTTCGACGGATTATTTCGGATATTAACGCTGAAAAACATGTTCGCAGGCGTTCCGTATTAAACGCTTTTTATAATTACACCAATATCGATTAATTATCGATACATTTCTTTCCTCTCCTTTTTGTCGAATAAATGTTTCAAAAATTTCGATTTCACTTATTTTCTCTCAAATATTAATTCTGTTCCATTCACTCGATACAATTTCGACTTCTACAATACTGTTACCTATTATATCATTTATTACCATCAAAATAAATTAATATTATTCTCCGTACACATATCAAAATACTCATTTGTTTTACACAAGTAAACTTCCATTTTTATAACTTCCTCTCTTAACAAATTTAAAAAAAATAAAAGTTAGTCGTTAGTAAATAATTTAATCAATATACAGCCCTTCATTTTTAATCCACATTGACAGTATCTGTCAGAAAATACATTGTGCAAACTAATCGATAAACTACATTTTTAACGCGTGGCGCAATTTTATTTGCCGCTGCAGACAAAAATTTTTAAACGATATTGATTTTCGGATTATATCTCATATCTTTCATCTAGCTTTACAAGTTACAAGAGTTGTTTTATTTGGAGTTTCACGATACAAAAATTTGTCAGAAGCATATTTTCATGAAATGTAAAAATCACATCGTTCGGTATCATTTATCCACAATCGTAGTTAAGAGATTTCATGCACGAAAATAATTTATCATTACTAAAATTACTAAAAATTTCACATAGTACAGTAGCCAACTTCCGTCCGAAAAGAACAAACAACATAAGGATTTACAACAATCCTGCAATCTTTCTAACCACAAAATAAATCGTAGACGTAGGCTCGAGCCGTTCGAAATCCCTCATAACGTAAGAGCAAGAACAACCGCAATCCCCGTCTAAATTCTAACGCTATCGATTCCACGGCATCGAGAGAGTCTCGTCGGTCAAGTCGACGCTTTATATCGCGTGGTTGATCCACCGTGGTGTCTGGTGGGGCCAGGTGCATCGTCCTCAGGGAGAAAGTTTGCTGTAGCGGCGTAATACGCGATCTATCCCAACCTAACCCGACAGACAGACGATCTAGTGGTAGCCTAGGCCTAGGATAAGATTGGCTAGGATTGGATCTTGCTTCGAGATACGCTCGACCGCCTATGAGGAACGGTTGTGCAACCTGGTTGCAACCATCTCGAGCGAACTCTTCCGAGACACGAAAAGCGAAACCAGATTCATCCACATCGATCGATATTCCACGATCTGCTTCACTCAAGTTGTCAAAAGTTTTAACAATTTTTCCCATTTTTAACAGTACTTGTTAATTTGGGTGGACAGATTGAATATTACATCTTCCATTTGAGATACATGTGAAGTTATAGGTTAATGTACCCTTTAGCACTTGATGACCATTCTTGACCCAATTTGATCAAACATGATAATTATACATGTGTATGAATTTTTATTTGCTACAATACTATATCTGCACTTAACGTAACCTTTTACTTAACATTCACTATCATCAGATTTTCTCCATCAAAACAATTGACATGATCCAAGTAAAAGATAAATTATAAGTGACGAAAGGTTTGCACAATCCTCTATCAAATGTTACGAATTGATATAACATAATTGCCTCGCGTCTACTTTCACGTCATCTAATCATCTCATCGGCAGACTTTCGATGTTTCGAAATTCGCCATTTGATACGGTGCAGTTTAATAGTTTCATTGGGAAATGCTCGAACCGCTCGCAGCTGTCAATTTGATGGAATATCTGAGAGCGGATCGCGACGAATCGACGAACGGTATTCAGGTTGTGCAGTTCGGTAGATAGAATCTCAAAGACAAAACTTTGGTCGTTGTCTTCTATTCTCGTCGCTCGCTTTAATGTAACGATTAATGAAGTCAACCAGTCGCGTTAAGTAGCTTTGACGCGGAAGCGTCCAGGTCTGAATAGTTCTATCGTTGGCACCGAAATAGCTTTCTATGAAGTCTGAAACGATTCCGGCATGAAGTCTACCATGTTCTGGAACGTGGCAGCGCCGCGAACTTCGACGCGTTTAACGAAGTGCAAAGAGTTTCGAGTCAGCCTTCGAATTTTTACTTACCAACTTTCGCCGGATTTCTGCTGCAACTTTTAAGCTCTTAATCCTGACATTCCCCTCAAAATATGTCTCCTTTTTTGTTTCGTTTCTTAGGGTGTTCTTAATCGATTTAGCAGCTGTACAACGGAAACAGCATCAAATCTTCTTTCTTTTGTGGTTGCAGTAATTTTTAGTTATTGACAATTTTGTATAACTATTTCTCAGGAATGCGAATTCTTATTATTGTAATTTAATTTTTAAGCATCGAAGTGGATCTTCGAGGAACTCACATGGAGTCTGAGAGACCATGTTTAAATGATCACCGTGAAAAATTAAATTTCGTATTTTTATTTGTTGGATAGTTAAGTTTAATATCCTAAGAAGAAGGTTTCTAATACACTTAATGTATCGATATTATTCGATTTTACCCAGAGTCTCTTAATAATGCTTCTCCTAATTCATCCGGTTCCATTGTTTTCAATATCACAGTTCATCGACTAGAAGCAATAATTCTGAATACCGAGAACATTAAAGAGTAACGTTAGCAACGAAAGTTTCGAAAGAAGAGTATAACGGAGAAAAGCTATTCTCCGTTTCATTGACGTCATTTTTAGCCACGTGGAGGTCGTTTACGAGTGGTTGAAAAATTTTTCGACGCGGATTTCGTCGCGTTAAAACTCCGGCTTTGCCGTCGCAATTTCGTCCCAGGGGAAACTGATTGGCAGAGTCTTTTTTCCTCGAGTCATCGTCTCGGTAGCTAAATTAGTTTCACGGCAGCGTAGGAGACGAGAAAAAAGAGGAGCGAAACCATGCTCGAGGTGGACGGATGAAAACGCACAAACGCGCGGAAACGCGGCGAGGTCTGCCACCTGCGATTCTTTAAACGCGGCCATCGGTGCAGGCAAAGTGCATTGGGTCGTTACGTAATTGCATAATTTCATTTCCTTAATTGCTTTGATAACTTGTTATTATATGAAAATTTTAGACCTCATTATATTAATAACCTGCAATTTTTATGAACCTCATTTTGATAATCTCTATGTTCAATAATTTTGATAATCAAATGTGAATAAAATCCGACTTAATCGGCAGTCAGAGTTAATTTATGTAGCATGTTAAATGACTTCAGAATGTAGAAAGTAACATAATTCGGTCAGTCGATTAAAATTCTAGCGTGTTACGAAATAGGCTATATATCAAAACGATCGTAAGAAACAGTGAGTAAATTCCACGATGAAAGCAAGAATGGTCCTTTCTTGAATTCAATGGGTATAATTCCATTGGAGCAAAAAAAATTCGTTGCCTATGTTCGTCAAACGATACCGGACATTTATCTGTATCTACGGCGGATAACTTCTCGTTGGAGAAAGTGTATCGGAGTCAGTGACCGCGCCATTACATAAGGTCCTCCAGTTACTCTCTCATTCATCGTATCTTTATTATTAATGAAATATAAATCGGCACACGGCTACGTCAGCATGTGTAAATAAACATTACGATCGCTGCGATGTGACTTTAAGAGGCGGACATTTGATGCTGTTAGGCTGCTTTGCTAATAGAAAGTTGTTAAAAATATTTTGCTATTTTGAGGTTTTATTACTTTGTGATTCAGTGCTTCACTGTTTTATTTTAGTACCTTGATTTAGTACTTCACTATTTTATTTTACACTTTATGATTCATTTTAGTATTCTATTTTACTGTTGTACATTTTACAATACTATTTTATTATTTATTATTTGCACTAATACAGTTATACAATCGTTAGGTTTTCAAATCCCTAAAAAGCAATGAAGGAGAGGTCTTTTTCATTTTTATTATACTTTTGCTAGGAAAGTTAGATTTGCTCTTGACTTTGCTTTTTAACTATACTGTACTGCCATATTACTTTATAACGATACTGCTATACTATTATATTATTATTTTATTGTGTTGCTATGCTACTATATTAGTAATTTGTTACTATACAATAATCTAATTTGTTATTATATATATTTGTTGCTTTGTTACTTTCTTGCTATACTACTATTTCATGATTCTACTATTTCACTATTCTATTGTTTTACTATTTTAGTATCCTAGTGTTCACTTATTACACTTTATGGTAATATTTATATATTATTGAACAAGCAACTACCATCAAAACATACCGATATTTCAATCACCGAATTTACAATGATGAATTTACGGTAGAAAAATTTAATAGAACACGTCACGTTGACGTAAAATTGCAAGAGTAAATAACATCCCCGAAACGTGCAATTAAAGCGTTAATAATATTCAATCGAGGCCAGTCGAAATAAAATTCATCGCGTGCAAACAGTCGAGCGAGGCTGATTCGGTTATCATCGTCGTTGCGGGATTATCTTGCCTCTTTTTTTTATCAAACAGTCAGCTGACCGCAACAGCGAGACCTATTGTCAAGTTTCTCTCTTGCTCTTCCTCTCTGTCCCTATCTCTGTTTCTCTCATGTTTGTTATCCGACAGGAAGGAAAGCGTGGTCGAGATTAAATTCCCTCCATTGGCAAGGTTTAGGTTGTTGCGCCACATTCTCCGCATTCGCAGCAGCTCCGTCCGAAGGTTAAGGTTTGCCCAATTTCACGAGCAGAATTGTTGACAACCGGTTACCGGCCACTTGTCTCGATTAAATGAACGTATTGCGACCATCTATGAATTCCGACATTGCTAATTTCAGATTTTCATTCCTTTTTGGTTTAAACGTCGTTGAAGACACCCTGAATACACAAGTCTGGGTCACTTGTGACCCAGAGCTATAAAGCAGGCAAAGATATTACGAATGAAGGATACATGGTATTTTTTAAGAGAATTTTATAGGATAAGATTCATTCATCATCAATCACTTATTTCACTTTCGAAGAGTTTGAAATAAAATTATATAATTTTAGTTCATTAAGAACCCATTAAGAATTTAAGTCCCTGAATCCCTAAATCCCTATTTCTCCAAATCTCTACATTCCCTAATTTCTACGTTACTGAGTCCTTACATTCGAAACTCCTGAAATTTCCAAATTTCTACACTTTCAAATTCCTATATTCCCAAATACCTACATCCCAAAATTGCTACGTCCCCGATTCCCTACATCCCTAAATACCTATGTCCCAAAATTCCTACGTCCCGAAGTTCCTATATTTCCAAATTGCTACGACCCCAAATTCCTACACCCCCAAATTCCTATATTCCCAAATTTCTGCATTCCCGAATCTCTACGCCCCCAAATTCCTATATCCCCAAATTATTGCGTGCCCAAATTCCTATATCCTCAAATTGCAACGTATCTAAATTCCTACATCCCTAAATTCCTACGTCCCCATATTCCTATACCCCCAAATCTCCAAACCCCCGAATTCTTACATTCTCAAATCCTCATATTCCAAAATCCCTACATCTCCAAATCCTCAACTCTCCAAATTCTCCTAAATTCTCAAACCCTAAATCTTCTACATTTCTAAATTTCCAGACTCCTATATTCAAAAAATCCTTCAATCTCCAAATCTCCAACTGTCCAAATTCTCAAACCCCAAATAGTCCACCCTCGCAAATCATCCAAACCAGCACCCGGAAACCGACAAGTGCAAGGTCCCTACCTGATCACATTGTCCCTAGGGAAACGTGATCCGCTCTCGGTGCGTGCATATTCGATCCTTTCATTGAGCCCGCACGAAAATTCACGGAAAAGAACGCCGGAGGATGGGCAATGCGTAACAGGCTGACTTTCGTCGCGTTGCAAAGAGCAAATGGGCGTGTGGCGTTGAAGCGGCATGGCAGGGTCATTGACTGGTGCGGTGGTTAATACAGCATCCAGGCACGCACACGACCGCGGATGAGGGACCCGCTTTTACGCGTGGGAGTTATTAAAAGCCGAACGAACCGGCGAGAAAAAGCGACAGGCTTAAAAAAGGAGCCGAACCGTTGGCCATCTTTTCTGGCGGGTGTCGCGGGGATTCAACGTCTAAACACGAAGCTGCCTTTTACAGGCCCTCGAAGAACCTGTATTCTTGCGACGAACAGCCAACCGCCTGGCGGGGTGTTTCCTTCCTCGAATTCGACTGGAATAATTGGAACCTTGTTTCGGGGAAGCTGTCGTTTACTTCCACTAACTGCCGCGATGATTAACAACGCCTTATCTGTCGCTTCCAGCGGATACAGCCGGAAAATTAACTTGAGTTAGGTATTTCGACGCTGAACAGGTGTATCAAGGTCATCCTTTATGATTTTATTGGTTCATGGATACCTTCGAGGTTTTACTTCACTTTGGTATATTTGTATGACTATTAATGAATAATTGTACATTCGTTTTATTTTATGTTTTTATTCTTCTGTAGCTTGATTATTTTGTACATGTATTCATGTGTAATATTCGTGTTCATATATGTAGACATATGAATAAAAATAAATATGTATATATTTATTACTTCAATGTTTGTATGAACATGATGTATTTACTTATTTTTATTCCTTTGGTTAATTCATTTCATTCTGATATAAAGTTTGAACATTGCATGTGAACATTCTTAACTCCTAACGTAGCCACATATGTATATATTTGTTTATTATTTCAATGTTTGTATAAAACTTGATATACTTATTTGTTTAGCTAACTAGTTTCATTCTGATGTTAATAAAATTTGAACGCCGCGTTTGAAAATTGCGAACATACCCAATTAAGAATATAATTCTTTAACTGTCTGTTTGTATCTTCTGTTACAACTGATTTGATTAGTAGAAAGAGTTGGTTATAACTTATTTGAGTGCTTGAAAATCGATTTTCGAATCTGTTTAGAAATGAGTGTAACGTGGAAGATGTCTCCTGCACCGTGAACGACCCCATGGAAATTTCCCTCATATCGGTCAATGCAGTTTCCTTGCAGTCTCCCCCAGCTCGTAAATTCTGTTACGTCCCATTCAGTCGGCGCGCGCGTTCACGAATCCTCCTCGCTGGTACGCGCGTGTTTTCGAGCCGAGGCCCGTCTCGAGATACGCGCGAATGCAAGTCTCCTCCCGCAGTTGCATTTCGATGTATTTTTATGCCCGAGTCATCGCTCCCACGGTGTATTTTTATCCGGGCCGAGTGATATGTAACGTTCCGTGGCGATCGCGGGACAACCCCGACGAGGAAGGGAGATTGTTCGCATTTCTTGCCTCCTGTAACGATCATGAGCAACCCTGTCTTGACTATTACGTCTCTTCGTTAATCCTCTCTCGAAACGTGACTGTTTAATAATAGGCATTTTGTAGCTTAACCTATGTACATGTGACACACACAATAGTAGTGACAATTATTTATGGAAAAGTAATAACAGGATGATTCATCAAACTTTTCAGTCAAGTAGTCTTAGAGTTGCCAACATTAATATAAAGGGTTTAACATTAAACTTACTATACACAGTTACTTTTCGAAATTGAAAGCGAAGTTGAAAAATAACAAACGATAAAACATAAATTAATCTTTATCTCGATGTAAGTCAATTTTAAGAAAACTACCTTGACAAGTTAGTAACTTAAAGTAAGAAGCTTATGAAAGATTATCACTTGACTGCTTTAGCTTCAGTGTTCATAATGTAGTTACCATTTTGATTTGTGGTACCAGAGTAGATGTTACTTAAACCGAATTTATTTATTACTTTCGATGTATAATATAAATTGATGTTCATTTATTGTTAGAATTAAAATCGATTGTAATAGTTACTAAACCATTGGATATGTATTAGAACATTTTTACAGCAACCGAACATAACCTCTTCAAAGATACACATATGTGGACATTTACTTTGTTTCTAGATCACATATGTGGATATTATCATTTGTTACATATTCTAAAATCAGTTAGGAATTATATGTTACAGACTTAAAATTAGTCAAATATAACTACTTCAAGACTTGAAATTATATTTTCTTCTAACCTCGAAAAATCATCCCTTAAATATACAAACTGAGTATTTAGCACTAAAAATACACTGCAAATCATAAAACAGCGCCATAAAATATACGCTGTACAGTGAAACATAAAAATAGCATAGACTTCGAAATGTTTGCAAAAAATTTCAATATTCTTTCATCAACACAGCAGCAAATAGCCCTGATCCATCTTACTAAGATCACTGTCGACAGTCGATTCTGCAATTTAGCAGTTAAGCAAAAGGAATTGACTCATAGTAAAGAAAGTGTTAACGGTAACGTCTATTTATAGACAGCTTCTCATTACTATTTTGTTTGTCTAAGTGTCATTGTCGCATTCAGCACGGTACGCTTAGTATTCGAAAAGTCGAACGCAACATTTGAATTTCTTAAGAGTGTCGCGTACTAAAAGGAACGTACCTTTCGTTTCCTTGCAATTTGCATACATCTTGTTGAACTCTGAACCTCCGAGCGAAGATTGTGGCTTCGTTTTCAGTGTTTATTCGCTCGTCAATTTATGTGCACGTTTTACTTCCGCACAATTCGCTTTCACTTATTCATATCTGCGATATCAAATAGATTTCTATAAACAGATTAGGTGATTTCGATAAACTTTCTGCAATAGTTTTCAAATTAACAAATCTCTTGTCTCATATTCTGTTAGTAAAACAACTTACAGAAATTGTAAATTTTTATACGACAATTTTTATCACATAGAGAAGTTATTTTCAATAAAGAATTTTGTTCCACTTTCAATCTGAAAATAAAAATTGCAACGTTTTCCGCGTCGATAACGTTTACTGAACGAATACGTCTCGCGCGTTAATTTTAATACAATTCAATAATTCTACGCAAATACGAAGTATCGATTATTTCACGCTTCGACGTTTCAATACTGGAACGCGCTTCGTATTAAATAACGATTGTTCCTGGTGTAAGAGTCATCGAAAGAAGTTCCGTGACGTATAAAAGAGAAAAAGAGGTCGAGGTGGTTGGAAACGTAGTGTCATTGCACTTCGGAAGCCACGCAAGAGCTTTCAAGCTCGTAAAGCACCGATGGACAGCCGCTGTTTTCATTGTACTTTTCGAATTTTCAAGGCGTACGCCTCCTCGATCCGTCTGGCTAGATATTTCTTACGTAACAGTACTCGAGGACGGACGATTATCCTGGAAGAAAAATATAGATCTACTTTGCATTTATCGTTCGAAGAAAATAACTTTGCTTCAAAGCTGAGGAACGTGATTTCCATTCTAGTTACATTTCTATGCTATTTCACTGTTCAAAATGATGGATTCTCAAACTTAAAAATTCCTAAATTCCTAAATTCTTCAATGCTTCATTTCCTTCGTTCCAAAATTCCTATATTCCCAAATTCCTTCGTTCAAAAATTCAAAAATTCCTAAAATCCATTATTTACATTCCTACAGTCCAAAATTAAAAAATTCCAGAACTACAAAATTCTTACGTTTTTAGTGTCAGAAAATGTGCATGCTATATTGTCAAACATTCGTAAGTTTCTATTTATTTATTTATATCTTCTCCAAGGATTGGAAATCTTCAAACCCGTAAATCCTTAAATTCTACAATTTCGAAATTTGAAGATTTCCATGGAGAAGAGATAAATAAATAAATAAATAGAAACTTACAAATGTTTGACTATGTAGAACTGACACGAACTGACCAGTGGACAGTAGCCCATCGGTGTTCCACGCGAAAGAATTACCGGTAATCGTTGACCTCGGGCAACTTTCACCGCCGCGGGGCCACCAGGTTGCCCCCATGCCCATACACGCGTGTAATTTATGCATATTGCGTGCGATCATGGTCTCAGTAGAACCGAGACCCGCCTGCATGGTCAGGTACACGACGACAACGACGAGGAGGAGGTTACGGTTTGCGCAACCACCCACGGTTCATGCACCTTGCCCTCTCGAGGCAACGGCCTGCCCGTTGCGTTTCTCTTCCGCGTTTTCCCGCTCGACGAGCAACCAGGAACAAACGGAGAATGCTGTCGAGGACGTTCACGATGCCAGCACGAACGACCATTGATTCTATGAATGATTTTCAGACGGGGTTGTTACCGACAACCATTCTCCACGATTATCGTAGTCGATGTTTCTTTTGTTTCTTGTCTCGATGCTCACGATTCGATACTTGAATCACGTAAGCTTTAAGATTTCTTCAACCACTATTATTTTATATTGCATTTTTTTATATATATTCATTGTTTAAATAATTTAAATTTTAATTCGTTATTGGTTATTTTTTATGTGTTCATTAATGAAATTATTAAAAAGAAATTCAAATTAAATGAATTCGATATTTTGTTCATTATTAGGATTGCATTTAGTAGTTATTTTTATAATACTCATTAATTAAAGAATTAAAAATAAATTTAAATGAAATGAATTCGATATTCAGCTTCTTATTAAGACAGCATTTACCAGTCGTATTTATAGTATTCATTAATGAAGTAATTAAAAATAAATGTATATTAAATGTATTTAAAGGTCAGTCGATAATTAAGATGGTGTTTATTACTCATTTTTCTGGCGAAAGTTATTGTAAGATGATAATTAGGGAATGTTTATAATTGAACAAATAATTGTCAGAATATTGATGAACTAATGTAACAGTTTTTATCAGACCTCATTTTTTATAATTAATTGTGATGAGCTATAATGAACTCCCTTAAAAGAATTAATTAAAAACTCAATACGTGTAGTTTTTATTATTGCTTTCTATTAAAGTTTTTATTAATGTTACACGTTTGTATTCATGTCTCTCGTTTAAATATAAAATTACAGGTCGGTTAGGTACATTTTAAAGCGAAGTTAAATAAAAATCAGGAGTTCAATGAATTAAACGACCAACTCATTTAGATCGTAGATGGGGTTAATTCCACGTTATCACGACCAGTTCACGTACCGCCAGAGTTTCCCGCTAGAAAATTAATTTCCTCCCATAATTATAACAATTATTTACATGGAAAGCTCGAACTTAACCTATCGAATCGAGTGGTCGGGCTTCGTGGATCTCTCTAATCCGATAGTTTGCAGTTCGACGAAGTCCTGAGCACTGCCAGGATAATTGGCGAGGCTGTAGAAGACGAGATAGGTTAGCTGTTCAAGTGACTATGGTGCACAACTTTGATCGCGAGAACTGGTTTCTGAATCCATGACCATGCTCAACGTGCCCGTGTCTCGGGGGACATTAAAAAAAGGGAGGGAGATGATGAATTGCCGGATGAATATCTAGATTCCAAATCTTCGTTGTCGGAGTTGAAAAATACGGTAAACGAAAGGAGGAAGCAAATATAACATTCGTTTCACTTTTAAACATTCGCGTTTATTTGTCTTGATAAAGCTTATGTATATTCATCAAATTTACATTGACAAATTTTATTGCTTGTATTGGTAAAGTTTACTATTTTTGTATTAAGTTTATATTGTAACTCTATATTTTGTATATTAATTGTGATCGCCATCTTGAGGAATCATTGGATAACCTCAAATGTGTTATAACGTTAAATTAATCAAAATTTTTACTGTGTTTTATTTTGCTTCTGTTCTTCGTGTTGAGAATATTGCGGAGTTGAGGATTAATCTTCTTCGTTGGAATGTTTCGTGATCCAGCAGCCACCATGCGGATCATGACACTCGTGACGCGGAAGTTGAAGCACAAGGGAGAAGACAAACGGTGGATGCTTCCAGCGTTTGCACTTCTTCCGTCGGTTTTAATCTTCGTAAATGGAGTATAGTGTAACATGTAATTCTAATAGGTGTTCATCTTCGAGCAATTATGTTTTTGCTACAGCTATCTGTTGCTATTTCCTAAGAACTTCCTTAAGGGGCAAATAGAAGTTGAATTCTTTTGAGGTTCTGTTCGTGTTCAATTGACTTCGGTCAATGGAGTACAATGTAGTACAGTATATGAAGTATAATATATAATTTTAATGTGTCTTTATTATGCAAAGATTTGTTAGTTGACTTTTTACCGAATTAGAACCCTTACAACATACAAAGCATTCAAATGCCATACCTCCAATATCCAATTCCAAAATACAACAAAAGTTCATTAGTTTTGAAAAATTGATAAGTTCAAACTTTCCTCAACACCAAAATTGAATATCTCATTTTCGACACACAAGAAAGTTCAAACATAACTAACAATTATCACAGAACAAATCCAAACCCACAGCTCCAAACTCACAATAAGCCCTAAACTCTTCCAAACCCCATAGATGGTTTCGAGCCCCAAACCATCCACGTATAAATCGAGCAATTATCTATCATCCCAGAAAAGACCAAGCGTAGTCCAGACACCCATAAGCCCCGTAAACTAAACCGACCATTTTCAATGAATTTCATTGCCGTCATAAAGCACCTGAGAATAAATGAAAGTAAGCAAACACCGGGTCGTTTCTCTCTGTCTCGATCTTCGTGGTGTTCTCTTCAGCTAACGGTTCTGCGTACGAATCGTGAATAGGCTGCACGCGTAGGGTGAAACGAACGCGCACGCAAACACATAGGTGTGTGTGTGCAGATACACGGATACAAACATGCATAGGCACATAGCCACATAGAGTGTGGAAGGTGCCGCGTCACTGGCAAGCCAGGACGTCGTAACAGTAGGTCACCAGTGAAAGTGGCTAGGCAGCGAGATGATTGCAATTGCACCGCAACCGGGGGAGTTTAGCGGCTCGCTTCCTGGTGTCGACTAGCTACCGGCATGCCGCGATTACTCTCGGATAATCACCGTTTCTTTGTCCGGGAAATTGGTTTCTAAACGTTCCTTCCGATACCGTCCACCTCGAGAACGGGTCGTTGAACGGCTCGACCAATCGAACGATCGACTTTCCACTAATCTTTTTCCATTCCTTTTCTATTTCTTAATGAATCAACGTTGCTCCGTTATTTTTACCCTTATTTACTTACCTTACTTCTTATTATCCTCTTACACTATTTTGACGAGTCGTCAAACTCGTGACGCACTAGTGATGCACTCATGACGCACTCGTAACGCACTAGTGACGCATTCGTGACGCACTCGTGCTTCAGCTGTGATGGAGGAATATGAGAGATTTTCAAATATAATTTATGAATATATACTAAAATTCATTAACATATATTAATATACATATATATTAAATTCATTAGTTCATTAATATATAAATACATATATATGAAAATTCATTAATGTGTATTAATGAAGTATAATTTCATGTATGAATATGAAAAAGGTTATATATAAAATAAACATGTAAAATAAACGTTGGAATATGAAACAAAAGAAAAGTACATGATAATGTAGAGAAAGAAGGGGTTGAAACGCGTACATCAGAGGGTAGGAAATGAAAGAATGAAAAGAGTATTGTTAACGACGGAAAGTAGTAAAATGGAAGGTCAAAGCGGAATTTATATTTGAACTGGTGAGGTTAGCAAGGTTCACCGTGTCACCGGGTTAATGGCGATGATAAATGAGAGCGTATCCGATATCCGTGTATATGACCGGTGTCACACGGTATGTAACCGCTTAAATATGCCCGTTTCTATTTCCATTTGCGCACCCTGCTACCCTGACGTTTCCGCTTTCTTTATAATCCACCGTGTGTAGCAATATCAAACCCCCTACGCTCTCTGTTTTCCTTTCCAACCCCTTTTCTACCCTTCTCTCTCTATCTGCCACGAATTGAATCCACCAGTGCAAACAGTCCCGTACCCAGTTCCGATTTCATTTTCACGATGCACCGGTTATCGTTGTCTCTACAATAATCACAATTGTCTTCGCTCCATTTCTGCAGGATTTCCGCGCTATTATGGGAAATCTATGGCGCTGTGTTTAACGTGGCTGATGGAATATCTTCGTCTTGGTTTACGCACCGGAATCTTATCACTGATCCTATTTAGGTTTCATTATTTTCTATTTTGAAAGCACTGGAACTAGTATTGTATATTTCGAAATAAATAAATTTTCAAAATTAGAATCTTTAAATTGTTTGTTATCCTATTTACAAATTTACTGATTCAGAGATTTTAGAATTAACAAATCCATAAATGGTCCACAAATACTAATTCACATATACAGGTCTAGAAATTTAAAACCACGAAAGTTAAAGAAAGATCAATTTTATAGAACTTCAAAATAAATGTACTAGTATGAAATAATTACTGGTTCAGTTAACAATCGATATAAATTTAGTTTGAGGTTGTAAAATTAAATTTGAAGAAAATTGAGAGTTAATAATGAGAAAGTGTTTTGTAATAAAAATTGCAGTAAATGAATGAAACTAAATTACAATTTCGTTTCTCCAGAATAATAAAATGCAGTTTAACACCGGTTTTAACATCCGTTAGACTGTTACAATCCTCCGGACGTATTCTGTGTCCGTGTTCAAATACCATTGCTCCAAATGAGCGTAAAACCAGGACAAAGAGGAACAATTCTCGAACTGCTTGAAAGCTCTTCACTGCAATAACAATTTCATGCTTTGGAGAGTCCGCGCACCATGCAGTAACTAAAAACAGCTTTCAAGCGATTTTGATAATCCCCGAAAACAATCTCCCTTTACATATTTGTTCCAATTAATTCCGAGCTGTACCATACATTCGCTTGCGTTACGTCAAACCGATTTCAAACAATTGAAAGTAATCCTTCCTTTAAAACCATTTATTTCTTTGTTCTGTCTAGCTGATTTATTCTGCATCACTCACGTTTTTCAATTTTTCATTTTATTAATATTTACATTTTGCAAGTTCTGAAGTGCTAAATGTTTCAGATTTTAATTTCCTTATTCTCGAAGTGTTATATTATTGTTTTCAAATTCGCTAATTCTCAAATTACTAAGTTCGTGAATTTAAATATTCTTAAATTTCCAAATTTGAAGATTTTTGAATTTTTAAATCCCTAAGTTTCAAAAATTTCCAAATTCCCAATTTTCCAATCTCCCAAATTTCCAAATCTGTAAAATTTGGAACTCCGTATCTAAGATTGATGCTATTATCCCTAGAAGACCATTTTTTCTCCAAAAACCAACCGCACTCGTCACTATACAAACACAGTGCGTGATTACCTCTAAAACCATAAAAAACTACTATACGTGGTCTGCGATTCTATATCTAGTGACATTGGTCGTAATGTCTAATCAATGTTGCAAGAGCAACCCTGTCTGCTACGTGTTTCCTCTTTTCGTTTTACCCCGAGGACCACAACGTTTTGGTGCATCTCCTTTGACAACACCGGTTCCCGCAAGAAGTTACAACGACCCCGAGCCATAAAATGGCAGCAAAAATCGTCGTCGAAGAAACGCGAGGAATCGTAATCGGATCTGCTCTCGGGTTCAGAACGAAAATCGCGTAAGCGGGACAAACATTTGTGGGATTCTCGTTAATTCGCGAGCAACACGTGCATCGAACAGATTTCCGGCCAACTAGAATAATTTCTGAGCCCCGGTGAATCATCGCGGCCGATTGGCAATGCGTCAAAATGTTTGCATAATCAACACCAATAATAAACGAAGTACTAGTAGACAAGTAGCTGGATGCGGAAACTCGTTTGGAAGAATTTAATACCGCCTCGTAAATGTGGCTGTTCGGAGTTTTAAATAAATATTGTTGTTGGAGAGAGTTGAAGCACGAAGAGTGTGCGGAAAACTCGCAAGTTAATCTTAATTATTTATTTCGAATGTTCAGGGGATTGAAGTATCGAAGTATATTAGTTTCTGAATTTTGTAGTTTCCTAATTTGCTATTTCTCCCATTTCCTAATTCTCAAATTTTTTGATTATTACATTTTCAAGTTTCAATATTTCTAAATTTTCACATTTACGAATTACAAGTCACTTAGTCCTGCCAGCTATGGGGTGTGGACATTATTAGTTAATTTAGAAGACGTTTTAGAACTCCCCTAATTTTGCTATCCAATCAAGGAAAAAGGTGTGATTAAATTGCGGTGGTTCAAAGTTCACGCGAAAAGTAGTAAAAGTGTAGGGTGAGGGTTGTAGCTGCGAACAGCACTCTAAGTATTCCTTTTCTATTTTCTCTCAATATTTATTCACTTTTCACTTCGAATTAATATTTAATTTAGAATTTCATCAAAATGAGTTCAATCCAAAAATTCTAAATATTACCTTCCACAAGAATATCATTTTAAATTGAACCTACATATTACCTACCCTAAAAATTTTATTTCAAATTTACCCAAGTAACCTTTTTCAAAAAGTTAAATTCGAGTTGAACCAACAAATAAGCTTCCCTAAATGTTTAACTTTAAATTGAGTTAACATATAATCTACCCTCAAAATTTAATTTTGATCTGTATATAACTTTCATCACGTTGTAACCTTCCCTAAAAATCTAATTTCAAATCTGAGTGACACCTAACTTTCCCTAAAAATTTAATATCGAATTGTCCCACCATGTAACCTTAACTAAAAATCAAATTCCAAATTGAACCACCACGATCTCTAAGTATCTAATTTTGAGCCTACCCTAAGTAGTAGAACCCACCCTAAAAAGATAAATTTTCGTATACTTTGATTTCCGATGCGCGAAAGGGTGTGAGTAAATGGTTCGAATCGCGCAGAAATCTTAGCCCGTCAATTAACAGGAAAGTTAACGCGAAACGTAATACGTGAAAGGGTGGGGGGTTGTAGCGGCGTACGAGCACACTCGAAGCGTCCCTTTTCTGGTCTTTCTGAATGTTTGTTCATTTTTTCCGCTCAGTGCTTGCCCTCTGTCTCCCTACCCCGACCTCTACGCCGCTGATTCCCTCCCTGAATGCCCTCCCGCCCGTTCCTTGGGCCGGAGTAAGGACGGGCATTGACCTCCACGCGGTGTATGGAGCGCTGCACCGAAATACATCGTTGTTGCTCGCACATGCGTCTCCCCTCTCTGCTTCTCTCTCTATCTCACCCTTTCTCGTTCCCTCTCTCTCTCGCTCTCTTTCTCCCTTTAACACAGCCACGCACACACAGCATCGTTCGTTCTTTCGACCACCCTGTGTTCCTGTCCCCCCCGCTACCCATGGATGCATGGAAAAACCACGAAGGGCGTGAACATGCCGAAAAGGGACTACTACTAATAATAATAGTGGCGGGTTCGGGTGCTTCGGAAGCGGAGCTGCGCTCACCTTTCGACTTTTTTTTTCTTATTTTAATCTTCGAAACTCGTGATGATAAGCCGCGAGGAAACTAGCCCTTGCGTCTGGCTGAGGGCCGACGAAAGGTTTCCGGCCATATAACGGGGGTGAGTTGTGTTACGCGCGAAAATGTGCACTGGTGATCATTTGGTGATGCGTTATGATACATTGTTATGACGTTTACATTGGTGGTGGAGGTGTGACTAAATTATCGGTAATTTTGCGATACCTGATATCGATGGTATTGTTAAGGACGTCTTTCAAAATCTCAATATCTGAACTCTGGTTTATCTTTCAATATATATCTTAACCCTTAATTTTATCACTTTATAATTAGCATCACTTAGAGGTATGTTAGATTTTAACCCTTAATTAAGACTAATCTATTTTGTACGATTTAAAGTGAATTAATAATAATTAATTGATTGATATTTTACTAGTTATCTTTAAGCTAGTGAGCTACCTTCCAAATACAGAAAACGTAGATTTATCTTGGACAGTCAGATCTGACCTCATCACGGAACTTGAAGATTAAACTCTGATCATTAATCACGAATCGTGAATGTTCATGGGTAAATGCGATTTATGATCAATGATTAGGTGTTGAAATAACTTTGATTGGGTTTTGAAGGGTAACAATGAGTGCTCATGAGTGGTAAACTTTTTGAAAGACGCTCATTGTTAAGGTGAACAGTGAAGTCATTGAAACTGATTGAAATAGAATGCAACGCGTGATAAATTTGTCATTATACATTCACATGTTGCAAATTATGTGAACGAATAGAACGTGCGTGTACATGCTGTATCTTTTGATATAATTAATATTTTATTACGAATGCTTTTTGATCAGTAATTTATAGTTTCTAATTATAATTAATGTGTATGTTAGAATAATCCCAACATCTGGATATCAATAGATTCCTAAAACTATAAAAACGTTTTTCTTCCTAAAAAAAGCAAATCACAAAAAGTCAAAAATGTTTGCAATCAGTTCAAAAGCAAATATATCGAAACTAAAATTACACACTACACTGTACCGTAATCACCTCAAAATTCGCCTTAACGATACCAAAGCGATGTCAATGCACGAAATTATCGATAACATTGTGTCACTTCCGCATAAAAATAATAGTCGCACCTCTGGTCGGTGCAGTTGGTTTACAAAAGAATCGTGTGGCTCAGGAACACGACGTTTCGGACCTACGGCAACGAGATACTCCGCTGCGTCCACGACTGCATAAACGGTAAGAAAGGTTCATTAACTGGTTCAGGTTGAAAAATTTGGCGGAGAATTGTAAAGATCGTTAGCGTAGAAAGAACGTTAGGAGATCGGCAGCTGTCGGGACGGTCGGGCAGGACGACAATCGTTGCATTATGGGCGCCGCGACTGCCGAAAGGCCGGGTTCAACGCCCTTTCGATGCACTCCGAAACTCCTTTCCTTCCGCTCCTTCACCCTCTCCTTCCACGATCGATAAAGCCTGACCGTGAAAACGCGACGAATGTGCACGACGACGTCCAGTCGATTTTCAGGACCCCCTCTTTCTACACCGCCCTTCCTCGTTCCCTCTCGCACGCGGCTCTCCTCTCTCCTCTCTCTTCATCGTTCGCCCTTCTCGGTTTCGTCTCTCGTTATTTCGCTCGCACGTGCGCGGTGTTCCACGCCCGCTCGGCCATCTCCGACCTTCCTCGTCGCTTTTCGCCCCCGGTGCATGAGGTGTGACGTCGTGGGTGCAGCGTGGCTTCCGCGAGTGTCAAACGAAATTTCACCCTCTGCCAAGGTGTTTTCTTATTTCACCGAATTATCGACGACGTTGAAGAGGTTCGGCAGAGTGCGAGGGGGAGACAGTGCGGACAGTGTGTTGACGGGACACGGTAGACAACCAGAGGTGGACTGGGACAGGTCAAGGACCTGGACTCCAACGATACGAGAGCAAATCTTACGCTCTAATGAGTCGTCGGGAACGACCGTTGTGTAATTGACGTTTGCTCGAAAGGGTTGTTTTTCCGGGAATCCGTAATAGCGACGTCGAGTCCCTGCTTGTGCAGACGTCTAGGGACCTTCTCTGCGAGATTAAACGTTCTATACTTTTCTGTATTCTTTTCTGTAAATCTGTACCTTTGGCGATGTTAATAAAAAATATATCCTATGATCCTTGCTCCTGTGCTATATTCTATGTCTGTTTCTTTGAACACGTGGTGTATGGTGAAACTGATGAACTCGTTTGGATGTAATTAGCTCTGCGTTTAGATGTTCTATTTTTTACGTGTTTATTTCCTTTCCGCTTTCTGAGCTTCCGCGATGGGTCAGGGCAGCACAATGCGAATAATGTTTATAATTGCTCGATTGTGCAGCCACTCGACCCCGATAATTCTTCACAACGCTAAAAGGGGAGTTTGCACGAGGGACCACGATACACGGCTACTTTCTATCGGGCTGACATAAGTGCTCATATGCAGCCACGAATAATTACTGTCCGGCTGCATCCGCGATGCATTGGCGTAGCTAGGTGGGGAACTTGGGCCCTGATACCCCAATTTAGGGTCTAGATTCGTACATGTTCGGGATTTCTGTCAGGGAGATCTGTCGTACTGTAGAACCTAAGTTATATGGTATTAGAAATCTAGAAATTTAGATATTTTAGACGCTTTTGAATTTTTGGATGTTATACTTTGCTTAACTTTTTCAATTCTCAAATTTATAAATTTCGAATTTTTTAATTTTTAATTTATAAGTTATCAAACTTTTAATTTGCAAGCTATCAAATTTTCGAAATTCTAATTTACAAATTTTCACTTTGAATTTATAAGTTTCTGAGTTTCCAAACTTTTTACTTCCAAATTTACAAATTTTCAAATTTCGAATCACTCTAATCTCTACATCTGTAAATCTCCCATTTCTAAATCACCTATTTTCAGATCTCTATTCTGTAAATATTTAACATTCTTGATCTTCAAATTTTTCAGTAACCTATTGCAAAGTTCTGAGTTTTCTAACTCTTCAACCCCAATTTCCTAAATCCTGAAATTTTCAACTTTTCACCTCCCCAAATTTTCACCCCCCAATTTCTCAAATTTCTAACAGTACAAATTTCCAAATTCCCAAATTTCTAATCACCAAATATCCAAACGTTCAAATCCCTAAATTACCAATTTTCAAACTCCGAAATGTCTAAATTTCCAAAGTCCACCCTGTACCAACCATCAGTGTCATTACCACAATTACCAAATTTACAATAGCAATCCCAAAGAACCTTACCACCATTGTCGCAATACAGTAAATCCACCTTGACAATACCCTCTTTCAAGCTCCTATCTTTCAATTCCATTTTCTCCGTCGAAAAGAATCGTGACGGTGTAGCCTAGAGTCGGAAGTAAGAAGCAAGATCCTGCTCTAAAATAGCCGGCATCGACCAAAAGTAGAGTCGAACGTTGAAGCGAACGTCACGTATCCGGTGTACCTTCCCCTAAAAATATATCCCACCACCGTTGTCGTCGTGTTCGGAATCGAACACGGCTCTGAAAAAAGTCTGTATCGCCGTGAAAACATGTGGCGTAGAGAGCGTGGCGCCGCGTGTATCGGTTCGACACACGTGCACGTGTTGCCGTCTGTACACCCTCTAAAATTCGTTAGGAATATTGCTGTCCGTTGTTCTATGCCCTCTATCGCGTCTATGGTCTAGGCTAGATTCTTGCGCGGAGCAAAACGAGAGAAGCGCACTAGCTTCACGTTCGCGGAGAGGAGGGAGATTCAGCTCCATCTGGTGGAGGTGCATGGCGATATTCCCCGAGCGTGTGTGCGTGTACGTGTACACGGTTACACGGACGTATGTAGCACGCGTGTGTGCCGTGTGTACACGCCGATGGAGGACGGTGTGTGTGCGTTCCACAGCGTAGACGGGTCGTTGACCCCACGGCGCACTCTGCGCTACACGTATTCCAAACTACACAAAACACAACGTGTCTCGGTAACGCTTTACAGGCCGTTTCGAATTTAATCTGACGCTGGTGCGGTGTGCATGCGCAATCGCGACGGCGAAACACGCTTGTCTAGCGGTGTCTAAAGGGCGACCGGAGAAACGGAGAGAGAGAGAAAAAAAGAGGAGATTTAAGACGCGAGGCCCGAGAGAGAGACGATCGATCGGTTACAAAAGCAACCGGTAAGATATTGCGGGATTCGATGCTTTGGGTTCGGCAGATGCGACTTTGGTTCACGCTGACCACCAATTTCTCAATACGGACACTTCCGATCGAATAGATTGAGGCTTGCATGTGCTCGGATGCTGTTTACAGAGATACCCTTAAAATTCCGGTTATCATCAGATCAGAACGTTAAGGGTAGTTTTAGGAACGAACATTTAACCCTACGAACGTTGGTCCCTTATATTTAAATCTGAACTAAAGTAGAAAAATAAATAAATTGGGGATGTGATCTGCCTAAGACATTGGCAGTTTTGAGAATATAAAATTTTTTAACTTGACGAAAGTTGACATTTTTACAAAGATTTCTTAATAAGTTTTGTCATTTAAAATAAGAGTGTCAATAACACCTGAATGGCAATCAACTTCCATCACGAATTTGTCAAATGGGACACTCCGATCAGGGAATGATTTCTCCTTGCTTGTGCTCTGTTGTTTACAGAGATAGTGTTGCGATAGGATCTTAACAATTGCGGTTACCTTGCGTAGTTTTGATCGCTCAGGTGACTGAGAACGTGGACCCAAGGGTGGTGTTAGGGTTGCACATTTAATAACGCGACACCTGAATTAAATCAACTTTGATACATTATCTTGATTGAACATACTTGCAGATAACAGTATAGCATCGATAATCACGTATAGTCGGGTACAAAGTAGGGTTTCCTTGACTAAGTGCCATTAACAAAAGATTGTTTGTTGGGTTTTAGAAGAATTTTACATGACATTCAAAGTGTTCTTATAATTTTAAAGAGGCTATTTTTGAGCCTATTTTTGAGGAAAGTTTGAAGAATATTTTTCTGATCTTAACCCATGAGTTATCGGAAATAGTTTGTAGTTGTTTGAAGTAGGCGTACATGCATGGGTAATTTTAATAAACGTTTATCGAACTCATAAATATCACACGACCAGGTTGTTCCCGTAACGATATTTGCAGTGTAAAATACGATCGAACGATACAACCCGGGATGTGTATTAGTTTCTAATATCAGCAGTTAGTAATCGGTAAACAGGCATTTGAACGTGTGCCAAAGGTATTTCGTTCCAACAGCCAATTTTCTGTGATAAAAAATCTTGCATAATGAACATTTCTTTGTGTATTTGTTTACGGATTGTATGGGTATTACTAACATTCTTATCAACACTTCAAAATATTTTATTAAAAAAAAATAAAATTGAAGCATATTTCATTTTAATGAAAAAAGTAAAATTATAGAATAATTTTTTTTTTAAATTGCAAATTTATACATGTAATAATTTCTGCATTGTGCGATTAATTTTGAATAAATATCAGTAAATAATCGATGGAATAGTATCGGGGAAAAACGAGAGAAATTGTGTAGGTAAGTTGGAAGTGTATTGTGCGGTTCTGTTCGATATCGAATTGACCATTTCCCATATTCGTAGCTGTCCTAATCTATTTCCAATATCTCCAACCAACTTCCGCTTACTAATTGTCGAATTTAACCAGAAATCAACATATCGTTTAATCAATAGTATGGTACATCAAATTTCAACACCTCCACGCGATTATTGTTTGTATATTTCCTTAAATGTACTGTACTCATTAATCGACTACTTAAAGTATTATAAATTACACAAATTTATTCACAAAAAATAATAAAATGATAAAAATATTCATTTTTATTCAATAAAAATATTGAAAGAAAATTTTTTAATTTACAAGATAAAATTTCTTAAATTTACAAAATTTAGGTGAAAGTGAAATAATATCATAAATGAAATTTTGAATAGTTCCATAATTTGTGAAATCTTCGTTAATTTACAAAATATATGGTTCAGTAAAAATTCAGTTTAAGATTTAAAATTTCAACTCAACTTAGAGTATCTTAATTTTGATTAATTCTCAGATTTGGTGACCTAACTCTGTTAATTTAGAAAGCAATAAAATATTTTTATCTCCGCAAACAGTTTTCCGTCTCACTTTCCTATATCAAATATTTCAAAGCATTGTTATCCCAGTTCGATACTAAAAAACCCAGCTATCGGAAGCGATTTATCCCCTTATTGCTTCAGATAATCGGTGTTGCATTGTACAAAGGGGAATGTACCTTGAAATCGTTATCTTCCATCGTACCAACGATAAACTGTCCTCTTCGATTCATAACTCACGGAATTTGATTCTAAAAACTTTATACAAACTTTAAAACTCAATAAAATTTCTAAACAAGATTACAATTCTTCTAGTTCTTCTGTTTCAGTAATAACAGTTTTAACTATTCGCTTGAAGAATAGGCTTCTAAACGTGGAAGAGATTTACGTTACCCGCAATTCACGTGCAAACATTGCTCAAACAAATTTACAAACTCTGAAATACGAGAACGGAAATTGCGTGGAAGCATATAAAACAAACCTCTGAGAAAACGAGAAGTTTCAGTGTTTATGCTATGTAAGTGAACTGTTGGCTTTCAATTTTCAACTTTTCCGATTTACCTACTGTAAATTATTTCGTTCTGGTGTGTTGTAAATTATTTTCAATTTCACCGCTGCTTTTAGGTATGGTTTTCGAATTTTTGGGGATCTAAACTTATACTAATATAAACTTGTACTAATACTACTAATACTTGTGATTAATAATTTAACGGAGCACGAAAAATATCTAATATTTGAGACAAAAATATACATCGCTTTTGACGTACATTTATAACAGTCATTAAATAATGAATTTTCTAAGATTTTAACGAAGAGTATTTTCGAAACTTTACCGTGGTCAAAACTAGAAACTACATTATTATCTTGAATCTTCAAAATTTCTATCCTCAAAAACTCTAACCTGAAAAATATTTAAATACGCCAGGTGTAACACTCTGACTTGTTAACACTTTGACTGCCATGTCACCCATATTTAAGTCATACTTCAATTTCTATACAAATCTACGAAAAATTTGTTCCCTTTCTAACTAAAAATACTCGCAATAATTCCTTACATCTGTGAAAAATAAATATAACAAAATATCGTGAAAATATTCGGTCAGATTTGTTAGAAATAAAAATACATGTTGACGTGTCAACATGTTAAACATATTAACCATATCGAACTATTATAATAAAATTACGACGAGATTAAGTTTAAATCTCAAGATGACGCTAATAATTAATTCAAAGTCTAAATTGCCCCAGCATCCGATGATTAAGGGTTAAAGAAAGGATTCCTGGTCGGTTGAGAAATCGACTGCTCGGTAGGTGGCCGCGTAAGTCGTCTAGTAGGAATTAGGTTAAACTACCAGCAATTATGACAGGATATGATTTAGCCTGACTTTCTTAACCATCAATTTCTGCTGTGTGCACACGCCAACGGTTGTCCGCACGCCACTGTTCTACCGGTCAGGGACGGCCTTTGACACGTATTTCTCGATAGCTCGTGCTATCGCGTTCATGAACAGGATGCTTTGAAAAAATTCTATCGTAATTCAATTGCCATGATAACTCCTTTAACGGCTGAAGGTTGCAATTGTACGATTCTTATCTTCTTCGATGGATCGATTAAGTGGAGATGCAAACAATGCAATACATTTTAAAGAAATTTTTATTGGGGGATGAAGGTGGTACCTCACTTTCACATGCTATCTATTTTTATATGAATTATGAACTCATTTGTATTTTTATTTATTTTTACATTTGTCTATATATTTACATGAAAATGAAAAATGTCAGGTATTAAAAATGTATATCAAGAATAATATGTAAAAATCAAGGTTATCATTCGTTACATTGTTAGAGACGTTTAATGTTACAATTAACAGTCAAAGAAGTTGCATATGTCCCTTCACTGAGACCCTTAATTATTAATACACACATAATTGACAGATTCCTAAATTCCTAAATATCCAAGTCCCAAAGTTTCAAACTTTTCCCAAACGTCCCTAAAAACAAATTCGAAGCGTTTGAAATCATCCCCCAGCAATCCGAGAAGACTAGCAAACGAAAATAACGAATGTCAACCGAAACAAACGTCGAACGCAAATAACAAACGTCAACCGAAGGTAACAAATGTCGAATGAAACTAGCAAATAACAAATACATAGAAAAGTCAATATGGAAGAAGATTGTACGTTGACCCTCGGTCAAGCACCTCCAGGTTGGAATGTGGGTTACGCTCTCAGGGGGTCGTTTTCGAAACAACCAATGGTTGCCATTCATCCGCGAATTTGTAGAAAAAGGCTACCCTCGTCGTCGATCAAACTTGCACGGATCCGCCCCTTCCATTTTTTCACCGTCGCGTTCTCGAGCTCTTCGAACGCGGAGACAATCGAACCGCGGAACAAAGGCGCTGATTAAAAAAAAAAAGAAGAAAAAGAAAAAAGAAAAAGGAGGGTTTAGTCCTTGGATGCAGTTGGTTGCAGGGTAGGTTGTTAGGTTGCCAAGCGACAAACCGTACGTTGACCTACCCCATCATTCTGGCCGAGTGTAACGTGTACATCAGCGTGTGGCAAACGTTGTCATGGATACTTCGTATCCCCATAACTGGAAATCATCTTCTTCGATATGGAGTCCCGTTCGAGTGATTTTAAATTCTCGCGTAAGGGCTGAGCAAGAATGGCAGGGCACTTGATAGAATCATCCCCTGCACGAGCTGCGGAGCTTCTTCCGGAAAGGGTCAAGAAATCTTTCGATAGTTGTTACACTCCTTATGGAACTTTTATTGTATTTTAGATAATAATATGGTGAGGGTTGAGGATTTTGTAATTTCGGAAATTTAGGGATTTGATAATACCCGAACTTGAGGATTTAGATTTAGAAATATAAAAATTGCAATAATTAGAAAGTTGACAATCTAGAAATTTTTGTACTTGAAAATTGAAAAATAAAAAATGAAAATATCTTGAAAACTTACTAATCTAAATTTATTACTAAACTCATCAAATTTTCTCTCATGTCAAAGCTATAATTTCTCAAAAGTTTTATTACTTAAAAATCTACAAAGTTTAAATAAAATTATTCCTACAACATACGCAACCCTTTAGACAAGAATATTTTTGCTGAAATTCGATGTCTCGACCGCGATTCGATACATTGTACAATTACACGTATGTGGACGCGCAGTGACATTCCCTGGCAGACGTAACATTTCCCTTGGCCAATAACCTCGTCTAGAAGTCGTTCGTGGCCCGACTTTTCAAAGTCTTTTCGACTCCCCACCTGAACCACCCCTCGCCACGGTAGAAACCCCCTCCCCGTCAAGCCAGACACGTGGATATAGCCTCCGGTCGTATATCCTATAATGCAGCAGACTACCGGTCTGCCGGTCATAAAACGAGTGCAACGGCACTCTGAGTGCCGGCAGTGTTGGTTATGCCACCAGCGTAGAGGGTGGTGCAAAATGCGGGAGGAGGGTGCTGGTCGTTTCGACGTTGTTGATTCTTGATTTACAATGCGAGATCATTCTTTCGGTTCTGAGGGTTAATTTTGGTAAGTCGTCCTTGGAGTGTTATGGTTTTTTATGAGGAGAATTTGACCATGTTCGAGAGATCGGGTGAGAATAAGAAGAAAGTTAGGTTAGGTTTAGATACATAGAAATTAATTAGAAAAATTATTGTCAAGCTTATTGATTACAATTTATTATTGCTACTATTACTACTGTTTATTTTTACTCCTCATCTTGGTTATCTTCATTTGTTATCGTATTACTTTTTCTTGAAATTTATGAACATTTCATACCTGAGATCAACGAAAGAACCTTATTTTTTAAAAAGAACAAGTGCTCTCAAATTTCTCATGCAAAACTTCATTAAATAGAAAAGGGACTGAAAGTGAACTCGGGTCTATCGAATGCACCAGGTTTCATACGTAATTGAAACGCTTACAAGGAGCGAATAAGTTAGAAGAAAATTTTTTTTTGTAAATGTCACTCACCGTAGCGGGTATTCAATACCGTTGAAAAATTGCTTACAGCGAATAGAAAAAGAAGCGATACAATAATTACCGAAGAAAATTTCTTTAGACGGAAAGTATATAAAGGAAAATTATTCTCCGAGGTTAAATGTTGAGTTTTTACGATAAACGGCTGCTTCAAATACCTTTAGTCTGTGCTTTTAATAACGCAGCACGATCAAATTGAATGGAACAATAACATCACCCCCATGTTTTCACGGTGTACCGACTTGTTGCGTATCACATATGCTGATTCCTGTCTGTGGAGAACGTTTACAATCACCGAGGGACAGACTTTGATTACAGATACTGTTTTCTTTGTTCGTTTCAGTAACTCGTTCGTTCGGCTTCATATTCGATCTGCTCTTAATTATTTTTATCCATCGAAACCGTTCGCTGTTATTACACTTCAACGTTTTCGTCTCTTTTCGAAAACGAGTTTCACCTATTTTCGTTCAATAAAAGTTTGAACGGGTAAACATTTCTGGTACTATCAATTTTTTTTTAAGATTTAAGATTTAGATACATTCTCTCTATTATATATTTGTCTGTTGTAATTATTTTTATAATTATTACAGTTTTTAATGTGAACATACATATATAAGGAATCTGCAACTACTGAAATTTCTTGATAAAATTTCGTTATTTTTATTTGTTGACGCTTTGTTTCTGTCTGAAATTTGGTAAAATTGTTTATCTTCAGTGAGACATTTAAATAAAATATTTTCATTAGGATATTGAACTTGACACAAAATTAAGGTTTTTTCTCACAACTGTACTTATGAACTCCACATAAAAATTATTTGAAGGTTTCTTTATAACAAACTTCATTTTCAGACTAAACTCATCATCAATACAAATGATCACTCTAATCTACATAATAACAACATCATACATCAAAATTATTATTCATACAGTTGAAAGTAAATAATCAAATTAGCACAGTAATTCAATTAACATCATTTCAACCTGACAGATGCACCTATCATTGCTTGAATTAATTTAGCAGTATTAATTTTTCATATTATTATTTATTCACGTTATAAATATTAAGTCTGTTAAAAGTAATTAATTATGAATATATTAGTCTACATGATAAAATAGAAACGTAAAGTATTCAATAAAAGCAGAGTTCAAATTTTGGTGCATCACAATCAATATCATACAGCGACGTATGAAATATGTAAAACATCATTTTCTGATATTGCGTTGAACAGAAAATGCGTTTCGTTCTCCGAACTACTGTGAAAAGCATATAAAAGAGTATTTGTTCAGAAAGGAATACTCGAAAGAGCATTTGCCCATCGAAATTCTGCGAAGATGGAACAATAAAACTATCCAAAAAATAGTTATAGATGAAACGTTGAAATATACATAAGTGAATAAAATTTAAAATAAAAAAAATTCTCGTTTAATTCCTTGGCTTACATTAAGTCACACACGTAACGCACACCACGGTTCAAATATAACAAATATAAATCGAGTTTGCTTTGCAACTGAGCTTTGAAGATTGATAAATTCAAAGAATGTCTAACATTTCAAGTTTTGTAATTTATTTTAATATTACAACAGTGATTAATTATTTCTGACTGAACTGTCGAAAAAATCATAGGTTAAGGAGTTAAAAAGTCATGGGTTAAGACCAAAAAGTGAAACGATCTGTTCGATCCATCAAATGGAACAACCCTTTACATGCACCAAAACGATATATCCCCGAAGAAATTAACACGCATCCCCGAGGAAGTTAACGAATCCCATAAAAGCGTGGCACGAATGCAATATCCCGAATCGATAGTTCCCGAACCGAAATCCGTTCGAACAAGAAACACCATAAAATAAGAAGAAGAAGAAGAAGAAGAAGAAGAAGTGGAAGTACCCCATCGATACCCGGTAGGAGGGCTGAAGTCGTTGGGAAGGTGGGCAGGGTTCGTTGAACCCCGTGTCTTAAGGGAGGACCGAAGTTCACGGAGCCGGGCGAGAGCATAGTCCCGATTCATTAGCGGCAGCCAGCACCGTTCATACGTGTCTCGGAGCGGATCGGAGCAGAGCGGAGCGGAGCAGCACCGCGGCCCCGTGGGCGGGGTGTGTACACGCTGTGCCGTTTTGAGGGTCACGTTCACAGCGCAGCATCCCCCGTGACGGCGTCGTCGATTCGGTGGTTGCGCGAGGTCCGGGCCGCAAGGGGTGTGAGAGGAACTCGCATCGCGAACTTGTTGGCGCTAGGTTAGGCCAGGGGACGAGGGGAGCACCGGGGGCGGGCAGAGGAGAACGAACTGCAAAAGCAAGGGTTTGTTGGTGCGGGGTGCGAGCACGAGGGGGATCGAGATGCACAGCTGAGCCGTCGGTCGATGCAACTGCACGCGAACCCCTCCAACATCCCGTGCAAACTCTCTCTCTCTGTCCCTCCACCTCTCTCGATATATAGCCCTCTCGCTCCGAGTCGAAACCCCTTCCAACTGCGCACCCCTCTTGCTACCCCTCCATTCTCTCTCTGCCACCCTCGGTCAATGACCTCCGCGAGGTAACGCACCAATGACTCCCATTCTCTGTTGCTCTCTTTCTCGATTCGTCTCTCTCCCGCCACCTGCCAGCATCCTCCCTCTGCCCTCTTCGCTGCTGCTCTCGGAGCTCCGCAGTTTGTTTACATCGCTGCTGGACTTTTAATCGCGATCGATTCACGCCATCGTCACTGGAATTCGCGTACGACGACCGCCACGAACGGTTGCTCGGCCTGGATCGGCCAATTATCGATGTCACCTCGATTTCCGTCTTCCGGACGGCGACCCTAGGGAGACGCCACGCCGGGACCAGACAACCGGACGAGCCGGGATCTTCCGGCTGCCAGGGTCAATGCGTCCCTTCTCGAAGTTCTAGTTCGCTGAGACGCTCTCCTTCGGTCGGGTACCGCATCCTTGCGCTCCGAGGTATGGAGAGAAGTTATTGCGATTTCAGGGATTGATCGATTTTCTCGTATCGTTTGCCCCGGCAACTTTAGATCGGGGGATGATTGTCTGCATGCGGTATCGGAGATTAACGTCATTTCGCTCGCTCAGCTTCGAAACTCCTTTAGGCGAATTCGAACTTTACGACTTTCCTTTTAACCCTTCGCTGCATCGCTTTGCAAATATTCTGCGGGATAGACCATGAAACTCCTCCATCCTGAATCTTCAATTCTTTCATTCCTGTGAAAGAATTCATTCTTTTTTTCTGTTTAATCTATTTTTATGCAAGATGTCATGTTTCTCTGCTTCTTTTGGAAAATAACTAAAATTCACTTGAGTTCGCCTGGCTGTTACATGTAAAATTGTCAAAAATATTCTTATCTCCTGTCACTACAACTGTTCCTTACATCTTCTCTTTTGCAAATTTTACAAATTGAAATTGCTTGTTTAAAGTTATTTTCTTATTGTTACTTGTGAGAATTTCTTCTTGAATTTGGTAAAATTATGCAACAAAGCGTTTATAGACAGATCATATTTATTTCCTAAATGGGTACAATCAGAATTTGACATGGCATGTTGAGAGAAAAATAAAAATTAAAGTTGCGCGAGGTCCTCCAGTTTGAAGGAGTGAAATAATTTATTCGAGTAAAATCGAGGAACTCGCTACAAAGATATCTCTGATGAAAAAGTGCACCTAATTCGTAAATTGTTAAGAATCCCGTATTCGATTACCGTTGCGTCCAAAAATTAAATTCCTCGCGTCTTCTCCAGCAAACGACCCATCACGGTCCAACGGAACAAAGGAAATACTCTGTTCATCGCGCAGACGTTTAACGCGACAACACAAAGAAAGAAAAGTTTAAAGAGAGAGAGATAAAGAAAGAGACAACGTTGGAGACATTAAAACGAGGGGATAAAAGTGAAACGTCCGCGGGGTTACCGGTCTCGAGTCGAAGGAAAAACTCGAGCCTGTAGACCGCCGTCAATTTCTTAAAAGTGTTCATTTGTTTCCGGAACGAGCGAGCGGAGACGGCGATAAAACGGCGTGGAACCGTTTGTTGCGTCCCGGGCTCGCGATTCTAGAAAAAGAGTGTATCGTAAATATGGCGGTTCGTCAAAACAGCCCCGGTGACGGACTATTCTCGTTCGCGTGGCTCTTTGTGTCTCCTTTTTTCCTTTCGTTCCTGAACATCGAAATAGTAGCTGAGGGCGTCGACTACGCCGGGAAAGCTCGATTGATGCCAGCAGAGGTATTCCCGGAGGACATGTCAATTTCGATGTCTTCCCTTGGCCTGAGCCCTCTCCTTCGCCCCCGGCCGCCTTCTCTCTTTCTTTCGGCTGGTCGTTTGCTAGACCGCGATCGAAACGCGACAGCGGAACGGTGTGCTTCGACCTCTCGAATGAATTATTTCCGCATTCGGCAGTGCACGTATCGCGATCAAAGGAATGGAAACGGACGGTAATTACAATTAGGCAGGATTGTGATGGGACACGATTGCATTTCTCTTCTTAAACAGACATTCTAGTTTTATTCTTTATGTGGACTCTCGTTATGACACTTTTTAAGGTCTTTTCGATAGAACAGTTTCAACATGATAGTGTTGTCATCACGATAGTGGAAGTCTAATGTCCTTTTATGCTTTATGACTTTTCTGTTAATTAGAGATGAACCGTAAGACGTTCTGTTATATTGTCACAGGTTCTATTGTGCACTGTGCGCTATATCGTCACGCGTTATATTGCCACATGTTGCACACGCATACTCTTCCTACGTTGTATTGTCACGTGTTAGATTACATGTAGCACCTTCACACATTGTATTAACATACGTATCTCTACACATACTACCACACGTTGCATCCTCACACATTATGTTACCACATGTTGCATCGTCACGGTGGAATAGTAGAACAGTAATAATGAGATAATGAAATAGTGGAGTACTAGAACAGTATAATAGTTGAATAGTAGAACTAAGATAGCGATCTCTACATATAAATAATTATATTTGAACAACATGTCCAACAACGAGACAAAATTAACTTGCCAAGAAACGCTACTCAAGTGGACAAAGCAAAATATCATCAAAAGAAAATGATTTTTCATCGCTCCTAACATCTTTATCTTCGAGTTAACTGTATATTACGATAGTTCGTAACGTGCGGACAGGTCTTTAACCCTTGATATCTTTGGCAATGGTCGCGACTAGGTGACGATGCCAGCTTGCCTTTGTCAACCGATAAGGCAAAGAGCCGTTGGATCGCTTGCCAACCAGCTAGTGATAACGAAACAGAGTGGCTACGCTCACAGGATTCTAACATTGCGTGTAATTTAATATGAACGCGGAGATATGTGGCCGGAACACGAACTTGCTGAAAGAATAAATGCTCAACGTTTCCCTTACTACATCACCATTTTACAACCTATAACAAAATATTGCCATCCTGTGTTACATGATATTTTACTTCACTTTGTATGATTTTATATTATTTGGTAACGAATCTCAAAATTTTCTAGAACATCATATTCTTCAAATCTACGGTGATTCTTGATCATCATAGTATGACGTATTATTCTTCGAAGTCTACATCATACTATTCTTGATCAGCATATTATGACGTCATATTATTCTTTGAAGTCTACATCATATTATTCATACTTCATACTTGATCATCATATTCTGACATCATATTATTCTTCGAAATCTACATCCTATCCTTGATCATCATATGTGACATATTCTTCAAACTCTACATCACACTATTCTCTATTATCACATTGTTCTAACATCATGTTCTTCAGAGTTTACATCACATTATTCTCTGCTATCACATTGTTCTAACATCATGTTCTTCAGAGTCTACATCACACTATTCTTCACTATCACATTGTTCTAACATCATGTTCTTCAGAGTCCACATCACACTATTCTTCACTATCACGTCCTCATAACATATGAAAGAATCCTCGAAAAAACAACTTTGAAAGAATTCAAATTTTGGAACACTGTAATCGTACCTTTTCACAATTCTACGACTAGCAAATTTTCAGCGAAGATATACTTGAAAGTCATATTTCCATTTGCAAAGGAAGAGACATTCCTCGCAAAATGCTGTTTAAAACGCGTCAAGCAACTCACGTTTTCTGTGACGATGTACGAGTCCCGTAGCTTCTCATCCTGAAATTGTGACAAGCATCGGCGACCAGCAGGGTTTCCGCTTCTAGAAACTTCATCCTTATTTGCTTCCGATTCAACAACGACGCTGCATGAAACACTCGAACTCGTTCCCTTTCTATGGGAGCCCCATTACGTCATCTACCGTGAAACAAGATTTCACGCAGTCAAGAACCGATAGACGGTTTTCCTCGTGGTCAGGAGAAATCGTCGACTGTCATTCGCGAATTTGAAGGAAGCACCTCGAAACGTTGGAGAACACCAAATATTCTGGTAAACTTTGACGTAATGCGTTTTGCTGTCCAGGTAATCGCTCTTCTTTCAATCCTGTTGTTGAATTACGTTGACAGCAGGTTTCTTATAAAAACATTTTTGTAGGGGACAGTTGGTCGTTCACGAATGTTACAGATATTTAATTTAATGGTGCTCATTTTTTGGTGATGAAAAATTGGATGGAGAAATTTGATAGTATACTAGTATGATAGTAAATTTGCTAATTGATATGCTTATAAATAGATTTGCAATTTGGTAATGTTCTCGGACCTATTTTATAGTCCTGTTTGAGCGAATGATGTTTGTCAGTACTGAGAAGGGTGTATCTGATTATTTATCATGGCATACAGTGTCACGCACGGTATTGCCACAATGTCGTACAACCATGTATTACAGTTACGTGTTCTGTAGGCATATGTTGAATTGCTAGGTGCTAAATTGCCATGGGTTGCATTGCTCTGCATGTTATCGTCCTCGCAGTACATCGCCACGCTTTAAATACGCATCACCTTGCAGTGAGAGAAATCAAAACAAATGAAAACATATGCATTTCGTAAACTACAAAATTCGCCATGTCATTTAATCGACCCAAAAAATGTTAAGAATTTAATTCGATCACCGACAAATTATTTCAACAGCAAAACTGGTATATCAATAAAAAGCACCTGGTACCGGCCCACCAGCGATCCCCAAATCCGTTAAAACGAGAAAGCGCATCTGATACCCCATATCGCAAACAATTGTCTTTAGCTGGAGATCCGTAACTCGCAAAAAGCTCGTCTCTCGTTTCTGCATCCGGAGAGGAGGCTAGCGTACCCTGACCATCCTCAAGCTGTCCTCTTTTCTCCCCGATAGAAAACATCTACCCGTTCCCACCTCTTTCCGACGTTCGTCTTTCGTGAGAACGAGATGGAAGCGGTTAAGTCGAACGTCAGGCAAGGACGGATCGAGTAAAACGAGAAAGCCCTCGAAGTGTGTTGGCAACCGTAGGGGTAGAGACCGAGAGGGGTGGGAGTAGTGCATGATCCGCGGGATGGCCGAGAAGGGGTTGAACGAGAGAAGCAGGTAGAAAGGAAGGGGTGAGCTGTCGCGTGGGGTGGGTGAACGGTGTGCATTGAACCCAGACCGGTATCGAGCTGCCCACCCACCCAGACCACCCCTTTCCTTCGCGTATACCTGTCCTCGTTCTCCTACTCGTGCACCTATCCGCTGGTGGTCGAGGTTGTTGGTGCACCGCTGTTGCTGATGCTGTCTGTTCGTCCCGGGCCTGCCTCAACGCGAGTCGCATTGCGCAGTCGGGGAGTGTTTACTATTTTCGCGCATGCGCGACACACCGTCACCCCTCCTCGCCCCCTGATTCATCACTGCCCGAGGTACACTCGGGTGCAACATACGCTTGCATTTCCTCGGGAGCATAGGAGTGTCTAGGTTACGATGAATGTTGCGTTGCGTCAGGTTGTCCCTAGCAGCTGGGTCAAATCCGAAAATTTACAAGTGTCTACTTTTCTAAATTTTCAAATTTTCTTGTTCACATTAGTTTATAGGTATGAATGAGGTATCTAGATTACGTTGACCAACCCAAATTCAGTAATTTAGTAATATTCACATTTTCAAAATTTTGTAGACTTCCATTAGTATGAGAAGTGCCTAGGTTACATTGTTTTTAGATTCTTGAGTTACCCGTAGGAGGTAGACCAAATCCTAAGTTCTCAAATCTTTATACTTTACAAATATTTCGTAAACTGAATTTTCCCGTCTATTATGCATAAGGAAAGAAATACTTCAAATCACGTCCCCGACAGTACATAGTAGCATTCAAGTCATCCTAGTATATTAGATACCATACTGAGACCATCCACCCCTATGAAAACAATGATACTCAATCTTTATCGTGTATATCATCTCAAAATTAACCCTCGAAGGCTCCTTTCGTTTGTCTACAAATAACTTATTCACGAATTTGCGTGTAAAATTTCCAAATTTCCAAAATCAACCAGTAGTCATTAACCATTCGACAGCTCGAGAAGGCTCCATTGCACCCGACTGTACATTCGAGGCAAGTGGGGACGGGTGGTATGGTGGTGGTTGTCGGTGCAGTGGCAGGGATGCGGTGAGCCGTCGTAGGAGGGACACAAGGGGAAACACCATGGTGGTGGGACACAGAGGTGCAACCACCGCGTCGGTGGGGATACACGGAGAGTGAGAACAGGCACGTGGTGGGGCATTCGACGACGAGGTGCATTCCAGGTGGGGATTCTCCGGCGACGTTTCACGCCGCGTAACCTACACCCTGCTAGTGCACCGCTGCAGCGGCAGCGGCGGGAGAGAAAGTGCAGCGGATGCGACGACACTGGACCCCCGCGACGGTCTAACGATTAATGATCGCTGTACCCCTCCTCGATCGCTTAACCCCCTCCTCCACCTATCCGTTTTTCCGTCTCCTTTTTTCTCAGCTCTCTTCGCCCTATGGTTTTGGATAACCCGCGGGGATTTGTTCAATGGCTTTTTTCACGATCTGGGAGTTTTGAAGATACGAGTGATGACGAACGCGATGATGGCACTTTGGGGAACTGACCGTTCGGTGACTGGAAATTTTGATTTATGCTCGGGGATGAAAGCGTTGATGAGATTTCTATAGCGGGTCTCTTCTTCGATTCGGACATCGACAATTGCTTTGTCATCTTTGCGTGTGAATTGGTATTTGGACTGATCAATCGTTTTAGGGGAACGTTTGATGATCAATCATTTTGTGTATTTCAAGGTATATGTAGGAAACATGAGGTGTATTTAGAGATATTTGATGATCTAGTACATCTGGTACATTTAGTATATTTAGTGTATCTAGTATGTCTGGTATATTAAATACATTTGGTATGTCTAATATATCTGATATATTTGGTATATGTAGTATACCTAGCATTTTCAATAGGTCTTGTACACATTGCACCAAGAATACAAGATCGAATGAATGTACATCGTCGCAAACATTCTAAATTTCCACTTTTGTAAAAAAAATTTGTTCCAGTGATCCCCTTTCAAAACAGCAACCTCAAACAAAAATTTGAACAAAACCTCATCAGAATCACGAGCGTTCAAAATACAAGAACGATGTATGTCAATTTTTTGTACGGAAACAAAGGACCTAATGCCTAACCTAACTCAATACGAAACACATTTCTATAGGCAGCACAAAGTTCGCACGACAGTCCCAACGGTCGCATGCTAATTACGCAATTAAAACACAATTCGTTTTTTGCTCCAGTTCCAGCGGTTACGTCAGCGAGCAAAAAGCAAACAGCATTTCATATGCCGGGTTAAAAGTCTCGAGGACTGTCGTCGAGGTTAGTCCACGCTCGTCCATGGATCTCCGTTAGGAGCGGGATCGAGTGCTCGGGAACGGGTTTTCCTCGATTATGGTCTTTAAGGTTCCGCGTTCAAGGTGAGAGCAACCTGGGCGTATCTTATCGTTCCCGTGCATCGGCATAATGCATGGTACACGCCTGTTCGGCCAGGCGTGAAATTGTCGACGAAAGCACGAGTGTCCGCGCGATCTAGCCTCGCTCGCGTTAACCCGGCTAAATAAAGGGATAAGGCGAGAGGGAACGGGAACGAGAGCGAAAGTGAATCGAGGGGAGGCTGGATGCGAGGGAAAACGATCTAACATTCCAGGAAATTCGCTACCTGTGCACGATCCTCCAGGATTTTCCGCTCTTTTTATCCGAAGTTTATTCGATGAAAATTATTGAATCATTTTTTTTTTTAAATCAGCGGTATCTATAAATCATCTAATAATTATTAGAAATGTTATAGTGATGGGTTCTATTGTCTAAATTGGAATTCGTGTAGGACCAGATTTTGGGAATTCTTAACTTCATGGTAAAATTTGTAGATCTCGTATTTTGGAATTTTCTATTTTCAAATTCTCAAATTTGAACATCTTAAAATTTCCCAAATTACCAATTCCATAATTTCGAAATTTCTAAAATTCTCAATTTTAAAATTTCTCTCCCAACTTTGAAATATTTCTAATCCTTTCCCCAGCCTTCAACTGAATTCAGCCGCCTTTTTTCATCGCCCATTTTCATCGAAATCAGAACATAAGACACGATTGCGGTTGAAACAGCGCTATTTAGGACGATTAGAGGATATCATTGGAGTGACTTCATCGTCCAGCGAAGTGACCACTACTTGGAAATCTTTCCACGCTAAACGAGTAAATACGTTCTGATGACTTTAACGAGACTTATCATTTCCTTGGATTTTAAGAGACGCGTAAAGTCGATTGCAGTAGGGTTTCGACACGCTGTGTCATGCTATATATAATCGTGATGAGTAGTACTTTTATCTTATCGGTTCAGTTCTATTTTGATACGTGGTATACTTATATGAATTTCTCTTGGAAAAATGTATGAAATAAACAAGGTATTTCTGTTTTTACTGAAATAACAGAACTCCGAATGTAATTATAAAAATAGGTGCTCTCGTCTCGATTTGTGGTAACTGTTTCCGAAAAGCAGAAATAGTTTACTAACTTATATTTTCTTCTTCTTATTTCGAGACAGATTAATATTCGACGTTGATTATTTTTATATTAAAGGAATACCAAAATGTACATGCAACTTTTAACAGTAGCCTCCTCAATAATTGATGATGGCTGAAAGCCTTAACACATTTTCAGTGTATAACAAATTGAATATAAATATGAAATAATGTTAAAATAACCTGAGCGTTATTCGAGTAACTAGTGAATCCCGAAAAAGTAATAAATTCCGTTCTTCGCATCGATTAAAATATTATTCAAAATTTCGTACGAAATTACACAATATTTCATTTCCGCGTTAAAATTCCAGCGAGAGAATCGGGTAATTTATTAAATAATCAGTCTCCGTTAATTTAATTTCCGACGAAAACAAAAGAGCGTGCTTTTCACGTTCGAAGGACGGAAAAAAAACAGTGGCAGTAGTGTAGGTCAGTCGTTGGTCAGACGCGGAGTCGATAGCGGATTAAAGTAAATTTCTCGATCGATAATAGTCGAATAGCTGGCGGAATTATCTGATTCTATTCGATAAGCATACTATCCGTCGAAGATAAGGACATGTTCTCATGACTAGCGTGTAGAATCACGCTATAATAAATGCGATGGTTTTCAATGAGCCTGTTACGTAACTACGTCTATGGCAAGTGGATGGAGACAATAAATAATAATAAACGGTTTCAATTGTGCTCGAATCAATTTTGCATCTACGAGAAATTAACTACTATTGCGTTCGTTCGATATGTTTCGTTAAATTTCATACGCGTCATTTTACAACGCCAGCAAATGAAATAGATTCACAGATGGTAATTAAATAAATGAATATGAAAAGTGTGTTGTACAATTGATTGTATATTGATCAATTGATTAATTCAATAACTGTAAGATAAATAAAAATAAACAAAAAAATTTGTATCAAGGGTCTTCTGTTTTTTTTTTTTGACAAATGTCAAATAATTATTAATAACGTCTATACGAACTGGATTATAATTTTTGGTTTTAGAATATAGAACCTTTGGTAAATTTTGTGAGGCCCACCATTAAGTTTCATGTACAGATATATAAATAAGCAGGTCGCACAACGAAATTGTTTCTAGAATAGAAACCACAGAGACTTTCATTTCACGAGACAATGACCCTAAGCACACCTCGCTATTGTGCAAGGAGTTTTCAACTGAAAAAGAAGAAGAGGTGTGTCTGCTATTGACGACATGGCCACTGTAGCCTCTAGACTTATCGCTCGCTATACATGTGTAGAATAAATCAAATGGAAGAACCAGTGGGAAAATATCTGCAAAGTGAATTCATGTACTGACATGTTACTGGACTGTAATCAATATTCCTATATTAACACAATATTTTACAGTATTTTTTCAGTGATAGTGTTAATAAAGCTACTTATGCTTTAAGGGTATCAAAGCTACCATATTCCAAGGGTAACAAAGTTACCTTATTCTAAAGACATCAATATACTAGAATTTCTATACAATTTCAAAGCAAAAGAAAAACGCTTTAACGAGTATAAAGTCAATTACAGAACCTCCTGCAGTTTTTGTGCAACGTATCTCACTAGTATTTTAATTACTGTGCCTACGAAGGTGTAAAAAACGTCAGCCGAATCTGCGATGCGCATCTTCTTCGAAAAAAGGACAGACTAAAAAATCTGATCGTTATTTTTTTTGTTATCGACTGGCACGTAGGATCGCGTGTTTTCGAGGCGGGCGTTAAAAACAAGCCGCGCTGGTTACATAACAGCGCTCGCCGCGTAGTCCGACGACCTTCCTCTATGGAAAGGATGGATCTGAAATAGCAACGACCCGAATATGGGTCAGCATGCATTGTGGCACGACCCTCTTCACGCAGAGCGCCGCTGCACCGCGCACAGCCGGCTTTTACGCTCGCAAAAATAGACGCTTTATCAGACTCGCTCTAGGCGGCTCAGCGCATCGCGACGATCGCCTCGAATCAAGCCTTCTCATCAACATCTAATTTCTCATTTTCTAATCGCGATTTTCTACCTAACATTTCTAACTACTACTCCTAATGATTACACTTTACAAACTTAATCAATCGATTGCAATGAATTTTGCTTTTTACTGCAACGCTGTTATTATAACATTATTAATATACCAAGAATTTTGATGAATTATGATTCACGTGGAATTATGTAGAATTTAGGGTAGTATTTGTGATAGTGTTATAATATTCTGTGTTGTAATTCGACAAAATTATAAAGGCTATAATATTATATTATAATATACATATTATATTATGTAACATGTCTCACAATATTGTGGTATCAAAATGACAGCAACACAGTGTATATTTTGTTATAACTATAACTTGCTATTACGAGTAATATTAATTTTGTGATATGAAGGGTAAGACAGAAGTACTATGAGGCTGATGGTATTTATCATAGGGTATGATACTCTTTGCCTATTCTTATAAAATTACAATAGTAATATACTATAATATTATACTATAATATACTATATATTATATAACAATCCAGTATAGTATATTTTAATAATTTCTTTCTACACCAAAATACAGTTCTATCAATTCACTTATTCATCAATATTCACATTTCGAAACCTTGTCACAGCACTCGTTCTTAACATACACGTATTTAAAATACGTGTTTAATAAATAATAAATTTAAATTTTATGCACCGCATATGAAATGTGTAATAAAGATAAAGTAAAGAGGCTATGTTACGTTCCATTGTATTAATTTCTTTTGTATCCGCCAATCGATGAATACTAAATTGATTAAAAAAATTCTCCGCTTCTGTTCCCCTTTGAAAGGGTCGCTATAAGTGTTTCGTTAAACAATGCGTCGAAACAAAAAATTAAGGCAGTTCGCGAACACAGCGGATTCTTTGCAGAGAGTCATTCGTCCCCACGTTCTTTTGACCCGGAAGCTGCTCGTCGACGCAGCAAATCGCATGCATTCTCTCGTATTAAAGACTCTTTAAAAGCAGCGACACACCGTGAAACGCGTAGCAGAGAAAAAAAAGAAGTGAAATGAAAGAGGATCAACGCGGCAAAGGAATGAAAAGACGAGACGTATGAGAAAGTGTGTGTTGAACGCGATCGAACTAGGTCGCAAAATTACAACGGTGAATTTTGATGATTTATTAATCGAAAATTATTTGAATACGTTTCTTATGGAATCGAACAATTAGTATGAAATAAATCGACGGTAATAGTGCACGACCTACTTCAACGTGGTTTAATTCTGTATTGATTATCGAGTTTAATTAATGCTCACCGTTTAAACTTTGTTTCGATTAAACTGTTTGTATGCGGTATTCGATTCAAAGAATATGAAACGAGTCTCGTGATAATACACTACACACGAAATATTTCAATCAGAGCTATAAATGTATAATAATTAAATGAACGTCGAATGCGAGCTTGATTTTAATAACCTTTTGATGCAACAAAAGAAATGTTTTCCACACTCGTTACAATGATTTTAATCAGATGCGATATTTGATATTTTGTGACGTTATCATGTGCTTTTGAACCTTTAACATAATACTGTCATTTTATTTTTTGATGTAAAATTTACAGAAATAAATTCTCTGTTAAATTGGTACTAAAAATCTGGAAAGAAGCTGCGACGCATTTATACGAAAACGCGGTGTAAAAGAACCATTCGCAGTAAACAGTGAATTCAACTATCGAAACAAAATGTCCTCGGAACCTGCAGTTTAATTAGTTCAGCCTTAATTAGGGAGAAGCGCTCATGAATTATTAACGACGCTTTTTCCCCCCATGCGAACAATGCTTAAAAGGATTATATATCTTTGTGGTCGATTTTACTGACCCACGACCCATATTCAATTCTCGAGAAAATTCTTCGTGGAAGAAGTTCAGTCCTGGTATTCGAGAGAAGATACTAACAGAAGGGGTTGAGAGGGTATAAGGTATTCGAGGAGCGGTATAGCAAGGGGTTGCAAAGGACAAGGAAAGCGCAAAAGAAAAAGCTCCGTGAGATCTTCGATAAAAGACCGTCAGTAAGAAGGAGAGGAGGGGGTGCGTCTAGAGCCGGTTAGGGTAGGTCGGCATCTATTTTTACGTGTGTTCACTGTGCTCGAGTTTTATCGATTCGAAATACCAGCGAGCCGTACGTCATCGTTGATAAACAGCTTATCATCAACGCGAAGATTACGCTTTGCGAATCCTTTGAACTCTACGCGAAATTTAATCTCTCCGGGGGGCGATAACGGTCTCTAATTTATTAATTCATATTTTAACATTCACTTAACTATCACCGCTTTGACCAACTGTGCGGAATTCATTGTACATATTGTCACTTTACTCCCAAATATAATCAAACTCTACACACTATTACTCTGAATCAGCTTTGTAAATATGAGAAACATATAATACAATCTAGATATCATAATTTTTTACATTTCATAATTGTCAAATTCAATTTTTAGATTTACTGAAGATCTGACTTTGGAACAGTTTTAAAAATGTGGTACAGGAACAACGTAGAACAGAAGTTAAAAATTGTAATAGTCAATCATTAATTTGAATATGATCTGCAATATTTGTGCGAGTCACATAGCAAATAGTAAATGTGAAAAGTACATAGGATTCCCTTAATTTCCACGGGACTCAAATTGAACAAATATAATCGTTCCGCGAACAATTACATAAGTCTCATAAATTTTCCAAACGAGGCATAGTGGCGGCAAACATGTCTGTAAAAAGAGATCTACAACGTAGAAGCATCGTTACTCTAACCGGAAGTGGTAGGAAGCGCGTAAGAAGAAGTTCGCAGCTTGTGGGCATAAATATTCTAGGAACGAGGTAAATTGCAATGGCAGCGTGGCCAGTCGAAGCGTCGTCGGGCACGGTCACGTCGAAATTGCGAGCGGTGCGATTAACGGGTTCGAAGCGTTGCATATCAGTATTATGAGGGGCATTCTGGGGCAAAGGTTGAGGAACGCTGGCTCCCCTCGAGCTCCAACCCTCCGCCGAGGTGCCCCGAACCCTACCCTCTTTCCTTTTCCCCCTTCGACTCCCTGTCGACTCCCTCTTTCCTTTCGTCTCTCTCGCTGTATCCCCGTTTCAGTCGTGTTCCACCTCCTCCGTGATCCTCCCCACCTTGGCGTCACTCAGGCAATACTCTGTTCGTGCTTTCGTCCGACCTACCCCAATATCCCTTTTGCTTTCTCTCTCTCTTCCTCCCTCCTACCTTGTCTGCCCCTTTTCACTCTTCCGCCTGGTTCTCTCTCTCTTTCTCCCGCTCTCTCGTTGTGCCAAGGGTGCCCCTCTGCCCGTACGGGCCGGCTCTCGTCCCATCGACTCGTTTTCCCTCCCTTTCTCTTCTGCTCACGGATGTATCCGATGAGTCTCTCCTTCCGCCTCGCTTTCTTTCTTCTTCGCTGACGTTCGTCGCCGTCTACTCCCTCTGTGCGTGTAAACTGTTCCGGGATACACTTTGCTCACTTTGAACCATTTCTTTCTTTTGCCGTTTCTTCTTCTTGCTCCCTTTTCACCAGAAATTCCGTTGTCGGAGCTCTGCGAGGAGAAAACAGAGGCTACCCCTTTGAACACGCAGCCGATGCCTTTGAACAGGATTCGGGTTTTAGGAAGTTGGCCTACTTTGATGGGATTCTTGGAATAGGAAATAAGCTTGCTCCCTTTGCTTCCTTTTTGAGGAACATTCATACGAACTTTATGAATGTCTTGGGTTAGCAAATATATTTGATCTTCATTTTTTCCCTCTGTTGCTCATTTTTTGGGCAATTTCTAAGGGTTCAATCTAATTTATTATTTTAGTTCTCATACTGGTCTTCGAACATAGGTTCTGAAACACATCGTGACTTAGTAACTGATAAAAGTAACGAGGCTCATCTTGTTTTAAATTTAACATTTAGGGAATCTGTATGTTTATCGATAATTATGAACAAATAATATAAATTTTATGACTCGTTCTATTAACAAAAATTGAATGAGGGATGGAACTAATGTGGCAACGAATTCACAGCCCTTCGTAGATTTTGTCACCCTCTTGATCCCGCTTCTTCCGCTTGCAGCGGGTAATTGCTGTCGCACAACGAACTGTCCTTCGGTTGCATAACGAAACACATCAAGCGTTCTTTCTTTCGCCGCCACAATGAACGCGTCACGTGGAACACTGGGTTTCACGTGGACAGGTTTTATTCCCAACAGGTAGCGCCTTCTTTTCGTGTCGATTGAAAGTTAAACCGACGCGAAAGAAAAGGGGATGAAAGGGGTTAGAAAGATGATAAAAATAGTTTAATAAGTTATGGTTATATTTTTAGATTATCGATGGAATCTATTTTTTTATTATTTTATGTTCAGTTGGGATCGGGGAGCTATCAATTTTCTACTTTTAGAAAATCGATGCGTTCGCGTGTTATTTGCGAGACATCTGATTTTTCCTGCGAATTTAAATAATAGAAATAATTGCAGCTATCTGATGACTCGGTTTTGATAAATTGAATTTCTGTAGAAATGATCAAGTTTAAGATATAATTACATTGATGATATACATCTCGTTTCATGAAGCACTTAGAATAATATCAATTTACATAGCTTAGATAATGCTACTGTATTTGTAACAAATTTATTGACTTTTCTTTTAAAACATATTCTTTAGCTGAATGTCCATTCAGCAAAACAAATTATGCTAATTACAGCTACTATTTTGTGATAACTTCTAAAAATGTATATTATTATTGCATTTCAGTTAACAGGGAAAAAATTACATTGAAGATAACGTAACAAAAAATGTAACAAAAATTGTTTCAACAATCATCAGAAAAGTCTTTGAAATTATCAGTAAATTATTTTAAACGTCTAATAGTATGCAATTACGTAAAAGCAATTCTGTATTGACTTCATTACAGTTTCATCCTACTTTTACGTAGCGATTAAGCGAAAACACATGTTTATCTTGTAAATGAAGTTTCCCAGTGATACGTCGTAGGTCATGAATGACGTCTATGCACTGTGTACAATACGTGCTAGCACGTCGAATGCCCTTGTACTCTAATCAAATGAAAATTTCGAATACCATTAATATTCTGTAATTAAAACAAGTTTGCAAATCACCTATTTAAATCGTGTAATCCCAGCTGCTCTAATCAAACGTAAACAATATTTACACAACTGGTAAAGAGTTTTATTTCACTTTTTTAAAAAAGAAAAAGGAAAAGACCGATTGCAAACTATCTCATCGATCTTTGATGAGGTAAAATAGATCATTTTAATTACATCGTATTACATTATCATTGTAAATATCTGAATTCCTAGCTTCTCTTTTGACGCAGTACAAATTTCGCAAAGGTATTTGAGTCGAAAATTGTTCACATTCAAACTAAGTGAATTGACCGTACCAGCGAGACCACAATATTCACGACCACCATCGCGTTACGTCACCTTTGAACTTCAAAACGGAGGTGCACGCATAATCTCGACAAAAATTAAGAACTTTCGACACGGAGCAAAATAAAAATTTCTCTTCACGCGCTCCCCTAGCAGCAGAATATCCTGGCAAGGGAGAGTTAATAATCATCAAGGAACATTATTCAGCCGCCAGAGAACAAGTCCGTCGAAGCAGCCACCCTGTTCCGGGGAACAGAGGTGGTCGTTGTTCCCTGAAAAGCGAGCAAACCGAGGCTGGATCTCGCAGCCGTGAAACGTCTCTCCCGCTGCGAAAACGGGGAGCAGAAAGAAAGAGAGAAAAAAGGCGGATGTTTTCTGTACAGCCGCGGTTCAGATCCAAGGTCTAACCTCCTGTGGCCGCTTCGAGAATCGTGTGGAAGGTTTCGAAGCGGGGATACGGTCGAACAGAGCGACGAAGAGGAACCGGGAGACGGAAAGAGAGAGGCTGATGGAAGGGACGGTACGAGAGAAACAGAAAGGAGAAAGAGAGAGAGAGAGAGAGAGAGAGAGAGGGTGGGAGAACGATGCAAAACGAGCAGCCAGTGAGCGAACCGAGGCGCTGTGACGACTGACCCAGTTACTCGCCGGAGGTAATGACCGATACTACACCTAACCCTCCTCCCTTCCGCCCCGTCGAGCTCCAACCCCTCTCCACCTCTTGCAACTACACGTATATACTCGCTCGTTCTCCTCGGTGCATCGAGCCACATTGTGTGCGTGTCTGCGTGGCTGCCGCATGCAATACACACACGCCGATACCTTCAGGGATGGATTCGTTCATCTAAGCGCCCTGATTTTCCCACCTCGAACCCCCTCTGCTCTTCCGTCATCGATGACCGATCGCTAATTGTTTGGCCGTCGCGATTACTCGAAATTTTCATCGTCGCGGTCGAGAGGGGTGTTTAGGGATGTTTTGTCAGAATTGTAAATTGGAGGTCGAAATTCGTTCGACGCATGCTTTCTAGCGCAGTGGGTGGCTTTCGAGGGGGTGGCCAAGCTCGATCTGGGTCGCTCGATCATGGGGTTGTGTACGGGGAGCTTGAACTTGGGATGAAGTTCAAATGTACGCTCGTTCGAGGAATCTGGGATACAGATGCACTCGTAGGCGCTAACTTGGAGCTGTTAGGTCACTCCATAAATGCCACGGTATTTCGAAAAGTACTGTATGAATGTACCTAACGAACTGAACTGTTTTAATGTTGTAGAAAATTGCTGAATAGTGAGATGAACGGTGGTATTGACACTGGTATCGTGGTCTAAATGATGGCATCTTTTATGCCATCATCGAACATCTTTTATTTACAAGAAAATTTTAGGAAAATTTTCTTTATTATTATCTATTAAAAAAACCGCCTTTTGTACCAAAAAATTTACATACTTAAAATGCATGGAGTAGTAAACAAAATAACTGGGGGATAAAGTATACAAGATTTTTGTAGGTTATGTTCGGAAATTTTTATAATAGAAAACATGTGAATGGTTTAATAACCCTTTGTACCCATACTATGAATATTAAAATATAAAATTTGAAATGAATTATTTACTCTACTGCTTATCTAGATATCTGTATCCAAGAAGTGACGAAACTACTTACGAGATGATAGCCCGTCGCAACTATGTACCTAAAAGTAGAAAATTAAATGAGGTCAAGATGCCAAGAATTTTGTAGATTACTACAAAAGGTACACACCGTTATCTCAAAATATTTTGTCCCACTTACTATGAAGGATTATCCAAATCCCGAAGATAAGAAAAACGTAATTCTCGTCTTTGTTGAATTCAGTATAGTAGTTTTGAAGCCCATAAATATTTGCATTCTTGAAAATGGTAAATTAGCAAAAAGTGCCATGAGAAATACACGGTTTCCACGATGCGACGTGACGAGAGGAACGTAGATCGCGTATTTTGCGCAAGGCTGTACGCAACGCGGCGTTCCATCGTCGAGAGGGGACGCGATTTTTTAGAATATGTAACAACTCGCGCACAGCATGAATTACCACCGCGGCAAGAAGGTGTCGTGCATATTAGAGGAAGGCCAATTACTTTGGAATATAGGACGAAGTTATTGAAGTTTTTATTATGTTATGCAATGCACTTTCCTTTGCCTTCAGGAGCGCCGTTCGTTCGAGATCACGCGCCAGTTCATTCTCTATTCATATCGGTATTCATTTTTCAAGCGACGTTCGCGCGTCTTCTATTTTTCTTATCCGCTTCGTTTAATTCGCGAATGACGACACCCGATCGCGTTCGATCATTTCGAATATCGCTCGAAAGATTATCGGCGTTTTACCATTCACATATGATTCCGAATTTAGAATTTCAGTGTGTGAAGGTTGTAGACAAATCAGATATGTACGAAATTTTAAGAATATAAAATACGCATTTAAGTGGGATTCTAAAAGCATCTTTCAGTAGAAATTGCAATGAAAAGTCAGCCTCGTACAGGACCATCTTTGAATATAAGTATAATAAGAATATTGTACCAATAACACAGGTGTTATATTCCTGGACTTTTACCTTTTGATATTGCCTTTTAATTTCTATGTAAAATATATGTTCTAGATATATGTTTTTATTAATATAAATTCTTGTAGTATATTCATATTTCTATGTTATACAGATATGTAGATATGTTATATCTATGCATATCTGCATCTATATACCTATATACTCATCATTGCTCGAACATGAGATCACATTGATCATATGCAGACTCTGCAATTATTGTTGCATTAATTTAATTTACCTCATAATGTATTAAGAGTCGAAGAAAACATTGATTTGTCAAAGAAAATCAAAATGCCAAGTCGCAGGGCAACATTTTCCTTCGCGAGCACGAAGCTCCACCGTTCAGGGCATAAAGTTCACGCGAATGAGCTTTCCGAACACGAGTTCACCGCTAAAGGGTCTGCTCGTGTACACACGATGTGCACGCTCTACTTGCGATCCAATTGACGGAGGGCTCTCCTCTTCGTGGCCCGATGGAGAAACTCGATGATGCGGATGACAGCAACTCTGCCGATGTTTCTCCTCTCTTCGTCATCCTTCTGCAAGAAATTTCTTCGCCAAGATCTGTTTCGTAAGTGTTAACGAGCAACTGTTTTAACCCCTTCGTTGAGAACGATACGTGGTGCTGTTGCTGCAAGACTTTATTGCATTGATAAGGGAGCAATTTTGGTACTCTAGGGAATTTGTGGTAGCTGGGAAGAAAATTTGTTTGGTGAGAAAGTTTGGGGAATTTGGGGAATTTGAGAATTTGGGAAATTTGAGAATCCTGAGAATTTGAGGAATTTGGAGAATTTCGGGGCTTTGGGGAATTTGAGAAACTTGAAAATTTGGAAATTTTTAGAAATTTGAGAATATGGGGAATTTGGAAAATTTGAAAGCTTGAGAAGTAGAACTTACAAATTTAAGAACTTCAAAATTCGAGAATCTGTAAATTTAGATACTAGAAATAAAATATTAAGAACGTGACTTTAGAAATCTAACTTCGTACCTCGAGTCTTGATATTCTACTCGTTTCTTCGCGAACAAAAACGCGCGTGCTTCGCGATAAAATAAACCCACGGAACAAATAGATAAACTCGAAGTGTTCGCGTCCTTTCGTTTTCCTTCTGTCGGTTAAGGCCGTCGAGAGGATATTATGCAGTGATTCATAATCGCATGCAAGGAAAAAAAAAAATCATTGCTCGTGCAAGGTAGAGAGCCAGTCTTCGGCTCGCGGTTCATTCAGCCGTGTAAAAAGCGCAGCCTCGACCACAGGATAATGCGAAAAATTAGGAGAACAATGGAATCCATGCATGGTTATTTTTATTTTCCTCTTATCGAGATCCTTATGAACTTGACAATCGTACGTGCGACGTGTCAGCAGCCTGCGGTTAATTTTAACGCTGAACTATAAATTCCTTTCTGATCGGATAAATGAATAAATTACTGTATCCGTGCGAATAATTATGATCTGTACTTTGAACGATTTGTAATATGCTAATACGATCGGCACTTATTTTTTCTCCTCCGTCTACTTACCAGTTAAATTAAAAACTTCCTGTTTTTTGCTCCTATATCGATATTTTAGTGATAAAATGTTGCTTCGTGATCGTACAATGGTAACAAGTAAGAGTTCGATGTTATATGTGCGTCACAGCGTCAGCGATATTAAACGGTATCATTAGATTTCCAATAAGTGAATATAAGTGGACTGTATCTAAATGAATTTGACTTCGGACTAGAATTTATTTTCCTATGTACTTGATGATTGCTCAAGAATCTCTTCGATGTGGACGTACAATTTTCGTGACATTGCTGAGGGAAAACAATTTCTAATTTTCTATCGATTTAGAAAAACTAGGAATTCTCTGTAATATGCATTCTACTTAACAGTTATTAAACACAGTTATTGTTCGCAGCGAATCAACTCGTGACTCGTTTTAAACGCACGGTGAATGCCTCATTCGAGGATATAGTTTGCCCGTTGGACGGGGACTTGGTGCTCATTAATTTATTATTTACTGTAAAGCGTTCGCGGTATCTCGAACCGAGTACGTCTGACGACGTACGCCACCGAGGCTTAATCTACTGCGGATCGTGCTAGGCTTGCGTGACAATAAACCTGCTATAACGCTCGCCGTCCTGGCTATTATTCACGTGACTGCGATAAATGCTTCTGTGCTTTATTAAAAACTTGATAAATAAAAATTTCATTGCGAATAGGTATACTCGTTATGTAGAATTAATTAACATTTTGTCCGATGCGGATACAAAAACTCCTGTGCAGCTGTACATAATACAATCTTTTGTAACATTTGACGGAAATGTTACTTTAGTCACGTACTTTTATATTAAAATGTGTATAAAATTAATGACTTTTTGAGGTAATTCTGTTTGAAATTATTTTTCTATTTTTGTAATCATTTTTTGATTACATGGAACTTATAATTCTACTAAATTCTGAAATCCTTGGACTGTACCTAATACTTAGAAATCTGTAAATGTTCCTAGATGTGGAATGTACTGTATTACTGATCTGTACATCCTATAATTCATATATCGTAAAATTCCTATACCTCAAAATTTCTATATCCCAAAATTCATATATTCCAAAATCTCTATATCCCAAAATTCCCATATTCCAAAATCTCTATATCTCAGAATCACTATATTCCAAATTTCCTATATCCCAAAATTCTTGTATCTCAAATTTCCCATATGTGAAAATCCATATATCCCAAAGTCCCTATATCCCAAGATCGCCACATCCCAATATCCCTACCTTCCAAAACCCCCATACCCCAACATTCCTATATTTCTCAATACTTATTAATACAAAGATGGATTTTTGCACATTACACTATTCAACCTCAATCATCACGAATACATGTACTTCAATTTGAACTACATTTACGTTCCATTGTGGAATATGTCCCCTACGCAATGTACACCAGTTCATAAAGATAATTAATACACCGTGTAAGTTGTTATCTATCTGATCCATGAATATATTACTGTCGACGTACATGTGTGTGTGTACATGCAATAATCCAACGAGTTCCCAGCATTCCGTCGATTCTCGTCTCGCATTCCCTTGTCTTAGCTACCGGTCTGTTTACGTCTTTGCGCGGTCGAAGTTTAACGAAGATCTGGGTCAAGTGATGTTTGGAATCCTTGAATCTCGCGGAACGAGAGGAAAAGAAAAAAAAACGTTCACCTAGCTCATAGGAGAGACCAAGTCGCGTTGACCTCGGCGGCTCGCGTTGTCTGAGGTCGGTTACGAAGCTTACAGCCACCGATGTTGCTCTGTTTCTTCCAACCGAGGAACGCACAGAATAAGAATTCCTCGCGTACTTGCTACTCTTGGGCTAGGTCACAGTCAAGATGCACTTTACTCTTTTCCTATCGCGTTGCGAAGAAAAAACCGGGGTTGCGTGTCCAATGTGGGACGCTCGCGCTGAAAGTTTTGAGAATTCTTCAATGAAACTTGACACAATGATGAAGATCAGTTTTTTAACCGGTGCTTTATGTTTTTACCAAGTAATGACTGACCATTACTTGTACTTTGGCAAGACTCGTGAGACACTCACGGTTCAAATATATTTTAACCCCTTAACTACACTCTTCTGAACAGTCCTTCACAGGTAGCTAATTATTCCTACAACGTGAAGACAAGTGAAGAAAGTTAAAATGTTAGGTACCTGCATCCAGTGATGTTTGATTACGCAGATGGCAAATAGAATTGAACGTATCATTCAGTGGCACTGAAAATGAGTCTAGTTTATCACATCCAACTTATAATGTGCGTCACGAGTGTGACACGATATTGTAGGGTAAGGGGTTAATGCTCCTCAATTCCAAGTTTCAGTCCAATTATAATTTACATTGTCGAGGGTTGTTGAATATAAAATAGATATGACATTTTCACTTTCCATGTGCAATACTGTAGCTGTGAATGTCTAGTTCTGACGCACCTGAATGGCAAAGGGTTAATGTATCTACATGATTCATTATTTATGTACATATTCATTCAATGTTACTTCAAAAACGATCATTGCTACAAACAATGCTACTTCTATGTTCTCAAGAAAAAACGTGCGGTATTTGATTCACCTGCAAGGTTTGTCTATTTAAATCTACACAAAACCGAGGATGAATCCAAGATTGAAAAACCGGTCCTTAGACCGCTTTAATCGAGCGAATGTCTAGCATAGATTTCCCTAAGCTGAAAAATGGCGTCCTATCAGACGTTTGTTCTGCACTAGATCTTGAACGTTTTCAATGACAAGGCGCGACTCTTCGCGGCAATTCGTGGAACGTTCGTGTTGCGTTAATACTGCGAGACGATAAGGAGAAGTAGGTCGGTGAAAAATTCGCCGATACCTCGGTAAGTAGGTGGAAAAATGGCGGTGCGATAGCGGCGGACACTAGTAAACGTAAGGGCCAACGCTTATGTAACACTCGGCTGAAAGCTCGTGTTGTTTCTTCCTCGCCTTAATTGCCCGATGGATATTTCCATCGCGCGACTCGACCTTCCACCGAGAAGACACCACGGTCGGCTGCATCGTGCTGTACTCGCGATCTAACGATCGTAGGAGTTAGATCATGCCACAATTGCTCGAGACGAGTTCCATGCTCTATTTCGGGATTATCGCGGCTAGACGTGGATCTACTGTTAACGCTTTGACGTATCGTGTTCTCCGAGTATCGTGACCCTTGCAATTTTATGTTTCTTTGTTCCAACTGCTATCACGCACTTCCTGTTTTCTAATCTCACGCTGTGCTCGCGTTTCGATTGTCGAGATCATCGGTATTTGCTGCACGTATTTCAGGGTTAGATACGGTGCTAATTTTTCGGTATCTGAGTTTTGTACACTTTCAAATTCACATGATATTTTAATTTTTCTATTTTAAGGGTAGATTAAGTATAGGTTATATCTTCAATTTTAAATATAGGTCATTTGAAGTTTAAAGAAAATATTGAAATTGAGATTTAACTTGAGAATTTGTGAAATTAGGAAAATTTGTAAATTTAGAGATCTGCAGGTTTAGACAATTAGAAATTTGTAAATTTGAGAATTCATGGATTTACGAGACTGGGAATTTCAAAATTTACAAATCAGTGTGTAAATTTGATTAGTCAATTTGAAGATTCAAGCGCTAAATTAAATATTTAGAAATTAGGAACTTAATTATCTAATAAGTCACGAGTTAAAAAATTTGTCAATTTTGTACTCGATAATTTGAAAATTTAGTGCTTGACAATTTAAAAATTTGGTACTTGACAATATGTATAAAAATTTGGTACTTGAATATTTATAAATATAAAAATGCAACTATTAGTAAATTTGAATACCAAGAAAATATAAAACAGAGCCCCTAAAACGGCAAACGTTAGAAATACCCATAGACATAATCGGTTTCGAACTGTTGTACCGCGTCGTTTCCGGTGTCTCAAAAGCGATCCATCGAGTCTAGTTGTATAAACAGCACGATGTCGGCAGCATGTACCGAGAACAGCGGCTAGCTAGCGAGTCGGTGTATTCTCGGTTGTTTATTTAGGCCAGGCGAGGTGAATCGTTCGCTGCTCGATGTCTGAGCGGAAATGTACGCGGCGAAATGTCGAGCCGCGAAAAACGCGACCCCTCTAAAACGATAATGGATCTCGGCCGTTGCATTATCGTCATTTAGTCGGGCCGAACATCAAAAGATCCACTGAGTTTTTCTTCTCGAGTGTACGGCGAAAAAACGAAGCAACTTCCTTGCAACTTCGTTGCTCTATTTTTCGGTTTATGCCACCCTCTTTGAGCTAGCGCTTCCTCTTCGCGCAATTCGTTTGCATTTAACGGCTGTTTTATCGCCTCCGAGGAGACGATTTCCTCAATTGCTTTCGTAAATACGCGAATATTTCGGGAAATACTCGGTAAACTAACCGTAAAGTAAACTAAATGCTTCGTGATAAATTATCAGTTATTCGACTCGGTGATTATGACGAGGTTAGGTGTTTTTTGAGGAAAACATCTGTCGAGTATATAGTACGGTATTTTTAGAAGTATTTAAATAAATAATATTCATTGTACATGTCAAGCTTTTATTTTGAGATTTTCAGTAAAGATATCGAATGATATATTATTAATTGTATGATTTTAAACAGAGAATATGTCGAATTAACTGAACATGAAATACATCGAGTTACATTTAATTATCAATTGCTAAAAAATAGTACGACTTTTGAATAAATCTGTTAACATGAATTTCTAAAGTCACGAGTATAAATCTGTTGCAAATTTTGCTTTATTAACATCATACAAAAACAGTGCAATTCTACTTATCCCTATACAAAGTATAAATAAAAAATACCTAAAATATGCATACACAAAAATTTGTATGCGATACCATTTTAAATTATAAATTTATTCAACGTCTATCTGAAATTATGAATGTATTCAAAGTCTACCTTGAATTACGAATTCATTTACCGTTTATATTGAATTATGAATTTAAATAGCAACACGTATCGATTCCTAAAAACAAATACCGCATCAAATATGAACGTCACTTTCGTCCCACTTTCGGTATTATCTTATTATAATGGTTGTTCACGATTTCTGCACAAGCTGTAGTTGCATCGGATAAAAAAAAGAGGAGAAAAATGCAGCTCGTTTCGATAACGTGGTTACGTTCCCCAAAGAGGGTTGCGTTTCGGTAATCACGGTTAAACTTTCGTGAAATTTTAGTGAGCAACTAATATCTCTTATCGGCGATGGAGATTTTTTTCTTGTTTCAACCACGCTACATTCACGAAATGTAACAGATAAAACGGAATGTAGGTTAGGGGTTGCACGTGAAAAGTTCGCCTAGTTTTCAGAAATCGCGAAAGCGAACCGGTTTAACCTAGAAACGGTAAATGTTCGTTCATCGGTTGCGTTCCACCATTTCGGATAAAAGGGAAACAATGCTGGTAACCGTTGTTACTTTTATTGTTATCGATGTTCGAGTCAGGAGAGTGCCTCTATTAACCTCTGTAACTTTTGAGACCAAAATTTCATGCGTGGCTTCATTTTTAGCTGTTTATGGGGTTTTAAGGATACTTATTCATACATTTATAGATTTCTACAACCCTAAGGGGTTTTTTTTTCTTAGAATTAGGGATTCTAAATCTCTAACTCCCTAGAACTCTAGGTTTTTGGATTCTTAGAATTCTACATCTCTAGGTCTCTGATCTGTAGATTCCTACATTCCTAGATTTCTATATCTTCAAATCACTAGTCCCTATTATTTTTATCCCTTGACTCTTAGTTTTAGGATTAAAGGTGGTCAATCCTTCACCAATTTTCCAAAAGGTATCTTCGTAATTGGAAGTATTCGGTGCAGCAAAACGGAAGTTTTGCCAAAAGTGGCATATAAAATCGGGAACAACCAAGCTGGCACGAGTTCAATCAATTTCATGGAAATTTCGCGATTTTAAGTGGATTTCAGTTTTACGAGATTTCTGATTCTTCGCTAAATATAGCACCTATCTTTTTATGAAACAAGTATTTTTTAACCACATCTGTAGTGTTATACATGTGATAAACATAGTAAAAGACAATAGTTATAATGAATCATAGAAAAATAATAATTTCCAACGAACTCAATAAACTTTTCAACTAATAAGTTCAAGAGTTGCAGTCTGCAAAAATAGATCTGTAGTGTCAGAAATGTGATGAACCTACCAAAAGACAATAGTAACAATGAATAACATAGGAATAATAATTTCCCATGAATTCAATAAACTTTTCAACTAGTAAGTTCAAGAGTTGCAACCTGCAAAAATAGATCTGTAATGTCATACATGTATAAACATAGTAAAAAATAGTAACAATGAATAACAAAGAAATAATAATTTCCAACGAATTCAATAAACTTTTCAACTAGTAAGTCCCAGAGTAGCAACCTGCAAAAGTACCTTAGAATAAATTGAAAAGCGAGGAGTACAAATAAATAATCGATCGAAACGAAACGGGTTTCAGGACCCCGCGAACTGAAGAGACAGCAAGTCTTCTGGTTCTGATTGAAATCGAGAGGTTGCCGCGGTGGGCGCGTGCAAGCGAGCGTGTGCTCGATCGGCATGGCGCCGGTATTATTATTACAGCCGTGTTCGAATTGGCATTAACATTCACCGATGCACTCCCTCGTTCGTTCCTCTCGCTCTCGCTGTCGATGTATAACGAGGCGCTCGCGTCATTCGCCGTTTTCGTAACGTGACTTTGTATCATGAACTTTTCGATGACGTTTGCGCAACCCTATCAGCCGAGCGCAAACTAAGCCTGCAACTGTTGCACCGCTTGCGATGCACTTCTACTGCGTTCGTTCATCGGCGAGATAACGCGAGTACGTTGCCGTCTTATGCACCGTGGTTCTCAATTTTCTTTCAAAATCACTTTCTTCCATAATACTGATGTAGCCTTAAGATACTAGGCTCTCCTTTTAGTTCAATTTTGATTTTCGATTGGCTGTGTGCTTTATGTGTATTTGGATGGAATGTGGAATTTATAGAAGTAGGGAGAGGAATTTAGTATGTCATTTTATCATATGTCATATGTAACATATGTCAAACAGGATTTTCGATTTTATGTATAGAGGTGGTATATGCTTTCAGTAGAAGGTTATACACTTAGTACTATAATATTTAATATTCAGTAGGTTAAGTTTTCCAATGGCCACATTTTTCCAAAATTAACTTTCAAATGCCCAACTTTTCAGATTTATGAGTTCACAAATTTTTATAGATCCGTAGGTACTAGATCTCCAGATATTTAGACCTCTAAAAATTCCTAAATTTCTGAATATTAAAAATTACCAAATTCCTAAATATTAAAAATTCCCAACTCCCCAAATAGTAAAATTTCCTAAATTCCAAAACATAAAAAATTCCCAAATTCCTAACTATCCTAAATGACCTTTCCTATGAAATTCCTAATTAATACTTGCTCGATCCTCTAAGAGCCTATTTGCATCCTAAAACCAGCGTCCTAAAATATCTCGTTTTCTCGCAAACGAAGAAAAGTGAAAGAGAGCGAGAACGGAAAAGTAGAGAAAGAAATGCTCGTTTGCTGGACTTAGGTGGTAGATACACGATTCGATTCCCAGCTCGAAATGAAATGCTTCGGTTCGTTTAAAGGCTTATACCTTGCGATGGTGTGGGAAGTTCGCTTCTTGTTGTATTACAACACGCTCCGGCCGTTTGACACCGTGTAGCACGGCTGTTCGTTATGCAACTAGTGAAACTATCGGTTACCTGTCGATCGTGGATGCACGAGGAACACTCGAGAAAATCGATCGGTCGATACCCTCGTCTCGCATCGTTGCTCTAATTTTTTCTCTCGTTCGCTCTGCAAAATTTAACAACATATTCTTATTCGATCGATCTGTATTAATAACGTGACGTATTACGTCGTTAGTGAATAGCGCAACACGGTATAACGATATTTTATAATGAACGATGTTACATGATAGAAAATTTCAGAATATCTTAGACATTATTAATGAAGTCATTAATAAGGGAACAAAAGATGTGCATATGTAACATTTTTAATAGATTTGGTACATTATGATATAAAAACGAAATCATGTAGGATATAATTTAAATAAATTTTTTATAGTTTAATGATATTTATAGATGCTGTTCGTGATTATTAATAAGTGAGTATTTAATAGGATATTGATAATGAAGTATAACTGTAGAATAAACAGTGCAGAGGTAAACTGATTGACGTATGTGTGACATATTTTGATATTGTTAATAAACCTTCATATATAATACTTTCATATATTGATTATTTCTTATATTGATAATATTGATAATATAAGAAATAATAGCAGAGTATATAACATACACAATAAAAACATAAAAACTCAAATGTAACATAAGGAAAAATATTGAAAATGTCCGTCCACAGGATAGAAAATACACGATCGCAAATTGCACCTTTATAAAACACGTATGTTATAATAAATCTAGTAAATAACAAACGGTAGTTATAACTCAGAGTGTCCTGCACGAAATAAAAATTTGTTTCTGTCAAAATAATCGTTCCACGAATTCAGATGCGTACATTCGAGGTTGAATCAATTTTATGAATCGTTTATGTAGTTTCCACAGCGTATACACAAATCGGTAATAAAATTGCAATATCCAGGAAGCTGTGCAACGTTATTGAAGGTCCTTCTTTGTTCGCATTCAATGACTACTCTTTTGCAAATTTAATATTCAATTTCTCATTTGCAAGATTCATGTTCAATTACCGTTACAATCGTGTCGTATACATCCACATTATCTGTAAAAACAAAATTTGTATTCTCAAAAATACGAAATTTACAATGATAAATAAACTATCACATTCTTAAGGCATTTTTAAGAGACAGTGTATTGTATCAATATTTTTGGGTGGAATATTTTTAAAATTGAAAGCGTGCGTTGTTAAAAATTTGAAAGCATGCAATCAGTTTTTTAAATAATTGATTGCTGATCGATCCAGGTATTCATTTGACTGATTACTAAAAAATACTACATGTGTGTAAAAATATATTTATATCAATACAATAAAATAGCAAATGTATAAAAATTGCCCGAGTAATATGAACAAACAAAATTAATGAATATACTCGAGCGTATAAATACTTGCACAGTAAAACAGTCAATAACGCGAGTTGCCGGATGACGTCGACGCAAAATCGAGTCCGATTATGAAATTGTTGTCCCTAGATCCGAGTAAACGTGTCGAGTATCGTTTGACACGAACAATTTCTCTTTCTCGCGTGTATTTGAGCGTTACGAAACGCGTCGAAGGCACCGATTGTCGATTTCCTAGAGAACATCGATTACGGGAGTTACGGCGGTATACGCCGTGACCGAGGTCGACGGCCGATAACCAGTTACATAAAAAAAAAATACAGACGGCGAGGAGAAAGAAAAGAAAAGAAAGGAAAACAGAAAAAGGGAGAGACAGAAGGAAAAGAAGCGTGTCCGTGGACCGAGTTCGCTTTTCTTTTCGAGGCAGGATCTACGGCCGGTTGCAACTTTCTCGAATTAACTGGCAACGATCTCGACCGTCTCGATTGCAAGTCGGTCGCGGCGACAGTAGCGGTGCTAGTTAGTAGACAGCCTATCGCGGTTACGCAACTAGTGAAACTACCTGGCGGCGAACGTTCACGAAAAATAAATCTTCCTAGGTCGATTTACGCTTTCCGGACGAACAACTAAACTGGGGAGACTCGTGGTCGTTAACCCTTCGGGGACGCGCCGTTTCTAAATGATTATTTCAAACGTGTTCACAATGTGTTCTACAATCCTAGAAATTTTTAAATTTCGGAATTTGCAATTTTGGAAATTTTACTTTTGAGGAATTTAGAAAGTTGGGTATTTTGCGTTTTATAAATTTCGGATTTTAGGATAATACTAGGGGGGTTAAGGGATTTGGGAACTAGGAAATTCGAGACTAGGAATTTTGGTATGTAGGGATTTGGAAATCTAGAAATTTCGGTATATGGGGATATTGAGGTCTAGGAATTTCAGGGACTAGGGATTTTGTAAAATAGAAATTTGGGGATGTAGGGACTTGGGAATATAGGAACTTCGGTATATAGGGATTTCGGGATATAGAAATTTCAGGATATAGGGACTTGTGAATTTAAGAATTTAGGAATCTGAAAATATATGTACATGTATATTTGAAAATCTAGAGATCTAGAGATCTACATACCTGAAAGTTCACCTCAAAGTTGAATAATTTAGAGTTTTAGGATTTTTACAACTTCAAAATATGAAAATTTGCAAATTCGCAAAATTAGAAATTTTGATAATTTCGAAAATATTTGATTTCAGAATTTATCGAGTTGGCTAATTTGAAATGATCGAAAACATATGTAACTTTAAATATTTCATAAAATCTTACACTTGTTAATAAAGACTGCATTATTTTAAAGCACTTTTGCAGCAGATCACATATGTAAAATCGTTCTCTAATAAGAATACATTTATCTTATACGAAAATGTCTTCTCACCGATGCAAGAGTAAATCATCCTTGCGGTTTGTCTCAAGAACCCCATCTTCGATTGACACAAATTATGTCACATTAACCGTGATTAATTCGGCTTTAATTGCCGGCGGTGTTTCTAGACACGAAATGACCCAGTTAACAAGCTTACCGCGAAGCCGAAAATTTTCATAAAGGAAGCAATGCACAGCTTACGCAAATATACATCGTTGAAACTAATTAATTTTATCGCTGTTGCAGAAATAGCATGGTATTAAATATATAGCGTTCCTTTCGACTAAATTATTCTAAGAATCAGCTGACTTAATTATCTTTCTTACATGGATATGTTTTCATTCTACCAATCAATCATTTTTCTAGGAACTGAGATGGCTATCGATATTACGATAAAACTGCATAACTCGCTAATTACCTATTTGACAAGTTTATTATATGTACGTAATTAATTTCTTGTAGATTCAACCGTTCTGAATTAATTACATACGTTCACATATTAATATGTAACATGTTTAGTATTTAAAATACATTATATGTGATATATTTCTATTTTCTGTAGTACATATAGTATATGTATATTTAGCTTGAAATGTATATTTTTGCATGAGTCATAATAGAATCTATCGTATACATATGTGATTTTCACACACGTATAATAGATTTATCAACTTCGCATTAGCACATCATGACTATAAATCAAAATATTGCTCTGACTCATGATACTTAATTCCTCATTTTTAATATTTTCATGTTCGATCTCCATTTTCGCATATACATAATTATTTGCAATAATTATTAGTTCCATGAAAATAAATTGAGATCCTTAAAACATTTATATCATAACATCTCGTTAAATTCAACCCAAATCGTCACTGATGAATATTAAACGAATTGAAAGATGAAGCAGAAAAATTATCCGTCCGATGAATAATTTGTGTGCCGATGTGTCTGACCATATACACGTACATCGATTTTTATGATGGTCAATGTTTTGAAATAATAAGTTTTTGAGAGGAAACAGAAGAATCCATCGCAAAACAGACGCAGCGAGTCGGTCACGGTGACAGTAGTAGCAGCCAGCAGTGAGCAGCCTAGTAGAATTACGCAACTAGTGAAACTATCCCGGCAGCACCAGTGCCGGTCAGCCAACTAGTCAGACACTGTTCGTCCCGTCACCATATATCTATTATTCTATTAATACATATCAGTCATATGAATATATACGTTCTATAATTATACACATTCGATAAGTGTACACTCAATTTTACAAATATCAGAAATACATAAATTCCATAAATATAAAATTGTCTTAAATGTATTCGACAATTATAAAAATACCCCAAATATATAAATTCGTCACACATTTATGTGTGTTCGATAAATATTCTAATATCATAAACACATGTACTCGATATTTTATAAATACCGTAACTAAATTCGATAAATACAAAAACACTCTAAATAAATAAATTCTATAAAAACAAAAATATCTAAATTCCATAAACACATGAAATTGAGACATCATAACTCGCAACTGAATTCCTCGTTATTTCTCCGCAATTATAAAACCCGCTAAGTATTTCTCTAAATAGCTAAAATACTTTCCTAACAATTTCCATTACACAATCCTTACAGAATTGTTAGCAACGCGCCTCTAATTACTAGAAATGAAAGAAAACACGTTCAATTTACAAAGTCCATTTACACCAGCGAAATGTAAACGTTATTGCATTTTCGAAAGCACAATTGAGAATCACTGTTCGAAGCAGACAAATTCCCGTCCACGTCATTACAGTAGATCGAAGAATCAAAGAGGGCGAGAGGGGATGGTGTTATTCAGCAGTTTTGGCAGTGGAGAGAAGACAAGGCAGCAGAAGGTCTCGAGTCTCGAGGTTCAGCCTCTCGCATAGGTCACTTCCTCGTGCATAACCTAATTAAAACGATTATTTAACGCTCTCGTAGTACCTGCTGCTCCCCTCCCACTTTCCTCACTCTCTCTTTCGTCGTGATCACCTTCTCACCTATTTTCGCGCTGGCTTTTCACGACGGATAAATGGACAAAATTACGAGTCGATCTTGATCACGACAACCACGATTTTATCTTGATCAATAATGAATATTGTTCGATAAATGACGGGGGGTAATATAAGCAAATGTAGCAAGATCAGATATCTTTTCTGTCACATTTAGTACAAAATTTCTCAGAGATTTAGCAAAGACATTGACTAGTTATTTTCTTAGGGCCATTGGTATGATCGTTGACCCTCGTTGACTAGTATAATTAACTCTTGTAAATTACATATGTGATTTTAAAATATACTTGTACATAATTTTAGAGTTGTCAAAAAAGAAAAATGTATCTGTCATGATTAATGTCTTCAGGCATTAACAGTGCCATTAACACACCATGTATAATTACAAAATGTATGTAATTAATATAGGGGACATTATAGGAACTGCGACTTACATTAATAATTTCGTAAATATTCAATGTTGCACTTAAAAATTCTACAAACCAAAATTTGTTGAGGGACCAACCTAGAGGGTCCAACATTCGATGACCACATCTCGTGCAAAATCCCTGTATATTATTAGAACGATAACCATTTTCTAACGATCCTATCTGATGACTATTTTCGAATGATCCTACTATCCGATAACTATTTACAAACGATCCCATTATGCGATAACTATTTTCAAACGATCCTATTTTCGTTCTAGAACAGAATGTAACGAAGAGTAATTGCGTGGCATGTAAAGGGTTGACGATCGCCCTGGAAAAGATCGATGACGCGAAAAATGGCGATTCGGATATTAGGTTCGCGAGTTACGCAATCGGTCGCGTGGCTTAGCGCGACAAAGCTAATAAATCAAGTTCTATCCCGCGAGAGAAAAGTCGAGGTGTCGATCGAAACGATGGAGCAGGAAGGGGGCTAGAGGGTGGGGAAGGACACGTAAGAGACGGGAAAAGGGGGACGAGGGGTAACCCTGGGCGAGATTACGTCGTTTCGTGCATGCACGTCGAAAGGTTCGCAACGCGAGTGCGCAATGGCCTATTCCCCGTGCCCAGGGTTACCCGCGGTCGTTGTGTCCAAAAACTTTGGCAATAAACTTACGCTCTAGAGCCGTGGGGGGCTTTCAAAGCTTCGACCACGAGAGCGCGCTTCCAACAATCAGCCAATCCATCGGACAAACCGATTCAACCATTCGATATCGTTAATGATTCGACGCTTCCAAATTTTCGAGTGCTTCGACCCGTGTACAACATCGCTTTGTTATATTTACTACATTTTATATTCAGATAAAGTACGTTTGAAACTTGATAATCTGCGATATTTTGTTCATAAGTCACTGCAAACGATTTCGAACACTGTTGATGAGTTATAATTGTAGTTTTTCTTTATTTTGTATGAACACTGTTATTCGTTGTAAGAAATGAAACATTAAATAAATAAAATTTTGTCAAATATTTTTTACGTATAGTTCTAACATTGAATATTTGTCACTTCACAGTGACAGTATGAATAGTGGAACCACTGTTTGCCTTCATCTGCTTTTCGTTGTTTTTACTTACAAATAGTTCAAACAAAAAATACAAGTTTTAGTGCAGCCTTCACTTAGTAGACTTCACCTTTATAGTCACCTATTCATCTTCTTTGTTTTCATTCATAAATACATAATGCAAATATGATCCTTACTCGAATTTGCTTTATTTAAAAAATCAATGCAAATGTGCCTCACTTTAACCATACACTGTAATAAATAATTATGTATGATTAAAAATGCTGTTATGCTTTTACACTTCTTACGCTTGTCACACTTCTAAACAACAAAATGTGAACAGCGACAAAAACGACAATAAACGAAGATATCGATAGTTTGATAACGTGATCCTCCGCAGCTTTCCATCACATTTTTTCTCGACTCTTCCATGCCGCATTTCTATTACTCTACGGTTTGCGGTCGATGGGTCGGTATTAAATAAGTGGTTAATTAGGTTACGCAACAGGAAGCGAAGTGACATGATCGCTGCAGCGAAACGTAGCTGCGCTGTTTTCTCTCCGGTTCCAAATGGAATCGTGAAATTAGAAGAAATCGTTAGGTTTGCATAATTTTTTTTCAAGGTTTTCACCCTCGATTTCGCTCGTTTTCGAAGTGATAAAGACTCGTTTGCTTGCGACTCCTACGGTTACGCCTACTCTGTTCCGTTTGAATCATCGCACCTAGAAAACGCGAAACAAAGGTTCTAGTCACAATACCAAAAGAGGACTATGATACGTGCATCGCCTTTCGTTGATTATCCTGAGGCTTCTCATAATTCGATTCTCCTATATAAATCCTGTATTGATGAAACATTTTCAAATTTTAAAATCTCGAATGCAATTAAAAGTAGCAAAATTCTGATCCCCATATAAATCAGATATCTTCAAATGAAGGAAAGTATCACATCCCATAAGTGACTTAGCTAATAGATTATCATAGTATTTTGCTAAACTCGAATGCACATAAAAGTAGCAATATTCTGATCCCCATATAAATCAGATATCTTCAAATGAAGAAGAGTATCGCATCCCATAAGTGACTTAGCTAATATCAGCAGATTATTTTACTGAACTTGAACGTGAACAAAAGTAGAAGTATTTTAAGTTCCATACCGAATTGAACTTGAACGTAAATAAATATTCCCGTCCCGATATGTCAAAACACTAGAAGGAAGAAATCGCATTACGTTAGCGAAGCCATCGTAGAGAGCTCGATTGTCCCGATTTTAAGCATATAACACGGTCGTTGCTCTTCCACTACGAGGCTCCGACAAACTAGGTTTCACTTTCGCGATTAGTACGTTGAAAACGGTTGCGGCCCACGGTCGTCCTTGAACAAAGCAAAGGTTCAAGCTGCGCAATTGGCCGACCGAAAAAAATCCCCAGCTGGTTAACCTGAGCGATTCGAGCGTTTACATAATCACGTTTTCCTAGTTCGATCATGCGACTGGTTCGTCGCACGATCAGGAAGCGAGTGTTCGCCGTTTAAGTGAAAGTTAGGTGAACCGTGGCTACAAAAGAGCGCGGAGAACCGTGGGGAACGCGTGTTGCAGACTGCATCCCGAATCATGAGACCGGATTCTGATGAAAAAGAAGACGAAGAAGAAGAAGGAGAAAAATCGTTGAATTTCACTCGCAACTTTCCCCTGTAGTTCGATTACGTTTATTTCATCCTTTTTTTTTTCTTCTCCTTAGAGTCCCCCTTCTTGACGCGGCTGTCAGCGTTTCGTAATCGTTGCATCATCCGTTGAGACGGATGCATGAATTATAATACTGGTTGTTAATCGGTTAACGAGTAGAGTTCGCCACGGAAATCGATACGACTACGTGGGCCGACAACGTCCTGTTTGCCGTGTATCGCGCAACGGGCTTATGTTTCTGCTGGATCGCGGATGGATTATTGGTACGGTAATAGAATCGATTGTCTTTGCACGATACAGACGCTACTTGGAATTAAGCCATTAGGGAGCACGCTTTCGAGAGAAATTTCGAGGGGCCTGCGGATGGTAATCGGATCCGAACATGAAACTGCACGCAGTTCTCAAATTTTCGGATCTAGAAATTTACGAATTCCTCAGCTTTCAAAATTTGAGATTCTGAAAATTTCCTTATTTTAAAACTTCTGAGTCTTGAAGCGTTCAAACTTGTATACCTTCAAATTCTCAAGTTTTCAAATCCCTTATTAGAAATTTTCAAATTCTTTATTTAGAAATCGAATTCTGAAATTTCTAAATTTTTAATTCGACAAATTCTCAAATTTCCATCTTTCTAACTCCCCAAGTTCTCAAACCTCCAAATCCCTGTATCCCCAAATTCTCAAGTTCTCAAAGTCTCCAATGTCCAAAACCCTAAATTCCCAAATTATCCCCAAACCCTGAAATTCCACAATTCCCAAGTAACCAACCAAAGACTCTACCAAATCACTCCCTAATAAAAATACAACAAAATACTGAATCCATAAACCACCCCTAAAGAACCAAAAATTAAAAAGGAAACAAAGAATAAATTCTCGCCAAAAAATTTCAGACAAGACACCTCCATCAAATCGGTAATTCTATATTAATAAATAAAAAACAGTTCTAAATTAGTCGAACTGATAGAAAATTGTAAATAGATGAGCACCACTGGCGGAAGAGAGAGCGATCGGGTCCGCGTGGCACTTTCGTGCGAACCCGGTTCGCAGATATACATACGTGATCGGTTGTATAACCGCATAAGAAGCTCGTATAATGTGCGTGCACGCGTATCGCATTATTTCCCCCGTTCAAGTCCAACCATTCGTCTGTCCATTGTCAAGTTTAAGCACCGAATTACTCGAGGCCGATCTACAGGTTCGATATCGAAAAGGTATTCCCTGACATAAGAGGGTTACTGCTTCAAATTATTCGCTTGAACCCACATTTTACCTTTGTTTACCTCGGGATGTGTCGATCCACGATTTCTCTCTTCGAGGACGGATTTAGACATTATTCCATCGTTTCGTTGTGGTGATTTATTGATATTCTACTGTGATACTATTTTATTATTCTGTTACGCTGCTGTGGTGTCATTTTGTTTTTCTTACTGTAGTATCAGGTTACTATTCTGTTACATTACTATACTGGTGTATTATACTATTATTCTGCTATAGTATTCTGCTATACTACTGTTCTATTATACTATTATATCACTATATCACTAATGTATTATTTCACAATACTATTATCGTATACTACAATTTCATTATTTCACTACTTCACTATACTACTATATTACTATTTTACTGTACTACTATTTTCCTATTATATTCCTCAGTTATATTACTATATTGCTCTTCAAATGTCTTACTCCTTTACTAGTTCTACTATACAACTATTTTACAGTTACATCACACAATTTTACTACTATCTTATTCTTCAACATTGCTCTTCTATTAGTTTCGCTGTACTATGCTACTATTTCACTATTTTACTATACTAGTACTCTACTATTCTACAATTTGCCATATTCTTTGTAACAAACTGAACAGGTACCCGTTATGCCGATACCTTTAAATCACGTATATTTGAAAGCCATATACCAGAAAGGCTCGGTACTTGAAAGTTTGATAAATGTACGTGACAAAAATTCAACCCTGTCTGTACAACACACTCGAAATTTTTGACAAATTATTTGTTCGATCCAATAACAGAATCCATGACCATTAATTTATTAAATTTGATTGTCCTTTCGACTGCGTTTCGTGGAACCGTCAAATTTCGCAGCTCCCTCTATTTCGAGTTCTTCTTATAGTACCGTTTCTCTTTCTCTCTCTGCGTGTATCTCGAACTCCTGAACGCGGTATCGCCTCGGATGGCTCGGCCTACGAACAAACGAACGAAGCGAAAGCGAGATCTACGCGACGAGAGAGAGAGTGACAGAGAGAGAAAGAACTAGAAGCAGAGAAAGGGAGAGAGCGCGAGAGAGAAGGTGACCTAGGTATGGAAGTGTAGGTGCAGCTCCGTAGGTGGTGTAGGTAGAGGATCGAGCTGTTACAGAGGAGGAAGAGACGAGAGGGAGGGCAAGAGTGAAGCTCGCAGGGGTTTATAGATAGCAGCGCATGGCCTAGAAACCGTGCCGCTCGGTGTTTTTGACCCTTCGCCTAGCTACCGCTTCTGGGCCATTGCAACACGACGCTCATGCTCGTTAAGCCGCGTCCACAACCAGCTTTCGTATGGATACGGACACTTGGAACCAACCTGAGGATGGGAACCAACCATCGAGGGGTGGGAACCAACCATTCACCCTCGATGCATTTTTTGATATCTCGAAAGCAACAGTGAATGAACCCTTCATTTTTATTTTTGGGAATGTACGAACTTTTTATCTTAGGAACATTAATTTTTTATCTTGGGATAAATTTAAGACGTTCGTTCTTAGAATCCTTGTTATTTATCTTAGGAAGATAGAACATATGATTCGATTTTACATATAATTCTGAGGATTTAATTATTAGGAGGAGGAAATATAAGACACCCTCTTTTAGATGCAATTTTTATTTACTTATCGTAGGAGGATGAGAACGTAGGACATTCTCTCTTAGATACAATTATTCAATTATCTTAAGAAGATAAAAATCTAAGACATTTGTTTTCAGATGCAGTTCTTATTTAGCATTTAATTGTTGTTTAATTATCTCAGGAAGATGAAAACTTAAGACATCTCTTAAATATAATTCTTATTTAATTATCTTAAGAAGATGAGAATTTAAGATGTTCTCTGTTAGATACAATTTTTATTTAATCACCTTAAGAAGATAAAAATTAATGATATCCTTAGATGCAATCCTTGTTTACCTTAGGAAGATAAAAATCTAAGACATTCACTTTTATATACAATTCTTACTTATTTATCTTAGGAAGATGTAAATCTAAGACAAGATTGTGATAATTAAAAAAGACTTCTCAAAATATCCCTCCCTTCCTTAATCCACGTGTACTAAATTTAAATATCCAAATATCAATAATTTAACCGAGTTAATATAAGATAAAGTCTAGTCCGTGACCAATTATTAATTCAGTCTTCCAAAGTCTACTTTGGTCTACCGCTTACAATATGCACTCAAAATGTCTCCCACATTTTCAACAGGGCACAACTTTTTTCTTTCCCGTGAATGGAGAACTTCAATGAAGTTGCGAATGAACTGTAACGGTTGAACGTATCTCGGGAAGAATTGCGAGTAAAAAGCGTGGCATGCAAGGGGAAGTTTCATCCCTCAGCGGGCAATCACGACGAAAGAAGGTGAATTCCGCACTCCCGATACTGTCCTTTCTCGTTCCAGGGTTATTTTTGCCCCGGTAGTAAATTACAAACGACCAAGTTATCTTCGCTGCTTCTAAATGTTCGTTGGCACAAAAAGAGCGAAGAAGAAGAGGAAGAAGAAAGGACGACGTTGAATCCGAACGAAGCGCGAATTCCTTCGTTTCCTTCGCTCGTTTTAATGGACTCGTTGAGCAATTTCCAAGGATGTAGGGTCGTATACATTACATTGTTCGATGTTTCTCACCCTCCGCCTAGTTACCGCTTCTAGGCCATTGCAACATATCGCGGGTACCTGTTAAGTGATATTCACTCTGCGACATGCCTGTGTCGCAATGTTCTCAGTTCGCGTCGCACGCGAATTTTCATTCGGCCACGATTGTCTACCAACGGGGGCGGAAGAACGCAAAAGGAAGAAAACTTCGTCTGGATAAATTCGCGGAGCTAGAGAAACGGACTCGGTTTCCGGCGATATAGTCGAGCATGATGCAGATCGACTTTGCATTTGATTCCAATATTTCTCGAATATTTCTTTATACAATTCGATAATTCTATTTAATATCATTTTATTTGAATTATATGTTAGTTTACGAGAGAATTTTTTGTTGGGTTACTTCATTGTTTGGTAATGGAACGAAATGAAGGTGCCTTGCATCACGTGCTTTGAACTGTAGGGGGTGGAATGTATACATTCGTAAATTTTCAAATTCGAATATTTCAGTTTTTTTTTTAGAAACTAGATTTTTGTATATCCAAACTTTTACAGCTTCTAAATTTTCAAACTTTTACATTTTCCCCTGATCATCAAATTTTTCAAGTGCCTAAATCTGCACCTTCCCAAACCCTAAATTTTCAAATTCTTTAAATTTCAAAATTCTCTAACTTCTAAATTCCCCAAATTCCTGAACTTCTAAATCCCTAAGTCCCCCAATTTAAAAATTTCCAAGACCTAAATTTAAAAATTCCCAAATTACCGAATTCCAACCCCCGAATTTCCAAAGTTCCCAAATTCAAAAATTTCCAAACCCTGAACTTCCTCATCTCTCAATTACCAATTCCTAAATTCCCCAAATTCCCTAGACTACCAAATTTCACTCTCTCTATAAATTCACAATTCCCAAATTTAAAACCAACACACCTCTGAATTCGATATTTTCTATTTTAAAAGCACCGGTCATTTCTATATCGCGATTTTTCCTAGAAAAGCCAAGAAACACTCTCGAACGAGTATCGACCGTACCGATGAAATATTCGATCAAATAGCACGACAGTCCTCCATGGGTCGCGTGAAAAATAACAATATATCAAATCCGGTGGCGCGTTGTCGGCACGATCGCAATATGTCAGAAACGCATCGGTGTTGTCTCAGATTGCTTTCGATTAGCCGTGTCCACACGGACTGATCCCACCCTGGAAAAGTGACGAGCTGGTGTGCGACCGACCTCCTTATCGACCGTGGTTTCGACCTCGCGCGCGGTTATCGCTTCCGGGTCGTTGCTTCGTGACGGGTCATTTTAAGCGCGATTCACAACGCTTCCGCCACGCTCCGTCGCGATCGACAATTTTCATTCTTATCGGGTCTCGCTAACATGTCCCTCGTTAATCAAAACGTGTCGGACTCGAATTACCGGTCAGAATTAACGAAAAATCTCTAACCTGCTTCGCTTTCTACTAACCTGTCAAAAGACACGTTCTTAAACAACTTGTATCTTGTTCTGTCGGTTCAACATTGTAATTCTATTCATTATGCCACTGGTATGCAATTTGTAAGAGGTTTGTTAAGTTAATAAATTATAGGAGAGATATTTTGCATAGCTGTAAAATTTCCATATTGTGTATCGCAATTTTCTATTAAAAAAATGAAGTTATTAGATAATTATGTTAACCAAATGTGATTTGATACTGAAGTTTTATTATATTGATCAAAATATTCATACATATATTTATAAACTAGTTCTGATCATGATGTATATATACGACAGGGTTAAACAAATATATCATGACGTATATATACGACAGGTATGAACAAATGTGTTTGATCATGACATATACATACGTCAGAGTCAAGCAAATATATTTGATCTTGGCGTATATATACGACAGCAAGTTTCGAACAACTACCCTAAACCTTTTAAAAATGAATGAAATCTAAAAGCTTCTTTCTATTTATTTATGATTGCTTTTAAAGATGAATTATAGTTTCTATAGTACGAAGATTGAGTAACAGGATGTAGGTAAAGATCTTGAAGAAAAGCAAAATGGTTTTCTAGACGCTAACATTAAAAGTAGTTATAGATCGCGCGACTGTGAACGCACACAGAAATGCGACGCGTATGTACGTCGTTGAAACTGAAGTTGAGTTCGCAACCGACGACCATGCGCTTTGCTCGTAGCCGCGTACGGGTGACGTAAGAAACTTTCGCTCACCTCTATCGGTTACCAGCCGTCGCACTACCTTGCACTTGCATTCGCTAGTAGGCTATGCAACGCACGAATAAGAGTGCACGCCGAGATATGCACCGTGCAGCCGAGTTCATGACTCGGTGATTCGCGCCGGACAAGTCAGGGCCAGCACTCGTTAACGCCACCGATTGATAATGACATCGAAGCATCTTCGACACCATTTTATTGCCGGACTAAACGCTGCTCACTCGGCTGCAACGATCGCTTCCTTTCGGAAAGATAAGTGTGCAACAAACAGCATCGTTCAATCAGAATTTTCTTCAATCGAATACGTGAACTTTAGACGACTTCAAATTATTTCAAAAATATTTGGAAATTTTTGGATTTTGAGATTTTTACATTTTTTAGGGTTTACGATTTTTGAATATTTGTGTTTTTTAATTTTTAAATCTTTACATTTTTTAATTTCCAATGAGATAATCATTTTTAAATTTCTAATGAACAAATTATTTTTTAATTTCTTATAAGTTATTCATTTTTTAATTTTTATTGAATTTATCATTTTTTAAGTTTTAAACTTTTCAAGTTTTGAACTTTCGTATTTTAAATTTCTTGATTTAAAAATGTAAGATATCTAAATTTTTTAGTTAGAAAATTCCAATAACACTGAATATAGGATGTAGTTAAGATGTAATAGGGAACGGAATGACAAGAGTTTAGCGGGTCTTTTAATTTCAAACGAAGATCTCATATCTGTGTGGCACGTGGTTAAGCGCGGAACACATGTGGCTGCTCCATATACGTCCGAAGCAAATTATTTCTTCGGAACGTTTAATGACGACCCCGTATGCTCGTCACGCGCTTCAGCATGTAGGTACGCGCGCGGCAGGCTGAAGCGCAGCGAAAGTGAGGGCAGACTTGCAAGACTTATTAGAGTACCGTTCTACCTCACCAACACTTGTGTTTCAGCTTATAGAAATAGCCAATTTCCTATTCCTATTTCCTATTCGTTGATTTACTCGATTTCTTCAGGTCTGGTCGATCGGAATAGTGATTTAAAAAGTGGGTTGCTCGATTTGGTTGTGGATTGTTAGCAGAGTTTTGGTCGGGTAGAATTTTTGGAATTTTGAGATTGTGGAACTGTAGAGTTATGGGACTCTGGAATTTTAAAAATTTGGAAATTTGGAATTTTGGAATTTTGGATATTTGGAAATTTGGAAATTTGGAATTTTATAATTTTGGAATTTTGAAAATTTTAATTTTGAGGCCTACATATTTTGTAACTTCAAATTTAAAAAATTTCTGAAACTTAATTTTGTACGTTTTGAAATTTGAAGGTTTTGAATTGAACAAATCTATTGCACACATGAACGTACCCATATCTAACCATACGTTTTTCATGTCACTTATCATCGAAGTTTCTTCATTTCTGAACTAAAGTACTCATATCTAGCCCTAATTTAAATAGAATACTTTGCTAACAGTTCACAATTACCATTACAATCGTTTAAATTACAAAAATGTAAATTTAAATCTTCTTTCAAGCCATTTACTTACTTTGCAATTGTAATCATTTCTAAACTGATTCGTTATTTTAACTCACCATTAAAATTTCACGATGCACGATGTGATTTCTTCTCTTTTTAACAGTTATACAATTGCAATTTTGCATATAATACTAGTTATTAAGTTATTAGTTATCAGTTATTAAATATTATACAAATAATGTATTATATAGAAGTAAAATATTTGAACAAAAAAATAAATTTTTCGTAAATAAAGATATGAGCCTGAGTAGTCCTCTACCTATATCGCCATTTTGTCTAGGTCTGCATCTATTCGATAATGTGCATATCAGTTCCTCTGTGCCCCCTATGCACATGAAACGTTTCATTCTGTTACTTGCAATATTCCACACACCATTCTCTAACTTTTCTAATTTATGACATTTCTCCCTATCTCTCCCCTTTATGATACATTATCCCCTACCTGCTCGATTGTAAATCATTTTGAAACGTGAGTTATCTTTGCATGTGTTTGCACACGTGAAAGTTCTATTGAAACGAAACACTGGCTTCCGCAACTGTTATCAATGAACGATTCAACTCATTAATAGTTTTATACATTTATTTCTGTGTAAGCAAGACAGTTTATAGGAACAAATTCAATTGACATTATTTCAAATTTCTGTATTTCAACTCCTTATTTTTCCAAATTCATACATGTCTAAATTCTTATATCAATATTTCTAAATTCATATATTAATATTCCAAAATTGCTACATCAAAATTCTTTAAATTCATACATTCCTTTCACATCCTTGTATCTCCAAATCCATATGTCCTCAAATTTCTACATATGAGGAGTTATACATATCCAAACTCTTATATCCCCAAATTCACATATCTTTTAATATCTACCTTTCCAAATCTCCATATTCCCAAATTCATATGCCCCCAAATCCATATGTCCTGAAATTTCCATGTGTGAGGAATTCCACATATCCAAACTCACATATCCTTAAATTTCTACATTTCCAAATTCGTATATCCCCAAATTTCTATATCACCAAACCCCTATATGCCAAAGTTCTCTATCCCCGAAGTCCCATGTTCCCAAATTCCTATATTCCAAAATTCCCACATCCCCAAATCCACATATCCCAAAATTTCTCCAACCCCAAATCCCCATATCCCAAATTCATATGTCCTCAAATCTCTACATCACCAAACCCCTATGTGCCAAATTTCTCTATCCCCAAATCCACATGTCCCAAAATTTCTCCAACCCCATATCAGTATCAAATCGCAATAAAGAATCGGTAGCAAGTCGAGTGACATTCGAGTAAAAATGTACTGCAGTTACTTATGTTCTACGAGATTTGTTGTCCTTATTAGCCAGTTAAGGCTTAACACCCTGTACGTGTACATTTAAGGGAGCAAACGAGGTTTGTCGTCGCAACGGAGAAGTCAGAAGGAAGCGTCCGTTTCGTGCGGTCACGCAAAAAGGAATTCCACTCGATCGCCGCAAATGGCGCGAACGCGGCTCGCTCGTAACACCTTAATTGATGCTTTAGCAGGGCTGCTTTCCACGGCAACGAATGAAGCTATTAGCGCCGCCGGCTCGTTCCTTTTTTCTCCTGGTGTACGTCCAGACCGTTCGTTCGTTCGTTTCATCTCTCTGTCGGGTGTCTTCCATGTTAACGGGCCAACTAACGTACACATCGCACGGTTGCGCGAACGCAAAATATGTCGGTCGCAACTTTCTCTTTGCTCAGCGGTTCTCAGACATGCTTCCTGCTTTTGCAAACGTTTCTCTACGCTAAACGGCTATATACAAAGTGTACAGTTATTTACTAACTTTCGAGTGCACGAGCGCCGTTCGGTTTTGACGGATTTGTTGGGAAATTATGTGTGGTATGAATATAGTCGGCTACTGTGGCGTACTTTAAATGAGGAGGCGGTGTGAACTTGAACATTTTTAGAACTTCTAGTTTTACCAGTTTTTTTACAGTGTACGCTGTGAAATTTTCAAGTTTTATGGTTTAATTGTTTTTCAATTTGGTGAACTTGTTCGGGAGCTTTGAACCTTTAAAGTTTGTAGGTTTCTGAAGTTGTAAGCACTCGAAGACGTAAACTTTTGGATTAGCGAAGTACTATATTTACATATTTATGAATTTATAAATTATCTAGTTTGCAAGTTTACAAATTTACAGATTTAAATTTAGAAATTCTGAAATTTCCTACATTTCGTATTTTTCTCAAATTTCCTATATTTCTCAAACTTCCAAAATTTCCTAAATTTCCTAAATTACCTAAAATTCTCAAATTCCCAGATGTCGCAATCCCCAAATTCCCACATTTCCAAATATCTAAATCCCCAAATTCCTCCATCCTGAAATTCCTACGTCCCCAGCTTCCTACATCTTCATCAGAATATTTCTGATGAATGAGTTGAACGTGATATCTTCAGTAATCTGTGGCAAACTTGTTGCTATCTATTAGCCGTTTCAAATAGTTCGGGAACTCGAAGTTATGGTTAGACATAACTCTTAGTGTATTTGGAAATGGGTTTAATAATTAATCTCCGTAAGGTCAGACATGCTACTTTCTAACTTAGCACAACTGCAATATTTACCAAGGCGTATAATACCAATGAAATTTAACGTCGTTGCATTTTCGTACCACAGTTGAATAACAAGAAATTGCACGTTTCTTACCTATTTATTAAAACAATTTATTTGTCAATAATAAGTGACGATAATGTGTTGACGATAAGTGGCGATATGTGTTTTCGAGTGAAAATTAGGATTCCGTATTCGTTTTATAGCTTATCATATTAGGAATCTACCTGGCTGCTGGATACACCGTAAATAGAAGGTTCCACTTTCGCAACCTGACAGCCTGAATGTACCTCTTTTTACTTTCGACGTAGAATTCTTTTTTCCGTGGAAAAATTCGGTTCGATATACATCTTCGATTCGGTGGGAAACAGACATAAATTCCCTGGAACCACGAAGTCAATTTACGAAAAAGCCAGTTCATCACCTGCGATACCTTAACTCAATTCACTACCGAGTTTAACAAATCTTTTACTTGAAAAGCCTCGATGTGCTAATAATAAAATTTAAAAAATTCAATCAATTGACAAATCTAATTTTTACAAGAATATTTTAAGAATTTTATTAATTTTACTCGTCTATTTTCTAATTTAGAAGATTGCTTAATGAAGAGGTTATACATAACATTTTTTACAATAAGTCACTATTGAATAGTATAAAATTTCAGTGTAATTTGTAACAAAAATTATTATAATTTTTTATAAGTTGTAGAATACTGTAAAATTCTGTTAGATGTATATTAAATACGAATATTATACCTTCCTTTTAATAATTAATTTTTTAAATTGTAAATTAGTAACGAGTTCAAATTAGAAACTCGGTATCTGGTTTCACGTAACGTACGTTTTCTTTTAGTCACGGAAAAATATTTGGATTATAGAGGATTAATTTAATGCCAAGTCTGATTACGACACTGACGTTTTCCAAGAGTCTTGATCCACTTCCTACAAGCTTTCCATGAAGCAACAAGACATAACTACTTAGAAGTACATAATCTACTACTTGCTAACATCGTACCAATATTACTCTACTAATGGATGCTTGGTACAAGTGTTCCTTCTTTGAACATGAAGTCGAAGAAATCAAGTTAATTGCTATAGTATTAGGTAGGGATTAGGTGAGTCTGACATCCCAAAATAAGGACTGGTTTAGGGTGACATATCTGGGACATAGGATGGTGTACAAGAGCAACAAATTTACACATTTTCAAATTTTCAAATTTTATGTTTAAAATATGGAGGTTCAAAAATTTTCAAATCCCTAATTCTTATTTTTTCAAACTTTTTAATTTCTAATTATCAAATTTAACACAATTTGTCAAAAATTTCCTAAATTTAAAAATTCCTAACTCTCAAGTTTCTAACTTTCTAAATTACAAAAGTTTCAAATTCCCTAGTTTCCCAATTATAATATTCTTAAATTCCCAAGTTTCTCAATTATAAAATTCTCTAATTCCCTAGTTCCTAAATTACTAAATTCTCAAATTCCCTAGTTTCTAAATTACAAGAGACTCAAATTCCCTAGTTTCTCAATTATAGAATTCTCAATCTCCCTATTTCCTAAATTACAAAATTCTCAAATTCCCTAGTTTCCAAATTATAATATTCTCAAATCCCCAATTCTCAAATTTAGAATTCTCAAATCCCTTAATTCGCAAATTCCGAAATTTTCAAAACCCCAATTCTCAAATCCCCAAATTCTCAAATCCCCAATTCTCAAATTAAAAATTCTCAAATCCCCAATTCTCAAATTTAAAATTTTCAAATCCCAAAATTTCAAATCTCCAATTCTCAAATTAAAAATTCTCAAATCCCCAAATTCTCAAATTTCAAAATTTCCAATTTACCATACTCCTAAATCCACAAATCCCTAAATTCCTGCATCCCTATTTTCCATATTCCAAAATTTCCAAATCCCAACATCCCAAAATTCCAAAATCCCAAAATTCTAAAATTAACAAATTTCCAAAATCCACTAATCAGAACCACCCTACCTATCCAAAAGTACTACCAAAGCACCTTGCGACAAGCAAAGAACCTATACAAAAGAAAACGGTGCTTTCACGTAGCGACCGCGACAAGAACGTAGCTTTTTGTTTGTACAAGAAGGTACGTACGCGAAATCGCGACAAAACACGGCGGTGTCGGCCGTTCCCTCTTTCTCAGCTCTCTCCTCGATACTAGGAAACAGCTATTCCGATCCCGTCTGCGCGTGCAAAGAAGAGAGTCCGGGAGCCGGTTCGCCATTGCTTTTACGTAATGGTAGAAACATCATCGTTAGTCGCAAGAGACAGTATAACGTCAAGTGCGTTAACCCCGTTCAAGCCGAACGCGGCTTTCTCCGTTGGCGAATGTTGCCTTCCCTGCTTCGCCTTCCTCGACCAACACTTTCCCCTTTCCTCTTGCTCGTTGCTCGATTAAATTCACCTTCTCCTTGTCCCCTACCTCGTCCGTAACCCCACACGGAACAACATAACCCCACTTTCGTTGTCATGGTTCTTCAATTTTTCGTTCACCCTGCCTCTATTTATACCCGCGCGTTTTTAATTCGGCCGTTACCGCTGTCACCTGAACGATCAGGTTATTTCCGTGTACACGGAAGCGAGAGGCGCAGATTTATGGGGTGGTGGCGGTATCGAATGCTGAGAGAAGTTCCAGCCGGGATTTATAAGACACTCGATCGACGCAGGAAAGTTTGAGACGGAAATTGTGAGCCGAAACGACGGTGATCCGTTACGGTTGCTCCTGTATCGACCATTTTGTATTAATACTATGATGGAACTGGGAATTGAAATTCGAAACGATTCGGGGATTGATACGATTGGGTACATGTTTTGTATATTCAGACTGGTATATTGTTATTTACGTTATGTACGTTGTGTGCATTGTTGTTTGTATACCGGGTGCATTTTGAGTGTTGACGCAACGATAAATTAAACTCAATATACGATTTTTACGTTACTTGGAGCTGACTTGTTGTTACTATAATTTTGAGATAAATAAGAGAAATTGAAGTGTTAGGTATATTCTGGATTTAAGGATACTTGTTCATGCAAATTTCGGGACATAGCTATTTAGACACCTTGGGATTGATGAAATTACATAAAAATAAATACAAAAGATTAGGAACCTTCATATTCATAAATTCAGGAATTTAATTTGAAAATTCGACAATTTAAAAATTGAGAAATGAAACAATGTGATAACCTGAGACTTCAACAAGTTGAAAATTAAAAGACCCCAAAATTTAAGAATTCCAAAAGGTAAGGACATCCTTATCCAAAAGACCTCCATTGCACTCAAATGTATTTAACCTCTTTCATCCCAACAAATATGAAAACAATTTCCGCGCTAAATGGTACGAAAAACACAAAAAATCGAGTAAAGTTTCCGAAAAATGTGTACGCTGCCCCCCCATTTCTCTACCGCAAGTGGTTTCGCTGATTGGTTAATTCAGCGTCTGCGGATGTCGGAAAGGAAGGAACACGAAGTGCGTGGCCCTGGCCTCCTGTTGTGCGTGTGTGTCGACGGAAGAGGAAGAGAACGAGGAAGAGAAATGGGGGTTTGGAGGGCCGTTGGAAGGGTGGGAGAAGGGCGCCCTTGCCCTTGGCATTGCCGCTCGATACGAATAGTCAGGGCTGTCCAAAACGGTGCCGAGGCAATTTAACGTGCGCGTAAGCCTCGCGCACGAATGCCTGCCGGAAATGAGCTGGAAAGAGGACATCAATTTCCGTTTCTCTACCAAGCGGCACGATTGTCGTTTCCGCGACCGACCACGTCACACTTTTCTGTCTTTCAACGGGGCAGAAAAGAAGGATACGGTCATCGATCATACGTTGCTTCCACTTTCGTTCAAGGTTCCTCGAATTTCGTCAATTAAGTCTGCCCATTAAATTTCAATCTGGACTTTCTTCAAACTTTGCTTCTGCAGATTTAAAAACGATTCGGGTTCTCATGCAAGATTTTTTCGATGCTTAAAGATTTAACTCTGGACGAATTCTTCTTTTAGAGATTTAGAGGGTGTCTTTTTGATACGAGGTTTTTTAAATATTGTGATGTAGACATTTTCTATGTTACTTTGAAGTTCAATTATTTTCATAGCAAGATATAAAGATATATGCAAGGGTACATTCTGAAGTGGTTTCTATTTCCTGATAAATGCAATATTTACAAGAATAACATGTGATATTTAATTTTCTTATGAATTGAACAGAGGCAATGAAATGGACATTCATTGATATTTTTCACGATTTGAATGTCCATCCTCCTTTTCTCTTACATAGAACTTTTTTAAGAACTTTAAATATTCTATTCAATTTGGACTTTTGCAAAGTTGGGAATTTGGAGATTTGTAGAATTGGAACACCGTCATGTAAGATAATCAGTGGTATCAAATAACTATCACCTAAAGTGGTCACCCTACATTTACCGCATCCCCTTGCCACAGATACCCCAGTTCTAAAAGGTAAATTTTGAGCAAACTTCCCTTTCGAATAATCGGATTTGACGATCTTTAGGGTTGAAGTTTCGGGAAAGTGAGTGCGTGGTGTACGCATGCCCTCGTCCTTGCCCTTGGTCGATACTCATCCCCTCGAAGCGAGTATTTTTTTTCTGGCGTGAACGCCACCCTCTGGCAACGTCCGTTGCTTTTCTTCGGCGACCACGTGGCGGCCACGTGGATGGCTTTTACACACCGCGCAAGTGCAAACCCAGGAAAAGACTTCGTGGGGGCGAGTCACCCCCTCCCGACGAGGTGAATGCACTCTACGAAAGTAGGCTAGGCGTGGCCTAATTGCGAATCTCCGATACTTAATCGAATCATTAAAACGAACGTCCACGCAACCCCCGTCGAGGACAGTTAAATAATTCATTTTAAAATAACGAAGGATTTTTCATTTCACAAAGGGTTTTATTCTTGTACGATCGATAACGGAGGGGATGATTCATTGAACATTAGATAACGCTATAACTGTCAACGGGAATTAACTATCACATTTGATATGCATTCGCGAAGATATATGCTTGACAGAAGCATCTTTAGAATATGTTCATATGTTGAACATGTTTACTTGCATGTGTGTATTTATTCATATTTGAACGTTTGTATTTATTTGCATGTATTTGTCCTTATTTATTTTTACACGTGTATTTATCCACATTTATTTATCCACATCTATCTCCATTTATTTATTTTCATACATACATTACTGTTCAGAATTATTTCATGTAACTGATTAAACATTCATATGACTAGATTGCAGCTATTTTATATTTTAAAAAGTTAAATTAACTTTTGAAGTTAAGTTGAAAGACATGATTCTGTTGCACCCTTGTAAAATACTGATTCGGATTAACTAACTGTATCGAGGATAGTATTCTATTGTACTCGATGGGAGAAGATATATAATCTCGAAGAATAAAAAGTGCCCGTATTCACGTTTCAAGTTAAGATATGAAATATGTTCAAATTTCGAGTCTAAAAATGAAATATGTGATCGTATTTCGAGTATAAAAATGAAACGTGTATGATCGTATATCAAATGTAAAAATGAAGCACATATGTTAAATTTACAAACATGCATATTTTAAATTTACAAATAAAATATGCATACGTTAAATTTAAAAATGAAGTACACATATTTAGAAATTAAATGAAGTACACAGTTTAGAAATTAAAAACATATGTGATCACATATTTAAAAAATTTGTAAGCATATAAATAAATATATGAATTAATATAAATTGTATAGAGAAATGAATGAATATGACTGATCAGGGTAGTACATTGTAAATGGTGGGATATGGTTAATCAGGGGAGCAGTGTTCTAACAAAAGAGTAAAATTCGCGAGGCCACGTTTAACCCGCAACGTTTTCATCAGGTCGATGGCAACGAAAGGATATCCCCTTCGAAGGTCAATGACCTTGATCGGTTCTCCCATTGGGGTCGAATCCCTCCATTCGTTCGCGAGCTATGAATCAGGATGCTCTTTAGGGTCGGTTCACTGACATCTGGTTGTACTAACAACACCGTGTGAATTAATCGATACCAAAATTATAAAACCCGCTGCGGGATATCGTTGACATCGATACACGGTGCGTAACCAAACAAAAATTCTCTCATTCAGTTTTTCGATAGTCAAATTGACTTCTAAAAGATACGGGCGCAAAGGGTTAAATAACCCCATTTCTCTATCTTTCGGTTTTGTTATATAATTTAAAAATCAAATAACTTTTATTAGATTATGTAACTCTTAAAGGGTTAATTAACCTTGTTCGTGAATTGTAGAAACGTAGGGGATGATTTCTTAAGAGTGGAAAATCATTATAAGCTCTTTCGAGGTGTTGTTCCACACTCTTGCTCGCATTTCACCGAAAGTTTTCTAATACTAGGAGGCTGTGGTGAAACCTTTTATCCTCTGCGTGTAAGTTTTCCTGGGGGTGAGCCTCTTTTCAACCCGTGCCAGACGCAGCAAACGCATAGGAAATGGCTCGATTTTATACTGTGACACGAATGTCATGAAAACGGTTAAAGTTGCACTTACCCTTCACAAATTTCGTTTACATTTAAATTATTTGTGAATGCATCGAATTTTGCAAGAGAATTATTGTAGATTTTTCACTTTTGAACTCTGCATTTTAATTTCATGATACTTGACATTTTTGAAGGGGTTAATAAATTATACAAAGTAGATATACAACTAGATTTTGTGTACATGAAACATATTTTTATTTGCAATATATTGATATTGACATATGAATTGTATACACATATGTTCATATATGTTCATTGCAACATGTGGATAGGAACATACATATTTATTTGAAACATATTGATATTAATATATGTTAAATTGCACAAATATTAAATAATTTTGAATTCAAAAAATTCTGTAAAATATAGGATCAAATTTTCATGAGAAGCTGAATATTGCAATTACAATAGGCTACACTCGAACCAGATTGGGCTGCATAAACCTGAAACTAATCGCAGCACCGATCTACCCGTACGAGTCGATACGTAGAACTTGCATAAGCGTATAGGTAGATCTAGATTTAGAAAGAAAACAAACAGCCGGTAGTTAAATGTCAGAAATAAAATGCGACTCGGGAGTGAAATCACGTTAAACGTTATATCAGCAGACACTGTACAATGTTTGCCCTAAGTTCCTGCAAAACAAGGTCAAAGAATACCGCTTTCGAAGCGATGTTATTTTACATGTACGCACCTAGCGAGGACACGTGCGAGCGCGTGCGTGTTCGACTACCTGTCGCAATATCTTGACGGTTCTTTAACGACCTTAACCTTTTTCGGAGGGCGAGGTTGCGATGCACGGGAGGACAAAACGATAAATTAGTGCTCGGTTTCGCGGAGAGTTGTTGACCAAGAGATTTACGTAATGTTTCGTCTTTTTTCTGTTTCAGGTAAGCCCACGTCATTTGCTCTTCGACTCTATCGCATCGTCTCGCGTTAATTTCTCCGAATAATCGTGAGTAAATCCTTCGACAAATATTAGCATTTCCATTTATTAATTACAAGATATATTCGTATCGTTTTATTTAATATTATACAATTTTTCTTTCATTTATGGTAGAACTAATTTATTATTCCGGGATTCAGAAAGGGGACACGTGACTGCCTTCATGGTTAACTACACATTTTGTAATATTTTGTATACTCATTAATTAGTTCATTAATATGTGTTCTGAATGTTTATTATGTACTGTATAAATGTGTGTACTTATTATATGAGGTGTAAGTGTATGCTTATTAAGTACCATGTAAGTATATTCTATGTACGTATGTACCATTTGAGTATATTCTATATCATGTACGATGTATGTTCCATATGCTTATTATGTACTATGTAAGTATATTACATATGCTCATCACTATACAAACATACTCTGTATGTTCATTACCTACACATGTTACAATGCATGCAGTATATTCGTAACACTCGAAAGGGATTTCTACAAACTCCAAAATAAACATATCGAGCATTTTTCTCTTCCCAGAAAATGACAGAATAAGAAAAGAAAACATACAAGTCTAAAGTATCAATACTTCCAAGTATCAATGACAGTTTAAAGAAGTATTTAGCTCGAGGATAACGAGGACTCAATTCCTTCTTTTTCCATAAGTTCGCTTTGTTAATTCCTCACGCGTCTCGGTGGGGTCAAGTACAGTCCGGGACAAGTTCTAAGATCGTTGGTGTACAGAAGACAGGAAAAGAGAGGAAGTGATAGCGGGAACGGGAACGAGAACATAGAATCGGAATCGAGTGTGTACGAAGGGTGAACGACCGAGAGGCAGGGGCACTAGGCTGCTACCCTCTGCGACGAGAGAGAACGGAATATGTCGGTGACGCGTTGTTCAGAGAAAGACACCGAACGAGCGAGAAGGAACGAGGGAAGCTTCGATAGAGAGAGAATACATCGACCTGCTCTCTCACCCCCTCGCCCCTCTTTCTCCATCCCTCTTTCGCTCTCCTTCATCGTGCCCACCGAAGAGGATCAATACGAACCACGTGGTGTAGCAGTAACGCCACGAAGAACGACCAGTCTAACCCTCGTGCATGCAACAACCTAAAACCGACGGGACAATCACATTGTGCACCTTCTTCTTTCAAAAATCTCAAACATTTCAGCCTTTGATTTGCTCGTCATCTTTCAATCATATTTTCACATATGAGTCGTACATTTGTAATCATTGAATCATGTACCTGTCTGTAAACACGTCCTAATTCGTCTAATTTTGTATAACATAGCTATATTTTATTTACTAGAAGATAAAATGGTGGGATATCAAGCCTTATTAAATTTTGCACAGCACTAATAATAACGTTCTAAGAATTCAATAAAATTACTTAAGGGTAACTCCGCAAGTAGCGACCTCCAAGTTACCAAAAGAGTGACTCAAAAAATTTGAAGGATTTGTGAAACACTAAAAATCTGAAGGTTTTGCGTAATGTAAAAAAGTCGATTGATGCTCGTTGAATAATTCAGTGGAGTTCCAATCTGGCGGTTGTTTTGACCGTTTGGTGAGCTTTAATGAGAACTCGTCGTTCTCTGATGAAGCTTTCACGAACTCGCGGATCCGCGATCCTATTTTCGTTCGTTCATCGATCGTGTTACTGTGTGTTCGTGCACTCGATTCACCCCGGGGCTTAAGTCCCGCTCAAGTCAGTTTACCGACCACGGGAACGGCCTTTATCTTTCTGGGACACCGAGTCATCGGTGCACAGAAGCCGATCTGCATCGATGATCTTCTGACCCCGAACACTACAGTCACGGGGTCTCGTTGAATTTTCAAATCAGCCTAATCGCGATCCCCGGACGAGGAAGCTCGATTTCTGTTTATACGTACCATTTCGCGAACGTCGAAACGAAGTTTTCGATGGAAACGGATCAACACGCGACTACGATGGCGTCGATCGGGCAGAGATGATACGATACGAGAGAATCCTCGCGATTGCATCTGAAAAGGCAAATAAACGACAGATCCGATGACAATTGACATGATACTGTCCTACAATACTTCCAGGTAAAAACAGGGATCGATTTAACGTTTCGATATCAGCGCTGCATCACACGAACTTTCCTGTTGTCTATAAATTCCTGATGTGACTAACTAGGAGACACGTCGTACAATTTTTGAAAATGTTCAAATTCAATATATATTTTTCGAACGAAGTCTCGTTGACTTTATTCTAGTGTTTGCACGTAGTGTCTGTACTAGAATAAACATTCCGTATGAGAAAATTGATTCTTGCAATGAAAATTGTTTCATAAACCGATCGAGGTACTTAAACCTTACAGCGACATTCGCGTAATTATCCGTGTTCGAAAGCTCTTGCAAAAATTTCGTCCGCAGTCATTAATCTGAAAATGAATAATATAATTTGAGAAAAAAAAATGTGTTCTCGGTACACTGTTCCGTTCGTTAAAGCACTCCAACCCTCGCGAGTAACGCGCTAGCATCTCTCCATACAACGGTCACAGGCATAGGCAACAAGAAGAACACAAACATGAAGAAAGAGGGTGTAAAGCCTACCCTTGTAGATTGCTTTGAAGGAGGGTTGCTATTACGGATGGTTTCATACATTGCACACCCCTGACTTCGAGTCTAGGTCGGTCATTCACCCCGTCACCGTCCCCAACATTACCCAGCAACCCCTACCGAACCCCTACGATCTTCCACCACCCTTCGCGCGCAACTGACGCCCCTCTTCTCGCATCCACTTCCACCCCTATTCGCTCGGTGACGTCATTCAAGTGGTCCCCACCGAACGGGGCGAAACCCTCCCTCTATGATACACCGAGAGCGCAGGATGTGACGTTGGCGGAGCGAGAGGGTGGATTCGACGAAGAGGGAACATCAACAGTGGCGTAGGATCAGGGGGTGCATCGAATTTAAAGATTCGCGTCCGATGGGGACGTGTCGGTGATCTTGTGCTTCGAAATTCGAGGTGAGATTTTATTAGCTTCCATTACTATTATTTATGTTAACATTCCTATACTGAATTTTTTCGATGGAGATAATTTACGAAGTTATTGTCAAATAAAATGGTATTGCTTGTATTAGCCACAAGTTTAAACATGTGGATATTATTCATATGACTGTAAATTATTTCTAAAAATTAAAAGTAAAGCTAGAACGAGGTACAATGACTTGATAGTCACAGACGATTGGAAACTAGCAATACAAATTTCTATTATATTGTAAAATGGGGTGAAACTATTTCTTACTGTAACCTGACTATAAATAAATTATTATGGAAATAATTAAAAGTTCAAATTGTAATTTTATACATGTCTGGTTATTATTTATTTTAATTATTTTTGGACAAGATCACTGAACAAATTTTTGACAGAATATTGACAAAATCATTTTACATAATAATTTTTTATTTATATTTAATTATATTTTTTGATTAATTATGTTGTTCAATTATGTGTCTTAAATGAAAGTGTTAGTACCGATATAAAGAAAATCATTTTTCATTATATTCTTTAATCAAAATTCATAAACATTGCATTAAATTAGCAGCAACGTTCGTTATGAAATGTGCTGATCGAAATATGTAAAGCAACGTTTGGCCCATTGTTTGCTGTAACTGAAAGTCAGCCATTTTGTACCGAGGATATTAATGGAATATGTTATCCACAAATATTGAAACAAAATGGTACTATTTATTGTATAACTCTTGTTGTACGATACTTGTACATCATCAAATGTTTCGTAAATATTTTTACAATTATCAAAAAATATATATATTCTCGAATACTTTTACAAAATCGTATGATCGTAAAAAATATGAATTGCATGATTGTAAAAAATATTTACAAAATCCTATAATTATGAAAGAAATGTTTACAAAATATGAAACAGGTGATTGTAAAAAAATATAAATCGTATGATCGTAAAAAATATTATTTCCTATGATTCTAAAAAAAAATTACAAGACATGAAACAAGTGATTGACTATAAAAAATATTATTTACAAAATACAAATCTTATAATTACAAAAAAGATTTTTCACAAAATATGAATCGATAAAAATTTGTTACAAAATACGAATGTCAATTAATCATTCACTATACCTTTCCTGTTCGTTTCGCTGTTCGAACAATCATTATTGCAACAAAATCATCGACCTCCTAAATTTCTCTTAGGATTGCTTTCTAAAAAAAGAATCTGACATTTACAAAGCACCGAATGCCAAACCATCATTCTATTTAGCACCTTTATCTATAATGGTGTGAAATAACGAAACGTTTTTTTACTTGCATCCACGAGCGTGCAAAATTGACCCGTAGGAATTTCACCGACCGTTCGAACTCCCTGAAAGAACCTACGCTCCGACTTTCGATTTCCTAATCGGCACGTAAATCTTCGTAACACTCGTTTCGCGGAGTTCACCTCGTTCTTGGGATCAATTTACGGAAATAACCAATGACCATAGCATAAAACTCTATCCTCATTATCATTCGATTATGCTAATGCCACTATCCAGAGTCGTGGCTCCTTTCTCCTGAGTCTACTCCTGACTTTCCCGTCTTATCATTTCACTTTCGTGCTGTGCTTACCACCCACGTCGAACGGTAGAATGTATAAGCATTTTAGATTAAACACTATCTTTTAGTACTTTATTTTGTTCGATTAATAACTTATTGTTTCGGATGATTGTTCTTTAGGGAAGGTTCTTTGAATTTAGAAATTTAGATATTTAGGTAGTTTCAGGTTTTGTGTTTCAATTTTCAATTCTCAAGTTCTGAAATTTATATTCCAAATTCAAATACCTAAAAAAATTAGAATAATCCAACATCCACTGTCTATGGATACAAAGATGCGTGAAATGAATGAAAAGATACGAAACAATAAATGACAAGAAGTATCTTTTATATTTGTTATAAGGTAGCCTCAGTTTATTAGTCCGTATATAGATATTCACACGCTGGCTCGTCGATGACGAGGCTATCTGACAGTCATTGAAGTACGGCTGACTCATAAATAGTGGGTAGAACAACTATTATCCACGTTCTATGCACTGTGAACGATGGGATTTGTACGGTGTTTGACAACGAAGAAGCGAGGAGAAAGTTGCCGACACGGGAGAACCCACAGATGCGCTTCTATTTTATAACGTTTTATCTACTCGATTATCATACATCTCGTGAGAAATTCACTTTTCTCGTAGAAGATCAAACTGAGTCCGGGAACGCGAGTGGGTCAGAACCCACGGGATCAAAAGTAAAAATTTAATTCTTCAAAAAATTACCACTAGGGTGTAATTTCGTACAATCACCTTTTTCGTAAACATAATTTTTAATTTAAAATTGTGATAGCACGTGGGACTTGGAGAGTGCTATAAATTTCACATGACTGAATTTTTCTGTAATTAAGCATTACAGTGTAATGAATTTTCAGTGACGCAGCAGAAACACGTTGGACGCACAATAACATTAATTATCAAGATTGCTAAGTATGATTATTCAATACTTCCATTTGCTGCCGTAGCTTTGATGATACTCAATTTCCTTCTTATCCTGATGATTTATTAATAAAATTATAGTGTTAATAATTTCATGGGAGTATGTTGTAAAATGTCACTGATATTTACAATTCTTTCTAAGTGGCTATTAACTGTTCTCAAATTTGTTCTCAATTTATTCTATAATTTTAACTGTATTGAAAATTGCCTACCTATTAATTGATAGTAATAATGTGTAGAATACATACATACATACATACATTTATTTTTTTACTTTTGTTATATAGATTATTTTTTAATGTATATGATATTGGCGGTGATTAGAATTTTCAATTAATACTATAATTTTAATGCAATTCAAAAATGTCTCTCTATTAATAAATATACACAAAACTGGCGATATTCAGAATTTTCAATTTAAAATATATTTTAGCCATTTTCAATTAACAATATAATTTTAATGCAATTCAAAAATGTCTCCCTACTAATTAATATACATAAAATCGGTAACATTAATAATTTTCGCGTAGAAATCTATGTCAGCCATTTTTATTTATTGTTACAGTTTCAATATCATTGAAAGATGTCTCCCTGTAGATAATACTCGTGTCGATTAGAGTTTTCGATCTGAAATCCTCGGTAATTTAGGAGGTCTGTGGCAATCAAATTGCTAATCCAGTGAGTTCGCGGATTGATACTAAGAGTATTGCGGCATCGTAGCTCGATTTCGAAAATCGACTGCGATCGCTTCCGCGTCGTATCGTGTTCCAGCATTTCGCCGTTCGTTTCGAGTTTCCACGCGAACCGATCGGCTACGTTGACCTGCTTCGAGTATCAAAGTTCACCGTTCTTCCGGGGTGCATACTGGAAAAAAGCTGCGGTGTTACAAAACCGTATCGTGACTGATTTTAACGGAGACATATCGATTTTGCGACAGGTTACATATACGTATCGTTCCCCGAAAAAATCACGTTTCAGTCGGTAAAAAGATTTCTCTGAAAATCAACTTTGACGTTCTACAAGAAAATATAATAATATTCCATCATTCTTGCAATTAGTTTTTAGTTATGTTACATTAACCCTCTGAAACCTTTCATAAACGAAATTTGCTCTTCTCTCAAATTTTTATTTTTATTGAAAAAAAATATGATTAATTTATGACATAAGAGTTTGCAGAATTTTAGAATTTTGTCAAACTTCTTAAAAGTCTATGATAGTTTTCAGTATTTAAAAATTTTGTCACGTTTTTCAGAAAACTTTGATGGTCTCTCGTATTTTAGGATTTTGTCAGATTTTCCGGAAAGATATGGTAGTCTTCACTATTTAAAAATTTTGTCACGTTTTTTAGAAACCTATGATAGTCTTCACTATTTTAAAATTTGTTCACGTTTTTAGAACACTATGGTAGTCTTCGGTATTTTAGAATTTTGTCACACTTTTGAGGAACATGAAAACTTATGTGAAACATATGTGAGCGTATATACATATGTAATTCATGTACAACAAACATGACTACTCCTTGGCACTTAATTTATTAATTTGTTACAACTAAGAGCAAAGACTACTACAACTTGATGTATACATTAACAAATGTACAATTTATTCTAAGTTTCGAAAGAAGTTTCTTAAGGAAGATAAAAATGGAAAATCACACTCCTTTCACGGAATGTTTGCGTAAAAATTCGTTTTGGAGATAGTTACGTCCGTGTTTAATTAAAGCGTTATCACGTTCGCACGCAGTGTTGCATAGTGTTTGTTCATAAAGAAACGTTACTTCCTTATCCACAACATTGTACAATACATACATCGTATAGAAACAGTCGAAACAGTATCAGAATGATCCATGTAACTTAATTAAACGAGAATGCGTAACACATGATTTTAAAGTCAATTTTATCGAAGAATATAGATCGTACGAAGAAATCTTATCCGCGTTTTATTCGCATGTTTCGTGACTTCAGATTATATAAAGTCGCATTAGGATCTTGATCTTCGTTGTGGAAATTGTTTCATTGTAACGTTTTAGCAATTTTAATTGACGATATTCGTAATCAGATCCTTGGACCTCGTTAAATCATTCGAAAGCGTAACACTCGTTTTTGTTCGGGAATTTTTATTCGACACAGAGTGAACGTTTTACTCGAAATTAGTAAAACACAATTATTTACGAATTTAGCAACTTGGGAAGGTGAAAAATTGAAAAATTGAAAACATGAAAACTTGAAAAATTGAAAAATTGAAAAATTGAAGAATTGAAAAATTCCACCAAACCATTCTACCTAACTCGTGTTAATTTCACCAAACCACCAAAATAATATCCAAAATTACATCGAATATATTTTTCTTGCGATAATTTGGTAGACGTCCAAATATTAACGTCCTTCCGAATGAATGAATTGATCAGCGCAGGAAATCTCGGTTGTATTTTCATCGTACAAGAAGGAAACCGACGAGCTGAGAACCGCTGCTCGAACAAGGCTACAGCTCGCAAAAGGTGAATGCATCGTCGCTTCCTACATTTACGCAATCGATTCCTCGAACGTGGTTCGCACGTAGGAATCGACAAGCTGGCATACGCGTTCGCGAGTCGGTCGCCTTACACGAGCGAAGGCATCGCGATATCGTGCGAACACGAACGTGGAAATAATCGTTTCTCATGGATCCACGGGGCAACGCACTCTCATTCAGTGTGCCGAAGACAATAAGCGTGAATGAAGGGGCGGTTTAGTTTCGCTAAAACGAACCGGGACCTGCTCGAAGGCAAAATCGAACGGGAACTCGCGGGTAATGAAAATCAGCTGCGAACTTTGTCTACAATCGTTCTACATGATGTTCTGCAACCACTCCATCGATTTCCTTCGCGTTCTCCGATAATTTGTAGCCGTATTTTATAGTAGAACACTTTACACCCGATTAGTGTAAATACAGGGTTGTAAAGTTGTAAATAACAAAATCACTTTTGAAACTGATTTTTTTTATTAAAAGGGTGTTTACATAGAAAATAATACTGTTACCTATCATAAAAATAATATTTAGTTATAACTAACAGGAAATTATTTTTCTAATAAGACAATTCCTAATAGTTTTGTTATACTAATTAGTTGTTACAAATTTTAATAAATTAAAGTATATCTTAATTAGAACGAAAACTTCTAAGTTTGATACTTATTTGTAAGAAAAACGTTTCTATTTTCTTTTAATTGATTACTTTCTCTACACAAAGGGGGTGCGTTTGTAAAAATGTTACGTTCAAGGTAGGTAGGGAATTAAGGGTAAGTTACGGAAATCAGTCGTTATCCATCGCGTGACTGTGCATCAGATAAGCTCTAGTAAATATTCGTAGAATAATTTATAGTGCGAGCATTGTAGAGTTGTAGGGGTAGTAAGAGTAAGAGGGCAACATTTAATTCTGCTAACAAATGGCTTCGATGCTTTCCTCATTAGAGATTTAGCTCCTTGTGTATAATCTTTAAATAATAACATTTTACTGCACAACATGTATGTGCATATTAGAAGTCATGCAAGGGGTGGATAAAAATTGTGAGGACGTATATCTTTTATGGGGAATGTACTGATAAGTTTTATTTTATTACTTCGATTTTATGAATGTATTTATAGTAAGGGGTTGATATTTGAGAATTGTAAGGATATCTTTTATGAGAAAGTTTAATAGCAAAATTAAATGACGTGTTTTGTATATCAACCCCTTGTTGCATGACCCTCTTTTTGATATACACTCATGCAACAAGGGGTTGATATTTAAAAATTATAGGTGTATACACACGTCTTTTATAGAACAAATATTGACATAATTGGTAAGCAAAATTAAATGGTATATTTTTATACATCAACCCCTTAAAGACATACTTTAGCAAGGTGTTCACAAAATTTGTTAGCAGAATTAAATGATGTATTTTAAATACCCCCAATAAATTAGTGCTAACAAAAACGTAAAATTAAAGCTAGACATCCTACAAATCCTGAACGAGTATAAAAATGACCCCAATAGACATTCCATAAAAAATGTTATCAATAAATCTCGAAAGTAACATACTTTACCCATCGTAAACATTTGAAACAACATAGAAGATGATTAAAAAAACATGTCGAAATTAGTGAAGCTGGAAGTTTCGTGTAAATTGGAAATTGTACGAGATGTCCTGGGCACCGATCGAGTTTCTGGTGAAAGCCGGTGCCCGGCAGCCCTTGACCTTCCCTCGTCCGAATTCCAGCCGAACCGTCGAGGACTCGTTTCGTAACGAGTAGAGCACACCGTCCATTAAGTCTGAGTTTCACGTTGACCGCGGTGAAAGGCTTAAATATTTCGCTAGAAGCAAGAGAACGAGCTTGAAAGCGACCGGTGACACGCGAAAACGAAAGGATTCCCTCGGCACCGTGGCGGTTTTATGAAGTCTGTCTGCTTCGAGTTCGCACGTGAGGCCAACGTTACACGCCGGCTTTGTTGCTTTCGCAACACTTTCCCCATTGTTTAAAAAAAATAAAGTCGCGGCCGTCCCGAGGTCGTTCAACCGCTCCGAACAATTGCGTTTTGAACAGGTCGTTCAACCTGTACGGGTTCACCGTTTCAAACGGTTCCGTTCATTCAGCGATTTGGATATGGATCTTATCCTCGAAATGACATCATTTTTGATATTTCAGAAGTTATTCGATTAGGTTTACTTCGGTCGGTTAGGTTAGAACTCTTGTAACATACGAGGCAAGTTTAAGTTGAGTTAGGTAAGTTCTTGAAAATTTTGATATAGTTTTATGTTTATGGAAGGGAAACTACTACATGTGGTAGATTTGATTGTGTTAATTGTACATCGTGAGATTGTTACTTAAAGAGTTATTATCTAAATCGTAAAGTTATTGTTCAGGGAGTCCTAGTTGAATTCCAGTAAGGTCAGAAATTTCCAAATGGACTTCAAATTTCACAAAATTTCCAAATTACCGAATTTCATCTTCCTCATCTTAATCTAAATTTCCACAATTAGAGAAATTTAAATCGTCTCAGTGACGAATCCTTTCCGCCATATTTTCCCTAGGGAAATTGTTGATTGTACGAATGTTGTATCGCAGGAGAAACCGAAGAAGAGAGAGCCTCAAGGATGCTCCTCCTTGATTTCCCCGATTACTCCGGCCACGTTCCAGTTTCGACTTCTCCTCGTTCCCATGGTTTCTTCGCTCTCTTTCGCTCCACCGCGTTCGCCCGCGAAAAAGCTTATTCGCAACTCGTAAACACCGTGGAACGATACCACCTCGTCGAGAAACCGTTCGTGTCGCAACGCAACGAATCCCCTTTGGCGAATAAACAAAACCGAAGGACGATCCGTCGACGTAGATTGACCTAAGCATCTCGGTGCCCGGTTGTCTGGAGCAACGCGTCGACGACCAGCCAGCATCGATTCCGTTAGCCGATAGAACGAAAAATTGTGCCAGGACAAGATACGAGATTAACCAGTTCACGGGTAAGAATCCCGTATCCGGGATATAGGGATCATAGGGACCTTCCGCGGACCTTGCGTGGATGCTGAGGTGATTTGCGAAAAAAGGGGACTAGAGTCATTTCTGATTATTTATCAATTTAGTAGACATATGTGTAATAATAGTTTGTTCTGTAGATTACATTGTATAGTTGACAGTGTACATTTTCTTTGAATAATGTGAAATAAGAAGCTGTCTGTAGAGACCAAATATTGTTTGTGGACTTAGCGATCCTTAAATCCTCGAATCCCAAAATTGTCCAAGTCCTAAAATCGTTCTAAAAATGTTAGTAAAATATCTGGACCGTTTTCCATCCGGCAGAAAGCCTACGAGAAGTCGAACTGGTTAACAGTTAACGATCGCGGATGCAGTGGCGTTCTCTCGTTTGAGCGCCGCGCTCCTCCTTTTTCGCGATGAAAAAATAGAAGCGGAGGGAAAGGTCAGGCCGACGAGGAAGTGGCCGCTGCATGCTGGCGCGATAATAAGCAAAGGAACACTTTCTACTTACACGTTGTCGAGAGGGGCTCGTGAAACCGTGGCTTCTTCTGCAGGCTCCCGCCTAAATGGAACGTGACGGCGTGCTGAGCAGAGCCACGGTTCGCACGACCATCGTCGTCTTCGTCGTTTCTTCCGACCAACGTCAGATCGTTCACTTCGGTTCGCTATTCTTGCATCCGGTGTGACCGAGCAAAGGAAAGCGTGTCGAATTGCGTTTCGCACTATGGAAAATGAAATTCGCGATGCAAGCTCTGGTTCCTCTAAACTGTTCTATTTATTGTCTACCATGAATCGTCGAGTTGCGGTCACATCTACGATGGACTACAATCATGTCTTGCTAGATTGAGACTAGAGTGGATCAATCTGGATATACATGTGATTCGAGATAAACTCTGAATCTTGCATCTATTGTCTTGTGAGGACCTTTTCCAGCGAAAGTCTAAGATAAGAGGCTGTACAGGATGATTTACTTGACTAGTTTCGCTGGGAGATTAACTTTCTATCAACTTTATTAACAAGCGTTCGAACATTCTGCGTTTATCTATTTACATCTACATGTATGTCTACGCTATGTCTATCTACAATTATTTATGTTTATTTTCATCTACGTTTATGAACGTCTACTATGACTAGAATCAACTACTCTCTTTCACCGAATTTACAGTACTTTCAAAGAAAATGGCGTAATGAATCCTTGCGTCCTGAATAATCCATATCGCGATGTGGCATACTGGACAGTGTTTCTGCCGTTCCAGTAAACGCATTAAAGTTTCTAGAATGGTAATTGTCATGATTTAGAACCGGGACATTGTACCATAAGTTTGAACCGGTACACACGGTATCTAATCGTAAAATAACCACCATAGTATTAAGTGGAGAGACAGGAAGGAAAGATTACGAGAAGGTAGCAGTTTCTCTTGGCCGACTGCACGACAATTTCATTTTCCTGCTATCGTCGTGTTGTAATGATCGTTTTGCTCTTCCAATATCGCGTAACAGTTTCGCAAGCGTGCGCGTTATATAAGGAACGAAAAAAGCAACCGTATTCACGCATCGATTTCTAACCGATCGAAATATCGATTTATCGTTTCAATAGGTTCGTTGATTTATTACACGATGCTTTAGCAGCGATTGTGTTTGACCGATTGAATGCAAGCAACGCTGGTAGCAACAGCAAAGTGGCAGTGTATCCTTGACATAGTAGTCAACGCAATTGACAAAGAATAAATAGAAAAGTCTTTTTGCACTAAGTCGTTAGCTAACTTGCTGCAGGTAGAACGAATTTTGCCGCTCTATTTGCTCTGCTACAAATTGTACCTTCACGAATCTTTAATGTGGATCGAACAATCCAAACTGAGAAAGCTACAAGTTAACAGTTTAGTTCGACTACTTTTACAGAATATATTCTACTTTTAATGAGTTTACGGATACAAATCAGTATCGAGACATTATCGATGCTACTCGTGTTGCTGCTACTTGTAGCAGTGTCGATAATACTCGTTTATTTGTAGAGACATGTAATTACGAAGAATCGAACCGGGACTGTTAAGTGGACGACAACCTTATGTCTTGCTATGTTTTAACTTCAACCTTATACCTTTCCTATTTTTAGACGCAGTGACGTTGGGGTACAAATTAGTTCACACAACATCAATTTCATTTATAGACACATTGCTAAAATTTCGTTTATACAAACGATTACTAAAATTTCATTTATAAAAATGTTGCTGAAATTTCATTCACACAAATGTTACTAAAATTTCATTTACACAAATGTTACTCAAACTTCATTTATACAAACCTTACTAAAATTTCATTTATAGACACGTTGCTAAAATTTCGTTTACACAAACAATTATTAAAATCTTATTTGTACATACGTTGCTAAAACTTCATTTATACAAACATTACTAAAACTTCATTTATACAATCATTACTAAAATTTCATTTATACAAATGTTACAAAAATTCCCTTTATACAAACGTCACTAAAATTTCGTCCACATAAGGACTTGCGCTGCATCTCGAACGAGGGTAGTTTCCTAAACGTGAATTATTAAAGACAAGCTCTGCTAGGAATATTTATGAAAAAGAATGTAGAGGCAAAGAAAGTTCACGTACGGTTGATTGAAAAAAAGAAGGAAAGTTTCGGCAGAGATGAGCATCGCGTTTCGAAAAGGATAAACGATGTGGCTCATCTGGATTACCGTTTCCCGTTCCAAGACTCGAGGCTGCTTAACCGTTGAACGTCGCGGGGTACCGCAAGCCCCACTGACTCACAGAACTACTTTCCCTTCTTTCTCGACGAGCTACCTTCTACCTCCATCGTGAACAGAGCCCCGTTATCCAGCCGGCTCGTCGAGAGTGAAACGTTTGTATACCGAACTCAGCCTTCCCACGGAACAACGTGACCGTTCAGCCTACCTAAACCTCTCCTATAACCTTCTACGTTTCGACTCTTTACCTCCACTATTCTTCAGACTCGTCTTTTTTTATTTTGGAACTTGGACTATTCAAAAACTGGACAATTGAAAATTGTAAGGAATTTGATGGCAAGGTGACTCGTTGCGTCGAAGGTGCTTGGTCAGGTACTAAAACTTTATGGGTGGGAAGTTTGATGTGTTATTATTTGTCAGTATTGTTGAGTATGATACTGTAGATTTAGATGAAATGTATTTCGAAATGTACCAATTCGAGGTCACCTTTCGAATAGAATACTCTCAACGTAAGTGGGTCTTATGGAGCTAAATCCTGCGATTAAAATTTCAGTACTAAAATTTTCAAATTTTGCTGCAAGGTGAGAGACTTAGACAAATTTATGCATTTTTTGAGCTGGAGATATTCACATTTGGGGGTTCAGAAATTAATAATTTTACAAATTTTCAATCTTGAAATTCACAAATTACTGATATCATATGATACGTATTTTCATTTACCTCATAAAAATAGCTACCGAATCTTCCCATAATAATCTTCCCAATAATATGACTTCAAATAAATAATTTTTCTAACAAAATTATTATCTATATGAATTGAACACGTTATACCCATTCCTTTCATACGAGTTTGAGTTTAATTCAGAGGTCAGATTGGAGCTTTCAGCGTATTAAATACCCGAGCAAACAACGTCATTTGAACAGGCAATGTTCTACCTTGAACAACATATTTGTTTAACCTGAATCTTGTTTTTTGCGAGAGCTTCATTGTAGAACGCGTCTGCTTCCTCTTCTGCCGTTGAGTCGAAGGGTAAACAACTTTAACCGAGCAATTTGACTGACCGTTACAAATTATCGATTCAATGCCCCAGGTCAAGATAACCTCGTTAACAATCAAAATTACTTTTCGGAATATAAAACCCTTGAATTGAATTGCAAGAATTTTACCGGATACACGGTTTTCCCGTCAAACAGACTTTTATTGCAACGTCGAAAAGTTTCATCGCGCTAAAATTTCCTGTTTCCCACATTTTACGACTCGAAACTGTACTATTAAAATGCCGCAAGATTAATCGTCCGCGAGGTACAAACATACTACAATGGTTAATCGTTTTTTTAAATCGCGACAAAAAAGGCCAAGATATTTCTGTCTCCTTTAGCTGTGCGCCATATTTTATGACTCCCTCGTGTGTGATCGTTTGTACCACACACGTGCGTTTCTAATCTCCGCTGTCATTTTTTAACACTACTGTATTTTTATTACACGTACTGTACTTTTAATGTATTCATATTTTTTTTAAATTAAGTATGTTTCTGTTTGTTTGTGAGAAACTTTTAGTTTGGCTTATGTGTTACTAAAAGTGACAAATTATGAAATATGTACGAGGTATGTATAAAAGGAGAACTTCAAATCTTACTAGGTTTATAATTAGAAAACTTACTGGTAACCTTACTAGTTTTATAACTAGCAATCTTACTGGTAAACTTACTTTTATAAATAGAAATCTTTAAATAACCTAACTACAAATCTTACTAAAAATCTTACTAGCTTTGTAACTACAAATCTAACTAAAAACCTTACTAGTTTTATAATTAAAAATTTTACTGAAAACCTAACCTCAAATTTGAGCAAATAATCTGCAAGCTACAAAGATGGTAGAAAAAGAAATGTAAGAATGAAACGTCTTACAAATTTTGTAACTAGGAAACCAGCAAACTGCAAATCTTCTTAGAAATCTCGCAGGTTCCATAAGTACAAATCTTATCAGAAATCTTGCTAGCTTTGTAACTAGAAATCTTACCTAACCACAAACCCTAACAGATAACCTGCAAGCTACAACTATAAAAGGGAAGTGAAGGAATATCTCACTCGTAACTTCAACTAAATCTTACTACACAAATTTCATTAGCCATCGAGATGACAAAAAGAGAAGCAAAGGAATGTCTCTTAGAAAGGTTCAAGCGGTTGTTTAACCCGTAACGAGACATGTGATTACAAAGTTTTGAGAGAATTTTAAGAAAACGAAACGACAGTGTTGAGCAATATCGTTCAAAGTTCTATCTGGTTGAACATAGCGAGAACGTAATTGTAACGGCGATAGCGAGAGTCAGCTAGTTTTGAGGTCAGGGCAACGACGTGGAGGATCCTTGTGACGTGCAGTGCTCCAAGGAGCGCTCCGGTTGGCCTTCGACCTGAACGATCCCCCACTCGCGGTTCTCCATTTTACAGGACTATTCTTCCTACTGCAATTCTGTTCCGCGAATGTCCTTACAACAAGGATTCCCTTCAATTTTCTATGAAAAATAACTGGGTTATGCTCCGTCTTGTATTTAAAATTAAATGACGTTATAATTCTTCACAAATAATCGCTACTCTGATGCTCGTTAAACGAATAATTAGTGATTCAATTTTCTGCGAATGCAAGATCAAGACGAGGTTCTTTGGCAGGAATGTGGGTTTCAGAGTTCGAAGATCGTTTGCGAACTTTGGGAATTTGAATAGGTAGCAAGTTTATGAATTGCCATGTTCATACATTTAGATCTCTGAATATGGAGGGTTGTAAGTTTTCTTTCTCTTGTTTCTACATCTCAAATTTGTAAATTCTCAAATTCTCACATTCGTAGATTTGTAAAATCTCAAATTTGTAAATAATTAAATTTTCACGTCCTTAAATTTGAATATTCCCACATCCTCACATGTTAACATTTTCACACCCTCAATTCTCTAATTCTCAACTTTTCAAGTTCTCTATACTTGCCAATTCCCAAATTCCTAAATTCTTAAATTTCTAAATTCGGAAACTCTCAAGATTTCAAATTTCCTAAATTCCCAAAGTTCCAAACCCCCAAATTATCAAGTTCCAAATTTTCTACAATTACCAAATCCCCAAAATCCCCAAATCCTAAAAACCCCAAATCCTCAAATGTCCAAATCCCAAAATCCCCAAATTCCCAAATGTTAAAATTTCAAAAGCCCTAAATCCCTAAATCCCCAAATCCCAAAATCCCAAAATCCCAAAACCTAAAATCCCAAAAATCCCAAAAATCCTCAAATCCCCAAATCCCCAATTCCCAAAATTCCAAATCTAAAAAACCCCAAATATCCAAATTCTAAAATCCCCAAATTCACAAATGTTAAAATTTCAAAAGCCCCAAATCCCTAAATCCCCAAATCCCAAAATTACCAAATTACCAAATCTCCAATTCCCAAATCCCAAAATCCCCAAATCCTAAAATTTCAAAATTCCCCAAAAAACCTACCATGCCTCCCAATATTCCACGGATTGCATTTGGCAGTAACATTAAAATTTCTGATCCAGAAAAAGAAAAATGAATCAGATCTGTATAGATCTAATTACGCTAAGGTCAGGTCGACCGTTTCTCGCGCCAAAGACGAGGAGGAATTCGCTCGTAACCTTTTCACGAGCCGTTTTAACCAAGATATTTCGGACGCGTTTTTATGTAACGGGCCGATTGAGAGATCAAGATCAAGAGAACCGAGGCTATATCGTGGACAGGGCTTGCTCGCAGCTGTGCTAAAACACACGATACGATCCTTTTGGTCATGGACTCGCGAGTGTAACGTGGTTCGGAAGGTGAAAGTTTTTCGGTTATCGAACATCGTGGCCTAGACCGTAAAAGAATAACAGGAACGCGTATACAGGCTGACGAGAGTTCTCGTAAGCAGTTTATACCGCTGCTGCTTTCTCTTTTGATTCTAAACACTTCCCTTCGAGCTGTTTTCCTGGTCTGCTTTTGTCTCGGCTTCTCTCTGACAATCTATTGTTTCCTCCCAGCCAAATCATCGTAAAGTATCACTGCCTACCGAATGAAAGTCTTCCTAGAACTGTTAACCGTTTCTTTTCCAAAATAATTACTTGTAATTCACTCGGACACTTTCGAAACTTTAGTTTCTTTCAAATTTAGAAACGTCATATTTTTGCGCTGATTTCATTTCGGTAAATATGATATGACATACGTGTCTGTTCTAAAATCGAGAAATTGGAGTGTTGCAATAATCGTCTGATATTCAACGGGTATTGATCTTGTCATACGAGTATAATGTATTCCTGTAATTGCAGGAAAGATTAGACCTGAAAAGGTTAACACGTCGACTTGCTAATCTAAATATTGCACAATGACAGGAGAAAAGTACAAATTTAACCTGATAATTTCCTTATTCAAATCTGATTATTCTGACATCTTAAACATCAAATTATATTTAACATAGCTTTAAGCAAAAATAATAAGATTTAATTGAGAAAGTTATGCGTCAAACTAGATTGGCCTACATTCAAAATTTGCATCATATAATTACGTATCAGTTATATTAGGATAGATCAGATTTGTAGTTTAAAACACAGTTATTACGATAATATCGTTACCCGTTTTATATCATTAGCTAAGGATATTATCTGCATATCGTTAAGTATCAGTGTAATAAAATATCGATAATCGACAAGGAGACTTTTAGTACCTGCTGTCTCTAACACCGGGCGGAATAAAATTTGCATGTCGTACCTTAACAGGGTACTCCCAGGTAACATATAGATATTCGAGATAAAATTTCAAATTTTCTATAATTCCAAATTTCCAAATCCCCAATATTCTGAATCCCAAAATTTCCAAATCAGATCTCCAGAGAAATAAAATTCACATATGGTACCTTAACAAAATTCTCTCATGTAAAATACAGAAATATTCAATCTAACATTTCAAATTTCCCATAATTCCAAATTTCCAACATCGTAAATCCCAAAATGTAATCCTGTAATCCCCGAAGAAAAGAAATTTGCATACAGTGTCCGAACAAGATATTCCCATGGAAAGTATTCGACGCAACATTCCAGAACGATGCATACTGTTTAAGATAAGGTCCGCACTAGTTCCCGTTGTTTCGCAAGTGTCGTTGTCACGCGATCACGCGAAATTCGCACGTTCGACACTTGAAATTCGCGTTTCAATCAAGATATCGATGCCGAGCGGCGCAGCCAGGCCTCGCTAAAATCCTACAATACCGGCCATTAGCCGCGGTAAATTTCAACGATAAACCTCGATGCGATGGCTGTTCGCGTTTCCCTGCCGCACAATAACCACGCTTCTGTCAACAATGCGACCAGCCGGTTACGTAACAAGCGTTCTCATTTATAAAACGATACAATAAGCCCGTTAGCCATTTAATTAGATGTCTGTTCGCGCGCCTCGCGCCGCGATACACGCTCGATAAGTAACCGTCGTATAATCGATACGTAACAAGTCGTTCAATCGATAGAAACGCTCTGTTGCAGGTAAAAGTAGGTTTGCAAGGTACAAGATTTTGATGATAAAACTGAGTCGTAAATCAAACGTTGATCAAAAGTCACCAATTTCTCAAAGTTACTGTGATGAATAATTATACCAAGGGTTCGAAACGTACTATAATGTCGATATAGATTACTTATAAAAAAGATGTTATGCTCTAAAAATGTAAATAGAAGAATGTAACAGTTCTCTCGAGGATTTAAATTCTCTCAAACATAAAGTCAGAACGCGATGAAAATTTGCAAATGATCCGAAGAAGAATATTGTTTGAAAGTAGTTCGAAGAGCCGGTCGATCGTTAACGAGTCAAAGTATCGGGTAGCGTAGTAGAAATCGGTCGAAACGAAAGTGCAAGTTCGTGGAAGCAGGATGAAATGGTGCGGAGAAGGTGGGTAGGTTGATAAGAGATCGTAGGTAAAAGCTCTTCGGTTCGATCTCGGTAACGGTTCGGTAGATAGGATGCAGATAGAGTCGTTCCGCGAGCGGAGCGGCTCGCGTAACGCTAAGCGATCGACTAGGCTGGTTGCAGCGGTGTTAGAGGTTCCCCTACTGGAGAACGTAGTAGAGCTACGCTGCCGTTTTACGAGGAGGGTTCTCTCTTCCACTTCCACAGTTCCTCCACCGCACGGCGCACGGGTTCCTCGTCGGTGAGCGCTGGTGCCCGTGGCCGCTGTCCCAGTCGTCGCCCTACTTTGTCGAAGCCAACTCAGCTCGACACTCGGTTTACACCTCGCTACGACGAGAGAGAAACACGTCCACTTACACGCGCACACGTGCACGCGAGCGGGCACGTACGCAGGCACGCATACGCGGGTACGCGTTACGGTGGGCCAGGTATACGCGCGTGTACACGGGAGAAGTCGGGGCGAGAAGGAAGACACGCGCGACGGTGGAGGTGGTGCCGATGGTGGTGGGTGTGATGGTGATGGTGATGGACGTCGTCGTTTTACCAGAAACCGGAAGTGTCCCGCGCGAAAACTCGAGCCGTCCCTTGCTTGACACGGTCCGGAGCGTGGAGCCACGTGCCTCGACCGGAAGCACCAGTTCCAACCGACGAAACGGACCGTCCTACGACCTACGACAACCTGCTGCTGGCCGGTGCTCGACGCTCGTCCGGTGCAACCCTCTCGCAACGGGCCAGCCGCGATCGTTTCCATCGGTGACGCGATCGCCACAGAGAATTAACGAGCGGCCGTCACGCGCGCGCCGCGATTTCTAGAATTATCGGTGCCGGACGTTGCACTCCGATGCGGCACGCCGCCGAATCGATTCGGAATAGTTTCGTCGAACTCGACGATCGGACCGCGCAACGCGCCGAGAAATCGAGTAGCTAAACCGGGAAACGATCGCCGTTCGGGAGAAAGTGCATGGGGCTCACGAACCGGAAGTGCCATCGAGCGAGAATATTCAACGCACCAGCGTCCTGTCCCTTTCTCTCGCTTCTGCGTTCCGTACACGCGGTCCCGCATCGATGATCCAGCCGAAGCTTGCCTCGTCCCTTCGCGAAAAGGGTTGTCCTTAACTCGAAAAGGTCGTCGACGAGCCAGCTAGAGAGCCCAGTGGCACAGAAACGACCGATGGAACGCGACTGATCAACCTTCCACCCGTTTGTCTGATCTCGTAACCAGCACTGCCAATAGCGACTAATATCGCCGCCTGATCGGTGGCGCACCTTACTTCTTTGCTGTGATTTTTATTCGTTTTATCGTGTTTTTCTTTTCTAACGGGACGACCGTAATTCGCTGGTCCCACGGCCAAAGTCACCGTATGTCTTCTGATTCGTGCGGCAGCGGCGGGCATGCGCTGTCCTGAAAGGAAGTTCGCGATCAGCCGTTCGAAAGGCGCAACCCTTGAAGAACCGGGGAAAGGATCTCGAGCGCGGAACAATCGATCGACTTCGTTTTCATTACACTGCCAACTAGCTCGTACACGAGACCTTCGTATAATCGCACTGCCAGAGGGAAACTCGACTGATCACGTGACGGGGTCAAAAGCGAAATTTCGCTAGAGCAGGTCATTACTCGAACGATCCGAAATCGCGACCCGACCACGCTGCCGATCGATATCGACGCGCTCCTTTGTCCGAGCCGCGTTCCGATCGAATCATCGTCGACGTCGTTACGCGTCGATTGATCGTTTTCCGCGGAACCCGGTCGCGGGTGTACCTCGTGGCTTCCTGCTAAACGAGTCGTGCAACGATCCGCGGGAGTGGGAGGGAAAAAAAGAACGAGCCTCGTTACGTAACCGTTGCATGGCTGCCATTTTGGTCCACGCACACGCACCGCACGCGTCTCGTCTCCGTGAAAGCGGACGCGTGAACGGTGACCCGGCGATAAGCACGCTCCCGCCCGATAATGTTACGACGACAGGGTTGCCACCACGCTCGGATAAACCCGATTCGAGTCTGAATACGAGACCGGCCGAGGGTGCAACGAACTCCGAGGGAACTTCGTCCGGCTATTTTCGAAAATATACGCTACCGTGAAGAGTGGAGAGCTGGTCACCGGCGGACACTTTTTCGTGCCTAGACCAACGGCCGAGCGAAGAAATTGCGGGAAAGGGAGTTGGACTTTGCACGCCGTTTCGAAAGGTGAACGCGGTCGCGTGGTGCACCAGGCAGCGTCAAGTGAAATGGACAGTGAAGAAAAACGTGGACGAACGAGTTACGAGCGACGTCGGTTTCGTTAACCGATCACGAAGCTTCGTAGTTCGTAGCCTGTGCTTCGCGGGGAAACGTGTGCGGACCCGAATCCTCTGGACTACAGAACCGCCGCGTTAGAAGGATCGCGAACGATCGATGAACCCTTATTTACCGGGATTATCGGGATTTCGTCCATGCATACGTTCGTGGATTTTTAACGGATGACAAAGAGAGTCCGCGAAGAAAACAGGAGATAAACCGAGAGAGGATATCGGTGGTAACGAGAGGGAAACGGAAAGACGAGGACACGTAAACGAGCGTTTCCTCGCAGGACAAAGGATAACCCACTTTTGAGGACGAGCTCGCACGTGCAACTGGGTCGTACAACTGGACACGCTGCTTGAACGATACTTAAGAAACAGGATCGATATCGAACCATCTCAGAAGTTCGATACTTTGCTCTCTCAATTTCTTTATGCATTTTTCTTTCTCGACTTCGTTTAGCCAGGTTTGATTGAATCCTCGATTTTATTCATCCGATAGACCGATCGATCGAGCTTGTTTATTCCCTCGAATCGGTGAACTGAACTTTCTGGGTGATCGTGGAACAAATGAAGAGCAAGTGCACGTGCAAACATCTGAGAAAACGGACGAGACGTCGGAAACACGTTGTCCATCGAGCACCACGGATTTTTTGGTAGAATCGACGCGACGTTTGTGACCCGTGTATACGTGTATGTGTGCCTGTGTACGCAGGGATATAGATACATGTGGGTGTCGACAGTGTATAAACGCTGACGTAACACGACGAACCTCCCCTTGACACCTGATCGACGATATACGTCGCAGACACGTCGGTGACCCTGCTAATACCGGTCCCGACGGTATCGTCGCCAGAATTTCGGGAAGACTTTGCCTGTGCCACCGATTTTCGTATTTTGGATGTCTTAACTGGAAAAAGATGTAAGTTAATGTCGTATACATTTTCGTTTGCGTAAAATTCGTCCTCGATTTTATTTCGGTCGACGTAAGAAACTTGGATGTTTGATTTGTACTGATCTTCGGACATTTGAACCCCTTTGAACTAACAGTGAGAGGGTCGATTTCGCGGGCTTTGTGAGATATTGTATGCACCCATATTGTCACATATCCAAATTTTCAAATTTTTATATTTCTCAAATTCTCGTATTCTCAAATTTCTGAATCTCTAAATTTCTAAATTTTCAAAGTCTTAAATGTACTAATTACCAAGAGATCTTAGAATCTGTAAATAACGAAAGGTAAAGGAATGAAATATTTGGTTTGATTACCGAAATTATGAAATATAAGTAGCAGGAAGAAAAGAACAATAATGACGGATGCAAATCTATGGTACAAGTTTCGTGCAAGTCGAAAGGTCTAGGTCGTTCGCTGGTTGACAGATGCTTGCCTTCCGGCTCACCGAAATTCGTGAGAATTTCTTGTACAAATTTTGCCGCAGGATAGAACCTTCCTCTTTCCCCGTCTCTCTAAATACGCTTCGTCTGAGTAGATCAGGAAGAGATGAGACATCGAAGGCAAACGTCGGTCATACAACGCTGATGCAAGCGTCAAATATACCAAAATAATTTTTTAACGAATTCCGGAAACCTTGAAGGTGCCATTAAATTATGAGATGATTCGCGTGCAGTATGAAACACGTGCTAACGTAACTGTTACGTTGCGGAATTAAAACTCAATTAAAATCTTTTCACTGTGCTCATTACATTTATGTTAACAGACATGGTTGGATTACCTTTGAAAATGGGAAACAAATGGGTAAAATTTATTTTTTGATGAAGGGGCTTTAGAATTTGGTATTTTACGAGACTGGGACTTTGGGATTTAGGGATTTGATATTTTAATTATTTGGGATTTTGGGATTTGCAGTTTAGGGATTTAGCAATTTGTAATTTTATTGATTTGGGGATTTGAAATTTTAATTATTTGGGATTTGCAATTTTAGTGATTTGGGATTTTCGAATTTGGGGATTTGATATTTTAATTATTTGGGACTTGAATTTTTAAACGTTGGGACATTAGGTCTTTGGGACTTTGGGATATTGGGATGTTAGGACATTGGAACTTCGGAATTTCACTAACTTGGGACTTTGGTACATTTGAACATCTTCAGAATTTATTTAATTTGGGATTTTAGAAGTTTAAGACATTGAACTTCAAAATTTCATTAATTTAGGTCTATAGAACAGAACATTAAAATTTCTTTAGCTAATTTTGAAGTTGATAACATTAAAACTAAAAATCAATTTGTAAAATTTGGGACTCATGTAGAAATCATGACACTCGTTTTCGATAGAGTATCATTGATACCCAAAACACGTGTATCTAATCGCCATATGCTCCACAAAAGAAAAGACTACACTCATAATGTTTTTCTCTTTGTTCGATTTCATTGATTTACAGGCGACACGTTCTCCTAGCCTAAGGCTATTGTTTCCGTTTAATTGGTCGCTATCTATTCTCAGGATCATCGTGGTTCAGTTTGCACGATCGTTCACGGTAGGGCGGAACGGTTTCTCTGTAATCTATAAATACTCGTCTATATGTACGTACGTACGATTGTTAGTCAAATGCACGTATGCACGAATGTTCATAGGTAGTTGAAGAATGCCTCGTTCAAGAGAGCTATTCAGCTAATTACGTAAGGATCCAGCTCTCTCGATTGCGTCACGAAAACAAGTGCAAAACGCATCGCCCTTCGGTAAATTACTTTTTAAACACCGTTCGCGGTGGCGTTGCATAAACGTGTATGACATATGCGTCCCGAGTGTTCTACGTTTGCGAAATTGTCGGCAAACAATCGTAGAACGATAACGGATACGATACGGAAACGTTTAACCCGATTAAAAGCGAATTCTCTGGTGAAAATGAAATTCTATCGAAACTCGTGTCCGTAACGTGATTTACGTGCGATCCAATTGCCCCACTTTTGGGGCTAGCTTGCCCCGATAATCTGCGAGCTAGCTACCACAAGTTAACAAACTTTGGCACATGTAAATGCATCAGAAGTTAGCTTGTCAGATGGCGACAGGTTGATGACGGTTTCTTGAAGGATGACGATGCTCAGAGTAACGGGACTTGTTAAATGTCACACCTCTCGTTACATTGTTATTCACCTAATTGAAGGGTGGAAATAAGTGCCAAAATTGTTTCGGAGAAAATAACTGTTTGCGTTAGAAACTTGTTTTTTTAATAGAAAATCTAACTTTGTTACACTTTTATCTCTTGATGTTGCATTTGGTTTTGTAGAAATGACACTTTCAACTGTTATTTTCGTTATTTAATTATTCTTGGTTCCTTTATAACAATAATCAGTATGTATCAATATATCTGTATACGTAAATTTATATATGTATATCAATATTAATTTACGTTTATGTACATAATGTACATAAACATATATCAATAACATACATAAATAATACAACATTTGTTGCTATTAAAAATAACAATAAATTAATCACTAATCGTTAGTTTGATCATGAATGGATCACTAACATAACATAAATAAAGAATAAAAAATTAGCGAATAAAATATTGTAATTAAAAATAATAATAAATTGATGAGTAATTAGGATGTTGATAGAAATGTGCGTTAGTAGAACGACGTTGAACGCGTTAAAGGCACGATAAGTAAGGAGCACGCGGCACATGGCGGGAACTAGAGTTGTGCAACCCCGCTTCAAGTTATTCTGGCGGATGAGCGCAGTAGCCGGTGACGTCCCTAACCTATCCTAACCTCCGCTGCTCGACGGGCGCCCTCTCCCGATGACGGAGCTTGGGATAGGTCGGGTACAAACGTTCGTACGAATGCACGTTATATCTATACGTGCAGCTTGCCTGCTCCACTATAGTCGTACCAGCGTACTACGATCCGCCTCGCTGCTGCAATTATTCATTGCACTTTCCTCATACTTTTCTGCCGTTGTTTTACTCTCCATCTAATCTATCTATCGATCGATCGATTACTCCCGAATTCGATGTAATTACGGGAGAAGCTACTTTATTCGAAACATAATTATCGTTGGAAATTATTTTTTATCTGATATGGTGAGTTTGTGGTACATTTTATTTATTGTTATGATTAATTATGCTAGTTAATATGATGAATTTTTTAGTTAATGTGATGAATTATATTAGTTAATATGATGAATTATGTTAGTTGATACGATGAATTACTATTTGAATATGTTATTTAGGATGATGAATTATGTTATTCAACACACTGACTGATATAGTGGTTGCAAGTTTAAGTGCTATTATTTACTTATTCATTGATAAATTTTAACAAATATTTTCATAATATTTTGTTACATTTATTACTCGCAGTTCTGAGTAATTTGTATAAACAATTTCAATTAAGTGAGTGAATTTCAATAAGTGAGTAAATACTCAGCAATGTGGTTATATTAAGATTTAAACGTCACATGTGCAATATTTCGTTCTATTTCCTATTTACAGTTTCAAGTAATATAACTTAATAAATTCTCAATAATATGAGTAAGAGATTTGTATGCAGATTTAAGGGTCACGTATGTACATATGTGACGTAGCAGTCAAAGTGTTAATACAATGAATTGAATAATTTTATATGACTAATTATTCGAAATAATAAATAACATTTTACATTACATGAAATAACTAATTATTTAAAATACTTTATTAATTTTATTTCATTGAATGTTTAATTCTAATAAATGATGTACAAATGTGTAATTCGATTCATTTGATATTGCAATCATTTTATCGACCACGTCAGCAAATTCTTTCGATACACCATAGAGGCACTTCTGATTTCTTTGTCATCGTACCTATCGTACTCCTACAGCGAAGTATTAAAATAATCTAATAGTAAAATATTTTCTATAGCATACAAAAGAATGATATTTTTCATGAAGATAAAAGAATACAAAAGAATGATATTTTTCATGAAGATAAAACGACCGTTTTAATTATTCTAGATTTCCAAAAATCGTTCATACATACAACGAATAAATTATTCTAAAAAACACACAAATATTAAACTAAAATTTTCTTGATTTCCTGTATTAATTTTACTCCAGAACATTGAACACTCCGAACACGAGCAGCGATAAGGTAATACTGCATATCATCCACTTAATCCTATTGTGCTTTTCTATCGGCCACGATAAAAAGTCAATCTGTAAACCATTCGAGATCAAAACACATTCGCAGTGGAAAAGATTAATCCAGCGTAACGAATAGGTCAATGTAGTGTTTAATTCGAGCGTGATAAAAGGAGTCGATCGACCTTATCCGATGAACCGATCTCAGGGACTCCGAGTTTTCGGTGTGGCCAGAGGAGAAACCTTATCCCGAAAATGTCACCAAGGCGTTCCTCTGCGTCGCGACCATACTGTGTCACCGATTATAACCGGCTAGATCTCGGCCTATAGAGGCCACGTGCGTAGAAAATAGATAACAACCAGCAGACACTTCGCGACCTATGCCAATCGCAAACTAAATATACCGGCCAGTAATCGCGGCATTACGTACACGAACGTCCGCCATGCTTGTCGTACCTCTGGTGTCGTTCTAATGCAAAATTGACGCGGTTTAACGCGCTCGTGGGCAGATCGGATGCCCGGTGATCGCACCGCGGACATACTTGCGAAACTCGGCAATTTTGTTAACTGATTTGGAATTTATAATTTTTTCGAGGTGTTTGGGGATTTGAAAGAATTGTTTTTGGTATTTGAGGAGTTGGGGATTTTGAGATTTGGGGACGTGGAGATTTAGGGATTTAGGGATTTAGGGATATAGGGATTTGGGGATTTGGAGATTTTGGAAATTTGAAGATTTGGAGATTTGAAGATTTGGAGATTTGGAGATTTGGAGATTTGGGGATTTGAAAATTGGAAATTTTATAAGTTAGACGTTTGGAAGTTTTAAAGATTGCAAATGGTTATTTGAAAATTTAGAAATTTGCAAATTTTAAGCGTTTAGTAATTCGTAAAGCTAAAAATGTAGAAACAGTAAATTTAAAAAAGCAGGAATTTCAAATTTAAAAATACAAAAATTTCTAGTCTAAATATACAGAAATTGCAAGTATCAAAACACAAAAATTTCAAATGTAAAAATCTATAATTTCTAAACGTTGAAATCGAAAGTGCACCAGGTATTTATAAGCACAGTTTTTCGCCAAAGATCCAACGTTGGCAGGTGTTGCGAACAAAAGCCAAAGCAACATTGTGTCGTTAAGTTGCAATCGATGGCAGAGGACGAATCGTTGCCAATGATATCGATAGCTGCTTGAAAAATCGACCTTCGAGCGGAAAACTCGCTTCCGTGATGCGAATGGATGTGTTCTCATTCTGATTTCTCGTGCACGATTACCATTCAGCAAATCTCTCGTGGTTCTCACGAGAAAAACAGACGGGCTTACGGAGTACACGGGACGTGTTTCATCATCATCTTACGTTTACTAGTGAAACTAAACTTCTGTCGTTACGATCTAAACGACAATCTTAGATTCTTTTTAAAACTTTTCATATTTTACAATTTGTGTATATAAGTTTGTGAATTAGGCAGTTTGTGAATATAAGAATTTGGCGATATTGGACATTTTGGGGTTTTATGCTTCTAGGAGTTTTGAAATTTGTAAGTATGGACTGTTAAAAGTTTCAAAATGAGCTTTCGGGAAAAGTTTGTGAATACAGAGAATAAATGCGAGAATTTGGAAATTGAATTCTAGAAATTTGAGTTGGGGAATTTTGAGAATTTGAAAATTTAGAGATTTAGGAATTTGGGGATTTGGTAATTTTAGGGGTTTGGAAATTTAGGGATTTGGAAATTTAGAAATTTGGAAATTTAGGAATTGGGAATTTAGGAATTGGGAATTTAGGAATTGGGAATTTAGGAATTGGGAATTTAGGAATTGGGAATTTAGGAATTGGGAATTTAGGAATTGGGAATTTAGGAATTGGGAATTTAGGAATTGGGAATTTAGGAATTGGGAATTTGGGAATTGGGAATTTAGGAATTGGTAATTTAGGAATTGGGCATTTAGGAGTTGAGAATTTAGGAATTGGGAATTTAGGAATTGGAAATTTAGGAGTTGGGAATTTAAGAGTTGGTAATTTGAGAAATTTAGAAATTTAAGAATTTATGGATTTGATAATTCCAAAAATTTGTAAATTCACAAATTTGGTAAATATAGTGCTTGAAGATTTGAAAACTTGATTAATTAGAAACTTGACAATTTGGCCATTTTATAATTTGAAAATCAGAAAATTTGCAAACTTGCAAATTAGAAACTCTATAATCCTAAACCTAACAAAATTCCAAAATTTCTCCAACGAACAAGTATTTCAAAAAGTCCAAAGTGTCCAATTAAAAAAAGAATAAAATCGACAACGAACGCGAGAAGTTATGTACACCATGAAAGAGATACGTCTTGTGAATAATGCAACTTGTTCGTACTATAATGTCGACGATAGTGTCGCTTTTACGCATTGAAGAAAAATGACTTAACGAGTGGTCGACCTTATTGTGACTCATTAACGAATGCAAGCAGGAGTGCGAGCTTCGTTATGTTGCCGTTGCAGTGGATTAAAACTAAAGGCTTTATAATACGATCTGACACAGGGACCAGAATAGAACCGGGAGATACGCTGTGCTTAAAAGCATCCTTTACGATAAAACGGTGTTCTAATTGCTGAACAAAACAATTACAAGGTATACTTTCCAAGCTCTGTTCTAGTTTCTCTCTGTACCGATTGTTTCTTTCGACGTTTAAACCAATCCGAACGGAGGACTACTTTCATACCGTTGCAAATATGTGTTTGTACATTTTTATTTTATAAATCGATCAATTATTTAGCAGGTATTAGTCCTTCGTTATTATTTTTCACTTGACGATATGCAAGTTTTGTTTCATTTAATAATTAGGACATTTTTTATTATTCGTTACCAGAAATTTGAGAATTTGGGGATTTAAGAATTCTAAATTTGAGTATTGGGGATTTGAAATTTTGGGAATTTAGGGATTTGTGGATCTAGGGAATTGGGAGTTTAAAAATTTCGAAATGTAGGAATTTGTACATCTAAGTATCTGGAAATCTATGGACTTAAGGTTCTAGTTTGAAGATCGATAGGCTCAGTAATTTAGATAATCAGAAATGTAAGTTTTGTAAATTTGAAAATTTCTAAAATTCAAGAAATTAACTTTCGGAAAATAGTACAGCACTCTAAACATTTTCTAAAAATTAAAAAATTGCAGTTCTACAAATTTCAAAATTGTCGAGTTTACCTATGTGACCCAGATGAAACCTACATTGCACCCATGTAGTTAATAACAATATTTTGCTACTAATTATAGTAACATACTTCCATACAATTATACTTCCTTAATTAACAAATCGAAATTATTTCCCAAAAAATGTTCGAGAACAGTCTTGCCATTCTGCAATGATTCTATTTACTGAATCAAACATGAAATGCAAGCAACCCAACACAGTTCTGTTCACATAAATTGATATAGTAGCAACGGAACGAAATGTTATAAAAAAGTGTTATCGTAGAATAATCGAGAGAGACGTGACTCTAAAGTAATTTTTTATCACCGCTCAAGAGTTGTCGATCGATTTAACGGCGTTGTTCCTCTGAACGTTACCAGAAGCACGAACGATCGACGGGATGAATTACGACGACAGAAACGTCGGCACACCATCGCGAAGATCCTTGCGTCTGAATGATGTCATTTGACCCTGACACGTGCAGTCAGCGAGTACCGGTATTCGAATACCCATAGCTCCATTCGGGCCTCTTACAGAGAGAACACACGCTCTCGAGAGGTGCATGACACTGCACCTTCATCGTTAAATGCAACATACCCGTCAACGAATCGAAATCGATCTAACGATCTATGGGAACACGCTTGCAAAATCGACTCTTCATTTTTTCGCTCGGTAACGAAGAACGTGTGCGAAGCGAGAACGTCGTTGTTTCATGCATCGCGAATCGCGTATATGGACGAGAGCTACCATCTGCGTGCGAATATATTTTTCCATTGTGCAATTACGGAATTCGACACTAGGATGTTGTAATTCTCTGAAGAACTATTATATTCTTCCTTTGTTGGTAATTGCGCGGTAGTTGCGGTGTGACTTTCGATTTTGAGAAAATTGGAAATTTCGGGATGTCGGACTTTTGGAAATTTTTCGACTTGTATACGAATTTATTGATTGATTTACTGATTTGGAGATTTTGGAATTTGGGATTTCAGGATTGAGAGGTTTGAGAATTTTGGGAGTTAGGAATTTTAAAATTGGATTTTCTGATTTGTAAATTTGGAGATTTAAGGGTTTGGGGATTTAGGAATTTGGGGATTTGGGATTTTGGAGATTTGGAGATTGGGGGATTTGAGAATTTGGGGATTTGGGAATTGGAAATTTGACAAGTTGGACTTTTGGATGTTTTAAAGATAGCAAATGGAGATTTGAAAATTTAGAAATTTGCAGATTTGGAGATTTGGAGGTTGAGAAATTCTGGAATTTGGAGATAGAAAAATTTTAGAATTTCAGGATTTTAACATTTGGAAATTGGGTAAATTTCAGATTTGAAAATTTGGGAATTTCGAGATTTGGGAATTTAGGGCTTCAATATCCAAATCCCTATCTACGTTCCTAAACATCTAAATTTCTCCTAGACGATCACATTTTCCCCAAGAAAAAATTTACCCTCACAAACATTTTTGCTGCCCTACACTAAAAAAATATCAACACAAGATAAAAATAAGAAAATTATAGAGTCAAAATAAGAATAAGAGAATATTAAAGTTAGAAGAAAATAAGAAAATGTTAAAGTAAGAAATGAACGTATGAATAACTGTGAAGCTAGACAGAAGTTAGTTGTTTAGTCGTATCAATAGACTAGAAAAATGATGGGAACAGCGTGTTCAATTGGTAGGCGATACGTGCGTAAGACAAATATGTTATAAACGCTCAAGCCACGATATCATATCGGGGACTGGAAGCGATTGCACTTTTCAGTCTCACGGATAAGAAAAGAAACCACGATCGATGCTCGTCATTCTTGGAACCAGATCGAAACGTGCTGACCTAGACTTGTTATTTCAATCGAATTATTTTAAAACCGTTATTCGAATGACACATTATTCTAATCCGCTGGAAAATCTGGGCTACTTTGCACGTTTATGGCGATTCATTCACTTGGTTGTTTAAATACATCGATGTTTATGTTTTATTTTGTGTTTTAAGGGAAGTATAAATGGTTCTAGTGAAAAGATGGGTAGAGTAAAATATACATGTATTTTATTATGTAGTTTTAAGTTGTTTATTAAGTAGTTTTAATAGAGTGCATGATTAGAAAAGTGATCTTTCATTGTAATTTTTTTATATAGAATTACGATTTGCAAATTTTCAATCTTGTAAATTCTCAAGTTTTCAAGTCTCCAAATTCCTAAATCTTCAAATCCCGAAATTTCGAAATTTACAAATCTCCATTAGCAATTTCTAAAACATCAAATTTCGAATTTTCAAATCCCAAAAACTTAAGAGACTTGAAAATATATAAATCCAAGTAAAATACTAATTTTTGAAAATTTGAAAACATCCACGTTTACGTCTCTATCCATACCGAGATGAAAGCCTACGTTGCACTCGAGTGTACACGGTATATAAATAGAAGTTTAGACTCTGTTCCCATTGCACGTTTCTCGGCCACTTTGTTTTCTAGCCGAGCTTATTCCTTTCAGGAGAAGCGAACAATATCGTTGGTTCGGTCACGTTCCCCGCTGACACTCGGCGCCATAATCGCCGCGAGTTGGCAGAACCCTATGTAAACAAGACCGTCTGTTTCGGCAAATAGTTGTTGATAGCGCCTAACTATTCTCATTTTCATTTTCTCCGAGGCTTGTCCCACATACTCTTTGCGATTACCATAACACTCCATTTCGTATTCCATCAAATCCCAAATCACGTCTTCGTATGATTTACAAAAACTGAATTTTAAAAATGCGAAGAATTATTTTACTGTTCTGAAGAAATGTGTGAAGGTCAAATACCGATGTTAACAAAATATTTAGTTAGGGACAATTTATGATATGCTTTGATATGAAGCTTATCTTCTTAATATTAGGTGAGTAGAATTAAGGGTCTTAAGTCTGGGATATGGTATTGCTTTTGCGCGACCTCTTCAATATAAAATTGGTAGTATTTACGTATTAGATTAGTATACCTAAATACTTAGCTAGTGTACGTCTTAGGTTATGTACCTAAACTGACTCAGAAAGGACTATCTTATATTTTTAAGAGAGTTCTGTAAACTGCATAATATCAAATTAGGTATAAGCCTAAATACTGAGTTAGCTAGTAATTACGTACTAGTACCGATTCAGCTAATATTACCTACCTTTAAGAGAATATTCTAAAAATTGTGTAATAACAAATTAACCTAACCTAAACAATACAAAGAATTGTCCTTGATTTTTGGGTAGAAGTATAAGTATTAAAAAAGCGTTCGTTAGTCGTCACGTTTAACAGAAGCTGTGTACACAGACCGATCAGGATGACACACAGTGCAGCAACAACTCTTGAGGTCGATTCTCATGGACGTTGGCTGGCCTTATAGCTTCTAACTCGTTATAGCTCGTCGTTCCGACATCTCGTGATAGACACGACGATCAAGCGGGACGAATCGTCTTCGATCAAAGGAAATTCCATCAAGATCACGGACTCCCGTTCGTCGATTAACGACAGGCTTTTAATGAGCGTCGTTTAATGTTTCTGAATGAGAACGAAATGAAACAAGAAACGTCGTTCTAAATCTTTCTGCAGATGTATTATCCACTGGTATACTTAAAAATAATGATTATGACTGATTATTAATGATGTTGACTGAATGATGAATTTCGGTACATGAAGTATTTTAAAGGAAGCAATTTTTTCAACTTAAATTATCTCACAGACTATTGACTTTTTAATACTTTTTATTACGATTTTTTGTACACGAGGAATTTACGTAAAAAAGATAAGTAATTGTATTTAGTTTATATACGATCTTCACAAGACTTGTCAAGGTCACTGCATGATCGATGGCTTATTAGTGCCCATTTTTTGCGAAATTTTTTCTACTAGTTTTTGCGCAGGAATAGCTTTTATGCTATATAAAAGTCATAATTATATCAGTGTATAAATTTATTTATTCTGTGTCTCTAAATTTTTTCGGTGTGCAAATTCTGGTAGCACGAAAATTTACAATTTTATCGTCCATAATTTGTGTCGTTAATTGAACACTGAGTTATCGTTGTATCACACGTATAAGGTTACAAGTAACTGATGTACGTTCTTATATCTTATATCATTATATCAATGATCTTTAGAAGTTCTTTCCGTCAGCTTCGTATCGATAAATAATTTAAATTGCAGCATTGATCACATACACATATGACATAAGAACGTGGGTACTTAATCTTTCAATTGCATCTCTTAATTTATTATTGTATATCATTGTCTCGACATTAAAAATTCAACAAAAGTTCATTTACTTTTCCTATGAATAATTTGACCGGATTTTCAGCGTCGGCCACATATGACACATGTCGGTCACATATACCACATATGACATAAGGACAAGGGTACTTTCGACTTCATCTTTTAATCTGTCAGCGTATGTCATTGTCTCAACATAGAGAATTCAGCAAAAGTTCGTTTGCTTTTTCTATAAATAATTTAACCGAATTTTCGAGGGCAGTCACATATACCACATATGATATACGAACAAGGGTACTTAATCTTTCCATTTCATTTTTCAGTCCTCTATTATATATCATTGCTTTAATAACCCTGAAAAGTACCTTCCCTTTGCTTTTCTGTGTCTAACTAATTTAATCTGCAACATGACCACCATGAACATGTCATTTCTACGAAAACTACATACTTCCCATAATTAAAAAAACCTCGTAATTTCGTAAAAGCAACGTTAACACGATTCCGAAAGAGCGTTGTTAAAAAAGTGACGAAGATGGCTGAACGGACGGAAACGCGTTGGCCGATCAGGATTTTCTCGGCTGGTTTTTCTAGGCAGCGTAGACGGATGGCGGTGTTAGAGTGTCGATCGATGTGTTCGTACGTGGCAGTGTGGGCAGTGCTACAGTCGTTCGTACCAGCACGTTGTGAGCGGTCGGCCATGGCATACTTACCGATGTCAATCACACCGGCAGGCATGCACTGGACGTACGTGTGTGTGTGTGCACACACGCGCGATCGAACACACAGAGAGGCGCGCACACACACCGAGAGAAGTCGCTTCTCGCCATCGAATCTCGTAGCCTTTTGGCCTTTAACCCGTGCAATTACCTCGACCATTGATATCGGGTCGCAGCTGCGCCGATGCGACGATCTAGATCTGAACTTGGCGAGCCCCTCTTGCGGAAAAATGATTTCACTGGCCGTCTCTGAACCGTGACCATCGAACCGATCAACGTGCCTCGCGAAAGATCGCGAAGGACGAACAGATCCGCGAGCGCCATCGAGCAAAAATGATCTCAAAATCGTTTCTATCCTGCTGAGAAATCTTATTTTATACCTTCCGAACGATATTGTTTAGTAAGAAGTATAACATATTTCATTTGCAGAAATTCGGGGATTAGAGAATAGGGAAGTTAGATTTATGAATTTAAGAATCTAGAATTCTAGATTTTCAAATCTAGGGTTCTGAAAACTTGAGAATGTAGAAACTTGAGAACCTAGAAATTTGGAAGTGCAGGAAAGAACCTGTAAATTCGAGAATGTAGAAATTTGAGATCTTGAAATATTGCAAATGTAAAGATTTGAAAATTTCCAGATATAAGAATTGAAAATGTGAATATTAACAAATTTGAAGTATTGCAAATATAAAACTTTGAAAATTTCCAAATGTAAGAGTTAAAAATGTGAATATTAAAAAATTTGAAGTACTGCAAATATAAAAGTTAACGAGTCTTAAAATCGATAAATAATGTCCTCTTACCCTCCACCTACATTTCCCCTAAGGTCTTCGAGGCTGGTGTGCTACTTGACGAGAATCGTAATGGTTTCAATATAGAAATGGAAACGCTATGTCTCAGAGACCTTTTCGTTGTTTTTGTGGAACACTTTCGTAGAACGATGAATCGTCGAACCGGTTACGCAACCGGTGAACCGAGTGTAACAGGTGGTAGTGGGACGGCACGCGACACGAGAAACTGTGTTTTGTTCTCTGGATCAAGAGGATTTTCCCGAATAACGTATTTCTTAAGTGGACTTAAGACTTACAACTGCAAGTGTGATATAGGGATGGCATTCACTGAGCTGCTAGTAATTTAGGAACAACTCCGGAAGAATAATATTTTAGAATTATTATGGATTATTACTTAAACACAATCAGATGTATCACTATTAGATAACTACTGTTTTGTATTTACTTTAACATAATTTGTTAATCATGAGGTGGATGAATGGTAGAAATGGTGAAATCGATTTTAATTAAATTTGTATAAAAATATGTCTGATCCTTACATCAACATCTGCTAACATGATCTGATGAACATCATTGATTTTCAACATCAATAAACAACACTTGTTCAACACTGTGACCGTACACAAATTAGTTACAATATGATTGATATGTGGAGGAGATATAAACAACCAAATACCCAGATAAATAAAACCTAAAAACTTACAATGTTTATTTTAAAATTTGCTAAAATTGATTCGGATGATGTCTTACTATGTTTCCAATAGCAATATCCTACTAGAAATAAAACTGTCTTCAAGTTCCGAAGGCCTCGTAACGCAAGATATGTATGTTGACATAAAAAACATACTAATGTGGTCTTACTTGCCACATTAATTCTTGCATTATTTGCTCGCAAAGAAGAATGTAACCGTTACACATGACTAATACACCGTGTGTAACTTTTAACAGTATCATCGCATGATAAAATGCACAAGCTTTCATTATGGAATTTCTTGGCTACGTTTCAGATTCTGACTATTGTATCTGGGTGACTGTATTTAGGTGCGTAAGATGCTTCATAGAACAGATTCGGATGTCTGACTGCGCGATGTGGTATGTAGAATTTTATTGCGTCTAAGAGGAGGACAATTTGTTAGGTTTCTCAATGATTTTTAGGTAACCTCGTTCTCGAAAAAAGAATTATCGAATTTATACGTTGTTCTAAGTCTCACAATTAAATTCGCTGTCTTTATAGTTTGCTTGGAAATCACCCAAGGTTTTAGGGTAAGAAGATGGAACATTTAGTAAGGGTAGAAGTGTAGGGACTCAAATTGTACTCGTTCTGATTGAATACTGCTATCAATGACAGTTTTATAAATTATTCTGAAGAAGACCACTAATTTTCAAAGACCAGTGAATTGTTAAACTAATAATTACTTATAATCATTTCATTTCACCAATTTTGTCCTTCTCTGTATTGAATCCTTTCATCCATATGAAAATAAAAATTATTTTAGTTATTTATACAAAATGACTGTATTATCAAAGTATTCCTCAAAGAATTTCCACTGATCTCTAATAATACAGAATATTAGAAAAAAGGATGAAAACTAGAAGAGAACTAACAGAGCTTCAGAAACTCTCAGGCTCACGCGATTTTCTACAAGACTTGTCACGATTAAACACCAAAGAAGATAACACGATGTCGAGAAGGGGTATTCATCTATAAGAGAGACTTGTTTCTCCCGATAAACAGAAGCTCGGTGTATTGTCGATATCGATATGTGCACGTCGATCTTGGTCGCCGTTCACTTCGCGTAAAGCCTAGTCAACATTGTAGGAAATTTAAATTCCTTTACGCTCGTCGAGACCGTAAGCCGGTTTACCTAGCCGGCATTCCTACGCACAATCTTGCTACACCGTTGTTTAAATGTAAAAGTTCATCATTCGCTTTGTTACGTAATCGAAAAGTGGTACCATTCATTCGTGATCGCAATTTGGAGTAAATTGATTAAGAACGGAGTGGGAGTAGCAGCTGTACATTAGAACCTGATCCTTTATATTTACATGTTTTTACGTTTGCAAGGTTACAAACTTTTCAATTTTCAAGATTTTGGGTTTTCCTATTTTTAAGGTGGCAAATTTAATTTTCAAGTCTTCATATTTTTTAGTTTTTAATTTTTTAAGTTTTCAGATTGTTAATTCTTAAATTTTCAAATTTTGAGATTGTTAGTTCTTAAATTTTCAAGTTTTCAAATTATCAAATTTTTGGAGGTCAAATTTCCTATTTCCTATATTTAAAAATTCCCAAGTCCCTAAATCCCCAAATTCCCAAATTCCAAAATCCCCAATTTCTCAAATACAAACTTAAATTCTCTAAACACCCCTTACCATATCCCAAGGTTTCAAAATTCCCAAATTCCCCAAAAACAGAACATATCCACTATTAAACCATCCCTGCGCCCTGAAACAAGATGCGCCCTTTACACCAAGATCATCTCCGAGTGAAATGGATCGACGATGATCGTCTCAAGAATCGAATGGCAATAGCGTGACACGCGTGACGTAATGTAACCCTGTTCCACCGAGGACGCGGTTTTCACCAGGTCCGATCTTCCTGTAAGATGGTATCGTTTCGACCGAAAAACCGGTATATGGCCGGCCAGGTGGAGCAGCCCGTCGAGGAGAGAGGGGAGGAAGAAGAGGCAGAAGGAGGATTCGATGTCATGTACGATGACGACGTTTCGCCGCAAGGTCCTCCTGGTACTTTTACTTTCGTCGAATATATACGGCACGGCCGAGCAAAACAACAGGTCCAGTCCGAAATCGAGCGAACAGTTGCATCGACAACTTTCATCCACTGCCAGACTTTCGTGTTACTTTCTTATCGGTTACCGGCGAAACATCGGACCGATTGACGCTCTTTCACTCCGAAGATGCTCTCCCGGACGATCATCGAAAGTGAAATCGCAACGAGAAGAAAAGGTGACGCGAGAGAGTAACGTCGCCTTCTCCGTTCCTTATTTGGTCCTCGACTTCTTTCCTTTTTTCCCGACCATTTCGTGCATAATCGCGAGAGCACACGCTTATGTAACCACGGGGTTAATCGACGATTTACGCTGACGCTTCCGCATCTATAACGATACTTTTCGCAATCGATGCTCGTATAACGCCATTTTCATTACCTTTTTTATTCGAGGGAGAAATGTCTGGGGTTTAGGATGTTTATGGTACAAGATGGGCTAGCACGTTGCTCGAGCAACGATTGAAGGGAGAAACTTCTTCATGTATTGTCCACATGTGTGAATTGTAACGATCACACATACTACTTCGATGGAAGAAGACTTGCTGAACTCTTGGAGGTAATCTTGTGAGGGTGCACAGTTAGGTCCCTGGACTTAGAATTTAGGGTAGTTAGGTCTCCTTTTCAACTTACGATGAAATTATCGATGTCGATGATATATCTTCCAGAAGTGCATAGATTGTCAGCTTTTCAGATTTCTAAATTTGCTCAAACTAAAATTATCAAATGTACACATCTACAAATTTATAAATCATCCCTAAATTCCCAAGTAAAAATCTAAAATACTCATTCGCAACTTTCTACATCTTCCCAAATTTCAAATTCAACATCCCAACTTTCCACATTCCAAATTCTCAAATTCCTACTTTCCATATTCGAAAATTCTCAGAACCTGAACTTTCTACAGATTCCCGATTCGCGACTAGCAAAATCAAATATTCCTCACTTTCGAGGTAAATTGAAAAATTGAGAGGTACCTGAATAAAACTTGAGCAGTTCCTAAATTATCGGTTGATTGGTCTCGAGCGCATCCTCGGTTTCCGTTCCCCGTGTTCCTCCAGCCGACACAGGGAACTCGGAGAGAGTGAAAGTTCCGTTGTGTACGCGTGTCGAGTTTTTGGCATTGGGCGTTGGGATTGGAGGGCCTCGGTTGGTATCGAGGTCACTGGTGCCACCACCACCCATCGTGGATCCACGAGTTCGGTGGATCGCGTGGCCCGCACCACTGGCTGCCCCAAAAACTTTAGGCCGTGCGAGCCGTTCACTTCGGCTCCTCTGTGCCCAGGTCTCTTCCGGACTTCCACAAGTCTGTTCGCAAGACTATCGTCCACAAGTCTGTCGTCTACAAGTCTATCGTTCACAAGTTTACCATCCACAAGTCTATCGTTCGCAAGTTCGTGTTATCGCGAAAGTGTCTCCTCCGAGCTCGCGATGAACCGTGTTGTGATTTTTTACCAGGATCTGAAACAGTGACCTGGCCGATGTGAATCCCGAAGAATGAATCGAATTCGCGAGAACGATCGGTGCACGAAGCAACGTGTGTTTAATTATAGACCAGCTGATCTATGTCGCGAACCTGTACCCGGTGTCGCATGGACGAACGATCGGTGATCGATTTACGGCCAATCACGGTGTGACGGCGATTTTGGATAATCTGTTCTTCATCTGTGACATACCATGTGCGCGAAGATGAGTGTTCTGCAAGGTCGTCACATAGGTACGAGTTCTATATTTAACGGTCTATACGCTTTGGCATCCGACGTTGGTGCAACATTTTAATTCGATCTGAGGACAAATGATTTGGCTGTTTTTTGGAATGAGTGCGAATAGATTGAAACCTGGGTGATTCTGATGATCACTGAGGATAAATGATCTGGATATTTTTTGGAATGAGTGCGAATAGATTGAGACCTGGGTGATTCTGATGATTACCGAGAACAGATCGTTGGATCTGGCTATTTTTTTGGAATGAGTGCGAATAGATTGAGACCTGGGTTATTCTGATGAATACCGAGGACAAATTGCTTGATCTAGCTATTTTATTGGAATAAGATAGCAAATAGATTGAGACCTGGGTGATTTTGATGATCACTAATTTTGGAATGCTGTGCCTGTAAAGTGGAGAGGTAGGATATGGATTTTATGATGTCCATATTCATCGATGAAAGGTTTCTGAAGTATAAACGAATGTGGAGACAATTGAGAAGGAAGTGACTAGTTAGGAATAGGTACGAAGACAAGGAAATGTATTAAGAGACGCGCGTTCGAATGAGCCAAGGTTCTAGAATGATCGCAGTAAGAAGCTTCTAGTGATGAATATTTAAAGTGTACAGTTTGTCGCGAAAATTAAACGAATGTTGGAATGAGCAATTATAGAGATTAGATAGATTAGACTGTGTGAAACTTCGTATTAGAAAGTTAGATATTTTTAGGTTACAAATTTGCAAATTTTTAATAGCTTCGACTACTGAATCAATTAAATTCTCAGATATAAAAGTTCAAATTCACGAATTTACAAATTTCTAAATTTGCAATTCTACTTTCTAATTCAAGTTTACACGTTCTTAGATTTCTACATTCCGAAGTCCCACATTTTTCATATTCACAAATTTACAAATATAGACTATTTTTGGTATTTGTAGAATTCTAAGTCCTGAATTTTTTTAGTTTACAAATTTTTAAATTTCGAACTTTGCAAATTTTATTTGTTCAAATTTATAAAATTTGAGAAGCATAAATCTGCAAATTCCCACATCTTCAATAGTCAGTTTCTAAATTGACACATTCAAATTCTCCAGTTCCGATCCAAATACCAAGTTCCTAATTTTCTAAATCTCCCAACTCTTAATTCTCAAACTGCCAAATTTCTCAAATCCCTGAATTTCCAAATTCTCAAATCCCCAAATTTTCAAACGACTCCTAAATCGTCACACCTGAATTTGTAAACTTCTCAGTTTCCAATCCCCTAATTCCCTAATCCCATTCTCAAATCTCGAAACCCTAAACTTCTCAAATCGTCGAATTCCCAAATTTCCTGCTCCCCAATTCAGATCACCCCAATTACTCGAAACCTCTGAATCTGCAACTACTCAAATCTTCCAACCCTAACAATGCAATTCCATTGAACCTACAAATGCATTCCCTATGAATGTTTCTTTCTCGAAACGCTATAAGTAGATATCGAAGTTGAATTCCGAGGAAGTTACATGGAAACGGTTCCCGTGGTGCAACCGGGTGTCAGTTAGCCAGCGTCCTCCAGGTCAATAACACCGCGCGACGCGATTTCACAATTGCACGCTTCGCTAATTGCAAATCACAATTGCGACTCAGCGACGCGACCGCGTGTGGCGGTGGGAATACAAGCAGAATTATTATTCCCTTTCCAACTTCAAGGAATCGATTAGAAATCGCGTCGAGGAAACGTGCACCAAAATCTAACCGAAACCGCCATTTAAACGCAGCCATCTTTGATCCGTGCGTAAAATCAACTCCATACACAAAATTCGCTTATGATTTGTTTAATTCTTAATCACACTTGAGTAGAATAATATGACATTCTAGAACAGCCACTAAAACTATATTTCACAAAAAACTCATTTTAACTTGCAAAGAATTATATAAATAATCTTTAAAAGTTGTTTCAACCTTCAAGTTATATTATCTTTGAAAGATACTTTTGATTTCAGTAAACTTGAATATGAAAAATTTAAAAACATGAAGAAGTTGAAAAAGTCTACACAGAAAAATTCAGAACAATTTCAATATAAAGATCTAAATTTTAGCTGAAGACAGTTTGGAAAAATAGTAAAAATGGCAAAGTTTCAAAAAGGATGAAGAGAATATGTTTAAAATTGAAGCAAAATTGTCTGGGATCGTTTGAAACCCCAGAGTTAAGGGTTAAACGGAAGATATAAATAATCGTTTGTCCGGCCGATTATTAACTATGAATCATAGCGAATTGCGCAAACAGAAATCTGAAACTATGGGGTTTCTTGGTCGCTTCGCAACAAGACGGGACTTTTGCTCCAGATTGCAACAGTTTCGAGGCTCTATCGGCAACTTCGTTTGCACCGTGTGTCGTAACGAAGCGAAGTTCGCGAGCGTTGCTCGAGCAACATCGAGCTAGCGAGATTTTTCGTAGAACGCGAACGAGAATGTTTCTACGGGCTTCCTGCTGTTTCGTCACGCGGCCAAAGCGTGTTGCAACCGTCAGAAACAGCTATGCGCTGATCCGTCGAAATTCTCTGCATTCGTATCGCGGAATGCTTGACCAAGTACAACTTCTGTTATTATGTCAATTAGTAGCCTTGGAAAAAGTGGGATATTTTTCTGGAGAATTGAGTAGGGTTTTAAATCTTTGCTGACTTGTCGTTGATTTACGGCTTTTGCTGAGGAATCTTTGGGAGTGGTAGGACAATGGAGAGTGACGCGAAAAGTGCAAGCTTGTAAAATTTGCAAAGGTCTTTTTTTAATTTGTTTTGTTGAGTTTGTGAGTTTTGGTATTTTGGTGAAATTTGTGAAATTTTAAACTCTAATGGGTTCATTTTGCAGAATCACGTATAGTGCACAATTTCATGGTCTCATAATTTGCAAATTTGCAAATTTCCATGTTTTCAATTTTGCAAATCCTCAAATCCACAAATCCCCAAATTCTCCAAATTCCCCAAATTCTCACAATACAAAAATGTCATAAAAATCCTAAAAAATTCCGATGCTAAGTTCGCTTAAATTAAATAAAACGAATCAAATAAAATTCACCGGAATTAAATAAAACTCATCCGACTTAAAATTTATCAAAATTAAACCAAATTCCTCCAAATCACATAAATCCGTCAAAATCAAATAAAACTCATTCGAACGAATTAAAATTCATCGAAAATTAAGCAAAATCGATTTGAATCACCGTAATCGAATAAAATTTGTTCGATTCAAAAGAGCGAAATAGAATACGTTTAAATATCAGGAATACCTCCCAAGCGGATAAGGTCCGAAGGAAAAGCGGTATTAGTACATATGTTAGGCATGGGTATTGTGTCGGTACTGAAAATAAACGATAAGAGGGATCGACGAAGCGAATTTCGATGTTTCCACGCTGCTCGTCGACTTATGACACAACACGGCACAGCTTGCCGTAGGAAAAGTAAGGTAAGGCCAGTGGTATAATAGAAACTTTCACTGCAGAGGTTCAACGTACCGAGCTCTGACTCTCACTGGCCGTTCTCACTGCTTGCCCGACTCACGACCATCCAACAGACACCATTCCTGTCCCTCTGTTTCCCTCTTCCTTCTCCTTTCTCCCTCGAAAAACGCGTAAGAAAAGTTCACGGAGAGAAGGGGGATATTTATAACGTCGGTGCTAACCGCCGGTGAAATTTCTCGATATACGCTGCGTGGGTTAACGCAACCCTTCTTTCGCTCTGATTCTGTGCTATCCGTAACGGTGTCGATGCTAATCGTTAGAGAATCTAACTTTTTATTCGGAATAGTTCTGAAATCTTTGTGTTTGCGATTTCTGAAATTTACAGATTTTTTAATTCGTTTTTAGTGTCACATTGTAATATTTATAAGCTGTATTGTATTTGGAATTTTGTATTTCTAGGCTTTCTAGTTTCTAATTTCTGAATTATGGTATTCGGTAATTTATAGATTACTATATCTGGAAATTCCTAAATTCACAATTCTTCAATTTGCAAATTTCTCACATCTTCAAATTCTCAAATTTCTAAACCCTACATTCTCAAATTTTCCAATGATCAAATCTCCACAATTCCCAAATTTCAAAATTTTTAAATTCTCAAATATCATATTTGCAAAATCCCAAATTTTCAGACTTCCAAATTCCCAATTTTCCAAATCCTCAATTCCCAAAATCCCTAAATCCCCAAATCTCGAAGTCCAAAAGTCCTCAAATCCCCAAATCCAAAAATTCCCAAATCCCCAAATTCAACAATTCCCAAATTTCCAAATCTAAAAATTCCCAAAATTTCCGAACGCCTTCTTACAGGAAATACATACAGAAACGAGTCTTGTTAACAAAATATTCAATCACGAAACGGGAAATGTTCCTTAAAGACGATAACATTGATAAGAGTCTTTTACGACAGCAACGTGTGGAGTGATTCATTCCCAAATTAGTATTCCCACGTGGTGTACCGTTACACGAAATATATCGTCCCTTCCGATAAGTCGACTGATTTCGAAGGTGGCTGAAAACCAGGTTGCACATCCGCGAGGACTCGCTCCGATAAGCGACATATCGCTTTTTCAAATAACGGTACTACTCGAGCAGCGATAATGCAGGCCAACTCAATTTTTCACTTCTTCAATTTCTACTATTAAAGAAATATTCTCTTTTTTTACACAATTATTTCAAGATAGCAACAAACCTTTTTGTTTCACATTTTATAGTCTTATTTCTTTCAAATTTTTATAATCGTGAAATTGACAGGTTCTCAATTATGAAATTTCAACGTAGTCGAACTTTTCAAATTTCTAAATTTACAAATTACTAGATTACGAAATCCTTAATTCCTGAATTCTAAATTTTCAAATTCTAGATTCACAAATCCCTATATTCCAATATCCTTCATTCCCAAATTCTACATTCTCAAATTCTACATTTACTAATTTTATATTTCCAAATTCTACTTTCCCAAATTCCTAAATTTTCGAATCCCTATGTTCCCAAATCCTAAATTCCCAAATCTCTATTTTCCCTAATCCCTAAATTCCCAATTCCTAAATTCCCAATTTCTAAATTGCCAATTCCTAAATTCCCAACTCCTAAATGCCCAACTCCTAAATTCCCAAATCCTTATATCCCCACATACTAACATTCTCATCCCTAAATCCCCAAATCCTAAATTCCCTAACTATCCAATAATCAACAAAGTAAATATGTTCAATATCCCAGTTTCGAAGCACGAACGATACGATCGACTCGAATTGAATTTTGCATTGCGCATATCGGACCATCGCTAATTAATCTCGGCTATTTCCTGGTTGCTCGAGTCAACATTATTTTATCCGCGACTCATTACCATTGTCAAGAATTCGTTTCCTTGTTGCAAGAACCAATCGCGAGGCAGGGTACTTGAACCGGAGTTAACCGAGGACAGAAAAAGGAAGAGAGGCTCCGGCTAGGAGAAACAGACAGTTAGAGTCAGACGAGTGGGGAGTTGTAGATCTAGGATGTCATGGCGTGGGAGAGTCACTTTCACCATCGTCGGCCCCTATAGCGGTAAAATCTACCGTGCTACATAAAATTACGCTCTGTGCCACTAGATTCGCGATGATGGTACCAACTTGACCGAAAATATGTCACCCACAGAAATTACGAGATTTTCTACTCTCATATTACTGTGAAGAATCCATAACTTGCTCACATTTAATACTTTTTACCTGTATTTTTTAATACTAATTTTTATTTTATACTTGAACACACATTATGTGTAAATATTTAGGCTTGGGTTAGATTACGTTACAAAAATTTGTACGCTTCAACACACATGATAATTTAAGATTAAAAATAACATAACGAAATAAATAATTGATGACGATAAAACTTAAATTAATATTAGCACTTCATCTTGATGAGAAGCAACACATATTTCAAGAAAAATATATTAATAATTTTTGTAATCTAAAAATGTAGACTTCTGAATAGATAAAATGCGTCTGGTTTCAGTATTAATATTAAATATTTGTTGCAATATGATAACAGATACATTTGATTTTAACTTGAAGTCAAAAAATAGAATAACATTCTGCTGCAACTAAAATTATCAGAAAGATTCCTAATTATTTTTAATTGCATTTCGTCTTTCATTATTACAAACATCTCAAAGAAATGAATATAAGTGAACCTAAAAAGTATTGTTTATTATCTCTTCAGACATTATACCCTTTCACAAAATTGAAAAAATGCAACGAACGGTTTAACAAACGATCCCTGTTGATTTCACTTCAGAATTATAAATCGAATATCGAAGTTGATAATCGATGCTTCAGGTTCGCTTACCGAGCGATGAATTATGCAACGTGCTTCCTGTCGCGATGATTATCATGGCGGCGATGATCTGAAAATAAATGTACGAAAATAATTATACGATTGCACGGTACGTGAACAAATATTGGTTGATGAGGCGAAAAGAGGTGGTAGCCGATCGCCCGGAGCGCCGATCGATCAGGCAACATTTTTACTTTCTTCGTTATGTAAAACAAAATCTCTAACCTTTCGTTTGGTTACATAAACACCGGACTCGATGGTACTAAACATTGCAGGCATGAACAATTTTCGTGTACGCTCGTGCACGGGAAAGTATTTTTCTACGGAATATCTTGCGATTATATTAGAGTTGCCATTCGTGTCCGTTCTGTTATTACAGTATCGATTTTTGCTGTTATAAAATATATGTTAGGATAGATTTATTAAATTTATTAGGATAGATTCTATTTTTGGAATACTGAGGCAGTTTTAGAAAATTGTTAAATTTTGTTTGAGTATTCAGGAAATTATTGTGAATAATTTTAATAGTTAAATTTAGATTAGTGATCAATGTGAATGATATTATGGGTGAAATGAAGAAGGTATTTCATTATTAATGAAAATTCATGTAAATGACACATATGCAGAACTATAAGACGCATTTACAAAATTCCAAAAAATTTATTCAATTTCCAGATTCTCACCCAAATTTCTAACATACAGTGATAGCGCCATATTGTCAACAGACACTAAACTCGTAAACATCAAGAATAAACGTATCTATTAAACATGGTATTTTCGCAAGATGAAACTAACAAAAACCGTTGCATCAGCTTAACCAAATCCGCAACAAAAGTTCCTAGCACGTTTCGAAAGCGTAGACCCGAAAGCAGCTGAACAAATTGAGCGGTGAATCTCGTAGATCCCGAATGAGCGTCGAGAACACGCCTAAAACGCGATAATAACGCGTTACACAACTTTCCAATTATCGAGCAGCGGTCGCGACGCTGAATTAGAAACCGCGTAGCCAGGCGAACGTGCAACGGGACGATGGCAGGGGAAAAAGTGATATCTGAAAAGCCTGTGAACCCTCTTTGTTCTCGCGACAGCGTCGCGTTTAATGAAGCAAATACCACGGAGAGTATCAGGGTAAAGCTTGAACCTCGAAAAAGCTTGGCCGAGATATAGCGGCTTGCGTGGCTTTGAGCCCGGCACAGAAGAACGCTCACGAGCGCGATTGCACACACGGACACGTGTACACACATGCACGTATACGTGTGTATACATAGAGCAAGATCGCCGGCGGCCTCTCAAGAAGAGACCGTAGGTTAGTGCATTGGCTGCACTTTCCGTCTCGGTGTGTGCATGTGCACGCCGCAGTGGCGGCAGCTCTCGGTTGTATGCATGCATTGGTTACGCAAGAATAGTAACGTGTGTGAGACTGCTGACCCACATACGTCAGGGAGCAAGGACCCCGCTGCACCACGTATATACCCGCTCAGTGCCGGCTCGAGTGCGAGCTTGCATGTGTCAGTGCGAACGTGTGCGAGTGTTTGCCCGCGCAAGCGCGTGTGACAGCTCGGTCGTGGATGCGCCTTGTACCTGTGTTGGTGCACGTAGCCGCCATCTGGCGTTGCACGCGATTACCGTGCACACACTCGCCCACGTGGTTGTGAAGAACGATTAAGCGCCGTTCGCAACGGCACAAGCGCCCTCCTTTTCTCGAAGGTTCTCTGCACTTTCATTGGCGTATCCCGATAGGGTACCTGTACCGCTAGTTCACACTTTTCTTTTCGTTTCACTTAACACTCTCGGATTACAGTAATTTTCGTTTGCCCGTTATTCGTTGGCGATAGGCTCTCAACTTTGTGTTCTCTTCGGGTTGTAGCTTCTTGATTTTTGTATTTTAGAGGTTTGTTAGTTATTTTGAAACGATTGTTGGACACCCTGGGCAGGGGTGTTAACATTTGCAAATTTTTTAACTTTTAAACTTTCACATTTTTAAATTGTTAAATTTCTAAATTGAATAGTAACTAATTTCATAGACAATACAATAAGTGGCAATATAACGAGTGGCGATATAACACATGTTAATACAATTCGTGATAATGCAACTCGTAGTAGTACAACTTATCGATCTCGTATATAACATGTTCTATTACACGTGGTGACATAACGCGTGATAGTATAACCCATAGTAATATGACGATTGACAATATAATGCGTGGTAATATAACATATGACAATTTAACACATGACAATACAATGCGTAACTATCACATAATGTTCGAACACATGGTAATACAAAACGTAACAATGTGTCGCCTACTAATAGAATAAAGGATAATATAACATATGTTGATATAAAACGTGGTGATATAGCGCATGGTCACATGGAGTGTAATAATATTACATGTACTAATACGTTATAGTTGAACGCGTGGTAATCGTAGTAAAATACGTGGTTATATAACGCGTGACAAAGCGGCAATATAACGCGAGGCAATAGAGTCTGTAGCAATACCTATAGAAAACGTGTAGCAATAAAACTCGTAGCAATTTAACATATATGTACAGAATACATATCACTCTACCATGTAACCATACAAGAAATTGCAATATAACGCGAGGCAATAGAACGTAGCAATACATACAGTATAGCAATAAAACTCGCAGCAATGTATGTTGCTACGGAACACGTATTAATCGCATAGCTAATCAACGAGTTGCAATATAACGCGCGGCGGTGTAAAACTAGTGTACTTTGGAGTAGAATGTCAGCGACGCCAATGTGTACTTGACCGGCTATCGGAGCCCAGGGCGACGAACGTTTCGCCCTGGCGATGTTTTCGATCGCGGCCAAGGGGCTCGGTTTCTTCAGGTTCCCGGAGTGGTTGCTGCTAGTCGCTATTTTCTTTCGAGAGGTCGACGAGCACGCGGCTCCAGCCGCTACGCGTTCAAGTGGATTCGCGGTTATCGAGAATGGCCCGGTGCGGTGTAATTCTTGCGATCGAGTGGGACGTTGCAAGGTGGAAGGCGTGTTTCGATAAATATAGGGTGGACGGAGGGTGAGGATCGATAGTTTGCGTTAAATTGCTGCGCTATTTAACGCCGACGGTATTCGAACGAGATTAGCTGCACTTGCACGCCTTCCCCTCTCATCTACACATGTTTCGTCCTAATCGAATCACTTCCGTTTTCAACTGTTTCCTCCTCTCATTTTTCCAAATTTGTTTCATAATTTTCATTTCGTACGATTTTCTATGCAATTAATTTTACTGTCAGCACGGTGAACTGTAAGGAGTTAATCCTTTAATCTCCTCTCGTATTTTAGCACCTTTCGTTCACAAAATTCGGTGCCTTTTTTTATGTTTGCATTGTATCTTGCACTTACCTTTAATTCGACAAGTTAAATGAAACATAAATTGTTCTCTCGTGAACAGTTTATAAAGGGCTCACAGCTAATTAGTAGATAAAGTTAGAAACAGTAGGTTAATAAATGGTAACCGGTGGAGACGCACCTTTAGAGGTCGTCCAAAGTTGTAGATCGTAGATCGTCCCGGTGAACGGAGTTGGCGTGTTCGAAAGGGGAAACAGAAGAGAGAAGAAAGTGGTTATAGCACGAACCGTGTGTAAGCAGGAACATAAGAGAAATCATTTAACGTGTAGAGCCGCGGATAAGAGAAATCGTTGGAATTAAGAGCACTCGACGTGACAGAGAAAGTTCCCCCCACGATTTTACGAGCCGCGAATATTTACTTAAACTTCGGAACAGGAAGCTTGTCTTGGTTATAAATCGGCAGTCACGACTGACCGGTATGTGAACGGTTCTTTAAATTGAAACCTGCACAAAGTTGCAAATGAAACGACTCATGCAAATTGCAACCTTGTATACATGTTTTGAAATGCTGTTTTTCTTTTCTTTTCAATGGCACAAGCACAGATACATAAAATAATAATTGACATAGATACATAAAGTAGTGATAAATATTGATAAATACATAAGATAATGATAAAACAACGATAAGTTACAATTATTCAAGGTCTATTCAGTGAGCACAACATTGTTGCACATCTATGAATTTTTCGTTATAAATCACCAAATTGAAAGTTTTTACATTATCAAGTCTCTAGACTTTTATAGTGCTACAAGCCACAAAATAAAATGAAATCAATAACTTCTATTTTAATACAGTACAAAGTTAAAATTTGATAAAGTACTAAGTCACGACATATTTTTTCAATGTTACAACGTTCAGCTAACGTCCCTCCATTTAACGCTCGAGCGATTGTCAAGGTGTTAACACAATGTAACATCGATTATCCAACGATGCTGTTCGCGTAACGGAGAACATAGTTGCATGCCAGCGATCGCATACAATTGGCCTGCATTGTTCACGGCATGTTCGCCGTTTATTGAAACGGCTCATGGCGTGTGTCATGGACCGTTTCTGCAGTAACGGCTTGTAAAACCGTTGGTACTCTTGCCACGTTATTAATTACAACGAACCGAGGATCGGTCGCGATCTGTCATTATCAGAAGAACCGGACAGACATTATTTAACTGACTGACCCGGTGTGGCAATCGTCGCGTTCCCGTTCCTAAGACTCATCTGAAGACGATTTTGTGAACTGGGTCCATTGAACGACGTCCTTAATTATTCCATTAGAGTGCACCGTTTGTTGAGCTTTCAGAGCGATTCTATAAAGTTCTTCGTTACGATTGTTTAACTACTTTTGATTCCTCGCGGGAAGGGCGGAAAATTATCGCTCAGTTTGTGGATCACATTGGAAATCTTTACTCGAGAATAATGACCCTCAATTTTATGGTTTTATGATTTTTATCTTGCATTTATTTTGCAGTTTTTAGGTTCTATATTTTTCGAATTTTTTGGGTTCATTCTCAAGATTCAAATTCTCAAATTTCTGTATTTCCAAATTCCCAAATTTCTAGGTTTCTTCAGATTCGTAAATTTCTATATTCTCCAAGTTTTGAAATTTCTAAAATTCCAAAGTCCCAAATTTGTGGACTTTCAAATTTCTATGTCTCCAACCTCTCAAGTTTCTAAGTTTCAAACAACTCGAATGTTAATATTCTGAAATTCTCAAAGTTCCCAAATTTTCAAATTCCCAACTCCCCATGTTCCTACACTTCTAATATCCCAAGTTCTCACATTATCAAGTTCCAAAAGTTCCAAATTTGCAAAACTACCAACAGAACCACCATCCTCAAATAAAAATGCTTCCCTCTTAACACATCGACTGCCACACCAATTCATCTTTTCCGCTAAATCTTCCCAAAAATATTTCCACAATTGTTACATTTATTATTCGTACCAAGAACTGAACACAAATTTCTCCAATTAAGTACACAAATTTTTAATAACAAAAGTGACAGACTCGTATGAAGACTACCACCATATGTGAATGTCCCGGTAGTCAAAGCGTTACCAGATTTGCCCTAGGGATGCACCATTGATCGTACATCGTAATAAAGATTCCAAGATTTGCTCTCGCTATAAAATCGCAGGGTTTCACGCGTTGCACCGTTGAAAAACACTGCCATGAAACGATCCAATTGTATGCTATTGGCTAAAGAGGGGTTAATGGCGAACTATGCGTTCGCCGTAATCGCAAACGCGTGCGTCCAATACACGTATGTACTTTCACATTCAGTCCATTCTCTTTGCGATAGCCGATATTCTCAACGAAACCGAATGACTAACAATCGTTTCAAAGAGAAGCTTCCTCAAACAAGAATTAACTTGGATTTACGTAGCACAATCTTTAAGATTTGACAAAAATACGTCACATTTGGTGAAACACGTTGGCTAATAACATGGTTATTAATTTACTTTTAGACTCTTCTTAGAAGGTATATTAATACGGTCAAGGTGAGTGGACTCATGTGTTTGATTATGAATATCGGTACCTGACATATCGGTGTGCAGAATAATTGTCACGTATCTTGACATATGTCGACATAGCACATATCGCTAATGTAGTACAGTGCAAAGAATTTCTAAAAATAATATAAAAATCTAAAAATTTTTAAAGTCCTCTTCTAATAGTCTGATCTTTTAGATTTTAAATTAAAGCTTATTTTAGTATCAGTAAAAAGCAATGGTGTATGTCGTATGGATCCAAATACTCTTGTTAAGATAACATAACATGTGACGTTATCATATATGGAAACCTAACATAGCGATACTCTATGTGAAGACCTAATATATGATGATACCACCAGCTAAGACCTAACATATGATGATACCACCAACAAAGACCTAACATGTGATGATACCATGCGTAGAGTTAAGAACACTTCCCTAAGCTAAAGCTTGTAGCATCCTTGAGAACATGTTTCACATATTTTATGTCTATAAAAAATAAAAAATATTAATTTATTTATGGCAAATAGAGTAGTAGTTGATAGAATACTATAATGTACTAATAATTGATGGAATACAATAATATATAAAATAGAATATAAATATCAGTAACTAATATAGCAGTGACTATACTGTTCAAATACTAATGAGAGTCACTGTAAATAAATGTTAAGAGTATACATTTTAAAATTCCTGACAATTACTCGAAACAATTTATTCGACAGAACGCCAACTTTTCTAACATACGATGCCCACAACAATAAAACAGTACTAAACGTCCAAGATAATCTTCATTCATGAATCGTTGAAACTTAATATCCGCGAAAGCTTCGTTGTGTATCGCAGTTTGTATAATGAAAGAGAAACGTGACTAGACATTTCGTGATTAACGAAGATGTTTTTCGCGGCAGACACCAGCGAGACGTGTCTATCGCGACTTTGATTTGCGCGATCCTTTGAACCCGTCATCGTTGATTACCTTCGGCTATTTATTCCGCGCTAGAATTTTTTATCTCGTTATCGAAGCTAGACTAATCTTTGTGTAAGAACATTGGGAAAAACAGAGTGGTCGTGTGTGAATGTAATACACGAAATTGACTCTATAAAATATTTATTCTGTGGCGTGCACCGACAGTCAGAACAAGAATGCCTGTGCAAAACATCGGCTGCGAGGACGTGGCCCTTGACTATTATCCTTTTGACCTCGAACTTTTCCCAGGAAAGCATCCTGACAAAAAGCACACGGCTCTAGCCATTTGCATTTATAGCCTTTTGCATTTATACAAACTCTAAATTTTCTAACATTTGTGTATCGTTCTGTTTACAGGAATTATGACCCTTACGAGCAGCCCGTGTGAGCTAGACAACATGAGCTTGTTTCAAGACCTCAAGTTGAAAAGGAGAAAGGTCGACTCCCGATGTAGTAGCGACGGTAAGAAATTCTGTTTCCTTCTTCGATCTGTTTTAACAGAATATCCCTATACGATCGTGTGCAAAATTTACCTCATTTATGCATCATCTACATCTTCGCTGTCGACACGAAACTAATATTCCATCGTCAACGCTCCTGCGATCAACGTTCATGTGTCTAACGATGTAATTTCAGCTTCCATTACGCGTTGCAGTGGTTCTCGTAATTATAACGACAGGTATTCGTGTTTGGGTAGATTTCGTGTACAAACTTTTTTTGTATAGGTACTTTGGTAGATGGTGGGCTAATTCAATGCTTGATAAAGGGTTTTGGGGTGTTTGAGCAGTTTTAAATTTTCAAGTTATATTTAGGAATTTGGACAATTTGGACAATTTGAACAATTTGGACAATTTGGACAATTTGGAAATTTGATCATTTGAAAATTTAGAAATTTAAATATTTACTTAAGAATTTAAGACCTTCGAAATTTAAATGCAGAAATCCAGAAATGAAAGAACCTGAAAGCTTGAAAATTTAAATACTCGAAGATTTGAAAACCTAAAAATATACAAGCACACTTTTGAAATACCTGAATATGCGAGGACTTAAAAATAGAAAAGTTAGACAATCAACCGCAGAGAATTAAATCGCCTATAAACTGTCCCCTCTAATTACCATCTTAATCGGTCATAAATCTTTAATTGTCCCCCATGTAATGGTTGTTTGTAAAACCCGGCAGGCAAACAATGCGTATGGAGATTTCAACAACAGGAGGCGTAATCGTGCGTTCGAGAAAGATCGTATATCATTGTCCGTGCAAAGTAAAACACGCAGGCAATCTTTTCTTATTGAGAATACTGGGAACGAGTTGTGAGACTGGTCAGCGCAACTGTAATGATTAGTTACCGCCCATAATGCCACATTTGATACCCTTTATTGGCCCGATTTTCATAAGCCGCGTACATTACACCGTACAGCGCATGGAACTCGCGTGTAACATCAATCATGCTTCATCTGTTCCGCTTTGAACGCCATAAACGCTTGAACGTATCATTACGCGAGCGCAACTTTTACGGGCAGGCTAGTTCGAGCCACGAATTTATTATCTCTTTCGACTCGATCTCTGGATCTTCTCCAATGCTGCTGCAACAAAATATATACGAGTTTATTTGCATAATGGTGTCAACAATGTAGCCGAGTTTCCGTTAAACTTGGACCTTCGAGTCTGTTACCCGGTTTCGATCGGTGGAGGATCGTTCGGGGATATCTACTTCTATTTTAGTTTCATTTTATCGAGATATGCAGGCAAAAATTGTTTAGACGAGACAATTTTCCTTGCGACGAGACAAGTTGTTCTTAGAAATAGTTGCTTCAATTTGATCATCTTCATCCTCATTGGCTTTGTTGTATTTATATACTTTGCAAGGAGCATGTAAAAGTTTCTCAATTTCTTTTTCATTACTTTATGAAATTCTTGGGGCAATATATTTTTATTTAAACTTTTATCGGTGATAAGAGTTTTCGTTTGAAAATTGAGCTTTAAGTAGTTTGGAGAACTATCTGTGTATAGATGAAAGAAAGGATGAAAAGAAAGAAAATTGTGTTAAAAAGGAGAAGGTTTTTTTGAAAAGTGTTGGCGATCCTAAGTTTAAGATAATAATTATGGAGCTAAATTAGAAAATCCAAGGAAGAATTAATCTTAAGCATAGGAATTCATCGGCAGCAATTTATTAAAAAAAAGAAATTAAGAATAAATGCGAGAAAATAATAAAGGGCTACAGTAAGGGTAAGGAAATATTACAGACGTTAGCGTAACAAGTTAAGAATCTGAATGGACGGTATGACGTAATGTGGCGATATAGCGCATAATCATACTACACATGACGATCTAACGGGTGGATGTACAACACGTGGTAGCATGTAAGATATAACGCGTGACTATATTACACGTGAAAATGTAACACATACGAGTGGTAATACTACACGTTGAACCTAATGTGTGAATACATATGGAGACCTAACCCGTGAATACGTTACACATGGATATCACATATGATAATACTATGCTTGTAGACCTAATACGTGGAGATACCACGCGTAGAAAATCTAACATGAAGCGATACCTCATATGGAGACTTAACGCATAGTGATACTATGCATGGAGATCTAACATGTCACGACACCACGTGTGAAAACGTATGTGACAACTCATGGAGGTTTGACCTATGACATCATGCGTGGAGACCTAACATGTGACAATACCACGCAAGGAAATATAACATGTGACCATAGAACGCGTGAAGATCTAACATGTGATGATAGCACGTGTGAAAATGTAACATGTGATGATATAACTCGTGGAGATTTAACCTTTGACAATACCACGTAAGGAATCATAACATGTGATGATGTCATGTACAGGAACATAACATGTGATGATATCATGTATGGAAACCTAACATAGCGATATGTGAAGACCTAACATATGATGATACCAGTGAAGACCTAACATATGACGATACCACATATGAAGACTTAATATATGATGATACCATGCGTGGAGTTTTAACATGTATTCATTCAATAACAGTCTAATGTTATAATAGGCGATACCATGTACGGCAATATAATCCGCACTGTAAGGTTCCTCCTACAGCAATCTTAATCACTCCAATTATCATGAAATATCTTATGCATATCACCTCATATGTTCGACACCATGTAACTCATACATCTCATACTATCAATACTGTGAAATCGCATGCATATCAGTTCGCACAATCGATGCCATAAAATACCTTATCACCTTGTATAGTCTACACAATATACCTTATGCATATCACTTCATACATTCAATATAAAATATCTTACATGTATTGAACTCACATGATGAAATAACTTATCCTCGTACAGTCAACGACATAACAGTACACATATACCTTAAACTCCACATAAATTCCACTTGTGCGTCATCCCCGTTTGCACCACACATGTCCACCTCCCAGAAGCAACATACGTGCCATTATCCCGATTCTGGTTTCGAGTTATCAGTTAGGAAGAGATTGGTTACCATGGGGGTGTTGAGACGTTGGTGTCGAGCAAATGGGGAAGGTAAGTCCAGGAATAGAGGGGGTGGTTGCTGGCGTCGGTGCAGGGTTGAATATCAACCCACGCGGTTTCCCGGTGCTAGTTCGGCTTCGCCTGAACTCGCGTCAACACGCGTAACGTTTCGTCCGCGGAATTTTTTCGCGTCGCAACGAAACCTCGACCAGCTGCCTACTCGAAGAGACTGTTCGTCCGTCACCAAAGAGGCTGTGCGAGCAGCTGTGCGTTAGGCTGTATCGATTTTTCGAGCGATACCAATGACCCTCGACCTACCGGCGATTAAAGGTCAGAGATCGCCGTTGGCGGGAAGCGGAATCGATGCTGAACCTGGATTGTTGTTACGCGGACAGCGATGTCGGGACGAGGATCAGCGCTGAAGAAAGCCGCGCAGTTTCTCGCGCTTCGCGTTTCCCGCTTCGGAGCGTCGTATCTTCTCGGAGATTTACGCGGAAGCGACATGAATGGGCTTTTTCTCGGGGAATCATTGATCTTTCGCGACGACACGCGAACGACGTCACACGCGAAAAAATCGACCGAGTAATTACACGGTACCGTGCGACGAATGCAACAATATGGAAAGGCTTCGAACGGAGAATAGTTCAAAGTGATACTTGCACGCGGGAAATCGTGTTTGATAAATGTTTTGTTCATTTTCCTGGCTGTGGTGCGTTGCGACTTCGTCGATAGCAGACTGTCGGCGATTTTATTGAAGAGTGCTAATAAATAAGGTTATACGTGCCAACGAGACTCTATCAAAATTATTTATTGATAAAATTTGCTCTGCGGGCAAGGTGCTTTACTATTTTAAAGTTTTAGAAATCCTTGAAAATATTCTGGGATAATCAGAGTACGTTATGCAATCGTTCGTTGTATCAGATATTTAATAGTATTATTAATAAACAAAATTATAAAATTACACTTGTGTCAACGACCCAGATTGTGTACAACGGATTAAAACTTGTTGCTTAAAAACTAACTTTTACATCCACATTAGCTTTCATATTAACCTACAAAGTTTTTTTAAAGCCTTTTTATTTCCTCTCTTCAATTATATCTCTCGCAGAATATTTAACAAGTACATGCTAAATCTTTTCATGTATTTTTTAAAGTAGACAGCTTGTAAAGTTTTAGGACTACGATTTTAATAGAAATGAACATGTTTTGAGAGTTGAGATCTTTGACCTCTATGTAACTTTCAATTAATTCTATACAGTGTAGTTTGTATTTAATTATACTACAAATTAATTATGTATTTAATTATGTCTAATCTTTTGGTAGTTGCAGTGTAGATACGTGCTAAATCTTTTTATAAATATTTTTGACATCTTGAAAAGTTTTAGGGCTACGACCTCAGCAAGGGTAAACTTTAAGCTTAAACCTTAAACTTTTTCGTATAACTTCTGAAGATAATTGAATCTTTGGCCTCTATTTACCTGTTAAAATGACGAAGTGTGCTCATACAAGGAAAACTGTGATATTTTTCGGTATGCCTGATCAGTGCTATGTTCGTTCTACTTAACGCTCTGCATGCATCGCTACATAAACGAAGACAGTTCAACTTAGAGAAATATTTCTTTATTATCATAGAAACTACATATTTATATATTAACTGAAATATCTATATTTAATTTAAAACAGTGGTTTTCCTGTCTGTAAACTCGCAACATCAAAATCAAAATATTATAATTGTAGCACCAATATCTTATACATATAGAAACTTGACAAAGATTTATATACCTAATTACATTTGTTAATTTATTTGTAATAGAGTTATTATGCAAGAAAAATGAAATGAGTATAATTAACAAACATTTTGAATATTAATGAACAAAATTATTTCTGCCTGCTGGAAACCAGTTTCTCTTGGTCTAATCTAATTTTAAATTTAAATGTGGTACTAACTCAAACTTTGTTGTGTATCTTCATATAGCACTACTGCTTTACATAAATATGTCCAAATACAAAAAAATAGTATAATAGCCTTAAAAAAAGTAGCCTCGTATAAAAAGTATAATAGCATTTTCTAAAACGTCTCTAAAATTTTTCAAGTTGATTAGAAAATTGCTTAAAAAATAAAACGTATAAAATAGTTATACAATACATAACACTGTATATTGCAGAAACGACTCATGATTATCACTGATTGAGATCTGCTTTAAAACATATTGACAAAATAAACTACTGAGAGTTCTTATGTACAGACTGTGACTCTAATATCGCATCAACTATAAATCCCAAATCTAAGTACTAAAAGAGTTACATACACGTTTTATATCGAAACATTTCTCAAGATCGAAAATAACGAAACACGAAGACAATCAATATCGACAGTGGAAAAGTGCAACGATTTCCGAGACACCGAAGACAATCGATGAAAGGAATCTTAACGAAGAACTCGATATTATAACGACACGCAACAAGTACACACGTTCTCACGGTTCAACGAATATTCGACGATATATAGAGAAGTACCAAGGATAATGCTACCTACGCTACAGGCACAATGAACTCTCCATTGAAAGGCAACATGTTCCTGATGTCTAATCTCCATTGGCTGGAATACTGGAACTCGTTAAACATGGATTTGAGAGCGCTTCAACGAACACCGTTAAATAATTTCCCTCCCCTTAACCCGTATCTCTATCATCCTTACTACGGTTTCCACGTGCCGTCTTATCAGAGCCTCGATTTCCATCGATACCTTAGATCGGGACCGATGACGGGTGTCCACTCGATCTTCGATCATCGATACTGCTACTACGATTCGAAGAACTGTTGCTCTTCGATATTCGGTAAATAGGATATGTTAACACGTGGTCACATGTGATTTACGTATGCCTGAATGTGGATTGATGGGGTTACATTTGGAAATACAGGGGCAACTTTTCATTTGTTATGTTGGTACCAAATTGTTACTCGGAGGTCATAGATTTATTGAAGGAAGGATAACATTGATGTGTATATTTCTGATTAATACATGGGAGAATTGATGGGTGTATTAATGATTAATTCATAGCACAATACTGATATATTAATGATTAGTTAATGGATTAACACTGGTTCGTTAAGGGAAGACTAACGTTTCAAAATATTTAGGTCTCAAAGTCCCAAAGTTTCATAATCCGAAAATTCAAAAAATTCAAAAGCTCAAAATGTCAAGCTTCGAAAATTCAAAAATGCCAAAGTTCAAATATCCCAAATCCAAGTGTTCCAAATGTTCCACAGTCCCCAAGTCCTCAAATCAAGTATTCCAAATGTCCCACAATCTCCAAGTCCCAAACTTCCAAAATCTCCAAAAGTTTAAAAATCCTAAAATCACCAAATTCAAAATAAAAATAGCAAATTCGCAAAATCCCAAAGTCCCAAACACCCAAAATAAAAAATCCCAATAGTCCAAGAACTCAAAATTGCATCTACCGCATCACATCATATCATCGACTATTAAAACTATACACGCCCGAAAGACCCAAACGGCCCTAACAATAGCGAATCCCAGAATATCTGAGAATTCAAGCTCTAATTTCATCAATCATGCATTGTTCGTGACTCGTCGATCGACTGTGACATCGATGAATGAATAATCGTACGGTTACGCGCGATCGGAATGAGAATGGTTGAAAATAAGATTGAATAACCCGGGGAATCGATTCCATCTCGCGAGAAAATCAAAACGAGAGGAGGACGATAAGAGTCGGTAAATGAATAATCCGCGGGAACCGATATTCACGGTGATCGAGCTATTAATAGCTTGGAAACTGGTACCTAGGTACCTACAATCATAGCTCGGCCTTGTCAACTGCATTCCTTCCTTGACCTACACGAACAGCCATAGTCCCACATCCTTTTCGCCATCTAAACGCCTCGAACGAGTATTACAGTTTCGTTTCGGTCGCGTAAATTGCTCTGGCTGTGAAATATCCTTGTTGCCGCGCATGTAATCTCACACCCTTGGATGTGGCGTAAAAGCAAGTCCAAGTCAGACTCCACATGGATTTAAAAATTTAAATCAGTAATTTAAATTTGATACAAACGATGCAAATATAAAAATTTTATTTAAGTTGTCGATCACATCTCTGTACTTCCATTTACTGCTATAACAAGATTGGAACACTATACTGATTTATTTTATCTTCTACAAAAAAAATCCTGAAGATCGACTTGCATCGTTACCAACTATTTCAGTTTGCACCTACAAATTTGTTAATGTATATTATTCTCAGGGTTTTTATTTTTACTTTCGTGTGTTATTGATATGCACTTCGATCCACGAACAGGAAGAAGAAAATACGATACGTTTCTTTCGAAATGCGTCTGTCAACATCATAAAGCAGATCGACTACATACCATGATAAATGTTATTCATCATCGCGATAGACCACCGGGCATGCTTATGCACGATGATTAATAACATTTTCATAACGGCTAGAACACGAAAGACCAAACCCATTAACGTGAATATAGCAGTTCGAGATGGTTACGAGATCATTGAACCGAATAGTTTAACTCTCAAACGAAGAAGAATTTCATGCCATGTAACTTTCATAATCTCGTGCGAATCAGATATAAGGAACGATGGAATCGTTGGCTCGCAATAATTGTTATTAATGCACGGTGAAACGTGGTTGCCCAATCTACGAAGAATAGTAATGAACAATACTCGTTGAGTGTTACGTAGCGAGGTGTCAAAACACGACACAAGCTAACGTGTTCATCTTTGTTAGGACAATCTGATCGATACAGATTATAATCAACAGACGTGAATCTTGTATGTGCATTGTACCCTGGGATATGTAGGTTTAATTAGGGAGAGTTATGATTTTGGTGAAAGGAACCTGCTATTCGTAGGATTTTCTAGGGATATTTTTTTAACACTTATTTTCTGGAAACGGGGGAAGTTGTCAGATTTGTCACATTTCTAACTTTGTGGAAATTTGGGAATTGTAAGGTTTTGGAAATTTAGGAATCTGTTTGAGAATTTGAGGATTTAGGAATTTTGGGATTTGAGAAATCGGAGATTAAGGAAACTTGCAGATTTATAAATTAGGAAATTTAAAAAAAATTAGGAAGTTAAAACTTTTATAGAATTTGGAAATTTAAAAACACGAGAATTGATTTAGGTATTTGAACTTGGGAACCCAGAAATGGAAAAGCTTCAACATTTGCAAATATAGAACTATACTTGATCCTCTCAGATTAAAGCAACGTGGTCCAAAGAAGCCTAATTGCCAGAGACACCATCCATCTCACAAAGTTCGCAAATTATATTCGCAATACCCATCATCATTCTCGCCGCATGACAATCAAGCTTATCTAAGGTAACAATCACAAACTGTTCACGAACCAGTTCATCTGCTCCAAAGATGATCAGCGCTGAACCTCGATCATCGATGCGTCCGTCACTAACTCAAAAACCGGCAAACCTATCGTTCGCTGAATATTCTCTAATAAAAAAAAAAATCGTCCTACCACCATCATCACCACGCCCATCATCACGAAAATAAAAAGGCAGTCCATAATCATATGCACACGACACGCGTGTCAGGACTAATCGCGCTTCATCCACGCCCGTAATCGCGGCCTTCCCGAGGTAAACGTGTGCAAATGTTCCACCGAGTATAAACGTGAGACCAACGCCTTATTTCTCAGACTCCCCGGTATCCCTCGGATCAGCAGGCTCGCCGCTCGGGATCCAGCCGGCGGACGCTCCTTCACCCATAAACTTTCCTGCTCCAGGGGAGAGCATGGCTGACACCTCGACCCTGTCGCCGGAGGCTAACATGCCGGGCTCGCCGGGCTGCCCCGTGGTCAAAGTGAAAAGCGAGTATCTGCTAGGCATCCCGAGTCCAGGGACACCGCGAGATCCTCTCCGCGGAACTGGGCTGGCAAGTGGCATGGAAGCTCGCGACACATCCTGCTCGGACCGTGCGTCGCCCGATTCAGTCTTCCCAGATGCCACTTCGATGGTGGGCTTCAGGGTGGTCGAAGAGCAACAACAGCACCATCAGCACCAACAGCAGCAGCAGCAACAGCAGCAGCAGCAACAACAACAGCAGCAGCAGCAACAACAGCAGCAGCAGCATCAACAACAGCGTGCTGGTACCCCGATACCAACCAGAATGTCGCCTTACTCGCCGATGCAAGCGGTCTCCACGACTCCCATGCCCCAGGAACCGACCTCGAGGAGCGACAGCCCCGACAAGGGTGACCTTTCGTCGGCCCAGACCAAGGAGGAGTCCGATAACTCGGTTTTCGATGGAGGAGGCGGCGGTGGTAGCGGCGGCGGTGGTCGTTCAGAGACCTCCAGTCAACCTAGTCACCGGAGCAGTCCATCTTCCCAGTACAGCCCTAGCCAGAGCATGAGCCCGAGCGCGAGCAACACGCACGGCTCACAACAACAGCAGCAGCAACAACCGCAGACACCCCCGACGCCGCCCAGACCCCGGGTACCCTCGGTACCGCCTCATCTTCTGGCTCATCATCAATTTTGGTCGCAAAACAACGGTGTTCAAGGATTCGCCACGCAGAGGCTACTCAACGGGGTGATCAACAGCGCCGTGTCCTACGGGCAGAACGTTGCTGTCGCGTCCACAAGTAGCAGCACGAGTTTGAGCACCAGCACGGGCAGCGGCGCTACTTCCACCAGCACTGGGTCGACTAGCACTGCCTCCTCGTGTAAGTTCATTTTCTAATCATATTAACGATATTTAGGAAAACAATCTTCTGCACACGAGCGACTATTCATACGATCTTTCTATTAGTCAAAAGCAAAATCCGATCGCAAGTCGGAAATCGCTCGTGTGCATCGGGTCTAAAGGTAGCTGTAGTTCATTAAACCCGACGTTCCTAACCAGATCGAATTGCACGATTCAAAAGAAGACTAACTTATTTTACTGTGTCACTGCTGAAGGGTATCGAAGGATCAGCTCAATATAGTGAAAATGTATTTACGAATCTACGATTTCAGGCGAAACGATGAAACCACCGGCGCAGAGGCCCGCGCCGGCACCCCCGCGACCACCACCGACGGTGATCATGGGCGAAATCGGTGGCGTCAGAACGATGATATGGTCGGCGCCACCGTTGGATCCTGTACCACCGCCAGCGGCATCGTGGACCACCACGGCCGCGGCAGCATCCTGTTCCTCGTCGGAGGAGTCGGCTGCTCAGCTGCTCCTGAACCTCGGGCAAGAGTCCAGGGGCAAACCACCCTCTGTTTCCTACTCGTCCGGCCCTCCGCTCAACATGGAGAGGTTATGGGCCAGCGAGCTCACGCAGCTACCGGCTGCGCAACAGATGCAGGCATTGAACCTGACGGCTTCCGGTTCCGGTCAAACGTGGGCGAGGAACGGAGGTGTTGTCAAGTCCGAGTCGGCGTCGCAGTCGCTGTCGGTCGCACCCCCTGCACCACCTATGCCACCTCAGGAGCACGAGGAGGACGAGACGCCTATGATATGCATGATCTGCGAGGACAAGGCTACCGGTTTGCATTATGGTATCATCACGTGCGAAGGGTAAGTCATTTATTCTACTTATACAATTTTAGAATGGTTAAATGTTTGTTAAAATATCGGTAGGTCAGAATATGTTTGTAGGAATTGAAGTTATTCAGATTTGTAATCAGAAATATGAGGATTGAGAGATATGGGGTCTGGACATTTAGATATGTAGAAATGTATGTATATATTTAATGGTACAGAGATCTTGTGATCTGAGAATGTGGATACGTAAGGATAGTTTTAAGAATCTAGGTATATATTAATCTAGGAATCTAAGGACATAAATATAGAATTAATAATTAGCTCATTTAGCTTCAATATTAAACAGCCAAATTATTGTGTATTGAGATTGAAACGACGCTTATTTTGGCGAATTTAACGTTGAACACAATTTTGAAACGAAACGGAGCGAAAGATACGATGCGATTAGTCATTACGAGTTTTTTGTCGGACGAATTAAGTTTGAAAGTTTGCTTCCCGCTTCTCGGGGGACCGGGTCGGTACTAGAAACAGATTAAACATTCATACTAGCAGAATTACGGCTACGCTGGGATGCATAGAGAAACTCGTCGTCGACTTTTCTCAACTAATTTGCCGGATTTGTTGGATACACATTGGATAAACTGACGCAGAACAGTATAACGATACCCTCTTGTGACTTTAGAAACTAATCAACCGTGTCGCTGGATATATTAGAACGAGATACACCTTGAAATATGCTTTTGAGTTCACCTTGTTAAAATACTCTGTCGCTATTATTAGCTTGGAGAAGTGTTACATTTTTATCCATCGGGAAATTTGATATAACGATGTTAACTTTTTATTAGTATCGAACTTTGATGACAAATTTAGACATGTCGAATCAGATTTCGAAAAACTATACATAACTTGATGACATGAAATCTTATAACATTGTCATAGTCAATAAATTATCAATAAATAGTTTGCATCAACTTTGATCACTTGTGGTATTAACATCTAATACCATTTGATCCATTAATCTCTAAAAAGATCTATTATTTCGAATTTGCTAGTTAAAATATGTGTACCGCAGAAAATTGTCGAGACTATATTTTGATTTGTGAAAAAGGTTTATCAAAGTAAGCATTTCCGAAACTCCATTTCAAAGATACTTTTGTACACCAATGAAAAATTCAGCGTCGAGAGATTGACGAGTACGATCGAGTTTGTTTGAGGGTGGAACGCGTACAAAGGACAAAGCAACGATAGAATAAAAAAGATAGCGTATCGTGTTACGAGTATCTTGAAAGAGAAAACGATGACACACAGAGAGAGTTGTTTTTCGTCGTGGGAGGATATCTATGTATCTACATTCATAGTTGAACTGTGACGCATTAACCTCGAAGACACTCGAAACAATATATTGCTCGAACGATATAGTTCAATGCTATCACGCAGGTGCAACTCGAGGATACCCAAAGGTCATAGTTCGCCGTGATCCTCCCTTTAGGGTCGTGTAATACTAACTTTCCTTACATAGTTCTGTGTAATTATCTCTAATTAAGCGGATCGTCTGAATCTCTGTCGCGTTACGCATCGCCGGAAGACGTGCTAACCGGCTTGGGTATTTCGAGATATGTAACGGTATTAGATCCGTAGATTACTAATTTGATTATCGTACTTCGCTTGAATTAACGATGTAGGGAAGAGATCTTTTCAAGGGACCCACGATTAGGTTCCTTGGAGATATTGTTGAAAAATTTGTTGCATATTCTGCAAATAGTGTTAAGCTTTCATGGAAGAAAAATTGGTATCGTAGTCATTCATAGTCGCCTTTTATATTTTTCTAAATTTATTGAGTTCTGTATCTCTAAATATCTAGTTCCCCAGATCCCTTGATCTCGATGACAAAGTTGCAATTATGATGTTTCCGACAATTTTACTAATAATATTACTAATATTATCTATATAATAAATCAGAAATGATACGCAACCGAATGTAACAGAATGTTAAAGTATCTACTGGTTCAAGTTTCGGTATAAATGAAAATGCATTTGAAAGATAAAAATTTTGGTGGAGAAACTCATGGGGATGAAGTGTTAAGTGGTATGAATTATTTGTGCGCAGGTGTAAAGGTTTCTTCAAGAGAACCGTGCAAAATAGGCGGGTGTACACGTGCGTGGCGGAAGGTGGCTGCGAAATCACGAAAGCCCAAAGGAACAGGTGTCAGTACTGTCGCTTCAAAAAGTGCATTGAACAGGGTATGGTTCTTCAGGCCGTTCGAGAGGATCGAATGCCTGGAGGAAGAAATTCTGGTGCTGTGTATAACCTTTACAAGGTATGTATTAACTTCACTTCACATTTACTTGCTACTTCCCATTATTTTTGTTGAAACGATAAATTACTCCTTAAGATTCAAATTTTCTATAACTCCCTATAATAATCCTCAAACAAAAGGATCCTCCACTTCTTTCGAGTATATTCTTCAATTTTACCATAAAATACGACAAAAGTTCCATAAAGTATCAAAAACCAGAAAACCAACCTCAAAATCTTATTGTTTATGAAAATAAATTTCAATCGTTATCTAATAATATATCTAATTTAATGTTACATAAAATATGTGTAATTTGATGTTGCTAAAATATGTGAAATATTTAATGTAACAAAGCTAATATTTGTTTAGGTGAAGTACAAAAAGCACAAGAAAAGTAACAAAGCAAGCGGAGTGGGTGGAAATATGGGTGGCATGAGTAGCGGCGGTAACGTTGGTGGCGTTAACGGGTCGGGATCCCTTGGTGGTAATAAAAACACCATGGGCTCGACGATGCTCGAAAAGCATATGGCTGTGGCTGCAGTCGCACACCATAGCCAACAGCAACATGCTCAGTTAGCCAGTGGTTTTCTCCACCATCATAAAATTTCGTCGGGCGACCCGCTCAACTCACAATCTACCACCAGTCACTCGAGTCACCCTGCACATTCGGGCCACCTTGTTAACGGTACGATCCTGAAGACGGCGCTTACCAACCCCTCCGAAGTAAGTATTTTCAGTACTTTTTTAATCATTTTCTTGTCTTGCTCTTCTTCGGGTTAGATCTAATTTTGTAATTCTTGATTATTATTAATTTTTGTTCCTAAAGATATTCTGTTAGGGTGATCGTGATTAAAGGGGTGGTTATAAGATTATAAAAATTCATAAATTTTGTTGTATATGAATTGATTAATTTTGTGGATGTAAGTTGAATTTTATTAGTGTAACTTGATGAACTTCATAAATATTAGTTAATGAATATCAATATAAATTGACGAATTTCTTTAATATTTCATAAACATTTTATCAAATAATAGAATTAATATACTTGGATTTTTTATATTCAATATTTGTAATTTTGAAATACGGTATTATATCAATTTAACCCCTGCTCGTTTCGATCATTGAATTACATAATAATAAAGTGTGTATTTATTTTATTGGCGCTGTCAGTATATTCGATTTCAATACACATGATTATTTTATCAGCATAATTTGGAAGTTTTGAGTGTCATGATGAAATGTTATTATGTAGAATATTTGAATACTAGTTAGACTTATTATTATGCATAAATACAAAATTATTTCCAATACAACAAGAGATGTTAATAATTGAATTTGTTTCGTAATCGAAATTTATTTTGAAGTTGTACATTTTCCATTATACAGTATACTGACGGACTGTATGTGTACATATGTGTAGAGTGTACATTCAGATGTAGGCTTCTTTTCGATAAGATAGGAAAAGTATACCACTTATTTTCAAATTTTGGAAGTGAAATGTTTAAATTTAAAGTCATAGAAATTTAAGACATAGAATTTGAAAAATACAAAATTATCAAACTTGAAAATTTGTAATTTTCTAAACACACTAAATACGAAAAATTGAGAACTTTAAAAAAGTGTATAAATTTGAAGACATGAAAATCTACTTAATTACTCATAATTCCCGGTGAACATGGACCACGGAGTTCCTCCTCCACCGCGAATTTCCCTAGGGAACCGTGTATCCAGTGAAACTCCGAAACGAGTACAGTAATTTCCACTTGTTTTTCTACCGGTTTGATCATTTCTTCGCGGCTAATGACGCAACACATTCGATTTCACGCGATGTTCCTGCGTGATAACTCGTACAAGCTCGCGTTGCATCAACAGATTCCACGGGATTTCTCTATCAGCTCCATCAAACCGATTATCTAACGAGCCGATTCTACGTGCGAAACATCTTTCCCTCTGTGTATGTGTGTGTCTCTCTTTTTTTACTGCCTCTTCTTTGGTCGGAGCGCATATAGATCAACGTCCGCGACGTAACAACGATTCCAGTGATTTATTCGTGTCGGCTCGCTAGAAATCGAGCTCGGGTCGACAAAAGTTGATCTCTTCGCGAGAGAATTCAGCGTCGATGAGAACGTCCCGAAGGCATCTTTACTTTCACTTTCGGAGCAGCTGCACGCGATCGAGGATCACATGCTTCGTCGAAATCTTTCTTCCCTCTGGATTCGCTACAGATTCGCGAGACCCCGTAAATACACGCTCTTTCTCTCGAGTACCCGCTATTTATCTCCACCGTTTAATCTCGCAAATCGATCTAAATGATCGCCTTTGCAGGCTGATCATTTCACCCGGTGAAATTAACACTTCGGTGCCGAATTTGTGAAACACGTATGAGCTTTTCACACATTTTATCGAAAACCGTTTCAACGGATACAAACAATATTGTAACTCTTACGTGATATCGTTAATAACATATATTCACGTTGCAGTACGTTTCTCGGATCAGATGTCGAGTTTACATTAAAATTATAGATTATTCTGTTAAATGGGTTTGCTCAAGAGAAAGTTATTGTGTATTATAACTGTATATGAGATTTATTTAAAAACAGCCTATCCAGCCGGAACGTAATTTCCCATGCTTATAGAACAATACTAGAAATTCTGAAATCTGAATTACCATACGGATTTGTTTTATTTGATTCAAGATCTATAACCTTACTGATCATTTTGGGAAATTGATCATTTAAAAATTTAATTATTTTGAGATTTGGTTTATTCAGAGAATTAAAAAAATTATAAAAATGTCGTCAAAAATTGATCCCGTATCATTACTATCTATCTAACCCAAACTAAATATTTGCTTTATCCAAAATAATTCAAACATCCTTCAGAATTCATGAAAAGATGTTAGGTAGTTCTGCTCGCGGGTAGATTTAGTTTAGGGTCAATTTTCATCATCTAAACGTTACTTTTACGACCATATAGCAAACACTTTCAAGGCGTTAAAGATAATATAATGCAGGTTTAGAAGAGCACGAAAAAGCATGCGAGACGACCAGTCGGCTCTCGAACTGCTTGCTCGTTGTATCTATCGGCTTTCGTAATGTGGGAAACCTTGAAGCTTGCGCAAGCGGACTCGTAAGAAAGTGAAATTGCAACGGAGAGTTCATTCATTTCAGGATCGTTTTGCTGAAAACAGATTGAAGTTACCCGAATCTGACCGCTTTTCTTTATCGCGTCGTTTTTCTACCTGTATCACATTTTTTAGCCTTTTTACTCTCCGAGTGGTATACGCAACCTTCTTATACTTTCACAACGTGATAAGTATCAAACATTTTTATTTAAATTTACGTCTTCTGAGGTAAAATCAGGTAGAGTACCTTGTTTAATGTACTTACACTGAAATCTTTTAAGATTCTTTATGTTGTTCGATTTTTTCGTATATTTTCAAGTTTTCAAATTTATTCTTAAATTGACAAGTTTCCAGATTTTTGTGCTGTTACAGACCCTAAAGATTCGATATTCTCAAATTCTTAAATTCTAAATATTCCACATATTTAGATCGTTAAAATTCTGAATCATTAAATTATCAAATCCCTTAATTTCTAAATGTCTTTATTTCCAAATTCTCTGATTCTAAAATTTGCAAATCTTCAAGTCTCAAAACCACTAAGTCATCAAATCTTTAAATCTCTAAATTCCTAAATTCTCAAAATCTCCAAAATCTCTAAATCCCTAAATCCCTAAACCTCCCTATCCCTAACTCCTTAAATCCCTAAATCTCCCTATCCCTAACTCCCTAACTCCCTAAGTCTCGCTATTCCTAACTCCTTAAATCTCCAAATCCCCAAATCCAAAAATAACCACCTTCCCATTCCCAACTCTCCAAATCCTCAAATTCCGAAATTCGCCAAATACAGAAATCTGGAAATCTCCACTCAGATTCTAATTTATTGCACCATACCAATACTCGATCTCTAGTTGCAACTCGTTGCACGAAAGTTCACGTAAACGTGTATTGCTGTGCGTGGTATTATCGCCGGCGATAATAAAGGTTAATCGATGTTGTTGTGAGCGTTGAGCACGTGAGGTATGCAAACAACGAGAAGAATTACCGGGAACAGTCGGCCCGCTAGAGGCCATTGCCAAAAGTGAAATCGATGACTCGAGGACCGGATAAATATTGCCGGTGGAGCTCCATTAAGGAGGTCACTTTCCATCTCCGGCCGAATCATTGCATGTCGCTGCAAAACACGGATACTCTGTTCAATTTCAAAACATGAACTTTTGTGCTAGAATTTCGAGGAAAAACTTTTCTTACACCTCTTCGTGCTAACATAATCACTAATTCCCCTTAATTTACAATATAAAATAACTACTTTTACTGAATTATTGTGATTTTATTCATCTTATCGGAGTACTTGTATGTATATGAAACACGTCTCAGATTCTTTCATGTTAAAGACTGAAATTATGTATCATAAATCTGTTACAAAGTTAGAAAGGTTCTTGAAACTCTTCACTAGAACACGTGTTCACTCACCAAAGGACGACCCAATAGAATATTGAAAGAAATACGACTGACTAAATAAAAAATTATGTTCCATGCTTCACACATATTTTTGGCAAGACAATCAATTTGGAACAATCACATTCACAGAAAAGCCTTTCACATAGGGAAAGTAAACTCTCTCTTAAAAATAAGCTTCAGGTTTACCCAGACTACTAGACCTAATTTCATCTTGTATCACGTGCACAATACATTGCAAGGGAACTTGTACATATTAATTTTAAAAATTAGTACAAAAGTTTGCAATATGATATACAATTGATATATTTTATAATATAACTTGTAATATAAAGTTTGACATATAATATACATCGTATACTTTATAATAGATAGTTTAGTATACCCTTGATGTGGAGGACGTCACCTAAGTTGAACATCTGAATTATTTTTACTGCTGAAGAATAAGATTATGTATGCTGTAGAATAAGATTAGAAGGTTACATTGTTTCAATATTTCTTATCGTCCCTAAATATACATTTCTGAAATGTTCACTCTTCATGTATCCTCCATCAGTTACTTTTTCCTATTTTTAATTGCAATGAAAATAATTATGTTCGACTTGAGGAGACCTTGTACACTAGTTTGATATTAGCTGGGCATCAGTTCATTGATATTATTATTAGCTCGATATTACCTTGACATCGGTCCATCCATATTATTATTAGCTTGACATTAGCCTGACACGAGTCTATTAATGTCATCACTAGCCCAATATTATTCAGAAAATTTGCAAATAGAAGAAAGACGAAAGATGTTACAAGGTATAAGTACGAAAACTAGAGAGACAAGAAAGGGTAGTGATGGGTTAGATTAGGGTTAATCGGAACGGAGGCATCGCCAGGTGAAACACGGCGACGATGACGCGGACTGCGAGGTAGGGACAATAGAAAATCAGCGACAGCCGGTGCCAAGGACGGGCAGTTCTCCGGCGGTTTCGTAACTCGTGAAAGTCTGCACACAAGGGACACTGACCTCACCCTACCTCCTTTTCTTCCTCCTCCAACACCTTCGTCTCTCCACCTCCAACTCGATCGCCTTCAGCGACGAGAACGTGTCCCACGGTTCGCGACCGTGTGTAGAAAACTTAAGGGTATATCCGCGGAGGTGAGGATCGCAGCTTTCCCCGAAGGTATCGCCGACCGAGGCCGCTCTCCCTCTTCGTCTGCTACGACGAATATCGACCTCGAGGAAGTACCACCGGGTCCGAAAGGTCAGTGAAAGGCCGGATCGGATTGACGTAGGAAGCAATGCTTCGCGATTCTTCGATCGATCGATCGAAATTATTCAACTACCGGGAGTGATCGTACTCGAACAACTTTACTCCGTGATGTCTCTGTTCGATGAGTTTCAGCAGCGCTTTTGGAGGACGAACTTGGAGAGACGAATTTTGGCTCTTTATCGGTGTGGTTTTGTTGGACTTCTTGGATAAAGATGACGATATTAATCTTAGGGAGACTTAAAGATATGACTGGGTCGACTTAGATGTGAATATCATGTCGATGATGGATTTGGAAATTTAGGAATATGAACTTAAAAAATTGTATAATTATGAAATTTAGAAATTTGTGTTGTAGAAACTTGCAATTTGCAAATTAAAAAATTGGAATCCTGAAATATTTATAAATATCAAAGAATATATAAAACTATCATGACGTGTTAATGATACTCTAAAATCTGCACTGCGGGTACAAGAGCGACAGGCAGTAAACACGATAGTAAATCATTTGTTTTACGACAGACACTAAAAAGTGAAACCATAGAACGTATTTTCCATTTCGCCTATAAAAGTCAGCAAAACCAACGTATCACGCGAAATATCAGATAGTTCTTTGATAGAAAGTATTCATTCAAACTGGAACTCTAATAATTTTCCGTAACGAAGGCATTACGTAATAATATTATTCTTAACTTCTGCCATTTTTTAAACACTTTCATATGCAAAACCATGCCTTCGCACGTTTCTAACTGATTCCGAACGCAGCGATACTCTTCAATTTCACTTTCTAAAAAGGAATAAGCGTGTTCTATAAACAAATCACATTCCACATTTTCAGTTCCGCGTTAGCTTTAATTAGTTCTAACGTCTAGTTTAAAATAACTATTAAGCTTTTACACTGTTGAAGTATCATTTACTCGTTCTTTTTCTTCAATTCGAGGTTAACTATTTATATTTAGTTAAATTGCATGTAAATAATATTCACTTACCCGATAAAAATAATATCTTACGTCGTTCTGATATATTTTTATTGTCAACTGTATATCAAAACCGAATAAGCTAGTTATTTTTCAGTAAGCTAACGATGAAAATAATTTAAATGACTTAAGTGGGACATTCTGTATAATTGTATATACTTCATAGAAGGTAATGTATGCCTTTAATAAATTGCCTTCTTTATCAAAAGTGTATAACCTTAGAATCACGACTCTCCTGACCCACATACGAGACGTAGTACAAATAGGGATTATGCTGACCCATGTCAAGGAACACGTGTTAATTACACTTATTTATAATCTACCTCGTATAAATCCTCCGAACGTAAATAACGAAGGGTATCGAATCTAAGTGGACAATCTCTGTTGTTTAAGGTGGTACATTTAAGACAGAGGCTAGACAACACAGTGAGCAGTTCGAGGGATCGATCGTTCCCTTTCGATGCAACCGTCGCCATGATCCAGTCCCTCATAGACTGCGACGAGTTCCAAGATATCGCCACGTTAAGGGTATGTTTTATATACTAATGTATGTATGTTATATTCCGATACTTACTAACATTAATTAACAGTAATTTTATATCTACGTTTGGAACCAAATTGGGATCTATCAAGCCCTTTTCAGAAAAATTTCAAAATATCCCGTATCAATTTTTTAAGCAACCGTTATTGGTCTCTAGTCTTACAAAATTTAAATCCGACTAGAATTTGTTGACATCAAAATAGTAGTATAGAAATTTTAGATGTATTTTTTTAGAAATAAATTTGAATAAAACGGGTTTTCTCGCATGTACCATAGAACTTGGACGAGCTGCTGGACCATAAATCAAACCTAAGCGACAAGCTGTGTCAGATAGGAGACAGCATAGTGTACAAGTTGGTGCAGTGGACCAAAAGGTTACCCTTTTACCTTGAGCTACCGGTCGAAGTTCACACGACGTTGCTCACCCACAAGTGGCACGAAATCCTGGTGCTGACCACCTCCGCCTATCAAGCGATACATGGTCAGCACAAGTTCTCCAATGTCGGTTCCGACGTGATGGGAGCGGATTTTATGCAAGAAGTAATTCACTTTCTTCAATTTCTTTGTTCTGATTGTTACCAATCCATCGAACTAATCAATTCGATACTGAACTTTCACTTCTGAACGGATTCGATTTAACAGTTTTTTACATTGAACTTTTTCGAGGCAGTTCAATCGATAACGTTGCATGGAGCGATGGAAGAAAATATTTTTATAGTAACGTGTTTTAGATTTATATTTTGGATATTGGTTATGTTCTATAAAGTAATTGTTATAATTATTATAAGTGATTATAGTTATTGATTGAGTTGTTAATTTTAACGAAACCTTAAGTGATAAATTATTAAAGAAACGCATTGGTGTGCAGGTTTCGAACAACATGTATACGTTACAAACGTGCCTAACGAACATGATGGGCCGACCGATAACCATGGACCAATTACAGCAAGACGTAGGGCTCATGGTGGAAAAAATCACGTACGTCACGTTAATGTTCAGGAGGGTGAGGCTACGGATGGAAGAGTATGTCTGTCTGAAAGTAATCACCATGCTCTCGCAAGGTAAGTACTCTCGATTAATTTATATTACGGTAACGAACGATCGGAAAACTTGCTATACTTTCCGACGCTCCATTGAGATACTTGAAATATAAAGAAATGCATCCTTTTTGCTAATGCTGCAATTGGCGAAGCAAAATGTAAGTTTAACGAATTAGCGTGTAGAGTTGCTTGCGATCATTCGAACGATACTTCGTTTTTTGTATAATTCGATGAAAATCAATGTATGTATGTACAATATATGTACTAATTAATCATGATTTGCTTAAAGTATGGGGAGATTAAAATGACCTGAGACTTTATGAATCATAGCAGTGAGAGAAGTAAAAAATGTCTGATGAACATAAATCTTAAAATCAATTGCTTCGATGTAAAATGTAGTTGTTAAAAAAGATGGAGAATTAAAGTGCTATATTAATGTGCTGAAATGAATAAATCTTTCATGACATTTTTATTGCGTTCGAGCGAGCTTATAAATTCTTTCTGTAAATATATTTGTTATAATATTGCATATGTTACATATGTAATATGTTACAATTATATTACACATATATTACATATGTGACAATACAACACTGATAGATGTTACAATTATACTTCCAAAATATATTAAATACTTGTAAATGTGAAAGTTGATACACCAAAAAAATTGATTCAAGAAAATATGTTAATTAAACATTTATTCTTCTCCAGTATAATAAATCTCCTTAACGCCTTTTAACATTAATACATTAATAGTGATACGTTCGATTAATTGCGAGCAACAAGTATGAAGTAGTTGTTCAACCATGTTTGTGATTGCGTGCAAGTTCATCCACAATAGAAGAATAATTAATGAAGTTGAACATTAGACACAAAAGCGTGACCAAGAGAATCATAAGTGTACGCAAATTTCTAACGACACCATATTCACGACACTTTCTCTTGTATTTGCCCTCTCTTAGCACGTGGAGGTACAATGGAATTAGAGCATCTACAAGAACGGTACATGAGCTGTCTGCGAAGTTTTGTCGAACACAGCGCGCCTCAACAGCCGAATCGATTTCACGATCTTCTCGTCAGGTTGCCTGAAGTAAGTTCAACGAAACACGGAAAAATTATCGATATTTCTCACTCGTGAACGATTCAAACTTTCGATGCGTATTGAAACATTTGCTGGTTGCATATCAAATAGCAAATTTTGAAACGTAGAAAGTCCGACGCAATTTGATGACATAAAAGTGTCGCTAAACAACTCTTATGATATATCAATTTAAAGCTTAAAGTTCATAGAAAATAACTACATAAACAACACTTGATTGTTTTTATAAAAAATATCTTATTGCAATTTACAGTTCACGATCACCAATTTTAAAGCATGTAAAGTCTAACAAAATTTGATGACATTATGTATCGTAAAATAGTGTTTCTATCACATCAATTTAAAGCTTAAAGTCCGTAAAATGATACAATGTCGAGTATCATACTTCGTATGCTACCCTATCAGCCATTTGATACGCAACAGGCAAGCAATATGAAAGCGCCATTGTTATAGTTAATTACCGATACGAAATTCTACGGAATAATTTGAATTAACTTTGACAGACAGTCCAATGAAAGAAATCCTTTAATTTATCTCGATCCTTGTTTGTTTCTCCTGAATTCCAGGTACAATCGGCGGCAGCTCTTCTACTCGAGAGTAAAATGTTCTACGTTCCTTTCCTATTGAACTCAACAATTCAAAGATAGTAAATAAAAAATAAACTGACGATAAACGAAGCTGAATACCTATACGCATACTACGCATATAAATATATATACATATATATACGAAAAAGAAATCTATATATATATGTATGTATGAAAGATAGAATCGAACAAAACGAGCGTAACAGCAAACAAAGGACAGGCCGAGAAGCTGGGTCTCATGCAGATGAAAAAAAGAAAGGGGAAAGGCTTTGTTTGCGTATGTATAATAATTATATAAAAAGTATATATATACATATATATATACATATAAATAATATAAATAATATAAATGTGTGTGTTCGTTGCGTTGTACAAACGAAGAGGGAACGTAAAAGGGAACGGGAAACCCGTGAAAAAACGTGATAAAAAACAATACAAGAGAGCGAAAGAGAAAACGAAAATTAAATCGAAAGAAAAGAAGAAAAGAAAACGAGAATAAGAGAGAAATAAATAAGATCGTGATGGAAACGAAAACGGAGAGAATGCGTTAGATAAGAGAAACAAAGAAATAAATGAAAGAATATAAAAGAATTCGCATGAGAGGAGTGAACGAATGAGCGTGAAAATGCGAGAGAGAAAGAAAAAAACGAATGAATGAGACAAAGAGAGAGAGAGAGCGCCACCTCGAGATGGAAAATCAATCGAGGAGGGAACTGAACTTTTTTATCGAAACTAAAAGACTATAATAATATATTTCTGTACGCAGTACCACGCAACTACGTCATTGTGTGTTCACGTTGCATAATCCGATCGATAATAAGACTCTCGTTACGTACGCTCACTTGTAGGCCACCTACTACCACCTACTACTACTACTATTACTACTACTACTACTGCTACTGTTACTACTACTCTCCATCACTATCAGATAAAAATAGCAGGCTACCAAAACGACCGAAAGATCCATCGACCGATGTTGATGATCCATCCCCTGACTGTAATGATAACGCCGATGACGATGATGATGATCGACGACGAACACAACAATAATAAAACAATCGATCGGTAAACTTCGACTGCCGCCACTTTGCGTATCATCGGACAAATCGATACGCAAAACGGACTCCAAAAAACGCCTGCACACTTTCGTCGACCCTCGTCCCCTACGGTAAATGTAAGTGCGACATTATCATTCGATACGAGAGAAGATACAGGGATCGTCATTCTGGGAAAGGAATATCATTTCGAAGGCTGCCATTGAACGGAAATCGTAAGGAAATCTAATTATCATCCTCGTCGTTATCGTCGTCCTCGTCGTCGTTCACGGCTCCGAATCATGGTCCAAGCGCGCAACACAGAAGACTATATTATATTATATATATACATATATTCACTGTTTTTGTTCATTTACATTCGATCACCATCGACGTAACGTTTACGCGTAACACGTGCATCATTCACCGGTCGAAGATGTTCATCCTTTTATCTCGTCAATCGAACCAACTGATCCTCTTCCTAGATTCACGGAGAAGCTTACAGATAGTATAAAATAAAAAAAGAAACGAAAAAAAAAAAAAAATGGTACCGCGTACCGAGATTTTCGAGCATTGCTTTTCAAACGCTTTCGAAGAATCTTCGTCGCTTTTTGCTGGACAACTCGCCTTGCGATACGAAACGTTCGAACTCGCTGATTTTCGACTGACGTGGATTTTTTAACGATTTTTTATATTGTTCCAGTGTAATTCGTAGCTTGTTATCGTGATGCAATTTATTCTGCAAAACGGTGGGACGAGGATCGGATCGTTCGAATGAGCGCGCTTCCGTTTCTCGTTGTCGGGTGTTCATCGTAGATTCTTTTTTTTTTGTGATTCCTCGTTCAAATGACTGCGATAATTTCATAGTATTATACATGTACATACATGTCAATGATAGGAAAAAGAAAGATATAAACGCGTAGAACGAAAGATGAACAGATACTTGGTATTTCTGTTTCGCGAGGAAACAATTCTGATATTCTTTTCCCTTTGCGTCAATTCGAACAAATGTGTTCCATGATTTTATTAGCGTAGATATACAGTGCAATCTCGCTATATGGCGCTGGGAGGGGTTTTAGTAGGACACAAGACGGATTTGGCCTTATAAGAGGAAGTTCTATGGATGTCTAAGTATTGAAGTTCTGACGTCAGAAGAGTAGACGAATTTTTGACTACTGAATTTAAAAACTTACTAGATTTGAATGTTTCTAAATTTCCCAGTTTGAAAATTCCTAGATTCCCCAATTTAAAAACTTGTGTTCAAAAATATAATATTCTGAATTTCTCAATTAGTGAAATTTAAAGTTTTTAAATTTAGAATTTTCTACATTAATTTGATCGTCCGGAAACTTTATAAATGAAAAATTTGTAATTCTGTACGCGTCGAACTGCACGTGAAAATTATTGAAAGACACGAAATAGTGTCACATAGCGAGATTACACGTACACATATATCATCGAAACGTGTGATATTAAATTTCCTCGCTGTGCAGAAATTCCAGGAGCTCGGGATTGGCTCAATTATTTAGGATATCGAAACCCATTCATTGTAGGAGAAAATCTTCACGAAAGACAAGCTGAAAACCGGTGGTTGACGCCATTCGAAACGTCGTTCGGTGTCTTGGCAGAGGCAATGAAAGAAATAAAAAAGTAACGCTCCCTGTATACGCATGTAACGATTAATCAGCGCACGTTCTATCACGACGTGATTATTTCATCTTGCCTCCATAGAAGTTATCGTAAACACGCGCTAAATCACCTGTACGCCGTACGATCACGAGTACGATGAAAATGAATGCCCATTTTTTCACTCCCAAAGATCCGTGTCGTGTTTTCGATGTCTTTGGTCGTGTTTGCATTTATCCTCGAGCCCGTTTCAATCGATTTCGCGTATCGATCTACGAATGATTCTGGATCGGAACGACAGTTACCGTAGCGTTACCAGCCGAATTCATGCTCAAAACTTTTGCGTAACATTGTTCATTGTCAACGATCGTATCTTTAATTCGTCGAAAAGTATTTTCGCCGGACTCGTGGTCGCGAGCTTACGTACGAAAAAAAAAAAAAAAATCAACACGAGAACTGTACACGCAAAAAACCTTGGGCCTACTAGCCTAAGGATACTTGTCCATACTATAAGACTTAACTAACGATGGGATACTTCAATACGGTAAACAATGTATATTATTTGCGGTTAAGGAACTGGGGGTAACGGTTCCTGTATTCCCCGGACATCATCGTACACTTGTCTCTGTGTTCAATTGGACGGTCGATGAGGTCGCACCCCGCGAGATACGAAATTAATAAGCAAAGAACCTCGCTGAGTTTAGTTTAAGAGTCTCGATAACATTGGCCAGGAATGGATCTTTTTTAGGCTTCTTCCTTCGAGAATGTTGAGTGTCGACGCGCGATAAAACAAGATTTGCTTCGAAGTTACCGTTCTTATAAATAGTGCAATATACCGGGAGAGAAAGTGACGACACGGGCTCGTTCCTTTTCATCTCCACCCTTCTTTGTAGATGTTTCACGTTCCATCCCTTGCTCCCTTGAATTTTCCAACCCCGATCATAACCGCCTCCTCAATCGCCTATCAATCTTTTTATTCTCGTTAGATCGATTAAACGTTACGTACTTCCCCCGCGGAGAACTCGTTTTCTTGTCGCGTTCTATTTATTGTTAGCATGTACATAGAGTGGCAGTGTCGGATACGGAAGGACGAGGGGTGAGGGAGGGGAGGTTAATGAACACCGCGTGAGAAAAGATAAAAGCGCCGAGTTGGACTGTCTTTAATATTACGTTATATATATATACATATAAGTATATAAATATAAATATAAATATAAATATGTATATTGTATAAAAATGAAAATGTGCATCGATGTCTGGGAGTACAGTAGCTGCTTACGGGAGAGCTACGCGTTGGATCAGCAAGACTTAGGGCATTATACTACCGCGAGTATTATCATGCCCAACCTTTAATATTTAAGTGCGAGTGAGAGTCTATTGAGCAAAAAAGTAAAAAAAGAAACAACAAAAAACGAAAAAAAAGAGAGAGAAAGAAAGAAAGAAAGAAAGAAGAAATTTAAAAGTATAAAAAAAAAACATATGCCTCTCGTTTGTGGGTTTAACTTTGTACATATTGTACGAAAGGTTTAATAATAACTACGTTGAAAGTACTAGTCCTGTCTCTTTGTATAATTCCGTGTTATACCTGTTCTATATATATATTATATACGGTGTCAAGCGGCCGCGCAGTGTTTCTAATCGCGTGTATAAAGTTCGGTGATCTCCGAGCAACATTATGATTGCTCACGCAGGATAATGTATAATATCGTTCAAGATTTTGTAACGGAATAACACGGACTCTAGTTTCGTTCTTGATCGTCGAAATATGTTAAATCGATCGAAATGTTCATATCTCTTTTGCGAAGAACTTGATAATAATCACTGATTTATAATTATTAGGGATGTACAAGTAGCCTATATCGGACTCGGTTAAAGTCGGGAAAAGATGGACGAACTCGGACCAATATCCGAAATAAATGTACCCTCGATCCAATTGGAAATTGAAAAACTTTTAAAATTGTAAAATTGGGAATTAAAAAATGTAGAGATTTGGAAATTTGGGGAGTCAGAACATTGAAGATTTAGGAAATAAAGTACGAGAAATTGAAAGATTTGTAATTTAGAAAATTTGGAACATTTGAAACACATCGTACGTCCCTAATAATTATGCTTATATACTCTCATATATTGAAGCGTTGCATAACACTTAATCAGTTATCAATATTAAATCATTTTCACAATTCAGTCGTTGATTTCGCTGTTGAATCTGCAAAAACTCATTTCGAAATCATTAACGCGGACTGTCACTTTGAACGGATTGGCGAACACTGAAGTATGCTGCTTGTCACGTGATAGCCGAAGGCGCGCGCAATACAAACGTTAACCCAAAAACGACGGGCAGAAAGAAAGCACGAATGCCGGATTGGCAAGAGGAAATACTTTTTCAATGAGTGAGTCAAAGTTACCAATTTCTACCTACGTTTAGGAAGTACATTTTTATCGTCTCGTTTACCTTCGACTATTCCTTTTGTAACTGAGATTTGAGCGCCGTGTGAATCGCCGCTCTGCCGGGAACCGGATGCTGCGTTGCCACTAAACAAGTTTTTTCAAATCGATCTTTTCCGCGCGAAATTACAAATTCCCGTTGATCGCTACGAAATTTTCATTCAACGTTTTGCAAGTTTACGCTTGATTCGATTGTTAATAATTGTTGATATTATCGAGCTTTGAGCGTACTTTTAAAAGGATCATTATTATTGCACCCTGGGAAGCGTTCGAACATGGTTCTATGCATTTTTTTATAGTTTTTATACATTTTGTAGGTCTTCGATGAATCGTTAACGAGATTGTACTTATAGTCACTTTACTCTGAACACTTGCAATTTTATTTGAAATTTTACTTTCAATCGAAGCATTATGGAAACGTCTTTTATTTCTTTTAAATTATCGAGAGACTGAGCGGAGATCTTCTCTTGTGCTTTCCTTTAATCTCGTCGATGCACGTCTCGAATTAAACAGTCTAGTCGGTGGAGAAGAGAATATATGCGTTTATTTTAAAGATTTACGTTTTAGTTTTTATTTATTTTTCGTCTAGCTAACGATTTTGTTAATATTCGTCTAGCTTATCCCGTTGCATTTTTACTGCATTTCGTTCTCCGTATCGTATCGTGAGCTCTTGAAATCGTTTGATCTTTTTCTTTTTCGTCGTTTAACCCAATGGTGAATGATATTAATTACGTGATTGAATAATAAACGCGAGAAGTGAAAAAAAAAACAAGACGCGTATGCGCTTACAGACTCGTAGCTGAACGGAAAAATCCTTTAACTTGTTTGCGTAAGGATGTGTACATATAGATGATGTTGAGAAACATAATAAATTCGTTGTTATTGCAAGAATGAAAGATTTGTAAGATATAATAATGTTATTCGTCCGACCAATAATCGGAAGCTATCGGTTCCGGGCAAAACAGGCTAGATTTCACAGGTGGCGCGTAAACCCCCTGTATTTTTATGAATAAATAAGATATTTTAAAAAAAAAAGTAAATCTGAAGTCTGTTTGGAGATGCCTTTCATAGGGATTATAAATGTAGATAATATATTATACATAATGAACATAAATACACTATATTATTATATATAAATAGTAAGGAGTAAATAGAATGATATATATATATCATAATAGAATGATATATATATACATATGCGATGAAAATAATATTATTACAAGTAAATAAACTAATTAAAGATGAACAGATTTGATGATATCTTTATTGTTCCACACCCATGCCTACATAATGATAACTTTTTTTTTTCCTTCAACACCTCACGATATTATATAGTTATATCGATATGTGTGTATATATTTGTACTTTATTTATCACAATAATAACGGGAGTATTATTGATAATGTCAGTTGCAATTTTTCCGCATTTTTATTACAGACGTTTCATTACATTAACATAACAAAGTCTATACTTTCAAGGTACATGATCGTTAAAATGTTGTCTACCTGTGAGATCTTTAAGGATTATGCGCAGTGTTCAAGCTCCTGCACAGAACATATTATTTTAAGCTAAATTATTTAGTCTCGTTTATTTAATGTAATTGTCTTTAATTAACGTGGAGCTTACCCGATGTACAATCGTCGCAAGCGCTTGGACACTTCGATAAGATTAAAGCGATCACAGACAGAGGCATTCAAAGGTGAATACTGCGAATACCTAAGTAGACACAGAGGCTAATACTTTTACGATTCCTAGGATGTCCGTACTACATAGGCATTTTCATGCATCACCTCCGTTTCACGATATATATTAGAGGCTGAAAAATCGACGGGTCGAGTTTGTAACGTAAACTCCGTGTCTTAACTTGTATAATAATCTATCTAATACAATATCGATAATGTAAATATAAAGCATTGATTAAATGTAAAATCGTGCAATCGCATATCGTTAACAATCTGAATATATATATAAATATTTTTATCGATAATATTGTAAAATGTAAAAAGTATCTCGTATGTAAAGCAATCGAAATGGACGCCGAAATATCTTATGAGAGATAATAATAATAATAATAATAAACGACGAATTATCATAAAGGGATTGTTAATAATACTTCCTGGAATATAAAAAAGATGAAGAGAATTCCTTAATACACGCCCTTTTTTTTTTTTCATTAAGCTCTCTGTTATTTATTATGAATCCGTCCTAGTTCGTCTATGATTATCTCTGTCAGTAGAAAGTGTTTACTTCTAGTAGACCGTCAATGTTATAGTTCTGAAGGCACTGTTCAAAAGTTGATTATACTTCTTGAAATAACAAGTCTTCAAAACATCCCCGAACGACTCGACATGGAAAATCGTTACAAACATCGACGCAATTTTCACACGCCTCACTTGAACTATATCACAAAATTCAAAATAGAGTAGTTTCAACTTGACATCCAGTGCCAATGCCAATGCCATATATGTCGGGTCTGTGATCGGTTAGGAATTATCATGAGCTAGCAAATCGATGGTCAGAATTCAGGCTTATGATACGCAATGGCCGGTGCGTTCTATTAATTATGTATCAATATCATCATACCATTATATTACACAAACGCTTATTAATTTAGAGGCACATTGCTAAGGGTTTCGGTTCTTAAAAATTGCTCCCTACATTAATGAACTTATGACAATCTAGCTATTATAATTATTCAGTACGACAGCGATTTGGCATATAATATGGAAACTGTACAAAGCTTCCGAGAATAACGATAAAGTACTCAAACTATTGCTCTGTGTACACAGAAGTGAAATGTGGCTGGAAAGGCCGATACTAGGAAAGAATTTCAATGTATATATATTGAATGCGACAGATAACTTTATACCATCGCAGCAATATATATTTTATATATATATATTTTTGTTTTCAAATATTTTGCAAACGGTACGTTCAGCTCGTAATAAAGAAGAAAGAAAGAATGGAATATAAAGTTTATCATGTGCATAAAAATATTAACAAAAACCCTATTATATAATACAATTTTTTCTACTGAATTTCCTTACCTAGGCAGGAAAACTTTGGCTACTGGCTACATACTATTTGTACCTCGGCGGGATGCCGAATTTATGCTGCTAAGAACACTGATTGCGCATCTAGTAGTATTAAAAGAATTGCACGCAGCACACACAGTATCTAAACCAGAAACAGATCAATTACATACTCAGGAAGACCTTAACAGTAGTATATATGCTCACGCTTTAATAAACCTGAATTCTACGCACAACGATTATAATATCAGTTAAGCATTCACTATACTCAGAGACTCTCCCACCGCGGAATGTTTAAATGTTTTTCTTCATTTATTCATTCTTATAGTACTGAACCGTTTGTTGTTCGCGTTCGCAACTTACTTAAAAGCTCTTAACCTCTGAAACAATACGTTCACAATACTGCTCTGAGATGCGAATGCTCAGAATGTACACAGTAGACAGCAAAAGCGTCTAGACCACAGAGTGTTCGCGTTCCAATTCGAAACGTTCTTTGAACTAAAGAAATCAGGCTGATGCAATGGCAGACGTACTATGTATAAAAGTTAATTCTTCAACATACAAAAATGGGTAAATCTCTTTAAAAAACGCGTAAGAATATTCCCTGAATGGATAATCACACGATAATTCTGCTTCTTTTTTATTTTAAATGACAAATTTTTTTTCTTTTACAAAACATAAAAAAATAACCCTTAAAAACTGAAATTCTAAATAATGTACCGTCTTTCGATACGTCACCGAAAAATATTATGCTCCGTCAGAGTACCAGCCTGTGTCTATCAACGTGAAGAAACAGTCATGTAATTCCGTAAAGTCTAGACGCAGATACCACCCTTCTGCATCCAAACAAATGGAGCACTAAGTTAGATCACAAAAAGTATGGTGTAGTTGTCAAAGGCGGAATTACTCTTTCAGAATCAGGCACTGCCTGGAATAGCACTGGGCATCTTTGATCGACAGTTGTGAACTGTAAAATACTAGCTATATTACCACAACGATAACAATAATTTGGAGCTGACCATACTGTTACAAGTTTATCATTAAACATGTACCTATAACCTGAAAATAAAATAGAAAGAAAAATTTTACATACTCTATTTTGCCAATAAACCCCTTGTGATCAAAAGCTATTTGATCAAAAAGTGATGTACATCCAGCAATTTTTTATTGCAAAATGTATTAAATTTATTTTTTTTCTCTAATAAAATTGTATGAACAAATGACTTTTGACTGCAAAAGGTTAATATATTATTAAATAAGTATATGCCTAAAAAAAAGTATACCTTCATGAACTAATTGATGAGCTCTACAAATGAGCTTAAGAGCATTGATCTCCATGAATTTATATGTTATTTTACTTCCAAATAACCACCCTGCTCCACGTGGACTGACAGTCCATGAGTCCACATCTTCTGGATCAGACCAGACCAAATCACAGAAAGCACCTGAAATGAGAAATAAAATTTCCTTAGTGTAAGTTAGTAAGGGATGTATAATTGCAACACAATGATATACATGCCTTTATGTGGAATTTCTTGATTTCTTTCAATGGTCCTAATTTGATCTAATGTCCTAATGGCTGGGGACAATCCTCCATGCACGCAAAGTACTTGTTCATCGATTAACTAAATCAAAATGTTTATGTTTAATGTATGTACATATGACTACATGAAATTTGGTCAATATTTATTAACACTTACGGCAGCAATGGTGAGCAAGTCGAATACCCTACAGCAGTATTTCCATGCATTAGCATTGCCATATTTATTTTGACATTCATCTGCAAACAAAGAAGTAACAAACTCAAAACATGTATAAATGATAAATTTTTAATATTTTATAAGATATATCATACAATGCACACTAACCATAAAAACCATAAACATGTGTAATTTGTCTGGATTCATGATTCCCTCGAAGCAATGTTATTCTATCAGACCATTTAGCTTTAAGTGTAAGTAAGCGAGTAAGCGTTTCTAAACTGTAATACCCTCTATCTACAAAATCTCCCATGAATATGTAATTTGTATCGGGCACAGGACCCCCATTACGAAATAATTCCTCTAGATCGTAAAACTGAAAAACAAGAAACAATTATAACGTTTAATACGCTATATAAAAACATCTGTAACTTTTACTCTCGAAGTAGTTATCAGTTGCTCTACGGATATCGATGTTATGTTGAGGTTAGAACAATGATATGAAATTTACCTGTCCATGAATGTCTCCGCATACGGTTACGGGAGTGGATACTGGTTGAATATTAGACTCTTCCAACAGTAAGTCACATACCATGTCACAAAGTTTCTAAACAAAGTTAATTATCAAAAGAAATACAACGAACAGAAGTGATTTGTGAGCGTATGTTTAGCATCTTGTCAAATGTGTCGACAAAATACATTATGATTAAAATAATGAAAAATAATATTTCGAATACGTTATTTACCTTGAGGTCATTTTCAGGAAGGTATTTGCACTCTTTTGCAATCTCTATCCATTTATCGATGTCTGACATTTTGGACTCGTATCGTAGGAAAATACCGATCGCGCCCTCACTCACTACATATAGATACGCTGAATTTATAGTTGATTTGTATTTTTAAAGATTACACTGAACATTTAATTTAAACTAATTTTACGAAGTTTGTTCATTTTACACTCAAAATTTTAAACGTTTTATTTAACAAAGAATTCCTCCTCATCGTGTTAGACGCAAACACAGATAATCTGCTGTGAGAGAAGATTAAACAAGACCAACTTTCATTCTCTTTAAAGCTTTCACCCCATTGGCTCAGGATTTTCACTTTACAGAATGAAAGTGTACTCTGTTTCACGAGAAATTATACTAACTAGGTAACGAGATTTCGTTCATTCTGCGCATCTCCTCTGTTCGGTTCTACACACTTTGTACTTTATAGTAATACACATGCGCTCTTACAATGATTGTGATATCGAAAATATATCCAACGTGCAGAATGTTTCATAATTTCTAATTCTTGTTGATCTTACTTTGTATTTTTAGGTATAACTTAGATTTCCATTGGACAACAAGTAAGTATAACGGGAGAAGCATTCGACATTTGTCTTCGGTTTTGGAAAACCGAAATATTTAAATTTTCCAATTTCCAAAACTCTAAATCATTTATTTTTTCCACCAGGTATATGACCATGAAGACAGAAGTAGACTATAGAGATATCTCATACTAGTACTTATGAATCTCCCTAAGCGCAGAATAAGCATACTCCCTTACAAAAGTGACAACACATACGTTAAACTAAAAATGTTGTTACACACAAATAACAGTATCTTATCATTTTTTCATCTATTACTGATAATACATGTTATTTAACACATCATGCTAGTTTCGAACGCATAAAGTGAATTAGCCAGTAATATCATTTAATTCCTAGTAACTTTTATTTCATTTTGATACTGTATAAAAAATGATTCGAAATTTTTTGAACTCGTAATATTTTTCAAAATCGTATATCTTACTTTCATTGAATGAATCGTTAAAAATTTTATCAATTAAGTTTAGTTTAATATACAGTAATTATTAATACTTAAAATGTTTATAAGCAATTCAGTTTTGAATTTTTAGTTAAATATTATTATATTTTCAAGTAAAAGTTTTGTATTTAGTTCTATTTAAATATTTGTTATGAGATAACAGCGATTATAATAACCAGTAATTGGAGGTCGATTATTTATGCAAAAATTATTTTAATCGAAAATGATAATGTTTTATGGTTCATTTTTTTAAGTAAAATCATACATTAACACTCGATTAATGAAAGATTCATCAGTTTAATGAATAAAAGTCCGAAATGAATGGAATCATCGTTCTGACGCAATACGATAACCAGGAAATAAATGTTCTCATTGGTCGTCATCAGCTTTCTCAATGATTACAAAAGTTCCGCGCCAATAAAAATATTTGCCGCGTAATCGTTCAAAATCAGTGAACCAAGAAAATGATTATACGCCGTGAACAGGATCAACAGAGGACAAAAGGTGTAGTTACAGCTTCCTTCGTTATCAGATCATCGTGGGACGTGGAAAAAGGTCAGCAGCAGGAGGACGATATGGATTTTATCTCACGATAAAAAGTGGGTCACAACGAAGGCGCCTGTGCGCACGCTTCGATTATCGATTGAAACACGTTACGTGCCTCGAGTTCGTACCACTGGATCTCATTTACGTGAACGCAGTGGTTGTGGAGGTTCGTGGCATAGCTTTCTCGCAGTAGGCCAGTGGCTGACATCTTCCGTTTGTGGTACCGTGCCGCGAGCACGGTTTTCGGAAAAAAATGCGGTGAAATTTCGCGTGAAACGACGTGCCTTCGTAAAATCGGCCATTTTGGTAGTGCGTGTTTAGTGCGATAGAATCACTTCTGGCAGCTACCCTCGACGGTTGTGCGTGGAAGTGGTGGCAGCTCGGTGTCGCCCACAGGACACAGCCGTAAAGTTGAAAACGATCGTGTTCCTGTGCCAGTGAGCGAACAGCCTTTGACAAAATGGCAGGAAACACGGGTATGGAACAGTTGATCCCAATCGTGAACAAGCTGCAAGATGCATTCACTCAACTTGGGGTGCACATGCAACTGGATCTGCCACAGATCGCGGTGGTGGGTGGTCAGAGCGCAGGAAAAAGTTCTGTTCTCGAGAACTTTGTCGGAAAGTAAGTATGTCGTTTCTTGTTGTTTCGTTGTCTTTCGTTGCTGACATATCTTGAAAAACTTACAACGATTGGGAGAATATTCCAAACGTTTGATTAAAGGCGTGGCGAACTACGCCACGTTATAATTTTAATGCTCATCCTTGGTTATTTTAATTGAACTATTCCCCTTTTCTATACCTTGACAGGTTAACTATTTTAATCTATCGATCATGACATCAAAATCTACTATATCTTTGCGATTTGAGGCCGCCTACACGGCGACCTGTCAAACGGTTATTCTTTCTCGCTGATATAACAGTTAACCTTCTACTAAATTGCCTCAAGTGTACATGTACAACGACGAGAATTATTAATTTAATTGTTCCTGATGTGGACCGTTTAGTATTGCATTCAGTTCATATAGCCTTCCTTGATTTACTATAGATTATTGGAAATCTTTAAATCTTGTATTAATTTGATCAGAAATTAATTATCATCATATACAATTGTTTATAACTTTATTTTAGATTAGCAGATTCACCAATCATTGCTTGGATTATTCATAAAGATAGGATTGTGGAACTGAGATTATTATATTGGATATGATTATAATTATTAAGAATCATCAATTCAAGAACATATATCTTACTCAATAATGTTAGAATACAATCTTACAACTTTAAAACTGCTTGAGATGGCGAGATGAAATGAAAAGCGGATTGTGACCAAGAATGTCATCTACCATTTGTGCAAATTTCAATGAAATTGGTTCAATAGTTTTTGACTTGAATCTGGACCAACAGACAGACAAACAGACAAAGATTTTGAAAACTTTTTATGCTTAGATATTGCTAAAATGCTAGGAAAGATATACCAGTTTCATTTATATGTACTGATATAGTAGTTTTTATGAGTGAGAAATATCAATTGCTGTTGATCACTAGGACATAATTGAAATGTAGAACATATTATTTTATGGTGATTATGTTTAAAAAAAGAACATATGTTTGTTATATACATCAACCAGTTTTATTATTCGTGCTACTAAGTAAATACAGAATACTTTATTCATACTATTTATTGTGCTTTAATGTTATATGCTTTAATATTATTAGAATAATCAAAAATATAATGTTTTTCATTTTCAGAGACTTCTTACCTAGAGGATCGGGCATAGTAACCAGAAGACCACTTATCTTACAACTGATTAATAGTACAACTGGTGAGTCATCATAGATAAATAGATTATAACATGTTTCATGTTGTGAATATAAAAGTAAAATTTTTAATTAGAAGTCTTTCACAATGCCATTGTATTAAGCATCAAATTAATTACAACTTTATTTTGTAGTCTTGATGTTAGGTAACTTAGAAAGTTTGTGCTGTTTCTAGGTTTTCTAGTTATTGTATTGTACATGTATATATTCTGAAAGAAAGTAAGAACCAACAAAATGTAAAATATTAAACTGTAGTTGAGAAAGTTCTAAAATATTATTTGATCTACTTTGCGAATCAAAATCATTTATTTCTATAGATTAAAACAGCCAGAATGTTTCCTTGATAACATTAAAATAATATTTGATTATAATTGGTTCCAGTATAAAATTTGTTATAACTGAACATATGAACTTAGCATAGAATCTTCTTAATTGTTCTTTATCAACTTATCATATTTCCTGTGACAATGAACTTTTGATAAGCAGGAAATTGAGTGCATTATCACTTTCATTCTGAAGCTAAACAATTAAGATTAGTTGATTAATATTGTATAAAAATATGTGCATAAAAGGATACTATAAAATTCTATAAGCTATGAAAATGAAATATATTTTTATTATAGAACATGCTGAGTTTCTACATTGTAAAGGTAAAAAGTTTGTGGATTTTGATGAAGTACGGAGGGAAATCGAAGCAGAAACAGACAGAATTACAGGCAGTAATAAGGGTATTTCTAATATACCTATTAATTTAAGAGTGTATTCACCCAATGGTAAATATATTTTCGCATTGCATCCTGTACGAGTGTGTATTATTGTTTTGATTAACATGTTTGTTTTTGATAGTTTTAAATTTAACATTGATTGACTTGCCTGGCCTTACAAAAGTACCAATTGGAGATCAACCTGCAGATATAGAAGCTCAAATCAAAGCTATGATTTTTCAATTTATCAAGAGGGAAAATTGTCTTATATTGGCAGTAACTCCTGCAAATACTGATTTGGCTAACAGTGATGCTCTTAAACTTGCCAAAGAAGTAGATCCTCAAGGTATATATATTTTTTTAAGATTTCAAAGTAATAATTCCAAACACATTTTTAAAGTTTAAATTGTTTGGGTAGGTGTACGTACAATTGGTGTTATTACAAAACTGGATCTTATGGATGATGGTACCGATGCAAGAGATATTCTGGAAAATAAGCTGTTACCTCTGAGACGAGGTTATATAGGTGTTGTTAATAGAAGTCAAAAAGATATAGAAGGTCGGAAAGATATTAAAAATGCTTTAGCAGCTGAAAGGAAGTTTTTCTTAAGGTATATATGAGTAATAACAAATAACTGTATAAATTACTAATTGATAAAACATGCATTATATTTTTTTTATTAGCCACCCATCTTATCGGCACATAGCAGATAGGTTAGGAACACCATATTTGCAACGTGTTCTGAACCAACAATTGACAAATCATATCAGGGATACTTTACCAGCATTAAGAGATAGATTACAAAAACAGTTACTTACATTGGAAAAAGATGTAGAACAGTACAAACATTTCAGACCCGATGATCCAGCCATAAAAACAAAAGCTATGTTACAGTAAGTATTTCTTTCTGCATTCTTTATATTGGCAATTGATGTTATACCATATGGTATAACAATTTTATTAAAGAAATCCAATATATATTAAGTTGTGTAAGATGTTTTGCCTTCTATACAAACTAAACTTATCCTTTACAGTCTTCTCTTAAAATACATTATGGGTGGAGGGTCTTGATATTTTAGAGCATTTTATTCTTATTTTTCAGATCAATTCAAATGTTTATGTAGGTATCATATTGTCTTCATGTGTATGTATATCATTTGCATGAAAATTTTAATGCATCATACATTTTTCTTTTGACTCAACCACGTGTGAAAAATAACCGATTAACACTAAGCATTCTAGTATACTAATTAAACATTAAATTTATATATAGTTTTTTAACCCTAAATATCACGACTCTCTACCCATATAACCAGTATTAAAGTTTAGTGCTTGTCTATGCATTGATTGAAAGAAAAACATTTTTAAGGATGATACAACAGCTTCAGTCAGATTTTGAAAGGACTATAGAAGGTTCAGGATCTGCACAAATCAATACAAACGAGCTTAGCGGAGGTGCTAAGATAAATAGACTATTCCATGAACGTTTTCCGTTTGAAATAGTTAAAATGGAATTTGATGAAAAAGAATTGAGGAGAGAAATTGCTTTTGCCATTAGGAATATTCACGGTGAATAATTATTTTAATTTTAATATTTACACTACTATTACATGAATACAGTATTCTCTCGAAAAGTATAGTAAGAAATCTTTCAGAAAATGTTGTTGTCATCTCTATTATTGCCTAACGTTATTCCATTGGAATTCGCTTCGAGTTTATCTGTCGTTCGCAATCGATTATCGATGATCAGACCAGTGAGTCAGTGGAACAAAAAAACTTAGATGTTTCTTATTTTTTCTATTTCTTTTGGAGAGAATACTATATATAATAACGAACGAATATAATATTGTCTTTCATCATTCACCGTAATGACGGGTTTTGTTTATTTTAATACGACAAAACCAGGTCAAAAATGAAAATATTCCAATCTTTCATTTTGTCCTGACTGACGCGAACAATGAAAGACAATTCTATATAGCATTGATTTTAAAAATAAAGTACTAACAATAGCATAATGTTATAGGTATCAGGGTAGGATTGTTTACTCCTGATATGGCCTTTGAGGCAATAGTTAAAAAACAGATCAATAGACTCAAGGAACCTAGTCTAAAATGCGTGGATTTAGTTGTGCAAGAACTCAGTAACGTTGTACGCATTTGTACCGATAGAGTAAGTAAATTTTTGTGTGTCCTGTTTCTTAAATTTCAAGTATCATATGATCATTGATATAACTTATATTTTGTGTCGCAGATGTCACGTTATCCTAGATTGAGGGAAGAAACGGAACGTATTATAACTACTCATGTTAGACAACGTGAACAGATGTGCAAGGAGCAGTTGATACTTCTGGTTGATTGTGAACTTGCGTACATGAATACGAATCATGAAGATTTTATTGGTTTCGCCAAGTAAGTTGCCTGCATTTTATTACGTGTTATCGTAGCGAATCAATAAAATCAAAAACGTAAATAATATAATAGAAAATCTTGATTTTTAACCACCGCACATCTAGCGCTTTATGTTGTTCTTATATTCATAACTGCAGTTACAGTTTTTAATGTAATTATATGTATAAGTTTTACTATCCCGATTCTAAACAGTATGTCGTAAACCTTCAAAATGTTTAACAAAAAAAAAAACCTTATTTCATTCAACAAACTATTCGTTGCCATTAATTATTAAACGAATAAGATGCAAATGTAATCTTATTAACTACTTTTATTTTAATAACCGAAAACTTAGCATTTATGTATTAAATATTTTTTTTATACACTAAGATATTATATTATATACTGTTTCCAGTAAATTACTTTACACGTTATCAATATCTTTGAAGAACATTTTCATACTTGCAGTAATGAATTTCTATATTGCATGACTAATGTAAATTCAACACATAGTATAGTCCACATAATGATAATGTGCTTTACTATATAGCAAACAGGATATTTTTTTTAATTAGTTTCATTATTTTTATTACCATTATTAAAAGCTATACTTTAAGTTACATATAAAATAAAAAGAACGTGATAAATAAATTCACGGGCTAGATCAATAGTTAGTTATATTAGTTTGCTTGCAACATTTTTGTACGCAAATTACGGATTATATGCGTTGATACATATTTGATTATGTATTAAATACGTATTAAAGTATATAATGTACGCTTATACCGTATTTCCCTGAAATTAAAATATTAAAAGTGAAAATGTAATCGTTCGTAATATGAAATAAATTTAACAATGTACATTTAATTACATTCGTGTAATTGTTGTAATCAGGTTTATACGGTATATTTCATAATCAGTGCATGTCTCGCTAAAATCAATTCATATTGCAAGCTTTAAACTAGCAAGTACTATTAGCTCATTTTGTTTTTCAAAGCAGAGGCACACATTGTCAGTATCGTTAAAAATAGTAGAACTTATGCTATTCTTTCTATTTGATGTACGTGTGTATGACACTCTGTGTCATATGTATTGTCATATTAAATTGTATCCCACTTACATTTTTCCTATTCGAGATATGCATACTTTTAACATTTTAATATTTTACTTTTATGTGATTAACATAATTTTTGTTGGTTTTTCTATTTTACTTATTCAACACTTAAAATATCATAAAAAAATTCAAATTGTTATGAAATAAATGATGAACATGATGAACAATTTGAAAATGGAATATACTACTAGTCAGTTTAATTTTTATTCTCAGATTAGTTACTATTTAAAAGATATTATTTGGTTTCTTGAAACATGTATGAATAGTAGAAAAATATATAATAGCATTTTCTTTTATACGATGATTACGGATAATTGAATTATAATACTGTAGCTTCTCTAACAAAATCTTTTATGTCATTAAAGGCAAGGCATACCTCTGCATAGAAAATACCGCAGAAATGTATTATAATCACTTGAAATCAGCAGTTGTTTAGGTTTTATATTTGTAAATTTTAATCTTATGCTAATAAGCTTTATGTAATTAAGATTTTAAAAAATGTATGTCTTTCCTTAAATTACATAGCATTTTACACATTTCCTGACATTTGTTTCCATTCATCAAAACTTTATACTTCACAATTAAAAAAATTATTTAATTATATCGGCAGCGCGGCAGCCAGTAGCCATAATGCAAGGTAAGAATTATAAAGTACATTGGAACAAAGATTTACACTACATTTTTCTTCCTTTTCCATTTTCACGCTCTTAATCTTTTATGCTTATTTTTAGTTGATTCCCCCTAGCTTTCAATTTTTATCATTTTCTTAACAGAAGATATAATCCATAAAAAGCAATACCCCTACTTGTGTCCTCTACAATATAAAATGGAAAATTACATATTTTTCTAGCATCTTAGGTTTTCCTTTTTCTTCTTTTAATTAAGTCAGAATGTATAATTTTTTGTTATTTAAAATTATGAGTAATAGTTAATGTATTTCTTCTTTAATTTTATCAACAACTATTCAGTATTATTCTAATTAATGTAATAAAGATACTATATGTTATGAAAATGAGCAAATGAAATTTTATGAAATATTAGATACTCTTATGCATTTACCATTTATTTTTATTTATTCTCTTACTTTTTATATCATTTTACATACTAGAAAATACACTTATAATTAATTAAAAATTAAATGGGTTTAATTTTAGTCTTTTGTACATGTTCGCACAATTCAAATGTACCATTCGAATGAATCATTCACTAAAGTCATGCATAGATGCTCCAAATCGTATATTTCATACAGCAGCATCAAATCTTGGTTTCATCACTTTTCACATTGTTTCATAATGAATGTAATATATATGTGCTTTTGCCAATTCTTTATGCATTGTCATCTACAAAATTATTCAAGTGTTGATTAAGTAGCAATAACATTCTGTGTACTTACATGTTACAGTGTTTGAATGTACATTCAAAAATATATAAATTGTAATATTGAAAACTGTATGGGAGTATATGCATGGAATTGTTGTGGCTGTATGTTATATAGTTTTTCTATGTAAGCTAAAACAATTTATGAGGTAAAATTAATTTTTTATTTTTCTTAATCCAGTGAATCTTTTATTCTAATAGAATTTTAAAATTATCAATTAGCATTTCAAATCAATGATATACAGCCAAAGTAATGATCCTTTCTATGTTGTTCTTTATCACGTCTTGTTTTTCAATATTTTGGTACCATAAAAGCACATACTTTAGAGAACTTCATTGTTCGGTATGATTCAACAATTTATTTACATTCTAAAATTAAATTTGAACTTGTGTGAACGTTTGTGTAAGTTAAGAAAAAAGTTGTTGCTAGGATTTTGCCCTGCTAGATTTTTTACAAAATAAACAAGATAAACAACAAATTCTTTTGTGGCAAGTTGTTACAATACACTTTGTACATGGGTATTCAAACACTTTTTTCTATTTAACATTTCATTTTACATCGCACTTATGTTACAGTGCACAACAGTCGTCGGAAAACGCAGTCAAATCCGGGCGTCATACGTTGGGCAATCAAGTAATACGCAAGGGGTACATGTGTATCCATAATCTCGGTATAATGAAAGGTGGCTCGAAAGATTATTGGTTTGTCCTGACATCGGAGAGTATTTCTTGGTACAAGGACGAAGAAGTAAATATCTTTTCAATTATAATATCTGGCATTACACGTTTAATGTTCGCCTTTTATCTCAGTTATTGTCTCGAAGTTATTCTCGCCAAAATAGCTATAACAGATTACGTGAAGTGAACACCCGTACAATCGTGATTGATGATCTTAGCTTAACAATGAGTCATCAAAATAAGGAAAACAGATTTCTCATGTATTCTACCTTATAATTATGCGGCTATTTGAATTAAACTGCTGAAATTATAAATTGACTATATTCAAATAATCGTGAATTATACATTTTCGCTACGAATTTTTTATGTAAAACCAAATAAGCGAACATTAAGCAGTAATTGCTGTAATTAGTAAAGTGAAAATCGTATAAGTCATAAGCCATGTATTGTGTGTTTTGTTTAGGAACGCGAGAAGAAGTACATGTTACCTTTAGATGGATTAAAATTACGCGATTTGGAACAAGGTTTCATGTCCCGACGTCACTTGTTCGCTTTGTTTAATCCTGAGGGCAGAAACGTTTACAAGGATTCCAAGCAGCTTGAATTAAGTTGTGAAACACAGGACGATGTTGACTCTTGGAAAGCTTCTTTCCTCAGAGCTGGCGTATATCCTGAAAAGGCGACGGAACAAGCGAATGGCGAAGGAGAGGTAATTTTTTCTTTATTCAATTATAAAATTAAATATCTTACGTACGTGTATGTTTAAGTAAGTATTGAGACATTATAAATGTTTAAAAGAATTTAAATGTTAGTATGTTATTTGTTCTATTAACTAAAGAGCGAGATAACTAGATTTTTTCTTTCTTTATTATTAGTAATAGACACATTTTATTATGTTCACTAGCGACAGATTATTTTCATTTATTTTAGGATAAGCAGCGGGTGAGTTAGTACGGGATAACTAGATTGTTTTGTTCAACATTAAATTTTTAACTGTGTGGTGGTGTGATAAGAGCATTTTATCAGTAATTTATTGTAATAAATTGTTTAACCTATTTTTGATTATCATAAAATCGTTCATAATATGCAATAGAATTCTAAAATTCGTTTCGCATTGTTAAAGAAAGTACAAAATTTTAAATAACGTCCATATTTTAGAAAAACGCTTCCATTTAAATAATCTTGTTAATGCAAGTATAAATTTGCAACATTTTTCAACAATTAATTAGATTTTGCATTCACGATTGTGATTAAATTTTCTTGCTTCTAATCAACTAAAGGAAGGATATGAGGTTGGTACAATTATAGAAGTTTCATAGACAAACATATGAACACACAACACGTACACGAATATAAAACACCTCCACCCAGCTCTGCTTTTTCTAATGTATTACCTGCTGGCAGTGTTTCCGTTTGGATATAGAATCAATTACACTTTTATTATTAATCAATAACACACCTATTATTAACTCTTTTTTTTAATTTTATATAACTATCTTGAATAGTGTTTTTAACAAGCATTATTGATTATTGGTGCATTAGATTTATTGCTGATATCTTATAGGGTGGATCAGAAGCTCAATCATCGATGGATCCTCAGTTGGAGCGACAAGTGGAGACCATCAGAAATCTTGTGGATTCGTACATGAAGATTGTTACGAAAACTACTCGCGATCTCGTTCCAAAGACAATTATGCACTTGATCATCAATAACGCGAAAGATTTCATCAATGGAGAGCTGTTGGCACATTTGTACGCAAGTGGTGATCAGGTAAAAACTGATCTGAATTTAAAGTACCACAGTTTTACGTACCTGCAATTTGTTAATCCAGTATTACATACCTCATCTAATAAAATTATAATGGTGTCCTAAGATGTCCTTTCCCCACTCAGTGTATCAAGGTTGATAAACATTATTTGAAGAATTTCCTTAATTCCATAACTGTAAGTTTCGTTCTGTTCTGTTATTTATCATCTCGCTTCTTCCTAACTTATATTGTGATTCAACCTCCTCGATTAATTTGGAGATTAATGTGTTCGTGTACGTCGCAGACTTCGATGATGGAAGAATCGCCTGAAGAAGCACAAAAACGGGAAGAAATGTTACGCATGTATCACGCATGCAAGGAAGCACTTCGTATCATCGGAGATGTCTCAATGGCGACGGTGTCCACTCCAGTACCACCGCCAGTGAAAAACGATTGGTTGGCGTCTGGCGAGAATCCAAGGTAACAATTATGATATTATTTTCATTGTCGCTTATGCATTCAACTAATTTGGTATCTTTCAATCTTGTACTGCCTGCTTTTGCCCCATACACTTGAACACCGTTGAAACAGTCTTGGGTAAGAGCTATTACGTTTCTATTAATTATCATTCCTTTTTTCTTTGGTTCTGTGTATATTCGGAAATTTTAGATGCGAACAATTGTGTCCCTATTATTTATATACTCGGGTGCAATACATGCTTCCTTTAGTTGAGGAGAAATGTAAGAGGAATATTTAGATTAGATTTTACCTTGGTCTCTTTGCAATTCCTCTAGGCTCCTCCCTCTACATTTATTCTTAACTAGAAGTTCGCTGCTCACGAATGTATATATTTTTATCTGTATACTTTGTACTTTTTTATTTCCAAGCTTATGTTAAACTTTATGTATTTATTATGTTTTGTACGGATTATTAGAATATGTTCTTTCCGGTAATTTTAATACGTTTTCCGGTACGTTCTACTCAAGCCCAATTCTTCGAAATGTTTTTGGTATAGAACGTTCGAAATCCAAAATATGAAGCTCAAGTAGTTTACCTGGTTATGTTAATATTGAATTCAGAAAGCTGTAGCGAGATCAAGCGCTAAAACTCTTAGTATCTCTGTAGAGTTCGATGTAAATTTAATATTCATTTCGTCTTTCATCTAAATTATGTATTTATCAAGTTAGATAATTATGATTTACCTTCAAACAAATATTTTCAGGTTATCACCACCATCACCTGGTGGGCCAAGACGTGGAGTGACACAGCCACCACCTCTTTCTAGTTCTCGTGCTCCACCGCCGGTGCCAACAGGGGGCCGTCCAGCACCGGCTATTCCTAACAGACCTGGACCTGGTGGACCACCACCGGCCCGTTCTACACCTGGCCTACCTCCTCCTATGGTACCATCGTAAGTACCCGTTAATTTATGTTGATAATCAATTTATCGAAAATATAGATAACTCGTGAAGTAGTACAGAGAATTTTGAAAGGACTTAAAGTTCAGTTGAGATGCTTTGTACTATCAAGTACTTTTCAATCATTGACTTCCTCACGTGACGAATTTTGCACAACAACGTTTTGTCGGTTCTGTGTTAAGGTAGACCTGTGACTTATCAACACGGTGAAGGTCCTTTTTCAATTTAATCTTCATTTAATAATGTTCACTAAAATATCGTTAAAAAATTAAAAAACAGAAACTTGCAATTGCTTGTCTCTGTTAGCTTTGTGTGATTGGGGCTTTGGTGCTAACTTCACTTTCTATTGCAGGCGCCGACAATAAGTCTTCGCACTAACTCGCCTAATCGCTACTAATCATTATATATATATCGATTGCATCTAGTCAGTGTACATTTTACACGAGATACAATTTCCTAATGCTACATGTTTTGTCTGCAAACATTACAGATTACGGATTTATTATTTAATTAGAGATGTGCGTTACGAGAACGAGCGAACCACATTTGTATTAGTTAACGATTGAGAAGAGCTTCCAAGAATTTCGATGAATCGTTTGTCTCCTACCACTAATCAGTAATCTGCATTTATTTTCGAGCGGTCCAATTTCGTAAGAATGACCAAGAAATCATTACCCGTATTTTCAATCGTTTGTTCTTTTTGTTCGAACGATAGACAAAATATTATGCTCGTTTTCACGATCATTCTGAAAGAAAATATACACTGTTTCGCACAACTCTAATTAAAATTCCGAAGTGTTTACGATACATTTAATCGGTATTAGTAAAAAAGAAGAAAAACAACTTAGAATTAAATCACGTTCGTTCGTGACGAATGAAATCGTAGGTAGAGCGACGTTTGTTTCATTGTAAATTAGTTCGATGGAATTGTACATGATGCCTGTATATACAACTACAAAAACGTTGTAAAATAAATGGTCTTGGGTTGATCACCAGACGGACAAGTATTCATTCGCTTACTAACAGCATGACATTTTTACTACGGAAGCGCCGCATTTCGTCGAGGTCGCATTTTCCATGCGTTTATAGAAATAATCGTTTCACTCGTCGTAAGAGAAGAAACTATTTGAAAATGCAACACACGATAATGTGTTTCGCAAACAACGTGTTACATGCCCAACAGCTTTCAAGTCTCCCTATTATTATCATCGCTTTCTTGCTAGTGTTCGTTCATTCGTTCGTTCGATCGAACGTCCGCATAGAAAATCAAATCGAATGTAGTCAATTATCAATTAGGAACGGACGTGTCGGTGCCTGCATTGAAAAGCATTTATCATTAGACAAAGTATCGCGTGCTCGATTCGAACGTGAACTCTCGTTCTTACACGAGTTTTCCTTTATCTAATAATGAAAACGTTGAGATCACAGGCATGGCCAAGTTCGTACACGAACTTTCTTTTTTTAATGATGAAAACGTTTGAAATCGCTTAAGACAGGCATGACCAAGTTGTGGTTCTTGAATCACGTTTGGCTACTTTCTGAAGGGAAGCTTCATCTATTTATCCATCCTCAAGTTCGCTCAGATTACTATATCTCCAAATTCCCAGATCCATAAATTCCCAGAACATTTCAATTTCCATATACATTATTGTGAAGAAGCAGATTAGAGACTGTGCGGTCCTAGAAGAGGAGGTGCTTGGTCATGCCTGACTTGAGATATTGTAGTGTACGCGATATACTAGTATTCTAGTATAATCGACATTTGTATAGTACTAATAAATATTAAGTAATTGCAACAAGCTCTATAATATGAGATCAGTAGTAAAAGCTGAGTGTCCGTGGTGTATGTTTAGTCGTGGGGGTGGTCTACAACAGAGGGTGACGCAAGCTGCGACGCAGGCCGCTGCTAATGCCGCTGTGAACGAGCTGATGGACGCATTCAAGATCAAGTAAATAGACTCGCAGTCCATAATTTTCTATTATCGATGATCTTGCCCCTTTAACCACGATTACATGGGTACACCTTATTTAAGTTGCGCAAGTAGATGGTAGACTGTTCAGGGTTGAGAATGAACACTACTAATTCGATGTCTCGCTGTTTTTCTCTCGATAGAGTGATACCAATAACAGTTTTTCGCGTAACCAGCTATACTTTTTTTAATCTTTTTTGCTCTCTATCTGTCTCTCTCTTTATATATATATATATATATACATACACATATTTGTCCCACCGCCCGCTCTCTCTTTCTCTCTTGCATGATCCGAGAAATTGGATTCACCGCGACGATGATGATGCCGTTGAAGCTGTATGTCGTTAAGTAGACACGCGATGATACACAGAAAGAGAACGTTATGCTCGTAATATAATATGTGCTGTATAGCACGCAGAGTGTAGGGAATACGATTAAGAGAGTACCTCTGTATATTTCTAAGTCGCGTAAACTTTCTTCGAAACATTCCATGTGTATCGTTCACGCCTCGTAATGTGGTTAGCCGTTGAAAGGAAATAAATGTGCTTTGAACCGTAGAGTAACCGCGTGTGTACGTTATGATATAATCCCCCATGAGCGCGAAAAAGAGAAAACGAGAAAAAACTCGATCGAATAAAGTAGTCAAATTTCGAGAGATTCGTCGATGAATCCGAGATGTTACAGTAGCGTGTAACTTTTAGTAGCTGTCGTTTTTTTGCTTTCGAAATTTCGCTGGAACACGGGTCACACGAAAGACCGGTGATAGAGACGTATGTTAAAAGAAGGGCGGACATTAAGCTCGTTAGATATCGATATTACTAGTATCTCCAGTGAGTCTATCCTGGAAAGTCTACCAGAACCCTATAATGTGATCAAAAGGTAGTTTCGATTAGGCGGAATTCCACGGAGAAGGAAGTCGTCGTCGATCACTTGCGAACAAATTCGTTCTCGTATTTGCGGATGAAAAATGTCATGCTGTTGGTGTGAAGGTCGAATAACGTTGACGGTTCGTTTTATCGTATTCGATCGATTTCTATCGGCGACGATTGTATTAACACCGACTATAAGTTTAAGCAATCAGTAATTATATTAATTGCGCGACTAAAACAAAAAAAAAAAGACATGTCACCACACTGTTTCTCTACCTCTTAACATGTTCACCATGATTAGTTTCATTCTTATCTATATCAGTATAAAACATAAACCGTATGAAGATTATAAATATATGTATGTATATATACATACACATTAGCTAATCCCTACGAAATATTAATGACAAAAAAAAGAAACGTGCTCAGACATAGGATGTGATATAGCGTAGAGTGCTTCGAGGATTTTGCATGAAAATCCTGAGTTGCGAATCCCTCTCTCTCTAAATGAAACCTAAAACTGACACTAACGATACCGGATCAGATTAATACATATAATATACATATATGCGTATAATAGCGGTCGTATATCGTTCTAATGTCTAATTGAATGTATATCACGTTAAGCAAGCATGTTCGGGAGCTGCGTTTTGTTTCGAATGGTATTTGTTGTTTCCTAACGCTCCTCGATCGTGCTTTGACAAAACCCAATTGACTGTTCATGTACATACATAAAAGTGAAACACACAATGTATTAACACGTTTCTTGTAGTTAGACACATTTATGACTAACGGTGTGGCGTGCTTTCGAGTTTGCGTAACCATCACTGCGTTCGATAAATAGCGCATATTTGATTATACGATATTCGTAATATTTATATGCATATATTCTATGTATATTTTTACATAAGATTGTGTGGAAGGGAAGCGTACAGGGAAACGGAACGTTGAAAATTTATGTAATATTTTCTAATTTTCTTATTATATTCATGACATTTAATACTGATATTGCTATTTTGAGTCTGATTCGCAAAATTGTTTTAAATCTGTGGGCAAAAATTACTGATATTTTTAGTCATGATATCTTATCTGTAACAGAGTTTCTGTTGATCAAAAATTTAAGCTATCATCTGTGATACATAAATATTTTCCAAAATAAGCATTCATTTACATTCAGTGTGTTAAAAACAATTGTAAAGTGTACTTTCTATACAAAATAATCTTTTATATACAATTTTTGTCAAATCTTCGCAATTTTTGTCAAAGCTTGTGATAACGACATAACATATTAGTTCCATTTTCTTGGGTTGTTCCGTTTCACCAACAGTTTCTCGTTAAAAATACATATATTTAAGCATAAATATTAGCGACGAACGGTTCGACGCACTATTTAAACGTGTTATCGTCATCGTATATAGCGGTTCTACGCAATCAGAGCGATTTCGAACCTTCGAATTACATAGCTGATCTTTTTGTGCAGTGACGTGCGGAAAATATGAGATCGAGGACGATGATCAAAGTGCAATTACAAAACCAGAGAGAGAGAATATTATTTTTCGTTACAGCAAAGCTCTGCCCGGTTAGATGATAAATTTAGAGAAAAGTTCCTCGCGTCACTGCACCCTTTCGTGCTTGTTCCAATAGCACATTCAAACACATTCTTTTCACTCTTCTGTTCGAAGAAACTCAGCGAGACCTGCTCTACTACATTCGTTTCGATATTAATGGGCCTAATGATACTCAGTTACGAGCCTTTACTGCGTAGATGCATTTATTTTGTTCTAAATTCATTGTGGCTTATATTTTGAGGATTGTAGTTGGTGCTGATCAAAGAATGTTTCTATAAAAGTCTGTTTATCTGAATTTTATGGAATGTTTGTTATTATTGTTTAAATTAATTGGGAAAATACTCTTTAGTAATTGAATGAATTAAGTAATGTGTGTAATGGGTTCAATGAATTCACTACTCTTGGCTGAATTGTTGCCAGGAACAGAAATAAATTTGCTAATATAAGTAATTATTAGTACATTGACTACGTTGAAATTATTGAAAATTGTAGCATTGATAAATTAAAGAAATAATATTTAAATTGTCATAGTAATATATACCATATCAAGTATTTGTAATCTAGTCTATTATTTTTACTTATTTAAATATGAAATTATTGATAGAGAAGAAAATCTTGTTAAAAATATTTGTCAATACGATCAGATAGATGGAATTTTACAGATAAATATTCTCTTGAATATATGAAAAACTAATTGTTCGAAGTCACTCTCTCATCGAAAGCACGTCGCATTCGTGAACTAAAACAAGATTGATCGCTTATCGACAGTGAACAGCTCTGGTTCGTGATTTTCAGATTACTACCGTATACCTGGTTGTTAACCTTTTGCGATCCAAATGTGTTTGCTACGAGTCTAGTCAAAAATGTTCTCTCAAAATTCGATAATCATAGCGAAACGATAAATTTAAAAATCTTTCAGTCTTGATTATATATTATCTTATACTCGAAAAAAGTTACAGTACTATATTGATTCAGAATAAATTACATTCGTTGCGTCTAAAGCAGAGAATACAAGGACCACGAAAGGTTAAAGGGATAGTTCGGTGTACGTTAAGAAACAGAAAGAGTTATTAATGAAATGCAGAGAGAACACTTTCATGAGCAACCACAAGTGGTATTACTGTAATGTTATTGTACAGATACGTATGTACGTATACATATGTCTACTACCGATCATTTTGTGCATCGTAAAACACGAATTAAATACATAGATCGTGCGTTGAAATTACAGAGTAAATTGCGATTACACAATATTACGATCATTGTGACCGAAGTCGCACTGTATTGTACACTGTATAACGTTTAGAGAAAGACGTTATTCGTTTCGGTAGAGCGTCACGTTCCGTGTACGGTAGATTGTGAAGCCTTTTATTTTCGTAAGGGTACATTTTAGCGCATTGATGTAACTAGTTGGGGGCCAGGATGGGATCCTTATATGGATGTAGGATGTAGCGTATTTCGGATAAAGAGTTTATAAATTTGTAAAGTTACAAATTTCCAAATTAGTAGGTATCTAAATTTCCAAATTTTTAAATTACTAAATTACCAAGTACCTAAATTTCCAAATTCTTAAATTCACAAATCACCACGTCTCCAAATACCTAAATTTCTAAATCTCTAAATTTTCAACCTCTAATTGCCCATTCTCCAAATTCTCAATTCCTCTGTTCCCAAATTTCCATAACCCATTTGACCACGTCGAGTGGGTATGAACACTAATTAGTGAAGCTAGGTGGTCTAACCCACCCCAGATAAAAATCCTAGTTACGTCAATGCTTTAGTATCATTATTTTCAAGACGGATTCTTGTTACGAGGTCTAAGGAGACGATAGAGATGTAAGTAGATGCACGTGCCTCGATACGAGGCGTAGCGTTTACAATAACTGGGCATATCAAGTAGCAAACGTGCAGAAAGATCGTTCTTCAGCGTGTCCAGGTTCTTCGATGTTCGTCGACGCTATTTGGACGGTTCCACCCTCCAAAATACCTTACATTCTTCGCTCTTTTTTATATTACCAAAGTTCCAAATTTTAATTTTCTTTTAGAAAATTATTCGATTAAGTTTCATTTACGGATTCAATATTTAATTCGTTACTATATTTTAATTCCTTAAAGTTAAACATTTCGATACCCTGTATATTGCTTTATCGAAATATATCCATAGTTTCTTATTTATGAAATAAGTTTATCTGATATATCGAGAAGACTCGTTCCTGTGAACACTTCAGTTTGTTCGTTTTAATCTCTTCAAGGATGATTTTTGTTCGAATCAGAAAAATAAATTATGTAATTTTACTTATTGTATATGGATAGTAACCAAATAGAACAGAAGTCTGAACTAATAATATATAGAAAGCTGTGACCCAAATATGTGTTATAAAATGTAAAATTAGATATCTTTGAAGAGATTAGAGAAGAATTTCGTTAGCGATTCTCGATTGGGTGGAATGTTCGATACAAACGTTACAACGAAAGGCGACAGGTGAAGAAACTGTATCATCGATTCGTGAATGTTCTCCGACCTTCACGATCGTTTCTGAAGTTTCTTCACGCTCGCACCGTCAATTAAACCGATTCAACCGATTCTTTCGTTCGAACGCGACAAACAAATCTTTCATGCTGTTCGGTTTCACCTTGTATCGTGCGATCTGCGAACCCTGAAGACCGTTGCGTATCGAGCCTAAAGAAGGCCCTCGAACATTGAAACAAAACCCTCGGCTTTCGTGACTAGATCCAGCAAAACTAGCGTCGATAATGTTTAGCGATATCGTCATATAGAGGCCGCATTAACAGATGGATGCGAAGGAACCAGGGAATCGTTGACCCTCTTTTGCGAACACTCAAACGATAACGTTATCGTACCTAGCATTTAATCGTTCACTTTGAGAAGCGAATCTGAACGCGTTTCCCTGACTCATTTGAACGTCTCTCTATACCAAGAATTTGCACTTCCCGACTCGCGAAGAGTTTGTTTACTTAGAGTATGTTTTCTATTTTTCTATTTACATTTAGTTCGCATGTTCGTCGTTCTTGATCGGTTGCGTTCAGGTCGCTTCTCTCGGGACAGAGAGAGGAAGAGAAGAGAAGAGATAAAAAAAAAATGCCGAGAGAAACGCGAGCATCCTTTCACGCGACAAATTGTTACATATGCTTCCATCTAAGAGCCTTAAGATACGTAGCGAAATTCTAGTTACAAGATTTCCTTGCGCGACACGAAACATCGACTTAACTGTTGTACACCGTGGGCCGAGCATGTAATATGTATTCACGATAAATTTGATGCATTTCGATCGAACGAGGAAGATGCAGAAGACCATGGAGATTCTCGTGCCAGACTCGCCGACGTTGTTCTTATGGGGGTTGTTAACGCGTTCGCGGCTGCTGACGTATTACTGTCGTTGGGGTAACTAGGTTGTGACTAGGGGGGGGGTCTAGTTTCCCTAAAATATGAACATCTTTAAGGAATGTGATGGATGTGGTATTCTGGATAGTGGGAATCTAGAATTTCTCACAGTTATAAATTTATCAATTTCCAGTTTCCTAAATTTTCAAATTGTCATATTCCAAGTTTCACATTGCATATTTCAAGTCTTCAACTTCTCTATTGAAAGAGTCCCCAAATTTCCAAAATATTAAACTTCCAATTTCTATTTCCTAAGTTTCCAATTCTCAAATCCAAAATCTCTCAATTTTCAAATTTTCAAGTCTCCAAATTCTTATATTTCCAAATCTCAAAAATCCTAAAATTTTCAAACCCTCAAACTTCCAAATATCCAAATTCAAATCTAATTTACAAATTCCAGTGTCCAATTCCACAAATTCATTTAAAACAATGACACTATCATTAAGACCATGGAACAGGATCCACTCTAGACAAAAATCCTAGTTACTACAACGACCACAATGTCTTTCATAAAACTTGGTTTTAAAACATATATATTTTCAATGAATACCCACTGTAATAACCAGAGTATTTCGTGATTCAAGACGTTATAATCAAATAAATTCTGCAGTTGTTCCTTAATATTTATAATAGAGGTGAAATTTTATTTTTTTTTTCTTATTTTCATTGCATAATTTTGTGATCTTCAACTTCGAATTCTTGTCAGAATTATCGGCCACGAAAGCATTAACATATTGACTGCTATGAGAGTCACCAATGATCGGCGCTAATGATTTCAATTAAACGACAAAATAGAAACAACTGAAGCGTTAGAATAAAAAAATACTAATCCTCAATGATCCACATCATCAGTGTTAACTTTTAACCCTCAGTAGGAGACAGAATGTTTACGTCGCAGTGAAACAACTTGTGGAAAGTTAGAACTTTTCTTGCTATATTTGTTTATGAAAGAGTTCCACGTCACATATTTTTCCGTTATGAAACAAATATTTTGCAAGATACTGTTCTAATATAAAACTTATCTATGATTATATTTCTTAAGCAGCTTGTACAGAAATGTACTTTATAAAATTGTTAAACCCCTAAATGACTTACAGTATATTTTAAATTGTGACTTATAACAATAAAAGATAAAAAATAATTTTACGAGTAATCCGAGTCAAAAATATTTAGTTAAATAAGCGTCTAAGATCGTCAATATTTCAGGATTCTCATAATCAACATATGTTATCAATAATTCAGTATTATCCATAAATACCGAGAACTCTGAAATATTTATATATTAAGAACGTGTTATAAAAAATGTACGAAAGCGCCATCATTGGTGAGCCTTCGAGAGAAATAACGTGAACAAATCGACACGAGTCCGTATCGTGTTTCGCGAGAACGTTGTTCGCCATTTTGTGGCTAGTAAACCTTGATCATCATTTTGATACCTGTTATACTGATTTTTATAGACATAATTCTTTTCTACATCCGACAAGAGGAGTTCGTTCGATTGCTCGCCCGACCGTGTATTGACTCATTCTCGATCGTTGTTGTCGGGAAATTCGTGTAACGAGCAAGGGAAACATTGACGAAAGGGTTATATGGCGAATATTTCCTTTCGAATTGTGCACCTCACCCACGATTCATGTTGTAATATTGCGCGGTACGCGTGCGCGATATACATACACTGTTTTATTGCAATATAAATGTGTATATAGGTTATAACATGTTATAGATTATAAATATATAAATATTTATATATATATATCTATATATACCTATGTATATATCTATATATATGTATAAAAGAACGAGAATTCGAGAGAAATTTATAGATATCCGTCGACCGGAAACGCATTTCCGCCGGGGAAATATACCCGTTTCAATTCGTGCAACAATCTTTGCGGCTGAATATTTTTATTATAAATAACTATTGTTGTTGGCCGTGTAATGTTAATTGACCACTAATCAATTATTAATTATTAATCACTGATATGTTGTTTTTTTTTCTTCTTCAAGTACCGAGCATGGATCTAAGGAAAATGGCGATGTAGAGAATTTGGGAACTTGGAGATTTAGAAATTTGGGAAATTAGGGAATTCATCATCTTAAAATCTGTATTTCTGGGAATTTAATTTGGAGAATTATAAATTTGAAAGCTTGAAATTTCGAAAATTGTAAATTTGATGGTTTGAAGTTTAAAAAATTATAAATTTGAAATATTGGAAATTCGTATGTTTGGAACTTTGAAAATTAGAAATTTTTAAGTCTGAAGATTTCCAAATTTTAATCTGAAGGTTTCCAAATTTTCTAACTTAGAAATTTACAAATTTTCAATCACCTAAATATAAATTTCCCTAAAGTTGGTGGTATAACTCTTTCCCCTCACGTCGCTATTATACCTAAGAAATTCCACCATGCTCGACACTGTAAGTGTACATAAACCACTAATTCCTCTGGTTTCGCTTCGTACTCGCATACTACTGCGTGCAATAACAAAGATTATTTTTAACAGAAAATGTAAGGAATCCTAAATATCCCCGCCCGCTGGAATGCGTATTCGCGTTCTGCGTTCTTTTTCTTTGATCGAACCTGATCCCTCAACTTCCCTCGCACACATGTCTGCTACCTTCTTAACTATATTTTACTCTTAAGCAGTCCAGGATTTTATCTCGTGAAGTAATATCAATATATTCAATTATATCTGTTCATATCCAAAGGACGTTTGTAAGATCTATATAGATCCAAATTGGATGAAAAGAATTATATTCCAAAAAATGTACCACGAACGTCCTTTTTTTCGTCTCTTCATGTTTGCATGGGTTTTTGCTATTGCTTACGCATGTTGTGCAAATCACGAGTGATTTTTTTTTCTATTTTATTTTTCGTCTTGGCAGATCATACTCATCGGCATTGCTTTAATTGTATTGTTTATTTATTCACACATAATCTATTTATGTATTTTCATATTGCATAATCATCTACTGCGTGTTTACATCGTTATTTATATGTTCTACTTGTATTGGAGACGATGATAACGTTCTGACATATATTCCACGTTTATATTGTTACTTTCTTCATCGCTGGTTTTCATTAGCATATAAAAATATTCAACTTCTTTACATTGAGTATACGATCATTCGCACATCATTGCTTAGTATCGATAAATGTGTACGATCTCCAATTAAATTTGTTTAGTTCGAACTTGTCGAGCGTTTCTCACATTCTTCAAAGTTTCGAAGGGAAATTTAGTTGGTCATCGAGCAGTTATGTTCAACCCTTTGAATGTGAGAAAATTTATTAATTCAAAATTAATGTTAAGTATATGATAACTTTTTTTACATTATACGAAGGTTTTGTACACTATCCATTTTTATTACTGTATCGGACGGAAAACCTCTTAGACTCCAGATATATCTCTTTCATCTTGTAGTATAACACTTTAGAAAAGTTCTAACTTATAAGTATAAAAAGTCCAAGAGAAATGGTTCTTTAAACTTTAAACTCATCAAAGTTTGTGCGAATCATTTGACCAAAAATAAGGAAGATGTCGAAAACTTTGAACGTAATATTTGCTAGTAATCCTAGTTCGATGAGCAGCCTCCATAATAATAGTACGAAGTGTTACATGGTCTGAAGAAAAGGAATTCCAAGTTCCATTCTGACTCGAAATAATTTGAGCTGACATTCAAAGGGTTGATTTTCATCATGGCTTTACTCGTTCTAAAGCAACCTAATCATGTCCGCGTCTCGTACGCGTCGGGTAACATCACCGAATACTTAATCACTGTCTGTGTTATAGGCGTCCCGTCCCCAATATTCCTCCCCGAATTCCCGACAGACCGTACTATGGCCGATTAAACTGAGCTAGTCCATGGAGTGCACACGACACCTGTGCGTATCCACGCCCGAGAGTACTCGAAGAATTTCATTGTGAAACGAGCCGATGGCCGGGACACGAGAACGACAGCTCAAGCTGGGAGACGTGACCCAAAGCCATGTGGGTGAATCCGGGTGAGAATCCTCTCCAGGACCGGGACGCGTCCATTTCCGTGCTGTCCTCCTTCGACCTCGACGCTACAAAATGGTCTTCATCGAAATCACCGTCCCTTCGTGGTGTTCGAAGAGAAAAACTCGTAAGGAGGCACACGTGGAGCAGGAGGAACAAGGCTGTGCCACAAAAACGGAAGAGAAAGAGGGACCAAGAATCGAAGAGAGCAACGTAACGAAGATCTTATCCGTTGCTCGACAGTCGAAGACTCGATCGGTCACTTTTACTTCTTTCTCTGATATTTCGTCTTCTATGTTATTTATGTACCGTTAGACGCGTTAGGTTACGTGTTAGCTGCTAAGTATTAGAAGTCGGTACGCTCGATGCGTCCGATTCGCTCTGGAGGAACGTTGATTAACCCGTGTCCGCGATAAGAGAGTTCTCCGGCAAGAAGCGATCAGATTTATCGAGTCATGTTAACGGTCTCGTTTTCATTAACGGTTATCAGTATTAATAGGTAAGAGCGGTTTGTTGAAGGGTCGCTTTTAAACGTGGCATCGCGATGTACGTCCACTGGCGAGTATGGTGGCCCTGCCATGCATTGGGCATTTAAGAATTTGTGTCTCCAAAGAGTTCAAAATTTAGTTTACAAGTTCGGGAATTTAGATGTTTGGAAATTTGAAGGTTTAGAGATTTAGAAATTGTGAAATTCAAGTATTTAAAGATTCATTTGTTATTTCTGTATTTCTAAATTTGAAAATTTCCAATGTTTACAATCCTAGGAGATTACTCTACTTTCTTGTGCCCTTGTACACACCATACACGCCCGTGTCATAAACTTGTGAAGGAGTATTTGACTATCGCTATTGTTGAATGTCACAAAAGATCATGTACACCAAATGCGCTCGATGATCAAGCAGATTCGCTTCTTGGCCGAGAACTCGTGCCCAAGGTATTGTTAGAACGAAATTCGTGGACGATGATGATAACGTGCAACCCGATTACCTCGATGTGTAGAACTCGCTAGAACAAAAGTTCGCCCTGCCGATTTGTGTCGAAGGGGGTCGAACGAGACGATATTCGAACAACAGCATTCCAGAGAAAACGCCTGTGCGCAAGGGAAGAAAAGGGAACCACGACATCACTACGCGATTGTCGCACTGAACAATTCTTTTTGTACGATTAATTTATTGAAATACGTTTACTACGATGCCATTTCACAGCTCGAATTTAGGAGTCAGCGATAATTCGCGAACAACGAATTGTATAGATGAAACGAAATTGCAAATAAATTTCTTATGAACGCGTGGCACTCGCGTGCGCGCGTAATCGTCGCGTTGATCATTTTTATTCGTTTTTATGGTTATTTTTGCATCTTAACGGTTAGAGCTGTTGTGATAGACGCTTTCGAAGGGACACGACGATAGGTCCTCGCGAGGTCCCTCGAGATACGAACATTATGTTTTAACAAACTCTAAAGTTGTACATAGAAATCGAAGTCCAAACATAGTATTACGTGTCGATGTACGTACTAGGGAGGAAGATAAAATTCGTTCTTTTGTATTACCAAACTTTTCACACGTCGATAGCCAGTCCACTACGGACAAACGACACCGACTGAAGACCAATGTACCTAGGACATACGACGAATCAAATAAATGATATTTAATACGAATTCCAAAAGTCCTGATTACCTTCCAGAATGTTTGAATCATCATACAGGTCCACGATCAAAATGTAGCTTAAATATCTTAGCAAAGTGTGTTAATATTAGGGAAATTTATATTAATATTAACAATCATATCTTGGAAGTACTATTACAAGTTTCAACATTCTCAAAATTGTATATTTGAAAACTTTTCAATCTCTAAATTTAAGAATTTTTAAATTCGAAATTATAGATAAATAAACAGTGTATAAATTTAGAAATTTTCTTTAGTGACGTTGTACTACGTATAAAACCAGTATGTGTCTGATCGTGAATTGTTCTTGTTCCCTATTACATATGTATAATACTATAAATTCTTTGTTTGTACTCTCTTGGTTATGTCGTACAAATGATTCTGTCATTTTCGATTTTTCTTTTATAAAAGAAACAATTTCGATTCTTGACGAACAAGACATAATTTTTCTAATGGATCGCATTTTAAATCGTTGATCCACGTGCATTGTCGATAAATACGATTGTGCAATTTGTTTCATTGGAAGCTGTATCTGATAAAAGTTTAATTAGTTTAATGGGGTCAACATGTCGGTGCAAACTTGTTGCCGGGATCAACGCAAAATGGGACAAGTGATCGATCAGGTTAAAATGCTCGCGAATAATCTGGATGAGTTACGTTCCGAAATCGACGCATTAAAAATTAATTATCAGAAGAAGGATAGTGACTCTATAGAACAAATTGATAACACGAAAAATATGTTCAAAAAATTTAAGAAGTACGTGAGGAAAATCACGAGCATAAACTCGCTGAAGAACGGAGAAAAGTCGGACGATCTAGAGGTAAACAACTTTTCGTTAAAATAATTAAGATATCAGTAATTAACAATATCGTGGCAAATTAATGAACTTGTATTAAAAATAAAACTCTTTAAAATTATTTACCGTTAGATTAAGCAAGTCTTACTCGATTAAAGTATACTTTCTTTAGTTGAAATTTATTGTCTTAAAAATATAAGCTAATATTAAGCAAAATTAGTATACGTTTATGAAGTATGTTATTTTTGAAGTAGACACCTGTTCAATAGTATCATGATTATGAATCATTATTAAATATGCATATTTCTACTAGGCATACTATCCTTGCTCTAATTCGGATCCTCCAGTGCCTTCGTTGTTAAATTATATTTTTCGAACTGAGAAACGAGGAGACATGTGGCAAATACCAACTAGAGTGAAATATTTAATAAACAAAGGTAATCAAACAGACGGGAAACTCGAGGATCACGTAGAAAATTCACTAAGTCGAGAACAATTCACGAAATATGGAACAACAAAGAATAAAATATTCCCGAAGAAATATATAACTGCGCAATATTCAGACATCAGCTGCGAATTAGATTCTCGAGTAGAAACTCCATTTTCTTCGACCATCAATCTTCCCTCTAAATTATCGACGACTCAGAATGAATCCAAACGATCTTCACAAAATATGGAAACATTAAATGGTATTAATAAACAAGCTGCGTCCACTCAAACCGCTGTACCTAAATTGAGGAGAAACCGCAAAACAATGAAATTGCAATCGAAACATCCGAATCTCTACTTGTCCAAGATCAAAAATGCTGTAATTACCAAGAAAATCATAAAAAACTCGAACGAAAGTACGTTTACAGTTTGCAGTAGTGATTATCCCAAGAAAAAGTTCAAGGAACAACGTTCGTACGATAAAAAGAGAAAAAATAATTATACCGAAACGGTCGATGAGGATAATATCGACGATAAACTTTCTATGGATAAAATTATGAAAAGACTGAAAGATGTTTCTTACACGAATGACGATAGCGCGCAAGAGCAAGGATCCTCTTCTTCATCGGTGTCCGTGGATCTAGAACTCAATATTTCTGATAGTTCCAATAAAATCGATGAATTCACAGAACGTAGGAAACCAAGAACCTACGTGGTACGTAAAAAGTCCCAGAAACGTGGAGATGATTGGAATCATTTCGAGAAGAGTGTTATCTATGTTGGACCTACCTCTGATTTGACTCTCTCTTCAAACAGTTTTATCGATTAAAATGATTTTGCATATTTCTCGTACAAATACTTTCACTTCACGGTGGTAAAAAATATTTTCAAATCGTTTAGTTTTTAATATAACACCGTGAAAATGATATTAAACCCGTATCTTGTTCAGAGCTCAAACAATATTAAGTCCAGTTTCTATAACACATCCAATGCACGATTTCAGTTTTAAATAACAAAATGATATAATATTTAGTGAGACTGTATTTTTATTTCATTTTATTTATATCGTTATATTTATTACATATCATATATATAACTGTTGGTTAATCATTCTAATACACCAATATCGTTACAGTCTTTTACAAGTTAAATAAAATACATTTATTTCGTCTCCATCGTTTTTGATATCGAATTAAAATGATTACATATGTACAATTGACAACAGTCTTTTAGAAAATACAATTAAAAATACTGCCGTAAAATTCTCTATATCTGCAATTTACACACGATTCTCATTTCGTAAGTCTGAAAATCATCGAACGTCAATTTCTTTGCAATAATTGTTGTCATTAGTGCTTGGTTCCAATTGTCACGATTATTCTCGAACTAATAGGAAGTTGTTCGTTGGAGAAGAGAATAAATGGAACTTTGTTTGGATATTGGACCCATTTTTTTTATGAATTGTTTTTGGCGACTGCGGTAGCAGCCACCGAGTTCGCGGCGGGTGCGTGGCTTTGGCAAATCGCCCCCAAAACCGCCACGAACGACCCAAACACCCCTTCAATCGAATCATTGTTTTTCTTGAAATTGTGCACAGAATAACGATTGTATAGTCCCCAGATGCTGTTCATTAATTTACTATTGTATTTCAAGGGGGTGAGCTCCCAACCTGCAAAATGTAAACGAAATCATTTCAGGTCTCATTTTTACTCAGTTTTTTAAGTCATTTCGTCGTTGGTATAATTATTTAAGATTTGGGACTCTAGGACTTTAGAATTTGCAATTTGTAAATTTTAGAATTTTAAAACTTTGTAAGGTTGTATCTTTGGGACTATGGGGTTGTGAAATTTTGGGACTTTGGAGAGCATTGTCATCAAATATATTGTGAAAAATTATTTTCAAAATGAGTTTGGACCCACAAAGATTTGATAAGCCTGTTATACTAAATAAAATTCACTGTGTTACTTAACTTGTAATTTAGTTACCTCTATTTCTATAAATTCTCATCAGTACCAATTTGTGAAAAATGTAATTCATTCAGAATATCAAGTGTTCTTGAATTCCAAACAAATTTGATAAAAGTCATTTCTAACTGCATCAAGAACATAAACCAGATTCTCTGCATCTTCTATTAAATTACAGCTACATATACTTTCAAATCTTCAATTCGTCATATCACTTGAATTAATCCAGAATTAACGTTTATTATAATGAGTATTTTTAGTAACCATTTCCCAATCAACTTAATTAAATACCGATAATACACGAATATCAATAAAAAAGTAAACAGTGTCTGCTCGTTTGACAGAAACGAATTCTAAGACACAGTCATAAAATACAGATACAACGGTACACGTTTGATAAAGCATCTGATAAGTACCTTCCAATGGAGGTCTCTCGCTGAAGACATTTTCTTTGCCAACCTTCTCGTTCTCTTCTATCGGTGTTATCATAGAATTGCGTTCAAGATTGCGACGGACTTTGCACGCAGCAAATGCACCCTGCGGAATAATGGCCATTCTTCCACAATCTAGAACAACGAGCATACTATTATTTAGAATAAACCAATTGCTACTTGCAGTAACTATAACGCGTCAAGTTGCGGTAACAATGTCAACTTGCAGTAACAATTACACTTTGCATTCTCAACTTGTTTATATGGTAACATCAAAAACGTACCAGAGCAATTTTCAAACAACAGCTCGGCGACTTTTCTCTGAACAATCTTTGCCAGGTTTTCTTCGGCTACCTTCGTAGTTTGAAGGTGAATACCCTTGGCCTTCCGCAACTTTCGATTTTCACGCAAAATCGTTCGCAACCTCATGCAGCCACTATCGAGACACTTAATAATTCTCATCGACCGATTCGATTGTTCTTACCGAACGAAACAACCAGTTTAAATGATCGCACTTTATTTCGATTCGTCGTACGTGTCGCTGAAGAAAAATCCAATGGACGCTCGACCAACTTTGTCAGAAGTGATCGTTGTACTAGCATCACGTATGAACATTGGAGTCGATTTATGAACTCGTCTGGTCCTGAATAAGTGGGGAGGAATATGACAAAATTGTAAAAAGAAAAGAAAGAGTTTGTATGACGAGTCGAGATATCGGCGTCCTTCGAGATCAACGCTGACGACTCGACCACCACGACTTCTTTATCTCGTTAAATCTCCTCGGTTCTGGAAACGACGGATCACGCCTTTTGCCCTGCAGTATGTGACCTATTATGACTATCGTCGGACTAGAATGATGAGCTTACAGCTTTCTTACTATTTATTGATAATGTGCAGCGCATTGTTCGAAACTAAATGAGACTTCTGTTGAATTACTGACTGATTCACGCGTAATTCAAAACAAAGCGGTGTTTAAAGTCGTTATATCTCTTTAATGAGGATAAAGTATTATTTAAGATATTTATAATTAATTACATACATCGGGGACTCCCAAACTTTTGTGAAAAGGATAAGCACTATCTGACATAGCAACCTTTTGTAACCCGCTTACCTGTAATGTAATTTTTGAAAATCCTATAATTCACGAGTTTGAAATTCCAGAAGACCCAAAGTTTTACTTTATTGAAGTCCCAGAGATTAGAATTATCTATTATCTCAAGGTTCCAAATTTTTTAAATTCCTAAAGCAAAATTGCAAAATCTCAATCCCAAAATTTTAAAGTGCTCCCAAAATCACAGTGTAAATTTAAAAATTGTGATCAACGTTATTTTGCTTCACAATTCACAATTCGCATCTTTTTTAACCCTTTTTTCTTTCTATATTGAATCTATACATCTTTTGTAAACTGTTATAAGATAGATGATTCATTCATCTTTTTGATAAACGATCAAAGAAATTATGTACAGTTTTACACATATGTTTTAAAGTACGGATTTCAAAGTATTATGTACACAATTTTCTAATTAATTGATTATTTTAAACTCTGAATTTGTAGAATGGTTTGAACTTCGTATTATGCGTAACGTCTGTTACACATACATTTTGATTTCTAGGGGTTATCATATAGGCCTCAATTAATAAAGTTCTGTTATGCGATGATGGACTTATTAACCCGAATATAGTAATATGATTGTGATCATTTCCCTAATAGCATGTAATAAAAATAATGACTTAAATAAACACTGCGGGTACAGTTGTGTAACAATATTTTATTTAGAAAATAACAGTAGAAAAGTTGACCTACAATATTTTTTACAATAATTATATCATTTATTTGTTCATTGATAGCATCATATACGTAACAGTGTGTATTAATTTTTCACATAATCGTGACTCCAAACGGGTTTTCTTTTCTCAATGAAACTTTTAATTCCTTCTTGTGCATCTTTCATCTTTAAAATATGAATCATTTTTTCAGATCCCAAAAAATATGCGGTTGCCAGATCAAGGTCTATTTGTTCATATAAAAATGTCTTCCCCACATGTATAATAGAACGACTTTTTGCATTTATAGAAGCAGTAATTTTTTCGATTTCTTGTTCTGGAAACGAAATACATGAATATAATATGCAGTAATTAAATTATTAGTGTATATTTTCTGAGGGCCTAATATAACTTAATCCAGGACATTGAATTAGTTTCTGTTTCTAAACAACATTCTTAGTAAAAGAAATTTGTATTTTTATATATCCTTTACTAACTTACCAAAGTCGTTAACTGGCACTACTTTACTCACAAGACCTACTTCATATGCCTCTTTTCCACTAATGCTTAAGCCAGTAAACAACATGTACATGGCTGTTTTCTTAGGTACATTCCGAACCAAAGGAATACCTGGTGTAGAACAAAATATTCCAAAATTGGCTCTATAAAGAGAATACAACTTCTTTGTATAAAGTATAAATTTATTTACATCTATTTCATTTAATGAATTTACTTACCCTGGTGTAGCAAATGAACTTCTTTCAGTACAAATGGCAATATCACATGTAGTAACCAACTGACAACCTGCTGCAACTGCTATACCATCCACAGCAGCAATTACAGGCACTGGACTATGAATAATTGCTCGCATTAACTCAGAACATGTTTCAAATATGTCCTTATGAATCTTCCCATTGTTAGGAGTCTAAACCACGCAAGCCAATCATTTCTCTGCGATGAATGTGAATCCTTATATTAAAGAAACTTCTGCCACTTTTACATTTTATTTCATTTACAAACCAATTCTTTTATGTTATGCCCGGCAGAAAACGTATTTGGAAGCTGGGATCTAAGCACTATCGATCTTAAACTCTTATTATTTTCATCCTTCTTGATATTGTATAACAGAGATTTAAGCATTCCCAGAGATAAAGAATTCCGTGTAGGAAGATGGTTTAATGATATTACTCTTACCTAGTTATAAAAAAGGAGATATGTTAATGAAACTGTAAGTAACTTTAGCATTTTAAATTTTCTTACTCCATTTGCTTCCTTGACATCTACATATTTTTCTCCCGATAATATCCCATTTGTAGATAATGTTCTTGTAACATATCTTCCCACCTACAATAATCAAATAAAATAAAGTTAATGTAAAATAACTTTGTAATATTTTTATTACAGCTCGGTTTATATAACCTTCATTCCGTATGGTACTTATTAATATCAATTATTTATAGATGAACTACCTGTAGATTATTAACGATGTTCTTCTTCATAAATCCTGACATTGTATATTACTTTTAATATCAATTATTTGCAGACTGTACCAATTTCGTGTTGAATCCAAATTTTTGTGAAACTGTTATGAATATACAACACAATGCAAATTTCTCCACGCAATTTGCGGGTTAATCCCCTTATCATTTTTGCATCACATGCGATATTATCGATTTATGTTAGAATTAGACAACAGCGCTATTGAAACGGTTGGAATTATAATTGAAAACAGCGGCAATGCACGCTTTAAGAATGATACTACTCTCTACATCTATCGGCGACGCGCTTATTTTAACTTACAAGAACAGCTCTTCCATAATTCAAATTACTGTTACCTCTAATGTTATTAAATATCATTACGATGTACTTATATACTGTATCATGAATATTTTCATGAATTCAATCTAAATTCTTAGAAAAGTCTATTTTATTTAATCAGAAATTAAAAACTTCTATCCAATTCCTATATTTTAAGTTTGTCAATATTCATTTTCTCATTGAAATTCGTCGTATGTTTGAATGTATTATAGCAATGAATTATATATTATCGTATTGTATAAGGTACAAATAAACGTAATGAAAAAGAGGCACCGGCTTCTATATCGGAGAGTCTATCATCGGTTACCATGGTAACCATTGTTTCTCCTAACAACTAACATGGCGGAGGTTGAGGGTAAGTTTGCATACGTCAAATTGTCTCAGCTGTTATTTACGAAACCACGGTGGTTCTGTCTGCTACAAATAACGCGTCGAGAGATCTTAACGATTGTCGCGAGTGTTTTTCACGCGTTGCACTTCCGTCCGGTTCCAGTTTCGCGGCCGGGACTGTTTTCTAATAATATATACGAGAACCACGCGGACGCGAAGGTGTTCGAATGCTCAAGTGGAAACGCGAGAAGCTAGTGATGGGTGCAAGATAATATTTCCGATCTTCAATCGACTAGATCGATGTCTTTCCAAAGAGAAACCAATAATGTGACAGAAGGTAAGGTTATATTTTCTATTGTGCGAAAAGTCGGAATCGATGATCGGTAAATCAATTGATCGCGCGATCCAGCGTCAGGATCGCATGTAAATTTAGAAATTACAAATTTGGACATTTAGATATTTAACAACTTAAACATTGAGGAAATTTAGATATTGTAAATTTGTAGATTTAGAAATTTAGTAGATTGGAATATAAAAATTTAGAACATTGAATGATAAATATTTGCAAATTTGGACATTCAGGAATTTGGAAAGTTGAAAATTTGGATATTAGAAAACTTTAGAGGTATCTAATAAATTAAACCATTTACATAATTCTTTATTGAGAATGAGTAGCTACAGCAATTACAATGAGAAATAGTTATATCAACTGCTGGTACATTTACCTTAACCACGTATATAGCTACTATCTTTCATATTTCATACATTTGCTTGAATATTGAAGTTGCTAGAATTTATATTTATTCCTATATACCTTTCTATGGTACCTACATTATTTAATGCATTCCCTGGAGTATTGATCAAATTTATAAATTGTATATCTACTGTGGACATGTTAAATCGTTATAGTTAATCGTGGTATACGTTGCGTGGGTGACCACGATATTTACCGGAAGCGGAACTCGCGAAAAGTGACATGAGCACGTGAGCTTAAACGTAATCGATAGTTGCAAGTAAATGGTACTTTAGGTAACAATTTTGCGATATTCATGCTTTACATAATAGTAATAAATAGAAGAACTAGTTTTTTAATATATAAAATGGCGTATTATGAAATTCTTATACTTTTTCAAACACAAATGAATGGCAAATTTTATAATTAACAATCATATTTTTAATTAAATAATAAACAATAATATTTTTTTATAATTAACAATAATAATTTTGTTTCTTTGACATCGTATTCAAAGTTTATTATTCAGTTTCGTATTATGTATTAGTATACAAATTTATTACGATTAAAATCTTTACAAATGTATCGAAATAAAAAATCGATACCACAGCAGGATTAATCTTTTTAACGATTTGTTAACACTTAGTTACAGTCATAGTAACTAACAATTATTTTTTATTTCGAAAAAGTTACAATTCTTCAGTATTTGTATCGAATTTAACGCTTGAGGTCTTAAACCAACGTAATTTCTGGTTCTTTGAGCAACGGTTTCGTTTCCATCGCTAGAAAAGCAGCGTTCGCTCCTGATGCTCTCGCAGTAACACCTAAAATAAACTCTCTTTATAAGAGGAGAACAAGACTGCGTGCACGTTGCGTAGAAGAACAGCCTGATCTCTATAGAACAGTTCAGTCGGTGTGTTTCCACTCTGTTGTTCGATGTTGTGCTGTGTTTCTAGAAGAGCTGTCGCAGGGGCGGATCTAGGGCCCCCCTATGATCACAAGATTAAAGTGCAACCTGTCGAATCGGAAAAAGTAGTGCAAGTCGAACAATATACCGAGCCAGGTGAGAAATTCGTGTCTCGAAATTTGAAGTCAATTATTCATCGATTTTCTTCTCGATTTCTTTCATTTCTGGATAAAAATTCCCAAATTCCCAGATTAATAAATTCCTAAATTTTCAAGTTTGAAAGTTTCCAAATCTTCATATCTTCTAATTTTTAATTTCCTAAATCCCCAGATATCTAATTTCCGAAATTACTAAATTCTAAAATTCAAAAATTTTGAAATTTGAAAGTTTCCAAGTCCCTAGACCTCCCAATTTTTAACTCCCTAAATCCCCAAATTCCTAAATTACGAAATTCCAAAGTCCCTAAATTTCCAAATCCCTAAATCCTAAAAGCTTCAAATCTTCAAATTTCAAAATTCTTTAATTTCCGAATCCCCAATTAATAAAGGTTGTAGAACTCATTTATGAGACTTTCTCAACGCTTAGTGATACCGTTTTAATTCTCACCGTGTTGAATTTAATTAAATCCATTAACTTAATACATGTGTTAATCCTTCGTGGAAATGGCGATAGGAGTAATGCAATATTTACTGGATGCTGCCAATTAGCAATGAAACAGATTTCTAAACTCGTTACTCCGTCTTTCGCAACCTTCGTTACTCGCTTCACACCTCCTCGCCTCATTAGTTAGCTGTGTTAGTATTATCCGTATACACAATTCAATCTTCTCGACTTCATCAGTGAGAAAAACAGCACGTGCTAAATCGAATATAGTAAAAGTTTACTCTATACAATGAAGTAATTTTACTATTTCTTCATCGTCAAGATTAATGAAAATTAACGAAGTTATTTCTAAGATTATGATGCTAGATACAATGAAATTGCTTTTTGAGTCAAAATGTTAAAGTATAATAAAAAATAATAATATTCTAGTTATATAATAGTTATGATGATTTGTTAAATAATAAACTTGAGATAAATGATTCTGAATATAGTAAAAGAGAGAAATCAGAAATGAGGATGACATTTTTAAATATATCGATGATAGCATGCTTGTTTGACTGTTCCTACAAAATTGTTTTCACATCAATTCACACGTAGCTATTTTCGTAATTGCTGACCGATGTATTATGAACTTTTATCTTTTATTGATTTGGAAGTTTCGTAAGTTTGGGACTTGCAACTTTACGATTTTGGTATGTTTGGAAGTTTGGAATTTTGGGGTTTGGGCTTTTGGGGCTTCGGAATTTCGAAATTTTGAAACTTTGACAATTTTTAATTTTGGAACTTCAGATTTATGAAATTTTCAAGCTTTGAGATTTTGGAACTTTGGAACACGAGAATGTTAGATCTTTAGGAGTTTGAAACTGCAAGATTTATAAATGTCAGAATTTGGGTATTTTGGTACTTGGGCATTTTTAGATTTTCGTAATTTTAGAATTGGAAATTCTGGAATTTGAAATTTTAGAACTTTGAATCTGTAGAAACTTGTGGGACTTTTCGATATTGGACTTTTGAAATATCACAATTATGAAACTAAAATTATAGAATCATTGAAACATTACAATTACCTAGCTACATCTATTTACAACTACCTAATTGCAATTATCCGGTTGCAGTTCCCTAATCGCAGTTATCAAGTTGCATTACCTACTGCAATCATTTGTTTCCAACTACCTAATTGCAATAATCTAAAAATTACCTAATTACAATTATCTGCTTCCCTACTATTTCTCTCTCTACTCTCTACATCCAAAAATAGTTCTCCGCCCACAAATCTCCAGAATCTCCGTAACTTATCAAGGCTCCCATAAAACAGTACCGCTACCGCATGCATAAAACATCCGAAGCATACTAATTAAGGTAATATTTTCAATCGCGAAGAAAAAAATGTCCGTCGCGACTAATCAAGAACGATTAACGTGTCCCGATGGTTACGTCGGTAGGATTACGAATCTGTCCATGAAGGTGACACTTTGGAAAGGCGTTACACCATAACATATCCATACCATCGTCGGAAAAGCGAGGACGGAAGGAATCGTCGACAGGAGAGCACACGTCCAGATACAATGTTCGAGCTGGTTAACTCGTAGCTCCAAAAAAGGAAACTTGCTTATCCGTAGGCGATTGAGTCGCGGGGGCGACACCTCGTCTTCGTCCTCCTCTTCGTGGAAGTTGTTTTTATTAGGAGAGTCTCGCAGGTGGCCGCGATTCGCGCCAGCTAAACAAACGTATCGATCGATCGCGGATCCGATGGATTAATTAGATCGTTTATAGTGATACTCGATAGATACCGTTTGTCTTGTTTGCATTCTGTTGTGTGTCTGCATCTTTAGTGCACGATGAGGAGATTAATGGTGGAAGTTTAGGAGGGATTATTGCGGAAGAGGCTATTGATAGTGATCGATTTCTAGCATCAGATGGTGTCTATTTATTGAACGTCGCACTTTTATGGTTTTATGTGGGTATTCAAGAGATTGTGTTAACTTTCATAATTGAATTATCTGTGGCAGTGTCATATTGATTAATTTGTAGTAATATGATGTCAATTTACTGTTAGCTACTTCTTCGATCAAACGTGGTTCTTAAACAGACTGAAATTGTTACATTAGATTCGTAGATTATATGTTGCAGTAGTATGATATTGATCAGTTTGTACTATTAAATAATGTAAATTCTAATACAACCGAAAATTAGCATCAGTTTATTGTATCTTACTTCTTCATAATCTTAGATTCAACTATTTTGCCGGAGAAGCTTAAATGTATTAGTTTCATGAATTAATTATTGTTATAGTGTAACATCGATATACTTGAAATATTAGATGATTACGTGTTACCTGTTCACAACTTTAAGTCATTGAAGAAAACTAAAATTTAGACTCTTGAATTAACAATATAAACTTTCACCAACCTATGATGCAAATGTACTAAATTTCTAGATTTGCATATAGTACTTCACCCTTAAACTCAAAGTGTTTCCAGAACCTTGAATGAATTAGTGAATGAATCACATCGTGGTCTATCCACATTATGAATGTACCCTCAAAAACTTCCACGACCAAAAATGGTGTGCTTTCGTTCTGAATAAATCTCGTGTTCTACTAAACTCGTCATCTCTCGACGCGTTCAGACGCAGTTGCAAGTGAATTCCGATCAACGGATACGCAGTCTGAGTCAGAACTCTGGATCTGGTCCATTATGGCTCCTCGGATCGGTCCTCAGAAATGGATCCAAAGATCGCTGCCTTGAGACCGATAACTAAAACCGATATCTATATCTAGCAACCGGAGTTATAAACTCTAGCTTCTGACTCATACTGTAAACGGTAGTAATCGAAGCGACAGCAACGAACTAATTCACGGTAAATGGACACAGATGCACTGGACATCCTTCTGCCGTGCGCGATTTGCGCACGGACCTTTAAGCCACAGTCGCTGGAGAAACACACGAAAATATGTGAACGAGCTGCGAACAAGAAGAGGAAGCCTTTCGACTCCGCTAAACAGAGGATCCAGGGCACCGAGTTGGCTGAATTTGTCCCCAAACAGGAGAAGAAGCGATATGTGCCCGATGATAGATTGTCCAAACCCAGCAACACCTGGAAACAGAACCACGACGAGTTTCTGCAAACAATTCGCGCTGCTCGTGACGAAGTCGTAAGTTTTTACTTTCATTTCAGAATATAATCCAGAACAGCTCTGGTTTTCCTAGGGAAAACATAACATGAGGATCTAGGGATATTGAGAATGTAGAAATTTGTAGACACAGGGATTTGGGGATTTATGAATATGGATATCTAGGGATTGGAGGGTCTTGGGAAACAAAATACCAGAAAATCTAGAGAGTTTGGAAATTTAGGAACTTGTGAAATTAAAATATAGTATTGTAAAATTTAGGATTTTGGAAAGATGACACAAAAAATTGAGTCATGTAGCAACATTGTAACTTATATCTTAAGTGAAACGAATAGAAAACTTAAGGCTGTCCAGATGAATTAAAAAGGAAAGATTAATAGTTACAATTGCAGATAGAGCGTTTAACCCAGTTGCATCTTGAATGATGTAAGTGCATTCGAGCGTGAGATGAATTCACTTTGTAACAATATTGCCACATATTTCTGTTCATTATCTGAAAAAATAAGGTCGATGCTCATCAACACTGACCTAACTCATACTTCATAGCTTATACTTCATTCGATCTCCAGACTTCTTTCTTTCTCAAATTCCCAAACTCTCAGAAGATCAAATTTCCAAATTCCTAAATTTGCAAATCCTCAGATTCTCGAATCTCCACATCTCCAAATCTCTAAATTAAGTCTGTAAATTCATAAGTTCCCTTTGCAGTATTACTGCAATAAAGTTCCATCGACATAAAGAGTCGAAATAAGGTTAAAAAGCAACAGAATTATTTTAGGATAAACGTGTTATACCTTGTATAATAACTGTGTGATGCGATTTCAGACGGATTTCACGATGCAAAAACAATGTGGAGCAACAGTCACATCGAGCGCGCCGACGCGCTCTAACGAGCAGGGTGTGTGTCCCACCTGCAACAGACATTTCGGCGTCAAGGCTTTCGAAAGACACGTGGCCTGGTGCAAGGACAGGGTTACTCATGTGCCAGTTAGTCCAGCAACGAACATCGCCAAGGAACGTCTCGATGCACGGATGAAGTATCGTGCTCCGGCCGTAAAAAGTCGTCGACAAGCCACCCGTGAGAAATATTCACCGGGTTCGGCGATCACCCTCAATTCCGCGAGCAAAACCTCGCCAACTATCGCCACCGTTAAGGCCAAGGAGTGTGCATCGGCACCCAACTGCAACAAGAACGCCGACACTCCTGTTAAACAGAAGTCGTTCGTGTAAGTTGCTGCGATTTCAACCGAGACGACAAGAAGAAACAGCAAAATGTGGATCGTTCACGCTTTCAGCAATTCTATACGTTCATTATGTTCTATTACTTCCATCCATTACTTTTTTTTAATTAATGTGGGTATGGAAAGTATAAGAATACATGTTTTCAGAAGGAATTTTCAGAATTGAGTAGAGATTTTAAGAACATCTTTTTGAAGATTTTACTGATATGGAATGTTTGTTTGATGAAATGGTTCACTTTTTAACTAGAGAGGTGATGTCGATACACATTTAGCTGCATGTAACTATGCTAGCATGCATCCTACTTGTAAATGAGATAGATTATAGAATGTGGAGAATGGTTGAGTTCATGTGAACTCTGAATCTGAAATACATAACCAAATGAAAGTAACTAGTTTGGCTATCAGGAGATATTAAATTCTAAATTTCATTAGAAACTTTATGATGTAAATTAAAAGTAATATAACATTTGGTTAGTGCAATGAATGCACAGTAGATTGCTCAATGTAAAATTTTGTAATTAATTTCTTCAGTAACTTTGAGGACTACGAATACATAATACCGAATATCGAAGTGGATAAAAGTACACGTAACATGTTAAACGCAGACGTGCAAAGCTTCTTAAATTTAGAGAAATAATTATGGAAACGATTGCTTCCTTATGTTAAACTCTGTCTCGCTGGCTTCGTGCCAGAAAAAAGGTTTCAGCTGTGACTCCCTATCTTGTAACCTGACATTTTACTGCTCTTTTACCATATTTTTGTAGTGACATAATAAGCAGTATCTGTTTCAAAAATAAATTTAGTGCTATCGCTAAAGTAAAAAATCATAATCAATATTTTTTGTAAAAGTTCTTTACATTATTTAAATTCTAGAGTTCTTTGGAGGTTCTACTTAGATTGTACTCTATTCGGTGATAGTATCTAAACTAGTCCCCCTATGTAATCTTTAAGTATACTTACCGTTATCACTGTATTTCATTTCAAACATTCGTTTCGTAACAGAAAATGTGTTGCTAGAAGAAACTAAATATCGTGCTGTGTGCCTTAGGGTATAATTTTTGTTTCAAACATCTTATCCGTAACATACTTCAATGGTAGTTATTCTATATAATTTCATATATAACTTTCATGGTCAACATAGACTAAATATTGATTACTTAATACAAGTGAAATTACATATGAAATAGTTTTTTTGTTTTCATAATTAAAAAAGGTATTCGAGGGTTACACTGAAATGAGACTTCCATGTATTTACGTGTACGTTATGTTTATAACTATGTCACCAAGTAGTGAACGATGCAATTAAGAGTTAATTATGTCTCATAAACGAGCAAAGGTTAAAAGCTCTCTGTTACTATAAGCAACCGTATTAACAATTTTGTTATTGCAGCAGACGTTCTGGACAGTCAAGAGAGTCATCCGCAGCCCCTGCCCCGATGAAGTCTCGACAAATCGATCGCCCAAACAGGTAATCTTCTTTGGATCACGTGTTCGCGTGGCAAATGCCAATTCTCAGCCGGAGAATAGTTTAGTTTAAGTACACCCGAGTAGCGTGCATGAGGAGAAGGAAAAGGGACAAGGTTGTTTCCGCTCGCGAGACATTTGAACGAAACAGAAAACCGTAAATCGCGGATCTCGATTGCAAAAAGCCTGATGACCTTCTCCTGATGTCAGGCATACATCCTTGATCCTGTTTCCTCATCCTCAGGCCACCGGAAGACAAGCCTGGACCACTGTCCTTCCGACCTGCGCCCCCTGTTAAAAGAACCTCCTACCTCCCTGTACCTCCCTTGAGGCACACCAAAGAAATTCTCGAGGAGTGCGAAAGCATCCCTTCGGCAAAAAGACGGTCGAAGGTGCAAGAAAGATCGAAGCGAGAGGATATCAGTCACAGGAGCAAGCAAGAGGACAAACAACACTCGGCAAGGTCTCTGAAAACAAATATCGTTTCCGCAAGGAGTCAGGGTAACCCGAAGCTGAACGACGTGTCGATCAACGACGACATCATAGGCATAACTGTGAAACCCTGCAATATATACAAAGAGGACGCGTTCGTCACGTGGAAACAGATCAGTCAAGAGAAGAAACGAGAACCTAGTAATAGTCAGAAAATTGTGACGGCTCGGAACATTAAGAATAATCTCTGCGATCTGGATGGAGACTTCACGGAGTTTTCTTCGAGTAAGGAATCGTTCGAGGTCGCGTCGAAATATGATGATAAATCGAGCTCCAAAAACGGGAATATGAATTGGTCGACGGTTAGTCTAAATCAAACGTACTCGTTCAAGGATTTGAACGAGGTAGAGAACCTGAAGATCCCCAAGGGTAAATGGAAGCCGGTGAAACACAGTCCAAGAGTGGAATTTTGTTTGGGCGATCTGGAGAAGGCGAATCGCCTTCGTGCGTCGTTCAGCTTTACTTGTCCCGAACCAAGCGTTCCTACAAATTCGAGAAAGAGGAGTTCGAAAGATAGCGCCGAAAATAAAATGGAGGATTTGAACCTTGATACGAAATCTCTGGAATGTTTTGAATCGGCGAGGAGCAAAATGTTGGAGACGAAACGACTGACACCGACGGCTTCTGATTTGTCTCTTCGAAATGATTACGACGTGAACAGTGTAAACGATGGAGATTCACCGAATACAAAGGAAAATGTGAATGTTGAATTAAGGAGAAATTCCGATTGTGATCGTACAGAAACTGAAAGTACACAGGAGGTAGATGAACATGAAGATTGGACAGAAACTTTAAAACGTATGGAACATAAATTAGAATGTAATGAATTCGTTACTTTTTCCGAACCGTGTAAGACGGATGAAATCAATGAGCCATCGGAAGTGAACCCATTACAGGATATATCAGATAAGAAACATTCTTTTGATCAGATCAAGATGAACACTGAAGACATAGAAGAAAACGAGATTCACTCTGATGTTCAAAGCATAGATCAATCTTTGCAAAACGACACAGAATGTTCGACGATGAACTACGTGGACGAAGACACAAAATCTTGTAACATGGAAGTAGAAATGGATAATGATCAAATCTCAAAAGACATACTACCGACTAGATCAAGCACGCCATTCGAGAACGTCGATGAATATTTAGAGCCAAAATCCTCTCCACGTGTAGAAAACTCTGAATGGCAAATGGCTGTGAACGTAAGAACAGGATCAGAGATGTTGTATCGAATCGAAAGCGGAGATTCGAACAGCTCGAGACGATCTGGTGGTACCATTAGAAAATCCAAAAGAAGGAGTTCTGAGAACACGTTGCAGTCGAACTGCTCGAGTCCTCGCGCAAGTAGTACAGGCAATAAAAGTTTCTCGAGTCTTCCGTCTATAAGAATAAATGGAAGAGAAACAGACAGCTATTCACCCCTTACTCCACTACCGAAAAACAAAGAATTCGATTCTCAGAAAACCTTCAGAAAGGAGATTGCCAGTCAGATAAACATGTGCAACTGCCCATCGAGCGTCTTTTCGATCCACAAAAATGATAAAGGGATCGACTGCAGTGATTTGTCTGCATACGTCGTTGAATCTGAAGCTGAACTTTGTAACATACAAAGCACCGCGAATATAAATGGAATTAGTTCTTTGGAAGAGGGTGAGTCAAAAGTCGAATTGAAACAGTCGAATGAAAAGTTGGAAGAAAGCAGTAAACGAGAGAATGATGCAAAGGATAAATTCGATCTGAATAAAGAATCGAACGAAGAGATTCAGGAGATCTACAAAAGTCGTGCAGCGAAGGATTTCGACGAGGATAGCGATAACAGTGTCGAGCAACATATGAAAGAAGCGATAAATAATTTGAAAGCTTCTAACAAGCATAATCGGCTATATCCGCCAGATATACGTTCGATAATTCTTTCCGAGTCTCGTGTGAAGAAAAAGACTAGTCGATCTACCACGAAATCGTATCGATCGAAGGTTCTGGAGACGCACAGTAAGGTTCATGAGAATATGGACATTTTGAACGAAAGCAGCGATAGTTTGTCTTCGCTGAACGAAGTAAATTTCACGGACGTGAGGCGAGTAGAGTCCGTCGAGGTTGAGACGATCGAAGAGATCGGTACGAGAAACAGGAGCATTAAGTTTCGAATTTTGCCGGAAATCAAAGGAACCACGGTGGTGGTGAAGAAAAATTCTGAAAGGGAGAAAATTGACCCTCAGTCTTATTGGGATAAGGCGACGAGGACTATGAAGAATCGATTGATTAATCTTGACCCACCTTATCAGGGGGCGAGCAGGTTCTTTAAACGAAATCCTAAAATTCGTATCCTTCCACCTGTTCCCAGTGGCTCGTCCTTGATAGAAAACAGGTACGAATGGGACTTGTTACTGCTGTTTTTCGACAGAAATGTACTAATCTGCAATTATTTTGGAGGAATGGTAGGGAGTTGTGGACTTTGGTATTTTGGAAGTTTGGGACTTTTGAATAGTGCAAATTTGGGATTTGGAATAATGGGAATTTGGGACTTTACTATATTGGAAATTTAGGACTTTGATATATTGCAAATTTGGGACTTCGCTATACTAAAAATTTACGACTTTGATATATTGAAAGTTTGAAGTTCAACTAAGTTTATAACTCAAATATAAACCAATATAAATTACGATTTCTAACACAATCACTAAACCTTCGCATAATTTTGCAAATGAATTCAGTATTCAAATGATCCTCATAATAAATGTAGATAGTCCTACTTATTTTTATCAACATTTTCCAATTCCATACATCGAATGATTCTTGTTATATTATAAGAAACTGAAAGATAGGAAAAACAAAGTTCTCATTCGAGTAATCTCAATCATTTACTTTTATATTAATTTAATCAACAGTAAAGTTTGTTAAATCGAAAGCGAGAGTCTTTTGCTCTTTTAAGGCTACAGAGTATTGAGTGAATGCTCATTTTACGGTGCATCGTTGCATTCATTATTTTCAACGTTTCTATTTTTAAAGTTAATTATACAGTGCATACGTCAAGGGTACGATTATTATGTTCCTCGACTTTTAACACATACGTACGATAATTATAGGAATTTTAAACTGCCATTACGTCCCGTTTGGAGCAATTACGTGCGCAGACGACCGGATTTTAATCTCGTACTTAGCGGTAGAACGTAAGTTTCAGGTGGATAATTTAATTGCCAAGACAGATTTCTGGTTTTTCATAGAATTAGTTTCAATTACGGACGCAATTCATTCCACGAAATACTCAAGTTTGACGAGAAATTAACACCTTATCCACGGGTCAATGTTTTCTTACTTCTTAGTTTCATTCATGAATATTACTTTTTTTTATACAAAACAAAGTAACATTTTTAATCTTCTGATTTTTTTCCAAGCAAAATTTACTCTCGTGCATAATTGTAACTTCGTCATTAATTTAGTAAATGTATGACAATATTATTCATTTATAAATTTGTTAAATGTAAGATTACAAGTTAAAATTGTTAGAACAGTGAGCAATGATTAAACAATAATATAATAGTAAAGAATTACTAGATTATTACATATTATATATACAAAATGTCTTACATGATTTAACGACATAAAAGTATTGCAAAAAGTATTGTTAAGAACATTTATAAAATATTTATGCAATCTTATATGTACTATTTTATAATATTTTTATGTCATCAAATTTTAGTCAGACACGACAACCATCATCTTGGACTTTCTATATCAAATTTTTTAATTTTTTATATTTTCAATGTTCAATGTTAATACTGATATTTAATTGTCAGACCTTCAAATTTGATATTGATATTTAATTATCAGACTTTCGAATTCTTTAAATTAATAAAAGCAACACGAATGAGTTACTCTCAAGAATCGAATTACCCGACGATAAAGTGTTAAAAGTGGAACCTCGTTAAAACATTATCGTCTATTCAAACCTCAAATTTAATCTTGGCACGTTCCTCGGTGTATTCTGCATCGCATGTGCATCGCCATGTGAGTTTACCTGCCACGTCGTACAAAGATTTGCTTTGGAAACTGGTCAAAGAACATGCTTTATATGTTTGCTCGAAGCTGAAAGGCTTCTTCGATTTTCTTGTGTACATTCCATTCATCGCTGATGGATCGATATCGCTTTTAGAATAGAACATCCAAAAAAGTTCAATATTATAATTTAAAACGACAAAGAATTTTTAGAAATTTTCATTTATTCTCGATTTATCAATCGTCAGAGCACTTTTACGATTTATCGGCAAAGGAACGAGCCACACATCACTGCACTTATTTTTTTTATCAAAAGCGTTTTATATTATGTAATTATAAGATAAGGGCACAATTTTAGATGAACTCAGTGCTTCTAGATAAATATGTGTATAGATAGTACTGTAAATAAATTTGATAAAATCACAAGGAATATGAATTGTCTATGTTCATTCATACAATTTATACATGCTCTTTATACATAGACATATGTGGACATACATGTACTCAGACTTAGATCAAATGAAACTAGCTAATTGAAAGCAAACCTAAACAGACCTAAAATTCATCTCTGAATTTACCTATCAAAATTGTACCCATATTTCGTATTACATTACACATAATTAAGAACACTTCATCAATAAACAAATTATCCTTCTTCAAGGACACTGACACATAGTATATCAATCTTCTTGAAATGTGTTTACTTCATTACTACAAAATGAACAAAATATAATTTCTGTTTTTCTAAAAGAAATCCTTGAAGAGGATAAATTATTAATGCTTTTGCAATTTGTTGATTTAATCGCAACAGATTTAAATTGAACACAATACAATCACCGAGTTACATCATTTCTTTCGCCAGTCCCAAGAAAGTAATTCCAAAGGAGTTTTTACAAAAAAAAGTGCAGAAAGTTCGTGAAAGAAACATCTCGGTTGCCGCGCAATCACGTTAAAATCTCGTTGGTGTTTTCAGTGGCAAGGATTACAATCCGTTTTTGCTGGCAGAGCAGCAGATGAACGATCTGCTGTCGGACACCAGCGAGCAATCCGTGACGGACAGTCCTTCTATCGAGCAAAACCGCGAAACCTCATTTCCCCTATCTCATTCCTCCGCGTTCGTTAAATATCCTTGTCAATCGTCTCTCTCGAGCCCGGAGAAACGATCATCCTTGATAGCTCCACCCACAGAATTCGACGACCTCGTTTCAGATTTCTCGAGCGACTCTACCGAGACTAACTCGTTGTCTCGCGAGATTTTCCTGAAAGATCTGAAAGACAGCAAAGAGCTTAAGGAATCGATCTCGAAGTCGGACGTAGACAAGAAGTCGCCCGTTAGAGAGTTAGGTAGACGAGTGATCATCGACAAGTCGAAGGCTTTGGGCGGCGAGGTGGTCGACGACGGGAATCGCGGTAGCAGAAGTTTCGTTGGCAATTCGGAGAAAGCTCGCAAAATCCTCGACAAAGTTTCTCCGAAAGTCATTCGACCTTCCGTCAATCGTTCCCTTTCCGTCCGAGCTTCGTCCGCGCCCAAAACCACCCCCGACAGAAAAAGCACGGACTCGAAGAAGTCTCGTCAGAGCAACGAGAGATGCTCCAGTAACAGTTTGAACAACCGAAACAACAATTACGCGAATTTGTCGAGCAGCAACCTTAGTCTGAGCTCCATAGTGTCCTCGGACATGGACATCAAACGATCGAACTCCTTGTTCGACGAGTTGATGACCTCGTTCGAGGATGAAAATGGTTCTTTCTCCTCTCTGAAATCCCTCCTGAAAAACGATTCCTTGTCCATGTCCAGCCCTGTCCATGGCAGACAACGGAATGGTCAAATCAGCGACGATGAATTGTCTTCGCCGGAGAGCTACAAAAGACAGGACCACGGCAAGATGAGCGCTGATTCCGCGTATAGCAGGTTAATATACGTTCATTTCTATTTACTGACAAGAGGGCATTACGATTGTTGGATCTCCGATTTTGATTAAACTTTTTCCGGTGAAAGAGCAAATATTAATTTATTATTTCTTGAAATCAGAGAATTAAACATCTACTCAAATATGGTTGCCTTGTTTCTGCTCTAGATTCGTTCATAAATATTTTATCAAAATTGATGATTCAACGATTGTAATATTTTCTTGTGAGCCTCGTACATAAATGTTATTTTTATCCTCATACATTATTCTTGTATAAGAAAATTACTTTTACCCTTCTGCATAAAATTTTATCCTTGCGCATTATTTTTATCCTCGCATAAAATTGTGTTCTTACAAGTAAAAATTAATTTTGTTCTGGAATTATAACTGATTTATTTTCTCCAGTTAATCTAGTGAATATACATCCAACATTACCATATCAAGTTACGACTAGTTAAAATATTCCTGCACAAAGAAATGAACGATTTCTCCAATTATCGTGCAGAAAGCTTGAAATTTTACGGTAGTCAGTCCGATATAGAAATCAGAAATTATTCTGTGAATGTTAAAGTAATTTAACCGTGAAATATCCTGCATGCTTAAAGTCCCGTTCGATTTATGTTGATCCTAGTTTAAATCGCAAATATTCGCACCATGGACGCAGCACCACTGACGTGGCAGGACGACTCGAGGAGGATCTGCCGAGATGCAATCGTCGAAACGGCGACGGGATCAACAACACGAAATATAAGATGTCCAAGTTCTGTCACGAGTGCGGTTCCAAGTTCCCGGAAACCGCAAAGTTCTGCTGCGAGTGTGGTCTCAAGAGACTGGTTCTTTGAATCTTCTGAGCTAATCTGAGCACAGCGTGGAAACTGAAGAAAGCACATCTCGACGGATGATTCTCAACGCCTCAGAGACAGAAGTTGCAAAATTCTATGGATACACCTTTTCTAGAAAAATAATGTACAGAGTGGATTAGTAACTGTCGCCTCTTTCAGAGATACAGATAAAATTGATTGATTAAAGTTATGGTTAGAATAACTTTATTAGATTGAAATTGTAGTTAGAATAACTTTAATCAAATTGTAGTTAACTTTAATAGATTGTTCTGTTAGTAACCACCATGATAATATGGTAACAATGATTTTCATGTAGTCGGTTATGGAATATGAAAGTTGTACGTACACAATGTTTCTTTTTCAATAATTTATGTAGATACTTGTTTACCATAGAAAGTAACAGGGATTTCACGTAAATTTTCTGAGTAACTTTCAACTGTGAAGTGTTCCTTCTATATTTATCTTCTGCAATTGTTAACTACATTTTCTGTAGTTTTGAAAGTGGTCGAGGTGCTAACAGCTGTTGATTCATTCTGTACATCTGTGTTGAACAGGTGGTTTAGATATATGAATAGCAATACGAAGGAATTGAAAGCTATTTTAAATATTCGTAAAGTATCGGTAGAAAAGAAGATTTTATTCTTGCAGTTAAAACTACTTATGTACTCTAGTCATTAATTCCAATCACTTGAGAAATTGAAAGAAACGGAGAGAATTAAATTCTCAGTATCAGGGAACAGGAGAACAATGAAAGTCAATAATCGTAAAAGACAGAAACGAAATAACTAATAAACGATAGTCGAGTAAAATATTAGACATGTAGAATTTTCATTGTACTGTAGTTAGCACGAGAATCCGGTCTTGAAAATTCCGTTAGTTTAGGTTGAACCCTGCGATCATCGAATTCAATCATTGTACAAAAAGAGTAGTATAAAAACAATTATATTTAATGTAATATCGTTCATAATTATTCGGCTGCTGCTGTAAAATTTATGGTTTTGTAAGACATACAAATTAATCACTATTCATTTTTTCTGTATAATGAACTTTTTATTTAAGATATAAAAAAAATGAATAGTGGCTAATTTTAATCTCTATGAAAGTTCCCATCATCTACTTACTAAGATTAAATAATAAAATTGAAATTTTGTATACGTAATTTAATTCAGTCAATCTGATATATATTACAAAAATTAAAAACAATTTTCTGTCGTTTAATTATGAACGATACGATACGTATTATACATTCGATTGAAAAAAAAAAATGGACGGATCTACTTAATATAAATTCCATATAAGTTATCATAAGAGCGTTACATATGCTTTTTGTTAACACGCTTGTATGAAAATAATTTCACAGCCAGTGTTCACGGTTACTTTGTTCATCGTTAAGACTTTAACTTGCCGATTCAACTTTGTGTTCAACAAGCAACACGGACGTTGTTGAAATCCGACTTCTTTTTCACTTATGTACCTCCATTTTTCTACAAGCTTTTATACGAATCAGCACAATGTGAAACGGGAGAAAAATAAAATTCATCAAGCATTTTTCGTGTGTATACAGTGTGTAACGAAGTAAGCTTAGCGTAGATGTAAGAACATCTGTTAGAAATAGAAATAACGAATCACTGGTACAGTTTGTTGCTCGAATAACAAACTATTGTTAATTAATAAAATCGGACATTAATGTTTAGAAATCATGGATGTATAGCGAAACGCACGATCAACGTTTCTAACATGTTTAACGAACAATGTTTAGTTTTTTCTTATTCTAAAACAAAAAGAAATAGTACTAATTGCTGCCGATCTGCCGAATTAATTTTAATATTTTAGTAAAAACGATTCGTTGTTGCCATTCGCTCTCTGGTGTCCAAAGAATACCAAAGAGGAACTATAATAGGACTAATTATTGTACATTGTCATGATATATAACGATAAATTGTCTATGTTTTGAACTGTATTTTTGCAAGTACAATAAAGTCATGCTTGTAAAAAATACGATCAACATTTTACATCCTCGCGGTGCTTTCTGATATCCACGGATTTTACAGTAGATTTTAGGAATTCCAAATTTGTTAAACTTCCAAATGTCTAATTATTCAAATTTCTATATTTCTAATTTATTAGATTTTAAAATTTACAAATCATCATCGAATTTTCAAATACCTAAATTTTCTAATTTTGAAATTCCCAATTCCCCAAATTCTCAAATTTTAAATTTAGAGATTTAGAATTTGTGAATTCCACCTGACCGAAAAATAATAGTTACGCCAATGCTAGTGCATTTTCTTGCTTCTTTTATCAGATGACAAACGATTGAATGGCAGTTAGCACGCATATCGTGCAATGTATTTCAAATTCGGCACAAATTTCAAGAAATGTTACGATCCATACGTCAACTGCCACGAATTTTGGTAATAAGCAATGATTACCCAAAATCATTTCCACCGTAGTTAAACCGTGTTTATTTCAACTTTTACAGCGATCTGTTATACAACCTCAACATTTGAGTAAGAAAGATCATAGAAGTTTTCACGTAAATATCAGTCCAGGCGAGAAGTCAAAATGTGCTACAGAAAACAATAAAAATGTAAGCGATTTCTAATAAAACTTTTATGCTAGAGAATTTTTATGGTGTATATGGCTATGGATGATTGTGACTTGACAATTTTGAACACTATTTACAGTCCTATCCAATGATAGATCACTGTTATGATGTCGTGATTGTTGGTGCCGGTGGTGCAGGATTAAGAACAGCGTTTGGTTTAGGTAATTATACTTATCTGAAATTGGTAAATTTTGCAATTAACAAAGTTCTCAATTTTTTCATTTCTGTAACAAATTTCTAAATTATGTAATTATATTCCTGGATTTCTAAATCCCCAAATTACCAAATTTCTAATTTTATAAGTTTAAGAATTATTACATTTGTAGATTTGAAACTTCCAAGTTTGAAATGTAAAATTTTCGAATTTAGGATTTAGAAGATTTGGTAAAGTTTTAGGTAATTTGGTAATTTACAAATTAAAAAGTGTAGAAATTTGGAAATATACAAATTACAACATGTACAGATTTGGGTATTTAGGAATTACAAAAATCTTAAATTTTCAATTTTTCCAACCAGAATTCTAAATCCCTAAATTCCAAACTTGCGAACATAAAAAGCTCCCGAAATTTCATGACCCAAAAATATCTAACTTTACAAATACATCAAACCACCCTATTGTTCCCACAAAACATACCATGACACTAACACCTCTGGTATATCAAACAGGAAGCAAAGGGTATCGCGTAGCAGTGGTGACAAAATTATTTCCGACGAGATCTCACACGGTGGCGGCCCAAGGTGGAATAAACGGCGTAATCGACGCGGAAAAAGACGATAATTGGCTGTACCACATGTACGACACCGTCAAAGGATCCGACTGGCTGGGTGATCAAGACGCCATACACTTTTTAACCAGAGAAGCACCCCGAGCTATTTTCGAACTTGAGAATTACGGTGCGATCAAATTACTCGGTTCGACAAGCATATTTTACATTTGCATTTTCCCGCAATTAGGTTGCCCTTTTAGTCGCACGGACGACGGAAAGATCTATCAGCGTCCGTTCGGTGGACAGTCGTTGAAATTTGGTAAGGGTGGTCAAGCTAAAAGAACTTGTGCAGCTGCTGATAGAACCGGTCATGCGATATTGCACACGTTGTATGGACAAAGTCTGCGTTACGATGTCCATTATTACGTGGAGTATTTCGCCCTTGATCTTCTCATGATTGGACGTTGCTGCAAGGGCGTGTTAGCGTGGGAACTCGAGACTGGCCTTTTGCATCGATTCAGGGCTCACCATACGGTAAATCGTCAAATATTTTTAATAATATTATCATCGGTTTACGGGGATCGTTTAAAGTCATTGGTGTTGTGGACTTTTGTCCTAGGTAGTTTTACTAATTTTTTTAATATAGAATTTGGGGTTTAGGGATTTGGGGATTTGCGGAATGAGAATTAGAAATTTTCAGATCTGCGATTTCAGGACTTGGGGATATAGGGATTTAGAAATTTAGAAATTTTTGAATTTTAGAATTTTACAATTTTACAATTTTACAATTTTGGAATTTTGGAATTTTGGAGTTTAGAAATTTAAGAATCTAGGAATCTATGGATCTAGGGATCTAGGGATCTAGAGGTCTAGAAATCTAGAAATCTAGAGATCCAGGGATCTAGGGATCTAGGGATCTAGGGATCTAGAAATCTAAAAATCTAGAAATCTAAGAATCTAGCAATCTAAGGATCTGAGGTCTAAGGATTTACTGATCTTTTTACGCGAAGCCGCGGGACGCGATAACGAGGGAGAAGGAGTGGGGAGGCTTCCAGGTATCCAAGGACCGCGCGCGTAGAGGATTAGCATTCCTTTCGTGGCGTTGTCAATATCAACACAGAACTGTTTCGACTCTCGCGTCACGCGTTGATATTGCAAATTATAGTTCACTCCGCTGTCAATAATTGTCCTGCGAATACAATATTTGTTTGAATCAGACAAAAGAAAACAAATAAAAATCATTATTTTGAGTTTATCACTAGAGTTTTTGTTATCGACCCTCCACCTATCATGCTTTCGTTCCGAACACTAGTTATCCTCACCAATACGTACGAAACAATGTTAACAACATAATTCGAGAAAAGAGAAGATTGACATACAACATGGACTGTAAACGTCTACATGACAAGCATTTTGTCACTTTTTTCAGGTAATAGCCACAGGTGGAGCAGGAAGATGTTACCAGTCCTGTACCGCGGCACATAGCTGTACCGGTGATGGTATGGCGATGGCTTCTAGAGCGGGATTGCCACTCCAAGACATGGAGTTCATCCAGTTCCATCCAACCGGTATTTCCATTACAAAAAGGATAAGTATCATCTCTGGTGTATACCTTGTCGGTCTAACCGGTTGATTTTTCACGTCAGGAATATACGGAAGCGGTATTTTAATAACGGAAGGCAGCCGTGGAGAAGGAGGAAAATTAGTGAACGCTCAAGGGGAATTTTTTATGGAACGTTACGCGCCAAATGCCAAGGATCTCGCTTCTCGTGATGTCGTCTCAAGAGCGATGACTATTGAAATATTGGAAGGAAGGTGAAGCAATTTTATGAGATATTCAACGACTTGAATGTCACATATCTATCACTTTGGTCACCTTATAGGAATCTACGATAGAATTCAACTTGTCTTTGAACGATACTTATATAAACTTGTCAAGTACATTCCAGAAGAAATAGCTATTCTACGGAAACTGAGAATCAAAGAAAAAAACTTTCACTCGTTATTTATACTTTTATACTTTACTTCGTTATTTATACTTTATTTATACTTTCACATTATTGATATAAGCCTATAAATAAGATTCTCAACATGTTAAAATGTGTAAATGAAAGCTTCTCGTGTGGGAAGAAGAAAAAGTAGCAACAGATGAACTAACGACAAGCTCATTTATCCTTAATGATCCAGGGGCGTAGGTGCTAAGAAGGATCACATACACCTTCAACTGCATCATTTACCGGCGGAGATACTCGACACGCGACTGCCAGGAATTTCTCATTTAGCTTGGGTGTTCTCTGGTGTGGATGTGAAAACAGATCCAATTCCTGTTATACCTACAGTACACTACAACATGGGTGGCATACCCACAAGCTGGCGAGCACAGGTATTGTATAAGAAAGATGAGATAATATCGGCGGAAACTGCATAACACGGTCGTAAATTAAGGGATTAAGTGGCGGCACTATTTTATCGCGAAAAAAGCAACTTTGAAATGCTCTGGAAATAAATACCGTATCTCGTTAGCGTTTCTGCACACGTAACTTATGTGGTTATAGCTGATAACAATATTGATAGTTGCGATTACTGGTTCTTGATACTTTGATATACAATTAATGATAACTGAACAGTCGAATTGACTGGTAAAGATGGAAGGAAATTTTATTGTAATTATTTTACTTTTTGTTATCAATAAATTAAAAAAGATGAATATGTGATGCAGTGAGAATGTGATAGTGGAGGATAATATATATACTATATTCTGATTGTATTGTTTAAAAATCACTCTACCATATAGTGACTATACAAGTAATATGTCATATTAGAGTTCAATCGAATATCCTAGTTACACCCATGATAGTTTACCATCATAAGCATAGAGTTGAGCATGTAAGATTGTCAGAAATAAAACTGTGTACAGATGACAATAAAATTAATTTAACGACTATATCCACCGATGATTTGTGGTTAACCGAATCGTAAATTTTATGACTAAGGTTCTAACACGAGAAAAAGAAGAGGACAGCGGGATCGAAGGACTATGGGCAGCAGGCGAAACTGCATGTGCATCTGTACACGGTGCTAATCGATTAGGAGCCAACAGCCTGCTGGAACTGGTTGTTTTTGGAAAAGCGATAGCCGATCAGATCGACTGTATGACCAGACCTGGTGAACGTCACGAGGATCTGCCAACTGTAAGATCATGCAAATTATATTTCGTTAGCATCGTTAGACATTTGCTCATGTCTTATTGCTTCTGCATATATTAAATGCAGAAATAAATTATATCTTTAAGTCTGACATATAACTAGTGGCGATACAAGGCGTGTCACTTGTACTCGTCAGTTTGTTTCAATTTTTATTCGTGTTTCAGTGATTATGAGTATGAAAAGGTATTTGTTATTAGTTTGTGTTAGAATTATACTCTATAACTCTAACTCCACATTTTGATTGAAATTGGTATATCAAACTGTTGAATGGTTTGTGATTAGTATATCAAATGTTAGTCTCGAGAATAGTTTCTGAAATTAAATTGTTTTCTTAGTTTTCGAATTAACGGTTGAAACGTATACATATATGTAATTGGGTTCAACTGGTATATCGATTTCGACATATGTACCTCTAGCAATCGCTAGAGGGGGACAAAAGTGTGTAAAGAACTTGATTTGCGTGTAATTGGCGGGAAATTTAAAATTCTTCACGACTCTCGAAACATTAATAATCTGTACAAGGAACCTTGAAGATACCTATAATCTCCTTTAGTCAATTTTAATATATTTTATAACATAAAATTATTATATGTCCTCAAACATAAAGGGACAAAAGATATTAATTTCAAATAACAAAAAATACTAATTTTAAATGAGAAATAATACTAAGAATTTCAAGTGTCAAAAAGTATAAAGCATATGAAATAACAAAATAATAAAATAAGCTAATACGATAATTCTTATTTTTAATTTGTCTGCCACAATCTGAATGATAAAAAATTTTAAAATAAAATTATAAGTGACAACACAAGCATGAGTAACATAAGTTATTTAAATTATCTTTTTCTTTTTCAATGTATTATATATCAGATGACCCATATATCAGAGCCGAGTGATGAAACTGAACAGACTGTCCAATTGGAAATACTCTTTACCAAAGAGTACATACAGTTTTAAACCCAATATTTAATATTCCAGACACAACGGTCTAGAATTGTCTCTATATAAAAATTATCAATTCTAAACACAATAATATTTCTTAATCGCTATTCAGATACGTGTTCGATTCAGATACTCTCAAACAAACTATAGACTATAAGCAGACTGTAAACTCTAAACATTCGAACACCGTTAGTCAACATTGAAAATTAAACAGACACAAGAACATTCCATTACTGTTATCGACCTCTACCGACCACCATAATATTTTGGAACAATCATTGTATGCATACGTATTTTATTAGAAGTATACAAATCGATCCTTTTAAACCAATATTTATCATATTTTACAATAAAATAGTTTAATAAAATATTTGATTATATTCCAGTATCTGTTTTACATTAAGACATAGATTCACTGAATTTCATTTTCAGTCAAACTAAAAGTCCAAAAGTTGCTTTGCTTTATGCAACGTTTAATGCATAATCGCTCTTATCATATTAATACAAAGCATGTTACACAAAGTATCTCGTATCTCTACTTATGTAAAACAATTAACGTAAGTGCTACACTTAAGTTATGTGCTTAGTGATATGAAAAAGCGGTCGAAAGGAAAATGATATGATATCAAGAAAGACAGACGTAATAGTAATGGATGGAATTTACTTGAAATTTTATTTGAGATCAAACTTTGTTGATTTAAAAAACTTAGTGTAAATGTTTAAAGATTTTTGTTTGCATGCAGGAGGTTGGCGAAGAATCCATTTGTCGATTTGATGCGACTCGTTTCGCAAAAGGTTGCATTCCTGTCCCCGAGTTACGAGACGACATGCAGCATACTATGCAGAGATACTGCTCGGTCTTCAGAACATGTGATATATTGCAGCGAGGATGTCGCGAGATAACTCGGCTCTTCACCTGCGACCTGCCGGACATATGTGTAGGTGAATTGATCAAAATGTACCTTTTACGTAATAGTAAACTACCTGTCAGCGTTTGGGAAGGTTATTTGGGAATTTAGAGGATTTAGGAATTTTTGAATTTAGGAGATTTAGAAATTTAGGGATTTAGAAATTTGAGAACTTGGATATTTGGAGATTTGAAAGATTGGGAATTGAGTATTACAGGATTTGGAAACTGGGAATTTAGGGATTTGAAATTTCATAGATTTCGGAATTTGAAAACTTGAGAGTGTAGGAATTGGAGAATTAGAAATTTGAGAATTTAGTAGCTTAAAAATTTGGGAATTTGGCGATTTGGTAACCTGAAAATTTAGAAATCTCAAAACTTCTAAATTTAGTATATCTCTAAATTCCCAAATTCCCAAATTACAAAATTTCGAATTGGGAAATTTCCTCATCTAAAAATATCTTCATTTGCAAAGGTATTTACCATTTTTAATTAATTTTATTCATCAGTTTGTAATCACAAGTTTACCAATGCAATGTTTTATACATGATTTCACAATGGAACGGGGTTTCCGATTGTGTATCGCACTTTAGACTGTCGTTGGGAACTCAGATAAAAATTGTAACACGTCCGGAAGTTATAGTGAAATCAGCTGAGCTTCAATAGGTACTTTTTGCTTTCTATAGACGGAAATAATATGTTTCAATTATTTTGACATGTACAATTGAGAGAGCACACGATGACCATCAATAAGGCACGTGACACGAACTAAACGTTATATAAAAATCGACATAACGCGATTGAAATTTTCCATGGTGTTTATTTCGTCTGTAATACTTTATACCAAACGATATTGCTAGTTATCTATTAAACAAAGTATGTAACAATTTAAAAATACGATAATGCATTTAATCATGATTCATTTTTATACACCTATACCTGTAGATCTTTATGTCTCTAGATTTTTATACTTGAAAATATCTACTCCTCTAAATCCACATACCCCAAAATTCCTATACCTTTATGTAGTTGAAGCATTATTTGAGTTATGCTTCTCTACTTCAATATCACTTATCTTCCTTATCTTCTGATACAACGTGGTTATGCAATTGTTAATTAATGTCGGTTCATAACGCCCAAGATCCACTATCTCGCAGTATTGTATATAGTTCATTAAACTTTATCTCTCCGGCACAAGTGATCAGCGGTGAAACCTGTTACCTGTACTACAATTTCAAACGGTTTTATTTCTCCATAACCGAATACAATCTAATAAAGAAAATGATATCATTTCAGGTTCAAGATCAATCCCTAATTTGGAACACGGAATTGGTGGAAGCTCTGGAATTACAAAATATGTTGCTGGCTAGCATGCACACAGTTTACGCGGCGGAAAACAGGAAAGAATCCAGAGGATCACATGCTCGAGACGATTATAAGGTATTTGCATCATATTTCGTCTCTTAATGTTGTCAAAAGGTCAAAATGACATGGAAAAATTGCAGAAAGAGAACGTTACTTTTCAGGAAAGAGTCGATGAATACGATTACGCGCAACCGCTCGAAGGCCAAACGAAACGTAAGTACAGCGAACACTGGCGCAAACATACGCTCACGTGGGTTCAACAAGATGGATCGGTGAGTTATCGAGCTTGACTTTTTTCCTTATCGTTAATTAAACCGCATACGCACATCGAATCATGTTTCAATTTCATGATAAGTCGAACAGGTTTCACTAAGAGAAAATTTTCCTTAATGAGCAAGTATAGTGAAGTTACACTATATGGCCCTGAATGAGATTGTACGAGCGTATAAAATTATGCGATAGGTCATGTATGGATTTCCTTCTATTACAGCGCTTTAACAAGATCCCGTCGCCAGTGGTGTAGTCTGCCAATTGTAAATTTCTGTATCTGACAATCTTTTAAATCACATAATATAACATTTGAAAATTTCTAAATTTTATAGTATGAACATTAAAAAATACTTCTATAATAATAAAAAGCGCCACTAATAAACGTGGAAGTCCACTCCGAATGAGAAATCACTCAACAGGCCATATAGCGAGACTGCACTGTAATATCAATTTTCACGTTTACTGAAATTACACAAAACAAAATGCTAGTTACGCCATTGCGTTTGACGCAAATGAGAAACTAAATGATTCGAGTAGTGTTAATTACACTTCTTTTGATCCTGCAATACGTCAAAGATACGTCCTTCTTTTTCAGATCAGTATTTCTTATCGCCCCGTCATCGACACGACATTGGACGAAACAGAGGCCCAGCACGTTCCACCATCCGTTCGAGTGTACTGACAACCAAATAAAAAACTGTATTTTTTCTTTTTTTTTTTTAATTCCTTGTTATATATTCAACGATATATTGTCATTGTCTGCTACGTTATCTCGAAACCGTGAACGCGCGACAAGTACATGTATCTCGTCGTATGTCGAATTTGTGACCTTTGTGCGTATTTTATTTACTACGCTCGACACGGCACGTCGTTGACAATTAATTCAGACCGGAGACGCAGACCTATCTGCTACTTCATTTGCATAATTCATGCAACGTAACGCATCGCTTTTAATCAGTAGGACCCACATGCAGCAACTATTTCCTCGGTTTTTACGGCCGATTTGGACCCATCTCACGTTTGCCTCGAACGAAAATTTTATGCGTGTTCGTAGTAATTTGATACATTTGCAACCGTCGTTCGAATCTACCGATAGTGAAATACGTGGCTGTTGAACGAGTCTAATCATTTAGGCCATTGCAGAAATAAAAATGATGTTACGTAATGCATATGGTGTGTTCGTACCTCGTGTGGAATTAAATGCGATAAACGGTGTGCGAAATGGTTGTTGAACGGGTTTTAAGATCGAATGCCTTCGCGAGTTTTCTGTTGTTTAATTAGAATTTGATGTTGAGGCAGGTTGCACACTGCAAATTATTGTTCACAAGATTGAAGCAAGTCAAGATCAAAATGAATGATAGTGAAATTGAAACTTCAGTAATATCTGCTCGTCGGTTCGAACAGACAGAGTAACCTTCAACTCATCTTGAAAATAAACAAAATGAGGACGTTACTGTTTCGTGAAATCAGAACAAAAAATAATGTTGCACTACCTGATATTATTTATCATTTGGCGAACGTTTAAAATGTTGCAAAGTATTTTTAAAAGCAGATGTGACAAATTTATTTAACGATACATATATTGTATATGATTTGTAATTATTAAGAATCGGCACTTTCAATAAATTATTCAACAAAATTAGTACAAATAATTTCCAAACTTATTTGGATGGTCATTGTACTGTTATCAAAAAAGTACGATTAGATTTCAAAACATGTTTAAAAAGATTAAGATATACTTTTGTATGTGTCGTCTCCCAAAGGAAAACATTTGCATCTGTGACTACTAGTTATTAGTAACATAGCAAGATCTTGCGAATTTCTATTATCATTACATAATTTTAAGGCTAAACCGCGTATGGCATACCTTGAACAAACTTGTTAAATGTATATGTAAGCACGAATACAGTTGGTTATACGTGTGCGAACACAAGCAAACCTGTTCATAAAATACTCCTACGCTCGCTAACACTTGAATCATGCTAGGCTTAGTAAAATCTGTGCGTACAATATCCCACCATATGGTACGAGCTTTACCTATGTGTGTAGAAGACGAGCCTACAACGAGTCGACCAATAGAGAAACAAGACACGCGCTGTGCCGTCAACCCCGTGATGCGACAAATCATTTTTATTCTTTTTCTCTTTTTCCCCATGCTACAGGAAATAGTCTGGTTAAGCGCGAGCGCCGGCGTAAATCGTGTTAGCAACCTCATAAAGTATTAGATTTTTTAGTCGGTGGAAGGTTTCATGTTTCCTACCATAAAACAACGGCATATATTTTATAGTTTTCCATATAACTCACGCTTACACGATAGCCGATGTGGAAAATGGCAATATAAGGAGAGGGTACATAATATATTTTCAAATTTGAAAATTTGAAAACTTACAAATCTAGAAGTTTAGAATTCTATCAAATTAGAAATAGTTATTTTTGACCCGCAGAGAATCGCGGTTATCAAATGTAAATCAAGTTTTGGCTACACGGTTACCTTTCACTGTTCATAGCATTAACCACACAGAGACATAAATTGCATTAGGACTACCTATGTCCTTTCGTTTAATATTCATAATTTAGAGCACAAGTTAAAGCATAGAACATATCGTACGATCTATAACAAGTGCTTTTTCCTCTAAACCAACACATACAGATGAACATATAATTTGAAATACCGTTAACACCCCATCGTATACGACGTGAAATGAGAACCGCTTGATTTTTTCGCGGTATCGTTTAATTTTCCCGCTTACAGTTAGCTACTGTTCAAGATGTTAGCTTTGAAATTTGAGCAGAGTAAAGAGCAATATTCGAGCGTGTATATGTTGTCAGTATCTAAATCGAACGATGAATACGAAGGACTGATTGATGAGATCGAACTAAAAAGTTCGCGAGTACCTTAAAGGTGAGCATTCATCAGGGAGCTTCCACCAGTAGTCGGTACTCAACCGACTCGGCAGTGTTGTGAGACGGGTCGGATTATTTCGCGCACGCGCGGCCGCAATGACCAATTGCAGCGGTGTATCTATCATGTGGCAAGGATAGTCGAGTAGTGTTACAAGCGTGAATGCTTTAACAGATAAATTCAAGACAAATACAGTGAATTATAAAGTTTTAATAAGTTAATATTAATATTTATACACACACATATTGTACGTTCTTCTTTACGTCACAAAAATTTAGATAAAATTTCTCATGGGCGATCAAAGTACACCTTTTTATTCACGCATTTACTTCACTGATACTACTTTCGCGGCGCATGCGCGAAAAAACCCGGTGTCTCACAACACTGCGACTCGAACGCTTCACGTCGCCGTGCAAGAAGTGCGGGAGTGAAGTTAACAAAAATTAGAATTAGTTAGACGGCACAATCGAATCATAAATTTAACGACGACGTGTATGTGTCATTGTTTAAATTAAAATCTTGATTAAAAAGGGTGACATCGCCACAAAATGAGTGGTCTATTGAAGCTGCCGTCTTTGCTAGCAAGAAATCCTCCCACGACTACGTTGGTAAGACGATTTTCTTTAAGTTACATAATTTTTATTTCGACAATGATGCACCTTTGCTTTATAATACTCGCCGCCGATTAATTACGTAAGTTTGCCAAACGTATATCAACGAAGAATCGTATTGATTATCGTGGAAAATTCTGCTGGTTACGAAGGTTTCGTAATGTTTTCGAATCATCCAAAAAACGTTAACGAGTAGATCACAGAAATTTAAAGATTAAACTGACAATGATATGACCGGGATAAGGAACGAGAAAGGACTGTATAGCAGACGATTCCCCCATCGGGTATCATTTATTACTGGACCTTCCCCCGTTTCGTACGCGCCACCCCGCAGGTGTAACCGGTCTGCACAATAACACTATTTTTTCATTGCAAAGTAGGTAACAATGATTCTAATTTCCGTTATCTACCCTAAACGAACGGTAGTTTATTTTCTCCCCGTTTGGATATCGGGTACAAACACGATATTGAAACCGGCCACGATATTGTGCTTTAGAAGTTTAATTATAATTGCGGATGAGCCACCCGGCACGGGAAGCTGACATTAGCGGGAAATTGCACTCTTTAAGTTATGATTACGTTTATTAGGAACTTGCTGACTTCAATTTTGAATTCTTAAATTCGTTGTGAATATATGCGCAATAGGATCGTTTTAGATAAGTACTAAATCTGGATCCCGTTAATTTATCCTGTATGTAGCGGTATCTAACGAAACATTCTAAATATAAATATATTGTAATATAGTTATACGTTTTCTTGGCGTGTTAGTTAAATGTAAACGATTCAAATTTAAATATATTACGAAAGGAATAACTTTTCATTGATTGCGTATTTCTGTTAGTCTCCATATGGCGAATCATGTATGACCGCGTGCATAGATGGTTTTTCTCGGTTAAGGGAAAGTGTAGGGGAAGATGACCTCCCACCACGCACATGCTTCACCCGTGTTGATCGATTTCAAATGTTTTATAGGATATCCCTCCTGTTCTTCTGTGTACAGATCCAGGATGAATTTAAAGTGTGGTAGAAGGTTCTGTTATGCGTTTTCAGTACATTCGCTATCTATGTCGCTCATGTATGAATGACACTTAAGTTTGCATTAAAATCTATTGTCCGTATTACGCAAAATTCTCTTACATATTTAATCGAAAATATATATTAATCACTTGCAGTTGCAGGTGATAAGGAAGTATTATGAAAATGATATATAAGACGCGCAAAAAATAAAAATATGAAAGCTATCCTTGCACGTGGGTGTACATAAACTGCATCATTGCGCTTGCACTGTGTAATCTTCATTTTTCATTTAGTATGAATAATTGCTCTAACATATATAATCAGTGCTCGAACGTTAACTAATGCATTTAATAATTAATAGATACTTAATACATCTGTACTGTATTTCGATAAAGTGGAAACTTTACTAACCTCGCTTACGATGTCGTAACTAATCAATTAATATATTTCACTAAGATATCATTGTTATATTTCAACAATAACAGTATTAATTGTTCCCAGCAGTCATTTTTAGTATTCTAAACAATTTAAATAATTTAGAAAATGTTTATGATTTTATTGTGAAACACGTGTTCTAAAATGAAACAAGATCAATTTTACAATGAATGAAACAGTGTCATGTTACTTTTTTCAAGTTGATTTCTAAACCTGTTCAGTGTTTTATAAATAGATCATTAATGCAATGCAGTAACATTACTATATATGTACTAAGCATAGATGAATGCTATAAATAAAAGCCATCTATAATTTCACAATTTTCTTCTATTATTTCAGAATAAGCTGGGATTATCTGTGATTACAAATCGTAAATTTCATTACACACCAGATGGCAAAGCTGCAAAAATTTCTGATGCCGTTTCTAAACAGTATCCATTGGTAGATCATACTTATGATGCTGTTGTGGTGGGTGCTGGTGGAGCAGGATTACGTGCAGCTTATGGCTTGGTTGCAGAGGGATTTAAAACAGCGGTGGTCACTAAATTGTTTCCTACAAGGTCACATACTGTCGCTGCCCAAGGAGGTATCAATGCTGCTTTGGGTAATATGGAAGAAGATAATTGGCAGTGGCATATGTATGATACTGTTAAGGGCTCTGACTGGCTGGGTGATCAAGATGCCATTCATTACATGACGCGTGAAGCTCCGAAAGCTGTCATTGAATTGGAAAACTGTGGCATGCCTTTCAGTAGAACTTCTGATGGTAATGTTATTGTAAAGCACAACTATTACTTTGTATTTTATATAAAAAATGCATTTTTGTCAGAATTATGTGATGTATAAGTGTATATTCATTTAACAATTTCATTTACCAAATAACAAATTACAAATGGAAATACAAATTGATAGAAGTTACATTAGAATTTATATAATTGGTTGCTGCTTGTTTTTTAACTTGAATCCGATGTATCATCGCTTGTTACTGATGCTGTTGTGCCCGAGGTGACTGAAGCATCATCTGATTCAGTGTTACTTTCATTTTTAGTGCTTTTTTTAGATTTCTACAATGTAAACATATTTTTATAATGATGCATGTTCTTTATAAACGTTAGAGCACTTGAAATGTTTTCACAAAATGAAAAAATTGACCTGTTTATTCTTTGCCGATTTCTTATTGACATTTTCTTGTTTTGGTGTATTTTCATTCTTCGTAGATTCTGCATTTATTTCAGATTTACTTAATTGTTGACTCCTCTGCTCATTTCTCCGATTTTTAATGCTGAGAGCTGCATTTACATATGGTTGTTTTTCTTCAAAAGACATTTTTCGCCATTTTTCTCCAGCTATTTGAAATAGTTTTGTATTCTTTTCACCTGAAGACTTCTGTAAATGATACATGATAAATGATAAATGATTTTCGTTTATTAATAGCTATGTAGATGAACCTTTAATCTCTCTATTTACATGTCTCAAGTCTTGTACAAAATTGATAAAAGCATTTGAGCTTATCCATTTTTTTGGACTCTTAATGTTGTTCGGTGAACGAGAACGGGAATGCGTACGTCCCCGATGATTGTGTCGTGACGTATAATGCGAAACTGCCCTTAAAACATAGATTATTAGATAATTATTCATTTAGATCAAACAATTGTGGAAACGAATAATTGAAAGAAATAAATTACTTATTTTGTTTGAATTTATAATTTGAGCCAGATTCGTTGATTCTTTGTGGTTGATTCATAAAATCTGCTTCATATTCATTACTTGCCTTCTTTTTTTGATTTTCTTCATTAGAATCTTCATAGGTTTGTTCTGTATTCTTCTCCATAACTGTAATTCATAATATCTTTTAGTTCATTAATTACAAAAATAATGTTTTGGCATTTTTGTTACACAAAATATATTACTTTGAATAACAAATATTTATATTGTCAAAATTTATTATAGTATCGAAAATTTATTACAAATTTATAAATGACATTTAAAAAATAACAAATTACTGCTTGTGGTTGCCATGTATCTAAAATATTGTTGCAATTTTACTGATGATGTGAATGTTTCTTATATATCATATAGTTTTTTTGTTACAAAAGTATTAGTATATATACATTTTTGTCTGGTTAAACTTAAAATTTACATTGAAATAATTCTTATCATTCTAGGTAAGATATACCAGCGTGCCTTTGGTGGCCAATCATTGAAATTTGGGAAAGGTGGTCAAGCTCATAGGTGTTGCTGTGTGGCTGACAGAACAGGTCATTCGTTACTGCATACGTTGTATGGTCAATCATTGAGCTATGACTGCAACTATTTTGTTGAATACTTTGCTCTGGATTTGCTCATGGAAGATGGAGAATGTCGTGGAGTCATCGCTCTTTGTTTAGAAGATGGGTCGCTCCATCGTTTCCACGCTAAAAATACTGTATTAGCAACTGGAGGATATGGACGTGCATATTTCTCCTGCACATCTGCCCATACGTGCACTGGTGATGGTACTGCAATGGTATCTAGAGCTAATTTACCTAATCAAGATCTGGAGTTTGTACAGTTCCATCCTACTGGTATGAAATAATACGCAACCATTGATACAACTTTTATCTGAACCATTGATTATGCATATTACTTGATATCCATCGAGTTCATTTTAAATTTTAGGAATATATGGCGCTGGATGTCTTATCACAGAAGGCAGCCGCGGTGAAGGAGGCTATCTTGTAAATAGTGAAGGTGAAAGGTTTATGGAACGTTATGCCCCAGTCGCGAAGGATCTAGCCTCTAGGGATGTTGTATCTAGGTCTATGACCATTGAAATCCGGGAAGGCAGGTAAGTTTTATTAATTGGTGTATACAAGGTGTTTCAATATTGTGTAATTTATTACTGAATAATAGATCCTATATAAGCATTATGTAGGCTAACAAAAATGTATCTATATTTATAATTTAAACTTATTTAGAGGCGTTGGTCCCGAGAAAGATCACATTTATTTGCAACTTCACCACTTACCACCTGAACAACTGGCTACTAGATTACCTGGAATTTCGGAAACAGCAATGATATTTGCAGGAGTTGATGTAACAAGAGAACCTATTCCTGTGTTACCAACAGTACATTACAATATGGGTATGTAATTTTTTGCTAGTTAGTAATTTAATATAATCTATTACATATTAAATGTACAGGAGGAGTACCTACAAATTACAAAGGACAGGTTCTAACTAGGAAAAATAACGAGGACACCGTTGTCCCTGGGCTTTATGCTTGTGGAGAGGCAGCTTGTGCATCTGTTCATGGTGCTAATCGTCTAGGTGCAAATTCTTTGTTAGATTTAGTTGTGTTTGGACGTGCATGCGCTAAAACAATTGCACAAGAGAATAAGCCAAGCGAAAAAATTGGACCTCTAAGCTCCGTTAGTATTCTTTTTTTGTGATAACTATAGTTCAGTGCAATGTGAAGACTAGGTATCACGACGTAAATATGTTTCAGAATGCCGGAGAGGAAAGTGTAGCCAATTTAGACAAGGTTAGAAATGCAAACGGTAGTATTTCTACCGCGGATTTAAGATTAACGATGCAGAAAACCATGCAAACGCACGCAGCTGTATTTAGGACAGCTGAAACTTTACAAGACGGTATAATTACAATAAGAATATTAAATATCTCCAGAAATATGAACTTACGAGTTAATTAATAAAATAATCAAAATTTTTGTCAGGCTGTCAAAAGATGTCTGCCCTTTACAAAAAGTTAAACGATGTGAAAGTGTCGGACAGATCCATGATATGGAACTCTGACCTTGTAGAAACACTAGAATTACAGAATTTAATGCTCAATGCTATGCAAACAATAGTAGCTGCTGAAAATAGGAAAGAAAGTCGTGGAGCTCACGCACGCGAAGATTTCAAAGACAGAATTGATGAGTACGATTACAGTAAACCATTAAAAGGCCAACAACCAAAACCACTGGATCAACACTGGCGAAAACACACGCTTACAAAGATTGAACCCAGAACAGGAGAGGTAAGAGAACATTAGCTTCTGTATAGTATGACACGTACATTTCTCTATTTCGTGTAACCCGACTAATTAAAACTATTTTACAGGTTTCTATTGAGTTCAGACCAGTCATAGATAACACGCTAGATAAACAAGAATGTGCAACGGTTCCACCCGCAATTCGTTCCTATTAGATCTTTTTTTAAAGTAAATATTATTTAGTTTCATTAGTTTTCGTTTTAATGTATTTAAAAATTGGCCTATTTGTGCGAAATTTTTTGTTTTTTTTTTTGAACAGGAACGAACACGATCGATGAGGAAAAGTTACCGATATCTATCACTACATTGCAGCAACTTTATTTATTATTGCACATGAATTACACCGTGCACCAAAGTTTAATTCTTGTCAATACTCGTACGCGTTGCGAGCAAGATTAGTTGTCCTTGTAGGATAATGGTGCTGAGATTATCTTCATTACTTCAAAGAAGAATTTGACCGATCTCTTAGCAAATCAATGCTATGTTTATTGTAAACTAATAGTAAAATATTAGTGTGATCCAAGCAGCAAGTAATTTCTCACGCACATATCTTTTAAGGAGGAACGTTCTCCCTACCTCTTATACAATGTACTCAGTATTTCTGTTTGTAATTCTCACATAAGCAGTTTGTGAAGTAACGCATGCAATAATGTTAAGAGTTATTTATGAAAGAAATATTTTATACGATAATTCAAGAGCTAGTACTCCCTAAAAGGTTGTGCAGCAAGAGCATGCCACTTTACGCGGCTTAATACTTAAAGTTAACAGGACAATATAGAAACAGCGTGATACAACAATAACAATTCTTTTTCTAGTAAAAGCTTTTAGAGTTTATTCAATTTCTCGAAAATAATTAATTTTTTTCTAATGTTTAAAGTGTTATAATGCAATAATATTTTCTTTTTATTTCAAAATTTCTGTACTTATCTCAACCTTCAATATTGTTTCAAATTTATGATGAATCTGTTTCTGCATTGTCAGTACTATATTAATAATTTACCACAATGCTACGTTTCATACAAAAAATAATCGTGAAGCCAATGTACATCGATGAAATCGTGTACGTTAGAATTAATCAACTCAACTGGACATGCTATGCAGGATGATTAAAAAAATGTAAATACGATTGTCAATAAAAAAAAGCATTCATACATCCTTTTATTCACGTGAAATATTCCTTGTTTCACATATAAGTTTTTCCGTTTCGTATACCTGACTTCTATACTTGTGTTTCGTGTACATTCAAGGAATTTCAGCAATCGATTTATGAAACTTGTTGCCGATTTTTGAAATACCTAATCTAATGCGAAATATCCTACCCTAACCTACTCTAAACCTAATTTAATGCGGAGTACCCAATGCTAACGTACTATAAACCTAAATTAATGTGAAACACCCTGTCCTGACGTAACCTACACATAATTTAACGCAACATACCCTATCCTAAGTTTCTCTAAACCTAATCTAACGCAAAATACCCTAACCTAACCTACTTTAAACCTAATGTAACGTCAAATAAACCATACTGAGCGACTCTAAAGCCTTTCTAACGCCAAATAAGCTATCCTAACCTACTTGAATTATCTAATCTAACCTAATTATACATATAGTACTACTCTTGATACATTGATACTTTTTAAAATGAATTGATAATAGCAGATTTCATAGCATCAGAATCGCCTTCAAATCTGCCACAACTATTCCTGCCGGTAATAATTGCGTAGGTAAAGTAGGGAGTGACACCCAAATGATACAAATTTTTTTCTCAAGTCGCCAAAAATCCTTCTCGGAATCGTTATTTTTATTAAAAAGAAACCCATTTCCCAAATTTCAGCCAATTTGCAGCATCGAGGTTTTCGGAAGTTTAGCCAATTAATTATACTAGTAGAATGCATAACAACTGTATATGTAAATTACAAATTACTGTAAAATATACATATGTATTAAAATAGTGTATGTCGTAATATTATGTAATATTAAATTTTGAATATGTTATACGATTGTAAACATGTATAAAAATTGATTGAGAAATAAAGAGAAAAAATTAATTTGCAATTTCTATTTATTTTAAATCCTTACCAAAACCTATCCTTCACGGTCCAACTAAGGCAGACACCATTCCTCGAAATTCATGTTTAAAAATTCCGAGAATTTTTGCGAAATCGGAAAGCTGCAGTTCAAGATTTGTATCAGGAGAACATAACATACGAGGAGGTGGCATGAATGCCACTTCTTGGAATTCTGATGACGTCATTTCCAAGAATTCCCGGAGGCTATTTTCGAAATTCAAGCAACCGATTTTGAAAATTTGTATCAGGAGAACATGAGTTGTGAGGAGGTGGCACAAATGCCACTTCTTGGAATCTTGATGACGTCATTTCTAGGAATTGTCGAGAGCGATTTTTGAAATCAGAACGGCCGATTTTGAGTTTTGGTATCAGGAGAACATAACGTGCGAGGAGGTATTCGTGCCACCTCCTCACAACTTATGTTCTCCTGATACAAAATTTCAAAAATCGAGATTTTCAATTCAAAAATCCGGATTTTGGAGCTTGGTATCAGGAGAACATAATATGCGAGGAGGTGGCACGAATGCCACTTCTTGGAATCTTTATGACGTCATTTCTAGGAATTGTCGAGCGCGATTTTTCAAATCCAGAGTACCGTTTTTGAGTTTTTGGTATCAGGAGAACATAACATGCGAGGAGGTGGCACGAATGCCATTTCTTGGAATTCTGATGACGTCATTTCCAAGAATTCCCGGAGGCTATTTTTGAAATTCAAGCAGCCGATTTTGAAAATTTGTATCAGGAGAACATGAGTTGTGAGGAGGTGGCACGTAGATTTTTCAAAAACAAACTGTCGATTTTGAGTTTTGGTATCAGGAGAACATAACATGCGAGGAGGTATTCGTGCCACCTCCTCACAACTTATGTTCTCCTGATACCAAATTTCAAAAATCCAGATTTTTGATTCCAAAACCAGGATTTTGGAGTTTGGTATCAGGAGAACATAATATGCGAGGAGGTGGCACGAATGCCACTTCTTGGAATTCTGATGACGTCATTTGCAAGAATTCCCGGAGGCAATTTTTGCAATTCAAGCAGCCGATTTTGAAAATTTGTATCAGGAGAACATGAGTTGTGAGGAGGTGGCACGAAGATTTTTCAAAAACAAACGGTCGATTTTGAGTTTTGGTATCAGGAGAACATAACGTGCGAGGAGGTATTCGTGCCACCTCCTCACAACTTATGTTCTCCTGATACAAAATTTCAAAAATCGAGATTTTCGATTCAAAAATCCGGATTTTGGAGCTTGGTATCAGGAGAACATAATATGCGAGGAGGTGGCACAAATGCCAGTTCTTGGAATCTTTATGACGTCATTTCTATGAATTGTCGAGCGCGATTTTTGAAATCCGAGAGGCCGATTTTGAGTTTTGGTATCAGGAGAACATAAGATGCGAGGAGGTGGCACGAATATTTTTCAAAAACAAACGGTCTATTTTGAGTTTTGGTATCAGGAGAACATAACGTGCGAGGAGGTATTCGTGCCACCTCCTCACAACTTATGTTCTCCTGATACAAAATTTCAAAAATCGAGATTTTCGATTCCAAAACCAGGATTTTGGAGTTTGGTATCAGGAGAACATAATATGCGAGGAGGTGGCACGAATGCCACTTCTTGGAATTCTGATGACGTCATTTCTAGGAACTGTCGAGACCGATTTTTGAAATCCGAGAGGCCGATTTTGAGTTTTGGTATCAGGAGAACATAACATGCGAGGAGGTATTCGTGCCACCTCCTCACAACTTATGTTCTCCTGATACAAAATTTCAAAAATCGAGATTTTCAATTCAAAAATCCGGATTTTGGAGCTTGGTATCAGGAGAACATAATATGCGAGGAGGTGGCACGAATGCCATTTCTTGGAATTTTGATGACGTCATTTCCAAGAATTCCCGGACGCTATTTTTGAAATTCCAGCAACCGATTTTGAAAATTTGTATCAGGAGAACATGAGTTGTGAGGAGGTGGCACGAAGATTTTTCAAAATCAAGCGGTCGATTTTGAGTTTTGGTATCAGGAGAACATGAGTTGTGAGGAGGTGGCACGAAGATTTTTAAAATAGAAATTCTCGATTTTGAACTTTGGTATCAGGAGAACATAAGTTGCGAGGAGGTGGCACGAATGCCATTTCTTGGAATGTTGATGACGTCATTTGTTGACGACTTTTGTACTGTTCTTTTACTTTTGCATTTCGATAGGTTTGTATAATGTTTCTGAACGCTGGGGAAAGGCTTTTTTAAATAAATACACGGTTTATTCTTTTTATTTATCGTTTATTCGAATTTTATATTGCATACAAGTTGTAAATACATTGAAAGTACATAGAGCTAATAATTACATACATGCATACATACATACATACATACAACATACATACATACAATTGTTAATATAATAATCTGTTCTTATATTTATTTATAAATATTGTACAAATATAGTCATTCTTTAATGTATAATAGAATAGTAACTCATAATATTAATATAATATTGTATAGTGTACGTGAGTCGTTTCTATTGATTTATTCTTCTCGGATTCGCTTTGTTACATTGCGGGGGTAGTTGAAGCGTTGAACGAAGTAGATATCGCTTCAGTCCTATAACGTAATAAAATACAAAATTGTTATTGATCGAAAAAATGTAATAATTTGCTCGATAACAAAGTAAGTTGATCGGAAATGTGCCTACCTTATGTTCGATGTATCAAAGAATTGATCCAATTGCCGCAATCATTTCCGGCATGGCACCATTTATTATCCATGGCACCACAGGAGTGTCACCGGCAGACAACGGTCAGCCTGCCTATGTCACCACTTTAGTGTCACCGGCAGACAACGACTAGCCTGTCTATGACACCACGTGAGTGTCACCGGCTGACAACGACTTTCCTGCCTATGACACCACGTGAGTGTCACCGGCAGACAACGGTTGTGCTGCCTATGATACCACGTGAGTGTCACCGGCAGACAACGACTTGCTTGCCTATGACACCACATGAGTGTCACCGGCAGACAACGACTAGCCTGTCTATGACACCACGTGAGTGTCACCGGCTGACAACGACTTGCCTGTCTATGACACCACGTGAGTGTCACCGGCAGACAACGGTTTTGCTGCCTATGATACCACGTGAGTGTCACCGGCAGACAACGACTTGCTTGCCTATGACACCACATGAGTGTCACCGGCAGACAACGACTAGCCTGTCTATGACACCACGTGAGTGTCACCGGCTGACAACGACTTGCCTGTCTATGACACCACGTGAGTGTCACCGGCAGACAACGGTTTGGCTGCCTATGATACCACGTGAGTGTCACCGGCAGACAACGACTTGCTTGCCTATGACACCACATGAGTGTCACCGGCAGACAACGACTAGCCTGGTTATGACACCACATGAGTGTCACCGGCTGACAACGACTTTCCTGCCTATAACACCACATTGTTGTCACCGGACGTGAGTGTTCCTGTAACGAATGGAACCCGTGGCGCCATCTTTCGGCGAACAGGGGAACTACACTGTCCTGAAAATTGTACACGTGGCGCCATCTAGCGGCAGTGTGTGGAAACTATTGAGACTACAATTTCAAGACCGCGTAGTTCACTAGGTTCGCCGCTAGATGGCGTCACCTATACTGCTTTGAACTGAATTAAATAAATATTAATTTTTGAGCTTAATCGGTAATAGAATGCATCAAATGTTAATAAAAATTTACTTCAGAATATCTCATGAAACATAATATGTCCAAGAAGTCATAAAATCTGACTTTATATTTTTGCAATACGCATACTCGAGCATTTTTCGATTAGTTCAATTTTTCGCCGCTAGATGGCGCTGCACGTTTTGTCCATAAAATGACCTTTTTTTTATTTTCGTTTCCAGAGCTTTCAGAAAACTTTCATGATATTATTTCACTTCTAATTTGGTCATATAATAGCACTCAAGCTCCCAAAATACTTAAAGTTTACTGATTTTGCCGAAAATCGCATTTCTTTATTTTTGTAGTTCCAACTTTCACCGCTAGATGGCTTGACTTTTTTTGGTCCATGAAATGCAATAATAATTATACAAATAATACTTGTCAGCTAATTGTACAAGCTAAGAAGGGTCTGGAAGCTTTAGAGCATAACACATTTAATGGCAATAAAATAAAATTTTTTATGGGTTCCTTCACATCAAGGTATAATGTATAATGAATTTGCATATGCAGCAGCAAAGGAAGCAGCAATAGTATGCAGAATCTAGATATCCCTATTGATCTTTCGGACTTACAATCATTTTTATGACATGATCGAGACCGTAGAACAATTTGGAATTTTCAAGAAAACATAAAAAAGCGTTATTTTGAGATAAGAAGCAAATTTTTTGTTTTGATAACCCTCCGGTGACTGCTATATTGCTAGTGATAGTGTTACCAGTCGGAGCGTGCGAAAATATGAATTTTAAGTGCATTAAAGAGTACGGCTTCCAAAATGGTTTCAACTTTTCAGATTTATTATTATGCAACAAACTATAATGACTATGAACTTTAATATAATTTTTAGTAATAATAAATGATAACTTACCTTCTGATGTAGTTCTTGGAAACATCCCTCTGACACGTAAAGTTTGTAGTAAAATTGTTTATAGATTTCGAAAAATTTGTTAGGCTCGAGTGTTCATGTATTTAATTATCAGGATATGTTTTAATATAAACAACACGTTGAAGTCTTGACGAACATTGTTTATTAAACCCATAGTAATTTTAATGTATCGATCATAAATAAGACTTTTATGGATTAAATAAAAATTGCTACCAAATGTATTTCCTAAAGCATCGAACATAAGCTTATCGCTGGGCTAATACTTCGGAAAATGTTACAAATTACATTTTAATTTAAAATGAGTATGGACTTGATGAAGATGTGTTCACATACGAAACGTTACATCATCAAAGAATACACATATATGTTCGAATGAATCGCGTACAGATGTACACTCGTTTATAAAAATGAACGCAAACGTCCGAGTAACGTTTAGAAATAATGAAGTGAATTAAATTCGACGATATTATTCGCACCAACATAAATGCTTCTCTTTGATCGTTCCTCTCGCGTGAGCTCTACGTGTACGCGCGTTGCTTAGCTAAAAAAACTGAGTAAAAATACATTCGTGATGAACATTAAATATAGAGTGACATGTTTTTGCTATTCTTTACTCGGTAAGTTTAAAATCTAGTTTACAATAAAATTACTTCTTATACGATTATCCGGAATTATTATTTGCAGAACTTGTAAAAAGGAGTTCAATTTATTAGCTTTCACTTTGACCGATATTTTCATCTAGTTCTGTTTCTTAGGCTAATTTTGTGTCTCTTGGCACTTAGCACCAACTCTCAGAAATGCAATCCCAGTCGAAGACATACGTCGTTCTTAATATACGTATACAACTTAGCATACAAATTTTGTATAAGAACGAAATAGATTGCTAATTAGTTTACACGTGTACTTCGATACAGTGTCATCTCGTTATATGGCCCGTGGAGGCAGGGGATTTTATATACATATCGACATAAGTAATTTCCAAATTTCCAAATTTAAAATCACTGCATAGAAAGAATTCCATTTACATGGAATTTTCTATAAATTTTGTTCACTCCTGCAGATTCAATCCAGGCCTATATAACGACAATTCACTATACTTTAAATGAAAAGGTTCTCATTTACAATTTCGTTTAAGTTGAAAATTTAACAAATTAATTTTTTTACGCAAGTTTTATATATTTTCAATTACATATTTTTTCTAGTCAGTCTAATATTAAAGTTTAGCTTTCGATTTTGATTTAATAATAATTTACATTGCATGGATAATTACATACACATTTGTGTATAGATGTTAATATCCTTTAAAAATCTATCAATCTTTGAAATACTGGGAGAAGTAGTTTATATTAAAGTATTCATTGAACCGGATAAGAGAAACTCGCTTCTCCTTTCAATCGCATAAAATATTACTTAAGATTTGAATGTTCTTGTGCATTTCGTCGAGACCAAAGTTACATTCGTTATAAAATAAGAAGTTCATAACTTAATTCATTACAAGCTAAATGTGAAAAAAACAAGATACGTGTTATGAATTCACAAAATGCAGTGACGTGTATGTGTATTTTTTTCAAACTATTTTTGTTGAAATTCTACGACTCTTTTATAGAAGTATCCGCAACACTTCAGCAAAACGCATAATACCAAGTCGGTTTAGGTACCTTGCACCAATAACGAAACACGATTACAACCCTGATTACTAACTTTCTTAACAGTATACAGTTCTACCAATTTAGTGGTCAGCTGTTTAAAATGAGAAATCAGTTTACTAACCAGATCAACGTTTCGTAAAGAATCATGTTCTAGGAACCAGATTGCATGTCTTAACTTTGCCGCAGAGCTTTGTACAATAGCAAGCATGATAGACTTCTTTAGAAAAAATGGCGATGTAGAGGAATGAGGCTTTAATATTCGTTGCTTTTGCTGACGCAAATTTTCAATTTATTAGCTTACAAATTTACAGATTGTAAATTTTGGCATTTCCAGATTCATAATTTTGCAATTCTTACATAAACTTAATTCTCAGAATTAAATGTAAATTTATAAAATTTAATTAAAGAGAGATTCGTTCCTCTACAGTCGTCGTTACCCAAAGGAAGCCATTGTGCCCGGGTGTACATTTCAATCAAAATAGAATCCAAAATTTACAATAATACAACGAGACCGAAATGCGATATTGCATCGATGTTTCTCGATTACAATTTACAAAGAAACTATGATTTACAGCGCAAAATCCATGTGGTATTTTTATCACACGCTCTTCGCTTTACACGGGAACTTGGACATCTCGAATATCCTGACTTCTTCGAAACTGCTGGCTTCTAGAGATCGATATTCCTTATAGTTGATGATAACTCAACGCGTCCGAATCTCCATTAATAAAAAAAAGACAGGAAAATGTCGCTCGGTTGAAGCTGCTCCATAACTCCAGCGACCAATCAAAACGAAATCAGTATTTTCCAATTACTCGACGTTCCGCTGTCAATTCAAGATGGCGCTTTAATTCAAATGATGACGATGAAATCGGCGACGTTCGTTTCAGCTCTATTAATGATCCTCTTGCCAATCGACCGTTCGTGATACATAATGCATCGTCGAATGGAAGCTATCGGAGAGAAGAACGGTTTTGTTTCATTGTCAGATGTCGTGTTCGTCCGTCCTTGCTCCGCAGGAACATAATGTATCATTTATGCATCCAGAATCCACATTCACACGTTTTCCGACTCGCTCATGGTGGTGGTGGTGGTAGTGGTGGTGGTGTTGGGGTGACGCTATATGGATGGTGATGGATTAAGTCTTGTGCATGGTTGACGGTGCATCACAACGACGTCTTTCTATAATACATTCGTCGTTGTACACCGTTCACGAGGTGGCTCGTAATTTTTCCAATGCAGGCACCAGGGGTTCCTCGAGGGAGGGACCACAACTCAGTTCACATTCACCGATCCATCTTGCTTTGCCACTGGCGTGGGACTGAAATTTAAAGAAATTGACATTTATTTATTTGTTCAGGTAAACTGCAGTTTAAAGGCTCATTCACACAATATCGTGTGTTCGTTCTTTTCAAATTGCTTGTGGTCTTAACATTCATTTTTACAATGGAATACGACTGCAACCTCTCTATTTAATCTGCAGAATTTATCGATTAAGGGGAGGGAACGATAAAAACTCTATCGCGAGTTGACATTAAAAGCTTACTCTTATCGACAACTTGCACACGATCGAACTTATCACGAACAAAGCAGTTGTTTAATATGACCTTCGTGGTAACACGAAGCTGTTGTGAAGTCATTTGCGAAATCGATAAGCACAACTGTTCCATGTCGCGACTTACGCAGAACCTTTCATCCAACGATTAATGATTTTTTGTTTCTGAACAAACATCGATCGCAATTACACGTCGACATAGATATATCAATGTATTATTAACATTACAATACTTTATACTTGTCAATACGTTATTGATATTGATATTAATCGAAAGTGACGCGAATATGCATGGTAAATATATCTTTCACAGCAAATATGTGAACGAACACCAACGATTTTGCGATTTTTGAGCTCGTGTGTTTACGAAGGCGTGTACAGCCCCGTTAACGAGAAAATAAATAGATGTTTACCATGGTAAGGTCGCGTTTCCACGAGGTGCGGCAACGTCCGTCGCAAAGTGGGCACGGCCGCTGAAGGGAATAACCACCACACTCGCTGCAATCAAGAGAGACGTGTTCTTCGCTCCACGAGACACCGCATCTGTAATAAAAAGAAAGGTCTTTGGTCAAGACTATTGTACCGAACGCACCTGCGTCGACCATAGAATACGCAGAATTGAGATATGGAACACTAGTGCTTCGCAGAAATCCCAACCTTAACACGGTTAAGTGACGCGCGAATTTATAAGGAAATCCTCGTCAGATTTAAAATCGCTGATTTAAAATTTTTCGAAAAGAAATATTTAAGTACATTAATAATGTGATAATGTAAAGGTAAATTTTTTAGTGTTATATTTTATTGATATAACTGTGGACTGCACGAACGTGACATTCAACGTGTTAACCGCCATAATGTTCGCATTAAAGAAACCCTTTCTCTCTAGAAGCGCCATATTTCAATTTTGTATAACCTATGTAAAATTGTTACGCAACCCACCCACATTGGAATAAAACTTTCCTACTGAACTTAATGTTAAAGGTCTTTGGTCAAAGAACGCGTATCGATTAGAACATGGGAACGAAGGAAATTAACAATGTTCGATATCGTATTACTCATACATGAATGTACTTTATATACTTTATACATAAAATAAAGTTTAAGTAACAAGGCGCGGGATCAATGAAGAATGTAGCCCTTTAATATACTATTTTTATGTATTATCATAGAGCTATGATGCAGAAGTAATTGTAAAGCCGATAGGTTACGTCTTAAAATGTCTTTAAGTTCAACATCGACCACAAGTTCAGTGTATCTCATGCGAGCTTTTGCGTTGCATTATTTTTTTATAAAGGATTAATGAATATCATTAATAAATTTTCTGGTTCAAGAGGCAAACTCGTTGCTGGAGTTTTAATCGATATCGTCGATACATTATTTATTAACTTTTTAAATTTAATTTTATGTTTATATATTTTCTTGATTTTTATCCTCTTAGGACTTTGGGATTTAGGGGATTTTGGGTCTGGGGATTTTGGGAAAGAGGAGTTTTTGAATTTTAGGAACTAGGGGCTTTGGAACTTTTTAATTTTAGTAACTAGGGGCTTTAGAATTTTAATAATGTGAATTCTGGGGTCTTTAAAAATTTGGGGTCTAGGAAATTTGGAATCCTGAAATATTAGAACCGTGGGACTTTGCAATTGTAAAAATTTGGACTTTGGAAGAGGCCTAGAGACTTCTCAATTATATAATAATTTAAATACAACCATATCATTTTTTAAATAACAAAGTATTTTAGATACTTGAGAAGAATGATTGAAATTCGTAATAATTTATTTTCCAACACACGAAAGTGTCTCGTTAAAAATTTCAAGTATCCATAACCTTGATCGAATTATCTCTCTATAAATTTCATAGGTCTGGGTCAAGATGGAGTGGTATATCGAGTTGAGACAATCACAACTGGGACAGCAGAAAATTCGCATAGGACTGCGAAGCAATTAGGAGTCAACAGCCCAAGGCAAATCGCGTACTTAATGGCCTATATTAAAAATTACATAAAGGGAAGGCCCAGCCGGGTTAATTGTTTCTGATAGCCGACGTTGAAGCAGTCGCGACACTTTTATCGGGCCATCTCGCGAAACGCGTCGAACAAGTGCGTATCACGTGACACGATAAGAAAAAAGAACGTATGAAATTTCACGGAGTGTTATGACTATCGTTAACTAGTTAGGCTAACGTTATCGCATTTCCGTTTACTCAATTGAGATTGAAACGATAGAGACGAGGAGGTTAGGAATCGTGGCGCGAAACTCACGTGAAACAAGAGTTCAGTTGAGCGCGAAGTTCCTCGATTGTAAGGATCGTGTCCTGGTACTGAGGGTGAGATCCTTGGAGGCCATCGTCAACGCTCCCGCATGAACTATAGCAGGACAGAGAGATGTTGCTCCTGAAAATGACAACGAATACCGTACCAATTAATATACTGTTGGTTTATATTTTGTATATTGTGGATGTTCAATGGTGGTAGTAAGAATTATAATGGTTCATGTTTATGTATTTGGAAATATTAGATTAATGAATTTTTCAAGTAAGGCTTTATGAACTTGTTACTAAATAATTCCTAAATTTGCAAGTTAATTTTCAAACTCATGAGTTACTATATTACAAAACTTTTCCCCGGTTATTAAATTTTAACACTCAAGTTATTAAATTCTGGAAGTTTCAACCCACCAGATTTAATCCCCAAATCCTCAAAGCAGCAGATTACTAAATTACTAAATTTCTAAATCAGTAAATTGTTATATTAATAAAATTGAAACCACCAAATTAGTAAATTCTCAAATTCTTAAGTTATCACATTACTATATTTCCAAATTCATAAACCACTAAATCATTACATCCTCAAAATTCTAAACTTTCAGTCACTAAATTTACAAATTTCTAAAGGACCAAATTAATAAACTCCTAAATTCTCAATTCTCTAAGTCTCTAGTCTCCAAATTTCTAAATTATCAAATCCCTAAATTTCCAAATACTTAAATCTCCCAATCCTTATATCCAAAAACCTCTAAATCCCCAAATTTCCAAATTATAAAATCCCTACATCCACAATCCTCTAAATCCTTGGATCCAAAAATCCCCAAATTTCCAAATTTTAAAATCCCTAAATCCCTATATCCAAAATCCCAAAATTTCCAAATCCTCAATATCTCAAAATTCCAGTCTCACATCCAGTAATCTTCCTACAGAAAGGTTCAAAGTCAACAGAGTGCGGATAACAGAGATTCAGTAATATTCCAAGAAAAAAATATATGAGCGATAGATAGGTACGTGCGTAAGCGTACACTGTTCGATAATTAAAAGATCTTATCGACGAGGTTCGATTAATAATTTGCAAAAGTAATCGAAGATACAAAATCTGATCGAGCTGTTACAGAAGATTGTGTCTCGAGATAATAACCTTGAACAGTTTCGAACGTTAAACCCGGAAGAAATAAGAGGTACCAAGGTTCTTTTTTTATACTCCTTTTTTTTTTTAGCTGACCGTTACACACATCTGTTTATGCACAAGTTTCGTGTGATGAATTCTTACCGTTATGACTCTCAATCGGTTGAGGCTTACGGTAAATACACATATCTTGCTTTCAAACTTATGTTTGGACTATGAAGAACGTCTTCAAGATTTCACTTTTGACGTCTTGTTAGCGCGTTTCTAACACTATAAGTATATTTACGCTGTTTCGAACGTTTAGTGTCCGTCGATGGGAACTTTGCACAGGGCGGAGGGAGCAGTGGTAATCGACTATGACGAGGTGATCATTTCGAGATATATCGGTACATAATTTTTGTGTTTATAAATTTTCGAATTTGTATATTTATAAATTTCCAAATTTTTATATTTATAAATTTTCAAATTTTTATTTTTATAAATTTCCAAATTTTTATATTTATACATTTTCAAATTCCAAATTTTTATTTTTACATATAAATTACAAGCTTTTATACATAAATTTTTACACATAAATTGCAAAAGTTTTTATACCTAAATTTTCATACGTAAAGTGTAAATTTTTATATATAAATTGTAAGTTTTTAGACATAAAGTTTTCCATATAAATTACAAGTATTCACAGATAAATTTTAATGCATAAAACATAAGTGTCTGGAGATAAGTCTGTATATACAAATAAATCAAATGACGTCTGAAATTTTGATTTCATGATAGTTAAATCCCATCAAATAACGTTATCTATCACTTACTTATCAAACAATGATACAATCAAAGAGTTGTGAAAGATCAAGATTTCCAAGGCTTTCAAATATCTCTATTCTTCTAGAATCATCAAGAAAATGTCGAATTTGGAATTGTAATTTTTCAAAATGATGCAAGCAATCAATTAAACCCAACACGACATCACGTGCACGTAAAATACGTTGTGTCAACATATGCAGATATGGAAATCAGGAAGAAAAACGTCCGTTTCACGTGATAGTATCGTGAAAAGAAACGTAATAGATGGTTTGCGTAGTTTTACGCGAGTGTGTGAAGCGGAATGACGCGCATATCTTGGAATCGACGAGAATTAGCGAACTACACGCTCGTTTTTGCTGACCATCTTTCAACGACCAACAATTTCACGTTACAAAGAGACAAAATGGAAATCCTTAAACAAATCAATATCTCTTAGCAACTTGGAAATTTCAGATTTCTATACAGTTTAAAATTTCAAAAATTTTAAATTCGTTCAAAAATTGTACAGTTTAAAACTTCAAATTTTAAAAAATCCCAAAATTGTAAAACTTCAAATTTTAAAAAATCTCAAAATTTCCTAACCATATAAAACTAGTAATTTATTCAATGTTGACATAATGTTAGCTAATACGTCAGTAAAAAAATAATCTGAAGTAATCAAATACTTTGAACTTCACAATGTCACCAAATCGACCATTAACCCGCATTTATCCTTTTTAATAAAAGAAGATACTGAATATACAGATAGTAAATAAACAAGATAAGAAATAAGCTGAAAAATAAATAAGATAAATAGATAATTTAATAAAATAAGATAATAAGATTCAGACTGTATATTAAGTAATCGATAGAGAATCGATGAATGACGGGTACATTTACCTTAAGGCAGTAATTAAAGTAGGAAAACGGTAACATTTAAGTAAGATTCGAGTTTTATCGAAGAAGGCCAGGTTACGTATATGATCGTGTACAAGTGCCCTTTGTACGCTCCGCACGTGGAATTAACTTACGCAGCGCGCACATCATTAACCGGGAAACAACGTGACCGTGTAGGTAGCAGATAGACTAAAGGATTAAATCGTTCCCTCCTTTCTTTCTCTATTTCTTCTCTCTCCCGTTCTATCCCTGGCACGCAGCAATTTCCAGAATTTCCGGCTTACGTTAAGCGTTAATTAACCGCGATGGAACGGACAAAGGTTCTTCGCGCTTCGAACCGTGAGAAAAACGCGGACTTCGCGAGCGAATTTCAATCGACGGAAAAATTTCATTCCGCGAATTATTTTGATCGACACGGTGTTCGATATGGATGTATTTTAATTACCGCGTTTGTCGCTGCGTTCATTACTGCCGTTCGATGTTATAAATTTAGTGTTGGAGTAATGAGGAAAATTTTTCGTGACGTCTGTGTCGAGTTATGGTATTTACGTAAGGCAGTATACGGAGTTGGTGAGAGAGTATTTTGAAATAGAAGAAAATAGCATGGAAAGTTGTAGATATATGGACATTAAGAAAATTATACATATATAGAAATTGTAAAAAATTGTAGAAATATGGAAATTCTAGAAAACTGTACATATATAGAAATTGCAAAAAATTGTAGAATCTAAAGCTTTACTCGACAAATAAAAAATGAAAAGATTGACCCAAAATCGAAAAAATAATAAGAAAAGTTCTATATACTACAATTTTTTGTTCAGTCTACAATATAACGTAACCGATTGTGAGTCTTTACTTGGCACCTATAAAACGGCAACCACCACCACAAATACGAGGCTCGAGAAAAAGAAATCAACGATGACCCGAATAATTTAATTGTTGGTCAACGAGCAAAACAGATCCGGGTTCGAATCTCGGTCGAGGTTTCTCTCCCTACGTTAGCATAATGCAATATCACGATTCCTGCTGGAGGAAAAATCTGCAGCCACTTGTAATAAATTTATGAACCAATAAAATCAAAAATATTAGAATACCCTCCAAACCAACTATCAATTTGACCTCTATTACTTTGTAATATTTTCTTACAAATTGTAAAAATCTCCAAAATTTTTTATTATTAAAATACATAACTAGTGATACAATCTAGTGATATCATATAATGTTGAATATCATACAAAGTTAAATATTATGTAACGAAATGAACTATCATATAATGTTAAATATAATTCTGTAAGAATCAGTAGTCAGATTTCAGCAGAAGGTAAAATATGTGACAATTAACCCCTTGACCTATGATTTTTTGGCAGGTGCGTCAGAGATACTTAATTATTGACGTAATGTTAAGACAAATAAGGAAAGTCGAAATGTTAGGCACATTCGGATTCAAGGATTCATGATTGTGCAAATTATAATTGGTATTCCGGAGTCAATCATGTTGCAAATATTTTAGTTTGTTGTGTCTGAATTGTAATGTGCGTCACGAGTGTGTCATGATATTAGAAGCGGAGGGGTTGAAGATATTAACCCTTTAACTTCTGGTTCATTTAATTTAATCTTATTACTGAATATTCTATTTAAACATTTTTTTGTGTGGTATATAACAACGACTCTATTTGATATTAGCAAAAATTATTACTGTTTGATATTAGCAAAAATTAATTTGTTTATATACCACACTCTGGCTATAATATTAGCGCGTGGTTTATGAACCACACCCGTAGTTAAACGATTAAGGAAAAATTGTACAGGAAAGAGTGAATACGTATAAAATTTAGCAGATCCAAGATTTATGTGAATGGAGAATGTGAACAATGTCCTTCGTGGTTTCTCAGGCACAGTGACGTAACAAGTACAGGCGCCACATCGTCAAAGTGGCTGCATTATGCAAAAGCGACTTCCACGAATAATACAGCTCTAATAATATAATTCCGCAAATCGACCTCGCTATGTCTCCGCTTCTACTGTCATATATGTACCGTTTTGTGAGTTAGGTATTACCATTGGGCGCCTCTAACGCATTTCGCAGCGACAAATTGGCGAGGGGAAAAAGTAGACCAATCGAATAAACGGGGTCAGAAATAGTTGGGGGACTTAAAAGATTACAAAGCTTTGCTTTCCGTTTATTTATGGAAAGTGGGTCTTTAAATTCTAAAATGTAATTTCTTATTACGGAAAAATTAATTACTAATAGAAAATTTAAGAAAATTTATTAATAATAAATAAGTATATTTTATTTAAATAATTCGTTTAAATACAAACTCGTATGATATATTTTATATGTAAAATAGTTGCATTACGATGCAACGAAGGGTTAAGTAAATAATATTGTTATAATTCATTGAATGGAAAATAAATTTAAAAAAGCAACTTACCCATGGCGAGAGAGACTCTCAGTAGCGGGTTGTACAGACGTAGTTACAGACATGTTGTTGTTGTTACTGTTTTGTTGAGTTAGAACTGAAACAAAAAATAAATAATCATAAATACAATGCAAGTCACTGCAAGACTTGAAGGACGCGTGGTTAGACGAAGTCTATCCATATCATGAGTAAACTTGAATATTTTTTAAGTGCGAAACTTAATTGCGATATTTTCCCTAGGGAAGCCAGATTTGTACTTGACTACAGAAATGTGGCACACGAACGCGAACCGCGAAGGACAACCGCGATAAGTTTCACCAGCGGATCTCGCCTTGGCACGGAACACACAACTTTTACTTTCTCCGTAGAAAGAAAGCCCAATGCGATTGCGAGACATGCTCTGAATCCTTTATTTTGACCAACTGAAGAGCTCCCTTCTCGTAACAGATTGTATAATCGAAGAACGAAAGGGAACTATGAAGGGAGAAAGCACTCTGTGAAATGAACCGCTTCGGGCCAATATCGCGATGAAAACTTCAAACAGTTATTCGATGGTTTGTACAGTCAGCTGCGAGGTAAGCCGTCTAGGGAAATGGTGATATCGAGGAAAGACCTTTCACTCTGTGCTTTTTAGTCGATTACGAAATATGTGGGTTATGAAATTTGGAAATTTTTAGTCCGGTAATTTTTGGTAATTTTGTGCATCAGTGGTGGTAATAAAGTACAATTAAGTTTATCGTCAGGTAATGTTATGGGAAGAATATATGAATTATTCATGGGTTGCAAATAAATCGTGCGAAGCGTTATTTTATGCACCTTGACTCGTTCCGTACATGTAATATATGAAGTATCTTGGTGTCAGAAGAAGAAACATTCAGTAAAATGAATGTGGTGCACATGTGTACATGTTTTTGTGTCATTGCCTTCTCGATCGGAAGTTAAGAATGCACAAATATTTTCCTTGACTCATTACGCGTATTTATTCCAGAGAATTCAATAAGAAATGCTTACTGTTGCAAACACTGGATGACGTCAAGGATAAAGTATTTATCGGCTGTGTTCAGCACGATGTTCGTAATTATTAAGCCGATTACACGGTTATTATGAAACAAGACGCGTCAAATGGAAAACAGACGAAACGTGTCGCTTATGAAATTTTTATTTAACTTGCCGTTTTACTGGTTTATGAAATCGACGTTACGAAATGCGAGATCAATCGAATGGCGGAGAATTTAATCATGTATGCGAAATACTTTGCTGTACGGATTTATAGTGTTCCGAATTTCGCGCGCAACTTGTATTTGAATTCCGTGGGCGTTTTTGGAATTATTGATATTTTGTTTCGATGTTTTTTTAATATTTAGGTTTGAAATTTCTGTATCTTCACATTTTTAAATTTCACAAATTACTAAATCAAATTTCTCAAATGACTAAATTTTCAAATTCTCAAGTTCAAAAATATTCAAATCCCAAAATTAAAAATCCTTCTGTCAATTTGCAAACGTACAAATTTCTATATCTCCAACAACTTTCGTTTAAAACTTATTCGGTCAATGTCCAACTTTAATCAAAACCAATATATTCACGCCGAATATCCAAACTCATTATTAATTCGTTAAAATGAGGATACCAATCGGAGTTTTGGGAAGTCCCGTGTTAATTTGCCTGCATTCATTAAGATAAACGGGGATTCCATTAACAGTGTTCGAAAGGAAATTACCGATGAATGGACTGTTTATGTATTCACGAGGTCGTTTGATTAATTCTATGTGTAAACGATATTGTATAATGTAACGACAATATAAAATATTCATTAATATCGTTAAGTCAGATTTTTCATTTAAATCACATTAAATCAGATTTATGTAAGGAGAGCAATTATTTGCAATTATTCAGAGTTCAAATATCTTAAATCCTGTTTCGAATTTTGAATATTATTCAATTGGTAGTTCAAGTCCAAATATATTTTACATAATCAAAAATAATCACTGATCATAAAATAGTCAAAACATTTCAACTTTCTATACTAGTTTCAGTATTGAGGCAAGAGTCACTTTCAAATGACGCACCTGACGAATAAATCGTACAAGGGGTTGAAAAAGGTAGAACGTAGTTCGAATTTGCACAACTGAACGCAAATGTACGCAATTCGGCCTGTAAAATAATTACATAGACGTAATTTCCTCAAACACTGTTTTGTGTACGCACTCGCCGATCGATGAACTCGAAATCGATTCATTATCTAACAGTGACACTCGTGTTTACGAAACGCCAACAACGTTTCCGTGTTTTACGTAAAACGAGATGAACAAGGTCTATCGGGGTCCACTGTTTGAACAGCTTTCGATCATTATTCTATTAGTTTATTTGCAACTGGCGATACGGTTTTAAAATTAAAACGCTGATAATTTCGAGGCTGCAATATTTTGAGAAATAAGTGGATCGGAACTTTCGCGCTAATTATTTTATGAATATTCATTTGTGATAAATCGATGGTAACATCTTTTTAAATAATTGCACTGATAAATGAAACACATCTATTAAATATCGATCAATTTGTTTCATTAATCAATTCAATTCATATCGTTATACGTTTACGTTTTAACAAGGAAAAATTTGTTAAAATTTAATTATAATTAAAATTTGTTAATTTTTTTTTAATTTGTTAAAAGAAAAATTTGTTTCTTTTCAAACTTCAGTTTCTAGAATTACACGTTTTTTATCGAACATCAATTATGATAATTGAAACGATATTTAAATAATTATCGCATTAGACTGATGAAACTTGAAACTTAATTTTATACAAACGACATTGTAATCGTATGTTCCAGAAATGGTTCAAAGTTTAATTAATAAATTACGAAATGAATGATAAATGTCAGGCGATTTTTTATCGAATTACATTAAAATCCCCGAAATGAAATTATCAAGTATAATTTGGCCATATGTATAATTACATATCATCAAGTATAATTAAATTTGATTCCATGTATAATTAACGAATGAAGTGAAATCTTTTCATTAAAGAATCACGGAAATAATTGGTCTCTAAAAGAGAAAATACAACATAAAAAATATGTTAATCATTCGTGTAAAGTTGCACAGTCCACTGATCGTAACCTAAAAACTTGTGGTTCGAAATGAAAGTACAAAAACGAACGAAAAAGGATGAAAATCGGTAACGAGTATTGTCACGTGTCACTGCGACGTTTCTAAACGCAACAGTAATACAATTGTAAAAATAGTAGCTTCTAAAAATAACGGGATTATTTTTAACGCTAAGAATACAAAACGAAGTATCGTTCTATAGCTGCGCGTGCTACATTTTCGATTATATGTACATAAGAGAACTGGAAATCGATAAAAACATTGCTTTTTATAGAATATCCCTTGTGCGTTATACAAATGCACGTTCAAGCTTCTGTTACAGTACTTTAATGTTGGAAAAGAATATTTGGAAATTTGGGGATTTGGGAAATTTGAAATTTAGAAATTTTTGGAATTGGGAAATTTGGAAAATTAAAAAATTTTGGGGTTTTGGAAATTTGGGAAATTAAGGAATTGAAGAATTAAAATTTAGAAATTTAAAAATTTGGGGAGGTTCAAATTTTTGGAATTTAGTGATTTAGAAATTTGGGGGTTTGAAATGTTGGGTCTTTAGGGACTTGGCAGATTGCAAATTTCAAAATTTAGAGATTTGGAAATTTGGGAGATTGAAAATTTAGGAATTTAATGTTTTGGAAATTTAGAAAGTTGGGACTTGGGACATAGAAAATTTCAAAATTTAGGAAATTTTAAAATTTGAGAATTTGGAGATTGAGAATTTAGAGGTTTGTAAATTTTAGTATTTGGAGAAATCAAAGTTTAGATAAATAAACTCGCGATCAGTTCGCATTTCGACGCCATTTTCCCTATGGAAGCCTACTCGCCACTGTACTCACGTATCCGCTCTTTTCTTAAAGCTCTTCTATTCTCGGTATAGCCTAAGAAAATAAAAATACTGAATCACGTGGTGAACTCCTCCAACTATCGTCTCGGGATTCTTGCCAACAGTTCGCGAACCCGTTTTACTCGTAAACTAACGGGTCAAAAGAGGCGAAAGCGTTCTTGGAGCTAATCTTAGAAGCTCGTCACGTGAAAGGAGTTAAAAGGTGCTCAAGGGGTTAATCCAACGGTAGCTAACCTTAAAAGTGAATGTTTCTGGACTTAGAACGGCCAGATCCTTCTGATATTTCGTTTATTTTCGAATGCACTTTACAAGTCACGATATTTCAATAAATAGACGAATATAAAATTTAAATTAACGTTGAAAAGAAACATTTTTAACGCTAACAATACTGAGAACATTTTATGATGTAGTGTTCTTATTTGTAACAATTATTACCAAATATTTTCACAATATTTACTATATTTATTATTCATAATTCCAAGTAGTGATACGAGTATTTTCAGTTACGTAAGTAAACAAAATCTTAAACAAAATAGGTGATACATTCGTATGGAAATTTAAGCCATATGTGGATGACGTGACTGCTAGTGTTTGCCGTGTACATTATTTTTCATACTGATCGCACAATCAGGTATTCAAACCTCATAACAAACAAAAGAATACAGAAATATTTTTTAAAAAGTTAAAAAGTCTGTACAACTCTGAAGTATAGTCTAAAGAGTATCTCTCACCAAAAGTACGAGTTAGACTCGAAATAGTGCAAGGGTTTAAGAAAAGTATTCCATCGTTGTAAAACTCCTTATAACCTTGTTCTACCTCCAACAGTTTCGAAGACATAGCCTGTCCCGATTGCGAAGATTACACTCTAGGTATAAATATACCAAAGTTGTTAGCAACTGTAATCGTTCGTACAAAAACAGTTTTCGAACCAAACGCGGTCATGTTGCATATTATTCTTGTCTAAGAATATCGCTCGCTACGTCATAAGTTTTCTATAGACACTTTAGTTGCTACGTCATTATTTTGTCGTTCATTCTGTGCAACCTGCAACTACGTCACCGAGTAATTTTACCACGTATTCGTGTTTCATTGAAAATTTCACCCACGATTGAACGCTTTCACGTGTAGTCATCGGAAATCTATCTACCTGCTGAGACGAGCTTGCGCAGTTTTACGGCTGGAGTTAATTGATACAGGTATAGTAATCAAGGCGTTCCCCGATTGCAAAAGTAACAATTTCATCGGTGCTTTGTTGCAACCTTCCGTTGCGAAAATAGAAACCGTCCGTTTTTCTAACGGTGAAGGTTTTGTGGATTATGGAGCTGGAAGAGGAAGATTTCTCGGGAGACAATGTAATATTATTTTTTCATTTTCAGATTTCTCAATTTTCAGTACTAAATTTTTGAATTTTTTTAGTACTTCAAATTGATAAATTTATTAACTCTAAAATTTTGGGATTTTCAGTTTTATGAAGTCTTAAAGCTCAGGTACTCAAATTTTAAAATATTTCACATTTCCCTAAATTTCTAAATTTACAAGTTTCTAAGTTACCAAATTCCACAATTTTAATCCCCCAAATTTATAAATTTCCCAAATCCTCAAATTCCTTAATTTTAATCCCCCAAATTCATAAATTCCCCAAATCTTCAAATTCTTTAATTTTCATCCCCCAAATTCATAAATTCCCCAAATCCCCAATTTTCTTAATTTTAATCCCCCAAATTCCTAAATTTGCAAAATCCCTAAATTTCTAAATTCCCAAGTCCCTAAACTGAAAAAATATTAAACCACAAATCTTCAAATTCCTCAAAATTCCATCTCTAAATTACGCAACTTCGCAAATTCGTAAACCAATAAATTTGTCAACGTCTAAACAAATGTCTCTACGTTTTCCCCCAAAGTCGTCATTTTCCCTAAATAAACATAACATGTACAGTGGTACACGTGCAATACTACGCTATATGCATCAAAATAGACTTTCCTCGCACTCGTTGCTGTTTAACTTCGAATTTCGATTTTGTATTCGCGGAATACAAAGAACGAACTATGTACCACATGATTCTATTTAACCTTTCTTATCCGGCTGAGCACGCGTTTGATATTCTTTGTTCTGTTGTGCGCGTGAATAATCGATACTTTCAATGTTCAATCAGAAAAGAACTTTCGAACCCCTCGATTCTGGGAGTTTTGAAGCTTCGATTTAAAAAAAGGGTCATACTGTTAATTCTTTTCGGTGCAATTAATGCTGCTTTTCATCTAGTTTCTTAAACATTTGGATGAATAATGGATACGTAGTTTCTCATGTATTTTTGTACGAGGAATTGAATTCAATGTTAATTAAAAAATGAAGTTCGACACGTGGGAATATATAAATTTTTCAAGGTTTTGTTAATTTTTTACGTAATCGGTGAACGAGAAATGAAAAGATATTCATTATTTATTTATTATATCTTAAATTTTGGATATTTTTTTACTTCTTGGAATTATTGACCGTTTAATGATAATTATATCAATAAGAACAATTAAAGAAGTTACGTTTTTAGAGGATGATTATTTCATGGTTCGTATTATTTTTTACTCTTCAATTCAATAATTTATAAATTAGAAGAGGCAAAAGAAATAAGCGATCTAGAAATTCCGAATAGTTTACAAGTCCTTCTACAATTTAATATTGTACTTTCACGAGTTAATTAATTGCACCTACTTTAGTGAATTGCTTTTATAACTTAATGCCAGAGCATGTTTAAACGAACTAAAAAATATAAACTGGGTCAAGAAGAAAAATCTAACTTTTACAAAATTTCTTGCAGTTGATCATATGCCTTCTTTTTGTTGTACTCGACACTGAATTCTTAAATTGTTAAATTTCTAAATTTTCAAATTGTTAGATTTCTAAATTTCTAAATTTTCGAATTTTCAGATTTCTAAATTTTCAAATTCCTAGACCTCCAAATTTCTAAATTTCCAAATCACTAAATTTCCAAATCCCTAAACCCCCAAATCCCTAAATCTCCAAATTTACCTATTTCCGAGTTCTCAAAACCCCCAAATTTCTAAATGAAAAATTCTGAAACATTTCACTCGATCTTCCTATTGCCGATTTATAGCGATTTGACGTGACATTTGAAAACGACCGCGATATTTATACGTAACCTTTATGCACGTGAACGGTACGTGTATATTTATATTATGCGATCCCAATTCGTGTGCATCTACAATTCCGATGTATTTTAAGGTTCACACAATGAGCTTTAAAGTAGAGCGTGTAGTCTGTTGTCATTTTCGACTGAAAATCCCTAGTACACATTTAGTACAGTATTAAACACGATTGACTTCCCTATGCACTAAAGGGGTGTTTACTCTCATATAATTAAACAAAATAAAATTAAATTAAAGAATGGAAAAGAGGTTGCCACACATTACAGTATATTGACGTTATATCGCAACTGTATCAACAAAAAATTGTTCAAGTTGGAAATATATGAAATTATTCAAATCATTTATTCTGACGGTTTTTACTACGGTCACTGGTGTGATTAGTATGCAAAAAACTGGCAGTATATCAAAACTATAATATATTCAATTTTGTAATATCCACTAATTAGATATTAATAATTCATAAATTAATATAAATGAATTTCAATTTTAATAAGTTAAATTAATATAAGGTAATTAGACGTATTCCTCACGTTTTTTCCCTGTAAGACTTTAGTATTCACAAACAGTGACACGGAGTGGACAGAAAAATTTTCCTCCAGACCGACAAGCGGAAACGGATGTGTGTTTTGCGTAGCTGCTCCCACTTCCCTCGGGTGCGAACCGGGATAACCCAATTGCATGACCCGTAAAGGAGCTCTCCACCCTAGTCGTTGCTCCCGCATATGGGGTGACTCAAAGCCACCCCGAAATAGCCCATAAGCTAACAAGCATTTCAGCAAGTATATCAATTTTAAATAGAATCTTGACTTTTGAACATTAGTTACAAAAAGTCAATTAACGAGGTGTGTACAACACTTAGCACTGACGCACGGAATTTAGATATACATGCAAATGAAGAACGCATTTGATAATATAAGTAACTGGAGATTAAGTAACATCAAACATGTAATCGGTGATCGTAAATATTTAAACCACATTCCTACATTCCATACAAATAATTAATTAAAATGGATCAGTCGATTATAGTCTATTATGTACACAATAATGTTATAACTAATTACGATATTCACGTTTCACCTGTTGGACCATGTAGCCGTACTTTAATTTAAGAAGCACAATCTTTATCTTGTCTCTCATTAGCAGTCTCAGAAAATGATTAATTTATGCGCTGTCTCAAACGGCCACTTGGAACACCCTGTACGTAACCGATCCCACGAGGGGGTTGAAACGAGGCCAACAACCCTCGAGGTCGTGACGATCTCTCGAGATACAGGGAGGGGGCTGAATTCGAGATATCGATCGACCTCGCTAGCTATTCTGGCTAAACTCCCACGCGGATGCGTAGCTACAGAACGAAAGTGGAATCAGGTCGCTTCTGCTGCAGGATGCGAACAGAAATATGCGAAATTCGATTCACCTTCGTGGGATTTGCTCGTTTTTCCGGTTTACGTGACCGTGATATTGTGTCGCGAACGATGGCTGGGTCAATCGCGACCCGCGTACAAAACGTTAAATTTACGACTATTACATATTTTTGCTAAGGAATTTATGACTAGAAATTATTTTACTTTATTAAAATATGTAATATTTAACGAATACAGAAAAATAATCTATGGAGATTAAAATAAGTAAATGTATTTTACTTTACTTCATTAAAATACGTAGTTATATCTGTTAATGAATAGTTCAAGAGGAGCATAATCTATGCAGATAAGAAAATTATCAAATTGGCAGTTGTGCGATCGGAGGATCGTAAACGAAAGAAAATGATAACGAAACGAGGAATATCCTTGGTCGTCACGGAACAAGAAAATCGCACGAGTTATGGTTCTGGTGACTTTATGTAATTGCAATATTTAAATTGCTGCGGAGCGACGACATTGTGAGGACCTTCGATTGCATAATGTCCCGAGTTATGTATGGAATGACAGTGGATCGCGGTTTCCTTTTTAAGGCATCATCGCTAAATGCGCCAAGGGTAACAAAGTTGTAGTACACTTGAAAAAATTGACAAATTCCCGCAAAAAATTAACATTGTTATTATAACAATTATCATGACAAGACGGATCCATAATTATAATACAGTGTTTAAAACGTAATTAATATTATCATATATGATCTTTCATTTATATTAAAATGTAAAAAAAATATTTTCAAATTGCTTCGATAAGAGTACCGTAAGAAAATGATCGCGCGGGAAATTTGAATTGCAGACAGGTTGTAGTATAAGAAAAATGAAATTACTTATTAACACTTCTATTTAAGTATATATTAAAATGTTTAGAACAACGAAAAAATTTAATTTATTCATAATATGCAAAACTGAAAATAGTATGTGAATATTGATAAAAGGAAAGTAGTGGAAAATTAGCGGAAACTTCAATGCTCATTTATGAGATATTGAATAAATTATTGCCGCCTTTAAATAGCTAAATGTAATGCTAATTTACGCTACACGAAAAAATCATTTATTTTCTAATTAAGGTGACATTCGAGCGAGAACGTAGATCTTAAAAGTACTTCGGAAAGAAATATTGCTACACGGAAAATTAACTCCGTTTTACGGTGTTTTGCTTATGGTGTCCACACTAGACCGACAAAATGTTTGCAGGCGACACGCATGAGTGAAACGGTCAGGAATGCAACGAAGCGTTAACAGGATTGAGAAATTAAAATTCCGTCTCTGGAAGTCACCGTCACACGACTGGTGTAACGGGTTTCCACCGAGTACGTACTTTACACAAACAAACAGTGCAAGCAACATCGAAATGTGACCTCGTTTATCGCGTATCGAAGATATCTTTGAAAAAATCAACTATCGTCTGCGTTTCCGTTTCTCGATCAGAAAAATTTCACCTTGAAATTTTCAATTTTCGACGAGACGCTCTGCAAACAGGTTTTCGTGTCTACAGTGTTTTGATCGTCGGCACCCAACGGTCAAAACTTCGGTCGATGCACGGTTCTTAAGGTGTGTTTATACTGAGCGAGCGAATCGTTATACAGTAAAAATGCTCGCTCGTCGAATCGATTGAACGTATTTCAATTTCATGAGATTCTACTGAACGCAATTCAATTTAACGTGATTTATTTCGATGCGTATTCGATTCGACGTGATTCGATTCCAAACAATTTACTTTCACGCGTTTGAATTCGACGCGTTTTAATTAAAATTAACGTATATATGAATTAATTCATACAATATTCATGGAATAAGTCATCACGTAAGATGAATAAGTTGTATTATAAATATTTAATAAAAGTAAATAGATAATAAAAAAAAACAAATCTTTGTAACTACAAGAGGCATACGAAACTGTTGCACATACGCAGCTTCGAGTATTAACGAGTTAATTTAACGTGACTTGTGACCGAGCATGTAGTTCGATCGTTTATATTTAACGAGTCGGAATGAACGTTTTTAATGTTGGTCATTCGTTCTAAACGCACCCTTAGGGCCGTTGGGGCGTCAGAAGGAAGAACCAATCTGAAGTTAGTTGCACGACTCAACGACGCGCCGTAGAGAGTATTGATTCCCACGCTACCTTCATTTATCCCCTTCAAAAGAGCAAAAATTCCTCGACCGCTCTCGCGAACGTCACCTTCTTACTCCGTGTGTTTACCAAACAATTATGGTCTAACGAAAAACTCGATCTTCCCGCTTCGATATACTTTCTTAAAAGAAAAACACGGTGAAAGCATGAACACGAGAACGTTGCAACGAAGAGAGCGAACACCGAGAACCAAAGAAATACACGTCCTATTGGAAATCACTTTTGTACCGTTCACATTCCTCGCGACAAAACTCATACATCATTCGCGCACACCTCTCGTACATGCATTACCGTTCACGCGATATAACCAACGTTTGCGACAAGTTATATATAAGTTTTTCAACTTACATTTCGCTGGGATCTCCGAAAACTGGACGACAGACGAAAGCACAAATAGAGTGGACGCACTGTCTTTCACTGGTTTTCGAACTTTTGAGGTGTTGAATTTCAACGAGAAATACGGTTTACAGGTTTCGTTGTTCGAGTCGAACAGAATCAAAACAAACCGCTACGAGGTCTCGAGCCTTACTGAAAGTACCCGCGGCTGCGCGCGGTGTTTTTATAACCGCGGTGTGGGTTGGGCAGCGTGGCGGTCGACGAGGAGGGGGCGGGGCGGAGAGGGACGAAGAGAGGGGAGGAGACAGAAAATCCCCTTCTGCGCAACCGAGCGCGACTGTGTGAGAGCCATTTTGTTGCTGTGTATATACATGTGTATATACGCGTGTGCGTGTACATACGCGTACCGAGCGCGAGTGACACAGGAGCAGGGATTCTCCGCGCGTGGCGCCGGCGTGTACGAACGCATGTTGATAAATAAATAATGACCGCCTGGCTACGATAACGAATGGTATCTCCAATGGATCCTCCTATATACATGTTTCAGTAAAATCATAAAATTTCATATGTACTGTTAATTATACTCGTTAACCGTTCGCTGCATCTTCTTGCAAATATGGTACATATGCACTATGCAATCGCTGTATTTTGTAACACCCCGTAAACTGTACATTTTACTATTACTGAAAGTAGCTGTTCTGATTACTATCTGTGATTATAGATTCGTGTAATACAGCAAATTCGCGGTGTTATATAATTTTTTCTGATAAGCAGAATGGAAAAAAATATTTTTTACTGTCACCTGGGGATTGAAATTGAACTTTTTTGTAAAATTGAGGAAGTGTAAGTTACTTAACGCCATATTGAAAAATGGAAAGAGGGTTGAACGAGTATAATCAAAAACGTTTAACATACATATCTGCCAGTCGTGGTAGAACATTTTTGTCATCCCAGCAGTATGACGAGTATATTCGAAAGGTATTTGCGTGTGCAACTGAATGAAAAGTCTTTTATGAAGTCTTTCGCAGTCGTATGCGAAGAAACTATGTGCAACTGAATACCGATTCATCTCCCACGCAGCAGGGTACAAGAAGCCCAGGAAATGAAAGGCGGTTGTCACGTGTGTACACACCCCGCCAAATTATGCGGAAAAAAGAAAGAAACACGTAGGCTTATCTTTAACGTAAAAATGTCAGTCACCGCCCTCGGTGTTACATTCATAACCGGGTATAATGTCGAGAGACACCTCTCGAGATTAGAGAACAACAGGGATTCTCAGTTCAACATTACGATCTACATATTACGCTTTATCTATCGATTTCCTGCTGCCTTTATGCACTCTATGTCGAAACCAATGAACAGAAGATCAATATCGGTTAATTTGCAACGTCGTAATACGGTCGGATTTGATTGAAAATGTATTACTAGTTGTGAGAAGGGTATCTAAGTCAGTTAAATAAAAGTTATTTTTTGTAATTAATTTTGTAGTAGAATTGTTTGCGAGGGCTTTTTAAATTTTTATATGTAGAATAATACTTTTGGAAAATATTATTTTTGCGATGGGTACATTATTATTATTTTTTTAAGTTCTAATGTTATAAAATTAGAAATTCTAAAATTTTTAAGATTTACATAGATTTAAAAGTTCAAGGTTGATTTTTGCGAATCAAAAAACCTTTAATTCCCAAACTTTAAAAATTTCAAAATTTTAAATTTCCAAAAGTGCAAAATCCTAAATCCCAATAATTTAAAAATCCCAAAATTCCAAAACTACATAGTCCTAAATCCCCATAATCTCAAAATTCCAAAATTGCAAAATTCTATCTCCCCAAAAATTCCATAACACAAATGTCCTAAATCCTCAAAATTCCAAAACTGCAGAATCCCAAAACCTGAAAACTTAAAATTTCAAATCCCCAAAATTTCAAAAGTTACAAAGACAAAAGATTTCAAAGTTACAAAGTCCTCAGGTGAAAATAATTTTACAGAACGACGCTTTCGCTCGGTTTCGAAGCGAAAGCCTTATTTACTTTGGACAACCATTCTCCTGGCTGCATTTTTTCCTGAAAAGTGGTTTTCAAAGGGACTTTCGGGTGGGTCAAGATTCCGAGAATCGATCATTCTCTGCTTCAGGCAGAAAAAGTTTGGAACAATGTTACCAACCACGATGAACGTGAAAGTGCAGACAATGCATCGTTAATGCCTTTTACTGTTACATGTAAACCTACTCGTAACATCAAAACGACCGATCGTCGGAATAATATTAATTTTTATGTGTTTTTCTTAAGTAACACTGTTAGATCATCGTCTTTCGAGGATTCCCCTATTACATAATGTACAATTCGGTTAAAAAATGTTCGAGTAACACCAAATATTACAGTGGTTGAAGACTTCATTTTCATTGGTATAATTAATCATGTATTATTAATTATATATTATTTAATACAACATAAATTTCAAATATTTTATGTATATTTAATTAATTGAACGTCTATTTTGATCTTCCAGAAAAAAAATATTTTGTACATAATATTAAGTCATAATTGAATTCAATTATTTATTAAACAATTTAAGCTGTCTTTATATATGTTTAGCCTTCTAAATGAGCAATTTAAAATATTTATATATGTTCAAAAATTTTTTTAATTATAAAAGATGATTGATCAATTTCATGAGACACTAAAAACGTATACATATGATTTTTGTCATGTGGTTATGATTTTGGTCGATATATAATTGCAACAATATCCTTGCAAGTTTGAATTATATAAAAAACATAATGTTCTTTAAAGTTGAATTATATAAAAACTATAACATAAATTTACACACAGTTGAATTATATAAAAGACGTAATATATTTAATATTTACACAATATTAAATTACATAACAAAATTAAACTACACTTTCCTGCATAAATATTATATTCCCGATATGTCTGAACTTTACAAATAAACTTCGTATACTTGCCATATGTTATATCTGTGCCCCGGTCAAAGTGACCCTAGAATGTTAGTATAAAGATTAAAGTATAACATCGTCCCCCGTTCGAATCCAGAAAACGATTTCACGGAAAGTATGATAGAAGTCGCTAAATTTGAACCGGAACATTATACGCGCGGTTTATTTATATGTTTGTTGAGATATATTTCTTCTGAATAATCGATGCAAATATTCTCAGTGACACGACGATTTCGAATAATCCGATAGAAGCCTTGGAATTATTGGTGTACATATAAGAGCGTCGGAAGAAAGACGAGCTGATTTAATAGAAATGAATTGCTTTACTCTGATTCACGACCGATGATCTATCGTGATAGGTATCGGATCAAACTTGAAACAATTCCAGACGAATGAATGTCTTTAATCAATGCAATGAACGACTGGAACACCGGGGAACAGATATTCGATAAATTAAATGGTGACAGGATAATAGCGTCTGATAACGTGTCGATGTATGGTCAAATAAACGGATTATCCACTTTTGTAACAATGACACATAGTTACATAGTCACAAGATTATTTTTAGTTAATTTGTAATCGTTAAGTTTTAGCGTTATGCGATTTATATTTGGTCGAAGAGTATCAATGATGTACAGATGTCAACCCATGAGTTGGCGAGGTCCCTAAGTGAAAGAAGCCTATCCCTAATATGAACACTTCCAACGTTACATACAGGCAAATAAGAATAATGACAATGACAACTGATGAATGCAAGTAGCACTATCTCACTCACTTGAGAGACGTTTGCTGATTGTCATTGTTTTTGGTCTAATTGGTGGGACCGTGAGAGTCAATTGTTCTATCGCCGAAAATTTGAAATATTTGAATTTGAAATCTTCCGAATTTGGAATTTTCCGAGTTTGGAATCGTCCGAATTTGCAATCTCCCGAATTTGAAATCTTCCGAATTTGAAATCTTCCGAATTTGCAATCTTCCGAATTTACAATCGTCCGAATTTGCAATCTCCCGAATTTGAAATCTTCCGAATTTGCTATCGTCCGAATTTTGAATCTCCCGAATTTGGAATTTTCCGAGTTTGGAATCGTCCGAATTTGCAATCTCCCAAATTTGCAATGTCCCGAATTTGCAATGTCCCGAATTTGAAATCTCCCGAATTTGAAATCTCCCGAATTTGCAATCTTCCGAATTTGAAATCTTCCGAATTTGCAATCTCCCAAATTTGCAATCTCCCGAATTTTAAATCTCTGTAGCTCTTCTAAACGTCAGCCTCTCACGCGCCAACTCATGGGTTGACATCGGTACATAAGTTACATGACTTAAACTTTATAACTAATATGAATTTCATTTAACCGAGTTATTATTCATAGTTACTATGACAAATAATAGTAACCATAAAAAAAGTAAAATAACAAATATAAAATGTAACTAAATTACGACAAAATTACTACCACTATCCGTATTACTGATATGATATAGAACGTTAAATGTAAATCATTTCCTAAAGGAACTCATTATTGTTAAATTCGAAAGGAAAAAAGTTTCGTGATATGCAGTAATCTATTTATTCACTCGTTGTTACATTTATTTATTTTATTCATTTATTCATATAAAAATTCATTTCTTGCATTTAACTTATAATTTTATGGTTTTTACCGTATAGTAAATTGCAAGAGATCCCGCAATCGAATTTAGAATCCAATTCACAAATTAACAATCTTCTTCCTATTCGAGCAAGATATGCTTCCTTGATTTATAAGATAAACTTAGAAGCGGACGGAAAACCGATAAACTTTCTCCGTTAGTGCTCTTGGAACTCATCTACATGCTTCGCCTACGCTTGTTTTCACAAAGTAAGCGAAAGAGTGTCTTCACTCGAGAATATAATTGCAACTCCAAGTTTATCTATCAAATCATACTTCAAATCATTTGTTATATGTCAGTTTCCTGACGTAGGGAATTGTTCTTAGATAGTTTCGGTTTAAATTTAGAGCGGTACACTCAGGTATAACGTAGGCTCTTTTCAGGAAGAGTATTTTCCATACTTCCGAGTTTTCGAAGATTCAAATCTGCAAATTCACAGAATTTCCATATTTAAGAATTAGTCATGGATTCTTAAATTTTTTAATTATGAAAATTCTAACTTTTTGAATTCCTAAAATTTTTAAATTCCAGATTTCCAAATCCTTATATTCTCAATTTTATAAATCTACATATTCTTGAATATACAAAATTCTAAATATCAAATTCACAAATGATCACATTTACAAATCTTTAAATTCCTGAAGACTCAAATTCTCAAATCTCCAAATTTTCAAATTCCTAAATCCTTAAATCCAATCTATAAATCACAACATTCTCAAATCTCTAAATACCCAAAGTCCTAATTTTCCAAATCTCCGAATCTCCAAATTTCTAAACCTCCAAATCTCTAAATCCCCAAGTTCCTAAATTCCCAAATCCCTAAATCTCCAAATCCCTAAATCTCCAAATCCCTAAATCTCCAAATCCCTAAATCTCCAAATTTCTAAACCTCCAAATCTCTAAATTCCCAAGTTCCTAAATTCCCAAATCCCTAATTCTCTAAATCTCTAAATTTCCAAATCCCTAAATCTCCAAATCTCTAATTCCCCAAGTTCCTAAATTCCCAAATCCTCAAATCCCCAAATTCCCAAGTTCTTAAATCTCTAAATCCCCAAACACGTGAATTTGCAAATCTAAATTTTGAAAGGCAATCGATACGACACCTCTTAAAATTTAACCTAAAATTGTAGGCGACTATACATCATACACCTAGTTGACCTTCCTCCTACACGCATAAAGCATATTCTTCTGGGCTATGTGACGAATGTAAGAATAGTCTAGTGACTGAATGAGTTTTTCCCCTTTGATGTTCCCATGATTCGTAACTTTTTCACCTACCTGACACGAATCTCAGGTGTCGACTCGAGGAAAAAAGGTTAATCTATTCAACGGTGATATCCCTTTTGCCATTTTCTCTTCTTTCCTGTACTTTTCAGAAATCAGATATCCCTGTAACAGGAAATCGTATACGCAAAAGCGTGTTTCTGCGTAAATATCGAGATACCCATCGACAGTCTTGAGTTATTTATGTATGGCAATATAATTTGCGTTTTAAAAAATGTTTCCGCTATCTCAGAATAAACTGGTTTCAATTAATTACGTGGTTTCAAATTGACCAAGTATATTTACGGCCACTTTGGACGACTCTTTTAATAGAAACGAAGCTATAAACATAATTAGAGCCAGATAATATTGGTCAATCCTCGGAAATACATATCTTTGATTATATGGCCACGCACATTTGAGTGGTGGTCATATATCTGAACATTACTGTACCACGTATTAGTCACCGAGCGTTCGACTCGGATTATTTTTAGGTTAGTAACTTTAGACTGACTGTAGACAAAGTGTAATGAACTATAACAGGTAGCTATACGCTGAGGACAGTCGTTGATCATAACATGGGACAGAAATAAACAGGAATTGTTGTACACGTACCAAATCGCTACACATACAAATTATATACCTAAATCACTCTACGTCCAAATTACGGTACACACATATTACTATATGTGGCTAAATTATTATACACCTCTATTCTTAGGCATCCAAATTACTGTACATTCAAATTGGGTTATACCCAAATTATTGTACACCCAAATTGGGCTAATCTCAAATTACTATACACTTAAAATACTACATATCCAAATTCCTATATTTACAATTTCTCAATATTTTCCAATATTCTCGCAAATTTCAGTATTTCCAAAATTCCATATCGTTTACTTTCTACATTCCCCAAATCCCTACATTCCCGAGTCTCCGTCTCCCACTCGTTTTATTTCTAAATCGTACAGGTTCTCCTACGCGTGTGCTTTTCAGCAAAATTTCATCGTTGCGAAGTTAAGACTAATAACGCATCATGCGAAGCCCACCCAACTTCTGACGACAAAGGAACGTCCCAGGGATTCTTACAGTCGGTTTCAACTGATTTTACCGTTTTACATGCTTTCTCGACCGAGCGTTATATTCACGGTTGTGATTCACCGACACGTGGGTGGACGACTATAGTACAGACCGAGAGAAATAAGCGCACGTGTACGGGCAATTTGCAACGTGCTCGCATTTCGGGCATGGAAAATGAAAGGTCGCGGAGAAAATCGAGCGCACGTGGATTCGAACCACTTTATATATCTATATATGCATTCCCCAGTTTAACACGTGCCGTACACGAGCTGTCGCAATTTCGATTGAAGTCAGTTTATAACCCCAGACTAAATTGAACACGAAGTTTGGTTTTTGCTTCAGGAGATATTCGGTCACTGCTCTGATATATGTTCGATTTAGTGTGTGTTGGATTTAACATATGTTAAATTTAGTATATGTTGGGTTTAATACGTGGTAGATTTAACATACGTTAGGTACAATATGTATTAGATTCAATATATGTTAGATTTAACATATGTTATACATAATCTATGTTAGATATAACATATGTTAGACTTAATATGTGCTAGATTTAGCACATGTCAGATTTGATATGTGTCATATTTAAGGTAAGTTAGGTTCAATATGTGGTAGATTTAACATATGTTGGATTTAATATGTGCTAGATTTAACATGTGTCAGTTAGATTTAACTAAAATCTTATTACGCAGCATATTACATAAATGTTTCCTCAACGAATAAGGAGAATTATTCAGATCTTCATTTAATCATCACTGACCATCTAACCATATATGCTCTTCTAGGACATGAATCACTATTCATAGGAATATTTCCAACGCAAATTTCATAAACTGAAACTGACACGTTAGAACAATCATTTAGTGCAATCTCACTGTATACACATCTTTCTCGAGTTTGAAAAACATTCTTACCTTTTACGTGATATGTCATTGCCAGAATCAGTCTTCGTTCCATTCGTACCATAACAGATAAAAAACTCCATTATACTTGACATTGTTTTTTCGATAAAATACCATAAAATGAAAGCTTCAAGGCCGTGTATGCAGTTGAAGAAAAGGAAATTGATTCATAAATTGAGTTGAAATAACTTTTTGACCAAACCAATACAAAAACTGGTCATTTAATATCAGGTAAAAAAGAAGAGGATCAAAGTATGTTGAAAATGTAGTTAAAATAAAAAAAGTAGGCGTTCTTATATTCGCATCAGTTTATTTTTACTTCAATGAAATTCGATTGAAAAAGATCACCTCGATATGTTTCTTTGTTATGCAAAACACATTCATACAAGAGATTCTGAACATTCGAGAAACTGACCGGGATCATCGATTAATAGTTACCCGAGGTAAGTTGTTCATGAAGTGTGTTAATATTCTTGTCCTTGAAAATGAATTTAGTTATCATTTCCAAAATCGTTGTACCTATTTCCAACGTAAAAATGACATATAAATATACACGAAAGGTTCGTTTAATATCAGACAAAATAATTGCACGTTCAATAATATCAGACAAAACACTCAAAGACCGAAATATTTCCAAAACGTAGATAAAATAAAAACAATGCGTTCTTACGTCCACACTCTGTTTAAATTCGATTGAAAATCACTTCGCGATGTTTCTTCGTTACGCAGTAAACGTTCATGCAGAAGACAGATCATTCGAGAAACTGATTAGGTTCATCGATTAATCGCTACCTGAAAGGTAAGTTGGCCATTAATGATGCGACTACGTCGTTAGTTTCTCGGAATTAAGTCGCGTTACAATAAGAAGTCTCGCGTAAATTGACGTAAGAAGTCAATAAGTGTCAAACACTCGTTGTAATTGCTTCGCAGCTTCTCGAACGAGCATAAACAGCGGCCGTTAGACTCCGCGTGTGCGCTTTTACGCGAGCAGACTGTGTTTGTGTTATTCGCGAAATTTGCATAAGTCAGTAACCTGGTGGTTACATGACGCGATAGTATTTCTCGGACAATTATCGACTAATTGTTCGACGGGAACGTGTTCGTTCCGGTTATTTATTACGGTTCTAGCTTGTTTTCCTGTTAACCGATTACGTTTCGCTGGTCGGAAAATTGGAATCACGAAGGAGATCCGATTGAAACTGGTTCGATATGAACAAGGATGATGGCTCATTGTAATTTCAGTGTTTACGAGAAAAGTAGGTTTCAAGATTTTATGATACTTTGTGTTATATTAAATGAACACCGTTACCAATTCAGTCCACTTTATTTTTGTTTCTGAACAGAAGAACATCTGCTGCAGAAATTAAAATCGAATTGTTTGTAAGATGGCTATCGGATATTCATGAAAAAAATATTATTGAAGTGTAAGAGCTGTTTAGAAATTCTATAAAAATTCGCACGACTTTATGCATTGATTTATGTTACGTATGTATTTCGAGCAATTTACATCATCATGTATTTACTTATATCGTGTATGTAAGTTCAAGCATTTAATTAGCAATATGTGGCAGAACTGAACAAATTATACATACAGAATAATTTAGACCTGTTATAAAATAAGTATAAATGTGACTCTTATACGGTACACAGAGCCAGTTAAGAGCAATGAGTGACTAACTACATTAATAAATAAATTTCGTAAAATACATTTTCTTGAATTTAAGAAGTAAATATTGCAACGTTAAAAGTTTCTATTCTAGTTTTAACACCGACTCAACAATTTCACAGTTTAATTTCAGTCAACAATAAAATGAACGCGAAAATCGATTTCCCGCTCTTTCGAAACGAGTCACGTACAAGTTCAAATAATTTCAGTGTACACGCGTTATTGACGTCAGACTCGCTTTATTTTTGATACTGCGACGTGGGGCCCACGAATCGCGCGTATCACACGGAAATCACACATTGTGCCGCAAAACTGATTAATCGTGACGACGCAAGAATTGCGTTCATTAAATATCGTGCACATCGTGCAGTTTGCATAGTGTTTAATAATCCTTTGTGTAACTACAATGGAGCTTGTTGAACAACTTGATTGCATCGCGGACAGGTATTCTAAAGCGCTTCTCTACTTTTGAAACAGATGTGTCATTTATGTATCATCGACAAAAACGATTTATATTAATAATTAAACATCTGCCACTTTTTTTCTGCATAATTACTGAAATAGGGAATTTATACACTTGGATATATGGAGACTTGGAGATATAGGGATTTGGGGATCTACTGATTTTGGGGCCTAGGGATTTTTTTATCTAGGGATTTTTTGGTATAGAAATTTAGGGACATAGGTATTTCGAAACGTAGAGACTCCGGGATTTAAGAATTTGGAAGTTTTAAAATTTACAAGTGTAAGAACTTGAAAAGGCAAAATTGAACTTCTGGAAATTTGAATATTTGCAAAATTTAAATCTATACATTCGAGAATCCGTAAATCTGAGCACGTAGCAATCAAAAACTTACAAAATTTGAGAAAATGAAATTTCAAGAATTTTCGAAACGTATTTCAACAAGTCTATAAAGCACATTATGCACGCAACCGAAGGAAATCAAGAGCAATTGGTTGCTGAAATTTTTCCAAAAATATCCATACAATTAGACAAACAATAAAGATACAGAAACAGTATCATGCGTAATTCCGACGATTTTAGCCTCTCGTTGTGGCTCCAGGCCTGCAGTACGAGATTAGACCATAAATAAAACTCGCGTTTCAATAGCGTGGTGCAATCATGACATAAATACAAAGTCTTTACGGTCAATTCTCCGCGGGGAATGGTCTCGTAGGAGAGCGGGGTCAGATAAAAGGTGCTATCAAGGATCGTTACTTTTCTAAACAGCATTACAAACAATTGTCCGGCTGCAAAACGTGCACGTGTCTTCGGGGTATAATATGGAGTCGTCTTTGTCTACGAGATTGTTAAGTGGAACCAGTTCGAGCCAGTCGTAAGGAGTCGAATCGTAGCTTGGTGACGTTAATCAATCAGGCCAGGTCCCGAACCGATCAGTTCAGAAGACCCGGCCAAGGAAACAACCATCGTATGATCGTTTAACCCGTTCGAGAAACTCGGGTCGTACATAGAAACGATCCCTAACGATTTTCTTTGTATTTTTCAACTGCTTCGTCATCGAACAACTTAATGCAGAACGCACGATCTGAGCGGATAATTTGTAACAACATGCGAACCTGATAAATCTGCTTATAATGTCAACCGATCACGTGATATTTTAAAAGGCTGAACTTTTCAGGTGACGCAAGTCGGTGATCCCCTGACCTGTGACGTTTATTTCAAGTGCTATGAACTCGAATTGATTAACTCTGTTTTTGATTTAGGTTACCACGTGATATGGATGGGTTTTGTGGTCGTGTTCGAGAAATTTCTGTGAATATTTCGGGATTTGTTAATTTACGAATTACTGAAGTCGATTATTTTGGCAATTTGGGGATTTAGGGATTTGAAAATATAGGAATTTGGGGATTTGAGGAATTAGAGATTTGAGAATTTATAAATTTGACAATTTGGAGATTTTAGAATTAGGATTTGAGACTTCAGTAATACAAGAGACTGGCGATTTAACAATTTGAAGATATAACCCCAAAAATTTTGAGACAGGTATTTTGAAAGTTGGAAATTTAAGAATCACTAAAATATAAAATGTAAATAATTCATCATCTCAGATCTAATTAACCATCTCCCCGATCGTAAAAATGAATCACGAGGTGGTAACAAGCAATCATTTACACAGTCGAATAGGCACGACAAAAAGTGCAACAATTCCGTAAGTTTTCGATGAACCGTCTTACTAAAAACGTTTGCACACCTTGAAGCGCCTAATTCCTACGCAAACATCACATGCTCGATGTTCAAACGTTGGATGCAACAAAATTTTGTGTTTGCTATATTCCTGACCGAGATAACGTGACATAATTATTTACTTCGTATTAGTATATGATAACATCACGTGAACGTTGATGATCTCGTGACTCGAGATGCAAAAGCACATGTACGATTTTCTGTTAGATTCCGCTAACTCATTTGTGCAAGCATTTTGTATTCGAAGACGAACGTTTCGTATGTGTATAAGAAAATTAATGCTAATTCGTGTGCTAAGAGATATATTATTAATGTCGGATGTGCAAGTTTCAAGAAATCATGCAATCTTTATTTTATGTGTTCTAGATCGGTTTTGATATATTGCGTACTGTATGTACAGATGTGAACCCACGAGTTGGCGCGTGATCGACCCAAAGTAAAAGAAGCTCTATCCCCACCGTGAACACTTCCGGCGTTACATTTTGGCAAATAAGAATAATAATGACAATAACAACTGATGAAATTCGCACTATCTCACTCACTCTTGAGATGTTTGCCTGTCATTGTTTTTGGCCTAATTGGTGTGCGACCAATATACCGCCGAAAATACGTGTGCGTCCAGTTTTCTATTGCGACCAATTGGAACCGTAGCTCTTTTAATCATCTGGGTCAGTCTCTTCAGGCGCCAACTCATGGATTGACAACGGTATGTGCATTTGTAATAGGGATTTATTATGTTGAATAAATTTCGAAATTCATAATTGCACAAATCTTCATACTCCAAGTTCTCAAGTCTCAAAATTCTGATATCCTCAAATCCCTATGTCCCCAAATCACCAAATACAAAATCTAGGGATCCTATTGCACCCTACAGAAATCCTAGCTACCGTAATAACCATATACAGAAGATACGCAATATGGAAGCTAAGAACTTCACTTCTATCAAGCAATATTACATAAAATAGTTGATATCGAAACGTAGAAACTCCAAAATAATTAAATGACAAAATCTCCCACAAAACGGCACTTATGACTATGAAATATTAATTTGAAGCTCAAGCTCTGCTCATACTGATTAGATAAATGCTTTATGTATATTCTTCATACAAATCTGCTGATCCTTTGTTGGGGTAAACAATAGGTCGATCTGTTCATAGCATGGCATTGTTCATCGAAGAATATTCAATTGGTTTATGTCCGAAAATAGCAATGAACTTTTTGTTATGTCATCGTGGATCTGTAATTTTCAGTTATACAACCGATTTGGGAATTGTTTATATGTATACCGAAAAATATGTGAAGTAAAATATGTGAAGTAAAATATGTGAAATATTGATGTAAAATATGTGTAGTTTTATTAAAAAGAATAGATAAAATAGCATAGGACGCAACTGGTGCGTCACCCATTTTTGAAATATCATCAAAGGGAAAGGGTATGTACTTAGAATTACCTCCTTTTAAACAGGCATACAATACATATGTTTCTATTATCATAAACTTGTATTATAAAAGACAAAATGAATTATTTCGTGTACATAATTCTCTGTGGACGTAAATTTTCACCTTGCAGATTCGTCGTAAATAATTCGCGGATATGCCGTCTGAATGTGCGCATGAATCAAGCTTCCATAAGGAGAATAAACAAAATAAAAAGAAAAAAATATGCGAAGAAAGATATTCGCGTAAATCGAGCGTTGAATATTAACGAATGGAACTTCCTGAGGTCGGAAGAATAACGCGTGACCGAAAAGAAATCTCTCGGTCGAGACAGACTGTTCGTGATAATGGTAAACTCAAGCAACGAGGAAGCATTCAAGGTCTTGTCGCAAAAAAAATGCAGAAAAGATATTTACTTTCGGTAAAAAAATTACGAATGTGTTACCATTTCGACCACGAGATTTTTCGTGCCGAGATATCTGGCGTTTCGTACGAATTTTTCGGTGATTATTTGTATAAATCTTGGCACGCAGCACTTGGGAGGCCATTTTGAAAATATATGGTCGGCAATATGTCTAACCTATCACGTTATATTGGACGTTGTGCAAATTTTTTGAAGAATGTGTGTAAATACATATTTCTTTGATTATATTCGAAAATCTGCAAGACACTATAATTCAACCTCTTATGTTAGGTTAGGTAACCAATCTTATTAATTTATAGCACGGAAACTTTATTTTGTTGCAATTTATTAAAAAATTTAATGATGTACATGGCACTTTTTAGTAAGAACTGTTTTAATTTAAACTGCTTTTTATCTCAACAAAATTATTTGAATATTTACAAAATATTTCAGTAATTTCTAATGGGGGAAAAGTAATGATCTCTTAAGCAATGTAAAGTACAAAATACTTATTGCATTCCGTTTACAAACTTGAACAATGAAACTTAACAATGAAACTAATACCAATAATAATCACTCTCCTCTACTATAAAATAAAAATCTACAATTCTTCAAATATCGAAGATCTAAAGTTCTAACTTTTTCATGAATAAAAAAAAATGAAGAAATAAATTGATAAACGTAGAAGTAGAAGAATGTAACTACGTACTGTTTCGAAGATAATCAGAATCAAACTTAAAATTCAGTTACACTAATAATATGAATCACGTTTGACACATGTGAACTGTAAGTGCGTCACAAGTGTGGCACGATATTATAATGCAAGGGGTTAAAAATGTTAATAATAAAACAGAATATAAATTACTTAAGCATCGTGCAGTGTACCACCATATTGATTCTCGTTGTCCTTCGTTTTTCTACGTAATCAATCTTTCATTAAGAACAGAATCACTGAATGAAAAGAGGGTGTTGATGACGACAGCACTCTGTTACATTATGACGTAAGAAAAATTAATCACGCACGGAATGTTGCTTTTGTGCGAAATACCGTGAGATTTGAAGGTCGATTAAATTTCCGACACTACGGATGACAAGGCAATGATAATCGATAGAATGCACTTTCGAACAGACTTCTATCTTTACGTCGATGTAACTAAGTACATAGAGAGGGTAAGGGGTATTTTTCTAGACTGATACATTATCTCGATAATGTTTCAATATTCAATATGTTGGTAGAATGAAAGAATTTAAGCGAATAAATGTTCTAGTGAAATATTTTTTTTACAGTATTGCAACGTTTAATTTTATATTGTAAAAACTTTCATTTGTTATGTATTTCTTGTATTGCTGCTATTTTGTTTGATTTATTTTATTCTAATATATGACTTTGCTTATATTAATTGCACTATTTAATGTGTGGACCATTTCTTGTTGGAGCAAGATTCATTTTCGAAAATAGTCATTTTTGAAGATCCATCACTAGTTAGTAATATTTTAAAAATTTTTAGATTCTAAAATTCTAAACTTATAAAATTCAAAAATTTCAAAATCTCAAATTCTCCAGATCTAAAAGTCCCAAAATCCAAAACTCTCCAGATTCAGAAATCCCCAAATCTGAAAATCCCCAGAACAAAAAATCCCCATATCCAAAAGTCCCTAGATCCAAGTCACTAAATCCAAAAGTCTCCAGACCCAAAAGACCCCAGATCAAAAATCCCCAAATCTCCAGATCCAAGTGTCCCTAAATCCAAGTACCCATACACAAAAAATCCCAGATCAAAAAGTCCCTAGATCCAAAAGATACCAATCCAAAAATCTCTAAATCCGAAATTGTGAAATCCAAAAGTCCCTAAATCCCAAATTTCAAGCCCCTCACCACCCCAGATAATGTAAATTTAAAAACATAATGACGTGTCCTAAACCGTAAACACCATTAATGGATATAAACAAATGATTCACTCTGCAACCTAACAACAATCCTTGAGGCTATTATACCATAATCGTGTTATACCATTCTGATCTTTTCTTTTCTCCCGTTACAAACTAAGTAATAAAGTAACAAACAACCTCGAGTGATTTCATCGAAAGGGGAAGCGTCAACTTGTCGACGGCAAGATAAACAATGGCTAAGAACGTAAAATGCGCAAAGTTGGTCGAACCATGACACAAAAGCTGGTATCTCTGAAAATATTAGCAACTTTGCACAATCTATTTTCCAAGGCGTTCGCAGGTAAACTCGCGGACCGATATTATGATTCACCAAGGTTTACGGTGGAGTAGAGTTGTCCCTGAGAGTTTGCACTTGTCGTTGGAACAAGGTTAACGATTCCTCGTTAGAGGTTAACGCGCGAAACGGACCCGGAATTCAATTTCAGTGTTTTTTTTATTTCTTCTTTTTCATTCGCCGTTACGCGGACATTGAAACTCTGGGAACTTTACGATACAACCTGCTTCGCTGTACACACAATATAAAGTGTGTCCTTAACCTTACTAACATGTTCACATAAAACGGTTAAAACTAATTCTACATCAATTACAATCGTACAGTTTTAATACTTTATTGTTTCCTGATATTTTATTACATTATGGCGTAAACCGTAATATTTAAATAACGGAATTTCTAAATTTACCACTACTGATATAATGATAATGTTTATTCCATATTCTGTAACCTTTGAATGACGAAGACTTAATTATTGCCGAATAACGTCCCGTTAGAAAGTAAAATAAAGATAAGTTAGGAAAATGTGTCAGCGTTTTCCTTGAAAGCATCAAAACTGTTGTCGCTCGAACCAATGATAAAAAGGGAAATAAATTTTACACACGATAGGATCGAAGTCTTGTAGGTTCTAGAAACTTCGTACATGGCATTGGCGTAATCAGAATTTTTGTGCTAGGACCAAGATTAGAATTGCTACGTATTAATTCATCACGCTGTGAATTATTACGCTTTATATTGCCGCGCGTTATATCGCCTCGCGTTATATTGCCACACCATAGAGACACGATATATTAGATCCCCACCCGTTATATCACCATAACCTACAAATTGCTACGTATTAGATCCTCACGCGTTATATTGCCGCACGTTATATCACCACACCTTAGAGATCGCTACATGTTGGATTACCACACGTTATATCGCCGCGCGTTATATCACCACACATCAGAGATCGTTGCGCGTTATATCACTACACGTTAGAAATTGTCACATGTTATATCGTCATGTGTTATTAGAAAATCATGCGTTATATTGCCACGTTATATCACCACACACTATAAACTGTCATGCGTTAAATTCCTACATATTATAAATCAAGCTACGCTTTAGATCCTCACGCGTTATATCGCTACATTACGAAGGAGTAAGTAGATCCACCTTACCTAGTTACGCCACTGGTATACGACTGAAAAATTTCCACACCCGTTATCGTTACAACTTATCACAATATCGAGATATCGCATACCAGCTGGATTGTGATCGATAAGAAGCTGTTATCGAAGGAGCCGCTCAATAAATTACAACGGAATGAAAAGGACTTAGGTCGCGGCAACGTGAAACACTATCAATCTTTTATCACGAGTCAGCTATCGAATCGACCATCGGGGATTTCCCGTCTTAGATTTGTCTTTTAACTGCGTTTTTATTGCTGCCATTCGTGGGTATTAATCAATTACGAAATTCGATCGGGCTTAAGTGTTTTTGCATATAACGAGTTAATTTACGATCACACTATATGTCCCAAATCGACTATACACGCTTACGTAATTAAAACTTCAGCCAATTTCATTCTGCATTCATAGTAAAGACTTGTTAACTTTTATGTTCATCCGTGGATCCTTAAGGTTACAAAAAAGAGCTTTAGTGGTTTGATCACACATTCCAATACAACAATTTGCTGTAATATTCTACAAATCGTCCGTAATTATTCGGGCAAAAGGAAAAGAAAGAAATTTACTGTTGTCGGCATGCGTGTTAGTCGCCGAAAAGCGGCGAGAACAGGAGCGTAAATGGTCATAGATCAGGCCATGGGACGTGGACGAGCAAAAGAAAATAAAATAAAAGAAGATCCCAAGGAGGGAAGAAAGGAAGGACGGGATATAAGAGGATGGTGGTTTTGTGAGTCTCCCTGTCTGCATTCCATGGCGCAGCCAACAACCTCAGAAGTGCAGTTGCACGGGGAGCAAAGCAAAGCAGAAAAGACCAGACCGAACTAACAAGAAGAGCCTGAAACAAAGATAACATTTGCCGATAGCAACAACCACATACTTCGTATACTTCTTTCCGTTTCTTTGCATTGCTGCAATTTCGAAGGCAAATTGAAGATTTTGCAACTTTCGTAGGATTTTATAGTTTTAGAATTTTGGGATCTTGGGATTTTTGGAAGTTTGAACTTTGGAATCTGAGAATTTTGAAATTTTAGAATTTTAGAATTTTGCAAATTTGGAATTTTAGAATTTTGCAAATTTGGAATTTTGGAATTTTAGAATTTTGCAAATTTGGAATTTTGGAAATGTAGAGTTTTAGAATCTGAGAATTTTTTAATCCCAGAATTTTTGAAACTTAGAATTTCGGGACCTTAAAATTTTAGAATTTCAGAATTCTAAATACCAGTATTTCCTATAACATCAATAATTACTGTGATCAAATATTACAAGGGTATAGTCATCGATAAACTAATTTCCCTTAACAATCTACTTGAAACCACAAAAATATAAAATTTCTTATTCTGATAAGGTCAGCTGCAAATCTCGATTCAATATAATTTTTGTGATCGAAGAGAATCGAAGCAATGCTACTTCGTGATCAAGGTGGAAGAATGCTTTCGTGAGCGCGTGAAGCAGAAGAAGAAGAAGAAGAGGTAGAAGATCTTCGTCGAAAGAAATAAGAAGCAAATGAATAAATAGGGGTACCTTGGTGGCTCGAACAAAGAGGCTAGGTATATAACCCTGGTCTGCAGAAGTTAGAGAAGAAAAGCGAAGCAAGGAAGAAGACGAAGGAAGTTCTTGGAAGGGTTCCAAATATGTATTAGAACCTGTTCTTACAGTAAAGAAATACGTGATCGCGCGTATATCGTGATGTACGAAATGAATTTCAACGGTACAGATCTTAGCTAACCTCTTGCAAAAGTCTCTTGTCAAGGTACCACGCTTCTTTTCGGTTAAAATAAAATTTCTACATACATCAAAGCCTTCGAAATATACCTACTTTCAAAAATGACTACAACGTTCATAAACATGTTTTAATGGTTCTAGTTCTGGACAATTTTCCTTCCCATTTCCCTTTTTCGCAATGTTTTTTTGATCTTCTGGTGTATTTGTTCGGGAACAAGGTTGCACCGAAGTATGATTCCCAGAGTTTGCACGAGTAAACACAATGGAAGTTATTTGCCTCGTGCACTTTGCGTTTCCGCGGAAAACCAGACAATTGATGGTTCTCTGAAAACTCCGTAGTATCTTATTCGCGCTTTAATGCACCATTATATGAGGGAAACGTTCCATTGCTTCGAATCGTATTTTTGGAGCGAAAAACCAGGCGTTTGACGCAGGAGCGGAACACTGAATGTTTCGCTGAAACTGTTTTACATAAAGATACACGATACATGCGCTGCGTTGTACGAGCAAAATTATTGATTAAATTTCACTGCATTGAATTGGAGGTTGTGGTCTAGATTCTTATCTTCTTTTAATTTTCAATTATTTAATATTACAGTAATCTACTATTCCACTGTACTACGTTACTATACTATTTTATTACTCTACTACTATATTATTATTTTATTTCACTGTTTTACTATCCCCACTCGTCTACTATAGAACTATATTGTTACACTACTATACTAGTTCACTACATTACTACTATACTACTATACCACTGTAGTACTATACTAGTTTACTACTATATTATTGTGTTACTATAATTTAATTAAGTACGAACGAACAAGTAAAGTTTGCAATTATTTGTTGTTCTGCAATGAAATATTTGTTCGAGTTCAGTAGAAGTACAGCACGTCGAAAGCCACATATCCCATAAGGAAATAGAAGATGAAGAAGGCTATATAGAGGAACTACGAACTCGTTTCTCTGAGACGAGTCCGACGACCGAGACCCCGACCCTCGAAGGACGTTCACCAGGTCTCCATTACTCCCTTCGCAGCCTTCTTCCGCGGAAAACAATATAGAGGATCTCGGCTCAAGGGTACGATCATTAAGCTCGTAAGAAACACGCAAGGATTATGGAAATCTCGCGAAGGCTTTTCGCGACTTCCGTCGACAACCGAGGATCGATGTTGGATTTATTTGAATAAGATCGAGAACGGGGACAGGCTCGTTAAAATTTTCATGGAAATTGGAAACGTATGCAAACGAGACGAACAATGTGTATTGTCGATGTTTAAGAATTCTCAAGATTTCAATATCGTTAATGAGAGCCCTGAAATATTGCGCATGATTTCCTTTTAATTGTACGAGTAAAAAGTGTGTGGAAATTATTTTCATTCGCAGACACTGATTTCTCACGTAGTATTATCCGTTAAATTGAATAGCATTAAGTTTATAATTCTTTTTTTACGATTATGTTTAATTAATGTGCTTATAGAATCACATTGTTTCTTTACTTTAACAATATTCGAACGATTATCCAGATTCTTTTCGAGTTCTTTTTAACGCGCAAATGAACACGTTAAAAAACGGGGATAAGATTATAATGAAAATTAACTTTGGAGAATAATTTATTCAAATTATGAACGACTGAATGCCGCTGCATATTACTTTAACTGATTTATAATTTTAACTTCAAACCGACTTTAAAACGTACACGTCAATGATTAGTTAATACATAACTGTTCTATGACTATAAAAATAGCAGTGGTGTGATATGCAAATGACAACGTTTTCAAAATCCATTCGTGTCACACTTACACTATTATTGACGGATTTACCACATCGTTTATGTAAGGTCGTGTATTAATACGAGTTATATCATAGATGTGTTACGGAGATAGGTGATAAAAAAGGACTAAGTATTAACCGTGAGTTATATCAGTTAACTGGTTTAACTACATGTGGAAAATCGATTCGGAAGTTGGTGATATGATAATTTGACAATTTCACAATTTGGCGATGTTGGAATTTGGGGGTGTAGAAATTCGGGAAATGAGAAATTCGGGAAATTAGAAATTTGGGGGTGTAGAGATTGGGGGATCTAGAAATTTGGGGGTGCAGGAATGGGGGATCTAGAATTTGGGGGTGTAGGAATTTGGGCATCTAGAAATTTGGGGGTGTAGGAATTCGGGAAATTAGAAATTTGGGGGTGTAAAAATTGGGGGGTTTAGGAATTGGGGGATCTAGAAATTTGGGGGTGTAGGAATTGGGGGATCTAGAAATTTGGGGGTGTAGGAATTGGGGGATCTAGAAATTTGGGGGTGTAGGAATTTGTGGATCTAGAAATTTGGGGGTGTAGGAATTGGGGGATCTAGAAATTCGAAAGAATCTAGAAAACTAGAAATTTGAAAATGAAAGAATTCGGAAGTCTAAAAATTTGGGGATGTAGAGATTTAAAAATCTAAAAATTTGGAGATGTAAAGATTTAAAAATCAAAAAATTTTGAAATATTCAAACTTCAGCATCAGAAAATTTGCAACCCTGCAACTTCGCAAATACCTAAATTACAAGTGCAATAACATTATTTGGAAAATAAGTAGTTCTCAAATTCAGACTCCGCTTGATTCTGAAAGATGATAAACGCGCCATAAATAATATAATTACTGCCGGTTCACGGAGCAGTATGCATTTGCATAGCATTAGATCGTTTTCCTGAATGATATATGTGCAACCCGTCTGTCTGCGATCTAACAAATAAGTCGTAGAACCTTGAAACGATTTTCCTGTCGAGTCAGAACTCGGTTAACTTGATTAAAGGTTATTGGATTAACAAGCAGCCATGATAAGAGCGCGAAGACGTTGTTTGAAGCTGACACGCGCAGTGTCGATGCACTTTTTGCAATCTATTATTTATTAACGAACGAACAACTGACTTGGAACCTTTCGAATTTCACATACAACTTTTACGCAGTTAACTCTGTTATAACACATATTACACAAACAGTATTTTCATTTAAGTAGAAGAAGAAATTTAGAAATTTGGAAAATTCGGTATTTGGGGATATAGAGATTTGGGGATTTAGAGATTTGGGGGTATAGAGATTTGGGGGTATAGAGATTTGGGGATATAGGATGTTGGGGATATAGAGATTTGGGGATATAAGGTGTTGGGGATATAGGGATTTGGGGATATAGGTATTTGGAGACTTAAGGATTTGGGGATGTAAGGATTTGAGGATATAGGGATTTGCAGATATAGAGATTTGGGGATGTAGAGATTTGGGGATATAGACATTTAGGGGTATAGAGATTTTGGGATATAGGCTGTTGAAGATATAGAGATTTGGGGGTATAGAGATTTGCAGATATAGAGATTTGGAGATGCAGAGATTTGGGGATATAGGGATTTGCAAATTAAAGATTTGAGGATATAGGGATATATAGGGATTCGATCTAGAAATTCAACGGTCTATAGATTCGAAAGTCTAAAAATTTAAAGATCCAAGAATTTTAGGATCTACAAATGTAAAAGTTTAAAAATTGGAAAGTCTACATTTGACAACCCAGAAATTAAAAAATCTACGAATTTAAGAATCTAGGTATTTGCGAATTTTATTAACAAAGAATCAAACACTGCTACATGTATATAACACCTTGAGTATCGTTTCATTAATCAACGAACAATTTACGATGCTTTTTGCTGTGAAGAACTCTGATGCAGTTTCCTAGGAAATATGTCTGGAAACGATGTCTCTCTCGTTCACCTGACTGCTTCGCGAACGGTAAACACTTTATGATAGTACAATTCCTTGTTTCAATTAACGATTAAAAGACTTCCCGCTGGTTTTAAATATTTGCTAATCATTTATTCGATGAATTTTCGAGTAGTGGCAAACATTTCCGGGATGATTTTAGCGTCGCTGATGAATTCGACGCGACGAACCTTACTCTTTACATTTTTATCGTCACCTTTTTTATTAAAAAATCTTGAGTAACTAATTCGACGAACGCATTAAGCTGTTCTCGTTAATTTCTTTTAAAGTATATTGATTGATTAGGTAATTTAAACAGTGTAGAATGTCAACGAATAAAAAATTTCAAGGATAACGTAGAAGAAATATACTTTATACTAGAACTTATGTTCTTGTATAAAAATCTTAAGAAATCAATGTCTTATTTTTACTAGTGAATGAAACACTACTTTTTAGTACATGGAAAATATTTTATAAACATTTTCTGTTAATAATAAATTATAACCGTCTTTTTTGTTAATTCTACTTTTCATGTAAGTATTGTTATTATTGTTGAAGATACATTTAACCTTGAATTACGATTACCTCTTGTTATGTTATTAAATCAATCCTTACCTCTGTTATTGAAATAAAGAGCAATGGACATCAATTTGTAGCCTTGAATTATTTTGTACACGAATATACTTATTTTGATGCTTGTACAGTGTAAGTAGAATGACAACACTTTTGATCTGCTCCAAGTAGGTTGGTCGAAATGTTATTAACCAATTTCGACCGACGCCTGCAATTATTGCGTTCCTTCGGAATTGCATGCAATTCACAAAGAGATACAATTGGCAATAATTGTACGTTATGGGCACAACACGGAACAAAAGTATAACGAAAACTCTCTGTAGCTATTGTATACACAATATTGTACATATGACCGTGTATTCGACGAACAAACAACGTGTAGACGTGGCATTTCATGAACTGTTGAACTAACAATTGTTACTTCAAAATATGAAGGTTAATTGTCATGTTTGTATATGGAAATATGATAAAAGGTATATAGATGGAAGGAGAGTTTTGTATTTTAAAATTTTTAAATTTGGTCATGTGAGAAATGAAAAAACCAAAAAATCGGAAAATGTGAAAACTAAAGAAGGAAAAGTTGGAAAAAGTTGGAAATTAAAAAATTTGAAAATTGAAGAATTGAAAAATTGAAAAGTTAAAAAATTGAAGAATTGAAAACGAGAAAAAGTGGAGTATTGAATAATTAAGAAATGGAGTAATTGAATAATTGAAAATTTCGATTATTTAAGAAATAGAAACTTTCCAAATTTATTAATTTATAAATAATTTCCTAAAATACGTAAATTTTCATAACTGAAAAAAAAATAATAAATTCCCCAGTGCGTAACTCCATTGAAAACCCGTGTTTCTCCAGCGTCTAAATATTATTTGCATGTTGAAACACAAGGAATTACAAGGAAATAAGTTTAGTTCCAGAAAAGATCGCCTTGACTTTGAGTTTTTAATCCAATGAGTTCTCCTCTGACCTCGCGTGTTACAGAATTCCTATGACATAATGTACACGATATAATACGAATTTTATAGTCAACTTACTACGATGTTCCTTTATCTAATTATGTTATATTATATCACCGTCGTCCCGATAAATCCGAGCGCTTCTTTATTAATCGCTACAATTTTTGCTCTATGTATTCACACAGAAGTGGACACATATGTTTCATACGATTCTATTTTGTTCGACTTATCTGGTTTAATTACTATCACTCCCAAATTATCCGAGTTTAATTGGATAATTAATACGTCGAAAATACACTGTATCGTTACAAATTACATAAGGATCTTTGTCTATTCTGTAACTACACATATAATATAATGTGATAATAAATTTGTTTTTTTCATCTTCAATGATGAGAAGTTTCATTAATGAGAAGTTCCACTAAGTTTCATTAATCAAATTCCTTTTGTGTTTACATCGAAAAGGTATACAATTTCAATCATATAGAAGGCAGTAAATAATAAATAAATTATATTGCATTAACTACATAAACAGTAATAAATAAATTATTGAAATAAGAAAATCATTAATGACTTTTCATTTGTCAAGGTCGTATAAAATAAAACCGAGTAAAAGGCACAGGAGATCTTGTTTTAATTAATTGTTCATATTTTGCAAAGAAAATTAAATAATTGTGAATTAATATATAAATGATATTCAACTTGAGGTTTTTTGAGCACAATACCGATTACTAATTATTTTTTGTCAGCTGTCATGCAGACACGACGTGATTGAGTAATTTACAAACACCTTGTACAAACACGCATGATTTACCATCTCCTAAGAATTATTCATTGTGTTTTACCAGTTACGCAAGAAATCTTAATGAAGAAATCTTAATGAATGTCCGAATAATATTCATATTAGATATTACATCACATTAACCGCAACCGCGAGTGTTTATCTCGATTATAAACATTAATGTACATAGGAAATTAGTATGAATTACAAATTAATTCAGACGATTAATCGATTAACGTAACTACTGCAATCAACGACAAATAATTAATAATTAATATTATTTACGCTACTAATGCAAAAAGTAGCATATCATTTGCATGTCATGTAATTGGGATAATTGTATACATTTTTATATGAAGCAAATAGACTTTTTTGGAAACTTTAAAATTTCTGAAGTTATAAATTAGTAATTTTTTAAAATTCTTTGTGCTCAAATTTTATTTATTCTAAATATTTTAATGACCAATTACTCAAATTCTAAATTTTAAAAGATTTAAGTACAAAAATTTATAAATTTCTAAATTGAAAAATTCCCAAATCCCCAAAATTCTTACAATTTCCAATTCCTACATTCCCCAATTTCTACATTTCCCAATTCCTACATTCCCCAATTCCTGCATTTCCCAATTCCTACATTCCCCAATTCCTACATTTCCCAATTCTTATATTCCCCAATGTCTTCATTCCCCAATTCCTACATTCCCCAATTCCCACATTCCTCAATTCCTAAATTCCCAAATCACCCAAAATTCCTAACTTTCAAAACTCCTAGCTCTCTAAATTCCTAGATTCCTACATTCCTACATCCTTAAATCGCTAGTTTCACAAATTCCTAAATTTCGCTGAAAAGAAGATACGAGAGTTAAAGTGGTTTCGCAAAAAGATGTAATTTGCACGCATCTGTTTGTGCTAATTTACAATGCTGAGCACGTTTTTATGATTAACAAACGCGATTACGATTCACTCTTCTCGCTCTTATTAGTATATGTAAACATTCGACGATGGCATGATTCGGTATAATAAACTTTTAGTGATTAGTCGTTTTTATAACACGCGTATCTTTCTTTTTGCGTACTAAGAGGTGCCCGAGAATTTATTCGTCGTTCAGCTTTATCGCAAGTTGTAATTTCCTTTTCAATTACAACATACACACTTTTTTCGTCAAAATAAGTCCAACAAATTCTTATTTATCTAATAAGTCATCTATTAATCCTTGAGTCACTGAAAAAATGAATTTTAACTCTAAACTTTACAAACATTTTCATTATTGTTGTTCAAATTTTAAGATATTGTACAAAATTTTTTTGTAAGAAATTTCAGATGTATAATTTTGTTCGAAGGGTCACGATTGACCCTTTCGTGGAGTCAGAAATAAATACACAATTTGAAAATTAATTTTAAAGAAATTAATTTAATGAACATTAAATGGCATTTAAAAGATACGTGCATCGTTTGTTACGAAAGTGAAGCAGGCTATCAGAAAGATGTGTTTACATGGTTTTTACATTTATTGAATATGAAAGTACCTCTATGAAAAAAATGAACCTATCTCACTTTCATAATAAACGATTTATATTAAACGAAATTACTAAAAAGAAGTTAACCCACCTTCTATGAGAAACGCGATATTACTATAAAACTTGAAAAAAAATAAATTCTAGACACTATTTTCTGCCAATCTTCTCAGCCTTCGGCTAGTCAGGTCAAGTTCATCGTGACAAGTAAAAAGGACGCAGCGAAAAAGAACTATTAATACAGATCGGAAAAAGCATTTCCCGCAAATGACACGTGAAACATTTTTATAGATGTTTTCGTTCGGTGCTGTTACGACTTCACGGTGAGTTTATTACACGCAGAAAAAACTCGCGATTCGCAGTCGCGGTTTAACTCGCTATAATGCTTCGTTTCGAGAAACAGCCGTGAAATTTGTACAACGAACGCGTAATTTCGCGTGAAAAGATTTCAAGGAGACGTTCGTGAAACTGGTGCGAAACAAGCAGCATAAGTAATAGGATAGCAGCATTTACTTTACTATCTTATAATTTTGCTGTTTTGTTGTATCACTAATTTCGCTATTTTGCTTGTTCACTATTTCATTGGTCTATTATTTCAATGTTTTACTCTTTCGTTTTTTGTGGATACACCTCATAAGTTCTTCTACACATGTCTTCGAAATGTGTCATGTAAAAATATCTCAAGTAAAAGCTACACAAGTACCTACACTTCAACATTTATACAACAAATCAATCAAATATAAAATCGATCGAATGATCGACTATTATCGATATCCATAATACCAACCCCAACATCAAACAAAAATGATTCTATGCATACACCGACGAAGTGATCCACCCAGCCGTTCAATGATCGCAAGTTGATAAAAGCTCGCGAAAAGCTTGGTACGTAGAATGTCAACAAGCGAAACGGAAGTAAACAGAGGACATCGTAAGCGTGGCGGAAGCCTGTAAAGTTGACTCGTGACTAAAATCGCTTTAGTGGTGAGGTCGTGAGCGCGAAGGTCAGAAGGTCTAAGCCCCGACTGAATCGATCCTGAACAAATGGAAATTTCCACTTTCGAGTTGCCGCCATCGTTTGACCTATCTCCGCTGAAAAATCTCCCTATCACATAACGTTCGTTTACTTCGAGAGTTTGTAAAATTTCGTCATGTAAGCAGCAACATCGTGCTTATCTTCTTCGAAACGCTTCTCCGTTCGGAGAACCTCGATATTATGAATTTCAGTTGTAAATTCTTCTTTTCCGACAAGTAAATAAATGAATTTATAAAACCTTGATTTCGAAATAGCTAAACGTCAAAACCAGTGAATTTCTCTATCGCTAGTTCTATAGATCACTAAATCCCTAGAATTGAGACCTTATATTTCGACAAATCTCTATAGTCCTAAATTTCTGGATTTCAGTATACATATTCGCATATCCGTAGATTTCAATATTCCCAACGCACCATATTCCTGGATTCAGTATTTACATTACTGTAATTTCCATAGGTTCTCAAATCCGTAGATAACCAAATTACAACATCTCAAAATTCCACGGTCTTTAAATCCTTAGATTTTCAAATACCTAGATTTCCAAATCTCTGCACCCCCAAAACCATACATGCCCAAATACTTAGAACCCCAAATTCCTAGATCCCAAAACCATACATTCCCAAATCCCTTGACCCCAAAATCCCTTGATCCCCAAATCCTTAGATCCAAAAAATCCCTAGATCCCAAAACCATACATTCCCAAATACCTAGATCCCCAAAATCTCTAGACCCCAAAATCCCTAGATCCCCAAATCCCTATATCCCCAAATTCCTAGATCCTAAATCCCAAATCCCAAGATCGCCAAATTCTCTAAATTACCAAATCCCTTAATTAAAAAATTCCTAAACTCCCAAATCCCTAAGTTTCCAAATGCCAAAGTCTCCAAATACCACGGACTTCAATATTCTATGACTACAAAATCCTATCCCACTCCCAAGTTCCTACGTTTCCAAATTTTTTCCTCATACCGTAATTGTCAGATTCCAAAAAACCCCTAAAAATCAAGTGGGAAGCCAGTTTGCAATCGGTTGCCGTCTGTTTCCTAGGAAATTCAGATTTGTTATTGACTGTACGATTGCTGCGGACTTCGCTTCCGCAAAATCCTTCAGACTTTCACGGTCTGGGCTGTTGCGGTTAAATTCGCTCGAGACTTCCGGGTTTCAGCTCGGGTTCCAGTTTAATGCTCCTTTTTTTTTTTACATTCAATTTTTTACCAACATTCAAGTCGGCTCCATAATAATAGGTTTCGATACTCGACGAGGATACTTGGCAGATTGTTGACGAGGCTGCGGAAGAAACTACCGAGTCATTCCGCGAGCAACGATGTCACTCGACTTAAGTAAAGCGTAACTGTTTGTTATCTACTTTCAATATTTCAATATAAATTAGATGATACTCGTAGACTGCCTCATTAGAGCGTGGTAGACTGTGACTACTATGATAGTAGTTGTGACTATAATTATGAAAAGAAGTTGAAAATTTATATCTTGATTCTGCGCTCTCATTATGTGCTGATTGATGTTTGCGATTAAATGAAATTAGAATATGAATTGTTAATCGTCGATCGCTGATCACAGATAAGTTAATTGTTACATAATTAATTGCTGGTTTTTTATTAAAATATAATAAAGATTGTATTTCATGCATGATTCTTGTTAAGTATACAAGCTTTTTACTAATCGTATTTGATTTATAATTTTGACGAATCATACGAGAAATTACAAATTCAAATATAATGAATATTATGTCTGATTATTATTACATAGATAAAAGCTTAGAATAAATTCAATCAGGACTACGTATCTGGCGATATACCGAGCGGATACCCGTTATGTTCGTCGTAATGAAAAGACTGGTAGAGAATTTATTCGACTGTGAACGATTTAATAAACCAGAAAGGGCATTCAACGGTTATTTGAATGGTAGCTGCTCGAAAGAAAATGATAGAACGCGAAAAGAGGTCACCGCATTCGATTCAAACTCATCGAGACATTCAGTACACTCTCGACGTCGTTTGGTTGTGAAAACGCGTTGGAAACGCGAATTGGCTTTCTCCGACTGACGCTAAATGCTACCGTATACGTAAATAAATCACGCGAGTCGATAGTTCCATAATTCTCTGGAATTGATGACTACAGACTTTCAATGAATCGCGTCAATTCATATTTCACAGTTCGCTGTGGCTGTTATTAACTTAAGCAATTCAGAAAAGTCTTCGGACGAGCCATATTCACATATGTGCATATCATAGGATGTTTTAGAGTAAATTAGTCGATTCTCAAATTTTTTAATTTTCTAGTTTACTCATTTTCTGATCTTCAAGTTTTTTAATTTTTTACAGTTTTATATTTGCAAATTTTCTGACGCTATTTTTTAATTTTTTAAATTCCCAAATTTCTGCATTATCAAGTCTCTGAATTTTTGCATCTTTAAATGCTCTAATTTTTTCAAAATCTCTACATCAATAAATCTTCCAAAATGAAATTGAATGTTGAATTTGTTCAATATTCCCAATATTATATAAATGAAAACGCAAAAACTGTTTCATACGTAATTTCAATGACATTGAATGCTCAGCATCGACCAGATACCGATCAGTTAATTAAAAAAAGGAAATGAAAGTAAGATACAAACGGGACACCTTGTATATTCAGCATAAAGTACGTCACGTGTGATTCTCCCGTAGCGATTAATTAGCACAGCGAAAAGCTTAATTGCCGGCAACGTTACAGCAATGTATCGATCTAATTGGCTCCGTGGTGGGTCGATTTAATTCGATCTGAAATCGCGTATGTTCACGAGATGGCCGATGGTGAAAGGAGGGCGAAACGCGGGCTCTCTCGTTCTCTTTGAGTTCCTGCAGAGTCGGTTCGTGAAACTCGTTTGTATAGTAGGCTCAGGGAATATAGCGTGGTCGTGAATTAATACGAGACTGAAAAATTTTTATGGAAATTGTCATCTATGACTGTATAGTCCTTTGGGCAATATGACACTCGTTTTCGCTCACTAGGGTGCACTTTGCCCTCAAACCCTTAATTAGCCATCTTTCGGCAGTTTTGACAATTTTTCTGGGGGTTTGGACCCATTTTAAGAAAATTTGATTCTGTGATAAAAACTCGTATCTGATATGGTTTAGCATGTATACTTGTACATGTGAGTGAGTACTTCGGATTGGGGTTTTATAGTATTTTGATATCTGTGCCATCTTCTGAAGTTGAGATTTTTAATTGAACTTTGAAATATTTCAATTGTGGAACTTTGAGATTTACGTCCTCACTATGTTCTCTGAACTGACTATATGCGATGTCGCGATCATCTTCTCGTCGATGAGACCGCGTGATCGTAACGTGTTTGTGAAATAATCATCTGCGTCACGTGATTCTTCAACTCTTTCCTTTTGCAGTGATAGCTCAGGCAAACTCGGAACATTCCCGCTGTATCATCACGAATGGAAATCGCGGATCGAATCTTACAACACTGCACAGTATGCGAATTGCAAGAAATGCAGTTAAGGTGTTCAAAATCGGTAGGTACATATATTAAGCGCGTATGTATATTAAGAGTGTATATTAAACGTGCATGTATACTAAGCGTGTGTATATACCATGCATGTGTGTATACTAAGCATGTATGTACATTAAGTACATAAGTACATTAAGCATGTCTGAATGTTAATGCTAGAAAAGCATTGACACGTATCTAAATAAGTGATACATGTATGTATACTAAATATATCATTATATACAATAAAACGATAAAGTAATGAATTCAAAACCATTCGAACGTGTTAATATTTGTATACATGTAGCACTTAATCTTTATCTCCTTCAAGTTGTGATGCATTTAAAGAATAAATATTCATCAATATCTACAGAGATAATAAATTCTTAGAAAGTTTGCTAATAAATTAACTGAAGTCTGAAATAAAGATTAATATATTCATTGATAATATTTAATCTGACCACATTTAATCCAAACCTAAACGTAACCTAACCCTAAACCTAGACTTAACCAAATCTGATCCTAAACCTAAACTTAACCAAATCTGAATCTCGCCTAATCCTAATTCTAAACTGAACACCTAAATATAAACCTTAAGCTAACGTAACCTAAATTTAACTCAAACCTAAACCTAAACTTAATCTTACCCTAGACTAAAATCTACCCTGATTCAAAACTGAACCTAACTTAATCTAAATGTAAACCTAACGCAAATTTAAACTTAAAGTAATCCAAAGTTATATTAAACTTTAAACTTGACCTAAACTTAATCCAAATGAACCTAGATATCAATGTTGAATAGTCCAAGTTCCTCGAATAACCGATTAATGGTACAAGAACCGGTGCTCGGTGTAATATAGAGAATCATAATCTTTCATTTGCATGCGGTCACGAAGCCATCGCACAAAGTGCATCGCTCGAAATGTTACGAAGAACAAAAGGCTGTTTGGACTATGGAATCATGTGAGGCGACATTTTATCGTTCGTCACCCGAGTCGTTCGCATTCGTCGGAATATTTCTTACAACACTATCGGAACGAAACTGCATCGAACTGGTGCGAGACACGCGTAACTGTAATTACATTAATCATCCGGCACAGAAGTGTTTCGTTAAAAAAGAAAACAGAAGAACAGGAAGATAAAAATATGGACGTGTCGAGAGAGATAGATAAAATATAATGCGAGTTCAATGTTATGGTTTAATTGATCAAGAATTTATTATTAGTATTCAAGTTGTTATCTTTTGTATATTGCGAGTGTATGTGCTTAATGAGTAGTTCGACTTTTTTTATTGATTTGTAATTAATTTTATGTAGGCATCGTAGGAAGTAGGATTATGTAGTTTATATTTCAAACTTAGGGGTGGTACTATTTTTCAAAATTTTCAATTTTCAAATATTCTGTTTTCTCATTTTCTAGCATTTGAATTTTCCAATTGTCCGAATTTCTCAATTTTCTAAATTATAAATTCCTACATTACCAGATTGTCAAACTATGAATTCTTAAATTGTCTTCTCAAATCTTCAAATTCCCTAATTTCCATATTTCTAAAGATTTCTAAATCTCCAAATTCCTAAATCCCCAACTTCCTAAATCCCTAAATTCTTAAACCCTCAAATTCCTAAACCCCCAAATTCTCAAATCTCCAAATTCCTAATTCCCCAAATTTCAAAACTCTCAAATTCTCAACTCCCCAAATACCTAAATCCCCAAATTCTTAAATTCTCAAATTCCTAAACTCCCAAATGCTCAAATCCCCAACATCCTAAACCCCTAAATTCCTAAACCCCCAAATTCCTAAATCCCCAAATTCCTAAACCCCCAACTTCTTAAATCCCCAAATTCCTAAATCCTTCAATTCTTAAATCCCCAACTTCCAAAATTCCTAAATCCCCAAATTCTCAATTCTCAAGTTCTCAGAAGTTGCTGCAACTCGTTCCAAAAAATGCTCGAATATTTTCTCCGACACATGACCGATTAAAAACTACTAAATTAAAATAAAGTAAACTGCACATTCAGAAGATTAATATTAATAGTCTCGTTGCGCAAAATGATGCAACTACTATGCAGATTCCGTTTTTGCAGATATTACAACTAACATCGCATTATTCTAGTTCAGTGAATGATCAATAATAATCATTGCTGGCACTGTTTATATCGTGATGAGTCTGCTCGATCGGTTTATCATAAATTTGCTGTATCTTCTTTTTAAAGCGAGTTGCTTCGCAAATAAACAAACATCGGACAGGCTTCTAATTAACGAATGATCGAAAATCAATTATCTGACCCAATTTTGACTCTGTTTACTTAATTTCTATTAATACCATGACGAAATTTGCGATCAATGAATTTATTTAAAAAACGTTACTTACAATTTTGTTTCTATAATTTTACAAATTAAAATGTGTTATTATATGCATTACTATTGACTTAAAAAAGTTACTATTAATGATCGTCACTGTACATATTCTTACTGTGATTATTAATAAAATAGGCAATTGTATTATAATTATGAATTATTCTAATTATAATTTTAAGTATGCAACAATATCATTTAGCAATTTTTTAATAATATGACAACTTCAGTTTCACTCGATATGATTCGATATTATTGATAACTCTGGTTTTACTATAATTGGGAAGAAATTATAGATAAATTTCTTGAAGTTCAAATTATTGATAACGATAACTATAAACATCATAGATAAACGATTGAAATATAACTTTATAAATGAACGGTTACTTCTCATTAATTTTTTCCTTATGTAACAAACAAACTAGCATTTATAAAGTTGTGCATACAAAGTACCCGGCGGCGAAATGTTGCAATAATTAAGTGCATTTCTTAGATCGTTGTTTAATTTACGTAATCTAGAGGACAGCTCGAATCAACATTTCCCACGGAAAGTTTTGCATGTTAAACGCGACAGCTTGTCTTTAGAACCGATATCTAGCTTACGTAATGAACAGAAAGGCCTATTGTCTACCGAAATTCATCGCTGAAGTAACGTCCTGTCTAAACAACGTCACATCCGCACTGACAGTGAAAAATTATTGTAGTTCAGAGACAGGAGATCATGTTTCAAGGTAAAATTGATTTTTAATTCTTTTTTTGCGAGACTACGTGAGTTTCAATTCTTTTATTTTAGATCGGTGGAGGCTAGACATTTTATGAAATTGCAAATTCTCAAGGTTAACAATTTTAGGAATTTATAAATTAAGATTAAATATTTTGCAAATTTACAAATTGTCAAGTTTAGACATTTTACAAATTTACAAATTGTCAAGTTTGGAAATTTTACTAATTTACAAATGTTTAAGTTTAGAAATTTTACAAAATAATTTCTCAAGTTTGGAAACTACAAATTTAAAAATTCTTCAATTTAGAAATTTTACAAGTTAAAATTTTTACATTTACCAATTCTCAAGTGTACAAATTTTTTAATTTCACAATTCTCAAATTCAAGTTTTCACATTTACAAATTCTGAAACTTAAAATTTTTCAAATTTAGATATTTTTTAATTTTCATTCTCTTTGACCTTGCGATGTCTACGAAAAGTTTTTTGAAGTTCATAAATGTTTGTAATATAGTGGCATATCTTCTTTTTCATGTGTTGACTCATGAAAATATTCTACTTAAATGTACACAAAAAGAATCATTAATTCTTGAGGTATTTCAGATTCAAAAAAATTGATATTTCACACAAAAGAAAACTGAAATCTTCCACGTATTATTAATCTCTCTTCTAAAGTATACTTCGTCACACAGAATGTTTCAAAGAATCTATGTAAAAGAAGATACATTTAAAAATTCATACATGAACAAATCTTTTCAAGGTTGTAAAGTCAAAAGTATGATATATCCACCTTATCATATTATTTTAATTTTATATTATATTGAAATTTATCATATTATATTGAAACATTTTATTGCATTTCTGATACAGAAATAATCACACAATTTGAACGGACATACAATTTTATAATATTTCTGCCTCGAGTGCCACAAATTTTAGTAACAATTCTGTCCAAGGTAATACTATTTTCGGGGATTTCACACTGAGACAATACAGAGCACAAGGAGGAGCAGATTACTGTCATCGCAGACGTACAAACACTTCTGCCAAAAATGATATTTACTTTGGCGCCGTTATCTGACAAGTGTCTCGAGATAAGATCGACGCCTTAATAAGTCGAGGATTCGTATCGAATTTTCAGATCCTCGAAATCCAAACTTTTCTAAAATTAGAAATTTCAAAATTTCAAAATCTCGAAATAATCAGATTAGTATCTAGGAAATAGGATCAGAGACAGATGGACCTGATTGTACTATATTAAAAACAGAGTACGAATACACAAATATTGTGTAAGATAAAAGTAATAATGAAAGACTGGATACTTTATGTAAAATTTAAATGTGTCAGGATTAAACCAAAGTTGTGGTCGATGTGTTCGATTTTTCAGAGAATGCTTTTCCAGTTCCGGAAGGTTTCTAGTCGCACGCGAAACTCGATGGCTTCGGGGTTGTTTATGGTGTCCCAGCGTCGTTCCTCATCATCATGGTGGACGTCGCGGCCATGTACCTCCTGTTCCTCATTTACTGTAGTGAAATTTTAAATTTCCTAACAATATGCAGAAATTTTGATGCAAAAGTGATCTAGTTCATAAGTAGCTAAAGTTCGATAAGGATAAGTGCAAGCTGGTGAATAATCGACAACAGTACTATAAATAATAGTACTCTGTCCGAATATTAATATAACTACACAGATAAATATTGTTTACTCTGCGCTGCCAAAAATGATATTCAGTTTATCTAACAAGTGTCTCCAGATAAGATGGACGCCTTAATAAGCCGGGGATTCGCGGGTCGATCACAATCACCGAGTCTTGACGCGCCACGAAAATTCAGTTCAGTGAACCACACGCGTTCCTTGACGTCAACAATTGTTTATGCTAATCTATTCGTGCGAGAAAGTTCAATCGACGGCAAACGTTTCTTCCGATGAAAACGTCGGAGGTGCACTCAAACAGATTTTATACGAGAAATTGTGCTATGATCCCGAACAGAATTTGCTATAAAAATAGGGTGGAATTGTTTTAGATCCTTATCGGTTCTTATCAGATTCAGATCGATTATAAAAAATATTGTAAACAATAGTAGCAAAGATTAATTGCCGATAAACTTGCTACGTCATTTCTGTGCGCTAATATTAGAACTTGAGAATCTTTTATTAATTCGACGAGGAAATGTATGAGGTATAAAAATATGACCTATTTAAAATTTGTAGGTGGTTAAACTTGCCTGTTTCAAATCTGTTCAGAAGTTATTTGCAATTATTTTGAAATAATTGAAACACAGGGATTAAAATATTAAACAAAATATATCGACTGAAATATCGAACAGAACACGACGATTAAAATATTAAAATAACGATCAAAAAGTTATTAGAAAAATGAAGACAACCGATTATATACAAAAAGCAGAATTAGTCAAAATGTACTTGAAAGATGATCAAATTAATACTAATAAATTTAAATCCCGGTACAATGGTGGTCCATGAACGGATTATATTTGGAAATTAGAATTTATAGAAGACAAAAGAACGCTTTGCGTTCGGTATAAAATACAATTATTTGTATTCGATGTTTTTTATCTGTCGCGACGACCGACAGGGAAAGTCAAGTCTGTTGGTAAAAAGACAGACGAACAGATGAAGATCGAGAAAAAAGAAAATCTGACGCGATCGAACCATCCAAGTCATATTTCAAACAGAGTGTTTGGTTTAACATAACGAGGGAGCAGACAGGATTTTCGAAAAGGAGTTCAAGAACTCGTTTGACGATGTTGTGGCACGATGGTAATTTGTTTGGCAAACTGAAAACAATCCGGGTGTCTTAGCTATTTATAACCGCGACAGTCGGCACAGTGGCTAAATATAAGTTTAATTTATTAGCGTGTTATTAATGTCTGCATATGGAAGCACAATGGAAATCTGCTTTTAAACAGTGTATCATGCTCCACTTTTAGATCTCAACGTTTTACCTGCTATCAAACAATTATTTATAGAAATGTTGAGAATTTTACAATATTTTTATCGTATATTAGGTTCAATGTTAAATATTAAGTAGTACTATTATATCTTTATTTTGATCATTTTTATATCAATAACATATATTGTGCTATAATTTGGTATTGTAACATGTATTTTGTAGTATTTATTAATACATATGTATGTGTAATGTGTTATTAATATAATATAATATATTACATACCACATATTTATAATTTATAGTATTCATTCATTTTTAATGGTGTCATTAAATAATCATACAAATAAAACTTCCCACGACTAAAAAAAAAATAAAATCGTCTAAATAGAAGATATGCAAAATAAAATAAGTCTGTGCAAATATAAATTAACACGCAATGAAATTGAAATAAAATGATTAACACTGAAAGAATGAATATGCTGGATTTCAAGAATACAGAAGAAAAATATTGATGTAAAAAAAGTGTGCAAATGCAGATTTCAAAAATTGATTGCGATAAAATACCACGAAAAGAGGTTACCTCAATATCAATGCTTATTCAAGATAAATACGTTCCATGTCTTAATCACCGTGCTAATAAATGATCATCGAAATTATTATTGCTTTTCGTTTCGATTCGAACAATCTATATAATTCAATTGCTGCATCAATAAAGTTAAACGATATTCTGTACCAATCGCTTTAAAACGACGATATTTAATCAATATGGTTATGAACGGTTATTGGGATCATTTTTTGTGTACTCGTTCCGAACGAGTTATATTTAATCTCTTATACGATTATTAAATCGCCGTTATACAATTATTGAAATCTCATGTTATTTTCATTTTGAAACGTCGATAAAATGTTTGGGTATATTGAATCAATTAATAGCACTTAATCAAATTTTCTACCTTTTCATATTTTATCAAATATTATCCTCTTCATATATTCTGTTTCAAACTACCTAAATATTATTTCAAAGGGATCATATAAATACAACAAAATGTTACAAACGATAGAATCGTTTGGCGAAGGAAATCATTCAAAAGCTAACATGAAACCAATAGTGATAAAATTATTTTACTAAAAATAATAACTTTTTGCTCAAAGTGATCTACTTCTAGATCACTGTAGTATCTTGACACAAAATATTGTGCACAACGAAGAGTAATTTTTCCAGGAGGAATAAAACAGCAATTACAATAGAATGACTGCTTGGATAGTTATAGGCGTAGAGGCGTTGTTAAAGGGTTAAACTGGTAGCAAGTTCGAGGACTGATCCGTCACAGTTAGATTCACATAGTTTGATCGGTTCACTTAAGAAATAGCACGTGTCAATCACGTGAATTCGTGTCATGTTCGCGTTCCATAGCATAGCATTCAGGTTGTGACCCTCGATGTAGGGAAGGTTAGGCACTTGCTCACTTCCTTCGTTCAAGGAAATTACCTATTCCCGTACGCGTATGCGTGCTAATTTCGATTTAACAGAGGGGACCACATGTTCACCGAATTTAATATCCTCAAGGTATCGTTTATGTTCATTGACAAGTAAATAATGTACCACGACTGAACTGGAGTTCGTGCGTATCTTCACGAGTTAACGTACACAAGAGCACGACAGAGCTTCGTAGAGAAAATAGCACGTAGGGGAAAAAGGCGGTGTTGTACGTGAATTTTTGGATTTATAAAATTAGAAGTTTAGATTTTTAGCAAATTTTTAGATTTCGAAATGTGGGAATTTGCAAATTTTTATATTTGGAGATTTTGGGATTGGGGAATTTTGGAATTTGAGGAGTTTGGGGTTGTAGGGCGTTTTGGGGATTTTTCGATTTGGGGGATCTTGGGAATATAGGGATTTGGGGAATTTTGGGTATTTTAGGATTTGAGGAATTTTTTGATTTGGGAGATTTTTAGATTTGGGGGATTTGTGGAATATTGAGATTTTGAGAATTTTGGGATACGGGGGATTTGGGAATTTTTGAGATTTGGAGGATTTTAGGATATGGGAGATTTTGAGATATTGAGATTTGAGGGATTTGAAAAATCTCAGATTCTGAAATTCGAGAATTTGAAAACAGACATTTTTCCAAAAAATTCACTTACTTTTTAAATGAACTTTACAATCTCTTCAGACATCCTGTATGCACGCAAATGCAAAATTTGATCAATAACATCCTGTTGAGCATAAAAAGAGGCGTGCAGGAATCGAATTGTTGATAGTAAATATCTCGTTTAAAAACGAATAATTTCACGAATGGACGCACGTTGTCGATTTGTAAAACAGATGTAAACAGATGTCTGGTCAAGTGTAAATTGTAATTTATTACGTCAGTCAGGAATGACGCATATTCATGAATAAAAGAATGCAGAAGAAAAACGCGAATAACAGTTCGAATCTTTCCACCTGGCATGCTCAAAGAATGCATCGAATATTGAAAGGACGGAATCAAAAGCGTGAATTTCTGTTCGTGAAATTGTAGCAAGAAACGAACACGAAGCAGATTTAATAGTGCAAGAAGTAAAAGCGTATCAACCAATTTAGAAACTATGTTCGACAAGAAAGAAAACGAAAAAAATGATGATTTCATTGCATATTCTGCGAAGAATTTCTCGTAGATAATGTCAAGAAGGAAAGGTACGAACAGACTTGTTCACGCTTCAACGTAATCTCGATTCTGTTCTGTATTGCAATTTTCAAATTTTATTTTGGGGTTTTGGGAATTTACGAATTTGACGAGTTTTGGAAATTTTGGATTTTGAAAATTTGGAATTTTCGAAATTTGGGTTTTGGAAATTTTGGATTTTGAAAATTTGAAATTTTAGAAATTTGGGTTTTGGAAATTTGGGATTTTGAAAATTTGAAATTTTAGAAATTTGGGTTTTGGAAATTTGGGATTTTGAAAATTTGGATTTGGAAATTTGGGTTTTGAAAATTTGGAATTTTCGAAATTTGAGATTTTGAAAATTTAGATTTGAAAATTTGGGATTTTGAAAATTTTGAATTTCAAAAATTTGGATATTTAAAAATTTGTAAATTTGAAAATCACAAGATAAGCTATCAATTAATAAAAATCGAAGAAACACTTCTGTATTGAGTTCATCTCAAGTTTTTGTTAAAAAAGGTGTACAGAACTTGATCAGAGCATCGTTGACATTCGCGAAATAAATTACTCATTGAAATTGTCGAATATGACAGTCGAAAGATTGTGTTTCCAAAGATTTATGAATTTCGAACGCAGCAAGAAATTACATCATTTTTAATAATCAACACGACGAGCGATAACCTGAATGTCCAAATGTTAAAAAAAGAAGTGCGACGAGATATCAACAACGAAAGAAAAGAGTATCTAAAAGGTTATTGACATTTTTTGCGATTGAGTTTAGGGATATCGTCGGAAAGGGGACAATTGCAGTGGTGATACTGCAATTTTAAAATATCACGTGAATCACGAGTGATACCTCGAATGAACACAAAATTATGCAAGGTATTGAAGCATAACCTACTCACTGATTAATAATGCATGATTTTGTTTACGTACTTACGATGAGAGCTCATGGACAAATAATGCGCTATTAGAACGGAAAACGAAATTTTTTCCGGAGACTGGGAAAGATTTCAAACAAAAATTAATGCAATGGAATCAACATGCAAATGTATTCTTTCGTGAAAGAATATATTATAGTCATTCGAGAGAAAGAGTAATATTTACAATGATAATCTTGTTTGATTATTCAATTTGTATTTTAACCTTCTTTTTTTATTCTGAAAATGTAACTTCATTTCACTCATCATTCTGTTTAATGTAACAGTTTGGAATGGGTATTTTTTACTTAAATATATAGTTATACTTTATGTGTGTAAACACAATGAAACAGTCAATGGTAATAATTAATATTAAAAGGATAACTTCAAAAGAATTAATTTAACTTTTCAACTAACATGTTTCAAGTTGCTGTCAACAAAGTACGTACGAGTGCAAATGGTTAATATGTACAAAAAAGCTGTTTGTACACAATACAGCTAACTGTTGTTTGTTCCGATATAGGTACAGATGCTAACCCACGAGTTGGCGCGTCGACCCAAAGTAAAAGAAGCTACTCCTATCCCCACCATGAACATGATAATCACACAATTGATCACAAATCGAAAAATAATGAAAATAAAATAAAAATAAGGGTAGTAAATATACTAACAGATCTTTATATTTTATAATCCACGAGATACAATATTTTATGCCATTTGTTATACTAAATAATTTTTAGAAAAATGAAGGGTATTTTAGTCTTTAGAAGTGCACAAGAATTTCGCGTCACTTGTCAGAAAGAATGATAATAATAAAAACCAACTTCTTACAAAATTCCTGGTATCTCGACAGACTTTGAAGCCGGGAAAGGAATTGTGCAAACGAGACTAGCCGTTTAAAGGTCGTCGCCATATTTTGCGCCGCGACTTCCTTAATCAAGCCACACTATATTTTTGTTCAATTGCACGATACGACGACGCATGTTCTCAAAACTTACACCTTATTTTAGATACGACATTGTTTTTCTTGCGTGAAACGCACGTGTTCATTTTATTTACCAACAAGCTTCAGATGCAAACGTTCCATCGGATACGTACGCTTTGGTACAATGAGATTTTCAAATTTTTATCTTAAAAAATTTTCAAGTTTTTCATTTTCGGATTTTCAAATTTTTTAATTGTATTTTACAATTTTCAGATTGTGGAATTATCAAATTTTTTAATTTTCTACTTGGCAAATTTTTAGATCCTCAAATTATCAAAATTTCCAAATTTTCAAATCTCAAATTTGTAAATCCCTAAATATCCCAATGCCCCAATTTTCAAGTTACCATATCTTGAAATCCCCTAGACCCTAAATACCTAAAATTATAAACCTCCTTTGGCAATTTACTTTCAAAAACCCTCGTCACAAGTTCTATTTCCCCAGAAATACCCTAGACGCCCCGGCTTACTTCCACCTAAAACAACATAAATATAATAAAATAAATTTGTCTAACAAAACGTAATTTCTAACAAAATATATTCACTCGTTATCTAAATTGAAAAAGTGACGATAACTAAATAGCAATAGATAATTAAATAGCAGATTATTAATCACAGCACGATGGTAACTCGTGTTCCTCTCATCTGAACTATAACATGGTATCCTGCACCACCAACGTGACTCGATATTACATGGCAAAGGGTTAAACTCTGTATCGACACTGATAAGTAAAATCGTCTGCACCGGTTAAAAATTATACTCATTATCGCCAGTATGTATGTGCTGGCCTAAACATACACGCGATACTTAAACATGTGTTGTTGCTGTACGCAGGGGGTCTGATAACCCTGCAACCATCTATGGAGGAAAATTTCGAAACTACTGCGTTTTCAATGCGATAGTGGATGAAAAAACCAGGAGATATCGAACATGAAAATATTATTAGTCGAGGCGATAGATTTGTAGGTCGACGTTTTTATAATTACATTACTTAACATTGATGAATTTTTTCATTTGCTGGTAAATTATTTCACATCATTTTTTATCGACATGCACACTATTAGAATTAATAATATTTTTTGTTTATGGTCATTTTTAGATCTCTTTACATTAGAATTGAATTAAACTATTATGTACAAAAATTAAGTTAAATTGTAAAGGAAATATTTTACGTGTAAGAGGGAGGGATATACTGAAAGAGTTTTAAACATACATCTTTTTTTATAAAATTGTTACATATGTAATACATGTCTGTCCAACGTTTGTGCATTGTAAAAGAATTTTCTTTGAAGTTTATTGAATCTCCATCTAGTAATTTCTCGCAGAAACCGGATGGTTGATAATGAAGAATACTGCAGTATGGATGACGGATAAAAAGAAAAATTCAGCGCAAATATGCGAATGCCACGGAAGATCATTACTCGTTTATAAAAATGCTTATTCTTGAAACTTGCTTAAGAAAGTTTTAACGTAGAATCAAAACTTTCTTAAGATAACATTTCTTATGTATAACAATGTATCAAATATTTCAGAATCACACTTTTAGAGACAATATGTAAAATTTTAGTACCAGCCATTGACAGTGGTCTATTTATGTGAAGTTTCTATACCTCGTGCCTTACATTTGACAAAATTAGTGCCAGAAAAAAATGCATTAATCATAAGTCTTCCGCGAATTAATTACTGCGTGCACGTGGCGTCGAGCGTGAAAGGGATAATTGTTCGACTAATGCCGCTGAAATAGCGTCTTTATCAACTCTTACCTGTAATTAAAAGAAGACTACGGTGCACTGGAGTGTGCAACAAAGAAAAAAAAGGTAAGAAAATCAATATCGCAGCGATGCGGAGCGAACGATGCAACGAGATATCGAAGTGAACAAAAGGCGAATCATTTTATCGAACGATAAAGAGCGAATCGAGTGCACGTGTCAAAGTCGATATACCGTACGCATTCGATCGAGGGCTGTGTGCAGGACACCTACTCGAACGAGACTGATTTCTCAGGAAGAAAGCTGATATCCGAGTGGATCCAATTTTGTCCGCGGATCGAGTTCCCGCCTCGCGAACTGCATGTTTCGCGTCTAATATAATAATAGAGCTATACGCCGCGAGATAAGCGTTGCAAAGCGTTGTACACGCGGTACAACGTGTGTACGGTAAAAGTATGGAAACAACGGTATATTCTTATTTAACATGTTAAACGACGTAGTTAAAATTGCCACGTGTAGTATAGAACGCTGCAACTGTAATTATTTGGAACACGATCGTATCATTTTACAATTTAATCTTTTCTGTCGGTATCTTACGAAACTGATATCTTTAAAATCTCTACTTCAAAAACGCAACGTATGTGTTTCTGCTATATCGAGATGTACACTATCTCTAGATCTTCATACCTCTAAAGGTACGAGTCGAGTATCCCAATATTCCTAGATTCTAATGTCCTAATAACTCAATATCACTAGATCAGAATATCCCTAGATCCCGATATTTCTAGATTCCAATACCCCTTGATTACAATATCTCCAGTAATATTAATACGTAGTTAGAATTATCTTTAACCCTTAAGCTGAGTTTGGTACACAATAATTTCTTTAATTTTCAATCATTTTCATTTGTATATACTATGTAAACTTCCTTATGTAGAACCATCGCTACCATCTGTTTGCGTCAAGTATTAATGGAGACCTTGTATATTACTTTATCTAAGGTATAAATTCGAGTCCATGTTCATGAACTGATTGTAAAGTAAAAATATACGGAATGTAGTCTATCTTGGAGTTTAGCATTGTATATAATTAGATCTGGAACAGCGGAACTACAATACCGAGGAATATCGTGACATCTGTCTTCAAAAGACTAAAAATAAGATTTCTGCCTGGTGGAATCGCCGTGGGACAGATTCTGTTATAAAGTTGTTTAATTAACAAAGTACTGAATATTTAATCCATGTGGCTCGATTGACAATTTCTATTTTTCCATTTTGAAAACTTATGTCATACTTAATTATTATCGATTGCTCGGAATACATTACACAACAAACAATTATGCACTCGTTATCAACTTTTAAGTTTCAAATTGTCATAAATATGTATCGGTTTGCAGTCGTAAAATTGTGTCAGGTTTTGTATGCGTCCAAATCCAAAATTCAATACCGATCAACGCTCGAATCGAAAACTTTTATATTACCCGCTTATCGCGAACTCTTGTGCATATTCATCGATCATTAAATTATTACGTAACCTCGTTCGCATGGTAAGGTGTTCGTCCAAAAAAACGAAATAAAGAAAAATTGACGAGAAAGATACGCTCTGACGTCAGTGTCCGTACACACAAGACGTGTGGTCATCTAATGTAATAAGATCGTTTCATACGTGATAAAATGTCAGCTGGCAACCAGCAATACGATAAGCTTTCGAGTTTATACATACATCGTTCACGTACAAAACTCACGAAATTCTGCGGATCAGCATATATGTATATACTTTCCGTGTCCCTTCCGCGTTTATTCGGGAGGAATAAAATCGTGACAGATTGAAAACTTACCGACGTATGTTCATCGTCGACGTAACAGATCCGATATTTCTGCGATCAATTATTTATAGGCAATTCAAGGTTTTCCTTATTCAGCACCCAATTGAATTAAATCGCGAATGTTACGTTCAATCGCGAAAATAGATCGTTCTAGAATCAACGTAACGATTCTTACGAGAACATTTTGGCAAGATTCCTTCGAAATACTCGATTTTATTTTTATGCACGATTAATATCAACTTTTGCTAATCTTCCTCTCCGAAGCTACAACGCGTTGTGAACGTGCGACAATTGTGTTACCAAATTTAAATGGTTATCTTGGATCACTAAATCTGTACGTACAATTTATTCATCTATTTTATACCACTATTTTCTACATAATTTTCTACACGTTTTTTACTATTAGTCTGTTAGGAAATTATAAAATAATATAAAAATAATGTGTATGAATAGCGTGTCCAAATTTCTGTATAATTTGTATTAAAAGTGTTGTATAGTAAATAAATCTCTAACCGTGTTTGGTAACAAATGTGACGTGATACTGATATTTATTTTTTCGGTAATAAAAAGTTTCCACAACCAGGTATAAATGAACGCTACCTGCGCTCAAGCATCGGAAAGGAAAAAAACAAAGCGTGGCGGCTGTGAATACGTTAATTGTATCAGAAGTGAATGTACTCACGTTTGTTGACACCGAATGCGAAATCGGCGAATTGCACGTTCCGAAGGACATTGTTGTTGGTAACAGTATGAGGATTCGAAGGGGCGAAGTCCGGGTCGTCGATGTCGAAGGCCACGTTTTCCTCGAATTCCGTCAAACCGCTCTCCATAGTCACAAAAATACGATGTGAGTCGACCTTGCAGCACCGAATTATTACAAGCACCTGAAAACGAAAGAAACTACAATTGTATTACCGTTTTACTTACACGTGTCAGACTAATACAATAACGAACAAAAAATGGTTGAACAAAGAATGTTGGTTATCGAAGAATGTTAAAGCGATCAACGAAGAACGTTAAAGTGGTTAACAAAGAATTTCAACAGATAACGATAATATGTAAATGAGATCGATGAAAATTAGTATAAAATGCTGGAACGTGCATCGGGTATTGCATTACAAATGATGCATTTCGTAATGTCAAAAGTCTAACAAGGTTCGATGGAAATAGCATTTATGGCACACCAATTTGAAACTTGGTTTCATGATAATGACTAGATAAACGGTTCATCGATATTCTTAACGTGGTTGGTTATCACTTACCGGTTACCTCATGGTAATAAAGATTTGGAAATGTTTGTACTTACAAATCCTAAAACGAAATTACCAAGTTTTTGTATTTATCAATTAAGCTTGTACGGTTAAAAATTTCTGTAGTTTAATTATGAAATTTCCAATCGTATAATTCTATCATTTACAAATATCTAAATGCTCAAATTTCTATATTCTCAAATATTGAAATGAGCGAATTGCCAAATTTCATAATTTCGAAATCTCAACTTAAATTTTGAAATTTTTATGTGACCATATACACGCGTACCATTAACATAGAATCGCTAGCACGAATCAGATACGCACTATATCGTTAAAATAACTGTTATTAATGCTTGAATAGTAGGTCGGTGCTATGTTGAACCGTGTTCTGTCTGAGCGAATAAAACAACTAAATTTATATTGTTCATTGTGAATTTTGCCTTGACTCGACGTTCAAAAATAACCTGAAAATAGAGTATATACAGGGAGGGTCAAATAGGTAGTAGGACACATTTCTGTCCTTCACTATTTTTATTTAAACAAAGGAGATATGTTGCGTTATACTATGTTACACTACCTATTAAAACAGCATAATATAATATTTCCAATTTAAATTACTATTATTGCAATAAAACAAGATGTGCCAATACTGTTTTGATTCATTGTATAAATGTTTCCTTATCCGTGACATTGACCTTACTACGCCATACTAGGATTGTACTTCTTACTGCGTTTATAAAATTACAAAACATTCGCATAAACTACCACGTACGTGACGAAGCACCTTTCAGAATTAGTTTAAAAACATTATTCTAAATATCGTACACTATAACGTATGCAAGTATATCATGAATAGTAACACGAGGTCAGTTGAGCAGGTCGATAGTTTACATTATTAAGTACTTTTCTTCTTTTTTACAAATTAAATAGCATCATAGTGTTCGTCAATGCTCACGTGGAAGGCTCGTAATACATTCCTGCGATCTAATTAGTATTTCAAAACATTCTAATAACTTTCTTGTAATTAAAATAGCTGTAATACGTCAATTGTAAACGCGTGATACGAGTAATAAAATATAGTGGAAGTGAACGAGAGATCAACAATATTTTTCTCAAAGTAAAAGAATTATAATTCCAAAGGTCTAGTCAACAAATAAATAATCAACAACTTGTAACTGAAATAAATTCTAAATATGCATTTACATTTACCGTGAAGTTTGTAATTACTCCATCTGACCCCATAATTTTTGAACAACACAAATTAATTTAACGTTTACTGATTACAGTAAGGTAGCGAGAAGCAATAACATACTTGCAATAAGAAGTACTGATTATAAACTTAAAAAGTAAATAAGTAAATTCATCGTTTACGAACTTGAAATGACATTGACAGGGAACGTGCGACTAATAAAAAAAAAATCGATAAAGAATGGAATGAGGAAATAGAAAGAAAAAATGCGAATTTTGTGTTTACATTTTGACGGATATTTATCTATGATTCCCGATGCGCAGTGCAAGAAGCCATTTTTTCTGCGAGCGATACTATCGATAGATTTAGAGATAAAAAAAAAAGCAAAAAGGACAAATGGAATGTCACATTAATTTGTTATGTATACTATGCATCTTTTCTTATAAGAAATCCTGGACATCGATAATTTGACATATAGTCTTTGTTAAATATAAACAATCTTTTCAAATTAATAATTTATTTTACTTGTACACCTTCAACGCTTTCAATAACGTTAATTTAAAAAAAGGACTGGTACAGAATGCAGATTTAAGATGTATTATGTACGTATGATTAAGTTAAATGGATTATTGACAATATACAATTAATCTTTATAAATTCGGTTTGATCTATGACGAATAACAGGTTCAGCATCGCACACAAATACATTGACAGGTATACTACGCATCAGAGAAATGCTCACAAAAATCAGAACTACGCACGAGAACGTGGCGTTAGGCCCAAAACGTTTAATATTTTATGTTATGTTATCGACACATTCTGTTGAACTTAGGCGTCATTCAAAAAAATAATGAAAGTATACGGAATGTAATGTATATTCGTAAAACGTTCCAAACAAATATTAATAATTAATATAGTAATTCAAAACATTAAAAATAGAACACAATTACACATAATATATTGTTAAACCCTGAATTTTTGAAAAATAAAGTGTATAATGTTATCGAACATTCGATGCAAATAAGACGATATTTCTAAATAGTAGATACAGTTAAAACGTTGGTTATCATGGTATTAAATAACCATACATAATCATATTTTTCGTATATCATATTGAATTTATCTGTGTCAGTTCCATACATAAATATTATAATAAAGAAAAAGAAAATTTATTATCTTGTTCATTTAATACATCTACGATGAAACGTTAGATCGCGAGGAAATTAATGAACTAATTGCACACAATTTAAATTGTTCAAAAAAGCTAAGGATAACTGAAACGTACTTGAATGAATATACAATATACATCAAAGTAATTAAAATTCGTACCTGTTGTATAGTTCTCGCAATCAGCTGGTATTTACACAACGATTCACAAGTAGCACTGAATTTTCGAATATTTCCGCGATAAAATGAAAGAGACATGTACCTGCACGACCCGCTTGTACCGGTGGCCGAAGGTCGACTGACACACCGTACACAATCGCGCGGGAAATTTGTCTTGCGAATTTGTATAATTTGGCGCATCTATTCAAAAGGAAATTAATACCACTAATCTACAGTAGCGTAGCACACTGTTGATGATTAGTGTTTAATTCTTATAGTTTTTAATCCGAGATAACATCTTTTCTTTTTAAATAAAAAAATTATTATTTACAAAAAATTTATAAATATAAATTTAAAATTTAATAAATTTAAAAATGAGTAAATATAACATTCTCATGAAATTTTATTATTAAACTGAGGGTGATTAAAATAAATACAATATATTTGTTGGAAATATTTGTCATATTTAATGATTCATGCTTATTATGTAATAAAACATACAACAATTATTTTTATTCTCTTACATTACATGATCAAGTTTCAGTCTAAAACAATCCTAATATATTGTAAAAATCACAAATTTATGCCAGGCGGGTTTTAAAAGCTAAATCAATATCGACTATATATAACTAAAAATATGTATGTAAAATGGCAATAAAAATTTACAAATATCAGTGAAATAAATTCACATCATCCTATCATCACGCAAATAATTTGTATACATTTTATACAGCTTTAAAATTACATAAAATGATTATAATAATTTAATAAGACAATTTAAAAGTTATATAATAATTATATAGTTTAAATATTACTAAAACGTATTCCGAATTGAGCATGATATCCAAATGCAATTCCATTGCAAACTATATAAAATCCCAATTAGTATTTGGTGTACAAAGTATTATGCACTTTTGTATCGTGCATTCAATACCATTATCAATTTTTAGCTTAATATATAATTTTATCACAGACAATTGCGTCAATACATTGATCCATATCCTGTGCAAAAAATAGATGATTGATATAATACTTTTTCGTGCATATCATTGTAGTAAATTTATAAATATTGTACTTACTAGGATTTGGAGGTGGACGCATCCTATACATATCTGGTGGAATAAATCGTGGTGGGAATGGTCTTAGGGGACCCACCATAGGAGGATGTCTAACGCTTCCAAAAGGAACTGGTGTACGAATAGGGACTAAAGGTCCAACCATTATAGGTCTTGGCGGAAAATTCTGTGCAAATAATAAATGAAGTTTAACATTAAAACCGCAAGGCCTTATATAAAAATTGAATCCTTACCCCACAATAAATAGGAACAGGAATTTGCTCAATATAATGTGGTGGAGGAACCCTTAATTCTCTAGTTCTATCTCTTTCTCTTCTCTCTCTAGAACGTTCCCTTGATCTTTTTCGATACCCTTGATAAAGTCTCTCATCTCTTACTGATCTACTGTTCAGATAATATTTTTGAAATTTAGTTCTTGATACAATATTCGAAACATTACATGATATATACCTGTGATGAGAATCTCTATCCCATTTTCTTTCCTCTCTGTCCCTTGAACGCGAATGTTCGCGACGACTTCTCCTTTCTCGTGACCGATCTTTCTTTACACTATGTGGGTGACTATGTACTTTGTCCTTTTCAGTATAACATTCTCTATACTCTCTACTTTTATCTCTGCTGCGATCTCTTTCCCTAAACATATTGTATGAGTTGATAAAACAAAACTAAAGAAATATACATAATATAAGAAAATGGTTTCTACCTATCACTTTTGTGACTCTCTTTATTATCATATTTTGAGTCTTCATGCCTGAAAGAGAAGTACTTAATAAAAATCTTCATTTTTAAACATTTTGTTTATCCTGAAATCTGCATAAAATGTAAGTATTACGTTTAATCTTAACTTCTAAAGCAATACTCTGTATCATATCACTTATACTTGTCATACCATAATTAAGTAGCACCTTAGCTCTCAAAATATACATATAATAAAATCATTCATTTTTTGTAAATAAATGAAGAGAAGCAAAAATTAATAGCAATACAAATTATGCAACGTAATCCATGGATTTTCATGAATAAAAAGTAATATTTCTTATATTTTGTTTTTTAAATACTTAAATTGAATACAATTTTATTTGTTCTCTACTAAACTCTAAGAAAGTAGTTAAGCAATATACAGTAAGCATATTCATTAAAAAGGATATGTATATACAACAAACAATTTGCGATAGGGGTAAACACAGCAGAAAATTAAATTGCACAAAGCAATGTATGTCGTAAGATGCATTGTAAAAGAAATATTGAAATACAGCTAACAGCTGTATATATTAATTGCTAATTAAATTACTAAAAAGGATTATGCAAAGTAAAAAAGATTATAATTTGTTATAAATAATGATATCTAATTACTATTAACAATCTAACTTACTCACCTTCCACGACGACTATCAATTATTATGTTGATATTATATTACCTGAATCAAAAACTGTGCATAAGAATAACAATATACCAATGCTTTCTTAATAAAATAACTAATAAATCTAAATTGAAATAAAAAAAATAAATAGCAATTGCAATATCATTTAAACTATTTTTAAAATCTTTGCATTTTCCTTAAGAAGTATTTATAAACTAATACACTAAAAAATAAAGCATAAGCATTGGTATTAACATAAGCAAGCATATGCATACAGTTAGGTGCATCCTTGTCCCATTTTGTGCCATTTATGATCATCCTTGAGAAGCATTAGTAAAGCTAGAACAAAACAGACTGTAGTAACATAAAACAACACATGCCTAAAACAACAATTTAAAAGCACAATTACATCCATAATTGCAATTACATTGTGAAACGTGTACAACGTATCGACACATTTACTAAAAACCTAAAATACATGTGAATTTTTCACCTTTTCCATATTTTGTGTATTATATGTACATTAATGAGTCATATAAAACCATAACACCATACAATACAGAATATATAACATTTTTAAAAAGCAGCTAATCATACAAAATTCTAATGTTATTAAATGTAAAATCAACTGAAATTTGCGGTATTTGTGTAAAAATAAATTGTAATAAAAAAAGTTTGATGAAGTTTAAATCATTCTGACCAAAACTAAATAATGGAAGAAGCATGACTCTCACAAATAGTCCTGAAGATAAGAATTTATATGTATCTTAGTCAATAACTTGTTGAAACCATCCATAAATTGCAGCACAATATTCTGTTTAAAATCAGCGAATACTCTGCATAAATACAATACTCCAGCATACAGATTCTAACTCATGAACGAATTCAGTGTTGATTTAGCAATACATTTCTTTCATTCGCTCACAAATTAGCTGTACACTGATACCATATCCATATACATATAGTATAATCTTATAAATAAATTTTTAAAAATATCTTTGCTTTCTCTGTGAAGATTACAGTTACCAGTACAGGCACAAACCTGAAATGACGAGGTGATGTACGTGGAGGACTGTGACTTCGAGATGTTACACAAGTCGGAGACGTCGTATATTTTTTATATGTTTTTGATTTGTTGTCTAAAAATTAAAAACTTGTAACTAGCAAAAATAAAAGTAATATTTTGGTACTTGCAGGTTTTATAAGACCAGTTATAGAATTCACAGAGTAATATGGTCTAATTTAGCAAACAATTGTTTCTATAATTCACTGAACAAATCAGTGGAAATATATTGAAATTTATTGATTTTAACTATCAGACATACCTAAATTTTCATTATTTATAGCTACAACTGTACGACGTTCTCCAACTTCTTCTGTTTTGCTTACTGCATTTTTTATTTCATCCCTTTCAAATATTGGCTTGGATCCTTCTCCTATAGTTTTAAAAGTGATAAATAAGAAAAATGTATAAAATATATTAGAACATATGTAGGAAGAAGCAATTAAGCATACTAAAAAGTGTGACAGACCTTGAAGATAGTAAAGTTTGTATTGAAACTAATTGGCTAGCTACGAACAATTGTAAGCCAGATCACTTCAATGCAACTTCATCATTTAAATAGAATTTTAACGACACAGAATGAAGTAGAAGTCAAAAATTGTTTTTGATAACACGATACAATGCGAATTTTGTTAGTTATTTATCAAAATATAATTATTGTAGAAAATTATAGTTAGATATATTAATTTGCTTGTAGTATTTAACTTAATGTATATTTCAAAAATATTTTTAATTTCTATTAATTGACTTTTTCCTTATAATTTATCGATAATGAAAAATAAATTGGCTTACAATTTTCTTGACTGCCTATAATATATTATCCTATACACATGAATATTCATGTATACATGAACTTAAAAGATATTATAGTTCAAATTAATAATAGATAAATTTAATGAATAGAATATGTGTATAGTAGTTTCATAGTCAAACATTAAAATCTTCCAAGTTGCTTTTTATCTTCCAGGTTGATAAAATCTTGTTCTTCATTGACTTAAAACCTTATAATTTTATTACATTTTTGCCCCAAAAATATATATCTATACTAACTCTATCAATATATGTCTCAATAATAAACACTAAACAAAAATTTCGTCTTTTGGACTCATGTAGATAATATTTTGCAGCAAAACTATTACCAATCTTTAACTTTAAATATAATAAATTGAGATAAACTGTAAAATATTTCATTGCAGAATTCTAAGCTTCAGGACTTGCTTTTGAATCTTCCATTGCAGAATTAATATTAAATTTTGCCTCTTCAGTTGATGAGTGTTAAAATTTTTAATCTTCCAGTCGATCCTTTTTATAAAATAAAGCATTGAGGAAGCAAAGTACTCAAACATGCAAGCAGCCAAAAATAAATTTTAAGAGAGTGCACAAAATATAATAAAAAGAAATATGTATTCTATTTCTTCTATAAAAAATTTATAAAAGAAATTTTACATCTATATAATTGATTTATCAAAAGCAATACTCTTTGTGCAAACTCAGCAAACAAAGAAGCATTAAGCAGAAAGCAAAATATGTGCTAAACAATATATTAATCTTAAGACACTCAAAATAATGAAGTTTGTGCTTACACAGTGCACACTGTACAATCAATATACTGATCCAGCGTTGTATTCCAAAAGGGGTTTTATCCCGGATGAATCAACAATATGTAAATTATGTCTATAGTTGAATTAATTCTTGAATGTAACATGGCGACAAAACCCATAATCTTCATGTCTGTAGAAGCTGGTAGACAAAGTCATCATTCTTTATACGTTGCATTTGACAAAGTGAAAATTGATATATCTTTGATTAAACTCCACAAATATATTAAGTCAGCAAAAATTTAATACTGAGTACTTTAAAAAAATAGAGAATGATTTATAATCCAGAGCTGTCAACTGTACATTAAAAAGCATACAATCTTCAATTGAGAAGTTGTGATTTGTGGAAATCTCCATAAATAATTATCTTCCGTGATGAATTTATATCCATTCATGGCATTTCTTCACTGAATGACTAAAAACTGTTAAATAATTGTAATATAAAACAGCACGTTACCCTCTCTTCTTTGGATCACCACATCTTCAGGATTAATAATATCTCGATGAAGATCATCTGCAGCTGATTTCCCAGGAATATTTCTATGAATATCTACTTTGATTCTGCGTAATTCTGTGACACTAATTTGTGTACCTTCAGGTCCTTTAAATATTGGTGTTGTGCCATTTGATTGTTCTAATCTGTAGCATAGAACAATATTTCATTTACCAATTTGATTGATAATTATTTTATTATTCAACAACTAAATATAAAATATAATAATAACATAGATAATTTCTTACACAGTACTATATGTGATACTTACTTTTCACATAATGTAGAAGTTTTGGGTGTATCTGACATAGAAGTTCTTCGATGTCGACTCTGTGGAGATTTACTCTTACTGCTACTACGGCTATGATGAGATCTTCCTTTAGATTCCCGTAATTCTTTTTCACGAGCTCTTCGCATTTCGTATTCTAAAATCATTTTCTTCTTCAATCGTTCATGTTCCCGTTCTCGTTCTTGCTGCCAAAGCCATTCACGTCTACGACGTAACTTTTCTTCTTCTGCTCTTGAACGTGATGCGACTTCATCTTCATTGCGTGGTTTCAATTTTTCATCGCGATGTGAATGACTTGATGTGCTTCGCTTCATATCTGCAATACACAATAGAAAACAATATAAATACATATAATTTATACAGATTATACTTAGGAAAATGAGGTAAACTATTTTCGAGGTTATAAATAAAACATCACAAGACCATTGTTTCAAAACATACCCTGCTATTGTTACGAAAAACTACACTAAACAAAAAGTGTAGTTATCATAAAAAAATTCATAAATATTATGTTGCAAATAAAAACATTTATAAAACACGGAAAACATTAATTACACGCCCGGCAGCACAGTACGTATGAAATAATATTAGTGACTACAAATTGTACGGTCGGAATTCGGAATCAATGGCGGCATTGAAATCAAACTAAACCTAACCGAAACTGGCTGAAATTGAACAACTGATAATTTGCATTTGTGTTGCTAGGGGGGGTTTATGTACCACAGGCGAGGTATAGAATAGACCTAACATTTTACGGGACTTTGTGTTCTGTGTAGTGAAACACTGATCGTGCAAAAACTCGGGGGCTTTTGTGTGCCTTCTACAAGGAAGAGCGATGAATCTAAAAATTATAATTCGTATTTTCACATATATTTACCTGGAAACTCCAACGTCTAAACAAAATCCGAAATCGTGCATAAAACGAACGCGTACTGTATTTGTTCCAATAAAATTTAAAAACCACACATTTTGAAATAAAAAACATCGGCGAGATATGCATCTATGACGCGATGCCTCTAGCGGGAAGTTAGCGCATTTATTTACACCACTAGACCCACTTACCGACGGACCCAGACCCATTCAGGCCCATGTACCTGGCCCCGGATTTACATAAAGACTGGTGGTATACAATAGCATTTAATCAGTGCCAGACATGGAAACTTCATCTGTCCTTGTCACGCACTTTCTTCTTTCGAATATATGCACTGCTTTCATCTTCTCTATCTAATGGCTACTATACATATTTTTGTGAATAGCTCTGACCCAACTTTCACACATTTGAAAACAATGCAACATAGTAGGTAACTAAAGTCACATAATAAAATGTTAATTTTTGATACAATCTGTATTGAATATGTACATGTCTTACAAAAAAAATGAAATAATATAAAATGACACTGCTTGTAATACAGGAAATAAAATACTGCGTTTTGCTGAAAATTATTAGATATACATATATAATTAAAAATATTTGTATAGTAAGTGAATTATAATGGAATATTTTGTTGTATCTGCAAATGGAATTCATTTACTATGTACATTTTGTTGATATCAACGTATCAATACACACACACATATATGCTAATTTCCTGTAAAATTTGTAAGTCTCAATTAACAGTGACACTGTTTTATACTCATTTTAGTATTTGTAAGGATTATTGATATAGTACTCTAAAAATTTGAGAACATAATCGAAGTGCCTATTAAGTATATCTGGTTTGAATTTTGATCTGTACAAGTTTACAGAACATATAATAAATTTTTGTTTAATTTAAAACATATAATATAAATTGCAGGTGAATATCCTTTTTACAAATAAAAAATTAGAAACTAGAAATGCATATATCTATTAAAAATCGTCTTTATATAGAAAAGATGTTTTCCTTTTTATGAACTCTGTGATTTTCCTTCGGATTCATAAGAAAAAATTCCTTTCAATATGCATATATTTTAAAAAACTTTCTTAACTTGAAGTTGGCGCTTCTTGATCTTTATTTTTCTTCTTCTTTTTCTTTTCTTTTTCTTCCTTTACTGGCGATTCCTGAAATGATAATATTAATATATCTTTTTATTCAAAAAATGAAGGGAAAAAAAGCAAATTTGTATGTAGATATCTTACCAAAGTTTCACTTTCCATAACTACTGAATCTTCCGTTTCTTGTTCTTTTTCTCCCTTTTCCTTCTTTTTCTTCTTCTTTTTGTCTTTCTTGTCTTTTTTCTTCTCTTTTGGCGATGCTGTTTCAGGATCTTCAATATGCTCTTCTTTTATTGAAACTTCTCCTGCAGGTTGTGAAACTGTTTCTTCCCACTTACGTTTTTTAGCAGTTTCAGTTACGCCATTTTCCTCAGTCTATTTAATTAAAAAAAAAGTATTAAAATGTATTAAAAATGTACACATTTATACATATAAAAAAAAAAAATAATAACATTTGTAAGTTTACCTTAACTGCAGTTGCAGAGTAATCTGTATAATTAGCTAACCAATCAGAAGGTGTGTTTTCATTTGGTTTTCCATATTTATCTAATTTTCCTTCTACAATCATGCGCTTTTTAATAGAAGCTTTTGGACCTAGACCCCATTTTCTTGGATATGCATCCCTTTCCATGATAACTCTTTTAATTTTTGCAGCTACACCATGATCACAGGCTGTCATTGTAGGGGATGTCATTAATGCTACACCTGTAACAGTATGAAGAGCAATGAATACAGTAATGCTAAAGTTCTTTATTTTACATGAATAATATAATTAAAATCAGATAAAGAGATAATTAAATGTTCTATGTTATATGCAGTTATACTGTACAAGTAAGTTTAAGTACAACATAAATAATTTTATATTTCTTAAAAAATTTACTTACCAAGAGCTATAGCTTCACCTTTAGTAGTAACTATTACAATTTCTTGATTTAATTCAATACCATCATCATACATTAAAATACCTGGCAACATAATTTTAGCTCCATAACAAATAGCATTTACCTGTTAATAAAATATGCAGCATTAAACATATGTCTTTTCATTACAAAGATTAATTTCACATCTAAATAATGATTACATACTGCACTATCTTTCACAATGATTCTTTTGTGATTTACAAGGAGGGCTTCCAATGGTTTAATTACTCTTCTTAAGTAAGATTCATCTCCATGATTTTCATATAACCATTGAGCATCAAGTATATCATGCATAGTAACCATTCCATCTTTTTCAGACTGAACACCAGATCGATTTCTACGTAATTCTTGCATTTGGCAACCCGTGCCTAAGAAAAGGCCAAGATGAACACAAATAGTTCTAATATAAGATCCAGCTTCACAACTAACTCTGAAGACTCCCATATTGCGTTCATTATCATAATCAAGGAACCAACTGTCATAAACTGTTCTGACACGAAGCTGACGCTTCACTGCAGATATAAGTGGAGGTCGTTGAAAAAGTGCACCACGCAGTTTTTCTAAAGCTTGACTTACCTACATTATTTAATTATAAACAATTTATTATGCAAATTATAAAATAATTCCAATGCAAATCATGTTATATTTACCTTTTGAAGGCTTTCAGGTGCAGAATGTAATTTAAAAACTGCAACATATTCTTTTCCAGCAGATTGTTGTGACTTAGCTAATCGGGTTGCTCTATCAATACATACTATTAAACAACCAGATACTTTAGGATCTAAAGTACCAGAATGACCAGTTTTCTCTACTTTTAAAATTCTCTTTATCCATGCTACAACCTCATGTGAAGAAGGATTGCAAGGTTTATCTAAATTAATACATCCAGATTTTATGTACTCAGATAAACTACGATGCAAGGGGGTTGAACCACTCGTTAAAGGAGTAAAATGTTTTGTACGGGTAAGCATTTTATCAAAATTCTGAAAAAATTCAGTTTTAATTACAAGTGTGTTAAAACTATCCTTTTGATTCTAAGGTAAATTATCTGTATATTATTTACCTTAAATAAAAGTGGCCAATCTTTATATTCAAGCTTTACAATTTCGTCAGAAGGTTCAAGTTGACACTTCATTGTCGCTTGAATTTCTCCAAGCGACTTCTTATTTTTCTTCTTACTTTGATCTAAACATAAAGAATAAAAGTTAACCTATATATTTCCATCCATTCATGTTATCAACATTACGATAACAGTATATAACATTCGTACACATATTTAAGAACATAATTTTGTACAAAATCGGCGCATATAATGCGTATACAATATGTATTTAAAGTAATATCTTTAATCGGTATTTTGATTGAAACTAATAAACACGTGTTTATCGAAATACAGAGAGCTAATATTTATAACAGAACATAAACGTTTTCATTGACTTTAATGTAAAAACGAGAACTTTTTTAATGATATTAATAAATACAAAATATTTTACATCATATTGAATAGTGAAATATATGAAAAAATTATTAACAATTACCGCTTTCTGCCATTTTTATGTAAGTAGGAACAACACGTGCACTTCAGAACCTAAGCGACATCAAACACGCGGGAGTAACTGCGTCCAACGTAATTCCATGGACAAAATGTACACTAGATGTGTTACATAAAATGACATTTTATATTCCCCTATAATCAAAAGCAACACACATCTGTCTTTATGATGTTCCTAATGCACAGCATGTATGTGAATGATATAAATTTTTCCACAAAACGCTAAAAATCTAAATTTGCAGAGTTGGTCATATTTAATTTATGTCCATTTTCTTTGTTCATGTATGTATTTTGTCGACAATATGACGTGAAATTGTCAAACAAATGGTACTAAGAAATCTACTGAAGTTAGCTATAATACGATTTCAATTTGTGTGTAGTTTTACAAATAGAGAATATTCAAATTTGGCTTCCCTAGGAAAAATGGCAGCCAAGGAAAACGAGACCTTGCAATAGTACCCATGCATTTACCCACGCACTATGTTTCATTTACAAAGGGCATTTTCAAAATTGATAAATAATACAACTTTTAGCAAGCTGCTTTATTGCTCAATTTTTTGTTTCAAAAAGATGAAAAAGTTGCTACTCAATTTTCTATTTTCCTAATTCCACCGTCCTCTACGAGGTAGCGTTAGCTGTATCATTTTCAGATAGCATGCGTGAAAATATAAATTTTTGAATACATATAAGAATCAAGCTTTCAAAATGCTTTTAACTTCTTAAATTAATTACTGTACAACAATCTATAATCTTTTATATCTTTCTTACATGTTAAACCACTACGGTACGTCCGTTATGAATGTAAATTTCGATGAAAAATTTAATTATAAAATTCGTAGTTACGTTCTGATGTCGTTTCTAGAATTACTTTCCTGAAAACTAAAATCCACAATAAAGCAGCTTGCTTTTAAAATTATGCATATACTTGCAAAAGTTGTATTATTTATCGATTTCAATCATTCAAAGTATTATTGTGGGCGATAGGGAGCTTTTCCCCTTGGCTACTGTTTCCTCAGAGAAGCCAAACTTGTACTTGAATGTAGTTTAGTTTAGTTTGGTGTGCTGAATGTACATTTGTGCTATATATATAATGTAGTTGCGCACCATGAACAGGTGTGTTTGTACATAGATTTGTGTACTGTAAGAGGTTAGAAATTGAAATAATTTTTACGAATTAATAACGTTACGATTAAAAATATGCCGAAGATAACAAGAATGATTTTTAATATGAGTGCCATATCCACCATAGGAGTTGGTGGTTGGTACCTGGGTAAATATTCGGAACGGAAACGGCATTTAAATGCAGATAAAGATGTTAATGAATTATATACTTTTTCTCCAACAAATATTAAAAAAATGCCCGGTTTGCCTTTATTTGGAACAGTTTCTGCGGCAACAGCAATTGTTCCCACGGAAACTGAAACAAATATGGGCTCAAATTTATCAGCAACAAGTAAAAGGGTGTCTGAAGTAAGTTTATAATATTTAAATTATTCTTAACCTCAACATTATATAAATATTATTAATTATAAAATCTTTTATATTCACATTTTGTATTATGAAATTTTTATGGAATAATCAATTGATTTAATTTTATAACACATGGAAATGTGGTATTAGTAAGATGTATATTTTCCTTATTATTTGATGTGCAATAGATTATGAAATATGGTTTTCCCGGATTAGATCATGTCAGATCATATGAAGATTTTGTTCTTTCATATGATAGAAGGAATAGGGTAGCACATTGGGTATTTGAACATTTAACTAGAGAGAGATTACAATCTAACAATGAGGTATCACGTAGTAAATGTGAATTTAAACCTGATCCAAGCATACATCCATTTTTTAGGTAATTAGTTACAACTAGATTGGTGATATTTGTGCATTTCTCATATATTATAGTATGTAAAGTATATACATCTTTAGTTTATAGATAATATGATTTAACTATACATATTTTTAAACTAATATTATAATGCATTCTTTGGGAATTAGATCTGATAACAGTGATTACAAACGTAGTGGATATGATCGTGGACATTTGGCAGCTGCAGGAAATCATAAATGTCATCAGCGTCACATAGAACAGACATTCTTTTTAACAAATATGGCACCTCAAGTAGGTGCAGGTTTTAATAGAGATTCTTGGAATAGACTGGAAAAATATGTTAGGCATTTAACTAAAGTTTATAAGGATGTATATGTTTGTACTGGTCCTTTGTATTTACCAAAGTGAGTAAGACTTTTGGATTTGCTGTATACCTCTTTCACTACAGTATTAAGCAATGGAAATATATTGTTAATATAGAGTAGAATCTGATGGAAAAAAATATGTGAGATACGAAGTTATAGGAGCTAATCATGTAGCAGTTCCAACTCATTTTTATAAAGTAGTTGTTGGAGAAACACATGATTCAAAATTAGAAATGGAAGCATTTGTAATGCCAAATGCACCTATAGATGATAATACTCCTTTAACAAATTTCCAGGTATATTTTATTCATTAACCCATTTGCAATGGTACCAGTCTCACACATGTAGATAGAAGATGAAATTCAGATAGAAGAAATGTGATGCTCCTATTTAATTCTTGTTATATATTTGTTTGTGTTTAAAGATATTAATTATATCTTTTACATACCAGAACCTCAGAGTACCATTGTGAATAGGTTAATCATAAAAGTAATTATTATATGTATACATTGTAAGAAATAATGTTAAAATCCTATGATAGGTACCTCCAGAGAGTGTAGAACGAGCTGCTGGACTTTTATTTTTTGATAAAATCTCACGGGATAAATTACACAAAATAAACGGGAAAAAATGTTAAATGTAATGCAAAGTTGCAATAAATTGAGATTTTAATTGTAATAGAATTTTTATAAATGTATAAATTAGATTTATCTAGTCAATTTTAAAAAGTAAATAATTTTTAAATGATATATACATGTATATGCTGGTGTACAGAACCTGTTTTATTAAAAAAAAACTGATTTTTTGTTGAAAATTAATTGTTGTATTTTTTTAATAAACTATGTAAAATATAAGAACATATAAAAATTTCGTGTTTAAATTTGATTCTGTAAGATTTTCTTCCAGAAACATATAGGGAGGATCTTTACATAAATAAGACTAAGCAAGTTTTATAGATAAAGCTTATTTTTGGGCACATTTTGTATCTGATATATACAGAGTGATACTCATTCTGAATATTTCTATAATGTGTTAATTATTAATTTATAATATTACGAAATGACAGTGAAATATTTTTATCATTGCAAGTACTTTAGTTAGTTCAGCCTCCATTTTCTATCATGTTATGAACAAGTAATGCTGAAGTGAAATATTTAAATTTTTATTATTTTTGTACATTCAGTAATTATTTACATACAATATTGCATGTTGTCACATCTTGTCATAAAATAAGTATTCACATGAAAAGCGCATGCACTCTTATTTACGTATTTTTCTTAATATCCAAAATTTCAGTCTTGAATAAAACATTTATGATATTTAATTTATATTAGATGTTTAACAAGAATTATTTTTTTAATAACTTATGATAATGCAATACAGTCATTTTTATTTTTTCAAGTATAAATTATTCACATTATAAAGTTCAAACTTACTTCTTTGATTGATACCTCGTTATACCGTATATCATTTGCTAACTTGGATAAAATATTTGCATGTTACGTATGCTGATTCTTTCAAAATTAATCGTTTGGTACCGTGTATTCGTACCAAGATGTGTTTCTTAATTAAAAACTTTGTCGTATGATATTAAAATTCGACATCGCGAGTACAGATTCAGATTCATTTAAATTCTGTAAGAGAGAACATTGGTACATCAAAATAAATATATTTAAGACAGACCATACATCAGTTTCGTCATTTTTGTAAAGAACAATTATTTTTCCTACCAGAGAAGAACAATATTTTTTTATCCGTAAATATATTGTTTATTGTTTACGATTAGTGGACGAGAAAAACTCTCGTTATTACTTTGGTCGTGGTAGTAAGTGATTACGTACCAAATAATATTCGTTATTAAATACTATATCCATATAAAATGCTAATGGTAAAATCATTAATAATTTCAACTTATACTCTAATTTATGTACAAAATTAACAAGCACGTTAGTACTGACAAGGATACCATCCCAAGTGTATCCGAGTGTATCACACACAACTTATGTACATAACTATATAATTATAAAAACAAAGAAATGATTGGAATTATCCTACGATAATTGGAATCCAGAGATAAAGGAACATCTCTTCTTTTCAAATTAGTTATCCTTGAACACTTCTTAAATTTTTAACTATTGACCGTCTATGTCTGAACACATACACATATGGAGGGAAAAACATATAAATCTGAGAGGAACACTTGGGGTGATTTCTTTGTAAGACATGTACAAACGCACAAACGACAATTAGAGGTCAATTTATACTAGATAAGAGATTTCCAAAGTAGGTCCATGAAAGTTTGAGAAGCTCTATGCTAATCACCGTACCCGAAAAAGGTGAATAATAATCACCGTAGATTACATATACATATGAATATGTATGTGTACGAGAAAAACGGACACGGAGGGAGGGAAGTATAAACTGACCTTAATGCGTAAGACGCGATAAACTACCCTCTACGACATTTTTACAAAGTCCCGATATCTTTGTAACAGGCCGTAACGTTACTACGATTTCATAATGATATCTGTAACCATAGTTACCTGATAGCTAACAAGTAAAATAAGAGTAACGAATACCATTATGCTTTAGAGATCTCAACATACACATCTATGTTCAGCGCGTTTTTTAAAATGCACACTTGAAACTCTTTATATTCATTGCTTATAAATAACATCTTCACATAGGGTTGATTAGGCACTAAAATGGACGGGTCTCGTTGCATAGGAGCTTTTCTTGAGTATTGCTTGCAAGTTAAGGACACTTAACGAAGTTTTAAGTACACTTTGTGTAGTTGCGTGATTCGTGAAAATCAACAGCATGATTAACATGCAAATTTGGTAACACATCCTTCAGTGCTATATTCTTTCAATAAAGCTCCCAAATAATCAATTTTTTCCACGTTCCTGGCTTTCGTCTTTTAACGAAATACTCATCACCGCACTTTTGTCGTGTCTCATCTTCAGCGACGTTTTCAGATGATTTATCATGGATCATTATTTTTCGTAAAGTTCGCTTAATTCCTTAGATCAACGTAAGGTAGCGTGGACTAGAAAACGCGCGATGAAACTTGATATTTTTGTTTTTTCTCGTTCTTCGTTATGAGCAGTTCTATCGAGAGAACGGTTTAGTCCCTTTTAATCGATAGATACCGCAATAACGATGCATATTCTTGGCAGACTAGGATTTATCGACGCAGAACATTTATTATTCATGTTCCTTCGTCGTAAGAATGTTTTTAGATCAATCTCTCTTCCGGCGGTGGTTTCATTACATTGTCCATTTCTACTCGTGGATTACTGAATTCTTGAGCACTTGGACTGTATGTACCCCTAGTTGCTCGCTTCTTCCTGGCCATCATAAATAATGCGACTAAAGAGCCCGCCGCGATCAAGAAAAGACATCCAACAATAGGTCCAACTATTACTGCAATGTCCAGTGCTTGGCTACTCAAAAAGTGTTCCGTCTGAAAAGAAGAAAATTTATAATAAAAGCGATTCACGATATATTTTCATTTCAGAACGTTAAAATCTACCTCTGTGCAATTTTGACCGGTATACTCTGGTATACACTGACACCTATAACCGCCGTCATCTCCACACTTACAAGTACCTCCATTTTGACAATAGTCCTGTTTAAAAGAAGAAAACAATATAATATATATCGTGAAAAATACATAATAAAGTTGAAGTAAAGAAATAATACCTCTTTGCAAGGATCCACCATTCCACAATTGTATCCACAGTAACCTGGTTCACAAATGCATTGATAGGTTCCTGGTAAATTTTCACACTGTCCATGACCACAGTCTGTCGCTGGATCTTGACATTCATTTATATCCATGGAACAATCAGACCCTGTGTAACCCGTTTCGCTACAGTCACAGGTGAAATTGTTCACTCCGTCGTAACATTTTCCATCGTTTTTACACGGTACATTTCCTTCTGCATCCGGTGCGCAGTCATCAATGTTAATTTCACAGTACAATCCAGAATAACCAGGTAAACATGTACATCGAGGGGTCTGCTAATTCAAGACAGTAAATTGTCAATAATAGCAGACAAGTTAAATTTTCGAAAGGTCAAGAATTTTTGGCAGTAAAACAATACACGTACTTGGTATAAGGAGTCGCATTTGCCACCATTTTGACACTTTCCACCGATGCAATAAGGAACGTCACAAACTGCGCCCTCGTAACCAGTCATGCATGCACAGGTGAAATTATTACCGGTTTGCGGATTTGGTACGTCCGAACAAACACCGCCATTTTTACAAGGTTGATTCTCGCAAGTGATTAAACGGAAGTGCTGGCAGAGTTTGCCAGTGAACTGATCTGGACATTCACAGTAAAAATAACCAGGACGATTTATGCATACTGTATCATGATGACAAGGATTCGGTAAACATTCGTTTATATCAATATCACACCTATAACAGAAATAACATAAATTGTGTGATGATAGTTTACACGTTAATAATTATTTCTTTCATAAGGAGCGTGGTCTTTTGTAAATAACTGATATTTCATGTACTTACAGCCTTCCTTGCCAACCACTATTGCACACGCAGGTGTAATTAGCAATTCCATCAACACAGGTAGCTTCATTTTCACACTTATTATCGATGCACTCGTCAATGTTGAAAGAACAATCGTTCTCCGTGTAACCGGCAGGACATTCGCAAATATAACTATTCGCTTTATCCTGACAGTAACCATCGTTCTTACAATCTGAATCGAAGCAGAGCTGACAACCAATATTATTGTGATGTGTATCGTTATCTTCGTGCAACGCTAGATACTCCAATGGTGTAAAATTAGCGTTCTGATAAACCTCTTCATACGTGAAATAGTGCAGCAGCATACCGCCAATTCTTACTTCTCCCAGGCATCCTTTAAAAGCTTCACCTACACAATCAAATATATCTTACAGTTCACCGATAATATTAATATTCACAAAGAAAATAAAAATTGTGATGTTAATTTGATTACCCGACATTGCGTCTTGAGGCGAAGATGTAGTGGTCAATGTACGTTCAGTAAAATCTATCGAGTTTTCATTAATACCATTTCTAGTTTCTAAATTGTGTCTACTAGAGCCAACAGTTGTATAACTGTGGCTGTTAGATAAACTGGGACCAAGTCCGCCGAGCGTAACCGTTCCAGTAACTAATAACTCATACCACAAGGAGAAACTAAAATTCGGACTAACGGGTGGTTCGTTTTCATCATTAGAGTTCGCATAATCACACTCCATGGAATTGTTGTTCAATCTCAGAATTATCGACGTCCAATTTCCATCAGGTTTAGTTTTACCGAAAGTCAATATCCCTTGGTTTTGCGCATCTAAACGCCAAGATACCGTGACGTTGTCCTTGTAAACGGAGACAGTGAAATGCAAATCGCCCACACGAGGAGCAATATGCATCAGAATACCCCCTGTATTCGATCGATAAGTAATTTCGATGCTATCAATCGTCGACTCTGTCACGTTCCTTTCTTCTACTTGATTATAGATGTAACTGAAGGAGGTGTTCATTCCGTTGAAGGTGGTATTAGCAATGCACTCGTAACCATCGTCCAAGTTCTGGCATTTTGATCCAGCTGGGCAATCTTGCAGCTGACAGAATTCCATTTCTTGACAGGTCTTTCCGGTGTACCCACGTGGACATTGACACCAGAAGTCATTCCACGTGACATGGCATGTACCATTGTGATTGCATGGATTGCTTATACAGACGTTGTCGGATATTACACCCTTAAGAACTTTTTCGTAATCGAAAGTTACGTTGCCAAATTGGATTGGGGTTGGAATGTCATTTGCCTATGAAAGTGAAATGAATACGTATCATTTATATTCAACAATATTGACGTTCAAATTTTAATGGAGACCTCAGATCATCTTGGTAATACAATATTATGAAATACTAACAATATACGATTGACTGTCTGAGGTCTCGATTAAATTTGAAGGTAAATGTATATTCAGTGCAACAAATTTAAATGTACATATAGTCCTTGATAGAATTTTACCTTTAGAGGGAAGAATTCAACAACCATAATTTCAGAGCCGCTGGATATTTGAACATCTTGAATAACTCCTTTGAAATTAACTTGAAGTGCTTGCGGCACTTCTATCTGACGATTATCAACTTGTCGTATGTATCTGGATGCTTGTGGCAAACCACCCAAATACAAGACAGTCACATTCAACTGACCAGAAGCGCTGATAGTTTTTCTAAAGTATTCGGTACCGTTGATCTTTACTTGAACCAGCGTTACATTTCTGACTATTTGTATCAGGTGATTGTTTCCGTCGTTCAGTTTTACACCACCCACCGTGTAAGCTTCTGTGTCGTTAAACTGAATTCTGACGAGCAGTTCACCTCCTTCCATCTGAGCCGCTATGTAAGTTTTCTCCTGAGGTTTTAACTCAGTTTGCGGATTCGGTTCTGATCCCATATAAAATATATCGCCTCTGTCTTGTCTCGTGCGAATGAACATGGATATGTCAACGATAGATCTGACCGCTCTTCTAGCCATATCTGACACTTTCACGGTTACGTATCCGTTTGTAATATTCTCGTATCCAAATGTGGCTGCTGTCATGTTGTATTGACAGGTATGTCCAAGATACGGTCGCTCACACTTGCAAGAAAAATCGCGCCACCTGTCAGTGCAATGTCCATCATTTTTACAAGGATTTGGCGAACACTGAGCCTCTCGTGGACAACCTGATTCAACATCTTCCATGTACACTGTCATCGATGAGGTACCAGAGTATACCTAAACACATACTGACTTATAATTTGTCCACAAAAACAATTGTTAAAATCTTACAACTTACCCATTCCCCATTAATAACAAGATCCTCGGTGCAACCCACAAAGAATGACGGGCCATGAGTCAACCTTTGCAGGTAGTTGGTGGTACCACCCACATAAGTCATCGGGAAAGATGTGTGGTTAGAATTGGAACCTTCGTTCAGACTAATAGGATAAATCGTTTGTTCTTCATTAGCTGAGAGCACTAAGTGCGTGGCATTGATAGCAACAAACACTTTTTGCCAATTGGAGTCGTTCAAACCACTACCAATAAATACACCCTCCCACTTATTCAGAAGACTCGAGTGCAGATTCAATTTGCCGTTTACAAGTTCAAGAATATAAAACGTTGATCCCTTTCCAATGGCTAGTAGCCCATTCGGCAGAGTTGTCCGGAAGCGGAACTGTATATCGTATCCTTCATCGCGAGTAGTATTTACCAGGACATATGATCTGCCACTCAAGGACATTGTTGTTACCTGTGAACAGAGGATAATTATACATTCCTGAAACCCGGTGAAAACATTGTAACATTCTACGCACCTTCTTCTGTATTTTGTGCAAGAAATAACAAGTGCAAATTACATAAGCTATTAGGTGTACACAGTGCTGTACTATTATACAATTATTTTAACTTATTAACCACCACTTACATAATCACAGATTTCTCCATGGAAACCATTCGGACAGGTGCAATTGAATTTATGTATCGTTTCGTCGATGAGGTATGGCCAGCAGGTTCCGCCATTTTGACAAGCATTTCCTTGACAGCCGGTCAACTCCACCGAACAATTTTTGCCTCCGTACTCTGGTTCACAAGTACATGTATAATCTGCTCTTCCATCGGTGCAGACACCATGCTCGCATGGTGTATATCGTTTACATTCGTCGATGTCGTGTTGACAGAGATCTCCTTCGTAGCCGTTCTCACACTCGCAAGTGTAACCTCCGATACGGTCCAGACAATTTCCGGCTAAGCATGGGTTGCTGTCGCACTCGTTGATATTTATTTCGCAATTTTTACCCGTCAAACCTTGCACGCATAAACATTCGTACCTGAAATGTACGAGATTAATATAATTTTCTTACTGACATATTTCTATTAACACTTTGCGGTACTTTTAACCCACAAGTAGATCTGACTTTGTCAAAGTTATGGCATACGTTATTCAGACAAGTATTTAGTGTTATTTGGAGGACTGATGAAAAATAAAGATAACGAAACAATTTTACGTTAAAAATTAATATAAAATATATCATTTCTGAATAACCGTAATATTTTAGACCTAATAAGTTATGTAGTAGCTCGAGTAATTTGTAGGATATCGATCAATGTAATATGATGTATTGTATGTGGTGGGTCTTGTAACTTCAAGAAATTAACCAGACATGGCTAAGTGGCTTTTGGAAATTTACTGAACTCAACGATCAAAGCACTAGCAAAGACCGCAAAGTGTTAATCCACTTCCAACCCTCCCGATACTTGCCCACTCGCGTTGGCATAGCTAAATTCTTGATTGAATATTGCAGGTAAGGTCAGCGCGTCGCTCTTGTACAATTCAATCTTTGACCTCTCTAAACAAGTTCCATTGTATTTGCAAGGTGAGCTGTCGCATTCGTTCACGTCGACTTCGCAATTCTTTCCAGTATAGCCAGCATAACATTGGCATTTATAATTCTTGATCTCATCTAAGCAGATAGCACCGTTCACACACGGTTCCGAACGGCAGTCGTCGATATTCTGTTCACAGTGTGCACCTTCGAAACCCGTGTTGCTGCAGTCACAGGTATAATTGTTAATACCGTCGATGCATTGGCCGTGATTCAAGCAAGGTGGCGGGTCGCAATCATCGATATTGATCTCGCAATTAATCCCACGGAAGCCCAGTGAGCAAATGCACATGTAGCTGGCGATTTCATTGACGCACGTGGCACCGTTCTGGCAAGGATCGCTCTCGCACTCGTTCACGTCCATGTCGCAGGTTTTCCCGGAATAACCGGGTGGACAGTGGCACTCGAACGTGTTGATACGGTCGATACACGTGGCGTTGTTCTTGCACGGTGCCCACAGACATTCGTCGATGTCGATGTCGCAGTGGTCCCCGGAGAATCCTGGTCTGCAGAAACAATTGTAGCTGCCCTCCGTGTTCAAGCAGATCCCGTTATTGCAGAGAGAAATGCCTTCCACTTTGCATTCGTCCACGTCTTCTTCACAGAATTGCCCTGTGAATTAATTAGACAGTCGAGGTATTAACGAGGACTTCTCAAGTATGTATTATGCACGTCTGGTAAGTTGGCAGTTGCAAGCAATGCGGATATGTGGATCGGTTCTACCAACTTATTAGGTGCACACGCTACTTATTATTACATGTTGAGGTTCTGAATCATAATTCTGGTATTATTGATTATTATTCGTGATTAAAATTAGACACGAAGTTACTCATTGATAGCTATATACTATACATTAAAGTGACTTTGCATTGCCAGTTGGCCCCATTTTCAAATTTTCAAATTTAGTGGACATTTGGGAATGCAAGGAGTTTGGAAAACTGGAAATTTGAGATTGACAAACTTTGAGGATTTGCATTTGTACATTGGAAAGGATAGAGACCTTTAGAATTCGAGAAGAAAGTTTTGAAAATGTAGGATCTTAGAAATCTAGAAATTTGGGAAAGGTAAGTTTGAAAATTTGGAAGTTATGCAACAGTTCAGAAAAAATACTCGTAACATTGCGATATTAACAGTGCATGGTGCTACACGAGACATGAATAAAACAAATAAGCGTATAAAACTTGCGACGGAGGTGTCATTTTATCTCTAGCTTAAAAGCTACCGCAGCATCTTGAACAGAATACTTAGAGAAATGGGAGAAAAATAGGAGTTACAGTTTAACTACGGTAAAATTTAGCCCGTGTCCCGTGAAATTTACCTTGATAGCCGTCCTTGCATTTGCACTCGAAACCGTGTTCCCCAAGGTCGATGCAAGTGCCGCTGTTGCAGGGTTTCGTCGCGCAATGGTCGACGATTAGGGTACAATTAGGATCCCTGTAACCCTCACGGCATTTGCATTCGTAACCGGCGATACCATCCACGCAAATCTTGCCGTCAGGACACACGACATCGACGCAATCGTCGACGTTGATGTTGCATATCTTCCCCTCGAAACCCTGCGGGCATTCGCAAACGAACTCTCGCCGCGATCTCGCTATCAGGGTGCAGTTTCCATTGTTCTGGCACGGATTTACCGCGCATGCATTGTATTCCAGTTCGCAGTTTTCGCCCATGAAATCCTTGGTGCAGTTACACGTGTACCCGTTGATTCGATCGATACACGTACCACCGTTTTGACAAGGTTGTGACAGACACTCGTCCACGTTTATTTGGCAGTTTTTACCTAATGATATTGTACTTGTGTTATTCGACATCATTTTAACGCGTACTTTGCTTTATTGATACGTAATTTTATTCAACTGAATTCTGGGTAGTTTTGAACAAATTATTAACGATAAAATTGATTTCATAATAAACATGTTAGAACGTTTAACAAAAGAGACAGATGTTAGTCAGACAAATGAATAAGCGTAACGACGTCACAGATAGAACAGAGGATAGAACAGTGGATTGTCACGAGTAGATCCGTGAATTGTGTGATTACCGGAATATCCCGGAAGACATTGACAGTAGTAGCTAATTTGTTGATCGATGCAGATGCCACCGTTGCGGCAAGGATTGCTGACACACTCGTCATCATCGATGGAACAATCAGGGCCCGTCCATCCTGGTTCGCAGGTGCAATAAAAGCCTCCGGGCTGCTCGCAGCGACAAACACGCAACAAACAAAGCAACAGGAGATACAACACAGAGAATATGTTCGACACGGTCGATTAATTAGGCTAGATTCGGATGTGCATGCGAAAGCTAGCTGTGATTCACTCACGTAGTCGTGGCAGGCAGAAGCCTGCTTGCAAGGTAGATCACGACATGTGATCGGTTCCTTGCATTGCGGTCCTCTCCAAAACTTCGGGCACTTGCAAGAAACACCGTAAGGTGTTTCCTGGCAAACACCGCCGTTGTAACAGGCGGAACACCAATCCGAAGCGGGTGACAAGCAGGTTGTTCCTAATCGTATGAAATACGTCACACGCACACGCCACATGAAGACAAACGAGAAACATTTAAGATTAGGAATGTTTGATGAATGACATGTTAGAACGGATGAATTTTGTTTGTTCGACGCGAATATTCGGCTGCAGAACTTAGGTGATTAAGAGGCATTGTTAATGTTTCAGTACCACACATGTGGATCGATATCGTGCACTGATTACGGACTGGGAAGTTCAGTTTGGGAATTTTGAAATTTAGGGATTTAGGGATTTCGTAACTTGGTTTATAAAAATAAACGTAATTTGGTTTATAAAAATTTTGAAATTGGAAATTGGAATTTGGAGATTTGAATAATTGGTGAGTTAGTAATTTGGTGACTTGAAAATTTGAAAATTTTAGACTAGAGAATTTGAAGATTTAGAAGTTGAAATCTTGGTAGTGACAATTTGGTAATTAGGGAGTTTATAAGGTAGAAAATTATGAATTCTGAAATTACAAGTTTTGGGATTTGGAAATTTCAGTAATGAGTTAGTAACATGGTAATTTGAAAATTTGGAAATTGAAGTATTTGTGCATTTACAATACAATAGAAAATAAATGATCAATCTCAAAAATTTCGAAATATGGTCATAACTTGAAAATTTGGAAAAAGTATTCGTTTGTAATATGGATCTGTTTCTAATATCCAAATTTCGAGAATGTTGAAGCATCTCCAACATCTGTAGTTATAATGGCACTCGGATGACTCGGAATTTTCGTGGTGCGATTAAACGTGTCCGAACTTTCTCCGAACATATATTATAATCCATCCTTTACCTTTCCACTCGGGCGGACAGGTACAATTGAAGCCGTCTTTGTTGCTGGTGCACGTTCCTCCATTAGCACACGGGTTGTTGGCGCAATAATTGATAGTGCAATTCGGAGGATTGCCCATGAATCCAGGATTACAGACACATTGCGGGCCATGAGCGTCTTCCACGCAAATGCTATTCGCCGGGCATGCTGCGTTTTCGCATAAGCTTCTGAGCTCGCAGTGACGACCCGCGTATCCAGACGGACAATTACAATGATATGAACCTACATCGTCCACGCAGTCGCCACCGTGTTTGCACGGATCTGACATGCACTCGTTCAAGTTCAATTCACAATTCTGTCCTTCGAAACCGTTCGGACAATGGCAGATATAACCACCATAATTGTCGTAACATGTACCGTTGTTCAAACACGGGTCTGCTAGGCACTCGTCGATATCAATCTCGCAATTTGCACCTTCGTACCTGCAATAGGTAATTCACCCTTAATAATTTCTTACAATTAATTTTCATTGGTTATCAATTCTTAATACTCCATAACTAACTGTCATTTATTATAATTCAATTCTATTATTTTGTAATTTAAGTTTATTATTTTTATGTTCATTTTATAATTTAAGCGGTTATCAATTATTAATCATTATTAAGTTTTTATTAAGTATATTCGACGTCTGTTACTTTCGATTCATTATGATTTAAAAGACAACAATCTATTTGCGTTTCATCAACGCAGAGGAGTGCAAAGGGTCGATAACAATATGAAGTTTAATGAACAAACATACCCTGTTCTATCGCACATGCAAGTATAGTTATTGATACCGTCCATGCAAAGTCCACCGTGTTTGCAGGGATTCGAGGCACACTCGTTGATGTTCGTTTCGCAGTTTTTACCAGTCCATCCGGGTAAACATTCGCAACTGTAATCGGTTTCGGTGAGGGCTGAACAGAGACCGTCGTTTCTGCAAGGACTTTGTTCGCAAAGGCGTACTCCCAGTTGAGATTCGCAGAATGTCCCGGTGAATCCAGGTTTGCACGCGCAACTGTAGTCTCCTTTCGCATCCTCGTTACAGGTGCCGCCATTTCGACAAGGACCGGTTAAACATGGCGAACCTAACAGACCGAATTTTGTAAGCTGATTAAATGTTCCAGAGATTGATCAGTGAGAAGCGATAGGAAGCGTAACATTCAAGAATCTTGTGCTGAAATATCACCCAGAAAATGTTATTGGGACAATTTGTTATGTGGAGAGTTGAGAATTTGGGGAATTTGGAGTTTGGAACTTTGAGAATTTGGGGAGATTGGAATGTGGAAATTTGAGAATTTGGGGAGATTAGAATTTGGGGAATTTGGGATTTGGAAATTTGGGAATTTGGGGAGTTTGGAATTTGGAAATTTGGGAATTTGGGGAGTTTAGAATTTGGAAAATTAGAAATGTGGGGAGCTTGGAATTTGGAAAATTAGAAATTTGGGGAGTTCGGAATTTGGAAAATTAGAAATTTGTGGAGTTTGGAATTTGGAAAATTACAAACTTGGGGAGTTTGGAATTTGGGAAGTTTGAGAAATTGAAATTTAGAAATCTGATTCATCAGAAATCGTAAAACTTGAAATTCTGGAAATTACTAATTTAAATATTTAAGACCCTGGTAAGTTGAAATTTTACAAATTTGAAAAATGAAGAATTGTTGAACATAGAATTGGGATTTGGAAGTTTGGGAATTTGGTGACTTGTTAAATCAGAAAGAAAAAGAACCAATTAATTGTGAAAAAATATAATACTACTATGCCCAAAGTCCAACACCTATTTACTAATTGAAATAAGCTTCCAAAGAAGAAATGTGAAAATATGATGTGATGGTATGAAATCTATACTTAAGCATAAAATTAAAGAGCAAAATAAGATGAATTTTAGTGTAAATACATTTATGATAAAAAAATATGTACTTAATTAGTCACGAGAAATACATCTAAAGAATTTCATTATTTGTAAAAATACAAAAGTTTATTATTACAGAAATATACTTTCATATTATAATAAACATACTCTCAAGATATCGAATATACACAACCTTTTTTTAATCCTCTACCATCTATTAGAAGCATCTATCTAAGAAATATCAAGTTTATTTAGTTTAAGATTTACGATTATCGCAAAGGATTATTATAAAGCTTGCAAAAGCAGGTAACGAGTCAGGCTACCGTGCTAATTTATTCAACCAAGTAACAAAGTTTTGTTGTTAGAAACTTCATCCGAAACTGTTCTCTCTTCATATGAATCTTACTAAATAATCTCGAAATTCTACTACTACGCATTCATGTTTGTTAGCGCGTTAGTTTTCCTCGGAGTATTTATTGATCGATTCAATCGAGCACTCTTGCAAATGTTTCTTATATTCGAAAGGTCAATTGCATAATTATCCACGCATCGTAAGATTCGTTTGCAATATGCAAACTACAAGTATTTTCATGGAACTGTGAGTTGATGGAAGGAAATGATAAAATAAAGAAAATGAATGCCATGCGAGAACCAATTACTAACAATGGCAGCAGAAATAGAATCCGTGGTTAATTCTTTACAATTTTTCTACAAATATTGCATCTTGTATACACTTATGGTGATTGTATCATAGACATTTTATTGTAAATGTTTTTTAAAAACTGACCTAATTTTAATACTGATATCCAAATACTGTGGTGACATTTTGAAAATGATAATAATATCATCAAATAAAATAACTGTAAGATAGTAACATTATCTAAACATGAATGTACCTTTAAACAGACCTTGATTTAAATTCCTTAAATAATTGATAAAAGATTTGAATTATTTAAAATAGTGAAGAAGTGTGAAGTATTTTGATATTGAAATACTAAAGAAAAAGTGACACTTGCAGCCTTATATCGCTGTTAGGGTGTCAGAAAGCCACGGATCTATTTGCAGCCGTAATCCCTTTGCCCAAAACTCCATATTCAACGTCGAGGTCTACCATTGTCAATTTGACAGTTGTTGCCGGAATATCGGGCGTAACAGTGGCACTCGTAACGATCCTGCCGTGACACGCATTTACCATGCATCATGCATGGCTCATGATTGCAGAAATCCATGGTGGTGATCGAGCTCGGTCCTACGCTGCCGAGTCCGCCTGTACTACCTGAAAGTTTCGTACGAGAATCTAGCATGCAATCTACTGCTTATAGTGATCACAAAACGATCACACGTGTCTATGCAGCAACAAACCAATTATACGTGGATCTTCACTCGCATATTGTGCTATTCAAGTTCTACGTTGTAGAAGCTACGCTTTACTTTGATATACGATTAATTATACGGGGTATACTATCCGCCATTTTGTGGCATTTATAACCTCAAAACTTATTTGAATAATTTCGCAGATACATGTTTCAATAGTCTCGCAATAACATGTTTGAAATCTCACAAAAATATCTTTGAATAATCTTTAATCAGCTTCGATTTGGGTACATTTTGTTAAATTTATTTCTTCAATGAAGAGACATCTTTTCTATAAATGCCACTATACTTGATGTAAGTATAATTTAGACGAAGTATTCATATTTTATTTTTCTGATATTGCTACCAGCCAAAACCTAACTTATCTAGCCTAACATATACTAACCATTATAACCATTAAGTACAAGATCGTTCCTCAAGGATCTAATATTTTATGTTTTTATAAAATTTAATCAATCATATTTCAAAATGAAATAAAAATAAGAAGAGATGGTTTTGAGCAGGTAGTTGCAATATTTGAGAAGTGAATTTTATTTCTCTATAATTTCCGTTTTTTAATAAACTCGTACGGTATTTACGATAGGAAAATGAAAATTCTTACATCCTTTGTTGTCCGCAGGGCACGGACCAAAGATGGCTCCGTTATTGATAGTGTCGTTAAAAAGAATTCCAGGACCTTGGAGAATGCATCCTCTGAATCCTTCTCCCACAATGAGAGAGCCATTCATATCGTAGTCAGGAAGCGTAAGAATCGCAGCGTTGTACGTGGCATTAGCAATTACCTAAACATAATAGCGTTAGGCGTTAGATCAACGTCGTTTCGTGTCGTAGATTAAAAGATAACTATTCACTTCTCCTTTTTATTATTTACAAGATGCTGATGATCATTTAAAACACGTTCAATTTTTGGGATATTGAAAAAATTTGTTTAAGATGCTTTTATGTGGTTGAGTTTCATGCAAATATTATTTATATATTTTTCTTATTTTTGTTGTTTAAATAAAATGAAAGGAATATAGTTTAAAAATATAACAATTACTATAAATTAAGAACACAACGGTAATATAATTTAAAAACACAGTAACTATAAACTAAAAAATATAACATATACAAATTAATGGTTACTTATCCTGAAAATATCTTGGTGTTTATTTTACCTGTGTATGACCAGCAGCGTTCAAAGTAAGATTCCCGAGTCTAAAAAAGAGATTAACATTGTTCCAAGCGTTGTTGAGTAACCTAGCATTAAGCCTCGCTTTGTAACGTTGTTGGTCAACGATAGCCACGAAAAGTAGTCCTTCCGGAGTCACTTCGAGACTGATCGAATCGTCGTTGTATTTCTGCATGAAAAGACGTCCACCTTCGCATGTTCGAAAACTTAAACCACTGTGCCTATGCACCGACACGAACGAGCTTAATTTGAGAAAAGCAGAGCCATCGAAGTATGCTTCTCGAGGATGTTCATCGTACTCTTTGTGTCTGATGTCTTGCGGCGCTTCGTCAGTGACTACTAACAAGCTAGTAAGTACTGAAACAGAAATTTAAATCGTCTTTCGTTAATTATATTCAAACACACTATAAATATCTTAAACTTTTAACTTGTTAGGAAGTTATGGTTTGTATTAACATTTTAGGGAAGCAGTATTTATTATAAATAGATTTATGCAAACATACAATTTTGAAATTATAGAAATGTTACATTTTGGTAATTTGTAATATGTAATATGTAAATGGTGATTATATGTGGCGAGTAATTTTTCAAGTGTTCAAACAGACACGGATATTGATTCAGAGCAGGAAATAGAAGACACTATAATCGATATCTACACACATACATGTCTGTCCTAATTTCTGTTATCATTAGTAGCTTGCAACTTCGGGGAGATAATGTTCGTATTGCAACTGACACGTGTCAGAGATTTAGTTCATGTACTCGTCAAAAACCTTCAAATTATATCAATACTGTACGGCCTACCAGTAAAATAATTATTCGATCAACTGTTTATTAGGTATAAATTCGTCAAAAACAATATCTGCTTAAATATTTTTATTTCAGAACCAGTTACATCTTTCATTCTTTATTAAAAACTAAACTTTGAATGAAATAATTTTATTTTTGCACGAGACAAAAATTTTATGTGCAAAGTGTAACATTATGTAATGAGTATATCGCTATAATAACATAAAATGTGATTCAAACATTTTATTATTTTGTTCGAAGAAAGTCAGAAGATAAGTATAGGTTTTGTATTTTTAAAAAAATTGTATTTCTTCAGAGTATAAATATTCTGATTTAAGATAATAATAATCATTGACTTTTAGACCGGTTGATGAAGTGCAGTGCACCTACACCAGGATCGATGGTGGCCAATAAATAATGCATGAGATGCATCTGCATACTCTCGTAAGGCTGTATGGTCAAAATAGACTGTCGCTTAAAGTAGACATTACGGTTATATATTGGCGAAAATCTGACGAAATTGTATAATTTAACTGGTTTATACCGGCAGAAACTATTCTCGGATATTAGAAATAATTCACGTAACCCTACAGGTCAAATTATAAATAAACTTTGCATGAATCGTTAATGCAACGCTGCAATAACTTGCGGTGTATCGTAAAAATAATTTCTCGATTTGGAAATTTCAGATTTCTGCATTTCTATGTATTTGTTTATGACATTTATCAAGTGCAGTTGTGTACTATTTCTAAAGGTGTTCTCATAAAGTTGCACAAAATACATATCAACCAAAATAAGGTAATATACTTACACAATAACTAACGATAGTGAATTGTACACAGTGTGTTGTAATACATTATATGGGTCAGCTAAACTAACCCATATTTTCTGTCCGATATCAACAAGCAAGATAAAGTAAAGTATTCAGCTGATTCATGTACCATAACTGTTAGTACAAGCTGAAATATGACGATTTCGGATGAAAATAAATCAAACACGTAAACTAAACGTTGATAAGCTTTTACGTCGTGTTATACAATTATCAGAATGTCTGTTTAACTCTAGAACCACCTGCGTTATCTGCACACTTTTAAATTGACAATAAGGAGAAATAGTAAACAAATATTAAAGTATTAACTAAAATATACTATTTTTTATTTCAACAAAATATGACAAACATTTCAATAAAAGTATGACAATAAAAGTGGCAATAAATATTTCTTTGTAATTTAATGGTCGTTATAATTATGTGATATGTTGAAGTACACGTTGATCCGATTATATGCTGCGCGTATAAGTGGAAACGGCTTATAAAAGATTGCTTTCAGACAACAAACGGAACAACCGGAAGTTCTAGCTCCTTCTTCTTCGAACGACCAATATGGTGACGCGTCTGGTTTCTCAGGTTCGAGACCAACGATGAGTCGATAGAAAGACGTCTCATCGCTGTGCAGGCATTGAAGTCTCCTTTGATCGCGAAAGAATAGCGTCAAATTTATTCGGTTCTTTGCAGACCTTTTTAAATATTTTTTGCGCTCTTTTTGAAATTAGTGAATTGTAAACATAAAGGAATTTCAAATAATTTAATTTGACAATTTGATAATTCAGTAATTTGGTAATTTCATAATTTGGTAACTTGGAAATTTAAAAATTTGGAAAAGTAGAAATTTGGTAATGTACAAATTGAAAATGTGGAAACTTGGTATTGTAGAAATGTGAAAACAGAAATCTGTTAATGCAAAATTTTGGAAATAAAAAATTTTACTAATATAAAAATTTGAGAACCTAGAAATTTGCCAAATTAGACCATCAAAAATTAAGTAGCAAAAAAATCTAAAAACATAGACTCTTCCAAATTTCAGGATACGAAAATTAAAAATATTTTTAAACTAATAATATTCTCCTTAAATCTATTAAAAGAGTATTGAACCACCACATACAGAACATATAAGAGCAACCACTTGCAGCAACTCCTGGCATACTAATTTCACAGTTCCTTACAGCTATCTCAATCTGATAATATTTTTGAAAAATTACGTAATAATTTACCTGTTAATTAGACAATTTTTAACTGAATTCTTGAATAGCAATTGCAGAGTAACGATCGCGTCTCAGACTGAACTTATTAAGCAGCATGTTCGTTACATTAATTTATCTGCGATTCATACATCATATTCAAACGATAAAAAAAGAAAATGATGTATGCACATGGTACATTAGAAAGGAGTTTACTGTTAGAAAGCATAACGGTCAGACAGACTGTGTAAAATTTCACGATTCGTTTGCTACGTCGATCTGTAGAGGAATTCCTTGTTGTTAGGAAAGACCGCGTTGCAGATCCTCGGAATTATTTATGAAAGTATACTGACGACAAAACACGATATTCAACATTGTACAAAGATTGTATAAAATGATTTTTTCATCTAAATATACTAAATTAAATAATACGTGCATGTCGTGAATATATGTATAAAGAAAGAATACTTCGCGTGGTGTCATTCAAAATGGCGGAGCAACCAAGCTGTGACACAGGTTAACGTTTAAAGGTTAATTGAAATACGGTAAGGCATTCCGAATATGAAAATGGATTTATAGAGTTCTTTCACATGGAGATTACATGTATACATTCACCTATGACTTCGATAATATGACTCAACAGCTTCGTGATTCTTGCCACGCCTTTGCTAGCTCGATATAAGATTCTTTGTTGCTTCGTTGAGAAGCTGTTTGCTCGAGATACCGACACTTGTAAAGTAATAGATGCAAAGTAATTTAGATGTTACGATAGTATCTGATGCAACCAAAATAATCTGATGTAATATGTAAACAAACAGATAAGAAAAGTATGTGTTAACATTGTATTATCTGAACTTTCTATGTCTGCAAAAGGGAATACTGACATTCTAATAATTAAATAACATTTTATAATTTATTTATTTTAATATGTATATGTAACTTGAAATACTACACAATCGTGTGATTAGAACAGTGTGATTAATAATTTATTAAATAGCATTAAGTATGAGCTTTAATTTTTGAAAATATAATATTGTACACTGTATTTAATTTCAAGGCAAATTTCTTTTGCAAGAATATTTACTATATTAATATTCTCAATTTCAAACACTTTTAATGCACTTTAATATTTGTGACTGTTCAGAGAAATGTGATACAGTTGTACAATTAAATCGAGTATGCGACGTAATTAAAAACGTGAGTAATGCTATTGTTTGAATAAAGATTTATGACATCATTCCGAAAGTACGAAGTTATCCAAATAACCTGAGTATAAAGAGAATATTCATATAATAGAAGATTTGATGCTAATGGGAATTCTATTTTGCACGTTTCATTTAAACAGTTAATATGAACTGCTGACAAAAGACATTTAAGTTCTGTCCAAATTTTAATTATTACAATTTCTATTATAACTTGATATCTTTCATTATTCAAATTCTTGTTTGGAACTTTTGGTTATTGATTCATTTAATTGTTATAAGTATTCTCATTGATCAGTAGTAGTTCAGTACTCTTCCAAAAAATATTTTTGAAATTTTAAACTTCCAAAAGGTTATATTAAATTTATTAATAAAAATGTTTAAAAATTGCAAGACATCAAGGACCTAAGACTAGAAAAATTAGTTCAATTGGAAAATTGTGTAATTGTGAAATTGTGAAATTGCAAAATTACAAAATTGCAAAATTGTGAAATTGTGAAATGATGAAATTGTCAAATTATAAAATCGCAAACTTGTATCTTTACAAAATCACAAAACAGCGATTTGGTAAAATTACAAAAGAGTAAAATTTTCGATTTCAGCACGTAATTAACGAATTTACGGAACAAGTCCGGCCAGTTCTGGTTATCGTTGCGTAACACGGCTGTTAATTTTATTAAGAAGCACGAACATCCTGCTGAGAATTCTAACAAACACAGTTTATCGCCGGCACACACTCGATCCTACAATGCATACGGTAGTCGCGTGCGTTGTTTGACTAACAAACCACTACCTTATCTAGTCTTACTTTTTGCTCGTGTCTCTCCCTCACAATTTGTCTCTCCTGTCCGAAAGGTTTAGTCATCGTACTTACTCACAACAGTTAAACGCGTACGGTATTAATTTTATTATAACAGCTTCGTTATGGAAGCGAAAATAACTTCTAAGAGCATGAATACATTGCAGGACATCTAGTGACTCACACATACATGTATTCCTACATATTCCACATCCAAACAATTAATATTTTATTATCAACATAGTGAATGTTATTAAAGTTATTTAAAATTTTTTATAAGTTGACAAGTTTTAATACATGTTGTCAATAAATTTTTATCATGTCACCCATTTTACCTCACGAAATTTTTAAAATTAAAAAGAAATTTTTAAAGAAAATGAATTTCACAATTTTTAAAAGAAAAAGATGTCCACATCGAAATTAAATCATTTCAACATTATAAACATAATGATTTGATTGAATAAGGATAATAATTAGGGAAAGAAGTTAGAAATGAAAGTAAAGCGATGTTTACGCGAATCAAACGATCACAGAAAACGTCGCGACGGGTTATCATCGAGAAACGAGTTATAGCTACGATGACTCACGTTCTAAGTTTTGCAATAGATGCAAAGAATTCTCGTAGCTGGTTTCCAGCCATTTATAGTCTGAATGTAGTCGACGAATTCCCACGTGTCACTGAACCGAAAAGCATTCTTTGATTACGGTGTACCATGCATTCAGATGCGCAAAACAATTCGACCGCTTTCCTTTGGAAATTACTGGAAGAGCAATCGAATCAAGGTTCCCTCTAGTTTTCTTGCACAACTTATTCCAGACCGGATCTCCTTCTGAGGCAACAACCTGAAACCCCTTTACGTTTTTACCCGCAATATTTATTAGAGAGTATCTTTGATGAGAAATTATGTAGATTTAATTTAGTATCGGGTTTTATTGATTTGCTGATAATGGAAGTAGTGATGGGTTGCTGCGAGGAACAGTTCATTTTTCAAGTTAAAAATTTTTTTCAAGTTGAAAATTCCCTAATTCCTAAATTTACAAATCTAAAAATTCCTCAATTCCAAAATTCAAAAATTTCTACGTACCCAAATATAGAAAATCTCCCAATTTGAAACTTTCCAGATTCCTAAACCTCTAAATCTCAAAATTCCCAAACTCCTAATTTCCAAATGCAAAAATTCCAATCTCCTGAAATCTCAAAAATTTGAGATTGAATTGTTGAAACGTTAACTTCTGCAATTTGCTAATTCGTTAATGCCTCTTTTCCTACATCAGCATTTTTCCGAGAAGACCAAGTGTGTCCGCGAATGCATGCTCGTTATTGTTCGAAAGCAGCACAGTTTTTACGTTTACGAGGACATAAAACCACAATAACGCATTTGCATCGGTGAGAATGAAATGGAAACGCTATTGACAAATTGTCTTTGTACAATTGGCATTGTGTTACGTGAAAGCTGGCACACCAAATAAAGGAATTATATCCTTGTCTATGAAAATCATGTCATCGCGCAATATGCTCAAGCTTCTGAATGTTATATGAACCATTCATTTGCTAAAATGATTACCTTCGTGAAGTAAAAGTACTTTTCCTTTTACAGTTCTTCATTTCTATATAAAAAATTCATTAAAGGAATTAAAGTCCAAACTAATAAGAATACTAAATTGTATTCGTATGATTTGTATTATTTATGCTTACTAAATTATATTTATATAATTCACATTATTTGTGTATATCAAACATGTATTTTTATCCGTACAACTTTCCGAATAAATACTAAAAAGAAAATAAAATACTGAAATATTTGAAAGTTGCTTGTTCGTAGTCGATTGATCATCGAGTTCACACGCGCGACGACATCTTTCAAAACGATTTCTGTTTTTGAATTCGTGCTTATTGGAATGTAAAACGGCTGTCACGTGCACGAAACACTCGATCGAGTCAGCGAACAAAAACGTTCCAGCTTTTTGACAACTTTAATGTTCATGTACGTAGGTACTTACATACACCTATACAAGTATGTTTCATTCGAGTTCGAAGCTTTGAAATCGTTTCAATTACCACTTCAATTCCGCGAAATCTGTAATATTATTTATTTATGAAGATTCGTAACGTAATAGCGTAAGGAAGATTTTAAAGAGGTAATTAGAGGAGATCTCTCGAGCGTGTTTAATAGAAAATTATTACAACACCTCGTCTTTTTATTTCACAATCTTTAATTGTATGACTCGAGGAGCAAGGTGGATGTATTCTGTAAGTGTTATAATAGAATTTTGGAAATTTTCAATTTTTGAAATTTTTTATTTGAGAATTTTCAATTTTTGAAATTTTTTACTTTGAGAATTTGCAATTTTACACGTAACTAAAACAGATTTCTGATCTTTCATACGTAGCGTGATTTTTGATATTATCAAAGATTCAAACAAGCGTTTCATCTTGGTTCAAACGTGTTCACTTTACGAGCGTGTTTCGATATAGTCCCGTCCATTTACGCCCACTATTCGATATATGCACTTTCTGTTTGATGCAATCTCTTGCTTTACCCGTCTACCATAGAATTGAACCCTTTCGCTTCGAAAGATGGTCCATGTACATGGTAAAATGTAGCCTTTCATGTCTGAACGATGTACATATATGTACGTCCTGAAGTGTCCATTTGCCAAATATCTTGACTTAATATTCAAACAATGAATTTTGTAGTAATAAAGAGAGTCGAGTTGGTTTGAAAAAATTTTGTAAGAAAATTGTTTAAGAAAAATAATCTTGTTGAGATGTATAACGTCATTGCTTAGAATATGAACGATGTAATAAATCTTAAATACGGACAGCAGATATATTGTGAAGATACGTAATATTACGTCTGCAGTTGTAAAGGTGTTAATAATACTTATCTTCATTCTGGTTATGCTGGTGTGAAATTTAAACGTTGGGAATGAGTCGTGTTTAAATTTAGAAATTTGTATGAGTATGTTTTTGTGCTAATAATTTTCAACTTTTTGGGTTGTAGATGTTGAAGAGGAAAAATTCCTAAATTTAAGAATTTGGAAAGGAAAGAAATATTGTTGAGAAATATTCAAATTTAGATACTTAAAAATATGTAAAGGACTTTAGACATTTTCAATTTCTTAAATTAGAAATTTTTTAACTAACAAAGTTTGAAAAGTGCAAGAAAAGGTAGATTGAGAAGTTTCAAACTTAAAAAATTTACGAATTCAGAAATTCCATGCTTTACTAATTCTATAAGTTACAAATTTAAATACTATCAAGTTCCAAAAGTAGCAGATTTCAAAATTTAAAAGTCCCAAAATTCACAAACTCCAAAAGATGTAAATTCCAATATTCACAAGTTCCAAAATCCTAAAATTCCAAAATTCCAAAATCCCAAAATCATAAAATTTGAAAATTCCGAATTAAAAATGTTCAATGTTCCAAATTTCTGAAACTCCAAAATTCCAAATCCCCAAATCCCCAAATCCCCTAGTCTCCAAATCCCTGAATCCCCTAGTCCCCAAATCCCCAAATCCCCAAATCCCGAAATCCCAAAATTGCCAAAATTCCCAAATCTCCTAATTCCCAAAATCCCCAAATCCCCAAATCCCCAAATCCCCAAATCCCCAAATCCCCAAATCCCAAAATTTACTATTTCTCAAATACAAAAATGCAAAAACGTTCGATCCATGAAAATGAATTTTCAACCATGGCCTCAGGTACTAGAAACTTTGATGTCGGCTGTAACGATACCGTGATCGTGACGTAGTTAATCGATTGTTTCTATGTAAACAACGTTAAAAAGATGAGCGATAGTAGGACAAGTAGTTGTGATGGAAATGAAGCCGGTTTTGCCGACTCAGCGTAAACAGTTCTCACGCCTGGCTGCCCCTCGCCTTCAGGCTGTTCCGCGGGAAAATCGTTCATCTATGTACAATGCACTAAGAATGTACTCTTTTCCATGCCACGAATTTTCGTTCTCGTACTCACTTTCCTCTATCTTTTCCATTTCCACTGTTTAATCGCGGAATTAATGATCAATTCATACGTGGCACGGTTCGAATGCATACGATGTATAATTGATTGAAAACGGTACATGAACATTTTTAATCGCTGATTTTATCGAATGAACGAGAAATTCGATATTTATTATCAAATGCGATTAATCTTTATAAATAGTTATTTAAATCGGGAGTTTGTTTATTGTTATTGTAAAATGAAATGGATTTTGTTATCTTGTTTGTAGTATATTTAGGAGTTACAATATTTAGGAACTTGACACTTTAGTTATACAATTTGGAAATTTACAGTCTACTAGTTTCAGAATTTGTAAAATTGTAAATTTGGGATTTTGGAAATTTCAGGATTTACAAACTTCTTAATTTGTAATTTGTTAAGTTATAAAATTGAAAAATTAGGAAATTTTGAAAAGTGTGATTCTGAAATTTAGAAAATGTATCTCGTTATAACATCCTCTAGTCCACATATGATTTTCCACCTAAAAATCAGTATTCAAAAATTTAACCTCTAACATATGATAATCCCTTCCTTTTCAATTAATACGAACTACAGTCTCTAGACAACATACACCAATTGAAAAAATCTGAAATTGCATCTGACTGTCGACGCAACCCGCGAATGACGTAATTTCGCACAATATCAGTAGTAGAAAATAACCTTGGTCATCGGCATTGACCGAAGTCACGAATTTTCAAGGAAACCAGCTGCCAGGTAGAACGTTCGATTTCACCTTCCGGGTTACGCCTATTTCGCCGTAAGAAAATGCATTCCTATCGAATTACGCCAACGTATAATACCGGTTGCCAGGATCGGCTGTGCGGATCGTTGAATGAGTCTCATTCACTACGGCAGTGGTTCTCACAGCTTCAAAGATCCCTAAAACGACTGGCCCCCCATAATAAAGCGGAACCGTTTCTAACAAAAGAAAGAATTTTCGGCCAAGGCTCCTACAGAAAAATATTACTACCTGGTTCTCATATTTTATCCTCGGGGTACACTAATTCAATGCTGTGCAGTATTTTATTTTACTCTAATAGTTTACTGGCAAAATGGTAGCTGACCATAGGTAAATATATCAATATTTTCATTTATTCATTTATGTTTGTCAATATACAAAAATCACATTACTTGTATATCATACATACCACAAAATGTAAAAAACGAATAATAAAGATACAAAAACACAGCTACATTTAAGATCATGTCATTCACCAAGAGACAATAATTAAAAGTTAAAGAAAAGAGTGAAGAAACAGAAAGAGAATTGTGTGGAACGTTGAAGGACAAAGTATAAGATCGTTAACAAAAACAGAGAACCGGTGATATAGAAAGAGACAAAAGAAACGTTGTTCGATAGATCGAATCGAGGGAACACCGCAACTCGATTCTACGAACATAATGACGGCTAACTGCATTTCCAATCGCATTCTCTCGCAGAAAAGTGCTTGCGATCGCGTGCGATGAACTTTACTCTGCGTACACGATTTCGCTGCGAACGAACCTTGATTGACATGCATCGATTGCATAACACAGCGGATGGACATGCATCGACGTGCCAGAGAGCCTTGTTAAAAGAAAAAATGAAAAAGATATCCATGCCTGAGTAACTCGATGATGCGATATTTCAAATCATACCTGCGCTACAGAGCTAGGTAGATTTAGACACACTTTTCAAGTTTTCGCTGTTTGCTGTGCACTCACGTTGTGGATGCATAGAGGGTTTTAATTTGGTTTCGCGAGAGGGTAATTGCGGAGGCGGTGCGATTTGAAGTGGTGAAATAGGAAATGGTGAGGGATAAAATGTTGGGGATATTTGGGAATTTGAGGATTGGGAGATTTAGGGAATTTGAGGATTTATAGATTTAGGGAGTTGGGGATTTAGAGGTTTAGAAAGAGAGGAGTTTAGGAAATTGATGATGTGAGGATTTCAGGATTTTGGGGATAGAGGAATTTGGGATAAGAAGAGATGAAAATAGGGAAATAGGGATTTGGGGATTTAGGAATTTCGGAAAATAGTGAGTTGTGAAGTTAGGATCTGGAAATGTGGAAATTTGGGAAAATAGGGATCTGAATGTGTAGAAGTTGGGGAATAGGGATTTGGGGATTTCAGAATTTCGGAATATAGAGATTTGGGAAAATAGGGATTTGGGGATTTAGGAATTTGGAAGAGTAAGGATTTGGGGATTTAGGAATTTCGGAATATAGCGATTTGGGAAATTAGGAATTTGGGAAAATAGGAATTTAGGGATTTAGGAATTGTAAAAATGGAAATTTGGGGATTTAGGAATTTTGGAATGTAGGGATTCGGGAAAATAGGGATTTAGGGATTTAGGAATTTGAAAGAATAAGGATTTGGGGATTTAGGAATTTAAGAACCTAGAAACTTGAAAAATTTTAATTTCAAATTTTAGAAATTACTGTGGGTTTGAAAATTTGTAAATTTACCTATCACAGAATTAAAAGTTATTAAAAGCAAAGACATCAAATTACAGGAATAGGAATATTGAGAATAAGTACCTGAAGCTATAAAAATCAGCTCTGTTTTTCTTTTCCGAATTATTGTATGACTAATATTTCCGTTCAATGAACATTTCGAAATCGTAATGAAACTTTCACCGAAAGCATGTTAGTTAGTATTCAATTAACTTTGTCTGACGATTATATCTACAGATAAAATGGAAATTACGTATAATTAGGAAATCCTTATAATTACGAGGCAAAGGTACCTTCAAAAGATTTTGAAAAAAGCGCGTCGTTAAAAATTCATTTATGTTTGGAACGAATTTACATTTCATTACAGTGAATTTCAAAAGTATTTGTGCTTGAATTATTACCTTTGAAAAATACGGTTGAATTTATACTAATATATTGCAACCAGAAATTCGCAATGTCTCTAAAAAATTTGTCTAATTCTCTGAAAAAAATACGCAATTATTTAATTAAATTAACAAATTGTTTTAGGAACATAACTCCGGTTTCCGTCTAATATTCACTTTCTATAAACATTTAAAACAAATTATCCCGTTATTGTTACATCGCGTGATTATTACTAGAATAATAACAGGAAATTATGAAAGAACGCAAATTAAGATAAGATTTATATCATCGATGCTATCAAAGGGCATAAAAACTGTTTGCATGTGCTATTACATTGATTAGAAATTTTGAAAAGCTTTTACTAATTATGAACGTGGTATGCGTTACGCAAGAAATAAGGAATAGAAATTTTTTCATTTAACATTTCGTTACGTCCTTAATAAATTCCTTGATACTGTACAAAGATAAAGCAGGTGAAAATCTTATGAAATGTTACAACATATTTTGTTTTACAAATTCGTAAATTTGTAAGAAATGTTATATTTTCAATTTTCATAAATTAAATTTGATAACAATTCTATTTGCTTTTGTAAATTTGTAGATTTGTATAATAAGGCTACTTGTAATTTTTGTATAATATAAATAGTGTATTGCTGATACAAATAGTGTATTATAGACATAAGTAGTGTATTGTTATATCATATGCATTTGTATGTGCATCATATGCATATGTATTTTATATTAATCATATATTGACTGCCTAAGTTCTCCATTAAAAAAAGAAAAAATCAAATACTTTGTCAGTATTCTATAATAAATATTGTACAAATACATGATAATAACATTAATGTTTAAATATATATAAACTATATAAATGATTAAGAAATATATCCTGTATAAATGTATTCTACATTCGCTTAAATAGTACAACCCTCTGATATCGTTTAAAGCAAAGTTGTCCGTAGAAACCAGTTCGGTAAAGCTGAATCTACAGTGGAATACACTTCTCTAAATTGCAGGTTAACTTAGTGGTTAATTAGGAGAAACGATAATTGCAGGAAATGCGCAATTTTTGTCCATCGGTGGATGTACCAACTAACGACCGCGCCATGATGTTTTTCGAAGGATAACTCCGGCGAAGGTAACGATGTTAATGATATTATCACTTACATTAAGGATATAATACCTAATGGGTTAACTAGTCCCATCTGTTTCCAAAGCACCGATAGAATATCTATGTAACGTATTTTCCACGCGATTTCCTCTTCCATTAAGGTGCGCAGGCAGATATTTTACATAATTCATATGAAAATCGGACGCATAATACCGCGATACTTAACATTAAAAGTAGACTATAATTGCAATGGAGTATCTGCAATTTTTATGCAATTGTTTCCTTCCTTTTTGTATGTCAGGTACGATGCATTAGGCGAAGTGAATAGGGACTTGTTAACAACGTTAGGGTCGTGGCGGCTAATGGCGTCGAAAAGCTTTTTTAATATATCTACTTTAATACTGCGCCGGATTATGTAATAGGATGATCGATAAAATTATCATTTTCAACAAGAAATTGATATTATAGCAAATAATACTCTTCAATTTTATTTCTTTGTTTGAATTACCGAGTATATTTACAGTTCAGATGTTTGTCTAATTTTTTTACAGTATAAATTTTGTTTAATCATTGTTGTCATATATTAAACTATTTGTCTAATTTTCTTATAACATGAACGATATGAATTATGCTTAAAATTATGTTTAATATGAATTTTGTTTAATCAACGTTGCTTCTTATCATCATATATTAAACTATACACCATTTTGCTATTTTACTGGTATATGATATATGTACAGTACTACTGAAGTATACTGAAATAAAAATGTAACATAACAGAAATAACAACATACTACAGTACATTGATTCTATAATCGAAAATAATAAAATGATAACAAAATAGAAGAGTGACACAGTGAAACACAAAAATGAAAAAATGGGAAAGTAATAGAATAGTAAAATACTAAAACAGTAAAATAATATAATTATACTAAAGTGATAAAATGATAAAATGCTAAAAGTGACCGAGCAGCAGAGCAGTAAATTAGAAAAGTAGGAAACGGTAAAATAAAAAAATGGAGAAGTGATATAACGCTGACGACATAGCAGTCAAGCAATAAATCTGAAAAATAGGAAACCGGTAAATTAATAAAATGGTGAAGCGATAAAATGCTAAAAATGTCGGAGCAGTAAATTAGAAATGCAGGAAATGGTAAAATAATAAAATGAAGTGATAAAATATCTGCCTTCCAAAACGTGCTCTACATAATAAAATTGAATTTAATAAAATTTAATACACCCAAACATCGACAGTATAAAACAGTATCTTTTAGACACCGTATGCTTAGAGTCAGAGACCACAATTACCCCATGCTCCCCCAGAAGCCTCCTTAAGAGGATCCACATGTCACAATTTTCCATCGGAAGAGAAAATTCAGAAAAAGGAAGTCCTTTGTGCGAACGTGATCAGAAGTAGGAACGAGTAGCATCTCATTGAAAAAAGGAAACAGGAACAAAGGCCTTGGAATAATTTACTGTCCATCGTTGTAAGCCTGAACGAGAGCCGCGTTGCTAGAGCTTCCGGTTCTCTGTGATGTTCCGAGAGCACGTTTTGGCCAACGCTGCGTATATTCGCTGCATGACATCTCCCTTTCGTAACGGTATAAACTTTTACCACGGCTTCTCAGGAACATCGGTGTGGATCAGTGACCGACCCGAAGCCACGACAACGACCCGTGAAATCATTGCCTGGTCGAAGCCGCACAGACAACGCCATCGTTTAAGTATTTACTAGACGACGTTTTGCCCATCGAGTTACGATTTCTGCATCCTGATCGCATCCTTTCGGTTTGACAAAATTATAAGATTTCGTGGCCGTGAAGACTCGTACGTTTCTGCATCGCGATTGGAGACCTTCGATTTGGGAGATGGTAAGATTTCTGCGGGTAACACGTTCAGATAAACTTGGCTAAGGCAAGACCTTCGGAACATCGAGTTCAGATGGAGTAGAGTTTGAAAAATTGTAGTAATTGTTGAAAATGTAGAATTGTAAAGTTCATCGAGAATGTGTTTCATGGACAACGCTGGATTAACACTGAAAGTACCAAACTGGTCATGTGACGTATTCACTTCTTTTTTGAATTATAAAATTTTTTAAAAGACTTTTTCTAAAGTGTTAGTTTTTTATCATTAATGTGTATGTTAATTTATTATGAAAAAAATTTCTGCACTTAAATTTTGAATAAAAGAGAATTTCGAAAATTTTTGTGTCTGCAATTTTCCAAGTTACCATAGTCTAAAATACCAGATTTCTAAAGTGAACTGAAAAATGATCAATTTTCTAAATTGAAATTATTTGAGATATCATATCTAAAATAATTGAAAATGTCTACATTTGCAAATGAAAAATTTTCAAGTATGTAATGTTGATTTTTAATTTTGGAGAACAAAGAAGAATCCTATGGGTTTCCAGTTCAAAACTCATTTATGATAATGCAGTGCGAACAGATGTTTCATTTTCCTGACGCAGTCACTCAAGATAATGTTATTTTTATCCGAGAATTATTAAACTGATTAATCCCTGTGTCAATAACTCGGTAGCGGAGTACCGTTTCCACATCAACGCGGAAGAATTTAATATTTATCTCTTGGAATATTTAAGAAGCACTCGAAAGATTCTGACTTTGAACATTTTTACGTTGATTATAATTTTCTAAATGCACTTCTTATAAACAATAGCAAGACATTTGATTTAATATTCATTATATGCTTTTGTAATTGGGACAATGAGGTACTTCAAATAAAATAATTAAATGAAAGATAAATAACAGCTGTCTATTACAAATTTGTTACAGATATATTACCTACATTATATTTATTATATTAATTATATTTATTTATTAACCAATGAATGCCCTATCTTAAAAATTTAAATGAAGAGTACATGCAAAACATTATTACGATCTCACTTAACATTTGTTTCAATCTCCCTTGTTATCGATTATGGCTTGCAACCATTTTGGCACGTTTTCTGCTAATTTTCTAGCATATGTTATTACCTATCCCAATCGTTTCCGCTTCGGTGACCATATGTCATAAATATCACGAAAAGTGATGCCGAGCAAACCACATATTTACTGTACCCTAATAGAGTTAGTTAACAAATTAAATTTCTTTAATCAAGACAAAATAAATCTATAAAGACCCAGCTTGTTTACGTGAAGTTACATAAAGACGACCCTAAATGTGCTTAAGACGATTCTCGAAATTATGACCTATAGAATTCGTGAGCTCAGAACTCAACAGAAGACATTCGATATAAAAATAATTATTCTCTACCTTTACAAAAATTTGAACATTGTAAATTACAAGCGAACATCATGTTTCTCGGACCATTTTAACAACGCTTCCTAGGTTTATCAAATAAAGCGTGCAAGTACATCAGAATTGACGATAATGGGGTCAGACTATAGTCTGAAACTGGGCAAGGAAGATTGGTGAAGGTGTGTACACGATCTCTGACGGCTAGCTAAACAGATTCTACTCTAGTATGTAAGTGCATACATATAAACGAGATTACAGAAGATAATTTCCGAGAGAAGTGTGAATTGTCTAACGTGTGTTTAGGTACGCTGCAGTGCTATTGGTGAAAAGCAAACTACCGAGTTGAGATTAGATACGCAGAAAGAAATGTACTGAGTCGCTAACTTGGTTCGCTAAAAAAAAGTTCAAACTGAATCATACATTCGCAAATCTCACTATCTCATTCAGAAAAAAAAAATATACAAATACACTCTAAATCTGATTATATACACTCTAAATATGGTGGAGTCACGTGTGTCTATCTCAGTAAAGTGTTTCTCGTTATCAGTTGCTATCTGTAAATGTTAGAAATAGTTAAACGGAGACGAATGTTCAGGACGATCGATGATACGCTCTAACGCGGTTCGTCGTGGAAACGATGCAAAGCAGCTGTTATCGTCCGAAAAGCGTGTCGCTCGTATGCGAGAGGCGACTCTCTTTCAGCTTTAGTTCTCGTGTCATCCTTCGGTTGGAGTGCCGCACTTCACCGTGGTACAGTCAATCCGGTACAGTCGACAACAAATCTTCTCTAGGGATTTCAACACTTTGGGACGCTTGAAGAATTTCAGAACTTTCGAGGTTTCACAGTGGGACGATTTGGAGATATAAAGATTTTCGAGGTTTTAGTAGGAGGATTTGGAGATATAGAGATTTAGGGATATAGGGGATTTAGGGATATAAGGACATAGGGTCGTAGGATTTAGGGATATTAGGGGTAGATTTAGAGACACATGGATTTCGGGATATGTGGATTTAGGGATAGGGGGAATGCAGGTATGTGGGGAATACAAGCATATGTGAGATCCAGAGATATGTGAATCTATGGAAATTAGAGACACAGAATATGGAGGATCCAGGGATGTGGGTGATACAAGAATATGGGGGATCCAGCGATGTGGGGAATAGCAGTATATGGGTGATCCGGTGATATGGGTGATCTAGGGATATGTAGATATGGGGGAGACCTAGGGATATGGTTGACCTAGGAATAGGTGATAAGTATATGTGACTCTAAAGATATGGGTGATACAGACATATGATGGATGCAGTAATATACACATCTAAGAATGTGAGCATATATGTGGATAATTTTATATGTTTCCCAGCATATGTGGATTCAGGGATATGGAGATCCAAGAACATGAAAATTTATGGAATGATCTAGCAATTTAAAACCCAGAAATTCGGTGCTCTAGGTATTTAGGAATGTAAAAATTTGACAAACTGAGTATAGTCAAATTATTATAAAATAAATTACCAAATTTCCATAACACTTTTATATAACTCGTGAAATTCCCAAGAAAAAAGGAGTACATATTGCCGTTATCGAAGGGAACTTGGTCGAGTGTACAGCATCCTCTTTTCTCCAGAGAGTATCCTTCTTCCTGCAGGGCGACGCTTGTTCTACGGAGGCGTTTGGTACTCTCGTCGTCCGAAACACAAAAGAAATCACCATCACGCCTCTCGTAGCTGGTATTATATTTTTTTCTCTCCTTCAGTTCCATTTCGTGGAGCGTGTCGTTTTCAAAGGTGAGGCCGGAGACAATGGAGCGTGGCGTACGTACACGTATGCATATGTATATCGAATGTATTATTTCAATACGCTCGCGACTTAACCGGCCATCTCTCCAATCTCCTCGGCATCGGTCCGTTGGGTTCTCTTCCATGCTCCTTCGTTAAAATTATCTGGCACGTTACCAAACTAATATCCACGGTGTACGATTCGAATAAAAATGAAAAAATCGCCGTTCAAACTTCGTACATACGAATGGACACTGTTTTACGATCGTTAGCGTTTTTCTACTTTCTCGGCCGAATAAAATCGCTTGCATCGCGAATACTTTCATTGAGCTGATGACAACGCTTCGGAATTGTTGTATTCTTGTTTCGGTGAATTCGTTTGCGGGATAATAATCAAATTTGGTGGAATTTTGGTACAAGTTAACGTATTTTCTTCATAATGTGCTTTGTTAGGTTATCGACATGATCTGAGTTTGGAACATTTTTATATTTTCTGTATTTTTGATTAGTTCAGTAGTTAATGAATTATTGACTACTTGTAGTTAATTATTTTATTCTGATTAATTAATTTCTTACTAATTCTGAAAAATAATTTCTTGCTAATTCTGATTAATTAATTTCTTATAAATTTTCTTGTCAATCCTAATTAATTAAACATTAATTCCAATTAATTTACGAATGACTGATGTAGTTATGCACAGAAAAATAAGAAACAGTACTGTTTCAATGTGAAACTAAAGTTTAACATTATTCACGAAGTACGAACTTCAGTATGATGAAAAGCTAATAATGAATTAGACTGAAGAAACATCGTTCCTGCTATTAAAGGAGGATACGACGAAACATACAGTATGAGTACACGTAGATCTAGTTTTCACTGAAAATACCATAGGCAAGTACAGTTCCCAAAGATTTGATTAAATATTTATACTTGTGCTCCGTGATTTGAACTTGTGATATAGTACTTCTCATAAGTAATTGAATATAATTATATAAATAATAATTCTTGTGAAAGAAGTCTGTATCCATATTTCAATTTATAACAAGATTAAAAAAAAAATAATTTTAAACGTTGAAACCCCAATTTTTGAAGATAACATTGTTTCTTTATTATTATTACAATATTTATTTTTTAAGTATGTATTAATGAGTATATACATTTAATTTACAAAAGAATTCATAAAAGTATAAAAATAGAAATACAAGTAAACCTCTGGTACTTTAAATGGATTTATAGATGAAACGTTTACACGGTTATATTACAAATCCGTTGAAATACCGTAGCATTCGATGGAATTTATCAAGAATCTCTATTTATGAAACTATCGGTTTTGTAAGTGAAACATTTCGATATACGTGGACGTGGGTGTATGCAAATGAGAGTCTACATGTGTAAGTTTATAGCGAATAACAATGCTTCTCAACGATCGTTGCGGAAAGTTCGCGTAAGGCTTCGGTTTGAATGGAACTCTTCCATTGGATGCTAACATAACATAACCATTGGCGTAACTAGATGGGGGCTAGATTGAAACTGTCCCCTTAAAATATCAATTCACTTCTTGCATGAAAGAAATTGAGACAGGGGAATTTTGTGTTGGAAATTTAAAAATTTTAGAAATTGGGATATATCTAGTTAGAAAGTTATCAAACTTGCAAACTTTTAAAATTTTCATGTTTCAAACTTTCATATTCATTCATTTTTTGTAAGATAATGTAAATCAATTTATGGGTTCCACAATTTTTAAAAATTTCCAAATGTCCAAATTCCTACATCTCCAAATTTCTAAATTATCAAATTCGCACATCCCCAAATTCCTAATTTATTAAATTCCCATCACCCCAAATTTCTAATTTATCAAATTCCCATCACACCAAATTTCTAATTTATCAAATTCCCATCACCCCAAATTCCTAAATTATCAAATTTCCATATCCCCAACCCTCAAATCTCCAAATTTCTATATTTCCAATTTTCAAATTTCCAACTTCTCATATGCCAAATTTCCAAATCTCCAAATTCCTAAATTATTAAATTCCTATATCCCCAAATTCTCAAATCCTGAAATTCCTATATCCCCAATTCTCAAATCCCCAAATTCCCACATCCCCAAACTCAAAATTCTCCCCAACCCTCCACTCCCCAATCCACTCCTCAAATTTCCAAAACTCACCCATTGCAACCCCAAATCACTGACCTTATAAAATCTATAATATCTAAAAATCTCTTAATATCTCCTTATTTTAACGAGGAATTAAAATATGATATTTGGTCGGAAAATTTAATAGTTTGCTCACGTCTCACATTTTTCCAGTCCTAGCTGCAACTTGGTCCGATAAAATCTGGCACAGGGTTGGCAACAGGAAAAGTGGTACAAGGATACGCGGAACGCTTCTTCTTTTTCTTTTTTTTTTCGCATTCGTGTGTCTGCTTTTACGTTAAATAGCCACAGTTGCAAATGTAACTTGATTTTCCACGCGACGTTACTGCAGAAGAAGATACTTGCTGCGTTGAAACACACTATTGGCCCACTTTTATATGGTTTAATGTTAAAACCTGTTTTTCTATCGATGGAAAAATGGCGGAGGACATTCGTTCTTTACTCTTCTTCGTATTTATACGTTTTATGTTATATCAAGTTTTAGTTTTATTTTATCAAGTTTTAGTTTTATTTATTTATTCTGAATAGTTCATATCCCCATTTCCTCATATCCCCAAATTCCCATATACCTATGTCCCTATATCCCCATATCCCCAAATTTCCATATACCTAATTGTTAATTCTCTAAATTATCAAACTTCTGTATCCCCATATCCCCACATACCTATATTCCCATATCCACATATTCCCATATCCCAATATCCCACTATCCCCATATCCCCAAATTTCCATATCCCTAATTCTCAATTCTCCAAATTCCTAAATTATCAATCCCCCATATCCCCAAATTCCCAAAAATTCCCCATATCTCCAATATCCCCAAAAACACACTAATTTTGCAAATTTTAAAACCTTAATATAAATTAAATCTCACTCCATTCACATTACTGACAGCAACTTTTCCCACCATCAAACCGAACACATCTAAAGCAATTCTTCTCTGCAACAGTTCGTCGCTTTCAGATGAAAGTTCGTCGAGAAAGGCCAATAAAAAGTTAACGTGACAAAGCATTTTTATATAAAAAGTGCAAAGTTCTCTCTCCTCGACAATCTGTTCTCTGATTAAACTGATTCATCAAGGAGATACGGTAGTTGCAAATGTATAGCTGGATTTTGTACGCCACGTTAATGAGCGACAAAGATACCTGGTTAGGCGAGGCACACTATTGGCCCAGTTAACTATGGTTCAACCTCGAAACCAGTTTTTCCATTGTTGGAAAAAATTGAAGCCGCAATGAGTCACGACACGAAATGCCTGGGTAAGTATGGTGTTGTTTATTTAAATGCACATGAAACCATTTACATCTGAAAAGGGTGTTCCAGGGTAATCTAAAACCTACGCTCCTTGGAACTGATAACACTGAGTGTGCTCCACTAGTTCCTGTAGAATATGTTTCAACGTGGAAACTACATGTAAGGACATTCACCCTGAGAATATTTGTTGAATGGTATGTGTGAATATTTGATGTGTTATAGAAATTTGTTCACTACTATATTTTTATATTCTTAAAGTTTAGAAATATAAGATTTTATCATTTTTGTATTTTCAAGTATACAATTTTCTAAATTCGAAAATTTTCAAATTTCCTACAGTTCAATTTTGCAAATCCCCAAATTCCCATATTCTAGGTTTCCAAATTCTATAATTTCTAAATTATCAAATTTCCATATTCACAATTTTCAAATTTCCAAATTTCTAATTTTCCAATCCCTAAATTCTCAAACTCCTAAAAATCCAAATTTCAATATCCCTAGTTTCTAAATTAAAAAATTCATAAATCCCCCAACTCCTAAATTTCCAAATTCCAAAACCCCAAATTTCACATTCCAGAATCCTAAAATTCCCAATACCCAAAATCCCAAAATCCCAAATTTCCAAATTCCAAAATCCTCAAATTCCTACATGCCCAAAACTATAAAATCGCAAACGTTCAAATATTAAAATCCCCTAATTATAAAGATCGATAACGAACCGAATTTCCTATAGAAGAGAAAAGAGAAAAGGCATGCAAAAATAAAGCAAACATCATTTTAACGGCGTGACTTTCAATCGAATTTCATGCAGAACGAATCTATAACGATAACAATCAGATGATCCGGATCGATGAACATTGTTCTGCGTGTACTGCACGTGCACGGTGCAATTGCTGTACGTGCACAAGTTACACGACACTGTTTCAGTCCTGCAATTCGTGCTCGGTGCAAATAATTACCGTTACGAGTTAATTATTTAATTAATCGAGTCGGAGGAACTGCAACGTGCGAACGTCTGGTTACGCAAATAATTGCGACAGGAATAATTTCAAAAAAATTCCTTCTTTAATTACTGAAGGTGGATGATCGTTATGTGTAATTAATTCTCGCATATTAAAGTAGGAGATCCTTGTGATTTTACTATTGTATGCAGTGTATGTATACATTATTGTATGTATACGTAGACATACATACATATATTGTATAGTTTTAATGGGACATATGGTCTTGTTGTTTGAATATTTTCATATTTGATTTTGGTGTTTTTATATTTTACTATTTTACTGTTTTATTATTTTATTGTTTTATTATTTGATCATTTGATTATTTGATTGTTTGATTATTTTACTATCCTACTATTTTACTATTTTATTATTTTATTGTTTTACTATTTGATTATTCGATTATGTTACTGTCTACCTATTTTACTATTACACTATGCAATTCTTCATTCCAACGTTTTACCATACTACCTCTTCAGTATTCTATTTCCAGCATTTTCCCATATTTTCATTTTAATATTCCATCACTGCAGTATTTCACAATTTTATTACTTCATTACCACACAATTCTATTACTCCACTTAATCTGCTATAACTAATGTACAGTTTACGGTATACTTCTAGCACTAAGAGCTCAAAATAGGCTCAGTTGAGATTCAAATAGAGTTGTACTTTACATATCCAGTGATTCATGATGTACCGCACATCCGTTATTCTCCATCATGAATTACGCCACGTGCATGAAAATACATTAAAAATTCTCCAATAAATTTTTTCTTAATTGGCGACACGAAGAAAGTTGTTCTTAGAACGGAATGAATCGAACAAAAATTTATGTCAAACGCGATAGTTAGTCATTGGATCACTGCGTGAATATGTACGTGTACTCGTGTATATGTGATTCGTGTTAAATTACAGAAGGAGCTACCAAGCGAATCCGGAATAACGTTTCGATGCGTTCGTTTCGTGTTAGAAATTCTACTGCGACGTCAATCTTCTGAAAAATATCATAAAAAAAAAACAAGTAAAAAATTGAACATTGCACGAAATGAATGCTGCACGCGATTTATGGAGAGGAAATTTTTGTACAACTTTGCTCGAAATGAATTTAATACTTAATTTAATAATTAGCCGATTATATTATTTTTACTGTTTACTGTATGTGTTATACTGTTTGATTTATTGAGGGTAATCTTGTTTTTATTACACATATTATACATATACACATATAACATATTACACATATTACACATGTACACATATACACATATACACATATTACACATATTGCACATATTAGATATGATATGTATAGATGTACATATTTTTCTATTATTGTAAATAATGTATCGTTTATTTTAAAACATATAGTACATCAATTTTTATTGATTTTGTTATGACAATTCCTCTATTGCTATGATCATTGGTCCAAAGTATATTCATATTCTCTGATTCAATTATTAAATATAAAAGCAGATATTTTCCGTAAAAGGTACATTAAGATTTCTATAAACATTGTACCTGAATAATTTGTATTCTGACAGTAAAGTATGGAATAAGTAATTGTACAAGAAAACCGTACGTGATTGGTAAGATTTCAGTGGGGATCGAAAGCTGGTTTCTGTCTGGGGTCGTAGAAAAACAGGATTAGGAATAATCCTAAACAGACATGAGAAAGAAGAGAAGACAATGACTCTAAAGGCGGCACATGGCCCTTTGAGAATTATACTTGTGTCCTGAACCCTGTGGATTTTTTGAGAAAAGGAAAGGAAAAACTTTTCAACCATCTCGAGCACTCTCCAAGCATTTTCCACCACTTGATTGTGATAATAACCAGACCCTCCATTTATGGTGTGTTTTTCAATTCAGGGAACGTTTAAACGGCTGCATACAAATTACTGAATTCCTTTATGATTCTGTCGCATTATTCATCTGCTTGGTGTATCTTGAATAAACCAATCATTTGTTAAAATAATTATTATTTTTACAAATAATTGAATCACTGAAGAGATATGCAGACGTGAATCAAAATAAGTTTTTGTTTATTAATAAAATGACTCTTATTTCTTTTTATTCCTGTATACTTATACCCTTTAAAATTAAACAGTATCGTGTTAAATTAATTGTACATATTTTCTTACTTTTATGGGATTTTATACTTCAGTATAGTGAAAGAAGAATAATTTATTAAAGGTGTCGACGCGCAACAACGACACGTTTGCCGTTCTTGACGAAAAAGAATGTATTTTGATATCAATACTTGCGTCATCTGCGCTATTAATCACGGAGCTGGTATGGTAGTGTAAAAAACGTTGATAAACGAGTTTCTAATCATAACTGTTGCCAATAAAAATGTATGAATGTACACACTGTAATGTGTATGTGTCATCGGATCACGGATTACATGTGCAATTTTTTATACTTCACCTTGGAACATTGAAAATATGATTGGAATCATGCCTTTTTCAATTGATTATGTCGATTGAATTCGAGAGATTTATTGTTCCTATGAATTTAACTAACATTTGGTCATTTTGAAATTAATTAATTTTAACGTTAACTAAAATTTTTTAATTTGAGAATTTTGTAAATTAGAAAATACGTAAGATTGGTATATTAAAAAATGAGTAGATTCAAAAATTTGTAATTTTTCAATTTTCTGTTATAAATTTATAACTTTGAAGGTGTAACAGTTTATTACCATAGTACGGTGGAATATGATTCATTATTTCCAACGTCTTCAACGTTAATGGAGCATGAAATGAGATATAATAGAAGCAGTTTGGGATACAGTAATAACAAGAAAATGGTTTACCTCGTACTAAGCACGTAAGCAAAACAGAGAATCGAAGAAGTAATGGCTAATACAGTTAAGCCAGAGTTAATCGTATTTACCGTTAATGGAATGTAATTACACTGTTCTACGACATTTACATCTTGCGTTAATGCTAATCGTAGTATATTAGTATAATCAATATTAAACAAATAGCGATATTATTAAATATACGAGACTCGCAAATTTGCATTACCGTTTTGGATCGTTATTTACAATTATCACATATCTTACTTATTGTTAGTATACATAAAATTTACATATTAATTTTACTGTTTCTAGTAAAATAAAACTAATCTTATTAATTTTAGTATGATATTCGAATATTCAGACATGAATTCAATAAATATTCAAATAATGGAATACCAATTCAATTAATATTCAAATATTCAAACTCTACTGATAGCTACTGAAATGTAGTTTGCTTACAGTACTGTACGTAATATTGATTAAATATGTAAAATTTTACTAATAACAATTTTCAGAGCTAATGCTCTAACCTAACCTTAATAGTTCAATTTAGAAAAAGTTAGTACAATTTTTAATTTTGTAAGTAGCATAAAATTTAATATATAAAACTGTACCATCTACTAATTATTAACCATAAAAGCATTAATAGTATTAATAATGTAAAATTTTCCTAATATGAATTATATTATTAAATATTGTTTTCCAGGCCAAATAATTTCTGTAATATTGTATAATGTTGTTTTGAACAAACAGTGATTCTGTTCCCCTATATCGCCACTTTCCCTAGGGAAGTTCACCGCACTCTGTACGTGGTGAACTTCATAATTGCAGGACGCACACAGTGCGTCGTCGGTGCATTGGATAAATAATGCATGACGCACAAAGTACGTTGTCGGTCTCGAACGTATTAACTGGCATGCGAAAAATGCAATATTCGAGAACGAAGAATCCCACAGGAAGTATTCGAAAAGAAGCATAAAAACAGAGAGAAAATATGGGATATGAGAATACGAAAGTAAAGACGAAAATATGTTTACTAATTATAATCATATTATATAAATCATATTATAAATTGCATTAAGTGATATTTTATATTGTACAGAAAAAAACAGCTGTACAAATAAAGCTTGTGTGAACAGTCGAAGTGAAACATACGTATGTACATGAATTGTATGTACATGAATTGTACATATGTGTATATGTATACATATGTCGTCACACCTGCTTAAAGTAAAAATGGTGCAGCCAGTTTGCCATTTATATTAACGTATACTTTATATACTGTGTATTCGACAATTATTAGAGACGGTATAATCAGTGGCAGAAAATTGAACACTACACGTTCTTCGATTGCTAAATTTTACAAATATACTTCTAGAATTTTTTAATTTCTACATTTTTAGATATGGGATTCGGAAATTTGGAAAATCTCTGCATTTGGAAATACGGAAAACTGTTTTTTAAATTTGGATTTTGTGGGTTTGAAAATTTGAGAAATAGACTTGGAGAACTGAGAATTTAGGAATTTATAAATTTATAAATTTTGAGAACTTAGAAATTAGGAAATTTGGAAATTTATGGATATGGGAACTCAGACTTGGAAGTTTAAAAATTTGAAAATTAGGAGATTTCAAGATTTGAGGATTTAGAGATTTAACCATTTAGAAATTAACAAATTTCATATCTTGAAGATCTGATAATTTAAAAATTTGAAAAACTGGAAGTTGGAATTAAAAATTTGAAAATTAGAAATTCATGGATTTGGGAATTTAAAGAATTCAAAGTTTAGAATTTTTAAAATGATAACATTTCAGTATTTGAGAATTTACAGATTCGACAATATAGGTATATAAAAATCCGACATCTTGAAAATCAGATAATTTAAAAATTACATAATCTAGAAATTAGAATTAGAGAAATCTAAATCTGCAAATCTAGCTTGAGAATACAATTTAAATCACCAGCTATCTCCTCAACGACATCAAAACGATATTATCGATACATCGAGATGCCCCTAAGCACTTCGATATCATCATTCCCAGCGATAACTTTATGGACAGCCATATCTTGAGTATTACGTGAAGAGGATCCATAAGGAAAATCCACGTGGTGAGCGTTGAGGCAGGGAGGTAAAACGGTCAACGGTTGGTAAGAATTTCAGTGTAAAGGAAAAAGTATACACATTTCGGCTGGTCGTCTAGCGCAGGTGGAAGCCAGGTTGGTGCATTAAGGTTGGTCCCTCGCTTCACGCTCAGGTGCGCGGCTTGAACGACACATGCATCGTTCAACACACGCGAACGTGCGGGAACAGAGGGGATCTCTACGTCCGTCGTTTTATACCTGCTGGACGTTGCCAGCCTTAATCATTTTTTCCTTTCTCCTTATCGTCAGCGAAAAAAGACTCGACTAGATTCCGTAACAGGTGCCTCGTTTTATCCGAACGTATACGAAATTTTATCGCGTCCGAACACTCCGTTTTCTGACTGCACAGATTCGGCTGCCGTTTCTTCTATGGTATAAACTTTCGATTAATATTCCGGAATGTGGAAATAAAAGGTTTGGAAGTTTGCCTGTTCGTGTAGCGAGTTTTTAATTATTTATGTTGGTTAATCGGGTGGGCGGCTGGATGCAGGGGCGTAACATTGTGGGGACCTGTTTACGTTCATACTCGTCAATAATGGATAATCGGGTCTGTTTAGGTAAACTGTAAATTTAATATCGAGGAAATTTGGTAATTTGCAAATTTTTAAATTCTATGTGTTCAAGTCTTTTTGATAATTTGAAGATTACACAACTTGGAAAATTGAAAATTCGATGTCCCAATACTTTTATCACCGAAATTTAAATATTTAGTAATAACCGAATTTTAATTTGTAATTATCGAAGTTAAAAAATTTGGTCAATTAAAAATTTGACCAATATTTAAATTAAATTAATTCAGAAATTCTGAAATTTAGAACTTGAAAATCTGTAAATTTTAAACTCTCAAGTTCAAAAATATGACAATTTGAAAATATATATTAACAAAAATTGTCAGTAATTACATATTAGCAAAATAACTGAAATGTGAACTATTTCTGCAGTATGATTAAAAGGCCAAATAGAAAAATATAGAACAGTCTACTTCATTCTCAAGGTCATCACGATCCGACCTTATTTCATTATTTTTTTATTACACATACGTCACAGCAAATCCCCTCCAAAACCAAAAGCAAGTAGCTCATTGACCTTTACTAGTAGTGCACTTGACCTTTTGTTTTTTGCTTATTAAAACAGGTCTCTCCTTAACTAATTTTTTTTATGGAATCCAAGAATTCTCGGAAATTTCCGAAAGAGAATACCAAGTCTCGAGAAGCAAAATTCGAAAAATGTGAAGAAAACGAGAAGTTGGGAAAAACCAAATCATTAGCTAGGTGTGTTTGCTCGGTTGGAAATAAATATTGTGATATGCTAATTATTAAATGTACATATTGCTTTAATGAAGCATTACTCGAGAATCGATTTTCTCCGATAAAAACGGGTGCTTAAATAAATTTGTGCAGAACTAACACTTCAAAGATATTTGTACTATCGTCGCTATACGTTATTATACACACGTACGTATATGATACATACGTGCATACGTTATTTTATGCACATTCTAATAATTAATATCTTGCATCAATAAATTTAATTCAATATGCTTGCACAATTAATAACAGATTGTCTATATCTACTACATCATAATTCATACGATCTACATTATCGATCGAATGTGCATAATTGATTTCCGTATTATACATAACTGATTAAAATGTCGAAATAATTTGTGACGCCACTCGAAAGCTAAATCCGTGAAAGTACAAATATCTTTCGATGAACGTACATCGTGCAAATTTGAAAATTTTTTTCAGGAAGCGGATCCGTTTTCACATTGGTAAACGCCACCTTTCAACTTGAACCGCAAATTACATGACACCATATATAAAAATTGACTGCTTTCTCGCGACTGGACGCGGTTTATGAACTTTCACGAATGAAATTATGCGTTCGCGAGAAGGCATCAAACAAAAGTAGCTACGAAGCACGATTATGAGTTATTTTAATAGAGTTTTATGTGAGGTGAGCACGCGTTCGTTTTTACGCGTTAAGGGGAACAACGAAAGGGGAAACAATGCAAGATATCACAATGCGATTTAAGACGATCGATATTTCTACTGGTCTACTTTGCGAGTCCAAGTATTACGTACAGGTACCGCTTGATAGTCTTCAAACACTTATTATATTCAACAATATTGTTCAATTTTACATAGACAACGGAGTTTCATTCGTTTTAATTGCATCGCCTTTTAACGGAACCATTTTCTCAACCTTTTCTTGCGTTTGTAATAAAACGCGAATAAAATAAACATCTTAATGAGATATTTCTTTTATAATTAAAGTGTATTAATACAGTTACCTATCAGGTGCTGCATATCACACTGATAATTATAATATTGCTGGCGATATAAGGAAGTAACAAACATGCAAATGATAATAGAAACCCACATCGTTTCGCACGATTCAAATATTATAGAAACTGTTTTGTATAGAAAATAATTCATTTTACACTTTCCGTTATTTTTCACGAATAAAATCATGTTACTGTGGTACTGATTGTGGGACACCCAGTATATCATTAACTTTCCCTCCATCGCGCCGCATTTAAATTTATGCACTTTTCGAGCAACAAACGTGTCAATAACCGGTAGCTTGAAAAAGTTCGTAATTGGTTAAGCGTTAATACTCCGCTCGATACTTTATTCCTCAAAGGATATACAACGCGATGGTTACGCTCTTTTACGATTATTTCAGTTGTTAAGAAGCTACGCCGGTCATTGCACCAGCGTTATCGATCAGCCACTTACAATTCTCAGTTCAATTCCTTTATTCGCGTAGTATAACGCCAAACGATCGCGTGAATCAAAAATAATGCCCCGGGGCCAAGAATTGGCGGAGTAACTCAAACGCGGAGACTTCAACACGAATGCGAACCAACATCGGGCGCGATCATTATTTTACGCAGTGCGTTCCCCGTTCACGGTCTACGAACCTGTATTGTACGAACAGAGAAACTCGGTAGAAACAGCGATATAGTGCATTGCAGTATTGCCGTTAGTGTCGGGCAAACGGAGCACTTATTTTGGGCCCTGCGTTTAGGGACTTTCGTTTTAAAAATCTTTCAAAACGTTTAAAATTTTTTCATTTGGTTCAGGTATCGTTATATTGTCATGCGTTATGTGCTCATAATTCATATTACCACGCATTATATGGTTAAACATTAAATTTCCATGCGTTATATTGCCATGAGTTATACTATGCATCGGATTACTACATATTGTGACGCGATGTATAACTACGTGTTATATTGCCACATGCTATATAGCCATGTGTTATATTGCCACATATACATATTACACCGTTGTATTATCACGCATTCTATTCCCATGCGTTATATTACTACTCCGTTTATTGAGACGCGTTTTATAACCACGTGTTATATTGCCTCGCATTATATTGCCACGTGTTATATTGCAAGTTGTATTCCTACATTATACTGCAATATTATATCGTCATACGTTTCATTAATACTTTCAGAATCAATTTCTTTCACAATTATAGAGAGACCTTAAATTACACGTATCACAAGCAGATTAATAATAAATTTCAGTCTGCCGATTATTGATGTATACCAATATCATCTTTTGTTTCAATAAATGCATTGATATGTACATTATATCGTAAAGTAAGATTTATTAGAGTTCATGAATTAAAAAGATGGTAAATATAATTATAACATGCAGAAGGCTAAAAAGGATTAACACGCGTTAAATTGTTCGCATTATATTGCCATGAATTGTATCGTCACCCATTGTACAGAATTCAATTACAATTGTCGAGTTCGTGTTACTGTTGACTTAAACTTTGACAAGTTTTGATTGACCTAACATAGCGTGTAATTCAATGAAAAATTTGTTATACAGAAGTTCGTATGCCCAGGGCTCCATAAACTCTCGTGGCGGATCTGATACACTGTACAACTGGTACGAATGTTATTTTATAATAAAACTCGGACAAACAGTTAGAAAACACGAGAAACCGGGTAAGGAAATGTTAACGTCAACGGAAAGACTACCAAGGTTATACCCGGCTCCATGGAGCAGAACGTCGTATATTTTAGTCTATCCTAGTATAACACGAAGATATAACAGTACTTCAGGTAGACACGATCAGGTGTGCGGAACGGTTTGGCAGGGCGGCATCCCCACTTGTCACGACGCTTCCATCGTTTTACGCAAAAATTCGAACGTCGATGCACCGTGAATATACGTGTCACAGAAACATTTAGCGAATAATTTTGATAGGGAATCGAACGCGTTTCGTGGATATCGATCAATGGCAACAGTTAAGAGAGTCGAAAGGATTCGCGCTTGCGTCTTGGATCATGGATCGCGAAAGGATCTCGGGGCCTGTGGCGCTGGCGGAGAGAAACACGAACCAAGAACGCCGCACGAATGGCGAACATGCCCGGGGTCTTACTCACCTGCCACGACGTATCGCGCCCGCATTTTTGTCGACCGGTCTCGAGATTTTCAAAGTTGAACTGGAGGACACCCGCGCACTTACGGCGTCTCTTGTTGCCCATTCACTCGCGACCAGACATCCTAAATCACCGCACGTCACTTTTTCTCTTAATTTATGTTTCAACCAAGTAAAACGCTCGCTTTTGCTTTTCACACACTGTAGAACGACTCTGTTCGTTTCCTTCAACGCGACACATCCGCCCGCGCTACTATGACCGCCGATAAACACACACCGAGCGAGACTGCGGCTCCTCTGGAGAACGTCGCTCCGCTATTGTGAAGTCTCGCCCCCACCCACTCAAAGCACCTTTGCTTCGACACTGCTGTGTCGGCCCTGTCTGGTTACCGACACTGGCTGGATCGCTTTTATCTCTCTCTCTCTCGATCGCAACGCCAGGTACGGACCAACCAATTGCACTCCAGAAACGTATTTCGAACGAAATTATATCCTTCAAGCTAAATGTTCATTGTAAAATATCATTTTTCTTTCAAACATTTACAATCGCACTTGTGACACCCTTTTCATAAATACAAGAATAAAAGGAGCAGGAGCATTGCTATCCTTCAGTTTGAAGGAATTAAACGTATAAACTTGAAGTTTTTGAATTTTCAAATTGTCACCTCTCTAAATTTCTAAGACTCCAAATTTTAAAGTATCCAAATTCTTATATCTCCAACCTTCCAAATTTCTAATTCCTCAAAGTCCTAACTAGTCTGTAAGTACCTGAATCTTCAAAAATCCAAATTTTTAAATCATACATCTGTAAATTTTTAAGTTCTCCAATGTTGAAATCTCCAGATCCCAAAATTTTAAAGTTCATGATAAAATTGTAATTTATGGTGTGATAGTAGTATTTATATTCTTGATTGTAATAAATATATTTAAAGAAAATAAAAAGAGAAAAAAAATATACCTCTGCCGTGACAATGTCATCATGTCAGACATTGCCGTGACCAGGATTCGAACCTGGGTTACTACGGCCACAACGTAGGGTCCTAACCACTAGACGATCACGGCTATCAGAGGAGTTGTACAACGTTTCATTTTTACAGTGTTTTATAGCTATTACGTTACTATAATTTTTACTGATTTTACTTTTTCATGTCTGTATTGTACATTATTAAACATAATTTATATTTTCTGATTAAAAATGATAAACTGACGAATATAAGCTACTAGTAGTGACAGCTATTAAAGATCATATTGCCCTCTACCGTCAGTGACAGTCATTATACTTTACCGATCGATTTTTGAATTTTTTGTGATTTTGAATCGACTTTAAAATTTAGATTTGTGAACTGTTGGAAAAATAATTGAATTCGATTATATATTTATTTCTCTTTAAGCTCTAATTTCTTTAGTTGGTTATTTAGTTTTTAATATAGTTATACATGATAATTCTTAGAATATTTTTTGTTAACTCGGACAAGTTTTGTTCGTGAATATATTTCATAAAAGAAATTTACGAAAATATTTTTTATAATAATTTATAATACGTTAATATGTGATGATATATTTAAATTGAGCTACCTATTTAAGGGATAAAGTAATTACCATAAAAGGACATATTTTTAATTATGATTAAATTTGAAGGAAATAGCCCGCTAAGCATTTGGTTTTTGTCCCACCCTTTAATTTGTTTCTACTTCCGGTTCTGGTCTTTCAGTTTCTCTGTGACAAGCCACTTTATTTATAGAGTTTGGCAGGTCAAACTATTCTGCGCATAGAAAACAAAAATCAGTGTGTCGCGATAGAAACGTAAACTCTAACAATTGTATTCGAGTTAGAAGTAATAGAAAGGAAAATTATTTTAGTGCAATTCGAAAGCGAGAGTCCTCGCTTTTATTATCTTATTTGCGTCATGGTAGCTATGAAAATGTCAGCTCTGTGGTGATTCATTCGTTCATTACTTGGCTTTTCATCTGTTTTTTAGTAGCACATTCTGCTAATTGAGTAGGTAGGTGCATATAAACTTGTTAATCGTTAATAAACTTGGGTTCCTAACAAATGGCTGTTTATTATTGTTTATTTATGTATTGTATTTGTATACATATGAATGCGGTTAGAGAAGGTTAAATAGGTTAGGAAGGTGAACAAATATTTTGTTGTCTTACTCTTATGTTTACAAATTTTTAAACGTATAATCGAAACTGAGAAAAATTTGATGGTGTTGACAATTAATCCTTATTTGTAATTTGTTACACAAAACTTCTAATTGTTTACTCAGTATCTAACAATTGGTAGCAGGTGACTGTATTTATATCACTTTCCTTTAATTTGTAATATATCAAGCAATTTGAATATTTTTGTTCTCTGTACCATTCTATATGCACTATATTTTTTATATGAAGAACATGGTTTATATCTAGGATGATGGAAGAACCATTGAGTCAAGGTGCTTCACCATCTGGTGACAGTAACTTTTCTGGAAGTGAGGATATAAACTCAGCTACTATTGTCAGTTTGGACGAAAGAATATTGGACATTAGTTCACGACACTCTTTAAATGTTCTTCGACCACCATCAACTAAAAAAGCAAAAAGAGTGAGGTTTTACAGAAATGGAGATAAGTTTTATACCGGTATTGTGATGGCTGTGACTGCAGAAAGATATCGCAGTTTCGATAGTTTAGCTTCAGATTTAACAAGAGCTTTAATATCCAGTGTTACTTTACCTAATGGAGTTAGAGCAATTTATACTATGGATGGAAAAAAGGTTCAAAGTATCAGTGATTTGGAAGATGGTAAATGCTATGTTGTTTCTGGACAAGGAGAAATGTTTAAGAAAGTGGAATATTCATCTACAAAAGTAAGAAGAGGCAGTTCATTATCTGGATTGCCTCAATTTCCAGCTAGTACTGGTAGACAAATAAGTGCAATACCATTATGTGTAAAAGCTAAAATAATTACTTTAATTCGTCATGGTACAAAACCTCGTAAAGTTGTTCGGCTTTTATTAAATAAAAGAAATGCACCAAATTTAGAACATGCAATGGAAGCAATTACAGAAGCAGTTAAATTAGATTCTGGAGCAGTAAGAAAAGTTTATACCCGTTCAGGGCAACAGGTTACCTGTTTGGAACAGTTTTTTGAAGACGATGATATCTTTATTGCTTATGGATCTGAGAAATCAAGCCAAGAAGATTTTGAATTAGATTTTGAAGAAGTTAAAAGTATTCAGAGTTTTAAAAGATGTCCATGGATATCAAAGAGGCAAAGTGGTCCAATGCCTAAAATGCCACGCAAATCTGGAAAGAAAGTGCTTACTACACCACATCTAGTACGAACACCTAGCCCTTCATCTTTAATGTTGCCTCAACCATTACGTTTACATTACACAGTTGGTCGTGTAATTGGAGATGGCAACTTTGCTGTTGTCAGACATTGCATTCATAAGTAAGTGCTTTAAATAACTATATGTTTATAAGTTAAACAAACACAAAAAATTTATTAACAATATTTTGTAGAGCTTCAGGTGAGGAATATGCAATGAAAATTGTAGATAAGTACAAATGTCAAGGTAAAGAAACAATGTTAGCAAGTGAAGTGGCAATCTTGCGACAAGTTTGTCATCCAAATATTATTAGTTTGGTTGCTGAACAAGAGACCACTGATCAACTGTTTTTAGTTATGGAACTTGTAAAAGTATGTTTACTTAACATTTTCCTGTGATTTCATAAAATTAAAGTAAATATTAAAAATATGTTTATGTCACTTAAGGGTGGAGATTTGTTTGATGCAATTGCTGCAGCAACAAAGTTCTCAGAAGCAGAAGCTAGTGTAATGATTGGGCATTTAACATCTGCATTAGCTTATTTGCATTCACACCATATTGTGCATCGTGATGTTAAACCTGAAAATCTTTTGGTGGAAATGGATGGAAACCATGTTAGGTGTTTAAAATTAGGTGACTTTGGACTTGCTCAAATTGTAAGAGAACCTTTGTACACAGTGTGTGGTACACCTACATATGTAGCACCAGAGATTTTGGCAGAAACTGGATATGGTTTAAAAGTATATTCATTTCTTAAAATAGCATTGTTTGATTTAATTAAGTTTAAAAAAGTACAAGTTTAAACAAATTTTAATTGTTTCAGATCGATGTGTGGGCAGCTGGTGTGATACTGTATATTTTACTTTGTGGTTTCCCACCATTTGTTTCGCCTGAAAATGAACAAGAAGAATTATTTGAACGTATCTTAAGTGGCCAGTATGAATTCACACCTCCATACTGGGATGATGTGTCGGATTCGGCTAAACAATTGATCTCAAACATGCTTCAAGCACAACCAGAACTAAGATTCAGTGCAGAAGATGTACTTGATCATCCGTGGCTCGCGGTAACTGTCATTATATGCTAATTTCTTGATAGAAAACCTCTTTTCATTATCCTGCATGATTTACTTGGATCTATTTTTTTTTCTACCGAAAATAACCATAAAATTTGCATAGTAAGCTGCAATGAATTTCTTCCTTTAGTTTAATTATATTTAGGTATTATATTTTGATTACACGTATTTTTTAATCTATATGCTTATCAGTTATCATTATTTATTATGAATGTAGTTTAAATTTACTACCACCGCTGGCGTAAACAGCTTCACCCTCGCTTTTTAAATACAATGCTAGGAAAGCTTCTGTAGTGATTTGCTGTATCTGTAGCCATGCTTCTTTTTTTCTTTTGTTCCGCCTCTGTATATCAACAGAGCTTTCTAGGAGGCGAGCAGACCACAGCAACAACACCTACCAACCCGCCGGAGCAATACTGGAATCAGCAGCGTAAGCCGATAAGATTAGCAACATTCGAGTTTGACTTCAAGAATTCAGTTGAGAGTAGCAGTTCACAGGATGAAGTTGATAGTGTCCCTGATAGCAAACCAAGTATTAGAAACAAATGGATCGAAGTTTTATCAACAATAGAATCAAATAACATTGATTTGTACCATAACGCAGATCAGGATGAAGAAAAATTAAGTTATGATGAAAATGAATTTAATAATGGAAATCCTGGAGACGATGAACCTGTATCTCTTAGTGCAGATTGTTTACAAGATATTCAAGATCTTAGTCACTCTATGAAAAATCTTATAAATAATTTGAATGATGGCCAAGTTCATCAGCATGATTTAAAATCATCGCATAGTAAAGCCTCGTCTTTAAACAGTATTCATGAAAATGTTAATTTATCAGTACAGATGGATAATTCAGTGTTAATAAGTAGTTTTGAGAACGTTCCTTCAATAAACCTTAATAAATGCGAAAACAATCCAGCCGAAGAGAATGCGTCCTTCTTCGAAAGGAGAGATGAAAATTTCTCTAGTGACGTTAATTGTACTACACCTATTAGTTCACATGTATCAAATAATAGCAATATAAATGTGTTTAAAACACCCACATCTGTTCGTTCTGGGATAAATAAATCGAAATATAGAAGAAAACATCTTTATCAAAGTGCAATGGTTTCGGAGAAAATTACTTCGAAATTTGAAAATGATGATATGAAAAATTGTAATACCATGTTTTCCTCAACTGATAGTTTAACTGGCAGTTCAAGTAATGACATTGAAACGTCAGACAGTTTTGTAAATATTCAATTTGCACAGTTAACACAAGATCAAAGATCGAGTTCCACGCAAAGCATGGAGTCAACGGATAGTTTTGAGAACGTTTGCTTTTCTTATACTCAAGAACTCAAAACTTCAAACGTGTGCGATCCGAATGAAAATGGTTGTGCAACCGAAATATTGAAATTAAACTACGTAAAAAGTTCTCCTTTAACAAATCAAGAAAAATCGGCAACAAAAATATTGCAAACTCCAACCACGTTAAAAATAAATGCATCAAAACCTTCCAAAATACATGTTTTAAGCAACAGGAAAAGTTGCGTAAGAACAGGAGACGAATCCAAATGTGTGAAGACCGAAACCGTAAAGTTCAGGCGAGAAAAGTGCACACCAAAAATTGATGCAGATGTTAAGACAGTAGTAAGAAATAAAAGATTTAGTTGTTTTTCAACCTGCTCTGCAAAAAAGGATTCTGAATCTGTTCTAGTAAGTGATAAATCAATTTCTGTCACTCCCAGAGTAGGCAGAAAATTCAGTTCCACCGATGAATTGCGAGACGAGAAGCAGAAACAAAGCACAAAATCAAAGAGATTCAGTTTATATTACACTCCGCAACCTTTAAGAAAGAATTACGAAGGTGAAACAAAGATTGGGAAGAATACGTGTAAAACTGATCAACAGAGTAATGGCAAATCATCTGACACAAGTAGAAGGAAAGATGATGTTTCGGAATTAGATGAAAAGAAAAATGTAAAAAATCGCCGATCAATTGTAGATAATACAACAGCTGCCAGTAGAAGCAGAACAAACAAGCAGAGTGTTCATATCAGATCTGAAATTGTAAATTCGACTCTAATGCCCGGTAGAACAAAATAAATATAAGTAGATATATTTATACATTGAAAATGAACGACGTGGGATTAACCTGCAACCAAAATCCAAAGTTGTATTAATTATTTTAATCTAAGTGCAAAGTTGTTTAACCAAGGAAGTGATGTCATTTGTTCCCCGATTTTTGAAGGCTTTGATGCTAATCAATAATTCAAATTAGGACAAGTGGGACTCACACATAAACGAAACATGCCAAATGCATTTAAGTAGTTTATTTTATACTTGATATTCTATCATTGTACGTAGTACAAGTGTCGAATTAAATTAGATGGTAGAGATTGCTTCGTTTTCACTGAGACGCAAGCGAATAGCAAGACGCAATTGTAGGTACCGAGATAAGAAACTGTATTAATGATGCCAGAGGTCCTTGTGGCAAGTGACAGAGGGCGACAGTGCGAACGATTATATGTATTTGCTTAACTTGTTGCATATATGCTTGCTCAAGAAAAATTCGACTAATGCAAGATTAAATATTTTTGTAAAATATTGACGGCGGTAATGTAAGAGCAATAAAATGATAATGATGGTGATGGTAATTATTAGATGAGAGAACTTTTAGGGAACGTAATGAATTGGCGAGCGAAGAATTTAATACATAAACGCTTTTCATATTTTTGTAGAAATTGCGTAGATATACACTTCTTGGGCGTCTTTCTCCCTTTGTCGCTTGAACGTACTTTCATGGTTACCCCGCTATAATTTCCATATTTTTTAATGCGATTATTACTATTTACTATAACTGTGTACATATATATATACATATATATACATAGATATATATAAGAGATTCGTAAAATATTATTTATCGTCGCTAAACATTTTCGTAACTCGTAATTTACACGTGAAACGTTAATTTATCATAAAACTTCTACACTAGATTGAGGTCGTATATAAACATAGATCATGATTATACTTTTTCTATCGTAAGCACAATTAATTTGTAAATGTATACATGATATTACTATAAGTTATAGAAATTTTAAAAGTGATTTACGCCAAATATTGAAAACTATTTACTATTTATATTATTATATACCTGTACATGTATTTACATATACCGTACATCCTACATTCATATTCGTTGCTATTTTCCTTCTATTTCACTTATCTTTCAACTGTCTTCGATGTAAGCGTGTCGATATATACGCGCGTATTTGACTCGACTAAAAATTGTACTCACTTTATTTCTGTCAAAAAATTCAGTAAAACAGAAATACGAAGCTCTTAAGAAATGTTGATTTGCAATTGCCCTATTGGAGACTTCAGACAATCAATATGTACATATGTATTGTCAATATTTATTAATGAAAAAAAAAATTTTTGTTGTGTGCAAAAGGAAATGTATATCAATTTTTATAACACGTCAATGTTTGTCCTCGATACTGTCGAAATTAGTAAAGTATGATAATATAAGATTGTTCTTTGAAAATTCTAAAATATTGATAATATATGTATATTGACTGTTTGAGGTATCCATAAAATATATTCTATAAATCTTCCATTAATGAACAATGTAAACACAAATTCCTACGCTACATTAAATTCAACGCAATTCATTGGAAAAGTATTAAACGTGCAAGTTATATTAAACTAAATTTCGATATAAACTATTGAAAATTATTTAATTACTCATAAAGAATTTATGGTTTAAATATTCAGTATTATAACATTCAAATATTTGGTAAATGTTCACAAAATGAGACGCATTTACGATTTTGATAATTCTTTAATATGTTATCAAGGTCACTAAATAGTTTTGTGAAAATTTTAATGGGGAGATGGTATGTTTACTAAATTGAATGTGACGACGCATCATCACCATCCAATAAATCCGAGTTAACTCATTCCAAGTTAACTCATTAGTGATTAAATTAATATTAGATGTGGATTAAGTACATTTTAAATGCAAATGGTGATCGGAAAATTATGTACTTTTATGTAAACTTTTTAATAAACGGTATTCGCACAACTACAACTTTTATAACTTTACTCAGTTTGTCCTTGACAACATACTAAACAATTATAAAAATTAAGTGTTTTCTAATTATGAATATTTATCAAATATTTTTGTTCTCGTTATTATCTATAATTTCAATAAACAATTTCTTTTCGTTTTTACATGATTTATTTTGAATATATTTTCTAGAATATAAGCCGTAATGACTCAGTGATGATAATTTTTGTCCGCACACTATTAGCATTAGCGATTTATTTATCGGAAAGATATTAAACGTGCAAAGTGTGCTCGAAATATTGGCGATTTAATTACGCGTAAGGAATATTTTGTTTAAATTCGATACGTTTTATTTTCGAATTATAATTTCGTTTAAGGATTATATTTTGATACCATTTGTTTGAAATGTGTTTTTCAGAATAGAAGTTGGAGGATTAATGAGAGAGTGATGAAAGGATCCCGATCGAACGATCGAGAGTGTACAGAGTTCTCAAAGGACGAGTCGTTTCGAGTGATGTCGGCGCACGTCGCCGGTAACGAGTACAGAGTAGAATAGGTTCAGTCGTAGACTCGCGCGCCTGCCGTGAGGGTGGCTGCTTACCACGCAGCTCGCCGCTCACCTCTTTTGTGCTTCCCTCTGCTTTCGTCACTCTCATTTTCATTTATTCTTGACCGCGAACCGTCCTGTATCGTGTTTTCTCGCGATTCCAAATTTCGCTTAAACTGCAAATGATACATATCGTGACAAGTGCGTGGGTGCGTGCGTGTATGTGTGTCCAAGGAAATTAAACATATCAACGATAACCGACGACACGAGGTCCACTGCGTGGTGATTAGCATAACATGCTTCTATAATCAGGTGAGCACTTTTAATTTTATATCTCAGCGAAATAAAATTATATTTAATTCGTTTATTTAGTTTGTGTCTAACTGGATTGTTCGGTAAGCGTTAAATTATAATTCGAGTCAAAATTAATGAGTCAGTGGAAAATAAGCGAAAATCTGGGACAAGTAATACTTAAGATTGCCAATCGATTGATCGCGTTAGTTGCATTTTAAATTTAAATTACGCTCCAACTTTGACGCGCAGTTCGGTAGTAAGGCGCATTATCGAGTAGAGAAAATGGGATACATTTGAAACGAAAGATTTTATTTTATTTATTTTGTAAGACATATTTGAGTAACTGCTAATATGACGCAATTTATTTTATGTTTGGATATTAAAGTCGAGCTAAGTACTCGATATCGGTTTATTATACGTAAACTACGGTCACGCTTCGATTACCGTGCAATATCGATCAACGTTGATGGTCACGATATGAAATATTACCGTACAAATTCATACAATATTTTGTATCGAATAAAAGTACATGTAATGAATGTACGAATGTAAGTCACAAATTATTCTTTTTCATATTAATTTATTTCAGGATTTTTAAATATGGATATTCAAAAATAATCTTGAAAAAAATAAAAATTTACAAGGTTACTTAAATTTATAAAGTTTGAAATTTTCGCGTCCCCAGTTTTCAACCTTCACTTTATGAGCTGAAGTAAATTGGTTAAAAGGTATTTTAGGCGATAATTTAGCGAAACTGAAGAAGCTATTTACCCAGAAACTGTAATGCGATACTTATTTCGTGCCGGATTAACAGTTATAAAGTTTTATCCCTAACCTTACGAAACACGTTGTTCATCAACCCTTCATTTTACTTTACGGTTTGAAACCGAAGATGCATGACATTCATTGATCGTGATATTTCCTTTTCGCTTGATGTGTACATCTTCATTTTTATTGAACTGCGTAACCGATTGATCTGACCAAATTTGGCGATTCTTCCTTGTACGAGTATTTTCATTTTCTTTTTTTTTCGTGCCGTCGTAAAAGTTTATATACGTATTTACGTACAGAGACTGGGATTACATATTTTTTATGTTTTCTCCTACAGTTGATGGCCCCGTTCAACTCTGTTTCATAATGTTTCGTCGGGTCAGCTTTAACGATTACATAGGATTGGAGCTTTCTTATGCATTCTAGTTTTATGATTATGAGATTATTTTAGTAAATGAGGTATTAGCTTAATTAAGTTGTCTTTTTATTAGGAATGTTTAGGTGAAAATTTGAAAGCTTTTACTGTGTTGTTTTTGAATTTTCAAATTTTTAATATTTGAATTACCAATTTAGACAATATTCTCAATTTCTAAATTTCCAATTTTCCAAACTTGCAAATTAGGAAATTCTTAATTTTCAAAATTTAAATTCTCAGATTAGGATACTCTAAATTTCCCAAATTCTTAATTTTCCCGATTCTAAATTCCCCAAATTCTCAATTTTCCAAATTCTAAACGTCCCAAATTCTCAATTTCCCAAATACTAAATTTTCCAAATTTGCAAGTTCCTAAAACCCTAAATCCAATATATCCACATTTTCAAATTTTTTAATTTAAAAGTAGAATAATTCACAAAAGTCTTAATATCTCAATTTTTCTCTCTATACGTATCTCTAATAACCTGTCTGTCATACATCACGTATTCGAAAGTGCGAAAGACCGTTGACCTTGAGAACATATATCAAGGACGAGGTCAAGGTCATTCCTCCTATCGCGATCAACCTTGAATTTCCTTATAAACTTACATAAGAACCGAAGCTCATGGTAAATTCAATGCTTGTTTCTATCCACTCCATTTCACGCGAGTCCACGTAGAATACTCATGTGGAGCGAGCGGTCAGCTGCGTTGAGTAGATAAGATAAGACGCATGCGGTGCGTCGTTAGTACCGTACGTGTTAATAACGTTATAACGAGAGGGAAGAGATTTTACACGGATGCTCAAAGAGATCAAAGCACCGAGCCCGATCTCGTCCACTTGAAGAGGAAACAAGCACGATCTTCCGGCTTGGCACTCGGCGCGAACATTTAACGCATCAGCGTTAATTTGTTAGCGTGACTGTTAGTCGAGCTCCGCTAGCGTGCCTGTCGTACGTATTTAACTCACACACATTAAATACGTTGGAAGTGATGAATGTCCTGGCATTCGTCTGCAGTATAATTACAAGAGTAACTTCTCCCTGCTCATGCTTTCTCCTTTTCCGCGACCACTTTGCCTCGTACCGACTGAAACCATTTTGTTTTTCATCTTATCTGACGGGACAGGGATGTTAGCACCCTGTCAGTCATCCTTTCGTCGGGTATATCCTTTTTTTTTTTCGTGGACGTGGTGTACAGATTGATTTTTGGTACAGGGGCGTTGTAAATGTAGGGAGTGTAGGGTTGGTTCTGTTTTGGGGATTTTTGAGGAAGCTGGTGGAGTTAATGATTGTTATTGGAGTGTTTTTGCTTCTTCAAATTTTTAAATTGTGAAGTTTCCAAATTCTCAAATTACCAAATTTTCAAACTTCCAAATTCTTATATTCCCCAATTCTCAAATTTTTCAAATCCTCAAGTATCCAAATTCTCAAATTTTTCAGTTTTCTCAAATTTCTCAAATTTCTTAATTTTCTCAGATTTCCCAATTTTCTCCAATAAATTTTTTCGATTTTTTCAATCTTCCTAAATTTTTCAAATAAATTTTTTCAATTTTCTCAATCTTCCTAAATTTCTCAAATTCTCAAATTTCTCCATTTTTTAATTTTCTCAATTGTCTTAATTTTCGTAATTTCCCTCAAATTTACTGAAACCTTAAAGTTCTCAAAATTTTCAAATGTCCCCATTTCAAATCTCCTACATTCCAATTTCTTTCGAATATAAAAAATACCAAGTACTGAAATTCTCAGCTTTATAAATTTATAGTTTTTCGAATTTCCATATTTAGATAATGTAAACTAAGCAGAATTAATTTGCATCGTTGAACTTGTACCAGATACGTTAGGCCTGTCAAGAATCTTCGTGCGTGATACTGGCTGTCTGTTAATTAGCGGCAAAATCCAGGCTTTAACAAGCGCGTTTGAATCTAATCGATGCATGCTAGGTTCATTTATAATACTCCGCACGTAATCAACGTATTCCCTAACGTAACATGCAACTTTTCATGTACTCTAATAAACTATGACTCTCAAATTTATTTTTCCTAATATTCTCCTACTTGTGTAGTCAATAAATCTGAAGTGACACGCAATTTATTAATCGTGCTCTAATTATTATATTTAAGAGATATCATTATAATTAATTAGTTTCATTACCAATTTTCAAATTTAGAAATTTCACAAATTGAAATTTACAAATTGGAGCATTTATAAATACATAAATTTTTGAAATTGCAGGTTTGTAAAATTTATTATTAGACGAAACAATATTTTTGTGAAAGAAAACAGTTACAGTTCACATAAATTCACAGTTATGAATATAAGAACACATATGTTCAGAACATTTTCTGAAAAAATAAGTACCTCATTTCTGTTCCTTCTTAACACGTTAACTACCACACTGAAGTAGTTAAAAATATCAAGAGACAGTATCTTTAAAGACCTTTTAAAAAAAGTTTCCATATACTTTTGCTCATTATGAAGTTTTAAAAACTTTTTAAAGTAAAATTACAAAATTCAGCCCTGTACTCTGAAGTGTGGTCTAAAGAATATCTCTGAAAGAAAGTATGACAAAATATTACTTCTAGACCTCAAAATATTAGAATATGTCGCATTTTTGCACATTTTTGTAAACCAAACATGTTCTAGTCTCTCCTGACCGAAACACCTTAAAATAAACAAGGACCTAAACGTATCAATTTTTCGATAGAGGTCCTAAATATCCCTAAAAATAATAGTGGGTGTATTTAATAAGTGGCCAGAGTTGACCCTTAAGACAGTATGTTCGTTGCACAGGAATCCCAGGCTTCTTTAGCGAAAGCTGTTAACAATCGAAGATCGAAAGCTCGAATCAGCACGTTGGTCAGGATAACTCAGGGACATTTTACCAGGTTGACCGAACTAACGATGTTATTGGCCGTGTTCTCTGGCTATCGGCAGTACGGATCGTTGGCACGACAGTTTCCGTGCACTCGCCGTTATATGTCGTTTAGGCAAGTCCAAGCGTCGCAATTTTTTCGGATATTGAAAAGATAAGGTACACCACGGCCCGGAACAATGAATACGAGCACGGGAACGAGCTTCACAAAGATCCTTAACCAGATAAATCATCATAACCTTTAACCATCCATATCGCGAATCCTATAAAATACGAATACCGTTACGTATACTCTCCGCTAGGGTTTTCGACATTTCGGGAAACAGGGGTTTAGGGACTCTTGACAATATTGAGAACTTTGGGATTTTGTTATTGTGGTAATTGGAGGATTTGGAGGTGGGAGTTTAGGATAAGAGGAATTGGTAATTTTAGAACTTGAGGATTTAGGGAGTGGAGATGTTGAGAAATTTAGGGATTATGTGGACTCAGGAATTTAGGGGTTTAGGGAAATAGGAATTGGACACTTTTAAATTTGGGAATTTAGGGATTTAGGAAAGTAGGAATTGGTTATATTTAAAATTGGAAATTTAGGGATTTGGGGAAAAGGTAGTGGTAATTTTGGAATTTGGGAATTTTGAAGTTTGGAAAATTTAAAATATAAGAATTTTGGTATTCAGAAATTTGAAAATGTTATGAACTTGAAATTTGGCAATTTAGACATTCCATAAAGTACATTTCTCCAAAAACTAAAAAGTTCACAAAGTTTGCAATTTTGAAAACTATAAATTCGTATTTACCAAAATATATTTAAAAATATTAACAAATTTTGCAATTGGTACATTCAGAATTTAGAAATTTGTATACATAAAAAAGAGGAAATAAAAAAATTTGAAAGCATGAATTCGTAATATTTCATAGATAAGAACGGAACGTGCGTTCCAAAGAGGTCTACACGGTAAAAGCAGCCCGTTTCCATCGTGGCGATAAAGGGTAGAATATTTCCAGTTAGATTGATTACCGATGTCAGTGTCGCGAGATAATTGTCGAAGCACGTCGATCTCGATCTGGCAGTCCATTATGATCGCAGCTAGCATGGAACTATCGTTAATAATCTCCGTTGGGACTCCGGTAGGGAAGTGGACGCGCTTGAATCGACTTAAATCGCTCTCGTTATCGAACCGTTTTCCCTCACGCACCTTCATAAATCACCTTTCTTCATTTTTTTTTTTTTCTTCTCCTTTCTCTTTCTTCTTCTCGTTGCACACCTCCCCGCGTTCTACGCGTGTACACGCATTAAGAGTCAACATCGACGACAAACGGTATACATAATGAGGCGCATAAACAATGGCTAAATGCTCCTTTCTCTCGTTCTCGCTCCCTTTTCACTGGCACCAGTTCAGATACAAAGGCAGCACGACCGACAACAGCACTTTATGGGGCTCATAAAGCGATAAAGACATCCGTACAAATGTACTCGGTTTCACGGTGTGCACTTCCGTGCTATCTCACCTGAGGAGAAACGTTTTCGTAGGAGGAAAGGTGCTTTTGGTGTTTTCAGATTGCCTGCCAATCTCTCGATAGGGAAATTCGATCGAATTCTTTCACTGTCCTTGTCGACGATTTACACGCACTTTATTGTATCAGTGAATTTTTTTTTTTCAGGAATATTTTCGTTTTTTAGTATGTGCTTGAAATGCATGGGGAAGTTATGATTAGTGTTAAACGTCGTCGGTTGACTTTTAATTGGGGATATAGGGATATAGGGATATAGACGTACACTATAGACGTACACTAAAGACGAAGAATTGTAAACGCGTAACCAAAGAAATAAATAAAAGCTTGAAACTCTAAAGCGACGTCAACTTGTTATGTACACACGAAGTCAACGAGCCTGGCTCGCTTGACCTTGCCATTAAATCGCACAATAAAAGATTCCTTCGTTGGTGGTCCCGGTGTCGTTCCCAGTTATTAATGATCGGCTCACCGCGAACCATTTTGTTCACTTATCATTTGTATGCATTTACTGAACGCAACGTCGAAATCGTACGAACAAACACTTAAGATAATGATGAATCGTATACCGGTAGTTTCATCGACAGAATAATACCTATTTACCGGAACAGAACGTAGGATTCGTGTCTGTTGAAATATTAAAGTCGTGGCAATTTGCGTATCTGAGATCGTGCGGCACAGAAATGGCCATAAGTTGAACAATAACCCGGGCGGAGGCGTCGTTATTAGTTAAGATCAAAGTAATTTCGCACGATGCTACGTATTATCGATGTTTTGCATTTCCGAGTATCTCCGTGGGGGTGCCAGCTAAGTTTGTGGGACTTGTGCATCGCGTGTGTCGCGACATAATCGTAGACTGCTACGACCACAAAGACTAGTCGAGATAGAGATAGAGTTTAATTTACTCGCCACGTTCGCGCTTAATCGACTTTGTCATTGCTTATTGCGGCATATTTTAGATTGTTAACGTTATCGCAAATTATAGTTTACTGTATCACTTTTGCGATCCCCTTTTTCCCGCTGTGATCTTAGCGTACACCTTTGAAGGTATTTTCACAAATTTTAGATTTAAGACTCGTCTTATAATTTTTAAACATTGGGAGGTTTTCAAATTTTTTAGTCTAGAAATTAGGACATTGCTACAAATTTTTAATATCTATGAAGATGAGGATTTAGACACAGTTGAGAAATTGTCTTGTTAATGTGATGCTTGTGAACTTGGCATTATTTTTAACATAAAGTCTTAATAACTATCATTCGTCATCAGAGAAATGTACAAAAATCTCTGAAATTCAACTCTTTTCCAAACGTGCCCATATGAAGTTACGCGTTTTCCGGTCTCATTCCCGGGACAATAAATCTCGTGGACAAATCGAACGTGATCGACTGTACGAGGCTGTCGTTCGGTATTTCGATGACACATGGTACAGATGAGATCAATCAGAATTTATTAGGAGCCTCCTCCCCGCTGTTTCCAAACTGCGCCGAGCGTCAAATCGAATTTCCCCGGTCACATCCGGCTTGCGAATCACCGCTATCTGGACACTGTAGTTCGTTTTCCTTGCACCCTCCGTGCACCCTTCCTTTTTTCTGCAAACCAGCCTCACAGATTTTCTTCGCCACGGTTCGCTGGGGTGGCGAGTTAAATAAACTTCTTCAAAGGGCGAACTGTTGGCAAGATTTGTCGAGAAAATGGCGGTCGAAGGAGAGCGAGTTTGGAATAGGGCGGTGTTTGTAGGCTTCGTAGGTAGATAAATGGCCCGTTCTGCTGAACTTCTCTGATAGAGATATTAATCTTTCTCAGGGATCCTCTCCTCCGTTATATCGTTTCTCTTCGTTCTTCGCCGTTGACCGATATTCTCGTCCTTTTCTCTTACCTACGTTATCGTTCTCCGTCTTTCTCTGACTATGATTATCCGCACTCCCCTTTTTCTTTCCTTCCTTCGAATATTCTGATCTCTCGCTGCCTGTCTCTTTCCGGTTCTCACAGGGTTCAACGCTATGAAAAGTGGAATACCATATGTCCACGTCAAAGGGGAAGGAACCCGGGACACGACAGACGGGATCGAGCAACCTTGTTCCTGAAAGTCAACCCACTACTTTCCCGTGCGAATTACTTCGGTTTACTGCAACTTTTTATTTTTTACTTGCTTCCTTATTGGGTTAGTTATTGATTTACAATGTAGGTAGGAAAAAATTAACGAAAGATTAAATTTGAATCTTTTCATATGTGTTTTCAAGGAAACCGAAAATGTAGTTACGCAACGTATTTTGCACGTTGCATGCACAACATGATTATACTTTACTGTGATGTAACGATCTCCTTTTGTGGCGTTGATCTTTTCGAAAGCCTGTTTGATGTGTTTTATTACATAACTTTACGGTGAATTAAATGGGTCACAATGTAATTTTTAAGCGGATATTCAAAAACTTCGATTGATGAATGATTTACTTATATGATGTTATATGTCAAAATCGAATGCAGTAGTTTATGTATAAATTTAACATTAATGATAAAAACATTAATGATAATCATACATTATATGAAAATTTAACATTCCAGAAATTTTTAATATGGAAATTTAGACATTTCGATAAACAAATTTGAAAACCTAATATTTTGTGAATTTCAAGCAAAGAATTTGATAATTTGAAAATTTAGTAATTTTAGGAAGTTTAATCTTTAAGTTCGAAGATTGTTAGCGACTTACGAAATTCGTACGTTTCATATTAGGGTAGATTAAATAACTAAAAAGAAAAAATCGAAAAGGTATATTCTTGAGTTAGCGGTATACATATGTGTCCGGTGTATGGTTATTACGGTAGCACGTGTGTTGCGTAACCGGTGACGCAACGGTGTCGTTGAGGGCAGGTGCGAGAAGGTCCATGGTCTCTTTACGCGTGGAAATAAACGCGCTACGTTAATATACGTATATATACGTAGACAGTATCGCGTAGCCATCGTAGTGGGTGAAACGCGTATATACACGCACACGTGCGTCGAAACGCGTAAACATAGAGGAACGAAACACGTTCACCAATACCGTGAGGAGGTAGCGAGTGGGAACAATATAGTGTTCCATGGGGGTGCATGGTGTGGCACAGAGCGTGGCATCGTCGAGGTAGGGACAGATCGATAGCATAAGAGGCCTTCCAGACCTTATGGTGCCTCCTCCACCTCCTGTTTCTCCTTCTCTTCCTGTTCACTCTACCTTGTTCCGTTCTATGAAATTAACACGCGTTTGTATCTCAGTTTTTGCATCGTAGATCGACCCTTCTCTTCGGGGATGTTCTAATGGTTTTGTAAGGGTTGTGAATCGTGTTCGATTCTCCTATTAGGAACATGCTGTTCCCCATTATTACCTCCCTTATTTGTTTATGCAAATTGTGTACACTTCGCGTTGTGATCGTGTTCGAACTTTAGTGTTCTTATTATTTTTGTATAAACGAAACGCTTATTACTTATATAGCTATTTCATTATTTTAATATACAAGATGAATACTTGAATTGAAAACTTGAATAATTGAATCTTGCATAAAATTGAAAATTTGAATAACTGAAGAGTAGAATAATTAAAAATTTGCGAATTTAAATATCTGAACATTTAAAAATTGAAGATTGAAAATTGCGAAAAATGGAAAATTGAAAGATTTGAAAATTTGAACATCTTGGTATTGAAAATTTTTAAATTGTTTGCTTTGGAAATACGTAAGTTTGTGCACGGGCTCCCTGAACGTGTTGCCCAAGGCAAGTGCCCGATTTGTCCAGCGCAAACAGCGATAATGCGTACACAGTGTATGTACACATGGTATTTGGAGAATCACAGTGCGACCGATTCCATGGGAGTCACTACAAGGTTACATGAGAAACGATCTGGTATCCAATGGCGTGCTAGGGGAACGGGGTTCGGATATAGTGATTAAAGCGATACTTCCGCTGGTCGTTATCGAGCCGCGAAGATAGCATCGCGGTTCTCGATCACTGTCAAGTCGCGAACCCTCGACACCATACCAGAAAACCCCATACCGATGTTGTGTGTGCCGTCCCGTTGAACTTCTTTCCAGCAACGCACACTAACCGCACAACTATGTGCTTAATGTATGTATACATACTACCGCGATACGGAGTTTCGCGATTTCCAACCTTGTCTTCTTCACTTTACTGCTTCCGCGTTACTCCTCTTTCCAATTAAATGCTGAGACACCTTACTTTCTCCGACATTATTTTTCCCTATCTCCTTTGTAACTTTAATTCTCTCTTTTTTCTTCCGAAGTGTTTTTCTTATAATACTTGTCATATGCATCTATGCAAATTTTATTGCTGTAGAAGATTGATTGAAGCGATTGGTAATTATTTTATTGGAAATTTTCATTTTGACTTTTTTATAAGATGTAAAGATTGTTGATCTTTCATTTTAAAGAGAATTTTAAAAGATAATGTTTATACGTTATGGAGATTGAAATAGGACTTGATCATACTTTTACTTTATGCATATATATTGCCCGATAATGTAATTTTACAATTTCACTTCATAATACTGAACGATATTTCGATTGTATGCAAAGTTACGTGCAAATCGATCGGAACAAACTGGTGGCTCGAATATTCTGTTCCATTGCTATTGACTGTGAAATGGGAATTTTAATTGTTCGAGTATTGAAAGCGTTGGAAAATGTAACATTACTGAAATTTCTGCTAATTGCTTCGTTGACTTTCGACGAAATAATGTAAATGCACAGGGTGCACCGTGCTTTCGAGCAGAGAGGTGAACCTGTATGCTGCAGTCGAAGTTGCACTGTTTCGCGTGATATGTATGTATAGATGAGTAATTAACGTACTGGGTGCCTTGATCAACGCGATTTAATGAGAATGACACTCGAGACGGAATATTTAACTTATAGCCGCTTTGTCGGTACTCTGGTAAATTGTGTGCAACGATACTTTCTGGTTTCTGTTACCATTAATTGCATTTAATTATATACGACTCGTTTGATATGAACGACTACTTTAATAGTATTTTATGAAAGTGAGAAGTACGCATTTGGGATTGAAAGGATTGGAAAATTTGAAAACTTAAGAGTTTGGAAAATTTAGAATAATCCCAGAATTTGGAAAATTTCTCAAATTAGGAATGTAGGAATTGAGGGATTTAACCCCTTAACTGCGGTTGTGGTTTATATACCCCTAAAAATGAAATAAGTCCAAAAATAAACCTAGAATATCATTAATAAGTTGAGATTAAAATTAGCTCAAGATTAAATTAAAACTTATTTTCATTTTACAAACGTACCCGCAGTTAAAATGTGGAAAGTATAAATACTCTGATACGTTTAGTAAAAAAAATTTAAATCAGTTCCTAAAAAGTTTGTTGACCCCGCGTTAAAGTATCCGAAACCCATTGAAATAGCGAGACGCATAAGTAGTGGTAATTGTCATTCCAACGACACCATTAAAATTCACTAGCCCGAAAGAAACAAGAAGCCGAGTCCATTATCCGTATAGGTTAGGTTATTTTAGAGCGGTCATCAATCGAGCGATAATGCCTTAAAACAAACGTTTTCCTCTCGTATCCTGTACATCTGTCGATCGAACAGAAGAATCGGAATTGTGGGCGCAGAAGAAAGGTCGACAGAGGTCGATGAGAGGTGTAGGGGTAAGGTCGTTAGTTTCCGGTTGGCCGTACGCACTTCCATCGAGTCCCAAGCGGCAACCCCTCACGATGCACGGTCTCCCATGCTGTCTAATGAGGCTCGACACCCGACTACCCTGCCTCCCATGATACTCCACACCATAAACTCCGATGTTCGAACTGTCGAACCTACCACCGTCTCTATACACGGTGTCCGAGTGCACTTCTGTTTTAATATCTTGTATTAGTTATAGTGCTAGATATTAGTAGGGGTGCTCAGGGTGCCCACGTCAAAAAATCAGAGTTACTGCATACATGTATACGTACTCTTTGTCAAGGATCATTTACTGTATCGATTTTGGCAAAATAGTAAAATTGAACTGGGATGGATATTAGGTATTAGTGAATTATTTTTCGGGACTTACACACGGACACAACTATATATATGTAATAAAATTTTAGTAAATGTAGAAGAAGGGAAAAGATATGTAAAGGAGATTATTGTTTACTGTAGCTTCTTGGAAACTCTTCTTCCACGAATTAAAATATTTTGAAACTTTAAGATTCACAAGTTTTCAAATTTTTATACTCTAAAATTTCCAAATGCTTATATTCTGAGATTCATAAATTTTCAAATTCTTATTTTTAGGAATTAATATTCCCATATTTCTAAATCTCTAAATTCCTGTATTCCAAAATTCTCACATCTTCTACTTCCCAAGTTTCCAAGTTTTCAAATCCCTATTTTCCCAAATTCCTAAATCTACCAATTCTCAAATTCCTATTTCCTCAACTTCTCAAATCTTCAAATTCCCGAATTTCTCCGCGAACAATTGCTCAAATGATCAAAGTCCCTAAATTGCGAACAGGATGTCCATCTTCACTCCTAATTTAATGCATCCTTGTACGGTTTCCTGTAGACGCGTGAGAACACGTTGTCTGCAGGTTTGCGGCTCTTCTGTTCGTTTAGCGAACGATCCTACCGTGTCTCATCCCCTAAAAGCGCAGCATGGGTCCGGATACATATTATAACGCCATAAATGGATTAATGGCATGTCGAAAGATTAGTTACGGCATCGGTTTTACGCTCCCGTGGGTTATGGGTTAAAGGACGAATTATGAGACACGAGTAATTGTTGGGTTCTATTATGGACAGTAAAAATGAAGCGATGGGAAATCATATGGGAGATTTCATAGCTGTTTTGTCTGCAACGATCATCATATTTTCTTATGACTTTGGTTTTTATTATAACATGAAGTTGACATATAATTGGACATTATACTATAATTGAATAGTTGATGCAGTAACATTGTTCAACATTTCACTAAATAGTATTTATGATATTTTTGTGCTAGAGTAGAAATTTTTAAATATCTACATTCCCAACTTTTGGATACCTCAAGTTTTCGAATCGTCAAATACCTAAATGTCTCGAGTCATCAAATTCACTAATTTTCAAATTCTTCAGTTTTTCAAATATGTAATATCTAAAAGCTTCGTACGTATAATTTTTTAGCGATAATGTACGAATAATGGTTAGTTGTGTGCGAATGAAAGCATGATTAGTAAGAACCATGTGTACCTACAGTATTGGGATATCAGTTTTGTTTAATTATTTATCGCAATTGAACGTTATAGTGCGTGGAATTTCCACTCGGGTGGGATTTCCAGCTCGTGATTTCGTGTTTGGATTTGGCAATAATATTGCATGCGATAATGAGTATTGACGAGACAAGGTATTATAACGCTTACGAATAACATGTAACAGGTTCATAGGGTGATGTGGAACCATTGGCGTAACTAGTTAACGACTAGGATCAAATTTCTCAATTTTCAAATTTTAGAATTTCTAGATTTCTAAATTTTTATATTCACGAATTTCCTAATCTAGTTCTCTAATTTTCACATATCTACGTTTCCAAATATCTAAATTTTCAAATTTTTAAATTATAAATTCCCCAATTCTCTAATCACCTAAATCCAAATTCCCAAATTTACCAAATATAAAGTTTCAAGATTTTCACGTACCAACATTACCAATTCTCTAATTCCCCAATTCCCCAGTTATCCAATTATCTAAATCCAAATTCCCCAATTTCCCAATCATCAAATTTCTAATTTTTCTAAATTCCTGAATCACTTTTCCAAGTCCTCAATTCCTTCTAAAAATTCCCAATCCTTCAAATACTCAAATTTCTAAATTCCTAAATCCTAAACATCCCAAATTTCGAATTACCCTAAATCCTCAAATATCTCAATTTCAAAGCAATCAGACATTACAATGTCCAAAAGTCTCCTAATCAATTCTAATATGAATTTTTCACGCTACCAGTAAGTTTAAGTGGTTCCATTCATCCCCCTAAAAAATTTCTAGTTACGTCAATGCACGGAAATTGTCGAACAGATGAAACAGCGATAGACGAGTTGATTTGTCGCGCATTAACAATGTTTAGACTCACAGCCACCAGAGACAACACGATCGTCGTTAATCACGACAAATTCACCGTGATTAATTATGCTTTTCGCTCGATTAGCTTTCCCGTATCGCGAGAGTGCACCCTCTGTCTCCTTCTGTCGTCGAATTCACTCGTTTACGATGCTTTACCTTTTTCCTCTCCTCCGCTCTGCACCCTGTCTTCCTCGTCAACCCCTGTTTTCCCTCTTTTGTCAACGAATAATCGACGAACCGCATGTTTTGTCGTCGATCAAACCCTCTACACTCGCGTTTCACCTTCGGTATATTTTAGCCGAGTTGAAAGGAGTCTTCGAGCACCGTGAAAAGCGCGGCTTTCTTTGAAACTTCACAAACGATTCTTCTAAAGACTTTCGTTATTAAACTGATATTGGACAATTGAGGGTACCATTCAAGTTTCATGGAAATTTGTCACTTTAGGCTGAGAGGTTTTTAAATCTTTCAGGTTTTCAAATTTTTGAGATTTTGGAGTGTTATATTTTTTGGGCGATGTTTATCAGGTTTTGAAATTTAACTCACAATTTTATAAAATAGGTATTTAATAAATTTTCAGATTTACTTTCTTCATTTTTAATTTGGAAAATTAGGTGTTTAAATAATTAAGTTTCAAAATATCCAAATTTTTATTTTTCCAAATTTCCAAATTTAGAAATTCCTATTTCCCCAAATTCTCAAATTTCCAAATCTCTATTTTTCTAAATTCTCAAGTTTCCAAATTTCTATTTTTCCAAATTCTCAAGTTTCCAAATTCTTATTTCCCCAAATTCTCAAATTTCCAAATCTCTATTTTCCCAAATTCCTATTTCCCCAAATTCTCAAATTTCCAAATCTTTATTTTCCTACATTCTGAAGTTTCCAAATCTCTATTTTCCCAAATTCCCAAATTTCCAAATTTCTACTTTCCCAAATTCCCAAATCTCCAAAATTCTAAAATCTCCAAGTCCCCAGACAGATCCTTGAAGATGTCTGTAACCCAGACAGATCCCAATATCAGTAGATAGATATTCGTGATTTATCGAACAGGCGAAATATCGAGCGGTTCTGTGGATACGCTGTGGTAGAGAATGTCGGAAAAACAAGATGGTTCTCTGGAAGGACGAGAAAGTTCGTCCCTTCGAGCGGATGTGTCATTTGGTACCTGGGTCACGTAGCTGTTCGTATTGACAGGCCAACCAGCCAGCTACGCACCCTCTGTGCTTCTCTGTGCTGTGGCTCTTCTTCCACCTCGAACTTTCTCCGAATCTTTTGTAACGATCGCATTTTATGTATTTTTTCATTCTTTTCTGCAAAATTATTAACACTGACGCGATAATAGTTTAACTTTTATGTATTCTGTATCTTTAGAGTCATGTGGGGGTTTAGGAACTTTACTTCTTTACAATATTGGCACTTTACAGTTTTTCGGGGTTTTTGATATTAGATTGTGATTTATCAGGTTCTGAAGTTTGTAAAATGAATTTGTGAAGTCTTGAATTTGTACTTGAATTGGTGGAAGTGCATCTAGGAAAAATAGTATACATTGTACTTTTAGTATATTGTCAAACCATATGTATAACATCTTCAAGGACATGTGCTAATATAATTACATCTATCATGATTTATATTGTACGACAAATTGGTTTAAATAAATAAAATTCATCGTATCGTTAACACAAATACACCTTTTATGATATTGAAACAAAAAATACATTAATAATATAACACTTATAGGACAATGATTGATCAAAATTCCATCGTGTCCAAATGTTAATAAATATTCATAAGTCACTGTTTAGTTCCTTTTCAAATTCATAATATGTGAACACAGTCTAAATACATTTTTGCATATTATAAGTACTTCTACGATTTATTTATGTAATTGCTGCAGATTTAAAAAAAGTAGGATATTGTACTAACAGGTAGGACATTATATACTCACATGTGATTATAAGAAAAAATTAAATGGTTTCTTTTTCTAACCTGAAAAATATCCTCCCTGAAGAGGTTAAAGTCATCATGTACGAATATATGAAAAATTTAAATATAAATTTTGCTTGTTTCCAGAGTTTTTGGTATAGCAGATATGGTACAGCGATGAGCCTGCAGGCACAGGCTCAAGCCCAACGCCCATCGAGGTACTCCCCTCAGGAGACCGTCAAGGTAAGAGAACATGTTAATGTTGACGTATGTCTGTCATAAATTTTACTTATTCAACTACGGTAATCCACCTTAAGCTGATTATGTCAGAAACACACCCTATTTTTATATTTTATTCGGACTTTGTTGGAGTTTTAATAATAATGGTTATTATGGTTATAGAAGGATGTATAATTTATATGTATACAATTTGGGGTACATGTGAATTATTTGAATTTATATGAAATTTGGGAGGTTGAACTTGGGGTTGAATTTGGGGTCTAGGGAATTTAGGGATTTGGTATTGGAGGGTTTGGGAAGTTAAGAATTTTGAATTTGGGAATTTGGGGATTTTAGAATTTGGGAATTTAGGAATTCAGGGATTTAGGTATTTGGGGATTTGAGAATTCGGAAGTTTGAGAATTTAGGGATTTAGTAATTTGGGGATTGGAGAACTTGGGACTGTGGGAATTTGGGAATTTAGGAATTTGGAAATTTAGGTTTTTGGGATTCAGGTATTTGGGGATTTGAGAATTCGGAAGTTTGAGAATTTAGGGATTTAGGAATTTGGGGATTTTAGAATTTGGGGATTTGAGAATTCGAAAGCTTGGGAATTTGGGGATTTTGAAATTTGTGAATTTAGGAACTTATAAACTTAGGAATTTTTTGATTTAGAAATTTGAGTATGTAGAAATTGAAGAATGTAGAAATTTTAATACTTACAATTTGAGAATTTGAGAAATCTGAATCTGGAGAATTCAGAAGTTTGGAAATTACAAAGCTTGAAAATTTGAAACTTCCCAAAGTTGAAACCCGACAAGTTTAACATAATTAACGCGAGTACTCTTCAACGACACCTTCACTACGTTGGCTATAATTCACTCCTCTCCCATTCATCATTGGGGTTAATCCCATACGTGTTCCGATGTACACGACCTTGTATTACTTCCTGCGTACTCCGAATTCCAGTTTTAGGGTGACTTGGGGGAAAAGAGTACACAACTTCGCGCTTGTAATTACACGTACAACAATGAAATTCCATTGTTCCTGTATATTATTGCTGCAGCTGAACATACAATTCTATTATACCTTCTTATCACATAAATTATTGTTCTAAAACAATACAAAATATAATAAAACAGACATATTAAACATTTCTATTTCTTTTATATAATTTTCAATTTATAGATTCAGTTACGAACTTCAGAATATTATTACAGAAATTACGTTTGTGGAACTTGTAACGAGCGAATAAGTGATTGCGAGGTCACAGATACCTATAATCACGCTAACAACGCTCCTAGATACGTTTACAAACATAGCAAACATTATCGAACAGTAAAAGATTATTTGCGCAAACGTTTGTGGCACTATCACAGCCACGAGTGAATGACCTTTTAATGTTTGGTATCTCGTGCTTATTACTTTTGCAAATGCGTTAGGTACATTATAGTGTTGGAGACATTCGTTATAAAATAGGCATTTTTTAATATTTCTACAAATTCTTAACATTCTACTTTTTATCTTTCTCAAGTTTTTATACACGTAAATTTTTAGAAATCCAAATATTCCTGAATCCTCAGGAGGAAACTAATCTTTCACCAAAAATGTACATGTCTATTATAAAGAAGCTCTATTCCCACTGTGAACACTTCCCGAATTTTGGGATTTACCAAATTTGGGATTTTCCGAATTCGGGATTTTTCGAATTCGGGATTTTTCGAATTTGGTATTTTCCGAATTTGCAATCTTCCAAATTTGGGATTTACCAAATTTGGGATTTTCCGAATTCGGGATTTTTCGAATTTGGTATTTTCTGAGTTTGCAATCTTCCAAATTTGGGTTTTTCCGAATTCGGGATTTTTCGAATTTGGTATTTTCCGAATTTGGAATTTTCCAAATTTGCAATCTTCCGAATTTGGAATTTTCCGAATTTGCAATCTTCAACCAAATTCCTATTTCCAAAATCTCCTCCTCCCAAATTCCCCAACGTGCAAAACCCAATTGCCCAATTTCCTAAACACCTAAATACCCAAATCCCAAACTACCAATATTCCCAGCAGTCCTCTCCAGCACCGAGTTCAAAATTGTCCACACCTTACATAATCTCCATTTCAATAATCTTCTACTAGTTCGGTATAACTATAATCACGTTAAATTTCATCTCACTTCTCGGAGATTACGTCGAAAGCTTGTTGCATAGCTTGTAAGTTCGAGCAGATAGACTAGAAACGCGTCGTACGGGGTGCGAGGTAAGATTCTGCACGCGTAAGCCAATTTAACGGGCCCTCACCCCTCCTGTGTTACGGGATCCCGTAAGAGAACAGAGGAGAGGATGCCTTCCTCGCTTCTGCCGTGAGAGGTAGGCGTTGTATCTTTAATTATCTACGCAACAGAGGGACGGAGGTGGGCCCGAGGGATTTTGCCAGCTACCAGGAGGGTTGCAAAATGGTATCATCTCGTCCTCATGGCCGGGGCGTGGCTCTCTCGACACCCAAAATCTCTTCATCTTCGTCTATCTGACTTAACGTCCGAAAGAGGGGTAGCCAGAGAAACCGCTGGCGAAAAAGCTTGGCCGTTTAGCGGCAACTAAATCTCGCTAACAGCTTTCGTCTTAGAATGCTCGGAAAAACTGCTCGTTTCGTTTCTTTCCTTAATTTCTCTCCTTCTTTATGATCTTAGATATTATTCGAGTTACTATATTTATTATATACTATAGTTATTTACTTGTTTCAGTTGTATTCAGTTGTATATACAACTTGGTGTTTCGGTTTTATATTGTATTTTCTGGACGGAATAGTCGATGACGAAAGATGAGAAGGAAGTTACAAGGTATCTGGGTTAGCTTTGTTTGGAAGTTAGGAACAAGATATTAAAAGGCTTTCTTAAATTCAATATTTAGTGAAGTGAAAAAAAGTCAACATGAAATTTGCATTGTAATAGACTTAATTTATTAACAAACACATATCATGTCAAGTATACAATTACAAAAGTAATAAAATCTAAAATGCTCTAAAAACATTTAAACGATGTACTTCACATGATTAACCACTTGCCCTATAGTAACGCGACGCACTCGTGACGCACATTACAGTTCACATCTGACAAACCAGACTCGTATTTTCACAATTGAATTTTTGGTTAAATTCTAATTATAATCAGTATAATCAAGGATCATTGAAGGAAAAACTTGTTTAACATATGTATGTAATACTATATGTGTTACAAATATATGAATTTATACCAGCACCGTAAAAGACAATGATCTAATTAATAAATTTTCTGCGAGCACTGATTAAGTGTACCGTGTTCCTGGACGCCGTTCATTTAATTTCAGAGCACAATATTTAGTTTGTGCCTGTCACGTACCGGGAGAAAGTAGAATTTGCTGGAATTACGTTTCTTCTTTTGTACAGCTGTAACGCAATTAACAGAGGGATATTCTTTAGCGATAATGTCAACCCGTTAACTATAGTTCCACCCTTTCCCTTCGCGTTAATCCGAAGACCAGCTGGTTTTAATCCCGCATGGAACTGCACCGAAAAACGTTCGTCTGTATTCCGCTGATAAAGAATGTCCAATGCTTTTACGGTTATCAAAATCCCTATTTATCTATCTGTATTCCTATTGGTACATTTTCTAAATTACCCTTGCAATTTACTGTTCTAGCTGTGGTAAGCACTTTTTTTAATTTATCAGTGGTTTTTAAGTATCACACTTAATTTGTGACTTTTCTTTAAAAAATGTGTTCCACTACTTAAAACTTTATTTACAACCGAATGCAACCCCTTGTAACATGTCACACTCGTGACACACACTACAGATCGAATGTGATAAACCAGACTCTGCAACTAAATTTTTAATGCAATTCTAATTAAAATCAGTATAATCAAAGATCACTGAAGGTAGAATGTGCTTAACATTTTAACTTTCGTTGCCTCAAAGTTGCAGCAACTAGCTGACTAAGTGTGTAGAAAATCGTAGGTTAAGGGGTTAATCAAAGAACGTTAAAAGAACCTTTACAAGAAACATATGAAGCTATAATTTCATCTGCAACTCCTAATCAACAAGAGAAATCTTAATCATTAAAACTCTGTAAGAAAATGGCAAACGACCAGCCATAAAGCGTACCAAAGAATCGCAAGGTAAACGTTTATGTCGGGTCACAACAAGAGGTTTTATTGCTTCCTAACTGCATATGGAGAGCCAAGTGGGGAATTCCCTGCAACAACTACCAAGCATAATTTTCCACGTGAATGCACCGTCGGCTCGTCGCTTTTTCTTAATGACTGTCTTAATTAATATCTCGCGGTCCGCATCGAGAGCTCTGCCCGAACACGAGCCTGTCGTTCCCTCTTTGCCGTCGTTCTAAGGATAATTTTCCGCGCGAATGCTCTAACCTCGTCCTTTAACCTAACCCAACCCGTCGTTGAACGTTCGTCGCCTTTTTTTCCAGCCCCTGTTTCCGACATCGTCAGGGTGTCGAGGAGTTCCGCGGCTCGAGTGTGCCTCGTGCCGATGACAAAGTGCTGAAATCACTCTTTTCTATTCAGTGCTTCTATCGAAAATAGAAAATCATAAATGTTTTAAATTTTAAATACATATATTTGCAAATATAAACTATATAACCCTCCTTGAAAAAATACCACATACCACTTCATCCCCTCATTCTAACATTATATTTTTTCCTATCTTTAATCTATGTTCTTCAACATTATATACCTTCCTATTTTTCAGTTTATCTGTTAAAGTATAAGACACGTCATAATAAGATTACCAAACCTAATTGAATTTCACAAAGAGGTAATTTGAAAGAACGAGTTAAGTACCTCAACTCGATTGTACGTTTTGCAGCCCGGAAGGAAGAGTTTAGGGATAGGTAGCGAAGCAACACGCGGTAAGATCTCGCGGGCGTCGACGTAAAAGTTATTGCACGGGGGAGAAGAAGTTAGGGTAGAAAGCCTACTTGAGGGTGCGTAGGTTGTCTCGTGTGAACGCCCTTGAAGCGTATTTGCGCGGTCAGGCATCGATTAGCCATTCGAGGATCGACCTAACCATCGTTCCGGAATTGCCTCGGTATCTCTGCGAACGCCACTCTGCCCTCGACTCGCGTTCCGGCCAACATATTGAGTACGCACCAAAGGGAGCCTGCTTATCGCTACTATCATCGATATCGAACAATCTGATTCCAAATATTGCTCTCGCAGGTCTTGTACCAATTTCCATGTCATTTCGATGGCAGATTTTTGCATTTTTAAATTGGAAATTTAGGAATTTTTGAATTTGGAGATTTGGGGGTTTAGGGATTTGGGGATTTGGAGGTTTAAGGACTTGGAGATTTGGGGATTTTGAGATTTGGAGATTTGGAAATTTGGAAATTTGGAATTCTGAGGGCTTGCAGATTTGGAGGTGTAGGGATTTGGGGATATGGGGATTTTGAGATTTGGAGATTTGGAAATTTTGAAATCTGAGGGCTTGGAGGTTTGGGGATTTGGAAATTTGGAGATTTGGAAATTTTTGAATCTGATGGCTTGGAGATTTGGGGATTTTGAAATTTGGAGATTTGAAGATTTGGAGATTTGGGGATTTGGAGATTTGGAGAATTAAAGAATTGGAGATTTGGAGATTTGGAGGTTTATAAATCTGAAGATTTGGAAATTCTAAATTGAAAATTTGGGAATTTGAGAATTTAAAAATGTGGAGTTTTAAAAATAGCAAATTTTGGAATTTGGAGATTTGAAGATTAGAAGATTTGAAAACTAGAAATTTTAACTTTTTGAAGTTGGAGATCAGAAAGTTTCAAATTTATAAATTTGGAGATTTGCAAGATTGGAAGTCAGAAGTTTTAAACGCTACAGAAATTTGCTTAATTTCGACATTCATTAAGCCCAGAAGGATATCTAACTGCTGCGTAGGCTTACATGTAGAGTTTCCCTGAACTACGAAACTTTGTAACTATCGAGCCAGAGTTTATAGGCCTCTTACCGAAATTATTAACTAGAAGGATTTGGATTAAACAGAAGATGCTGGGTAAGATCTACGAAGACGAATTTAATCCTGAGAATTGATCCACGTAGGGGATTATATGTGTAACACAGTTTATGAACAGCTAGGTGTAAATTTAGGAATGAATTTTAAAATGCAATTATTACTTTTGGGAATTTTGGAATTTGGCAATGTTGGAATTTTAGTAAATTTTCTAGAAAATTTATAAACATTGAATTTTAGAAAATTAAAAAATTAAAAAATGCAGTTTCTTAACAATCCCACAAAAATTAATAAATTATCATTAAACTATAATTATTCCTAACTAATATATTTTGTAACTTCCGAATCTGCATCAAATCGAATACGGAAAAGTATAAAATGCATTCAGAAGAATGTTCGACAGATATTGGAAGGGTGCTTTTTTCGAACAGTGTACACAGTAGCAAGGAAGTGAAGGAACGTCAAGATAAGGTGGCTCCCCAGGTTTTTCGCATAGCCGAATTTTCCACGTCCATGGCCACGTGGCACGATAAGCCTTTAATCGAAGATTAATATTACGGGGGTTGTTTGGTAAGGCCCTTCTGTCACGCATCGCGATTAAGGCCAAACCTTACGTGCCTCAAGCAACTGCTACCCTTCTTCTTCTTCTTCTTCACCTTTCTCCATAACATATTTACCTTTCTCCATTATGTATTCCTTAGCTGCATCATAAATATCGAATCCTATTTTATACTCGATATTCTGTTCAGTGTGTGTCTACATTTATGGTGAATTATTTTGGTGACCTACGTAGTTGCTTGTTCGTCCAAACAAGTTGCTTGTTGGATCAATTTGAAGAATATACATAGTTGCTTATTTTTTAAGCAAGCTACTTGTTAATGCAACTTGAAGAATATATATCTTGTTCATAACATACTTGTTCATCTAAACAAGCTGCTTGTTAATCCAAATTGAAGAATATACATAGTTGCTTGTTCACCAAACATATTGCTTGTTAATCCACATTGAAGAGTATACATAGTTGCTTGTTAACCAAACAAGTTGCTTGGTAATCCACATTGAACGAGATACATAGTTGCTTGTTCATCAAATCAAGTTGCTTGTTAATTCAACTTGAAGAATATACATAGTTGCTTGTTCACCAAACATATTGCTTGTTAATCCACATTGATGAGTATACATAGTTGCTTGTTCACCAAACATATTGCTTGTTAATCCACATTGAACGAGATACATAGTTGCTTGTTCATTAAATCAAGTTGTTTGTTAATCCACATTGAACGAGATACATAGTTGCTTATTCACCAAACATGTTGTTTGTTAATCCAACTTGAATAGCATACATAGTTGCTTGTTCGCCAAACAAGTTACAAAAAACTGTCACACACTCATGCACCCTAATCAATATTGTACATCAAGCAGAATAATAAATCCTACACTTTCTTCTAGACGATTATCAATTTCGTAGAAACCAGAGATAAAATAAGAAAGTTCGGTTGTCGCGATAGTCGAACAAAGGTGGTCATAAATCAAAAGTCGTTATAAATTGCTGTATCAACACTAGGGAGGAACAGTTTACACATGCACCCCAGGAAACTTATTAATTATTCCCTCTTTAAACGTCACATAAATCATCGCAATTAGCGGTGAACGCGTAATTGTAAGTCATACTCACGCGAAACGGGACACCGTGGTGGGTGTATAAACGACATTATTGTCATTAGCGGGAAGATACATCGTATTTCGATCAGAAGGCTTTCCGTGTCTCTAATGATCTGTCATTCGTTATCGTATTACCTAGTCGAGGGCCGAAGGGCACACATCGAGGAAATTGAACTGATCGACCTGGCGGTTAAGTTACGGCCAAGTATCATGCACGAGAATCTTGTGTGTGGCTCTTGTGAAACTCGATATTGCTAAGTAACTGTTAAAATTGTAAGGGAACGTTTCACCGTATGCACCCTCACTTTTTTCCAACACTGTTCTTTTACTATTTGTTTAAACTAATTGCGAAGAGTGTTGTGTTGATATGAGGATTTAATATGAAAATTATAGGACGGGATTTAATGTAACATTATTTGAGATACGATTGAAATTATGTGAGATGAAGACTGGTTGCGATGAGAATTTTGGGATTTGGGGATTTAGGGATATAAGGATTTAGGAATTTGGGAATGTAGGAATTTGGGAATCTAAGAATTTGGGATGTAGAAATTTGGGGATCTAGGGATTTGGGAACGTAGGAATTTGGGGATCTAGGGATTTGGGGATTTAGGGATTTGGAGATTTAGAAATTTGGGAACGTAGGAATTTGGGATCTAGGGATTCGGGGATCTAGGGTTTTGGGAACGTAGGAATTTGGGGATCTAGGGATTTGGGGATTTAGGGATTTGGAGATTTAGAAATTTGGGAACGTAGGAATTTGGGATCTAGGGATTCGGGGATCTAGAGATTTGGGGATCTAGGGATTTGGGAACGTAGGAATTTCGGGATCTAGGGATTTGGGAATCTAGGAATTTGGGGATTTAGAAAATTGGAAATGTAGAGATTTGGAAATCTAGGAATTCTTGAATCTAGGAATTTAGAAATTTATGAATTTGAAAAAATAAAAATATAGAATTTTGCGAATGTAAGAATTAAAACATTTGGTATTCACAAATTTTGCACTGTTACTTTTTATTTGGAAATTGGGATGTTTTGAATGTGATAATCTTGTGTTGAATCTTCCGGAAATGCCGAGTCCCGGTACGGGGTTGGAAAGTTTCAAACTCCCTATCGAGTCTTCTAAACCAGTTTCTCTTGTATGCGAAACATTATTATGCATTGCCACGCGACAACTTTAATGTTATTACAACTACCGTAATATTCTAAAATGACACTATTATGCATAATACATGAAAGTAGGATACACTTACAACTTTGAAGTTTGCTTAACAAGAATGAAAGTCACGTTCTTGACTATTAACTAGGTACATGTTTGTCGATTTAATTTAGTTTAGTATCGTTCTGAATATATGTATATGTTTGAAAATTTGGGAAAAATAATTATTTGGGAATTTTGGAAATTTTTATATTTGGGAAATTTTGGTAATGTGGGAACTTGGAAAAATAGGGATTTTTGTGATATTGAAATTGGGGAATGTTGCGTATTTGGGGATTTGGGAATATTGCAACTTGGAAATTTTGGAAATTTGGGGATTTAGCAGTTTGGGAATTTGGGGAATTTGGGTATTTAGCAACTTGGAAAGTTTGGGAATTTGGGGAATTTGGGTATTTAGCAACTTGGAAAGTTTGGGAATTTGGGGATTTAGTAACTTGGAAATTTTAGGAATTTGAGGATTTAGTAACTTGGAAATTTTGTGAATTTGGAAATTTTAGTAATTTGGTAATTTAGGGATTGAGAAATTTGGGAATTTGGTACTTGGGAAATTTGGAAATTTGTGAATTATTATGGTGATTGGAAATTTGGAAATTTGAAAGTTTGAAAATTGGAAAATATGAGAATTTGGAAATTTCAGAATTGGGGAATATGTGAATTTGAAAATTTTAGAATTTGCGAATGTAGATCCGTGAAAATTGATCTGTATTCAAATATGGCTCACGATGCTCTCGGTCAATCTCGCTATATAGCACTATCCCTACAACCCGCATACCACTAACAAAACCCAAGTTTGTTACAAAAAACTAATTGTACAGAATTGAAATGATGTCGAAAAGTCTTTTAACCGTCTTTCGGTCGCTCTCTGTTCTCACTTTCACTGTAAGAATTGAGAATCAATACCGCCGGAGTTTCTGCAACTTTCTGCGAGGACTATGGAGGTGGTGGGACCAGCCGTGCTTCCAGAATTCAGGGGTTTCGGGATATTTATGTGACAGCAGCTGTAGCGTTCCAAGCCGAGGGTAAGTTGGCCGACTGGCTCAGGTCGTTTCAAATTCTAAGCCTTGATACCGGTTACTTCTTTCGAGAATGTCGGCGTGTATCGCGAGCTACCGAAGAAAAGAACCAAGATTCCACGTGCTGTTCGACCCCAGCACGACATCATTTTGTCAGGAATCTATCGGGGAATCTCACTTTTTCTCGTTGCGGAACGGTGTCACTAAATCACTACCTTGGGCGCATCAGTTTTCTTGTGGTTTTCTAACGTTTTTACTATGGGGCTAAAAATTACTTCGCTTCGTGTTCAGCTAGCTTATTTTTATTTGTAGCTTACTTTTGACTCTTGTAGCTTATTATTTATATTCTTATAGCTCACTGTTTTTATATAATTCTCATATCTTGTTATTTATATTTTTTTATTTTATTTTTATATATACTTCTTATAGTTCATAAGAACTATTAGTAGTTTGTATAATAGTTTTTATTATATAAAAACATACGAACATTGTAGGTATTACATGCATCGTATATTAGAGAATAGCATAAAGATTTTATGTGCACACGACTGCCCGTAATTTTCAATTAAAAATAATTAGCAAGGTAATGGCGATTCCATGTATTCCTACACATTATATTGTGACGAAGGTATTACGAGGTTTTACCTGGAAACCTGTGCTGTCAGAGATTTATTCAGCTTGATTTCAAAATTTCTTTTTATTACTGTTTACGTAATACTTAATTACGTTCTTTGAATAATTAATGCACTTTGAAGAATTATTATTGCATTTTGACTATACATCATAGTCAATTAATATCTGCAATATAATATTAATGGTATTCAATATTATTTTTAAATAATTATAGTGACTGTTTTGTATTACTAGGTACGTGTATCGAGGGATATAGAATGTAAGTAGTACAAATCAATCTATGGTCAGACAACAAACTTTCTCTGTTTAATTATGTCAGTCTCCATAAAATATTATTAGATAAGAAACAATTATTTCATCTTACTGTGGCTTCAATTAATTCTTCCAGCATTTGGAGACTCAGTGAAAATGTGCCATAATTGCATTTAAAAAATAATACATAAATTTATACATTTTTTAATTTTGTGATCTCAAGACTTCGGGAAAATTTGTGTCATTTGTATGTGTGTTTTTTTGAACAGACTTTTTCCCACTGACATTACAATATAATCTCACCTTAAAAATTTCAGTCGAAAATATCTTAAAAATTCATTCATCGAGCAAATAGAAAATAATGCATTTCAGATGTGTCTCAAAGAATTGTCATTTTCGAGAACATCTCGTTAGATTAAAGTACCTTTCCGATCATAGAAAATATCCATAAATTTCTATAATATTTCTGTCTTCATAAAAGGTTCATAGAAAGTATTTTTGTAAAAATACTTAATCAAGAGGAAAATTTTGGTAGATCAAAGTAAAAATCGAAAAATTTTGAGAACCACTGTATCAAAGTGATAAAGAGGCAAAAAGTGGTCTGCATGCGAGCTCTCGAAAGGATAACGAAGGGAGTATTAAAAGTGGCATGCGTGATGCTATGTAGCATTAAGGGTTGTAGGTAAAAGGGAAAGATAGCGAAACATTAACAAAGTCCGCAAAACCAAACTGTTTCTCTTATTCTAACCTACGACCCTAAACAGTCTTCGATATTCGTGTTTTTTTTTTCCACCGGACGTTCGCGTGTTAATGACCATCGAAATACACGGAATGAAAAATTGAATATTATAACGGCAGATAAACACCGTAGGGAATTAAGGATCGTGATTAATTGACTCGACTTCTGACGTACATGCGCGTGAGCGCAATCTTGTTCAAACAATTAGTCTTTTTGCCGGACATTAAAGTTCGCGATACCTTGGTAATGGTCGTAAAAAAAAAAATGAAACGGTGTACGCATGTTCAGGTTGATAACGCGTTTTCGTGGAATTAAGTTTATTTTATTTGAAATTTAGATAAAAGTGTAATAAAGCGATAAGGGGTTGTTCGCTGCGTTGCTTATTTATGCTTCTTAATCTTCTTTAGATTCTTTTTAGATTCGTTTTCTGCGGTGTCATGCTAATTGTGCAATTTGCTCGAACATGTGTGACGATTTTCGAGATTTGGAGGTTTTGAGATTTGAGGTTTTGAGGTTTTGAGGTTTTGAGATTTGGAGATATTTCAAACTTTGAGGGTTTAAGGTTTTGAGACTTTTAAATTTTTAGATTTTGGAATTTTTTAATTTTGGAACAATGAGTATGTGGAATTTGAGAATTTTAGGATTGGGTTTTAGGACTTTAGGATTTTGAGAATTTCAGGATTTCAGAATTGGGGGATTTTGGAAATTAAAGGGATAGGAATTTGGGGTTTTGTGGTTTGGGGATTATAGGCTTTTGTGACTTTGGAATTTGGGATTTGGGGTTTGGAAATTTTGGAAATTTGAAAGTTAGCAATTTACAAAGTGGGGAATTTGTGGATTTTGGAATCTGATGATTTGGAAAATTATGAAAATAGAAATTTAGAAATTTGGGAATTTTGGAATTTAAGAATATTGGGTATTTAAAGCTCTGAAATTTAAGTTTGCAAACTTAATTTAATAAAGTTTGCAAACTTGACTTAGAAACCACCGAATTCAAGAATTACAGAAGTCGGAAAATAGAGAAAAAGGTCGAAAAGAAGAAGCAGGTTGAAGAGCGATCTCCCCTTGAAAGTTTAAAGTCAACTTTCGCTTTTCCAACGTCGATCCGACCTGCCGTTCTCCATTCCCCTATCTCCACGAGTCAAGGTAATACTCGGTCGCAATAAACGCGGCTCACCGACAAAACTTTCCCCGGTTCGGTACGCGCATGATCTAACGGCCACGTGGGAAAATTCACCCCCTTGCTTCGTGCTGTTTTGTCGACGTGAAAATGCGATATTTCTGGGGGTATACAGTGCATCTCCTGTCCTTTCCTCCAACAACATCTCTTCTCTGATTGTCGATGCTGCCAAATGGACATTCGATTATGCTCACGAAATAAAGCAAATAGGATCGACAGGGGCTAAATCACTGTGGGGGTCGCGCTAAACGCGTTACAAGATATTTACGTTACTTTTAATGATACGCGAAATTGTCAAAGGGGCGAATTTGATTTGAAGCGACAAATCTTATTTTGTACTTTCTGATGCTCACATTTTCAAAGACTTCAAATTTACCCCTTTATTGGTTTTTTGCAACATCGATATACTGAAATGTTTGCGATTGCAGTTGATAGATTATGATTGTATGTGGAAATGTTAGACTGAAATGATAGACTCATGTATACGAATGATACATTAAACAAAAATTATATAAAATACACAAAATAACTGCATCTCTTTTTTTATTAATTATGTTCATATGAAATGTATGATATGAAAATGTCCTACACATGTATGATATGAAAATATGCTGCACTTGTGCTGATATGAAATATCCTACACATGTATGATATAGTAATATCTTACACATGTATGATACGAAAATAACCTACACATGTATGATATGAAAATATAATCAACATGTATGATATAAAAATATTCTACACATGTATGATATAGAAATATCTTACACATGTATGATACGAAAATATCCTACACATGTATGATACAAAAATATCCTTCACACGAATGATACGAAAATGTCTAACACATGTGCTGATATGAAATATCCCACACATGTATGATATAAAAATATCACCCACATGTGCATACACAAACATCTGCAACTTATGACTACTATATCTCCAAAGTATTTAACCTTTGAGATTCGCGATCATTGCCCAAATTACAGTAACATGTACCAACCCATATTTGGGTATATTTCGACCCATATTTCATCGATAAGACAAGTACTCGAAGCCGTGTCAGAAATTGCTGCTTGCCAGATGGCATCCAGCGATGTCCTCCTTTTTTTTTCGTTTTCGGAAAGCCGCAGGTAGTTCCAATGTGGAGGGTGCACGCGTGTGGGACAAAAGTTTCCCCGGGCTTCGAATTAATGGCAAATCCATAGTGGGAGCAGAGCGCGCGTAAACTCCGCTCGGGCTACCCTCTCGCAACCCTCCGCTCGCGTACAACGCTACCGAGCTCCATCTCTCGACGTAAATTGGTAAACGACACTCGGGAGCCATCTTCTTGAATTTGCTTTACCCGGTGAGCATTTGACGATGGTTGGTAGTGTCACTTGCAAGAAACAAATACAACTTTGTTAGGAAACTTATGGTTATGTTTACTATGTAGAATTATGAGACACTGTTCAGTTTTATTAACACTTTGAACTCGGAGATTTTCTTTTGATATTCAGAATGTTCACTCAAAGGGGATGGTCGAGTACAAAGGTCTAACCCTTTGCACTCGAAAGATGACTCACGCACCATTCACTTTAATACAACAATTTTGGATAAATATTTTTTTACCGAATCTATAGTATTATATTCTCTACTGTAATTTAATATGAAGTACATAATATAAATTTATTTTGAACAAGACAAAATTTCGTGGTCGTCAGTAAAATTTTACTATTTTAAATTTTCCTTACTTGAATTTTCATAATGTTCATTATTTCAATTATTTGAATTGTCATCAACATTTCACTTCACTAATTTTACCCACATAAAAATGACTATATCAGTAACATACAAACAACACCATTATTACAACCCTTAAAATTATTCTCAATTTAATAACCACTATATCAGCATTAAAAAGATCACTTTACATGTACCTCGATGAACGATTTCAATTTCGTTGCGCTTTAAACCCTGTCACCCTAATTATTCCATTTACCATCATGACATATTTATTCGCATCACGTAGACGGGCAGCGCAAACGTACAGAGGGTTCCCATTCGAGAGGGTATTCGAATTTCTGTCAAGACTCGTTCGACTCACAGATTCAATTTACTTGTCCGATCACGGCAATATTCTACTCGGAATTGCATAATATTCCGTGCGTTCGCGCTGGACTAAATGACGCGTGCACGCGTGCACAGCTTAAACCGATTCGAGGGTGATGCTTAGCCCTGTGTGCAACACAGGGGTTGCAAGCTTAATCTTCGGAACGAGCCGAGCGGGTAACCTATAACGGGATGTGTCGGGATTATAAGTTGTAAGCTTCGACCCGCGAAATCCCATTCGTTAATACGTGAGCTTGCGGTCAGCCCGTAAGTGGATTTGAATTTTTCCTGCGGCGCCAACGTTCTGAGCGTGAATTTTAGGGATTTACTGATAATAATTCGTATTTGGGGAGGGAATGTTGCGAAACGTATCACAATAATATTTTATATCGACAAATTTTTTTTTACTGATTATACTCCCTACAAATTCTAGTTTTAAACTATTTTTGTTAGGTGAAGGGGGTGAAGGGGTACTTCACATTAGATGTAACATGTTGTATATTTAGATAATTATACAAATTTTTTTTCAATAAATATAATAATATTTCAAGAAGATATGGAATGTATTTGACTTTGTTCAATATCAAAAATAAAATATGATATAAGAAATATTTGGTTATGGCATGGAGGACGTATTAATGTCTGCTATTGTATACATATGTGTTCTCATGCATGTATTATACATATACTTGTATTAGACATATTAGTACTATCATACACATATATTCATTATATCTTTATATTAGTCATAATTAATATCTGTCATGTACATATATTATACTTGTCATATGTTCATTATACATATATGTATTTGTATCTTTCATATTATGACATATCATATACCTCATATACAATATACAATATATTGTATTTCAACAATAAAAAATATTAGCATGTTTCGGTTTCTACAACTGCGAAATTCTCGTAGTTTTCAACATTTGCGTCGAACGACGTTTTATGGTCGTTTTTTTTTGTTCGTTTGATCGGAGAATGACAATCGGTGCAGCTTGATGGAACACACCATGATGACGGCACGTTGAGGGTCCATTATGCGATCCCCCGCAAAATCGACGTCAAAATAAATCCAACGTGGACCGCACCATGAACCCTTTATTTTCCAAGCTTAACAATACATACAGGCTTTATAAATATTTCTCGTGACGCTTTGTGTCGCATGGATGAACTTGTCGATGATAATGTACCCAAACACTGTCAACTTTAATACATTCTAATTAGGCAGTATACATTTGTGAAATTATAATGACATTTACATTTTGATGTGTTTTTCATATTTCACTGATCGCGAAGTGACAAGTCATAGTATTATTTTGATACTGTCACATTATTGATGTACAATAATAAATTATAGTATTATGATGCTGACTGAACAATGAGAAATTATAGTATTTACAGATGATAGTTATAATGTGATCATTTAAAAAAAATGATCATTAACAAATATAAATATAAATAAATTAAATGATTAAATAATGAGTAAAATTCAGAGGGGAATATTATTTTAGTACCTAGCTGATGCGATTTTAAAGTTAAATAATAAGAATGGGTTTATACGGCATCGAAATTTCGCCAACACCGACAAAAACGTACTTGTACCACCCTTCTATTTTCATGGTCGAGAAAAGCAGGGGTTGATGTGCCCTGTGGTAACTGGTTCATGGTATGGGGATCCAAGACCCCGTTTCAGACTGTTGGCTGAACCTATGAGATTTTATCCAAATGCTATTCATGAGAAGCTCGCCTTCTAGTCACTAGGAGAACACCGAGATCGAGCCTGTCAGATAACCAGAGATTTCTATTATCACAGAGAACAACTGATAAAATAGAGTCTTCAAATTGTTTCTAAGGACTCTTGCATTTCCTCTTTCTCCTTTCTTAACGGTGGAACTAACGTTGAATGCACGCTTTTAAACTGAAAATAAAGTGAAAATTTAAATAAGCTGAAGTATTTTGCCATTCTTCGTATAAGACTTATATTTGACAATTTATATTTTTATGATGGTCGTTATGAAACTCGATGCAGGCACGTACAGATTTACAAATAAAATAACACTATAATGCATATAATGCAAAGTAATAATTTTGTTAGTGAATAATTTGTGAAGTGTATTAGTAAATAATTTTGTTAGTTTGGATAGATGATAATATAATATAAATAAAGAAAAGTATATTCGAGATTGCGTATCGATCGTGGAACGTGTCTTGCGGAATTCCTAATACCACATTGGCAAGAACGAGTGTTGCTCGATGCAATATGGTTCGATCATACACCAACCCCGTAGCCGAATGTAATTAGTTTTTAGCCCCAGAGCTATGATAGGGGGCTGACCTAGGCATCTAGGGTCCCCTGTACTTTTCTGTATACACACACTTGCTCGTAGCGCGATCCAACGCCTAAGGGTGGTTTCAGTTTGCCCGGGGCACCCTCGGCAAGTGCATCTATTGTCTCAGTGCAAGAACCTGAAAATACGCTTATCGGTCTCATTCACGAGCTAACCTTTCTAATTTCTTTCGACACCTCAAAAATTATACTATGCAATTTCTATTTACTTCGTTTATTAAATCAAAATTAATTTATTTTGTTAAAAGGAAAATTATTTGTTAGAGAAAATTGAGGATTTGTTAGGAAAGTGACGTTGCTTGGAAATTGTTAATGTGATTTGTGAAAGTTTGAAATATTATTCATTTTGAATGTTTAATGTTTATATTATCCTACTTGGTAATAGAAGTGATGTATTCAGTTCAGTGACGTGTAGTGACATACCTAGTTGTCACTATTGCAGTTGCACTTATTTACAGTGCATTTATGTGGTGAAGTGCATATGTGTAAATGTGTAAAGTGTAAATGAATGTTTTTGCAGAGTTGTTATTAGAGATTTTAGTTGCATACATGTTTTACATATTTTTAAACTCTCGCAAATAACACTAAAGACGATCATTTCCTATTAAAAAAAAATTACTCAAACACACATGATTAATGTTTAGCAACATTTTGAGAAAGCACAGAAAACTCATGTACTCACATATGTTTAACCTAGAAAATCCGCTATCTTCACTAAATGTTATAATTTCTAACAAATTGAATAAATGTGCAAATAATTAACAGATCAAAAACATGAATATCAAAATAAAAGACCGATAGTGAGTTGACTAAGAACATGTCCTCGTGTATGTATAACCTAGAAAATCTACCCCAGCTAAATGTTATCGTTCCTAATAAATCGAATTAAGCAAAGAATGACAAACATGTCAAAAAGAAGGACATTTCACGTGGACTGGGATTCCCCGAGCCACGAAACGGGCACCGTAAAAAGGAGACCCGCCTCTTTGAACGCGTCCCTCTCGATTTCGAATAATTGCTTCGAGAACGTGGAGTATTACGAAGTGAAGGACTGTATCGGCGGTTATGGGTTAAGGCTTTTGAAATCGTACGACGGTCGATTCGAGCGATCCCGGGATATCGTTCCAGAATTCCTCGCGAGCAAACACACAGCGAACGGAATGGAAGGTGGCGCCATTAAAGATAATGGAAACGGTTTAAAGCACCCTCGATCTCGCGCGACCCCTCGTAAAAAGGACGCGTACAACGAAGATCCTGAAAAATTCAAGGATTTGTCTCATAGCACTGTTCCTAGAAATTCGATCGACACAATATCTCCTAATTCGGATTTTATCGTTGTGGATGGAACGAAGGAAAATACACAGAACTATGAATTTGATGCTAGGAAAAATTGTGTACAGAATGTGATTGGTAGTGAAATAATAAATGTTGCAGTGAGTGATATTTCTTGTCCAAGGATGAGCAATGTACAGAATTATGAATTTACTGATGTTACAGAAAATTATGTAAAAATTGAATATATGAGTAGTGAAATAAACGATGTCGAAGAGTCGACTGATTTGTCTTCTCGAATGACGATGAATAAAGAGTACTATAAATTAACTGATATTATAGACAATCAAGTAACAAATATTATTAAAAATACTGGTAGTGAAATAAACGATGTTGAAGAGTCGATTGATCTTCTCGAAGTGACAAAAAATGAACAGAACTATGAGTCTAAAAATATAACTAAAGATGCTAGTACTGAAATAACAACCCCTGTTGAAGAGTCAATTGATGTATCTCCAATAATAATAAATAATAAACAAAACGAATCTACAGTCCTCACAAGCGACCAAATAAAGAGTACATTTAAAGACACAAGTACTGGAATAACCAATGCTGAAGTATCGATTGATTCCTCTCCTCAAGTTGTCGTTTCCACCTCAAATGAGAGTTCGAAGGAGAAAATATCAAAGAAGAGTTTAAAGAAGGAGTTTGGCTTGAAGTTATCTCGAGATCCTTTCGTATGGAGATCAAAAACATCGAGAATCACGAAGATCCCCGAGGGAGTGCGGAAATTGGATACAACAAGAAAGAGTTTGATACCGAAAGCGAAAGTAAAGAAATGCTCGAAAGGTCGGGGTTTAGTGAATTCTAGTTCCGAGAGTTCGGGTATTGGTTCACCTCTGTCGCCATTATCGCCTCAGAAGGACGCGTCGAATAACGCGAGAGAGACAACAGAAGGATCGATTAAAACTAGCAGCAGCAAAAGTTCTGGTTTCGCTTCGCCCGATTCGCCATTGTCTCCGGAAAGTCAGAAATACACGGCTTTTTATCTGATTGAGCAACAGCTGGAGAAGTTGAGGAACTGCACGTGCGAGAAACGACAGGCTCAGGTAAATTGTTGTGGTATTCAAAATATTCGAAATGTGGTATTCACAGGAAATTTTGATGTGGTTATTCGGAAATTGATTAGGATTTCAGGGTGGTAGGCTTGTGAATTTTTGTGAACTTTTGGAGTTAGAGATTGGGGGACGTTTGGAGTTCATATCTAGATTTGGATAATGTTAATATTATTATTATTAATTGGAGATGTTTGAGGATTTTGGGATTTTGAAGTTTGGAAAAGTAGGAATTTGGGAATTTGAGAATTTTAGGAAAATGAGAATTTGGAAATGTGGGAGTTCGGGGATATGAGAATTTGGGGATTTAGGTACTTGGGAATCTAAGTATTTGGGATCTAGGGATTCAGAGATCTAGGAATTTGGTAACGTAGGAATTTGGAGATCTAGGGATTTGGGGCTATAGAAATTCGGAAATCTAGGAATTTGGGGATTTAGGTGTTTGGAATCTAGGGATTTGGAGATCTAGGAATTCGGGAACGTAGAAATTTGGGCATCTAGGAATTTGAGAATTTGAGAATTTGGGAGTTTGAGAATTTGGAAATTTGGAAATTTGGTAATTCGGTAATTCGAGAATTCCGAAATTTAGGAATTTGCAAATTCAAAAATTCATATTTATAGAATCTTACAAAATTCACCTCACAGAAATTCAACAATATTTCGAAAATTCGTAAATTTACTAAATCAGAAATTTTCAAATTCCGAACCTGTAAACGTTGCATTTCAAAATGAAAGTTCCACTGAAGCATGCACTCTACATTGACGAAAGATTGGAAGGACTAGCTATAAGGAGAAAGCTATAAATCTTGTGAGTCACGTTCTGAGGGTAAAGCAAGCCCCATGGGTGAGCAACCACGTGGTGCAAAGGAATTACGTTCAACCCTCGTTTCTACACACAGTGTGGTGTGTGGTATGCGTAGACGCGCGTGCTTCTCATTCATGAGGGTGCCACAGTTACCATTCGATAAATGCCCGTGTCCTCGCCTCTGGTTTTGGACTTTTGCTAAAATGGCTACTTATATAGCAGTCATTTGTACAGTGTCCTTTAATAGACCATACTTTATGCATGCATTTGCATATATGTTCCTTAACTGCCTATGTACGTCACTTGTTTACTTAATGCGGTTACTGACTTTTATGGACACCATGGTCCTCTCTGTTCTTATTAGACATATGAGTTGTACATGTGTAGAATATTTATAAAAGCTACATATTTTGTTACGTATCTATGCATATGAGAAAAATTATCATATAGCAATCTATCATATTACTACTAACAATTTAATAATATATTATACAACAATTTAAGTCTGTTTTATCACATATATTATATTTTTATATACTAGTTTAATTATACACATTTTATACGTAAAATAATATACACTTTTATGTTGCAGTAGTATATACTATACAACAAAATATAGCGAGAGGATAGCTATTTATTTAACGACTAATTATTTAGCGGTCAGTATATTGAGTTGTTAATTACGTATCTTATGTATCATTCAAACTTATAAGAGGCCGAAAGATCATTCGTGTTCTCGTGTTTCCCCGTAAGATGGCGACACTTTGTACTACGCCATAGCAATTGATGTACTTATGTAATCTTTTTTTAATATACATTATCAAATTTTTATACATGAAAGTAGAAGAAAATAGGAGATCATCCTGTAAAGCAATAGAATTTGTCTAAAGTCGAATTAAATAAAATAGAATATCAGAATTCCAGAATTAAACATTTTTTAATTTTGTAAACTTGTGAATATTGAACTTTAAATATCTAAATTTCCAAATTCAATTTAAAATCTTCAAATCCGGAAAACTCGATTTAAAATCTTGAAATCTGAAAATAAAAGATTTCTAAAATTCAACACTTGTCTCCAATAATATCTCCGGCAATAAACATCGTTTAAAAGAGCTCTTAAATATTCGTGTGCAACTCGAAAGTTGACGGATAAAAAGTGGTATCTATTTTCCGCAGACAGGAAGCTCTCGTGACTCGTCAATCTTACTTTGCTTTACTGCACGAAGCTTTCGTTATTATCGAGCTTCTCGAGTACGAAGCAGGGGATGAGACAAGAAAGCAGATTCACCTGACCTAAGTGGTCGATATCATTCGAAAGGAGAAAAACAATCGAGAAACGATGAAACAGTACAGAATATAGAACTGTGTTATTGGGTTGTTGAAATAGTTATTACGTTTTATTATTATTACAACTATTTTAGTTCCCAAAATTTTGTGCTGACAAAAATATTTCTGTGAATCATGATCCAAATTTTAGACAAATAATTATGTATAAATTATCAGTGACGATTAAACGAAGATGTCGATCAACAATAATCCTCCTCATTGTTTAAAAAAATAATTAATATCTTCGTAATATAACAAAATTTTAGTTATATATGTTAGACTATTAATTTAATATCATCTTAAAAAACGATAAAGTCTTTTGGCCAACCATAAAAATCCCTTATATGTGGTTTCCGTGTGTCGAAGGGTGGTGAACCACGCGGAATAAGTGGTCGATGAGCTCGGGACACTTAAAAAGGATATTCGAATTCCTTACGAACTCGGCAAGATTTTTTCAAGGGTTTTTTCTTTTTGCCCGACAAAAAGCAATCTCCGCTCAATCGCGTCCGAAGACCTACGTTCCATTTTCGAGATATTAATTTCGTGAGAAACCATACGAGATTTCAGTTCTTTGTACAGGAGAAAGTGTGCACGAAGTATGCGAACGTGAATTGGGGTGGATGTAGTAGGCACAGTCGTATCAAAGTTTTCATTTGTATTCGGTATTTCAATATTTTTGAGTTGAAGAGTGGGTGAAAATTTAGTGTATGTATGTCACGAAATACATTTGTTTATGGTTGCTAAATTTTTTAAATTATATGCTTTCAAATTTAGGTATTTAGTAATTTCTTGATTTTTAAATTTGGGATTTTGGGATTTTAGGATTTTAGGATTTTAGGATTTGGGAATTTGGGAATTTAGGGATTTGGGAATTTTTGAATTTTTCTCAATTTGTGGGAATAGGAATTTGGATATTTGGAAACTTGAAAATTTAGGAATTTGGGAATTTAGGGACTCTCAGATAGAAACTTGGAAATTCTAAAATTTTTTGGATTGAACAAAATCGATGTTCCGATCGATCAATTGATCAACGAAGCTGCCGATCGTAGTAAATCGAAATATTAACGTGCACGAGGGTTTTTCGTGCACAGTGGGGTTCAGTTTCATGCGGAAAAAATGATTCGCAATAATCCCGAAGCCAGTGACACGGCAATAACGGTTTCCGTAAGCCACCCTTTGCGTAATACGAAGTTCCAAGGGGTTGTCATCGTTTTCTTCGTGATTTCGATGTTTCTTCGTCTGTACGAGGGTTGTTTGCTCTCCGGGCGTAATTGAGAGTCACTGATGCAAAGGGCTAAGCCGCTGGCTCGTCGGTCTCTGCATTATTATATTGAATTCGTGGAAACGGAAAAGTAAGTCGTCAGGAAGGCCGTCGAATGGGAAACGAGAAATCGGGAAGCAGACGAGCATAAGCTCGGTGTGGCTTTATTAATTATTTTGACGACCCTCCAGTCACCCTTTCGTCGCTCGTGTGTGGATGTGTTCGCGCTTGAAAGCCTGCATCGATTCTATTTGTTCGTTAATGAAAAAAAGAGGTCCACCCTATGTGAGTTTCGTCCTAATGAAATCTTTGAATATTTTCTACTTTTGCTTGTAATTCGTGTCAATTATTATTTATTATCAAAATAATTCATATACTGTTTTATTTTATTGAATTATCATTCAAATAAGTAACTATTTTTTCTCTGGTATTCTACTATATTAGACTATTATCAAAATAGTGAACTATTATTATCTTGCTGGTTTATTGAACTAAGATCAAACTAGCAAATTATTTTTGCCTTACTGTTTTGCTGTATTGTTATGAAAATAATGAACATTAAAAATATTCATGAAAATTTACGAAAATTAATATACAAAGAAAATTGATTTGTTTTAAGAAAATCAATTTAATTGAATTGATTTTGAAAAATTTATTTTCAAGAAGTAACAAAGAAAATGTTTATTTTTAGAAATAAATTGTTAGAGGAATGTTTTTACCTTGAAAAATAAATGTTTGTACGAAAAGAAACTGTTAGTATTTCCTTGTTCATACTAGAGGAAGGGAAAATCATAGTCGGCACGTGTCACGTTGAAATTATCCCCTAAAAAATCGTCACGTAGAAACGAGTGGATCGGAATACAGTCCTATCTGCTGAGTGGGATCAAATTAAAAGCCCATAGGAATAGCACGAGCAACTGACCTGTCAAGCTTATGATTTGACTGACATGTGCGTGTCCCCCCAATGATGGATTCGTATTTCCTTTCTAATGTTTTGCTAACTTTAGTATAAGCTACGTGATTTCTGTTCGTTATCTACGTTTTCGTCACCGTTTTATTGTTTTCCAATTAGGTGACTTTGTTACTGTGAATTTCATACTTTATGTCTTTTGGGGGATTTTAATATTATTTTTAGGGATTTGGCAAATTAGATTTTTTTGAAATTTGGGAAGTTTGGAGCTGGATTTTTGGAAATTTAGGGATTTGGGAATTTGGGAATTTTGAGGATTTGGGGATTTTTGAGATTTTGGGAATTTAGAGATTTGGGAATTTAGGGTTTTGGGAATTTATTGTTTTGGGAATTTTGGGTTTTGGGAATTTAGGGATTTGTGAAATTTAGGGATTTGGGGATCTAGAGATTTGGGGATCTAGGGATTTGGGGGTCTAGGGATTTGGGGATCTAGGGATTTGGGGATTTGGGAATTTTGAGGATTTGTGGATTTGTGGATTTGGAGATTTGGAGATTTGGAGATTTAGATCTTTAGAAATTTGAAAATTTGAGAATTTAGGATCTAGGGAATTTGTGAATATGAGAATTTGAAGAGGATTTGCATCTTTAGCAATTTAGGGTTTTGTGAATATGGATGTTTGAGAATTTGGGAACTTGAGGTTCTGGATATTTACAATTTTCATAATTTAAGAATCTAAAGATATGAGTATTGGAAAATTTAAGTTCTTAGAAATTCTCATATTTGAAAATTAGATAGCTTGGAGATTTAGGAATTTTCGGCAAATTAAAAAATTCTCTAATTCTCAATTATCCCTATAACTAGTCCCCACTTATAACTATCTATAACTTATCCCTACAACTAGTCCCCAGTCATAACTATCTAAAACTCATCCCTATAACGAGTCTCCATGTACAACCAGCTAAAACTCACCCCCTAACTAACTTACCCCCTAACCAGTTACACCAATAATCCCCATCAATTTCAATTTCCAATTACCACCATAATTTCCCCCAACCTCTAAAATCCCAGCAAACTTACATTAAAACATTCGTCCGTTCATATCCAAACAACATAACCATATCCGTGGCTCATTACACGCCGTTCAATTTTAACCCCGACCAAACTTCGAAAATCTCGTTAGAGTCCGTCAGTCCCGGTTGTTTAGCATGCATCCAAAATCTTCTGGTGTGCTGAACATTCGCTATAAATATGTAGATGATTACGGGGGTTATGGTTGCGCTCGCAGTGTGTTGGCACTCGTCACGTTGTCCTATCAGGAAGCAAGGGGGGTGTTCTTTTTTTCTCGAGGGTGGAACGTTTTTCGTGTACCTTTTGCGCTACAACCACCATCGTCGGCAACGATTCTACAATCGTGAACAAGAACCGGGCAGCTTTCACTCGTTTCTCGAGTGCTTTTATAATATTCACCCCCCGTGTACACATACTGGCTCGTGATTTTTCCTGTTCGAACCCCTCTTGAAAATGGTCCGGATGATCGGAGATCGCTGGAGAGCTCCTTTCGATACCGACGCTTCTCGACACTTTTGTTGTCCTCCTTATCGCGGCTTTTCGTTTTCGTTCGCCGACAAAAATGAGGACCGTACACCTCAAATAACACCTACGCTGTGAACTTTGACGTAGGGTTCTACGTTTAGGTGTTGTAGCGAAATATTTCCTTACAAGTCTTTTTTTGCAAATATTTTTTCAGAAGTATTTTGATTACGACTTCCTAGTTGAACTTTGTATTTCATTTGAGAAAATATAAGTTGCTGCGAAATAATAATTAAATGATAGAATAATATGTTGAGTATAAGTGTTTTATCAATATGAGCAATTCTCACAAAATATGGGAACTGAAGATTTATATACTAGTAAATTTGAAAATTCTAAATTGCCGACGCGAAAGTGTTAAAATTTACAAATTGTCCACTTGAAAATATTAAAATTTAGATATCATAATTTTGAAAATATAAAAATTTACAAACCATCCATTTGAAAATACCAAAATCTGCAAACCATCCCTTCGAAAATACAAAACTCTACAAACCATCAAAACTATAAAAATTTAAAAACAGTCAATCTCAAAATACGAAAATCGAGAAGTCATCGATTAGGAAGTATAAAACCTTGAAAGTGTCATTTGTAAAATTTGGAGCATCTCTTGACGCTTTTTACGCAACAGCCGTAACGCTCGAAATTTGCAGGCGTTGCCGCGAGTGAAATAATTGTGGCTTCTCTGTTTGTTTCTCTTTTCATCCTTCGCATGGAGACACGCGAACGTTGTTGTTGTACGCGTTCGACGAGTTGGCGTGCGCCCGCGCACAATTGCAGCTCAACTACGTCGTCCTGCGGCGCATCGGATGCTTCGAAACACCGTCAGTCCTGCCGAGGATCCTTCTAAGGGTGCTCGTCTCCATTCACCCAGAGGATCATGCTATCGGTTCGCGATTTTTTCCAATATCTCTTATGGTACCAATCAGTGCAGTGCTAATTCACCTACATTCTCCGGTCATTCGAATCTTTTATCATTCAGGTTAAAAAGCTTTTAATATTCAAGTTAGGTAATTATGTCATTAGTCATGTTAGAATTAAAAGGTGCGTTTAATAGGTTCGATATTAAGAGAAGTATTAGAGTCATGTTAAGGTTAAGGTCATGTTAAGGTTGAAAGGTAGTAAAGTTGTCTGATTAAATTTGAAAGGTGTTTCGAGGTTGCTAAACGTATCTAGTTCAAGTATGATTCCGGTGACTTCGGTGTGCACATGTGTGACATGTGAGTGGTGTGAAAGTGATAGTGATCGAATGTAAGCCGGCTTATCTTCCGAGATCCTCTTCTGCTCACAAGGATAAAATAACGTATTTTGTTATCATCATCCAGAAGTAGCGATAAGAAGTATAAAGTCAACCTGGAGCTTAACATTTGGATGATCCATGAGGAATAAGAACACCGTGTTTGGCAGAAGATGTGGCTACGATGTCTGCATCAGGACTCAAATCGTCGCCCATATTCCCCAGAGGCAACGGTGCAAAACCAAAGAGCAAGATCTGCAAGCTAACTTCCACAAAATCGTTGATACCCGGAAGTCCGATGAAAAAGTCGCAGGATTCGAACTCGGATTCTCCGTCGTCGAGTCCAGCCAAGTCGCACTCGTCCGTTTCGTCCACGTCCTCTCGCCGTTTGTCTCAGACCACGGAAGCGTGTAAGAAATCAGCGAAGAAGCATTGTCAGGAGGATCAGAGACAACAGATGTTGCAGACGCATTGTTCGAAAGGTTCTCCGAAACGTTCGCCGAGAAGATACGTGTCGGTGTTTGAAGAAGAGTTTCTGCAGAGCGAGATGGGTCTCGGATTAAGGGTCTCCTCCAGTAGCGGCGGAAACGAAGCGGAAATGTCGTTTCTGGAGTTCGAGTCGTTGTACACGATGGAGAAGGAGTTGATGCAATCGCGGATAGATGCTGGACAAGTGGAGGATAAGTGCGTGTTCGGTGGATGGTTCGGGAGAAAAGGACTTTACACGGAGTTGCCTGATCCCGTGTACCAACAGGCGATCGCCGCGGCTGCCAACTCGTCACAAGTACCTACCGAGGGATTTAGCTTCGCACCTGGATGGTCCTTGAACGTAGAGCATTTTTATCAGTGGCAACATCGGGGGAAAACCACGCAGCAGGTAGAGTTTTTGGAAATTAGGGAATTTATGGAACTTGTGCAAGTTGTTAAGACTGGTAGCAGAGGATACATGTTAGAAGTCATGAAGGGGTCACGATTAGTCGTAATTTACTCTTGCAGTCTTCTTCAAGGAGTGGTACAACGTGATCGTTAATTTCTCGACTTGATAATTATTCATGTCTTTATTTCTATATTTATGAATTTCTACATTTTTTCACTTTTAAGTTCCTTTTGCTATGTTTGTTCATTTCTAACTTCCTTTAGCTACGTTTGTAAATTTCTAAGTTCCTTCTGCTACAAGTTTCCAAACTTCTAAAGTACAAAATTTGTAAATATCCAATTGATCAAATTTAAAAATTCTCAAGTTTGAAATTTGCAAATGTTGAGACAGAAATATTATAATTTAAAAATTTTGAAGTCAATAAATTTTTTTGTAATAATAATAGGTAACGTTGAAAGTAGATCAATAGGTCACACCATTTGCAGTTCTATGTCGTTTGTCAGTATGCTGTCAAAATACACGTTCGAGGGTGAAATGGTGCGCGTTATTTCATTCACAAAACTCTGCGAAAACGTCGGTAAAGTTGAAACACGGAATTGATGTGGTTACGAGGATTCTCGAATTGAAAATGAGCTGTCAGGAACACGCATTGTCGTTTGTCTCTTCGTTGAAAACGCGTTTCGAATTAATTGAAAAACAGAAGCAATTTCATCGGAGCTTCCCGTTCAATTCCCTACTCGAATACATTTCATCCTTTTCTATAAAATTTCACTATCAAAATTTCAAATTTTTAGATTTCTTAAATTAATGGAATCTCTAGGTTTCCCCAATTTTCCAATTTTTAGATTTCTCCAAGTTTCTAAATTTCCAAATTTCGCACATTTTAAAACTTCTTAATTTCCAGGTTTCCCAAATGTTCAAATTTTCAAGTTTTCCAAATGTTCCAAATTTACAAGTTTTCTAAATTATTCCGAGGCTTCAAAAGACCAAAATTAAATAATCGTTACATCAGAAAAAAATTTGCATACGTTTCTACACGTCTATTAAACGCGACGATTAATCTGAATAATCAATGTAGAGTATTACAGAGAAAGAGTTTGATTCTCGTTTGATCCGCGCTTAAATATCGGTAATCGAAGTGCAATCTCCGCGGTAAATCACGGGAATCGAGTGGAGCGATGGTTTTTATCAGTTCCAGGGTGGAAAACGACGAGAACAAAGTAACTGTGGTCGTGCAAATCGCCCGCGGTAACCGGTGAAATGAAGTAAAACTCGATAGCGTCGTACCGCAAATTTGCAGCTCGGTTTCCGAAATTAGCTCGATGAGGGACGCGAAAATCGGCTCTTGCCTCGAATCCGCCTCGAGGGATGAAACACGGTAGAGACAGCGAATGAAACCCGAGAGAAACAGAGACGGACACGTACAATCAACAAGCAAAAATCAACAGAAAGACGAACGTGGAAACAGAACGAGAGAATAACGAGACAACGGCCGGCTGTGATATTAGCCACTTGCACGCTCGGGATATTTCGCCGGATTCACTGCATTCGTCAGCTATTTCGCTCTTGTTCATTTTTTCGAATTTTTCATTTCCGAACTTATTTATTTAATTTTTATGAAGTTGCATATTTACTTTATCTTTATGAAGCAGTATATTTACTTAATTTTTATGAAGTTACATATTTCATAAATTTTTATGAAGTTGCATGTTTTATAAATTTTTATGAAGTTGTATATTTAGTAAATTTTTATGAAGTTACATATTTCATAAATTTTTATGAAGTTACATATTTCATAAATTTTTATGAAGTTGCATGTTTTATAAATTTTTGTGAAGTTATATATTTTATAAATTTTTATGAAGTTGCATATTTTAGAAATTTTTATGAAGTGATATATTTGTTAAATTTGTACGAAGTTATATATTTACTAATTTAGTCCTATCTTGTTTTTTAACAAGAGGAAGGGTAGGTTATAGAATGTACGTCTCAATCCCGTTGGCACCGAAATTGCCCTCTAATCCCGCTTCGCACATATCCCGGTTAATTAGTTTAAAGCAAAGAGCAGAGTTGTGACGGTTAATAAACAAAGTCAATCTCTCCTTTGATCGTGCGAACGATCCGGCTGTGAAACTGTTCGGTAATGAAAGCGGCTTCATTCTCGAACCAAAGAGACGAACAAAGAGCAATTCCCGTGCAATATATATAAGGAAGAGAAGTGCAGTCCTTCCTGGAAGATGCTGGTAGCCAGTGGCATCCCTTAAAGTAAACATCCTGGGAGAACCGAGAGGAGCCATGGTAGAAACGAAGCCTTCTTGGGTTTGATCAAAGTACCTTCACACCCTCGGGCAGCATATTTGATAACCTGGGAGATCTACCCTTCGAGAGGGACCTTTCGAACGCATTTACCCCAAAAAAAAGGAACGAGTTTTGGAAAATATTGCAAGGTTTCTTGGACGAAAATGGGGTTGGGTTCTTGGATAAGAAGTGGTTTCTGAAGAAGGAAAATGGAGGAGACTACAGCCATTTAATTTGAATTTTTATGTAATTTGAATTTTAGGGTTAACAAGTTCCCTAATTTTTTAGATTGAGTTTCTATATTTTCATATTTCCAGATTTAGGTATTTGAAAATATAGAAGTTTCTAAATTTTTTGATCTTCGAATAAAGTCGCACATTCATGCATCGAGCTAAATTAATTCACCACCATATCTCAATAAACACAATAAAAAAATAAAATAGTCCTTTGAAGTTTCTTCAAATGTTTCCTCAAACATCTAAAGTATTTCTTCACAAAATCAATATCTAACAAATTAATTCACCTAACCCTCTATAGAGTAATGCTATTAATCTTTTAAATAAATTTGCATGAAGTTAAATAATAAAATGAGATAGGTAATATCTAAATATTTCCCAATAGCGTATTGCCAAAAATTGATCATTTCCCCCCAAGATAAATAAATCTAGTATTTCCAAGTGATTTCTCCATATCGTGATATTAAATTAAGAGAAGTGTAAAGAACCGTGAGTCACCGTGAGAGACTACGATTGAATTAAAGATCTATTTTGTCGGTAAGATAGTCGAACAGGCGGAGATAGATACGTGGTTTGCCTTGGGGTAGGTTCGTCCCCATCGAATTCTGCGAACTAACATGTAGCTATGTGCTTACACGACCTAAATCATTTATCGTCCAATTGGCAATTTGCAGCCCCGAGAAAATTGCTCTGTCGTTAGGGTATCCACCCCTCTTCTACCTTCCTTTTACTTTTCTTTCCCTTCCGTGGAATTTTACGTTCTTCCCTTTTAACGGCTTCGAATATTTCTACTCTGAACGATGCCAAGCATTCGGATATCAAATTTAAAAATCTTTATAAATTTTCAAATTTTTAGACTTTTAAATCTTTAGATTATCACGGATTTATGAGTGCACAATTTTTGCTCTTTATATATATGAAATTTCTGAATTTCCAAACGACTACAATTTTACATCTATTGTAAAATATACGTACATTCAACCACCACCGTACTCACACTCTTTGTACACATATGTATTATCCCACAAAGAATTTCCCATAAAATGATTTGAAAATTATAAAATACGTTAACGTTAAAATACGTCCGACTGCTTTTTTCAATACAATATTTGTTCTCCATCCACGAGAGGACAGTAAGAAACGTTCAGAAGATGATTATGTTGTATACGCGTTGTCACCGCCGATTACTTTAGCACCCCTTTTTTTCTTTCTAGCAATGCTTTCACTTTGTACATTCGCGGTTGTCCTTTGAGGCTATTGTATGTTACTGGAAAAGCGAAGGCACGTAGTTTAAGAGAGTCGTGTGATGAGAATACGACGCTCGTTTCGTGTCACGGCACTCTTTTCGTTTACGTTTACGTAGAAAAAGGGGAGCTTCTTCTCTTCCTGATTAGGGTTAGAAGAACGTCATCGCGCTGAATAGTGCTACTCTGTGCTTAGAACACCTTCTTTTCTTTCATAGAAAACTTGGGATTTTGCTTTTAGTTCTTAATTTTACCAGTTAATTTATGGTGTAATTTTACTAGTCTTATTGACATTCGTGAATTATAGTTAAATTAAGATTATTTATGGAAGCGTTGGAAATTTTACTTCAAAACCTTTTGACAAATGAAATACACACGTTGGATTTACATTTGCAACATAATACTGCGATTAAGGTAAGTTGCAAAGCTTTAAAATTTAATAAAAGTTTAATGTGTGCGAAATTGATGGAGTGTACGAAAAAACAAGAATTGTTAATTTAGGGTAATAATGTGTCATTATTATTTTAAAACAAAATAATGCAGGGTACAATTATTTGTTTGCACAATAATTTTTTAAAATAAATTCTTCAGTGCTAATCATCAATATTACAAATATACCTCTTTTTAAAATACAATTTTTTCACTGAAAGTGCACAAAACAAAATGTAATAAAATCTTCTACAAATTATCATAAAATATTTGTCGCTAGTCCAATCAACCCTAAAAAGGGTCGTTGTATCACATATTGTATGTACTCTCAAAAACAGTCCAAAAAGTAGCCTTATTTAATCATCCAAATGTCAAAAAGCATAAATGAAAGAACGAATCAGTTTATCTTTTTATTCCAAATATAAAATATTTATTATATCACATTATATGTCCTCTCAAAAACAGTCCAGTTTATCCTCTGATTCCACATATGAGACATCAGTTAACCGATCGTTAACGAACCATAAAACCGTAACCAGTTGTAATAACAATAACACGTAGAAGTCACTAAAACGATGGATTTGTTTATTCGACCATGCAAAATGGAAGAACCTTTCCCTTTTCGTGCAAGTATCCCGAGGGCAGAAACGAGCGAGGAAAAAGCTACTCCTGAATCAGACACGATCATATCAGACCACGTCCCCGGAGCGTGGCGACCCTCAACAAACGTCGAAGCTCGTTAAAGCTTTTTGAAGTAAGTTAGCGAGCGTGTCTGTTCCGTCTTCCATACGACTCACGGATACGTGAGTCGAAAGAATTATTGCAATTTCGAAGTGACGCCTGTCGAATCCGTAATGCGAACGGTCGGTTTGTTTCCGCGAACGGCACGCGTCTGTCCTACAGATTCGTATAAAATAGTAGATCCTCTCTTCTGTTGCGAGATTTTCAGCTGCTTCGACGGAATTTATGGCAATTTTTCGGACGTGTGAAATCGGACGACCCGAATGCCACGTTTACATGCAAATACGCGAGTTTCGAAAGGTATTTTTTGAAAGGGAACGAAATTGTGACGAACTTGTGTTTCCGTTTGAGGTAATGGGGTAATCACTGTAATTAATACTCCATTTAAAAGTTTATTTTAATATATTCATGTATTTGCATTTTGAGTTCTAGGCTCTAGATTTCTGTATTTTTAATTTTACTCTTTATCAAGTTTCTAAATTTCGAAAAGTTAAAGATTAGATTTATAAGTTTCAAATTTCTTGAATACTTTTCAAAGTTTATTATTATTTATAATAATTTCTTTCTTACACTCCCTAAAGTTCACTTCTCCACCATTTTGAATTCCCAAGATTATTTATACAATTTATATTACCAAGATTTATTCTTCCTCACCACTAGAATAAAATATCGAAATAGGAAAAATGAAAAAAATGTCTAAACAAACCTAAATCACTCCCCCTTGATTTCCTGTGCTACATCTTATTACTTCCTTCCCCGAACCGTCTGATTAGCATACTCTTTGAAAGAGGCGGTATCCACTCCCTCGGTTCGAAAGAAGGTTCGAGAAATGAATAATAGGAACAGGATCTAACAGAAGCGGTGAAAAGGTTACACGCATGGGACTAACCGCGTCCCACGAGCGAAAGTATCGTCGCTCGTTTTCGCGTGAAACTCGCATGTACACGTGCACCGGTGAAACAGCTTAAGGATCGTTAAGATCGTCTCGTGTGGGCCAGTTTTCTCGCACAGGATGCCCACACGACGTCTCACAATGTACAATGGAAGGGTAGGGCCCGGTTGCATCGTTGTGTTACCGACTGCGATCCAGGTATATTTAGCTGGAGCGCATCTTAATGATGCGTAGGTGTAACTCATTCATAAAACATAACCCACGTGGCGCCGTTCGAGCCACGAGAAAGTGGAGAAGCGACTGACATCTGCTTCTGTTCGAAGAATGCCAAATGATTAACCCACTGAGCAGGAAATTTTCATTTAACCACGTTTATGCACCCTTTAATGTCACACTTCTCAAACTTTACGGTGCATTAAACATGCAAAATCCTTGGAACTTTGGAAACGGGGTTCACGTTTCGAATAATTCACGTGGTTTAAGAGTTTCGTCAGATATACACGGGATTTGCATTTCGAATAATTTATTAGTTGGATATACAGTGTTTTCGTTTCAAATAGATCACATAGTAAAACAGATCCCCTTTCAAATTATTTATGTAATTAAAGAGTAGTCGTCGGTACACAAAGTTCCCATTTCGGATAATTATCATAATTGTAGAGCAGAATCGTTAGTGTACTTCCGTTTCAAATAATTAAAATAATTGAAGGGTAGAGAAACATGGAGGAAAATAGAAACGAGAATAGGTTTTCAAAGTTTCATACAAAAATATCCATAGAATGTATATAAACTTGTTGCTCCTCAAAACTATAAACAATCATAACAAATACCTTTTATAGATAAGAAGCAATTTTTTAAAACTGCACTACAGTCCTGTTTATTTCCACCCTTCAACTATCTCTTAAAGTGTTTGTTATTCGAAGAAATGTTTCAAATGAAACTGAAGTGACTGTCTTTTCACATATACATGTTTTCATTTTTTGCCCACCGTTGTTCTTTTTTTCTGTACCTCTTCATTTTGATTCTGTCGAAAGATCAACAAAAGATGAATAAAGATATGTCTCATCTTTTGTCAATGAAATTGTATTTGCAGTATTATATAATACACGAATGGAATTTTTTTTAAAGTGAAGTTCCTTCACCCTGGAGTTTAAAAGTCGTGAAAGTTGAAGTTTGTTTCTTTCGTTTTTCATTGACGATTTTGGCAAAATGCCACGATATTTTCACATGGACGGAAATTGATCAGAACATTTCGCTTTGACTTGCCAAAAGTGAGTCGAAGTTGAGAACCTTCGTAACCGAGTTATCGTCCCCCAAGAACGAACGAACGGAGGATGCACCCTCTTCCCTCTGGATGAGAAGCGTACGTGTCCTGCAGCATGCGGCACAAAACGTATCGTACCCTCTCGAGATTCGAGGAAACTCGTTGTCATGACTACGAAAATCCGGAAGGAACAAGTTATTTTTACGCGACAAGTCCCATGAAACCCGTATCCGAATCCGCTTGGTCCGCGCTCGAAACCCCATGGCCCTCCTCAGTACCCCCCGTAAGAAGCCCTTAACGGCTAAGACTATTTATTGTCGTGTTTCATGTTCACCGGTTTACTTTTTATAGTATACACTTTGCAGGTGTTTTTGAAATTTCATACTTTCATTTAGGTATTTCAGTTTTAGTGTGGATTAAATTAATACTGTAAAGGGGTGCAAATTTATCGAGGGATTAAATTACTTTAAAGTCAGTAAAATACACCCACTTACTAATTACCTACGAAATTACTTTACTAATAATAGTAATTTCTTCTGTTTATATTTTGTATTGTAAGGGGGTGTTATCACCCCTCTAGTTCAAGTTGAAATATTTGGATACGGGGGAAAATTTAAGTTTCGTTTGCTAGGTTAAATTTTTATTAAAGAAAAGTTTTTAAATATTTAGTAAAGTAAACTGTAAAGAATAATGTAACCTAAAGAATACTTACACATGTCTGGTGTAGTTGTTCACATATGTGGATATGTTGCTTTTGTATATTATAAATTCTTTCAGGATTTATGTATTTGACTGTTTCAGATTTAAAATGAGAAAAATATAATTACACCAAAAAGTTAAATTGATTCTTTAACTTTATGAAGATCATCCTCTTTCCTCACCTTAAAATAATCATTCTCTCTCTTATCTTAAAGAAACCACCCCTTTTCTTAACCTTAAAAACTCATTCTCTATCAAATCTTAAAGAAATCATCTTTTTTAACCTTCAAGAAATCATCCCTTTTCCTAACCTCAAAAAATCATCCCTGTCGAGGTTAATCTCTTTATGAAATTGCAACAGATCTTTCAGAGGTGTTACTTAAAACAGACCAGAATAATATCGACATTATTGATATTCATGTTAAGGGGTTGTTTTCCGGCCCATTATTAAAATTACTTATAATTACCATTTTGTTCATCCTGTATGTAACGTATGCAAGTTATAAACGGAAAACGCTGGAATAAAAGATACGTCGAAAGGGAAAAATGGGTAGTGAGAAAGGGGGTGGGTCAGCACATGGGTTCATTTGCAACGAGTGGCCGAACGAAAGGGACAGAGAAAGAGAAATTCGGGGCAATGACCGTCGAGAAATAAAGAGGACATGACACAAGTGCACATCTTTCGTATGTGCATAAATTTTAAGGTCTGCACCAGCACCGTACGCATTTATCACGCAAATAAAGGTTTTAGAATTATTAATGCACCTACCTTCATCAGTCTTTCCTCTTTTTTCTGATTCTGGCTTTTATATTCGGAGAGTATTAATTTATCATTATTTAAAATTCGGAGAGTATTAATTATACTTGAATATCCAAGAATTGTAGGATAGGGTGTTTCATTTATGTATGCATTTATTTAATGTAGAGATAATACTTTGTACTATGTGTTATTTTTATTTAATTTTAGTGGATGTATTTTGTATCGCGGACAATTGAGTATCTATTGCACGTCACTGATGGACAACTGCATTCATGAGGGGGAATTGCATCGACGTGCATGTGACGTGCACCAGTAGGCATTGATGGGTAATCAATTATTCGGCTTTGAAACTTCCACTTTTTCAAGTTTTCTTATTTTAGATTTGCAAACTTTCAAATTTTGAGACTTGCAATTTCTATAGTTACTTTAAAAAATTCTTAATTTTGTATGTTTGAAAATTTTATAGACGAAAAATACGACAAATTTCAAGCTCAAATACATATAATTTCTATACATTCAGTTTATAAATTTCCAATTTACCAATTTTCTAAATTTTTGAATTCAGGAATGTTATACATGAAAAATTGAACATTGAGGAATCTGTAAATTTAAAAATTAAAAAATTGTAAATTTCAAGATTGAAATAATTGAAATTCGTAAATGTCATACATTTACAAAACCTATTCAAATTGCCTAATTTGCTCATTTCTAAATTTCTGTCCATCACTTGTACTACCTTTATGTGTTCCACTAACATAACACTAACACAAACTATAACACTCCCCAATTTCTACACTTTCCACCGTTTCTATACACTTTCTTTGCCATATTCTTGGTTTATTTCTCATTCATCAATACAAAATTGCTTCCATGTTCGACTGTTTCGAAACATTTCCTCGTCCGATCGATCAGCTATCGAACAAAGAGGATAATTTTCTCCCGTTGGACGGATTATTTGCTCACGATCGTTACACTCGATCCCTCTGGTAGTCTCTTTCGGACGTCTTTTTCATTTCGACTGACTGTCCCGTCTCGATATCGTGGCCAAGGCAAACCTAATTTCATCGCCCCATTCTCTTGGCGTCCATCGAGTAGCCCCTTCATAATCGGACGACAAAGGCGCAGCCACCCCTTTTCCGACTTTCCCTCTCTATCTCTTTTTCCCTCTCTCTTTCCATCTCGGCGAATCGTCGTGCCGACCGAAACCACCCTCTAAATTTAGTGGTAACCGGTGAAAAGTAAAATTTGACGTGTAACGTAACGAAATGTGGCGGGTAAATGAATTGCTACCCTTTAACGACTTCATTTACGAATTCTGCTATGATTCTCCGGAGGGTGGAGGCAGACGATGATATTCGAAGTCTCGATTTCATACGTTTCGAAACGGGCCAGAAATTTATTTGTATCGCCGAGGATGACGTTTCAAAGTGGAAACTCTGCGGAAATTCCGGTTGAATTGGTACGACGAGGGGAGAACGAAATCTCACGGACAGAAACCTGATTCGTCTGCCGAAACGTAGCCACTTTAACTCGTATTTCAATAAATCTCTTGTACTTCGTACGCTCTTTTAACAATTATTTTCGACAATTAGGCAAATACATCTTATATTACATGCATGTGCAATGTTACTTCGTCGTGTTTAAAGTGATACATATTTTTTATACACTGTATATGTACGTTTATTTTAATGTCACTCATATATGTACATTTAATGTCACTTATGTACATACATGTCCTTCATGTCACTTGTGTGTGTACATGTCCTTAATGACTTTTAAACATGCACATATTATTAATATAATTTCTATATGTATGTGTTAATAACGTCATTTATGTATGTTCATGTCATGAACCTCATTTACATACGTATGTATTAGTAATGACATACATATATGTTTATATTAATAACGTCATTTGCATACGTTTATGCTAGTGAGGTTACTTATAGATGCACATGTTCTTACTGACCTTGATATATGTACATGTCATTAGTGCATTTTCATATGTGTATGTTATTTAGATCATTTTCATATGTGTATATTATTAATGTCAGTTTCATACATGTATGCTATTAGTGTGACTTTTATGCATACATATTAAAATTAAATAGGTTGTCATAACGTTTCACGATCGTCAGTCCCGATGGTATTACAAATAACGCAAACGTTATTTCGAGGTTGCTTAAACGATGTCCATGGAATGGCTAATTTTAATTTCCAATCTAGGAAATCCATTACATGCAAATGAGGAGTCGGTCGTTGTGTCGGCGGAGCGATTGAAAAAGCGAAGGACCGTCAGAGGCTCGAAGGGAATTTCGTTCGCGGACACTGACTATGAGACGAGGGTAACAATCATGAGCATTCTTCGCAGGTGCTGTACTATCGATTACTATTCCGGCCGATTCACGTACGAGCACAATCGTTAATTGTAATGCCGGTCATCGTGTTGCCTTTTAACGCACCTATACCACCGCCTAGCCAGTGGCAACCTGCACGATAATCGATGCCAAGTCGAATATCGATCAGCTCTGCGTACACGGTTCCCAAGCTCGCCTCTTCTCGCTTTTCACGGATTTGTTGAATGAACAGCTGATTCTATTTGTGTCCATGTCTTCATTCTAATACTTATTCAATTTATCTACATACCACATATGTAAATAAGAAAAATAGAAAATATTCTTGACTATATCAATATACCACATATGACACAAGGAAACATATTAATATCACGTCATGTGAAATCATGTGATTCTACATTGTTATGACATTCGTAAACGTGGTTAAATATCACAATGTACATATTTGCCAAATTACACATATGTTCACATATGTACAAATGTATACATATATTACACATATGTTCCATACATCAATATACGACTGTAACATGTTTCTGCTTCAAGGTTCGAGATTACAAACGAAAAGATTAAAAGGTACAAAATTCTGCATAACTTCTTCGCATTTCCTGCTCAGATCAATCATAGCAATGACTTATTTTCCTGTTTACCAAGTTAATGTATTTATAAAGAAATGCAAAGGAAAAGGTATTACCACAGATTAGAAAATTAAGTCGTGTTTGATAGTCTGACGGCGGAGTAAACTAATCGACAATCTAAAATCGTTTATCGACGAATTTATAGCCTTTCCTCGATTCTGTTAATTTACGGAACAATAACCACGGCCAGGCTCAGTTTACTCATTGTGCACTCTGTTTCCAGTTAAGCTGAATTAAAACGACTTATAATCGAGCTCTCGTCTCAAGATGCTCTTCTTCTTCTTCTTCTCCCTTTTTTTTTTCTCTCTAGCCACTTTCGTTCCTATTTTCATCCCTCGGCCACGTCGCGTTATTTTCGCCCGAAGATAAAAGATATTATCTTCTTAGAAGACTATGGGGCCCGCAGCAATTTTTATTACGTCGTCCTTCTGCTCTTACTCGATCAATTTCTCCTTATCTTATTAACTTTCACTTCAACTTTATACTTTCTGCCCTTTGCCCTGTCACGTTGACTAATTTCCGAAAAGTAGCATTACAATGGGGTAATGTACTGTATGGAACACGAGATTTTGATAGCGTGCCAGAATTTGTAGCGTGGGCTCTTTTTGGTGTACTTGTCAAGTATGGCAAGGGATCTGTTGTGTGAGTTTTGCAATTTGGATAAAGTATGTGCATTTTTTTAATATTCTGATATTCTAATTATAATAGTTGTTACATAAGTAGTTAATTTCTTAATTTGAAATTTTTTATTTCTTAAACTTCTCAAATTTTTTTTTTGTTTCTCAAATTTCTTAAATTCCTCAAGTTTCTCAAATTTCTCAACTTTTTCAAATTTCTCAAATTTCTCAAATTTCCAAGTTTCTCACTTTTTCTCAAATTTCCCAGGTTTGTTAAATTTCTCAAATTTTTCAAATTTCTCTAATTTCTCAGGTTTCTCAAATCTCTTACGGTTCTCCAATTTTTTAAACTTGTCAAGTTTGTCAAGTTTCCGAATTTCCAAATTTCCAATACACTTTAATATTAATTGTCTGGTAATGAATCAGAGTTTAACACTAAACCCAAATTTAAATGTACATTGAAATCTCAAATAAAGTAAATAAATAAATAATCAATGAAACACAATTTCTTATCTCGATAAAAATCGACGCACGTTCAAGAAAGAAACTAACAAATTAAGGAATTTGAAATAAGAAACATGGTCAATTGACCGATTCGGTAGTTCAGCGTTAATCGTCGTAGAATTAATCAGGGATTCCTGTGTCGCATCGAGGAGTTGCACAAAAAGGCAGCTCGTGTCGCAGCGGAGCATCGGCGAGAGTAAAATTGAAGGCAAAGCAACGGTATAGAATCGGAAAACATAAAAAAATAAAGGGAAAAGGAAGAAGCGACAGGGAAAAAGGGTGTGAGAGGAAGATGGGAGGAGAAGGAGCGAGAGTATGTACGCATAGAGAAGTGTGCGCATCGCGCGTATTCAGTTACGTCCGGTGCGTCGCGCCGTCGAGACGCGCTGTTTCGGTAACAAGTTTCGTTCGCGATGATTTTACACGCGTCTACACGTTGTCTCCAAACCTCTTTCAGAAGAAAGGAAATACGATCGATAACACACTGTGAATCCACCTTTATTCACACACGATATATCTTAATCATTATCCAATACGATTATCGGTTTGGGTAAACAAGTGAACTCTTCGGTTTAAAAAAAATTATTAAAATTCTTTTGAGAAACTTTATTTTTTACAGAAGCATTTTCTGGGATTTTAAAGTTATAAGTGCAGTTTTTGGTTAAAAAAGAAATTTTACTTTTTGTGGAAATATTTGCTGGAATATTAGTTACATGTGAAAGAAAACATTGAGATCCTCATAAAAATTGTTAGTTCTTTCAAAGAAATAATATTTTTTAAAATGTTAAAGTTATAAGTGAAATTTTTATTTAAAAAGAAAAATAAATCTTGATTTTTTTTAAGATTCCACTAAACTTTTACATTTTAAAGAAACTTATTGTTTTTTGAATATTAAAATTGTTCACATATGAGTCCTGTATGATGGAACTGTGACAACTGTATTTTGAACAAAAATTTAATTTTCTACATTTCTTTTCGTTTTTGGACTCTTCACAATTAGAAAGTGGACTAAGCTTTCTTTTCTAAAAGTTGCCCCACTTTCGTCATAATAAATTATTTATATGATACTTTGAATACAAATATATAGTTGATAAATGAGAGAATCAGTTATGACATTGTCTTATTGTTAGTGAATTTTATTTGTTCAGATACTTGATTCGTTTCACACGAAAAAGAAATATCAATTTGATATTTGGACTGTCCACCAGAATCGAATTGGATAATCGTTGATTAATTAAATGTCATATGTGGATGAGAGTTGTGTCTTTCGTTTGTAGTAAGCTTCTTCTATTATCGACGCGAATTGACCATTGGATTATTAATTAATTAGTATGACACAATGCACCAGTGAAATTTTGAAGATTGTTGAAAGAAGAAGAGGACGTAGAATGAGAAGAATTGTAAAGTGAGAAAGGTGGAGTGAGAAGGATTGTAAGATGAACAGTGTAGAATTTAAAAAATTGTAAGATGAACAGTGTAGTTTCAGAAGAATTTAAAAATGAACAGTGTTGACTCAGAAGAATTGTAAGATGAACAGTGTAGAGTCAGAAAAATCGTAAAATAAACAGTGTAGAATAAGAAGAAATGTAAAAAATGAATAGTGCAGAATAAGAATTATAAAATGAAGTGTGTAGAGTTAGAAGAATTTAAAAATGAACAGTGCAGAATTAGAAGAATTCTAAAATAAACAGTGTAGAGTCCAAAGAATTTAAACAGTGTAGACTAAGAAGTGCAAGAACAAGTGTCAGAGTAGACAAGTGTTTAATGAGTGCTACGTTGCTTTCTTTTGTTGGTCCGAAAGGTGATTGGATAATAATATAGCAGTGAAAAAGACACAAGTGGATCGCAGTTTATGTTTACACATAAGGGGTAGCGAGAGCATCGGCTGCGAAATTGAATAATTGGATAATATATCGAATAGGATAAGTTGAAGAGATTGAAGGCTTTCTTCGGTGCTCTTGAAACGGGCGCGCAACTCGGTTGTCCCTTCTCCTCGAGTGTCGTCGATTGTCTTTCAATTTCGATCGGTGAATGGTTTTATTCGACGCTGGAGAAATTGAATTAACGAGAAAACCCTTGAATTTCATCCATTGAAAAAATGCAGTTCTTTTTCATTTTCTCCTTCAGAGATCTTGAAATACTTTCGAATCTTGTATACTGAAGAATAGTATAAGTGACATTGCAGTTCTTCCATATTTTACTTAATTAGAAATCTTGAAATACTTCTGGAATCTCAAAAATTAGAGAATAAGTGACACTTATAGTAATTTTATTATTCACGAAAGAAAAAAGAAGATACTAAGTACTTTGACTACAGTCTTCAGAAGTGAAGAATAACTGCAAGTTTTTTATATCACCTGTTCTCACTCTGTATACAAAAAGAATACTTTGAAAACACCATAAAATCTCAAATTATCAAACACAGCAATTAGCTACTATTAATACAAAAACTTGAGCAGCAAAGATAAAAGCACAATTAATAAAAAATCTTCAACAATAAATATACAAACACAACTAGTACAAAAGCTTGAACAGCAAAGGTCAAAACACAATTATTAAAAAACCTCCAAGAGAAAATAAAAAAATTAATGAGAAAACCTTGAACAAATATTTAACAAAAAACCTCAGACTAAATCTGCAAATTGCAAAAAAAAAATCAGCAACATCATTATCGAGATATTTTCCCGCATAAATTGAATCACGTCCCAAGGTATCGCACGGTATACTTGAATGAAAGGAACGATACGCAGTCGAATCGAAATCATTAATCGTACTCCGTTCGCTTTCGCGAAGAAAGAAGAATGTGAGAACACGTTCATTTCCTCGAATGTCAACAGCTTCTCGGGGCTCATATTTGTTCGCGTTGTTGCATGTTGCTCGATGCACGTCTGATGCACCGCTGATGCGCTTCTGAGTACACGAGGTAGAAAACGAACGTGACGACACGCCTCGCGAGACCACGTGCATCAAGGGATAACAAGATCGTTCTTGTAACTATCTAGGAACACGCTCGATTGATCGTGTACGGTCGGACATACCTAACTCAACAACCATTCTTATAAAATTATCGTCGACTGTTTTATCTTCATTCTCTTTCCACTTTCTTCGATTCGGCCAAATTATTTTGCATACTTCACGATCAGATACTGTATATTTTTAAATAGAAGCAGGTATTTTGTGTGTGATCTTCATATGTGAGGAATCTAAAGACTTGATTGTCTAAGAACCTTGAGTATTCAAGGACCTGAGTGTCTAAGGATCTAAGTATCTAAATATCAGGAGCACCTAAAGAGTTAAGTGTCTAAGAATCTGAGTATTGAAGAACTTGAGTATTTGAAGATTTAACCACCTACGAAGCTAAATACTTAAAGATCTGACCATCCAAGAAGCCTATTACCTGAAGATTTGACCACCTAAGAAGCTAAATACTTACAGATCTGAATACCTCAAGATTCGACCACCTAAGAAGCTAAATACCTGAATATTTGACCATCTAACAAGCTAAATACTTAAAGATCTGAATACCTCAAGATTTTACCACCTAAGGAGCTAAGTATCTAAAGATTTGGCTACCTAAGAAGCTAAATACCTACAGTTCTGGGTACCTAAGGAGTACCTAAGACTTGAAATCCAAGAGTACCTACGGATCTGAGTATCTATGGATCTGATCACCTAAAGATCTAAAGTTTTAAAATTGTTGAATTTCATATCCTACCTACTAGCAACCGAACTGACCTAGTTTCCAATAGAACACCAGAATTTGAAGCCAGGAAACTTTGATCTGTCTCTAATTTTTGTGGTCAAACTTCAGTCCGACATCACAAGTGATACCAGTATGTAATTTGACGTTACATTGAATCTATGTAACACGGTTAACGAGCAGTTGCATCGAGCGAAACGTTACTTGTGCCGGTTACATCAGGCAACGAAACAAAAGGTGTATCGCGAGAGGAATATCAATCCGACCCGTTGCATATGCAGCAACGCATTCAATTAACGAAAGAAGAAGCTTAATCCCCGTGCAATTAGCATCTATTACTTGCCGAAACGCAATCGAATTAACGCAAATCAATCATTCGCTTACGAACTCGATACGAGTGTTCCGTTAATCCGCGGGAAATTATATGTCGTGATAAACAGATCAACACGAATGCCGAATGCTGAGTGTAATTACGCCGGTGTTTCTGCGTCGGGTTACGTTTGTGTGGCTCGAGTGGAAACGATAATTAGCGATTGTCGGTTGTGTGCGTGAATTGATGGGATTCGGATGACGTTAACGGCAACGGGCATCGACGTCATGGCTTGTATCAGAGCACCGAGATCCGTTTGCGGATCGAGTGACGACATCAAAGCTGATTCGACTCGGAATGTCATACAGGTATGGCTCTGTTTTCGCGATCGACGTATCCCTATGCGTGAATTGCATATTTACGATCATCGAAACGATAGATAACCTTGCTTTATGATCCTTTTACGTCTTGGAGTTATTTAATCGTCGAGTGGAATAACACAGATATTATTCGCTGAATACAGCGAATATAACACAATTTTCTGAAATGGCTCTGATAGGTGCTTGTGATGTTTACGAAATTTTGCTATACCCAAAAAATGGATTACGAATTTTCAGTGATTCTGAACATTTTCACATCTGTGTCACGAGTGTGACACGATATCGTAGGGCAAGGGGTTAAGAAAGTTCTGTGACAAAAAGTTGTGACACGGTTTGGCCTACACATTTGTATACGTTAGTGAATGGTCAGATGAGGTTTTATAGTATTCTGTAGTTCTCAAATCTTTCTCAATTAGTCACTTCAAAATAATAGTCATCAAGTTCTTTCAAAATACAGTATTTCAATTCTTTCAAAATAACAGTACTTCGACTGGTTTTGTATTTGCATAACAAGGTTCGTCCATTCTTAACGTTTTCGCTTTTCCAATTATACCGTCCATTATTTCACTGTTACCTTAACGAACGACGTCTGAAAAAGCACACAAGAAACAGTCAATTAAGACTTCCTTCAAGCGACACGTTCGCTCCCAAGAAGTGTCCTCCTAATCAACCGCAGAGCGACCGGAAGACGCCTTCGTCGACGAAAGCTCTATGGCGTATAAAGAGAAACTCGGTATAGCGTTCGAGGTTCTCTATACTTGCCGCAGGAAACCCAAAGAAGTCTCGAAAGGGCTGTTCAGATCGTCGCAAGAACGGATCCGGCAAAGTTTATTGTTTTGGATGGCGGCCAATATTTTTCGCTCGTGTCGGGTCCACGAAGGCTTCGGCTCGAAAAGGCATAGAGTCGATTTCGAACGCGCCAGAGAAAGAAGCCGAAGAATAGAACGGTGATCAGCGGACAACGAGGATAGAACCTCGATGGAGGAAAAGAGAATTAGTCACCGAATCATACGTGCACGTTTATACACGCGCGATCTTTCTCTTGGCCAGTGGTTACATCTGCATACAGGCTGTTTCGAAATTAACACTTTGATACGATTGTTTTACGTAACTCTTAATGTCGCATGTGTTTCACATACACGTTCTAACATGTACACGTTGATTGTCATTGGTACGGTTGAAAAATTCATTTGGTATTTTTATTTTTAACAGATACTGTGAAATACTCTCACAATATATTCTCACACATATGTATATACAGTTATGTATATATAATTTCAAGTTTACATATGTATACAACTACATGTCCTTAATTTTAAGTTTCCACATATGTATACACAGTTACATGTATAATTTCTTGTTCACACATATTCATATTTATATGTACTTTAATATCAAGTTTACTCATATACACAATCATATGTGCACAATTTAAAATGTACATATGTGTCCTCATCCAAAGCAGCTTCCTACATGCGTATACTAAAAATTAACACCCAGTATCAATCCCAATATTAAACGTCCAAGGTGTTTACAAAAATTGAGCGTTTAAAATTGACCGTGTTTATAAAATACACAGTTTGATCGTTCAATTTAGGAACAGCCTGTACACACAGCCAGGGGGTTCTGTTTTTCTATTTGCACCTATGGGAAGAAGATGATGCACGTGTGCGTGTGCGTGCATTCGTATTCCACGGAGACACGCGTATATTTACATACGCGATTCATCTACCCGTTTGACCACGTACGCGTCTCCGTTTCCACCTTCTTGTCTCTGTGTACGTACACGAACAAGAAGGTGTTAGCGTTTTCTCGCTGTATGTGGAAATACACACACATGTGTATATCGGCCACGCGGACCAGTCGAGACACTGTACTATTTTTGAGCGCGGCAAAGAGAGAAACAGGATGAACTTCCTTCATAATTTCGGGTCAGCACGCAGATTCTAATTTTCATTATTAACTAAGCCACGAAGGGAAACTTTGTGGTTTTAATCAGCGATAAACTGTACGCGTTGAAATCTGGGAATGGGGATAACGGTGAATCCTTGGGGACGAAAGAACCACTCGGTGACACGCGAACACGTGTCTAAAGGATACTTTAGGCGCGTGAATTTGCTAATTTCAAGTGGAGAGATTGTTATGTTTGAATTGATGTGAGATTTTGTAATTTGAAATTTTTCAGATTTTTAACTTAATTTTAATTCAACGCAATTTTTGAGACTGGATGTTTGTGGATGATTGAAAGTTTCGAGATTTAGGTAGCTGTAGGGGGTTTAAGTCATGGAATTATCAAATCATCATAATTTTTAAATTACCAAATTTTGAACTCAGCAAATTCTTAAATTATGATATTCGCAAGCTAGCATATTCTCAAGATATCCAATTTTCAAACCACCAAATTCGCAAATTATCATAGTTAGGAAATTACCAAATTCTAAACTCACCAAATCTCTAAATGACGATATTCTCAAACGACCCTATTCTCAAATTAACAAATTCCCAAATCATATTTTAAAACCGCCAAATTCACCGACTTCTGAAAATCACCACATGCTAAAATAACACAAAATACATTAACCACTCATCAGAATATTTGACAAATATCTAATAACGTTGAAATGTTTCTTTTGTTAACAGATCTACACGGATTGGGCGAATTATTACTTAGAAAGAGGTGGCTGTAAAAGAAGAGTGACGGATCTTCAGACTGATCTCTGCGACGGTGTTCTTCTAGCTGACCTAGTTGAGGCAGTCAGTGAGTAACTCAATATTATCATACTACTTTCTTCCTGTGTTAACCCTTAACTACTATAGACGTTACAACTTGCATAACCACCAGAACATTCCTAACAAACCATTAATTTTTGCTGCACTATTCTATAAATACAAATATTGAATTAAAGATGGGTGAGATCTTTTGACACATTTTGATTTCATCAAGTAAACTCTAGTTAGAGACTAATAATTTTTTATGTGTTTTTCTTGCATTTTTGTTTATAGTTACATTGCAGTTAAATATTATAATTTTTATAATTTTTCAAATTAATTATTTAATAAATGTGATGCAATACATTTTGGATCTTTCTATACAATATATTTTTATATATTTTATTTTTACAGTTTCAAATTAATTATTTCACAAATATGGCATATATGATAAAAATATAACAGAAGTATATCTTATATTTTATCATATTTGTGAAATAATTAATTTGAACCAAAATTGTAAAATTGAGAAGTTACAAAATGAAGTGACAAAAATCTCCCTATTTTATTTCTGTAAACTTTTACTCTGAAGATGTATTCCATCGAAAATTTAGTCCAACGAACGGAAATTTCCAAAGCCGCATGTAACTGTTAGAATGCCTATTCAGCTAGAAATTACGAATCGATTCGCGAGTGACAATTATGTCGGTAACCATACGTCTCGAAGTGAATGAAACAAACGTCAATGATCAATTGGCAGGTAACAGTACTGAATGGCCGAAACGTTTATGGTGTTGGACAGTTAGCCATAACACATAAATTGACGATAAAGTCGTTAGGGCAACGCGGTCACGTGTTACACGCGTACGCCATATTCGATGCGCCTCGCTAAATTCACGGTTAGCCCGTTAGCCAGCGTGACATGTCACCTCTCGATTAATTATTGCATGTTTCTCGTTACAGCCAACCAAAAGGTGATCGACGTTAACAGGAAGCCGAGAAACGCTCAACAAATGGTGAGTTTTTAGCTTCGGAAATGTTTCTATGTGACGATTAATCAGAAAGCGTTTGGAGACCTATTTCTGTGTAATTTGCAAATATGATGTTCGATGACAGTGCATAAAATGTTAATGAGAAACGAGTGGGCAATAGGATTTTAATATCGTGAATGGGGTTGTGGGTGACTTTGATCGATTATATTGACATGATTTGATGACACGAATACCGGTTGTGATGGTATGTTAGTTTAGAGTTATTGGTTCATAGTTTGTGAGCTATTTTGAAATTTTTATGTTGAGTGTCGAATTTTTTAGTTGACAAATTTTTTAATTTTTTCGGGTTTCTGATATTTTTAATTTTTAAATTTATGAATTTCTATGTTGGCAAATTTCGATATTCCCAAATTTTTACATTTTCAGTTCTTCATGTATTAAATTTTCCAAATTATCAAATTTCTGAATTGTCAAATTTATAAATTGTTAAATTTCTGAATTGTCAAATTTATAAATTGCCAAACTTTTAAATTCTCACTCTCTTAAATTTTCAAATACCTGATTTTCTAACTTGGCAGATCCCCTTTCCCCAAATCCCCAATCATTTAGTATAACGAATAATAATTTATTTAATCAGTTATCTAATTATTCAGTGCAATGAATAAATTATCTAATCAATCATCTAATTACTCAGTGAAATCAATAATAACAATTTTTCTATTTCCCAAGTAAGTACTTATTTTTCCCCGCAAGATCAGAAAATTTTAAATCGTTAAGAAATATCAAAAATAAAAAAGCAAAACGTCAAATGGTAAATAAAATTGGTGAAAGTCTAGAAAGTTTGAGAAGTTCGGCCCGAGGTGATGAAAGTCGATCACCGTAGGTTGCAGAGCTTTACAAGTTGTCTTTTTAAAAATAGAAGGCTCACGATTTAGGGTAGGTAGATTAAGTCTGGACGAGTGTGGCACTCGTCTGTTCAACTGCATTATACTGAAGTGTCATAAATTATTGTTGACTATCTTCGTTCAAAATCGGAAGTAATAAAATATGAACATATATTTTGTTTTCATTTCATTTTTAACTTGGACGGGATTAAATGAAACTGTTCGTTTAATAAAATTAATTTTTCGTTTGTATTTTATTTTATTGTGAAGAATATTTTGTATAATAGTATCTATTATATTCAATATTATATACATTATATTTTTATTATTTTTTATAATTATTTTGTCTGAGAATGATGTTTTTTGGCCTCAGATGTGTTTATTTTTGTTGAGTTTTCTAATTATAGTTATAATTAAGAGTTTACAAGTTATTATCATTCATTTAAGGAGATTATCATTTTTTGTTGAAATTTTTACTTCTTTGCCTTCATGGTCATTTAAAGGTCATAGTAGGTCGTTGAATTTGTCTTGACATGGGCTATAATACTTTTAAGTAAAAAATAAAAAATGTTATGTAAAGGAAAAGGTGACCTTGACAATTATAGTAAAATATTTTTTTTATTGTAACGTATAGCCAATCGAAAAGCGATAAATTCTTCTCAGATTATAGTACTTGAAAAGTCGTGAAAAGTATTATGTGAGACACCCTGTATACCTGTTGAAACTTGAATACATAAGTGTTTCTATCAATTTGTCCAACCTCCATACACATGACTGGCAACAAGTACAAACTAAAAACTCGATTAAGATACACGTGATCCTTTCTAAGACTAGATCCATGAATCTTTGTTGTATCCTCTGTGTATCCGCTTTCCAATTCTAATATCCATATTGCAATAAAAGAACTAAGAAGAGGAGGAAATGTTAACGAAACGTATAGGGAGGGAAGAAAGTGTACCTCCTCACACGCCAACTCGTGGGTTGACAGTTGCATGTGTTATCGTCGACTAAAATTAGTATCTATATCAGTAATGTTATAAAGAATGACAGACTAACCTAACCTAACGATCTTTAGTAGTATTAATGATTACATTTATTCGTTCAATAACATACATTGTCACACATTACATACTGAAAAGTTGTTGCATTTATCATTTTATATCCCCTGAACAAATTTGTATAGACACTTCGAACCTGTTCAAACTAAATTTTTTCCCAAAAATGAAGTGCCATATGACAAAATTGTATTCCATATTTTTATGTAAATTCACCGTATTGAATAGTTGTACCACCATTTCGAAAACACCCAGTATAAGATGGTGTTTTATGGATGACAACTGCATGGTGAAAACGAGCTGTGTCACATCCGGATAGATCGACGAAGTTGAGTTACATTTCGCAGGATAACGCCTTCTCGTGTTCTCTATTTGCATAATCTTGAGTGAGCACGGTGAGGATCGAAGATGAGCTTAGATAACATTTATAATGCAAAGCAGTAATCGTGTATCTTGAAAGGTTACTTCTAAAGCGGATTTCCCTTGACCAGACGACGATTCGTTAACTGATACGACGCTAGAAAATTACGTGTCTTTGTATGCAGACATTTCTTGTGTAACATATATTCTACTTTTTGAACAAGAATATATTTTGAACAAAAATAGACGGGGGAATGACATTATAAAGGATATAGGGGTGTGACACAGGTTTTAGAGGGGAATTTGGAAATTTAGGGATCTTAGGAATTTTTGGTATATAGGGAATTTTGGGAATTTTGGAATTGGGGTAAGTGAGAGTTTGGAGACTTGGAAACGTATAAATTTTGGAATTGGGGAATTTTAGAATTGGAAAATTTGGAAATTGGGGAGTTTTGGAATTGGGAATTTTGGGAATTGGGGATTTCGGAATTGGGGAATTTTAGAATTGGAAAATTTTGGAATTGGGGAGTTTTGGAATTGGGAAATTTTGGAATTGGGAAATTTTGGAATTGGGGATTTCGGAATTGGGGATTTCGGAATTGGGGAATTTTAGAATTGGAAAATTTTGGAATTGGGAAATTTTGGAATTGGGGATTTCGGAATTGGGGAATTTTAGAATTGGAAAATTTGGGAATTGGGGAGTTTTGGAATTGGGGAATTTTGGAATTGGGAATTTCGGATTTGGGGAATTTTAGAATTGGAAAATTTGGGAAATTGGGGAATTTAGTAATTTGGAAACTTGAGATTTTGGAAATTTGTAAAATTGGGGAATTTAGAAATTTGGAAGCTTGAGAGTTTAAAAAATTGACTCACATTTTCTATTATTATTCATTATCATTAATCACCCTTCAAAATTGACTTATTTATCGACTCTCCACTATACGCATATCGAAATAAATAATAATCGCTCAATATTCACGAATTTATTCGCTTTATTTTCAATTTACAAGCTCGCGTTTAGCATCGTAAGTCACGGCGCGAAAAAAACTCGAGAAACGGCAACCGCATGATAAATCCAGCAGAAATTGAGGGCGAACAGCAAGTTTTCTCGGGTTTACGAGTTGGACGTGTCGCAGGAGTAGACAGGAACCGTAAACTGACGTGCAAGTCGCGTGTTCGAGCGTTGAAGGAAAACACGTGATCCAAGTTTCGCGTTTTACCGTATACAACCGCGTACATTTGGGCACGTTCTCGCCCGTGGCAGCCGCGTTGCTTTAATTATAGACCAGAGCCCTTCTTCTTTTCTTCGTCCACCCTCGACACCGCGAAATTGGAAAGCAACGTCTCGATGCTTGTTTCTCGTTGCTTAGGGTAGCGAAACGACTTCTCTAAACTTCTTTCGTTGTCGCTGAAGTCTTTCGTTATTCCAATCAATTTTACGTTGCACATTTTTTAAAATACCTACACTATTTCTTGTAATTCATTGCACATACAGAGTGTTCCAAAGGTAACACTTTAATACGTCGCTGAAGTCTTTCGTTATTGCAAAGAATTTTTTGTTTACAAATTGTTCACTGCACACTTTTTAGCTGTACAATTTCTTGTAATCTGTGGCAATATATACAGGGTGTTGCAGAAAAATGTCATACTTTAATGATTCTTCATAATAAAAACTTTTGAATCTGAGAGCGTGAAATTTGGTAATTTATAAATTTGCTAATTTTAATATTTGAGAACAGGATTTAGTAATTTAGAAATATATTTTGATATTTACGAAAGTGAAATTTGTAAATACAGAAAATTGTACAGTGAAGAGTATGAATATCCGGAGTACTAAATGGAACAAACCCCTACCATGTCGAATATGGAGCAACGCATTTAATTCTAGATATTCCCTTTTACTTATAATTTATTAGAATAGGATCGTTAAAAGACGGTTGGTTGACTAATAATGTATACACCCAATGAGTCACACTCACGGCAGTGGACTCTTGGTGAAATAGAAATAGATCGCGATGGACCGGCTCGGACGGTCAGAGATGCGACGCCGGCCACCGGTTCCGGTTTAGTCGATGACTCTTTTAAAAACACCCAAATGTTAGTTTCCCGGAAAAAAACGCTTGAAATAATAAATCAAGTTACCAACTATTTTATAAACAACGCTCCTTTTAAACTTGCCCAACTATCCCTTTCTGTGTATTTATTCTTACTGATAAGATTCTGACTCACTTCGCTTGCTTCTTGGATCTGGTACTTTTATTTAAATTATGTTGAAATTCATATATATTCATATATTACATTGTTACTCGACAAGTTTTATATGTCACTCAATTACAAATGTAAAATCTTATATACTTGAAAGGTACCCTTGTTCTCATGTCATATGTGACATATGTGACCAACGCTACAGATTGCAGTATATTAATGATTTATAGGAGAAACAAAGCAAAGGAACATTTAAGGGCTTTCAATATCAAGAAAATGATGTACACTAATAAATTAAAAGATGAAATTAAAAAATTGAGCACTGTTGTTCTTGTGTCATATGTGACATATGTGGTCAGCACTACAAATTCTGTGATATTAATTATTCATAAGAAAAGCAACCAAAAGTACATCATTAATATTAAGAAAATGAGTTAAAATCTACTAATCTCTATTGTTCCCTGATCTCAATAATAAATAATTCTCCAGAAAAATTCCCCTTGAAACAATCTCTAAGTATCCTTGACAAACTTCACAGAGAGTAGCAATCTCTTAACATCCTCCTCTGAAGATTTCAAGGTTCCTACGTTTCCGTATTTACCAAAATAGAATAGAAAAAAAGAGAAATGAGTATTGTTCGCGATTATTCGTTAGATATAGCGATCACAGGAGGTTCGAGACGAGTGTAAACACTCTGTTATACCGGCGAGTCCTTCAGTTGACGAAAAGGTTCGCTACAGGTGTCCCAGATATGTACCTGGACAGAATGTTTGCGCAGCAGGTTGAAAGAGGGATCGTGTGAATAGCCGGGAAACATGGCTATGGTTTCCCCGTAAGAAACCTTTGTGGAAAATAGTCGACTCATTTTTCTCGAGAAAATGAAACACCCTTAATAGTTCCACATAATAGTTCCGATGATTCGGTAACGTATTTAGCGACTATTAACACGTTTACGTCGACGTGGCAGCAGCTGTCTTCACAGCTTTGGAATTTTAGTTGATTCGTATAATTAAGCAACGCGTTTGTCGCAAAGACTTTGATACTGGACAGAAAATTCGACGACGTTTGTCAGAGTTGTAACATTTTTCTGTCTTGTAATTTCTGTGGTTGGATGCAGTTTTATAAATTGTTAATACTATGCAATTTTATAAATTGTCAATACTATGCTGTTTTGTTCGATGAATTTTATGTGGCTTTTTTATGTTAGGTGATTTTAGGTGATACATCACCTTAAAGTATACAAAACATACATCACCTAAATTTTAGAGTGTTTATTGAAAAACAGTTTCAAGTATAATTTAGTTCTTCAGGTATTATAAATGATCAAAGAATTTTGTTTAACCATTAACCTTTATATTATATTAATATGTCATTAATACGTTGCATGTTTGAGTATCTTTTTTAAAAAACAACAAAATTGTTCAAAGCAATGCATTTGTAGTGTCTTTTGTTACCGCCTGCAACATTCGTGGTTAATTATTATAGTTAACCGAGACCCATGTACGAGGTATATTGCCGACAGCCAGCTAGCTGGCTAATCATTAAGAAAGAACGTGGTAATAGAAAAAAAATGTGTAGAAGAAGGCGGCAATGCACCTACACAGCGTGCAATTTCTGAACGGTTCTTCTCTATCGACTATAATTCTATCCCTCGTTCTGTCATTAATTAGTATCCGGCAAGAAGAGATTCTTTCTTGTGGACAGTGTATAACTCGCAGGTTTTATTGCTTATATGGACGTGAGTGAACTTTCTGTGTAGCTATCGTAGAATTTTCTGAAGCAGTGGACAACTTTGGTCGTGGACGTGCAAACTCTCGGGCAGTGATGATCACTTTCTTTATTTGATAATAAAGAGTTCTGTATTTTTACGTTCTTAAGTTTTTGGATATATGAATCTTTTCTTGTATATTAACAAATTTTTTAAGTTCTACATTTATCGAATGACAAATCTCCCAAATTCTCAAATTTCTAGGTTTCCAAATTCTTAAATTTCTAGGCTTCCATATTCAAAAATTCACAAATTCCTAAATGTCCAAATTCTCAAATTTCCAAAATCTCTAAATCCCAACCCCCAAAATTCATCAATTCTCAAATTCCCAAATTCTTAAATCCCTAAACACCCAAACCCAAAATTTCAAAAAATTCTAAATACCCCAACTCCACATTTCAGACCAATTTGCTACGTCCCCGCCTCAACTTCACATTTTCACTCAAACACTCGCGTCAACCCAACAACCCAAAACAACCCAAAGTACTGCATGCAGTATCATAACGATCTAATACACAGACACCGATTCATCCAGCAAAGTGGGTGAACCAATCCACAAACAGATTCCGCGTGTACGAGTAGCAGCAGCCACGTGGTGGATACCTGCTTTTAAAAGCTGGTACACGCAACCGACTGCTACTCGACTCCCACTACCTGCTTACTTTCTGCTTCCCATACCATATCCACTTTTCTGTACTCCGTCTCTTTTCTGCTAGCATACTCTCCTCCACCTACCGACCGGACCAATTGCGGTGTAGCTTACCTCAACCTCGTGTCTGCGTTCTCTGTCTCTCGTCGGTTAGTGTCTCACGGGTGATCCGGTAGCGCGGATGCTGCTGTCGATCCTCCATCGACTTCGCGTTTTATCGAAATCGTTCGATCTGACCACGTGAACTTTACCCTCGTCGAAATGCGATAACCGACAGTTGTAGGTAATTGTCTGTCGGGATGTGTATTTGTGGTGATCATATGTTCATTTAACATTACTTCAATCTTGTATTTTCGTTTTTTTATTTATTATTGGTTGGTGTCTTATGGGTGATCGGGTAGTGTAGATGTTAGATTCGATCCTCCATTGCGTTTTATCGCCGGAAAGGTGTAATCGACATCTGACCACGTGAACTTTACCCTTGTCACGAAATGTGAATTCGATAACTGACTATCATTTTTAGACTATTGTCTATATGTGTATTTACGATGATCATACGTCATTTATTTAACATTACTCATGTTTGTGTTTTTTATCGCTTATTGATTAGTGTCTTACAAGTGATCTAGTAGCACGGATACTGCTGTCTTCCTACATTGACTTCGTGTTTTATCGCCGATAAGTTTCGATCGATATCTGACCACATGAACTTTACCATCAATGCGAAATGTGACCGCCACCCTCGAACAATTGTGTCTAGAGACGTATATTTACGGTGATCATTTGACATTTATTTAACGGGTTCATTCATAGGGATAGCTGTTTATTTTACTTCATCGATCTGTCTTTTGTCTTTTGCTTATTTTACTGCACCGATATTTCCTTTTTTTGAGCGAGTATTTGTAAATTCTACGTGCGAGTCGAGTACCAGAGCACGTGAGGCAGGGACACGACACTGTCAGATGTTGGCTGTTGATGTAGAGGGGTTGAGGGTTTTAAATATTTTAAGTGTTGAATTTTTGTTGTGTTTTTTTTTTATTTAATACTCTATACTGAAGTAGTATGTTCTATAGTGATCAATGTGTGCATCACCGAAAAAATATAATTGAAAATAAGTGAAATTATTAGTATGTGTTGATGTCAAATGCAATCTTGACGTACATTGCATATCAATTTTTCAAACATATCGAAAATACAAAATAATTATAAAAGTCATTTTTAGTTTCCTAAAGTGAAGTGAAATATTTTACTATGAGTGTTATAGTAGATGTTAGCAAAAATTTAGTTAAAATATAGCTTCAGAAATAAATTTGAATTAAACATAGCCTACTTCTCTATTATCATTAAATGTCTGACTAGTCTTTTATTTTGTCTAGAGAAATATGGTCATCGTACGTATACTCGTAAACATCGAAATGTGACATTGCATGTGAGATTTTTTGAAGTTCATTAAAATGACTGTGAAATTATTCGACAAGTTTTAGTGATCGATTTGTGATTATCAGAGAGTGTAATAGTGTATAATCATTGCAATTAGAATGTCACTGACTATATTGACAATTGCTACGATCTTTGTGGACAGTTCGTGGACGAAGATGACAAGAGTTTGACACACTGGTAATTATTCAAACCTTCATGTGTGATAAATTATTAAATTTAAATTGTTTAATTTGCCTATGTTTTTCAAATTGTTAAACGACGAAGGTTAATATTTTTGCTAGTACAAAGCATATTTAAACTGTCCATTAAATTCAAGTGCATTTTCGATGAAAAATATAATCTCCAGATTTGGCTGTTCAATAATGTATCAATAATATATTAATGTGAGATCAATAAATTACTTAACTATTAACTTAAGTATTCAGCTCCAGACAAATTAACGAACGAAGTTAATTGCAATCTCAAAAATGTTATAAACAAAGCCATAAAAAAGACTTGTTATGACGGTTTGAACAAGACAAAAATTCTCTTAATCGAAGATCAAACACTGATAATTTGAACAAAGAGCTAATATATTTGTTACCAAGGTGATAAGATAAAAGTAGGACAATATTTTTGCGAGATTCCTTGAGTTTCTTTAAAGAAACTCGTGAAGGAATGCACAGCAGGATACAACTTCATTTTTTACTTTTTTTTATTTCTTTAGTTATGACACATACATAACTGAGTTATAGCACATAATAATTAAAATTGCAGTCGTATAAGATTAAAACTGCAATTGTATAAAATCAAAATTGCAGTTGTATAAAATCAAAATTGCATAAGCTGTTACACAATGAACAATTTATTTCAATGAAGTGAACAAGCACAGAAATAATGTTACTTCTTGATGTTTATAAAAAAATATCATACTTTAACAAGTACTAATAAATGAGTAAATCGTAATCTTCATTTTCAACAAAACCATTTCTACATACACTGAGCAAAGTCTATCAATTGATCAATAATTGTTCACAAAATGTTACGAAGTTATAAATTTTTGCGTTCTATTTCGTGCATCTGAATGGAACAGAAATTTGTTTAATCGAAGAGAGACATACTCGGAAACGTCTGTGGTCTATATCTATCATCAGTGCTCGACGAGTTTGGCCTGTTGCTTCAAATGCAGCAACAGTTTCTCTAATTATATTTTCCCGCCGATTCCAGTAAACACCGGATATTGTACAGGACGAATCGATTAATCGGCACCGAAGCTCAACGCATAAAACCAGTTTCGCCTTAACGAATCATTCAAACGCTAATTTTATCATCATCGAAACTACAGATTCAGAGACTTGCAAATAAAAATCTGCAAGTTTCGAAGAATCTTCGATGTCCTAATTTTCTTGAATTTGAAACAAATGGATGAAAGACGCGAATAAAAAAGTGGATCGTTTTATCGTGATCTTAGCGATACAAATGATGCTCGGTTTCAAAGGCGGCGCAGCAAGCTACGATTTAAAATTTTTGACGAGACAACCAAGACAAATGGTGGCTTTTCGTTTGAAGCGGAAACCAGTGACAAATAGTCACTGGTTCGACCAACATTCGATACTCGTCCTCATAAATCACTGCACCAGACTTTGCGGAAAAAATTCGTTAAACTTAATTATGGTATTAATAACTAACAATTTTTGTACCTACAATTCTGTAAATCTCTTTGAATTTTATATCTGTCGCATGTTACGTGGTGTTTGAGGCGAAAATATAGGTCTTTAACTGTACCGAGTTTCGGACTGTTATGTAAAGTCGTAAAGATATGGTTTGCAAACTGAATTGTATTTGACGTCCGATTGAAAATAGAGAAATTCTTAATTTTTCACTGTAGAAGTGGTTATTTAAAAACTTGTAAATGTAGAAATTTAGAGATGTTGAAATATAGAAATACAGAAGTGTAAAAATGTAGAAATGTAGAATTGTCAAAATGTAATATTGTAGAAATGTAGAGTTGTCAAAATGCAAAATTGTAGAAATGTAGAAGTGTAGAAGTGTAAAAATGTAAAAGTATAGAAGTGTAAAAATGTAAAATTGTAGAAATGTAGAATTGTAGAAATGTAGAATTGTAGAAGTGTAGAAATTTCAACACATAGAAAGTCAGAAATCCAAAAATAAAAAAATATAGAAACCTTCAAATATCAAAGTTATAAATTCCCACAACTCAAAAATATAACCTTAGATCTCCACAATCATAGGTTTCCAGCTTCTCTAATTTTCATACCTGAAAATTCAAAAATTTTAAAATATTTACAAACTTTGAAATCGAGTTCAATAATTTATCATATGAGAATTTTCAGACGTTGAAATCTTCCAAACTAAGAAACTGAATATTCATGAAAAAAACTAAAAGGAACCAAAAGAAAATTATTCCTGAAAAAGTTCAAATCCATACTCGCGACCATACACTGCACCGTATTCGCCTATCACGCCCTCGCGGTTGTCTATCACTAGTTCCTATAAAACTCTGAAAACTCGAGAAGAAAATACGATCGAAGTTTCAGGCGACTCTGCAGGATCCCATGGTGTGTAAAGGATACGTTGAAAACGATACGACGATTAATCGTTCTGTTCCTTGGTACACGCTATACTCTCCACCTTGCTCTCTCGATTTTCGGTATCCACAAAGCAGCAGGCGTTATTGTTGCAAAAAAGAAGAAGAGGAATAAACGAAACATCCGAGAATCTCCTTAAGAAGGTTTATAAATAGACATGGTCAGTCGAAGCGATATTTTCGCTCTCTCGTTGAAGCGACAATGAATTGGTCACGACCAACATGACGACAAATGCCCTTCATGACATTTCTTTAACGAGATTCATTTGGCTATCCTTCGATCAAACTGATTTTACCTTACAACTACATGGAACTATTCTTTCTTTTTTACAATAGGTTCTATTTAGGTCACTTGTTAGAATAATAATATATTGATAATAGAATATATGTGATTATACACGTATGTGTAATTGCATATCGATTATAAGATCGTATGTAGAATATGTTAAGTATGGAATTATATGTGGAATGTGGTAACTGTAGAATTATGTGTACAGTGATATGTCAGCTTACGTCATAGTATCATATGTTGAATAATATATCAGTTAAAGGTTCATATGTAGAATCATATGTTAGTTATAGAATCATATGTAGAATAATATGTCAGCTATAGAATCATATGTAGAGTAATATGACAACTATAAAATCATATGTATAATGATATGTGGACCATAGAATCATACAGAATGTTCCTTTCAAGTACATATTCCTAATTTCTCTGTTACTTACGAGAACTAATACTGTTCCACACGTAACTAATACGTGAGAAATATTTTGTGTTTCCATATTAAAAAAAAAAAGGAGTCACACACATATCAATTATCCTGTATAATAATATCAGTTACAAATATGTTTTGTACCTGGATCCTTTTATAGAAACTGATATAATATGTTGATATATTATAAAATGTTATTGAGAACTACAAAACTACCTACGTTGGATGAAAATAGGATATTTTGTGAGGAAAGTTGTATCACTGTTTTGACAATGTAACTTTTGTCGTTCACGAATCGGACGACGGTGATTCAAGAACGGTTTCATGGAATCGCCGGATCGAAATAGACGGATCTTCGAAAATATCGCTATTGTTGCCAGGGTGCGTAATTTGGAACAGTTATTGAAAAATGGATGTGAGATTTGGGCAGCTGGAAAGAAGAGAAATTTTTTCCAGAAATTTCTTTTGCAATTTTGGAATTTGGGATCTTGGAAATTTGAAGATTTGAAGACATGGAAATTTTTTACATGTCTAATCAATATATAAATTAATCAATTTTATAATTAAACTTACACTCTTACTCCACATATTATCTAATTAACGTAGAAATATTTTTTATAACTAAAATAACAAGATTACTCAACCTTCTTCATAAAATTATGTTACAATATATTATATTACAAATATTTTCCTCTTAAGTAACTTTTGCTTTTATTGTAATCAAAAGCACTTTATACATTAACACATGTACACTCAAATAAAACGAGCGCCATTGCCGTTTAAGTTTGTCAGACATAACCAGCATCGGTATCGCAATTATTTGAAGGTGCATCAGGGTTAAGTTTATGAAATTCGTGCGATATTAGTTGAGGCGATAGCAATGCGTCGAATAAAGCGTTAGTCGACGACAATGATGTAAATGTATGAGACTAAACGAAGTTCTCTGCTTCTGCCTCGACCTTAAGCAGATCCGACACGATCACATGTGCAACAGTCCACAGTCAGGAAAGTGCATGCACTGCCCTATTGAGCAGCTCGTGCAATTTTAATTCCACTCGTGATAGAAGTAATTAGCGACGTCGAGACTGTAATTTCAATTTAAATCTCTATACTGTATACCGAGGAGAATGGCTCGAGTCAACAGATTCTGGTTTCTCTGCTTCGACTGAATTCTACCAAATGAATATTTTCTTGCTGTTATTATCTTTGTCTGAACAAAGTCTGTACTTATTATATTTATTATATATATTTCTTTATTCTAGATTTAATAAACATGGTGGAAATTTATAACAAGGAAATGATAACATCAAAGGAATTTATTAAACTCTTTAATTAGGTAGTTTTAAAGATGTCTGCCTTTAAAGATCCATTAATTTTAATATTATTAATAAAATGAATTTACTCGTGAAATAATAAAATTATTTTATTCAAAGCAAGCAAAGATTGTCCCAAATTTTTGAACAGTAATAATTAATATTATTAACAAAATTACATTATGTATATCAAAAAGCTGATTTTATTCAAAGCAAGCAAAGAGTGTCCCAAATTTTTGAACAACAAATATCTCAATATATTTTCCATCACCTGAAAGATCATCATCCTCCTTATATTTATTATCATATGCATTTCTCTCCATAAAAATATTTAATTCGAAACTATGCAAACATAAGAAACATATTATCCTACAAGAATATAAATCGAAGACACACTTCCTCCATTCGTTTCTTTTTAATAATCCTTTGACTCGAAAGCTTATAAAATGATATCCTATGACAATAAATAACCAGCAATTTGCCTGTTTCATTTTCGGTTTATTAAATTATTAGCATCGTTTAGCAAGATCGTGGTGGATAATCGTAAAATCATAAAAGCACGTAGATGAACATCGGTAACCACCGGTTGTGTATACGGACCGTCGAATTGCCTCTTAAAACGAACATAAAATAAATTGCACGGCAGCCTAACCCGAAGCGTGTGTGCACACACGCGTATCACAGGTTAGTGCGGGTGTTTGTAATTCTTGTCGAAGGACTCGCATACCTGTTGCACTTGTACGAGCTTATGTAAGTGATCCCACTTCCGTCGTGCCAAGGATTTAACGCTGTGTAAGGATCTCATTAGGTCGGGGGAATTGGCAATGGAGAACCTTGAAATTGTTAATGGAGAAATTATTTATGATGTTGGAGAAATTGTCAGATTTTCCAACTCTCAATTTCCCCAATTCTAAATTTTCCAACTCTCAGTTTCCCCAATTCCCAATTTCTCGAATTCCAAATTTCGCTAATTCCCAATTTTCCCCATTCTAAATTTCCCAACTCTCAATTTCCCCAATTTCCAATTTCCCCAATTCCCAATTTCCCCAATTCCCAATTTCCCCAATTCCCAATTTCCCCAATTCTCAATTTCCCCAATTCTCAATTTCCCCAATTCCCAATTTCCCCAATTCCCAATTTCCCCAATTCCCAATTTCCCCAATTCCCAATTCCTCCAATTCTGAATTTTCCCAATTCCCAATTTCCCCAATTTCCACTTTCTCAAATTCCAATTTTCCCAATTTCCAAATGCCCCAAATTCTCAATTCTGCAAATTTTCAAATTTCCAATTCCGCAAATTTCTAATTGCCATATTTGCAACTCTCAAAATTTTCAACTTTCCAAATCACCAAAATTCATTTATTCATACTCAGTATTTGACCCCGATGCTACATCAAGTTTATGATCATACGCCACTTATCGACATACCACAACATAATTTACTTACACAACGACCGTCACTTTTTCTAATTAAAATATGCCGTCAACTTATTAATCAGACACTGTTCCACTTTCAAAACTTAGCGGAAGTAAAATTCCATAGAAAATAACTTCCTTAATGCTTTTCTGGCGGAATGACAAAACTTGCGAAACTGTGCTGTTAACGTGATGCGAACTTTCAAGCTCATAAGCTTCTTTTCTGATAGAATAAGTATACTCGAATATAAATTGCTGAGCTTTCAAGTGAAGTTCATCTATTAAAATCTAGTAATATAATAATAGTTAATATTTAATAGTTGGTAGTTGATAGTCACTAGTCAATAGTAAATGGTTAATAGTTAATAGTTCAGTATAATAATAATTAATATAGTTCATCCATGAAGTTCACCATTAAAATCATTTTTAAACATCCCTTTTCCACATATTTAAACCACCCTTCTTTCAAACAATCTCGTAATTAATAATCTATACAATCCACAAAATTCATTTCACTCATTCGAATATGTGAAGGGGTTGTAAGAGTGACTTACAAAATTTAATATCGACAAGAAAAGTTGTGACCGTTTACATGCGACAGCAAGAAAGAAAACGTCCTTCAGAGTCGCGTCGAAAGAAATTCCAGCATTTCCGGTGTTCTCGGTCGGGAAACGCAGTAAACCACGAAGCAAAAGAGTCGTCTGAAAAACAGTCACGTTCATATGAATCGGTTCTCTACGCGGCCTCCGTATTATACATATGTAACGTGTTATTCATATATCCCGGAATATTTGCGTATTCACACAGCCGCCGTCCAATTTTCATACGGGTTCAGGTGAGGGAAGCTGGAATGTGATTTTATGAATTCTGGAAGCTGCATTCGTTGCATGGCCTACATGATTTATTCTGCCGACATTTTATCTCGGTATACCCATTTTCGTTATTTAAAACACAGTTATCTGCTTTAGCTTCGAATTTTCGCAATTTTAATCTGACGATTATTTACGTCTTTGGATTTTTTTTTTAATAGAAACATTTTTATTATTAATTCATTCACTGCCAGTCAAATTTAGGGCGTTTTGCCCTGGACAAATTTTATTTTAAAGGACATAGGGTTTCATGAAATGTAATATTTAGTTGCAGATTTTATTTTAAGGGAGACACATAGGGTTTCACAAAATGTAATATTTCGTTGCAGATTTTATTTTAAGAAAGACATATAGATTTTCATGAAATATAATATTTAATTGCAGATTTCATTTTAAGGGAGACACGTAGGGTTTCACAAAATGTAATATTTAGTTATAGATTTTATTTTAAGGGAGACACAGATTTTCACAAAATATAATATTTATATGCAGATATAACTAACTAATCACAGCTACAATATGAGAAGAAAGAAAGTCTTAATGTCATAACAATTTGTTATTATACAATCATTGAGTATAAAAATTATACTTATACTCCAAATCGAAGCGTATTAACAATTTGAATAGGTACGACTACGTCAGACTATAAATGCAATAATAGTAATAATAGCAAGAAAAGTTTTCGAAAAGAAATAAATTGTGACATATTAAGAAAAATGTGCGATTAGTGTCCGCGAAGCCCCATAACGGAATTGAATTTAATTTCCTGGCCAGCCAGTCGTCCCATTAGCGAACCAAAAACCGCATTCAAAATGGCAGCGTAATGGCACCTTTTACGATCGGTGCGACGCGACGGACAAAAAGAGCTTGTATAACAACGCTACGATTAAACGTAACTCACCGGTACGTTTATTTCCGCGAGGCGAACGTTATTTCGCGGGGGTCGGTATTAAACGTGTTTGCGTTTTACTCGAGGGCGTGTCGTGGCAATTTCATTGAAATTTGTCGACGGGGTCGGTTGCAAATTTTTCGTCGGATCGGCGCGATGCGGAATCGCGAGCACCAAAAGCGAAACGAACGCTCGAATGCAATTAGTCAGACTATGGCTCATCGACTCGCGGTATTTCACGCGCGTGTGCACGCACGCGGAATTGCCGCAGCCACGTGCAACGATCCGTGATCGTTGAATGTTCTCTCTGTCCGTTTCACTCGAACCTGGCTGTGTTTTCACCGGTAACGAACATATGTACGTACAGTCTACGACAAATATACTTTCCCTACGGGAAATATCTGACGATCGATCGGTTCGTCTTTTGGGACTTTTTATTATACTAGAAACTTACGGGGGTTCGGATTTTCGGGACGATTTTAGTATTTGGGGGATTTGGGGTTTGGAGGTCGGTGAATACGGGAATTCAGGACTTAGGGACTTGAATATTTGGGGGTGGATTAAGAATTTGAAGACATAGGTATTTGGGGATGTTGGGATTTCGGGACACTAGTATTTGAGAACCTTGAGATTTGATGATTTGTGGTTACAGGTACGCAGGGGTTTTCAGATTTGCTGATACAGTAGTGTAGAGATTTGGGATTTTGGAATTTGGAGATCTAGAAAGGTGATCTGGAAATTGGAGATCTACAGATTTGGGAAATCTAAAGATTTGGAGATCTAGAGATTAGATTAGATTAAAACTTAGAAAATCTAGAGGAAAATGAAGGAGTCCAGAAATGCAGTGACCATTTGGGAAAATTGACTAATTCGAATATTTAGAAATCTAGAAATTCATTTCAAGATTTGCGAATTTGGAAAATTTATGAACTTACATTTCGAAGTTTGTAAATATAAGAAAATCTTAAAAATTAAAATTGAAAAATTACAAAAATTAAAAAATACAGTTATTAATAATATAAAAAGCGTGAACATTTGAAAAATTTACGAACATAAAGAAGCTGAAAATTGAAAAATTTGAGTACATAAAGAATTCGTAAAATTTGAAAGCTTGAAAATGAAAATGATTTACAAATGCGAAAATTTCGGAAATGAAACTTGTCACGTTTACGTCTACGTATCTATCCGAAAGAAGTTTACACTTTATCGGAGTGTACTCGTATTTCGAACGAATTAGTATCTGGTTAACACGGCGTGCAGTTATTCTGTTGCACCTGATACATTGTTCGCGGTTGGAACATTTGTACCGAAGCCTGAAAAAATATTGTATGGGATTGTTGGTATCGGGTTGAAATATCGTTTTAATACGATACTCTGGGAAACGCTTGCGAGAGAATCACTTTGGAGTGAAATATTCTTCGCAGTTTTATGGACGAAATGTTCAGCAATGAAATACATTCGGAAAATTGTTATTTTATTTCTTGTAACTTGTTAGTTATTTCATTTTTATATCTAAATACTCGAGATTGAAAGTCATGTGGAGTGATTTGGTTTATTATATTGTTGTTCTACTGCTTTATTATAGTAATAGTTATTATATTACTGGATATAACTATTTTTCTAGATTATTGTCCTATTTTACTGTTACGTTGTTCACACGTGTGAGCGGCCATTAAAGTGTTAACAATGTAAGTGCATCTCAGCGTCAGCAGTAGTAAGTCCATCATTAAATTCAATTTCTGTTACATAAATTTTATAAATTTCTCTTTTTTTCACCTATTTCACCCACAATTGTCAATGTGACACCTATTAACGTTTCTCACGCGATATATTTCACACATCGAGGTTTAAAACCCCTGTTCAACGCAGAATAATAGAGAAGCGTATTTCTGCTGTTTCATTTCATTTTTCTTTTTTTCTTTCGTTCAGCCGCGTGCGGCCTTTCTTCCTCATTCGTCAACCTGTATGTCACCGCGTTTTTCCTCTAACGCTTTCAACGCGTGTCGACACACAACAATGCAACGTAGAAAACAGACACAAGTAGTTTTACCTCCAGACATGGCAGTTTTTCCCGACAATGTTGCGCGACTGGTTAACGCGTTCAAATGCCCTGTAAAACCATCGTCTGCATACTCTATGAAATATTTTCTTCCCTTAAACAACGAAACTACTGATCGTTCGACGCATCCACGGGTCTTCTTCTTTAAATCACAAGTTTAATTGAGGTACTTGAAATTTTTGTTTCATGGAGATTAGTGTGTTAGAGAAGATTTTTCTGTATTATTATTAATTGCCACTATTGTCTGCTTCACAGATACACATACATGATATACGTATGATGTATGACATACATATGATATACGTATCATATGTATACACAAATACACACATGAAATACATATGAATACATATGAATGCATATACATACATATGCATATGATACGTATACTACTACAGATTGCTAGAAATTATTACCATAATACTATATATTATAAGTATTTTGTCAAAAATTATTTCAAATTATTAAACCGAACGAGCCACCGTGCAAAGGGCTAATAACGATGATAATCGAGATAATGTCATCAAAGAAATGATATATTTCGACGCAGTACCGCTTCGTTTTTCATTCATGGAAACGTGAAAGTTTAATCAGCACGAAACGTGTTCGATATGATTCAACATCTGATTACGTAATTTCATTGTGCGAACGATCGTACGAACGTTTGCATATCTCGCGCAAATCGAGCGGTTTCGAGAGCCCGTGTATGCAACCGCAGCACCTTTACAGGGTCAATATGATATGTGTACAGAAATCTCACTGACGAGTGATCAAACGCTTCGCAATAATTTTCATTTCGACAGACGTGATATTATTTGCGTGCAGTTCTGTCGTTTGTGAATATCTTTTAAGTAAAAGATTCGTGTGGATTTTATGGATGAAATGCGGATGAAGTATGTATTAATAATTTGTGTTGTAAGTTATAAGATTAGTATTACTATTTAAGTAAATAGTATTATAGTTTCAGAATTATTGAGTTTTTGTATTTACAATTTTTTAGATTTTCAAATTTCTAGATTTATAAGTTCAGAATTACTCAAATACCCATTATGATCATACACTTCATCTCTCATATCGCCATTATGTCCACAAAACCCTACTATTCTCTAACTACATATACTCATGTCACTAACTTCTCACGATACTTAAAATAATCATCCACAATTTGAGATGTGTTAGGTTGCATCCTAGTCCATTAGATTTCAATCCTAACCTTCCACATTCAACCTAGCTCATATACTCTACCTCTACGTCAATGTACACATATGTAACATACAATTAGCTCCGAATGGGATATAACACATCATCCACATTTTGAGATGTGTTAGTTCACATCCTAGTCCATTAGTTTGCAATCCTAACCATCCATCTAGCACATACTTACACTCTAGTCCTACACTTCTACCTCTACGCCAATGTACACATATGCAACATACAATTAGCTCCCAATCGGATATAACAACACTCAGCACAATTTCGCAGTTCCACATCAAAGAGAACTTTATAATCCGACGACTTAGCATTGCAATCTTTTCTCGGTATCGTTGAACCGTCCAAGGTGAATTGAATTCGCATACTTTCAAGCGTGTGTTCTGGTAACTCGAAGAGAACCCGATAAAGTAACGCGAGCCGTTCGAGAAGGTCCAACCGGGGCTCAAGGCGATTATTAGCTGCCGTTCGATATATTCTTCTCTTCTTGTTTTCCTTTTTATCAAGACCATGCCATCGATTCTTTTTTTCTCGAGGATTACACCATCACCGTTATGCACGTTCCGCGAATTCCTTGCCTCGTTGGGACCATTAAGGATGATTTCTCTTCACCTTCGTCTTGTACGCTGATTCGCTAGCCTTTGTACACTTATGCAAGCCTTTATTTGCATCAGGACTCGTGTGCAGATTTCGCAATTTTTTTTCGACGTAAATTTTCATGAATTTATTTGGGGTTTTCAGTTTATAGTTAGGTTCCACTGATGTATGAAAATCTGCATGTATAATACATTGATGAATTTGTAAATGTTTGAATTTCGGAAGTTTTGAATTATCGAACTTGAATCTTTGAAATATTATGAAATCCTGAAGTTTCAATATCATCAAATTTTCAACCTTTCCAAATCTCTCAAATTTTGGATTTTTCAAATTTCAAATTCTCAATTCTTCTAAATTGCCAAATTTCTAATTCAAATCTCAAAATTTTCAAATTCTCAAATTTTTAATTCTCCATATCCCCAAATTCTCAAACTTTTAATTTTCCAAATCCCCAAACTCTCGCATAACAAATAATCTATTTTATTCTGAAATGTGAATCATCGAGTTTGGTCCCAATGGTGTAGACACATTCGTGATATAAGATAGTGATACTAAAGCTTTTAGTCCATCGTAGTACACAATAGCGCGTATAAATCGTATAAATTGGCATTGTTGCAGACTAAAATTGACGCAATGATCCTTTGTAATATTCTTTGCGGAGAATTGAATACGCACATTGAATGGTGAGCGTTAATAGTGCAAGAGACAGTCTTTGTTCAATATTCTATTGCATGCGTGTTATTTCTCACGTTTGCACAAAGAGAAATCATTTATTCTCAATGATCTTTGGTTCTTTAGTTTTATTTTCGATCTGCAATATGTCGGTAAATACACCTTGAAACTATAATTCTTTAGTTATCAAACTTTTCTTTTGACAACGATGTTTAGATCGTTTTACAGATTCGTATTATTTATTGATTATATATGTTACATATTGATTATTCAAAAGTATGTTGTTAAATAAAATTAGAATTCAATTTTTTCAATTTCATTTTTTTGAAATTATTTCTAATATTGAACAAGTGTATTAAGATTGAACATGTTAAATTTGATAACATTCAAAATTTTGTTAATTTTTAAATGACAAAGCTTGAATTTTAATTTCAAATTTTCTACATTTCTAAAATGTTCGAGCCTGAAATTCATTTGTAACGTTATTGTGCAATTGTGTCAGCCTTTCTATATTTCGAAATAAGTCATTTAATACGTAACAACATAATATTACCTAGTCGATTGACGAAATAAGTATATTCATAGATATTTTGAATTAAAACCGCGGTTAGATGCGGTTAAGTGAAGTAGCGAACTCAAGTAACTTGTGACTTGTGACAGTGACACTTGCGGTTGAAACAACCTCGAAAAAATCGTTCTTGAGTAATTTAATGCAACACAGAAATTTTGCAAGTTGAGTTTCGCGTTGCATCATTGCATGAAACATTTGGGGCAAGCTTCATAAAAATTATCATACTTATAAAATTATAAGTATTCATATTAAGTATTCGTTATAAGTATGAATACACGTTATTTATATTTACATACGTACAATTTTTTTTACATATGTGTACACATTTCTTATATTCACATAGAAAAATATTTTTTAAATGTACTTATATGTACATGCACACATTGTTAATTTCACATAGGTGAAATAAAAATTTTTCTTATTACTTTTATTACAAGAATAAAAATAGAGAAGTATTCACTTATAAAATTTGAATTACAAAAATAACAAAATTGTTAACCAAATTATCAGCAATAGCAAAATGTGTTCATGTTATTATATCCAGCTTATAAATAAAAATATGTATTAAAAAGAATTATAGTAACAATTACAGTAACAATATTAAAAACGATTATCCACTTGACATGTTTTCGTCGTAAATTGTGTTTAAGTCGATGAAATTCGATTCCTCGATGACTTTGCTAAACCGATGAATTAAGACAATCATGTTCTCCGTACTTGATGCGTTTCGTCAGAGCTCGAGGTGACCATTAACCATAATTAACCAACAAACCGAGAGATAATTGTTTAATGTTCTTGTTTCCCGTGCTGAAAGCGTTCAAGCATAAACGTTCTCGAAGGAAATCAGGTTAAACTTGCCAGGAATCTTCTGGTCGCACGAATGCGACTCGTTTGTAATCGTCTGGCAAAGCTTTCGTGGAAACTCGCTCTGAATTCTAACACGCCAACACCTACCAGGATAACGGATGCTTAATTATTTGCGACTTTAATTACCGCCTCTTCGAACCCTCTTAATCGAATCCTAAATTTCGTCTACGGTATTTAACACCCTTGATAATTGTTGAAAATGTCTCTTAGGGCTTGTTATTTGTATACTAATGGTTAGATTAAATATTTTCTAATTACTGTTAGGGAACAAATTATTAATTAAATAATTGGTAGTGATAAGTAGATACAGTGTTTAGTATCATTGAGCAGATTATTTTTTTATTGCTGTGTATAATAATTAAATGCTAGTTAATAAGTAGGATTATATAGTTCAATGCTACTTGTTATTAAATAATTAAATATTGTTAGCTATCTGATTATTGTTAAATAAGTGGAATATTTTGAATCCAAGAGAATGTATGAATTCTTGCTAAAATTCCCAAATTTTTAGAAATTGAGCTGTCTCAAAAATTTCCAAAATTTCCAAAATTTCAAGATTCCAAATCCCTAAATTCCCCACCGTCTAAAATTCTAAAATTTTAAAATTCCCCAAAATCCCCAAATTATAAAATTCCAAGATTCCGAATCCCCAAATTCCCAGAAATTGCATAGTCTTAAAATTCCCCAAAATTTCCAAATTCTACAATTCCCAAAATTCTAAGATTTCAAATCCCTAAATTCCCCAAAATCTAAAATTCTCAAATTCTCAAATTCCCCAAAAACCCCAAATTATAAAATACCAATACTCCAAATCCTCAAATTCTCAGAAATTGCACAGTTATAAAATTCCCCAAAATTCCCAAAATTCCTAGGTTCCAAATCCCCAAAAATTGCACAGTCCAAAAATTTCCTAAAATTCCCCAAAATGCCAACATCTCGAATCTCTAAAACTTGCAACATGCAAAATCCCCAAAAGTTACAATATCTCATGATGCAAAGTGTGACTAGTATTCAAGGTTACACGTTCAATAATTTCAAAGTAACGAAGATGTTCCGACGTTTCCTCTTCCGCTGTTTTTCACTTCCTCGCTACCGCGATAATTATGAAACAAGGTCTATATGTAACATAGAGTTAAAGAAGCACATGGCCCGTGACAAGAAAAGCCGGTCTATATTCGACAGATAAATGCGATGACTGTTTAACACTATGGAAAGACCCGTAGGCACGAGCCATCTCTAAAAATAATCGGTCTATCGGTTTTTCTAACCTAACCGCGAACGAACCGAGATTAGGGCTTGTCCTTCTCTACCAATCGAACCTTCTTCTCTCGTTTATGAACTTCCATTAGATTTCAAGGTTAAACACACTGCTTATCAATTATTGTCCTATTTATTTATCATACGGTCGATATTTCTCATAATTTCATGAGGTTATAATTCTTAAGTCGTTCATTATGATGTTACTACATTTTTAAGCAAAATTTTATTTCATACCATTTTAGATTTTATTGAACCGAAATTTTTTGCAGAACATTTTTATTGAATAGAAAATTATGATTCATAAATATTTTATTATTATGGAAAACTTGACTCACCCTTATAATAATCAACTTGTGTATAAATATTATTACACGATTTTAATGAAAGATAGGTATAATTTATTTTTTGCATAAATTCTTGATATTGTTTCAAAAATTATCTGTTACATTATAACAAAAAATAATATACTGATTTTGCAAGTTTGCAAAGCTTTTGGACTTTCACTCGATAAATTTCATAAAATAATGTAATATAATATCACTTTATATAACACAGTATAATGTAACATAAAATGATTCCGTTGTTGAATAAAACCTATGCAAGAGTAATGTCACAGCGGACAGGTTATACAAAGTAAAATTCCATTCATTTATTACGTTTCGACATTAAATCAGCAGCTTAGATTAGCAATCACGAACGTCCATAAAAACTGTGCAATCACGCAGCTGTCTCTAAATCCATAAATAAATAATATTTCCATGTTTAGAAAATTACTGGAGATGACGCTAGAGATATTCATTTTTTGCACGCAACTTACCGTCACGAAATTAGTATTCTCGTTAAATTGGAATTTAGTTGAAACATTCTGATGCATGTTTCTAGTTATGCATTTACATAGATTGTAACCTACTTGCTATTTTGTAGAAAAGAGTAGAACGTGTGCTATTAATTGACTGACCTTGATGCACGCGACATTCTCAAGTTTCTTCAATTTGAATATCATTTATTATGCAAATAAAATTAATTAATGTATGTAGTGTATGTTGTGCATCATATGAAATACATTGAACATATTATTGTTAAATATGTATGTTATTAAAATAAATATATTCTTACAGTATTTGTACATTAATAATAAATATAATACATTATATGTTTTATGTATTTTATAATATTGAATATTCTACTCTTCTTTCAACCCCTTTTTGCAAACAAGTATTAACATACTCTTCACAAACTCGTATTTCGTAAAAGTATTTAAACTTTCCCTTACTTATTTCTATATTTTTGACTTTGTATCGCCAAAAGTTTTAATTTCTTCGTATGAAACTAGATCTTGACTCAGTTCGTTATAACGACCATTTAAATATTCTAATTCGTAGCGGAACATTCAGTGGTCGTATTTCCGGTTAAAACAGTAGTAACTCGAATTTCGCGAGTGTTGTGTTTCACGTTATTGTGACTCAACCACTTTGCAAACGGTCCGAGAATGTGCTTATTTGAACACGAAATATGATTTCGCAATTGCACGTGTGTTATTTAGTTCGTGTAAAGATACTGTTCGTTAAGATAGCCTTTGTATGAAATGATCAATCATTTTATTTGATTAACGTATATCATTATGTATCTGTGAGTAGAAAATACACATCTAATTTTATATTGCACACTCAAATTATACATACATATATATTCAAATTATGATACATATTATGATGATATATATTATGATATGATATGCATTTAAATTTGATGATATTGTTTATTCAAATTTGACCCTACCAAGGTTTAAACACCACTACCACTTAAACCAAGGTTTAAATTGTGATTAGCAAAAAAGTAGAAAAGAAAGCAATGTTCGCACAATTTTAGCAAATAGCGTAGAGTAATTGAATGTCGAAAGTCATTAATCTAGCAGTGATGGTGGTTCTGATCCGGAACTGGAGACCTCGAAAGTGACGTGTACCTTCGGGCGATATAGCGAGAAGAGAGATCACACGTACACTCCGAGAACAAATCTGAATCCTTTCAAGGGGAATTATTTATAAATTTTGAATTTTTCAATTTGGGAATTTGGCAAGTTGAGAATTTGGAGATTTGGAAATTTGAGAATTTAGGAATTTGAGGAAGTGGGAATTAGGGAAATTGGGAATTGGGGAAATTGGGAATTGGGGAAATTGGGAATTGGGGATATTGGGAATTAGGGAAATTGGGAATTGGAGAAATTGAAAATTGGGGAAATTGAGAATTGGGGAAATTCAGAATTGGAGGAATTGGGAATTGGGGAAATTGGGAATCGGGGAAATTGGGAATCGGGGAAATTGGGAATTGGAGAAATTGAGAATTGGGGAAATTCAGAATTGGAGGAATTGGGAATTGGAGAAATTGAAAATTGGGGAAATTGAGAATTGGGGAACTTGGGAATTGGGGAAATTGAGAGTTGGGAAATTTAGAGGATTTGGGAGATTTGGGAGATTTGGGGATTTAGGGATTTGAGAATTTAGAGACTTGAGAATTTGGGAATTTGATAATTTTAGAATTTGAAAATATAATCATTTGAGAATTTGAAGATTTGGGGATTTGGAAATATAATCATTTGAGAATTTAAAAATTTAAGAATGTGGATAATTGGGAATTCGAAAGTTTGAGAAAAAGATTTGGAAATTTGAGAATTTAAAAATATGAAGATTCAGAATTCCACAAAATTATGTGAAGATTCGATAATACATGAATATTCTTATTCAGAAATTTTGAAACTTGAAAATTTAACAATATATCAGTTTCAAGATTTGGTAATAAGGAAGTATGGAATTTGGCCTCCACAGTAAAAGAAACTGTATGTTCCACTTGAATGAACAATTTCTGTTAGTTGGCCGTTGCTGAAATCCTATTACTGATGGAAAGCGTTAAAATTGTGTTCGTGCGAAAAATTCGTTCTTCAACAGTTGAACATGTGTCTGCGTTTCTCGACACGTTCGCTTCGGGCGTTTAACCCTTTCGTTACGGTGTCCATTGTAAGATACTCGTAAACTGATTACATAACCTTTTCAGACTATCGCAATAAGAAATAATATTAATATCATAGGTATTATTATACTTGTTGCATAATATATGGATATTATACCTCGGTAATGCTTTTTTTATTCTAGCTGAAATTTTGTTGTGTCATGCCGCTGTCAACATCAATCATTAATACGTGAAATATAATTAGTTACTGTGTTACTGTCTAATAATAAACGGGAAGTGTACAAATTATTTACAGTACAGATATAGTAAAATGTATTATAATAAATGTAATAAATAATTTGACATAATATAAGAAATATAACACAGTTAAATTTCATAATATTTTAAAATTATAATAAAGTTACATTTCATAATATTTTAAAAATTTGAGAAAGACAAATTGTATAACATTTTAAAAATATAAGAAAGTCCAATTTTACAGTACAATAAAAATATTGTAAAGTAATATAATCAAGTTAAAATACACTTAACATTATAAAGTTAAATTTTGTAAATAATCTTGCGTACCAAATAACAAATTTCGAAATGTAGAATAGACACGGTCTAATGTAAAAAGTAATAAAAAAGTGTGTACATAACATTTCGTATTTAGAAGTTTAATTATAAATAATATACGTGTAGATATAGTACACCGAAGTGGAATGTTGGAAAGAGACAAATAGGAGGTTCAGAGGCGCTTCGTACGCTTCTTCTTTTTCATTTCCACGCTCTAGAGCCGGAGAAGCGAGGACGTTACCATAAGAGGACATCTCTTGCCATGTTTGGCTTTCCGTCGTTCTCCTACCACGACCACAGTTTCTGAATTACAAACCCGAACCGACGAATACGAACGACAGGTATCTTCGGACTTGTTGATCGGATCTACAAATGGACCGCGTTAATTGGATCCTCGTGATTTGATGGGAATTTTTCGTTTCCTCCTTTCTCCGGATACTCTTATCAGATATTTGCGAACTTTATCGTTGCAAATGGTTTCGGTTAATACGTTCGATTAATGTAAATTGATTAATTTATTCTGTGAAGGTATAGTTAAGTCATTTTTATGTACTGGGTTCTTTTTAGAGAAATCACTTGAAAATTTATTATCAAAGAGGATGTTCAAGATTGGAGAGAAATTGTATTGTTAAATTTAGGTGTCTTCAAGTTTTATAGTTTCTGGAGTTCTAAATTACTTTAATACAATTTTGATATTTTGCATATTCTGAAGTTTATAAAGTAAATTTCCTGAATTCTTAAAATTTCCCAGATCATTCTCAAATTTTTAAGGTTACAGATTTGCAAATTTCTTGAATTTTTTTAAACTTCCCAAATATCCTACATCCTCAAACTTCCAGATCAATAAAACTAGACATCATCAAAAGCAAAAACCTCTACCTTAGTCACATTTATCGTAAAGTACCTAAATCTGATCTCAACCCATATGTTCCACCATATGTTCTAATGTCACCAAATAATTAAACACCATCAAAGTACTCTTCTACATCTGCAAAAAATCTCATCAATCTGGAAAATATAATACAACAAAATCTTGATACGTATCGATAATCACTACACACAGCCGATGAAATAAAAGGTCCTGGCATGTAATCGAGAGTATTCGAGAGAAAAAGCATGGCGACCAGTGTCGAGAATAGAACAACCTGTTGGATGTACCTTCGACCCTTTATTAGGAAAGCACAATGTCTCCCTTAAGTCCAAGATCCACTTTTTTCGCCGCTGTCGGATACACCTAAGTGCAGGAGAGGAGGGAACGTAGACGGGGTAGACAGAGGAATGCATTAAAAAGCGACATCGCCATTTACGGCTGTCATCTCGTGCGGATAACCCGCGAGTGCTCGAACAGAGTCGCTCGAGTGGCGTTGCATCGACGCCAACTGAACGCCGATGCCTTCACAGAGATCCACAAACGCTTGTAACCCTTGCAGCTTACACAAAAGCTTGTAACCCTTTATCACTCCTCGTCTTATTTCCCGGCAAGATTTCGTTTCAAAGGCTCGCCGTTAATGGACCTCGATAAAGGGAGTTCCTTTCAGACGATCTCTTCTTGGGTTACGAACTGTGTCAACGGTTAATGAATAGAAATAAATGGTTCGCGTGAGAAATGAACGGATTGTTTTTTAACGAGTTGATTATATACTAGATTGAGTAATATTTCTTAACGAATTAGTATTTTTATCAAATCTTACAAAATAGTTTTAGTCTCCTGTTAGATTTGTTAGATGTTAGGTGGTTGATACGAATATCTGTGGTTAGGTCAGTTTCAGGTGGTTGATACCAGTATTTATAGTTAAGTTTGAAATAAATTATTGGTAATGCAGGTGATGGATTAGGATGAAAATTTAGGTGTCACTCATATGTGCCATGTGGTAGATAAGTGTTAATGATGACATACATGAATATTTCTAGTTAGGTTAGTGAATAAATTTTTGATAATATAGGTGATGGATTAGGATGAAGATTTTCATTTTACAAATTCATAATAATATTAATAATAATTATAACGATAATAATACATGAAGAGCAGAGTAGGATATATCAACCTACATTTGTATATCCCATCTTCTACTTTCTAGAGTAACCCCTAGACTTCTAAATTCCAAGACTACCACATACCTAGATCCCTAAGGAAATTTCTCCAAAAATTTCTTCACCCCCAAATTCTCAACCCACACAAATCTTCGTTCTCAAAAGTCTCAAAAAATTGGACCAAACGGTGTCTCCTTGATCTTCACATTTTCACCCCTTGTAAGATTTTCCCTCGACTCTTTGATGTTTAAACGGGTTATTTACTCGAATAGACTTAACGAAAAATCCACGAAGTTTATTTGTGAAATACCCAGAGGACCCAGAAATATTCAAATGTCCAAAGCGAAATGTCGCAACCCCATCAACGAGGGTAAATCGGAAGAAGGTGAAAAGACGCGAGGTCTTATATCCAGGGTTTTCCCCGGATCGTGTCGCCGGGAACGTTTCCATCGAACGAACACACGGGCGATTCTAGTTGTTAGGAACGCGTGGGCACCCGCGTTGGGTGTATTGTCGGGTGAGTCATCTCTTTCTCCCGTTGCTCGTGCACCTCTCACCACCCTGTGTGCAGCGTGCGCAGAGAGTAGTACGTAGAGCACGGTTTGTTTTCTGGGTAAAAGCCGGAGCCGGCGTGGCTCTTAGGAACAATGGGAAACAAAAGAGGCACGCCGGCACGCGTGCTAGCACAAGGTAGCCATGGTCACGGCGGTCACGTTTCGCAGAATGTCGTGTCGTATATGTACACCGGTCTGCCGCGTCCTTTATGTACACCTACACCCTGCATTTCCCTCTTCACCGTGCCTTCCTCCTCTTCCTCTATCCTCCGCGACTATCTATGTACACCCATATGTACCAGTCACCTCGATACCACCGGGTCGTGGATCCTGGACTGTTCGTTAACCCCTTTGACCCCCATAGGCTACTCCGCGTCATACTGAGTCTCGTTACATATCATTTGTCATAACTGGCTCGCGGATGCTTGCCGCTGCGGTCACGGAGCACACTTGGATTTCTGCCTTGTCGTGGGAATCTTGGGAAATCTGGAAGTTTGGATTATTTGGGAACTTGCGTTTGGTCATTTATTTGGGGATTTGGGAAAATTGGAAATTTTTGTAGTAGGGAAACTAGGAATGTGTAAAATTGGGTAATTTGGGATATTTGGAAAATTTGAGAAAATTGGGAAATTTAGGAAATTAGGAAGTTGGATATTTGGGAAACTTGAAAACTCGGAATATGGGAAATTTGGGACATTCGGAAAAATGAGGAATTTGGTGAATGTGGAAACTAGGAATTTGAGAATTTGAGAAATGTGAAATTTGGAAATTAGGAATTTGGGAAATTTGGAAATTTGGAAATTTGGAAATTTGGTAATTGGTAATTTGAGAAATTAAAAATGTACAAATGTGCATAGGCATTATGGGAATTTATGAAATGATCAATTTGTAAAATTAGGAATTTTATAATTTGAGGAACATAGAAAAATAGAAAGTTTGTAAAATTGAGAATTTGGATGATCAAAAGGCGAAACATGTTTGCCAGCTCTGTTGCTTAATGACCTAATATGACGATATACATATCTACTATAATCGATGATGAACTTTTACGTTTATGTTGCGCAGGTCGAGAACGTGAGCCTTTGCGTAGGGGCGCTCCGAGCTCTCGGGGCAGACGTGGGTTCCGTGAATCCTGGGGAATTGGCTGCAGGATCAACCCTCTGGCCAGTCCTTGCCCTCCTTTTTGCCCTCTCACGATACAAGCAGAGAGCTAAACAGCTTCAAGACATGCCTAGGTAAGTAGAACTACAGTTTTCCTTTTTATCGACGCACGATAATAAAACTCCTAACACTGGCAGTGGGTCAAGTGAACTTTTACTTTGTCGACTGTTGTTATGCTTGAAATGTAGGTAGCGATGTTATCGGGTGTAGCAAAAATGTTTTCTACTTTATCTGAAGTTTTTAATTAATACTGTAATTGTTGATTTTCATATACTTGACATTTTTTAATTATTATTCAGTCTGTTGTAGAGGAGATAATTCTTCGTATTCGAATAATTGAATACTTGTAGAATTTCGATTTGAAATTCGAATATTGAAATTATTTGAGCACAAGTAGAATTTTTATTTTAAATTCAACAATTTATGTATTTGAGTGTATGAATCATTTGAATACGAATATAATTGTCTGAAATTCGGCAGTTCGAATACTTGAATACAAATTATATAAATTCTAATAAAATTCGATTTGACAAAGCTCTGATTAAATTCGATTAAACACAACTGAATGGTAATCAAATTCTAAGAAAATGACCTATGATTTTTTATTTGAATATATTCAAATTGCAATGATACCAGTATACCTCAAATCAGAAGTTCGACATAATCTTAACATTCCTCGCCAAGTACAAGAAACAAATAAAATCTACCACGACAAATGCTAATGAGTCTCCCACAAAGAAAACGAAGAAAGTCGGCACGACTTTCCTTAAAAGCCTCTCAAGGTCAATTATAAATCCGCGCAAAAGTCTGACGTAAAACATTTATCTCGAAGGTGGTCTCCGAACACGACGCGAATCACGTCCTCTTAATTTCCTCTCGATTTTATTAATACCCCGATCGATATATCGTCGGCAACGAACGTCTGCACCGTTTCCACGGTGCCACAGAAATTTTCGATCACTTTTCTTCGCTCGTGACACTTTTATTTTCCCTGCACTCGAATCGATACGCGATGTCGGTGCTGGAACGGTGTGCTCATTAACGTTCGCGTTAATCAAGCTGTACGCACGCTCACACCGTCGAACGGTCATGAATATCACGGTGTATGTGAACGTGGCACGAATTGCACTGGACCCTGTTTCATTACACCGTGATGATTACAGTAACGCAACCGCGTGCAGGAGTCTCAAATATTTTAATTACTCTCGCACGTTCCGCGGTTAATTGCTTTAGCGAGTCGGTAGGGCATTAAGAAGCCATTGACTTCCGCTTTTTCTTCATTCACGACTGTCAAGGTCGTTATTTTTATACCCACGCCAGAACGGTTTCGTCAAGAGGTTCCTTCTCTAACCAAGACGTTCGTTTACTGCGGTTCGACAAAATTATGGAAACACTTTGGGTGGTATAACACAGATTTCAGCAGAGTATTGTATATTGCTAGTAGATTGGTATAAGGTATTTTAAAATTGATTTGAGCAAAGTATTGTATATTATGGTCCGGTAGATACGAGTTAGGTATTGCATATTATGGTCCAAAATAGATTGGAGCAAAGTAATTGCATATTATGGTTCAAAATAAATTTGAGCAAAATATTGTACATTATGGTCCAGTATATTTGAGCTAAGTAATATTACGGTCTAATAAATTCGATCAAAATGTACATTGCGGTTCAAAATGGATTTGAGCTAACTATTGTATGTAACAGTTCAGTAAATTTGAGCAAAGTTAAAACTTAATGATGCATCCATTTTATTTATTGTTCTGTTTTAAACCATTTTGGAGATTTTTTCATTCAATACGTATATAATATATATTTTATTCAATATAACATTTTATTTAATATCAACAGAGTGGACTTTGAAAATAATAGGATTAACAGAATTTATTGTTACTGCCGAAATAATAGGATTTGTTTGAAGAAGGACAATTTTTAATTTTTTTTTTTTATACAGTCTCAAACTGACCTCCTCCAAACAACCCACTGCACAAGTACTTAAACAATCTTCTTGAAATTAAGTAATCTTGTATACAAATATTTTTACATTCCTCTAATTTTTGAATCGTCCGTATTCATTCGCGACAATAAAAGATCGATAAATAGTAAAAAATCGAGGCAATAGAAGAAGAATTCCGCGGAGATATTTGTGGCGAGTAGAATTCAAGGTTCGTCGTCTAATGGAGCGTGTAACGATTCTTCGTTGGAACGGAGAAACGTAAACCGTCGGAACCTTTAGGACCGTTTCAACATTAACATATTAACAATGCTCCATTATGCCCACGACCGTGTGTGGACTTGTGGTCGTAGCGTTGTGTTCGTGGTCGCACAATACGTACACATACATTGGAACGTTCCTTCTTGCAACACAAACATATCAGAGCGTGGGTGCACCATAACTGTGCTCGTATTGCGAGAACTTCACGGGTAGCCCCGAAGTCACGATCGAATTGCTCTCAAGTAGTATAGATCCGATTGATCATAGCTCTTTTGTAAGAAACTTGTTTCTTTATGTTGCATTTGACAATATTATGATACATAATATGACTATGTTATTATTATTATGTAGTTATAGTGAGTGATAAGCTAGGTGGGTTAGAGTTGGTAAAAAATGTTTCATTTTTTAAAGCTTAAAATATTAGTTTGAAATGTTGGTTTCAATATCCTTTATAATATTATTTGAAAATATTCTTTACAATGTCCAAAAAATACCACACTACAAACTTCCCCCAATTTCCCCACCTGTTAATCACATTCAAAATACAAAATATGACAGCAACATCTTCATACATGCACACATGACATCAAAATACTTAAACAAGATATCCCATCATCGTTCGTAAAAAATATTTCAAATAACCATACCAATTCTCCCCGTAACAAGAAGCTCCTTAAGTAGTATGATTTTGAAAACTTTCCCCTAGAATAAATCGCTCGTAACGCAATCTACGATTAAATTTTCTCACCACCCTGTACCTTTCATCTCTCCTCCGCAATATTCGTGTGTGTATCTCTTCTTTTCTTTCTTATACACTAGGTTCTCTGTCCTCCCTTTCTACCTCGATATTGAACACCCGGTTTCATCCCTCCTCGTCTGCTTGTATTCACCCCCATGGAGGTCTCTTCGTTGCTCATCCTCGGTATCCAATCGTGTTGCTTCTCTTCGTTCTGCTTTCTCTTGTGATACACGCATTTCTCCATCTCTCTCTTTCTCTCTCTTCTCTCTATCTCACTCTCTCTCTCTTCTTTCTCTATCTCTCACTTTCGCTCTTCTCTCTCGCACTCACTTTCTCCATCTCTCTCTCTCATCTCTCTGTCTCTTTTCTTCTCTTTCTCCATCGCTCTCTCTTTCTCCCCTCTTCTCTCTCTTTCTCTACCTCTCTCTGTCTCTCCCTTTTCTCTCTCTCTTCTTCTGTCTTTCTCTCTCTCTATCGTAACCTGTACGCACAGCCTCCGTACACTTCCCCCCTGAACCGATTCGACCAATCGCGACACAAGCCTTCCCTAAGAGCCGACCAATCGTAGGTAAACGCCGGCTATTGTGGATTTTTAAATGATTTTTATGGTAATGCGCGCATTTCTCGTGCACGTGCACGTGCCAAGTATTGTGCCGAGACGCAACAATACGCTCGCTGCAGACGCGGAGAGAAGCGCGTGTCTCTTCTGCTCCGCTCTGCCCGAGAGCGTGTGCACAAATCGTGTAAACGGTACACAACCTATCTACATACTCTCTATAGGGTGACCTTGAATATCTAGGAAAATTTGTGGATGTTGTTTATTGTTCTTTGGTGATATTGAGAAATTTTCTGCTTATATGGGGTAATTTTTGTGGAGTGAGATTTGAGGGTGGTTGGGGGTTGCATTAGAGAGAAATGAGGAGTGTTGAGAAATGTGGTAGTTTGTGTCACTTTTGGAGCAGTAAATTTTCAAGTTTTCAGGTTTATGGGTTTGTGGGTTTATGAATTTTTGCATTTCAAAATTTATGAGTTTTCAAGTTTCGAATTTATTTAAATTAGCAAATTTACCCATATTCCCAAATTCCAAGATGCCCACATTCTTAGATCTCCAAGTCCTAAGACTCCAAATTCTCACATCTTCAAATTTTAGGATTCTCAAGTTCTTAAGTCCCAAAATTTTCAAATCACCCAATTCCAAGATCCTGAAATTTCCTGAAATTTTGTACTTCAAATTTTGAGGTAAAGATCAGGTTCATCTTCAAATCCCAGTCCAAAACCTCATCTCTCCAAATTGTCTAAAGACTCTAGGTATACGGCTTAATTTATCCTAGATGGCTATTCAATCCATGTACAAAGGGTTTTGAACAGGTATAGCAGTAAAATCCTTGAGAACCTTCTAAAGCAAGAGCTGTGTAATGCCTATGCTAGATCTTCCTAAATACAGTTTTACCTGCATGTCTTTCTCCCTACTTTCTAGGTCAGTGATTGCAGTATTCCTTCCAGATGAGGTTCTCACAGCACTGCAGGTCTGGAATAAGGGCACCTCGTAACTTAGAACTGTCAAAATCCAACGAAAAGTTTAATACATACCTTATTCCAACAGAACGGTTGCTTTAGAACTTCCGACCACTGAAATACGCAAAGTTATCTAACAGGAACTTTGATGCTCAGCTTTGAAGTCTTAATTAATTCTATGTGCAAAATGTAAAGTTAAATTGAATTCTAAAAATGTGGGAGATAAGAAGATATGAAGAGGAGTGGTGACAGTTTGTATGTACAGGGTGTTACTAAATTTTCAGATACTTAGATTTCACAGTTTCTACAATTCCAAATGTTTTAATTTTCAAATCATCTAATTTTTAATATTTCATAAAATTATCACATTCTCAGATTTAAGTATTTAATCACAAAATTCAAATCTACAAATTTCCAAAGGGCCTAACTTTTGAAACATAAGCTGTCAGATATTCAACTTTCCCAAATTCTTAAATTTATAATTTCCTGAAGTTCCCAAGATTTCGAAATGACCATCTTCTTTAAGTTTACCAATTTCCAAACTCCTAGATTACGAAATCCTGAAATTCCCAAATATCCAAACTACCATGACTTCAAATACCAAAGTACTCAAATATCTAACCTACCAAATCTCCAAATATCCCAAAGCTTCCAAATCTTTAAACCACCAAATGTCCAAAAATCTCAATGTTCCCAAATATCCAAACTACCAAATCCCCAAATCCCAAAGTACCCAAATATCTAATCTATCAAATCAAAAATCCCAAAGTGTCCAAATCACCAAACAACCGCATCTCCAAGAGTCTCCCCGCGAACGTGAACTAACCCAGCAAATTGTGCATTGAAAGAGCAAATCAAGCGATGTGGTCTCTGCTCACAAATTCCGCATTGTTCACGACTGTACGCGGAATCACCTTCCATGGCCATGACCATTACTTTCCCGTCACCCTGTATAAGAGAGGCTGGTCCGAAGGGAAGGTATTGCATCTGCATGGGGATCCACTGGAGAAAGGGAGAAACAGTGACAAGGAGGGATAGTCGGGGGATCGAATGGTGGGGGGGTTAGAGATGCGAGGGAGGGAGAGAGGCGAAAGAGAGAAGCCACGTGCTATGGGAACAGGGGAATGGTTCTCTCTCGGCGGGCCTCAGTTCGAAACGGGCCATCAACGATGCCTACACACCATGGCCACACCATGACCGTGGAACAGCTCGCCATAAGGCATCGTCGTCGTCGGGTCGGTACAGTGTAGTGAAAAAAGGTTTCACCAGACGCACAACACGATCGGATAGTGAACAACGTTTGGCTACAACGTTGCACGTTTATTTGCCTCCTTTGTATCGTTGGTCTTCTCGGAGCTAGGACTGGTCCACGCGAAAACAAAGAGCTCGATGGAAAATATGCTCGGCTCGGGAACGATCGACCGATCGATTCCTTCCGAGGATGTTGTCCTGAGAAGATTCCGTCGCGGTTTCCGTGATTGGATCGACATCGTGTCGACGCCTCCGAGTGCCAACGCTGCTAGAATGTGATCTGGAAAACGTGATTGCATCTCGAAAAATCACCAGCTCTAGACGCCTGGAACGTTCGCGACATCAGTCGAACTCCTAGGATATCTCCTTGTTTCCAAAACCGATGGACAACTGAGAGGTTTTATTGTTTGACGATAGAAAGTAGAATCTGCTACTTGATACCGAGTGCGAGGACAAACACTTAACGAGCCATCGGTTGATCCGTTCAGAATTTGGATAAAGGATCTTATACAACTCGATACGAGTGATCTGAAATGAACGAATGTTTACGAAGGACATGATGTAGATTGAACGAAGGGTTTTGGAGGACATTATCTTCAAACATTTTTGAAGGGAATTACTTGACTTACACAAATGTTTCTAATCGAAGGATCTGTCAATGACCAAGTCCTTTTGAAGGATGTTGTCTGATTAGATATTTTTGAAGAACATGGACTGAAATGTTCAAATGTTTTTCAAGGAAATTATCTGACTTGACCAAATGTTCCTGGTCGAAGGATCTGCATATGACAACCTTTCTGAAGGATATTGTCTGAAATTATTATATGTTTTTGTAGGACATAATCTGAAATGACCAAGTATTTATGATAAAATAATTTATTAACTGAATGATTTCGAAGGACATTGTCTTAAATGTTTTTCAAGAACATAGTCTGAAATGTTCAAACACTTTTGAAGGACATGCTCTGAAATATTCAATCATTCTGAAAGGAAATAATCTGACTTGATCAAACTTTTATGATAGTCTATAAACGTCCAAATGTTTCTGAAGGACATTATCTAAAATGACATGTTTTTGAAGGATGTGATCTAAAATGATGAGACGTCGTTAAATGAAATCTGAAATAATCAAATGTTTCCGAGGCAAGTAGTCTGAAACGATCAAATACTGAAAGAAATGATCAAACGTATCTAAAAAGAAAATAATCTGAAATGACCGAATGCATCTGAAAGAAATACTCTGAACCGACCAAATGTACCTAAATGAAATAATCTAAAATGACCGAATGTATCTGAATGAAATAATCTAAAATGAACAAAAGTATCTGAAAGAAATAATCTCAAATAAACGTATCTGAAAAGAATAATCTAAAAGGACCAAATGTTTCTAAAAGTAGTCTGAAAGAATCAACCATATGCGAAATAAATAATCTAAAACGATCAACCATATCCGAAAGAAATCTAATTATCCGAATGAAATGACCTGAGATGACCTAACGAAAAGACCTTTAATACAAACGAGTAAACGATCTAACCGCACCATTGTTCTAATCTGATGCACCATCCGCTCGAACAATATGAAAATAGTAAAAAGAGTTTGATGCTAATAAAAGCGGAGGATATCGCGAGTAAGGTAGAATGCCAGAGGTAGTGAATCAGTGACAAAAGTGGTGTTTGGCTAAATCTTAGCTCCGCGTGTCCATCGTGATCCCGGCGAGCAACAAAGCTGCGGCCAACAAGCTAGGTTTCGTCTTTTGACGGGGTCGAAACACGCAGTCTGGTTGTTTGATTGTTTATTTACAAGCGCGAGTGCGTCGCGTCGACCGGTTGATTCATCGGGACGCTTTCGACCCGTTCAAAAGTGTCAGTGCACGGGCGAAGTGATACTATTTCGAACGGTGCTGGACGAGAAGGGAGGGAAATAACGAAATCGCAGCAAAATGGGAAACAGCGGAAGTAGCAGCGGAGCGAGCAGGAAGGCGCGGAGTCTGCCAAATTCGCCGGAAGCGCACAGGTATCGTTGTTTGCTCTGTTCGCTGTCTGCGTGTTTCGAACGTTTCTCACCAAACGTCGATTCCAGATACCAACTCTTTTTCGACGGTTTTTTTAACAGAATTTGACAGGTGATTTATGGAACCCGTCAAAATCATTTGAAAGTTCTTTTGTTCGATTAAGCTTTTGTCAAAATGTCTATTAATCGAGATAAAGAATCATGAGTTTAGGCATTTCTTTATTTTTATAATTTAGTTTCAATTTAAATATAAGTGGTAAAACTAGGGTTATATAAATGTGGTCAGTTGTGGAACTTTGATTTTTTTGCGTTTTGAATTGAAGTTTTTAGGTGTTTTTTAAATTTGGGTATTTGGAGCAGAAAGTGTCTGGTAAGTTAGCATGCGAATTAGTAGGATTGACAATGCATTAGCTGTCAACTTTTTAGATGTGTATATTTACGAATGATAAACCAAATGGTCCATTTCGTATTTTAGATGTTTCTTTATATTTTTAGCTGAATTTTCGTTCTCTGCCTAACTTTAAAAATCCGTAAATTTAATAATTGCTAAACTCGAGATTATAAGTTTAAAAATTCCTAAACTAGAAAATGTGTAAATTAAAAAATTGCTGAGCTTGAGAGTACATAAAAGCTATCCAAACTATCAAATTAGTAAATGTGCAGTAACACGAAGTGAATGTCGAGTAGTAGTTCCGTGAAATTAAAGTGGAAGATCTCGAAAGTACACGAATGACACGATACAGCATAAGTACGAAGAATAAAATTTGCTGAAGGTGAAGCAATTTGGCGAAGAGGATGCAAACGAAGCACCGTAAACGCGAGAATCACGGAGTCTCGTATAATTACACGAAGCAGACGAATAAGACGTGCTCGGTCACGATCTATATTGAGAAAAGAAAAATTGAAAACCAGATCCCCCGCTTTGAGTGCTCCTCCAACTGGCCATCGCCACGGGGCCCCGAAGACCGGTTAGACCTTGACTGCAGGTCGCACCTCGACACCTTCTGCACTCGAACCTTCTCATCGAACACGCGATTCGATGAGAACATCTTGTCGCGAACGTCTTTTGAACAGTCGATCAACGAGCTTAACAAAAAACGTTATTAAACTTCTCAATCGGACAACTTTCTTCATCCTGATACGCGTTTAACCTCCATGCATCCAACAGTCATTTCTTCGGCCATAACCTAACTTTCTCGAGCGTTTATACCGTTAGGATAATTGAAGTAACATTATTCTAACAGTTTGCAATATATCGTTCGTTAAATACGTTCTTTTTGTGATCTGCAGGGTGTTCATATTTTTTAGAGACGTCTTTCGATGAATATATAGGGTGTACCGTAATGTGTGGTGTTGTAGTGAATAATGAAGGTAGTTCGTGTATATTATAGAATATTTTGTACACATAAATGTGAATTATATAAATAACAAAATACGAACATAAATACAAAATCTGGATTACTTAGTACGTAACTTGAAGACAGTATATTAATTTATTGAAAAGGTAGCCGTGTTAAATGACTATTGTTGTAGATTATGGATATAGATTTTTTTTGGTTTCGATATTAAAATGTATATCTCATAATAAAATAGTTGAGACTTCATATAGAAGGAAGTCTAATGTGAGCTGAATTCACGAGCAGGAACAGCTTAGATGGTATTAGGGGGCTGAGTTAGGGAGACCCCTCTAATAATTTTTAGACTGACGACCCCTCGAATTCTACGCACCTGGCATTCTATCGACGAAAACAGAAGTTTATTTTCGAGGAACGAAAAATATGGACGATACAATGCTTTTTGATGTACTGGAGGTTATGTGACAATATACTTTGTAATTTTCCAATTTTTTACATTTCTACATTTCTGAAGTTCCACATTTTAAAATTCTTGTATTTCACAAATAACCACGTTTCTAAAATTCTACATTCCCAAATTGTTAATTTTGTAAATTCTCAGTTTCCAATTTCTCATATTTTCCAAATTCTCAAACCCCCAAATTCTACATTTCTCATATTTTCAAACCTCCAGATTCTACATTTCCCATATTCTCAAATCCCCAAATTCTTATATCTCCCAAATATCTAAGTTTCAAAAATTCCAAATTTTCAAACTCTCACTTTCCCTAATTCCCACTTCCCCAAATTCTCAATTTTCCAATTTCCCATATTCCCAAACTCTCAAATTGCAAATTCCCACATTTCCCAAATTCCCAATTCCCCAAATGTATAAACGTTCAAATCTCCAAATCCTCAAATCCATAAATTCCCTCGTAAGCAAATTCCCCAATTCCCAAATAATCAAAATCCAAAATGGCTGATTCCCACGTGCAACGAGAACTCGTACCACGGTCCCAGCGCTACCATCTTCTATATCTCTGGCATTTTCGATAGCAACGTTCCCCGCAGTCTATCGCGAACGATGAAAAGGAAGAAAAAAATGTGTTTTGCGAAATTCTGTCGCAAACGAAGGGAGCAGAGTGTCTGCTCCGTGGGAGAACCGGTCTCTCGGCACGACGCCTTTCGAATAAACTTCGCCCGACGCGAATCGACTCGATTTCCGTGCAATTCAAATGCATCCAGGTTTCTATTAAATGGCCGCCTTTGTTCTGCTTCATGCGTCCGCACGGTATCGCCGGAGTTTTATATACATACATACGTGGTGCAACACGCGACCTTTGTCGCCGACCGACGAATCTGTGATAACGGTGATAACGGATCAATTCGTATACGTAGACCGTCGATATTTTTGTTGACACGAGAAAAGTGTTGCTTTGTGTACGGTGTTTTGTACAACGGGGTTTGTTTGCTCCGATGTATTTTCAACGAGCCGTAGTCGGATCGGACACGAAACAATGGTGGGTATTTTGATGTATCGATTAATCGGAACGGGTAATCAATTTTTAACACGAGAATAACCTGACGGAGTCAAATTACAGATTGCTTGTTTTTATATTATAGCTCGTGGCCAGTAATTTTGCTATTTTTATGAAACCGTGAGCCGGTTGTGCCTAACCTTATATGTAGCTGATTGCTACGTTCTTTGGTCATTAAAATAATGAAGGAATTATATTTTGTTTTAAAATTCAACTACTGTCATTGCGATGCATACATTTATTGTGGTATTTTCAGTGAAACTTATACATGATGGAGGTTCTCAACTTATTGTAACTTATATCGAATCACTGTTATTGCACAGAATGACAAATTTTTTAATTTAATTCTGTTGAATGTAAGATACATTCAATTTATATTTTTCTCGGGTATTATAGTACACTTTTGACAGTAATAAGTTGTCATTTATGACAAGTAATAATTATACATATACAATTAAAAATTATAAATATATTATTTCTCATAACTTGCATGTATATAATCTTCAATTTTCATGACCTTAAAAAAACAAAACAATCAAAAAGTATAAAAGTGAAATTAAAAACTTGTGAAATACATTTAAAATTTTTTTCAGTTAAGGTTAAGAAAAAGTGTCAAAGGGTTTGAAACCGTAAAACATTGATTAATCAGGTTGGCAAATAAGAAGGAACAGAAGTATTGAACTGTACTTTAGCCCATTAAAGGGCGAAGGGTAACGAAAGCAAAAGAAAACCGAGTAAGGGTAAAAAGGGGTGGAAAAAATGGAAGCACGTGCCATGACACGGGACACGGTTTCGAAGAGATACTTTTTCTCCCTTCCATCTGCCTTTCCTTTTCCTGCATCCTTTCCTCTCTCTCCGTTTCTTTCTTCGTTTTCTTCCAACCAGCTCGTAAGTTGACTCGGTTTGATTTATTATTCGCGACTCGTGCGATTATTTTGTGCGGTCCTGCCGTTTCTCCCTTCGTTTCTTCGCCGGCTGCCTTTCCCTTCGAACCGCTACCTAAAATTCTCTTTATTTAGCGAACGAGTTCAAAGACATCCGAGAGACGAGTGGTGAGTCAATGTTTTCGATGTGAATGGCCGCAAAAATAGATCCTCGAGCACGTTTCTTGCTGTTGCTCTTCTCTTTATCGCCTGGTTAAATCATCGCTTCTATCACTCTTTTTTAAATATCTAATTTTGACACGTAGTTCGTGTGCGCGTTGCTGTGCAATTCGATTGAATTACGAGTGCGATGTTTATTCGATCGAGCGGTCTTTAAAGTTGGCGCCACGGCGCCATTGTTTGGCGAACGGGGAAAAATTCGTCCGCCATATTGATTTAACGAAGGACCTCGGGTGGCGGGAAAATTCGAATTCATTTGTACGTAGTCCACTTATTTTCAAATTACTACTCTCAGTTTTTGATGTTTATATTTCTTTATTTAGACATTTATAAAGTTTTAATTTTAAGAGTTCTCAAGATTTAAATTTGTTCTTGTTATTTTCCAATTGTTTACAATTACACATTTATGAATTTTTTATAAGTGTAAATTTTCGATTATAACGTATAGGTTTTCAATTATAAATTTATAAATTTAGAACTTTTTAATAATAAGCAATTTTTTCTATCGTATTATGAACGATTGATGACGGCTACAAAGACTTGTATCAGAGCGTATGCAAGCTATAATTATCCACTTTTGAATAGAACTGTACAATAAGTAATAAAACGCTTGTCCCGCGTCCTTGCGCTTCTGCATGCTGGAATAATAAGCGACGTTCTGTACGATAATAATATCGTCCGCGTGGAATAGTGGCGTCGGCCTTCCTGGTACAACACCGTCCTTTTTCACGAGATTATCTAAATTTATCCCATGCTCTGGAACAACGTGCAACCGCTCCTGCTTCTACGGCTTCGAGCTTTCTCCTTCGTGCCTCGACTCTTTCAGCCACTCGGCCAATCTGTCGGTGCCTGCTCGATCCTGAACAGAGCAATCGTGTGCTACCTCGAATTAATTATCGACCCTCTTCGCGTGAATTATCGAGTGCCATGAACACACGTACACTCGCCGTACGCTTCCTTTGGCTAACGACACACGTGTGCAACCTTTGAATTTCTCATATGGCAAAATCTTCTAGCGTTTGACTTTCGATTTCTCAAATTTTTGAAAAAGTTTCATATCATCAAAATTAGATATTGCTAAGTAATAAAATAGATTTTTCATGTAGACAAAAAACAGTTCGGTCCCAAAATGGTTAAAAAGCGTGCATAATAAAGGAGTTATGTTGCAGCGGTATCAAGTATCCTTCATAACTCAAATAACACATAATTCTCTGTAACAAGATTCATAAGATCCCCGGTGCGTTTTGAGATAGCACTGGATTTGGCTCGTATCCACGAATGACACACAATATTTTCTAATACCGCGAATGAATTAGCCATTCATGCGAAGTATTCGAGTAACACGCTCGTTATACGATCATTTTCGTAATTACGCTGCCACTTTGTTTTAATTTATGCCTTGCCATTAAACCCTATCCACCTTGCGTTTATCTAATTTTAAATGAATCATTCTAACAGATGGTACTCAGAAACGTTCACCGGTTATTTTTAACTGTTTGCTTGACGATTTTTGCAGATGGGTATTTACAGCTATATTTATCTTTAGGATATTTAAAAATATTCATATTGTTGTACTTGTAAATTCTACATTTTTCTACATTTACAGATTTCAAAATAGTTGCGAAATTTCAAATTCCTGAACTCTTCATTTTCCGAATTCTTAATTTCGTAAATTCTCAATTGTTCAAATTTTCAAATTTCCAAGTTCTCAGATTTCCCAGATTCTCAAATTTCCAATTTCTCATATTTCGTAAATTTTCAAATTTCCAATTTCTCAGATTTTCCAAATTCACAAATTTCCAATTTCTCACATTTCCCAAATTCTCAAATTTCCAATTTCTCACATTTCCCAAATTCTCAAATTTCCAAATTCTCAGATTTTCCAAATTCTCAAATTTTCAATTTCTCACATTTCCCAAATTCTCAAATTTCCAATTTCTCACATTTCCCAAATTCTCAAATTTCCAAATTCTCAATTTTCCAATTTCTCACATTTCCCAAATTCTCAAATTCTAATTTCTCACCTTTCCCAAATTCTCAAATTACCAATTTCTCATATTTTCCAAATTTCCAAAACCCATAATTCTCAAATTTCCGAAAATCTCCACACTCACATCTTCAAATTCTAAAACCTTCAATTCTATGAATTCTCGAGTCCAAATTTCAAAATGACCAAATTCCCAAATGCTCAAAAATGCAAACTTTCATTTTTCCAAATGTCACAGCTCCAAACTCCATAAGTTCAAATCTCCGACTCTCCATCATTGCGCATCGCTAGCCATAAACTCATAGCTAGACTAGTGAAAGCACATTCGGTTCCAAAAATAGCGCGATCGTTTAAACAACCCGCAAAAAGAAAACAGTATAAGCGCTATCAATTTTCCCGAAGGAAAACTTGCCAAATAAACGGTACCTTCAATTCCTGTACGAACGTTGCTGTATCCCTTGGCTCCGATCGTAAAACCGCTCGTTGGTAGACAATTGTACTCGGCCGTAATTAACGAGTTAACGGCAGTAAATGACAGGCTTCGAAGCAACGTGCAAAATTACAGTTTTACTTTAGCGATAGTGTTACATTCGGATGTTTAATTATTCCCTCCTATTAACTTTTTACGCGTAAATCATTCAAAAGGACATTTAACGCGTTAATCCTTTGTTGTACTTTAACGATTTTGTCACGTGACGCGCTCACAGTTCAGACGTGACGAATTTATAGATTTGGGGATATAGTGATTTGGGGATGTTAGGGGTTTTGAGAATGTAGGGATTTGGGGATGTAGAAATTTTAAGATTTTTTAGTTTGGGGATTTTATTATTTGGGGGTATAGAGATTTGGGAGTGTGAAGATTTGGGGACGTAGGGATTTGGAGATGTGGAGATTTCAGGATTTTGAAATTTGGGAACCTGGGAATTTGAGAATGTAGGAGGTATGTGGGTTTAGAGATTTAGGGATGTGTGGATTTGGAGATGTAGTGATTTGGGGATATTATATTTTGGGAATGTAGGGATTTGGAGACGTGAAGATTTGAGGATGTAGAGATTACAAGATTTTGGAATTTGGGAATTTAATTATTTGGGGATCTAGAGATTCGGGGATTTAGGGATTCGAGGATATAGTGATTTGAGGATGTAGTAATTTGAAGATGTACTAATTTGGGGATTTGAGGATTTTTGGAAAGGAAATGATTTCTTTCTTTTCTTACCCCATTTTTCCAACAATAGATCTGGTACACTCACAGCAAGAAACGCAAAAATTCGTCTACCTACTGACAAAGCTACTAGCTCCACTTATAAACACAATATGGACACTCCCTAATTGTGTGCATATAATGAGGCAATATTCGAACTTACTTACCTCAACACTTTGCCTGCCACGTCACCTACATACAAGGTGACCCTTACATCCTCATACGAATCCATCACACACATCACTAAAAATTTCTTCGTGTATCTACTTAAAAGTACCAATAATAACTACATAAAACTGTGCATAATAATTGCAATAAAATATTATAAAAATATTCGGTGAAAATATTGTTAGAAACAAAATGACTACCCAATCAAATTTTCATCTGCTCCAGTAAGGCAATCAACGTGTTAATTAAAGAAGAAGCATAGAAATTTGTTATAGAACGATATCCAACGATAGAAGGTAAAGCGTGAATGTACACGTTCACGAGAGATCTCGTGGTATCTTTGGATCTAATTGGACGACGGATTCAAAAAATCCCGCGCCCGGTAGTTTCGAAGCAATTAGAAGGAATGTCGGTGGGTGCAACGTCGCTGATATGCATCTGGCGTTGCTTTTACCTGGCCAGGTCGAACTTAACGATGAGATTGATCCAGTACCTTTCGACTGTTCAGTGCGAACGTTCTAGCCTACAATGCAAACATAATTTGAGGCGAAAATTTGTGAGACGGAAGGTATTTTTGGAGTTTCAGAAATTTGGACATTTTGAAAGTGTGGGAGGATCTGATGATTTGAGAATGTGGATTTTTGGGAGATGGGTAGTTAGGGAATTTGGGGAATTTGGGAATTGGGGAAGTTGGGAATTGGGGAATTTGGGAATTGGGGAATTGGGGAATTGGGGAATTTGGGAATTTGGGAATTGGAGAATTTGGGAATTGGGGAATTGGGGAATTGGGGAATTGGGGAATTGGGGAATTGGGGAATTGGGGAATTGGGGAATTGGGGAATTGGGGAATTGGGGAATTGGGGAATTGGGGAATTGGGGAATTTGGGAATTTGGGAATTTGGGAATTTGGGAATTTGAGAATTGGGGAATTGGGAAATTGGGAAATTGGGGAATTTGGGAATTTGGGAATTTGGGAATTGGGGAATTGGGGAATTTGGGAATTTGGAAATATGAGGTTTTGGGAATTTAGAAATTTGGGAATTTGAGAATTGGGGAATTGGGAAATTGGGGAATTTGGGAATTGGGGAATTTGGGAATTTGGAAATATGAGAATTTGGGAATTTGGAAATTTGGAAATTTGGGGATTTGGAAATATGAGAATTTGGGAATTTGGAAATTTGACAATTTAAATTTAAAAAATTTGAAAAGTAGAAGTTCCTAATATCAGAAAACTTACAAATTCACATATTATTTCTCTAAAAATCCCAAAGTAGTGAAAGGTTTCTCACACAATCCACATCCTTGTTCAAACAAATGTACCATTCACTTCGACTAACACATAATTGTTTATTTACATCAACCTTCTAAAACCACTGCATTACAACCCAGTTATAATACATTTTACCACCTCAAATTTCTAAAGTATATTTATTTTCCAAATATTATTTCTATCAATGGTACGAATGGTGATACTACGAGTATGTAGACTTTATCTACAGTTCATAGAATGAACGAACACGCTCGTTATGAACTCTCTCCTCTCTCCGGTGCTTAATAGACTATAGAACATGGTTTACGTGCATAGTTCTGCACTTCGCATAGATAACCGTGGATAGCAGCAAACTGGTCAAACGATTCTGCTAATTGCCGTACTTTCGAGCTTACTTTAGACCCTTCACCTCTTGCGGTCCTCTGTTCGCTTTACATCCACACTATTACTGTCCGATATACACGTATGTATCTACATACGTATGTGTGTATCTACATACACGTTCCATTTGAATTGCGACTGAATACTGTGCTTTCTTTGTATTCGTGCAAATTACTCGAAGTGAAACGGGCAACGTATACTGTGCTTTCTGATTGTGAGTAATTAAAGCTCGCTGAAAAGATTGTTAATACGAGTGAAGTGTGTACTATATCATTTTTGCCGTAGTTGTTAATAGGAGTCAATTATTTATGTGCACCAATTATGTTAGAGTGTATTTAGTTTATATTGCGCTAGGTTAAATTGTGTTCAGTTTAAATTGAACTAGTTTACATTCAATTTATATAGAATAACACATTTCTTAATAAAAATTGAAAAGAGAAAAATTTAGGTTAGTCCCGCTCTGAAATAAAGAGTTCTTACAATTTAAAGTAAGGGATGCAAGCCATTTTGTCGAGTTGGTTAAATATAGTATTAAGTAACATCCCCCGGCATTCTGAACTAAATTCAATACGGTATAGGTAAAGTGGCAGCTAATTGAAAATCTGAAGGAAGTACTTGTGAGACATGGTAGGAAAGCATAGGTATAAATACTATACATGCAACGAACCGTTCCCATGTTCAAGTATACCTAGCGAGCAGCAGACTCGCTTGAACATTTCGCACGAATGAGTCTGACTATTTATTCGAGGTACACTCGGCTGTAACATACGCTTAATTTCGATAACACATACAAAATTTTTAATTTTTCAATTACCACATTTTGAAAATTTACAAATTTGTAGGCTTGCAAATATTAAAATTTGTAGATATCTCGGTTTTCAAAATTGTAGATTTTCAAATTTCTTGTATAGCAAATTTAGAGATTCTCTAATTTCTAAAATACTAAATCTTTGGATTCCCAAATTTTTTAGAATACCTAGATACCTAAATTGCAACGTCCTCGTATTCTTATTTCTCAAAATTTCTATGTCCCCAAATACCTACGTTTCCAAATTTCTATATCCCCAAATTCCTATATCTTCAAATATCTATTTCCCCAAATTTCTACGACCCCAAATATCTATTACCCCAAATTTCTATGCCCCCTAATACCTACTCCCAAAAATCTATTTCCCCAAATTTCTACACCCCCAAAAACCTATTTCCCCCAAATCCTACATCCCCAAATACCTATTTCCCCCAAATTTCTACATCCCCAAATACCTATTTCCCCAAATTTCTACGTCCCCAATTCCCTAAATCCCCAAATCCCAAAGTTCCCAACCCAATAATCTCTAAATATCCTCAAATTTCTACATCCCCAAATTTACTCACCTCGGAATTTCACAAATTTTAAAAAGGTGCTATAAATCAATTAGTGGGAGGCTTGTTCCCCCTAGGTAAATCATATTTGCTGCTGACTGTACTAAGAGTAATTGCACGCCGAGCCAGTTCTTTGGAGGACCAGTTCTCAACGACAGCGAAAACTACCCGAGAGAAGCCAGACCTTTAGACAGACGATTTTTCAAACCGAATAGAAACGATAATTTGCATACGCGTACACGAGTCTTGTATGAGAAACAGTGGCAGTGATTCCCAATAATGTTCCAACTCATTATTTAGAAATTTTAAGCATTTGTTGTTGAGAGTTTTAGTATGAAATGGATCGAGGAGTATGTTGTTTATAATTTCTCCATCAAATGTTTGTTCTGAATTTTACTTACAAATTTTGTTCTTAATTTCTTGTTAAATTGTTCTGAATTATATTTGAAAATTTTGTTTTTAATTTTTTAAATTGATCTAAATGATCTCAGTTCATATTGACAGCATGCTAATAAATAAAATATTTTGAAATGTTCAAAATAATCCTTCAATTTCTTTGAACAATTTTGAAGATTATATATACTATCATCCTTAATAAATACTTAATAATATTAATGTGTAAATTTGATATAAAATTTAAATTTATTTAAATTATTTCAACATGCAAATTTGATACAAAATTCAAATTTATTTAAATTACTTTAATATGTAAATTTTATTTAAGTTATTTTAATATGTAAATTTTAAGTGCAAATGTTGTTGTCCTTTCTTATCAAACATGAACTAAAATAGACTTGTTTTAATATAAAAAAGTAAAGATTCCTTCACCACTCTTGTTAACCGTTTGAACAGAAATGTACACGGTAACATTTATCTTACTCTCTTTCGAGTTGCTTTTGAAAAAGGCGAAGATGGACCGTGCAACGTCGTCCTTGTTCAAAGATTTGCATGAGAAAGCATTGAAACAAAATACCTCAATATGGAAATTTGGTTAAGATGTTTCTCGACAAAAATATTCGTGGACGTTTGGAACAAGCATAGAGATCTTTCTTCCGAATGAAATTACCATGAAAGAGGCAGACGACCGTTTTTCTCTACTTTCTTTCTTTGGTTATATTCTTGTTCCCATAGAAGCTATTGTCGAAGTATTTTATTCTGTGGATTGTGACAAATGTGTCTGCTACGAGATTAGAAACAATGAACGAAGATTGCTTGAAACTTTTATGAACAGACTGAAATAAATATGGAAGATGTAATTTAATCTATTCTGTTCCAGATATTGCTGAAAATTAATTTCTAGATTTTTGTATTTTTGGATTTCTAGACTTCTAAGGTTTCTAGATTTAAAAATTTCTAAATCTCAGTTTCCAAATTTTCAAATTTTCAAATTTTCCAAATATTCCAAAATCTCCAATTCTCAGAATACCAAATTTCTAAATTTGTAAATTCCCAAATCTTCAAATTCTCAAATTCCCAAATTCCCAAATTTCCACATTCCCCAATTCCCAAATTTTCAAATTCTCAAATTTCCCAAATCCCAATCTTCTCAAATCCCAAAATTTCCAAATCCCAAAACTCTCAAATGCCAATACTCCCAAATCCCAATCTTCTCAAATCCCGAAACTCTCAAATCCCAAAATTCCCAAATCCCAAAATCTCCAAAATCAAGCCTCCAAAATTTCAATATTTCGAAATACCAAAAGTCCTACTATATCTAAATCCACGCAACAATAAACTGAAATAAATTTTCAAGCATTCAGAAATTAACAAATAATCATACAATTACTTCTACCCTTCAGCCTATTATTTTCAAAGTCACATTCCCCTTTTCGATAATACATCATTTTTTCAAAAGTTTGAGTGTACGGTCAGGTATGACGTACAGGATGCTCGAAATAGCATCGGATGAGAAATTGGATATTGATCCTTGAGGGCCTCCCATCGGATATGGGAGCTTGAGTAATTAACAGAATCTCCTTCCCCTTTGCCATAGCTACGTATATGTATACGTACAGGTATCTGCATTAATTGTCTTCACGATGTGGCCACATCGCTTGAATGCATGCAACGTAATCAACGATGCGTTGCTGGAGATGAAACTCTTATCTCCGTGCAACGTGATCAATCATCCTCGTTTAACGACATTCAGATAAAAGTACGTCGTATCGATTGTATAACGATCTCTGTTAATTAACTGTTTTTCATGTCCAATTTAAGTTGTGTTATCATATATTCAATTAAAGTTGCGTTAGGTTATGTTCAATTTAAGTTGAGTCAAGTTATATTCAATTGAAGTTGAGTCAAGTTATATTCAATTAAAGTTGCGTTAGGTTATGTTCAATTTAAGTTGAGTCAAGTTATATTCAATTGAAGTTGAGTCAAGTTATATTCAATTTAAGTTGCGTTAGGTTATGTTCAATTTAAGTTGAGTCAAGTTATATTCAATTTAAGTTGAGTCAAGTTATATTCAATTGAAGTTGAGTCAAGTTATATTCAATTTAAGTTGAGTCAAGTTATATTCAATTTAAGTTGAGTCAAGTTATATTCAATTGAAGTTACGTTAGCTTTTATTCAATTTAAGTTGCATTATGTTATATTCAATTTTAAGTTGAGTTAAGTCATATTCAATTTAAAGTCGGTTTGGTTAAATTATTTTGAATTTATGTTAAATTAAGATGCATTATATCAAACTTAAGTTGAGTTAGTTCACGTTATTGTGAGTCCAGGTTGAGTCAAGTTACCGAAAGCGTTAGATGATGGAAACTCGAGTGATATCCATGATCGATCAACAGCGTGTTAACATGTACAGTACATCTACCGAGTCTATTATTAGAAGTGAAGAGAAATTACCGAACACGAGGTAACGCTTGGTTTGCGACAAACAGGAGCAACGACATTAATTTTCGATATTACCCTCGTAAATATTCGTGAAACACACTATCCTGGCAGTGTTTCGCGAGAGATTGAAACGCTTTTTCCTGTATTTCTCCGACGCGAACGGTGAACTCCACTATCGCGCAGAAAAGATCGCAATTTTTTATTGAATCAGCTCAACGACGATGTATCGCGTTCCGAATCTTGTACAGTCGACGGCAAATCTGACTTTCCTAGGGAAAATATGGTAATCAATTCCGGGAAAGTCATCGAACTTTAGTTGATTGATCTTCTAATTTACAACGTTACAACTTTGGGATTTGCAAATTTATAAATTTAGGAATTTAAAGAATTACACATTTGTAAGTTTGAGTATTAAAATGTCTCAGAATATATAATTTGAAAAGGTAAAAGAAATCTAAAAATTTGTCAGTGTAGTTTGAAGATTTGAAAATGTGAGAATTTAGAATGTTCCAAGTTTACATATCTGTTTTTATCCAAAGATTACGTTGCAGCCGAGTGTACGGTGATACATCGAGAGGCTCCGCTACGGGAGAACGTCCATAAATTCTCGACGACCGCTATTTCTCTCGATGGAAATACGAATGATTTGAAAACTGTCCTTACATCAAATGACATGTATGTATTTGCGTCCGTGATATATTTCCGTATTTGACAGAACGTTAACCTATTAAGAGACAGATTTTACTCATTCGTAACCGTGTCTAACATCTCTTATAAATCACTCTTGGAGGAATATGAATTTGGGAATTTAGTAATTAGAAAATTTGAAGATTTAGAAATAAAAAATGTTTAACTTATAAAATTTAAAAAATTTATTACTTCAATGATCTGCTCATTCGATTAAAAAATTTTAAAGAATAAAAATCTAAAATTGGCAAATCCTCAGATTGCAAACAATGGAATTGTGTAGAGTGTTGAATTTAAACGGAAGACATTCAACATATCGTAGTGACGTTCTTACGTAGAAAAAGAGGAATGAGCTAAATTCTGTTAGTTCCACTTCCAAGAAGACGACCTCGCTTTCGTCGGTTGATTCGTCAACAAAGGGGATGCGAGTCTCGGTTAAATAATGGTGCATATAGGAGAATCGAGGAAAAAAGAGAGTCTTTTTCGAGTATATACCTACACGTCATCGTTTCGGTCAAATATTTACCCTTCGCTGGTGACTCGACTACGATACAAGAACGGGGCTGTAAACTCGATACGAGCCAACCGCATATTTAACGTTTTCGTCCTACAACTTCCACGTTTCTTCGTTTCTCTTAAATGTTCTTGCTACGCGTCTCATGGGTTTTGCCCCCGACAATCTCGTTCTTTTTCTTTTCTTCCGTGTTTTCGTTTCATTTTCACTCTCGTGGGAGACTTCTTTCTTTGTAGAACAGAATTACTTGTCCCGAACGTTTCCTCATCATCTTCTCGATCGATGCTACTTATTTGCTCAGACAAATGTGAACTTCCATTCGTTTTTCTTTTTATACTTCTGTGAAACGGTACGTACGTACATTTCAGCGAAGTAGTTATTAATTAATCACTCAAATAAATTTACTTCTGATACAGTACAAGGTTTTACACAATTTTTATATTTTGAATGTTTTGCACGAATATAGTTATCAAATATTTGACTAATTCTTCATCTTTCTATAACTGTCGATAATTTAACCTAACTATAAAACTAGCAGAATATTATAAAAACAAATATGCGACATCGTTCGCTTCGTAATCAGAGATGTACACGAAAGTTTGTATCAATTTTGTACATCTCCGAGTGTCGGATTGAAAGGGGCGGAATTTCACGGCACCCCTCACGACGAGGGAAAGTTGGACTGAAAAAGAAAAGGAAAAGAATCCTGTGAGAAGGGAAGCGGTGTGTGGCACGAGAGCACCGAACGACCACCAACGAGTTTCTCTCCCTCGTTCGTGTTCTCGTTTACCAGCGTGTTTTCTTTGGGCAACGTCAACGCCTTCGTGAAGTTTCTTTCTTTTTTATCCGCGTTCGCTGTTTTCTTTCTACTGGACCCGCTACATTGCGTACACCAACCCCTCTTCACTCTCGTTTTCGAGCGGAAGCGCGCGTTTTTGGCACGCGAGCCGCTCCTACACGCTCGGCGAAGCTGCAGAAATGATCTTTTGAAGAACGCATTGTTGCATCCCTACTGATCTTACTTCATGTTCCAACTGACTTATAACTCGTTCGACACTAAATAAAAATCCGGACTTTATCATTTCTATTCGTTTATTTCATATATGTTCATATATATTTTTTATGTTTGTAATGTATATTTTTATTCAACGTACATCTGTATATGTATATTTACATAACGCATGTTTTTATTAAAGCAACATTTTAATAACAACGTTTATTAAATATAATGTTTACTTTGTGCATATTTAATGCACATGATACATAAATTGATCAATGAGTTATCTATCTGTTATAATTAGTAATTGATACAAAATATTACAATAATTGTTATAATGTCTTGTCTTACAATTTGCTCTATTTTGAAAGGAAGAAGATATGCATGTGAACTCTCTCATTGAAAATAATTTCAGCATTGATTAAGCAAACAATACAAATGTTTAATGGATAATAAAATAACAATATGTGCGAAAGAACAAAATAATGTCTTCTAATAAAAACCCGTATGGTGTACAGCAAAACTGTATAATATGGTAAACCGATCTATTAACACGTACGTATTATTCGTGGAGGCGATGTTGTCGAGATTATTCAGCAAATACAATGAGTAATTAAGTGCTGTAATTACTAGATTTCGATCTGTGTTTCCGTTTCGAGTCAGCCGCGTGAAATTTCATCGCCTGGTTACGCTACGCGTGGCTTGCGATTTGATTTAGGCTGCACGTCCAAAAACTATAAACACCAGTATGGCGTTTTGAAAGCAAACAGTTCTTGGAAAGAGAGGTTCGTTGCAATCGTGGAACAATAACACACACACGGTCAATGGCCGTGACCGGAGAATAATCGCTCGACCACCACTCATATGTTCGTTCGATGCTTGAAATAATCTTTATTCACTTTTAAGCAATTGCATTTTTATTTTATTTAAATTGTGTTATAATTTTGTATAACCGTACTATAATATTTATGGTATCATTGTATTATTATTTTATACAGCAATTGTAATTTTATACAATTATACTATAATTCCATATAATATTAATAAAATGTTACGTAATTATTTAATACAATTTTTCACAACAGTTATAATTTTAATCATAATTCAATGAAATGATGTATAATTAAAATTGCAATTAAAAGTGTAATGAATTTTAATCAGAATTGGAATTTAAAGTATGATTAATTAAAGCATGATTCTATAATTAAAAGTAAAACTGTATACATCAATTGGAACAAAATAATAATTATATTACAATCTTGCATAATTATTTTAAAAAAATTTTAAAGCACCTGTATTTCCAAAGAGACACGGAAACACGATATAAGAGAAGTCGCGATCGAACTCAATAAAACAAATAGAAACGAGGTAGTGAAAAATAGTGGGAGAGATGTTATAGTTTCAATTTGTTGGAAAACGTACGAGAGGAACGGTTTCGAATCAGGATAACGACTCTATTGGGAGATTGCTCTCTAAATTGGTCTCTTTGTTCCAGATTGCCGTCTCCATACAATAAGCAATCGGCTGTCGGGGGTGCAGGTGGCGGTCCTGGGGGTGGAACGAGTATACCCTTACCTGCCACCGTAGCAGCCACCAGAAGGTGCCCTCCGGATAAAGTTAGACCGGCTCCAACACCCACGCATCAATCACAACTTGGTAAGTTTTCCACATAATTTTCCCTCCATTTAACGTCTGAGAAAGTATCGATCAGCTGCAGTTGCGACGAAACGAACGAACGGGTATCAATACTCGAATACTTTCGTGAAAATATCTCATTCAATTACAGATTTATAAATTCTTTCGGAAAAATAATTATTCTTTTTGGGTGGGATATTGTTGAATATAATTTAATAAGTTATAGGGCATTGCAAATTGATAATTTTTATTGTGGTATTTTGTGTAATGTTGACGTGTTTTTTGCAATTGTATATTGTATTATTACATACATATGTGTTTAAGCTTGAAAGTTTTGGCACATATATAAATCCACAGAGACTGCAGTTCTATTCAAAAATTGCTATATGTACAAAAAGTATTTTTAAAAATTCAAATACGAGGGGTTGACAGAGAAACTGTGTCTAGTCTGAGCTCCTCGTTTTTTTTGGAATAACTAAAAATATCAGACGGAAACGTGTACATTTATATTTAAATGTGCAGTTGTACAATTTTAAAGAAGTCGAAAATGGAAACGGGCAGAATTTCTTTCGTGCTTTCCAAAACATAAAAGAAACGTATTCTGTTGGAATTACATACCTCAAAAAGTTGAATAAAATGTAAGATAATAATTGTATTAAAACTAGTATTAAATTCACATGCAAGGTAAAATGTAATGAAAGAAAATGTGAAAAGAGAAAAGTGAAGCCATGAGCGTAGATAGGGAAAGGGTGAAAAAGGGGTACTCACCCCGTGAAAAAAAAAAAATCGCGCTTTGTTCCATTCTACGAGGAAAATTGCATTTTGCTCTTTTGTCAAAGTAAAACGGATTAAATTTTACTTTAAGTAGAATTCGCTCATGTTTTATGTGAAAATATTAATCAGAAATTAAATTATAATTGGGTTGATTAAAGTTTTGTAGGTTTAAATTAATGTAATCTTGAATTAGAATTGTATTAATTATTATTTTCGAATTTCATAAATTTTCAAATTTTTCAAGTTTCCACATTTCCGAGTTTTTAAATTTTCTAAATTTCCAAATTTTTCAAATTCCCAAATTTCTCACGTTCCTAGATTTCCCAAGTTTCCCAAATTTCTATATTCCCAACATTTTCAAATTTCCCAATTTTGGCAAATTTTTCAAATTCTCAAGTTTTCTAAATTCTCAAATTTCCAAGATTTCTACATTCTCACATTTCGAAATTTCGAAATTCCCCATATTTCCCAAATTTCCAAAACTTGAAATTCTTATTTATACTTAATGAGAAAAATGTTTCCCTTCCCCAGAGAAGAAAATTCTATCACAATTGTGTTAACTATTATAATTAATCAATTTTAACTAATTTTTCACGTAAAAATTTTACAATAAAATTACGATTATACTGCAAATAATTTCTACGATGAAATTAATGTTAATTCTACGAATGAAAATTATCAAAACAAAGAAACAATGTCTGAAGCATGCGCGCAAGAAGCGTAAAGCCACGAAGGAGCAAGGAGAGAAAGGTCGATGCTCGTAGAAGAGAAGTCATACTATATATTTTAAAAGGGACACAGGGTCGTTGTAACCCCATGGAACATGGAGGCTAGTTTCCATGGTGGTCCAGATCTCTCGCGGCAAACAGAAATGCGCAAAGGGTTGCTAAAAGCCATTCACAGGACTAATGGCTAATGGGGTGTTCTTAACGCGGTAGAGAATCTGCCATCTTTGTCGGAGCTTTGTGTCTTAAAGAGCGAGTCTCACAACAAGACCATCCAACTCCTACATACTGCTTTTAAGATACAGACGTGTTCAATTATTAACATAATCCACAAATTCTGCAAGATTTCTACTTAACTTAGATGCCTATTAAAATAGAAAGACTCTTTCATAATATAATAAAAATTTATAATTATACGAATTGCTTCTTTCAATGTTAAGACTCTAAATGTTAGACATTTTTAATTTTGTTAGTGACTACAAAAATATTGGAAACATGTAAAAATGATATTGTGCGAAATTCTTGCATTTCCAACGCAAACGAAATCAAATATTTCTCGTCTCTCGCAATTATATTTTACCCTTGTGCCTCCTTAACGTTACAAAATGGCGACATAACTGTTCTCCACAGAAAATATTTGTCTCTCATTATTACTCGTAAGGAATAAAAAATAGATTCTCTCAAAATTAATTTGTGGTTACGTTAATTTAAGGTTAGCTTACCATCACGAGTACCAAAATATAGCAAGGTCAAAATGACATCTTTTCTAAGAGAAAATATTAACAGACACAAAGTGGAAAAAATAGTGGTAAAATCGATCAGGAGAGAAATCACAAAGGAAGAAGCGTGAAACATTGCAGAGGGGAAACTGACGCTTGCGTGGAGGGAATAAAAGCAAATGTCAGAAACAGATAGACTGCAGGCACTAAAAGATCATGGCTGAATATTACTTCGTGGTTGCCGTTCAGACTACCCACTCGCTAATGACTTTCCATTAAAAGCAGTTCGTGCAAAGGAAAGGGGGAGAAACTGGAAAAAAAATAATCGAATTTCTTTCCACGCCCCTTATTCTCCCCGCATGATTTTCTTGGCTTTTCACTTTCCACCCTAGTTATTTTTCCCATTGTGTTCGATACTCTTGCTATCATTTTTGTCTTGTATTCAGGGACGTAATTACGTTATCAGTCTAGGTGTTAAAAAACTTGTGTTACAATTGCATTGTAACATTCCAAAATCTCTATATCTCTAAGTTTTTATAACCTGAAATACCTATATCTCCAAATTACTGTCTCTAAAAGTCCCTATATTCCCAAATTCCTACGTCCCAAAATTCGTATACTCCCAAATGCCCACATTCCCAAGTCCCCAAATTCCTAAATATAAAAAATTCCAAATTAGTAACTCTCTATCAAGATATCTCTACACCGAACTATTACCACGAATAATTTAAATTCTTCCCGAGAATAACTTATCCGAATTAAATTTTTGACCAATGTTCGTCTTCGCTTCTAATATGCATAATCCTCTACCATATGAAAATTTATCTAGTCACACATAGATCTCATACGATCGAGAGAGCCGGTGTTTTGAATCTCCGCGTATATACTCGTCGCGAAACGCCGATAACGCGGCTCTCGGGCGCGCACGAGCACACGTCGACCATAATTACCTACATACATCCATGGTGGTCGAGGGGGTAGCTATGAGATGGGGTGGCACCCCATAGTTTATACTTTACTCTCGACTCCCACGTTTCCAGGGCAGCCACGGCCAGATGTGCACACCGATTTACAGCGGTTCCCAATCGATACTCCGATCACTCGTCCCTCAAACGAAAGTGAAACAGGACCGGTTCGATTCCCGTTAGCGAAACGTATCACCTCGTAAAACTACTATCCTGAATTTTGTTGCTTCTACTTTCTTCTCGATTTAGTAGCTTTCTGTTTTGTTCGGAATTCACTAGATTCTCCTTTGTGCGGAATTTAGTTGATTCTCTTTTGTTCGGAATTTAGTTGCTTCTCTTTTGTTCGGAATTTAGTTGCTTCTGTTCGGAATTTAGGTGCTTCTCTGTTGTTTGGAATTTAGTTGATTCTGTTTTGTTCGGAATTTAGTAACTAGTTTAATTTCACTTTGCATCGCAGATGTATTCTAGTCATTTTATTGGACCTTGATCACTGTGGTTTGATGTTGTGATGCATTGATTGGATACATTGTTGTCATGCAAATGATGTTTATATCTGTTTTGATGCATGTGATGGTTTTATCATTTTTTTCTGGTTTCACAAAATGTCACATCTGATAATTATGTTTAACAGTTAGCTATAATTCGTTGCAATTTTACAAGAATTACTTTATCGTTTTAATCGACTTAATATCAAACATTCAAACTTTAATATGAATGTGAAGTGAATATGATGTATTAAAATTGTAATACAAATATGAAGTAAATATGAGACATTAAAATTTGAATATAAACATGAAGTAAATATGATACATTAAAATTTGAATATAAACATGAAGCAAATATGAAACATCAATATTTTAGTATATGATTAGTGTTATTGTTACTGCTCTTGGAAAGTGATCACCGATGATTATGATACAAATATTATGAGTGTTACGATTGTTTCATTACGTCAGTTTCTGGTTTTGAGATTCTAAATAGGAGCGACAGTAAGAAGTGTTTATTAGTCATCTACCTACACGAGCATAAATATTTTCCCTGCAAAGACTGGGAGTAAATGTCCTCCAAGAGACGCCGTTAATCTTTTCTTCGAATAAGAAACGTTATATACGATCATCCTGTCAAACCATTGAACACTTAATACAAAAATATATATTAAAATGTCAGATAACTGTTCCTTGCTTCTCTCGAGTGGTTCTCACTTGAAGTGCTTCTGGATTGAAAATGATCTTGGTGTGAATTTAACTATGTAGATACAATTTCATTTCTGGAAGAATTCAGTTATGTTGAAGGGAAGAAGGAATCGATACAAAATGGTTTACTAGTTTTATGTCAGTGAAGATGTCTTTGTTTAGAAGTATTGAAAACTGTGGTAAATCTGTAATGAAATATGAAATAAAATCTAGAACAAGACCGGAAGAGAATATATAATGTGGTAAAAACTTGTAAATCTATAATAAAACTGTAACAAGGTCTATAATAAAATTATTACTAAATATGAAACATTTTTTATTACAAAGCAAATACAATAAATTCGTAGTAAATCTGAACAAAAATCTAAAATAGAGTACACAATGAATCTATAACTGAATTTATAACAATATCTATAATAAATGTGTAATGAAACTATTATAAGATACTGAGAAAAGCAATGAATTTATAATAAACTTGAACGAAAAACTAAAATAAAATTTCCCATGAATCTATAACTGAATCTAGAACAGTCTATACTAAATCTAGAATAAAACCGTAATGAAACCATCACAAAATATTTAAAACCACGATAAATTTATGACTAAATCTATAACAAAACCTAGGATAAAATTTACAGTATAATGAATCTACATATATCCGTATAATCCATACAATAAAAAAATTCTTAAAACGTTCACATGTCCCAAGTGAAACTTGTCGTTGTGCAACATCGAATAATTTCCCATGCATATCATTTGAATAATCTTTGAATTAAACCTAATACGCTTATCAGCCCGCATTATTTACACGGTTGAGAGTCACTGCAATGTACCAAGGGGATGCTGAGTTCTCTGTCATATATATCGTAGCTGTATCAAAGCCAGCGTGTTGCGAGCGGCTGGATACAGAATGTGTTTCAGTTGGAAATAGACTTCCACGTCCTATAACGTGTTCATAATATATGTACGAGCACGTATAAAGCCAGTATACGTGCGTAGACAAGACGTGCCACGGTTCATGGTTTACGATATTATTTTAGGAGCCCTTCGAACTATTTTTTCATCCTTTTTCGCCGTTTAGTGGACGGTCTAGGCGACAGCCTCTGCGAGACTAGGTCATGGTTCTGATTTATGTCGTTCTAGGATGACGTTTCACTGTAAATATGTAAAAGGAACGCCGTGAAATGTGGGAGCTGTTTACAGTATTTCTTTCGGATGGCAGCTAAGCTGTTTTATTACTTTTGGTTGTATGATGGTGCGTATGCACGCGTTGTATTTTCATATGTATGGACACATATGGAACATATGTGCTTTTGTGAGCTGTTCGATTTAATTTCACCTGTTTTCATGGATACGTTATTTTGCCGCGCGTTGTATTTTCGCTTGTATTCCTTTTAAGGGTAGTTTCATTGGTAAGATGATGAGGACTTTGGAGAGATTTAGAGAAGTTTGCGAATTAGGTAAATTTATAGTTGTAACTTTGGGAATTGGGGAATTTGGGAATTGGGGAAATTTGGGAATTGGGGAATTGGGGAATTGGGGAATTTGGGAATTTGGAAATTTGGAAATTGGGCAATTTTGGAAATTTGGAAATGGGGGAATTTTGGAAATTGGAAATTTGGGAATTGGGGAGTTGGGGAATTGGGGGAATTTTGGAAATTGGAAATTTGGGAATTGGGGAGTTGGGGAATTGGGGAATTTGGAAATTTGGAAATTTGGGAATTGGGGAATTTGTGAGTTGGGGAATTGGGGAATTGGGAAATTCGGGAATTGGGGAATTGGGGAATTGGGGAGTTGGGGAATTGGGGAATTGGGGAATTGGGGAATTGGGGAATTGGGGAATTGGGGAATTGGGGAATTTGGAAATTTGGGAATTGGGATTAGAAAATTAGGGAATTTGGAAATATGAGAATTTGGAAATTTGGGAATTTAGGAATTTGTCAATTTGACAATTTGAAAATTTGACAATTTAAAAGTTCTATAGCATAATACCACAGGGAAATCTTTTCCTAGAATTCATCGTTTTCATAAAGAGAACTTTCGGTGGGGAAATTGCGTGCAGTGACAGCTTAACTTCCACCACAGTGAAAGCTCGATAAATTTTATGGTCGTTCTGTTTCCGAATACCGGAACCCTACCAACATCCCCTGCAACCCTCTTCCGTTTTTCCTAGGGTAGCCGATGCTACAGCTGTTGCTACTGTTTGTCAGAATATTTTTCATTTTCGTTATTTCGGTAGGAAATTTATATTACCCTTTAAACATGACCCTCGTCAAATTTCCTGCTGTAATTATTGTAAGAAGTTTGATTAAATTAATTCTTTAGGTATAATTGTTAAATTGTCAAATTGTCAAATTTTCAAATTGTTAAATTAACAAATTGTAGGATTGTGAAATTGTGGAAGTGTAAAGTTTATAAATTGTCAAATTACCAAATAGCAAATTCGGAAGATTTCAAATGTCAATTTTGTTGCAGATATTTGTATTTTGGTAAATACTTTTTATGTAGTTTCTGTATGTGCTATGTATACACGCCGCTTAATTATAAGTGGATAAATGAGGGGAGAAGATACACGCGTGCTCAGTTCGTTGACAACCGCAGACACGTTTTCGTTTCTTCCCTTTCCAGTCAAGTTCTTATGAGATTCCTCGGGGATTAGCTGTCATGGGATGAGATCACACCATACCGGAAGATCGTACAATGATTTTTCATCTACATATCCTGTGGCTCTTCTTTTAACGTTACAATTCTTTCGAAATGTAACGAAATCGAAAAAATTGTCATTTTTTACAATTGTAAATTTGTAACTTTATAGATTTGTAAATTTGTTAATTTATGGATTTGTAAATTTGTTATTTTATGGATTTTTAAAATTGTAACTTTACAGATTTGTAAGTCTCTAATTGTTAAGATTCGTAAATTTGTTATTTCATGGATTTGCAAATTTATTATTTTATAGATTTAAAAATTTGTAACTTTATAATCTGCAAATGTGCAGATAGTAAATTTGTAAATATGGGAACTTGAGGATTTGACATTTGTTACTTTATTAGTTTTCCAATTTTAAATTTGCAAATCTGACTACTTAACTGTTAGGTAATTTAAAATATTCCCAATTTGAAATCTTCGGAATTTCCAAAGACATGAGTCCAAGCGTCCATTTTCCTATCATGACCAATTAGAGCTCTTCCAAACACCTGGATCATCGTCTTCACACTCCAACCCATCTTTTGATCTCCGTACGGGTTCCATATTCGCCAGATTTCCCCTAAAATTGGAACCACGTGAAAACACACTCGAGATACAATATCTCGTGTTTACAGAATCATCAAACAAACGAATCAGTTGCACGTGATCTAAAAGTGCATACGCGGATATTTGTTTCAATTAAAAGGGAATTACGCCGGGGTCGTTTTTACCGAGCAAACGAATCGCTGGCTGGACTTGGAGCTTAGCGTAAGCTCCGTAATCCTGTAGGAATCTCCCGAAGAGACATCTTCGCGAACGAAAAGAGAAAAGAAAAAAAGAGAAACCGTAAAAGAACCCTTGCCGCATTCGTCAGAGCAGATATGGACAGTGTCTTTTTCGTACGTAACGCGACGAGAAAGAGATGAAAGCGAGAAGCCAAGGGATACAGGGATGGTACTGAAGGAAGGGAGATGATGGCAGAAAGGTCGGTGAAAGAAGAAGGAGAAAGAAAACAGGAGAGATTCGCCAGGAAAGACAACGAGAGAAAATTGAAGTCACGGAGTACACGTAAGACTTGCACCCGGTCTTTAACCCCGAAGCACCCGAGGATTCAGTGGTTCTCAATTGACTTTAAATGAGGATTAGTTGGATGATTATTGCATTCATTATGCAGTTTTTTTTTGCATATTTTAGGATTTTTTGATTATTTTTAGGGAATGTAGGAAATTAGCTATTTTGTAATTTGTAAATGTGGAGATGTGATAGAGAAATGTTAACTTTTTTCATTTTTTAAGTTTCAAGGTCCCAGGTTTTTAAATTATTAAGATTTGAGGTATTAAGGGACTCAAGGTTTCAAGTTCTCAGATTTTTTAATTTAATCAGATTTTAATTAAGCTTAGGAATTTTCAACATTCCAATTTCAAATTTTCAAATTTTCAAAAATTCTATTTTCTAACTAAATTAAAATTTAAACAATAAAATTGATTGCAAAATTCACACTAAACACCTACTTGAAATTTCAATATTTATCAGCAGAAAATGACCTCCTATAAAACATACTAAAATAGCCAACAACCATAATATGACTATTAGACTAGTAAAAGTTCTAAAAATAGAAAAACTAGTAAAAACTATAATAAAATATACCAAATCCTAAAAATATACTCGTATATCATAAGTTTCTGTTACAAATTACTCGTGCTCTCCCAAGATAAGATCAAGACTCGGGTTCTAACCCAAGCACACCAGCCAAAAGTACATTTTGCCTTTTCATTCGTGAATCAGTTTGCATTATTCAAAAGTCTTTAATATTTCTTTCTCTTGTTTTCCCCGTTTCATTCTTCATTCTCTTTTTCCTGCTTCCGTCTGCGCGCTAAACTGTATGTACCTTGTTGTAGGTGCATTATGCGCTCGGAAATGAAAAAGGAGAAGAAAAAGTAAAAGAAAAATGTTTGTCGTACAGCTCACCTTGCTCCTCTCAAGCTACGAACCTTCAAACAGAGAACTACTGACTGGATGCTTCAAGACCCTTAAATCTTTTTCTCTTTCTCTTTTGCATCTCCCTTGCTCGTTCCAGTTAAAAATACTATACTTAACTCGTGTGTGCGTGCGCGCGTATGCGTGTACCGGTTCGGCACAGGTTTCAGGAATTGCCCCTCGATAACGCCATAACCACCATTCGAGACGGGGGTGAAACGGTGTCAGGTTCGTGACCAAGTTTTTTAACGATCACCAGGAATCCTTTGTCCTCGTTTCACCCTTTGTCATACGAATATTCTCTGTTTACCGAAATAAATGTGTTTTTTATAGACGTTATATCTATAACATTGTTTACAAGTTTTTAGCATATGCTATTTTTTTATAGATTTTTTAGAATTTCACAGATTATTTTTGTTATTGAGGATATCTTTCATTATGTTGTCTTCTTCATTCTCTTAATGTCTTTTTAATACATTTGTTAAGATTTGAAGAATTGAAAAATTGAAAAATTCATAAATTTAAGAATTCCACAATTTGGAATTTCAATAAATTTGTAAAGTGAACAATTAGAACCTCAAGAATTAAGAAAAGAAATTCAAATTCAATATCTACAAATAATAATAATATTTGTAAAAAAATTACAATTTCTGACTAACCAAACACGTTTAAAAAATCTATTATTATTTGATAAAAAAAGATAGAAAAAAAGCACAGGTCCTTGATGTTTCACAGGATGATTCAAAACGTATAAATAACGAACTTCACACCGTGGAAAAGCTAGTGTTTATAATTAGCACAGTTTCTTTGCGAAAGTCAGGTCTTCGATCCTTCTCCGAGTAACTGTCTTTGTTTTATGCTCCTTTACTCCTGAGTAAACCGTTTTATCCTTCCCGTGATACGGTACACGCATCACGATAATACCGTATGATCCCATGCAAATGATCTTTAACCTGTGCACTAGCCTGTACAGTTTCCTATCTGACTTAGATTAGTAGGGAAATATTGCCTTCTTATCTTTTGTGATTATTACTTTTATTCAATTTGATTATTATTTTATTTCCATTTGGCTATGGAAAAATTCGGAAATTTTTGAATTTGAAAATTGTATAATTTAATGATTGGAGAGTTTGAAATTATGAGAATTCGGAAATGTGCAAATTTGCAAATTAATCAACTCAAAAGTATTCAAAGTGTCACGTTTCAAAAATATGACACTTCTCATATTATCGAACCAGAAATATAAAAATTGAAAACTACAAAAATTATCAAATTATCAAAAATATGAAAAATTCCAATTTTACCTCAAAATCAAAATTCGAAACATGTAAATATCCACCACACAAAATTTCACTTACATTTATCTCCCTAAAGCAGATCCCTATTCCAATGGTGTAAATAAATCTACAAATCCCTAACTTCGTACTATCGCAATTAATTAACAGAGAGTAAACCAACACAAGTAACTACCACATTAGTTAACATAAATAAGTTCGTGCAGCATTTCCTATCACGCGTGCACGTGCATGTGCATACAAACGCATTATGAACGTTCGTAGTATCCTTTCACCTGTACATTTTTTCCTCGCGTTTATCCTTGTCGCAGTTAATCGCGATTTTTCGTAAAATATTGCAAGAATACTGTTCGCTTCTAGCGCGTGAGGAACACATTTTCTTATCGCAACATCTGCTTACACGTCGGCGATACTTTATTCCTTCTCTACATATACCTGCATGCTCGTTTTTCGCTTTACGGTGCATCATATGTTATTTAATATCGCTAATACCGCAATTGATTTGCATAGAAAAGAGTTGCGGTACATCCGCCATTCAATGGGAATTTCTATCAGTATTTTCGCGGAATTGTACGTTCGGTCGATGCAGATACGCTCATCAAGAATGCTATTATCATATGGGAATCTTATAGGAACATCTGAAGTAGGAAGTTAATTAATTGAATATATTCGGTATTCGTTATGTATGCTATTGAATTAATCTTTCGGTACCGTTAACGTTTTTGTCGGTTGTCTGTACAGGGTGTTGCGATAATTCTCAGTAGTATGATTTGATAAGGGTGGTTTTTTAAATGAAAATAAGTCAACCGTGAAATATAAAAAAGGGAGGAAATTTTAGAAATATAAAAAAGAAAGAAATTTGAGAAATTTTGGGAGTTTGAGTAATTGAAGAATTGCAAGAATTGCAAGAATTGAAGAATTGAAGAATTGAAGAATTGAAGAATTGAAGAATTGAAAAATGGAAAAATTGAAGAATTAAAGAATGGAAGAATTGAAAAATTGAAAAATTGAAAAATTGAAGAATTAAAGAATGGAAGAATTGGAAAATTGAAGAATTTGAAAAACTTTGCTATCTTGTCAACCTTGAAAACTTGCAACTTTCAGAATTTCCAAATCTCACAATTTTGATAATGAAAGACTTAACAATTTCACATCCAAATACAAAAATTTAAATGTTCATAAATTTCGTAACATAAAAATTAAAAAATTCGAGAACCATATCATCAATTTTAAAACTCGAAAAATCCCTCTTCCAGAGTTCATCCAGTTCTTCCAATTAAACCAGGATGATGAGAAAAGGAAAATATAAAAATCCCCTAATTAACTACCCAAATATTCTCCATTAACCCACCTACAATTCCTCTTACATAACAACGTCGGAACCATTTGAGTGCATGAAACTGAAATTTCGCCGAGTGTAAACGTAATTAGACCAACGATATAACGCTTTGCTATTTCAGTCAGAGCCGCGTTTCAACTGCTTCAATTTACTTCCACTTTATTATCTGGTGGCAATTGCTCGTAAATCGCGTAATTTCACGTCCTTATTATCCTGAGCGCATACAATGTGGGTATGCAACCACGTGAACGTGGTGAATAGACAGCATGGGCACAATACATAACGAAAACGTAATATAAGAGGAGATGTATTATAACGGAGAGCCTGTTATAGAGGAGATGGACGAGAAATGAAGTGGCACAAGTTCTAAGCGAATGGCGCCCGCACAGCGATCGCAAGAGGGCTCTTTATTTTCTTGAATATTACGTGAAAGTACACCGTACAAATTTCTCGGTTACCACTCTTCGATTACCGTACATCAGCTGCGGGTATCTGCTGTGTACGGGATGGTACACTAAGTAATTAATAATTAACCGATGGGGTTGGTGATACTTCTTAACACTGTTATGGACAGTTGATCGCTTTTTAAATTGAAACTAAAGTAGACAAAAATATTGGAAGTGGCTTATAAATCAATGAAAGATATTTAAAGATATTTTATTATTAATAAATTGACTTTGAAGGAAGACTGTTAGAATGCAAAATGCACAATTGTGATAAAAAACTAGCTGTAAAAATCAGACTTTCAATATACAATGCGTCTATTGATTTTACTATTACTCTATTTAAATAGTAATAATAAATATTGAATAACAAAATAAATATTCAGTGCTTCTCAACTGAATTTATTTTTGTATCAAGAGTTTAATGTGTTAACTCTTGAAATGAACCTGCAAAAATAAATAATGGATGATAAACTTTTTTTCCAACAATTAACATACATCTTAACAAAAACCTTAATAATCTAAATAATATAATCCTTATATTAGTCTTCTCCTTAATATAATTTCCCGAATTAAAAATAAGAAATCCAAACTCCATTATTTCCATAAATACAGTATTAAATATTAAAAGAGAAGTATTTGTGAATACAGATGAGAAATAAAAATGAACGAAAATAAAAATAATATTACGAAGATACATATTTCTTAAAGGTTCGAAATTATTCTTTATTTGTACGTTCAGCAATTTGTTTGAATAAGAATGAGTTTTCCCATTCGTAATGCATGCACGGGTCTCTCTGCTGACGCAGATTTCGCTCCCTTTGCTAACAGCCCTTTGCAATAATCGACACGCTAGCCCCCTGCGGGTCGTTTGTTATGCAAACAGACTCTTCCATTTTTTATCGTTGCAAAGTCTTGATGGGTGTTCGTCTCGCGAGCCCGTATTGTCGAATATCATTTCAGAAAATCGTGTCAGATACTTAAAAAAAAAATTGCAATTTTTATTTGTGCATTTTACGTATTGTAGTTTTAGGAATTTTGGGGAATGTGAAAAATTTTGTGGTGCGGAATTATGGGGATTTGGAAATTTAGGAATTTGGCAGTGTAGGGATTCCAGATTTTTAGAATTTGAAAACTGGGAATTTGGGAGTTTAGGTATTTGATGATGTAGGGACTTGGGGATGTGGGGAATTGGAGATGTGAGGATTTGGGGATGTGGCGATTTGAGGATGTAGGGATTTGGGGATGTAGGAATTTGTACACGTAGAGATTTTAATATTTTGGAATTTGGAAACCTGGGAATTGGGGAGTTTAGATATTTGATGATGTAATGATGTGTGTATTTGGTTATGTAAGAATTTGGGGATCTATAAAAGAATCCATCTCTTTCCTTTCTTGCCTTCTATTTCCAACAAGTCCTACAAACAAATGAAGAAACGCAAAAATTCGACTACTATCTACCAGCACCAATTACACCCATATCACCCTAGCAAAAATAAAAACTAACGACACATAAACGACTCTAAAAATATTTCACCGTCTCATAAAATTACCCCCTTGCTAATCCACCACCGTTAACGAAGAAACGCATTTGACGCGTTATACGTTCGTTATTCGCTGGAATTAAGGTTCCGTGTAAATTTGTTCACCGTCTCTCCGCGCTTTCGTATTTTTCCCACCTTCAATTCTACCCTGCTCTTCAGTGTCTCGACGCATCCGTATAGATTTCCACCTGTACAGAAACATTCGTATTCGTGTAAAGGCTGGTGTCGCGTCGTGCTGATCCTCGCACCCTTCGAGACGACGTGCAATCCCGGCTGCATTTATTGCATCCGAACAAAGACGCGCCGCGAATCGGAACTGTCGCCAGGGGTTCGAGGGCAAATGAAACGTCAGAAGCGGAAATCAGTTTAACGCTGGTGCAGCTCGCGTCAACACGTGAGAATTAACGCTTTACGTGCCTGTGAAATATTCGAATTATACCTAAATGGAAATATTACCGAGCATCTCTTATTCTTGTATCTGGGGAAGGTACAATCAGATTCATACGATTTTAAGGGTACGTTTGCATTTCACAGTTTTGGGGTACTTTTGCTTTATGTAGCTTTGTATGATAAATAAAAATCTCTAAATTTTTCAATTTCAGAATTTGTAAATCTGCAAAGTACAAAATTAGTTGATTCCAAAATTTCTAAACTTATCTATAATTTGCAAAATGTTGCTTTAATAAAAAAAGAATAAAATCATAGAATACAACGAATAACTATAAAATTGAATAGCATCAAAAATGTAACCTTTATTTCCGGAAATTTTTCCGAGACGCAATTTTTCCCGGTCTCAAAGGTCGCGTTTGTCCGAGCGTTTAGCAATGCAAAGGGATACATGTTCGATGTCCGCAACGCGCGCGAACATTTATTTGTTGCATCCACCAGAGACACGGGAATTTCTCGTACAATACGTCCAGTCCGACAACACGACGTTCGAATGAAACGTCGGAAATAAAAATCAGTTGCTATTCAAAGGGACAGATAGGAAAAGGTGTCGTGTTCCGCGATGCGCGTTCTCTTTCATCGGATAACAAACTCGATTCCACGAGCGTGAATAGAATTGTCCGTCTCGCGACTACACGCTCGATGTTTCTGCAAACTTTTACGTGACTCTGAATATACAGTCTCAACTTTATCAATAATATTATTCAGGACGTTGGAAGTTGCGCTTGCAACAAGAGTGAAATGTTAACTAAGTTTTTCCGTGTGCCAGTTGTGTCTTATTTTAGCTTCCTGATACGTTTGTACAGCTAGTACTGCTTGTACAGTTTGAACACGTGTTATTTTTTATTTATGTGCATTTTACTGTGGGTATTTGTATTTGGGTAAGATTAGAACATTATTGCGGTACTCTGGTTATTACTTGGTTGTACATAATCGAATTTATGTTTTTAATAACAGGTGGACGTTTTTAGAATTTGGAAATTTGTGTTTTTGAAAATTGAGGAATTGAAAATTCTTGAACTTGAAAATGAAAAAAATTGCAGACGGAGAAAAACATCAATGCGGTTGTCAGTTCTTTCTCGCTTCGATAAGAAACAGTGTCATCTGTTCGTGAGAGTTCTTCGAACTCTTCGAGTGTTCGTAGAATTCTATGTTCCCTTCGATGCTATATAAGAAACACTGTCATTCATGCTTCTCGATTACTTCAAGTGCATATTCAGGTCCATGCATATTGCAGATCCATGTAGGTAGGCACAAATCAAACAGACTTTGTAACGTGGAGAATCTGAAATGTTCTGATAAGTATAGCTGTCACAGAGTATCAACTTAACGCATGACGATGTAAATGGCTATATGAACTTATAATATTATAATCTACAAATTTTTGGATCTGTGAACTAAATTTCTTTAACTTAATTCTTAATTCTTTAACTTAACCTTAATTCTTTAACCTAGGATCTTAACACCATTTGACCTAATGTCCTCAAACTTTAGTAGTCCTAGGATCTGGATAAGTTTTCGCTTTTACAAATCCTGGGACCTTAATCCATCAACCTAGGATCTTAACATCATTTGCCCTTATATCCCTAAGATGTAGTCCTAGAACTAGTCTTAGAATAGTCCTAGAACCTAAGTATTCTTTTAGAAATCCTAGAACTTAAGGACCCTCGGGCTCTCCCCAATTCCTACCTAGTCTCTCCCTAGTCTCTCCCTAATTTCTCCGCAATCCTCTCGAAACCACAAACACGAACTATCTCTCAGAGCCACGCAGTTACAAGAATATTCGTAATAAGTGCGACAGTGAGTTAAAAAGCGAGTGGTCCGAAAGGTCGGTCGTTATCAGTAAATGAAAGTTTCCCGAAATATATGAAAAAGTTTTCACTCGGCAATCGCAACGTTTACCAACAGCGAGATAGGTGTATGCAAGGTACGTTAGGTGTACAGGAACCGTCCAAGGATGGTCGAGGCACGTCGAAGCGGATGAAAAGGTAGACACATAGAGAAAATACTGCAGGGCGAGGGCCAGAACTCTTTGAACCCTCTGGCTGTATTTTCCCTGGCGGTCTTTCTCTCGCTTCTTCGCCGGCTCTCCTCGCTCTCCGTTTCTCTCCTCTTCCTTGTTTTTCGTTGCCGGTTCTCTTTCTCCTCCTCTCTCCGCTAGTTCTCGAGCGTCTCCACGGTTTCACCGGTTATACACCAGCACCAGCAGCAACCGACGACGCCGTCGTGCTGCATTTCCATTATCGAATTCCTGGCAGTCGTTCGTCGCCCACGGTCGTTTATGGTCGCACCAGAGGGTGACATGTTCTGCGTAAGATTTATCCGCGAGCGGAGCCACGAGGATAGCTGTGCTTGTCATCGAAACGAGTTCGAAGGTAGGGACCTGCCTCTCGAGTGCTTCTTTTATTTCGACCCTCGTCCTCCTCTTTTTTTTTCGCCGATACCACTCTGTGTTTATTTCAATTAACCTGTCTTCCCGCGTTATCCTCCTTCATCCCGTTCACGCTCCTGAACGTGTCCTTTGTCCCCCGTTGTTTTCGACTCGTCTCGAGGAGATCCCTGCCCGTGCTGATCTTTTGTGCCCGCGTGGCTCTTTTATTTTACTATGACGTACAATACGGACTGTCCCGCGATAAGTGTTGTTTTGTATTACTACTCTATGTTCGTGTGGATGACAGTGTTAGACGGTTAGTTTACGGATTTTTATGTGATTTGTTTGAATTGTGTACTGCAATACGAGCGGAGGATTAAGGTCGTTCACCTTTCAAGGTCATATGGTGGTGGAACGGAGACTTATGTTATTGTTGCCTTTTTGGGATTCGAAATTTTTGGAAAATGTTTTCAAGTACTTTTCAGTTTTTTCGTGATGACAATATGGGATGAAAATATAATAAAATATAATTATGAAGTTATTCGTTTAGAAGATGTTATTGCAAAAGTTTGGATAAATTTGTTAATTTAAGAATTTCCAATATAAATAAATCTACAAACTTCCAGCGACTGTTTGCAGTCGTATAAGTACACACATTGATGGTCACATCAGTGTAAAATGTCATATAAGTGCAAAAATTCAGGGTTATATGAATGTAAAAATTCACGGTCACGTACACAAAGTCGCGATCATACATGGAGAGATATACGTATCCCTAACAAGATACAACATAAAATAGTTACACATAAGAAACGGAACAATCGTATATTCCAAACAAGTACGCAGTTCCAAAACTCGAACAATTTATCAACGTACGTTTTCATCGGTACCGCAGTCGCTCGTTTCCCTCGCTTCCGTATTTCATTTTCCTTTATCCTCACCTGTGCTCACGTGCGGGCACATGCGAGTGTACGTGCGTCAAGAAGTGTCCCGAAAAGGACGGGTACCGTCGACATGTGTACGACAGAGCAGAGTGAGAGGGGTTGATCGTTGAAAAGCAGGAGCTACGAAGAGGGTAACCCATAGGGAGGGGGAGGGAAGAGCAAAGGGAGGACAAATAAGGGAATCTAGGGAAAAAAAAGGGAGAGATCGCAATTTGCTGAACCTTGCTGCGAAACGAGACAGCCGAGTGACGGCGAAACTCGTCGAGGTTGGGGAAAAAAATCGCTGCATGTCTGTATTACGTCAGTACGTTGATGAAAGTACGTTCTTTTTCTTTCTTCGTCTTTTCTTTCTACCTCTCGAACGATACCATTCGACCTCTGTCGTTTTATTAATGCCGAACGATAATTTGAATAATTATTCGTGAATCACTTGATGGTGCATGCTTGAATATTTTGAGGAAATCGTCGACGAGTTGCTGATTTAATTCTGAAGCAAATTGTTGATTTATAGTATAGTAACAATGTAATATTTACTAATTTGGTGATACTGAAGTATATATTATAATTTGTATGTATAATATAATTTCAACCTCTTTGATGATATTGAAATGTACATATGATGGTGTTGTGTTTTTTTTAATCACAAAGGAGATATTAATAGAAAGGCTCTATAATTGGTACATCTACCCTGTGTACATAAAAGTAATCTAACAGCTGTACCTTCAGTTTTGAAGCAAATTGTTGATATAGTTGACAAAATCATTATAGCATCTACATTAATATTGAAATATACATATGAGGCTGTTCATCTTTAATCACAAATATAATTAATATAAAGAGCTCTGTTATTGATACATATATTCTATGTGATATCATTCATTTTCTTGTCATATATTTCTAATGTTCAAGTGCAAAATGCATAAGGTACTTATGTAAAAAAATTGTTAAAAAAATTAAAAAGGAAAATAATTTGAAAATTTGAAAAAGTTCCAAAAGACCCAAAGTACCAAAACTGCCCAGTTCCAAAGTTGAAAAATTCAAGAATTCTCAACACATCAAAATATCAAAGTCTCATTATAGCAATCGATAACAGAGCGAATATCGACTCCGTCATCTACAATTTATTCGAATCCATGCAAACGGAACATCAGGTAACAAGCTGTAACAAGTTGTTTACCTTCGATTTCCACAGAGAGCATAGTTTTACAGTGTCTTTGAAATAGCATTCGTGCAATTGTTACTCACCGAGTATCACAGTGATCCCGCGAATCTGTACGAATTGACTTGCAAATCAATTCAGCAAACGATCGCGAGCCACCGTTCCGATCACATAATTCTCCGCCATAAAGCGGCCAGAAACGTGGATCATTATCGTCTATTTCGCACTCGAAGGAACTCGCGAATCGATAAGTCGAAGAAAAGGAATATCCGGTCGAGGTGAACTGAAAGGAAGCACGAGTGGCGAAGGATCGCATTGAAATCAGAAATGAATGTCCAGGATACGTTGGCGGGCCGGAGGAAAAAAAATAGAAAGGGAAATAAAAACTCTTTTCTCTACTTGTTCGAGAAGTCTTCTTTATCTCAAGTTTTATTTTCACCGGTGGCTGCGACTCGGTAGAAAAGAAGTTTGCCGGTTCGAAGAAGGAACAATCGAAAAAGGTACGAGGTCCGAACAAGACCAGCGGGAACGAATCGAGCCTCTTTAAACTGCCAAAAGAGTGTACAACGGCCGATTAAAAAGGAACGAAACGATTCTTTCGAAAAGAATCGATCGAGTCTCGGAACTCGAAAGTGGATCGAGTACTTTTTTTTTCGCTCGTTTTAGTTCGGGACTTTTTCGACCATTATCATTTAATAAACCAGTCGGAGAACCGCTGCTCTACATGAATATGCATTACTAATTCAGCGTTTTATAGAAACCCGGAGCACGTGGCTTTTAAACCCTTTTTTCCGCATTGGCACGGGCAAATCGGAAAAAGAAATTACAGACACAAATTGCTGGCACATTCATCACTTTCCACCACTCGCAATTTTTCTGCTGTCCATTGTGCGCTGGCCACAAGATGGATTCTGCAAATTCAGAAAAACTTTTGTTTTAATATATTACATCGAAATTGTGTAATGGTTAACTATTATGAATTTCTTCACTGTAAAAATACACGGAAACTCAAGTTCTTGCTTTGAAAAATCACACAACCGCATTTTGTTTCACTGTCAGCTGTACTGATTAATAATTCTTATTAAAGAAGGCACCATCGCTAGCTATACATTTTTCCTCAAAAAATTGTTCACCTTCCTAATTGTTGGAAATGTTCCTGGAAAAGAGCCATTGATGATTGGTATTCTGTCAGCGTTCATTTTACGTCGAATAAACAATCGTCAAGAGAGTTAAAATAATTTGACCGCACAATACTTTTTTCAAAGTATATCGTAATCAATCACTTAAATTCGCGTTATCTCGTTCCTTCAGGACCAAGAATATTTATTTCCCGCGCGGAGATATTATCATTGTGGTGCGAGTAAAGAGCCTCGCGTAACTTTGATCCGGATTTCCCGTTTTCCACCCTCGGCCGCGTGTTTCCTCGAGCTTTCTGCCATTATTTCTGCACCCATCCGAATTTTAGGGGACTCCGGAGTAGCACGAGCTCGAAAATCCACAGAGCGATATTTCCGATACGGTTAGTAGCCAGGATGTTCTCCCCTAACCGTATAATCCGCGCCTAAGCAACGATGCAAGGGTGCTATTCCAAAAAGCTCTCTTTTTTCAACAGCATCCCCTATCGGGCTTCTCTTCGTATTCTTCCGGCATATTTTTATACAGAATACGCTCGACGGACCATAAACGAGACGCGAACTTTGAATTTTCCATAAAATTGCATACTGAGAACCTTATCAAAATTTCGATCGAAACCTCCATTCTTCGGGAGATGCATGCTGCGAATATCAAATCGTATGCGGAAATTGAAAATTCGATAGTTATAAAAATTGTGTAGATATTACAAGAATATGAAGTTTCATTTATTGGAAAAATAAATTTTATTTACATCTGCAGTCTATGTTGACATCTTTTCTTCTTTGATAATTAAGATGTATGAATTAGAAATAGAATAAGAAACTAGTCTGCATTCACAATATTTGTGAAATGTCTCTGTAGTTATTTTTATAATAATCATGTATATGATTGTTGTAATTGAGCTTCTAATTGATTGACACATGACATATTTATACATACATGTATACATACTTCATGAATGCTTGTTTACTGTAATTGTTAACTAGTTATGCTATATTAAAGATGTTAACACGAAGATTGTCTCTTCTATATGTTCAATATTTATAATTAATGTATAACTTGATTTAGAACTTCTTTTTATTTAATTAAATTATGAACATACATTAGCATATACATTCAATGTTAAATATAAGAAAGCGAAGATCTTTCATAAGTGTCAAAATATTAAAATATTCTCCTTGTTAAAAGAAATGTTACTTTTCATATTTCAGTTTAAATCATTCACCCCCCTAATCGATCGTTGTCACATTTCCCGAAGACGTCACAATGGTCCGGATAACGAGGCAATTTTTCTCGAAGGCAATTTTCTCATCTTTCGACTTGTCAATTCATAGACAAGAGGGTGAACAATTCTGGTAGATTGAACCCCTTTATTTGCACCGCGGGTACCGACAGCTGTTAGCGACGTTAACTCCGTCTTGTTTCTTCTCTGCCTCCCTTTTATCGCCGCTCCACAGAATGGCGATCAGTGGGTCGAAATCAAAAACTTAGGGGATGTTTCTTCGTTTCGATATTGGATGCTTCGTTGTCAGTGCCGTGAGACGTGGAATTCGGGGGTGAAAATCAATTTGGACTCCAAAAAACTTGTTATACAGCTTGTTCCATCGGGGGTGGTATCCTTAATATGTAATTTAAAAATATTCTCAAGCTTATATCTTAAAATTCTTATTCATTAAGGGATAATATATTATTCCCAACTTTATGTACTGTAAAACATTTGAAGTTTTAGGTTAACAATCCACACGATACTACATACTGCATATATTGCATATTTCCCAATATACCAATATTATTTACTATTTTTATGATTTTTATCTCATTCTTATTAGCTATACTTTTATCGCCAACTAGTCATCGAAAGCGATTATCCTTGCTAAGAAATAATCTGCCATAACCTATCCATAACCCTCGAATCCCTCCACGGTATTGAATATTTGCAGATCAATCCCTTTTCTCGTGATTCGTGGTCCCTTTTAGGGTGTCTCCATGTAACAAGATCACAAGCAACGATATCTGACGGACATTACATTTTCAATTCCCTGGCGGTTATCGCAACGAAATTGCATTCCGACGACATACCGGGTGAAGAGCGTGGATCGAGTGTTTTCTGTTCGAGCCACGAAATCCATTTGCCGCGAGTGTATTATCGTAACTCGCGATCTGTAGGATTAATTCGGTGGGGAACTGTTGCGAGTGTGTTACAAAAATATTGCACCGACGAACGTCGTGGACAGGGTGTGATAAGACTTTCAGAACCGCTTTGCGCTCTTATCGCATCATGCCCGATACTCTAACCGGGGACATGCAAAAAAAGTGATTTAACGAACCTGTCTGTTGGGAAAGTTACGATCGTTAAATATTATCCTTGAAAATTAATAATAATATTGTTCTTTGTTGACGTGGAAATTGTTATAGTGCAATTATGTTGATTATATGAGGTTGTAATAGTATATCTAGGTTGTTAGCATTACTATTATTATTCTGTAGTACTATTATTATAATGTTGTTATGCTACTATTATACTTATAATAATACTTATAATTATATTTATTATAACTAGTAATAATAGTACTGTATAAATAGTACTATTATTATTTAATGTCATATATCATTTAATGATATGATGATAAAATTATATAATAGTATAAAATATATTTTATAATATATTATTTTATTAATACAATACAACATATTATACAAAATAATATTCGAAACTTTGTAATACAATATCAAACAATTTTAATTGGATGATTAAAATTATAATCCGTGGAAATTGCTCGGTTGAATTCATATTTTGATAAATCTTTTATTTTTCCAGTATGTAGGTACCGTTAACACCGACCGTTCCATCAAATTAAAAGGCTCGCATTGTATAATTCACGTGTGCAACGGGTTTAATTTCGATCTCTTTAATTTAGCTCTGTGAGGGTAGAGCAATCGATTCAAAGCGTTTAATACAAGCCCGAGTGGTCCCAAAGCGAGTCGAACCTCGCAAAAATTTCGAAATTCGACGAATGCAGGTGTGCATCATTTAATTTCTCGGTTATCAACCGCTCTTTCAATCGTATTCGATGATCAATTGAACCGTTCCCGTATCTCAATATAACATCACGTTCGTTCACTGAAATCAGGAACTAATTAAATAAATTAAAGGAAAAATCTTTTAAAAATCGATTGTGTTTATTCCACCGTATTATTTTATCATTTCATGCTTTATGATTAATAAATCATTATTACCGTGTGTTAGTCGTAAATTCATTGATAACTAATCAAGTTAATTACGGTCGCTAGACAGTGAACATAAATTTCATTCCTTTCATAAATTATACAATTTTTGCTTGAAATAAGTGGATATGAAATACTTACATATGTAGTAGTTCTCTATAGTTGCAAGATTTTTTTTTAAATCGGTTTTGAAAAAGGCATGTAATTTTAATACGTAGGTTTATATAATTTATATGTACGTTTTTATAATTTTGTATATTATATGCATACATATAATTTACACATATGTAGGTGTATATAATTTATACATATGTCTTGTATAATTTTATACGTGTGTGTGTACATGTGTTATAACGTATGTCTATATAATTTTATACGTGTGTGTATTCAATGTTGTTCCTTATAAATTTAGCAATACAGAAACCTAAAATTCATAAATTTTCAAATTTAAAACTTGCCATACCATCTGCATGGTCTACCAGCGATCTAAATTTTGGTTGACCAGTATTCTCAATATCGACGGTAAATCCCCAATTACTCCATTAAAAGGATGACTAATTAATCCGCGAAAGCAAAGAAAGATTGACAGGAAAGGAGGCTAAAATTCGCGTGTGGACTTATGAGTCAACCGCTTCCCAATAGCCTTCAGGACTTAAGCCGATCCCATGGGACATAGCTAGAAGAGACTACTGTGCACCCGCTTTGTTCAATTCACCCCTGACTCTAATTCGTATCGACGGCCGCACGTGTGTGAACTCCCCGAAGATGAGAGAAAAAAACACGTGCACTGTCACGAGTCGATCGGTACCGATTGCGAAATTGAAATGACTGGAAATTTCGATCGCTCGACCGATCAGAAAAGCGCTCGTGAGCTTTCATCGTTTTATTTTCACCCTCAATTTCCTTCACCTGGAGGAACTTTGTGTTTGATGTTCTAACGCGAGGAAGGTTATACGAACAGAAATTGTTTTTATATTCTGTGATATTTTGGGGCTTTTGATTGTTTGATTTTTGTGGGGTGTGTTATTCAGTTTTGGGAAATTGGGGAAAATTGGTGGATTCGATTGGTATAGATTTCATTGAAAAGTTGCGGGTGGCGGTATTTGAGAAATTGGTTAAATAGAAATGTAGGCATTTATTGATTTGATGTTTCATTTTTAAAAATTTTTTTATCTGGGAATTGTTTAGTTTTTTGAGTTTTAACTTTTTAGATTTACGAGTTCTTCAATTTTCAAATTGTCAATTTTCCACCTCGAAAATTTCCACTTTTCAAATTTGCAAATATTATAACTTGTCAATTTGCAACTTTTCAAATCTCCAAACGTCCTATCCTAGGAATTAGTATAATAGTGAATGTGTTAGAAGAGTACCAGTAATGAATATAATACTGAAGGTGTTACAAGAATACCAGTTAGTACTGTATGTATTAAAAGAATATCAGTATTTAATATTTTAACGAAGTTGTTAAGAGAATACCAAATATAATGTTGCCTATGTCAATTCACCACTGACGCAGAAGAAAAAAGTTGACCATCAGAAAATACAAAGAGTAGCAAATTAGTCGGTGCATTTTGGAACATTCCCAGCAGCTCGTTGTCCTGAATACGGTCAGCTGACACGACCAGCTAATTGCAATCTAATCTCCTAATCGACATGCGGACCCTCACAGTACTCACTCATCGTTGTCCATACCAATCGCGTAAAAGCTCAATGCCACCGAATAAAGACCCTAATACCTCTACTAATCACCATTGAATACCCCTGCGAAATTTCAGGAACTCAATCACTGCTGATTCTCGAATCGCTTTGATGCGTTGATCTGATACCGATAATTCTTTGAACACTTTTGAACATGTTAGCTATTTTCAAATTTACAAATTTAAATTTAGAAAAATTAGGCAATTTTAACATTAGGAAATTTGTAGATGGGAAAATTGTAGGGTGGTTTAGAAAGCTTGATGTTTTTCAAATTTGATATCCGGGAAAATTATAAATTAATGAAGGAGGAAATTTGAATGAGATTGGTCAGTTTCACAGTGAGAGGTTTAGAAATTCTCAAATGTAAAAATTTGCAAGTCGAGAAGCTAACTTTCAAAATTTAGAAATTTTTTATGCGTGAAATTCCTAAATTTTCACATTCAGAAATTCTCAGAATCTCAATTTCAGAGAGTCAAATTCCCAAATTGTCCTGTTCTCAAATTGTCCAATTCCCAAATTGTCCAGTTCTCAAATTGTCAAATTGCTAAAATTCCAAATTGTCAAATTATCAAATTGAGTAATTTAATAATTGAATGATTTGATAGTTTAGTAACTTAGTAACTTATTAACGTATTAACTTACTAATGTACTAATTTAGTAATTCAGAAACACAACACTTTACCAAAACCCCTGAGCCAGTACCATCACTAAAATCATAAAAAATCTTCAAACCACTCATAAGTCCCATTTCTTCACCCAGTGCCATACAACGAAACTCCTTCAAAAATTTTCCATATATTCCACCAAAAATACACCGTATCTATCTCTCTAAAAGAGAATATTCTTCAAAGCTAGAAAAGCATGACTCACTCCACCCTAATCCAGGAATTCAGGTTTATCACGTAACCGAGAACAGAGGCTTTGAAAAAGGTATTGCGGTTATTCTCTTTGTATCTCTTCTGAAGTTTTTCTTTGAAAAGAGGTTGCTTAGTCATCGTAAAAGAGTCCAATCACGTGGCTGTTGCAGGAGGTGGGCCAAGAAAAATTCTAAGGGCTCTCCTAATCCCTAACTTAGACACACGGGGTGATTTGACCCGTAATTCGACTCCTGAACCTGATCATTTTAGCTTTCTTCTTCGGCGTGTTCTTCCATCGTGTTCGCTTCAAAGACAGCTTTGACCCCTGGGTCTTTGCTCGTAACAGATAAACTTTATTTCTTAGGCACGAGTCAATGTTTGATTAAAACGCTGTCTTCAGAGCTTCTATTATAAATATAGTGTGGGTTAAAAGGTTGGAGGTTTCGGATTTTATGTAATATATCATTTATGACATATTCTTTTTACATACAAAATATATACGTGTAGGTACACATATATGGTATACATATTTGTGATATATATGATATGAAATGTATTTTTTTTTTTAATATATAGCCACTAAAAACGTAAAATGCATATTATATTCTTATAAACTTTTGTAACTTTAGCATGTGTGATATTTAACTTGCAGTATCTCCATCAATATTACAGTATTATTTGTAACATTGGATATTGTATTATAAAATATGAAGTTATACTATGACATATGAGTATACACATATGAGTTACACTATACATACGAGTATACACATATGAGTATATGTAATTATATCGATTTATGTCTATCAAATATATGACCATTATAATGTAAAATATATACCACATTTATTCTACCATTACTATTTAAATTCTACGTCAAAAAATATTTTTATTTCATAAATTTGTAGCCTGTGTTTTATATTTACTTACTCATAATGTATTCAATATGTTATAACGCACTGTATTGTACAGATACAAATTATATTAATTTTTAATTGTCACTTGAAAAGTGAGTATTTATCAATTGAAAAGCTTCCCATTTGATAATCTTAATACGTAACAACAATAACAAAGAATTGTTATCGGACATGGTTTATTCAATTGTGTTTTCATATCGGACTATACATAAATCTTCACATTGTTTTTCAAATACGACTTGTTCCGAGAAATTGCAACTACGAAATTGATAAACGGTGATAAAAGATTTCTCAAGAGAACACCAAACCTACCAGCGTATACTCGATTTGAATTGAACAAAGAAATCACAAAATAAATAATCAAACGTCAAAACCTAAATAATTATTACTTTTGCCAAAAAGTTCCAGATTTCAATATTTCATTGAAGACGAAATTTCAAGAAAACCACCTTAACAAATTATGCAACATGCAATAAGAAACTAGTAAACATTTGACCGTTTCGGTACGTGTCTCACAAAACATTTTGTCGAAAAATTCGCAAAGCAATGGTTATTTTGCCAGGGGAAAGATGACTGTTATTCGCGAGAAAACTGAAGTCAGCATCACCGGTGAAGTTAATCACCTTGGCCTGTCAATCGCGCGGTACACACACGCACATGTTCGATGTCTCCCGATATGCACTCGCACATACTCGCGTGCGATGCAATGCCCTTATGAGTTCGTACACCGTTAAAGACGCACTAATGCAAACCGCTGCCGGTTGTTCCCTCGATGCAGTCTCGGTACACGAGCGAAACAAAAGGAGGGAGGAAAGGAGAAGCGTGGTGTGGAGTGTGGTACGAAGCGGCTAGTGCACTCGCACAAAATGCAAGCACGAGTTTACGTTAGAACGAGAGCACGAGTGGACGTGCGGTTGCGATTGCTTGCGAATCGGTTCAAAAGTGTCACTCGTACTTCGTCCTCTTGCGAAAATCTATTTAATACAACGGTAATTTTATTTTATTCTTCGTGCGGACGTTTTGGCGGGGACGTTGGGAGGAGAATGGGTGGATGTGGCATTGTGATTGTGTGGATAATAATTTGGAGATTTCGGGATTTGGGGATTTGGAGATTTGGAGATTTGGGGATTTGGGAATAATTTGGTGATTTGGGGATTTGGGGATTTGAGGATTTGGAGATTTGGAGATTTGGAGAATTGGAGATTTGGAGATTTGGAGATTTGGAGAATTGGAGATTTGAGGATTTGGAGATTTGGGAATTTGGGGATTTAATAATTTGGAAATTTAGAGATTTGGGAATTTACTAATTTGGGGATTTAGGGATTAGGGGATTTGGGAATTTGGGTATTTGGGAATTTGGGAATTTGGGAATTTGGGAATTTGGGAATTTGGGAATTTAATAATTTGGAGATTTGGGGATGTAATAATTTGGAGATTTAGAGATTTGGAGATTTGAGGATTTGGAGATTTGGGAATTTGGAGATTAAGAGATTTGGGAATTTACTAATTTGGGGATTTGGGAATTTGAGACTTTAATAATTTGGAGATTTGGGGATTTAATAATTTGGAGTCTAATGAGTTTAATGAATTTAGGAATCTAGGATTTCAAGGGTTTCAGAATTTGGGACTTTGGAAATTTAGGAATTTAAGGATTCTGGTATCTAGAAATTTGGATATTCAAGTATTTGGACATTTAGGGATTTGGATATTAAGGACTTTTAAGATTTGAGGATTTGACGATATAAGGGTTTGGACAATTAAGGATCTGGAAATTTGAAAATAGGGAGAGTCGAAATTCGGTTCAATTCTTATACTATCATTTTCCTGCAAAAATCCACTTACTAAACGGTATTATATTTTATCCTTAATTCAGATGTTAGATTTCACGGTGACGTTAGAATGAAAGTATAAGTAGTTATGATTATTTTAGAATTGGTTCAGATGTGTCATTTCTACATCATCATCATCTTGCGAAAACGTATTCAATACACAGTGACATTTTCTTTAATTTTGCTCAATTTCGCGTAGTTATTTGATTAATTTCATGCATATATTTTATTTATCTTAACACAGATATTTTGTACAATTGCACAGAAAAATTTGTTTAACGTCACGCAGACATTTTGTTCAATTTCACATAAATATTTTGATTAATGTCACGCAGACATTTTGTTTAATATCATGCATATGTTTTGTTTATCTTTGCACAGATATTTTTCAATTTCACAGAGGTGTTTTGCTTAAAATCACGCAGATATTTTGTTTAACTTCGCGGAGATATGTTGTCGTTAAATGTCACGCAGACAGTTTACTTAATTTCACAATGATATTTTCTTTAATTTCACACAGGTAGTTCAACTTTACGGTAACAGTGTTTTCGTGTGATTTGGTAAGAGATAAAACATGTGGGACTATTAAGGAATCACCTTTACTGTTCATCGAATGGTGCAATCCGTTGCACTAATGGTAATTAGTGCCGTTAATGACTTTCGAATTTAATGATTCATGGACTAAAATTTCTCTGGGTCTATTTAGAACAGAGATTTCTAGCCTGGATATAGGTAATAGGTAATTCTAGTCAATTATTTTAGTGAATGAGGTTGAAGTTGATTCTGGATGTCCCAAAAATGAAATCTAACAATACTCACATCTACAAAATTACAAATCCAAAATACAGAATTTTACAAAATCCAAAAATCACAAATTAATAACTCAGAAATTTAAAAATCATAAAATTAGAGAAATGCGAAATACGAGAATGTGAAAGTGTGGGAATCTCAAAATCTCTTATCTGAATTTAAATAAACTTTATCCACCCGTTCACATTGTTCAACAATCACTATAGAATTGTCTCGATTTAAAATTGTAATACTTGCTAATACCGAATCTGTTCGTTTCAAGAGCAGTTTTCTCACAGCGGCGTAGAACAGTTAACTAAGGATTTTCATAAAACACGGAAAATATTTGCATGCTTGTTAGAGAAGCATTTGTAAGTAGCCGGGCGAGTGTTAGGTTAGGCGGGACGAGAGGGTGAAATTAGAACGAAGTAAAGTTTGAAACAGTGTACTCGGAGGAAGTGTAAGCACGTTTTTCGCACGCGTTCACTGACATGAATGCGCAACAAGTTTCGCCTAATACGTGTGTTATTAAAGTTTGTGACTCTCCTATGTGATACCGTGTTTTACGTGCACCTTGTTAACTCTTTAACATTTCCCTTGTTAGTTAAAACTCAACTCTTGACGGTGTTGGTTCTAGCAATTAACTGCTGGCTTTATTAAAAATTGTTTATTCAACAATCAACGCTGCAAGTCTTTTACATTTTATTAATTGTATACATATACGTATGCATACGTACGCATATGTATATGCATATACACATACGTGTGCATACATATACATATGCATATACACATATGTGTGCATACATAACAAATGCATGTACATATACATATGCATCCATACACATATGCATATGCACATACGTGTGCATACATATACATATGCATACGTACACATATCCATACACATATAATGAATAAACAATAAACAATATACAGGTACATTTCTATATATTTTACTGCAAGTATCTTCTTAATAAAATTTGATATACAAGCTAGAAGATCATAGAATAATTTTGTGTCGATACCGTTCTGATCATTTCAGTTACTTTGTTTGATTATTCACAACGCGTTGACTGGCATCGTTGGAACAGTTATGTCAAGTACAGCTAATTAATTAGTAATCTAATGGTTCACTTAACTGTTTCGTATAATAGTTTCCATATACACTATATTCAGAATGTTTTCATAGTTTACATTTATTATTAAGTCTTGCAACTTGTAAGACAATCGATGCGATTAATCGATCGAATGTTTGATTGGGATACTTTAAGATAAATTATTTTGTAATTCAGAATATGTGTATATAGATTGGAATGCATAATATCGAGGAGAGATTTGAATAGCAACATTCCTGTGTACCACCGTGAAATGTCTGGCAACTAGATTCACAGGGTTGTAATTAAACAGCGTGGACCGCAACTAGGCCAACTATGAATACGATTCCCTAGCTAATGTTTGGGAAGCACTCGATAGCGAACATGATCGATGAACGGGCATGGCAATGTTTCACGGAGAGAATCGCTATTTCAGTTACCCTTGAAACATGTTGCACAACGAGTGTGTACCTTCCTAAATATAGAAAGTAACAAGCTTCGTAAAGCAAACTTCTAACGACACGGCCGAAAATTGAGTGATCGAACGGTTGATGCATTGACTTTGATCACAATTATTGGATGGTAATTTGAAGTTTGATTGATATAATTATAGGAACGGTTTGTCGATATTTTTGGTGAATGTGGGGAAGTAGAAGGTGGAAAATTTAGAAATTTTGGGATTTGGGAATTTAGAGAATTTAAGGATTTGGGGATTGGGGGATTTAGGGAATTTAGGGATTTAGGGATTTGGGAATTTTGGGATTTGGGGATTGGAGGATTGGGGGATTTAGGGAATTTAGGGATTTTGGGATTTGGAAATTTTAGGATTTAGGGATTTAGGGATTTAGGAATTTGGGAATTTTGGGATTTGGGAATTTAGGGATCTGGGAATATAATTATTTTAAAATGTAGGAATTTATAGATTTGGGGATCTAGAAATTTTAATATTTGGAAACATGGAAGTTTTGACATTTCAGAATTTGGTAATTTAGAAATTTAAAAATTTCATAACTTGAAAATTTTGGATTTTGGTAGTTCATAATTTCAGGAAAATTTAGGGACCTGGATATTCAGCAATTTGGTAATGTAAGGACTCAAAGAGTTACTCATTTAAGAATTTGGAAATATAAAAATATGAAGGTTGAGCAGTTATATATAATATTATTAAATTTAGATACCTAGAAATTTTCATTTTTCAAAATTTGATTACAAATCTACATAATTCTACAATATGTTCTACAGATAAAAAAATTAGCAAAATCGTAAATGTTATAATTGAACAATAATTCCAAAATAAAAACAACTTGATCACCGAATGCAAAACAAACCTCCAAACGGAAATGAACGCAGCGTAACCGCGTCCTGTCTACCTCGTTGCATTTCGTTTACAAATATATGCAATCTTTTTGCAAGAGCTCGAATACTTGATGCACATCACCTAACCTAACCATACACGCTCGCGGAAACACCTGGAGTCGTTTGACGAATCGCAAGGAAAAAAATAATCGCTCGTGAAAGCGCGTTGGTGCAGGTGGTTTCCGTGCATCTCGGTTTTCGACGATCGTTTTAGAATTCTGTGAGCGAAGATGTCGTTAATAATCTTGCAAGATCGATCGTTCGTGATCTGACTTTCGATGAATCATTCTCGTGACAGGCAGCCTCTAATGCTTGGTCACGTTTTAACGTTATCCCGTCTCTCCCTCTTCTTCCTTTATCTCTTTGTCAGCATCCCCGCAGAATCCAGTGATAAAAAAGGAATCGAATTTATTACGACACCCACGTGACTCGAGCTTTCGATTGGGCGGCAAAGTTACGGCTACGATTCCATAAGTCCTCGTGTAGATCCAATTGATAGATTATTGATTTATGTTTTATTTCTATGCTTCATTGGACTATAGTGTTATAGTCTGTTTCTGTGATTTATCGGTTCGTGATGTAGTATGTTTTGGTTCTGTGTTTCATGGATATTGAATGTTATGTTCTGTTCTTGTGTTTTATCGAGGCTTAATATTTTATTTTAGGGATGGGGTACATTGATATTTGATGTTGGGGTTTATGGTCGTTTGTGGGGGTTGATTGGTATGATTTGTTGGGGGGGTTGTTGGAGAATTTGGAGATTTGGGATTTTGGGATTTAGGGATTTAGGAGGTTAGGGATTTAGGAGGTTAGGGATTTAGGAGGTTAGAGATTTAGGAGATTAGGGATTTAGGGATTTAGGGATTTAGGGATTTAAGAATTTAGAATTTCAGATATTTAGGTATTTGGGAGTTTAGAAAGATGGAAGTTTGGGAATTTGAAGATTTAGAAATTTGAGGTTCTTCAAATTTTTAAATTTAGGATTTCGGAATTTAGAGATTCAGCTGTCTAGGAATTTGATGATTTAGGAATTTGGAAATTTGGAAATTTGGAAATTTGGGAGATTGAGAGATTGAGAGTTTGAAATTTTGAAATTTTAACAATTTGTAAACTTGAGAATTTAAGAATTTAAGAATTTGAAAATGTAAGAAATTGAGTGTGAGAATTTAAAAATTTGAAAACTGGAAAATTCAAAGATTTAAAAATTTGACCTCTGGGCTTGCAAATATTAGCATTTACAAATATGGAATTTATAAAATTTAGAAATTTAGAACTGTAGAACATTGGAAATTTAATTTGGAAACTCGATAATTCAGGAGATTCTCTGTGCCTTTTGATCTGCGGAAATTTGGAATTTAGATGAGTAAAGGGTTAAACTAATAAAGGACCCTTGCAAGGGAACCGCAAGATATTAAGATTTCTTCGTTCCCAACGATCAGTCGTTTATCTCGTATCTGGTCGATTTGTGTATCACGTAGGGACAATTGAGTTGATCCGAATTAGGCTCCGTTATTACGGCGAATCAGTGTCAGCACCGGTGCCAATGAAGAATGATCGCGAACGTCGAGATTACAACGACGATCGAATGTGAGAGCGGCATTAACGAATTGATTTAATACATTCGCTATCAGGGTTCATTAAAATTGATCCTAGATATCTTTCATTATAATTAAAGATTTCGTTATGGAGTTATTAATCAGATAATCTCTTTTACATATTTATCTAAGTCGAAGTAACGAATATTAAATACACAATTTTCAAATAAAATAAATCAAAACTATAAAGGTAACCTAGTTATAAATTAAGTTATAAATTTAGTTAAAAATTAAGTTAAGATATGTACTTCTTAACGCTTACGAAAGAGAACATACATTAATATATAGAAACAGGAAAAGAGTATTAGCTAGTTCTATGAAGTAAAATTATCAGCCCCGTTGTGATAGACACGGTCACACGAGGGATTAGAATTGTCAGTCGCGAATGAGTTATTCTCTGTTTTCCTGTTAATTATAGACATAAAACAATGCAACGACACGAGCAATAAATTACATAACTTGAGCCAGCTGGCTGGTAACGTGGATCAGGATAAAGCAGCTGCTCATGATCTAGATTCTAGATTAAAATTTATCAAGGGATCTTCATTCCAGCAATTTAGATGTGCCGTACAGTCTATTCCGCAATTCTATCTCCTTAGTGTAATAACTAGTCAACTATCTAAGCGAACTAATCGGATTTTATTTTTCTTACTAACCATTTTCATACTACTCGTTTTCTTATTAACCGAGTTCGACGAATTTTCTTTTGGAAGAGTTTTTTTTTGCTCAAACATTTGGAGATTTGGGGATTTGGAGATTTGGAGATTTGGAGATTTGGAGATTTGGAGATTTGGGGATTTGGGGATTTAATAATTTGGAGATTTAGGGATTTGGGAATTTACTAATTTAGGGATTGAGGGATTAGAGGAATTTAATAATTTGGAGATTTGGGGATTTAGAGATTTGGAGATTTGGAAATTTGGAGATTTGGAGATTTGGAAATTTGGAGATTTGGAGATTTGGAAATTTGGCAATTTGAAGATTTCGAGATATGGAGATTTCGAGATTTGAAGATTTGAAGATTTGAAGATTTGAGGATTTGGAGATTTGGAGATTTGGAGATTTGGAGATTTGAGGATTTGGGGATTTAATCATTTGGAGATTTAGAGATTTGGGAATTTATTAATTTAGGGATTTAGGGATTTAATAATTTGGAGATTTGGGGATTTGGAGATTTGGAGATTTGGAGATTTGGAGTTTTACAGATTTGGGGATTTAGGGATTAGGGTAACTTAGATAGTTTTCATCAAAGAGCGAGATCGAATGAAATGAAAATCCTGACCAATGCCAGCCTCTTCTAAACACATCAGCCCCTTCAACTCGTGGTGTGACATCCATATGTATAATAGCTTGCAATATTATCAATTAATAACTTCCTAAAAATTCATCAGACTTTCAAATTTCTCAAATTACTCTCTATTTACAAAAATATCTTCAAGGGTCAAATATATAGTAAGCAACGTCATACATGCATTATCTGCTCGTTAAATTGTAATACTTATAAACATGACTCGCCGAGAGATTATCGGTTAAGTTAAGCACATTGTAAACTTGCCTAACGATAACTCGCAAATTACTCGGTGGGAACAATGTCTGTGATTGCCGTGGTGACAGATTGAGCAACGAGCAGAGGGTTAGCGGATTAATCACGATGCACGGTAAACGCATGCTGTCACGTGAATGTTCTGCACTCGGTCTGCGGTTTATTTTATCTGCGAACAGCTCATACTTCCCAGACACAGTCAAAGAGTTCGCGTACTTATTTACGAGCGTGCTCAAAGCACGTCGACAGAGTTTGGAGAGCCCCGAGACAAACTTGACATTTGTTTCGATAGTATTGGACGTTCGGTTCAATTACTGATGAGCTACGGCGGATACAATTTTCGCTACGGTTTTATTCCTGTGGACGGAGATGTACGCGATATTTGAAGAGCTTGTGCTACGTTTGAATATTTGCTAACTTGGGTATTTGGAGTTTACATATTTTTAGATTTGAAGATTTGGGGATTAAAGATTTGGGAAATTCCGGGTTGGGATTTGGAGGTTTTAGAATTTAAAATTTTTGGGTTTGGGGACTTCAGGATTTTAAGATTTGGAGATTTTGGGGATTGAGGGTTACAGAGTTTCAAAATTTGGTCATTTGGAGATTTTTGCATTTGAGGATTTGAAAATTTGGAGATTTATGCATTTAGAAAATTTTTAGTTTTGAAATTTGAAAATTTGGGAATTTGGAGACTTGAGGATTTGAGGTTCAAAAATTCAGAAATTTTAGAACATGAAGGTTTGAGGAGTTGAAAATTGTAGAATTGTGAGATTTGGAAATTTTAGAATTTTAACACTCGAAAACTTGTAAGTTTAAAAACTTCAAACTTTGGACTTTTAGAAACTTGTCAACTTTGCAATTTTCCAATTTGAAAATTTACCAATTTCACAATTTACCGACTTGAAAATTTATAAATTTGAAGGTATGAAAATGTTAGAATTTTTAAACGATTCAATATGAAATGTTTAAATGATCCTTAAATTAAAAAATTGTTGAGCTTCAAAGTTTGTCCAATACAAATCCCCCATTCGCCCGCACTATCGACGTCACTGTTGACAATATTATAACTATGGCCGCTTAATGAGGCGACCGATGATCGTTTTATTGAGTTGCGGCCAATGACAGAGCGAGCACGATAGAGAAGGACGACGAAATCGGCGAGCATTTATCGTGAATCGTTTAATGAAATATTATGAGCTGGCTTATAATGGGCATTTTGCAGAGTATCGGTACTTTCATTGCTATTAAACGTCGTCGATTGTTCTTCGTCCATTGTGGAACTCCTTTTTCACTGTTTCTTAGAGTATTCGCTGGGATTAGCCGCGCTCTGTTCTATCATTGTTCTTAGCTCTCTATCTTCGTTCTTAGTCATGCTCCATAATATGAAATGAATGGACACATTTTTCTCCGTTTAAAAAAGTTTCTGGTATTAATTAGAAGAATGACTTTACTCTTCTGAACTATTATTAAACTTCTGAATCTTGGATTATTTGTTTACTGTTGTCGTTATTTTACTGCGTTTAGTTGTTATTATTATTTTATTTTAATTGGTAGGTTTTTTATTTTCTTTATTTTTGTAGTGCTTTTTAGTACCTTTGCCTTACTGTTAAAAAGAACTGTTTCTATTTTCATCGAAGCAGTCATTAAATTCACTTTGAGTTTCCTTTCTACGTTTGTGGCGTTAGTTTTATTTAAATCATGAAATTGCAAGGAAGTTTCTTTTAATCAAAGCTGAGACTTTTATTGGAGAGAAAGGTACGAAAGTGAAAGGGGGACTAAAAAATGTTATGAAACACCTATGAGTAATTAAGATATTGTATACATACTCCATATAATTACTACTGAACATAATTATGTAGGAGTAACGAAGATTCCCACAGGTCAAATTTAGAGAATAATTGTGATATTTCTGCAGACTGCTTTTCGTTTCAAAATAACCGTCACAATGAAAATTTGCCTTTTCAGTTTATTCTTACACCCATTTTTTTAAATTAAATACGCCTATATTTGATGATTAAATAGTGACCAAATGTAAGGTTTGCAGAAATGTGACCAATTAAATTAATATATTCTTGTCCCAATATTCAATACGAATAGCAAACTAAATTACACAAATTGTTTGGTGTTCTAGGTGGACTGAAACACGGAAACGGTGGCATCGGAAGTGCTAGCAGTTCCAGAAGCACAAGTCCAAGTCAACAGCAAGTACCTCAAGGTGGTCTCTCGTTCATTCCTCAACCCAGAAATCAAAATTCGACCAACAGACAAACCGCAGCTACTACACCGAGGTAAACAATCTTAAAACACATCTACACATAACTTTTCCATTTAGTCTATTTTTGTATTTATATTTAATTTGTCTCTATAGATAATTTTCCCATTTAGTCTGTTTTTTATTCCAGTTTTTGTAATTACATTTTCATTCATATTTATTGCCATTTTTATCTTTGGAATTTGTCAAATACATGTTTGATAAATAAAAAACATTTGCTAAATACATTGTGTAATTCTATCATTAAATTATCGACGTTTATCCCAATGTTCGTTGTTTAACCAAAGATTAAAACATTTCAGTCCTCGCACGTCGACGGTGGGCAAACCAACGGGCACGAGGGGCAGCCAGCAGTCTCCGTACGTCTCATCAGGGCCACCTACCCAACAGAACAAGAACTCCGTCCTGGACAAATTCAAACTCTTCAACAACAAAGAAAAGAATCAAGACCGCGGCAAAGCTTCGTCCGGCGTATCGAAACGTACTTCGAGTTCCTCCGGTTTCTCTTCGGCGAGATCAGAACACTCGGACAGTTCAACGTCCCTGTGCGACCAGAGCAGGGTGCAGGTAGAGTCTCCGAAGAACCGTGCCCTGAAAGCGAAGCTGCAATCCACGAAGCCGACTAAACAAGCCAGCCCGAAGACCGCCCGAAAGGAGCAGAGCAAAGGGCAAAGCAAGATCGCCCGAACGAAAGGTGCTGGTGACAAATTGCTGGGTTATAATCCACCTTTGGAAGATGTCAAACCTAGCAGCAAGCTCGGTGGGGTGGGTACGAAGTTGGCTGCCGACAAGAAGTCCCCGAATCTGCAGGATCTGTTGAAGCAGCAGCCGGTCAGCCAGCTGCACAAACCGAATCCTTCGATGCTGGCTGGCAAGCAGATCAATGCGCAGGACGCGAAGAATATCGCGAAGAACGAGGTCGTGAAGCAGTCACCCAGGCCGAAGATGGAGCTACCGAAGATACCGGACGCGAAGATACAGCTGCAGAGCGTGAAGGTGCCGCCTAACGGCCTGAACAAGGATGTCCTGTTGCAGAAGGGGTTGATGAGCAACTCCAACGGGATGATCAAGCAAACCGATCAGGAGGAGACGCGTATCGCCGAGGATAATGATCACTCGTTGTCCATGATGAATCAGGCTAATTTGTCGGAGGAGAAGTCCGCGATCGAGAGGCAGAAGGAGATCGTCGAGAATGTGGCGTCGAACAATCATTCGGTGACGTTGGACAATACCGGTAGCCCGTCCAAACAACAGAACGCGAGCTTGCCCGCGAAAGTTAAAGCCCCGAATGAGTCGCATGAATTGGAACGCGCGAACAGAAAGCAAACACCGCCCTCGTCCCCTCGTCACAACCCGGAAGCAACGGTAGACGCGAAAATGGCGACCATTCAAGAAAACGGCTCGGCTCAGGCGAACAATGCGCCGTCTCAGGAACAGCTCTCGAATGCGCTGAATTTCGGGCAGAATAAGCAGCAGCTTCCGGTTCTCGGCAGCCCGCTTCAGGGCTCCGCGCTGAACGCTTCCGGGAGCCCCGGATCCAGCATTCCGAAGCCCACGGCCTTGGTGAAAGGCACCTCGAAACCGCCGAAGGAAAACAGCATTGCCGGCGTTGGGACGCCCACGAAATTGAAGGCAGACGCTTTGCATCGCAAACTCGACCCGAACACCGTAGCAATGGTGTCACCGATGCCGAGTATTTCGGATCTCATGTCCGAGAGCTCGCACAGCAACTCGAACAGCACCGGACAGAGCAACTCCAGCGATAGCAGCGTTATTTATAGGCCAAGCAGCGAGAGCGGCAGCGAGATCAAGACAATACCTAATAGAAAGATCGACACGACCTTCGAGCAGATGGAGAAGGTTAGTAGTTTCGTGGATATGGTGACTTCCACGCTTTGTGTCACTTGCGAGCGGTTTTTGAATGGACGATGTCTTGTCACCGTGAATTTATGATGTTAGATAACTAGAGATCAGTATGTCGGTATCATATACCAGTGATGGGGATGTGTAGCGCTAATGTGAAGTACTCTATGAAGTGTCGGGTCAAGTGTGAAGGACACTTGATTTGGAGGAGATTAATATGCTTTGGAACTACCATTTTCCCCTTTCAGGGATAATTATGGAAATTTAGATATTGAATTCACGTTTATGGACACTCATTTCTGAACATATATAGATTTATACAGAATAGTCACATACTTTAATAAAACTAGTCAGTTTACTTTATTCACAGTATCATTCTGTACAAATTTTTATTTTCTTCAAAGTCATCTACCTCAAGAAGTTAAAATGTAAATACCGATGTGAAATAGAGTTTTAGGTTAAAACAGTAAACATTGAATCTAAGCTATAAGAATAAATAAATAGTGGATAATACATGAACTAGTTTACACAATGATTCTTTGTCTCACCGCTAACGTACATTTTGACCAAGATTTCTTAAAATAAAAAATCTGAAATCCATTTTAAAGAATTCTGCACATCTAGTATTAGTTTGCTTCAACTTGTGTTTACTTATAAATATTGACAAAATAATTAATTCAGCCTACGTTGCAGACATCACCGCAAAGTTGCAATGTATAAATTTAGCATTAATCTATAATAATTTCCATGTACTTGTAAATATTGAAAAAAAAAGCGTTAATTCAGCCTATGTTGCAGGTATTGTCCGAAAGTTCGAGTTGCGGAGGGGGTTCAATGGGGGACGACGAGGCAGAAATGACGGTGAAACCCATGCAACCCCTGCTCCGCGGTTACACGCCGGGCGCGAGAGCCCTGCAGACTTTGCCCAGCAGAACGACCGCTCGACAATATACGATTCTTCATTCTTCCTCTCATCATCATGTCGGTCACGATTACGCGGACATCGACGTCGCCTCCGGTTATCTGAGCGACGGAGAAGTTCTTCGCGGTGGTATGACCGTCGGCAGCAGAACTCTGTCCGATTTATGCGACGGTTACATGTCCGAGGGTGGTGCTTCCTTGTACGCTCGTAGAATCAATCCGTCTTATGGCCACGATCACGAGAGGTAAGTCCACGTTTATGTAGAACGGTGGGAAACGTTTAAAGCCGACGTAAAACGAGTGTGGGCATACGGTCAGGTTCACGGACACTATGTGACGTCTGCGAATATCAGATACGGGAATTTTAGAGACATTTTAGATTTGGTAGGGTTGAAATATTAGGAATTACTAGTTTAGAGGTTTGGGTGTTTTGGAGGTTGGGGATTTTGCGATTTGGGAATTTGGGGAGTTTGGTATTTGAGAATTTGTGAATTTGGGGAGTTGGAAATTTGGAAATCTGAAAATTTAGAAATTTGACACTGAGAATTTGAGAAGTTAAAAATTTTGAAGTTTTGAAATTTGGGAGATTGAGAACTCACGAATTTGGAAATTTGAAGATTTGAAAACCTGAAAATCTAAAAATCTACAAATCTGAAAATCTGAAAGTTAGCAAATATCAAAAGTCCCCCTTGAACAATCAAAAAAACATCATACTCTAGTTAAAATAAAAAATTGCTGCAAAAGCAAGTTTCACTGCGAATTACCGTCCAGAAGCTTGTAAACTTTAAGTACGAACATGCTTCGCTAATCAATACTTTGTCCTCTCATCCGTCTTTCGCTCGGTAATTCATTTACGCCTTTGCGCAAGAACGTGTATTATCAATCTTCTTCCATATTTTAAAATATCTTCGTTCACGTGACATTAAATTAAACAACTCGAGCAATGTTTAAGATAAATAACTCGAGAAATGTTTACTACTCTAACACGACACTCTCGAATGTACAAATTGATGGAAGCAAATTAATTGAATTATCTTAACGAGGTTTCAAGCTCCTGTGTGTGCAGAGATCGAAGTTAAAGCACACTTCATTATACACGTTTCCTCCCGTTTATTTCGACAAGTGTATCTCGTTACCTCTTGGTATATAACACGGGTTTCGGTGGCACGTTGTACGAGTCACAATCCCCACGTGAACATGAAATGTAAGTCGCCAGATTTGTCTGCGCACGTGGACTCCATTGTGATATCTAATACTCCGGCCGGACGTTCATATTTTTACCCTTTTAAAATACACGAACACTATTTGCAAACATTTATTAACCTCTTGAATTAAAAATCATTTTTGTAACCGTTAAAAAAATTATTGTTCGTAACATATGCACATATGATTATACAAACAGTGCTAATAATACATGTATATGTACATGAACATATTATATAACATATAAAATATGCACACAAAAAAAGAATTTAATGTTTCATTTACAAAAAGAAGTTTACAATAAAGAAAATTGATCGAGTATATATTTTTAAAGTTTGCACGAAAAAAAGTCGAACGAAAATAAATGTGAGCTATTAATTAAAACTAAAGTAGATGAAGATGACGCGAAAGTGAGTGATTAAATTAGCTTTGAAAATAGTAGCGATACACGCATCGTTGGTTGACGTTAAGTCAGTCTGGCGTGAATCACTTCGCGAAGTCTGCGATGCAACGTTTGAATCAGACTTAATACGGCATGCAGTGAAGAGTAGTCGTGCCAGCACTTACTAATGGCCTTTAATTAGACGAAATTTGCAGGGCTAATTTCGTACGGGCCTCCAATTACTCAGCTCGACTCAGCTTAGCGTGGTTATCTTTGGTTACGCGGATTACTTCGATTGAATAAACTAACCTTACAGATGCTGCTTAATTAATCTCTATACCTCATTTCATTTTATATTTCTGCTGCTTTTCTTTCGGTTCAAATCTTTATTTAATTGTTTATTGCCGATTGTGTCACAATAATTAAGAAGAGCTTCATTCTTCATTCTTTATTATTATTTAAATATTTTTGGAAGATTTTGGTAGAAAAATTGATTTTGTTATAAGTCAATCTGAAGTTAATATAAAAACAAGATAAAAAATGTTACAAGAAACCTTTCTCTTCTTTAGTTCAGTCTTGATGAAATAAATTAAATATCTCAGCAAAATGATGTATCAATACATACTTCTTCCATCTTTTTTTTACAAAATCTATATTTAAAAAATTATGTATGCTCAGCTACAAAGTTCCAATGTATTTCAACGATTTTATATTTACATTTGTTAATTTATATCTACTAATGAAAAAGTTACTGAAATTACTGAAACGACTCTGTTATAAATTCTTGTACAAAACTTATCGACGTAGAATTACTATGTGATTGCTTAGCAGAAATTGCTTAATACAGTAGAACCACTGACACACTTTATGAGGCGACCTGTATATTTGACGGAGACGAAGATAAAACGAGAACGTAGAATTTAATAACGTCGAGGCAGTATCGATACGGGAGATTAAAAGGTTGGCAAAATGAGAGAAGAGGGAGGGACGGTAGAAAATGGCGGAGAAAAAGCGAGAAATGGGTCAGTGGTGATCATTTCGATTAGATTCACCGCATTGAGTTTGGATTCGTCTCGGTCGAATAGAATCCCGTTGAAGCGTGTCCAGTTCGCCTCGTTCAACCATTCAGTCTCATTTGATTTCCTTCGTACGTGTCGTCCATGTAAATTCTATTGGACGAACGACAATAATTCCCCGAACGGTCCAACAGATAAGAAAGTGTACTGCAATTTTCGCCGGAATACATATAGAACACGATAGTTCGCAGGGACGTTCTGTAGGTTCAACCAATCACAATAATTTAAAGAAAACGACTACTTAACGATTCTAATGCGTTCTGTGCGATGGGAATAAATATCGGCAGGATTCGAGCCAGCTGCAACTCTGTATGCGAAACACGTGTTATGTACTTAGCTTGAATAATCTTGAAGTTTCACGAAAAGAAAGTTTCGCGAAAATTTTAAAGGTTCGAATAATTTCAGGGACTTTTGTTATTAACTTGTGTAGATGTATGTCTATGTAGATGATTTGTATGTAGAAGTGCTATACGTTTTAGGTTTCATTGCTGTATTTTTTCATTTATGATAAATGGGTATTTGAATATCCAATGCCTGGTTGAGAAAGGGGAACTAATAAAATTGACAAAGTTGGTGAATGTTGTATTTGCAAATTTGGAAATTTGAATGTGAGAGAGTTTGTAATACCTTGAAGAATTTGGGAAGACTTGGGAATTTACATACTTACTCATATGGAGAAGTAAGCAGTTTGCAAACTTGTGTATTTAGACATGACAAAATTTGATAATTTAAAAATTAGATAAATTTCATAATTTAGTACTTCCAAAATTTAGAAAAAGAGGCTTGAGAATAATTAAAAAATTCCAGAAGTCGTATATAAAATTTAAAAAATTATTGTAAAACGTTGTCCCATCTACAGCGAACCAAAGATCCAGTAACCCTAATCTTGCGTTGGTGTTGGTCCAAAACAGCCGTTGTTAGACCACACACACAACGTGTTTTCGTACCCGTAGAAAACAGTTGGAGGAGGATCCTGGACCCTCTCCAGCATCACTAACTCGTTTGGCATAAGCAAGCCGCGTATCATCCGCTTGAAACCCGACGCGCTTTTCGGAAATTCAATATACTCACCCCCGTCAGTTAGTACGACCCTTCTGCATCCTTCCACTTCGTCATCGAGGACCCCATAAAACAGCCCGAGGGCACCAACAAAGAAGGCGAACCCTGAAAGCATATTCCGACGATTACGAATCCTCCAGCAACACCAGAGAAACTTATCTTCCCGCTTGCTCTATCTTATTCGCGCTTTTAATCCTCCTCGATCTGTCGAGCACTTTTGCTGCATAGTTGCTCCCTTTTTTCTTCCTCTGTCGGATGAATAATGTAGGCTTTGGAAGTGACCAATGATTTAATGGAAGGTTACGATGGTGGGAAAAAATAGTGTATGTGAGAAGATTTTTTAGTGGGATTGATGGTATGGAATTTGGGAGGGATTCTGGGTAGAAGGAATATGAGTTTGTAGTGGGGTGGATATGTGGATTGGAAAATTTTTAGGATCAGGATTTGGAGATTTGAGATGTGGAGGACTTGAGGTTTGGGGGATTTGAGATTTGGGAAATTTGAGGTTTGGGAGATTTGAGATTTGGGAGATTTGGAATTTGGGAGAATTGAGATTGGGGAGATTTGAGATTTGGGAGATTTGGAATTTGGGAGATTTGAGATTTGGGAGATTTGAAATTTGGAAGATGTGAGATTTGGGAGATATGGAATTTGGGAGATTTGGAATTTGGGAGATTTGAGATCTGGGAAATTTGAAATTTGAGTGATTTGAGATTTGGGATACTTGAGATCTGGAAGATTTGGAATTTGGGAGATTTGAGATTTGGGAAATTTGAGATCTGGAAGATTTGAGATTTGGGAAACTTCAGATTGGGGGGTTTGGAGATTTAAGAGATTGAGATTTGAAAAATTTGTATTTTGGAAATCGATATTTGAGAGATTGCCATTTTATTGATTTGAAAGGTCCAAATCACATTTGATAAAATTTCAAACTTTTAAAAATTGATCGGATATACTCACCCGCAATTTTGCTCTCATCCATCATACTTCGAAAGAACGCCTTTGCTGACATAATACACACAGACTATAAAAATAAAATTCTCAAGACAACATGTATTGCATACAATTTAAGCATAAACTGTCAAAGTAAAATTCTGAAGACAATATACGTTAACTCGAAGGGATAGTGTCTCGGTGCATTGGTCCTTAGTATGAAACAATTGTAAGCGCGCAAGCAGCAGGGCGCGAAATCAATTTAAGCCAGAGTGGAGACGTCGGTTCTCGGCGTGGTCGTATGCAGAAAGATAAGCGCCATTGTCCTTAGTCAACAGTGCTTCGTATTGTCCTTTCGACTTGTCGCAATAGTAACCAGATCACTGAAGGATTCGTCCCTTTCGACGCGTTTGCATCCAAGTGTTTGCTTTTCGAAATGTAACTTTTCCAGTTGGAACGCTTCAGTTTCGAAACGAGTTGCATTGGTTTGCGTGAGGTGTCAGATAAATACTGTTTGTACCCTTGGGTGTTTTATATATTTACTTCTATGAATAATTTTTGTTAGATATTTACAATTTTTAGGGTGTTTATTACGTACTTATAAGCTTGGATGCGTTTATTAGATATTTTCACCCTTGAGTATATTTATTATATATTTACAAGCTTGGATATATTTATTACATATTCATTAGATCATTACCATTTTGAGTATTTTTATGACACTTTTGCACCCTAGTTAAATTTGTAGATTTCTAAATGTGCACATTTCGAAATTTCCCCATCCTCAAATCCCTAGATCTCCAGCTTCCTCGAGTTGCTAAATTTCTGATCCACCAAATCCTTAGATCCCCCAAATTCAACATCCCCAAATACCTACAAATTCCTGTATGAAATTTCTAGATCACTAAATACCCAAATTTTCCCATCCGTAGACCTCCAAATCCCAAGGGTACCAAATCCTCGTGCACCAAGTTCTTAATCCCTTCCTTAAATTTGCAGTTTCCCAAAAATCCCTAAAAATTTACGAGTTCGTAGTTGCCATAAAAATGTAAGTCCTCTATTGCCACATTCTCTAGAAATGCTACATTTGTTCTTAACTGTATATCACATAACACTATAAATTTAGTAAAAAAATTAAAAATGGTTACGTTAATCCCTTGCCATATGATTTATCAGATGTACAAGTCCGAACTAACCATTCCCACAATATGAAAACAAATAAAGAATGCAAGAAAAATAAAACAAACAAAATATTACGTCTATTACAAAATAGACCAGTATTATTGTCTTCAACGAACCAGTATTATAATCACACTTCAAATTGAAGTAGCAAAAATTCTAGCAATATTTCCCACAGTAAACCACGACTGCGCCACGAGATTCAAAGTGCATTTAGCAAGCTTAAACCAAGTTAAGCTTCAAACCAAACGACGTCCCAAGTACAGAGGGTTAATAAACCGTAAAGTAAAATTTTCGTAGCACGTAAAATAAAAAAATCTCCTAAAAACTCAAACCTTGATCAAGCGAAAAATCGACCACTGGTGTGTGGTATAAATAAAATCATCGATAAGACATCGATGATCGATAGGCAGCAGCCCCCTCGGCGGTATCTTGAAAGGAAGACGGCGACGTGGTGTCGTGGTCGTAACGATACGTCGCGGTAATATCGCGTCGACGACGCTTGCGTGGTCGCGTGACGTCACGACGATCGATCCGTCGGCGTTGGTTCCGCTGGTGCGATCTGCCGGCGACGTGGTGCAACTTGCGAGGGCGGCTTAAGGCGCCACCGAGGGTGGTTCTTGCGCGAAGGTGGCGGAGGGTTGCTCTCCTCCGGGGGTAGGGGGAGAAGTTGAGCCGGTGTTGTAGCGCGTACTCCCGAGGGTGGGGATTCAACATCGTCGAGAACGAACGAAACGTAGCTGCACGAACGACCGGGAAGTCGTGGGTTAGAACGATAGTTGTCCGGGAACGGAGGAACCGGCTACTATTCGTCGTGTTTCCCGTCCATGCTGCTCGATTCACGATCCTCCACCTCCTCCGCCGCTCCTCCGAACGTAACAATCCGAATTTCTGCACTGTGATATGTTTCGACCGTTCTGTCAGTGTTAAGAACGAGTGACGTCCTGTGCGAACAAGCTGGAGAGAAGTCCGATTTCGTCTAGCGGGTTCACGGTAATTCTTCGTCACATACCGCTTTCCATCGAAGGTAGTGCGCCGGGTGTCAAGGTTAGGCCAACTTTTCGGGGGATGAATGACACGCACCTACGCGTTTGCCGGCATCACTGGTAGCGTTGGTAAAATAATTATCACGTCAGAAATTATTTATCGTGCTATCGGTAGGTTATCGATCAGTAAACAAGTAGAACTCGAGAAAGAAATTTGAAACAAGACTTTGATGTCCATTCCTTTCGATAGTTCCTCGAACAGTCCTGTCACCTATATTTTGGACCCTCACCGTCTAGGGAATCGTGCGGTACTCGGCGAAGAAGTAAACATAACGGAAGAAATTTTTCCGATAATAAAAGCCAGCTCTATTGTACGATCGCATCGAAAAGTATTCGAGATAAAGTTTCGCCGATGAAACGAAATTGTACGAGATCGTTTTCTTGCGTTTGTTTTACTTTCTTTTAATCGACCCAAGGTTCGAAATTGTGGACGCGAGTGGATTATGGTGTCGTGTCACGGATTCGTTATTTGGAGCAAAGTGGATTTAGAGATCTTCGACTGGAACTCTTATTTGTTTATGGAATGTATACAGGTTTAGTTCTTTTCGTAGAAATGTTTTTATGATAAATTTATATGCGGTCTGCTTTCGCGATTTATTTTTGCGTCGCTATGCATTTTTCTGCGCGTTTCATTGCTCGCATTTTTTGCGGTAATTGAACTGTAAAATTGTACTGTTATTCAGAGATTTGCTTTTTGAAATAATATTCTTTCGGAAAATGAAGATTGTAATAAAATATTAGAAAGATTCAGTACTACTTCATGTTATGCCAACAATTTTAAATATATCACATATGATATTTTTACACGTATCTTATATTATAATGAACTATGATAATACTGTTATTAGATTTAAAAAAAATTTATACTATTTTAAAATTATTTTGGATATTTATTAAAATTGTTTTCAAATTATTATATCAATTTTTAACAAGTTTTACGTTTAAGATCATAAATAGCTAGTATATAATAGCATATTTTGTAATAATTATTGAAATGATATGAAATTCAGAAGTGACCATAAATGAGAAAATATCATGGTATTTTCGAAAGTTTGAGGTCATTCACATTCAGCTGCAATTCGCTCTCGCTTTCAATATCCCTCCTATATTCTTCTACGGTTTTCTTAATTTTCTTCCGGCGCGCACAAATGAAATCGCATTACAATTTATACACGACCGCGAGCACTTTCATTTGGATTTAACCAGAGATTCATGCATCGCGCAATTTCGTTTCGTGTTCAATTATCATTTAAAACTTCATAACGTCCGCGAATTAAAGTTCCACGAACCGGATGAACGTATTAAGTATTCGATTCAATGACGTTGCGAAATAAATTGTTCAACAGACCTGAAACGGTCAGTTAATATTGAAATAAATTCTTACGTTGTTCGGATTATCGTTAACTTTTATAGAAGATTGCAAAAATTTCAATATACTTGTTTCATCATTAACAAATAATTATATGTGTTGTAATTATAAAATACGTACATAATATGTAATTACAATTATGTAAGAAATGTTGTAATTGCAATTATGTAACAATGTTGTATTTATGAAATACAAAGTACGTGTTTTAATTATAACTATGTAATAAATGACACACGTTTTCATTATAGCAGTATTTGAACCTGTTTTCACGTCTTTAATTTTTTGTTATAAATACAACTCATATGCATATGACATACACAGCATTACATATGTTGAAGGTTGTCATAAAAGTATAATCAGATAATTTGTAATCAAATATGTATTAAATTATTCATGTTGGTAGAAGTAAATATTGATTTATTTACATATAATCAGAGGAGAAGACAAGATAATAAGAACAGAATAGAAAAGTCGAAGTTAATAAATAATGGATGCAATGAAGTAAGAAATTAAGATAGCGAAGGAAAGTTGCGTAGAAGTGTCGAAAAAGCAATGTTAGATGTGTAGCTCGTTAATCGCATTATCTAGCAAAGTCTTGCACTGCCGAGGTGCTCACGTAAGCGCAGTAATCCTAATCCTACGCGCGTGATTCGTGAATTATTAATCGCACGAATTCACGAGACTTCGTGGGATTTGCGTCAGCGAATTTGTTGCTACAGGCTTTACCTAAACGCAGAGTAAACGTATCCACCTGCAATCGTCGATTCAGGCGTTGACTTACACTACTTGCCAGCCAATTAGCAATTCTTGCAAAGGGTTCCACACATTTAACGTTTCGTTGCATTTTTCGAAAATCTGCAATATAATACGCTGTTCAATTTTTACATTTTATCAAACGTTAACGAATTCCTTAATTAAAGACACACACTTGTCTTTGTTATTTTTACAATGATACAAATTATTTCGTTTTTCTTTGGATATTTCTTGTAAAATATTTTATCGTTATTTTATGTGTTGTTTGTAGAAGTTTGAAAGAGTATTTGTCTTTTAAATTGAAAATATTAGCAAGGGGTTAATGTTTGTAATTTTTGTCAGACAAGTAGAAGTTGATGTATGTGGTCAGACTTATGTTGTTAGGAAAAATGAGTAATACATTTTGCAGTTTCATTATTTAATTCGTCTTTTTATTATGTATGCAATATTACGAATAGTCAGGTGTTTCTCCCCTTCGTTTTTATTCAAATGATTAATTTAATCAAGCTTCTTGAACAAGCATAATGTGAATTTTTTTTAGTATACTAATTTTTGTCTTTGGTTCAGAACATTTTTTTGTGAATAAAAATTAGTATTTTAGTAAAACGAAAAAAATAAATACAAGTATTCAATAATGTACTATAAATATAAGAAGTACATTTTATATTATTAATTCAGTTTAAAACCAAGAACGAGTGTTCTCTACATTATTAAAATTAACAACAGCCTCGCCACAATGCACCCATCTAGAAATTTTAATTACGCAATATTTCAACAGTTCACAAAGTCCGAGATATTCTCGGCGAAACCTCTGTATTTTTAAATATTACGACCGCGAAGAAACTTAAACAGTGAATTAAAATTCCATAAAAGTGGAAGAACGCAACGCTAGTGGAATTTGAAGCAGGTTAAAAGGGAAAGATACGTGTGTTTTCGTGGGGTTTTAATTGTCGAGAAGCACGGAAAGCTGTCCGGAAAAGTGAATGGACAGTCGCGGACAGGCAGTAATTTTTCGATTTAGGACAGATCACTGTCGGATAGTCGGTGTACGTAATCTGGATCGACTGCTGGATCTAATTTGACTAATAGAGCAATTCCTATACGATTCGTATCCGGCCTCATTTGGCATAGTTCATAAGCCCAAGGCAAACGCTGTGTGTCTCTTTTTTGAAACGCCTGCGGCGTTCTGTCAGAGATTCCTTACAAAAAAAGCTAGTACCACGTCGCCATTGTCTGGTACATCCAGGTTTTATATTCTGCACGTTACCTCGTCCAAGTGACTCTAAATAGAAAAGCTCTGCTACTGTAACCTGCATACTAGATGTTGCTCCAAAGATCTGTGTGCGCCAACGGTCATTTAAATTAATGTACCTGACGCGATAATTCTCTAGAATACTTTGCATAAATACAACGTACTTTTAAATCATAAGACTTCAAAATCATGAGACATACGATTTTTAATTCTGCAACAAGAATTGTTTAAATTAACATCGAATTTAATATTATTATCCAGCTTTGAGAATTACAGATAATTTATTAAAATATGTAGAAGCAGTGTATGCTAAATTAATTTGTTTATCAACTTACAAATTAGTGGGTAATTAACATCATCAGCTTATGTTAATTCGATGTTTGTGAAATGTTTTATTGACATATTGTGTGGTTTTACTTTCGATGTTAATCAACTCTCTGTTGTAAATCTGAAGCTTTCAAATTATAATTTGCAGTAACTGATTACAATGACTACAGTAATTACAGCGATTTGCAGTAATTTCGATGTTTGTTCGTATGCTTTTGATTGTTAAATACTGCGGTATTTGTACTTGGTGAATTATTAATTTAGTGATATTCATGGAAACATGGATTTCATAACAAGTAAGCCAGTGTACATGCAAATAAATTAATACTTGAATTTTTAAGATTGCTCTTTGCTATTGGAGCTGACAGTTGACAAGTTTGAACAATTTTTCGAAGTTACTATTAATATACTACTGTCTATTTTAGTACGTTTATATATCACATATATGTTATACATTTGGTCCAAAAATTATTTCAACTTGTATAAATAGACTGTCACCTTTCGAGTATAGAGGGTGATACACATATGTGATTATTCTATGTAACCTTTTAAATCCGTGAGATGACTATAGTCATATACTCCTCCATAATGCCTAGTAATCGCAAATCAAGCTTTATACCATATATAAATCTTACAAAATTTAAGCAAATTTGATGAAAATTATCCTAGCATCTGTGTCCACACTCCGGGAAATCCACACCTAAAAGATTAACACAAAATGAAATAGAGTGAAATTTTAAATGAAATACCGTCGAGAGGAGCGGTAAGATCGGTAAACAGTAACGAGACAACTCGCACGTGCTTTTTTTAGATACGTGGGTGGCTCGAGGCGAGAGCTGTCGGGGGTGAAGGAACTGGTGACCTCGAGGAGGGTGCAGAAGAGACCCTCAGCTACCGTAGTAAGGTCGGATGGAGGTTGCATCGGGGGCAGTCCAGGAAGTGGCGGCATCATCGGGGGTGGTTTGCTAGGCGGTTGCAGCGGTGGCAACGACGCCTTGGCGGAGTTAACCATCGAGGACCTGGCATCTATTCCCGCCGGAAATCACACCTCCGCCAATCACACGGGCCATTCCTCTCATCACAAGGTCAGCGAACTTGGCTAAATCGATATTTCGTTCTCCGGTCTGTGTCCATCGTTTAAACGTGTACTCCGAAATTATTCGTTAACCGACTTCGTCGTTTTACCGCCGGAGTGGTAGCTGCGCCGTATTGCCGGTAGACTCCGGATATAACCATTTGCACTCGTACTTCTACGATTACCAAGTGAATTCAGAAATATTCTGGTTGAAAAGTTTGGAAAGTCTGTTCTGAAATGTTTCTTTTATTCTTTTTCCATTTTTAATCGTTTTCTATTATTATTTTGTTGTCTAGTCTGCATCTATTCTGCTGTTGTCTGTTATGTTTATATGTCACATGAGTGAAACATTTATTTTAACTTGTTGCATTAATGGTGAGAATACTTTTCGAGTGCAAAGGGTTGATGCATTTAAAACGTAACGTGCAAATAATTTACAATTTTTGATTCGACATTTTTAAATCAATCATCTCCCCCACAAAAGCTTTGCTCAAAACCCCATTTGTCATCCTTCAAATTAACTTCCAAAGTCACAAAAACCCATCGAAACTTGAATACCTCATCAAGTAACATTAATCATTTGTTCATACGTAACTGTAAAGTGATCAGTGTACTCAGAAGCTCGTAACCCTTCTCCGTTTGTTCTCCGTCGTTTTTAATCAATCCTCAGTTGTTCACTGAGCACGCAACGATAAAGCACACGAACGGCTTATCCAGTTCGGTCGACGTATCGGCACAGATTTTATTAATCAATTGACATCGCATTACGCGGTAAACACGGGCGAGAATTAATTAAGCTTAAACCGAGGCTGCGGTACAATCGGTCCGCTCGAAACAAACGGTAACGAGGTGAAACAATGCGAATTACACTTCGGGAGGGTGAAACGTTTGATTAGGGAGTGATCGCGGTTTCTTGAACCCGAATCTCGTTCGATAATTGACGAACGGTTGATAATGGTCGACGAATTGTAAACGTCACGAGGACCACTCGAGGCTAAATAATTATTATTCAAGGCGCGTTACGTGCTTCTTGCCTAATTATTCGATGCCGCATGAACGTTCGTCGAGGACGCACAGTTCAAGTGCAAACAATGAAATTACCAGGCGTACTTTTGCGTCAGCTGTTGCATCCTGCAGCTGCTGTATACTGGGTGGTTCATTTTCATTTTTATACTGGGACTCTCGATATTAGCAAACATTTACGTGCGAAGAAACATTTTTAATTTATTTTAAAGTAACAATGAAAAAGATAAATTAGAAAAATGTAATAAAAAAAATGAATTTTAATAATGAGGATATTTTTACAAGATCTCCCGGTACTTTTCTTTTTCATTTACAGAATAATTGCCCCACTAAACGCGTCACTGCCACATATAACAAAGTAAGCCTGAAATAAGGTTTGGGTAAACATCACATTCACACGATCAACATCAAAAACGTCTCATCTGATTGAGCTTCGACATTTCCGTCGGTAAATTCCAGCCTGAAGCGTGCACTTAAACCTGTGTACCGTCACAAGAAGCGAATCAAAGTCTCTTTGATCACCGAGGCCAATCTTCTAGGTGATCTGTGCCCTTTCAAACCGAGACTATCCCTTGTCGGCCATTCTCCTTCGCTAGGAACTCTTTTTTTTTTTCTCTCCCAGTTCGCTAGTCAATCGGTCCCCTGTTTCTTCCTCCACCCGTTCCAATTTAACTTCGCTCCTCGTGTGTGCCTCGCGCGTTTATTTTCTCCCCCTTTTATTTCCCCTTTAATATACGAGCCAGCTCGGCGTTGCATCGCTGTAACGCTGCATGTTGCATTTGACCCCCTTTTCCCCTAATAGCCCCATTCACTCTGTGTGTCCTCCCTTTTTTACTCGGTCGAGTCGATGCAGCGCCGTATGTTGCGCCGAGAGTTTCGATGTCTCGTGCATCTTGCCCATCCTCCCTCGGCTAAGGGGCTTAAAGGACCCCTGGGATATCCGTGCCGGCTCTTATCGTCGCGAGTAAAATGGAAAAAGAAAAGAAACTCGGTGGAACAGGTAACCTTGCTGGATGGCTACGTTGTTCGATTTCGTGTCGTAATTGTTGTCGTCCTTTCGATCTTTTACGAAATTCTTATCCGCTACTTTTTTATCTTGGAACTTTCTATTTGTTCTCGTTGATATATCGAGGGTTTTTTTTTGGTGACTTTTTTATTGGCGTAAGGAGAGCTTTTAGTTGGGAGGTTTTATGTTGTCAGGCGTTATATCGTTGTGCAGGGGTTGATGGTAAATCGCCACGGATTGAATAGTCACGTGTTATATTGCCACATTTCATATTTAAATTGTTCAATTTACAAATCTAACTATTTGTAATTTTGAAAACTTGTAAATGAGAGAATTTGAACTGTTGGAATTTTATGCATATTTATGTATAATATGCTTAATATTCCTTAAGAAAGGAGTTTTCTCTGCAACGGTTTGAAGAAGACGGCACTTCCGGTGCTCTGTCAGCGGTTCAAGGAAATGCAGAGTAAAGCACGTTTCTCTCTAGAATGAAGTTTTTCGAGTCTAAATTGGATTGAACGCGACAGCTTGCTCCGTTCTAATAAATTTTTGGAAATTTCGTGGATGTCGTTCCGAAAGTTTTCATGTAAAGCATGCCAGGGAATCTCATCATCAAAAAGAAACTATTGAACTTTCTTTTATTATATGTACACATATCTTGGAAAAATAAGATTTCAAATTGAATTCGACAAATTTCTATTCATTTAAAATGAAAGTATAAGAAATACTCGTATTAGATTCAATTTAATGATTGCTGTTTATAGAGTTTTATTATTAATTGCACTTTAAACTATAAATCATAACAATTACACCATTTAAACATTTCCTTTTATACAAATAGTAGTACTATTATTCACAGAACTTTCTTTCCCTCCATTCCCAAAAAACCCATAAAAAACCGTAATTTTACACCGATTCAGTCAACATTCTATCTGGAAACCATAAGAAGGAACGGCTTCAAGGATCGCTATCGATTGCAAGTCTCTTTCATATTTTATCCTTTACCATCCGCCTCGGTGCTTCTTGATTCACTTTTTTCATGCATCCCTCGACGATATCCTCTTCCGTTCTCTCAAGACAGGGAGATTTGTCAAATTTTGCCAGAGCCGTAAAAACAACTACGTTGAGACGAGTTGGTCCCTGATGCATCCTCGAAAGAATATACTGAGTGTCTCAGCAAAACTAACCTAAGAGTGGCAATATTTCAACTGTCTTCGTTACAAATTTTTAAACAAACATATATCCGATCATCTATGTGTATTATAGATGCTTGAACAATTCTTTCAATACTATTTTTGTTGCTTGTTGAAAATGATAAAATAACAAGAACACATATATCTTTTATAACAATCGATTAAATAAGAAAACGGACTTCGGAAATCTCAAATTGAAAAATTTCCAAATCTACGAATCTCAAAAACCTCAATCATCTCAACTCTGAAAATTGCCAAATCTCCAAATGTTACTCAACCACCCCAAATTAAAAAATTTCCAAATCTCAACCACCCCAAATCTAGAACTCCCCAAATCTCCAAATGTTATATCTCTCAATCATTCCAAATTAAAAAATTTCCAATCTCAACTATCCCAAATCTTAAAATCACCAAATGTCCAAATGTTATATTTCTCAACCACCCCAAATTAAAAAATTTCCAAATCTGGACCATCCCAAATCTCTAAATATTATACTTCTCCACCACCCAAATTAAAAAAATTCCAAATCTAAACTATCCCAAATCTCCAAATGTTATACTTCCCAACCACCCCAAATTAAAAAATTTCCAAATCCGAACCATCCCAAATCTAAAAATCCCCAAACCTCTGAATATTATACCTCTCAATCATCCCTCACGTATGTATAACTCCACAAAAGTTGATAACTGGGCACATGTCTACATAAAAATTTGTCCTGGAAATAATCCATACTCCCAAGATATTTCTCCTGGAACACCCTGTACGCGTGTGTTGTGCACAGATTGAAAAGAAAGAGGAAAGAGGGATTAGTGTACGCGTCGCCGTGAGTTATGCAGGCGGGTCGCGGCAGGTCGTCGAATAGAATCGATATCTGCCGGGTAAAATAATAACCGTACTCTTTTGCCTGTCTCGCACTGTTCCTGGTTCGTAGGCAACAGTTCCTGCGAACTAACTATACCCACGGACGGTTTTTTTTTATTGATGGTTTCAATCCACGGAAAATTAATCCTCATCGTGTAAACGCGTTTATAGTAGGGGAGACACCAATGATTGATACAGGGGTTGGTGCTGTGACATTTTATGGACACTGAGTATATGTAGATCGGTTAGGATGAAATTATCATTTTTATTGTGTAATTGTACGTGATTGATACGTCTTAAGTTGAGAACGAGTTTGGCTTCTCTAAGGAAAATCTGGAGGGAGGTTGCTTGTCGATGTTTAGATTTGCACGTTTGACGGTGATGAAATGAGATATTATTGAAATTTGGGAACTTGGGTGAGTGCGAGTTTGGGAATTTGAGGGTTTGAAATTTTGGGGATTTGGAAAATTTGGGAAGTTGAGAGTACACAGAGTTAGAGATGAGGAAACTTGAGAAGTTGCGAAATTGGGAAATTTCTATCTCTACAACCCCAAATTCCTAAATCACCAAATTGAAAAATTTCCAAATCTCTAAATTTCAGAAATCTGAATTATCCTAAATTAAAAAATTTCCTCACTCTAAAAATTGCCAAATCTCCAAATTTTATACCTCTCAACCACCTCCAATTAAAAAATTTCCAAATCTCCAAATTTCTGCAAATTCCCTTAAACACACAAAAGTCTAAAATACAGAAATTGATTTTTGTCCAATCTAACAGATTCTGTTTAATATTACTGAACGTTTTCGAGTAAAATGGTTACATATGTACAAGCAAACACATTTACAAAGCAGTAATGCATTTCCATTAGCGATGAATCATTTCGAATGATAAGTTCGAACTGGAAGGTTAGGTAATTTGTAGAAAATGGTCGTTAACGTGGTACGGTTAATACTCGTGAATTATCAGCCCGAAAAGGGGAATAATTTGTTTGCATTTAAGGGGAAAACATTTTCAGCATTTTAGTGGAAATTACCGCTCGTTAGTGGCGATTGTAATTCGAGTAATGAGCAGTATTTATTTGCTCGAGAGCCTTGTATTACCGTGAAAATACCGGCAACAAAAAGTAAACGAGATGTTCGCTGAATAGGTATTCATAGGAAGACCGAGTAATTGCGGAAAAGAGAAACGTATACCCTTTACTCCGGGCTCGTCTCGAATACGCAGCCAAAGATGAACCAAAACGAGGCAAGAAAAATCATTCGCGAAGAGATCGTCTATCTAAAACTAAATTTGACTGCTTTTGAATGTTATGGTAGTCTACACGTTTTTAAATTTTCGAGTCATCGTGTATAATTTTTTATTCTCGAAATTACCAAGTTGTCAGATTATGAAATTTTTATGACTGGTGATTTTTTGTGAAGTTTGAACATTTGGGGATTTAGATATTTGGGAATTGGGGAATTTGGGAATTGGGAAATTTGGGAATTGGAAAATTTGGGAATTCGGAAATATGGAAATTGGGGAATTTTGGAATTGGGGAATTTCAGGATTAGGGAATTTTGGAATTGGGAAATTTGAGAATTGGGGAATTTTGGAATTGGGAAATTTGGGAATTGGAGAATTTGGGAATTGGGAAATTTGGGAATTGGGGAATTTGGGAATTGGGGAATTTCAGGATTAGGGAATTTTGGAATTGGGAAATTTAGGAATTGGGGAATTTGGGGAATTTTGGAATTTCGAAATTTTTGAAAATTTTGGGACTGGAAATCTTGAAGATTTGAAAACCTGAAAATTTAAAGAAACAAAAATTTGAAGATTTGATTTAACTCACAAACAAGAATAATTATTTCATAATCATTCCTTAAATAACTTAACAATCCAAATTAACACCTAACAAGATAATACCTAATTGTTTTACAAACATACTCTAATAACATATACCACGAAAAATGACTGAAACAACAATGAATAAAATTTCCATAAGAAAGAACAAAAGATAAAAGAACTCTGGTATCGTTCATAGTATATTCCAACTGGAAATCAGTATTCAGCCGACTCAGATAGCGTTTAGAAGAGAATGAAAGAAAGAGCATTGTTTTGCAAACGATAAGGTACCATGCGAGCCACACCCCGTTGCTTTTCACCCTTCTCCAACATATCCGTCGAAGGGGTTGCTGAGTTCAAAAAGCGGAAGAAAATGTTACTTGAAAACTGATTGCATTTCGAGCTACTCAGGGATTTTCAGTTCGAACCAATAGAATCGAGGATCATCCTTGCGGATTATCGGCTGTAAAGAACTAACTTTCTCGAGAAAAGTAAATTGAAGAAAAGAAGTTCTTTCATTCATTTTTAGTAGCTCTTGGATCAGGATTACTGAAATATTCTTTTTTTAATAAGTGTCTTTAATAATCTTAAGGTTCATGTGTTATTAGGTGATATTATTTTATTTATGACAGATCAAGTGATATATGGGATGGAAACTTCCATATTTTCAAATGTACACATTTTACAATTTCCTTGTTTTCAAATTGTCAAATTTTCAATAAGTTCCCTAGTTAAAGATCTTTCAAATATTCATGTGGTCAAATTATCCTAAGTTCAAATCCCTTAATTCCCAATATATTTCAAGTTTCAAAATTCTCTACTTTCAAATTTTTTAATCTTCAAATTTTTCATTTCTTTAAAAGCACCCCAGTAATTCCCCTAATTCCCAAATTCCTTAATCCCCAAATTTTCAAAACCACTTAATCACCCCAGTAAATTCCCAAATACCCAAAATTCTGAATTCTCGTTAAATTCCCCAGCTCCAAATTTTTACTCGTAGAACCAAGTCCAATTTGCCAAATTCCATTTACCAAAATAATTTCCCAAAATCCCAAATTTACAAATTTTTATTAAATTCCCTAGATTCCATATTCTCCACTTTTTAGAACCGTAACCGTCCTAAATCCCTAAACTCGTCAATTTCTAAAAGCCACTTAACCATCCCCGTAAATCGATTGTTCCTGGTCTACCCCATGCAAAACTGCGGTACTAACGCCGACACGGGGTCATCGTGTTTCGTTCGGGGTATTTTTCTTTTTTGTGACTGGCTGTACAGTACACGGAGCATTCGGTAGCGTTCGTTAGTAAGTATAATAGTATCGTGAAATAAAGTGGGGAGGGCCGGTGAGCGATGGATCGTCGACCCTCGTAGTCGGCAGTTAACGTTCGTCTGCCCCGTGAAAACGTGATGTTCGATGGTGGTGCTGAATATATAGATAACGGTGATTCCTTCAAAACTGTTCCTTAATACTTTTTAACCCCTAAAAAACAGTGCGAGTTCACCTCGAATCCGACCGTCGCAAACAACCCTCGAATATTTATCGAACGACTACGGCAACCGTGGGATCGAAACTATAAAATCCAGCCTATATTTTTCTGGAGCAGTTATCGCGTTACCATAACGAATATTTATCGATGTTTTGTGCTTAAGACAGGCTTCGCGCCTTACTATGTTTTCTTCGCTAAGTAATTCGTGGTTTAAAGAGACGCAGGAAGTTACGACGTTCGTTGTGTGATTTTTTTTTCGGGTGTTTCCAGAGTTTTAGATGAAGGCAAAGGGAATTTTTAACGGGAGAAATGTAGTTGGAACATTGTGGTTGATGTTTATGTTTGAGTACTGTTTATAATTTGTGTTGATGCAGTAAATGGAGTAGTGAAAGTTGTAGCGAAGTATTGCTGTTGGAAGACTGTGTTGAACGTGACATTGTTGACTATATAAAAGTTTGGTGTAGTGTCTGATGATACCATTTTTCAGTACATGTAATAAACAGAGGAATATACTGATTACAGCAAAATATGGTGAGTGAATTTTGAATGTAGGTTTATGATCAAATGTTAACATCGTCACTTAAATGCTAAAAATTTAATATTGTCATTGATATCTTGTCAAATCTATGATGAATAATTAATTATATACTAAATGATTAATACACATTTTTATTTCAATTGTAACTCTACATTCACAGTTGAATAACTAACTATAAATATAAATGTAGGCACACAGTTTATGCATTTCGTGATGCCTAATGTAAAATTAGGGACTGTGGCTTGCTTTAATGAAATGAATATCTAATTAATGTATTCATGAGAGGCTTAACAGTTTTACCCCAAATTTAAATTACAAATTTGGTATTGAGTGGCGAAATAAAGTGTGTATGGAATTTATAAAATTCGTTTAATGTAAAAGAGGCAGAAATTACTGTTAGTAATTGAAGCAGAATTTAATACGAATAATCAAGATAAAATTTATTGTAAATAATTAACTCGGAATTTAATATGAATAATCAAGATAAAATTGATTGTAAACAATTAACTCAGAATTTAGTATAAAATTGAAGACACAATGTAGTGTAAATAATCAGACCAGAATTTAATACGAAAAATCAAAACGTAAATAATAAAAGCAAAATTTAAAGCAAAACATGAAAACAGAATTTAGTGCAAATAACTAAACCAAAATTTAATGCGAAATATCAAAACAGAATTTAGTACAAATAATTAAGGCAGAGTTTAGTATAAAAAATGAAGGGAGAATTTAGTGTAAAATCAAGGGAGATAAATTGCTTTAACTAAATGAATGTCGAGAAGGTATTTGAAATACGCTTTGAATGAGAAGTGTCTGAAACAAATAGGCACCCCCCATTGAAATTGCACTAGTCGTCGAGGGTAACAAGGGTGGTTCTGTTCGAGGGCTATCCCTTAATTATCCCGTGCAATGACGCATTCGATGTTCACACAGGTATTTCGCCGTTATCGATCCATCCAAACTCATGGGCACGTGTATCGGTGAACTTTCGCAGTTTTGACGAGGGTAGTTTTCCGTGTCGATGAAATTAAGAGCAAATTGAATAGCAATTTTCAACAACTATTTCACAACGGGGTTATTTACAAAAAATAGCAACAATAATTATTTTTAGAAAATTAACGTTTTATATTTATATACATCAAGGGTGATTTTAAAATAAATCAGTTATAAATATGGTAGACGCAGACATTTTATTCGCAACGTTCACTAATTAGTACGATAAGCACTCGTAAATTTTATGCAAATTTTATAAAATTTTAATATGAATATGATTTTAGTAAATACTTGAAATATATGTATGTTGAGATTTAGTTTTAAGAGTTAAATTATAAGGGGAGGAAAAATATTTTAATTTCGAAAATTAAATGTTAAGTATGTGAGAATTTTTAAAGTTCTAAATTTCTTTCTTTTAACAAATATCAAATATATGTTTAATATTAATACTCATTAAAAATGCACACATTAAAGAAATTTAATATTTCTCACCAAATTATATTAATCTTCTTTCAAACTAATTCCCAACCACAAGTTTCAAACATTCTCCGTCTTCTCAAATAATTTTTCCAAATATTTTCCTCCGCCTATATTTTTTCTACTTTTCCACCGCATCCTGTCACAACACTAACATTTATTCTGCCACGAAAAAAAGGTGTGCTATCTCAAAGACATTCCTGAAAACTGAAAATAAACGCGTTAAAAAAGGAAAGAACCGAAAGGCATCCACGAAACTGTAACACGAAAGAGAAGCCGGTTTATTTGCATTTTCGCGGTGGCGGTTTTCGTTCAAAGACGAAGTTTATTGTTTCTCGATCGTTCTTTTCGTTGCAGATGCAAGCTCAGGGATTATCGTCAATTCGATCGGTGAACATGTCGTTAAAGTACAAGGGAGGAGAAAAAAAGCTCTGCTCGACCCATAGGGATCTTTTGTCCGGCTTATGGCCTTTTCAGCGTACCTTTACGATCTGGTCAGTAAAAACCTGAAGAAGCGTTTCTACCCTCGTGAGTCACTTCACGTGCCTTAACTTTATGCAGTGAAAGGACATCGGTTTACTAGAAATCAAACAGAAATGGAGAATTTTTCTTCGTTCACTTGTTAGTCCGCTTAGAATGATTGATCGTTTAAAGGTTGTTTTGAAAGGACTTTTGAGGGAAATGGTGTTTGTGATTTTTTGAAATGGTTATTTAGGTCATTTGGTGTTTTTGTCAGTTACATATAAGTATATACGTTATATAGAATACAATTTTCAAATTCTCAAATTCTCAAAATCTCAAGTCTTCAAATTCCCAAATTTTCCAAGTCCCAAATTTAAAAATACTCAAAGTAAAAAATTTATAAATTTTCATATTACCAAGTTTCCAAATCCCATTTTTAGTTCTTGCGTCATTAATTTCCACTTTAACCCATTTAAATTATAATCTGTAACTGGAAATCATAGGTCAAATGATTAAAGTATGCAAATGATTATGCAGTCACGAAGCAGTTATTATTAGGTTCTACTCAAGGATGATTTGCAAAAAGTGCTACCTATGAAATACTTACTCTATTGAAAAATTTAAAACGATGAATTTTATTTCTGTAACTGAATACGATAAAATTTATCAATGAGATATATTACAGCATATTAAATGTAATATAGTGAAATATGTAAAAAAGAAAAATTAGACATAATATACCAATGAAATATATAATAAAAACATATTGAATGTAATAAACTAGTGAAACATATAACAAAAATTTATACATAATATCGACAAAATAAAGGAAAAGACAGATCGATATTAAATTCTTTTCTATTTCGAACGATCAAAGCTTACTAATATCGGAGAAGTGGTGTTGCTTGTACCCCATTGAACAGCCGCCGTCATGGCGCCCTGTTCTGAATCATACCATGGGGGTTCTGACTCCTGCGAACTGGTGCTCGTCAATCGATAATAGTGATATCAACCTCGCCGGAAGTCCTTGACCCAGGTCTCACGTCCGATTACACCGACATTGATATCCTCGTAATGCATTCAGTGCTGATAAGAATTTCTAAGAATAAAACGTGCATAGCATCGCATTAAGTTTCTGTTGATCGTCAATTTCATTGTGGACGATTCGAGGATTCAGTTTTAAATCAAATGACGCATCGTTATATGAGTCAGTGAAATTTAACAAGTTGACTATCACGTTGCTGAGGTTAAAGACCTCATTAATTACTGTCTTTTTTCGTTTTTTTAATAGTTTGTATCATTTTCATAAAGAGACCTTCCTAGATCCCTATCTAGAAACCTAGGAATTTAGAAATCTAGAGATCTATAATCCAATAGAAACAATTTCTAGAATAATAAATTATTATTAATCAATTTGAACCATAACTAAATAATCTGTTTTTCGTGAACAGAGAGTGCCGGGTGGTGGCGGCGTGATTGTGGGGGGTGGCAGTAGTTCGGCCACCCCCCAAGGTGGGCAACAGGGCAGCAACCTGGTGTACCGGGTGGTGAGCTCCAGGCATCCTGGTGGTCATCATCCTCACGTGAAGAAGTCGGACAGCTCTCAGCAAACGGACAGCTCGGCGTTCAAGCACCAGCAACAACAGCAAGGCTCTAACAGCTCGGGAAACAGTAGCTCGAATAGCCAGCAATGGAAAAAGTACATCGAGGCTGGAGCTGCCAGGGATCGGGAAAGAGACAAGGAGGGAGCACCCCCGAGTCCTAGTCCCTCCAGGCGATCCCAGGTAAACATTCATGTAGCTTTTTTCTCTCTTTATAAAACATTGCTACGTGACAGTATATGTATGTGGGATAGACAATATTGATCTTCGAGATGGACGGGTTGATGGAACTCGTTAATTGCTGTATGGGACATTCAGGGGACAATGAAAGATGTACGTGTGTTAGATTGTTCAGACATTTTTTGTTCAGTGGTCGTTTGGGATCTATGTTCCTGTTCGAAATAGTAGCATGTGTTTGGCAATATTCTAAAATCCTGAAATCCCAAAAGCACAAACTTGTAATGTTTAAAAATTCTCAATGTTGAAAACTCTATTAAATTATTTCTATGCAAGCAGAATAAACCACATGCTTAAAATATGTCATTTCCACAGGATAAACACCGTAAACAGGCCATGGCTGAATATGCGAATGGCGAGAAACCGCAAAAAATTTCGTCGGGAACATCGACCAGTGGCAGCAGCAAAGTTAGGGGTGTACCTCAAAGCTTCGGATACGTTAAAAGACACAGTGCCGGCACTAGTCCCAGCCCTAATGGGGTCCAGAATGGGAAGGATGGTACTAGAACTGCTCAAGTCAGCGCCGTTCCGCGAACGAAGGTAAATTCATTACTCAAACCATTTTACCATTCTCCAAACTGCCATCATTATAATTAAAGATGAAATATAAAAAGAAGCAATACATATATGTTGGTGATTTCACTCGACGTGATATTATAATAAACTTCCACTTCAACCTTATTTATTTCCATCGTTCATCTAATTCTACAAACTGAACTAGAAATTAATAGAAATTACCTGAATACTTATTTGAATAATATCCCAAAGAAATAATTAACTAGATGTTTCAACTGTGACTTAATTGCAGGTTAAAGTGTCTGGAGGAACTCAAACGTGCACCACGGAGCTGCAGGCTAATTCTTCAGGATCGAGTCAAGGTCATCACTACAAGAGTTACAGTCTCACAGGACCAAGTGCCAGTCAACTTTCTCAGTCGGTACGAGATCGTCTTATGCTCGGATCGCAGAGTTTGCCGAAACCTGGTAGCCCAGAGTTTACGGCACTGTTTGCGTCCGCGCATCATCGAGAAAGAGGATCCGGTGGTGGACCAACTGGCACGTCCTTCTCACCGAGAGTACTCAAACCTTCCGATGGAAGTCTTAGCGATACGTGCAGCAATTATGCAGCACCTGATCTTCAAGGTTATTACACGCCTAATAGTCCGTACACCACGTCCTGGATGAGACACAGTAACACCTATACACCTAGTGGACGCTCTCAAGGCAAGTTTTCAGCGATAGACTTAATTGATGTTAAATTACTGCGTTATGTAGTTACGTGTATGAATGTTATTATAATGTTATTTGTTTGCGTTGTTATATTGTAATGAACAAAAAGATTATGTTATCCACATACGTAGGCATTATTAACAAACCTACACGTTTACATATCTCAGTACCAAATACAAAGATGAATTATACACATAATTTATATGTTACAAAAACCACAAGATGTCGTAGTTAAAAGACAAGTCTTTGATATTAAAATCAAATGTATGAATGTTTAGTTTATCTCAATGAGAAAACTTGAATCATGTACCTTCAAAAAAATACTGTGCACATCAAGTGAGTTTGCAGACGAACCAATATGATCCACGTTGCTGAACTGTCAACTTACCAGACGCGCACAGTACATTTCAACAGTAATATAAGATATTTTGATCCATGTAAGAATTATTCTATTAAAGTTAATTATTAAAATTTCAGGAATGGGTTTGTGCGAAGCAGACAGCGTCGAATCATTGGGATCCCATCGAGCAAGTTTGACCCACGCCCGTTTATTGATGCATCAAAGAGACTCTTCAGGATCTCCAGCTCCACCCAGACTCAATCGAAGTAACTCGATCAGGTAAGTGTACGATAATAACCCGTTCTATCTTTCGTGCATTAGTTTCTACGACTTCATATGAAATCATTAGAACATCATTTGCATACGTTCATATTGTATAGATGCATGACTAGAGGATGCAAATATCTCACCACATTTATCAAAACGATCAGTTTCATCAGCTTCGTTCTTTTTTTCTGATTCTTTATAATTAAAACCACCCTATGACAACGATTACCCGTTTACGGTGAAATAACGCACATCATTTGATACCGTTCTAGCCATCTGCGGGACAGGACATTCCCAAGGTAGTGAGACAATCTAGAATACACATTCGTCCAGCCTGTTTTCCATGCATAAGTATTAAAAAGAACAGCACCTAATAGGGTTGCAACACCTTGTTATACGTACACACGAGTGACAAAATTATCCGCACCAGAAACATACACACACGTTCATGTGTACTTTTATTCTTCTCTACGAACATTTATACCTGTATCTTACCAGTTGAGCAGTAATATTAGTTATCGTTCGCTGATTCGTCTTCGACTTCCTTCGCATTTGTGACCTGTGCTTCTGCGAATGCATGTTTCAAAGCTTTTTTATGGATTTATTGTTAGACAGCGAAACGAAACGTTTGTTTATGTCATATATTAATATACAGTTTGTACATCACTAGTACTGGGTGGCCAAGAATTGAGCGGTCGAGAGGGGTCATGCGATGTCCCTCTTTTATCTTGGCCACCCAAACATGAAATTAAATATTAAAATGTATCTAATATAATTTTCTAAATCTGATACAGTATTTGCATACTTATTAATAATCTGACAATTGTACTAAATTTTATTCTATATATAATTTTATTCTAAAAATATTCACCCTTTTGTCCGCAGCACGTTTCCTTTCGCTGGTAAAGAATCGCACGAGTGTATACGCAGTTCCAGAGAATCAGTACTCGACGTACAAACAGAGAATGTTCTAATTAGAAGGCTCCTCCAGATCGGTTAATTACGTATACACTCGTCAGGTAGACAGACGCGTTCTCATTCGTCGTCCTAAGTAAACCGAGCACCCTTAGATGCGACGACTCCATTTTGATCGATCGACCCAGACAAGTTTTCATCGAACAAGATTAAACTCTCCTCCAATTTCTTCGCATCTCGAGGTTCTCATCTTGAGGACACGAATACACACACACATAGCTCTTTTGTATTCACGAACTATCGATGTTCACAATCTTTGTTCCTGGATACAATGGAGTATTATCTACATTGAGTATCTGTGCTTACTGTCGTTCAAAGAAATCTACTTAGGTGATTTGCGTAAGGGATACAGGAACACTTTCGAACATTCTCAACAAGGTTTTTCGATCATTTCGACTCCTCTTTGTTGAACCTCGACATTATTTTTCTATCGGTGCACGTTACGCGCTTTTTATTCTCCGACGTTGCAAACAGTTCCTTAAACATTAGTATATTCTGATAATATTAATAGAATAGTAGATTCGCTTAAGGGATTGTTTGTTCGGAGGCATTCACGATGTATATTTCTATAGTGTTCTGTTGGCGATTTAGATTGCTGTACCTGTGTTTTCGCAGATCCACGAAAAGCGAAAAAATGTATCCGTCGATGTTAGCTAGAGGAAGTGGAGCATCATCTTCCGTTGGTGAGGAAGTCGGGGTCGGGATAGGAATGGGAGTGGGCGTTGAACCTTATTACAGTGTTCCTGTAGGATCTACCGGGTGTACAGGACAACACTGGTCTCAACCGACGTCCCCGACGCCTACGCATACCTCGCGGCAACCACCTAACCTTTATCAACACGTGCACAAGGATGATGATAGTAAGTTTCTCTTTAGAAATGCTAATATTATTTGTAACTACGTTATTACTAATTTCACTGATTGAACGTTTGTAAGTGTAGAAATTGTAACATTCGGAAATTTTAGAATTTTTAATGATTGTAAAATTTCAGAACTCTGGGAGTTTTGGTTACTTAGTGGTATATTTACGTAGGACATTAGAAATTTATTAATCTTGAAATTTAAAAGCTTGAAAATCAAATTGGGGTTACTAAGTTGACTATAAGTACTATTCTGTGGTACTACGTTACTGAATCTGTACTTAAGAGCCACACTGACCCATATCCACCCGCATTTTTATATTTAATCAATCTCTATACAAGAATTATAACCGTTTCACATTTTCAAAGAAAACTTCGATTTAACTGTCAGAAGGAAATACTTTTCACCCATCGAATTTGTCAGTGTGGCAACTATGTAATTTCACTGTTCACGTGTTTTCTGAATCGAAACGAAAAAAGAAAGAAAAATTCCTGTTTTTTTGCCTTCAGTCCACGGTTCTTCAGTATCTTTGGTATCGACAGCGAGCAGTCTGTACAGTTCGGCCGAGGAGAAACAGGCACACGAACTGAGAAAACTGCGACGAGAGTTAATGGACGCTCAGGAAAAGGTCCACTCCTTGACCAGCCAGCTATCTACAAACGTGAGTACACATTAGATGTCGATTACTATAGAGATAAAGTTACCTCGACGTGTATTAACTACCTGCTACTGTTCGCTTTAAGTCAAACGTTCACGTTACGTTATTTATATGGCAGTCTATTAAACTGACGTCACGTTGATATACAATTGCTTCAAGCGGATCTGTCCTACTGGAAAGTGAGACAGGTCGACTCGTTCTCGTTGCAACCAGCGAATTGGTGCAGATGATTAATCATAATTAATCGAACGAGACAACGGTTAGCGAACTGTTACCAGTTCGTGCTCGTTGATTTGCTTTAACAAGCTGGATCCGACCAAACCTGTTGGTACAATTTTCGCTCTACTATGTCGATACATCATCCTTGTATCGTGCTTGGCAAACCGATTCTATTATCGGTTTTTTTGTTATTCAATTAGTAAACGCGTTTTCGCGTGCGGTCAGACTGTTTGCGTTGCGAATTGCTATGAAAAATCGTTATCTATACAGAGAGATAAAACGTAAGTTTATTATCGATTTATTTATTGATTTCCGAATGTAATTAACCGCTGTATGTCAGACATTTATTGAACATCGTCAACTAACCAGATTGGGCGTGGGTATCTTTTTGATATCTGAGTGCAACATAAATTCTTGGAGTAAAACACATGTGGGGGAGGTATATTTTTATTTAATAATTAGATATGTAGACTTAAACCACAAAATAATGTAGTTTTTTATTATACATATATATCCCTGATTTTAATCATCAAACATTGGTATACTCTATGGGTCGAAATGAGAAAGAAATATTAAATAAACATAGGTCTTTTAAAACTTTGTTACAGTAATCCGAAATAATAACAATAACAAACTGACGGTCAATACGATGCGATACAAACAGATTAGAAATCAACAAGTTATACGTGTTATATTAAATTCAATGTTTAAACAATTACGAGTGCCGCGTTGGCGTTCAAATTTAAATTCGAACGACGCGCGTAGTCCCCCGTAAGAGAGCGTAATCTGATTGGCCGTTTAACGGGGAAGCTAAGTAGCGTCGGCCAATCAGACGCGAGGCCGCCGTTCGGGCATCTTGTATCGCTACGGCGTGGATCGGTAGTCAGTTTACATTCAGTTTGTGTTGAGACGCGATGCTTTAAACGTCACGTGTTTCTCGATACGCGTTTCGTCCGTGTAGAAACGCATCGCGTATTGACGCGATCGTCAATCGACAACAAAATATCGTGTGACAAAGTGTGAACAAATCAGTTACCGCGAAATATTGATTCGTGTTTTCGATCGTCGTGTGACTCGATCGATGTGCCTGTAACCGAATCATCCAACGCGGCAAAGTGGTTCGAAAGAGAAGCAATCGGCATGGAGTGGTTTGTCTGGTTTGATTTTTACCAATACGAACGGTGACTCGATATTCTATCGATAACTTATCGCCGTCCATGTCGTTCTTTACTCCGGTGGTAAGTGTTTTATCGATCACTATATTATGCTTAGCGCTCGTGACACTTTGTGATACAAGTAGATTTGTTTACAATTTTTATCCTTATCTGTTTTATGTCAAAACAGTGGTCAGATAAGGACTTTTTAGATATTCTAGCGCGATACGTTTGAAAAATTGTAGTAGCGTGTTAACGACGATTTACGAGGGAATTAGTTACGGCGTGATTTTAACACGTACCGTCCACACTAGAGTGAATCTTATTTTTGTTAACGGTTTTTTTTTAATTTTCCCGCCATTCGAAATCGTTTTAATATAGAATATCAAATTTATTTAGTAAAAATGAAATTGTTAATTTGATCAATGTTAGACAGATTTCTTGAGTATTATTTCAACATTGAACTCAAGGTGTAATAAGAATAATGAAAAATGTTAACCTTTACCAGTCAAATTGAGTCCAACTCACATACTTTACGAATACACAATTTTTCAAATACTAATATTTACAATTTATCTTAGAAATTAATTATACCTTTTATCAAAACCGTGTGTTGATACTCATCTTTTTTAACGAAGAACTAAAATAATATTTGACAGATATAAAATTTGTTCGTCCCACATCTTGTTTAGACGAATATCGAGTTTGAAGATTGATTAGATAAGTACAACTAGTCTATCATGTCATTACATTACTGATTGCATCTATCTGTTTATAAACACCGATACGGTTTAAATGGTACAATAGGCTACATTGTAAAATCTTTCAAAGCATCATTTAGTACCACAAACAATATCCGTCCATTGCATTACTAAAAGTGTTACAACAAATTATTAATTCGAACGATGCGTGTATCGAAATAAGTATTATTCCTTCTGTGGTAAATAAGTGTAGAGAGAAACATTGAGTTATTAAATTAATACCGCCATTTTCGTGTCACCCTGTATAAAGCTTATTAAGAACAATGATCACGTGCGTCTACAAGACGATACAAACAAACGATTTACACTAGTCTCGTGGCTCGACATGCAACGAATCCTTTGGAAGTTGTGTGTAGAATACGTAAGAAACGACTTTTTATTGGTGGCACGATTCGACGATAGCTAACAGGGAAACGAACCCTTACTCATCGGTTTAAATGAAACTTTGTGGGTTTATAGAGTGATCCAGGACGGAAATAACAGTATGCCTCATTCGTGCACGATGCATCTTTAAAAGTGTTAAAAGTGATTCTTAAATGGGCATTTTCAAGTATAATGGTCGCGTATTATAGTGGGTGGTTTGTCACCCACGCGTGGGTGATATTTGAATGTGCATAGAAATGCATTATATTATACATATTATTAGGAATTTATTTTCTTGATTTGGTATATTCGTGTTTGATTCTTGAAGATGTAGATATGTGGAAATAATGAAATATGAAAATAGTAAATAAGGTTTTCTAATAGTACTACTAGGGAATGCAATAAATTACATGAAATTTAATAATTTAGAATTTTAGAAATTTAAAAAATTCAAATATTTTTATACAAAATTTATGTGAAGTTTACTTTAAAAATGCAAGAAAAGGTTCAGTGTGGCGAACATTTGCATCAGAACACATTCTGAATCGAGAAGTTAATGACTCGCTAACATTGCGTAGTATATCTGATGTTATTTTATTACACTCATTGATGATATTGAAATGGATAACATGCCTATCTTTTCTTCTTTAGAATACTTTATTATGAAGTGATAATTCACCGTATTAGAGACGTAACAGAGACTAAATTTCATAATAAGCAGGAGAGCAAGAATTATCAACACAGAAAATGTAAATATTTACATTATTAATTCCTACTCTCTTACTACATTACCACATTGAATTCATAATATTGACCAGAAAGTCACGATTTCCTAACAAGTTAGAATTAAAATATCTCCTAAACTGATGATTTTTTTACATAAATAGATTAATACTTTTCTGTAAAGAATATGAAGGTGCATCTGATGCAATAAAAAATATATGATTCCATTTAAAAAAACATTAATGACCTACAAAAAAATATAACATCAGAATGCTATGAGTAATAATAACGACGTAAATCTAGATGGCAAAATGTGGTGAACCACCCTGTATAATACTTATTAGTGTTATACCACGAAAAAAAAAGGTAGCGACGTATAAAAGTTTAATTTACACGTCGTCTACAAGTAACACGCTATATATGGCAAGAAAGAAGGATCGAGGATCTTTCCTAGGAAAGGGATCTACTCGAGAGGATCATTTTTGCGCTACTATATGCAACCAGTATCCGACATTCTCGGCGCGTACACCTTCATCCAGCATCGTCGTTTCTGCCTTATTTCGTCCTCTTTGTCTTTTTCTCGCATTTCCGTTTCTGTGATCGAGAGCGCGGCTCGACCAGGTCGATCGTTCGTCACACTCGCGACCGGTCGTTCGACGATGACTCTCGCCAGCGAGAAAGAACTCTACCGACGACACGGAACTCACGATCCTTCCTTCCATCATGTCCATTTATAGTTATTGATGCCTTCTACGGGTCTAGTTATGTCGATCGTACCGCGATTTGCGGACCTATGCTTTATTCGGTCAACACGATATATTGCCGAATGATGGCACACATTTTGACGAATTAGTGCAGCGTTCGTTTGGTCGATTTATATCTTCTTTCAGCTGTTATTATTGTAAATTTTGTTAATTATTGTAAAATTTTGTATAATGTATTTTTGCGATATATGAAAATTATTAATCTTTAATTTTCATATCTGTATGATTGGTATTTTAGAATACATATAGACTTATTATCGATAGGAATATTTTCAACATGTATTATATTTAATAAATATATAATTAGAATTTTAGAATTAATTAAAATGTGCAAATTTAAATATTCGAAGATGCAACAAATTTTACTCAAGTATCGAAAAATTAGAAAATTCCCAAACTAAAGAATTCTAATAACAAAACTAATTTAGTTGCTTCTCTAAAACAAAATTGAGACTTCGACACTTTGAACACTTAGAAATTGCCTTTTTACTCAGCCCCCAATCTCCCCTAAACTAACAGATCTCAATCTCCCACTGTTTCGAAAAAGGTTCCGAAAATTTCTGAAAGAAACTAGAAAACTTTCGAGAAGAAATCTATTGACTTCTCCGAGCGTGAGTAGTTTTTCTAAGAAGGAACATTTTGTAGAAGGGAGTCCCGGGCGCACGGGGTGTCTGTTTTCTTTCCGCAGGTACCTGGGGTTGAAGATTTATTGCCTTAACAGACCCTACAACTTTGGTTTTACAACTTCGGCTCGAATAATCGATTCTTCGACCCTTAACAACATTGTACTTTGTTCGCTGCACGAAAAGTAACTTTTATTTTTCCTCGGTGTGCACATTTGCTTCCTGCACAGTCGGATTTCTCTATCGGGTCGCTCGTAAATCGACAACTGTTTTCTGGCATTGGAAACTCTTTTAAAATACTGTCGCTCACACGATATACAGCTATGTCTGTGACCTTGGAAACTTCTTGGCCGTTAATTTTCCCGATAACCGAGAAACCTATTGTTTTACGTTTCAACTTTACTTTTCGTAGACACGAATTTCATAAACAAAATTTAAAAATTACTACAAATCAGATTTTTATTTAACTCAAATTTATGTTGAACAGATAAGAGAGATTCATTTCAAATATACACAAAATGTGACAGTACACACTTTACATAATTTATTAAACAAAATACACAACTTAATGTTAGTTTCATGTTACAACCTTTCATACTTAAGCAGATAAAGTATATTTTCATAAATTTGCACAAAAACGTAATTACCGCAAGGAATGTTAAGATAATTCAAAACGGTGTTGCTTTTAATCGATGAATTCTTAATTCGCTAGAATAAATAATTAGGATAAAAGGAAACTTTACGAGTAATTAAATTAAGAGTTGAAGGTGTGATTCGAAATTGAAGGATCTCGTTCGTGTTTGCAATCAGTTTTAAGTTATGGCCAGGAGTGTTCCTTTATCGCGATTCAAACAGAAAATTGTTTATACTGCTTCGTTAATTGCCAGAAGAGTTTCTAGATGAACGATAAACAGTAACGTTACTGAATATATTGCTGACCCAGATACAGCCTCGTTCCATATTAGCAATTCTAGTATATGACGGCATTTTTCTTGCGATGTTCATACAACACATGGTGTCGTCCAACGCGCATACTTGTAATTTGTAATTAATCGACGATGTATCGGTAGCCGTGGATTGCAACCGATTTCCGGTGTGTCTAGCGAGAATCGCCTCCTCTTCCGAGAAGTTCATTTCTGCTACTTGAAAGGTGGCTTAAGTGATATTCTGAGAATTTTGCGAAATTTTTATTTGAAAAAATTTCATTCCAATTTCTGTTTCCATGGGGGATAGGGGGGAAATTTGGTATTAGGAGTTTAGGAATGTGGGAATTTGGAATTGGGGAATTTTAGAATTGGGAATTTTGGAATTGGGAAATTTGGGAATTGGGAATTTTGGAATTTGAGAAATTTGGAATTGGGGAATTTTGGAATTGGGAAATTTTGGAGTTAGGGAATTTGGAATTGGGGAATTTTGAAATTGAGAAATTTGGGAATTGGGGAATTTTGGAATTGGGAAATTTGGAATTGGAGAATTTTGAAATTGAGAAATTTGGAAATTGGGGAATTTTGGAATTGGGAAATTTGGGATTTGGGGAAATTTGAAAATGGGAAATTTGGAATTGGGAATTTTGGGAATTGGGAATTTTGGAATTGGGAAATTTGGGAATTGGGAATTTTGGAATTTGAGAAATTTGGAATTGGGGAATTTTGGTGTTGGGGAATTTTGGAATTGGGAAATTTGGAATTGGGAAAATTGGAAATTGGAAACTTTGAAATTGGGGAATTTTAGAATTGAGAAATTTGGGAATCTATAAATTTGAATCTTGATAATTTAAAAATCTAATTGTTCTAGGAATTGATAATTTGAAAATTTATTGTAAAAATTATCCACTCAAGTTTATTCCAGATATAATAATCCTACCATGTTACATTAAAGATCATTATACATAAAACTCCACTAATGTTTCTAACTAAAAATCATCGCCAACGTTCCATTAACGTTCCATTAATACACAAGTTCGGTTACTTAGCCCATTTCGACAGCTGAAACATTAACGAATCGTTTTTATTAGAACGATAATAAAGTCTCGTTATTTACGTCAGTACCATCATCCTCCATCCGTGGATAAACATGTCCCCATGTTCGTGAACGGTATTGCTAATCCTAGTTACGTGTCCCGTATTTTTTTCCTGGCCACCTATTTTTCTTGCGTAATTATGTAACGCATATATTTGCAGTTATTAACCACGCCCAATATGCCAAGCAGCGAAAAACAACAGCGTGCAAAGTAGAGGGTTATTTTTCTCGATTACGCCTTTATAATTTTTTCACGCGTGTTTTCTAACATTTTTTTTTACTCTTTTTTTATTACTTCATTTTGAACACGATGATCAATAGATTACGTTTGTGAATGTTTCAAAGACGATTTTCAAAGTGTGCGTCCCACCGGGTGAGACAATTAATATTTATTACCGTTATTGCACCTTATTAAAAATTATTAGCCGCCATTAAATATTAATGGGAAGTCGTTTGTATCTGACGGAGGGTGAGTCTTGGATTTTTCTACGTCCTCGTTGCTGGAATAAATTAAATGTCTCTCCTCTATGAGAAATATTGTTTAAGTAGCCCGTGCTTTTATGGAACTTAATTTCTGCACGGGATGTTGCTCGCTTTATGGCCTCGATTCGCGGTTTCCTTTGTTTCGCTGTGGTGATGAGATTTGAAATTAATATGAGGGTTTACCAGAATTTACTGTTAATTTTAGTTGAGTACATTATTTTTTTGACGAATTTACTATTTTACTATTTTATTATTTTACTACTTTACTATTTTACTAGTTTACTAATTTACTACTTTTCTATTTTTTTAATTTTAATATTTTGCTAGATTACTATTTTACTATTTTACCATTATGCAATTTTATTAATTTATTAGTGTAGTAGTTTACTATTTTTCTATCTTTTAATTTTAATATTTTACTAGTTTACTATTAATTGACTAATTTACTATTTGACTATCATACTATTTTATCATCTTACTATTTTACTACCTCACTATTTTGCTGTGTTACTATTGTGTTGGTATACTATTTTACTATTTTTAATAACGACTGACAGTATCACCATCATTTACGTCGCTTTTACGTACACGACATCAAATTACGCGAACACATACAATTCCTCAAGCCGTCCCATAATATAAATTTCAAGAAAGCAATTTTCCTTGCCGAAAGAATCTCGAAAAATTCCAAGAATGTCCGACGACCGATTAACGTCCCATTCGCGTCCATCTCGAAGCATGTTCGAAGAATATCTTTCATGCTTTCATTCGCTGTGCCCGCGAATTAACGAAGAATCAGCACCGCGAAAAACGGAAGAATTCTTTGTCGGTCCTTCGAGTAATTGCAAGACGCGATTTAGAGGAGGCAAAAGGTATAGAGTATCGTAGCCGGATAGCTTTCGAAGACAGTGACGGATTTATACGCCGGTAATGGGGGGTTTCTTGAATATACTCGCACAATGGACTTCCTTCAGATAACTACACATATTTAAATCTTTCGACTTTGCGAAATTGAAATTAGAAAATTTGAACCTTTTAACTTTTGCAAATTTTCAGTTTAAGGAATTTAGAAATTCGGAAATGTGAAAGTTCTAGGGAATTTAGAAAATTGGAAATTTGACAAGCCTACGGAATTTAGAAATATGTAAAATTGCATATTCTGGGGAATTTAAGAATTTGAATATTTGTAAATTTTGTATTTGAGAATATTTAAAACTGAGTTCTTTGAGTACTACATACTTAGTACTCAGTACTTGTAAATTAGAAAAAGTTTGGAGATTTGGTAATTCAATAACCTAAAGATTTCGAACGGGAAAATCTTGAGTATTGATTTCTCGAAACCTTAAAAATGATCGAATTTGTGGGTCATTAAGGCTTGGTCATTAAAAGGAGAATTGAAAAACATGAACAATCGTCCGTTGAACAAGGAACAATGGTAACAATTAGAGTTTATGACTTCCTGTGTCAGTGGAGAACTCTTTTGGTTGTTCGGGATTAACGGAACTCCCACGCGGTCTGTAAACGCGATGCCATCTTTCGAGGCAAGTTCATCAAATGATGTTCTACGAACGATACGCCCCTGGCTGCCAATAGCTTGTCAATGGAATATCAATAAAGCCCATGGAAACGCTCGTTATGCGTGGCGCCGCTTCTGCCGTATGTACCACCGCCATCGATGAGTGTTCGTGGCTTAACTTCATCATACACTTGGAAAAATACTACCGATGTCTTATTTAGATTTATCGTAGGATCCCATTTGAATCCTAACGGAACTTATTCTCAACTCTTAATTCTGATAAGCTGTAGCGATATCGAAATTTGGAGATTTGCGAATTTAAGAATATGGGAATTCGAGAACTTGAAATGTGTAATGATTTTTGAAATTGGGGGACTTGGGAAATTTGAAAATTTAAAATACCTGCGAATTTAGAAATTTATAAATTCCAAAACTTCACAAATACGAAACCGTAAGAATTTAAAATTGATCAAATTTACGTAATAACTCCGTATCCAAAGTTCCTAGTTTGCACCCCACCTAGAAACCCCTAAGGATAAACTCGACACCTACTATAAAGCACTGTCCTAATTCCCCGTACTTCCTGTCCCAAAACCCGTGTACCAGAGCCGCATTCTTTTTGCATCCATGATGCATGCATAGTTAAACGCAACCTCCGTAGAATTTCACGATTCTGCACGCAGACGATTCGCAACGAATAAGATTTGCATAGGCTAACAACGAAGCAGGTCTCGAGTATGTTCGCGTTAGACGCAAAGGCGAAAGAAGGTGAGGGAAGCGAGGTAAAAGGAGAGGTCGAAAGAAATGGTTACAAAGACGAACGTACAGCTTCGAGGCGGCTAGTTAATGGCCGGCATTAAAAGGAGAGACGAAAGACAAAACAACGGCACGAGTTTTAATAAGACGGAGTACGGGATTGGCCGGGCAGTTGGCTTCAATCAAGAACCGGGGTCTTCTTCTGTGCGCCTTTGCCCATCACGGGGCCCTTTGCCCGTTCCTCGCAAGTCGACGAATTAAACCCACGAACGACAATGACCACGGGGGACGATGAGTTATTATTATTATTATTGTCACACTTATTGTTACCGCTGACAGAGAGGACCACGATTTGAATCTCGATGAGGGTCGCGGCCAAATCGGAACTACTTATCATCTCCAGAAAATATATTCTTGAATATGTTTCTTATATTTATGTGATTTCGTTACAGTTATTTTGGAAGCATATTTTCAAACTTTAACATGTGGGTACACTTTGGGATGCTCTCGAAATAGGGTACTCATGGATCATGCGTGTTAGTCGCGGGAATTTTGAAATATTTAAATTCGATGATTCTGAAATTTGCAAATCTCTAAATCCCCAAATTCAGAAACTACTAATTCTTGAAGGACTTATCAAGTTGTAGATTACTAAACTTCTGTATTCCCAGGTTGTTTAGTAAATTTTAAATTTCACAAACTTCGAAATTCTCTATTTCTCAAATTCTCCAATTTTAAAGGCAACGAATTCTTAGATTTTTAATTATCCAACATTTCAGTTTGCCCATTCCCAAATCTCTAGATTCTCAAATTACTAGATTCACAAATTCGTAGGTCAGTAAATCTCTAGGTTTCCTAATTCATAGATTTCAAATCCCCCAAAATTTTTGAAACGCAACGAATTCGAGACGCGTTCCCAGAAATAAAATATGCAATATGTAAAACTTGTTGAACACCCTATGATTAAAAGGCATACAGTGTGCTGATTCAACAAGAAAGGGGATTTTTTCATTGGTCACTACGAAGCCAATAACCCTGTACCGTAGTCACGTCTTAATTAAGATGTTACTGATATCTGAGAGAAAAAGTCGGAGAACATCGACGAAACATCTTTCGTGATCCAACCACTAAACATCTTATTAAGCGGTGGCGACTGCTATAAGAATAACTAGGATACTATAGTTACATCTTCATTAATCCGTGCCTCCGTGTTTACACGATTATTATGCTTATAACGGAATCAAATAAAACATGATAAATAGCGGCAAACAGAGCATGAACGTCAAATTACAGCAAACAGCGGACGTCGAAATTAAATGTATAATTAATTACATCTTTAAGTGCTCGAATATCGTATTAATGTGTATTTCGTGTTTTTTCGTGTTAACCTAGATCGTGGAAATTGCTTGCATATTCGCTTGGTAATTATAATGTTCGATAAAATGGATAGATAACGTCAGTAAATATTGCCTCTTTATCAGGAAATTCTATCGTATGAGAAAGTTCTATTATATTATAATGATATCATAATATGCTTGGTATGAAGAAGAATATTTTATAAAATTCCTTTGGCTGATAAGAAAAAGCAATGCTGTAATTTCAATCGATTTGCCTTTTGAATTTATTATACCGTTTGCCGTTATGCGTCACGCGTTGTTGAACAATAAAAATTCTTTGTCCGCAAAAATTGTTTGTATGCAAGATACAACGATTTTGTTATTGAAAATCGTTTCTTCAAAATGCCGAAGGAATATCAATAACCGATATGGATATAAAACGTGTAGGAAGAACAATCATAACGATATCGAATCCATGATAATAGATTTCAATTATGCAAACTGGAGATTCAATTCATAGGACGAATGCAAGGGGAATAAGTATCGATCTAGAATTGCGTAAATGTTTACGTTGTTGCAAATCTTTTCCTCCGTCGATGACGATTCTATTTTGCGCGCCTTTGCTGTGACTTGGTCTGTGAAATTCCGCTGAATCGATTATGTAAACATCTATACTACATGATGCACTTCAATTCTACCGCACCTGTGGAGACTCAATGAATCTTTGATGTAGAAATGTAGAATTTGGGTGTTTAGGAGATTTGAAGATTTGGAAATAGGAAAATTTTTATTTTTGGAATTTTGGAGTTTTGGAAAATAGAAATTTGGAAGATTTAGAATTTCGGAAATTTGGGAATTGGGGAATTTGGGAGTTGGGGAATTTTGGAATTGGGGAATTTGGGAGTTGAGAAATTTGGAATTGGGGAATTTGGGAGTTGGGACATTTGGAATTGGGGAATTTTAGAATTGGTAAAATTGGGAATTGGAGAATTTTAGAATTGGAGAATTTTAGAATTGGAGAGTTTTGGAATTGGGAAATTTGGAAATTGGGAAATTTTGGAATTGGAGAATTTTGGAATTGGGGAATTTTAGAATTGGAGAATTTTAGAATTGGAGAATTTTAGAATTGGAGAGTTTTGGAATTGGGAAATTTGGGAATTGGGGAATTTGGAAATTGGGAAATTTTGGAATTGGAGAATTTTGGAATTGGGGGATTTTGGAATTGGGGAATTTTAGAATTGGAAAATTTTTGAATTGGGGAATTGGGGAATTGGAAAATTGGAGAATTTGGAAATTAAGGAATTTTGGAATTGGGGAATTGCAGAATTGGGATATTTGGAAATTTCGGAATTTAGGAATTTGGAAATTTGGATACTTGGAAAGTTAAGAGTTTGGAAATTTCAAGATTTGAATAAATAGAAATTTGGAATTTTACAAATCTACAAATGTAAAAATATAACATTTTCAAAAAATAAAAAATAAAAATTTCAATATCTAAAATTTTACATTCCTGCAATTTCAATTCCCCAAAATTGAAGAATTAACTTTCCCAAAATCGAATATACAAAATACATATTCTTCCCTTTACATTCAAACCAAAAAAGTGAACATTGCACTTGAACGTGCATCCATACAGTTTCTCCAACGAAGAGAAATACACTCGGTTTAGCCGCAAGTTGTTTTTACTTGAAGACGACTATCATCAGAAGAAAAAGTGGTAGGCACGACGAAGAGATAGAAGGAACAGAAGAGGAACAGGGACAACAAGATAGTCGAGTTCTTTGCTCGGATTTTGTTGCACGTAGATTCCACGCGTGTTCTCCATGGCGAATCGATGATCTCTGCTCTACGATGCTTATCATAGCGATTCATCTTAGGAGATACACGAAATATTGTTACGTACTTAAACGCTGATCGTTTTCCTTGCAAGAAAATTTGATAAAAACTACGCGATCCATCTAACAGTTCTCTTTGACGAAGAAAAATGATAATTAGTCCTTTTATGGCTGCACAAAAATTTCCATTGTCGTTAACCTCTTTGAAAGCGAGCTTCTTACAATTCGCAATATACGTTTATTTATGGAGATGTATTGTGAAGCTATTCATGTTTGGATATATTTTTAAGATTCATTCATCAAGTTATTTTTAAATTTTAAACAAGATGAGATGTATTTTATATTTTATGGAAAGATATTGTTAAAGCTTGTTCATGTTTAGATGGGAAGATCATTCGTAGTTATATATTTAAAAAAAATTAATTTACCACAAAATGATAGGTATTTTATAATATAAGATTTGAGAAGGTGAAATGACGATTCATTTTGAGGTTAGGTATGAAATAATGATAGTTCTATGTTCATTCATTTAATTCTGTAGAAATTAAGTGAACACATTGCTGAGGTATTAATAACGTACATTAGAATGACAAAGTATGAATGTAAAATCACATGTGGTCACTTGAATTTACATAGATGTTCACATGTGGTGTCCTTGAAGAGGTTAAAGCAATTTGGTCCATCAATCATAGCTTCCTTACATCATCATTTAAACTGTACTTTTTTCAAAGACGTACAAGTGTAACAAGATTAGTTAATACTGTTCTTGGTATTAATTAGTTAATAAGATAGTGTGGGATTCGTAATATTTTCCACGTTATATGCGTTTGGACACGTAGCTACCCGGACAGCTTTCAAATCTTGTATCTCTCGTTTACGATGAAAATTCCTAGAAATATAGTAGGAAGAATGTCCATGAAATATCTTTATGATGACCTTAAGATGCATTCTTGTTAAAAGACAGGTGGGATTTGTGTGTGATGTAACTTGATTGCTCGGTAATGATATTGTTGCAGGAACATCTGCGTCAAACACATTATGTATTCAACTTAGAATTGCAAATTTTTAATTAACAATTGCCTTTACATTTAGATGCATTCGTGGTGATTTGAAAGATTTGGACATTATGAAGATTCATATGTTTAATTTTAAACATTTCATATATGTTCTTGTATACACATGTGGACGTCACACATGAAGGATTTAAATATTATAAAGATTCACATATTAAATTTTGAACATTATATTAAATACTAGGTTAAATATATTTTTATATGTAGATTATAAAGAAGGAATTATTTATTCAGCAATGAATAATAACGAGTCATATGCCCACATATGTTTAAATTTCACATATGTGCAAATATCTGCATATGTGAATGATATATCACCTTGCAATGAAGAAGTTAAATTTTCTTAACATTATTACTCAAAAATACCAACAATTATAAACAATTCTATCATTTGACAAATGACACATTAAAAACAATCAATACATATTGTTCCACCCATATGTGAATACAACTCGTTCACAAAGAGAAATATTTAAAAAAATATTGAAAACTAATAAAAATTTCATGTTATTGTACGTTATGTCATACACAAGTGTAATGTTGAAGTCCTTGCGACAGAAGGCACGATTTCCGGTGAATTCTCACCGATCTCTTTTTACTTTCAGTTTTCGCACGGATACCTCTGTCGCGTACCGCTTCCGGCTTCGCGATTTTAATTATAATTAGTCACGCATGTAGTTCCCCGTGTTTCTCTCATTTTTCTTGTACTTATCAGACGTTCTACGGATAAGATAATTTGTCGTGTGTATACGCAGTACGTACAGTGTTCGGTTTTTATCTCTGTTACTTCTTTGGAACTTGTTATTAAGTGGAGGAAGCTCTTCGGGGCAGCTGCAACGAGCCTCTGGAATTCGAAGCGCGATCGCAGCAAAAATGCGAATAATATTTCCGTCATTGAATGAGTGGCGATCGAAAATATTTAACGAGGAATGTGGTATTAAACAGTTTTGACTAGGTGGAACAATCCGAGAGAATTCAAGGTCAAATTTAATTTTTTACAAATATTCTTCTTAAAAATAAGATGAATCTATGTAGAAACATGCAATTAAATGTAAAATTGTAAGATTAATTATTATACTAAAGAAATTAATTCTTTATCTGATAGTTCAAAGTCAGAACTGACTTTGTGCAAAAAGTTGAGAAATTGATGACATCTTATAACTCGTTATTTTTTTTTAAATGAATAAAATGTTACTTTGATACTTGTAAATAGTGTAGCTTCAACATCTGTTAACTGTTACGCAACACCATTTGTGATATAAAATAGTCGCGAGACGTGGCATCAATTAATTTTCATTTAGAAGACGTCCCATCAAGGTCTTGACGTTCACCATGATGCTCAAGAAGTCTTCAAAATTGCGAGATAACATCGTCTCTTTGTATTTGAATGTCTGCGAAATAAGAAACTTTGTTTCTTTTAAATTTGTTGTGGAAATTGGGGAATGTAGAAATTGGGGGATATAGAAATTGGAGAGTATAGCAATTGGGGAATACAGAAATTTGGGGGTGTGGAAGAAATATAGGAATTTGGAAATTTCCGAATTCGGGGCTTTAGGAATTCGGGAATGTAGAGATTCGAAAATTGGGAATTCGGGCATGAGGGATTCGAAAATCTGAGAATTCGGAAATATAGAAATTTGGAAATTTAGATACTCGGAAATTTGAGAATTCGGGATTTTAGGAATTCGGAAATTTGAGAATTCGGGACTTTAGGAATTCGGAAATTTGAGAATTAGGAAATTCAAGAATTCGGAAATATAGAAAAGTACTTAATTTATTACTCCACATTTCTAATTGCCCTTTGCCACATAAAATCTTTTCCTTCCTGTTCGTCAAAGCACAGTCCTATTAAAGGAGAAAAATTGAGTACGTATCGTACATAATAGAGACAGTGAGAAAGGCACTTAGTAGATAAAGCAACCTCTGAACGGAATAATAAATTTCATCTTTCATACAGACATCTACAGCGGAGTATATAGATACTTCCTTGTCAGTTTTTCTCGGACTAAATTGTGTGAAAGGGTTAACCGGGAACGGATAAAGACGAAACGAGGAACGAAAAGGCCCTAACGATACAAAGTTGCGTACGATGAGCGTGTGGTATCGACGTCTTCGAAATATTAATATGTATGAGCCTCTCTTCCTGTAAAGAAAATGCACCTGCTTGTTATGTATGCGTGTACACGCGTGCCGCTACAAAGCTACGGTGTCAAAGGAACACGCGAACATTTTTTTCAAACACTCGAACGTGTACAACGGTTTATGACCATTGTCTACTAAGACTCTCGATTTGAAATTTATATTCGTTTGAAAATTAGAAATTTATTTGGAAATTATATTTTTATGTAGGTTACATTGGAAAATTTATTTCTTAGGATCTCTTTGCATATTTTCGAAATTTATTCACCGTTGGAGAATGGGTTTTGTTAATTCAATTTTTGAAATTAAATATCTTTTTAATTTTTTGTACTTAATTTTCTAATTTCGTCTCAGTATTTCATTCAATATTTTAACTGATTATTTCATTTCAATAGTTTATTTCAATATTTCCTTTCAGTCCTTTATTCAACAGTTCATTCAATACTTAATCAGGTATTTCTAAGTATTCCACTCATTTAATTTCAAAATTGCACTCCATGGAATTTTTAATTGCATTTGAAAATTTGTACAAGGATAATATATTATTTATTGTTCATTGATCAGATGAATACACAATTTTATAAATATCAAGAATTTTAAAAAGTGATTCATGTTATCTCAGTATATGATTGTATTTAAATCGATAAGATATTGAGTCATAATACAATTATATCTAATCGATACGAATACAAATTCTTGATAATATGAAGATACTTGTATAAAGATTTATTAGCAAATCATTTTAAAGAATTCGATAATACTCAACTTTTTTTATGAATACATAGTCATGTGAATTACTATTTCGTGCATTAACCCGCACCTTTTCATGCATTAACCCTTTGCACCATGAGGTCACCGTTCTGACGTGACAACAGTACTTTATCCTAAAACTCTCGAGTTACTTCTGACGCGACACTTCATCTAATTAATGAAACGGATCGTTAGTGCGAATGTTTTGTCCCCTGGACTATGTACTTTGCAGAAAAGATAACATCAACCCTATGAATCATGGACTTTAATTACAAGCTAATGGAGCTGCTTTTGAAATATTTTTAGGTTAGGTTTAGAAAGGTAGAAATCATCTTTTTAAATATAATTTTAACAATAAAGATAGAAATATGTATCAAATGTAAAGAACACTTTTCATATGTAACTTGTAAAATTGAGAAAATATTAAATTAGTGTATGATCAAGTTAGAATTTTGTAAATTATTTCGAATTCAGAATCACAACATTAAAAATGTATTTGTGAGAAATAATATTGTGAAAGTACTTGTATTTGTGAGAAATAATTTTGCAAAAGTAATTTTATTTGTGATAAAAAATATCTACAGTATTGCTAAATACACTTCTTACAAATTACTTCCTAACAAAACAGCAAAAATTCATAAAATATTTTAACATGCAAATTAATCGTTTTACTACAAAATTCTGACTCGTACAAATGGCTTTAATTTACCCAACCTCTGTACGCGGTAACTAGACCGCGATTGCTTATGCATTTATAATATATCAAAGTCTGTCGAGTTAGCATAAATCTGTAGACTATGGTTCTCCTATATTACAAGATTTACTTATACTTTGTAAACCTCGATATATCATAAATGCATAAACATCCGCGGTCTAATAATAACCAGCTGCAGATCCTCAAGGCAAACATTAATTATCATTTAATTTGTTCACATAAAAAAAAAAAAAAAATAGAAGAATGTAGATAAAAGATAGTAGTACTTTCAGAAGTTTATACTTTAAAAATATGAAAAGTATATTAATTGCAGTTCAATTTCTGATCGAATTATTGATTAATTCTGAGTGTAGTTATTTACTTTTCGGTATTAAACCAATACGATATATCAAAAGATATTTGTCCGATGACATTTTCTTTCGACACGACAAAATAGAAATAAAAATACCATTGATTTAACGGTAATAGCAATTCGAGTACATAATGGTTTTCTTTTCGAAAAATAATTGCCGATAATTAGAAACGCATGTTTATGGGGTTACCGGTATGGAGTTCATGGGCTACACGCTCGAGCTACAAGCATCAACGATAGTCAGTGACCCAGATCAACCGAGAAGAGGCTTTGAATCACCAACTAATCATTTATCTAGCCGCATGAGTGCAATTTCTTCCAATAGGACGGTCAGAAATGGAACGATACGAAACAAGCAATTAGAAAGCAGATATATTAAGATTTGAGAAAAAATTCGAGATTCCTTTAAGGTAACTGTGTGTACCATAATTTCACCGCGGTTACTTACCGAATCAGATAACCGCACGGAAAACTAAGCTGTGTACAGAAATACTTGGATTTGCTATTTCGATCTGAAATTCTAATTTATAGTTTAAACGGTAGTTAATTATTTCTCATGAATAATAGTCTTGTAAGGATATGCATTTTAGCGGCGCTAAGTACGCTGCTGAATGATATGATTATTGTAATGATAAGAGACTTTTCTCTTCCTATTAATAAACATTTACTTTGTATTTTTCGTTCGAGGCACCATTTTCACGATCTAAATGCCACCAAACTGTATCTCGAAAGTAAGTCACAGCAATTCCAAGTATTATTGCCACATCAATCAGTCCCACGATTTTTAACATAAAACTGTACCGAGGAGAATTTAAACTAGGTTTGAAGAACATACGATTTTCAGTAGAAAGCAAGGTTCCTAGATTCTCGTTTTGCGAAGTTCTCAGATTTTTTCAAGGTTTTCAAACTTTTAAATTATGTTCTCAAGTTTCACAATTTGCAGATCTACATTTAGTCATATTTTTATATTGCTGGAATTTAACAAGTATCTCAAATTTCTCAAATTCTATAAATTTTTTGAATTCGTCAATTTCCAAATAAAAGGTTCCAAGTCCCAAGACATCAAGTTCTATAATTTTTTAATTACCAAGTTCCCAATGTTCCAAATCCTCAAATTCCCAAATCTCCAAATTCCCAAATCCCCAAATCTCCAAATCCCAATTTTCCAAATCCAAATTCCCACATCCCTAGATCCTCACATTCCTCTCGATAAGTAGTAGATCGCGATCATTTTTCTATCGCCGTAATTTTATCCGGGAAGAGCCGTTCATCGCGTTATGTCACTTAGCACGAGACCTAATTTCCTTATCAATGATACTGTTACAACAGCTGCTTCCAGTCACGACCTCCTATTTGTAATCTTCTTTAAACTATATGATTGTAAATACCGTACGCTACTGATAATACTCTCGTTACGACAGTGATGTTATTACTCTTTCGTTTCGCAACGTGCTTCTTCATCGTTATATAAAGCGGCTCGTGCGGCACATTTTCGTTTGTTCGTTAAACGATGAATTGGAGTTGCACGAGACTGTATCTTGATCATCGTGTTTGAGCTCCATTCGATTGAAACGAATCGTTAAATATATTGAAGAGTGGCTTCGAAGAATCCTATACATTTACCGAATGCTAACTTTTGTTTATGTCCCTCATCACATTGTTCCACTTATTAAAACATCAGAAGTGTTCTTTTACTAGTAGTGATGTGCTTATTATTTATTAAAATTTTATGCTGAAATTTGACTGATCTTCCATACTTAGGAATGTATAGCTTTAAATATTTTTGCATATATTTAACGTGTGAATATTACAGTCAGGGTATAAATAGCATCTTGAAGTTTCAATATAAAATTAAAATATCTGAAGAGACCTCATCCTTAATATTTGAGAAATATTTGTTACCCTATTATGTGTCGTTACAATTTATATATTTAACTCGATATTCAAGATATATGCTAAATCGATATGCAAGATAGATACAAAAGTGTCACGAGCGTTATTCGTCAATTTCAAACCAGGCCATCCGACCGTGCCAAACAGCTAACATTATTTCCAGAGTCGCACATCAGATCCGCAGAAGACCCTAAACGAAGATGCATATCCCGCATCCCGACACATTTCGCGCGAATGTCTGACGATTAAGAAGAGTGTCGGATATCCCGCGGCACTTAGGATGCCAAACGTGTCCGATGCACCTTGAACGATCGACGATGGATCTGAACGTGTGTTCCCGTCGAGTTCACGACGGCTACGCGACCATAAGGTCGAGAGGTCGCAGCAGACCCCGAGCCGTCTACAGGTCCGACTCGGAGGAGTTGCTGAAGGAATCCGGAGGTCCTTACACTCTTCCTCAGCTGTCCAACTTCCCGATAGTGTCGAACGATCTGCACCAGGTGCCCAGGTGGTCCGATCTGGGTCACGATTGTCCCCTGATCGAGAATTACGGGACGCTGAGAGGCTCGCGAAAAGCCGAGGATCGAAAACCGGTAACCTTGAACACGTTCAGCAAGGTCGAGCAAGGACGCGGCGATGGTCTGCAGAACGGTTACGTTACGGATGACGGCCGAGTGAACGGTCAAGGACAACTGAACACGTTCTCGAGTAGGAGTGAATCGAAGGAGAGGAAACAGGATGTTTGTATGCGAAACGGTGCGTCAGAGGATCGCGTTTACGACACCGTCCCGGTGGAAGACTGTTGGCAAACCGATCGCACTACTTTGCGTACCTTCAACAACCCTTTCGAGAGGAACAACCGAGTCAATCAATCCTCCAAATCGATCGGTCAGGCTACTCAGAGTCTGAGGAAGCTGAAGGAGAAGAACCTGTTGAACAATGTGGATCAAGTGACGAAAAATGACGCAACCTTCGAAACCGCGAAGGTCGACAAAAGGATTAATTGTACCAAAGACAGACAGCCGATCTACGCGGTTCCGAATAACTTGTCAAAGTCGCGAAGAGATCGTCGAATCGCTGTCGTGGACGGCAATTACGTGCCCAGCGGCGATCTGTACCTCACCACGGCCAAATACATCGAGGACATCAATAGAAACATAGCGGAGATCGACAAGAGTTACGAGGAACTGAAGTCCTCCGGCTCGAAGGGCTCTGCTTATGGCGTGATCAACAAGATAGCCAAAGGGGACCTGCTGGATCGATCCTGCAACCTTTATGGCTACGTCAGGAAGAGGGACATGGCGCCCATGCCACCTATATCTTCAGATTTTTGTGAGAACCTCGACGAAAAAGCGGAGAAACAACCGGATACCGAAGATACGCAAAATGTGGACAACAACGCGGTTGTATTCAAGAACAGACCGAACTCCTTCGGCAAAATACCGCCGAAGCTGCTTCCAAGGTCGTCGTCCATCGAGAACACGTGCAGACACTCGACAGGCTCCACGACCACATCCTCTACGAAGTCCACCGAGTCTCTTTATGCAATTAGCGAGTCCTTGTCGAATGATACCGAGCAAAATGGAGGATCAGGGATCATCCTTACGAACGGTGTGTCGAACTCGACCAAGGACCCGACGAGCACCGAAGGATCCGACGAGGTGGAGTCCAAGGACGAGATGTCCTCGACGGACGACGACAGACCAGCCACCGTTCGATCCGTGGATCGATTACCAGTCACCAGTACGATTCGGAAGAACCGTTCTAGAGTTGACCCAGCCTGTCCGAAGAAGGACAGGATTCTGTCCCTGTCGAAATACGAGGGCATCCGACGGTCGAACGCTGCCATCAACAGAAACAACTTCCTGAATCTGCAACTTAGTCAGAGTCTGAAGTCCCCCGGTAACTGTCCCGAAAGAAGGTACGACACGTTGCCCTACAGAAGGTGTAGGGTCTCCTCGAGGCCTCTTCACAAGTCCAGCGAAGATGTCCTCGACGGTGAACGACCCGTCCGTACCAGATGCTCCTCGTCCCTGGACAGGACCTGCACCAGCAACATCGACGTCAGCGACAGGATCGACGAGTCCTTCGACAAGGGACAGAATTTCGACAAGTTGTTCGACAGCCAAAGAATACTACCGTTTTATTTGATGGACGCCACCGACGTGATTCTGCGCGGACAGCTTGACAGGACCAGTCGGGCTTTTCAGAGGCAGGATCATTTCCAGAGGTCGTCCTATGGCAGGACTAGGCACAATTCCCTGGAATCGGAGGATACGGAGGATAAAAGGCAGGATGATAATTGTAGGCACGCTGGCTTCGCCACTTTGCCCAGAAGAGGGAATCTCTCGAAGGATCAGGCATCTAACGATCCTCACAGACGCTTGTCCGGCAACGTGCCGCTCCTCGAGCCGCTTTATGAGCACGCGGTCAGCGATCCGGTGAAACCTAGGAGCACAGAGAGCATCATCCCGTGGTGGGAACTCGCCACTAGGAAGTACAGACATAGAAGCTGCCCGTCTCTCCAGGTAATTCTATGGAGATTTTACTTTTTTTCCAGCCGTTACCCGGTAAATATTTCGTTAATAACGATGAGCATTGCAATACACGGTATGCGTAATAGTTTGATTACCGAGGAATTTACGAGTATTGCGATTTTAGGAATGTGTTCGTAAGAAATACTTCGATTAAAATTTTGTTGTGCAAACAGAGACACATGAATAAAGTTTCTGAACAGAAACTGGGATGACCATACAACTTCGTGTAATAATTATAAAAATGTTTGAAACACTCGGTTTCTTAAGTCTGGTTAGTTGACGATCTCGTTTACGGTTTAACGCTGTTCGCGAAGGAATCTTCATTAAAAACTCATAAGCAATTGTGTCAGAACACAAGTTTGTCGATGATGATGCACAAGTCTTCGACGCGTAGTAAACCGATCAAGGATTTCCTTAGAGCTACTTGAAAAGCCTCTTTCATTCGTTGCGTCGATGGAACAGCAATTAAAGCAAGCCATCACTTTATTGCTCGGTTTACGACGCTTCTTACACGTATTCAACCGCGTTGTTCAATTCTCTGTTCTATTCCGTAGAATTCGAAACAGATAGCATCGTTAATTAACCTTCGTTATTTCTTGACCTTGCAATAATCTGATATTAGTTCATATTACGACTGCGAATTCTTTAGGACTTTCTTTAAATCGCACTGCGATATTTACGCGATATAATAAGGGAGATGCAACAATTTTATAGGGGGAGGGGACACGACATTTGAAACTCGGATCAGATTTAAAGTTTGTATACTTATAGAGAATGTTAAAAATAATAACTTTGCAAAGTTATAGATCGCACTTTTAGGAAATGAAGGAAAAATTCGAGTTTGTTTTATTATTGCCCAATAAGCTAGTTATGGTAAATCAAGTGATCATGGATTTATACCAAAATAATATAACTATATTATCGATTCATCTTATTGAAAATGTCAATGGTGACTCAACAATGAGTACCCTAATCAGCAGTACGTAAATTAGTTGCTATGAATCCTCAATTTTTGATGACTCACACGTCGTAAAAGGACCAAGAAAATGCAAAGGTCCTCTATTGTGCCTGAATATTTTTCCGTTCGATTAACGCGGGATGCAAAGTTAGGTTCATTCGATCCACCGTGTCATTTATGTCTATTCGATCGAGTTCATCGATCTTCGCGCCTTTCACGCGACGGCATACATCTACACCACAGCTAATTATAGGACTGCTTTTGACGAATTACGGTGAACCGAGTTTAAACCGCGAATTCGTCACAGCGATTGTACCTGCTGGATTCAACCGTTAATGTTCGATGAAAAAAATGGAATTGCGGATTATTTTAATTAGTATATTAATTCGAGTCGGGTGAAAGCTAAATGTATATTTATGAAATATAAGGAATAATATATTACGCTCGAAGTGATCGGAATTTGAAAAGCGAGTGATTTAATTTTTTATTATTGTTTACTGTAGAATATTAATGAAGTAATTAATGATTCATATCTTTCCGCATTCTTCATTAAGAATTTTATTTCGTTTTTATTTAAACGATTGTTGAGTTGTACTTGATTTATATGTAAATAGGAATTAATCTTGAACTATATTTAATTATATCTTGTGAACAATAAAATATTTATAAAATTGTTGTTAAAATTATAAAACTAGTTTTTGTTTATATGTGAAACAAAAAGGGTATAATAAAATTTTGAAAGATAGTGAATATACAATGCTAATTTCGTATTGACGTAACGATGAAGGTTCAGTTCGTTTTCGAAATATCTCCTGCAACGTGACGTGTCATCAAATAATTACCATTCGTTACGCAAACGAAGATACGTTATGCGAAATCGATACAAAGCAACGGAATAAATTTGAATATATACAAAGAAGGTGAATATAAATTTACATAACACCTTGCGTATTTTGAAGTACTTTCGGATATTAATTCGAAAAGTGAATGCACGCGATACGCATTTAACCGTTTCAGTTGCGTGAAATTTACATAAAAATTCCGACTAAATATTCATGATCGCAATTATTAATTTTTGAATTTACTGGTGGAGAAATTTTAATATTCGCGATTATTAGGTTTTTAAATTTTGTTGGTTAGGGATTTAGAGATTTAGAGATATGGGGAGTTAGAGGTTTAGAGATATGGGGATTTAGAGATTTAGAAATATGAAAATTCAGTGATATGGAGATTTAGAAATTTAGAGAGTTAGAGAGTTTGGAGATTTAGAGATTTAGATATATGGAGGTTTAGAGATTTAGAGATTTAGAGATTTGGAAATTTGGAGATTTAAAAATTTAGAAATTTAGAAATCTAAAAATTTCCAAATCTAGGAATTTTACATCTTCAAATTTACAAACATCAAACTTCACAATACAGAAATTTTAAATTAAAAAATGGTTAGATCTTCAAATATTCAAATTCCCGAATTTCAAAAATTTCAAACTCTCCAATGTTCATCAAAATTAAAAATTCACAATCTTAAAAATTTATAAATAGACTCAAAATTGAAAAATAGGGGTGTCCTTACATCCCTAAAAACTACCACTGCTCTCCCTTCGAGAATTTCATAAAAAATAAGTGAAACAGTATATTCGAGGTAAAAAGGAAATGAATAAATTCGAACGCGGCCACTCTCGGTCGTGAAGGCGATCTACCTGATTTATTTCGCCTTGTGTCAGTGGTTTAAAGTGGTGCGGGTAGGTGGAAAGGCAGTCGAATAATAAATTCGATAATAAGACGTCACGGGTGGAGCCGTCAAACGAAATTAAAGCGAACGCATACCATTGAACCATTAGAAAGACGATGTGTAATAAAGCGTAGGTTGACAATGCCACTCGTGGTCCCGATTGAATAATTATGTGCTCGTATTCTGAGCCTCTTCTGTATCCTCTTTAACCCTGCTCTTCTCTTCGCATTTACTGCTTGCTTTTACTGCTTCGCTCCATATAACTCGTACTGTTGTTTTACACATTTCTTCACATATATAAACAATACTCATATATATATTTAAACAAATTATTTTAGTATGTATATTATTATTCAGATATCTATTATATTATATCTAGTATTATAGATGTTGTTGTAGTGTATGTACAGTACATAATAGCAATTTTCCAAATTACTATATCCCCAAATTCTCAATTTTCCAAATTACTATATCCCCAAATTTTCAATTTTCCAAATTGCTAAACCCCCCAATTCCTAATTTCCCAAATTACTAAATACCCATATTCTCAATTTCCCAAATTACCAAATCCCCAAATTCTCAATTTGCCAAATTACCAAATCCCCAAATTCTCAATTTGAAAATACGTAACCTTGAAAATTTCCAAAATCCCAAACCCATCAATTCAAAATTTCAACTAAAAAATTTCCAGATATAATCTCCAAATCTAAAACTACAAATATTTATTTTACCCTTGGTCATCTGCACCCTATTTTCCTACGTCTCTATTTTCCCGAAAATCCACATTCTACCGAAAACACCCATCATCCCCGTTTTATAGCACAAAAAAATAGAAACGTTACTCCAACAAAAATATGAAAACTTCCCCGAACACATGTTATGCATTAGAGCTGAAACTTGAGCATCACAGTTATGATTCACGTCACGGTGTCCTTTTTGAAACGTGACTTCCCTTTTACGGAATACGATTATTATTTATCTGCAAAAAAAGTCTGACCGTTTCCTCGACCGACCTGGAGGCAGTAAATCAACGCCTCGCATAATGTTGGCTCACCCGGTAGCTGAACCCTCCTCAAATTTTCTCCTTAAAAAGAAATCCCATCCATCTTCAACAGGTAGCAGTCCTAAGAAAACATTCGACGTTTACTCCAAATGCATTCACCGATAATCGAACACCGATAATACTCTCGCAGATGTTTCCACCTTTTTTTTTTTTTATCAGTACAAATATTTTCGTTCATCGGTCAAATTTCTTGTGAAAGATAAGAAAGGTTTTGTTTATTATGACGTGGTTTTCGAAGAACGCGTGTATTTGTAAGATACGTGTAATATATGTATTTTCTGTTGTTACAATTGAGTTTGTTGTTGAAACTTCATACTTATTTGTAATTTTAGAGGAGGTTATTATTTTCATTCGCTAGGTGATTCTTGAGATAATAAATATTATTATAATATAAAAAAAGTGTTATATGAATGTAACAAAATAAGGGTTAATGTACCCCCAGAAGATTACGAAAAAGACGAAGAATAATAAAACAGGGTGTTAGAGATAAACAGGGGTTAATCGCGTTGTAGGTTGTATAAATAAATCTTTTAGTGGAGACACTGGGCCAAAAATGGGCTCGAGCAAAGAACTCTCTCTAAAACAACCTATTCAATTATCCACGTACACTCGAAACCTCTTTAGTTCCACTTGTAACTCTGCCACCGAGTGCATTCTACCGAGCACTCGAGCTTCTTCTCCGAGAAACGACCTTTCCTTCACTTTTTTCAACTCTTGCTACTCTATTATTTTCAGCTTGCTTCTGGAAAGATCGAGCTAGAATGCATCCGTCTTGTTTCTTCCTTGCATTTTTCAATGTTTTTCGTTTGGGAAAAAAATGACTGTAAATTACTGAAAACGTTAGAACCATAGGGTAAATTCATTCTCCCTGTAAAATTCGTAGACTAGATTAAAATTCTATATATATGCTTATAAATATGTATAATAATTTGTTAATTTAAAAATGAGAAAATCTGAAGATTTAACGGTACAAAAATTTCACAATTTCAATACTTATAAATTTATAAATTCACAACTTGAAAACTCTTACAAACGAAGAATCAGATAAACAGTTTCCGAGTAAGTCATTGTCCTGCGTCATTCAGGTACACGTGTTCGGACCTAAACGTTCAACCTATTTTCCCCAAGGGCCCGCAGGTCAAAATATTCACCGTCATGAACGAAAGAAAGTCAAGAACATATAAAACTGTCCGTGGGTTTTGTGGTGAGCCATTTCACTCGTTTAGAACACGCTGAACATCGGGTCCTGCTGTAAATACTCCTTCACTCCCCCACAAGACAAGGATTTATCGTTTCATGGTCCACTAAAATGTTTCGGCTGGACATTGTGCGTAAGAGCTGTACAATGGCGTAGAAACGTTCTCTGAACTTTCGGTATTATTCTGATTTACGTGTTGATTTGGGACCTTTAATACACTTGCGTCAGAAACGAGTATTCGTAAATTCCTACATTCTTATAATTTATGGAAATGCAGGTATTAAAGCATAGGTATATTCATAAATTTTCTGAGTTCGTGTATTTCTAGAGTTCTAACTTTGTAGATTTCTAAATTGTAAGGTTTCTACATTTCTAAATTCATGCATCCCTGAATGTCTATATCCCCGAATCTGTAGATGCTTGAATACCTATATACCCGAATATCTATATCCCCGATTTCCTACTTTCCCAAATACCTATATTTCCGAATACCTACATTCCCGAATACCTATATCCCCGAGTACCTACATCCTTGAGTACCTATACCCCCAAATCCCTATACCCCCAAACCTCTATATCCCCAAATCTCTATATTCCGAAATTGCTACGTCCCTGAATCTCTGCATCCCCAAACTTCTATATCTTCGAATTCCTACATCCTCAAATCCCTATATCTCGAAATTTTCTATACCCCCAAATCTCTATACCCCCAAATTCCTATACTGCATTAAAATTGTTAATCATTCTAACGGAAACGAATAACAACATAATTCATGTTTATTTACGAGTTTTATTTAAACAAATAATGCGTTTCCTCCCATAAAAAAATATGCAAGGAACGAATGCACCGTGTACAGGTGAAATGGAAATGAGATAAAGATACAAGATCTCGAAGCAATTAAAGGTTAAAGCGAATAATAAACGGCGTGTGTGATCAAAATGTACGGTCTGACGATTGCTAGCGTTAAGCTATCTTTTAATTGGTAGCTTGCACGAGAGGCTGTAATCAACGAGCATCGCAAAATAATTTGTTAATTAACCTGTTATACGGATTCACGACTCGATGATCATTTTATATTTCGTGTATTATTTTGGGTAACGGTGCTTGTATGAAAATTAATGCTTCATTTATCTTTTAAACGATCTTCGGTTTCGTGTGTCTGTAATTTAAATTGTAGTTGAAAGTAATTTAGATAAATGTACGTATTTTAATCGGTGGAAATGGAAATATTTTTGTCGATTTGAAATTTTATTTAAATCGTATTAGTGAGGTTTTAATTGGATTGTAATATTACATTGAATACGATGAAAAATATTTTTATCAGATTAGTATATTAAATGTAATACAAAATATTTTCATTAAATTTAAGCATAATGAAATACGATTAAAAATACTTTAATTAAATATATCGAATTAAATTCAATTGAACATATTTCAATTGTAATTGATTTTTAATAATGATTTATGTACATTTATGGCAATTAAATTCTACGAGCGTCGTAACATAAATTTTAATTAACTCTCTTATGAAGATGTTTTTTCTTATTACTTCCTTAGAAAACTTTTACCATTTTAATGAAATAATGTCTTTAATTATTATCAAATGTGATTATTTGATGTGATGTCATTAAGTAAAAGAAAAATATCTGATTCCCGTTTGACGTCGTGTACACTTAATTCAATTAAGGTATACCGTATATAGCAAAGCGTTTCCGAAACAGGTTAATTATCCTTTGAATAATTTTAATTATTCTCTGGTTGCCCCGTTTTCCGTTGTTCCCATGTCTCCAGCACCTTCACGCTCGCAACAGCTCGACTGCATCTGCATGTAAAGCGGCGTTTTCACTCACGATTCGCACGCTAGCGCAAAAAAACGCGGTGCTCGCATAAATTGCTTGAACTGCATCGTACGCCACTCGAAACCGAAAAACTTTATCCTGCGTATTTAACTCGAAATTCTTCTCGTTTTTCAACTCGTTCTTTTTGTGCGTTGCGTCGACTGTTAGTCGAAAACCAAAATGGCCGCCAGGTGCTTGCCTCTCTCGAATTTATAGAGTTTTACGGTGTTCTCGTGTGGATGTTGTTTTAGATTTATAACTGCATTGTAATATGAAAATTAGATTCAGATTGGAAAGTGTTAGGTTATTGTGTACATAATGTGAGATTTCAGTATTCAGTGTAACAGTACACAAATATCAGTAAATGCTAAAAATGCATAATAATTGTTAAAAGTACATAAAGTGTAAAGAATGAGAAACATTAAACTACAAAAAGGTACGAAAGTACGTGAAAAGTGAAGTCGTTATCTGAAACAGTAGGTGCATACGTATGATTAAAACATGCACGGTCAGATCAGCAGAGAAGGTCATACGTGCAATGCAACATTTATCGCGTTAACGAATGCATCGCACGCATTGCGATCACGTTAGACCACAATGCAACTGAAACAAACAACAAGTTTCCACGTAATTCGGTAAAAAGATGCTGAATTCGATGCTCGTTGCGCCATAAGATACTTTTTTCCCAGTCGATAAAATGCATTCAGGAAAACGTGTTATTACCCTGTCGAATGCATGCGAATTACGTTCGCCTACCATTGAAAGTAAATGGAAAAAGATACGTGCCTTTTTCGTGGGCTTGAGTCAACTGCTTATTTAGTCACAGGAAGCGGAAGAATTTTTATTCATCCCACTTTCTTTGTATTGCATCGGATTTTGTCCACTTTCAAATTTACATGTTTGGAGTTTTTGTTTTAATTTTAGGGTTTCTGTTTGTTGTTTCTAGGTTTACACATTATTGAGGTGCGTTCTTAAATTTTTAGATTTACAAATTTTTCATAATTCGAAATCTTCAAATTCTGTAATCTCTTTATTTTGAAATTTCTAATTTTCCAAACTTCAGAATTTCCAAATTCTCAAATTTTCGAATTCTCAAATTTCCGAATTCTCAAATTTCCGAACTCTCAAATTTCCGAATTCTCAAAATTCCGAATTCTCAAATTTCCAAATTCTCAAAATTCAAAAATTACCAAATCCCCAAATTAAAGAACTTCTTACCTGCCTAAATACTCAATTTCCCAAATCTCCCAACCTCCCAAAATTTCTAAAACTCCAAAATCAGCTAGCAATTCGAATGCTAAACAAGTCCATGCACATCCTAAGTGTATAAATTCTAAGTGTACATACCACAATACGAAAAAAGTACGAATAACTCTCGTTATCGAGGTCCATTTCACATTTGACCTACTTGCTGATCGGTCGTGCAAAATGTCTTTCGAATAGCATACATCGTCTTGCTGAAAGACAATAAAGCAAATTTACATTGTTATTATGTCCCTTTTTATAGGCTGACAGTGATAAAGTGTCGAGTAGGTAATAAACGTTAAATCACTGAGCGGTTTGATAGAAACACTGAATCTGCATTCAATTGCTTTTGTTTATCGTGGTTGAATAAAAATGATCGTTTATAACCAGTCCTTGTCAAATATTTCGTTTTGTTTATGAAAGATAATGTATACATATATTTGGCAAATAATCTGAGACTACTCTATGTAAACTATTTTATTTTGGAACAATTATTATGTTAGTTAGTTTATTTTGAAACTATTATTTTGCAAATTATTTTATACTGAAACTATTACTCTGCAAATTATTTTATTGTAAAATTTATTGTAAAATTCTCTTATTATTAATTTTGCAAATTAATGAATTCATTAATTTCATGAATTCTGCAGAATATAGTAAATATGTACATTTCTAATGATTATTTCTTATTGTACCATTTTGCATTTTTTTACAGTATCCTAAAATGCATCTTATCAAATATTTTCACATATCAACTTTCAGCAATACAAGTATATTTATCATTATTACATTATTATGTATTTCCTACCTATATCTACATTTCCGTAGAAAAATATAATATATAAAATAACTATCACAACGCAGTATTTCATATATTCATTCTTCAAGTTCATATATGCATGTTTTTAAAAATATTTGCAAATTTTATTGCATTGTCAAAGTTTCTCCACATATAATATCTGACTCAGTATCATCCGGGAAATAGTACTTTCATATAACGTTTATAAATGTACACTTTACGGCTATAAAGTATACATGTTCTACAGTAGCAAACGATTAATAAACACTCATTTAGTTTTTGTACTCGTATCGTGCTTGTCTCTAATAAGTACCGTGTTGCCTCCGTTTCTGCCAGTATTATTACACTGCATCATATCGAACAGCGTTATGGTTACACCTCTCTCCATTCATTCTTGCACACTTTAATGTAAGTGGTAACACTTTCAGGACAATTTCTTGATATTACCAACAATTTCAAGTCATTTCTCGGGTTTTTACGCCTACTTGGAAAAAACAAAGTAGCACAGGTTGCAACGAAGAATAAAAGATTACGTTTATTATTACAGATGCTTGTTCTTTCAACGAGATGAAATTGCTGTCCAATCTTTGTTGAAGTAAAATTTTCACACGTAGAGAGAATGATTTGCTATAATTTATGGGGAAAGTGGAAAAGATTTAGGTTTTGGTAGAAGATTGACTTGTATGAAATGTTAAGGTAGTTTAAGATTGGGGGACATTGATGAGGACCAAATTTTTCAGTTTAGAAATTTTCTATTTTGCAGATTTGGTAATTTAGGATTTGAAAATTTGCAAATTTGGTAATTTTAATTTTTGTAATTTTGTGATTTTGATTTTTGTAATTTGGTAACTTTAATTTTTGTAATTTGATAAGTTGGTAATTTAAAATATGTGAACTTTCTAATTTGATAATGTAAACAATAAAAATTTGATAATTAGCTAAGTTCCTAATTTATAATTTGGAAATCGTCAAATTAAGAAATCCTTAAGTTTATCAATTTTTAAAATCACAAACTATCAATTTAAAAAATTTAACAATTCAAGAATTTTCACATGCAGAAATTCACAAATTGCAAACCGTACAAATTTCCATTTTCCATGTTCCATTATTTAATAATTCATTCCTAATGGTTCTCATAAGTAAAGTAATAACAACGATTCGAATTTCCCGCCAGAATATAATGTATAACCTCAAGGCTGCACTCATAATGCAATTTATATATTACAATTAACTTTCACCGTTTCATTGCTTCGAAATGGATAAATACCTCTGATAAGCGAATTATGCTTCAAAATGGTGCAAGAATTTGATGGTTTAATTTTAATTGCACTCTGTACCATCGACGAGATGATCTCATAGATACATTAGAAGCTGAAGCAGGCACATTAGCACGCCTAGAGAAAGTTGCAATAGAATCGCGAAAAGCTTGTAAGAGGATTGTAATGGTACGTCGAGGTTAATGGAACGTTGAGACGGGCGTTTAATACGTGCTATTGGATAAATTCTAAAATTATCTTCGCCATTGGATCGTTAAAGGAAGTGAAAATCCGGCTTAAAGATTCGGAACACGACTGTAAGTCTATATGGTGAAGAAATTACTAGGAAATCGTCTAGGAAATCGCGTGATTCACACTGCGATGGCGATCTGAGGTAAGCTTGTCGATATTCTTTATGGAGATTTTCTAAGTTGATCATTTTGAACTTTGGAAATTAGATTTGCAAATTTTGGGGATTTGGTGACTTGGGAAATGGAGGTCTGGGGATTTGGTGATGTAGGAATTTGGAAATTTGGGATTTGGGGAGTTGGTAACTTGGTGAATTAGAAATTTGGGGAGGTGGTAACTTGGTGACTTAAATATTTGAGGAGTTGGTAATTAGGTGAATTTGGTAACTTGATGGATTGAAGATTTGAGAATTTGGAAATCTATAAATTTTAATATGTAGAATTTAGGGATACAAGGAAATTTGGGAATTCAGAGATCTGGTGATGTAGGAATTTGGAAATTTAGGATTCGGTATTATAGGAACTTAGAAATTCAGAAATTTAGGGATTAAAAGATTTGAAGATGCAATTTGGTGATTTAAAAATTTAAGAAAGTGAGGACAAGTTAAAATTTCAAACTTGAGGTAAAATTTGATTAATTCAAGGTTCCAAAGATTCCATAAAACCTGTGAAGCTTCCTAAAATCTAATACGATCACATGTCACTTTCCTCACGAATGAACATTTTGAGACATCGTTTAACTCGTCACCCGAAGCATCTTTGAAAATAATCGCGTAACAGCTATGCAGCACCGCAAAAAAAAGCAAGGGCGTAGCGATTCTTTTTTTTACAAAAAGTGATCGCTTAAAGATTCATGGAACGGTCTGAAAAAAATCTGCGTATCTTTAGCTGAGTCTTCCACATGTGCTCCGATATCCACCTACTCCTTTCGCACACTTATGCTTCAGGGTATACTGTTTCTCGATGTAGGATCGCTCTTCTACTACAGCCTGGGAACTGTTAGCCCAGTTAGCTGGCTTCGTAACGCTTCGAAGATTATGCTGTGTTCACATCGAGCGTTATCTCTAGTGATGGGATCAAGTATCTTTCAAGCAGCTTCCAACTTTACCTTTGAATACTGTATGTACTTTGAGGAAGTGATTCGAGGCTAGTGTCTAAATTTGGGGTACTTGAAGAATCATGTCAGGGGTTTCATCCTAGTGGAAGTGAAATTATGGTTCAAGAAAAAATATTGAAGAGTTGCTTAGATTTAGGGCAATTTTTCTTGTTTGAACGTCTTCGAGTATATTGCTGATGAAGATTCACTTAAAAGATTGTTTTCTCATGAAATATGTTATGAATATCGTATAATAATGGCTGTTATTATTTAAAACAATCTTGAGCAATGATCTAAGTACATATCTACCGTGGCTCCTCTAGATCCATACGCCCCGCCCTAGAGCCCCAAAAGCAGGTATTTATCGAGAGTCATACAACTCCTAATATAAAAACTTCAAAATAAAAATATACCTTCTTTCCAACAAAACTAGTACAAAAACATAAAAAAATTAAAATTGCGGTTTTATATATCGCACCTTACAAATTACACGTCAAGCAACGTGCAAGAAAATTGTTTCCAAAGAGAGAAGAGATTAAGATCAGTTTAACGGTGAAAAGAAGTAAAGAAGATTGTGGGTTTCTAACAAAGATACAGGTTACATTAATTAAATCGAGTAAAAAGGGAAGAGAAATTGAAAAAATGAGAAGATCGACCTCTGAGCAAATATAAAGATAAAAGTTAGAGAGCGTAACCGTGCGTCGTTATATTTGTTCGTACAGCCGGTGTACGTAATTTGTGTAAAATTAATTGAAGAAAATTGGCCATAATAATTTTGCTGAACCGCAAAGATATCTTTTCCACGGGTCATTGCTCGCGACTCTTTTTCCGTATACCCGAGAATCGAGAGTGCTTTCATTTTTCTTCCGTGATTCTATACCGAAGTAATAATTTAGACACGCTTCCTACTGGAGTAACGGCGGAATTTCAGATACAGGTGAACCTGCGCCAGCGATCCCGACACAGATTTATGACACGCGAAACTCTTCCGAGAGGCCACCTGTGCAACGGTTACTTGCGTCCTTCGTATTTCCTGGATTTATACGAATTCATTCAAAAATTATACTAACAAAATTCACGGTTGATCAGCTGCATGGATTTCGATTGATTGGTGGCAAGTTTAGAATTTCACCGTTTTGAATCTTGAAACGTTCAAGATTAGATATTTAGAAATTTTCCAATTTTCAAGTTTCCTCATTTTCAAATTACCACATTTTCGAATTTCTTAATTCTGAAATTATTATATTCCTAAATCCCTAGATCCTGAAATCTCTAGGTACCAAAATTCCAAGATTCCAGAATCCTAGATCGCAAAATCTCTAGAACGCAGAATTCTAGATTACGAAATCCCTAGATTCAGAAATCTCTAAATCCCTAAGTCCCTAGACCCCGAAATACCTAAGTCCCGAAATCCCTAAACCCCAGAATCCCTAAATGCCGAAATCCCTACATCTCGAAATCCCTAAACCCCGAAATCCCTAGATCCTAAAATTTTCAAGTTCCTAAATTCCAAAATTTCGGAAATCCCCAAATCCCTAAATTCTTAAATCCTTCAAATTTAAAAATTCTCAAATCACTAAATGTTTAAATCCCAACTTCACAAATGAAATCTAAAAATTTTGCAGCTACCCAACTTTTCAAATTACGAAATGATTAAATCCTGAAATTGCAAGCAATTATAATTTTCTGAGAAGATATATTAAAACGTGGATTTCTGTATTTGTACCAATAAATTTAGCTCGTGAAATGCAGAAACCCGATGCAACAGCAGCATCGCGGTTCTTATTAAGGAAAACAAGGCACGTCACTGTGCAGAACGATGCGTTTTACGCGCATCGTCGGTACGTACGTTTTTGCAACACTTCCGGTCCAGTTTTTAGTCGTGTAGCTTTATCCAGACTCGTTTGACCCTTCGTTAAGGCCGACACACAACGAGGTAAATCCAAACCTTTTTTCTTTAATAAATTACGTTCGTGGTACACGTTCGCGAGTTTTTGCGAGTTAACCCTCTTGTCGTGAGCTTCCAAAGGTTTTGTAAACAGAATTAGTTCGAGGCAATCTTTTTTCTTTCTGTAACACTTTCACTGTCTTGTTGCTCGTTTATGTATTATGTAAGTAAAATTTTTTTGACTATGAACAATGATGTGATTATGCAATATATTGTGTAATATTTATATATTGAAATATTATTCATGTAGTAATAAATATTTAAATATTTGTTACATTAATGTTTTTTTAATTTACTATTAATGTTTAGTATGATTTTTAATACTTAAATATATGTAGATATTTATACATGTTTACAGTAATATGCTATTTAATATTTAATAAATTTTGTATAATAAAATTATGCATAACATCGGTATTTATCGGACTAGTTCTTTATGTAATTGTTTTTATGATACTTGTAATAAAAATGTCACGGTTTGAGATATACATTAAACGAGTTTCTAAACAGGATTTAATTAATAAACCAGTTTTAATTACCAAAAAATATTTAATTATCAGAGACTAGAACGACATATGGGATTTTATAATACTTCTTTGATATGTCTATAATTTTTATAGTGATATCTGTTTTGAAATGTCCGATGGTCCCCATAAAATGTACGACTATCGAAGTATCAAAGTGATTACACAGCGTTCACATATGCTACATGATAGGGTTTTATCAGAATGAAACGAACTGTATCGCAAGATATGTATTTCTATCATTTTAACTAGTCAGAATTAAGTTATTAATCTTCTGTGATAAGCAGTTTGATGAAAGACTCGTCGAAAAATTTATTGAATCTCTTTTCCTTCTGAAAAATCCACCTCATATAAATTTTTAATCGAAACAATATAATAAATCTTGAACTTAACATAAATTTCACTTAACCAAATTTAAATTGTACATTTAATTTTCAATTTTAATACAATTTTGAAAATTGTAAATTTGATTACAGTTTTAAATTTACAACTTTTTTAACAATTTGACCAAATTATTAAAATATTATCTACATGATTGACAGACTATTTTTTTAGCATTTTCCAAACACCATCATACTATAACAAAATTCAAAAGATTTAGAAAAAAAGTTGAAGCAGGATGAAAGAAGTTTTTCGCATAAATACAAGAAATATTGGTTTCATATAACAAAATAGTTCATAAGGAAGCACCGTAGAAATCTTGAACAGATAAAGGGTATAATTAACCTCAAGATGGCAGATTTATCGCCGATGTAATTAGATCTGAAATTTCTTATTACGTCGTTGCATATTATTATGGTATTAAATGGAGAGCAGCGATGTACGAGAAAAATGTTGACGAAAAATGGCCAGCTATGTTAATGGCAGATCGAGAAATTCCAGTTAATTTCTGCTGTATTCGTGGCTTTCATTTTCAGCGAGAACCGTTGATAGGAATATTATCGTGGTTAAATCACGGTGCCTCGTTCCGAGAGAACACGTGTTTCGAATATCGATGATAGCAAGCTTTTAATTACCAATTGCAACGCACACTTGCATATGACTCATGTGTGAGCTGACGATTACCTGTAGATTCGTACGAAACGTTTTCAGCATTCAGGTGCAACGCGTTGCGTGAGGATTTTTTATTCAATTAATATTCACTCGTTGTGGTCCGGCTATTATTAGAAGTGAAAATGTTGCTTTATCGTGATTCATACTTATAATGTGATTATTAACCCTGCACGGTGATGGGTAACTTTCGCGATTAATTTTCAAATTTCCATATTTTTTATTTAATATTTCTGTGAATTTTTGTATTTCAAAAGTGTGGAGATAATTTTTATTAAAAATTCTTAAGATTGGAGAATTGAAATTTTCAAGTTTCCAAGTTTGACAATTTTTTAATTTGTCCCGAAATCCCTAGATTTTAAAATCTGTAGACCCCAAAATCCCTACATCTCTAAATTCCGATATGCCTACATCCCAAATTAGAAAATTTGTTAAGTAATAAATTACTGAATTACTGAATTATTGATTAAATTATTAAGTTTCTAAATTCTTAAATTTTGAAATTTCCCAATTTCCATATTTTCAAAAGTCATTAAATTTGAAACTCCAAAATATTCATATAAATAAACTTTGTAAAAATTCCCAAGTTCACAATTTTCAAATTCCTAAATTTGAGATATATTCCTATTTAAATTCCTGAATTCCACATTTAGCCTCTTGACCTACGATTTTTCTGCAAGTGCGTCAGAGCTAATTATCATTGCAATATTAAAACAAACATAAAAAGTTGAAATGTCAGGTATATTTTGCACCGCGGAATTCTTAGTTGTGCAAATTATAATTGGTATTAAATTCCAGGCTCAGTCGTGCAGTAAATATGATTTTTGTTTGTTGTATCTGAACCGTAATGTGCGTCACGAGTGTGACACAATATTATAAGCTAAAGGGTTAGGTTAGGTTACATATCATTTAACATAGAACACTCGTGAGGTTAATAAAAATAGATCATCACGATCCAGACACAGAATTTTTGTTTGGAAAGAACCGATAACGATATCGTGGTGCGTCTGGTTTCTCCATATAACTCCACTTTTTTCTCCGCTATTTCCATAACAGAACTATGGCGGTAGAAAATCCTACGCAATGAGTTCTGATTAGAAACTGGTGTTGATTTATTCGGTACAATTAAGAGCAAAGCACGCGACACTCGCTCTGTGGATCGAAATCGAAATAAAACCGCAGAAGAGAGTGGCGAAAGATGATCTACGAGTAGACCCGTTCACAGGGTGTATTATATCTGGGAAGACGAGACGGTGGGAAGCTGAATAAAATGCGATCAACGTTTCCAGACCGATAAATTACTATTTTTTAATGTAATCATTCTACTTACGAATGCAAATAAACAAGATACTTAAATTAAAATTTTATGCAATTAATTAGATCAGATATCAACAAATATCTATCTTGTTTATGGAACATAGCCTCTTTGAGTCCTTTATTTCAGCATTATACTTTTTGGATTAATTTGAACTGTATACAACTTGTGGACAAATTGTACAAAATGTAGAACGTACATTTTAATTGAAGAAAATTATATGTTATACAACTATGATTTCTATTCAATTTCCTCAATTTGATTTAATATTTTTAATTTATTAAATATGAACATATTTTTATCTTTCTAATCAAACATGAACATATTTTTATTTATTGAATCATATATGAATATATTTTAATGAATCATATCAAGTATGAACATATTTTTATTTATCAACTAGTTCAGTCAGTATCAAGTATCTGAACAAATCATGAATCAAAACCATTAATCAAAAATACATTTCTTGATTATATAATTAGTCAACAACCCATATTTCATAATATAAGTGCAAAGCAATTTTTTTTGTTTTCAGGTACAATGAAACTGATTACCTTAAGCTCAGTATATCATTAATGAAGCTCTATTCTGCATTCGATTTTTTTCTATAAAATCGTTCGTTTTCGGTCATATATTTTCAGCCTGGTAACAAACAAGCTACCTTGTTAGATGTTGCTTCACCATACACAATAGGATACAATGAAGTATATTAAATATTACTATCTTGTTAGCTGTTGCTTCACTACACACAATAGAACTAGAAACGCATTTATTGTAGCATATGGAAACGAGCAGTCCAATTTAAGAAACATTCAGAAATGTGGGTGAAAACTTGGAAGATCATTATTCTCAATTTGTTATTGAATATTATGCCTGTTATATGTTATTTCTAGATTTTTCGTACATTTTCACCTTTTCTTATTTTTAGATACGAAAATTTATTTCTGTATTTCCATATATTTCCATGTGTAAAAATTAGGAATTTTTTAATTTAAAGATTTGAAAGTTGACAAATTTTTTATTTCTGTACTTGTTAATTTCGAACATTTTCCACTTCTCAAATTTTCAATTTTAAAATTCCAGAATTTAATATTTCTGTATTTTTATTTTTCCAAATTATCAATCTTCTAAATTTCTAAATTGTAAGAATATTTAAATCTCCAGATTTCTCTAGTTTGAAAATCTCCGAATTCCTAAAATTTGAGAACTCACAGATTTCTTAATTTAAAAAATTTCAAACTTCCTAAATTCTACGACTCCCAAAATATGAAATCGAACACGAGAAAAATGCGTTTCGTACTTACCAAGAATTTCATCAAGATAAATACTAAAATAGACATACAAAAATCGAGATTTCCTACAACAGTAATAGTGTTAGATCACCAAGGAAGCAATAACAACAAGCTTACCAAATCCATCGCAACACCGTGCCACCCACATTTATCCCCATGGTGGATGCGTTCGCGTAGGTGTCGCGCGTTGCTTTTGAACGTAAGCTCGTAAATCGTTGCCGGTGGAATCGACGATCGATCGTGGGTTGTTTTTATTAAACGTAGGTGTTTTAGAGATCGCGAAGGAAGCACATTAAAGTACTTAACGATGCCATCGTAGTACACTTGTCACTTTAACCGGTCGAACCAGAAACTTATCCACTTCGATGTTAATTCTTCACGCCGCTCAGACACTTTCGACATGATCGTTTTATTTCTATTTATAAAATTTGTCGTACATCAGTATCTATGTCGTGCATCAGATCTGAATAATTACAGAGGGACATTTAAAGAGAGATGTAACAAGGTTATCTACATAGGTTATTTATCAGGTGATATTTAAATTATATTTGTTAAAAATTGTTCAGTGATATCAACTATAATCGTAACGATACCTTCTACGACTACACAAATATAAAAAAAGCAAACTACACAAAAATTATCAACAAATCGTTTCTCCGAAGTTTGCCCGAAGAGCAAATGTCCCCGATCGAAACAAACCACGAACCTTGATAGCTCAGTTGAAGAGGATGTTTGAAGAAGTGTTTTAGCGTTGCATTGAAAGTCAGTGAACCTCGAGAGCACCGACTCGAACAATGCGATTTCAGGTTGACATTCCGACAAAAGGGGGGAAGCTAGCATGTTCCACAACCTGCAATCATCGTTACAAGCGCCAAGGTTCATTCCACGTCCTTATGGATGCGAAGAGAAAAGCTACGACAATGACGAAGTTCTGAGATAGTACTGAAGAAAATTATCGTTTGCCGCTTTACAAGCGGAATAATTTCTCTGGTATTACGCGTGGAAACGTTGCTCACCCACGTATCCTTTAACCTTTCTTCCCCATTCGTTCGTCGGCAAACTTCTATTCAGCATAATCGCTCCACCTGAATCTCAATTATGTTGATGAAGTCATTTTCTTTGTTTCGTTATTCTTTTGCGGGTTGAATTTTAGTTGGTCTGGGTAGTTTTGGGTCTTTGGTAGTTTGCGTAGTTTTGGTCTGGGTATGTTTTGAATCTTTTGCTAACTTGTGGTCTTTGGTCTGGGTAGGTTTTGATTTTTGACTTAGATAGGTTTTGGGTTTTGGTTTGGCTAGTTTCTGGGTGGTGGTTTGGATAGTATTTGATTTGATTGGGTTAGATTTTGGGCTAGCTAGCTTTTGATTTTTGGTCTAGCTGGTTCTTGACTATTACCCTACCTAATTTTGGGGTTTTGGCTTGGCTTGTATTTGGTTGTTGGTCAGCTGGGTTTTGGGTTTTGGTTTAGATAAGATTTGGTTGTTGGTCAACTAGGTTTTGGATTCTAGTCTGGGTAGTATTTAGTTTTTGATCTGGCTAACTGTTGATTTGGTTAGTTCTTGATATTTGGTGAGACTAGTTGAGTTTTTTTCTTGATCTGACTAGTCTTTGGTTTTTGATCTGGATATGCATTCTTCACTTAAATAGTTCAAATTGTTTGAACTATAGTAGATTTTAAGCAAGTATTTTAATATTCTAATTCAAAATATTTATTTTTATTTAAAGATTCTTCTAATTATCGTCACCACTTTGTAAGTGTTTTATGATTTTCTTATACAAATAATTTAAAATGTTCGTTTCTATTTAATGATCCTCCTGCTTCTCTTCTTCATTCAACTTTTTAAGTGCTCTTTTATGAACTTTTTATACAAATACTTTAAAATATTCATTTTTGCGTGAAGATCTTCCTGATTCCCTTCATCATTCAACTTTTTAAGTGCTCTTTTATGATCTTTTTATACAAATAATTTAAAATATTCATTTTTGCTGTGAAGATCTTTCTGATTGTCTTCACCATTCGACTGTTTAAGTGCTCTTTTATGATCTCTTAATACAAACAACTTAAAATATTCATTTTCATTTGAAAATTCTTCCCATAATCATCATTCGACTTTCTAAGTGCCGTTTTACGATGTGAAGATAGATAATAGTTCTCCGTTCAAAATTCAACCCATGAAGCACGAATGACAGAAGAATATACCGTGATATTTACGTGTTGAGACACACGGAATTTTCTCCTTCTACGAGCGGTCTCCTTCCTTATTATTATTCCCATGGTTCTTACGAAAAGTGAAAAGAAAAATTCAACGACGAACGTGTGGGTCGCATTGTAGGTCAGCTCGCCTACGTATCCTCCAGATGAAATTGGTCTCTTATTCGACGATGTTATTTTGCTGGATACATGATAGATCTGAATAGACAACTATGAGAAAAAGGACATAAAAATTGCTCGCAACATTTTCATATTATAGAGGTACTATAAGGAAGATAACTGATTTTGTTTTAAATCACAAGAAATAATATTAACCTCTGTTGTATACATGTATTCTATTGTCACATGCTGTGTATACAATTTAACAAAATTATAATATTAGACAATCATAACTTTGTCCACTAGTGTGGATACTATGTGTCAGATCCACATGTGAACATATGACAACATGTTAATACATAAAATATTACAATATTGTAATAAATACAGTATTTTCAATTCTGAAAACATGCTTTCATATGACATATATGAAAAATAATATCACATTTAAAAGTCACTGTTTTTTTAAATAATAATGCAAATATAGAAAAAGGTCCTGTAATAAAGTACAGTACCTTATCGTTTAATTTTGAACGAAATTTGTATCGTCTAAAAGAACTCTGTGTTATAACACCTTGTATAATTTAACGGAAGCTAGTTAAGAAGACCAGCAACTTATGCTCTGCTCTCGAAGGTACTTGTGATCGAGATGCAACAAGTGATAGTTAAATCTCCGTTCATTTTTATTTTAGTTAAATTGTAACTGGTGTTGTAACTGGTTGATGGCCACTCGACAGGAAGTGGAAAGACCTGAATTATCGTTTCGCTACAGAACACAGCAACGAAAATTAGATGGCCAGGATCGATACGTGCGCGATAGCAGACTGACATCACCACTCGACCTTATCTGCCATCCGTGTTCTGTTCTCGAGAGCTTTTCGATAAAAAAGGATGTAGTGGTATCATCGAATATTTCTGGGTATAGTTTCCTACTTGATATCATCCATCCGGCTCGGGCATAGATAGTTATACGGAATTAGAGAGAATTTATGTGCGTATCTGTGAACTGGTAACGATACTGCCTTTGACGTAATTCATTACGTACTTGATAGTCACGGATGAATCATTTATTGCTTGTTTATGGAAGATAGAAGGTGGTGCAAGGTACAATAATTTTGAAGTCTTAAAAATTCAAAAATTCCCCAATTCCAACATTTCCAAATTCCAAAATTTCCATATTCCATAATTTTCAAATTCCAACATTTCCAAATTCCAAAATTTCCATATTCCATAATTTTCAAATTCCAAAATTTCCAAATTCCAACATTCCCCAATTCCAAAATTACCCAATTTCCAAATTCCCCAATTCCAAAATTTCCCAATTTCCAAATTTCCAAATTCCAAGTTTCCAAATTCCAAAATTCCCCAATTCCAAAATTTCCAAATTCCAAAATTCCCCAATTTCCAAATTCCCCAATTTCAAAATTCCCCAATTCCAAAATTCTCCAATTCCAAAATTTCCAAATTCAAAAATTTCCAAAATTCCATCGCAAATTTCAAAAATCCAAAAATTCCAAAACGCAAAATTCAAAATACAGAATAGTTATTTCCATAACAGCATATTAATCAACTAATTTTTCAACCGCAAAAAGCTCCTTTCTCACAAAGCAAAAATAAATAAATCGATGTCACATGTATCACACACGTATCAATGTAATGGACCTTTCTCTTTATTGAAATGTTACGGTGAAATTAAAAAGAAAAACCTATTATTACTGCTTCATTAAATTTCAAATTTACTTGCACATGTATGACAAGTTAACAAGTTATTATATCGTGCAATTCATTCAAAACATCTTCATCGTTTCTAACTTTCTTCGTTCTCTTTTATGTTGTAGGCGCACGTGGTGTCGGCTTTCGAGCAGTCGCTGTCTAACATGACACAACGTTTGCAACAACTCACTGCAACAGCCGAAAAGAAAGTAAGTTATATTTTATCGAGCTTTATTTGTATGAACTCTCAATAATCAATTTATTCGAACTCAATTTTAATTGTTGTTTTATTAGAAAACATCTCTTTAATTCAATGTTTTAGAATTTTTAATTGGCTTATTAATATTAATTAGAAAATTCAATTGTAATCGATTGAGAATCAAAATTTAGTTGTTAATCGAATGATCTTGTAATTGAAAATTGAAATTTGAACATTTGTAATTTAATCTTGTAAGATTATTTATTGAACGCTAATTTTAAAGCTCTTTCAATTGATGGTTAAACTTGAGTTAATTGTTACTTCTCCTAATTAGAAAAACAGAAAGTTAATTCTTAATTCGAACGCGTACATTAAGAATTAAAATACGGTTTTTGATGAAATCATGTACAAGTAAAAGTGTATTTTAATTGCAATTTAATTGATTGTAATTGCTAATTAATCTCAATTTAATTTATGATTAATGGTTGTATTAATTATAATATTGTGAATGGAGAATTAGGATTTCATTTCTTAATAATTTAGGTTTTGATTATTAGTTGAATTAAAATTTGTGTGGAATATAAATTTCCTCATTTCCGAATTTCCAAATTACCATATTTCTAAATTTGAACATTTGTAAATGTCAAACTTCTATATTTCTAAATTCCAAAATGTGCAACTTGATACGTTTATAAATTCAGAATTTTTATATTTCTACACTGCTCAACTTCTGAGTGAAAAAATTTGAAATCTTCATGGATCCTTGAGATCTCTTCACAACTCCAGGCAACATGCATGCTCCATAAGCCTTTCAACGTGCACATATGCTCATCACCTCTATATCCCATCGCCAACGAGCGATAATCTCCAAAAACAATATCTCATCATTTCCCTCTCGAAACTCGAATCTCTTCCCGCATCAACCGCAGACATCTTCAGTCCAAAATTCCAAGTGTCAAAGTTTTCAAATTTTCCCAAAGAAAATCCTACCAATCCCATCCTCGCCCCAAGATGTCAGGTGCCCTGTGTACCTGAAGCACTGCAAAATCGAACATGAATATCGCTCGGTTACTCTCCCGATGACCCCACATAACCTCTCGAAGCGCACGATCGAAAACTCGTAAATCGCCACGTGATGCAAGGGAATAAAAATTCGGACAAGACCGTTGATTTGTCTTCAACATCTCGTCGACGACCAAGTGATCCAAGGAGACAATCGCTCTTATCCGACAAACATAATCAATCAGGGAACAGTAAAATAATTCCTGCCTCGAGATCTCATCGGGGATCTGATTCCGACAGCTACTCGATCGAAACGAATTCGACTTCGTCGAAGGGTTCTGCTCTGTCCACCAGCAAATCCCTGAAGAGGACGAACAACGAGGATGGCAAGGATATTAAACGTCCGAAAAACGTCGTGGATCCGAGGGGATCGAGAAAGGGTCAGGATCGACAGGCTCAGAGAACAGCCACGTTGGAGAGGCTGAGCAATTTTCATGCGAAACTGGGACGAGGATTAAAGAGTATCTCCGACAGGGCGAGACCTCGTCAGAAACCTCGCCCGGAAAATGGGAATCGAACAGGACGATTTAAGGTGAACGGTCGGGATGAGAAGTCTGATGAATTAAAGAAAGACTCGATGACTATGAAACAATTGTTCAGCACGGCGGCGTCCTGGAGCAGCGACTCTGTGGTCAGCGATTCGGATAATTGTTCCTGTTGCCATACAAAGGAGCCTTGTCCTTTTCATGGTAACTTCTTCTTCGATGGGAGATGATTCTTGATGATGATGGGAGATGGTTCTGTTTTGAGAAAATTTTGGAAAAGGAGCTTGAAATTTTATGAAGATTAGTGAACGAGGTTGGAGATATGTAGGTACACTAGGAGTTTCATGTTAATTGCATTATTTATTCGATCGAGCTGTAATTAATAATTGGGTTAATTAGCGATTATTTCTTTAGGTGAGGATTAAATTGTAATCGTTAGTCAAATTTGCTTCTAGTTGAATATTGCATTTAGACTTTTAATTGAGACTTGAGTTAATTTTAATCAATTAAATTGATTAAATCTTTAGTTTAATTGGTCGTATTGATTAAATTTTAATTTTAGTTGCTCGTGTTTATTAAATCTTAATTTTAATTGAATGATATTCATTAAATCTAGATTTTAATTGGTGATATTGATTAAATCTGGATTTTAGTTGGTCACACTGATTAAGTCCTAATCTTAATTCATCAAGTTCATTAAATTTTAATTCTACATTTTTACATTCATTGAATCTTGATTTCAACTAAATTGATTAAAGTGATTAAATATTACTTGTAATTTTAGTTGAAGAAACTATTAATTTATAATTAATTTTCAATCGTTAATTGAAACATTTAATTAGGAATAAAAATGTAGCTGTTACTACAGCACTCAATTATGAATTTACGTTTTTAGTTCATTTTTGTATAAATAAAAATTAATTTGAATCCTTAATTGCAACTTCTACAAGATAAAAATTTATATTTGCCATCGTTTCGTAAATTTTCAAAAATAATGAAGCAACGATGAGTTTCTTGATGGGAGGGAAATAAATTGAATTCTATTTTGAGGAGGAAAATTGAGTTCAACTATGTAGTAGGTTGATATACCAACATTACTGAACTCGAATATGATTCATCGTTTCTAAAGTTATTGCTATTTTTGTTCGTGCTTATATTTGTAAACAGGAGAAATGAGAGACTTACTCAGCACATAACCTAAGTGCTGGATTAGTTATGGTGAAATGATAAATCGGCCTTCAGTATCTTACTTTCCTTCATTTTCACTTACGAGATTGCACTGCAGCCATTTGTATCCTGAACGAAAGTGCATTGCGAATGGAATACAAATTTGCATACTTTCAAACAAATTGGAAGGGTAAGGTTACCATTACCATTGTTATAGTGGAGACATTTCTGTAATTAAAGAAGAAGAATCGAAGGATCGAAGAATTGAAGAATTGAAGAATTAACGGATTGAAGATTTGAAGAATTGAAGAATTGAAAAAACCAGAAATTGGACCACTGGAAATTTGGAAATTGGGAAACTGGAAGATTAGAGAACTGGAAACTTAATAACTTTGAAAAGTTGAATATTTGAAAATTGGAAAATTGAAAACTTAAAATTTCTATATCTGAAAATTGAGAACTGAAAATATTTCAAAGTTTAAAAATTTGATATTATTATATTTAAAAATTGAAAATGTATATACAAGTGCGAACCACTCGTATAACGCATGAGGTGTTATATAGCTCAAAAACAAGACCCCATACAAAATCAATTTATTCCACTCATTTTTGCACAGCAAAACTGCTGTTTGCTCGCTATCATTACAATTTCGTCTTCGCGAACCGTGTACAGGGAAAGAAAAGTTTCTCCAAGCTAGTTTTTACTGTCTTACAAGATAAATCACCGCGTATATAGTCGTTAATGATGCAAGCAATTATTCACAGCTTCCTTAACTCGCATAAGGGCGCCCATTAATCTCGAATAATCCAATAAAAACTTGAACCTCTTACTTCCTTAAGAGGAAGAATTGCAAAACCTCTAAATGATTTCAAAAACTGTAAGCTTCACTTTTCCAAAACTTCGTATTAATCACAAAACTAGGGAAACTACAACATTTCTTTACAGTTTACAGAAAGAAATATTTGCTATGAAGTATCCTATATCATTGTACCTAATAACAACCATCTCTAATCACCCGATAAAAATCATACTTAAACCCCATACAAACCTCTGCACAATATGCAGAATTACAGACTTCAATAACCAACATACCATCCCCTAATCTACCTTATCTAAATCTACCTTATTCAATTCTCCCCAACCCAAATCTCCCTAAGAACAAATCTAGTCAATTACGTTCGCACAAAAGTCGGAATTGAGTGTCTTTCTAATTTCCAGGATTCCGAGCTACAGGAGCTTCGAGAGACGATCGAAAGGCTTCGAAAACAGAGCGCCGAAGCCGGCCTGAACAACGGACCGTCCGCGAACAACGGTCGCCGTCACACTCTCGGCGATTCTGATTCCGGGACCACCGGGTGCACCGGGAACAGCAATCACCAGGGTGCTTCGATGGCGAGGCAGCTGTCCGCGGATAGTGTCACGTCGTTGAATTCGTTGAGCAGCGCATGTTCGGCGAGCAGCCACCAGAAGAAGAAGGGCTGGCTTCGTAGCTCTTTCTCGAAGGCTTTCTCGAGGTCGCGAAAGAACAGACACGGCTCCGTTTCCGATGCTGAGGACTGCAAAGAAACCACCAGCGGAGATCTCAGTGCACCCAACAGTCCCAGGTTGCCCACCGCTGCCAAACACGACTCCTCCAAGGGACAGGGTGCTAGAAACAACGGGCAAAAGTCTCCGGAAGTCGAGAATCCTCTGACCGGAAGCAAGAGCAGCTCTGCGTTGTACATGAAAGAGGACGAAGATGTTGTCGAGCTGAAGAAACAACTGAGGGAGAAGGATCTCGTGTTGACCGACATCAGGCTCGAAGCTCTCTCTTCGGCCCATCAGTTGGAGTCCTTGAAGGACACCGTCATAAAAATGAGGGTGTGTTTTGTTACGTCTTTCAATGATTTTAATAGTAATCTAAATGTGAACGTTAATCGGTATTATTAGCTTTTAGGGACCTAAAAATATATGATTGGTATGTGGTATATGTATACTAATGTTGAACCATTATCATATTTCCAACCCTTAAAAAAAATACACTCTATGTATATCTATATGTCCAAATTTTCTCCCTAAAAGCTAGCAAGGATCCAAATGTATCAGCGTTCATCCAATTTCCTCTTAACAACCTCGACAAGTATTCTACATCTTGCAACGAATATTTCTATTTGCAGAACGAGATGCTCAATCTGAAGCAGAACAACGAACGTTTGCAAAGACTAGTAACATCGAAGTCTCTAACATCCTCGCAGTCGTCGTTGCCCAGTGATCCAGACAGACGTTTCAGCATGACAGAAGTGGCCTCCACCGTCGCTGCACTTGCAAACGGCGACAACAGCGCAACCACAGATCAGTTGGAAGACTTGAATGTACCAGAACATACAGTGGTGCCATCAAACACCTCCACTGTCGGAGAGCAAACGTTGGAACAGGACACAGACGGGAAAAGGATCAATGTGGCCATCTATCTGGGCAGCGAGAAGAATTTCAATTACAACCTTGTGACTGGGAGTACCTCGGATGGTAGCATGGGTGAACCTCCTCACTGTGTGATCGCGAATGTGTGCATCAGCAATAAAACAACCTGGGACTCGCTGGATTCGACCGTGAGACGTTGTTTCAAGGAATACGTTTCCAGAGTAGATCCTGTGACGAATTTGGGTCTGGGCGTTGAATGCGTCTCCGCTTATCACCTTGGCGAAGCTTCTAGGTGATTACCTTTGCAATTTTTTAGTCGTTATTAGAATGAACTTTCTCAGAATTGAAGTTCACGGTTGTACCGATGTTTCAGATGTACGACAGACTCTCAGCATCCAGAATTGCTTCCCTGCGGCTACCTGATTGGCCACGTGAAGACTATTTATTTGGTGCTTTCCGGTTACTCGTGGCTCGCAGTGGACACTCTAATACCGCGATCCATTGTGCAGCGATTGATATCTCTGCTGACCGAGCATCGTCGGGTTATTCTATGCGGACCGAGTGGCACCGGCAAGAGCTATTTAGCCGGAAAATTGGCTCATGCCTTGGTAGATGCAGATAACGATACGAAGGATGCGACCGCGGTGGCTACATTCAACGTCGATCACAAATCCAGCAAAGAACTCAGACAGTATCTCGCGCACATCGCTGAAAGATGCGACTCCAACGCAGCCGATGAACTACCGAGAGTGATCATTCTTGAAAATCTACAACACGCTGCGTCATTAGGAGAGTTGTTCAGCGGCCTTCTCGGCACCAGACACTCGTCCTGTCCGGCCATCATCGGAACCATGAGTCAGGCTACCTGTAGCACCACGAATCTTCAGTTACATCACAACTTTAGGCATGTTCTACTTCATTTTAGAACTTTAGTTCTAATTGCTTATCTATATTTTATGTTAACATAATCTTAAGAGTTACAGCTTTCAAAGTTATTATGTTTATGTCCTTCTGATAAAACAGTCTAACTCTGTACCGTTTTAGGTGGGTGTTATGCGCCAATCACATGGAGCCGGTTAAAGGTTTCTTGGGCCGTTACCTGAGACGAAAATTATTGGAGCACGAATTACGCGAATGCGGCGGTACCAGGAACGCAGAAATGGCAGCGGTGGTCGAATGGTTACCACGGGTTTGGCTACATCTCAACAAGTTCCTAGAAACGCATAGCAGCTCTGATGTGACTATAGGTAAATCGCTGAAAGTCGTTTCCTTTATCTGGTTTATGTACGTTGCCGGTGAAACATCGATCACTGAATGCTCGATTTTCAGGTCCACGGCTATTTCTGTCCTGTCCGATGGAAGTAACGGGTTCTCAAGTATGGTTCACGGACCTGTGGAACTACTCCGTAATACCATATCTGGTCGAAGCGGTTAGGGAAGGATTAACACTTTACGGCAGACGTGTGAGTGGAAATGGAAACGGCGACTCTTCCTGGGAAGATCCAGCTCAATTTATCACTTCGAGCTATCCGTGGATTTCTACGCACGCGGTGCACGGCGGCAGCGATGCTCTTCTTCGTTTACGGCCTGAAGACGTTGGTTATGATGTCGTTACTTCGGGACACACTTCCGGGGTCGGTGCGTCCAGCGTAAAAAGCCTCGGCAGCACGCACAGCGACACTGAAGGAGATCCGCTGGTTAATATCTCTTTTTACTGCTATTAATTTCTATCAAAATGATACTTCTTACTGTTACCGCTGATGTTGCCGTTAATTCTTGTTTCAATTTATTTTTACTATAACACTTTGAGATTCGCCGTCCGCATTGAACTTTAATTCTACCTGAGTCTGAAAGTGGTACATACACTAATACTGTATTATCTTCTGAATTTAGTTCTCATTGCAAATAATACAGACTTGTTTCTTAATATTGCGGTTGTATGTACATACTTAAAAGATTGATGTAGCTAAGATTTTAATGTGGGTGGATCAAGTCCTTAACTAATAATGTGAATTTGTATGTAAAGTGCTAATTACACCAACAACTGAAAGATAAAACTGAATACTGATTAATATACTAGAATAATCTATACATATTAGCGGACCACAAAGTGTTAATGGAACTGCAAGACTTCCTGTTTACTGTCCACTATCAAAGTACAATATTCATAAAGCACATTTGCATGAATCTCATAATATGATAATTAATTCGCATTTCCCGTTGTTGCAGCTGAACATGCTGATGAGGTTACAGGAAGCAGCCAATTATTCGAGTCCTCACAGCAACGACAGTGACTCGATTACCTCCCTTGACTCGTCGCACACTCGACACTCTGAAGATTTGAGTTCATCAACGTCTTCGTCGAGGGGCGTAGAATCAGCGCTTTAATTTGATAGTTCTTACTGCCACCGACGAGAGCAAGGCAGTACTTTTAAAGACGATCATGTGCATCGGGCCAGTTTGTAACAAGCAGTTTCTCAAAAACGATTTATACTATTCGAGACGTAAAATGCGCAAAAAAGAGTGACATAAAAAAAAAACGAAAAAAAGCCAAAAGAAATAAAAAGAATCAAAAATAAATTTTGGATATCTTTAGGATACAGATCTTTCCTTTTTTTAACTTTTTACAATGAAGTTACATATATCAAACGAACGGCGAATTATGGAACTATTAAAACGAAAACCGAGACGAGTTTTCGACAGTACGTGATATTATTGATGCTCTTTATAAAATACGTCCTTCTATTTGCTCTTACGTAAGGTGTGGAGCGATGTGCATTATAAATGAAAACAAAAGAAAAGAATGATAAATGTCAAGAATTTTTCGAATGCCTACAACTGGCCTATATTTATTCTAGATTTTTTATGTGCGTAAAGCACCTCGGTGTGATATGTAATTAAAACTTAAGTAAGAGACTAGCATGTCTTGGAACGTTCGGACGTAAACGTGTACAGCAACTAGTGTACGCGATGCAATAATTCACGCTGCCGTTACGGAAGTACGAATCTATTTTAAACAGATACATTTCTACGATCAAATCAAGTACGATTAAGATGTAACTTGACGCGAATCTTCTACTCGAGAAATTTGGATGGAATATACAGTATTATCGTGTAAGTCGTGTAATACAACAAAAAAAAAAGAGAGGTCTTCGAACTGAGCCATGATTTTAGGGATCGAGAAACCGTCATTCCTCTCGTCCATTATCTTCAGGTAATAGAGCTAATCTTAATCGATAGACAGATCTCATGGACGGAACACGCTCAAACGAAGTGTATTTGTCTCGCCTTTAGGAATGCAGCGCAGTTCGAAGCGAATACTGGATGGTGGGTGTGCGTGCAAAAATAGTCTATTTATACATACTTTGCTACGAGAACTATATTTAATTAAAAAAAAATGTTAATATAATAATAATATATACACGTACACACGCGTACATACACACATACACACACGTACACAACTTAACAATGACGGCGCTAAATGTATGTTACGGATTAAATTTATAATTAAGATACGTGAGTAATTCTGGTCATGTAACATTGTAAATACGAGCGAGACATTACGATGGCACTAGATGCAAATCGGTTTGAGGTCTCAGTTGCTAGCCAGCGAGTTCTTTTTTTTTTGATAACGATGTAAAGTGTAAAAAAAAAAACGATGGAAGGCAAAGGAATTGATCCCTTACGTGCAACATGTCAGAAAGACAGAAGACAGGCTATGCAGACTATACATATTGTACATGTTCAACAGGTTTTCAAACCGATCCTCGAACTTCGATCGGTGGTACGTGGTGAATACGAGATGTGCATGTAACGTAATAATAATTATACAGTCGCATTTACAGGTTTTTTACGTTTGTAACGTATTTATACGCTGTACGACGCTGCACTCGAACTTTATTCAAATAACAATAATTATTGTGTCATCAAATAAATCACACTAAAACTTTAAACGGTTCGTGATATTTATTTAGTCATTCTTGTCAAATTTTGTTGAAAATGTGCGAAGAACTTTGACCGGCTTTTTTCTGTTAAATCACCTGCGTGGAGCAAAGGTAAGTTATCTTATGCGAAACATGAAGCAAGATCATATCAAGAATAAGAACAAAAGAGCCTACCATTTAAAACAAGTATTACATTAAAATTTGAAAAGAATGAAATATGTAAAAATGATATAGAATTCATAGGAAGTTATAAAGTAATTTAGAACGTTGAAAGCATTGTGGAAGCCTTTCGTTACGGAATAGTGATTTAGAGCATGATAGTTTTTGTAAAGTTTTTGTAGTTTAGTAACATCAAAACATTCTGAAGTTAATTAGTCTTGCACTCCGATGTAATTTGATGTATATTATAGTAAATTAAATCAATAAAATCAATATTAATTGAATTTTTTTTAATGAAACAAGTGGCGCCATCTCTCCGGCGAACAGGGTGAACTACACGTTTTTGAAACTGTAGTTTCATTAGTTTCACACACTGCCGCTAGATGGCGCAACGTGTATCATTTTCGGTTCAATTCAATTAATAGTTGATTTTGTTAGCTTAATTGATTATAATATGAATTGAATTACATCAGAATGCAAGAACAATTAACTTCGAATTGTTTTGACTTTACCAAACTATTAACAATTTTTTTCTCAGGCGAATTCTAATTACCCTAAGGGTTTCTGTCTCATGTGCTGCCACCTAGCGGTAGAAGATGAGAACTAATTAAACTACAGTTTCAAAAGTGTGTAGTTCACCCTGTTCGCCGGAGAGATGGCGCTACCGGCGTTTTAAGCCAAAGCGCGGGAAAATTAAAATTATAAAATACATGTAAGGAAGAGGCCATCAAAATATATTTATCTCTCGATTTCTTTTTACTTAATTGACGGTAATATGTCTCAGATCTTTCAAAAAAGCAACATTAATGAGTCACAGAATGTTTTAACAGCGTTAGAAAGTCAAGAAACTCAAAAAGTGTATTCCAAAATTATGCTTTTCTTCGGAAAACCGTCATGCTCTAAATCACGTCAAATTTTTCAAATAATATCATTTTTAAGAAAGGAAACATCTGTGAGAACGGTTTTCGGCGACTCGTGGTAAAAAAATGATAAATATGAATAGTTACAACAATAAGTTTATAAATAAATAATTGAAAAATTATTAATTACAATAAAATATATCATAATATATTAATTAACAATCATTTTTCAATACATCTGCAAGAAGTATTTAAAAAAAAATAATAAATTTTAATAGTTATAACAATAAATTAGTTAATAAACAATTATAAAATGAAAAATTATTAAATTATTACGCCAATCACGAATTTGAGTCGAGGTAGCACGGTATTGGTGCATTAGATGATAGCTGATTGGACATCAGCTGATTGGACGTCAGCTGATTGGACGTCAGCTGATTGGATCCTGATCCACCAATTATTGTTACCGGTTTGCAAATCCAAGAGGTCACATGTAATCAGTTTTATCGTAGCTGCCAAGGAGGTCGGATCGACCCCTTCACTACTTACCGGTACGAGTCAACGATTCGATTAACGGATTATGTGTTCATCTCTGTGTTACCTAGTGTACTAGTGCAAGTGTCTAGTGTGTTTTATCAAGTGTTTTTTAATAAATACGGGGGTGTATTAACACGATTTATTGTGTGGTTCTTCACGTGTCAAAGTCTTTACCAGTGCCTTCCTCCAAGTGATTGTGCATGTGTACACGGATATATTAGTGTGTTTTATGGAGTGGTTATTTAAGTGTTTTAGCATATTTTTACTAGTGTTTTAGTGTGTTTTATGGAGTGGTTATTTAAATATTTTGACAAACTTACTAGTGCTTTAGTGTATTTAATGGAGTGATTATTTAAGTGTTTTAACAAACTGTTACTGGTGCTTTAGTGTATTATATGGAGTGGTTATTTAAATGTTTTAACAAACTGTTACTGGTGCTTTAGTGTATTATATGGAGTGGTTATTTAAATGTTTTGACATGTTTGTACCAGTGTTTTAGTGTGTTTTATGGAGTGGTTATTTAAGTGTCCTAGCATACTTGTACCAGTGTTTTAGTGTGTTTTACGGTGTAATCTATGTGTTTTGGTATAAATTTGCAAACGTTTTAACATGTTCCATACAATAATTATCCAAGTGCTTTAACATACATTTTTAAATATGTGATCGTGTTTACAGACTATACGTTTTGATACACGTTTGCAAATTTATTACCAGTTTTTGTAATGTAGTTATACATAGTTCTGTATGCATGTACATTTCAAAAACTGTTTGCGTTGAAAAAATGTGTACGTTACTCGAAATGCAAATTGATAAACAGTTACTAAATTGTTGTGATCCTTTTATGATTACAGAAGGTCACTCAATCAAACGGACAATCCGCCAAATCCAGAACGAAAGCAGCCAACCAGCAACCAATTCTGAGATGCCCTACCGGTAAAACAATCGCAGTGATGCAAGTCAGCGATCGGTGAGTCGCATGCTTTACGGTTCCTCCAGTTCCCATCATGTCGTAGGACGAATGGTCCGAAACGACACGGGAACTGGTTGTATTTTTATTATTTGAGCGAGCATAGTGACCACGACTGTACGATCGTGCAAAATTCGTACAAACTGTATATTTTATTTATTAGATCAGGTCAGGGTTTTCTTGTACATTTTTTCAATTTTTTAAAATTACATAGAAGTCGGATGACCCTCCGATTTCATAGTATTCAATTCAATTCAATTTAGTTTATGAAAGTTTTCAATTTATTCAATATTTTCAAATACATATGTACAAGAAAGTTTCGCGGAGAACAGATTTTGATATCAAAGTTAATTATGAATGTTTGCATCATTTAGTGAATTTACTTTGATATTAAAAATCTGTTAAGAATGAAACAATCGATATACTTAGATTTTTGCAAAGTGTTCTTCCATTTTCTTTTTTGAAACTTTAGAGTAAATTTTTTTCGGAAGACACTTTATTAGCATGTTATTAATCATGTTTCTTAGCTCAGGATTTTCAGCACACATGAAGAAAACTGGTAGGTGAAAATATTGTTGGCCGTGTTCATTTTTATGCTCTAAACTCATACGCGTGCTTAGATGCTACTCGCATGAGTTAGGGCAGGTGGACACGGTTTAGTTTTAAGATGTTTCGGCGATCGGCAAATTGACAGTGAATTATCGACACAAGTTACACGTGTGTGTGTGGTTAGGTCGTGGACCTTGTGTCGATTACAAACCTTATTAATTTATTATAGAAACAATTTTCAAAATTTCAAGATGCATTAAGATCGAATTAAAAATTTATAAAAATAGAGTTAAAATTACAACATGCACATATTACATTGAATATTCGAAAGAATTAGAAAATGAAATATGTAAATGTTCACTGTCGATTGTCGATCGATTTCAGCAAAAAGGTATGAACTTAGAGTGTGAATGTTGTATTGAACTCGGGTGACGGAGACGTCCCGGGACGTACTCCCTAGGAGTAGGCATTTTTGCACCCGGGTGGCATGTGTGAGAATCGTGGAGTGTGTTTTTGTGAGAATGAACTTTGCAATTTTTTAAATATAGCGATAGGCAGGCAGGTAGCTTACTTCTGGTGTGATTGAGTTAGTTTTAAGTAGGTAGGGCCAGAGCAAGCTTTCATGTTTCTCTGTCCTCCGTAAAACACACGTGAGATGCTTGCATCTGGGGGGTTAACGAAAAATCGAGAAGAGAAAATCTAAATTTAAATTAATTCTATTTAATATTCTCTTGAACTCGATTGTTCGTAAGGCCAGGCCTTTTAGTTTGTAAGTCGCAGTCGTGGTTCTAGACCCGATTGCAAAAATGAAGTATACAGTGAAGTGAAGTGAAGTGCTTTAAATATTCTGCTCGGATATTCTTTTACGGACAGCGCATTCTAAGAATCGCTGGTCGTATTTTAATTTCGAGAATTTTTTTATTTAAGTTAAAGAACTTTGATATACAATACAATTTTGAGTTCGATTGAAACAAATGGATAGTTCATTTTTATTTTTATAAAAGTGCTATCTGTTTGTGGAGATCGATTTATAGTAAAATTGAGAGTTTAATTGATATGAGAACAAAGAATATCCGAGTTACCGTAAAATTTCGCGAGTGATTTTTGTGAGGCTGTGCCGAAGAGAGAAGAGGCTATATGCCGAAGAGCCCCGGCTAAATTTGCCAAAGAAGAGGGGAACTATTAATGGCTGTCCATCTTAGGATGGAGAGTCATTTTGTCACTATGCTCGCTATTATTTTTTTGTATTTTATATGTTTTTTTTACGGTACGAAAAGTATCGTCATACGCGTTTTGCTCGAATTTTGAGCACACGATCGGTTCGCGATTTTATTACAAATTTTCAGGTTTTTATTGCATTTTCTATTTATTGAAAGTTTCGTATGAAATAAAGTAATATTTCACTCACATTTGCACAATTTTCCATGTTAATAAAATTTTGTATGTTTCAGTGTTTATATTTTGGTAAATTATTATTCCCTCTTCTCAAATTCGCATGAAATAAAATAAAATTTTGCTCCTCCCACAATTTTCTATGTTAATAAAATTTGGTGTGTTTCAGTGTTTGTTTTTTGGTAAGTTATTATGTTGTTCTCTCTTCTCAAATCCACAATTTTTATCCCATTTTGTATTTTTCAAGTTTTGTAAATAAAATAAAATTTCATTCCTCTTCCCAAAATTTTCTATGATAATATTGCCTAATATGTTTCAGTGTTTCAGGTAGATTTAGATAATAAATAATTGATATATAGATGTTAACCATGGATACTTATTAACACGATTTAGTATAAGTCAAATGTATGAATGAAACCATATAATGTGGTCGCTGATGCGACATTAAATAAATAACTTAAAAAAAAAAAAAAAAGAATGTTTCGGTGTTTAATTTTTGGTAAGTAATTATGTTGTTTTCTTTTCTCAAATTTGCAATTTTCATTGCATTTTCTATGTTTCGAATGTTTCGTTTCACATAAAATAAAATTTCACTCCTCTCCCACAATACCATATGTTAACAATCTTTTGTATGTTTCAGCTTTTGAATTTTTGTAAGTTATTATTATACATTGCTCACTTTTCTTAAATCCGCAATTTTCATTGCGTTTTCTGTAAGTAATAAATTTTTCTTTCAAATAAAGTGCAATTTCATACCTCTCCCTACAATTCCCTATCTTAATTATGTTCCTTATTTTCAGGGTTTGATCTTAAATAAGGTATGATATTTAATTGCATTAGATTTACATTAATTCCGAGCTTGTGGGTGGAAGGGTGGGCTCGGGCGCAAGTTTTTCGTCACGTTACGTGGCGAAAAGCTTGCGCAATAAGTACCTCTTATTCTATCTTGCACTTGTCTTTGTCACATTTTTTTTAACTTCTTGCATATTAGACTGTAGTTATAGTTTGTCATTTTTTTTTCAATTTCTTCAAACTTAAAAGAAAGTTCTTCTAACTTTCTTCCCCATTCCCTTGCTTTTTTTTTTTACATAGTTTTCGATTATACAAGTGCAATTTTAGAATAAGAGGTACATGTAGGGCATTTGCAATACGTATTGCAGTATGTGTGAGTGTGTGAATGAAAGGTATCCTGTATCCTGTACTCACATTCACATCGCGGGATTATAGAATTTTTCAAACTCCGCATGATTTTATTTTTAGGTTCGAAGTTTTTAAGTCTCCTCGCTGTTTTATTTCTTTTTCTGTACTATTTTATTATTTGATTTTTAATATGTGTTGTACCTTCATTCCATTAGTGCATTTTTGTTGGAGCTTTGGGGATTTTGGATCTCCTCGTCACTTTAATTCGGTTTTGAGGTTTTTAACATTTCTAAGATTTTATTTCGGGTCTCAGGTTTTCAAACCTCATCGTCATTCTATTTTGAGTTTCGAGGTTTCTGAACCTTCTTGTAATTTCATTTCGGACTATTAGGATTTCAAACTCGATTTCAATTTTTCAAGTTTTGTTTCAAATTAAGAAAGATTTCATTCGTGGTTCTTCAATTTTCTATCTTAATCACATTTGTATGTTTCAGGTTTTTTATCAAGTAAGTAATTAAGTGTTAAATATTTGTCTTAATTACATTTGTATGTTTCAGCTTTTTATTTCACGTAAGTAATTAAATTTTTCATATATGTCTTAATTATATTTCTATGTTCCAGCTTTTGATTTTAAGTAAGTAATTTAATGTTTCATATGTGACTTAATAATATTTGTATGTTTCAGATTTTGATTTTAAGTAAGTAATGAAGTGATTCATATTTGTCTTAATTAGTTTTGTATGTTTCAGCTTTTTATTTCAAGTAAGTAATTTAATTGTGCATATTTGTCTTAATCGCATTTGTATGTTTCAGCATTTTATTTCAAGTAAGTAATTCAGTGATTCATATTTATCTTAACTACATTTCTATGTTTCAGGTTTTTATTTCAAGTAAGTAATTTAATTGTGCATATTTGTCTTAATCGCATATGTATGTTTCAGCATTTTATTTCAAGTAAGTAATTAACTGATACATATTTGTCTTAATTACATTTGTATGTTTCAGGTTTTTATTTCTAGTAAGTAATTGAATTGTTCATATGTGTCTTAATTGCATTTGTATGTTTCAGGTTTTTATTTTAAGTAAGCTATTGAATTATTCATATGTGTCTTAATTACATTTGTATGTTTCAGTTTTTTATTTCAAGTAAGTAATTAAAGATTCATATTTGTCTTAATTACATTTGTATGTTTCAGGTTTTTATTTCTAGTAAGTAATTGAATTGTTCATATGTGTCTTAATTGCATTTGTATGTTTCAGGTTTTTATTTTAAGTAAGCTATTGAATTATTCATATGTGTCTTAATTACATTTGTATGTTTCAGTTTTTTATTTCAAGTATGTAATTAAAGATTCATATTTGTCTTAATTACATTTGTATGTTTCAGGTTTTTATTTCAAGTAAGTAATTGAATTGTTCATATGTGTCTTAATTACATTTGTATGTTTCAGATTTAAATTTTAAGTAAGTAATTCTATGATTCATATTTGTCTTAATTCATTTGTATGTTTCAGGTTTTTATTTTAAGTAAGTAATCAAATTGTGCATTTTTGATTTAATTTCATTTGTATGTTTCAGCTTTTCATTTTAAGTAACTAATTAAATAATTTATATTTGTCTTAATTTCATTTGTATGTTTCAGATTTAAATTTTAAGTAAGTACTTGAATATTTCACAAATATATTGTTATTTCATTTGCATGTTTTCCTCGAGTCGACTCGAATTTTATTTCATTTTATTCCCAAAATCTTAAACATTCGACTTTTACATGAACATTTATTAATTTTGCATCTGTTTTCCCCTTTCGCATATTGTTTCTGATTGTTACAGCATAGGTAATCATCGAGGACGATGGATTCATTAATTTTAAGTTAATTTTAAGTTGCGTACAAAATATTGTAATGCACTGTAGTATGGATGAGTGCATGTGTGAAATGCGTATACACGAAACTTGAAGATATCATCGAGGGATCATCGAGGGATCATCGTGGGAGCATCGAAATATCACCGAAGAATCATCAAGAAATCATCGAGGGATGCGTGCGTTAGTTTTAAGTTAATTGTAATCTCGTGGGCGGGAGGGTGGGTCCCTGTAAGTGCCTCTAATTCTAACTTGCACTCATTTTCACAATTCGTGAACTTTTCACGCGTTAGTTTGTAGTATACCCAGCTATTTTTTGTCAATTGGTCCAGACCCAAGTGGATCATTGGGGGTTGGTAGCGCTGTGAACACGCGGCAGGGTTGAGCTGCAAAGGCTGGTGTAGCGCCAGGGACACATCTCTGCGAGGCATTTTGATTGAAGTACCTTCTCGACTTGCCGCTTCACGGCGTGGGTTTCCTCTCTGCAGTTAGCCTCCCTTTAAACGGGAGCGGGGAGAAATGGGAAACCCTTCGCGGATGTGTCACTCGTTCTTATCAGTTTTTTCGGTTCAATTCGGTCTCGTGGTTCACGTAAGTCACTATTGACTACCCTTTGACCCATGAAGGCGAGGATCACTTGGCGAGAAATGCTGATCCACCTTTTAGCAGAAAGTTCTTCTAACTTTCTTTCCTTCTAGTAGAAAGTTCTTCTAACTTTCTTCCCTTCCCTTGCTTTTTTACCTCGTTATAGATCATTCGAGTGCAAGCTTAGAATAAGAGGTACGCGTGCGGCGTTTAGAATAAGTTAAGCGTGCGTGTATGCGAGTACTGTTTAAAATTGCACTCATTTTAATTAGTAAACTTTAACGCGTTAGATCATAGTATTACCTCTCTTCCCTTCTTTCTCTCCCGTTTAGCGTCTCATTTTATGTAGTACGAGTGCAATTTTATAACAGAGTGTGTATGTGGGATCCCACGAAATTAGTATTAAGTTTATAAGTGAGTTGAGCGCTTACAATTTTAACTTGCACCCATCTTCACGATACGTGAATTTTTTGCGCGTTAGAGTGTAGTATTAGTCAGTAATTCTCTGTCGATTGGTCCGAACCCAAGTGGATCATTTGGGGTTGGTAGTGCTGTGAACACGCGGCAGTACTGAGCTGCAAATGCTGGTGTAGCGCCAGGGACACATCTCTGCGAGGCATTTTGATTGAAGTACCTTCTCGACTTGCCGCCTCACGGCGTGGGTATCCTCTCTGCAGTCAGACTCCCTTTAAACGGGAGCAGGGAGAAATGGGAAACCCTTCGCGGATGTGTCACTCGTTCTTGCCAGTCATTTTCGGTTCAATGCGGTCTCGTGGTTCACGTAAGCCACTATTCGACTACCATTTGACCCATGAAGGCGAGGTTCACTCGATAGAGAATGCTGGTCCACCTTTTTGCGAAAGTTCTTCTAACTTTCATATCTTCTAGTAGAAAGTTCTTCTAACTTTCTTTAATTCTAGTAGAAAGTTCTTCTAACTTTCTTCCCTTCTCCCTTTGCTTTTTATACCGTTTTAGATAACACGGGTGCAATCTTAGAATGCGAGCGCTAAGTTTGAAATTGTATGGTGTGTACTATAAGTTAATTTTAAGAAACTTGCGTGCGATACAAGTTCTTTGCTATATTATGGTAAAGAACTTGTATATTTTTGCGAGCCTACGAGCTAAGTAGAGTTAGAACTCATTTATCCTTCCGATAAATGAGGTAGTTGCAAATGGTGGGTGGTTGGGATTTGGAGTTAGGGTGGGTCACTGACGTAGCCACCTCCACGTGGTGTGACCTGGTAATCGATATCGTTTTCTAAACATTTTTCACGAAATGAACTTTAGAAAACGATATCGAGCTAAGAGCTACGATTAGAGTTTAAATAATAATTTCATTTATTCTACAATATTTTCGTTTGTGAAACGAAGATATCTGCGCTCGCTAAATTCGAAGGTAAGTACATAAGGTAAGTAAAAGGTATGTATGTTATAAAATCAATGTTAATTGAATTTTTATGAAAATTTAACAAGTGGCGCCATCTCTCCGGCGATCAGGGTGAACTACACACTTTTCAAACTGTAGTTTCATTAGTTCTCATCCTCTACCGCTAGATGGCACTACAAGAGACAGAAAACAGACGGTAAGTTGTATTATCTTCAGAGTGGTAAAGAATTAATAATAGTTTGGTAAAGTCAAAACAATTCGAAGCAAATTAGTCTTGTACTCCGATGTAATTCGATTCATATTATAGACAATTAAGCTAACAAAATCAACTATTAATTGAATTGAACCGAAAAAGATACACGTCGCGCCATCTAGCGGCAGCGCGTGGAACTAACGAAACTACAGTTTCAAAAACGTGTAGTTCACCCTGTCCGCCGGAGAGATGGCGCCACTTGTTTCATTAAAAAAAATTCAATTAATATTGATTTTATGGACTTAATTTACAGTAATATGCATCAAATCACATTGGAGTGTAAGACTAATTAACTTCGGAATGCATATTATAGTAAATTGAGCCTATAAAATTAGTATTAATAGATTTTTTCCAAATGGAAGAAGTGGCGCCATCTGAATGCATGTTGTATGTATGTTTGTATGTATGTATGTATGCATGCATGTATGCATGTATGAAATTATTAGCACTATGTACTTTCAATGTATTTACAACTTGTATGCAATATAAAATTTGAATAAACGATACATAAAAAAAATAAACCGTGTATTTATTTAAAAACACCTTTTCCAAGCGTTCAGAAACATTATACAAACCTATCAAAATGCAAAAGTAAAATAACAGTAGAAAAGAAGTACTTAGAATAGCCGAAAACAGTAAAACCGCGAAGAAATTCGATTAAATAACGAAATAAATTCCTCACAATTCATGAAAATGACGTCATCAAAATTCCAAGAAATGGCATTTGTGCCACCTCCTCGCATATTATGTTCTCCTGATACCAAAACTCAAAATCGGCAGTTCGGATTTCAAAAATCGGGCTCGACAGTTCCTAGAAATGACGTCATCAAAATTCCAAGAAATGGCTTTCGTGCCACCTCCTCGCATGTTATGTTCTCCTGATACCAAAATTCAAAATAGACCGTTTGTTTTTGAAAAATCTTCGTGCCACCTCCTCACAACTTATGTTCTCCTGATACCAAAACTCAAAATCGGTAACTAGGATTTCAAAATTGGCTCTCGAAAATTCCTAGAAATGACGTCATCAGAATTCCAAGAAGTGGCATTCGTGCCACCTCCTCGCATATTATGTTCTCCTGATACCAAACTCCAAAATCCGGATTTTTGAATCGAAAATCTCGATTTTTGAAATTTTGTATCAGGAGAACATAAGTTGTGAGGAGGTGGCACGAATACCTCCTCGCATGTTATGTTCTCCTGATACCAAAACTCAAAATCGACCGTTTGTTTTTGAAAAATCTTCGTGCCACCTCCTCACAACTCATGTTCTCCTGATACAAATTGTCAAAATCGGCTGCTTGAATTTCAAAAATTGCCTCCGGGAATTCTTGGAAATGACGTCATCAGAATTCCAAGAAGTGGCATTCTTGCCACCTCCTCACAACTTATGTTCTCCTGATACCAAAATTCAAAATAGACCGTTTGTTTTTGAAAAATCTTCGTGCCACCTCCTCGCAACTTATGTTCTCCTGATACTAAAACTCAAAAACGGCAGCTCGGATTTCAAAAATCGGGCTCGACAGTTCCTAGAAATGACGTCATCAGAATTCCAAGAAGTGGCATTCGTGCCACCTCCTCGCATATTATGTTCTCCTGATACCAAACTCCAAAATCCTGGTTTTGGAATCAAAAATCTGGATTTTTGAAATTTGGTATCAGGAGAACATAAGTTGCGAGGAGGTGGCACGAATACCTCTTCGTAGATCATGTTCTCCTGATACCAAAATTCAAAATAGACCGTTTGTTTTTGAAAAATCTTCGTGCCACCTCCTCACAACTTATGTTGTCCTGATACCAAAACTCAAAATCGGCAGTTCGGTTTTCAAAAATCGGTCTCGACAGTTCCTAGAAGTGACGTCATCAGAATTCCAAGAAGTGGCATTTGTGCCACCTCCTCGCATATTATGTTCTCCTGATACCAAAACTCAAAATCGGCAGTTCGGATTTCAAAAATCGGTTTCGCCAATTCCTGGAAATGACGTCATCAAAATTCTAAGAAGTGGCATTCGTGCCACCTCCTCGAATGTTATGTTCTCCTGATACAAATCTTGAACTGCAGCTTTCCGATTTCGCAAAAATTTTCGGAATTTTTATTCATGAATTTCGAGGAATGGTGTCTGCCTTAGTTGGACCATGAAGGATAGGTTTTGGTAAGGATTTAAAATAAATAGAAATTTTAAATTAATTTTTTCTCTTTATTTCTCAATCAATTTCTATACATGTTTGCAATCGTAAACATATTCAAAATTTAATATTACATAATATTACATAATATTTTAATATTATTATTAAAAATATTAATTTTACATATACATACAAATATAATACACATATTATTCGCCACGTTTTCAAATCATTTAAACCTCTACCAACCTAACCCAAACCTAATCTAAAGCAAAATACCAAACATTAACCTAACCTACACCTAATCTAACGCACATACGTCATCCTAACGTACCCTAAACCTACCCTAACGCCAAATAAACTATCCTAGCCTACTTTAAACCTAATCTAACCCCAAATAAACTATCCTAACCCACTTTAAACCTAATCTAATTCCAAATAAACTAACCTAACACACTTTGAACATAATCTAAATCCAAATAAACTATCCTAACCCACTTTAAACCTAACCTAACCCCAAATAAACTATCCTAACCTATTTTAAACTATGTTAGGTTAGGTTCGATTAGGTTGGGTCTGGCCCAAAGGTTATGTTGCATTAGGTTAGGTCTGACCCTAAGGTTGGGTTTGGGCCAGATCTTAGCTTATTACACTAACAAAATTCTTGTAACTAATGTACTCGAACATTGAAAGTTTCTTCCGTTCATATTAATGTAAAATACTACAAACACCGATGACGTGCATAAGAAAATTACTCAAAATTATAACCAAGAGTAGGGAAATGATTAGTGTAGTTTAGGTTGTATTTCAATAAGTACTGCATAATAAAGACAGAACTCATTTTGTACACTTAAAGGGTATTTATTTTAACCAAACAGATTACATATATATACGATGTTGCTCGTTTAAATGTTACAATCGTTTGTTACATCCTTAGAGTACAATTTACCGCAACATCTTGTGCGTTACTAATCTAGATTGTTGTGTGATAACTTCACGTACCGAAGAAAATGCCTATAATTTATTACAATAACCCTCCTTAGTTAATAATGTTCATTCTCGTAATCGCTAACCGTACGTAGCGAGGGAAATATATGCAACTACGGAAGCTTGAAAATATCTTGAATATGTATATTTTAATATTATAATCGTTTGGACAATAATTTTGCTTACAGCAGTTAAAAAATCATCCCCTCATCTTTCATTTTTATGTCGATTTACTTCCAAGGAAAATCCCTTGGAAATTTTTTTCATTTGATAATACCATGAAGTATTTATCGAATCATGTTATTCCCCTCCCCGTTGAACGAATAATAATTTCTCCGTGAAAATACAAAGCCGATCCTCACCATGATAAAACGTAGCTGTCGTGTTCGTATCGTTGACAGAGATCATGACAATATTAATATTATTATACACATATATAATATATAAATACAATATTAATAGTATTAATATAGTGTCAATATAGATTATAATAATATTCATACAGGAGCCTCCTTAGTTCGTGTAGCATATAAATATTATTATAACAGGGAATATAATATTATAAATAGATTCAATATAATATATTAGATTTTTTTCTCTATATAGACTTTTTTTTTTTTTGGTTTCGTCGTTGCCGACCTTTGTCGCAGTGTGAATCGGCTTGCGATCTCGTCTTTAATTTATACGTGGATTTTGGACGCTGAATTCCCATAGACATTTTCGACGATAGATTTATCTGTCTCGGCTTTCTACAAGCGGTAACCTATGAGGTAACGTGAAAAATGCGAGAGAAAATTGGAATAGTTTTCGAAAGACAGCGCGGATCGCACGCTGGAAAGTCGAGAAACGTGTTAACGTGGTGACACTCGCTGTAAATTAACACTTTGATGGATGTGCGCTTTCTTTCCTTCTTGCGATTTTACTCCGCAGAGAAATTATCGAGAATTTATAACGTAATAAAACTAAGAGACGATAATAAAGTTTTTCAACGAATAAACAATGGATTCTTGTCGTTTCAATAGACTCTTGTTATTTTACTTCTGATAAAAAATATATTGTGACAATACGCTTTGTACCTCAATTTGTACTCGACGCAATAGAATTTAACGCATTCTAACTCGATACTATAGAATTCAATGCGTTGTAACTCGACACAATCGAATTTATCACGTTGCAGCGTAACAAGCCTTAAACCAGTGTTTCACAATGTAACGCATTATCGAAATTGACAATACAGAAAGAGCTATTGTAAAACGCAATAACGTTATCGTACTTATAACAAGAATCGCCTACAATAACCCATGAAACAATTCCATCCGCCAAAGTATTAACCTACAAGTTAAATTTAATAAAAAAAAGTAGAACGAAGAACGTTAAAATCGCAGGAGCGCAGAAAATATCGTAGAGACAGGTTTGAAAAGTTCATTGATCGAGAAGAGATTCGTTTCCTCCAAAATTGAATGGAAAAATGATTATCATACTCGTAATGTATATATAAGTTACTGAACAATATTTTTCATTTCCTTTTACAACGCATACTGTACAATTCTGTACAATATCGGGAGTTCAATGGAATTTAGGTTTGCCCATGGTCAACATCCGCGCATTAATGTCCGTTCATGGCCACGATTTTTCACAAAGTGAATTCTGTGCAACACCTCTTTCTACAAATTTCAATTGTTTCAATGTCACGTATTTCGTTGAAAAAATATCAGCGATCGTTATTGTGCTTTTTTGTCCCATTATTATTTCGCAACTTTCATTCCTTGATGACGAATCAATGAATTTTCAGATCCAGAATGATTAATTTTGCAAGCGTGTTGAATTTTCAACGATGACAGCCGTGCCGAGTGGATCAATAGCAAGTCCGCACAAGAAACAAGACAAAAGGAAATAAGACAAAACGTGACGCGAACGGTCGCAAAGATAATAAAGAAGAAAAGAGACACAAACGTTTTTAGGCCTGCTAAAAACAACGATACACTTTCCTATCGATCGATCAATTTGATCGGAACAAACACGAAATGGGAGATTAAACGAGGGACTAGATGTGAAACGCGTACTCGTTATATGGCAGTTCGACTAGGGTGTTAACACTGTCTCATTTTTTTATTCTGTTTTCAACGATTGTTTCTACGGAATATGCATCGTAACGTGTATTTTTACACGGTAAAAATATATGCATTTCGTATAGTAGTTTAAAAAATACCTACTACGTTGCTTAATGCAACTGCGACGACACGTCTATCGATTAAACCCTTTCAGAGGTGCAAGCACGAACTTCAATTACTATGTTATATACTCTATGGTCGTTTCAAGCTTAGAAATTGTTAGTTGAAAAATGACTTGTGTTAAATTTAATAGCTTGACTCGTTGAGATCACTGGTGATGCCTCAGATTTAATATTTCAATTTGGTATAATTATAGAAAATAGGAAGATTAAAGATATCATGGTCGTTGGTAACATCTCGCCTTTACATTTTTAATATCAATTATATAAAATAGGGAATTTAGAGCTTAAAGAGGATTACCATGTAACGGGGGAGCATTGGTGTCCCGGATTTAATTTTTCTTAAAATTAGGACAATTTAAAATAATTATGTTTCAAAATTGTATTCGCAATAGGTATCACTCGTGATATCTTAAATATTCCTTCAAATTTGGAATATTGAAGTTATAAAATTGTAAGTTGAAAGTTTAAATACACGATAAAAGTGGTATGATTTCAATTTTAATATGTAATCGAATTTGGAGTATTAATATAAAATAGTAAAGTGAATGCTTATGACTGCCATTGTGGTCACAGAGGACTTTTTAATATTCTTCGAAGTTCGGAAACTAATATAAGAATAAATTTTTTACATTTCAAGTTCATTACTGAACTACTACAAAACATACGAAAATTATAATATTAATTTAATATAACAAACTGAAAGCTTACTGTTCTGGTGAGACCTCAAATTTAATATTTCATGAATTTTGCGATATTAACAATAAAAAATATAAATTGAAACTTTAAGACACCGATGGTCTCAAATTAAATAACAAATCTGTAACAATAATATCGAATACGTAATTCAACGTTTAAATTTGAGGACTACGTTTATTGCTCCTGGGGCTGTCGACGTCCCACATTAAATATAAAGTAAAATCATTAACATAAAATACCGAACGCAAAGCTTAAATTCTAGAACTACAACGTTCACCCCTCGTGGGAGTCGCCGACAATGTCTTACATTTAATATTCCTTACAATTTCGAACAGTGTTAACATAAAACGGAAAACCGAAAGCTTAAATTTGAGAAACACCAGGTGTATTCCTCACAGCGGTCCCTGGTGACGTTTTAAACTTAATATACCCGAGAATTTCAAATGTTGCCAGCGCAAAATACAAAATTAGAAGTAAATTTAATAATTAACAAGTCGACCGCCATGTAGGTCACCGGTGACGTCTCAAAATGGTGGACGTTAAACGACAGACGCAAGAATTCCGAAAGGGGAAAACGGTGTTCGACTTTCGAACGATTATCGAAGGTTTACATCTCGTATCGATTCATTTAGCCAGCACCCAGTGCTCGTGAAAATATTCGCTCGTTCGTGGCAAATCGAGAACTCTTCAACGACTCTACGAATTCTTGACACCTACGTTTCACGAATCGTCAAATATCGACGCGAATTGTATTTACGAAATACGATCCCCGATATACCCTGATATCGGAATTTTTTACCCAATTTAACAATATTCGCTGGATACAATTTCTTTTTCGCTGATCATCGAAACAGTTTAACTTTCGCTCTCTCTGCTCGATTCAACCCTTTGCGAAAGGAACGATCGTTTAAACTAAATTGTTAAGCGCGTATCTACATTAGCAATTTCGTATTAACCCTCAGGGTACCAGGATACAATTTAGTTGGAAACTCAAACGCTTGCTACAACGCAATAGCTGATACGCTTAATTTTATTTCGGAAGGCGTACAAATTTATTATATCTTATACAGAAAAACTTTGCACATGCAAACTATATCTGTACTCTAAGGGTTGATGTAATCCTCCGTTATCGGCGGGTGAAACAATGGTGAAATAAATTATGGAAATTAACGTTACATCTTTGTGTACCATCGTTACATGTAAAAGCAATTGCCGCGAATAACGGAGGATTACATATTATAACTGACGAATTTCTTAGTACATCTCTTAGGTGCAAGTAACTAGGAGTTCATCGTCCTCAAAGGGTTTAACGAGACCCTACGTGATCCGTCGAGTGCACCATAACGAGCAAAGTGTTTCTTCTCGTTGACCCGTTCGATCTTCCGATTCGTTTGACCCACGTTTCACGTCGGCGTTATGTCAATTTGCGAATAATCAATACATCAATATCCGTCGATTATCCGCGTGTATCGATCCGAATGGGTGAACCTTCAATTTTCGGAAGAACGAAAACGACGAATTCTAACCTCAAACAATTCGAAGGATAACAAACTGAACGCGATGAAAGTTGTCGGGGGATCAAATGAAAGGGTTTCGTATTCATATCGTGTCGAGGACAAACGAAAAAGTAAACACGAAGCCCGGATTTGTTCTGTTGTTGATTCTTGGTTGCTTTTTTTTTTTTGGTTTGTTTGTTTCAGACATATCGACAATTCGATTTCGTAAGATCAGCTCTTATGTCTGATTCTATTTATTTCTTCGGCTCCTCGTTCTGGCCGGGAGTCGATAACACTTCCTGGCGAACCTTGTGACCCCGGAAGCTCGCCTGGATTTTCGTCGCTGCTTTGTGCAGATCCGGATCCGTCAGGTCGATGCCCTCCAGCTCGTTCATGGCTTCCTTTGCCTGCAATAATTAAATGTAACATGGTTATGTGCATTCATAATTATACGCGAGTTAAATTGTTACACTAAAATGGAACGATTTTGATACGCGAATAGCGTGATGCAATTTGATCACATCAAAGTATTGAAAAATGACATTAATAGTACGTCGTTTTATAGATTTATAGCAAAATGGCTCATTAGTTGAAACAAACAATGAATCTATTATCTTGTTATTTAGTATTGTCCATTAGCTAATATCTAATCTTTCAACGAAGAATCAGCCATTTTGTGTTAAGAATATTGATGGGGCATTAATACAGACATTTTTGTCAAGGTTTAAGCTTTACATTGATATACCATAAGCGCTGTTTTGTATTACTTTTAAGTCATGAATTTGTATCAGACTTTTTAGGTTCTGAAACTGAACAATTGACATGTAATGAATCGCTGTTCACTACAATTGGTAATTAGTTATTCTGTGTTACGAATATTAATGGGGCACTGATATAGTCATTTTGGTTAAGTTTTAAGCTTTAAATTGATGTATCATAAGTGCAATTCTGAGATACTTTTATGTCATGAAATTTTCATAGACTCTTCATGTTTCAAAATTATTATATCATTTATCATAGAAACAAATAATGTGTTACAATTGATCACCAGACATTAAATATTAAGAACAGTGAAGGGGCACTTATATAGTCATTTTGGTTAAGTTTTAAGCTTTAAATTGGTGTATCATAAGTGCAATTCTGAGATACTTTTCTGTCATGAAATTTTCATAGACTCTTTACGTTTCAAAATTATTATATCATTCACTATAAAAACAAATAATGTGTTACAACTAATCATGAGTCATTAAATATGAAGAACATTAAAGGGACATTTATATAGTCATTTTAGTCTTAGTAGTAGACTTTTAAAGTTCTTTTGTATTACTGGCGTATACGGGCCGCCTTTGTTGTATCGCTATTTAAAAACATTCACAACTCAACTATGACGCTTCCTCGACACAACGGCATCGTTTTAAAAAAAGAACTTGCCACTCTCAATAGAGTCATCGATCGATCCACGGGAACAAACGCAACGTTGAACAGGAACCTCCAAAAAAGACGTCGTCGCGTCGCCCTTCTTGTCACGGCCTATTTCTCGCGATTATGCGCGCAATTATTATCCCACCGGCTAAATTTAGGCTTGATTATAACGAAACAAGTGGCTCTGATGTCACCAGCAGGGTTAAGCTGGCTTAACAAGGGCTCGGGGAAAAAAAAGAGGAGCCACCACATGCAAAAGAGCAGGTTTATAAACATGTAGATTGCAATTAAGCGACAAGATATTTGCATTCTACCCCTCCTCTTTGCTTCGGTCTATCGGTAACCATCCTCTATTCACTTTCATGCTTCCGACAAGGGATCGATACAATTTTAAAGAAAAAATATTTTCTCGAATATTCACGATTTAAGGTTAGTTAAACAATTTATAGATTTGTTAATGTGAAATAAATACAGAAATATAAAAATGTAAATGGAATTTTTAAATATACTGAAATGTTTAGGAACATCAAATTTTCTATTTAATAAATGTTCAAACTTGGAAATTTGAAAATCTCAAAATTTGTATTTTGAAAATATAGAAATATAAAAGTATGGAAATGTGTAAATACAGAAATGTTAAATTTGTGAATCGAGAAACTGACAATCATGAAGAAAAAGAAGAACGTAAAGACGTAGGGATCCCAGAATTTATGAATACAGTCTCGATATCTCGCAGACATATACACGTTCCTCTTTTATAAAACCGATTTTACCCAGCTTTTCTAGCAACGAGGGATTCGTGCGAGAAGGCTTTCCGTGTCGTCGTTACTTTCGACGACCAACTTGTTCGGACAAAGGTATTCGGATCTTTCGTGACCCAACGTTATTCGTCACCCCTTGAATCGTGAGTTATTTTGATGGCTTGATGCCGAATGTTTTAAGACTTGACGGGTTACGATGTTCAAGGTGCATTTTTACTGATAACAACCATAATAACTATCGATTTAACATGATTGATGCAATTTTATTTGAATTTCAACACATTTTTTTTTTATAACTCGTATTTCGTTTTTAGTTCAAGTATAAATAAAAGCAAAATGAATCTTGAATTTTTTAAATTCATAAATAAAAAGGTTTCTAGGTTTTTGTATTATTAAAGTGCTTAAATTAAAAAACGTCTTAATTTTTGAATTTGTGAAAATTCTGAATTGAAACATTTTTAAATTATTGAACTTGTGAAATTCTTGAATTAAAACATCTCTAATTTTATGAATTTATGAAATTTTTGAATTAAAACATCTCTAAATTTTGGAATTTATAAAATTCTTGAATTAAAACATCTCTCAATATATGAACTTGTAAAACACCTGAATTAAAACTTTCTAATTTTTTAATTTTTACAATTTCTCCAATAAGAACTCTCCAGCTTTGCAAGCCTCCGAAGTTCTTACATTTGCAAATTTCTAAATTCTGCAATTTCCAAAATCTCAAAGCATAAAAATCTCCAAATAAAAAGAGACCTGATAAATTTCAAACATCCGAACGAATAAAAAATGTCCAAATCTGAAATTACATAAACTGCTAACCTCATAACTTTCTATCTGTGAAAGTAAAAATTTTTTTTTATAGTAATTTCAAGCTTAGGGTTGTTCCAGCAGCAACGACAGCATAAAACAAAATATTCGAAGCAGCGTACGAATCAAAAATTCATGAAAACCCGCTTCATGCACGACAGCGAAAGATAGATGGTAAAATTGGATGATCCGCGTAGCTGTAAAACGTTGCGTCAACCTGCAAAACGTTGAAAGCAAGATGAACGACTTCCGGCGAGACGGACGTGCGCAAAAGAAACCGAAATTAAATCTCCCTTTCATGAAATACGCACACAGTACGGAACAATGTGGTATTGTCAGAAAAAAAAGGCAGACAGGAGAGGAGATTAAAATCGCGTCCTTGAAACGTTGTTAATTCAACTTGAACGTCCATACACGACCCAGAAAACCGAAATTGCAGGAAATTAATGAAACAAGGGTGACTGTAAATTGTAGTTTAATTGTAGGAGCACTGGTAGGAAGATCATACAACCAGTAACAAAGTTCTCGAGTATTAAGATCTGCAAGGGTGAAGTGTGATCTTAAGTAAAAGCCCTTGTTGGCTGAAAGCTCGAAATCTTTGAGGGGTCTTTAAACTTTAAAGCCAGCTTTCGAGCTTTCTTCTTCATACCCCTTGTTGGACAGATCATCGTTCTTCCACGGATTTATTTACCACGAATTATGTTCAACGGATGAATTATTTTCGAGATGTTTGAAAATATTCGAAATGGGATTTATTAAAGTACGTAAAGGTACACGTGTGTAATATAGCTTCGCATAGCTTTGCGCAGTTTTGAAGCTTCTCGGTACGTCGGTTAAATACTGTTTAACCTAATTGTTCTTAATGAAATTGACGGAGATCGAGGAACATGGATTTGATTATTAATAAGGAAAAATAATTCAAATTTTGAAATAAGAAATTAGGTTAACGAAGAAGATCATAAAGAGTTAGGTTATGTAAGAAAACCATAAGAAGTTAGGTTAAGTAAGAAAATCATGAGAAGTTAGGTTAAGTAAGAAAACCATAAGTTAGGTTACGAAAAATCGATGGGCCCATTTTGCCGAGGAAGGCGTAACTCGTGTGTTCTATTTAAAAAGCTTCGGCACAGTAGAATTGGCCGGAAATTAACGAATCTGCACGCCACATAATATCCAGCGTGGATCCACAAAAGGGCCTTCGACTAACCGGTGTTCGATAACGGAGTTCCTTCGAATAGCAAACTCTATTTCTGTTTCGTGACAATACGAGCCAGTACGAAGAACCTTTTGCGAAAGATCCGGCGATCATGGAATGAATTGAAAGGACCCAGAGGCGCAGCTGATTACCGTTCGATTACGACCTCGTGTCGATGAATCAACATAACCTCAAACAGGCTAACAATAGATACGGTATCTCGATCAACCTATCGATCAATATCGATTCAATCTAAAAATCTCTAAATCTGTAAATACAGAAATCTGTAAATGTAGACATTTACATGTAAACCTGAAAATCTACAAACCTGCACATCTATAAATATAGCAATCTGTAAATCTGTAAATCTATAAATCTGCAAGTCTATAAATCTGTAAATCTATAAATCTATAAATCTATAAACCCATAAATCTATAAATCTATAAATCTAGCAATTTGAAAATTTAAACTTAGAAATCTAGATTCATAGAGACCTAGAAATGTAGGAATACTAAAATATCAAATTTGCAAATTTAGACTAGAAAATGTAGAAATCCTTCAAATATAGAAATTAGAAAATATACACACTATCACATTCAGAATCACCAAATCTACTAATTAATAAACGTACAACTATTGAAATTTGGAAAAGTGACCATCAAAAATGGAAATCAAATCTATCGATCATTGTTCAAGAACCTCAAAATCGATGGACCTACTCAACATTGATTACGTTATAGACTGAGGTTAGATCCGACAACGAATTATCGTAGTTTCTTGTTAATGTCTTCTGTTAAGCTTGTTGATGGACGCGTTACCATTTTCATCAGGATCGTTGCTGATTTGTTGCCTCCATTTGCGAGATTACACGTGCTTCCAATGCAGCGAGATTTGAATTGTTAATACCTCGATTAGCTGCACACTGAATTTATCGATTAACAACTACTGATACTTTCCAGGATTCTGTTTGCTTTTTAGGTGAAAGTTTTATGCGCGCAATTAGGGAGGGATTATGGTGTTGCCAGATATACCTGTTACGAAGAGTACCAGCATATTATCACATTTTTCAATTTTCGGTTTTTTAAATTTATTTTGTCTTTTGTGGTCCTTTTTAAATTTTCTGTTTTTAAGTTATGGAATTTTGAAGTTATGAAATTCTCAATTTTCTAAATTTCCAGATTTCTAAATTTCCAAATCTCCAAATTAACGTTTACAAATTTTCAAATTGCAAAATATGCATATTACTATTCTCTAACTATCCGATATATCCAACATCTCGAAATCCACCAAATCCCCAAATCCTCCAATTTCAAAACCCCCAATATTTCAAACCCCAAAACTGCCAATACCCACTTTCCCAATCTCCGAAACGTTCAAATTTGCAAAGTCTCCGAAACTCCGAAATTCGCAGCTCCACAAAGTCTGGAACCAAGTACAAAAACCTGCAAACTCGCAGCAACTTCGAACGCGAAACAAGATCCATAAAGTTCGTAGCTTGCGTATCGTGCATGCGCGCAATCTTTTTCGATCAAATGAATCCGAACGGCATCTTGCTTCGAATTGCGCGCATCAGTTCGGACACGCGCGGATACCGATCAAATTCCAGGTCAAGGGGTTAAATAGCTGGCAGGAAGTGCACGGCCATTTTCCTGTCACGTACGACGCGAGGGGAAATCGTTCGTGTCCCGGAATAACCGTTCGACTGGATATCCACGATACAAGACACCGGAACGAACGTTGTCAGAACAGCAACTGGAATAAAGAGTTTTCCTTTTCGTCTCGCGAATAAAGCTCCTCTCTCGATTTCTCCTCGCGTTTCCGTTATCTTCGATTTCCGTGCCCGCGGCTGCACTTGTTTTGTTTCACGGATTCGTTATTTTTCGCCTTTTCTCGCGACCGGAGAACTGTTCGCGACTAGATTCACTTTAGGGGATGAAACTCGTTTTGTTTACTGCCTACTGCTGCTTTCGGAAGTTCGAGTTTAAAAACGAATTTGTTCGAGTGATGTTTTTTTTGAACTCTGAATTTTGAATTTGTAGATAAGTGGAATCGGTAGATCGGTTTTTACGATATGAATTTAATACGTTTAGTGGCGCGGAGAGCACCGATCGATATAAATGTAAATGAGGGTATCGAGTATAACGCTGGGCATGTGAACTTCCATTTCGAGTATATTGGACATATTTTGAAGTGTACTGTAAATTATGGACTAGTAAAATGGAAGAATAGTAGTGTAATACTATAATAGTAATATAGTAGATAGCACATTGGAAAAGTGAACAGTAGAAGAAGAAAATAGCAGAAAAGTGGAATAATGAAATATTCTAATAAAAATAACATACCCTTTTAAACCACTACCCAGTAAAATAGATATTATTGCTTAAAATAAAGTAATTCAAGCGATTCTAAAAGAATACTAAAATAGTAATACTAGCAGAATAGTAACAGTAACAGTAATGGAACACTATCTGCCAATTAATTACACTCTGCTTCTTCCAACACAGACTTCACATTTCTACCCCACGCATCTGCCCCATTTTCGTTCTCTCTCCAAATCGACGAGAAACGCAAAAATGAATCAGGATTTCTAATCTTCTAAAAAATAAAGGAAACGCGTTACGAGTATCATCATTAATATAAATTACAGTTCCTATCCATTCTGCTATCCCATTATACTTCATATTCGAAACACCGACAGCATCCTACGTTGCAATTTTGTTCGTTCCATGAAAGGGAAAAAAAGAATAGGACTCGAAGATCTATTTCCCGTGTGTCATTCGTTTGATGTATTTGTGGTACAATGTGGGTCACTTGGAAAGCACACACGGGTGCTTGATACCCGTTCATCATGAGTGTTAGCGTACAGGAAACGTGGAAAATAACTTTCCCCTTGATCGAACACCCCGGACAGAATAATGGAATGTATACAGACAAATGATCGTTTGCTCGTGGTTGTCCACCGATGGAATGTTTATCATTCTAGTTTATCAGTCTGCGGGGAGTTTTTTAATCCACCAGACGGGAAATATGTACATTGCTTCTGAAATGTACCTGAGGGCCATTCCTCAAATCTTCCAATTGCTTGTTCGCATTTCAAACAAACCCTACTATTCATGCTAGATTATAATTATAATATTTACGTAGAGCGAAATTTACAAGAAAATATTACAATTTATTATCCATTGGTAATACTCATGATCATAGTGTAACATACGATCACATTCTTAAATAAATAATATTTAACGGCGCACTTCATTAATTAGAAGGGTGACTTTCTGTATATACCAGATGTGAAAAATATTTCAAGGTCTAAATTTCTAAATCGTACAATTTTCTTCTCCAAAGAACACTAACGATAATAGAAACAAATGTTAAGATGTTTAAAGATTTTCTTCGACTTCGACCCAGGTGTTTTGCATACAGGCTATATATGGCACTGAGCTTAATCAAGCTCCGCTGGATGTGACTAGTAATTTTTCTTCCGTCGAGAAGTATATCCATCGAGGCCAGAACGTCGGAAAAAACGGTTTCGTGTTGGTCTGACCTTAAACTTCGTCGAGTTATACGTGCACAAAGGTCGGGGCACGCGAGCGGGCTCTTTGTTTTCCTTAAGTTCATCGTTTTTCCCATGTGGTATCGTTCGTCCGAGCGAACCAGTGCATCGGAAAGTGGCGTAATATCAAACTTTTTTCAACCCTCCGGGGAAAAGTTTCGTCCCCGTTGAACCACTTCACTGATCGCGGAAGGACTAAGAAAACCGAGGGAAAAATCATTAAAAAAGTTCGGGGAAAAAGGCGAAACCAGTTGCATGTTGCGGTTCTGTTCCGACGGAAGCAGACCACAAAATTTTCAACGACGTTCTTTCCCTCTAATATTCTTTCCGTGTGCTCCCGATTCGCGAATACGTCCAAGGCTTCCTCGAAAAAAAAGTGCCTGCGAATAAGTCTTTGATCGTTCGCGAGACTTAGCCGGAGAAATGGCTCGTTTGTTTTGGTTAGAGCGTAATTTATCGGCAATTTCGTGCACCTTCGACGTCGTCGTACAGGATTTATTCCTGCACTTCTTCAAACGATATTCCGCGAGAATTTAGATGCGTTTACTCTGGGATCTACGCCGAGATTCATGTCGACGATCTTTAGCGAAAATTATTTGAAAAAGCTTTGATAAGGCGCTACAAATTGACGACGCACCGGGTGCGTCATTCTATGATTAACATAAAATAGTTGACGACGCACCAGGTGCGTCAATCAATGCTAAATGTAAAATAATACACGACGCACCGAGTGCGTCACTTATTCGTATACGTATTTATTTGTGCGTCATTTAACATTGAATACAAAAAACTGACGACGCACCGGGTGCGTCATATAATGCTAAATGAAAACCAGTTGCTAACACACAAGTTGCGTCTTATAACATTAAATATAAAATAATTGATGACGCATATAACGCGTCAATACGTACCAAATAGAAAACATTTAATGACGCACCAGGTGCGTCTACAAAGCATGTTCAACCTATATCTTCCAGTTTATTTAAAAATTGAATAATACAGAGGATAATGTAATTATGTCGCGAAAATCCAATTATATTCGACTGGTTCAACGAAGTAAAAACAAGTTGTGTACAAAGTTTTCCACGTCATTAAATCCGGAGGTTTTTTATCGACGAAGCACGAGGTCGCAGGTCACTTGTAAAAATCCTGTATTACGTAAGAACGCTCGTTTCGTGCGGAAACGCTGAGACAATGGTAATTAGAAGGTCGGTGCAAAATATTGATTCATGAAGTTCGACGGCAGCAGTTTTGCAACGCCGGTAGAAACTCGAGGTTGGCCTCTGTATGTATAGAATTCTAGGATTCGGTGGAAGTCGATCGTTAAATGCTCAGGAATGTAAAATTATTCCGGTACACGCGAGAACTTTTGCTATATTCGGCTGGACTAGTTAATTACAGTGACCCTCGTGCTTGCTCTAATATTTTCCGAAGTTAACTAAACAGAAGTTAGTTCCGCAAGTAGATACTCACTAACCTTCGATGGATAAGTTTGTTGTAAATTAATTATTTAACCACGAGTGCTATGTTGGAGCTATTGAAAATTTCATTAGGACTTTCTTTTCTTTTAACAAATAATGTTTCGTATTTTTACAAGGTCTCTGTAGATGTATAGGGACATTTTAAAGAATTATCTCTGTTTTGTGATAAATAATTTTCAAATCGAGAAATTTAGAAATTCTGAAGTTTTCAAAGTTGATCAAAAATTGACAACAGTTTTCAGAGCTTGTCAGATTAATAACTTCTTTATCGACCTATAATTTTATAAATTTAAAAGTTACATGTACCCTCCTGCGAAATTGCAAAAGTGTCAAATTTCAAGGTGTCAAACTATAAAAATTTCAAAGTAGCTAAGTTCCAAAGTCTCGAAACTGCAGAAACCTTAAAGTCTCAAAACCGAAAAGTTCCAAATTCCAAACTGAAAAAATCCAAATGTCAAGTTGAAAAAATTCCAGCACAGCAGAGTCTGAAATCCGTGAAATTTGAAAAGAGCGAAGTTCGCTAATGGGTACATTAGCCACAGAGTTGCTAATGCGGACCATCTTGTGAGTGGTTGTCGAAAGAAAGAAATAAGGGAAAATCTTTGCAGTGATGAGAAGACGCGTTGAAACAAGACTTCTCGATCGTTGAACGAGGCTTATATCGAGAAAAAGAAAAGCGTTTCCACGAAGCAAAGGAGGCAAATATACAGGAGAGACGCGATATGGGTCAGCTCGAGAGCTTGCAGGTGCTACATATTCACTTGGGAAGAAAGGATGGAAAGGGTACCGATGAAAAATCGCTTCACCTTCGTTGAGCAACCCGAGAAATCCGTGTCAACGTGCAACGGGAAAATAGACCAGAAGAAATAATATTAACGCGCAGGGATGAATTCTGCACTTGGAATCTTTCGGTGGGAAGGCTTTTTTAACGCGTTCGATACCACTTTCAATGAGACACTGTATTGATTTTCGCAGGTACCCGGTGTGCTGTCAGACATTCAACAAATTTCACCTTTACATTTAACGTAGAGACAGTGACATGGCAGATATTGATCGAGTTAAATGCTTGTGGGAGTAAGGATAAGGAATTGGTAATTAATTGCTTTATTATTTGTTATTTCAAAATTCCTTCATTTATACAACATTTTTAAAGTCTCAAACTTCTGAGTTTTATGATTCTCCCAAATTCTCAAACTTCCCAATTTTCAATTTCAATCTCAATTCCCGAAATCCCCAAATTTCCAAACTCCCAGATTTGCAAAACAAAATTACCCCTTCCCCAAATTCCCTAATCTACAAATCCCAAATTTTGCAAAATTAGCAATCTGCATCTATAAATTTCCAATCTCCAAAATTTCTCAAATCCCCAAATTTCGAAAGTTCCAACCTCAAAATTCCCAAATACGTCAATAATTAAAAAATTTGAAAATTCACCACTGGAAACCTAGTAAACAATCTTCTCTCAAATGGCAATTTTGTTAGGGAAAGATGTTTTATTTATTTTTTTATTGCATGCAGGAAAGTATGAATAAAAGTAACGCAACTGACCGATACACAGTAGTAAGAACGATATAGGGTCAGACATTAGACTTTCATGGAGACTCGTTAAATTGGCTAGCTCCGGAAACTTTCTGCCTATACAAAACTTGGAAAATAGGTACAGCGAACGGTCTTGATTGTTTTAAAGTGCTCGTTCCTAAGCCTCGACCGCTTAATTTCCACCCAACTTCGATGAAAACGAGGCGTACAAAGTTTATCCACTTGATAGAAATTTCGAGTAACTTAACCAATAGTTACGCTTCGTAAAACTATTATCTCGATAACTTGCTGTGCATACAAATAATATGTTTATGGTCAGTTTCTGCAAAACATGACTCTCTGCATGCAACAAATGGTACGTTGTTTATTATAAATCTTTTATTTTATATTAATTAAATACTTCAGGTTATAGTTCTGTTTAACATGTATGTATACATAAAATAATAACATATGAAACATAAGTAATACATAAAATAATGCATGAAGTATTTATTCAATGCAACATGAGGCACTATGTATTATTTTATTCAGCGTAATTTAAGTTCCTCGTTGTTAATGAGTTATTCAAAACCTTAATTTAAAATCGTTAAATAATTTTCCTATATACTCAATTTCACCTGGTTTTGAATGTGTTCGTAAATATAACTAAATATTTATAATTTGTTAAAGTGAAAGGCAAGTGTTAACACGAAGTAGAATGTGTCGATGTCTGACCACCTGACACAATCTACTTACTTCCTGCGTTTACGTAAATTTATTTTTATCATAATTATTCAACAAATTCCAATTAATTTTGATCATAAAATATATATTTAAATATGTAATATATTTGACAAATTTTACATCATTAATATTCGCTAATGGAAGATAGTAAAAAAGCGAATAGGATGTTCCCAACGTTCTCTCGCATTAAAGGAACCGATACTAGGGTGTCAGTCCAACTTTTTCATCGTGAACACATCTCACGTCAGAAAATTGAAGAAGGGGACGAAGATAAAGGAGATTACTCTATCTGACCCGATATAACGGTGGAAAGTAAATTGAGTTTCCCGTATCGAGGATAAGAAAGAAAATGATAAAAGTTTCCGTGATCACTGAATACGTACAGTACAATTATCATTATCTGAACAACCCCTTTTCCTTCGTTCCAATTTCTGTAATATCATTTTTGACTCTTCTCAAAGTTTCGAGTTCCTCAAAGTATATCAAAATTACGATTACAAGTTTTCATCTTTCGGACGAAAGACCGGGAAAGGTATAAAATATGATAGAAATGTTAAATGAAGTTTTACAGAAAAATGAACTATTTTCAATTTTATTACAAACAAATATTAACTTTGAATATTTTCAAGTGTATGTTTAAGTAAGGGTAATTAAATCTTCGGATTAAAATGTAGTTTGCAAGAATTTGAATAAAAATTGAATTCTGTTATAAAATCCGACTTCATTTCATTCTACAAGTCTAACAATGTATTTGTTTAAATATAATAGTACTATAGAATTATAACAGCTAGTAGAACAATGTATAATACCTGAACGATGTGACAGTACCACAGTGAAATAATCAAATAGTAAAATTGTCAAACTGAGATGGTACAAAATAATGAAAATAGAAAAAATGATAGAATAGCAGAAAAATATTAAATCACAAAATCGTAGAATAAATAAAATAATAAAATAGAGAATTGTAGAATAGTAGAATAATACAGTAGAACAGTAAAATCACAGAATGATGAAGCAATAAAGTGTTAAAACAACAAAGTAGAATGATAGAATACTAAAACAGAATGATAGAACAGTAGAACGTCAATACGCTAGAACGGCAAAACCGCGAGTGCTAAAACAATGGTAAAATAGTGCAATGCAGTAATAAAACAATAAACTGACAAACGTGATTAAACGGTAAAATAGCGAACTAGCAATACAGTAATAAATCAGTAAAATAACAAAACAATACAATGCTCGTATAGCATCCGTCCATTTAAAAGAATATACAACGCTATAAATCTGAAATCCGCGCCCAAACTTCCATCTAAAATGTTCCTCAATTTTCATAAAAAAAAAAAAAAAAAATTTAGACAAACCGTGGACGATTGAAAAAGAATAAAAATTCCCCGGCGATAATCGCATAACGCGATAACATCGACGATTGCTTTCATCCGGCAAAGGTTCCTCGGCATCAAAGGCGTTCACCAGAATATTTCGCGGAGCGTCAGTAAGATCGATAACGTTTATCGCGAACGCTGAAATTGCGGCAGACATTGGTTCGATCTTGTCGTGCCGGTATAACAGATTAAATCCTGTCGTTTGTATCCGTGGTTGGCTACAGAACGAATTATCGAGACACACCCTGAGGCTATCTGAGCTCGACAGTTTCGAGTATGTACATCGAGATCTCGACACGGATAGTCGACTATCGAAAGCTGACGCGACGTGTCTTGCGGTGAAGGTGGATTGTTTCCTTCGGTTCGATGCCACCTCATTACTCGTCTGGCAATCATCCCGTGATTTTCCTTTGTGTCGATCAAAACCGAGAAAAATTACACGAAAATGTTGTCTATTTCGAAATTTGTTTACAGGGTAAAATAATGGAAACAGGTGCAGACGTCAATTTTTTGTAAAATGGATTTCCTAAATTCTCATTAGGTACCATTTAAGATTTATTTCAAAGGTCGAAAAATCTAAAATTACAAAATCCCTAAGACTTAAAATTCTAAAATACCCAAATTCCGAAATTCTAAAATTCCCAAATTCCGAAATCCTAAAATTCTCAAATTCCGGAATTCTAAAATTCTAAAATACCAGAATCTTAAACTTCCAAAATCCTAATATTCCAAAATCCCAAAATTCCGAAATCCTAAAATTTCAAAACCCTAAAATCCTAAAATTCTAAAGCCCCAAAATTCCAAAATCCTAAAATTGTAAAACCCCAAAATTTCAAAATTCTAAAATTCCACAACACCAAAATCCTAAAATTCCAAAAATTCCCTAGTCCTTCACCAACATCAAACCCCCATTTTTCCACTTTCGAAAATTAGCAATCATTTGTCCCGACCATTGTATCGCAACCCACACGCCAAAAATCCCCGATATTACAATTACCAATTTTAGAATACCGTCAATTTTCCTTCCGATACGTAGCGTTCCACGACTTCGAACAATTAATGATTAAAAATCGCAACTAAAAAGTCGAACAATAAAACAGAGAATGATTCTTTTCCCCCGTATTCATAGAACACCGACATTAAAAGCCTTTCGATCGCGGTTCGACACTGTATGTATCGTTCGAAAGCTCATTATCGGTTCCATATTTATCCGAGAATAATAATGTTATTTCACCGCACAGACGCGGTGCATTAATTAAATTAATCCGGCCCGCTGTTTTGATACTTGCTCTTTGACGAAATGATTACTAATTACCGAGCGATAACGCGAGAAATATTCTCCTTGCAGCTTTAGCAACCGCGAGTCTCGTTAAAGAAATTATTATTCGTTCCCCGAAAGAAACCGTCGGCCGCGTTCAATACAGATTTTCTCGAGCTTTAATGATAACGATGCACTTAATTAATTACGTACAACCTGCGCCCTTTTAACGCGCATCCACCTTTCATTTCGCTTTATTTTCTTAACTTTCATCGTCACGGTAGCTCGTGAAAGTCGATGGTTCAAAGGTGGCAAAAAAATGTTCACCGAAATCCCGAGCTTTTTCGAGTTCCTCAAGTTCGATGCATTTCTCAGCAGAAGGAGCTTGTCAGTTAAGTGGACAGCTTTCCCGGGTCCTGGAATCGATAACTGCATGGAAACTCGGTGCTTGCCAAAATTGTCTGGCAATACTGGCGGGAGATATGAAATTTTATTGTGATACAAAATCGAAAAAGAAAATAGGACGACGTTCGGGACGCGTCTCGATATCGATTCCATTGTAAATGGGGCCATTTTACTGCAAACGTCATGAAACGATACTATAAAAAACGCTTCGTTCTAGATGTACTTGCAAATGATGCATTAATAATGAATTACGTAGACGTTTATTTTCTATTCAATTTTTATACGAAAATCTGGTGCTTTAGGACATCCATAGAAATACAGAAACCTTGGAACATGAAGAAATAGAAACTAGGGATAAAGAAATTTAGAAATGTAGCAATCTAGAAATGCAGGAATTAGGAAAAAACCTAGAACAATATAAAACTTGAAATATATTTATCAGGTTAAAATAACGTGAATATAAAACCTAGGTATAGATGGATATAGAAATTTAGGAAAAAAAAAAACAATTATAATTAGAACCTTATGACGTACAAATCTCCCCAGATCTCCCTAGATAGTACCCCACAAATATAACAATCTATTAACACACGACTCTAGGGAAATATGTGCAATTCGTACAAGATATTTTCTATGCAAATTTGAGATGGTAAAAGCCATCTCGATCCAAGAACCATAATCGATAATAAACAGACGTCCGATAAGAAGGAAGTTTGCCAAATCGATTCCCCTGCCGGAACAGAACCAACATAATTCGATTTCTGTGGAGTACAACGGGAACGGATATTTCTTCCGGCGGAATCTCCGATTCGAAAAATTCTCCCGTAAAGTTTTTACATTGGAATTCCTCGATATCGTAACTGCACAACAGCGGTTCTAAGCTCACTGTATCGTCTTCGTTTCATCGCGAATTCTACTTTTAATTCGAATAGTTCATAGAAACGAGCTTCAATATTCCCTTTAGATTGTAACGGCCTTTGATTAAACATTCCTTTTCCCGGATTTATTTAGACTAAGTCCGCGAGTCAAGTTTAATTTCACAGTTCGCGCGCGTTCGTAAATTTTTGAACATTTTCGGATGATCGAACGAGGAGAAACAACGTACGGATGTCAACAGAGAAAAATCGAAGGTAAAAATGTTTTCTGACGGGAAACGAGTACACGCGCGATTCTCTTGTTCTCGAATTAATACTACTTGCGTGATCACATTTCTTCTTCCCTTCAATTTTCCCATTTTCCTACAACTTCCATTGCACTCTGCCTTTTTCCAATGCTTGTTCAGGCTTCTGTGCTTTTAACCTCCTTTCTCCTTTCCCCATTCTTTCCCTTCTTGTTGTTACCCTGCTCCTTTTTCCCCCTTTCATTTCCTGCTTTTGATCTCTCTTTCTACCTCATGGAGTTTTGTACGCGTCTTTCTTTTTTTCCTCCGTGCACATATTAATGGCCGGCTAGCTGCAGCGTTGCACCCGATGGAAGAAAACTTTTCCACACCGATGCAACCGCAGAAACAAACGATGCTAGCAATAAAGGAACAAACGACTGTGGTGTATACACAAAACCAGGCTTGTGGGAATACTTCTGATAGGATTCGGTATCTCAGGGTTTCTCAAACTTTGTCCCTTTTTAAATACACCCTCATATCGATCTTATGTAACACTTTCATAATTTGTGCCACGGAAAAATATCTCGAAATGGTACATGTGTCAATTTAAACCTTACAGTCGGGTAAAAATTATTCAGACTCAGCATGAAGGTCTGATTGAATGAAATGGCCGGCTGTTAATTATAGCAACACTGCTCGAGCAGCTGTTTCGAAAAGGTCTTTGACAATTTCATGACAGAAAAGTATCACGGAATTAGGCTTATGATATATCATCTTGAAGCTGAAACCTTAACAAAAACGACCACATAAATGCACCTTTAGTATCAGTAATGTATAATAGCTGGTTATCAGTTGTAGCAAGTAGTTCTTGTGCTATGTCCAATTATTTCATTTCGAAGAGTTAAAAGTCTACGACAAATTCATGACAGAAAAGTATTACAGAATGATGCTTACAGTATGCCAATTTAAAGTTTAATCCCTCACAGAAAAGTCTACATAAATGCACCATCAACATTCTTAATATAAAATTGATAGTTATCAATTGTAGTAAGCAATATCTTTGTACTACATTCAATATCCCATTTCAAAATGTTAAAAGTCTACGATAATTTCATGACAGAAAAGTATTACAGAATAACACTTACAGTACGTCGATTTAAAGCTTAATCCTTGACAAAAGCGACTACATAAATGCACCATCAATATTCTTCATGTAAAATAGATAGTAATCAGTTATAGCAAGCAATATTCTCCTACTACAATATCCCATTTCAAAAGGGTAAAAGTCTATAAGAATTTCATGACAGAAAAGTATTACAGAATAACGATTACGATATGTCAATTTAAAGCTTAAAGTATGATAAAAGCAACTATAAAAGTGTTCCGCCAATATTCTAAAAATATAATGATTGATTGCCACGTGCATACAACGTAACGGTACTGTATTAAATATTGAATTTCGATAAGCAAAAACTTCTTAAACGAGTTCATAAATGAAAAGTACTGTAAAATAGCACGTCAGTAATATCAATTTAAAGTGTGAACTTTAGCGAAAAGTATACATGGATGGTCCATTAATATTCTTAATACAAAATGGCTGACTGCCAGCTAACGATGTAATGATACTGTATAAAATATGGAACTTCGAAAAGTAAAAAGTTCAATGCTGATATCATAACAGAAAAACATATCGAATTGATGCTTGTGATACATCGATTTAAAGCTTAAAGTTTCACGAAACCAGCTACGTAAATTAATTGTAGCAAGTACTGTTTTTGTATTATATGAAATATTTAATGATAGATCATAAAAAGTTTCATAAAAATTTCATGACATAAAAGTATCTCAAAATGGCGTGTATGATACATCAATTTAAAGTTTAAAGCTCCACAAAAATGTCTATGAAACAGTATCATAAATATTCTTAACACAAAATGACGGAGGCTCCGTTAAAACAAAAAGTAAGTTAACTATCCTTCGTCAGTAAACGTTCAGTCTTTAACAATTTTAATCTGAAAGTACTGACGAATTATTTAATTCATTATGCAATGAAAAGTCTACAACTATTTATCTGAAACAGCAGATATAAAGTACTACAGCTTAAACATTTGCGGTATTTCTTATTTCGTTCATTTAACACGGAATTCTCCAGCAGCCCCAACAAATTTCGACAAAAAGACATCGAGGAATAAAAGTGTGGTGGTCGAAAACGGGATCGAGAAAATCATAAATTTCGTTGCCAATTTCTTTCCTGCGTTCTAATTCCAGCATTTGCCGTATTTTCGCGTTCGTTTTCTACGATTCAGCTGAAGTACCCTCGAAATATCCCCGACCGTATTGAATTGGTATCAAGCTAATTAGATCCGTAGACTTTCTACTGGCCAACAAATCACGATCAAGGATTTTTCCTCGCGACTTCCTTAAATTTTCAAAAATCACTGCGTCCCCATCTCTCGAACATTGTTAACGCAATTTAATTAAAATGTAGAAGCAAAAATACGAGAAAATCGACAATCTCTTAAGCGAAGAGTTTGATACACGCACGTTCTTGTAGAACACGAGAACTTCCCGTGGACCTAAACTCTCTTCCTAACCGATATCGAACGGTTAAAGCGTATTTTATTAGTCCGTGAATAATTGGATTGGCGTGTTTCATAATACACGCTCGTCGTTGGAAGAAACACGAGGGCTTAGAAGTATTTTCTTGCGTGACACCCTTAAGTCCGTGCAGAATTTACGACGAACCCCGGCTGAAATGTAATTCTAAAAGTGCACAACAGAACTCGAACGATCGCATTAACGTTACTCAGGGAACCTTTTTTTTTTTAGGCTTTTAAAGAAATTAAAGATGCAGGGTCTAAAAAAGACGGCCACGGAATATGCTAGAATATTCAGCGTTAAAGTTCGAACCGAAAGTTCATTTTGCGTTTGAAATCGAAAAATGTAATTGGTGGATGATACATCAGATGTACAGCAGTAAAATATTCTATATATTATTGTAAATTTTGTTTCAATTTCTTATGTATATTTTAGGAAATATGGTCAAGAGGTGATCACGTACGTAAGTAAAATTATTCACAATGTTGGCCTTGATTATATATTTCAAGGTCGTCGACATCGTTGAACTGTGTCATTTACATATCAAATTCAGAACATTTTTGAGAATATCTCGAAAATTAAAGCCGAATGGCGGTTACACGTAGAGAGAAAAGTTGTTTAGAATGATGTCCTTGACAACATATTTCAAGGTGATCGAAATCGGTAAACTGTGTGTCTCGTTATAAACAATTACGTCATCAACAACATTTTCGCTAATATCTCCAAAATTAAAGCCAAACGGCGGTTATGTACATAAAGAAAAGTTGTTCAAAATGTTAACCTTGATAACATATTTCAAGAGCATCCAAATCGGTAAAGTCGTTTTCCACATAATTACTTCAATTTATATAAAATGAAATAAATATTCAGTAAAGGGTACGTGGTCCCTAATGGGTACATTAACCTTGTCGAAAATGGTGAAGCACGAAGTTCGTTGCTGGATTTCAGAGACGAATTGAAACGCGGCTGATTAAAACGTCAAAGTTCGTAACGCGTGACGTGAGCAACAACGAAATGGAAATGCCTCTGTGTGTAGGTGCAATTGGCAAATGCTAACTTGACGTACGGGACGTTGATGCGTTGCTATGTTCGAGCGACCGATTTAAAATTGAGTGAAAGTGGCGAAATCCAATCATGGAAGCGTCCCACACGTTTCGATATCGATACTATTTACCGTGAAATCGTATTGGTACGTGTTATATCTCAGATTAATTAGTTCCTGGCACGGAATTAGCGACTTTAATGCTCAGTCGGACATGAAAATGCATAAATTAACGCTTTAAGGATGAGGCGATTAATGGTAGCGAATAATTTCTTTGCTGCAATTTGCGTTGACTTCGGAAATTAAGTTGAAAATTAATGAATGAACATTGGTCTAACGATTTGGTCATTAAAATCATAATTTGCAAATTTACACATAAAAATTCCGATAAACAAAATTAAACCTAAATCAAAACATCTGCAAATATAAAAAAAAGTTCAAATATCTCTAAAATAACTCCGAAACAAAATAAATCTCCATTTCGTTATAAAGAAATAGCGTTCCACTGCAGAACGTAGAAACCCGGGTTCGTTTGATGAGAATAAAACATTATTTGCAGAAAGTGTGTCGCATAAACGTCGCCGGTGAAAAAAATTCACCATACATTTTGCAAAGTTTGCCAGAACAGCGGTCTGCGAAACCAGGACAAAGTTTGGACGTCAGAAAAGTAACGAAGCACACCTGTACCTTGCAATTAGCTCAGCGGTGGACAGAGTGGATTATCTTCCTCTCTTTCAAAGTCTCGTCGAAAACGAATTAAAACACTGTGCAAAAAGGGAACCGACGTTTCGTCGCTTTCAAATTTTCAACGCGCCCTGATCCACTTGAAAGTGACTTTTTTTCTGTTGTTTTTGTAGCACGCGATCGATCATTCATCCTTCGAACCCGTCAAAAACGTCACATTGTTCTATAAAATCAACAATTACGAGGTTTATGAAAAATTCCATGAATTTTTTGGTGCTTTTAATGTCCTATCGTGTTTACGTATTTTTAATCGCATACGTAATTAGTTTGACACATATTTATCGAAAATTGTCATTTGTATTAAAAATTATATTCGAAATTTTTTATCATGATTTTTATGATTCAGTAATATTACATTAATAGTTATATTTAATAATATAATATTAACAATTTTAGTAATAACATTTAGTTTATATTGTATAGTAAATTCTGCAATGTTTAAGTTTCAAAGTAAATTGTATAATATTTAATTTGTAAATAAAGTAAAATGTTTAATATTTAATTTCTAACTAAAGTAAATTGCGTGATATGAAATTTGAAGTAGAAAATAGGAAAAGCAAGACGCGGAAAATAAAATTGTGTCGTCGTTAAAAGATTAAAAATATTTTGCAAAAATTATGTGATAGAAGAGAGGCCAACATTGTCTCATTCGCGTGTTTCTAGTCTCTGGGTCGTTTCAAGAGAAAGCTTGTTGACCGTATTATTTTTTCCTCCACTTTGTTCTTCTCTCAACAGTATGAAAGGCACATGCTCTTTAATTTCACGGTTATTGAAAACCAACATGCACTTCAAAGTAATAAGAATTTTTTTAATTATCTGACGAGATAAGTACAGGGTGATTTCAGAAATGAACAAGGTATGAAGAGAGGAATTATAACTGGGTACAAGAAAATTTGCATCAATTTAAATATTTTGCATTTTGAATAATAGTGGGTGGATGTCAACAAATTATTTATTAAAGCTTGATGAATCAGATTTTATATTAAATGCAAACATCATTTGATGTGCTATCATGCTAAAGTTACTAACTTCATTATTTTTTTTATTTTTTTAACATTTTTTATTTTGTAATAATTATAAATGCTCGTTGTAATTGTGAATTTGTACATTTTTTAAGTGCTATGTTTGTAAATTTGTATATTTTTAGATTTCTAAATTTTGAGGTTTCTAAATTTCTAAATTCTCAAATTCCTCAAACTTATATAATTTCTGAAATTTCCCAAATTTCTAAATTCTCAGATTTCCAAATCCCCAAATTCTGGAACTTAACAAATTATAAAATTCCCAAATTTCTATATTATCAAACTTCTACACTTCCAAATTTCTAAATATCCAAATCCTCAAATTCTCAAATTTTCAAATTTCCAAATCCCCAATCCCAATACCTTCAAAATTACAAAATCCAAAGTTCCAAATTTCTAACTCCCCAAATTCCTAAATTTCCAACTTCCAAATTTGAAACCCTTGAAATTACTATTTTAAAACACTCTTCAACTTGCAATACATCCTCTCTCCCTCACATCGATAAATAACAATTCCTCAAGTGGCCTCCGTTACACATCAATAAATAATTCCACAAATGGCACACTTTGACAGTAAGTGAAGAGATTACGACTGAAATTGGCAAAGCGACAGCAATCGATATTACTCTCAATTTGCAGCACATTCCGCTGACACACTTATGTACGTTAATCAGGTGAAAAGAAATGCAAACGCGTATCGATCCACTGTTGCAACGTTCTAAATATGAAGAAATTATTATGGGTCTCACGTGTGCCGCATATTCGCCCCGAAAAATGAAGCTCTTTCTATCCGTACCTCGGCTAAGTTAGCTATATCTATATGCATATACGCGACTCGCATAATCGAATCAGACGTAAGCACGAACGATGTCCCGGAATCTCGTTCTCCTTTATTCCAGAAATTCGTGCGAGCTACACAACGATATTTCAAAAATGAATATCGTATCTTAATGGAATTTTGTCTAAGGATATCGGAGAAAAATGGTATTAACTTGGCAGCTGATTCGCGAGTTATTCTCATATTTTGTCTGAAAATCGCACGAAATGGACGCAAAAATTAGTAGACACGAGGGAGACATTAATTCGAGTGATTTTGGCACCCGTTGCTTTTGACCTAGAAATAGTCTCTGACTTAGAATTTTCTTAGCAGCTTCCACCCCTTTCCTATTTTATTTGTTAGGTAACTAATCACAGCTACAATATTAATTTTATCTGAAAATCGCACGAAATGGACGCAAAAATTAGTAGCCACATGAGAGACATCAATTCGAGTGATGTTTGTTGGCACTCACTTTTGACATAGAAATCATAGTCTCTGTCTTAGAATTTTCTTAGCAGTATTTTATTTAACCCCTTGCCTACTTCATTTGTCAGGTGTGTCAGTCAGAACTAACTAATCACAGCTACAATATTAAAACAGACAAAGAAAGGTGGAATGATATGTCAATTTAAATATAAAGTACTTAATTTAAAAATAATATGAAATTTATAAGAATTGAAAAAATGACCAAAAACAAAGTATTCGAACGTTAATGATGATAAAACTAGAATTGCAATAAACCGATATTGCAAAGTTTCATAAGATAAAAGCGAAGATAAAGATATAGGGATAACGTGTCCGATCAAGAACTAATCGAGTACGATATTAGTCTCGATAATAGAATATTGATTACCAATTAATCTCAAGGGGACGAGCCACTGAATTTTAAGCCGGGTTTACTTTAACGCTTATTATAATACGTGCTCGGTGTATATGGGTTGCAACCTACTTGCAGAAATCACCATGCGAGAAAAATTCTTAGAAACTTGGAAAAAATTGATAAACTCCAGGTTTCATGGCGTGTAAGAATCTTCTGCGCTCGGAGACCCGTCTGTGGCAATATAATGAGAGTCCATCGTACATTCATGAAGGACTCTTCACCTATTTTATACTTCGGAATAAGAAGAGAAATTGCACTGCTTCTGCATTATTTCTCTCAATGAATTTTACAATGTCTCTGTAATTAACGCTTGACGTATCAAACAATCGAGGTTTTTTTTGTTAAGGGAGGTCTTTAAGGATATAATTTATTGATTTTATAGATAATTTATTCATTTAACTTTGATTTAATTTGTTTTCTTAATATTTTTTACTAGGTATAATCATTAAGTAAGTTACTCAAACCTCTACATTTTGGAATTTCTAGATTCTTAGATCATTTTCCAAATTTTTAAATTTTTAAATTCCAAATTCCCCAAATTCCTTAAATTCTCCAAATTCTACTCTTTCCAAAACTTCCAAACTCCCAACATTCTAAATCTACAAATTTCAGAACCTTCTCATGTATCCTAAAAATCCTATTTTACGTAGCAAAATTTCTAACCTGGAAAACAGTAACATAATTTCTCTAGTTACGTCACATCCCTAGCAACATAATACCATCCATTGATGGTATCTACAATGTATAACCGGTACAGAAGATACCGGTGTACCAAGGTTCCTAAGTGAAACCTGCTTAGTATGCAAAAGGGTTAATATAAAAAGGATAAAAAACGAAGGAACGTACCTTTTCGTCCATTTTGGATGCGATATCACCAACGGCGTTTTCCGCCGATTTGACGATAGCTGCAGCCTGTTCCTTTCTCGACATGTGGCCTCGGAAAGATGCCTGGATTTTCGTCGCTGCGTCGCAAAGCTCTGTCAACGGGAGAAAAAGATAGCCTTAACTTCATGTCGATAGTCGAGCCTGGGATCGATACGCTTCCTTCTCGACAGACATACGAAACAGGATTGGGGCGTTTCGAGTCTATCGAGAAGGCAAACGTGTACGTGCCTTTCAGCACGAAATTCTCGCAACTTTCGCGAATTTACTTCTCGATGGAACTTACGCTCCGATTCATTCGATATATTATATCAATCATACAGAAGATATCGTTTTTATTACTATTCTACTATGAGTGTAGACTCTCGAGGGTAAATGATATTGAATATTTCATTTTATTTATGTTTGATGAAAAGAGAATTTGTAAGTAGTATATTCAGAAATTTGCAAATTTGCATGTTGTATAATTTTTAATTTTTTATGATTGGAGAGGGTTTCTATATTCAAAAGAAACAATTCTCAACTCACAAATTTTCCTAACAAAGAAATTTCTGAACAACTCCCATAATTTCCCGCGAAAAAATATGACAACGTTGCACCTAACCTATACACACGAATGCCCATAAATTAAATAATTGAACACGTATCAAATAATACTGATATCTCAAGAAACGAAAGAAAAGAGGAAATAAAGAGAAGGTAATTCAATTTTCGCAAAATAGTCTCCGATTTCTAGAAATCACGCTCTTAATGGTAAGAGCTCGATAGAATCGTCCGTTGAATTTCGATGGGATCTGAAATCCGCCAGGGTTTTGCAGCGGAACGTGAGGAGATTGACGGGGAGGTAGAAAAAAAAAAGGAAATGTTTAAAATCAAAGATGTTCCTTCGGGAGGATTTCAAAGGTTGCTACGTGACACACTCACCCTTGTCGTCGGAACGGAACTCCTGTTGAAGTTGTTCTTTCGTTGGTTCTGAGTTTGATTTGGTCCCTGTCTGCTTTGTCGATGATTCAGTCTCTTTCATACTCTTCCTAGCGTGATGGCCGCGGAATGCCGCTTGTATCCTGGTCGCGGCTTCCTCCCTTGTTTTCTCTTCTACTTTGTCTTCGTTCTTTTGCTCCTGTTTAGAGTCCTTCGATTCTTCCGACTTCTCCTGCGTCGCTTCCTGCGATTCTACTTTCGTTGAACTGCCTTCGGATGCTTTTGGAATATCTGGAAGTCCAATGAAACATCGTTCAAGGTAAGACATATTTAAAGAATATTTGTATCGTAATATATCTTATTTATGTAATATTGTATATTTTGTGCATTGTTTTTTGGTGCATTATTTTTTGACAGTACTATACGTAATTAGAAGTAAAAATTGATTAGCTAGCTTATAGTGGGTGATCAAATTTTTATACTCAAACTAGGTTGTATATTTTATAACTTCAAATGAGTGGAACAAATATTTTTATTGTAATGTTAAAATACATCTAAAAGTTCCTAAAAATATTATTTACATACTCTATGTTCAATTCAGAAGAAGAAAGTTAAAAATAATTATAACACTTTGATTAATTCAATGATTAATAAATAGTTTGAACCAACAGCAATAATAATAATGAGAATAATGAACTTATCCTTGCAATAGATTTTGTTAAAAAATATTTTCAAAAAATGTGAAAAAATTTGACAAAAATTGTATAAAAATTTTAAGTGCACGATATCGTATAATGTACATTGTTTTTTACTGATTTATAGCTCAACTCAAGTGTATCGTTCACCGAGAGATTTAATCACAGACTTTGAAGCACGAGTACACGTATATACGAATCTCTTTGAAGCTATCTTGATTAGACACTCCATCCTTTGGGAATTCCTCGTTGCTCTATTTCAGCTTTGTTTGAGAGGTCTACTGAAACTGATCGCTATTTGTATGAGGTACATACATCTATGTACTTATTTAACCCCCATATGGCTCTCGGAAACATATTACACACAAGATCCTAGGTATCATTCATCCACCTTGCGATTTTTACTTAAAATACTTGCACTAATTTTGGCATATTTCAGTTCAAATTTGGAAGAATTTTGTAATTATATCTGAATTTTAAATACAGAAACTAGAAAATTTTCAAAAATATAAATCTTTGAAACTTTGAACTTTGAAACTGATAAATTCTCAAATGTAAAAGTCTAAAAACATCCAAAATAAAATTTTTAATTTTCAGATTTAGTCACTTTGAAGTAATGTAATTTTCTAATTAAAATGAAAGTGCAAACGAGAATAAAAATGTAAATATAAATGCTACTTTAAATAAAAAACAAAATGCAAATGACAATTTAAATAAAAATGAAAATGTAAAAGAAAGTACAAAGAAAAATAAAAACGAAAATGAGCACGAAAATAAAAAACAAGAATAAAAATAAAAAATGCAGATAAAAACAGAAAATGAAACGCAGCCATAAAATCCGAAACGAAAAAATGCAGATATCAAAACGGATTCGTCTGGAGAACAAAAACACGCAGGTGAATATATTTGAGCATGTGTCCTCGTTCGAATAAGGGACGCGTAAGAATATATTGCAACATATTACGGGTAAAAATGAAAGGAAAGAATGAAGTAACGTGGGTGGTAACAAAGAAAGCCGTGAATCATTGCTGCTACACTACCTGTGACACGTGTACACGATGAATACACGTGCACTTCCTCAGTTAGGCGAGTCTAATTACCGCCTTCATATTTCGTGCAGCAATTTTCGTCCTATTTTTAAGGCGGCACTTTGCTTTTTCGCGGCACGCCTCAAGGAATTCCTTTCAGGAGAAACATCTCCGATATAAAGGAACAAAAACGAACGGGAACAGACGAATTCGCGAATTAAAAGGAACAAATTTTGTATCCACGAATCGGGGATATGGATCAATTTCAAAGAAACTTTTTAATACAAAGGAGAAACTTTTTGGTTTCTTCATTTTTCTGGTACTTGAACGGACAAAGGGAAAATTTCTCTCGGTTTTTTTCATTTTTATAGATATTTTTAGTAATGCGTGACACAGTAAATTATTCAAAATAATTACAGTACAAAATATTAAATATTACATGTCAAATTTAGTAGTCATAATATTTAATGTTCAACGATAATTTTATATATTTTTAACTTCACTCGGACAAATTATATTCATATTATGTATAATATACAGGGTGTTACAAATTTGGTGAAACAATCCAATGGAGATGATTTTTTATGAAAAAAGTGAGCAGCAAAAAATTTATAGTGACATCTGTTCATATGTGACTTCATATAACATACTACAACTATATTTAATTAATATAAATAATATTTAACATAACTTAAATGTTATATCATTCATGTTATGATATTATATTACTTCTACTATAATAATAATGCTGTATATAAATGTATTTATAAATTTTTAATATTACTTGAAAAGACACCCAAAAATTTTCGTTCACCTTTTACAAATTAAACATAAACAGATAAGTTATTTTATGGATAAATATTTTATACGTAAATTGGTGATCCGTGATCTGCGCAATATGGTCAGAAAACGATTTCGTTGTTCTTTTTGCCTTTTTTTTACGACGCTATGAAAACTCGCCGAGGGTTTACGGGAACGTAAAAGTCGGGTCGAAAAGGACGAAACAGGGTCGAAGGAAAAATGATGGCTAGATTAGTTTCTTTGTCCTTCTCCCACTTTCGGGTTTAACAGTTGGACGAATTTAATTTCAAAGGCAAGTTAATTCGTAATCAACAGGCAGCTGTTGATTCCGGTGAAATCCGGAAATTTGTGAATGGAACAACCGTAATGTTGTTGTCCCGAATTAACGAGGCTGAATTATAGTGTTTAAACGACTTAATTTACTGTAAACTCGAAATTAACTACGAGTTTACGTAACAAAATGCTCTAATCAATTTCAATTATCGAATACAGGAAGTGTAAGATTGGTATTTATTAATTAGAATCAAGTTATAAATGTTTGGTAATAGATTAGTATGTTGTATAGTGGCAATATTTCCACTTATAAAATTTTTATTACTTGTTGACAATATATGGATAATATATACATATGTGTTTGACAATATATTTATTGAAAACACACGTGTATGTATATCATAAATAAAAATGATATAATTAATATCAGCTAATGTATAATGACATGTAATAAATATAATTGTATATATCATGTATTAAATATAATATGATATTATAATAAATGATGAATTATTATCTATGATATAGTAACGTTTTATTATAGAGTTAAATTATTATTATTCTATTCTTACTGTTACGGCTCTCAAAGCTCGAATCATGTCAACGTATTCCCTGTTAATGTACCTCATCGCTTGATAGATCAACGAGAACTGGCTTAGGCAATAAACTAGAAGAAGTCTCGAGCCAATGTTTATAAACACAATACGCGCTATACGATGCTCGGCAAACCGTAACTTTGCCGCATACGAATAGAATTTTCAAACTCGATTTTCTCGAAAACTAAGATTTAAATGAAAAAATGTTATTCTATATTTTGTTCTTATTTTTTTATGAGGAACCACCTCGTGCTAGTACGTTATTCGGCCTTACCTTGTATAGTACAGTGATAGTTGCATTTGAGTACATTTATACATTTCTAATGTCACTTGAAAATATATGTAAGACAATCATATAATAACTTTATACACTTTAATAATATATGTCAGAATTCCAGAAAATAAAAATTATTAAGAGAAAATTCACAAAATTGCCAATATTGTGAATATGTATATATTGGTATATTGGCATATACCACCTTATACAAAATCTACAGAAAGAATATCTATATATGACTATTCAATGCACCATATCTTATTATCTTTTATTATTCCTCTCCCATTGTAACCAAAGACCTCTCTATCACCAGGGATCTTTGAATTCAAAAGAGAAATTTGTCCACCTTTGTGAAAAAGACTCGTCATTCGACTTAACAGCAATTTTCTCCGGACTTAGTTATGCAATAATCAGATTAATGGCGGAAAGAAAATCTCAAATATAAGTTGGGATACAATTTAACGAAATTAGAACGTTTAATATCACTGTACAAGGCGCATAAAGATGTTTTCCTCGATTGTTAGTTGCGCATCTTAACGAGAGTTTGCCAACTCATTCTGAAACCGAATGAAGATTTAACGTGGCAATTAACCTTCGTTAAACAAGTATCCCACGGGAATTCGTATTCCAAAGGAGGACAAATTTGAAGAACAGCGGAAGAAATGGGCAATGCGGTAATCCGTTTCTGACAAACGGGCGGAACTATGATTATATTCTAACGAGATATCGTAAGCTTTGCTTAACTGTATCTGGGACACGGAGAAACTTTCAAATACTCAGTTAACAATTGATTATTAAGTTATAATAATTGCGTATTTTTTACGTCTTAAACTTTGCATTTGACAATTTAAAAATTTTAATCTTAAGTACATTTCAATTATAATTTGAACTTAATTAAAAATCAAATTTGAATTATTATTTAGTTGCAATTCAATTGTATTTTCAATTAGAAGTGAACGATTGAAAATTAATATCTGACTGGAAGAGTTCTCAAGTGAAATTAATTTTTAATTTTTTACATAATTTCAATCAAAATTTAATTCTCTACTTCTAACAAATTAACCGGATCTTTTAATAGATTTAATAAATTTATTAATCTACTCTGTAGAAATTTCAGTGATAAATTTACATTAATCTTAATAAAAAGTTGATTACCTCTCACTCACAAAATCCACTCAGCAATTCAGTTCTTAATTAAAGAAAATTGAACTACGAATGAAATATTCATAACTAATTAGTGCTAAATGAAATGAAGGAGTTAATTAATTATCCGAAACCTTGATCCAAGGATGAAAAAGCCAAATCCTCCACGAGTGAACGTTGAATTTTAAGTGCCTTCCAGAAGTCTCACCTTCACCTTCCACTAATTCATGGTTTTTAGCGGGGATAACACGCGATAATAGGGGGTGCCGTTTTAGGGGTAAGTTTCACCTTTACCCTTCAACCGTTAACGAGCGCAGGCTGACGAGCGTTCGAGCGGAAAGTTCAACTTGCAGCTTGTTAAACAGACAAGCATTTGCACACTCGAAATTTTGCCACGCTTGATTTATCGTGACGAACAAATTTGACCCATTTTGAATTTCAACTTGTCGATATCACATTTTTAAGCGTAATTATCTTTTCCAAATAATGAAGTATGCTATGTTGAAGAAATGTCGTAGGGAGAATGTAAATTTCCAAGTTTCGCATTTTAAGATGGTTAATTTTTATATTTTCAGGTTCTCAAGTTTTTACATCTTAATGAACTGTACTAATAAATTAAACGAGAAAAATTGAAACACTAAGTAACATTTGAAGCACTAATCTTTAACAATATACCTCATAATTGTCCCAGTAATTTCAAAGGAAAATACGTGAAAAGGTCTCGAATTGGCCAGGCTAATAACATAAAACAATGGGTACTGCTCATAAGAACGAATTATAAAGCGTCCCGATAAAAGAACAATTCAACAGCGATAAAATATTGTTGAGAAGAAGTTCGCCAGCAACAGATGCGAGGTATTGAATATCGAAGTGAAGCCGCGAGCCTATTAAATACCATCGATTCTCGATTGCTTTTCAGGGCGAAATTGTAGAAAATACAAAACGACAACAACGGAACACCCTTCGGGGAGGTAATCGATGACTCGTGTTGCTTTAATCGGTCGCCTCTCGAAGATCTTGAGATTCGCTGAATAGAAAGAATTTTGCGAATCACCTCCTTCGACCACAATGGTGTCAATTAATAACTGGAAGTACCAAGAGAATATTCGGGCAACTGCCAGAGACACGAGGTAAAATTATAAATGTACCAGTGCATCGTGAAAAGTCGTAGAATAGAAACAGCCTGATTTCGGGTTAAAATCGTCCATTCTGAATTTTACTTTCAGATGCCTGATGCTAATACGTTTAGGCAAATTGCTTCGTAGATTACAAGGAAGCCTCTCTCTACGAGCTAACGAATTACGTTTCGAACCTCGAGGGACGTTGCTTTGATCGATCCCCATGGAATACGAAATAGCGTGCCACATATGGATTAAACACGACAAACCTATACAGTACAATGAAGGCACTGAATATTTCAACTTTGTGGACAGTTTATCGCCTTTTAATTGTCTCGTTGGAATTCGATATAACGAATTGAATAAAAGAGTGCATTTGTTCTAAACAGATGCATTGTTACACTTAGGAAAATCAGTGAAAGCTTTGTCTTGTTATTTTTGACATGCTTTGAACTTTAAATGGAGCTACCATTTTAAGATTCTTTTTTGTCATGAAACCAGCTTGGAATTTCAATATTTACAAAATTTGATATTTGGTACAGTATAGGCATTGTTACAATTAATAATTGTTCGTGTTATGTTAAAATTCATAACGGGGCGGCTATATAGGAATTTTTGTCAAGTTTTCACCTTTAAATTGAGGTATCACAAGTACCATTTTGAGATACTTTTCTGTCATGAAATCATCTTGGACATATTCCGTTTTGAATTTGGGTATTTGGTGCAGTACGACATGCTTTGTTATAGTTAACAATTATTCAATGTATATTAAGAATATGAATGGGGCATTTATAGAGACATTTTTGTCAAGTTTTGACCTTTAAATTGAGGTATCATAAGCGTCATTCTGAGATACTTTTCTGTCATGAAATTATCTTAGACGTTTTATAGTTGCTAACTGAATAACGGATACACCACACCATTGCTGAATGTAACAATTTACAGGTATGTAACATTTACACATTTAGAACGAAAAATATTTATAAAATGTTTACGTAGCTCTTTTATTAAGATTCAACCTTTAAATTGATATAAAATAAGCAACATTTTGCAAAACATCTCCGATGAAGATATATCCGACATTTCAACGAAAACGTAACCTAAAAATGTACGCAAAGCGGGACAAACTTTTTCTTAAATAATCCCGAAACGGAAACACGGTAAAAAGCTTAATGAAGCTAGAAACCAGAGTGTACTGAACTGTATTATTTATGAATATCCCACCTTTGCCAGCGCCGGGTTCATTCCCGCTTTAAACGTGCCCCTTCATTCTTTTTTTTTCCTCCTTTTCTTTTAATTTCCTCGACATTTTCACCCAAGGGGCGAAATTTCCTGCATAATCGTTGCAACATTTTTCTCCCACCCAGCAAGAAAGAAAAGACGTCATCGTGGCCACTCTTTTATAATTCATTCTGTGCTCGTTAACCTAGCTCCGTAGGTACGACGTTATAAGCGTAGGCCACATAGCACTTTAGTCTGAACAAAGCTGCTTAGCGAAATGTTCGCGCTTCGTCGAGATTTTCAACGTCGATGATCCGGAATTCAATGTGTAAAAATACGCGTCTCTTCGTGACAATTTAACCGTACTCAGTCGATCAATTTCATCGTATTTATAGCCATTGATCTGGCATCGTTTTTATTAAACATCGTCATTCATCGTTCGTAAGACTATCCTTTTCTTCGAGGGAAATTTTCCCTCGTTTCTCCCGCCTCCTCCTTTTTTTCTTTTTTTTTTATTCATCCCCTTGTACAAACGGCAGAGAATGCGGGACCGGAAGTGCCGGAACGGGTAAAAATAGAGAATCGTTAATTTTATGCTTGCGAAGGAGTAGCAAGGCGTGCTTGCATCCGTTTCAAGCGAAACTTCTTCCGTAATTCCGCAAGAAAATGCAACGTGCCAACTCTTCCTTTGAAGTTTCGCTAATGAAACGTGATACGTTGAAGAATCTCGCTTCCGTGGAACTTCTGTTTCGGTGGTTTTTCGAGGAAAAAGAATGAGAACGGGATAAAGGGACGCGTTTAGATGAAGACGTATCTACTTGCTCGCTGGACAAACTTGCAATGCTAATTTGATCTCGTGGAGCGTGACTTGTGCTTACGTCATTGCGACTAAATTAGTTTGCTGATTGTTCTATTTTACGTTAGCTCGTTGCAAATTAAATAACTGCTTTATTCATGGAACTACTATGACTTTGTTGCAAGTAATATTCATTAATCAAACCTTCGAAGCATTTGCACGTTTGATTAATTGCTTAATTTGTTGGGTTGTGTGACGGGTATGGATGGATTCGGGGTAATATCAAAATGGTTGAGAGGATTTATACGTTTTTGCACAAATTGTGAATCTATTGAGTTTTTTGAGGGGACGGAGTGGATTAGCTTATATTTAGTTTGGCTAGGTTAGGTTAAATTTTAAAAAAATCCACACCTGTCTACAATAATTACTAAATATTAAAAGAAAATGATATATGAAAAGTAAACGAGTTTCGTGATCGAAATAACGAAATTGTCAGATAACATTTGGTACGAAATATTCGTAGAGCATATATAATTTTATTGCTCAATCCGCGTCAAAATCTGCGTTATCAGCTACCCATTGACTTTCTAAAGATCTGACAGCATATGTATCCATGGAAAGCATTAAAGAATTTACAGTCTGCCACTTTACGACACAAATTTTCCTTTATTGAAAGTCGTAAAGCAGTTGTCGTTGTATGAAATTCACCGACGACGTGATTAAACTTTGAACAGGTTATAAATGAGAAAACGCATTGCAAATAATTCTTTCCTATTTTCAGAAGATACAATCCGGGTGTCCATTACATTGTGCATCTACGATTCGTTTTCGATTCGGAAACGTTACAGATGTTTTATCGCCATCTCAAATATGGAACAGTTTTCGAATGAACGAAATAAATCAAAAATATTCTCGTTCGAATCCTGATCGTTATTGACGTGCAAACTTTGCACTGCGATAGACAAGACCAATATTCCACCAGCAAACTGAAAAAAACACGCTGTTTTATTTGTCCTTTGGTACTATTTTTTTTTTCACTGTACCAGACACTTCTCAGCCGTGGTTCCGATGCTGTGTCAACAAACCTGTTAACTGGTAAATGGCGAATCGGATTATACGATGAACTGCAAATTTTATATTTGCAAAACGTTCATTTTAAATGTACAATAGACCTTTTAACTGTGTAGGAATTAATTCGTCTATTTTCAGGATATAATTAATTTAATAAAGAACTGATGTAACATCGGCAACACATTTGTTAAGAATTGTAAATATGTAAATAATTGTTAATATCGTGTTTGTATTAGTTGTGAAATTTTCTGAACGAATTTATTGTTTAAAAGGTAGAAAATTGTTAAGGTTTTTAAAAAATTTTTTAACCTATTATAAGTCAACGAACCGATCACCTACCAAGTTCATTTAGATTAAGGATTATCTCGGCGTTCATCCTTGCGATTGCTCGAAATCCAATTTAATGTAAATGCATTCGACACGGAATCCAATTAGAAGACGCACACGAAGCGAGTGAAAAGTATCGCCATATTTCCGATACTCGGCCATTTAGAACGACATTATCGATACGTTACTACCTAGACGAGTATCGTGTTTTCCGTAAGATAAAAAAGAAATTGTGACCAATTATTGAAATTGATCTCTGATTCATGCTGCACTTTACTTTTATAAGGGTCGGTTTTTCCGTCACGGATGAAACGACTCGAACCTTGGTTAAACTGCGACGATATTACTTCTGTTCGTACAAATGTGTGATTTAAAAAAAAACACAAAAAGAGTAGTGCAATTAAATTAAATACTCGTTATATGTTCTCATTTTTTGAAATATACGATGCAGAAAAATAAAGAGGATTTAAAACTAACAATGAGTGAACTATTATAATGATTTTTGTGTATTTATCTTACTGATTAAATAACTTACATCTTATTGTTTAAATAATCTAAGTTTCAAACACAGTATTAAACTAAATCTTATATTGAAAAATAATAAAATAAATAACGAGGTGTCTGAACTTTTAAATAAATTAAAAAAAGCAATAAATAAATGAACATATATTACATTATAAATGAACAGATAAATTACAACTAATAAATGAATAATAAATAATGTAAATTATACAAACTAAGTATAAATGAAATCTAAACTGTTATTGAAAAATGAAACCTTAATTTCTTGCTACAACCATAGTAAAAATAAGGGAAACAAAATATCGAAACTTAGTAGCATGAATTAATAATATAATTAGTCTACTGGTGTAATTAAATTCAATTGCTACGAATTGACTTTAATTAATTAAATGTCGCCATGGACATCTGCGTCGCGGTAAAAGGTTGTCTATTCAAAAGGAACGTTTTAGCCGTTAAAACGTAGAAATTATGTCAAAACGTTGTTTCGCCATCGAGGGAGAAAGAAAGAACGTCGAGAGGAAAAAGAAAATTCAGCTCGACTTAATGTTAAGACGTTAAACTTTTATCGCGCGACACCAATAAACTTTAGCAAGCAACGAGCCACGGTGTTGCTCGTTTATTTTTCGCCATTTTTTCTTCTTTAAAAATCTAATTTCTACTCTGCTCGCACTCGTTCCGTAAACTCGGTCGAACGTCGCCATTTTATTGCCGAAGATAAATACAATACATTATTTGATGATGTAATTATTGGTAAAGACTTGGTTTTGTTATTAAGGTTATCTTTACATATTTGTTAAGTAGGTTAGGTTAACTAGGGCACAAATATACGTCTATCAATTTGTTACTATGTTTCAATAGAATAAAAATTGTTCACATGCAGATTCATTTTCGAGAGAAGTGAATTTGAAAATTTATAATGTGTAATTATATGAAGTATCAATATGTATTATAATATGTAACTATATGTAGTATAAATGTATAGTATAATATACATATGTAGTATAAGTATGTAGTACAAACATGTATCATAAATTATAAACATAAAAACACATTTCAGTGACACTGACAACTATACTTACTACTTCACAATATTCACTAATTAAATTACCATAATTGTAATTATTTGTGTCAGAAATAAATTTTCATGAAAACGCTAGAAAAATTTTCAAAATTAATTTCCTCTAAAATACCGCTGCATGCGAACTAATTTTACTCTACATCCTTGACATATTTTTTTATGTAGATTCATCTCTTTCGCGATTATATCACTATACCAGCAAACGCTATAAAACCCGTATAGGGTGTCCCAATAAAATATGGCACCCGAGTGCTTCTTCCAATTACAAAAACGTAAAAAATATTTCAATCATAATTGATATTATTCAATGTCCATAATGTAGCAGCAGCGAATTTACATGTAAAACATTTGCAGCGAGTTCATAATTAAAAAATGTATTCAGAAGATTAAATTCAAATGAGAGTTTAACGAGAGATGATATTTAAATGTGTAAATGCAGTAATAAAATATGGTATTAAGGTTTTTAAGTAACGTCTCTGAAAAGATTAATTTGTTATGAATTATGTAAAGGATGTAAAATACGAAGTTAAATTATGTAAGTAATGAAATTATGTAAAATTTCACAGGGAAGTTGAAGAATACTAGGATTTCTAAACACCATACGACACAAGTGATCAATCGATGCAGTTGTGTCAGACCACCGTTCGACCTCGATCTACTTTAACCAATTACCTCAGTCGGTCGACGAATGTCTCTCCTGAGAGTCTCTCTTGTCTGAAATCATTCGCCGAATTACAAGTAGCTAATTAAAGCTGTACTGGTGCGAATAAAATTCTAGATTAACTAATATGTTGGGCGTGACAAATCGTGTACATTTCTTTCTCTCTTCTAATTTTTAATCAAAGCATTTTTAACTTTCATTTCCAAATTTCTACATACATCTTCTGTACTCTAAAAGTATTATGCTTTTCAAATTCTTTTGTTTTCAGTGTTCTATATTTTCAAATTTTTAAACTTTAAATTTTTATATTTCTAGAATTCTAAATCCCAATTTTCTAGATTTCTAAATTTTTTAATTTCACTTTTCTAGATTTTAAAATTTCTAAATTCCAATTTTCTATATTTCTAAATTTCTAAATTTCTAAATTTCCAATTTCCTATATTTCTAAATTTCCAAATCCCAATTTCCTATATTTCAAAATTTCCAAATCCCAACTTCCTATATTTCTAAATTTCTAAACCCCAACTTCCTATATTTCTAAATTTCTAAATCCCAATTTCCTGTATTTCTAAATTTCTAAATACCAACTTCCTACAAACCCAAATCCCCATATATTCCGAGCTTTACAACTCTAACCCCATATGTACACAAAGTGCACCGTCCCAAGTTTCTACATTTCCAAATATCAACAACCCTCCTTTCAACAAACACCCTAATAAGAAAATCTCTAAAGAAACAAATACGAGACAAAAAACTCATAACTGCAATATTTCAACTCCTTGACCATTTAAATAATCACTGAATAACCTAAAATGAAGAACATAACCAACATATACGTCCCAAATTTCCAAATTCCTCTATTGCACATAATTTACGTGACTAAAAATTGTAGATTCACGGACCACCCGTTATACGGCGTTCGTGCAACACGCGGCCAGATACGTTTCGCGATTTAATGAACACGTAAATCTAAAATTCTTCTTCGTGATACTATCTGCACTCGAACAAGCCCGCTGATAATCGTTTCTCGGGTTCGAGAGTTCATTTACGCTCTCGGTTACATACCGTCGGGTCTTTTTTTACCCGGCTGGAACCGCGAGCTGTTGGTGGCATTGATTTACGTAGCGATTTATGCATCACACGGACACGAACAGAGGTTTCCAATGGTAATATTACCTGTAATAATTCCACGTCAAACACAGATGTCCCCAGTCACATTATTTGCTACACGCATTATTACGAATCACGCTTGTTACTTGAACACCATAGACTCCTGCACGCGAAGTTTCCTTAATGATGGGGTCGTTGAAACTTCCGCGTTTTGCTTCAAAACTCATCAATCGCCGGTGTAAAACTGAGATATTCGTGTTTCGGGACGTGAATTAAGTCCCTAGACCCAAAAGTTGGTGGACACTTATATTGTGTTTTTACATTCTTATTTATAGGTTTCTATATTTTTATTATTATTGGATTTTAGATTTTTATTATTCCAGGTTTCTAGATTTTTATTGTTCTACACTTCTAGAGTTATTATTTTAGGTTCCTAGATCCCTAGATTTCCAGGTCTTTAAATCCCTAAATTTCTAAATTCTTGAATTTCCAATTTTCTAATTTTTGAAATTAGGAATTGTCAGATTTGTAAATTCCCAAATTGCAATATTTTCCATGATATATCCACTAAATCCCTATATTCCCTAGATCCCTATAGTTCTAGGTCTCTAAGTTCCAGAACCTTATATTTTCAAATTTCTATACCCCTATACGTCTACATCCTTATACCTCTATGCCTATATTCCTGTATCTCTACATCCCTACATAAAATCTAGGAATAATTTCAGTAACAATTTCCGCGTCGATAAACAGCGAATCCATAAGCGAAACGCAATATTTCAAAAAAATGGCGTTAACAGCCCTCATTTGCAGCGCGCAATTTTCAACGAAGCCTTTTGAAACAGACATTCGCTCGGTTAAAATAAATTAATCGTGCAACTTCGTGACAGAATATCACGATTATTTCGCGAGGAAAAATAAACGAGATATTCGCTTCATCTAGCGGCTGTGAAACAGAGAATACCGGAGGAAATTTCAACGGAGATTCCCGGACAAAAGAGTCCCGTATCGCTCGAGGTGTTTGCGAACATCGCAAACTCTCTGTTTAAACAATGTCGGCCTTGTCTTGACAAGTACGGAATTTACCAACGAAACGGTATAATGTTATAAAATAAATGATCGATGGAGATTCCACGGAATATCCGAACGGGAAGAAAATTGTAACGGAAATACGACGGGGAAGTTGGCCGAGTTTTCTTTTGTCGAAAGTGGAGATAAAAATTCCGCGGAACCGCGAAATTCAAACAATCCCATTGTTTCCGGTTGTGTATCAACTCCGGCCGCAAAGAGGAACAAACAACTCGCCGTTGCTCGAATATTCTTTTCCATTTCGAATTGTTTCGTTTCGTCCACTTGAATTCCTGTTGTTTTTCCCTCTTTCGTCTGCGGGCTTCCTTCGACGGTAAATAAAATCGTGCCAGAGCTGCCCGCTCGAATTCGCTTCCGATTGCATTAATTATCGGGTGTGACCACGATAATGGCCTGTCTGCTTACTAAATTACACACGATCGTTATCGATTCTTCGTGTACACCCGTCAACTCGCGTTCCTATCGCTGTATAGTCGCTGATCCCGGCGAGTGAATTAAAATCGTCGGCCTCGTGCGCGCAGAATTTCCTTCTCGATATATTGCAGGTTGGAGAGATTTTAGTACCGAGAATTATTGGTACTGCTGAGAGTAAATATTTTTTTGGGTGCATGTAGAAATTTGGGAATTTTTATATTTGAGGTTTGGGGGTTTTGGAAGATAAGAAATTTGAGCACTTGGGATTTTGGTAATTTTGAAATTTAGCAAATTTAGCAAATTTAGGAAATTCAGAAATTTAGATAATTTAGAAATTTAGGTAATTCAGGTAATTTAGAAATTTAGAAATTTAGAAACTTGAGAATGTAGGGAATTTGGAAATTCAATAACTGGAGAATTTCTAAACTTGAGAACGTAGAAAATTTGGAAATTTGGAAATCTAACTTAAAAATTTGAATACTTCAGAATCCAGAAAAGTTGCAAATTTTGTAACAAAAATTTGGAAACTTAAAAGTTTGAAAATTAAAAAAATGTAGAACTTTAAAAATGTTAACACCGAAATTTAGAAATTCGCTGGCGCGATAGATTTATTTGCGTGAAGCTACAGATATTATTGTCGAGTATGGTTTTGTGGAGATAACGGATTTATTTATTTATTTTCAATTTCGGCTTCAATTCTAGTGTATCGAGTATTTAAATAAATTGCGACCGCTATTTTTTGATAATTAATTGCTTGCTCATAAATGTGAACAGTGGTGAACATATTTATTTTAAATTATAGATATTATTGAGCCACTTTCGTCAAACTGTTATATTGACTGTTACTGAGATAACAATTTATTTATTCACTTTTTTATTTCAAGCTTGATATACACACACTGAACTAAAATAATTAACTGTGTTTATTAAATTATTCCACAAATACCTACGATGAGAAGAACATGTAATGTACCTTTATTGTAATTCACATTGTTAAGTTCCTATTTGCTTAAAAAATTAAATGCTTTATATTTATTTCCCTAATCTAAAAAATAGATGTATTCATCTTTAAACATAGCAAATCGTATTAAAATACTAATTTACATTTTATTAATTTTTTATTAAAATATTACATTTAATAATATATAATATTTAATATTATTAAAATTATATATCTCTCAACCTCAAGCTACGTACCCTGTTCTCCGACATTTAATTAACAAATACTACAATTTTAACCAACAATGTACCCAGATATTAATAATTACTTTTCAATCTCAAAGTTACCCATCCAAATTTTTACCAATTACTCGCATTTTCTAACCCCACGAAAATATATAACATATTTATCTTGATTCTCGAAAATTACAATATCTATACTTCTATCAGCCGAAAAAAATAATTTCCCAATATTATAAAACGTACTATTTTCAATGTATACCAACAGCTTTAACACCTCGCCCTTTATCCCGGCTATTATTTTTATTTGTGAAAGAAATAGATGCGTTTCGCGTGTCGCGGTCCCATAAACATATTTTCCCTCCGGTTTTAACCTTACACTGCATTTCTAAGTGTTCGCGTTACATGCAAATCTCGCATTCGACGACACGCATCCCCTTTAAAAATCAAGCTCTGTATGCGACTCACCTGGACGATCGCGACGCCTAACCCTTGTTTTTCACCTGCGTGTACGTACGCTACCTGACCCAATGTGCGACTGGCGCATTCTGGGTACCGCCGGTACCTTTTATAACCTCGCGGTGACACGGCCCTGCGCGCAACGCCACGCAGTCTCTGTGAAAATCAGTGCCGTGTCTACAAGGGTGCCGTTCGCCCCACAATTTTTTTTTAACCCATTCACTACCAGTCAAAATTAACATTTTGATGATTTCATTAAAATTTGAAACGTTGCTGATTTTATTTTAAGGAAACAAATTAATTTATATATGGTCAACGTTGAGGACTTATTTTATATTTTGTACTTTTTTGTTTTTGTAGATGTTATTGGTTTTTGATGTACAATTTTGGGAAGTGTTAAAATTTTTAATGCGGAGAAAATTAGGGATAGATATATTTTCTAAAGATAAATTAATACTAATATACAGAATGATAGAAAGTAAAATAATATGTTATAAATGTGATGAAGAGTATAACTTCGATTTATAAATTGATTACTAATGATACTCTAATTATGAACAAATAATGTAATCACTGGTTTTAATAATGTTAAATTAATGGAATAACTAATGTTGTTTAATTTTGTTAGAAGCAGAAATATTATTCGTGTACGAGCATCCATGCAGTACAAATACGTTTAGAAAGTAAACATTTTTTCAAGCCGGTTGAAACTACGACCCACGTTATCGATTTAGTTAGAGTAATTGGAAACCTAGGTACTCTACAATCTACATCACGTAAAACGTGGAGTATACACTGTTAGTTAAAATAATACTGAACTGCTTGAAGTAAGATTTTACAACCTCTGTATGACCTCATTTTTATATGTATTGATACTTAACATCTATTTTGTAGCAGGAAAATTTGTATCCTCACAAAAATTTATAAATTTTGCAACATTGTTATGATTATAACTAAATTTGATTGAAAACTGAGGTTGATTAAAAATTTGTATATTTAATTTTTTGTGGTACCACATATTAATGAATTAACTCTATATATTTTGTCATCAAGACACATTTGTGGGATTAAAAAAGTTGATCAACATTGAAGCAAATAAATAAAATGTTATGTAAAATCTGTAGAGAAACCAAATATTTATCAATTTAATTTTCCATCATACTATATGCAAATAAATAAATTATATCTACCTTTACACAAAAATATATTTTTCATAATAAAAAATTAAATTCACATTGAAAGAAATAAATATATTACTCAAAATGAATCTGTAATGAAATAAAAAATGTATAAATCTAATTAGCCCCTTCACTATAAATTCGCCGTAAATTAATTAACTCTATCTTTCCACAAAAATAAAAATATAAGTTACAGAATAAGAAAAGTTAATAAAAATTAAAGTAAATAAAATATTATTTGAAATTAACCTGTAGCGAAATTGTTTAAAATTATTTAAAACTGTTAATAAAAACGTTTTTCTTAGTATCGAGGACAATAATATGGCTTAGTTAAATTATACAAGAGAGAAGCAGAGAAACTTGCCAGTTCATGGGTCACAAAACTTTAGAAATACCATCTGGGTTACGAGTTATGTGGTTGGGAACTGTAGTTAGTGGTAACGTGGTAGTATTTAGTTACTATTTTCTCACCGAACACAAAATTTACGATGACCAAGCTAAGAGATATCGATCAGCGATCACCAGACTTTATGACACGATGACAATTTGTCAACCGTGACTGGTCAAATGAAAATGAATCTCTTCGTTCCTTCCATTTTTCATTCGACGATTGCTATTTTCATTCAAACCATTTCCATAATCGAACTCGGCGTCCTTGATATTTATGTACGCGTGAAGAAATGGAAAGTGTTGCGTGAAAATCGAAAAACTAACTCGCTACTAAATTTCTATCATAAACTTTAAAGAAAATTAAAGTTTGAAGACTATAAATTGAAAATTCAAATTTTAGAATTGATAGTTGATAGTAAATATCGTAGTTAAAAATCGAAAGCTGCATATTTAAGAAGTGGACACTGAGAATATAATATAGGAATTGAAAAGTTGAAGATAACTTAAAAATACTTATAAGAAAATTAAGAATTTTTAAATTCCGACGAGAAACCAAAAAAAAACTAAAAGTTTTAAGTTATGAAAATGGAAATTGTAATCACTATACTTCGTAGTTGGGAACTGTAAGCCGCAACTCTGAAAATTTGATAACGGAAGCTTAAAGTATGACCATGGAAGGGCAAGAATGTAAATTTTGAAAATTGCCGGCTAAAAATGTAAAACCTTCAAAAATAAGAGCAAGAATACAGAAATAAAATCGGAAAGAGTGTCACGTAACTGAATAAATTTGTGGAAATTAAATCTTACAGTCGACTTGGAGTTGCCTGAAGAGGATCGCAAGAAACGGGTCTAGAGAGTCCAATTAAAGATCGAATAGCGGATGGATACGTGCTCGAGGGCCAAGAACAATCTCCTCGATAAAACGTATAATTACTTGAAGCCGTGATCGTTCTTGCATCCCTTATTTCTTGAAGGCTTCAAAACGACGCGATGCTCCTTTTGCTGCCACCTGTTCGAGACCACTCGACGAAATCGTTCGAATTCCATTCGACTGTGAACTACAGCCGATAAAACAGAGACGCGGGAGTGCTTTCGGATACTGGCGAAGCTTGCACGACTTTACCAACGAGCAGCACTTTGTTATTCTCGCGGTAGAACGTCGGAAACTTACCCTACTGTGTCTGATATATGACCGACCTATACTACTTATTCTGCACGAAAGGGATACGAAATTTAAGTTTCGAAATTTTTAATCACTCTTGTTTTCATTAAATCGATGATTGAATGTTTTTTAATGGACATTCAAAATTTATTTTATAAATAAATTTCATAGTGAAATATTAAACCATAATTTTGATTGAATTTTTGTTATTTTATTATTGTTGATTTTTTTGGTTTATAATTTGTTATTGATCAGAAGGTTAATAGATTAAGGACTTTCGTAATTAATTTTTTATTGTCAATTGAAGTATTAGTAAAAAGGATAAATTTCAAAAGATATCACAAGAATTTACTGGAGGAGTAATTATTTAAAGTCAAAGAATATTTAATAATAGAAAAATTGTACAATAATTTGTTTCAATGGATGTAATAATTGCTTCATACCAAATGTACATGTATAAGATTATACTAGTATCTAGATCATAATCTTATCTATTTAGATTACATCTAATATCTAGATTATAATCTATGTACATTATAATGTATCTATTAATGAACTTAAACATACTTTCACAAGGTTTTTAATACGTTCCACATCATGGTTGTCTATGTACATATTTTAGCAAACTTTTACAAACATTTCATCGTATTGTCAGCTAGTTGTTTTATCACTTTTTGTAAATGTTTTAACGCGTTTTATACTGCTGTCTATACGTGTTGCTATTATAGGTGTTCGTTTTATTGCCGAGTTTTATGGCGCAATTATTTCCGCGTAGATTTGCATGCGTATTTTTAAATCTCTACGCGTGTTCGGATACTTGTGAAGTTAGAAGTGTTTGTTTATTGCACGCTTGTACGAATAAATCTGCATGCGTTAACCGTTGTATGAAGGAAAAGAATGCATATCATAGGAGACACGAATCGATAAGGAAAGTTGCACAACTGTCGCGACTTTTGGTTGCAGGGCTTTATAATAAATATATGATTATTTTGTAAATTATTCTTGAATTCACGATTTCAATTGAATTGTCTGTTTGGCCAGAATTTTGTAGCAAAGAAAATTACTGTATTCTTACATTTATTTCAGTTATCCCAAACTTTATCATATTTCAGTTTTTACAAAAAATTTTATTTCTTTTGCATGTTTTAATTAATTATATTAATTTTGTACGTGCAATACGTCTGTAATAAATAGAAAAATCAATTGATGCAATTATATCACTATCTTGTATTTCTAATACCACAAAATATCTAAAAAATATTTCTGACAAAATGTTCATGACAAAAAGTCATTTAATAAAGTGAAACGACGGTATTTCAAAATTTTCAAGCATTTTAAGCAACCATTCAAAGTCACTTCGTATATTTTATACTCCAACATAGATTTAATAAGAGTTCTCCATAAGGTCGTGTAAATTAATAATCGAAACAAATTGTTCTAAACAACGCGCAGTTTAACATTCTTTCCGATCACTTATCATTCCACCAGCAAGACGGAATTTCTTTGATTATTCAGTTTAGTCGAATACTTCTGTTGGATTTCCCTCGGACGACGAGGTATTTTAATTCACTGATATCAAACAATCGCACAGAATAGTTCGGAACTATGTTGGAACAAGTTTGAAGTCTGACCATGCACGTCTCGTACTACTTGCTAGTAGCCATCTGCACGGTTTCAGTTTAACAAGTTGAATGCTGTGTGCTCGACGATAAATTTAATATGCTCGAAAAACAGAGGAAACTTGAAGAACATTAATGATGATGTGAATATTGTAGAAGTGCGAAATAGTTAATCAAAAAGTATCAGTAGGTAGATCAAAATATAGATACAAGTATAAATTTAAATACAAGCAAAAACATAAAAATAAATAAAAATTATTCCACTTTAAATAATTATAATTATAACATCTCATGTGCAACTTTTCGTGGTATGAAAAATTGTGCATTCAAATATGCAAACAAAATTTTATATTCAAGAAAATACCAAAAAAATGATCAGTAAAGAAGAAGAACAAAATTCATAAGAAAAAAGTACAAAGGATAAACATTTATGTGAAATTAACAAAAGATCAACATTTGTTAAGAAGTTCATAAAAAAATATTGAACGTTGTTTCTAACAAGCTCTGCGTCAGAAAAAAGAAGAAGAAGAAGAAGAAGTTTTAACGAAACATGAAACCATTGCTGCTGAAAAGGATCGTCAACAGTTAGGTAAATTAAGCTGTGCCATTAGTGAAAAGAGGTGTACACTTATTAACAGAAGAGAAACGTTCTTTCATCTCTAATAACTATAACTCTAGACTGCGTATAGTATACCGGCGGGTAAAAAAACAAAAAAATAGAAGATAAAAAAATTGCATGACTCAGAGGAAACAGTAATTAGTCATCCATCATGCTCTCGTGTCCCGACAGTAACAAATTATATGGTACTATCATCCTTCTTCGATCATAAAAACACTTTCTAAAGGGATGTTTGATGATTACGAAGAAATCGAGAACGTTATCTCGAATTACTTTCAGCGGCAGAACGCTGATTTGTGCGGCACAAAAACTGATGAGTTATCGAAAAAGTAGAAGTCTCGTTAATTTCTTGTTGTGTTGTGATTGGAAGAATGATTTTGAGGTCGAGTGGTTTCAAATTTTGTAATTTAGGGATTTAGAGATATTAGAGTATAAGGCAGAAATTTAGATGTATTTGAAGTTATTCTATTAATGAATTTACCAATTTTTGAATTTGAGAAGTTTGGATTTTTGTGATATAGAAATTTTGAGGCTGGGAATTTGAAAATGTGAAAGTTTGGAAATTTAGCAATTTAGGAATTGAGCAACATAGAAAACTCAAGTTTTCAATTTTCTAAATCTGTCAAATCTTCCAATTTCTCAAACTTCTCCAACTTTCAAAGATTCTAACTTAGAAATTTAGTAATTTGTGAATTTAGAGACACAAATTAAAAAATTGAGAAATATAGAAATCTGAACATATAGAAACTTAAAACTATAGTACTTCATAAATTAAAAAATATAGATATTTCACAATTGAGATAACATCACCGAAATAATAAATAAATAAATAAAAAGAGCAATTTTTTACTGAATAATTTTCACTGAATTCTTACGTTGTCAAAGACACAAACATTGTCACATATGCACTCGTTCTTCAATTAATACAGGTGTCCATATGCGATGAGGTAAGTACAAGTGTTCAGTTAATTACAATTTTAATCGATGCAACCGAAGTTCCAGTTTAAACGTACATTTTCTACTATGTACAACAAAAATAAACTTTTCGAGTTTAGTATGATTCTCGTTCCGTACGAAATAGTAGAAATCGAGGTGTTCGGAATGAGAAGTAAAGAAGCTCGGAGCAAAAAGTCGATCAGTAAATCTTGACTGTTGACGTAGTAGCAAGAGGCGAATAAATAGATCGGTCGGACGCAGAAATAAAGCTGTTGGAATGCAACGAGAAATACAATGACTCACACGATCGTTCACATCATCAAGCTAACATTTATTTCTGTTGAGTAATCATATTCTGCTGATTCGGTTATTCACTATCGGAAGTCTAACATTTCTAACATACATTATATTAACGTTCTAAGTATTTTACTGGTAAAACTTAAAGAATTTATTCTTAAATTTGTGAAGGATGTATAAGGATTCAATTTTACAATTTCACTTTTCACATTTCAACTTAAAATTTTGTATTTCTATGTTCTTGATTTTCTTAATATTCTGTATTCTCTCAATTTTTAATTATCAATATTTAATTTTCAAATCATTTTATTATATATTAAAATTTTATCTTGTGACAATATTTTAGTTGAAAATAATTTGAACTATTAACAATCTGTTTTGAGAGAAAGCAAAACGGTAGCAAATAAAAATAAAGTAAAAATAACAGAAGAGTTTATACAGCAATTTATGACTAGCTATATTTGAGATTTATTCCAAATGAATATTTATTTATTACGAACGCTCCGATTGGTATGCAAATTTATTTTGCATTTATTTCAAATAAAATTGAATAATTTCCTGCAAATCTGTATTTTTAGAGAATACACATAACACTAATAATAATAACTATAATGATAATGATAATAATAATAATGATGATGATAAAGTCACTAGTTGTTTATACTTCACAAACATTCATTTTCTTTCATTAAATAATTCGATTCAAATTAAAAAGCAATTTTGCACTTACATAAAATGTAAGAATGATTTTTTCAAAATACTATCAATACATTTAAAAAATGAATTATAAATAATTTGCCTAATCAATATAATTATAAATAATTGTTTAATAATTCCGAGTACGTAAAGACAGTCTAGTGAAATCAACAACTATTACCGAGAAAATGAGTAATCCACTGACAAAATCATAATGAATATCAACTCCGCATTAGTTTGCAATCAGTTAGTCAGAACAAGCACGTGGTAGATTTATTAACACGATTTCCCGTCGACAGATTCGATTCAAGGTTTGATTATTCTCGATGTATTACGTTTCCAGGAAACATAACTTCCAACTTCCGCCATAGTTATCGAGACATGATAAACGCGAACGCGAAGATCGTGTACGCGACAGTTTCCCTCTGCTATTTCTCATTCAACTTTGAAAATATACATACGATAAAAACGAGATCTGTGCGTTGGCGAATAATTTGACGTTACAATAACAAAACCACTCTCAGCTCGATAACACGAGTGTCATCGATAAAAGTGAACATCTTTTTATTGCAAACGAAATCGAATGTTGTTTCAATTTTATCTACTTTATTTTATTTACTTTATTTCGAGCTTATTTATCTTGTAAAATACTCCGAGTTAAAAGAGGTCACATAAATTGTTACCGTTGTGTAAACATGATATGTTTGGAAAAATGTTAACATGTAATTTTAGACAGTCGTGTGAATCATGTAAAACTTGAGATACTCGTATCAACATAAAATTTAAAATTTTGTTTCTACCCGAGAAAATGGATAAATTATAATGTACCTCATTTTAATAAAAAAATGAATATTATTCAGAGTGAAGATATGTGTTTTAAAGTTCAGAGATAAAAACCGCAATTTTTTGCAGGAACTCAATATTTCGTAAAACGTGTTTTGCTTTTCAGACGTTCTTTGAATGCTATCGTTTCTATTTAATACTTTTATAAAGCTTTTCTTTTGTGAATGAAAAATCGCGGAAACAAAACGAAACAATGGCGATAACAGCGCCGGAAAAGAGATGCATAAATCCTCTGAAATCTAGCGGGAAAACAATAATCCACTTTAGCCGATTTAAATGGTTTATGTTCATTCAAATGTTTAATAATTCCAACGACTGTAAATGGATGATACAATTAATTAAATACTATACAGAAGAGGTTCGCGAAATATGAAATGTTCTTTATTCGTTAGCTATGTGGCAAAAATTAGAATATACAAATCAGAAATAAACATACTTGTACATCTACTATCACTAAAACTGAAATTAGAACAAATCATAATACCCATAATATGGGACAAATAATAATGATCAAAAAATTATTCAATCACACATTATTCTTTAACAAAACAAAAATGATGTATGTACAAAATGTCTCAGTAATAATAACTGCGTATAATGAACGAGTAAATCACAACCTCTGTCATAAAATGCAAGTTCCAAACCCAATTAGCTGTCAGACATAACCCACGACAGTAATGATACATTTAAAACTAGATGTCTTCATAACATAATGGGCATAAGAGAATCATACGAGATACAAAAGACATGAATAATGAAATCGTAACACTTTTAAGTCTATAAGTAAACCACCGTTCTAGTCTGAAACTTAATGGTCTGGTCGTCGGGCGACCTGTTTATTGATTTGTCAGCATCAGCGTTTAAAAAGAACGTTTCTTTTCTTGCACACTTCGAGGTGAACGTTCTATAACCTTTGACCCTTCACCTTAAGATTGGCAAAGCAGTCGTTAGCCATCCAACCGAGCTTGGCACGTCGACAAGTGTTCGTCAAATGACCTATTATACGGACCAGTCACAATTATCTTGCTTCAAAGGTAAATAGCCGGGGAACCACCCTCCTTCGTACTCGACATCTTCGTTATCGAATATCATTTGCATCCTCGATCAAAGATAACTAGTACCTCCTAATAACGCCATTTTTGCGGCGTGGAGTCTATTCGAATAAAAGAAATTGCTAATAGGAAATATTTGTGGTGAAATATTTCTTAACATCTCGTGGACTCGGTACGAAGATTTACGTTTTTGCTTGATTTTTATTAAACTGCTACAAGAATATACTAATTGTGTTTGAACGTATAAAGAGAAATAATGGATCAAGATTATAGTTTAATCACGACTGAACTAGGTCTTCAGAATATGCTGCTAGAATAAGCATGCAAGTAATTTATTAGGCAGTGGAATTCTTCGCAATTCATAAACGTGCAAATTGCATCGAAAAATGCATTAATGCCAATTGCTAGCAATGCCTCGCGTCACTCAGTTAATCTCAATTCAGCCGTTAAAATACCAATGATTCTGACCCACATTCTACCCCCAAAATCTCCTGTCGCTTTCACGTATGCATTCGTGGATTCATTTTATTCAATCTCCAAATTATTAGCGTGCACAGACTCCAAATTGGACCAATACCTTCGGTACGGATCAATAATTTAGGCGGAATTAAATGCTTAACTATAGGACTATATTAATCCCTGTTTATTTTTACTTTTAGTCGCTCTTTTTCTGTATCTAGAAATTTTCAAACTTTTCAAATTTTAGGAGTTTTATGTTCACATGTGAGATATTCGTATTTCACACATATTGTATGAATATGTATTATACTTGCATATTTTCAAATATTCTACTTGCATAACAATCCACAGTGTCATTAATTTCACGGTGTAATTGAAGGACTTGAACCCATATACTTTCTGCATATGTTGCCAGACTTCCACATATGTTCACATATGAGATACTTACATTTCATGCATATTATACTTGCATATTTCGACATGTTCTAATTGTATAAACATCCACATTCTAACTAATTATTATACACGATATAATTGAACGAATTGAACCCATATACCTTTTGCATATGTCGTTAGACTTCTACATATGTTCACATATGAGATACTCATATTTCATGTATATTATGCTTGCATATTTCGAAATATTCTAATTGTATGAAGATCTTATATATCCATATAATTTCTGTATATGTTGTTAGACCTCTACACATGTTCACATATGAGGCACTGATATTTCGTAAGTATCATATTTTGAATTATTCTACCTGACTCGAATTAAGCTAATACACAGGTAACTGATACTTTAAATAAATAATTAGGGTTGATTTTAAAGAAATTAGGTCCGTGCACGGGGTGTGGCCATCGAGCACATCAGACTGTCGGGCACCCATGAACAAACCCCAGAACGCCTGGCGTCCCATATTTCGAGTTATTGCCGGCAGTAATTGCTTGGGAATGAAATCGATGTTGGCCGACTTGCCAGAAGAAAGGAAAAGAGATTTGATCGCGTTTGTTTGAGCTCGATTCTCTGCACCTATCCTTGAGGCCCTATTTTTTAACGATCTTGCATATCGATCAGGGAAAACAACATCGATCATACGTCGACACGAGAAAATTGCGTTCCCTTGTCAATTCTCTACACGTGTAACGATCACAACCGAGTTATCCGTGATACTTGGCTATTTAAACGGCGAATTACTATGCAAAGAATGTTTTTATTTTTATCAATGTTATCGAGTCTTTCCAAGAAAATACTTATGCAGTGGAAAACACGTATATCAATTAGTTTCTTGTTGTAAGCTTGCACGATCGTTACCGGGTTGTTCTTTTATCAATTAATATACAAATTTTGTTGTTATTTCGGCGTCGAGTTACGTTCTCGCGATAATTCCGAGACAAACAACGATCTTTCTGTCTCGCGCTGGAATTGTCGATGGAAATGTAGCGTGTCCATTAAGGAAACTTATCGTGGCTGTTAACGATCGTATAAATAATTCATTCGTTTCTCGCACGAACGCGTTTTTAAGCCACGAGCGACCCAGCAATCGTAGAGCAACGTTTTCTCCACAACAATAGTGTGGGGACACTGTTTGAACTAGGCAGAAATTTTATCCAGACACGGTCAGTTTTATGGGGTTTTTCTATGATGAAGTGTAAAAAATTTCATACGATAGTTTGTACTATTTCATACGTATCGATGGTTTGAGTAAACTTGGGACAGCTAGTGAATGGTAAAACAAAATGGATGACTATAGGAAATGTTAACTCAAGTAAATTGAAGGATGACTGAAGTGAACTTAGTGAAATGTAAAGTTGAAATATTGCAAAATAGTGCAGGAGTAAAGTTGAGTTAATTGAACTCAAACAAAGTTAAGTAAATTCAACTCAAAGTTGAGTTAATGCAACTTAAACAAAATCAAATAAATTTAACTTAAACAAAGCTAAGTTAACACATCTTAAACAAAGTTAAGTTAATACACCTAGACAAGCTTAAGTCAATTCACCTCAAATGACGTGATAATTCATTTCGTAGAAATTTCATTTAATTTTATTGGGAAAATCGTAGTAGTGGGATGAAACCGAGAAGGTTAATGAAACCGAGCCTTTTTTCACAATTACATTGCAGTTTTTAATTCGCCCCGTGTACAAAGTAAGTTTAAAAAGATGTATTAGACGTATTATCACACGGACATCATGAAAGAGGTCAGGCATCGCACGCGACCTCGCGAGATACGTGTGATCGAGCACGAACGCAACCTGTACCCTCTGTTTGCGATTCGAGAGAATCGAACACGCCGCGCCACTTGTCGTTACGTCGATTAAGGGAATTAAACGAGAGGAAAAAAATAGGAAAAGATCGAATCTGCGTGGCAGGAACTCGATCGAACCGAGACACCGTTAATCGATATCGCATGCTCGTGCTTCAATCAATGCGGCCTTGAGTTAACTCGCCTGGTGGGTGTATTTGTGCCCGATCGATTGATTTCGAGGAACTTCGTACTACAGAAGTTCTTTCAACATTACAAAACTTCAATCGCGTTAAAAAAACTTTTTTTACTACAAAAACACTCATGTACTTAAAATAAGTGGAAATTTAAGTCGATATACTTAAGGTTAGTCAATGGAAACTTAAGTAAACTTAGAGATTGATGGAATTGTTGATTTAAAGATGACTTATAAAAGTTTAAACAAATAATAACTCAGGAAAATTTAAATGAAACTTGTTTAATTTGCAAAGAATGCAAAAGTTTTTAAACTGAAGTGGTATGCGAGTAGACACAAAATGGCGGAACACTTTAATATTTCAGCTTGATATTCAACACGTTACCGTCGATAATTAAACGCGGACGAAAGAATACTCGGAATTTTATTTTCTACCGAATGGACAAAACGTGTATCGAGTTCGTTCACGAGTTTTTTTCAATTGAAAAGTATACGATTCGCCGGTATTGAAAAATAGAAAAAAGAGGATAGCTCGGTCGCACGTGGCTGGTTGGAACAGTTTGGCACTTTTCCACTCAAGTACCGTTGGCTCTCACAACTTGTCAGTGGAATAAATACATTATTCGACCCTACGTGTCAGCTTTGGCAAGCGACAGAAAGAAGAGGAAAAAAGGAAAAGTTCGTTTCCAACCGGCACGAAAATAATTGATTGGAAGAACTTTATCTTCTACCCGACATCGGTTCCGTTTATGTCCAATAAATGCGAATTTATTTCAGTACTCAAATCTACCATCTATTGAATTATTTGTAAATGATACAAGAAAATATTTTTTTATATACAATATTTTTCTTAACATACCTTTACAAGGCACTGTTAAGATTTGTATAATTAAAATTAATTATTAAAATTTGTACGATGATTAGTTACGTTTTTAATTTGTAGTTAATAAATATCAGTCGCTATCGCAGGTATTATAATTTATTTTACTCTTCATTGTCAACCTCAAAACCTTTCAGAATTCTTTTCAAGCTATTATTTCACCATTATTAATTACCGCCATTATCCGTTTCACCATAATCATATAATACTAAGATTCAGTGAAAAAATATTAATTTCAAATTGTATTAAACCGAGTGGTGTGTCACAGCGGCGGCCATTTGCAATGGCGCTAAAATTAATGGGAGTGCTTCACAAAATTTTTAGTTTCTATTTCAAAATTGTGTAAAAGGAATCAAACATGTGTCCATATCGGATCTTTGCTGTATAAAGAAAGAATTAAAGAAAAGATATTATTGTTATCGACAATATAAAGTAGAAATAGGGGGTGATGCAGTTGCAGAGTGCCACTGGAGTCACCTTTCGAGTTAACGAAGCAAAGCTTTAAAGAACACAAAGAAAACAGTGTGAGTTTTCGTTAGCAGAGATCTTATTTCGTAGTCCCCGTCGGAACATAGACATGAAGGTCTTTCTAAATAAATAAAGGATTCGTTCATGGCTCCGAATACCGAGGAAAGTTCAGCCCTATCACGCGAGCAAGTTCGGGGTTCAACGAAATAGGAGAGGCTTAAAGTTCGCGATTTACACGAGTTACTTTGCTGGAAGACGAAAATCAGGTTAACCTACAAATGAACGGAAGAAATCTCGTTTTTTCCCCGACGGTATTTCCCTTTATCACGCCAACAAGTTTCTCCACGGCCTGGGAAAACGAGAGTGGCGCCCGGGTTCAATGACTCGCGAGAGTAATGAAATTTTCTGAACAAACGTGCTTCGACTTTCGTTAGAAATTGTTGGTTTAATGGTAGAAAGGCACGAATTTAACCCTTTGCGTTCGACCAGTTCACCTTCACTTTCGACACTGACAAATTTACTCTCAAATCCCTCTTTTTAGATATTTTACCTTGGAGTGTTGCGTTGGATATTGATGTTGGACTTTGGTGATTTGGAAGTGTTTTCGACAGTTTCACATTCGGGAGTTGGCAATTTGGGATTTGGAGATTTAATACGGTTGGAAATTTGGGAATTTTGGATTTAAAGTATTTAGGAATTTGGATGTGTGGGAAATGGGGAACTGAGAAATTAAATAAGTAGGATATTGGGAAATGTAGAAATTTGGAAACTAGGAAATTGCGAAATATAAAAATTCGAGAACTAGGAAATTGGAAAATATAAAAATTTGGAAATGTAGAAATTTGTGAATAGGAAATTTGAGAAGTAGAAAATTTGAAAACTAGAAAATTGGGAAATGAAGTGATGACAGAAAATTATAAAAAAAAATTAAAAGCTAAATAGTACGATTTTCGAGAACTAAAGATTAATAGAAATAAGAATTTGCTACTGTATGTATATTACAGGATGAGAGATGATAGAAACGGATAGATAATATCGCGTTATCGATGATCCTCCGTGAGGTGGAATATCTATCTGAAGCGTCTGCAAGGAAACGCGAACCACTCGTCTCGAATAAAATTTTCATACGTATACGACCGATATTGCTTTGCAAAGAAGATGCTTCCACTGATGCATAATTCGATGGCAACGTGCCTTTAACTGTAATGCTCTTTTTTCTTTACTTTTAATGCTATGTAAGGAACTATGCTTACTATTTCGAGATTACGTCATTTCATACCTCGTAAAACAAATTAATACAATTATGATACTTTGATGGTTGTAGATGATCACATAGACAAATTTCAGATGATTTCAGATAATTTTAAATGATCTCAGTTTTGTCCAAAATTTTTATGACATTTTATGAAAATTATACAAATGGAGAAATAATGAAACGACAAAATAGTGAAACACAGTAGGATAGTAAGATAGTGAAATGGCAAAATGATAATATAGAAGTCCAAAATAGTTCCACTCCAATATAGTGGAATAATGAAGAAGTGAGAATAGTATGATAGTGGAACAGTGGAATAGTATATTAATGAAATAGTGAGATAATAAAATAGTAAAATAGTGAAGTAGTAAAACAGTATATCAGAAAAATAGCAAAACAGTAAAATAGTATAATAACAAAACACTACTGCATTAAATGTACCTATATAATACCATTATATTTCGCCAAGAACATACGTAAATTAGTGCAGTAAATATTAAAAAATAAAAGCCATAAATTATTTTCGAATGGATGCAGTTTTTAAAATTGCATCTTCCACCTATCGCCGGCAGCTACGTTGTCGCAAATAGAACGTGGAGTAAACAGAATACCAAAGAAGAACGAACGAGCCAAAATATTATTCCGAATGACGATGATACATCGCGTGTGAATATTGTAAACGTACGAACAGATTTCGTGCTCGAGTACCCAAACGAAATATACGGCCCTGTTCGTGACTCGAATATTTCGATTCGTTCAATCGAGAATATACTTTCCGACTGTTAGCGCTGATTTCGTAGCTATTTTGCAAACGAAAAGTTAATAACGATTTAATGGATATACTATTGAAAATTGATAAGTTAGCTCTTCGTTGGGTTTATAAATTCACGGAGTTCTATATATAGTTTCGCAGGTCCATTATTTAACCCTCGAACGGAGTTAGGTTAATCGTGACCCGCACCTATGGGATTTCAACTAAAGTTCAACCTGCCAATTTTTAAACGAGGTCTCGTATGCACAGAAATTCTGTGGAATTTAGAAAATAGAAATGGTGTGAAATTAAATTTAAATTGTAGTTTTATAAATGAAGTGAAGATAATAATGATGCGATGAATAAGAAAGTAATTGAGATTCGTAATCAAAGGACATGATCAGCTCAACTACCATTAATCACGAAATGATTACTCTTTTGATCATGATTAACCTCTTATAACATTCTGAGAGATAATTAATGTACCTTCTGTATGTTTATCATGGTTGCATAAAAAGTAATGGAAGTTTGTGATGCTATTGGTGATTTTATCCAAATATAAGTTAATTACTCTTTATCATAAGTTAATTACTCATATATAAAGATTATATGTAATCAAAATAAAAATGATGTGTAATTACGATAAAAATTATATGTAATTGCTTTGAAGCATAGAAATAATAAACAGTACAGGTTGAAGGATGAAGATTAATTAATGATAAATGAATCCAATTTACAATATAAACTGATTGATTAACGATGCACTGATCAAGCTTACTACAAAAATTAATTTGAGTACTTTATAATTTAATCAAGATTGTAATACAGGTAAATTGATTAATGGTACATTAATTAATTAGTACGTATCTACCATTAATCAATATATGAACTGCTTGATTACTGGCAAATAAATCAAGGTTACAACATAAATTGATCGATTAACAATCAAGGTTACAATATAAAGTTAATGATGCATTAATCAAAGCTACAATATATAATAATACATTAATAAAGGTTACAATAACGATTAATTGATTAATGAAAAATCAATCAAGACTGCAACAAAAATTAATCAATCAACAATTATAACGATCGTGATTACTTTCAAGAATCAATCACAAATATAATCAGAAAATAACGAATTACTGTCCGACTCCATTTTCTAACCGCCGCGCAATTAAGAAAAGAATTAAATGAAGGATGCAGCGTAGTTTAATAACAGCGACGAGTTAATCGGATGAAAGAAAAAATCGAGATAGAAGGCCAAGAAGCAACACATCAGACTAGTAATTCGAGAGATCTATTGACCTTCGTTTTACAACGAAGAATTGTAACTCGAGGAATCAAGTTCCTCATCATGAAAGGAGATTCTTGTGTCCTAGGGAATAGACTAGATATTGTTTATCCGATATGCGCTGTTGTCACCGTCGATTGAGTTACTAGGATTAAGTGCAAAGGTCATACCGTGGGGTAAATGAAAGGGGTGGTCCCAGGTTATGACCGAGCTATGTCTATGACGTCAACAATGATAAAATTCCACACTGTGACTAAATGAAATTTTTCTGAAACTTTAATTATTACACCACTTTAAAATCTTGCTGCTCGACATTAGATGTCAGAGTCATTGTACTGCCATTTTGCTGTTATACTATTTTATAATTTTAGTTCTTTATTACTCAACTATTTGACTCATTCGTTATATTGTTACTCTACTATTTTATTGCTTTGTTAGTTCACTATTTCACTATATTATTATACTACTATTTTGGTATTTTATTATTTTAATACTTTTCTATTCTTTATTACTTTAATAAATAGCTTCTGTTTGTCATTGTATACATACTAAAATATCTCGGATAAACAAATTCGTTAAAGAGCTATTTTTAGCTATTAATTGTATTATTCGTTCTTGAAACGTCCAACGCATTCGGAATAATAATTATACTTGAGAACGCAGAAAAGCGTCCGTGATAATTGATAACAGACATTGCTTAACTCTCCAACAAAAGAAGACTCTCGCGACGATATAAAGTTCATGCTGCAACTGTTTATCGCAAAAGAACGACCGACGATTAGTCAATTAAAAGGTTAAACGAATGTTGCGTTGCTAAAATGATCAGAGCTCTTGAATCATCAGACCATCATCAATAATGTTTTAAGAAAACGTCACGATTAAACCGAAAACTTTTCCGAATTCCTATTAAAAGCTTTCTTAATTGCAAGGTTAATTAGAAACTTGACATTAAACAATTCCTAATTTCTCTCAAGATAAATTTTAACAATTTAATGTATATTCTGTAAGTACTTTCTATAGTTTATCAATTGTTGCGACAAATAATAGTAAATTACAAAATTATACGCTTAGGGAAGATAATTATGAATGATAACAAATATTTTCAATAATTTCTTCAATTATCAAATTTGTTATTTATTTACTATTCAATTATTATTATTAAGTTTGTTACCCAGTTAAAATACAAAAATTTGATAGTTGATTATTTTACGCTACTTGCAGCATCATGCAGTGAAGAATTAAAAATCACCTTCAAGAATTTTCTCACAACTATATTTCAACCTATTGTATTGCAAATATGTTACATAAAATAATACATTACGAAATTTCTGCATCTTGCCAAACGTAAATAAACTGCATAATTTACTATTGTTGAAATTATTCAAGGTTTCATTTGTATTTATAGTTTACTGTCTTAGGCTGATATAATTATAAATTTGCAATATTATATAATTTCTTTGTGGTCGCATACGTGCAATTTTTATGGACAAAAATGCTTCGAATCTGACTCAATATAAGACACCAAATGTCTCCATATGATATCATTGAATCTTAAGGGGAATCGATTAAAGGGGGTTGAAGTTGTTACAACGTAAGTACTACCTTCTCAACATTAAACTTGCGATCTTACCATGTATCATATATGCTAATAAACCGAAATGTTTAAAATCTGACACAATACTATTTTTATGTACATCAGTGAGATCATTCAAATTAAAAAAAAAAATAACAAGATATATTTTAATTTAACCGGATGAGTCGGGAAAATCCCGCGGGCTCATCTTTCCTGGTTATTATCTCTGATGGTTGAAAAATGTATTTTTTAACAAGATTAAATGATTCACGCAACGGAGGGTTAAATCGTCTCCAAAGAAGTTTTATCAAAAATGACATTACTTCCCTCCGATTATTCGAATACGAATAATCATTATGTCATAATAATAATCGCTGAATAATATCGTCATATGATAAGTAGTTGACGCACAGATGAATCATGCATTACAAGAGAAAGAAACAATAAAAGTATGTTACTCACCACCGTTCTTAGCATCCTCCTTGGCTTCATCCCCCACCGGCTGTACACTCTCCTTGCTCGTATTGCATCCCATTTTTCACTGGTCTACTCCTTTATATCCTGTTCGGAATTCCTCTGGATCTCCTTTGTATCCTGGCAATCGCGAACGCCCAACGTTCCTCGTCGTGTAATTCGCGATTACGATCGACCAAGTACTTTTCTCGTTAACATCGAGTCGTCCGGTATAAAAGGCACGATTACCACGAAGAAGCCGCGACACGCACCGTGTACGTACTCGAAAAATGAACCGGATGACTCGACGAGGACGCAATTATTCGTTGATTCGATAAATCACAGAGCGTACGGAAGAAAAACAATTTTCCGTTGACCGGGGGTGAACGACACGGCGTGGTACCGGCTTACGCGAGCCAGGACGAAAATGTACGACGGGGTTTGTGCGGTTGGTCGAAATGGACGTATCGGTAAATTCGATTCGGTTACGTTGCCGTACTTTCCCGAGATAAATGTCGGCGGTATTAAAATCGTACAAAAGCTACAACCGGCGAACACTAAACGCTAAACTACACGATTATCCAAGAACACAACTGTCTCGTCGGCGTCGCGAAGCGTACTGGCACAGCCGACGACCCTGCCCTTGCGTCGCGACTACGCGAGTCGATATATATGCGTACGCATGTATGGTCGCGTGTAGCGTAGGCTTCCTTTATTTTAGGGGAATGTAGGGGAACAAGTGACCCGTCATTCGTTTTATATAGCCGTGTGTGCTTGTAGGCTTCCTTTGGATAAGGATGGATAAGGGGAACAGACTCCTACCCCTCCGATTCTGGGACATCAAATAGGAACACTGTAAAAACCACATTTATAAATTTATAAATATTCCAATTTTCAGGGCTTCAAATTTATAAAGTAATAAATTTTCAAATATGCAAATTTGTAAAGCAATTTTTCAAATTTACTCTCCAATTCCTAACATCCACAAATTTTCAAGAACCCAAATTTTTTCCATTTTTATACAATCGCCTTTTTCGTAGGGAAGCCTACCCCATGCTCTCTAATGTGTGTTAAGTTCACTCGAGATTCCTTCAAGTGATAGGGAACTCTCCCTTATTCGTAACCAGGATCCTAAGGGTAAAAACACATTAATATCACGCCACGTGAAATTACGTGATTCTGCGAAATTATTATTATACATTTATAAAGTGCAACTCGAATGTACTGGAGTATCAAAATATACGTATTTTCTCTTATTACACGTGTTACCCGTAATTTCCATAAATTTATGTAACTCTATGATGATTTCACGTGACACGATAATAATGCATTTCTACTTCAAATTGCAGTCGAATATAGATCCACGTGTGGCGCGAAAAATAATAAAAATTAAAATGATAATGACTTTACGGACTTGACTTGAAGGAAATGAAATATGCTTTAAGGCGGATTATCTTTTAGCCAAATGCCACTCCCAGCTCTCGTGTGCACATTTTCTAGTTTTCATTGATTTCACAAACTTCGATGGTCGCTTTGTTGCACCGAGCAGACTGGTGGCAGACAGGCGCCAGCTTTCGTACTTGTCTGGTTTTCTGGAACGAATATCGATTTTACGGTTTTGATAATCCTGCACGAGTGATTCATGTCGGACGAACGCGACTCGCGTATTTGTTTCCGGTATATATCTCGCGTGACTTCTATTAAAGAGCGACAAATAGCTGCCGGCTCTTTTTTTTTATACACCTTCGGCATGCACGAGTGCTTTATCATGGAGATGTTTCAGATAGAAAATTGGAACGGTTATTAACGAATTTAAAGTGGTTTTTATTAAGTATATGTAGTAGAAATTGTTGTTTACAATTTCTAATATATATTTTGTCACAGTTTTTATGTAATTTGTAGAAAATATGTACTTTTATTTTACATGTCGGAAGTGCTCCACTTATAAGCTTCTTCCTGACGAGCTATCTTTGCGTTCTGAGCATCGAACCACCGTTTTTCGTATCCGTTACTCCTGTCGACACCATCCCATCTGTGACCTGGTTTTATGCCGAAACGATTCGGCATATATGACCCCTCGTATTTTGGCTGATCTGAAAGTATAAAAATTAAGATGTAAGTACATATGTTAATCATAAACATACCAACAGACAATAATTAAGTATAAATATTACATTACCTGGTTTCCTCTTTCCTTCCTTTATTTGTTTCTGCTTGATGTATTCTAACATGGGATCACCTTCTCTTTCTTGTTCTCTGAGTCTTCTGTCCAAATCAGCATCATCCGCATATCTTGCTAATGGCTTACTCATTTCGTACAAATCGTCTTTTAACCTTTCTTCACGATCTTCTACTTGCTTCAAACTGATAACAGAAATATACTCTTAGAATTTCACACAAAGGCACTGCGATCTTATGCTGTAAATAAGATGTTTACTTACCCTGTTCCCCATTTGGCATACTTTTCATCCAGTTCTGCTTGCCGTTTTTGTTTCTCACGTTCTTCAGCTGCTTCCGCTTCTAGGTTACGCTTTCTACCAGTTTTAGAATCGCGTAGAATCACCGCTTGACCAACACCAGTAACATCTTTACTAAGCTGTAAAAGAAAATGAATTTTGGGAATTTGTTTCAAGCACACGTGTTGACTACCATGTTACTAATATCATTAAGAACTTATTTACTTGAAGCTACTCAATAAAATTGTTAATAGTTTTAACATGACAGTCAACATAGTAAGAAAATAAACAAAATTAGCAAGTACCTTGCTGAATTGCTCAGCTTCTCGTTTTTTATGTGCCTCTGTTTCTTCTCTTAAAGCTCTAGCATCCTGCAATCCTGCTGTCTTTCCATCCAAAGTTTTCTTCATCCGTCTTTCATTATCCATATCATCAACATCTCTGTGTCTAGATTCTGATTGTCTGTTATTATCATGTTTAGGTCTCTCCTTCCTATAAGAATTTTCTGCATGTTTACTCTTTCTCCGAGGTGGACTCAAATCTGAATCATAATGTCTTCTGTCTGTCTTGGAGCTCTTATCAAAATGTTTATAATCTTTTTCTCTACGTGAGTCTGAATGATTGCTTCTATGCCTATGTTCTCTCTCTGGGTTGAAATCATTGTGTTTACTATATTTAGCATCAGAGTATGAACTTTTATGCTTCTTGTTTTGTCTTGGTGGACTAAGGTCAGAATCATAGTGTCTATGTTTCTTTTTCCTTGGTGGACTTAAGTCTGCATCAGGATCCTTTCTGACTCTTCTAGGAGGACTTAAATCCGAGTCAGGATCCTTTCTGACTCTTCTAGGAGGACTTAAATCCAAGTCAGAATCCTTTCTAGCTCTCCTAGGAGGACTTAAATCTGAATCAGATCCTTTCTTATTTCTTCTAGGAGGACTCAAGTCTGAATCATGTTTATCTCCATGTTTTAACTTCTTATCAGATTTATGTTTTTTACTCTTTCTTGGTGGACTTAAATCAGAATCAGAATATTTCTCTTTTCTTTTCTTCTTCTTTTTAACTTTATGAGTTGGAATGTCCACTGAACTATCACTGTCACTATTACTTTCCGAAGCTTTCTTTGCATGTTTCTTAGACTTTCTTCTAGGTGGGCTCAAAACACTATCGGCATCTGCTTTGTTCTGTTTCTTAGACATCCTTGGAGGAGACAAATCATTGTCATCCGAATGTTTCTTTTGTTTTCTCTGTGGAGATAAATCATGATTCAACATATTCTTTTCTTTCCTAGATCTTTTGTTTTCTTTGTTAGAACTGGTGATAGTCAAGTCTCCACCTTCGGTATCAGCTACGATTTTCCATCTCCTTTTATCTGAGAAGTCAACTGGTCCACGTTCGTCCACTACACCGGCGATCTGAGGTGCATCTTCAGCATCAATGAAAATATCAAATTCATTTTCCTCCAAAGGTCTCATGTTCTTCAAGTCTATGTCATCATCAATGATCTTTACTCTGCAAAACACATCTTATAATTTGTGCAAATGAACTTAGCAATCTTTGTTAAGGATCAATTAGTTTCCAAAGTTAAAATCGATTATCGATTTTGTAACTTTCTGTGTGAAAACACGATCCTTCGCATCTTTAAACAAAATTTCAAAACATGTACTTCTCGAAGATGCGTTAAACAATTACTATAACCTAAAACACAAGGGTTTACTGTTGAAACTGCCAAGGGAAGGTATATTATTTGCAAATTACAACTTACGTCTTTGCTCCCAGTTTCATCTTTTTCTTTTTCTTCTTCTTTTTATCTTCGCCATCTCCGGAGGACAAATATTTCTTTAAATATTCTTTCTGATCGACGAACTTCTTCTCCATCACTGCCAACGCACATTTACACACTGTTTCGTATACTGACCACGTGATGGCGCTGCGATCGATATATAAATATTTAGCGGGAAAATATTTAATATTCATGTAATAAAGTTTTTCAAAATAATAGATAATAGAGATATATTTATACTATCAATATTGGTATATGTATACTGTAATTAATATTGTCAGTATAATATTAACACACCTTGCCCTCCAAATTTCCAAATCTCAAAATATACAAATTTTCAAATTTCCAAATTTTAAGATCTGTACAAATTCTTAAATACATCACTATTATATACTGTTAATACAGTATTATCAACATTTTGGTCAATATTTATTAAGAATCCACAATATTGAAAACATCTATTGATAGCTTGAGATCTTCAAGAGTAATTCAAAATCCTAGGAAATTTCATAGAGAGCTGAATAGCTTAAAGATGTCCTAAAGAATGTGAAAATTCATAGAGGTCCTACTGAAACTTGGGGAGCTTAGGGAGATCTATGATCCTGAAAATCGTGGATCCTAGGAAGAGCTGAAAGAGCTTGGGCAGGTCCTAGAAAATATATCCTTGACAAATAAGTGACCTAAGAAAATGTAGAAGAGTCAAGGTTTCTAAAAAGAACTTGAAGAACCCAGGAGATGCTTTAATCTAGTTGCCAAAAATAGTCTTAAAGACAATTGGGGAATCTGAAGAGGTCCTAGGGAAACTTAAGTTCCTCTAAATGTATGTACACCATTGCAAATGAACGACCGACGCAAACGGACGTGATTATGCATGCTCGTGTGGCCCCAGCCGTAGGATTCACGGTGCCCCATGCCAGACGAACCTTATCGACTTTATCCATCGACCCCAGGTATAGGCTAGTCAGGAACGCGACAAACCGAGACGATCTAATCCGTGGTCGGTGTACGAGAAACTGGAGAACGGTTCTCCATTGGTCGACCGGAGGAAAGTGAGTAATTTACGTGGTGCTGGAGGTGGAAACCAGCAGTAGGAGGAGGTAGGGGAGCGAAAGTGAACACAGCTCCAAGAATGGGCAGGAAGAGACGGGCTCCTTGAGCCAGCGGCTGATACTTTTGACGTAGGAGCATTGTTATCGACGTTTTACCGTCGATCCGTCGATACCCGGTTCGTTTTATTCTTGACCGGTTGGCTCGAAATTATCATCGTGCGTGCGTGGAAAATGAAAGCGAGGAACGACGCGATCGTCCGATCGAGGAGAGCCTACCTGGCGCTGTGAGATTCCCCGCCAGACCAGTTCCAAACAGAGAAACGTATCGTGTGCAAGGTTATAGCAGTGCTGTGCCAGTGATTCTCACTGACATGCATGCACAAATTTTGCTCGTCAATCATCGTGAAACAGTTCCGACCTTAGCTAAACGTTCCACCTAATCGTCTGATCCTGAACGGCCGAAAACATGACGCGAAAACTGAGCAAGTTCCTGATACTCTTCGACAACACGAACCTCCTGTATTTCCCGGGACACTTTTTGTCGGGAAGAGTACTCATCGAGCTGGATGACGAGGCCTAGTAAGTAATTGGGTGATATTCGTGTGTACGAGGTTTATCCGTAAGTGATGGAATCGGTGATGCCATTTTCAGAGTGGTATTTGTGAATAGTTATTATCGAAGGGACGTCATCACGGTGAGGTGTTGAATATTAATCTTCAGACGGCGGCTTGATCAGACAGTGATGACTGAAATTCGAATGCTTTTTTAGTTTTGTACATTCTAACACGGGCGGAAAATGTGGGGGAGTGATTACGTCAAATTCGCGTAACATCTTCTGTTGCGGCCGTTGAAGATTAACTTTCACGACATAAATGTGGATTATTGTATCGTTAATTATATGTATTATTAATTGTCATTGATAATAATAATTAATTATATACAATATTATAATATTTATTACAATACATGACATGAAATTTTGATTACGTTTATTATACACATTAGTATTATATATGAAGTATTCTAGTTATAATGAATATCATGATATTATAATATCGATTATAGTTGTAATAAATATTATAATGTTACAATGTTTATTATGATTACAATCAAGTACCATCAGTAGATAATTCCGTGATTAGTCATGATAATCACAACAATAATTAACTGAGATCATAATTAACGCGAATGATTCTGATAACAAACGTTCTTTCTCGGCACACGAATATTTCACTTTGATATAATTATTCGTAATAAGATTTCACTCTGTTAGAATCATATAATTAATTAATGCTAATGAAAGTGTTAATTTAGTGTAACAATTTCGAATCGTGTTAATGATATATAGAATTACTTTCTCTGTGGAAAGTGAACTCGATTTTCAAATGTTGAAAAACAAATTAGTTTGCACTAGTTTTTATAAATGATACTTGAATTAAATAATGCCTCTAGGTAACCATCTATGGAACTAATTGTGAACACTAATCGGGTTTTCTTTTTCCGAAGAACTTATCTCCACATCAAGAAACCAATTAATCTTTTCAAGGATACTGACACATATATGTTAATTCTTTAATAAAATTCAATAACCCAAGGTCGTATATGTGAACTTTTTTTCTTATATTCAATTTAATCATTACCAATTTCAAATAAAATGTATTAGTTATAATACATCATTTTGAATATATTTATTAAAAAAAATGAAAGTCTAGTTGAATGAAGATTTTTTTATGTGATTTTAATAGAAGTTCATCCTGGAAAAGATTAGCTAATTAACGCACGAACAAAATTTGACATGGTTATTTATGATATTTATAAAAGAAAGATAAGCATCGAATTATTCGACGCGATTACAGAATTAATCTCTGTTCAATGATATGTTTGATGTGTTCTAGTGTTTCAGGGTTGCATTTTCACGTAATCGGCGAAGGAGTGGTCCGTGTACGCAGTCAACGCGCCGAGAGGGTTTACGACAAAGAAAACTACATTGATTTTCGTATGAGATTACTGGGCGAGCCAGGTAATGAAAAGAAATTGCATTACGGTACATTTAATGTAGCCGTTAAGACGAAATGGGCACAATGTACTTTCGTATAATGAACCTTGCACGATAAGCCTGCATTTTAATAGTTAAATCAAGTACACAAGAATTCACATAAATAATCGTAACTGGAAGTGATGCATTACCCTTAATCATTGATGCACCGATGCTTCAATTTACCTGAGCTCGTATGTTTTTACAGTTATTTCAGTTTAAGAGTATTTGATGTATTAGAATAATTTAATGTTGTAACTTGAGTAGACTTTCGTTATATTGCCAAGAAAGGGTTGCAGCGAAAGATTCTCGAAGGTGACTTCGTTATCTCTAGATTCTCTATGTTATAAAATTTCTAGGTTCCTAAATGACTAAATTTTCAAATTTCTAAGTCCACAAATTTCGAATTTCCAAGATTGCTAAACGTCCACATGTCAATGTTACCAAACTTCCCAATTCTCAAATTTCTAAGATCACAAATTTTCAGAATGCAAAATTTCCAAATTTCTAACTCACCCGATTCCAAAGTTAGAAATTTGGTAAATTCCCCAATTTAGTTCTCAAGTATCCAAATTATAGAGTTTCTACGTGCACAAATTTCTAATTTCCTTTCTAAAGATGGCAATATAACAAGAGCCTACATATCAGAATACAAAATCAATAGAAATTTAGAACTAAAATTTCTAATGTCACTTTCTATAATCCAACAGTTGATAGAGCATGAAGATTACTGACAAGTTCAGAATACGAAAGCGATAGAAATTGGGAGCAAAATTTCATATAAATAGTGCTTTTCATACGAGCTCGAATGGAACTGAAATTTCTAAGAAAACAGTCGTAAATAACTATTAAAATATACAAACATTTCGATCCACTATCTCCAACGGTTGTGTACAAAACTTTTGTGTCCCATGCCGCACCTGCGACCACCATGCTTCGCATAATAATGCAAAAACCATTCTTCTTGGTTCTGTGTTGCACGTGCGATGACACCATCGTTCAGGAGAGGGACCATCGCTGCTATCACCGGGAATCCATAGCTTTCCATTCAAATTAGGCTTGCCTTTGGGTCTGCCGTCTACTTTCTTGGGTAAACATGGCTGGGTACAGTATTATTGCAAGGCTGCGCTTCGTGAACCCGGTGGCTTGACCCATAAGAATCAACAAGTCTTCATCGTGATGAACCCCATCGATCTGAATTTGGAACAACCAATTTTAGCGGTGAGCTTATCTTAAATATTATTACACTGTTTAATATTTAAGATAATATCATACAATGTTTGATATTATTGCACAGAGTTTGGAAATTTTTGAAGTGAGTACTTGGGAATGTGGAAATTTAGAAATTAGCAAATAGAGGAATTTAAAAGTTTAGGAATTATTTAGGATTTTAGGTATTTAGGTATTTAGGAATTTGGCATTTTGGGGGTGGTTTTAAGAATGTAACAATGTGGAAATTTTGGACATTTACAAATTTGAAAATTTAGGGTATTGGCAAGTTAGAAATTTGAAAGTTTGACGACTTCAAATTTCAGAAATTTCAAATCTCACAATTAAGGATTTTCAAATTTCAGTTTTTTGGAAATAATTAACTTATAATTAACTTTGAAGATCGCTGTCCAATTCACGTGTAATTAAACAAATCCTCTCACGACAACGAGCCCTAAATCACGAAACAGTGTCGGTCGGTTGATTTTATTGCGCTTACGATTACACTTAAACGATTTCATTTGCAATCTCGTTGCACGCGACACGACCGTTTCGTTTGTAATGGCTCTCTAACGAGAGAAACCTATGTTTGATTGAAATTAATCGATGAACATGACTCGGAATCCGATTCGTTCGGCTTGAGATACCGTTCTGAAAATTATGCGAACATTAACGCAGCAACACAGATATTGGTTACACTTACTTGATCGCAACTACGTTCTGTAACGTCAGAAAAATGTGACGTTTTTACACGCACGTATTCTTTCTTGCATATTAAGAGATTCTTGCTTTTTCGAGCGTTTTAAAACCAAGTTCTGGATAATGGTCAACGACCTGCGTAGAAAGCGATCATGACCCATGGTCCACGGAAATTATGTTACTTTCTTTCGTTTCCTGCACCAAAATTTCAGTACACGTTCTTTCCGATGATTTGTGATGAAAATTTGTCTTGTAGAAGGTATTTCTACTGTTCTTTTATTCAAACGTAGCAATACTTCTCCTTAACGTTTCATCAATAAGTCATTTTTTAACTAAAACTTACAAATGATAATCTATATTATCTTGCTTTTATAATTTAAATATAGTAGCTTATTAGTAATTAAATTTATAGTCTTCATTCAGTTTCTTGAAACAGTTCATTGATGATATTCCAACTTCTTCACTTAACTTTCAGTACTAAAACACTGTGATTAAATAAAAAAAGAAAAGACAAGAAATATTTACGATAATTTAAATAATAAGAGTGTAGTTTATTTACGACAAGATATAACAATAGTACAGTGCATTGTTTTATACAAACTAGTTGCAGGATAATGCAAAGAATGGTCAGTGTTTGTGTTCTCCACTCCTCCACCTTGTTTTATCGAGTTCAAGGTTTCTGACATTGCGCGACACAATTTCTACAAATCGGAACAATTTGTTGCGAAAATTGTTTGACGATTGCTTGACGACATATCGGGTGTTTGGTAAATGGCATTCCCGTTTACCTGACCAGAGAGACGCGTTCGCACAACAGCAAACAATATGTAATATAAGATAATTATTACGTAGGCATGTGACATTCAGTTTCGAACGCGAGCGACCGCATTGTTGATTCAATTGTGTAGTCACATTCATTGCACACGCCTTGAATTGCGTAATCGACAGGTTTTCAAGTGATAGCCGATAGCATTGATCTGCCGGTGAATGTGGAAGTAAATGAATACTCGAAGATCGCAAGTATGCGAAAAGAATAAAGAGTGAAAGACAATAGACACCTGTTCCTAGAAACTGTTATGTTGCAGAGAAGCTCAATTACATCCACGACTTATTCCCATCGGGAAAACAGTTATTTTCTCGTTTAGAAGAAAAATTCTGTTAGTCCATCTCGGAGAAAATAGACAGGCTTTCAGAAATTTGGAAATTTAGAAAATGTATTTGGAAATGTAGAAACGTGAAATTGCAAAATTGAATATCGCCAAACTATTACACAAACCTCCATACAACCCCATACTCTATGATCACTGCATAAAATCCTGTTAAAAGCGACAATATAACGAGAGTCTACTGTAAATCACCACCAATACAATGAAAGTCGCCACAACTGGCTCGCCAGGAATCAACGCATTCTTCTGTCAATAATTATTCCATTATATAAAGCTTGAGGCATCAAATCGGAGAAGATGAAAAATCCAATGAACGTTTTTTATCTGTTTCCAATAGCAACCAGCAAGACAGGAAATTGAACAACGGGTCGGAGTGTCTTGCGTTTCCGGAGGACCAGTATTTTGCAGAGTGAGCCTCGACCGAGGCGGATACGTACCTGGTGAAACTATTGGCATTTCAGCGACTGTCAGCAATCGAAGCAAAGTACGTATCATATTTCGGCTGGATGGTTAACCAAAAGAATTTCTAGCGTGGAAATAGGGTCAGCATAATATGATACTATCATATATCTTTTAACAGGTGAATGTTCTTTCTGCTTGAATTGTATGTGAAGCAAGTTGATAAGGTGTCGATAGAAAGATGTTTGCACTAAAGAATCTTCTTCTGTAATACCTTCGCAATTCAACCTGAAAAGAAACTGAATACAAAGAAGAATATTAAAAAATTATTATCCTTTTATCTTTCTGAGAAAGGAAAAATTATAAGACATTTTATAGTTACCTCCATGTTTTATAAAAAGTTAGTTTCTGGTACATGACAAACTTTCAGTGTAACGATAATTTAACATATTTGTTAAAGACAAATTAATAATGCAAAATGTACAAAGATAGAAAGTAGTACATTTTTTTTGGAAGGTCACATTTTTATAATGTACTATATCTTTTTCATACTTGCATGCAAAGTATATTTTTACGAAAAATAATGGGAACCACACATTAATCACACATCGCAGAATTTGAAGTTTACTTCTTCAGATTTAATCCGAAGAACGATTTGGGACAAACTGTCGGTTATCCATCTTGATTGGCACATAAATTTGAAGAGAATATTCGATAACACTTATCAAGTTATATCTTGCATAATTGATAACTTCAACAGGTAACGATGAAGTCGACTAAAGCATCCTTGACCGAAACGATCCAGTACCGGTGTCGAGGTAAAGTACTTGCAAGCGAGACAAGAGAGTTGGCAAGTGTTTCCCGAGGGAAGATCCGTCCTGGTGAAGGGGAAGAGTGGCTGAACGAACAAATGTACGTTCCACCCTTACCACCCACTAATCTTCGTGGCTGCAACCTCATCAACGTTCTTTATCACGTCTATGTGAGTACAATAACGTTTAAATTATCGTGATTACAATTGCATGTAGCATGACTAATTGGTCGCACTTTCTTTCTGCTTCTTGCTTCAACCTTTTTTCACAAAATAAACGGAGAGTTCCTGAAAAAAACGATGTGACTTCTTAGCTACGAATCATAAGATTTCTTTGTAGACTTTCGAATTCTTCTTGTAGTAAAATGATAATTGCTTTTCAAACGAGGCACATTTGAAGACGTATTTAGTTTTCTAATATAAATTAGATCTGGAGTTAGCAAAAATATTTCCTGTATTATCAAATGTGATCATAGAAATATTAAAGCGATATGACCTTAACATAAGTGTTATCTTTTATGTTCCAGTTCGTTATAAGCCCGAAAAGCTTGGATAAAGAGATCAAGCTACAAATACCAATTGTCCTGGCGACGTATCCTTTGAGACAGGAAGGTGCTCCAGCGGGAACTGCACCGTCGAAAAGGGGAGCACATTACCCGTCGACCCTGCCGATATTTCGGCCGTGGTTGGACGATAAAGCTTTCGAAATACAAGAGTGAACGTTTAATTAACTTTCTCCGATGGCCTTGATACAAAACTGTTGACAGAAATCGTCTCGATATAAAACAATGAAGAAGGACCTACGACCCTTCGACAGAGTTAATACGCTTATAACAATGCTTATTTCTCGATCAAACTAAATTTAACTGAACTAAAATACAAACGAGGACTAAAAGTACTTATTATATTCACATTCCATATATTTTCGTACTTTTTACTAAATTTAGAATCTAGATAGGGAATATACAAATCTAGGTATTAAAAAACCAATGTAGATTTAGGGACTATGTTAATACTTTGTAAATGTCGCGTTGCGAATTAAATGTATTTGTAAAAAATATTCTCTGCATATTCTTAAGTATAGATTAGTGAATTCGATTTATGTGTCGAATAAAAATCCAAATTATTAGTGAAGCTTTTAGATACTTATTTAACTGACGAAATTAAAGTTATTATTAACAAAATATTTTTACAACGCAACAGATGTATAAAATTACGTGTTCACAACGACGAAACTGCCATATTTATGTACGATAAATATGACTCCTCGTAAAAAGAGAGTATAATACATAAAGTTTACAATTATTTTCAAGTCCCCATCTCTCCTTTCAATTTCTCCAGAACTTTCTCCACGGTGGTCCCAGACACTAGAACAACCTTCTGCCGACTTTTAGAGCCCTATAAAAAATAATTCCTCGTATAAAAATTAATGGAGAGAAAGAAAAACGAAATTCAATCAACAGATATTGAACTAACTCGGTCTAAAGAGACATCGGATTTTCTCATTCCCAAAACGGAAGCTAAATATTTCACGAGTTCCGTGTTTGCTTCACCTTCGACAGGAGGTGCCGAAATTGCAACCCCTACAGCATCCTCAGAAATATCTAAAAGAAATTTACGAGCTCATTATCCTCACTCGAAAACACTAAATGTAAAGTTTTGTTTATCACAAATAATTTACAACAGAATATTACCGGTTATATTGTTATGTTTCGCTCCAGGTTTTGCTTGAATTTTTATAGTAACATTTCCACTTTTATCCGTACCTACGGGTCCCTTAGGTTCCTATTAAAATTTGTTAACTTACTAAAAACGCAATCGGAATATACGACACGAATTTAATAAATATATTTAAAATGGTATGTTGAATATATAAATGTAGGTGCAAAAATAATATTTCAATTTTAGATTCAAAATGTGCGCAACACTTGATAAAGGGGGATTCTATTTTAAAAACTGTATCTAGTAAATTGCGAATATAACGTTGCCATTCCTGTATTCGCAAGCGACGCCTAGCAGCGTGAAATATAACTAGAACGTGTAACATAGAAAATGTCATGTTATTTTCTTAATAGGTGATCAAATCACGATCACTCATCAATTTATCATCCTCGCAATTGGGATTGGTAAGCCGTTAATTTATCTCGCTAACTAACCTCAGTGACCGCTACTTTTTGAGTCTTTCCAGCTTTCTTTGAACCCTGCTTCGACATTTCTCGAGTATTTGCAAAATATCGCAAAAGTTTTCTGTGTAGGCACGTATTACCAAAGTACCACGTCATTTAGAATTTCTCTCGATCACTTGCACCATATTTTAGAATTAACGGCTTTGCTTTATGATGATTCGGTTGATACTTTTAACCTCAACAACTGTTCCTCTGACCGATGCATCTGCGCACGTGTGGCAGTGCTGCCAACCTAGGGGAATTTATATGCCCGCGAAATATCCGAATTTTTGAACTTTTGGACGTGCAAAAATTTAACAATGTCAAATTGTAAAAATTGATTTATTTTAACAAAAGACTATGTCCAACCGTTCTCAAATTTTGATAAAACTTTGCAACAGCTTTAGAATTTTTAATTGCTATTTTTTTTAGATATTAACATATGTCTAATATAATTCTTGTAATTTGTAATACTTTGTGTATTAATAAAACGAATTTATTTTTAATAAAATATAGATCAAAATGCCCAAGAAATTCGTCGGTGAAAACAGCAAGGCTGTCGCTGCCAGGGCACGAAAGGCAGCGGCAAAAGAAGCTGAAAATACAAAAAAAGCTCTGGAAGCTGAAGAGAAAGCTTGGAAGGATGACGACAAGCAAGTCTTAAAAAAGAAACAGCGACAGGTATTGAAGTAAATGAATATTTCTTCGTTTAAATAAATGAGTACCTTTTAATTTAAGTGAATGAATATTTCTTTATTTTAATATGTCTCAATTTGACTGAACTTTCAGGAGGAGCTTGAAAAGAAGCGACAACAGCAACTAGAGAAGAAAGCAGAAGTGAAAGCTTTGCTTGAAAAGGAATTGGCAACTATAAAAGTAGGTGGAAAACAACCTGCTGCAAAAATAACTAGAGCAGAAATTGTAGCGGTAACGGAGAAACGAAATCAGGCAGCGACGAAGAAGAAAGAAGAAGAGAAACCAATTGAAGAGAATTTGAATAGGTTAACTATTGAAGGTGAAACAGCACATGGTATAGATGAAGCTTTATCTGTTTTAAGGTAACAATAACTACATATGCATACCCATTCTTTAATACTTATGTGGGCAACTACAAATGGTACTCTTTAAAATCTTAATATGGCAATAGTATAACAAGAACATGAATTATTGTTTAAAAAGATATAGAAATGAATATGAAGTTGCTCGCATAACGTTTAAATGTCCATCTTAAATAAATGTAAAATTGTCCGTTTTAGTACAAAGGATCCAGAAATCGATCGCCATCCGGAAAAGCGTGTGAAGGCTGCGTTTGCGAGTTTTGAAGAGAGAATGATGCCTATAATTAAGGAGCAAAATCCTACGCTAAGGTTAAGTCAATTGAAGCAGATATTAAAGAAAGAATGGATGAAGTCGCCCGATAATCCACTGAATCAAAAATTACTTCTGAATCGTTGATACAAAACACAAGAAACACGTATACGACTGACTAGATGGCTCCAAGGAACACGTGAAATGAGAAGACTCATAATAAATATAATCACGAACAAATCAAGTATCTGTACACAATTTTATTGTAAACGAATAAGTTATACTCCGGGTAGAACACATAAAATAACATTTGCATAAAATCATCTTTGGTATAACTTATACGCTACTACATAGCCTCTACATTGTATTTTACACTTTCATTTACAAAAAGAAAAAAAATAAGATGATCGTTGATTAAAGGCTGCGTAAATTCGAACAGAATCGCTTCAACAATCGTGTACATGTTTTGGCACAGTTACTATGCAGACTTGTACAATTTTACAAAATTTGAGTATCCTATATTCATTTGTCTTCGCTATATAAAAATTCGTATAAAAGATAAAATAGTTAAAAAAAACAGATCGGTTACTTAATTACAATTGTATAAAAATAGTATTCTATACAAATGAATTTTCACCCGATAGACTCTTAGATTTATATACAATCCATCCTAATCTTTGTCTCGATGCATTCAATTCGCCGTGGCAAATCAAGCACAAGGCACTGTGATTTCGTTTGTCATGTACAATGAGTAAAATACCCGTACAAAGAACTTGATTTAAAATATAATCTTATCAAGTAATAACATACATGGTCCGCAAAACATATTTTTTTCTAGTGAACATATATACCCAGTCATTTCACCGTAACCACCTTCTTGTTCTTCCATAAATCTATGAAACAGTGTATCATGTGATTCACTTGCTCTGGGCAATCAGTCATCGGTGTATGGCCGGCAGTTGGTATAGCTTCGAGGAAAGCTTTCAACATAGTCTAAAACATGAAAAAATAATTACAATTAATGTTAGCAATAAAATTAAAATTATTTTAAAATTATCAAATGTTATTGAAATATTTTATTAATTCTTTAGAAACATGAATAGAAATTGTCTTAGATTATTTTCATATTTCAAAATAAGGTAGTTGATACAACATTATTTATTGTAACACAAAATTTTTGTCAAATTTTTAGATATAAATTGATATAGCATATTTTGCAATACTTCTATGTCATGAAACGAAATTAGACCGTTCCCGTTTTACAACTGTTCGGTATAGAACTTAACACCATAAAAGAATTGTCGAAAAACCGTACCCTCTCCATTTGGCATTCCTGCACGAGCGACACCTTGTTGTCCCTTAGGCCATGTATGAGAAGAGTCGGCGTGCATATCCTTCTATGGAAAACATAATCCCCTTCCGGCCAGACCATGCCGTCCAAAACGTGTTTCATGTGCGATGGCCATTGTTCTGGTGGCTCGGGTCCACAGTATGGGTGTTGACGTCCTCTCGCCGAATATAATATATCTCTGTGAAGGCCACACATTAAAAAGGGCGCCAGAATTGCTCTCAAGCAACAATGACCAGCGCTTTCGGTGCTAGGTGCTGCCAAAGGTGTCGGTCCACCTCCGGATATCAGGACTAGCTGATGGATGCTGGTGTCGTATTTACAGGCCAACGCGGCTGCGAAACTGCATCTGTAATTAACGAAAATTACGCAATTGACACTTTGTCACTACACTCGTATGCCTTGGTTCTTTATCCTTTACATTCCTTTCCAGTCCATTTCATTTCTCAGAATTTTATTTCTATGTTAAACTATGGATTGATATGTTGTGGTATGTGAAGGAGGTATTTCTATTCTTTCTTGTTTGCATAATTCAAAGTTTTGCTATGAAGATTTCTATTTGAAAGTCGTGTACAGCTTAGATTTCTTTCGGGTGTGATCAAATGTAGAGAAAATGGTATCTAGATTAAGCTCTCTTCAGGATCTAGGTCCTAGATTCCCTTTTAGTTTTCTCTAGGTCCCAAACTCTTCCTAGGTTCCAGGACCTTTAGGATCTAAGTCCTGAACTCTTCATAAGTCCTAGGCTCTCTTAGGATCTCCATAGGTTCTAAGTTTTCCTTAGGTCCTAGATTCCCTTTTAGATTTCTCTAGACCCTAAACTCTCAAAAATTCCTAGATTTTTCATTACTTTCCTGTAGGTAGTACTCTTTTTTCTAGGTCCTGCATTCTCAATTAGCTCTCTCCAGATCCTAGGCTCTCCCAATCATAAGTTTCCATAGGATCTCTTCTTACGTCTTTCCTTAAATTTTCCAAAAGGAAATGAAACTAAATTCTTTCTTGCAATGAATATCTAAACCACGAGGTGGATCATAACCGAACAACAAAATCTTTGTAGGACATTTTCGTAAAAAAAGGATCGAACAAACGAAATCCAGAGACATTGGCTTATTTATTGGACGCTTGGACCGATAATGTCCTTTCTCCGCGATTCATACTAGGCTTAGAGAACGCGTTCTGCCGTGGTTCTTAACTCGTTGCCGCAATCTTGTGTAGGACATAGGTGTGGATTTTTTTCGCAGTTGAACGGCTATTGAACCGTACGTGGTTCGTGGACATAGCCAACGGCCTACATGTCGTGTTGCAATGTCGCGCGATGAATTAATAGCGCCCGCCTCGTTATTACGGCATCGCGTCGTGTAGGTCGTGATTGTCGGCCAACTGACCGTATTCATTAGTAATTTACACTACCAATAAAAAAAGATCACGAGACTCGCGTGACAGATCTTAAAAAATTGCCTTACACAAGCAATTTAAATTCGTGTTTACATAATTTTTTTTCGCTTGTATCTAAGTATACTATAATTAATGCAATTTTCTTGCCATATACGGATATTAAGTGCAAATCATTCTAACGTGTTTTAAGTGACAACAAATTTTAGAATCTAATTCAATATCTGAACAATTCTTAGACTATCATTGGATTCACTTCTAAGATTGCAGTTTCGTTTTTATAGCTGATTCATCTATCTATACATCTACATTAATATCAAAATTTATTTATAGACATACATTAATGTTATAATTTATCTATACATCTTGAATACCTCTCTGTTGTATTAAAGTTCCATTTTCTATATTAATCGCGGTATTTAATTTGCATACACGAATCTTTGATATAATATAGTTTGAACACTCCTATTTATAATACGTGTATGAAATAGACAAATAACAGTCATAACGAGTATCATTTGTTGAAACTTATCTCTCAAGAAATTCGCGTTACATGTGGAACGACCTGATACAAAATTACAAATTAACAAGCACGTGCAACATTCTAATTATTGAATCTCTCACCTAAGAAACCGCAACGTAATTCACCCGTGTAAGTTACACTCTAATAACACTGTGCCACGTTGTAATGCTGGATGAATCGTAGTTTCGGCGCGGGAAATAAATTGAACGCGATTAAATGAAGCACTAAAAAGAAACGTTAAAACGTCCATTCCGCAGGCATTCGTAAAAATGAATCGATCAGCCAGGTAAATCTGAGGAACTCGAGGAACGTGAATTAAATGCGCTTTCAACTTCAACCATTAGCCGTTTTGTCGGTTAAACGCGTGCAGGTAATGCAACGATGTGAACGTCAAGGAATTTGTAATCTTCAAGAAGAGAGATCCGATAAGACACACAGTCTCGCGTGTACCGTGCAATTACGATACCAACAGATGCTTTTAAATGGTCAAAGATAAGTTACGCGATTACAGTCAAGTTTCTACTAGTCACGGTCAAATAATTCTATGATGGTAATAAACGTAGACCGAGGTATACTCGGGGACGGTATGTTGGAAGCTGGATGTTACCGTTTACGGATTGTCGATCATATTTTAATTAAGGCGGATTGAGCATCGAATTTTGATTTCCACATATTTATGGCACCATGTGGTAGGTCGACATTAACATACGAGTGCTTCATATTTACAAGATCTACTATCCTATTTAGCAGACTAGTTGTCAGCATACACTTTTAAAAGTATAATTAATATAGTACAGTAATAAGTATAGTTGTATACTTTCAGCAAGAGCTTAAAGTAAGTTGAACTGGAGTGTTAATAAATTCTGCTCTACATATCCAATGGTATACCGAATAAATACCCGTTATGTTCATTTGGACTGATCCTAATGTTTGTTCTTAAATGATTTGTTAAACAAGCTAAACTATAGTAGCAGAAGAAACTTATAATAAAAAATATTCTACGAAAATGAATGCTCGTAACAGGCAGTGAAAATAATCTTACCCATAATTATGTGCAACTAGAACACACTTCTGACCGGGTCTGAACGCATAGTGGCACAGGATGGTATCCAAATCCTTCAGCAGCTTATTAAAATGATAATCTCTGGATCGACTAGGTGCTGAGCTCATCCCGTGTCCCAGCATCTCAGGAGCGATGCAAGGATAGCCCAGAGCGGAAAAGTATCGAAGCTGATGTTCAAAGATCTCCGCGGACGACCCAAAACCGTGCAGGAACACGATCATGGGTTTTCTGTTTCTCCTAAACGTCACCAAATCTAAAGGATTCTGCTCGTCTCCCATAGAAGGGTCCATATCCTCGATATTTGGCCACGTTTTCCTGTAATCCTCCAATTCGATGGGTGCAGCCTCCGTTCTCAGCTCGAATCTTCCCATTTTCTCGTTCCAGCTGGACTTCTCCAAGGACTCATCGGACTCGACAGGGTTCGCACAGAGCTTTTCCTTCAACTTGGCCATCGCGTTGCTCTTCTTAGGCCTGAAGGACGACTCGTTGTCCTTGAATTCCAAGCGCAGCTTCTCGAAACTGGCCTCGTTAACAGTTTCCTCTAGCTGCTTCGCGGGCTGCTGGTCCGCGCACTCGAGATTATCCGTCGAGATATCGATTCCTTGTTGGACTGCTCGAACGCTCGAATCCTGCGGCTTGCTCCTTTCCGCATCATTCTTCCCGGTGACCTCCGATCCCTCGTTGGTCAGCTGCTCGCCGCTTCTCGGAATCATCGTCCCGTCCGCTCTCTTTGTCGGCTGACCTCGAGGATCGTTCTCCTGGCCACCTGTGCCGCTCAGATCCTCCCAACTGTTTCTCAGCAACAGTGGCGTTCTGCCCAGTTTCTCGTCGATGATCCTCAGCAACGATTGCTCCAGGCTAGGCTCCTGGTCCGGCTGGAACTCGATCGTCTCCACGCTGTTGATCCCCGAATCGACGCAGTCCAGTTGTTCTAGGGTGACTTCCGGCCTCAAATAAAAATCCAACGAATCTGGATCGTTGGCAGAACCTATGAAGCCACGATTCACATAGCCTTCGTTCTCCTTCGACTTCGTCTCCTGCTTCTCAGGGTGGAAAGAGAAGCTGATGTCTTTGAACGGTTCATCGTCCTCTGATTTCCTTTCATTCGACGTTCCTTTATCCGTGCTCGATCGTTCCGAGCCGTTTTCCTTATTACCAACCCTTGGATCTTTGATAAGAGTGTCCTCCGCGCCGGCTACGTACCTCACCGTGTCGTCCAAGATCTCTTCGAGCAGCACGTTGATGTACTTCTCCAGATCCTTCACGATTTTGTTCTTGATCTTCTGCTCGTTCGTTTGCTGATCTTTCTTATCGACGCCATCATTGTCGTTCGTTGTTGCAGTATCCTTCTCCTCCGTCTTAGCTGGCTCGTTTTCAGGAACCTGCAGTTTCTGCAAATTCACCGAGACTCTCTGCTCGAGTTCTTCTATACCATGCTCGCTCTTCTCAGCTTCGCACAGGCTCGTTCTGATTCTGTTTAGTTCCGCGGAGATGATTTGCTCTTCCGCGGTGCTCAATCGCCTCGACTGCCGGAAAGAGCATCTACAGTTTCCCGAAGAATGAGGTCGTCTCGACCACCGAGTGAAGAAGTTGTCTACGATGGATTCAGGCCGGTCACTGGTGTTCTCGTAGTACCAGCCGCTCTTCAAGGCGGGCTTCAAGATCCTCAAGGTTCTTCGTGGGCCCACGATGAAGAAGTCGCAGTCGGGAAGCTCTACCTTGCCTGGACCCACTCGGTTCCTGTTTCTCCAGTACTCGAAGAACTTGGTGTACCAGGGTGTCGCCGGTACAGCCTCTTCTGCCTCCATGTTTCCGATAACTTGTCAATCATAAAGATGACGACGATATTCTCGAATTTCCTCACCGAACAACGATATTTATAGCCGATAAGAAGATATGCGGTAGGTTCCGTTCGTTGTGGAGCTGTACAGTCGTGAACCGACTAGACGGCCGGCATAAACTGCCTGCTAGTGTACTTTCTGACTCACGATGTTTCTTCTTCGTAAATAAAGACAAGTATTCACCGTTGAATATCGTAATAATGACGCTATCAGCTGTGGTAACCGTTAAACTCGCGTTCTTGCTCATCCGAGTCCAAAATACACTCGATTCTTTGGGTTTATTGACTGCTGCACGTTCCGTTCTCCTCTTTTTCGGAGGAAATTTCACATCGGCCGGTTTTTACTCGACCTACAATGTTCAACCAATTAATTATGAGCGTCTAAAGAGGCGTGAACCGTGTTAAACGACAATGGCCCGTTTTTATCGTTGTTCATAGTTTAATAATCGTTGCCGATGACTTTGTTCAAATTTTCGCGTTAGCTCGTTCGTTCCACCGGACTGCATTCTCGGTTTTGCAACACTTTTCCTGTAATTCCTGCAATCCTTGCTCGGACAGACACGATTTCCCCGCGAAAAACGAAAGTAACATTTCTCGTGGCTCCTCGTGTTTGCCGGTGGTGGGTTCACGGTTCGCTGGGTTACCAATGCTCGTTCCAACGTCAGAACGTCTAATTGCTACCTTTGATGCTTCGACCTGCGGAGAAGAAGTTCGATTAATGGTGAATGCATCTTCTTTCCAATGATATTTTGTGCGATAATACGTTCGAAACCGACAGCGTTTCAAATCTCACAACCGCAGACTTCTCGCGAGCCAAACGACTTTTATATAATCCACTTCCGTGTGTCTTCAGTCTCGAGAAATAATTAATCATACTCTAAGAAACAATTAAATGTGCTCGCATAAATCTTGCCATGCTATTTCACGCTTTAACAATTGCAATTAGTTAATGATACATAAGACTTAAATAATGAGACTCGTGATCTCGGTTACACGCTCCTGTAACACTGTTTTCCATTAGTTATTCAATCATCGATAATTCCGTTTCTGCTCTCGAACACTACAAGTACATCGATTCGCAAAACGATGAGCCAATTGTTATGCTATTTCGCATAACAGATGCGCCGATGACGAACACGACCCTGAGACAAACGAGAAGTGACAAAATATGTCCTGTAGGAACAAGTCTCAAAGTAGTAACAAAGTCTCGAAAGTTTTAAAGTACTAAAATAGTTCAGAATTCCAGATTAAAAAATTTCAAAGTCCTACGTTTCTGTGAAACTCTTAAATATAGCCTTAGAAACCTACGCATTACAATATAGGAATAAAATGTACGAAAAAAATATATCGCAGATATTAAAAAACAAATCCTGATATGCGCATTAAACACTATAACTGGTTCCCATTTTTCAAATTCTGTCATATAGAAATATTCCTCTGTTCATTTTTCAATAACCATTGTTGTCAAACAGGTTATCAAGATTTGTTTTTCACGTTTCCCGCGTGATTCAGTTTAAATGCGCGCAGTAGCCGTTTACCTGGCATATTCCGATCAGGTTTATACACTTACGGCGGTGTCGCAATTAAATATCAGACACTCCATTTGTTTCATTTTTGCGAATATATGTAAATAAGTACGATAGAAAGTTCGATAAGCTTGCTCCCCAATTATCCCCGTACTCGGAGTGAGAGTATACTTCGATACTTTGTACCTACCATCCTCGATATAATTATGTTTACGTTCCTTGTCCATTATGCAGGTTATTCGAATAAATTGTCTCGCAGGATGCCAGGCGTTACATTCTCATCGAACTATGAACATCGGCTCCGAGACGAACTTTACCGAAGTGAGCGCGCGCGCAGATTCAAAACGTCCAAAGAGAAAAAAATAATCTTAATAATAACATATTGTACCACGAGATAATAACAGTATACTGTTATCTCGTGTCTTCGTTGGCACGATAGATGTTATTATAATTGCTGACTGTTCCGCATTACGAGCGGTTTCCTGTTCTACGGACAGAGGCTCAACAATGACACTCTCGTTACGCAGAAACTCTCACAAGGGGGAGAAACGGTACACGAGCAAACCTTTGTTTGCGCAGCTCTTAAATGACGTGCAATATTCATTTAACCCTTGGCTCGCGACAAACAGCCGTTATTGCACTTACCCTTCGTACCTTGACTGTCGATTGCCTTTTTTTCCGCACACAGCACGAGCACACACGTCGGTGGAGCGTGGTTCAAAGCTGACTGCGAGCTTTACCCATCCCTCGCCCGCTGGAAGACCACTTGTTGCTCGCCAGTGATTCTCACTTCGACTATTCACTCGAAAAAAGGAACGTTTTTAACACCAAGTTCGATCTGTTAACAACGCGCGTTAAACCGTCAATTGACACTTCCTCTCGGAGGAGGCGGACCGTTCTCGCTGGCGAAAAAATCGGGCACAGGAACTTGGGGGACCACTTTCACGAGACACGAGAGCCACCCAACGGGGGCACACGTTGAAAATTCATGTTCACTGGGTCGTTTCTTTTTTTTACCTGTCGAGCCAATTATCCACGAGGAAAAGAACAGGATGCACTTCTCGACACGCTCGGTCGCGTGTCACCGTACACGGCGATTCTCGACGACCGTTGAAACATCCGCGACAGGATCGCGACGACGAAGGAACACTCGAGTTCGTCGAAGTACACCGCGTCACGGAGCCGCATCGACTGTATGCACGACGAGGTAGCGCGCATTTTCGTGGGCGTGGAACGGCGAATTAAAACGGGAAAATTAAGGACGATTGACACTGAACCGCCGCACGTCGGGTCACGGCGGCCATTGCGCGTCCCGAGGCACACGCACGCCGCGCACACGGGACAGCGCCACCCCACTTCGACCACCTTTCCTATACGGTGTCCTGACAATCCTGTTGCACTCTATATTTCTTCTTCCTTTGATCAGGATACCCTCATCAGGTATTTTTTATTACTTTTTATTTTATTCCATAAGTTTGATTCAGTGAACGAATTTTTAAAATAGAAATTATTGCTTTTAGAACAGATATCAGACACTTGATCATGGACTGATTAGTGCAGTAGTTAGAGATTTACGAAATGGCGGGAGAAAGAGGAAAGTGGATGAAAAGTGATTTTCAAGCAGGAATATTATTAATTAATAAATCACTACAATTTGTTATTAGATGTAGGAGTGAAAGTCAAGTTGTTTAAAATATTGAGTTGTAAATGTAAATATAATGTGTACGTATCTATTCATTTAAAGAAAAAGTAATATAAACTATAAATCCATCAATGCGCTTGTGCATTAATACAAGGAGGTTAACGTCGTACTAATGTAAGTTAAATTATTCAAAAAAAGCTAGTATAACTCGTACTAGTTCCCTATCAAGTATTATTAAAAACATTTTCACTATTAATTATTATTTTGATCACTGTATCATTTAGCTAACTGAGTATTGCTTTGGTTTTTAGAACACATGTTAGACAACTGTATTGGTGAACTGATTAGGGTAATAGTTGGAGGTTAAACGAAATGGCGGGAAAAAGGGACAATGGATGAAGAGTAATTCTACGATAAAGAGTAAACATACGAAACACATACAAGCAGGCTTTGACTAAAATTCAGCAGTTAAATTTTGAAACAAAAGACTTCTTTATATTGAAAAAATAGCATCTAAAGGAAACAATTTAGAAAATGAAAATGGAAAAGTCTAAAATTTGATTGAAACTGCCAAATATTTCAGTGGACTGCTATACAAGGGTTAATAATTAACTGACCAATATTTTTTGAAAGATTCAAATTGTACACTAACTAGAGATTGTAATTTTCGAACACCCGATGTATTTAGAATCTACTGCGCTGAAAGCACAACGTGCCACAGTGCCCGTTACTTTTCTGCCGCGAGCACGTCACAGGAACAGAGGTTATGCCCATCTCATAATCAATTTTGGAACAAGATTATCATAAAATATCTGTACGCTCAAATTATTGGTATTAAAAATCATGTGATCAATTTTTCAAAAATCATTCTGTTTGGTGTATCAGTAAGATAGCTTCGGTTAATTAATTCTAATCAGACTCAATCTTAACTGATTTAAAGTATCATGTTATGTGTACATTACAGTTCAAAAGTATTAATTTATTAAAAGAGTCTTAAATAGTTTTGAACATATTCTCATTTAAGTAACCACTGCACTTAATGCAGATTTTAACAAGTTTTGATAACATTTTTATTTAAATCTATTAAACCTCTTGAATTTTAAAAATAATTTTTTTATGTTTGAAACAATGTTTGTCCTACATTCAACAAAACGAGAAAACGATCGGTGCACATAGCGGAAACAGGTAAAAATCTAGTTCCGGTAAAAGAAAGCTGATGATAGAAAACAAATTTCATTTGTCTGTGGAATCTCACTCCTGTGTTCTTTGCAGAGAAATCTGGGCGTCGCTATTCAATGATTCTTGGTCAGATAAATAAACTAGATCCATATCCTTTCTATAAAATGGTCTTCGCACAGAAATTACAAATGCTGTTGTAAATATTATTCAACACTGGTGTTGCAATAATGTTTCTTTCATTCGGTTATTTTCATTGAACTAGATTCACTCGACTTTGAAAATAATAAAATATTAGAAAGGAAGGAAAGAATTAACACTGTCCAAATGAGGCTGGGTATTAAATGTCATCACGTATGATGCTGCGCTTCCGGTGATCGAACGGTACTAACAAAATGAGGTTAAACATTAATGGCAGCATAAAATTTTTAGGCTGGCAACAAACGAACCATGCAACATATATCTCATCAGTGTACACTTTCTAAAAAGCTTCAAATTACAAATCTTTTAACGATGCAAATGGCTTAATAAAGAGACGAGTTTATCAACAAAACTCGGTAGTATCATTTTAAACGGTTCGTTTAGAAAAATTCTACTGTTACGAGGCATTAATATTCCAGTCGCCATCTTTGTACCGTATGAGCATCGATTAAAATTATTTTCAGCCACTGCAATACGGGACCATGACCCAAATTATTGTAAACGCTAACACATTTTTTGTTAGATTATTAATAGATTTTTTTTGCCATTTGTGACACTTCTAACATTACTCACACTTATAACAACATATTACATATGTTCCCTGATTGCATTCTCGAGTATAATAACGTTTAATTGCATGTACGTGTGTCATTCGCAAGGTCTGTCGATTGGAAATCAGGACTCGTGATGGTCTAATAAGCGTTCTAATTATGTCTCGGCGATCGTGAGTCACGTGTTAAAATAAAGCGATTTTAATGGAGCTATATTGGTGTGTAGAATAATTAATAGATTGAAAAATTATAGGCAAATTTCCTGCGTTGGAACATAAGTACTAAAAATGCACTTTTCAGTACGCAGTGCTTGTCCGATATTTATTAACTAAAAATGCCACAGATATCGATAGTTGACACTAGTAAAGAAAGCGATAATGAACGTGTACACAGAAATGCTGATAAGAGGGCAATGACTACAACTTCATTCACGAATACAGTAATTACAATTTGTAATTATATACAAATTGAATAGTATACGAATACAATATTGAATACCTTATAGACACAATCTAAATAATTAATGTTCAAAAATAATTAGATATAATATATCTGTATGTTAAATAAATTTTCAAATCCTCCATAATCTCAAATCCTCAAATTACTGAATCTAAGAGCAACGTATACAAATATTCACATCGAGTATCGGCGCCTAAACGAATTTATGGCGATCGACTTGTAAATACTTGATCGAGATTAAAATGTCTGATTTAGGATATCACTGTTCAAATAATTTACTCAAGTATTGTACAAAAATTGGAGTAGAAAATTTCCGCAATTACATCACTGTATCGAAACAACAGATTTCAGATGCATTTTCACAGACGAAAGAAAATATTGGAAATTGTAAATAAATTATTTAATGTAATTCATCGTTGTATAATTCACTTATGTAATATAAGGTAACCTTTCCCTTGCTATCTTCACACGTTATCACTGCAATATTTATCTCCCGCGAACGTTATGCAAAATGTTTCATTATCTCATCCTGCACGTTTATACTGTCACAAAGAAATTCCTTTAACGGTTCGCCGGAAAGTCATGCTGAAAGTATATAATCAGAGGTTCTTGCCAAATGTTTGCTGTTTCCACCATGTTTATGCAGTTATCCCCGTATAATCATGCAGCTTCTTTCTGGTTAAAATGGACGGTTTTGCTACCAAGTGTTTTCAATTCGCTCGAGTACACCCGGTTCTAGGAAATAATTGGATACCATGTGTGGTATTATGTTTAACTATGCGTGCAAACAAACTGCAATGACACAAAACGATCACACGGTACAATGGGGTCTCTTCTTATTATTTTTAAGGCTGCGTTAAAACGTGAATTGCCGTTGGAGGTCGTTAATGTTCAGTAGGACAAATTTAATCAAATAAATAATTATTTAATAGATTTAAACATATTAGAATTTTTGGGTTTAGGGATTCGAGAATTTGAGAGTTTGGAGATTTGGGAATTTGCGATCTGGTAATTTGATAATTTAGAAATTTGAATATTTGAAGGTTTAGCCATTTGGGAATTTAATAATTTAGATTTGGAAATTTGAAAATCTAGAATATGATCAGTTAATAAGGGAATTTAGAGATTTGGAAATTCGGAAGATTCAGATTTGATAATTTAGACATTTGAGACTTAGGAGTTTAGAAATATAATAATTTCAAACTTAGAACTTCAATAATCCGTTTCTACGGAATTATATAAACTTAAATTTCCTTTCAATTTCTCCAGTGTGGAATTCCGCAAACAGGGAACCACGAGGTGTGGAATAATGCACACATTTCACACAATAGAGACCAGCCCCGACGTATAGTTCGATGCGCTATGTTTTATGTCTCTGACCTATTAGATAACGTTTTTTTGTGTCTACTGAACGGATTAAGGTATATTTAATCTGAATATTTTGATGCTATCTCCAGATCATCGTTTGTTTGACTTTTATCAGGGCTATCGGTCCTAGTTGTAGAACAAATAGTATCATAATTGCTTTGACAAACGCCACAAAAACGTAATACATGGGCGTGTCATGGTGCTCAGGTCTTAATTTGCGTAGCATATGTCGAAGCTCAGTCTAAAAATGATCAAGTTTTGTCATTTTTGATCGAAAAATGAGGTTGAAATTAATCGAAGAATGTTTTGTTAAGCTTAATCAAGTTGGAGAACGATCAAGTTGGTTAGGGTTTGGAATGGAATATGAACTAATTTGACAGGGGTAGATAAGAAAATAATCTAATTAGTGCGTTTGGTTAAAAGAAATAATCAAAATGAAGGTCGGAGAATAAACAAATTTGAGAGGTCCCAATTAAAAATTTGTCGGATTGCACCTAACTGATTTGGAGAACAATATTAAGTCGATATGTGTTAAAAAATGTAACGTATTTAACCATGGTTCGTCGACCGTGGTTCAATTTATAAAATTATAGAATTACTTCATGCTGTCTCAAAATAAGTAGATCATTTCTGAGTGAGCTGCAAAACAGCCAGCTATCAGAAAAATGATCAAATTAAATCTATTTGGATCACGGAATGACTGAATTGTAGTTACTCAAGTTGCAAAAGAACTAGATCGAAATGTGGGCTAAAATAACCAAATGAACTAACCTGATTCTATAATTTGTTACCGTTAGTGTTACCGACGATTATCATGGTGGTTTCAAGCCGAAAAGATGACACCATAATCGATATTTATCAGAATATAACAATTTTAGTCGTGTTTCCAGCGAAGCAGGAAAGAGGATACCAATGTAACTTCACGATAAGCAGTGCAAATTTGTCGTCGCGGCTTTCCAGGCGCGGTGAAAAAGTTACGTGCTAAAATATTAGTTTAGAGTGCGACGTTTTTGCTATCTCCGTGCTTGGTGTAAACATCTTTTAACCCTCTAACAGAGGAGTATAAAGAGAGGATCGGCTCGCATCGGTCACCCATTTCGTTAAGGTTTCGCGATGCTGTCGCGAACAGTTTGCTTTATTGCCGTTCTAGTCGGTTCGGTTGCGTTCGCGTTGCTCGTCACCACTGTCGAGGCTGCACATGCGATCGAATCGGAAAAGCAGAATATTCTATCGGAATGCAAGCAAACGGATTACAGGAGCTACATACAGTGCTTGAGGAGACTGAAAAGACATAATCGTTTTCCGCATAGTGGTTAGACACCAAAAACATATTTTAAGGGATCCATGTTATAATAGATCTAATGTCTCTTAAAGTTAAATGTTCAATGCTGTTTAATTCTAGTATTTAGTCTTTGTACATCATTTTTAGTTGTAAATGTATACTTCTATTTTTAGTCATTTTAATGATATACGATTAACGTGCATAAATGAAATTTCATGAAGACTCTGATTGCCCGGAGGAATGCTATAACAAATGCAGCACCGAATTAAAATGCGAAAGCAAGTGCAGCCATTGCGTAAAGATAACAAAACGCAAGCACACGTACGAAGAGGAAATTGAGTGTGTTGCCCCGGAGTGCAAGACCAAGGAGAATGTTGTCCAGCCAGGGAGTACTAACATTTCCACCAGAATCGATATTCACAATACCTTCAATGCGAATATAACATGTTGCCGTGAGTAACGAAAGGATCATTTAATACGATTCGAATTCTAATTATAGTTATTCTTGCAAGAAAAGGAGCACAGGTTATTACTTTTAATACTTTATTACTGTTTTTTAATTTCAATTAGCCACTTGCAACCCGCCAACCCCGTGTCCAAGTCAGCCGGTCACTCAGCCACCACCGATCGTTCAGCCACCACCGGTCACTCAGCCACCACCGATTTATCCACCACCGGTCACTCAACCGCCAATTTTGCCTACTCCTCCGCCACCCGATATTATTGTGCTTCCTCCTCGGCCACCCCCGATTATTATGCCTCCTCCCACCACATGTTGTCGTAAGTAACAGAACATCGCATCGTTTATAATTATGCGAATCAACTTCTCGTAGAGTGTGATGTCAGCGACACAATGTTCATTTATTTTTGCACGCAATACGTATATCCTAACTTTGCTGCGTATTGTGCCATATTTTGTACACGGTGTTCTGATTTTTAAGGACAATCTACTTACGATTAGTAAAACTTTTTAGCAATTTCTTTACAATATATAGTTTGTACATTAATTGGATACTAGTAAACGTTTTTAGAATAATTCGTGTAACATAAGAAGGGATAAATTTATTAAGCTTTAATATGCGTTACAAGAATAAGTGTGAGTCATATGTGATGCACCAACTAACATCATTGCATTCTGTTAATTTCTCATGGTAAAGACGTATCTGGTAACACACAATACGTGTATTCATTAACAAAATTCATGGAGTCAGGGCATAAAGAAATAATATAAATGTGTAAATGCGTATTTATTAATGAGATTAATATTTTTTTTAATTAGCTACTTGCAATCCTCCAATTACATATTGTCCACCATATTATCAAGGCGGATGGGGTGGATGGAATAGCAATTTTCGCAGCGGCGGATGGGGTGGATGTCCATATCAGAACACATGGCTCTGCGCTTCAGTAAGTACACTCAAATGTTCTATTAAGTGTACATATCGGGGTGGAAGAAAAAAACATTAAACATTTTGTAATTTTTTGATTAATTGCTTTCGTATAAAGCATTAATAGAATTTTTATGTATTTTTTATAGTTTTATGGTGGATATAATACTATGTCACATCAAAATGATTGCTCAGGATGTGGATTGCCGTATCAATATTACAGGTGTGATGCGAATTGCTACATGACACAAAATATAGGCCATGGTGGTAAGTTTCATTTTTAACGTGGTTTATAACTTTTTGAATTTTTTATCAAAAATATTATTAACTTCCATAAATATTGTTGAGAGTTTACTGTGTATCCATCTGTGTAAAATCTGGTATGTTTATTTTCAGGCTACAGTGGATGATTCCTTAATAAACGGAAATTTTATTACGAGGCCTTGAACTATATGGGACAATCAGAATCGACATATTCTTATTTTATAACATTCTTTTGTTGAATTTAAAAATTACGGTAGACTAAGAATCGTTGTATAGAAGTTATTATGCTATAAATTAAATATATATTTTAATTTTCATGCTAAACAATTGTATGCTCTGTATTTAAACATAAAATTATTTGATGTACATTTCTTCGATAGTATTCTAACTTTATGCTCCTGTAGACGCAACCCGCACAACACATGATTCAAAGTAATTGCATACTCTTAAGGCGCTGTACAACGAAGTACAAGTTTCAAGTATTTAATTATTCGATTAACTGTCAATAATTAAAGCAAAATTCAATCTTTCTAATTTCATAGATCTGTACTTGTCAAGTTAAGTTCAACGATAAAGAGTGCCAAAAACATGACTGTAAAATGAAATTTCGAAAAGATTCTGAAGCTTACAAAATTTCTGATGAATCTGTATATTGATTCTAATCGAGATAATCTTTTACCGTTCATTTATATTTTTCTTTATCTTTACTTTTAACTTCAGTGTAAATTTATATATCGACGGGTTGTGCGTTAAATATTTCATTCCGTGAGTAGTGCGTGCAAAAATACTGCAGTCGTCCCTAATTCATAAACACCGTCAGATTAATGGATATATCAAGAACAAGCTTGAAAATCTCGCAGAAAAATTTACTCAAAAATAAAAACAGAGAAGTTTCGTACGTGTTTCTTTTCTTTTTATAACATCATTTAGATTCTAAGAACTTAAGTAAAAAATTATAGAAAGCGTTTTCCTTAATAAATATTTGTAACGTACTATAATTTCATGTCTCAAATATGAAATAATTTATTATCAAAAAATGTTTATGTTTGTTTTAGCATTTTTTTTTATCGTCAACACAAAGACTCCGCAATTGATACATCTAGCCTAGGACGAAGAACGTATTAAAGATAGGCGACAATTGATGATTGGTCTCTTTTCGCGACCGAACCCCTGCGGAGAAACGAACCTTGATGTCAGGTGTCGGGAACAGGTGTTGGAGGAACAGCGATGGCGTTCCGTTCAGGTGCACCGTGGCGAAACACTATGCCATTACTGTTTACGACGAGGGCTGAGAAAACCCGACGGAATTGTTGCTTCTTGCTCATAGGGACGCAGGTGTAATGAAACGCGGGTCAGCTTCGAGTACGAGTCGACTGCCATGCAACCAACGGTAATCGATTTCGTTTTATTTCAGCGTAATAAGACAAATTTTTCCCTCTAACCATTGTCTATTTTCAGAGCCGCTGATAGAATCTGTGGAATCCGCGGACAAAAGCTTCATTATTTTCGATTCTCGAACGATGTGTCGACACCGAGTACAGACTTCCGTTATATTCCTGCAAACAGGGCTCTAACGGAGATATAAGGATCATCCTTAAATTTCTATGGTTGAAAATTAACAAGGTGAAACTTTTTGAACTTCGGAATTTGAACACGAAATTATGAATTAAAGAATGTGTGATTTTGATACTTTCCAAATTTGCGATTTTGTAAATTTAAATGAATTTGAAAAATTTAACACGTTTAAACAGAATTGGTTCTAAAAACCTACAAAGTAAAAACTTGTTAAATTTCGAAATCTGTAAACTTCTAAGTTAGAGAATTTCAAAATTTAAGCTCAGAAGAAAAATTACCATTCAATTAAAAATGGAATAAATTGAGCAACTATGATTTATAAAGGAACACCTAAATAATAGTTACAGAATGTAACAAATCTACAAAATCCTATAATCACGAAATAAATAATTCTCGCTCATTTTTTATTACTTCTTCGAGGATAAAGGGGCTCTTCGATTGAGACTGTTTATTAAGATGTAGCTTTCTAACTCAATTAATCCAACGTTACTCGATGAAATCTATGCAGTTGCGGTGTACAATGAGTCAAGAAGATCCGATTGAAAATATCTCGTAGACACGAACCCATTATGCGTTTCGCAATACGTTGGATAATGTTGGATAATAGCGAAAGTGGTCGCAGCATCCTGCCGTGGGAATGGCAACTTGTTTCTCCTACTCGCGCATCCATTCGAGAGCCGTAAACCTCCGTTTCTTTTTTGAACAAATGTTATTAGAAGACTTATTACATTCTGTGCACACTTCATTTGTCCTGTGAAACGAGTACACATCGTGCATAATCTTTTCTATTTAAATCCCTGAATTGAAAACTTCTTATTCATATTTATATTTCATATTTCTATAATTAAAAAAAATGCGATGTCACATCTTGTATACCCAGGTGAAAGATGTGAATATTAAAAAAAAAAGAATATCAACGATGTAGCGTTAAATTTAATTCGTGTAATCATGGATGTGAGTCATGGTTGCTCTTTCCTATGTAGCAAAATGGAAAGTGTCTTCTAGGAGATTACTGTATCGATTTATCGATCGATAGGCAGATATTTCCTTAACAAGCGAAGTCGAACGTTGTAATTGTATTGTTACAGAAGACAAGTGGTATACGAGAGAGGTTTCATCAGAGTGTACAAACTACGATAAGATTTTTATTTGCCCGTCGTTGAAGCCGGACAGCGTGGGTCGTCCTGTCTCCGAACAATAAAATTTACTGCAGAATACCTTGCAGAAGACCGAAGGATCCTCCCTTCCTGTCGAGAAATCGTTTCACGCGACGTGCACTTGATCCTGGGATAAGGACCGCCACCTTGCCAAGGTAAGACGACAAAGAGGTGAGTTTGTAAACCTTGTGGGCTGAATTCCTCAAGATGGTGGAACAACTGACAAACAAGATAATTTTGCTTCTCTTTCACATTTTTGTCCACTTGACCTCAACTCAAGTTAATACAATTCACAATAATTTTCCTGTATTTTTATTTATCTGAGTATTTCGAGCAAAATTAAAAGAATGTAATAATAATAGACATCGTACATTTTGTTTCTTTTTATTTTCAATATTAGTAAAGGTGAACAAATTTAATTCCGTAAACAATCTTTCGATTACCTGGAATCGATTGCAACACACCTTGCAAATAATGTTAATGATTTGAAGAAGGAAGTGCCTATTGTATAGATTACAGTGTTGCACATAAATACTCCTGTATGTCGAAAAAAAGATTAACATCGAATGGCGAACCAAGCATGCCAATAATATCTATCTCCGAGCAATCTCTTTCAATCTTCCTACACTATTTTCTTCCATGATCGTTACAAATTACGGAACGTTATCTAAATAGTATCGCGTGCATGCTCATGAAATTGTTAACTCTCGTCCTTCACCTACGGTCATCAGGCTCTTTGTTTTCATATACGTAAAATATGTCTCGTCGAAAACACCTTACTTCACCTTATCAATTTTTCATTCACTCCATCCTCAACACTGGATTAGTTTATTAAAAATCGAGTTATTTTTCAAAAAATATTAATTCCGCAGGTATGGAAAGGACGCTAGAGAATATGGGAACATAGAAGTTTAGTAATCTAGGAGTTTGGGGGTTACAAGAATTTGGATTAGGGATTTAGGTATTTGAATTAGGGATTTGGGTGTTTGAAGTATTAGGGATTTAGGTATCTGAAGTATTAGAAATTTGGGTACTTGAAGAATTACAGATTTATAGATTTGTAGAATTAGAAATTTGGAGATTCAAATAATTAAAAGTTTGGGACAAAAATGTAGAGCTCATAATTCTGCGATCTGCGAATGCAAGAAAACTCATAAAATTTGCCGCCGTAAAAATCTGGAAAGAAATTTCAAAAATAGAGAAGAAATGTACAAATTTGTGTATTTAAACATTCGGAAACTTGAACATTTACAAAGGAGACACGAAAAGTCAAGCTTACGTACAATGTTCTTCAAAGGAAGCCACGTTGCATTCGAGCGTACCATAGTTCAATTTAAAGATCCTGGCTGTATTAATCTACACCTGGCTAAGGATCTAACTCTTCAAGTTTATAGAGCAAACGAACAACATCGATAGACCACCCACGGATCCGACCAGCTGGCTCCATCGAACGGGCCTGGATATCCGACTTCCGCCATGTTGCGGTAACAGTACACTCCTCTTTGGCCCCTCGAAGGAACTGGACATTAAATTTTCACGGTTCACTGCCGTTGCACGTCGAGTCCTTCTGGAGGACTATGCAGGACAACGATGATGTCCCCGGGGGTGCTTGAGGAGCTCCCTCGAAGACGTCGCATATGGCACGCGCGAACATCATGGCTCCGTGGAGGTCCCAATTAAACGGACCTGTACTAATGCGTGCTTTTACCTTTTCCGCTCTTGTGACTTTTCAGCCAAGACGAAAATTACGCAACTAATGCAGGCCTCGATGCCGGAGGGCACAAACGAGTTTCTGACGCATTTAGACAAAAAGGAATTTTTTAAGAATTTTTTGTTAGTAAGTATTAAATAACTAACAAAAAGTGAGACGAAATTTGCAACGAGTTATTAGCTTTCATAGGATTTGTACGAAAATATTAACGTTGTCTCGGAGTCCTCGTTTGTTGCTTTTAAATTAGAATTAAATTTAGATATTGGACTATGTAGACTTTTATCTGTGTTTTCAAGTGTAGAAAAATAATCGATAATACAGAACAACAGTAACAATGTTCTACACTGTGTTACACGAGAGTGCATTTGTATTTTGTTAATTATGAATATTTTGACACTTGCCATGGTTTTCTGAATTTCAATTCTTCCAAAGATTTCTGGCTCTTGGCCCTCCCTGAATCTCATGTAATATTTTGCACGCAGGTTATAAAATTGATCAGGAATAAGATTAAAATTTCAATTTTTCGGCAGAACGAGCAACCAATTACCAAGTTAACAAATTGACTATAAAATCGGCGTTAACTTGTATAGGATTATATGGGGTGCCCCCCAGCGGCAATACCCATCCCCTTTACAACCGGGATTTCCTAGATTAACGAATGGACGAACGTCTCGACGCCTTCGGGGACCTTCTGGAACACGTTGCACGATTGACTTCCACTTCTTGCCCCTTCAAGAGGTCTGTCGTGAAACGTTTACGGTCGAGCAGCCATCCAAAATTAATATTTCTCGTTACAGTTAATTCGTTAAATTTTCTATTTTATATAAACGTTACTTTAGTAATCTTTGAGATGCAAAATAATACACAGTAAACAATAAATAGTTCTTTATAATCGTTGATACATATAAAAATGAAATTTTCAAACGGTAAAGGGTAAAATATAATTTAATAATTGTGACAGGAAGTCAGGAGATAAATTTTAAAATTAGATTCTAGGACACAGAACTAATTAGGATGCTCGTGTAGAAGAGGAATTCATCGTCGACGTCTATTTTCATTTTTATTTCGAGTCTAGGAAGAAAAATAAGCGATACCAGAGGGCGTAATGGGATAGAGGAGCCATTAACTCGAAGGCAGACAGGGACAAAGCTTGATGACTTCCAAAAGGCGCCCGAGGCGTCGAGACGCCATCGTTGTCCGGTGGAGAATATAAAGATCCACTGGAGCGTATAACGATTGGTTATATTTAGCATTGTTAAGGATGAATGGAAGTTCGTTGCAAATTGCTCCAAGGGTTGCACTGGTATTTCGCACAAGAATCGATTGCTTTCCTATGAACTCATACTTCATACGTCCACGGTTCTTACAGCGGTTCAGAGACCATAAACAAAAAATTTCATAAATTGCTGATGGTCGTGGAATTTATTGTTCCTTTAGAATAGTCGTCAAATTTTAATCGAGTTGGATTATATTTAGTATTTAATTATTATTAGAGTTCGAAATTTAGAGTGGTAAGAACTCATTTTATTGAAAGAAATTTGAGGATCTTTCAATAAATTGAAGCACTGTAGAAAACACAGGAAAGAGTAATAAATTTTCTCTATTTTCTTCTCTATACTGTGTTTCAATTTTCTGAACCACATGCCCGCACATGACGATGAAAAATAATAATCGTTATCTTTTAAGAGTCATTCATATGGAGATACTTAGGCATGTACGTTGAAGCCATAACACTCAATTAGGTTACATGATACACTATAATAGCTGTTGATTATGTATGTCTTAGATCTAATGAACTTATAATCTGGTTGCTGACTCGAGGCTAAGCCTCGAGTAGGTGTGTTCCCATAAGAGGACCGTTAAATGATAGCAGTTATCATTTGCAATAAATGACTGCTTCGACGTTATCGTGTGTTGTATACACGTGAAGTGTATAAAAGACCGATTCATAAATACAAATTAACACCGGAAGAACCGATCTGAAGCTTCCAGATTTCACATTTTAAGACGTACAAATTTTTCAGATTATTTTTCGTCATTTATTTACTTTCGATTTGAAACCATACGATAAACCTTTCAACGAGTAATCAAAGTGACTCGCCAGTTTTGGTAACGAGTCGTGGCACATAGCAACGTTACGAAACGATTCGGTGAATTAGCCTGGCGGTAATTTAGCGAGGGAAATTTAGGGTTACGATTCTGACAAGAGAATTATACCTGGTCCGGCGACGTCGTGACGACGAAATTTCAACCTCTCGTATTTCGGAATTTCCAAATGTCAGACCTGCAATGTAACGTTACTTCTTTTCTCTTAATTGCCAATAAACGCGATCGCCTATTACGTAATTTGAAAAGCGTTCTCGGAGTTGTCTCTCCTTTTTCAGAACAATTTTTAAACGTCGATATTCACTTTGAGCAGCGGTGCTAATAAGGTACTTTCGAATTACGTTTTTCAGACTTCTGAATTTTGTAAAATTCTCATACTCATTTCGTTTAAAACAAATATTTTTCTCTAAAACATAGTACAAAATTTAGTAAAGCTCTATACGAAGCAATATAAATTTGGGGTCTAAAATTAGTGAAAATGAGTAACCGTTGTAAGAAAAATTTGACAAAAATTTGAAATTTTAACCGGTAAACGTGTTCCGGACATTCTGTCGGTTCACACGAGTCGGTAGCTTGGCATAAACCTATTTCCGGTTGAGGACACCTATTGCCACAATTAATTTCGAGTTTTTCACCCAGCTGAAACGCGAATGCACCGTACTGAGCAAAAGGTGTACACCGAGAGACGGCAGTTGGACATATTGCGGTTGATGAGACTCCTCACCTGTCCTCTGCTGTTCCCCTGGCTAGACACCTTTCAGTTTTAACCTGTTAATTATTGTTTATAAACGACCTTGCTGTCCAACGGACTTGTTTAACTGGCGAAAATTTGATATATTCGTTTAAAGCAATCGACAGATAAGAATTTCCTGGGTTAACGATAACCGTCGAAACATACTTTCTTCGAGCAATTAAATTTGTTTTCAGTGCATGTCGATCGACTCGTTATTTCTATAAAGAACCATTATTTAAAAATTTTCGTGCATCTTAAAATTTTTAAATTCACTCGACTTATTCTCACAGGGGCGAAGGGGTAGAATTAAAAATTCTTGTGGCCGATAATTTTCAGTTTACAAAATTTATTCACGAAATCGTAGAATTTTACGTTCTTTTCTTCGTAAATGTAAAAAAAATTGATGTAAATGAATTGAAATATTCATCGGTTGAGGGTGGTGAAAAACGATTTCGCAAAGTCTCGTAGGTGGCTCGATCGACCTTGAGGGTTTCGAAAATTCCGTCCACTGTTTCGTCGACACGAAATTTCTACAATAAAGATGAGGAAAGCTGTGGTGCACGGTAAGTCACGATCGTGGCCGAATAAATTAGAATAAATTTAGTAGCCATTGACATTGAGTATCCAGTAGTCGGTGTATAATAAGGACCTAGCTGGTTCGAGTGAAAGGAACATCGTGACTCGTTCCTTCTGGCATGATTCTAGTAAATTAATAAACGATCTAACTAATTGGGTCTGTCATTCCGAGGGCAATTAAGGGATAGCGTGGTGGCTGCCGTTAGAGTAAACGTTACAAGTAAATTTCTCATTAGCTAATGGCAGAGAACTTCAGGCTTTTTGCTAGATTGTTTGTTTGATCTGCATAATTCGTATAATTCGTCGAGCTGCTTCCTTTGAACGATTTGCACGTCGTTTTAATAAATGAACCTTTCCGTTCGATCGAAATTTTTTGTAAGTTAAGGTTAGGTGTAAGACTGCGATAAATCGGTGGTTTAATGGAAACTTCAAGTTTCGACATATGCTAATTCTGAACTTTAGTTCTAGGCAGAACCTAGATGTAGATCTAGGTAGATGTAGGTGTAGTTAGGTAGAGTTAAGCATGTGTTAGGTCTGAGGTTAGATCTTCAACTTAGGTTAGCTTAGTTCAGCTAACTGAATTTGAGTTAGGATTTAAGACTTAATTAGATCTTTAACGTTAGGTTAGGTAGTAATTGCATTCGAGTTAAATTTGGACTTAATTACATCTACATTTAATTACATTTCTAACTTATATCTAACTCAAATATGATCACCATTAAATTTTAATGCAAGTTACATTGAAATTTGGTAATAACTGCATGCACATGACTACACATTCCCTAATTTCCCAACCCGTAAATCATCAGATTTCACTCAACATTCAATTTCCCGCAAGAATGTACAGTTCGTATAATTGATTTTCAGATAACAGTACAGGTAGATTAAACGCGTTACGCAAATGTGCGCGTTAAGAGCGTCAAAATCACCTGGGATCCTTTGATTCCTCATGCCTGACCACATGTGTGAAAGGCGTAGGCACACGAGGTGTTTCTAAAGCGGCGATGTTCGTCCATACCCACGCAACCCACGTTGAAACATTTTAGATTAGTGCCCCGAGATAACGCGTAGTATGTGCTCAGGGCCGTACGTTATAAACGAGAAATTGGCAGGGATCCCGATTTACTTTCCTTCGATTCGCGAATGTTTCGCGAGAGTTGCGTGGTACGCGACGCGAATTTTGCAATCGTTTCGATTTTCATGCACGAAGGTTGACACGACGGCTGATTATTTATCCCTGATATCCAATTTTGGGGAGGTTCGTATAATCCGACGTTATACTCAACAGGTTGTTAGGATTAACTTCGTTCTTTATCGAGGACAAATCGATCTTATTTCTTTTTCTGATACTTCGTGGGTTGTGTGATATGATGGATTATTTTTTTGTAGGTACAATGTTCGAATGGTGAGATTTGATCAGATTTTTTTTTTGTACTGGGTTATGGATCGAACACGTGTATGATTGATGTAATAATAGTTGAAAATGGATAGAGATGTCTTTAATGGTATGACAGGTCTGATCCGTAGACCCCACTCATTTATTCAGTTAGGATCTAAAAGTGAGAACTGATTTGCTTTTACATCGTTTTTAATTGGTTTCATGACTTTGGTGTAAATATCTTAATTTGACTTTGTTCGTCTATTTTGTAAATGTACTTTATTTTTAGGTTTCCGAAGTCTAAAAATTCCTACAGTCCCTTTTCCCTTCGTCCAAATTAACCAGCCATCACAAAATACATTCTACATTGAAAAATATAATTTTATTGTTACCTATAATCACAAAGATTATGTCATCATCTTTAATACATTTCTAATATTTTAATTAATTCTAATGAATGTACATATTGAATTTGTTATTACACATCGCAGTCCGTATATTTTGACCTTGTATTCTACCGAAAAGGAAAATGGAAATCCTCAAAATATGATCATATATCTACGACGAGACGATGGTTTTTGAGGAGAAGGTTTATTGGTTTGTCTCGCTGGACATTTACGACAGTTCATAGCTCAGAACCGATGGAATTGTGACGCGGTCCCAAGGTCCAACGATGGGCAATGCATCCGGCACCAAGAATATCTTTTGTCAACCCCAAAGTTCAACAGAAAAAGTCATACACTTATCCCCCGATAACAGTCATCTCCGTCCCAAAGTCCTAATCCATCCGCACATCTCACTAAAAACTAGTCCATAAGATAGTTTTCCCAATAAAAATATTAATTGGCTTTTAACTGCAAGTGTCGCAGTTTCGTTGAATCTTAGTGAGCACGCGTAACAGAATACAGGATGAGTCTATGGGTAAGGAACTGCACAGGATGCTTTTTTTACCATAGCCTCTTCAAGGTCTCGACACGAGATGTGAATGAATCTAGAACCTGTTCCCCTCTGCTTCTTCTTTACGTTTATTTCAGCTTCTTTTCGAAGTCAGGGTGCAGCCAATAGGCTCGTTGAAAGCCGCTTCGGAAACAGGTCGAATGGAGTTTGTTGCATCGATCGAAATATAATATATTTCGCGCGTTCGATTATGCTTCGCGAGACGATGTTTACATGAATCGACGACTTTTCGACGCGACTCGAAAGCTTGAAAACGAGCATGAAATTTTGGTTAAGGCGTGACGCGGAAAAAGTTGACGATTTTTTAGCTGAAACTTTGATACTTTACGATCGTAATCCTTTTAGTCAGTAATTTTAGTTTCAGTAAAATTAAACAATTTCTATAATTAAAAGATCTATAATCATTTAACTCTCTGCCACTTTGCTTTATTAACACTTTGACTCAAAATATTAAATAAAATAGACACCGTGGAAAATTATAATAAATAAAATCTGTTATGGTAGTAGAAGAGTTGGTAATGAATATTTGATATCATGAATATTAATTAAAATATTTTTATGATGACACTCACTGCATTACAGAAGCTTCAAGATTAAATTCACTTCTTTGACGGTATTAGTTCCTCGTTTGATGTATGTTATCGATTCCGCTTTTCAAAGAAATTGTCGTGACGTAATTTATCTAACGAATATGATTAATTTCTATTGAATTCATTTTGAACGAAACAGGATGCTTGATAACTGTCGCTTCCTATTCATCTATTCTTCCTGAAATAGATTTTCTTCTGTTTCCTCTTCATTTTGTCGTGCATTTTGTTTTATGCACATGCTACAAGAAAAATGCAAAAATATTAAATTATAGGAGATTTCTAAATTTCAAAGTTCAATTGTCAAATCTTCAATTTTGAGATTTCCAAGTAGATAAATCTAGTTAGAAAATTTTCAAATATTCATATTTTTATACACACAAAATTTTCATATATAGAACACAATAAATTCGATTCAAAAATTCAAGAGACATCAAAATTCATATTTCCAAAATTAAGAATTCATAAACTCCATAAATGAAGTTTCCAAAACTGAAAAATTGAACAGCTGTATTATACCTGTACCGAATACTTGAAAAATTATGTAAAGATCAAAGAAACTACATAGCGAAGATTCGTTCTAAAGGGTTGTTTTCGCATCCGCAGCTTCTGCGGTTACCGTAATTTTTAATTATAAGCAAATCCAGGCATGGCATAATGAAAAATGAAGTCCATAGCGCAGGAAATACCATAGATCGTTAAAGTGGAAAGTATTCGTTAGAAGGAGGGGAAAAAGGAAGACGGATACCTCGCGGAGGGTGCGAATGATTTACACCACCCTGTTTCCCGTCCAGGGAAATGCTATTCGCGAATACCTTACTACCTACGGGCTCTCGATATTCCTCCTCGTTGTTGCCATTCCCCTCTCCTTAACCCACGTGCATCACCGCGTAGGCAACCTTACCCTGGAGCTGCGAGTTTCAGTATCCGCTCGCCAGTTTCGACAGAGTCGTGCCCGTGATCGCTCCAACGATCCGATCGTTCCACGATACATCATTGCAACGCGTGAATCGGCCTCAAATTAATAAAAGTGCTATTTTTTTTTGTTTATTGCAATACTCTTCCTCGAGTGATGTTTCTTTAATGTGCACGCGGCATCGCGAACGAACTTTTTAATCCGCTATTATGCGTTGACTCGTGAGACATCTAGTCGGAGGTGAGCTCCTATCTATACTTCGTTATTTTTTTTGTTTGTAAAATGACCTGTATGATTTCGTTTTATTTTATACACATCTCGAACTGTTTATGCGATACTGGATTTGTTCAAACTTTGTATGGTGGATTTAAAGGAATTTTGGTTCGGGAGAAGTTTATTCGTGATTGATGAAGGTGGATTTATGCAAACTTCATTTTTTGGAATTTTGGATTTAGGGAAAATTTTGTGGGGTTTCGGATTTGTACAAATTTTGTCTTGGGTATTTAGAGAAATTTTATTTTGTGTAGTTTGGGATTTATACAAATTTTGTTTTGTGTAATTTGGGATTTAGAGAAATTTTATTTTGTGTAGCTTCGGATGTATACAAATTTTATCTCGTGTAATTTGGGATTTATGCACATTTTATCTCGTGTAGTTTAGGATTCATACAAATCTCATTTTGTGTAATTTAGAATTCATACGAATTTTATTTGATAGATGGTTAAAATTTTCGAGTTTCGTTTCGCGAAGCGGATCTATTCGTTTTGGTTGAAATTGGATTTACACGAGTTCTGTTCTATCTATTGCATTTATGCAAATTTCATTTTATGTAATTTGAGATTTACGAAGTAAAATTTATTCAAGTTTTATTTTCACCGAAATTGGATTTATACAAGCTTCATTTTACATAATATGGAATTTATGTAAATTTAATTTTATGTGTAGTTGGATTTATTCAAGTTGTGTTTTGAATAAAATATGAATTTGTACAAGTTTCATTATACATTGCACTTATATAAATTTTATTTTATGTACATGAAATTGATTTATATAAATTTCATTTCTTTCAAATTGTATTTATACAAGTTTCATTTATATGAAATTGAATTTCTACTGAGAAAATTATTGTTTTCTAATTAAAAATTGATATATATTGAGTCAGTAGCCTTTATTTGTATATGCAATGAATAACTTTTACAGCAACATTTTAACATTTCGATAATTTTTGCACCCTTCATATCAGATTATTCACAGTTTTCAAACAAAACGTTCACCAATATTGTCTCTGCATCTGATAATATATTTAAATATTTAACATAATTCGAGTCCACCTCTAATCAAAATTTCATTTATGTAAATAAAACGAATACTATTTTGTCGTTTGAGAAAGACTTGGCTCGCATTCAAAGTTCATGGAGAATTAAACAAAGAACCGACGCATTTCCTAAATTAGTATACTTTTTAATACTGTCATAAAGTTCAGCAATAAAAAATTACACAGTTATAAATTCTAATTGAAGCGATACTTTTAGAGGTACTATTTTCTTTCAATATCCATTTCAAAATAATTTCTGTAATATATGGCTAAATGAGTTCCTACGGAGTTCAAACGCCATCTTCCGAGAAAGAGAACCGATAAATTAAACTAAACTAATTTAATGTGGAATTAAAAATAATCATTTCTGTATAAAGAAGAATTTGTTTCAAGCCCCATTGTGGTGTGCAGACGCTCGTAGAAGAATCCTCGCGTGGCAACTGCGGTTCCTTTGTCGACTCGAAACCAATTAGCGAAACATTCGCGAAACGTTTCACGATTTTCTCGATTCACCATTACTGCAGCATTCTCTGTGTCGCGCGAGAACGTTTTGTTTTGGTCGAATCACGGTTTCGTTCCATGAGAATCGCGATTTTCACGAATGGAGTTCATTGGTATCAAGACTGTTTACACGCGAAATTAAACCTTGAAATGTTTGCCCTTGAATTCGTCGGAACAAAATTTTGAGCACGAACGGTTTCAAATGTCGATAGGAGTTCGTTGCGGTTAATTCGAAGAAGTCGTTGCTAATAAGAGTGGTTTTCGGTAGAAGTTTTTCGAAATTGTGTTTTAGAGATACAGTTTGTGAGAGTTGAACGGAATGAGTGAAAAGACTGTAAGTACGATATATTAATTTTCAAATTTGTTCATGTTTGTTAGGAGAGTAGTATGTTATTAGGGTATTTAATAGATATCAAACTTAGGGTTTTAAAATATTTGTTTAGGTTTTATTTTGAATTTTAGTAGGACTAGGCTGCATATTTTCTGAAATATTAATATTTTTAGAAAGATGTTTTCGATACTCGTAGAACCTAATTTTAGAAAAGCTAATCTAATTTTAGTAAAGGAAATCAATCGATTTCTCGATTAAAATCTGAACAATATTTGTAGAAGCTTTTCACTTCAACTAAAAATTTCTCAGTGTTCTCCAATAATTTATAGAAACACCTCCGAACATTATTAAAAATCTTCCAAAAGATATTTAATTAAAAACCTAATCTCTATTTCCTAATCTAACCTCTAAATCTATTACAACCTCTATTGCAATTTAAATTTATCGAATTTTTGTCAGATAATTTTTCTAGATGTTCAACAGGAACAATAGTACCTTGTTCTAGATTTCAAAGGGTAATCGAACGGAATTCGCTTGTTCGGTTCATGCAAATGCATTTAACAATTACGCTTAGTTATCCTCGTTGAAAGGTACACAAACGGTGCAGCGGGTACTTAGAGGTCGTTGATTTGGCAAATAAACCCGATACGCGGTATAAATTATGTAAATGCGAGTGTCTTGTAACCAGAAGATGCATTTAATATATTCGCGGTCATTCGTAATCGCGGTAACCGGCTGTAAATCATAGGCAAATACTTTTTCGTGGTATGAATACAAGGATTCAAGAAACAAACTTGAATTATTGGCCACTCGTCTCGGGAATTACCCATATGAATTATCCACCGATAATGCTACCAACCGGTGTTTAATCATTTCGAAAATTTCCGTCCTTAGATACTGCACCCAACTTTATCTATTTTTAGATAAAATTAATTTTCCTGCTGTTTTATCGCGAATTACCGATACCTATTTTTCTTTGCTTTTATATATAATTCTCGACGGACAAATATTTAACTATTTAAAAGCAATAAAATAAGAAACTTTTATATGCAAGTTGATGGCTTAAGAATTTGAAGAAATAAAATGTTTCGATATTTTCTGATATGTGGAGACACAAATCAGTCAGTTTGACGGTTTACAAAAATCAAATACTTCAATCTTTTCTGCATAATTCAAGATGTTAATTTAAAAAAATGAAATGTTTTCAATTATTTAATGTCTTAAAACTTTGTCTAAATTTTTCTATTTAAATCAAGCGTGAAGAAGATAGAAGAAGAAAAGAAATCCTATTCTATCATTTGAAGCTGGAGCACGTGTTATTTGTACGAAATGGATTAGCTAAAACAATGCAGGAATGCTGTAACACGCATGAAAATGTACACACTAGTCTCATGGTTCGGTAAATATTTCTCGTTGCACCGATAAACCATTGCGATTTGTATTGTTTTTGAAAACGTAGCTACCTGAGTGTCAGGTAAAAATACCTATCATAAAGATAGTTTTATATGTTCGCTGCAATAAACTTGCCTGAGAAAATATTCATAAAAGGCTCCATAAAGAAATAGTAAAATATTCTGTACATTACAATAGTAAACTGCATGGAGCTTTATTATATTTACAATGGCATTGGAAATACGATGTTCTAAATATTATTGATGTATTAATTTTGAGAAATATTTGGAAATTACCAATTTTTATTTTATTGGTGCACATTAGCACAATATAGCATTCGTAGAAGTATTTAAAAAATATAAGTTTACAATATTTGTTGTAAAATTAAAACTTTTATTAATGAAAGAAATATTACAGAAATTATTATCGATAATTATCAATATCTAACAGAAAAAATATTTGCAATAAAATTAGTAATTTGAGAAATATTGCAGAAATTACTATCAATTTTATTTTCTAGTTCCATATCAAAAGGTTTGAATAATTTTTCTAAATTTAGCTATCAAAAAAGTGAACACCTAATATCTAGATCAATTCGATTCAAATATCATCCAATTGACACATCAAACAATGAGCCTCAAATTGTATCTAAAAAAGAAAAAATCAACAAAATGACACGAGATCAAATAATTTCTCGCATTGCCAGTACACGCAGTATTATCGATAATTGCATTATGCGACTGCTGATCTTATTGTTAGAACGCTAACTCAAGTATCACGTATCTTGATGTATGGGCGTTAATGACCCCTGAGTCGTCCAATCATAGATGCAACTTTTGCAATCCTTGTTTCCATACTCATTGTTCCATGCATTCAGCCACTCATCGTATTTGCTCGTTAAAGGCTTTGAATGAATGAAATTAAACGTGAGATCATTTTCTTCGTTTGTGGTATGTGGAGTAGATTATCAGATTATCTATAATTATGGACTACTTCTCTTTTTTACTGTCCTCTCTAAACTCTTAAATTACCAAATTAATTACTCGAGTTACTAAGTGAACATTTGCAACCGTTCAAACCACTACTTACATTCTCCTCTAAACTCTTAAATTACCAAACTAATTTCTCAAGTCATTAAGTGAACATTTGTAATTATTCAAATCATTCGTAAAATGGAAATGAGAAATATTCGACCTGAGTTTCATCGTTGTACAAAAATGTAATTCATAATTTCTTTCGTAATTGTATCAGGGGCACACAGAATCCTTGTTCTGCAAATTCACACTTCACTCAAACTTTCTTCCCAAAAATACTCTTCATAGTACTGAATATTCTTCAGTAGGGATCTACAGTAAGTTAATAACTGGTGCTAGTAACCTTTCCAGTAGCTAGTCGAATCTTTCTGTTTCTTACTTCGCCTGTACCAGGTCGTTAGACAAAGAAGGCAAGAAAAGAAATTTCTCTGTCCAACGATAGACCTGGTACAGGTAAAGCTAGAAACGCAAAAATTCGACTACCTACTGGCAATGCTACCAGTTATGGTCATATTGTAGACGATCCCTAAAGTCATATAATAAAGAATCGTATCATTCCTAAGAGTCGTACGTATCCTTCAAATCAACCACTGCTAACAATTCCTAATCACATTTTCATCTCATCAAAAATTCAGCAGTAAACGGTTGATCAACAAAGCCAGCGTAACTAACATAATCTAACCTAACACTAATCGAAAGTGATTAAGCGCGAACGCGATGAAAGGTATAGCGTATCGAAAAGATTAGCCCATCCCGAATGAAAGGAATTTCATCATCGTCCAATATTATCCTTGCACGAAAAAGGGTAAGGATGGGAAGGAACGGTGGTTTCACCGGGCAACCTGAACTCACCTGGGTGGATTTGTCGATCGATGACGTCATCCTCGACGAAACCAGGTACCACTCCTTGTGTATATCTACCTTGCGAGCGTGTACGCGTGTTCTTCGATGCTTGCTGAATAAAAAAGGACAAAACGGAGGAGCTAAGAAGAGGTACACACCGACGGAGCCAGCCAATCGGCCAACGAACTCTCTGCTAGCTTGATACACCTCTCTCTTCTCATCGTCTCCTTTTGACTTCTCTCGGTTTCAACCTTAACTCGTTTCCGTCCTTTTTCCTCGGCCTTCTTTCCACCGTCGCTTTTTCCTTCTTTTCGAACGTCAAATCTAATCTGGACATCTACATCTGACCTCCACGCGCAAACGCGTGTCGTTCGGGACCTAGATAAAGGGACGGCGAATCAGATTGCGAGATACGTTTGATACTTGTATGGTTATGATGATTTTTGTGGATCTGTGATGGTGGGAGCAATTTTGAATTTTGTGAAATTTCTTTGGGGGGTGAAGGAATTGGGCGAGGTGGGAATTGGGGGATTTAGGTATTAGGGAATGTAGGAATTGGGGATTCTGGGAATTGGGGAATGTAGGAATTACGGAATCTAGAAATTGGGGTATTTGGAAATTGGGGAATCTAGGAATTGGGGAATGTAGAAATTGGGGAATGTAGAAATTGGGGAATATAGAAATTGGGAAATTTAGGAATTGGGGAATATAGAAATTGGGGAATGTGGGAATTAGGGAATGTGGGAATTGGGGAATGTAGAAACTGGGGAATCTAGGAATTGGGGATCTTGGGATTTGGGGAATCCCGAATTTGAGGAGCCCCGAAATTGGGGAATCCAGAAATTTGGGAATGTAGGAAATAGAGAATCTAGAAATTGGGAATGTAGAAATTAAAATCCAGAAATTTAATTTTACTGATTTTAGAACGAGAAGTCCACCAAATATTTCGCACGAGAATTTTTAATATCAACAATTTGACATTTTCAAATTTACAGATTTGTATGTATGAAACTTTTCAAATTTGCGTAGTACAGAAATATTTAAATGTATAAATATGTATTATGTGAGTGAATTAAATTTGTAGAAATTTCATTCAAAGGAAACGTATATTGCATATGAGTATGCAATAGAACTTTAATAATTTCCTCTTAGATAATTTCTCGGTTGAGAACGTCTTACACGTGCATAATTACCACAGATTTCGAAAATATTCGAGAGAGCAAGCTCTGCTTAACTTTCTTCAGATGCTGTAATACCTGCGCTTTATCTTTTGAATCTCGGTCGCACATCTTCTCTTGTAATTAACGAGGAAACTAATTGTGCAGCTCTGCGCTGTAATACATGCTAACATTCTAATTGGCCACTTTTTCTGAGCAAATATTGCCGATTCTATTTTTGCGACGTAATCATTGCCGTTTCTCTCTCAGATTTTTATTTTAACGTCGATGAACATTTTATTGGTACGCAAAATACGTTATTTAAATAGGGTGGACAATTTGAAAATTTGGAAACTTAATATGGTGGTTATTTAGGGTTTTGGAAATTTGGGATTTTAAAAATTTAGATTTTGGAAATTTAGAAATTGGGGAAATTAGGAATTGGGGAGACTAGAAATTGTAGAATCTAGGAATTAGGGAAATATTAGGAATTTCAGAAATGAAGGAATTTGAGGACTTGAAAATTTAGGGATTAAAAAATTGGAAAATTAGAAACTTGAGAAATGAGGAAATATGAAAATGGAAAATTGAGAAATTAGAAAATTGAAAAATTGAAAACTCGAATAATTGAAAAATGGAAGAATTGAAAAATTGAAAAATTGAAAAATTGAAAAATTATAAATGTAAAAATTAAAAAATTCAAGAATGTAACTAGTATAATCTAACTTCCAATTACCATAGTATTCCTTTAACACAGTAGAATTTCCGTCCAACCAATGACCTCCAACGCAAACCTTCTAAATAAAAATAATAGCCAAGCGTTCAAATACGAGGCCTAATCCATGACTCACGGTGTTAATTCAACGGCCAATTAAGCTTCCTATAACATCGATCGGCACAGGTGAAACGGTAGCGAAAAGTACGGTAATAATACGCAGGAAAGGGGAATAATTTAGTTTGCAAAAGAGCAATTTATAAACGTGACACGTGCTACAGAAGAATTATCTTCGGAACGATTATCTGCCCTTTAGGAAAGTAAGCCTTAAGCTCTGGGTCGTGTCTTGTAATTATACCGTTTCGCGCTAACGATTACTTTGTGGAACTGCAATTAAGGAGACGCATTAAATATGCTGGCTAAGAGAAACGATAAGCGAAACGTTTCAGCTACGTTGCCTTTACCTAAAATGGTACACTGTGTTACCATTAAGCAAAATGAGCTATTATTTCGAATAGATTCTTTAATCCCGTACCGGAAAATGTACAATGGATCGCGTATTATGCTCTGATAATTCCCGGAGATGAATGTTAACGTTGAAAGTTTTGATTGCTATTAATATGGTACATTAAGCAGACGACGGTGGGGTATTGTACAGTTTTTTTTTAATTGTGATACTTTTTTGCTAGGATGTTGATGGTTTTTTATTTTTATTTCGTTTTGGTGAATGGAATCGTGGTGAGAACTTGAGGAGTGTTTAATTTTGGAGGGTGAAATGTGTGAAGTTGGAATTAACGAATATATGGATTTCTATATTTTTTGAATTTTTGAGGTTACAAATTTGTTGCACGATTGGTTAGTTTGCAAATCTGGGCATTTGTACATTTTTTAATTTTTAACTTTGCAAATGTCGAAATTATTAACGTTGTACATCTCCAAATCCTTAAACTTACCAATCTTCAAATCCTCAAATTTACAAATCTCCAAATCCTCAAATTTGCAAATTGTCCACTCAATTCCTCACATTTAAACATTTCTAAATCATTAGACCTCCAAATCTCAAATAGAATAATTAGAAAATATAGGAACTGCAAATATATGCATGTACTATTTTATAGTAATTTTCTTTGTCTACAGCGTAGTGAATGGCTATAACCACAGACGGATTTCTATGAATGGAGAGTTTAATGAAATTTTTATGAGGTAACAGAGGTGTAATTGTATTTTTACACTAGCCGCAGTAATAGAACGTTTAGTTAATTGCGTAAACAGGTTATTCTATGGCGGTGTTTTATAGCGGCTAGGCGATAGTTGAGAACTCGGTTCGTTAAATGCAAACTAGTATAACACAATGGAAGCTAGGTTAATGATTCCACGTAGGATGTAATTAGTGCGTGCTTCTGTTGTGATGATAGCCCTCTAATGTGATCAATCTTTTAGCTTTCTTTTAAATATAAGCCTCAATAAATTATTATATAATATTAAAATGTAACAAATTTAAATTTATTGACTGAACAAATATGACTTTGTGGATAATATTAATTCTGTATTTGTGATATAATTATTTTCAAGATCAATTATTGTTTTATAATTTATTCAAAGTATCATTTGGTAACTTATAGAAATTAACAGTTCGTAATTATCGAAATTAGCATTTAGTAATTTATTGAAAGTGCAGTTGGTAATTATGAAAATTACCATTTGATAATTAAGTTTAGATTAGTACCATTTAAGAGGCACTAAAGTGCAGTATTTGCAATTCAATAAGTACATAAACACAAATTTAGTCTTTGTCTTTCTTTGGATCATAAAATTCAAGGACACTGTAGTTGGAAGAACCATAAAATTAATGTTGTGAGCACAGTGACATTGGGAATTTGAGAATTAAAAAACTTGAAATTAGAAAAATTAGGAAATTAATAAACTTAGAAACTGTAGAAATTCAATTAACTTCAAAAATTTCAGAATCTTAAAATATGACACATTTTACAACCTATAGTTATAAAATCACAAACACAATAGCCCAAAAATTTCATATCCAATTTACTCTACAAACTCAACTCTAAATTACAGTATTCAAAATTGCTCACTTAAAAATTCCCAAATTTCTCTGAACTTACTTTCTCCGTACCATAAAATTTCCCTACCCCACAGTCAGAAGAACGGCCATAAATATGAAGTATTGAAAGGACAGTCATAAAGGTGCTTCAAATATACCTGGTTTCACAAAGGACAAATGTCCTGTCGCATTTAATGAGCAACTTAATCGCGAAAAGCTGGAAGTTGTTGAAAATGGACTTAAAACGGGGTCCAACTGGCACACCTGACCTCAAGTGCATATACCTGCCTGTCCCTTTTGCTCATGGGAACCTGCCCTTCGCCAGCCCTAGACTAGGGTTTCCAATGTGCCACGGAACAGATGTCGAGTGTCCTTCCTCTTTGTCGTTCTTCGCAGGTTCTGTACACCTCGTGTACGTTTCTGACGATTCTCCCACGCTGAATCTATTGTACAGTTCCTTTTCTATCTTTTATTTCCCTTTTTTTTATATATTATGTATGTTCCTTGAGTTTATTCTGGATTTGCTATTTTAGTACATTTCTAGTTTGACATTGGATCTATGAGGTATGTCAAACGGAACTTTTCTTGTTTCAAATTAAAGAAGTTATGGAATAACAATTTGTAGAAATTGTTATAATAAATTATGGATACTGTTAGTTATAGAATAACAACTTACAGAAATTATTATAAGAGATTAACCTAATTTCGAACCTATGAATTTCGAACTGTCCTCAACTTAAACTACTTCCACTCCAATTGTATCCTTCGTAACTGACCACCCTGTATATTGCCATAAACGTACCAACACTGTCTACATTATATATTGTTACAATGCAATTATCTACAATTGTTTCCGTTTCACACTTTACCCACCACGAATACTTTCCATCAACGAATTTCCAATAAAAGACCTCTGCAAAACTCTTCCGGTTTCGTTGACTAGTAACACGCTTAAAATGCTCCTGAAACCCAACACTGTTTCTCTAACAATGAATCTCGATGTTGTATCTCGACGTTCCGTAATACACCCATTGGTGTATATCGCATAAGCGAGTTCACACCGAGCGTGTTAATTTTTGCGCGCGTCTCATCCGCGTTTCTCTCACGTTCGAACGGACATTGTTTGTTTGTCGGGTTGCACGGCAACGACCACGCGAAACATCGCGTATCCTGGTCGTCTAATTTACATAAATCCTTAGGCAGTCTGTTTCGCCGGGTTATCCTGAAACTGGACCTTTTGTCGACGTTCTGGTCGTTTCCGAGTCCTACAACCAACGTTGTATGGTCACAAACAAATATGGCTAACATAGAGGAAATATAGCTAAGATCTAAGTTTCTTGTTGATTTTTAGGGAAGATTTGAAAAGGGATGGGTGAAGACTTTGATGAGACATATATTTGCTATAATAATTTGGTATAATTTGTTACACATACTTCTAAATTTTGATATACACAGGGTGTCATTACTAATTTCCTTTGTAAATAGTAAATTTTAGAAAAAAATGAAAGAGGGAAAAGTAGTATTAAAAATTAGAAAATTAGAAAACTGAAGAATTTCGAAAATGTCCAAATGAGAATGGAAAAGAGAATTAAAATTTGAGAATTAATTTACGTATCTGATCTAATGCAAAGGAAGTCAATAGCGAGTACCAAACAGTTATTCGATATAAAGACGTCGAGTTACACGTATCGAAGCCTTCGAATGGAGGATAACGAGAGGAATTTTCATCGTCCGCGCCTCTATTCAGCTTGATTTGTTTCAATAGACAGTGATAGCACGGTTGCTGCTCCATTCCTTTCTAACGCCTCTTCTCCTTGCGCGAAATTTATACGCAGTTTGCATCTATTATTCGATGGAAATGGAGTGCACCGTTGCACTCGACAGAGTTTCCCTCTCCTCTCTGTGCACTCTCTGAAACGTGTTTTTACTCGCAGATAGCTAAACAAATATAAGTAGTCACGCGACAGTACATGCGTTATTCAATTCGAGTACACGCTACATTCTTTCTTAACGAAGCGTTCTTAAGCGTAATCAACCTCAACAAAGTTAGGATTTCGTATACAACGTTCTTTGATGGAAGAAAATGTTGCTGGAAATTACCTTCAGACAAATAAAGTATCAAGTGTACGGCTCGAAACGCTCGATTTCTAGGTTTTATTTCGTTTTATCACCGGATAAAACCGTACAGGTTTGTACACTGTGGATGCAACTTCAAGATGGCTTCTTGAAAATTATAAACGATAATTTTACTTGTTAGACTTGTATCAAGTTTACTTTTTATATTTTACTTGTATTAAGCTTACTTTTATATCTTTTACTTGTATTAAGCTTACTCGTTAAACTTCTAAGTTTTTTACTTGCATTTACCCTTGCGCCATTTTGAGGAGTCTGACTCACGAGACCACCTCAGCTGTGATCAATTTTATTCGAATTTTGTATACGCTTCAATTTGGAGTTCAAGTGCAATAATTTGCATAATATTTGTTTTTTTAAACATTATACCTTAATACTCTATGCAGTTTCGAGATACGAGTAAAGATATGCAACTTCATATGAAAAAAGTATACATACACACTCTTTGAAGTGTTGCGTTAAAATAGAAATAGATATTTATTTAAATCCATTTACTTTTTTACCCATTTTGCCCATCTTTAACCAAGTTCACATTTCCACCACATTAAAAATTATTTTTCTGCCATAATTTAACTTTTGCAGTGAGTGTATTTGTTCGTGTTTCAACAACGACGAATCCCAAAAATGGCTGCTTTCTTTCCCGATTCCGAGAAACCGGTTCGATTTGACTGCTCGACAATGGTCGTAACGCACGGTTACATCGAGCGTAATGCAACTTGAACAATCGAGAAGGCAAGGATCGAAAGAAATCGGTGCCACGGTATTTCGGTCGACGCGTCTCTTTCCTCGTCTTCATTTTTGTCTGTTTTCGTCTGTTCCGGCCGTAGAAAGTAAAACTATGGGTCTCGAGCGTCCTCGAGCACGATCATCTGACACAGATTTCGAACGGTGTCCTCCATGGATCCCGAGAGAGGATTTTCGCGGTTGTTCGCGGACGTAGTCGAAAGCGGATTTGTTGGGTTCCAGGTTCAGTTTTTGGAGCTTAAGCTGACGGACGAGTGAAAATGTTGCCTTAGGCGAAATATTGGAGAGAATGAATAGGTGAACGTAGAACCATAAGCCCAATAGGAATATGCCTCCTCCATGAAAAATATGCTGATCGAAAGAAATCCATTGGTTGATTTTTAGGGATTTTGGAGGATTGGAAAATTTAGGGTTTAAGATGTTGACACAGGGATTTTAGGATTTTGCAATTTGGGCATATGTCAAGAAATTTGATGATATAGGTTAGGTTATAGGAAATTATACATATAGGTATTTGGAGACGTAGAAATTTGGGAATATATTTGGAGGTTTACAAACTTGGGAATTTAGAAATTTGGATCCTTAGAAATTTAGGGACTTGATGTATTCAGACGCTGAGGAATTTGGAAATCTAGGAATTCTAAAGCTTACCAGTTTGAGAATCTACGGATTTTCAGACTTAAGAATTAAGTGCACATTAATTCTAGATGTCAATAAAGATGGAGATCCAAGCAAATTCGCGTAAACAGATTCCGTAACTCTCAGTAAAATGCCTGTAAAGGGGTCATTAGGTAATTTCAGTGTTAATAAACGCGGTCTTCAAGAATATTCAACGTCGATTTTTATCTTCTCTTTATGGTACGTATAAGCTGCTTAAAGCAAGGACAGCTTCTTCTAGTCGTGGCACGATTCTCATCGGGGCGAATGATCCCATTAGATTTGCCTCGTTTAAGACGGAATGTAGGGCTGTTGACGAACATTCTTAACCAGTCGTGGATAATATCCAGCGATCTTGTTTGTTACATTTACAGTGGCTCTTCCGAAAGAAAAACCTGTTGCATTCTTGGAATACGCTCGGCAACGTTCATTCAACGTCTCGTACCCGGTGTTGTTGTAAAAAGTTTTAATTATCGCCGGCTACTTCGAGCTACGATTGCACAAACGTTGCTGTGTTGCTGTTTCCTACCTGGACTTCTCTCTAACGAGCAACATCCACCGAGTGTTCGATTTCTACGAAACTCCTCGCGGTTGTAAAGTGAGAGGAATTAAGGGCCGCGTGTTTTCTTCTGCGCCCGTACCGAGTTTATTGCAACGAGATTGTTGAAAATTTTATTTCGATTACTTTGTATTATCTCCGTGAATCTTTTTACGAAGGTTGCTTACAGAGTTCAGCGTCGTTTCAACTGTGAGACGGTTAAGGTGAAGATTGAGTGTGGAATGAGATGAGGAGGTTCTTTGTTGACTTTGTAATAAAGGTTTTTAATTTCTGGATGTGGTCCTATATCTCCACATTCAAAATCTCAAATCTCTATTTCAAACTAGACCTCCAAATTCTTGGACTTCCAAGTTCCTGTAATGTTAAATTCCTGGACCTCAAAATTTTTTGATCGCCAAATCCCAAATTTCCCAAACCATCAAATTTCTTCGAATCATCATAGTAAACAAGTAGCCTTGCAGTTCCTCGTCTTCCTAGCCCACCCTCAGCTTGCACTACCGGAATTTCTCCAACATTCCATAAGATCGTATTTCCTGTCTTCCACCTTTATCGCGACTGAACGATCTATTTAATTTATCACAGCGAAACGAGCGGTGACTAGAGTAAAGCTTGGCCACACATGGCTAGACATAACTGTAATGCATCTCCCGTCACCTATGATCTCGCACCGTTACCTGGAAATAGGTGAGTCTAAGCTGACTGGTGAATAACAGAGTTTCGAGGAGCATTTCAATTTTCCATGGGAAACGAGCAGAAAAAGCGAGCAGACCATGAAGAGGAAATGGAAATGGAGGAAAAAAAGGAGGAACGAGTGGAAGAGAAAAAAGATGACGAGAGGACGGGAAGCGAGTGTTTCCGGTGTTCCAAGGCGACATCCTGATGCATCTATTTCTGGAGGGAAGCTCGCCGACGCGTGGTGACGTTCGTGGAAGGGGGAACAAGATAGTTTTCGGGATGGTGAATGAAAAGTCTGGAAGGAAGCCCGTTAGGTGCATCGCGAGGCTTCGCTCTAACCGGCTAGCCAAATGCTCGTACAAAGAAGACGTGGGTGCTGTGTAATTCGATGCCGTTTAATCGTTACCCAAGGTGCACGCTGCGTTTCCATGGAATCGTGACGATAAAACCGCGTTGCTTTATGGGGAATGATCGCGTCGTTCGTTATGGGCCCGATATGCTGTCGTGATTCTTTATGGGACGCTCCGTTGCGGTCAAATAGCTGTTTTCGTTCGACGGTCAACCGTGAAGAGCTGGCTCGATGAAAATGAGAGGGCGTGGAACGTTCTTTGATCTCTGCGATCGGGTAACTCTTTTTTTTATCGTAATTCGTTCAAGCAAGTCAAGTTTCTCAGACGGATTTATTTGTATACCTGATGCGAACATGTGGCAACGTTATAACTTTTGATAATAGAAATTTTTACATTCAGTGTTTTGGAAGAGATGTTTAGATCTCGCAAAGAGATATTTTTGTCAAAATACGATTTTATGATAAATTACTAGTGTAAGATTTTGTACTAAATTATCTAGATGACTATTTTGAAGATGACTTCACTGTGTACAATTTTATTTCATGATATGTGTATATCATTATTATGTTTGAAAACATAGTTTACATTGTTTAAAACATGTCAGTATTACTGTAATGAAATTAGTATAATAAAGACAATAAATTACATTAAAAATTGTTTACTTTATTATAGATACAATATCAGTCTTTTTTATACCATATGTACATACTAATAATCACAGTGTCTCTAATGACCCACATAATGATTTGAACACTTGTGTAGTCACAAGTTTCGTTGCAGAGTATCCACGTTGTTTTTATTGCATAAAAGAAAATTATTTCTTTGTAACACGATACCTCCTTCAATTATCTATAATTGCAATCGCTCGTAAAGGGTAGTTTCAATCGGAAAAATCACGTATACCTATATTCGGTTGGATGATTTATAGCTGGAGTACAAGCGATAATTATCGCGACGGTGTGAATCGTGGCTCGACTTGAGATAATGTTACGCTCGAAAAACTGGATAACTTAATGTAGGCGAGCGAAAGCCGGGAGAAATTTTATAAACACTCGTATTAATCGTCGATCGATTAAGAGACGCGTGAATCTAGGAGAAAGTCATTATCGATTTTCAGTTTCACAAAACGATATAGAAAGTTACAAAAGTTTATCTTTTTACGGTAAAATGACCATCGAGCGCAACTTCGTGCAGGAAATATCCCGGTGTTTCCTTCACGTTGTCGTAATCTACTTTTATCGTTAATTGCAGCCTGTAACTGCTATGATATAAACTTTTTCGTTTCGGTGAAAACATCTTGTTCAAATAGTTTCGTTTATAGATAACAATTTATTAAATTTTGATCAGTAAACATATATGACCCTTCAGAATTTAAAGCAACTAATTTTTAAATTTACGATTTAAAATTTAAATATTTATATAATTTACTTTGATAATCAATATCAACCAGAATGTCATTTATTGCTAAGAAAACAAATAAAAGCAACGATAGTTAATATTCCTCCAAAGCAATAATTTTGTCGCAGATTGGTAAAATTGCACGGTGAGCAACAGCTCGATAGCCGAAGGTGAACTTCGTTCAACAATAAATTACAATAAAAAGGAAAGCACTTTACCACGTTCGTATCAAAATTGATTTTATGCTTAGTCAAGTGATTTAGCGAGCTGTCGGAATTTTTTCGACGTCGTAATCGCGACCGGATGCGCCGCATTTACTCGCGTTCGACTCGACAGCAACGAGAAGAGCATAGCCATTTTCACGCGAGCTCCCGTACACGCTTCGTCCCGGAAAAATTCGCTGTACAGTCTGTAGCAAATCTAGCTAGCGAAAATCTGACAACTAAACTGAAAGCGACACTTCACTCGTTCATTTTTAGAATTTCAAAATTTATAGATGGTTTCATGATTTTGGGATATGGGTATTTGGGGATTTGTTGATGTCGATATCTGGGGATTAGAAATTTATAAATTTCTAGACGTTGCGCAACTAGGGATTTCGGAGGCATAGGAATTTGTGGATATAGTTATAATTAAAAATTTCATATTTGAGAATTTACAAACGAGAAAATATTAATCTATAAATGTACAAATGTGCAAATTTAAACAATTTAAAAATATAAAAATTGCCAGGATTTAAAAATGAACATAATAAATCTATGAATTTAAGGATTTGAAAAGTTGGAAATCCCAAAGTTAGGAAGTTTGAACATTTAGAAATAAATGTATTAAAAAATTGTCAGGTTTACATATATATAGTTATTTAAAGGAAAGCAACGTTGCACCCGAGTGTACTTAGTCGCGGCATGTGGTGTATGTGATATGCACTTATACGGCCGGCTCGGGGCACACGTGGGCACACTACATGCACTTTTTTTATTTCTCTCCTGTCTCCACACCCTGTTCTCTCTTCTCCGCTCCTGGAACAGTCTGTCGACGTATAACGGGTGACACTTTCGGAATCCCCTCCAAATTCGAACACTATAATTTCACTTTCAAGCTAACATTTTTATTAACAGGCCTTTACTCACAATTCATTAATAACCAACCATTGCAATTTTAATTTTATCATTAATTATTTATTTTTAATCGTTAAGTATCACGGTATATTCAAGAATAAGTATGGTCAAATCTGTCTTCGTGAAAATTACGTCAAATCTTTTCCACTTAGAACTAGATAAAAAAAATTGTTCTAAAAAATTTTTATTATGAGGAGTACGTATTTATCAAATTTTCAATATTTTGACTCAGTTTAAATAAACCATGTTAAACCTTGTCTCTAAAAATACCCACAAAGAGACATTAAAAAAAACGAAACGATCAACCATAAAAACCCGTATCACGATAATATTTTTAAATAATCCATCCGAAGTTGTAACGAAAGCGAACTGGCTATTTTATTGCACCATAAATATCATCCAGCTCTTAGCGAGCGTATAAAGTCGTTCGCAAATTGATATTTAATAGCTCTAACGCGTTCAACGACGATGCGTTACACTTCTGGATACTTGATGTCCTAATATTAATTACTGTCAGCGATTTTTTCCCGGCTACATCGATTTCTGCCAGTTCTGACTAATAATAATGACTACATCGCGGCGCTCGGCAGTTTCGAGTAGTTCAGCAATATTCTTAATATTCACCCGTTGACCTTTTACTTCTGTTCGGAAGCGTGGGTCTCTGATTAATTGTGAGCAGATTATTTATATCGAATCGTGCGTGAGAAGAGTTTTAATGGGCTGGGTTATGTCAGAAACGCATTTTCGTTGTGTAATTGCTCCTTCAGGCGTATCAAACTTGCTCACCCGAGATAGATGCTGCTAATCATTAAAATACTACTACTTTCTTTTCTTTGCGGTCGTAAGTTTCGAACACTGCAATTTTTATTAGTGTTATAATAACTACGGGTGTACAAATGTAGCAAATCTACAATCTTCAATATTTCTATTAGGGAATTTTTAAATAGAGGGATTTTGGGATATAGAAATTTTGGGATCTAGTGATTTTCGGATATTGAGATTTTGGGATATTGAGATTCTGGAATATTGGAAATTTGAAATCTAGCGATTTTTCGGATCTTGGGGTTTTTGGGGGTATGTGCTTTTGGGCCTAGGGATATTGGCATGTAAGGATTTTGGGATCTAGGGATTTCGGGTTTAAATATTTCGGAATATAGGGAGTTGGAGACATAGGAATCTCAAGATGAACTATGAAACGTAGGAATTTGGAAATATAGAAAGTACAAAAAATATGGATCTGGGGATATAATTTTGACATACAGAAATCTGGATATTAAAATTTGACGACATATAGATCTGGGGATCTAGAATTGTAAAGACCTCGAGATTTAGACCTAGTGATCTAGAAATATAAGAATACAGTTATCCATGAATTTTATTTATGAAATTTGCACATGAAATGTATTAATATAAGAATCTACTTCTACAGAAAACTAGAGATGTGCGGTTCTTGAAATTCCATAATATAAGTCAGTATAACATATTGTCAGTATGATACATATGTATGTTTCTCTTGTATAGCAGGAATATAAAAATTGAAATGGCCATGGTTTTCAAAGAGATAACCAGAATATATAGCGAATGATGCATTCACGGATAAAAAGTCAACGGAAATTGATAAACGTAAATGTAAATGTTTAGCAGGTGCTCGTTGAGTTAACGAACCGAAGACCATATTTGGTAGCTGTACCTCGAAGCAGATGCGCTCAATGAAAGCTTGAATGGTCAATTCTATTTAATTATTTAACGACATCGTTTGTTCCAGGCTATCACGATGCGTTTATTCAAACGGCAAACCTGTAACACCAGTCCTCAACTAGTTTCGGCTACCCCGTTATCTCAGGATGGCAGCGTGCCTTTGACGGTGGTGGACGAAAATTCTAATCAGAGTGGCAAGGTATCCGAGAACGAGAACGACGGATCGAGAGGAGATTGCACGAAAGAAAATTCCAGCGATAGTCAGAAACCTTCTTCGTCGCAGTCTTGCGTGTCGAATCGTAAAGGTGAGTTGATCACCGAGCAAAAAATGTATAGCGTATTAAATATGGCTTGCGTCGCAGGAATTTCAACATGGGGAAGGAAAGTGGGTCGAAGATGGGATCAGCTGAAGAGATCGGACAGCTCCGAACTACTTTCGGTTTCGGGTAGACGGAGACGATGGAGTCCGAATCCTAAAGGCACCGCGGACGACAATGAAAATGTAAGTTCAATTATATCTTACTGATTTAACGATTGATCTCTTAGTGTCGTTTAACATCCAACACGGAAGATTTGATAATGCTGCTTTAGCTATTAGTTTGATACTAGTATGGCATTATTTACCTCGATATCTTATACATGCATAAATATTCTAATTATTACTAATATTATCGTTACTATTAACTTGCAATCAACATTGTTAATATTATTATCACTTTTGATGTAATGCAATGCATGTTTCTCTGTCTTCATTGAGTGAATGAAAAGAACTAAAGAAATTATCACATGCTATGGCCATTGATTAAAGGTTAAACGTTATTTGCTCACATGTAAGTGTACGAATGATGTGTTAAATAAATAATATTGTTGCAGTTCTTAATTAATAATTGACCATTCACAGGGTGCCATTGGATCGCCAGAATTACCAAAGCCAAAGAGAATATCCAGGGTGGAATCGTTACGAAACCTGTTCAGAGGTAGCGAGAGGAATAACAATTTTCTTAGCGGTGACGCGTCGAGGAATGTGACGATTCAGGAAGAAGACGTCACTTGCATCAGCCATTATCCCATGGAGAAAGCCCTGAGCGAGGGTGCGATAAAGAACGTGCCTTACAGAATCAGCATGGATGACAGTCGATTGAACCGTGGAACTCTTCTGCACGAGAAGAAGAAGCAACTCAGTCGCAGTATACAGGATCTCCAGGAACAGCAACGTGTTCTTGACTACATCTTAAAGAACCAGAATTTGCTGAAGACGCAGGAGGGCACTACCTTTGCCAAGGAGACCTTGAACAAGGTCAGAAGAAGCTCGAGTCCTAACAGACGAACCGCTCAGACTGATAATGGAAATAAAAACCACGGTTCCACGCAGACGAAGGATTTCTTCAGCAATCAGCTCAATAACATCAAGAGGAATTTGTTTAGCTCAAGGTCAACTGGCGGCGAATGCGACAGGTGAGTTATTTAAAATAATCTTAATACCTTGTTAGTGTGTTGACGTTATTAAGATATCAATAAAATTGATACCAATTTAAAATAATATCTTGTAGAGCGGAGACTCAGAGACCTTACACGACTACCGGTTTGGAGGACCTGATGAACAACCTGCGACTAGGCTGTGACGAGAGTGGGTACGACTCTGACAGCACCCGGGCTGGAGCAGACTCTCCAGACAGCGAGCAATCCGTGCCAGCCATGTTGAAACCCCGTAGCTTTTCCATAACCTCTGACGACTACCACGGTGTAGATTTATCCCTGCCTGCCAACACCCCGAAGGAAAGAGACGAGCCGAGCGAGACCAACGAGAACGAGGCAGCTCCTTCCTGTCTGGATGACACCGTGGTAATCGACAGCAACGTATTCAACGAATCGATAGAAACGAATACTACTGCCTTGATATCCGATGGTGAGGACACCTTCGAAGAGTATTCGCAGTTCCGCGACAACTGCGTACCTCAGCAAGTCAAATCCGAGACTAACACCTTGAGCAGATGCGAGACTCCGTCCAAAGCTGCCAGTGACCTTGAGGCGAGAATACCGTCCACTTCAGGGAGCAACGAGGTCAGTAGGATACCTACGAAGAGGTTCGCCAGATCGGAGGCAGTACCGCTCTCGCAGGCAGTAAAGCAGCAGAGCCTGCAGAAGGAGCCGAGGATATCGCAGATTCCCCTCAGATCTCGGAAACACACGCATTCGAGTACGCTGAACTTACTGGAGAACGCTGCCTCACCTTGCAAGGACAGTCCACCAGCCACGAAGATCAACTCGACGATCAACAACACCTCCGTGCAGTACTACAGCCCGAAGAGGACCAGGTCCAGCATCGAACCCGATGACTGCGACGTTAACAACAGAAACAAGATAAAGAAGTCCACGAAGATGGAACATCCTCTTCCGACCCCTGCTAAGACCCTGGTGCGTCGAGAGTTAAAGACCATGAAGCTGACTGTGGATAAACCTGGGAGCCTAGGAATCTCCGTAGAGAGGAGAGAAGCTGTTAGACCTTTCTACGTGATCTCCAAGATGAACGTCAACGGAGAGGCAGCGAAGTCGAAGCAGTTTCGCATCGGGGACGAAATTGTCCGCGTTTGTGGACGCAGGTTGCGCGGAATGTCCATCGCGGAGGCGAGGAACGCCCTGAAGAACTGTCTGGGTACTGTCGAGCTGCAGATAGCGAGAGAACCAACCTTCACCTTCGGGGAAGAGTTGGGAGACACCTGGGGAGACATTCTGGTGCGTACCAGAAGCGACTCTGCAGTGTGGACTTTGAAGGAGAAGGATGTTTCCGTCGACGACAGACAGGAGGACCCTAGTCACTGTAAGGTGACAAAGGATGAGGCTAACTTGTCCATCAGCAGCATGGACTCCGAGACAAATTCGAAGAAGGACTCGGACCAGAAGATGACTGGTATGAGGAAGTTCTACGTGGTACGGAAACGAGCTACCACTCTCGTTTGTCCTCGAAGAGCAACCAGTCTGTCGATGGATCTGCTGACCATTACATTGGACAAGGGTGCCTCGAAGAAGTTAGGTTTCTCCATCGTGGGAGGCTCCGACAGCAACAAAGGATCCATGGGTATTTTCGTGAAGGACATTATAGCCGGTGGCCAGGCTGCAGAAGAGGGGACTCTGAAAGTTGGAGATGAGATTCTGGCGATCAATGGAATATCGATGGATGGGTTGACCCATGCCAAGGCATTGCAGACCTTCAAGGCTGCCAAGGCTGGGAAAATGGTCCTACATGTGGGCAGAAGAGACCCGACACACAAACGGTTGGGTTACAAGAGATAGATACCGGTGACGGTAACCTTGGGTTAGTTCTATGGTGCTTTGCTTTATTAACTTTTTCATCTTGCTTAATGCTGATTCTTGCTTATGGGGCTGATGTGAGGGTTGCTATAGGCTTATTTAACTTCTTCTTTGTTACGGGTTTTCTACTGTGATAGATGACGGATCTGGTGTGTGATTGATGTTACAATAGTTAAGATGGTGAACTCGAGATCACTAGTTACCATATTCATTTTCACTCTCAACAAATTTCTATTGGAAAATTAATCTGCTATTATTGTTGCTGTAATAACTTATGCTTATGGGGTTGATGGTCTTCTTGAGAAACTGATGCTTTCACAAAGAAGTTTAGTGGGTTCGATTCTAGAATAACTAAGATGGACTCATCGAACTCATCAGTTAGAAAATATTGAATGAAATTATTTTCTTTTGCTTAAGATGAATAATTGTGATAGCTATAATCATTGCTTATGGGGTTGGTGGACTTGAATGAATGATTTTAACCCTAGAATGACCAAGATGGAGGACGCATTAAACTAATTATGGAATACTAAAAAGAATGATTAATTTTAGCTCGTATAAAATATTAATAAAAAGTTATGACTCTGTTACAGATACATTATTCAATCAAAATCGTACGATTGTTTGGACAAACTAATGGAAACCGGAGTCGAATGAAGAAGAAATGAATCAGTCATTAAAATTGCACTTGCCTGCCCCACTGTCATGGCTCAGAGAATGATGTACATATTTTGCGTAGAATTTAAGACACGTTGTTTACGATTCACGATTTAATTTTTGTAAATTCACGAATGCATTTCTTTCTCGATTCTCAATTCAGTGATACGTAATCAACGTGAAACGTTCGCTGTATCATAACGTCGACATTGGTCTAGATTTACGTTAATTAATCCTCTTAAGGCAATTGTGATATCGGTTAACTATTTTTACCAGGAAGCGATCTGTACTTCAGTTTTCGTTTCGAACTTGATGAGATTAAACGATCTTATAATTTCGCCGATGTACCAGAAAATGAATTTTGCTTAAGTTCGATTAACTGCAATATACGTGATGGAAATATGAAGAACGTGTTTTGTGATTCGAGAAGATATTCAATTTTTATCCAAAGGACTCGTTCGTTTTCATGGGCTTTCATGTATGTTGTAAATTCATATTTGTATTAGTAATTACAATAAAATTGTACATAGTCATGTCCCGTTAGATGTAGAACGCTAACAAGTTGGATTATGGCTGTTTAGTTGGACGTAGTTCGGATTTAACGTATGTTTCGTTGTGAAATATATTTTTGTTTGATGACGAACTACACGAGAAACGAAATGGAGTGGATTAACTGGGATGTACGAGTACTCGCCATTTACTCACTACCCAATTTAAACAGTAAGAGTAGTATTTAGTTAATTAATACTTTTGAGCTACTGAGACTGACATCCAGAATGTCTACCTGAGAAATGCTGTGATATTCATTGTAGTCGCATTAGCTGGTATCGTACAAATTGTATTTAAAATAAATCTGGTTTGTTAATAAACGTACGGACATCGTTAATTTGCTTTCAGTGTTTTATAACTGTTGTTAACAGCCTGCCCTTTTAGATCTTGCCTTATTCAATAAAGCATTACCTTTGTACAGAAAAGAGCTGCCTATAACACGCATTGTGCTTAATTTATAATAGATACTTTTGAAATGAATAAATAATAAAACTGCAAATATAACGTTCTGTATAACCGAGTTTTACATTCAAGTTTACGTTCATGACGGAAATACTGTGACAATCTAATATGTAGAAAAAATATAAAAGACAAGAGTTTACTGTAAAGAAATTCATTTAAAAAGTTGAATATATTTTGAAATTCATTACTACATCCGCTGGCGCTATTTAATTAATAAAATCAATGTTAATTGAATTAAAAAAAAAAAAATGGAACCAGTGGCGCCATCTCTCCGGCGAACAGGGTGAACTACACACTTTTGAAACTGTAGTTTCATTAGTTCCCACACACTACCGCTAGATGGCGCCACGTGTATCGTTTTCGGTTTAATTGCATTTAATATAGTTTATTAGCTTAATTAACTATAATATGAATCGAATTACATCGGCGTGCAAAATCAGTTAATTTCGAAATGTTTCGACTTTACTAAACTATTATCAATTTTTAACCATTCTGAGGTTAATCCTACTTTGCCTAAGAATTTCTTCTGTGCCGCCATCTAGCGGTAGAAGATGAGAACTAATTGAACTACAGTTTCAAAAGAGTGTAGTTCACCCTGTTCGCCGGAGAGATGGCGCCACTGGTTCCATTATTTTTTTTAATTCCATTAATATCGATTTTATTCACTTAATTTACTATAATAAGCATCAAATTACATCATAATTATTACCATTATCAATTTAGCTTTTTTTCGAAAACCGTCGTGTTCTAAATCACGTAAAATTTTGCAAATAAACTCTTTTTTGGCGACTTTAAAAAATTTTGTACACGTGTAATTTCATAAAAAACATATTTTATTTCATACAGTAGAATTTAGCAAACATTAAAATATACATTTTATTATTAATATAGATATGGGGACAATAACATATATTAATCTAATATTAATACAGTTATATTTTGATGTATAATCTATAATCCATAAAAAATAAGACATATTGTATCATATTATAAAGATAGCAGGATATTATCAAATAATTAGAGGCAATTTTTCAGCATGATAAAAAATAATTGTTACTAAAAAATGATACGATGATAAGAAAATATAATGCAATACAAAGATAGTGAAATAACATAGTAATATAAATCCACATCTCCTTCACATCAATATAAATCAATGCGCATATTCAAAATAAATATTAATCAAAGCGTCTACCTCTACGTTTCTAGCTAACAATTCGAAAAACATCAAAGCACTACAAAGAAAATAGCTTATTCATATCATATAAGTCTTTCACAATTCTTAATTCTACAAGTTACAGTTAGACCTAGAATTACTTCTTAATTATAACACAAATGCAGCTTAACAACTAGTTAATATTTTAATAACATAAGCATTACACTGCTCAGGTAATCCTGTTTTATACGAGGCAAAGAAAGTGTTACATCGTTCGAGTTTAAAATCAACCCCCAGTTTTTTCTCAAATATCTATAGAACAAAATCCTATTATAAAAAGTTATCCATATTATAACGAAATGTAACAACTATCTAAAATTTGACATTCATTTCAGAGCGAAGTATCGACTTCAAAGCGCATAAAGTTAACCACATATTTTGTTCGCGATGCTTTATGAAATAATGGTTCTTCGTTAATTCGGATGTCAGCAGAAAGCAAACGAAATCAGGAACCATAACTGCACTGCATTCATTTCATTTGTAGCTTCTTCTTGTTTACCGTTCCCCTTTCTCCGCTGTCGCAACAGTAGCGTAAACTCTTCGTGGAAGTTCCTCTTCCTTAGCAGGACCGACTACGAACACGTAAATCAGTGCACCTGCCATTCCGCCGAGAATTGGACCGACCCAGTAAAGCCAGTGATCATCGAACATGTTCATCACTGCTGCACTGCCCAATGATCGAGCTGGATTCATTCCTGCTCCTGTTCTTGGCACCTGTTCGAACGTCAACTTTTATTTTATCTGCATTTTACTTTTCATTGTCTTTTCGAAAGTTTCTAACTAGTTACTTTGTACTTTGCTATTTCATTAACTTTACTTATTGTACTATTTTATGTAATTCTTTCTTATAGGACTTGTAAGTCTTCGAAGAACTTCTTTAGAAGAAATTTGTAATGTGATTGGCAGTATCAATTTGTTCGAGCAGATTACAATCTTTTTATTGTACAAAGTATAAACGCAATTAGTTACTAAGAAAAGGTATGAAAAACATGTCTTACACCAACGATATGTCCAACCGAAACTGTAAGTCCGATTATAAGGGGAGCAATTCCTTTGCTGTAATTTTTAGCCGAGTCGCACGCTCCGCAAACGACGAAGACCAGTATTAGGGCTAAGAAAAATTCTATACCAAATCCTTGAACAGCTGTAACATCGGGGGAAAGAGACACCACCCCTAGGACACTTTCCATTCTTTCAGGAGATAATGCTCTTAACACACCCGAGCCTGCTATTGCACCAATGCATTGAGCTACCACGTACAACAACCCCCTGACTATTGGCACCTGTAAGATTAAGAACATCTCTTAATAAATTATATTTTGTAAAAGACTTAGAAGATTATTTGTCAAAATACTTGTTGCTTGAAATTAACAATGTAATGCAAAATTAATCCAATATTAATTCATCAAGTTTGAATAAACATTTTTAATCAAAATAGTATGTACATAAAGATAGGCACATAATGAGACTTGAAGACAACAATATTGCTGGTAGAAACATAGTTCAAAAAATATGTTTAACGAAATTTATTAATATGTACATATGATAGTGCACATGTAACAAACATGTATGCATGTAATATAAACATAGTGAGACTTAAAAACAACAGTGACTAATTCTAAACAAATATGTATAAACTTTAAAAAATTGTCATCAAACTGAAATCAATATTTTTAAATGTAATTTCTGATTTAAATCTTCAGAAATAAAAATTATTTTCTTATTATTTAATTATTAGATAGAAAAATTGTTAGATGTACATAAAGATATACATAATTTGTACATAATATTACAACGTTTCTCTTACCTTGCCAACCACCATTAAACCGAAGGTGACGGCGGGATTAATATGGCCGCCGGAGAGATGTCCTATTCCTTGAACAGCGGCGGCAACGGTCAAACCAAAGGCCAAGCTTATGGTCAGAATATTGTTGGTAACGACCGATCCACAGCCAAAGAAGTTCAACAGCATCGTGCCGAAGAATTCCGCTACCAGTGCTCGATAAATGCCGGATTCCTTATCGGTAAGCTCTCTGAGCCCCAGAGCCTCTCTCAAGTTCGACATCTACCAAACGAGTCGTTCGCGTAACCATGTAAAGATTTAAACATCCGTGATTAGTGCACGTATACACGTACTATGTAATGTAGTTTCGATCTGATAAAAGAAATGGCACACTATGTTTGCAACAGACGCACGTTTCTACCATAACCCGAGACGTTCACTATTTTTTTCTGTCGAGTACCGTTCGCTTCGCGAACAAGTCCTTGAGTCACGCTTCACCGAACAGTTACGAAGGGTAGATGTAACTTCTTGTTCGGCGGAAAATTGAAAATTTTATGTTCCTGGAGATCGTGAAGTTTTTTATCGGAGCGAGAGGTAAGTAGCTGAAGATCAGGTGCGGATTTTCGAGGTTGTTACAATTTTTTCTTAGGAATGAATGTTCTACTAATTTCTTTTTATTGTGGTAAACATTATTTTGTTCTATTCGAGTTTTTGATGTGAAATGGTGTTGAATTATGATGTTGAAATTTTGTAATTTGGTAATTTTGTAATTTTGTAATTTAGAAATTTAGAAATTTGTAAAATTGAGAATTTGAGCTTTTTGAGAAAATTAGTAAATATGTACATTTAAGAATACATAACCTTAAAAATTTCTGAATTTCTCAAACAAAATATGAAACAACTATAAAATAAATAATACAATCCGTCACCAAAACAAAGACAGTTGAAGCTATAGAAAATTAGAGATTATGTAGATAGCATAATAATCATGACAACGCATCTCCATAATTCCCCAACACGCATAACCTTATCATACATATGTTTGTCAAGAATCGTCCTTGTATTAATAAAAGAAATCTTCCACTATCCAAAACAGTAAATCATATTAAAGCTCCATTAATACGCAAACTAACGGTTTGATTTCTGATCCATCGTTCATTAACCACTTTGAAAATGAAGCCGGCCGATCGTTTAGCAGTTCCCTCGATTCGCGTCGCAGATTTAGATCGAGGACACGCATACGTACATATGTACATCTGTACATACACGTAACTACGAATTATGTACATCGGAGAAACGAAACGTTAGGTTAACGAGCGACGCATCCAGGTTGCATTATGCATGCAGATCGTCATATCCTCGACGAGTAGGGCGGACGATCCCGATCGTTTCAAATTACTTAATCATCGTCGCTGGAGAAGCTAATCGTCACCCACGCTTTTGCATTTTAGGTCTTTCGTGGATTTAGGTCGTTGGTATATTTTGGAAGGAGCTTCTATTAAACTGTTACGAGAATTAACACCAAACCCACGTATGTGTACTTTTCAAATTATAAATGAAGCTGAAAAATGATAAACGGCAAAACTTAAATTAGTACGAGTTTTTATCTTGACGATTCAATGCAGATTTCCACAGAAGCACCAGAGATTAATACTAAAACTAAACCTAACCTAAACCGGTTAAACGACCGTTCCACAAATTTTGTATTATTACACAATTATCAATTTCGAAATTGTTTACGACAGATCGCAACCACAACGAATATTATGGTAAATAAATTTAGGTTGAAAGCACGCGAAAAAACGATTCGACCGACTCAATGATGGATTTAATTCGAGTGAGATCATCTTCGCTGCGAGCGAAAGACGACGCGGTAATTCTTCATCCAGCGCAATTTCCACGTCGTGTATCGCCCATATAAGTACGCATGTATAGCCGTGTCCTTCTGACGACTTGTTTTCTTCCACCATAAACTACCGTCAGTCAGAACCCCTTTTGATTCAATAACTGTATTGATTTGATGATGTGTTTTCGTGCAACGTTTTATTGAAGCCAACTTGACAACATATATTCAACCCCTTACTGTTTTATCATACTTTCAAACTAATTTATTTAACTGTTTCATAGAGTTTTAGGTTTCATGAATGATTTGACAGATCTTTTATAATAGTTATGCATGTGTATTTAACAGTTTGATTGTATCATAATTTCACTCCTTACTGTGAATCACGCATTTTTATGTACGTAACACATATTTCATTTTCTCACCGTTGCATCAACATGGGATACATCACTGGTACTTTTCATCTAGTTACGTAAATAGCGGTGAAACTGTGCTAATTTTATAACGATACTTCCACGATTGCTGCTAGTTATTAATGAACGATGTCGCATTTAATGTGACGATTGACGTTTGACAGGATTACGGCTATTTTAAACTTGTGTGTAGCCTAGAGGTGCAAGTTTAGAATTTTCGGATTTTAATCATACGAAATGTTGAAACTTTGAGAAGATCTTGGAACTTTGGAATTTTAGAATTTTGAGAATTTGGGGCTTCGAGATTTTAGAATTTGGAACTTTGCCATTTTGGGACTTTGCGACTTCAAGATTTTGAAATTTTACAATTTTGTGACATTAAAAATCTTGGAAACTTGAATTTTAAAATTTCGAAACTGAAATTTTACAGTTACCTTCAAATTTACTTTGGAAAAGAATTAATGCATCACAATTAAGTGGATCGTGAGAAGTTACTATTTCTGAAGATCCTAATGCGAAGAATGGAGCTTTCATCGTAAACATGACAGTAGAGAAAAATACCTCATTTTATCTGAACTTATTTATAAAGCGTAGTCAAGAATTATGTAGATTGCGGCGAGAGCTATTCTTGCATTGTGGAGGAAAACAAGGAAAATTTTTAATTCAAGCTTTTAACTGACTGTTTCAAATTACTATAATATTAACGTCACGTATTTGCAATTTTACGGTATGAATATATTATTGTTGTCTATTTATTATTTTACATAAATATAATATTAACGATGTGTATTTTTAATTTCCTTTCTCTTGTTTTCATTATTCGATTTATAAAATTTGTAAAAAAAAATGTTTTGCATTATAGAACTAGTTATATTCTATTACATTTATTATAATATATTATATCTGAACATACAGGAATGTGTGACAAATTTTAGTTTTATTATTCACATTGAATTTTTCCATAAAAACTTCCATTGTAATTATAATAATACTACATAGCTTCTTTCCTTAGTATAATTTTCTTCCACTGAATTTCTGGTTTAGTCATCGATGATTCAGCAATTACACATATCATTAACAAATGAATTGCGAAACTGATACTTTTATTCCATGACGTTAAAGAATTCGATTAAAATTTTGACAACCAAACAAGATTGTACAATGCTAAGTTTGAAATGATCCAAAATGATTTATGTAAATAAATAATCGAACTTAAATCCGCTAGATCGACTTTTCATCGAGCGAACATCTGGTAAGCTGAATTATACACGAACGGGTGTCGTTAAAAAAGTCGTTTAAAATCAGCCTGGCTTTGCATATGGATGTATGATTTTTCCGATGATGTCATAATCTATGATTACTCTTCTTTTACCGTGTGATCGATCTAATTTTATAGTTTGCATTCTATGTAGTGCTTTTTTCGTTATCAGTGATAAGATAACTGTGCCTCTTGTGTTTGAAGATTATTCGAATGATTAACTTCGATTGTTTATTTTAGGAATTTTGCATTAAGGGTATTAAGTAATCATTTATTTCTGAAAATCTGAAGTTTAAGGTATTGTGAGTGACAGTAGTAGTTTTCTGTTATGAAATTTTCTTAGACTTTTGTTTCGAAACTGGATATTTCATGAAGTAAAACAACATTATTCGATATAAGCAAAAATTAATCATTTTGTATAAAATATTAAAGGTGCATTTATGTAAGCACATTAAGCAAACTTCAAGCTTTAATTTGGTATATCATAAGTGCTATTTTGTGATACTTTTATGTCATCAAATTAAACTTGAATGTATACGTCCTCAGTCCATTGTTTGCTATAAGTACAACCATTTTGAAACCATTCTCTTTTAAAAACATAGTAAACGATTCGATAGTATTTTTATCAGACTTTAAAACTCAAATTGATATACAATCAATGACATTTGACTTTCTGTTTCAAATTCTATTTCTGTTTCCGCCATTTTATGTGCAACGACGTAACAATAACTTGACGATCAACTCATCTTTCGACACTTCTTTTGAAATAGTTTTCTTTTAGAAACATAGTAAACGTTTCAATAGTATTTTCATGAGACCTTAAAATTCAAATTGATATACAATCGACGATGTTTGACTTTCTGTTTCCGCCATTTTATATGCAGCAACGTAACTCATCTTCCACTGACATTTATCTTCAAATGAAACACAAATAAATAAACGATAAAATATAAATTAATTCATCTCAAGAAAAATGAATAGAAAGATGAAGAAAAGGGTCTTAACCTCAAATGAAGAGTTCGTAAATCGTTTATTTGATAGTTCTAGCAATAATCGTTTAAGCACGAAGGTTATGTTGTAAAATTGATTTATTTTCTATTGTTTTGCTGTAATCTTCCGGGTGGGTCGTAAAAGTAACGGAAATCGGTCGATTTCACATAGTTTACCGGTTAGGTCTTTTGCGATTTATCGGCGTACACCTTCGATGCTCGTTATCCCTATATGGCGCAGTACAGGTGCGCGATATCTCTCCTTATCTCTTCTCATCTCTTTCTCTCGTACCCTGGTTTCTTTAATCGCGGATAAAGCGTTATTTAAACTTTTCACGGCGTCGTTTATTACCTGAATACATGTACCGAAGACAAACGCGAGACAAATTTCTTCGGTTAATGTTTCACGCTCGTCAACGTTTTTCTTCTGATGCAACGCGCGAAGAAAATCGGAGGAGAGCTTGATTTATTTGCGACAAATAGGATTACGGCGGTGTTGGTGATTGAAAATTTGGGAATGTTGAGAGCGATTTGGAGATTTGGGAATTTTGGGAGTAGGGAATTTCGAAATTTGGGAATTTTAGGTGGGGGAGGTTTGAGAGGGGAAATTTAGAAATTGGGGAATTTACGAATTTGGGAATGTTCGGAGTGGGGGTTTGGAGATTTGGGAATTTTCGAAATTTGGGAATTTTGGGAGTGGGGAGTTTAGGAATTGGGGAGGTTTTAGAGGGAGAAATTTAGAAATTGGGGAATTTAGTAATTTGGACATTTGAGAATTTGGGAATTTAGGAATTTGGGAATAATGGAATTGGAGAAGTTGAGAATTTTGGAATTTTGGAATTTAGGAATTTAGTAATGTAATAATTTGGGAATTTAGAAATTTGAGAATCTTGAGAGGAGGAATTTTAGAAATTTTGGAAATATAGAAATCTAAAAACCTGCAAATGATAGTAATTTAGGAATGTGGACATTTCGAAATTTTGAAATATAGAAACAAAATATTAAGAATTGTTCATTTTGCAACATTTGCAATTTCCCTAATTATTATTAATAAAATACACTTTCTGCGTAGTGACTTCCATCTAAAATTAGAATTTATTATAGATGTGACTGTCGGTCTGACTAGCAATCTACCTGTTCTACTTTTCAGTAGTGTTAATGTAGGTGGTTTCTGCTGTCAAGTTTGAAATGTTGTCGCCACATTGTGTTTCGTAATTTTCTGAAAACAGCGTGCAAAAGTAACCAGTAGAGTTTAGTTAACCCATTTGTCGTTCTCAAAACTATTCTCAGAGTAAACGATGCCAATTAGTGGAAAACGATTCTTAAATTAGAAATTTAATTGAATCCAATGTTGTATTAGATTACCACCTTTTAATTGATTACTGTATACAAATAATAACTTTTATATATTTAATATATGTATTATTAAATATTCTAAAAATTTATATTTCCGTTGGCTCTATCATTCTATAAAATACAGAATAGCAATTATTCTATATCAAAATAATGAAATAATAATTTCATAACAATTATTTTCATATTCAAATAAATTAAAGTGCAAGTATTTTGAATAACAAAATGTTATAATTAAATAATGTTGTATAATCATTACTATTAATATTGTATAAAATATTGTTAAACAACTGCTCTTTCGAATGTATTATTTAAATAATTCTGACGAGTGGTTGTACAGCAATTAGAAAACTATGAAATTAGAATTGTTTTTAAACTGAACGTCTCCAGAGTTTACTTACACGATGTCCACATAAATATTCACAAAAGGCGTGCAAAGTGGACCTTGAACAATCATACATCCTTCTAATTATCTTAAGCGAACAAACAGATCTAGTATTTGTTTGTGGAACAAAATATTTGCTTTCAATTATACGCTCGATTCTATTACTGCTATGCTACTTACCACAGTTATATCTAACAAATTTTTGTCTTCGACAATTTTTTTCCAATCGGAAATTTGGAATTTTGGACACATTAAGGGTATGGGGGTTTTGAATTTTGGAATTTTGGAAATTGGGATTTGGGAGTTTGGGGATTTGGAAATTTAAGGATTTTGGAATTTGGAATTAGGGAGTTTGGAGATTTGGAAATTTGGAATTTTCGAATTTGGGATTAGGGAGTTTGGGGATTTGGAAATTTAGGGATTTGAAAATTTGGAATTTTCGAATTTGAGATTAGGGAGTTTGGGGATTTGGAAATTTGGAATTTGAAGAATTGGGATTTGGATATTTAGGATTTGAGGATTTGAGGATTTTGAATTTTGGAAATTGAGAAATTTGGAAATTTGAAATTTTTGAATTTTTGAATTTTGAAATTTCACAATTTATACATTTTCAACCTCAAAAATTCTAAAATCTACAGCTCCAAAATCATAAAACAAACTTTTAAAATTGTGAAGAATTTGTCAATTTCACATATCCAAATTTACAATTTTCAAAATTTGAAATTTACTGAATGAAGAACATTTAAAATGTGCAAATTAAAAATTTAAAAGATTCAAAGATCACGTTTCAACCGTTTTGAATACTTCGCTCAGATTAACCCAAGAAACGAACACCATATCACAAATGAAAAGAAACTCACCTTGAAAATGATTCAGTATGTGTCCAGTAACAAAGTACCTATATCTCTGATTCGTCTATAATGTTTTTTATGTTGGAATCTGTCACAAGTATCTTGTTAGCAACCCTCGAAGAAGTGAACGGTCTGTCAGAGTCACTAAGAGACAACTGTTGAGCCTCCCGAGCATAGAAACCAACTGGTCTCACGTTAGGTGTCTAACTGCGTCTGTTCTCGTACTCTGGTAACTGCTGCCAGAGTAGGGATATCACGGTTAAAACGAAACCACCATCTCTAGGTAGCATCGTTGTTTTGTTGTTGCAGTTGCACCACGCACAACTCGATGCTACTCGAATCACAATTCTTACCTGATTACGGGATCAGCAGTAATTTGAGAAAATCAAATCTTCAATTTCTTTTTACTTTCGCAGGAAATGCTTTGGGAAATTCGTTTCTTTCGGATTGAATTAACTCTTCATTTTTTAGTTTTAGAATTTGAGGACGTTAGTAAGGAAGATATTTTATAATTAGAAATAATTTTATATTTGCAAATTTTCATATTTTGGTTTTTGAGTTTGTGAGGTTTTTAAGTTAGGAATTGACTGACTTGAAAGTTTGGGAATTTGAAAATGTAGGAATTTAGAAATTTATTGATTTACAAGTTTAGAAGTTGGAAAATTTATTAACTTGAAAATTTATAAATATGAAAATGTACAAATTTAGAAATTTACTGACTTGAAAATTTGCAGATTTAAAACTAAAAATGTCGAAACTTAGAAGTTTGCAAATTTACAAATTTACTAACTTAAAAATTCGTGTTCTTATCTATTTAAAACTGTACCAATTTACAAATGCACAGATCTAAAGATCTATAAGTTAATAAATATAAAAATTTTCAAAGTTATAAATTTTTGAATTTGCATCTCTTCAAACTCTCTATTTCGCAAGTTTACAAGCCTTCAAAGTCACTTGTAAGATTTAGAAATGAACGAATTTTCCAGCTGGCAAAATCTTATCAGAAGATAAGCGAACGGTAAACCTACGATATTATTTTATGACAGTAAATATTTCTATCTTTCAATGATTCTGCTTTATTTTTACCGCATTGTTTGGTATATTGTGTGTCTGTTTCTACTGTCATAGTGATAATTAAACGTAATGAGAACAACACCGTCCTTCATAGGTTAACGAAGAAAATTGAAAGCAACTTTTTTACGATATCAAGGATTATGAAACAATCGAATGAACGTATTATAAACATTCTTACAATATAGTTTTGTACAAATTTCAAATTTCCAGAGGAATTTAGAAGTTGTAGAAGAATTTCAAAATTTAAGAAAGTAGAATGTGGAAGTTTCGAATTCTTTAATTTTCAGTATTTTGACATTGAAGAATTTTAGAGTTTAAACATTTGTAACTCTGGAAGTGAGCTATGAGTAAAAATTTTGAAGTTCTGAATTGACTATCTTTGTAAAACGCCTAATACGACACATGAAGCCAAGAAAACACGATAATTCTTAACAAATAACAAATTGTCTTAAATGCATACATGTACAAGAAAACTAATTAATGATCGTTCAAGTTCGTAGCGCGAAACAGTTTCATTTGTAATTTTCATTTTCTCCTAATCTCGATACTAGATCGTTTTTTTTTTCTTTCATCAACATTTATTCGCTCGTTGGTACTTGGAACGAGTATCTCGATTTTTTGCAGCCAGCAAACGGAAACATAACTTGCGAATCAGACTTCCGTGCAAAACAGCCGATGCAGAACGTTGCGAGTTACGTGCTCGGGATTACGCGAAAAGAAAAACTTCAATGTGCTTCCAAGTCTTACTGTTCATCTGGCTATCTCGAATTATCGAAAATAAAGTAGTCAATTATTTTTAGAGCGGATATAAATAACAGATATTAATCAGTGACTTTGTCTATTAATTAAGCTTGTGAAATGCACGATTAATTTTCTTGATTGATGTTTGTGACATATTTCATTGAACTCTTAACCTAGCCTCGAATTGAATTTTAACGTCGTATCTACGGAGATCAAGTAAAAATTGCCTTTCAATGACTTTTTGAAGGAGAATTTATGAGCGGAGATTAGCGAATATGCAGTTAACCAAAATTAGATTAGTGGAACAAATATTTGTCTGATAATTATTTAGATAAAAGTTATTCAGAATTTTCTATGAATTAGGAGGATAATGTAATAAATATTCATTCTTCGTAGCGAATTATATTTCATTATGTTACATTATTTATTCAGACAGTGCATCACTGTTTACTTTAAAATTTTAATAATTGCAAAATTATTCGAAGAATAAAAATAATTGATGGCTGTTTTCATTCAATTTTATAAGGGTGTTAAACGAATTTTTATATTAATTATTACGTTTGAAACAATTTCGTTTTAATCTGAAATTTGTATGTTATTCTGAAATTACTCGTTCTGAGATATCTTCGAAACCAATATTCATGATTCAATATAGCTGAGTTAATTACATATCTGAAGATTTCTTCAAAATTAACGTTGTGTTTCAATACAGTAGCAATTACACAATATTGAATCAATAAAGAGCTATCTTCGATTCTTCGAGAATTCTTTTCTGACATTTCTCGACAATCGTTCGCTATAAACTTCTCGGTTTACGTGGAAATGTACACGCATCGCATTTACAATGCTATATAGACAATATCGAAGGATATGTTACATAGCATTCACAGAAAGCATAAAAAATGTAAGCGAGAGCTGTTATTAACAATTCGCTATAGTTGCATTACGTTCCTTGAAATGGAAATTTACATCTTTTACATTTACTATTCGTATTAATTATAAGAACTATACTTTTCAATATTTCTATTAAATATATAAATTATACTAGTGTAAATTCCTATTGAGTATAAGAACTATGCTTGTGTATTCTTATTAAGGTGATAGCATCGCATTCTCTGCGGCCATCTTGTTTGTTTACATCTGCATCTGTCTCAATCTTGCACCTCCATTTTTCTATACTTACACAACCAGATCATCCAAAAAAATGAATAAACATGAAAATTTCTTTCTGTCAAACGATGATACGGTAGACAGAGAGATTTCGATCAAACGCATAATTGAAACGAAATACAAAAGTGATAGTACAGGATGACTCGTTTAGTGTTACAAATTGATCCATCAGAGAATTTGCATTTCTAAACGCAATATTGCACGCCTCCGTTGATTCTCTACTTGAGGATGATTTAATTCATTCATATATCAACTTCCTTAACGAGATTAACTTGCCACGTTATGTTAATCAGACTCGAGTGGTATGCTATAAAAAGCACATTATACGTTAATCGAACGTTGCCTCTTGATAATATTGTTTTCTTTGCGATAACGCTGCGGTTAGAACGCGGTTCTGCACTCCATTATTTCAAAAACGTCTACTCGAGGAAGGATAACGGTGATAACGTTATTATAATAAGTCGGGCAAAAACAAGATTTGTTGTGGTTATTATCATACAATAACCTTTACTGTAGTACAATCCATACAATACGATACAATTTTGCCGAAGTAATTTTTAGGTTAGGTTTTATTACTTTTGCTGAAGTAATTGTTCCTTTTTGCAAAATTAAGGAGCGGAGATAAGAAGATAAGTATATTTGAAAAATTTCTTTTTATTTATAAATAGCATGAAAATTAACTTTCAATTTATGTAAAAGCTAACGTGAACAGTTATTTTTGTTTTTTTATTATTTTCATCCCCCCGATTATTTCCACTCTTGTAGAATATTGAGTGTTTAACAGTTCTTTTAACAGTTCTTTCCTCAGCTCGTGTGGAATAAAGTTCATGGTCGTCAAGGTGATGTTACAGTGAAAACTTGATATCAACTCGTTTGCGGAAGACTCTTTTATAGAACTTGTACACGTATCAGACAAGTGAAATCACCTACTTTCCTGGAAATATAACAGGATCGTCGTCTTTGTTGCTACTTCTTTTAACGAGTAGATGGCAATAATTAAGCTTATAAGGAGAATTCTCACTCACTTATTTCAAATTTTCCACAATTATATCTGAAAAGTAAATTCATCATAATTTCACTGAAAATAAATAATGAATACTACAAAAATTGTAACCAGAAAATCTAAGAAATTTCTAATAATTTCACTAATCATAAATAATAAATAATACAAAAATTGTAGCTACCAAAAGTGAATTTAATTTATGTTCAGGAAAGTACAAGAACTTCGTACATTATTTTATCATCTTTGCAATTATAGATGAAATTGTGCTATTTACAGAAGGTAACAAGTGGAAAGTATAAATTAAAAACGAAGCGATTGTATTCTAACTAGACAATTACAATTCTAGCGTGTTTCGCTGTACATGGTGATACTCAGTGTGTCGGTCAACGTGTGAAGTACCTAACCTGCTGCCATTGCACATGTGCTCTTGCTCCACATTTCACCCGTACAATCGTTCTCATCGTGTACATTTGACTCATTACTAGCAATTATCTTCCTTCTAGTACTTTTTCGTGGAAATCTAACTGTTCTTCGATGTCGGCGAACCATATTGCTGCTTCGAGAAGGTGGACGGGTCAGCGATGCGTGTTTCCGGCGTGATTTTCAAACTCGATTGTTCGCAGACCTGGAACAATATTTCAATCGACTGGGAATATTGCATTTGCAAATCCTGAATTTAATCTTTCAATTTTAGATCTATAGATTTTTCATTTTTTAATTTCCAAATTCTACGTTCTCAAATCTCAATTTTCCAAATTCTGAAATTTTCAAATCCCACATTTCCGAATTCTCAAATTTCCAAATCCTATGATTCTAAATTCTACTTTTCCAAGTTTCACGTAGCTAAATTCCCAAATATTCAAATCTCACATTTTCAGATTCTCAAATCTTCGAATTGTACATTTCCAAGTTCTCAAATTTCCAAATCTCACAAATCCAAACTCTGAGAATCCCAAATTCCTAAATTTCCAAGTTCCAATTTTCCAAATTTCTAAATTTCAGAATTCCATATTTTCAGATTCTCAAACCCCCAAACTCTACATTTCCAAATCTCTAAATTTCTAAATTCTCAAATTTAAATTTTTCTAATCCGTAACTCCCGAAATTCGCAAGTTCCCAAATTCATAAATTTCCAAAATCCTAAACTCACAACTAAAAATTGCAAGCTGTGTCTTTCTCAGGCCTGTAACATCTAACGAATCAATCAAGCATGTTGCATCGATTCGGTAGAGAAATTCGCAGTATCGATGCTGTTTAGTGTCAGACATGAAGAAGTGGACGTAATGAAAACCAGCCGCCTCGCCTTAAACACACCTTAATCTTTGTGGCTCGATTTAGAGCCCGAAGGATGCACATCAAAGGGTTCCTTTCGTGTTGTCCTTCACAAAGCTTCGTTTCAAGATACGAGTTCATTAATCTTCCAATAGGGAACCGCCTTTTATTGCCTTTTATTGAAGAGAAACACTCAAGAAACGAGATATCGAGTTCTAATGAAATTGTTAATTCTTGGATGGTTGGCTCGAGACTTTGCTTCATGTAGGATTTACAGTTCTCTTTATTTGATACATTTTATTTTTTGTTATTTTTATTTTGTTAGTTAAATTATTGTAAGGTTAATGAGCATGAAAATGTATTAAATAAAATGTAAGTAAAATAATGGTATAGGTAAAATTTCTACATAACATTTGATTGTTTAAACCCTGTCATAAATCATGTAGTTTGTCAATTCTATACATATTTATCAATTTGAAAATTTATAAACTTGTGAACTTATAAATTTGATAATTTATACATTTGTAAAGTTTCCTAGGCAACAATTCTGTTTCCAATAAATTGATTTAGGTGGTAAAGTTCACAGGTGACAAGTGTATCGATGAAAAAATGCAAACGATAGAGCGTGCACACAGGGTAAAATATTAACGATTGCACAATTGTTCACGTTATCTTATACGTGCATCATTCATTACGTTCAAAGATTTATGTTCTACAAAAACAAATACGAGTCAATGTTAACACTTTATGTGCAATTATTCTTGATGATATTTTATGTGGCTGAGAACATATTTTGATCTTGATATGATTCATGGTAGCTGATGTCATTGACGAATTATACAATTTTAATTTTTATTAATTACATTATTGAGCAACTTAATATACATATATTATAAGGCACATTTAACATTAACATTTAATATTGATATTTAACATTAACTTTTTACATAAATATTTCATATTCACCTTTGATGTTAATGTTTGTCATTAAGTCTTAATAGGAACATTTGATGTTAACATTTGATATTGAGCCTTAATAGTAACATTTGATGTTAACATTTGATATTGAGCCTTAATAGTAACATTTGATGTTAACATTTGATATTGAGCCTTAATAGTAACATTTGATGTTAACATTTAGCATTAATATTTTATAGTAACATGTGACAGTAACATTCGACAGTAACATTTGACATTACCATTTGACATTAGCATTTGACATTAACATTTAATAGTAACATTTGATAGTAACGCTAAACATAAACATTAAACATAAACACTAAACATAAACATTAAACATAAACATTAAACATGAACATTAAACATGAACATTAAACATGAACATTAAACATGAACATTTAATAAAAAGATTTAATATACTTCTTCATAGCTGTAATATTAAATTAATCACAATACCTCTTTCAAGTCATGAACAATTAGAAACCACAGCTCCGTTACGAACAAGAACAGTAGAGAAAAGATCCAGAAGAGGCGTCCATTATAAAGAAGCTCCGTCATGAATATGATCAGATGAAATAAAAACAAAGAAGGCGTTAATACGAGGGCGCAAAACAACGGCGATGAATTTTTCATCGTCGAACAAGTGTTCAGACACCATAGCGTTTGACGCAGATCGTCACCGCGAGTGCAAGACACTGCAGACGTGACGTTCCATCGCACCTCTTTCTCGAATCCATCGACTGACCTCACGTATGCTAATTGTCACGGTTTTATCTGCACGCGAGCTCACCATTGCTGTAATATCAGTTAACGACTCGATATAGGCCACAGGAAGAGCTTCTAACCAGTGGCGGATTTTCGCAAGGGTGGAAAAAACTCGGTTTTAGGGCTCCTCTTTCGGCAAACTTCAGTGCATTTCGAATTTTTGAAAATGTCGATATCCTATTTTAATCCTTCAATTTGTAAAAGAAATTGCTACTGTATACGTTTACGTGTATGTAAACACACGTGTATACGGAGTTAATAAAAAATATATATGTGTACTTTTTGTTATATCGACAGATTAAAAGAAGAGAGGTTATGCTCATTGTACGTCGACTGTTTTAAAATTATTAATGTTCATAATATCATTTAATGTTTTTGTATTTTCAATTTTATACGTGTTATATTTGATGATGTTAATGTGTGTACTTTTGTTGACATACACTATACATACATTGTATACATATGCATACATACTTGCATGTATAGATATACCAGTATAATATGTACGTATATATTTTTAATAATAAGTATTAAGTACACCTAATACACACATTCGATCATTTCATAAAATATATTATATAAAATAACACTGATGTTATACATATACATATTCTTTTCAGATATTTACATGAAAATTAACCTTAACATTAATTTGATTAAATTAATCATCTTCTTATATCGTATCACTTTATTAAATGTGGCAGTCAATTTACAAGCACTGTTATGCTAATACTTGTTGAGACATGTACAAATAATTTGAAATGTTCAATAATTTTGTATTTGTAAGTAAAAATATCAAACACATATTTTGCATAGGGTTCTCTGAATACAAACTCCGGCACTGTTTCGAGGATTGATTTACGTCGAACGTAAAAATATTTCTCACGACGTTTCACCAATACGTTCATCTAAACCGGCAGCTGTCTTGCGTGAAATAAATTTTCGCGTTTTTCATCCGGATAAGGAGGACCTGTACGAAACAACGACGACCCAGTTGCATATCGTATCACACACTATAGATCTCGTGCCATCAAGCGAGTGTTAAACGTGAGACCTGGCTGACGATGACCGGAAGTCGTGGTCAAGCATTGTTGAACGACCTTCAAACAGAACTCTTATCATTGTCCTTGATATTGTACTAGAACATCGATACTGAAATTAGTTTGCCAATAATTTACGGGAAGTTTAATGAGTACTTGCACTTTCATAAATATAATCTGAGTTATAACACAATGCAGAATTGTGTGTGAGGCAATTGATGGCTGGTGATTTGGGAATTCAGGAATTTCAATATTTGAGGATTTGGAAATATGGGAATTTGAGAATTAAGGGATTTGGAAATTTAGGCTTTGGAAAATTGGGATTTTGAAGCTTGGAATTTGAGAGTTTGGGATTTGGAAGCTTAGAATTTGCGAATTGCGATTTGGGAAATTAGGAATTTGAGAATTTAGAGATTTGGAAAAGTGGGGACTTGGGAATATGGGGATTTGAGAATGTGGGGATTTGAGAATGTGGAGATTTGAGAATGTGGGGATTTGGGAAAGTGGGGATTTGAGAATGTGGGGATCTAGTAAAGTGGGGATGAGGGAATTTGGGGATTTGGGAATGTGGGGATCTAGGAAAGTGGAGATTTGAAAATTTAGGCTTTGGAAAATTGCAATTTGGAAGCTTCGAATTTGCGAATTTAGGATTTGGTAGTATAAATATTTTAAAATGTAGTATTCGGAAATATGTCAATTTGAGAAATATAGGTGTTTGAGAATGTAGTAATTTAGCCTTCTAAAATAAGAAAATTTGTGATCATGAAATTTTGAATCATCGGATGCCATAAATTAAAGTCAAAAACGAAAACGAACATTCAAAGGGTATTATCGTGGTTATCATTCAAAAAGGATCACCGTACACGTTGTTTCCTGCTCGGTGACCATCTTCGTGTCACGCAATTGCAGCCGGGGTTGTTTGTCAAGGGCATCGTGTACGCAAGATCTCGTGTTCTGTCACGCTACATTCACGATTGCACGAGGATCCAACTAGTCGCGAGGAAACTGGCGCTAGGTGTACTCTATACCGATTCACGCGATTCTCCCGCGGGATTTTTGTCTGTTCCTTGAACCGACCTGCTGCCACGTGGTTTCGCCAGGTGTATTGCGCAGTGGCAAGGTTTATGACTGGACAAGGCCGTGGACAGGGTGAAGAAATCGCCTTGCTGCAACTCCGTACGGGGATGCAACGTTCAGTGGGCAAGAAACCTTCCTATCTGAATCTTTGGCACGAGTTTCTCACCATCCCGCAGAAAAACCATCAATTGCCATCGAATATTGTGAGTGATTATGTGAGTCACGTGCTTTTGTGACAACATGAAAAGTCTGTGTTTGTAAATTTTGTGCTCTAATTTGGATATTTGAGTTTTTAGTAATTATTTGAAGATGAAGTAATTTATGAGTAATTATTTGAAGATGAAGACGAGGATATTTGTTTGAAAATAATTGTACAATTGCATTCTCTTAGAAGTGATAGCATACCTGTTTTAATGATATTTAGTTGTGTAAATAAATTATTTACATGATGGGTATAAAATATATTGTACAGTATGGGTATATGACACACATGATTGAAATTATAGCTTTATTGCTGCATAAAACAGATATGATCAACATTTGAAATAAAATATTTCAATCATATTGAGCAATAAAAATTGTATTCGAAGTGTTAATTTTTGTAACATAATAGCTGTATAATGTGACAGTTTGGTATATTGCATGATCATTAAATTTTTATAAATATAATATTAATGCAAACTATTATAAAAAATTAATTTGATTGCTAAGTGTAAAAGATATATTGGGTACTTCGGTAACGAGATTTGATATTAATTTCACATACGAGAAATTGTTTGGTAAACTGTAAGTATTCGTCCGGTTTAGTTCCATCGAAAGTATAACGTATTCGAGATGATAATGATACGGTGATAAGAATAGCAGCGATGTTATCAAACGGTGGCTCGAGAATGCGAGATGAGAAAGCGTAATCGTGATGCATTTAGGTCACAATGGAAATAAAGAGTTCGAGAAGATTCTGATACGTTAGTCCTAGAATACTTGCATTTTTTATTCTTCTTTATTTTAGACTGTCAAATGGAGGATGAAACGGAGGAAAATTCAAACGATTTAAAATATTATGTAGTAATTCTGATATTAATAATGCAGTAAGGTTTATATTAGGAACAAAATATTTGATCTGAAAATTTCTTCTTCAGTGACAGAATGTATAGATGTACCATTTCAAAATTATCGGTCAAAAATTGCAATTATTTTATACCCAATCACTGCTATTATTATTGGAATTTTAGAATTTTCAAATTATGGAACTTTGGAATTTTGAATTTTTTGATATTTAAATTATGGGATTTTTAATTGCTAGAATTTTGGAATGTGGGAATGTGGGAATTGGGAAATGTAGAAATTGGGAAATCTAGGAATTGGGGAATCCCGAAATTGGGGAATGTAGGAATTGGGGATCTTGGGAATTGGGGAATGTAGAAATTGGGGAATATAGAAATTGGGGAATGTAGAAATTGGGAAATCTAGGAATTGGGGAATATCGAAATTGGGGGATGTGGGAATTGGGGAATGTGGGAATTGGGAAATCTAGGAATTGGGGAATCCCGAAATTGGGGAATGTGGGAATTGGGAAATGTGGAAATTGGGGAATGTGGAAATTGGGGAATGTGGGAATTGGGGAATGTGGGAATTGGGGAATGTGGGAATTGGGGAATATGGGAATTGGGGAATGTGGGAATTGGGGAATGTGGGAATTGGGGAGTGTGGGAATTGGGAAATGTGGGAATTGGGAAATGTGGGAATTGGGCAATGTGGGAATAGAGAAATCAGGGAATGTAATTTGAGTTTTTTTGAAATTTTGGATTTTGAAACATCGGAGCTACAAAACTTCAAAGCTTTAAAATCTCAAAAGTATTAAATTTCGAAAATTTGTGACTCTCGAATATTAGAATCTATAGTACCCTTTTCTCTGAATCCCCTAAATACCAATCTTACTCAATAATTAACTCAGCTGTAACATACGCTGAAAAACAATATAATTTCTAATTTATTCGTTCTCTAGAAAAGACGTAACGGAAATGATCGATTATTTTTTATCCTTGACTGATGGAACATTTTTAACCAGCTTCGATCGCCTTTAATCTGTTTTTTACTACTTGATTCGCTTGAATAAACGCTACTTTAATACGGGAAATCAACGCTAACATTTGCGACAAGGTGTCAAAAGTAGGCTCTAATGAATCGAATTTAAACGTTCTATTAGCGATACCTGATCTAATACGATCAGATAATACGGTCGGTCAAAAAGTATTCAACAGCCACACGGGACGTTACTTGCTCATCTCGTCGACAAAATTACAATTTCTATTAATTAAAATACCTCGAAGGCGCAAGTGGTTTCAAGGATCATCATGAATGTAAATTACGTTCGTTTGTTAAATATTTATTTTAGTTTACGTGTCTGAAATACTGGGATTAAGGATGGATCAGTGTTACTTATTCATTTGGTTGTTAAAGATAGATCGCTGTTATTTACTTACTTGTTAAAGATCATTGTTATTTATTTACTTATTAAAGATACATCATTTTATTTATGATAGATAGATTATTTTACTTATGAAAATCAGATCATTGTTATTTACTTAGGTACTAATTATGGATAGATCGTTGTTACTTATTTAATTTTTTGCTAGAGATAGATTTATTTACTTACTTACTAAAATTAGATTATTGTTATTTAGTTAATTATTTACTGTAGTTAGATCATCGTTTCTCATTTAGTTATTCATTAAAGTTAGATCATTGTTACTCATTATTACTCACTAAGGATGCATCATCTGTTGCTTATTAAAAATAGATCATTGTTACTCATTTACCTATTTATTAAAGGTTGTTACTTTTTCACCTACCTCTTAAAGATACATCATACTAATGCAGTTACTGATTAATAGGTCATTGCAACATATTTACTAAAAATAGATCATTCTTACTTTCATTAGATTTTCCAGGATTTAACGAAGGTTATCTAAACACCTAATAATTGGTCACGGACCGTAAACAGTTACCAGTAAAATACGATTTATGTTGAAATATTGAAATAACGTTCGATTAAATTTTAAGCGATAACTGACAAGCTCTAAAAAGCACTCAGGTTTTCGAAGACGCGGCCTTCCGAAAATGAAATTCCTATCGTAAAACATGAAATAATCGTCGAGAACGATCTAGAACTAAATTTTACGAAATTTGTTCAATGACATGTTCCGTGTTATTTCCAGTTTTACAAGTCAAGAGGTATTATGAATGTGTCCACCGTGTTTCCGGAAGGACTTACTGAAAACGAGAGGCCACAGCAACGTCATGCATCAGCGAGCGTGAAGGATGACGAAGAGGTTCAGGATAGATACAATCGTAAGTACTTGCAAATTCTAACCTTTCTGTATCGTAATTCTGCATGATAATTTTGCATTAGAATTTTTGAGTCACCGCGTTAGACCCTCTTCGATTGTACGTTACATCAGTTGTGTCTCATAACGTATCACGCTATTTCGTAATTAACATAAATTTATGTTGACTTCGACATATTACTTTAAATAATAAATTTAAAATAAGTTATCATAAATAATTTACATTAAAATGGAACATTGTGTGGTGAATTGAAGTTCAGTTTTAAGTACAAACAAGACAAATGAAATTTCAGATTTGTTATCCTTTTTATTCGAACGGGGTATATTTACAAATAGAAATTAATACACTTCTTAATTTTGTGAGGAAATTTTGCAAAATTATGAATTGCAGTCATTTCTCTTTTTCGTATTAGTTGGGTTAGGTATTAGTTATATCATGTTTGAAAGGACTAATCCTCTGATTAGTCTGTGTTTTTCCTTGACAACTCAAAAAGCCTGAAAGTCCATCTTTGCAAAAGTTGTGTAACACTAATTGTGAGACACCCTGTATAAGTTCAAAAGAATTTTATAATAACAAACAGTAACATACGTTACTTATCAAGTAAATCAACCGACATCGACTAATTAAATCATATTAAAAAAGAAAACATGAAATTTCTAAATTCCTCGAATCTCAACATCATCACTGATCGCAAAATTAAAATAAAATTGTTATTCCAGCACAATTCATAAATTTAATATTATTACAGTATCGGTGTTTTTATAATAAAAAACACGTGATAATATATTATTGAAGTGTATTTAAAAATGAATGGCATACCGACAAGCGTAAGTCTAACGAGAGATTGTGATTCACTATCTATCGATTCGGCATGCAATTATTTCCTGGCAAGGCGCCCTGCGAGAAGCAATGTTACCTTCATTTACATGAACTCGTAATTCTCCTACCGAGCTGCTTATGCAATTACCGTAAAATTAACCGATACACCGCGTCTCGCCTCTAACGCACGCCATTTTGCGCTCGTCCTAAGAAAATAATCGGAAAAAGTTTTCCACTTCGTTTAATGCGCGAATGATACCAGGAAATAATTAAAGAAGTACGATTAGTGGAACTATAGATGTTATCTACGTCTTTTTTGTTCGTCTGCTAGAACTGTAATTGTAAATAAGGTTATTTACAAAAGTGCTATCGATCCTAGGAATTCTCTTTAAAATATTTATAGTGCTTCGAATAATAATGATTAAAATATAATCATTGTTAGGTGATAATAATTATTAGGGTATAGGTATGTATATATTATTTAGAAAATTGTTGAACTATATTAAAATTTTATTGATTAATAATATTAATTGATGGAAATATTTCATGTAATTTCTTTTGCTCCGTGACATTTCGCTAAAAAGTAACAGTGAAAGGAAAATGATTGATTACCGTTTTATCGACTGAGAACGCGCGGTTCATTTTAAATTGACTGAAAGGATTCTCGATAGATTGCGACTCGTTATTGTACTGTACAACGATGCATAGAAATGTTAGAAACGTATAACTGTAAATAACAAGTGCTACTTTTCCACTTACTGTTTTCAAATTTTCAAGTTTACTTTCCGAATATACAAATTTCTTTTAAGTTTCAAATTTTTTAATTTCCCAAATCCCCAAATCTCTAAACCCTCAAAGTCCCAAATGCCAAAATTTCTAAGTTTCCAAGTACACAATTTTACAAATGTCCTCAAATACGTAAATCTATACATCCCCAAATTAAATTTCTAAACTCGCATTCTGCAATTTCTAAATTTTCAAATTTCCAAGTTCTCAATTCTGAAAATATTCAAACCCTCAAATATGTAAATCCACAAGTCCCAAAATCCTCACATTATCAAATTCCTAAGCCTCCAAATTCACAAACTCCCAAAGTTTTAAAGTCCTACAGTATCAAATTTCTAAAACTTCAAACTCCAAAACTTCCATATTGAAAAATCGATTATATTGAATGTATTGAAAAATAAAGTTACATATAAAACATTATAATAAACTTCGAACGTGACTATGCGCACTTGTTGCAGTGCAAACGCAGTAGTCGCAAAAAGGGGCGTAGAAAAATTGATTTCTCTCGATGAATCTGTCACAACAACATTTATAGAAAGTTGCAGGTTCGATCCGATCTCTCCGATCCGCTCGCAATGACAGAAGAGATCTGGTACGGTAAGAAGCATGATTCATTCAGTCGAAGCATTTGGAAATTTCCAGATTTCACCTTGACTTTGATTGTACGTCGCACGCGAGCTCGAACGTGCGAATCTCTCGGATAAAACACGCTGCTACGTGTTGTGTGTACCAAACAAATCTGCTGGACAAGCACAGAATTCCGTTTACACCGAGACACCGCTCATTTTTCATTCATCGATTCTTATCGAACAGGAAAAACGATTTTCCGGTAGCTCACGGATTTTGCGTTCGATCGAACATGGATGATCGAGGGAAATTTTGATATTGTTGGTAATTTGTGATACTGGAATTTTTGGAATTTGAAGAATTATAGGATTTTGGGATTTTGGGATTTTGGGATTTTGGAATTTTGGAAGTTTGGGATTTTGGAATTTTGGAATTTTGGGATTTTGGAATTCTGGAATTTTGGAATTTTAGAATTTGGGAATTTGGGAATTTTGGGATTTTGGAATTCTGGAATTCTGGAATTTTGGAATTTTGGAATTTTAGAATTTGGGAATTTGGGTATTCAGGAATTTTGGAATTCTGGACTTTTGGAATTCTGGAATTTTAAAATTCGGGAATTTTGGAGTTCGGGAATTTTGGAATTCGGGAATTTTGGAATTTGGAAATTTTGGAATTCTGGAATTTTAGAGTTCGGGAATTTTGGAGTTCGGGAATTTTGGAATTCGGGAATTTTGGAATTCGGGAATTTTGGAATTTTGGAATTTGGGAATTTTGAAATTTTGAAATTTTGAAATTCTGAAATTTGGGAATTTTGGAATTCTGGGATTTGGAATTTTGGAATTTTGGAATTTTTAACTTCTGAAGTTCAAGTATTATGAATTCGGCATTTTAGTATTTTCTTTAAATATTACAGTTTCAAGATGCAGAACTAGATGTGCAATTTTTGACCTTTCAGAAATTGTGACTGAAATTTATTAACTTTGGTAATGAAATTTCTAATTTTTTAATGTTTGAATTTTTCAATCTTGAAATTTTATTCCTCACATACTTGAAATGTTTGAATCTTGATTTTACAATTTCAAAACATGAAATTTGTAAATCTTTAAAATCCTATCATATTAAACCTCATAGTAACGTACAATAAATTCAAATGAATGATCGATCATGTTAATCCCAAAGAAAACTAACAATAATATTATATAAATAAATTATACCATCTTGATTATCTATTTCAAGCTCGTTCTTTTGCTCACAATGCGTTCACTATGACTCTATGCACGTCCCGCTTCTCATTTACTATGTGTTTCGAATTAGATGCACGCAGAAGAAGCTTACGACGTTCTTCTAGGTTACGTGGTTTTGCGGTACGCTTGGTTTTCTGCAATTTCCACCGGTAACATCGCCGGTTCATTACGAAACGTGACTTTTATATTTCCAGCTATTCATTTCCTGTCACCTTTTCATTCTTCCACCTGCAACTCTATTAATTTACAAATAGCGTTGCCAATTCCCGGGGGCTGTTCGTGTTTCGCGTTTGTTTCAAACTTTCATATCTGCTATAATGTGGTATCCGTAATACTCGTTATCACATAATACGCTTTCTTTTTTGCGGACTCATGATTAATGTATTTTCGCTTTTAATTTAATTAAGATATTTTATATATTTCTGCGAGTGAAATTTTGCTTTCTAATGCGAAGATAGAGGTGCACTTTTTTGCGTTAGTTTTCTACCACGACTTGCTTACTTAGGTAGTTGGATATTTTTGAATTAAAATTTTAAGCGAAACTTAACACTAATTGCTACTTTGTATACTACTGATTCATACGTTTATATAGAAATTTTACCAAGTGTACAAATACTAATACACTGTCTCTTTTAAGATTTTCCAAAATTTCATACAACTTAAATACTAGCCAATATAAGTTATGCACTTATCAACATTTACTGTATCTTCAATATGTCTTCAATATTTTTTCTCGAAATCAGATTTTCGATTCGCAAAATGAAATTTCATAGCTCGGCAAAGTGCCTTGAGACTCGTATTACACGCAGTAAATACGTAAGGTTTTCAACCGCGATTCGCGATCACGTAACCCATTAAGCGAAACAGTTCAGGAAGAAACCAACATCGCAGTTAATCTGATGAAAAATCTAACAAAAATTTTGTCGTTTCCTTGTCGAGGATTTTTAAGGCCGATTCGTTGAACGCATAATAATTCGACGTTTGCAAATTGTCATTCTCGAGATTTCTGAAAAAATATATCTTTTAGAAGAGTCGTTAACTGGTGAGATAAGTACAGATGTGAGAGACAATTCTACTGCTAAAAATTTGAAATCTTCTGAATGTGCAAAACTTTCGAATTTGCAATCTTTTGAATGTGCAAACTTCCAAATTTGTAATATTCCGAATTTGCTGTCGTCTGAATTTACAATTCTTCGAATTTGCAATCTTCCGAATTTGCAATTTTCCAATTTTGCCATCTTCCGAATTTGCAATCTTCCGAATTTACTATCGTCCGAAATTGCAATCTCCCGAATTCGAAATCACCCAAATTTGCAATCTCCCGAATTTGAAATCTCCCGAATTCTCAATCTCCCGAATTCTCAATCTCCCGAATTCTCAATATCCCGAATTCTCAATCTCCCGAATTTGCAATCTCCCGAATTCGAAATCTCCCGAATTCTCAATCTCCCGAATTCTCAATCTCCCGAATTCTCAATCTCCCGAATTTGCAATCTCCCGAATTCGAAATCTCCCGAATTCGAAATCTCCCGAATTTGCAATTTCCCGAATTCTCAATCTCCCGAATTCTCAATCTCCCGAATTCTCAATCTCCCGAATTCTCAATCTCCCGAATTCTCAATCTCCCGAATTCTCAATCTCCCGAATTCTCAATCTCCCGAATTCTCAATCTCCCGAATTCTCAATCTCCCGATTTGCAATCTCCCGAATTCGAAATCTCCCGAATTCTCAATCTCCCGAATTCGAAATCTCCCGAATTCTCAATCTCCCGAATTCTCAATCTCCCGAATTTGCAATCTCCCGAATTTTCAATCTCCCGAATTCTCAATCTCCCAAATTTTCACTCTTCCAAATTTGAAATCTTCCGAATTTCCAAAGGCACATATACGCCCAGACGTCCATTTTCTATTCTAACCGATTATATCCACAGCTCTTCCAAAGACGCCAGCCTCTTCACGCGCCAATTCGTGGTTTGACATCGCTATGCGTGGTTCGTTTAGCGGATGATAACTAATTCGTGAGAAGGATCCTGAAATTTTTGCAAACACGCATCGGCAAACAAGTCTGGATCGTTACCGACGATAAACATTAATCACTATGATGGATCGAATTAAGTTGGATTTGTGTTCTACGGTGATTTAATTCGACACGGGAAATTTATGGTAACGAATGAATAAATGTATGAACAGGGTGTTCGTTAGTAATGTTGGTACCGTGCGTGTAATTTCGTCCATTACAAATAATTGTACTTGTATTAATACGGCGATATACGGCAGACCGCATAAAACTGTATTATTTAACCATTTCACGGCGGAATTGGCTTTTTACTGATTCAATGCTTAACTCAACGTTTTAGTTTCGTTTGAAGTTGTTTTCAGTTTTGTATGGTATATTTATTGGTTCTTTAGAATTTTCGTGTTGGGGTTTTGGAAAAGGACTTAGGAATTTTGGAGTTGTGGGTGGGAAGGATTTTGTAAGTTTTGAATTTCGGAAATTTAGAAATTTAAGAATTTTTATTTCGGAATTTTCAAGTTGGGAGGTTTTGGAACTTCGAAGTTATGAAACTGAGATTTTGGGATTTTGGAATTTTGGAATTCTGGAATTCTGGAATTCTGGAATTTTGGAATTATAAGAGTTCTGGAATTTTAGAGTTCTGGAATTCTGGAATTTTTGAATTTTAAAGTTCTATAATTCTGGAATATTGCAATATTGGAATTTTGGAATTATAGAGTTCTGGAATTTTGAAATTTTTGAACTTTAGGCCCTACAGTCACGAGTATCATTTTTGTACTAAAAATTGTAAATCATGAATTTTGGACTGTCAGATCTTAGAAACCCAGGGATCTGGCACTTTCAAGAAATCACTTTTTGACTTATTAGTATAGACATTTTCATTAAGAGTTAAGTCTGTCATCGTCTATAATATTAAAGGACATTCTTCTCCAAAAATGCACATAATATAAAAGGAAAAACCGGTTTGGACGTCGTAGCTCATTTTAATAAGCTGGACATCTTTCACGAACTACACGTGTCACTAATTAACTAAAGTTCAAAGAGCTAGTGCACAATTTGCAGAAGTATCGAGAACGTGGTAACAGTATAACTGTCTAGGCTTTTACTGAAAGAGCAATTTTTAAAAGAACCCATTTTCGATTTCCATTGAAATCAATTTAAATACAATAAAAAATATTATTGAAACTTATAAAAATTTATTAATTTTACTACATAATACTTGTGCTTGAAATTAAATAATTAATTAAGTTTTACATATTAATTCTAGTATTCTAGTATCTAGTTAATTTTATTTTAATTATGTATTTCTAAAAATCACAAACCAGTTTGTGTATTTTATAAATTAACTGAAAAATTGAATTTTTCAAATCCGCAAAATTCTACGTTCATATCCGAGGTGATTTCAAGTAAAAATGTCCAAATTTTTACCGAAATAATGAATCGAGTTAAACATCATTAATAGGTATCGAATATTTAAAAGATGAAAGCAGGTTGTCGAATGTTGGTTTATTTAAAAAAACCGGTTCCGACAGTCTGTGTGAAAAAATCGACAAAGCCCAGTTACAATGAACGAAACCGTCTGTGGTTTGCTTACCATTAACAGACTACCATAATGACCGGTCTTCGTTCTAACTGGATTGATTAACTTAACACGTGCTGTAAACCTGCTCCGTGCATCGTCGGCCAACCGCGTAATTACACCACGAATGCAATGTTGATGTTCGTCGAATTCGAGGTGTCTCGTTACGAGACACGCGAAACACCTGTGGAGAAAAAAAAGGGCACACCATTTTGCTGTACGATTCGAAGTGTTTCGTTCGAAAAGGAGAAAAAATAAAGTCGTGCACGGGTCACATTGACTTTTAACGATGCGACTGTCGCCGGACTCGAGGCCGACACGTGCGAATCACGATTCACGAGAATTCGATACAGTTACATCGTCCAACTTTCGTCTGTCGATAATTTTTACGCTTTTTCGTAATTATAAATTGAAATGTAGTTAAGAATTCTTGGTATAATTCGTGAGGTTTGGTTTTATTTTATTCGGTTTGGGATATAGGGATTTTGGGATATGGGAATTTTGGGACATAAGGGTTTTGAGATATAGGAATTTCGGGACGTAGGAATTTTGGGACATAGGAGTTTTGGGATATAGAAATTTGGAGACATAAGGATTTTGAGATATAAGAATTTTGGGACGTAGGAATTTTGGGACATAGGAATTTCGAGACATAGGAATTTTGAGATGTAGAAATTTGGGGACATAAGGATTTTGAGATATTGGAAATTTGAGACATAGGAATTTTAGGACATAGGAATTTTGGGACATAGAAATTTCGGGACATAGGAATTTTGAGATGAAGAAATTTGGGGACATAAGGATTTTGAGATATTGGAAATTTGAGACATAGGAATTTTAGGACATAGGAATTTCGGGACATAGGAATTTTGGATTGTAGAAATTTGGGGACATGAGGATTTTGAGATATAAGAATTTTGGGATGTAGAAGTATTGTAATTTAGGAATGTTGGCACATAAGACTTTTGGGATACATAGGAATTTTGAGATATAAGAATTTTGGGATATAGGAAATTGAAGACATAGGTATTTTGAGATATAAGGATTTCGAGATTTATGGATTTTGGAATATAGGTATCTAACAATATCATGCATAATAATGAAAAATGATGTAATTTTTATGAAATGATATAATGTAATGATACTATATGAAATTATCGAGATGTATACAGTCAGCACGTTAACTGTACCTTATTGAAAAGAATGCGCAAAGCTAGTTTATAACATGATTAATCCGATATCAGATTTATCCAGCTATTGTTTACACATTGGTTATACAATCAAAGGAATAATTCCAAGAACAATTTCATTGAGAACTCAGTCACAGAAGCAGGCACATTAATTAATTCCGCGGTGATCGCATGATTTTCCCAGCTTCTGTATAAGGTTTAGCATTTGCGGAAGAATCCAGAAAAGCATGCCAAGTGTACACAATAGGTTTACATAATGTGCTACCTTGCTGCGGCATCTATACTGATGTAACCTTAACCTTACGAGACATTGAAAGATCGTTAATTCGACTGCGTAATCCAGGAGGAAAATATATACTAAACCGTTGCCAGTTCATTCCTGAAACTCAGCCAACCGGAACTACCTGCGAAAGAGAAGTCGAAGCGTGAACGGTGCACGTGATTTATCACCGTCTTAGGATTCGTTAGGGAAAATGGCGATATAGCGGAAGAGGGTGACTGAGAGTTATAATCGTTATGCTTATTGTGCGAGGTACATGATATCGGATATTCAAGTCTTCCTATGTTCAGGTTTCAAGATTTTATAATTAATGATCTTTAACATTTTTCAATTTAATTCATAATTTTCCAAAGACTCAAATTTCTCAAAATCCAAACTCCCCAAATCCCAAGTTCCCCAAATTCCAAATTCCCTAAAGTCCAAGTTCCCCAAATTCCAAACACCCCAAATCCCAAATTCCCCACACCTCAAATTTCCCAGGTTCGAAAATCCCCAAATTCTAAATTCCCCAAATTTCCCCAGATCCCCCAAATCCCAAACTTTTCAAATTTGAAACTTCCCAAATTTCAAATTCTTCAAATCCCAAATCTCCCAAATCCCCAATCCCTGAAACCCCAAACTCCCCAAATCCAAAAATTGTCCAATTCTCAAACCCCAAAATCTCAAATCCTCAATTTCTCAACATTCCTCAAATCTTCAAAACTCCAATTTCCAAAAATTTCCAAATTTCAATCTCGTCTAATCGCAGTTTCTGAATATTAACAGTTCTCAAGAGGATGTTGGTAATAAAAAGAAGTATATTTACAGTCAACGCCTCTAAATTCCTGACAAAAAAATTCCTACGACAAAAACGTCCTTCAGCATACGCATAATTAGGTTTATTGCCATTTCTAGTTAACCGCAAGGATGATGGCAGCATCTCCGACAAAGATTAGTCGTAACCGTCGTTTACAAGTGGAATGAGCTGGTACGTGTTCAGCCGACAGCACTTAATCTCTGATTAATTTTTCCATTACTTCATAGCTCGATATTTATCTCGATTATGTCTCGACTTCTACCCTGCAGGTACATACCGTCCTAAATAGAATTATCGATTTGAAAAGAGACTCTCTATTTTTTTTTTTTTAATAAATTCGATTTTATCTGCAAGAAAGACTAATGATCTAGTTAAGTGCACGATACGTTTCTGTATATGATCTGATACGACAAATTTTGATATAAAAAGTGGCAATGTATGGAGAGGCCAACAGGACATAAATTTGAAAATTTCGGTTTGCCAAAGTTTGATGAATTTGTGGGTTTCATTTGTGGAAATTGGAAAATTTCTTAGTTTGTGGATTTGGAATTTGGGAATATAGGGATTTAGGGTTTTGGGGGGTTAGAAAGTTGGGGAATTAGGGATTTAAATCTTTAAAGAGTTAGGGATTCAGAGAATTAGGGAGTTAGAGAGTTAGGAAGTTAAGGAGTTAGGGAATTAAATAGACAGGGAGTTAGAGAGTTGGGAAGTTAGGGGTTAGGGAATTAAGTAGATAAGGAGTTAGAGAGTTAGAAATTAAAGAGCAATTTATCTACGAATCTCTAAAAGTACAAGCACAGTACAGCAAGAAACAGCACGATTGTTAGAATTTATTATGCACATATAATTCTCATGCATCCGAGAAAAATATTTCTTTGTGCGACGAAGAATTATTCAGATATGAGATTACGAACAACGCTCGTAATTGTTTTACGTCGAAGATCGAGGGCAGATAACCGTTGACGATAGTTGTTTAGTTATTAAATTGTTGCCGTCGACGTTCTTTTCTTCGTATTTCACTCACAATGTGAGAAAACACTGCAGGATCTGTTGGCAGAATGGGTCATCGACGATTTCGCTGTATACACCGAGGGTTATTATGTTAATCGTTGTTTATTGTGTAATTGAAGCTGACCAGTGTATTTGCCTGTTGATCTTGACACGACTGTTTCTGAGTAGAATGTTTCTACTCGTTGGTAAACTTACTAATACTAATCGACATAGATGTTACTACAGTCAAATTGAATATTTACGTAGAAGATCAAGCTAATTCGCAGAAAATCATCTTCAATTACGGGGAATTGCTACGTTTATTTAGTGCGCTAAGTTGTGGACAAATAATTGAACTGTGGTTAAAGTACAATAGAACTTTTAAGCCGGTCGCGACAGTCGAAATCAAAAGTTAGTATTATTAAATATTAGAAACGAAATACCTGATTATAGGAAATCTATAGCAAAAACTATTCCTTTATTACATAATTTTTTCAATTTTAATAAAAATATATTTTTTCTGAAGCTTCTTTTATGTTACTTTATTACAAAAGAATATCTGTTATTACAATGGTTTTGTTGTTCACTGTATGTCATTCTATGTTTCGAAATCCGCCATTTGCAATCGCTTAATAGAATCGCAATTTTTCCATCTAGTAATCGAAAAGTAAAAGGTGAGAGGATTAAAAAGGAGACTACAATGGTTTCATCATAATCCTTCTGCACTAATTGCAAAAAGAATACCATCATTGTCCTAGATAATCGAATCATATATGCATAACATAGTTATCATCATTTGCATCAAAATGAAATAATCACATATGCATTTTCGTTCTGATCGCATCGTGGTCGGTTTTCTATGCACCGATATTATTTTCAAAGGTTTATATATTTGGGGATATTTAGTTTTTGAGAAATTTGCAAATTTTTGAAGTTGAGACTTTAGGAATTTGAGAACTTGGGGATTTGGTGATTTGGGCATTTTGGGATTTTTGAGGATTAAGGAGATTTAGGGATTTGGAGATTTGGAGATTTGGAGATTTGGAGATTTGGAGATTTGGAAATTTGGAGATTTGGAGATTTGGAGATTTGGAGATTTGGAGATTTGGAGATTTGGAGATTTGGAGATTTGGGGATTTGGAGACTTGGGCATTTTGAGATTTGGGGATTTAAGGATTTGGCGATTTGTGCATTTTGGGATTTGGGGATTTGAGGATTTGGAGATTTGGAGATTTGGAGATTTGGAGATTTGGAGATTTGAGAATTTGTGGATTTAAGGATTTGGAGATTTAGGGACCTAGGAACTATGGGACTTGACAACTTGGGAATTTGAGAATTTGGGGATTTACGTATTTTAGAATTTTGAAATTTAGAAATTAAAGCTTTAGCACATTTGAAAATTTCAGAGTTTATAAATTGAAAAACCGACTCTTCTAAATTTCGGTAAAGAAAATTTCGAAATCTAAAAATTTCAGCAAACGTAATCTAGAAAAGTGAAACTTTAATCCAATATTCAAGATAAAGATTTGTGGACCAGTTTATTGAAACGAAGTTTAGTATAATAGTTTAAAAGGTCCTCATTTCGTTCAAAATTAGATTCTACTTGTTAATAAAGTTCTTGATGTCACTATTTTTCAAAATAGAACTACCTTGTTTTTGTTCAGTTAAATAAATCATAATTCTTAATAAATTCGTCTTGTTTCCGATATACTAGAGTATCAAAGCATGAATTCATCGCTGCATCCAGACATTACTGGAAGATTCTTATGTCGACGGCGGCTCGTTAAAACTATTATCACGTAACGAGTAACCATGTTCGTTCAGCTAGCTCAGCAAGAAGATTTCAGAGTCACGGTATAGTAATTTACCTTTTCCTAACGAGTTCTCACGTGGAACTTGTGAAAATCCGTGATAATACCCTGTTTCCTATAATACTTCCTAGAAATCCGACGATTGTTTCCCATTCCGTTGAACAATAGTATTTATCGCCTGCCAATTTTGGCATAAATCGCGATCGAAATACCGATTATAATGTAGTTTCTCCGCCGAGCATTTTCTTTGGAGAACATTGCAGACAATGTTGCGTGTTGCAATTCGAGTGAATAACTCCGTGACAATTAATAGCTACATTTGCAAACATACTGGAAACGAAACGCTTGTTAAGTGTTATACATGTAATTTCAATTAACTGCTCTGCATTTTTATTTACGCTTTATCTTTATTTGCTTTTATTCTCATTTCCTGTTTGCGGTTGTGCTGCACCTTGGTTATGTCTAAGTTATAAAGAAAGTGTGATAAGGTACAGAGTTTTATAATTTTTGTACCATTGAATTTTGGACATTTCAAATTTTAGTGTGTTAGAAGATTCGAATTTTATTTTATTGGGATTTCAAAATGTTGGGTTTTTGGAATTTTGAAATTTTCGATTTTTGAGGTTTTAGGTATGGACATTTTTGAATTACAAAATTTTAAAATGTTGGAATGTTGTAATGTAGAAATGTTGCAATGTTGAAATATAGTATGTTGCTGACTATGGTATGTTAGCTAAAATCTCATAACTTCGTGACTTAGGAAGCCTTTAAACCTTAAAGAGGCAAAACTTTTGAATTCTACAATTCTAAAACATTAAAATTTCCTATAATAATGTATTACAAACAAATAAGTCGAAGTTACCATCTTCAAAAGTGAACCTAAACGATCCGAATAAATTTCAAGAACCTCACTATTAGTTCCCCTCATTAAAAATACATAAATGAAAATATGAGCATCGAAGTCTAATAAAAATACCGTAATGCACCTGTAAGTTGAATGTCACTATTAACCTAGTTCAATCCAGATCCGTACTAATTCCATTATTCCACTAAAATCCAATTACCGTTTTATTACCTAGATTCTCTCCACCATGAGAATATACCAATGCTCGAATAAAAGCTAATAAATCTCCATTGTACATTTGAAGCTTACTTTCACACGAAAGCTTTCCACCATTGTACCTCGAATTAAATCTCCATTTGCATAAACGGTGAAAATAAAAATAGACAGATTCGACGTTCCCTCGTTACTAATGAGAATGCGATATAATGTAACCAATATACGAGTGAAAACAAGATTGAGATGTTTGTAGTCTCATGATCATTCCCACAAATCGAGATCCTTTCCACAGGATCTGTTTAATCGGCAAACATGGCAGCAATCTATGCAGGGAAACAAAAGGAACTTTCTCTGGCTACCCTGAAACTGAATCTCTTGGTTGAATTGTAACTTAAAAACAATCTTTACTCGACAAAAGCAGGAAGTTTCATTATAAATTAGCGTTTTCACCCATGTGATGTTGGCTCGTGACTAGAGTTCATTAGCGTTCAACACTTTTACCGCGTCTTTTCGACAAAACTGTTCTCGTACGATTATTTTCGTGAAAAGTGTCAAGTGTTACTTTATTGGAAAATTATCAAATTTTTTAATTTTACAATTCGGAGGATTTTGGAATTTGAGGATTAGAAATCTGTGAATTTGTGACTTTGGGAATATGACAAGAAATTTAGAAATTTAGGAAGTTGAGAAATGCAAAAGTAGAAATTGTAGGAATTGTAAAATTTAGCAATTCTAAAAAATCTCAAGAACTGCGAGAAATCTTGACAATGTGATATAATAAAGAAACAAAGAATAATAGAAATAAAAGTAGCTAAATGTCGCTTTATCTAACAGCTATGAGAATTGTCTTTGTACTTCTCGAGCAACTGGTCCAGTTGCGTGAACATTCGATAATAATCACGAAAATTAGTTTCACCGAAGTCTGTCACAACGACAAAGCTAACTCGTAAGCATGATTTATTACCAGGTCAATCGTCCTGGCTTCCTACTTATAAATTGTTTCGCTAGCCTAACGAAATATCTGACGTAAAGGTTTCTGTTCACCGGTCGGTGAATGTGCCACACGAAATTGCTACAATTATATCGCGCACCGTGATCGTTCTTTTCCGCCGCCATAGTAAAAAGCGGGCTCCCGTGAAAACTTTCCTTTTTCAACGATTGAACGTTACTCTTGAAACTTGACGAGAAAAAAAAATCCCTCGAAAAAATATAACCATTTCCGAAATAATAAAATTTCTACATTGTCAAATTTCAAATTTGAACTAATGTTCAAGGTTACAAAATTCCTAAAACTCTTAAAATTTCTAAAATTCCTAGAACTCTTGAATCTCCTAAAACACATAAAATTCAAAAAATTCAAAAAATTTCTAAACTTCCTAAAAATCTTGAATCTCCTAAAATTCCTAAGATTGATAAAATTCCAAAAATGTCCAAATTTATACATACAGACAAATCAATAAAATTTTTCGCAATCATTCACACCCTAAAAACAGCGAATTCATAAGTGCAGCCCGAGGGCCCGAATGCATTTTCTGGGTCACGAAGTTTGCGAAATTGCGCCTCGAGTCAAATTTGCACATTGTTCGCCGAAGGGTCGTGAAATTTGACATTTAACTTCCTCCGGGAATAGATTCGATTGCTATTCTTCAGGCAAACAGTGTCCTCTAAAGTCGTACTAGCTGATGGTAAATTTTTCCGTTAGCAGTACAGTGTACACCGGTAATTTACTGCTTTATCAAATTGCCACCTGTCGCATTGATGAGAATAATTTCCTTCTACATTGACACGTACTTAACGCAATGTAACAAGCTACTTCTTAGCGGACAATTATCGGGAAATAAGAGACATGTTTGTTTTGTAGTCTCGCGGCTCTCGAGAATGAATGTGAGACGCACTTGAGAACGCATGAATTTTAAAAGGGAATACGTGCATGTATATTTCAAGAAAAAGAGTTCCGTTTTGCTTTGTTTATTTGATGGATTGTGTTTTTTTTTTTAAGTTTATCTGTTTTAAATGGAATTTAGGGACTTGAGAATTTGGGTTTTTGAGGATTTGGGAATTTATGAAGTTGGGGGTTTGAGAATTTGGAAAAATTAAGAATTTGGGGATTTGAGAATTTGGGGACTTGAGAAATTGGAGATTTGAGAATTCGGGGATTTGAGAATTTGGAAATTTGAGAATTTGGAGATTTGAGAATTCGGGAATTTGAGAACTTGGTTATTTGAGAATTTTGGAATTTGAGAATTTGAAAATTTGAGTGTTGGAGAATTTCAGAATTTGATAATCCCCGAATTTGAAATTTAAGAATATAACAATTTTTGAATTTGGCAATTTGCTAAATAAAAAATGTAGTCTTTTATAAATTAAAAACCTTGAACCATTGGAGTTGTAAAAATGTTTAAATTTAAAAATTGAACTACCCAATTTACCAACTAATTATACACTAAAATAGTACCAAAATAAACCTTCATTCATTCTCTACATAAATCAAATCTATAAACAGACATGAAATTATAATAGCAACCTCATCAGCACAATATATTCAACTAACACTTTTTATGATCCTAATCGCTTTATCAAAATATTTCATGTTCATGGTCGTAAAAGTATTTTTCCTCTATTCCAAGAAATAAAATTACTCATTGTCAGATAAATTCTCGGAACTATTTTTAAACGTTCCACCTTAACACTGAACATGTATAATACACGCGTTTTTAGGTTACATGATTTTACCATTCGCATATTTTGCAGACTATTCTAAAATAAGATAAAAAGTTCTCTTTATACATCTGTATAAACTTATCTTCACTTTGCATCTGTTATTCACAATCGTCCTAAGAGGTTGAAAACAGTTTTTTTCATATATTTCTGTTGGATTTTCTTCTTTTCAATTGACTCTTCGTTAATTTTATTAATATAAAATGATTGACAGAAGTAACTTTAGAATTTATTTGTAATTGATTGAAATACATAGAACAACATCTAGAATTTATATAGAAAACATTATCAAAAATAAGTATATAATTTATATATGTATAATGGACAAAAAATTAGTATATTTATATACAAATAATTGATTAAAATAAATATATAATTTACATACGTAAAATAGTAAATAATAAGTATAGAATTTGTGTACACATTGACAAAATAAGAATAGAATAAAATAGAGAAATAGAAATAAATTATTTTCGAACAAAATTAAATAGAATTTACAAAGATTTCAGCTTTATCAGAATCTCGTTAATTTCAGAACACCCTATATGTAGTATATATCAGTCTTTTTCTGGTTCGTTCATGTTCACTTACCTATAAACGACATCAGTGAATAGATACACAGGTGTGCTGGCTACTGATGGTTTGCAGAAGCCATTTCTACAGTACACGAGTCCAATTAAAGCCATTTAATTATCCTACGAAAAGCCTACATTGCTATTTCTCTACTTGTACATTTTTAATCTCGAATATTACCAAGTTTAATTAAACGAACGAATTAATTGATACATACTGTTAAGTTTTTTAATAAAACAAATACACGATATTTCATTGCAATGTGTAACTGTTTTTAGATGTTTTTTAGAGGAAAGTGTATTCGCAATGTAATTTGTGAATTTACATAGTTTTTTATTATGACGTTTTCTAATTTGAAAATTTGTAAATTTCTGAACTTGTAATTTTGCGTTTTTTAACATTTCTATATTTGAAAATTACGAGATTTCAGATTTAGAGATTTCAGAGCTGGGATCTTTCGAAAATTTGGGGATTTGAGGACTTGAGAATTTGGGAATTTGAGGATTTGGAAATTTGAGAATTCGGGGATTTGAGAATTTGGGGATTTGAGAATTTGGAAATTTGAGAATTTGGGTATTTGAGAATTCAGGGATTTGAGAATTTGAGGATTTGAGAATTTGGAAATTTGAGAATTTCGGGATTTGAGAATTTGGGGATTTACAATTTGGAAATTTGTGAAAATTGGTAATGTTAAAATTTGGGAATTTGAAAAATTTGATAAACTCAAAAATAAGTTAATGGGAAAATTAAAAAATTCCTAAGCTTGAATCTTTGAGGGTAGCACTAGAAAACATAAGTATTTGTAAATTTCTGAATTTTGAAAACAAAATATTCGAATACCTAAAAAATCGAAGTTTTCCTCGAAAATCCAGAGCAGTCATATACGAAATTTTCTCCAAATCCCAAACTTAATATGTACCAGCAAGCACATGTTTGAAAAGCCAGCCATAAATTATGGTGGTTATAATGGCTTAGAGCATGCTTTGAACCACGTGATGTTAGACAGTGCAAATGAAGCGGCAGGTGCACGAAGGATCTATTTACAGGAGATACTTCGCTACGCAGTGACCCAATTAATGACGCTTAATTACTATCGAGGGACATGTGTAGAGGCAGTGCAACATGGTTTCGCAATCCGTAAGAATTCGACGAGCGTAAGTGGTTATCTGCCGGTAGTACAGTGCCGGTTGCAGATAACTGCTGATAATAACAACGAAAATATCTCGCATACCGTTCCCCATGATATTTGCATACTATTGTTGACTCTTGAAGCGGTAATTACTTTGTTGATACTGCTTCCCTATGCACCCGATGATGTCACTTCGAAAATACACCGACAATATTTACATAATGATTTTAATTAGATTATTGGATTTTATAGTGTCTATCGGGGTATTAGATTTTATGGATTTCATTTGATTGCTACATTATGTTCAGTTAGATTTTACGATTGGATCTAAATATACTGTATTTAGGTTATTAGATTTTTTCATTTGATTGTTAGGTTAGGTTAGGTAGAAGACATATAATCCGTGTACAAGAACAAAATGAAAGATGTGCATTCCTTGTGTAAGTACAAAATGGAGGACATATAATCCTTGTACAAGAACAAAATGAAAGATAAGCATTTCTAATACAGATACACAAAAGACAGGGAATTATCGAGCGGCTATTATACAGTACTTCTACTCCTCCATCGAAGCAAGCATATTTTAACATATTACAAAGTAAATTCTAGTCTCACTTTAATTCTAGACATACATTTTAGCAAATGTTTAATTCTGGAGACATTTTAAGTGTCGTCTTAATTTTTGTACGAGGATAAATATTTATTTTGTAAGCATTTGTTCAGGAACTTTAGGTTAAACTAACAATTTTTCGGACTGTTCTTGATACTTCAATGTCTACATATGAAAGTATGTTGATGTCGGAGTCGAAATTGATTTAATTTATAATTAAGGGGTATTTGTTCCAACAAAGTTGAAGACCGTTTCGCGTGATTCCCACGAAACAACGTGCTACACAACGTGCTCGATCGCCTTCCTCTTTCAAACTAAATCCAAACACGGATTATGTAAGAATCTGACCGGATGAGCGGTAAAAAGAGATCGAAAGGAGAACTAGGATAGTTGTACCTGACGATCAGGGATTTACAAACGAACAGCGTGCAAAATTGGACAGGAAATTCGTGGTTTGCGATTCGTTCGAATCTTGATAACATTTTTGCAATTCAAAACAGATGTTTAATTACATCTCGTCCGGTGCTGACACAACCGGTTATAATTTGAGATCGATACGTTTTGTGACTAAAATAAACGTATTCCATCTGACGACGTTGCGGTGGATAAATATTCTAAATACGTATTACGGTATCATTTACATCGATAGATTTTTATAAAAGAATTGACTTTTGTGGTTTAGTATAATAGTATTTTAAGTGTAATAGTAATCAATTTTTAAGTATAATAGTATCATATTTATAATATTATGGTGATGGGTCAAAATAATATTACTTCCTAACATTGTTATAATAATATAAATATATTCACGTACCTATATTATTATATTACGTATATTATTATATACATAGAAATATTATTATTGACGCATAGAAATTGTACATCATATATAAATTATAAAATATTTTCATACATAATTCATATACATACTAATTCATTCGTACATATAATTTATATATAATTATACACTATTTTCATTTTACATTTTACATATCATGTATGATGCAATATGCGATATTCACATATTGCATAATATTATGTATTACTTTATTACTGTTTCATGACATTATTTTGAAAATAATGAAGTATGTAGCTAATTGCACTGACTTCGATTTTCCAATAAAGGTACCGAATAACTCGAAAAAAGGAATTGATTAAACGGTTACGCATATAATATATTTTATATGCAAAGTGAATTTTGTATCGATACGCAGTTCTTGCTCGTAGAGCAACATCGTAATGCGATGAAAGGGTTCCGAAGATGACTGATTTGCAATTCGTAATTTGATACGCAATTTTGCGCATTAACTTCATAATTATCTTTACTCCACAAGGTTTCTATCTTGATCCTGTTTCATGGCTTTCGTAAATAATATCACAAATATAATTGAACATTTCATGTTCTTATTATATATACAATTTTTTATACTTGTTGAAAAATTTGAAAATTTGAAATTTCTCAAATAATTACAATTACGACGATAATTAAAAGGATACACGTCAATTAATAACGCATCACTTTATCAACGTTGCACTGACGTACAATGCAGAGATAGAAGAATGCAAAGGAATCTGCTACATCGTGCGTCAAATAGCCTTACGCAATTTAATAATAATATAATCCGTACATAAATAATGGAAATGAACAATTTCGTTAAAAAATGGTAAATCGATAAATAAAAGTGAATTCGTGGGAATCCGAAGTTTCTTAATCGAATTCCTAAATTTGCAATCCGTGGGATAAAAAACGTGTATTCGAGCGGTTCATCAAAGTAGAAGTTCATCAGTTATATTTGAGTTGGCAGGCAAACATAAATGTTCATTGATAAAATAATGCGTCACTCGAATGTATGTACATACGAAATACAAATATCTATATAATATGACAGTGATGTAAAAACGACATCTTACAACTATCTGAAGCAAAAGTGATAGTGAAAGAATTTGCAGAGTTATGAATTGCGTAAATTAAAAAATTGCAAACGGACTTAATTTATCTGAATTGCAAATTATGAAGAAGTTCATTTACTAATTGGTTATAGGTATAGATTTATATAACTTTCAAATGGAAATGTATGGGTCTAATTATTCTTTAATGAAGGAGCTGTTTAAAGATAAGGAGTTGGGAGATAATACTTAATTCTTTGATGATGGGTAATTGAAGTAACAACGATTTAATATTTTATTGTAAAAGATGTATATGTACGTTTAGTATATATTTTGGTAGACAAAATTCTCACACCCCTAACTCTTTACATCCACAAATCATCTGGTATCACCTATATTACTAAAATCCAAAATTCCCAAATCCCTACATCCCCAAATCCCTAGATCTCCAAATTTCTATATTCCCAAATGCCTAAGTTCCCGAATCCCTACATCCCCAAATCCCTCAATTCCCAAATCCCTAGATCTCCACATTCCTAAATTCCCAAATCCCTAAATTCCCAAATCTCTAAATTCCCAAATCCCTACAGCCCCAAATCCCTACATCCCCAAATCCCTACATCCCCAAATCCCTACATCCCCAAATCCCTACATCCCCAAATCCCTACATCCCCAAATCCCTACATCCCCAAATCCCTACATCCCCAAATCCCTACATCCCCAAATCCCTACATCCCCAAATCCCTACATCCCCAAATCCCTAAATCCCAAATCCTTAGATCTCCACATTCCTAAATTCCCAAATCCCTAAACTCCCAAATCCCTAGGCTTAACTAACTGATCAGGTGTTAAATTCTTAATTTCGCCTGACTGATCTCACTTTCTGTCATTAACCAATTCCGGACACGTGTATCTTAATAATTCTCATTAAGTTTCTGTGCAAGCAATTATCATTTCTAGACTGCGGAAGTATGATATGCCGCGAACATTCAAAGTGTATGCAAAACGTATGTAAAGTATATGCAGGATAAATATAGCATAGGTATTAATACGCACTTCCATAGGGATTACGAAACCCATATATTTTTCTTTAATCAATATATTTACCTGCATTACATGTATTACTGGTACGAAGCTGTTACATTACCGAATTATTAAACACTATGAATTATTGTATCATTTACCCCTCATTACATTATATTGCAAGTATGCAATTTTTGCAAACTGCAAATTTACAATTTTGTACCCTGTAATTGAAAGGTGTAGGAATTCAATGTTATTTCATATGATGTTATTTCTTAAATACATTAGTATACATCTAGTATACATTACTATCAGTATTAATATACAGTATTAATGTATATTATATATTATTATACATAAATGTATAATATTAATAATGAAATTATATTATACAATCATGAATAACAAAATACCTAATAAAACTATACCAAAAAATAAAACATGAACAAGTACCATCCCATGAAAAGCAGATCTAGTTCCCTTCGAGTAGTCCCAAAAACGATCCCACTAGTTCCATTATCTCTCGAACACATTATCCTGCATCGTGTCAAGGATACTACAAAGTGTATCCCCCAGGAGCGGGTCACGAAAACGATCCGTCGGGTTTTGAATGAGTTTTCGAGCGGGGCCACGCCGCCGAAGGAGTCGGAGGTGGAGGAGGTGAAAAAAGGGGGGGATTCGCGTGTCGATTGGGGGGAGGACGGCAGTGGTGAACAGCGATATATGAAGGCGAAACTCGCGCTCCGCAGACTCAATAGCCCAGAGACCCCACGTGGTGTGTACCATTCGTAACATCGCGAATTCTACATATTTCCTCTTCTTCTGGAACGTGGTCGCAGTCGGTTTGCTCCGAAGTTGCTCGTCACGCCGAACGAGATCGCGATAAAGGGTGATAAGTTGTTCGGCATTGTCTCGTTCTTTCGAAACAACCCTTTGTCTCGGCGCAACACGGGAAGAAGAGACTGTTGGTTGTGATCGGTGATCGGTGATCGATAGTCACGGGTTGTGTTGGTCGAGTTTCAGTGAAAAGAACAGTAAGCTGGCGTTGAGTACTGTTGCTGTGAAAAGCGAGAACACGGACGGCAGATCGGAGGAAACGTTAATTCGTCGAACGTCTGCTTGTTGTATTAGAAGAAGAATGAGTAAGGGCTGGAAAGGTATGTTTAGTAATAGCTTTATCCCTTTCTGCGAAAACCATATACACACACTCACGTGTCTACAAAATAAGAAAAATACATACCCTCACATATTCATTTTACACGAATTCTCACGTATCCATAAATGTATAAGAAAAATACGCCTTCACATATTCATAACATACACGAGAAACGTATAATATATACCTTTATATGTCCATGATATATGTGGAAGTGTACACACCCTCACATGTGAACAAAATATACGAAATGCTTACATATCACGAGTGAGTAAATGCATACGAAAGGCTTACATATACGCTCCACGTGTCTAACATTATGTATGAAAGACGTGAATATATGCTGTCACATGTCTATACATACATATGAAAACGTATATGCTTACCCTCACATGTGTATAAATATACATATATGACACGTGTATGCGTATGTAGTATTCTACATATGTGAGGACTTATATAAAAATCTCGGAGTATAGGAATATGAGGACATTAGGATATAGGGATATAGGAGTATAGAGATCTAGAGATATAGGGATACTGGAGAATAGAGATCAAGGGGTATAGAAATCTAGTGATATATGTAGCTATTTAGGAATATAGAGATCAGGAGATATAGGGATCTGGAGATTCAGAAATCTAAAGATGTAGGAACTAGATCTAGATTTATAGCAATCTGACGATACAGAGATCTATAAATCTAGAGATCTAGGAACCTAGGTATCTAAACCTAGAGATTCACAGGAATACAAGATACAGGAATACAAGAATCTAACAATAACGTAGAATAAGAAAAGTATCTAGCGATTTAAGGACATAAGAATATAGAAATTTAGAAATGTGCATCTCACTATATCAGCTACGCGTGTTCCTCTCTTGCAAATACCACGTTGAAGGCATAAATGGTCCGAAACAATATTAAAGATATAATGTTCTAGTCTTTCATGATGAACAAAGTTTCGAACAATTAGAAATGGTGAACACGCATATCGGCGATATCCCTGTTTCCAGCAGTTGGTTCGATAATAAATTACACAGGGAACATTTCTGTCGCTTCACGGTACACGGCTCATTATAAAAGGACTTAAACGGTAAAATCGTTTGTACGAGTGATGAAACATGACACAAATGTTCCTATTTTCAGCGTCTAGAACTTTCATCTTACTGCGAACTGTACGGAGATTTCCCATCGCCTTGATTTCTTATCACCGTTATACGTGGCCGTTTCATTTTTCCGTTGTTTTATGCTCGAAAACGTAGAAACGTATTGTCAACGAAAACTACCAGACAAAACAAAGATTTTACATCTATCAACGATATTTTATCGTGTTACTCAATACTGATTAGGTATCGAGATCCAATTTTCAGATATTACGATTAAATTAGAGATTAAAAGATATTATCCATTATTACTGTTTTCTGGCAATATTACATGTAAGATTATCGCGTTCGACTACGTGTTATATTACCATGCGTTTCATCTTCACGTGTTAAATCGTCAGGAAGTTAGGTCATTGTGTGATGTATTACCACGCGTTAAATTGCCATTTAAGTTATTATGCGTTCGATTGCCTCGCATTAAATCACCACGTGTTAGAGTATCATGGGTTAAATAACCACGCGTTGTATTGCCACGCATCATATCGCCACGCGTTGTATTACCGCACGTTAGATTTGCCACGCGTTATATCGCCACATGTTAAACCACCACGCATCACAATCACCATGTATTAAATTACCACGCGTTAAGTCACCACATGTTATATCGCCACGCATTAAATCACAATACGTCACAATTACGTTGCGTCAAATCAGCACGCATCAAAATGACCTTGCGTTAAAACACCTAATATTATATCGCCACTCAAACGATACGAAAAATATTTTGCTATCAATCACCACTATACTTCGACTGTCGAAGGCATTCGAAGAATCCCTAAGGAAATTTCGACACGGCCACTTCGCGAAAAAGCTTCTCTCGGAATTTGTTTACACTTTCTGGTCTTGTTTTATGCAATGCCCAAACTTTGCGTCATTCGTTCCATTGATTCCGGTGACGTAATCGTTCCACCAGAACGAAAGAAAATAAAAGTAAAATCTGAATCGAAATCGATCTCGGCAAAATAAATCATCTTCGACGTCCATAGAAGCATCGTCACGTTCTGACACGTGCTAGCGTTCGTTCAAGGAAAACAGTAAAAATTATCATCGTTTTTACCGCTTGTTCGATGCTTAATTAACGCTTTCTTATTTCTCTGTGCAGGTGCAAAGGACTTCGTCGGCTTCGAGGAGGTGACGAAGGTCGAGTTTCTGGTGATGCTGTTCGCCGAGGCTCTAGGAACTTTTCTTCTGGTGTTGATCGGTTGCGCATCCTGTGTCACATGGGAGCCGGGTTCTCCACCCACGGTGGTGCACATCGCGTTCACCTTTGGCCTTGCTGTCGCGAGTTTGGCACACGTAAGTCCATGCATAAATATTTTCTTATTTTGCTCGTTATACAAGATATGTCAAGCGTAAGGAAGCAGATTAAATACTGATAATCATATTAGTTTTTAATTTAGAATTACGAAATTCGCTATCAAACAAGAATGTTCTCATATAATACATGTTTGTCCGCATACTATCTTCGCTGTTTCACCTAAAATCACGACTGATATAATCTTATCTACTCGTACAGTGATTGCGTATTATCAAATAATCGAATAATTGGATTTTTAAACGGAATAACAAAATACTACAAAAGTACAAATTCTTAAACGATCCTAATTTATATTTTACATAAATCAAAATGAAGAAAATAAATAAAATAAACAAAACAAGTAAAACGAAATAAAGTTAAATGAAATGATCGTACCTGTATCAGATTCGATACGATAGAAATGTTCATTAACATAATTACAGAAATAATGTTATTCCGAAGATAACGAAACTGCAAATTAAGTGCTAAAAATACAACAATCAACACGCGGAGATGGGAAAATATAGTAGTTGTAAGAATACCGTAAGGAATCAGCAATACGACAAGATTTATCGTTGAATTTAAGGTCGTAATTAAGGAAGTAATAAATATCACGAGTTCGTAGGAAGACGCGTAACAAATTACACATCCAGCATGTTAAAGTACTCGATTCAAAAACAAAACTTTGATTGATTGTTTAATTGTCAGAAATAAGAACCATGAAATGATGAGACCCAAAAGAAACAACGTTGAATAAAAACAAGTACATTACCGTTTTATAGAACGGTGGAAGAAAATAAATGGCACTGAAAATATAGAGAACGTGTGCTAAGTTGATTGACCTTTGAATAAGTATAATCGGAATGAGTGCTTTTACCTCAGTTTTGGTTTGAAAGATCTGTCGAGGTCAACTTGTTAAAACAGTTAAAAGGATATGAATTTGAATTGAAAGACAAAAATTATTTTCTAAACGATACGTTTTGACTATTTTTTGTTGGATGTACATCTTTCAGATAATTTTATTTCTCAATTAACTTTCATATTAAATTGCCATACCAAAATTTAAAACCACAGAAAATATGTAATCGTATTCGTTATCATAGAAAATGAAGAGTTAATGATTCGCTACTAAAATTTCGAGTATGTTTCGCAGTGTCTCTTTCACGCGTTGCTGGAGTGATAAATCGTTTACCGGCTCGCATTTGTTTGATTTCATTGAATGGACAAAAGCAATCGTGTTCTTGACTCGTCCAGAAAGAACTGTGTGTACCTTGGGTGCCCTGGGGAGAAGAACAGGAAAGAGAGGGGATTCCATTCACTTCGATCGACTGTTTCACGAACAAGTTGCTTTCGTTACTCTCGCTATCGTTCGTTCATGTGCTCGCGGTGCTACTTTCATGGTCGATTAAACGAATTTGGAAATTAATCTGTTGCTTCGATAACCCTGCAGTGTCTCGAGCACGGTTTACCCTGAAAAGGGTAAATGGCGATATGCGAAGAGGGAGAAGGTTCATCTTTTCTGGGATTTTTTACATTTTCAGATTTTGACATTTTAGAATTCTAGGATTTTGGATCTTTTTCAGTTTAGGATTTGGGAACTTTTTCATTTTAGAATTTGGGATTTTTTAGTTTTGACATTTTGGAATTTTAGAATTTTTCAATGTTGGGAATTTTAGGATTTGGAAATTTTGAGATTTGGAATTTCGAAATTTTCAAAGATTATACTTAAAATCTTCCAGCAGAGTACACGATATTCCAGGATAAAAAATTCAAAAATCAATTTACATTCACTTCAAATTGCCTTCAAATTAATTACAATCGAATCAGATGCGATAAAATTAGTACGCAATTTTTCGTTGAAACGCATTAATCTTTGAAATCCGAAATAAAGATCGAAAAAGATTGCATATTTACAAATGAACCATTGCGGTATCGATCTGTCAGTAATAACTAATTAAAGTGGCGATTAAAGTAAAATCGAAAACATCCGACTGATTGGATAATCGGTCTTATACCTTTAAACGTATAATTAAGAAATTCGATTTCAAATGTTTGTACATAAATAAGCAACTTGGTGAATACCTCGTGAAGCAGATTTAAGAGGAAAACGAACGCGTTATCGTTTCGTCGTGCATGTAACATGCACGTATGTATCTCGAGCGAAAATAATTAATTTTATTTGGAATCCATGATTTATCATGTCCCGGCGCATTTGAGGATCGCTAAGAGAAGTTCAAAGAAAACAGGTCGCATATTGGTGGTCGGCAACCATTATCTTGACAGAGAAGTTGAAGTGCAAGGTGTTAAAGATTGAACGTGCAACATTTTACTGCGTTCCGAGTCTCTTAAACCGAGTAAATCTTTTTTAAATGCGACCTATTTTCTCGTTCGAAACATTGCTTCGCTTTCGAGCCAATGTTGCATTTCGCAATTGCTCTGAAATCGCTGCCAACAGCGACAATTCGACGACAAATTTGCTCAAAAATTTACAATAAAATCTGCCATATTTCTTCTTTGACGACGAGAACGAGATTTCGGAACAATTTAATCTCGCCAAATAATTTGTCGGCTTTAAACCACCACTTTGTTATGTACGTAATCCTTTAACGATGAAGTATTATACTTCATGCGCTTTTGCAAACTTCTGATGGGTTTGAATTTTTCACAATTTTCGGGGATTTGCGATTGGGGAAATTTGGGATTTGGACAATTTAACATTGCGGGAGTTTGGAATTTACTAAGTTTAGGATTTGGGGAGTTTTGGATCTGGAGAGTTTGAGATTTGGGGAATTTGGAATTTGGGAAATTTGGGATTTGGGATTTGGGAAATTTAAGATTTGGGGATTTTAGGATTTGAGGAATTTGAAATTTGGGAAATTTGGGATTTGGTGAGTTCGGGATTTGGAGAATTTGGAATTTGGTAAATTTGAGATTTGGGGAGTTTGGAACTTGGGGTATTTGGAATTTGGAGAGTTTGTGATTTGGGGGGTTTAGGATTTGGGGAGATCGAAATTTGGGAAATTTGGAATTTGGGAAATTTGAGATTTGGGGAGTTTGGAACTTGGGGTATTTGGAATTTGGAGAGTTTGTGATTTGGGGGGTTTAGGATTTGGGAAGATCGAAATTTGGGAAATTTGGAATTTGGGAAATTTGAGATTTGGGGGGTTTAGGATTTGGGGAGTTCAGAATTTGGGAAATTTGAGATTTGGGGAGTTCGGAATTTGGGGAATTTGGAAGTTGGAGAGTTTGAGATTTGGGGGGTTTAGGATTTGGGGAGTTCAAAATTTGGGGAATTTGGAATTTGGTAAATTTGAGATTTGGGGAGTTTGGAACTAGGAGTATTTGGAATTTGCAGAACTTGAAACTTGGGGAATTTGGAATTTGGGGAATTTGGGATTTGAGAATTTGGTACAAGTACATTAAGTACATTAAGTGCAAATTTTGAAAATTCTGATATTTGTTAATCATTGATACTTGAAATTTTAAGAATATTTGAGACTTATAATATATAAAAATTTATAAATCTAACAATTTCAAAATAATTAATACAGGCAACATATATTAATCACCACAATGTATGGTAATCTGTATATCATATCGATCATCCGAGATGATAAAAATCATCATCAAAGAATTAGATTCCGCATGAGTCTACATCGCAACGAAAAAAAGACGACAAAAAACGTTGTCGATGAATCGAAAAAAACTCGAACCCGTCTGACCCGATCATGTTCGCATAATTGCTTAACGAGGCGTAGGTAGGTCGAACACGTGGGTGGTAGTTGGTTCACGAAATCAGCAATTTGCCAGGCTTGCCACCTTTAGTAACTAGACTGCCTGTCTCTTTCACGGCGTCGATCTTCACCGGAAGGCATGTCAGCCTTCTCCTCGGCAGAGCACGCGTTCAACTTCAGTCGCTTCGCCTCCGCATTCATTGACATTTCGAAAAAAAATAATCATTCAGCACGGAGACTCTGAATGACTGACATCGAGTCTCGGCTGAACTTATTATTACGAGAATTTAGGACGGAACCGATTCGCATAACTGACGTTACACAATTAATCAGTCTATTGGGTCATCTGGTTAATCTAAAGAACCCTGGCTATTGTCTTTCGCGAAATTTTATTTCAGATTTAGAGAATGTTGTGGGGAAAATTGGGGTGGATGCATAATTGTTAATTTTTGTTAAATAGGGTAATGAAGGGTAGTGGGGTAAATATTTGTTTATTGCATTACTTTGTTATTTTTTTTTCTTTACTTTTACTTTACAGTATTGTTATATTTGTTTTACTTTATTATCGAGTTATCAACTATTATAGCTATTTCAAATATTTGTTTTCAAGTATTATTATTTCAAATGTTTAGTTTACTGAATTACTTCAGTATAATATTTTAACGCGTTAAAAACTTACTGTAAATTTTAATCTGTAAATTGTGACTTATACTAAGCTATAAATTCTAACCTAAAAATTCCAATCTATAATTTGCAATCTAACCCATAAATTCGTGGATCGATATTTATTGCAGGTCATCATTTTTGTGACAAGAATATTGACATAAGTAGAACATTTCGTACGTTTAAATGATATCAGCGCCCGTGTTTAAAAATTTGCAATGTGATAACTTGAGATTGTGTACAGTGTAAACAACAATGTTGGTCATTAATCAAACATGATAAATCGCCATGAAAAGGATGAAAGTAGAAGGTAAGTTTCTTTGAAGAGGCCGATTCCTATAACCAGATCGCTGGTTACAGGATTTTCAAGGTAACTATCCCAAAACGGAAAGGTGGCAATTTTGAAAGCGTTACTCGTTGCTGACAACTTAGCAAACGGTTTTAAACGCCCTCGGTTTCTTTTCAGCGGCAGTCAAACACCTCGAACATTATATATACGGTGTTTCAGAAATATTTATTAAGATGACTGACAAGTTTCATTCGACACAAGATATAATACAGAAATATATACAGCATAAATATATACAACATTGATATAATGTTGTTGAATATAATCATTGTCATTATCTTCATAATCTTCAAAGAATAGGATCTTTTATTATCTTCATAATAAAGGAAAGTCAACTACTATTTGACTAGTCTCAAAAATCATGGTATAACTGCCTAATGATTCTGCATGCAAAAATAAATTTAAAATAACAAAGTAAAATTTGTTCATATTCGTTAAATAACTTGTTAAGTTGATTGTCGATTTAATCAGGCGTTTATTAACAATTTTTATTTAATTATTTATTAAACTCGATGCTACAGTATATCAACATCAAAAACAATAATTTTCAGCGGTTTCACTTGTGTTATAAATTTACAAAAACGGTATTGAAATTATAATTTCTCTTGTAGTAAACATCATATCACAAACACATCTAAAACTCTTCAAATGCAGTCTTCTCAAAAATGATGTTGAATATGAAAAATAACTTGTACTTGAATAACATATGAATAATAAATTTTGAATAATATTTTATATCCCATGTTCCATGATTTTTGAGACAGCCTGTATATCAGTGAACATTAGGTACGTAAGTAGAAGAGAAGTAAGTTGAATAGAGATAGCAAACGAAAGAGAAGGATGAAATTTTGAAGCGTTTTATCGTGCAATGCCTTTTACGAGTTACGTATGCACACGCGTGTATTGAGTTTTACACGTGACGTTAGCCGGGATCTCAGAAAGCCGGCGGCACGTTGGTAGAAGGGTAAATAAGGCCGCTGATTCGCCCAAGGGGGTCTAACTGTACGGATGGTGCAATTTTGCCCCGAAGGCCCCGACAACCTACTCGAGACTCGACTCCGATCGACTAATGTGACTCTTGTTCTGTCTCTTTTGATACTTTACTTTCCGACAGCTCGCCTCACGGATATCGATATTTATAGCACCAGTCAATATTGCCCCCTTCTTGCACATTTTCGGATTTTTCGATTCCCGTATCTGGAAATTTAGGTAGTTAATCTTTGGTAATTTCACAACTTTTCATTTTCAAATTCAGAAATTTAATTTGTTTAATATATAAATTTGGAAATTGATGCATTTAAAAGTTGTCATAATTCACATACAGAAATTAAGAAATTTAGCAACATGAAAATTTGAAAATTTATAAATGTATAAATTTGGAAAATGCACGTTGTCATAATTTGCATACAGAAATGAAGAGAATCAATATGAAAATTTGAAAAATTATGAATGTATAAAAGTGGAAAATGTATTTAAGAACTGTTGTAAATCAATCATAAAAATGAATAAAATCATCAACTTCAAAATTTCGATAGAACCTGAAAATGTAGAGAAATTGTCACCAGCCTTTGAGTCGCATATTCCCCTTTATACAGTGAATTACACGAGGCATTTAAATAAATAATTAATGGAACTCGGTCATTCTTTGTTGTCCTGCCCTTTTCTTGCCGAGAGACGTGTCGTGTCGAAAGAATGGCAAGTAAGGTCAAAAGGAAGGGAAACAAAGAAAGAAGAAGAGATCGAAAGGGAAACGATGGAAAGGCATCAAAGTCACAGTCGCTACGACACGAATGCAAATCATACGTTTCCCGCCCTGTATTATACGTCATTTGTTGTGCACCAACAACGAATCGTTAAAGATGCAGACGTGAACGTTGCATAATCATGTCGCTAAATATGAATCGTAAAAACAAAAACAATACCGTGAATGATTTCGCGAGACGAAAGCTTCGACGTACCTTTATGTATTCCTTTCGGGCCTCACTTATTAAGCCGTTGAAAATCAAATGAACACTTTTGACGGCCATAAAAAGGAATTTTAAATTCCTTTCTGTGCGTAACAAAAGAGTTATCGGTCAATATATTAACGTCGATGTAACTGTTTAACAATTTTTTAAATGTAGGTTCATTTAATTTGTCAATATGGAGTTTGTACACTTCATGTAATTATTTAAAAATAATTATTTATAAATTTATTTTTACTTACATTTTATGTAAGTATTTAAGAATACGTATGATCTAAATTTATATATAATAAAATTGTTTAGAAATATATTGCTTGAAAATTATTTATCGAAGGTAAAATATATTCAATTATGTAGTATGATTATAATCGTGTGAGATAAATCATGGCATGTAAAATGGGTGAAGGACTCCGCTGGGAATTAAAGTGTTAACAAACGATGAACATTTATAAGTTTGTGTAGATTAATCGAAAGTTAAGACCCATTTTTCGCAGATGACTAATTCATCAACATAGTAATTGCTTCTTGGCTCTAGGCGAATTATTTGATCCTAGAAATTGCTCATAGTCGTACTCAAAACGTGAATGTACTCGAAATATTATCGAAATGATTATTCAAATCACCATTAAGCTGTCAGAATTTTGGTGATGTGTTACAAGGTTACTGCTTCTATACGATTGAAACAAAGAGTTATTATAAAACGATCGATCAAGACGAAATAAAAGCAATCGCAAATGTTATATTATGACTAATCAATTTTCACTAGCGATTGGTACAAATGTTGTCATTTTTAAGTTTTCAAGATTTCAAGTTTTCAAAAGTCAAAATTCTCTAATTTCAAAAATTTCAAATTTACAAATTTTCAAGACTCTACATTCCAATTTCACATATTACTAATTTTCTAATTAAAAAATTTCCTACTTTCAGTGTTCCAGCCATAAAAATTCTGAAATTTACAAATTTCCGAATTCCTCACTTCTCAAATCGCCAAAATTCCCAAATCTTCAAATCCGTAAGTCTTTACACCCCTAAATCTCTCGAACCTCAAATTCCTAAATTCCCAAATCTCCACATCCTCAAATTCCTAAATCCCTAAAATGCTAAATCTTCACATCCCAAAATCCTTAAATCCCCAAACCCCCACAAACCAAGATCCAAAATCCTCAATATTCCACAAGCGATCAAATCACTTTACTGAAATTACCAAATTCAGCCCAACTGCGAAAAAAATCTCAATAACATCAATGCACGTCACACGAAATTGCGAACAATAGACGTTCGATAACAAAAATCATATTATACCGGTAAAGAGCAAAAAAATGTGGCTTGTCACACTTCACGGGCTGCAAGCTGTCTCGGATTGAGTCCCAATTCCACGAAAAAGAAAGGAGAAAGAAAAAATCCTGTTCACCACGGCGAAACAGAAATGTTTATACAGTGTCACATCGTGTAAAAATAAAAAAGCGTGTAACGCGTGACACCTGCATCTGCTAAGCCAGGTAACGTCATCAGCTGTGCAGCACGGTGCATCAGATAAGCGACGAATATTTTTCACTTACGTAATCAAAGGTGCAAGCTCACCGGGTAACGGTTGATTAATACAAATCAACTTGTCTCTTTTTATTTTATAGATTGTTCACGTATTGTTTCATCGGCAAGCTTTTATGGAAATGATTGTTATGGTGAATCCATGAGTACATTTTTGGGGAGTTAGGGATGTGCTTAGGGATTTGGGGATATAAAGATCTGAGAATTTAGAGATTTAAAAATTTGAAGTCCACAAAAAAACTGGAAAAAGTAAAAAATATCTAAACATCCAAAGTCACCCATGTTACACAAAGCAAGATACCAAGCGTGTCTAAAACTGATCATTATTGCGTCCATGTGTTCGAGCTTTGAGCAACCATTTAAGGAAGTGCAGTGAAAAGTAGAAATTTAATAGATGGCTGTATGACAATGATTTCACGTGAGATTGTCCAGATGTTGCAACTTTGTTGTAACTTTGTCTTTGAATAAAAGATTGCATCGAAAGTCGATGCACATTAAATTGTCGGCTATTCTCAAGAAATTATACTCTGATGCATACCATTAATTGCTATTAATTAGCTGTGTCTTTGTGAAACGAAACTTTCTATTATGTCGTTGCATATCAAATGACGGTTTTCGAAATGTAGAAAGTCTGGTCAAATTATGTCGTAATTCGATGACATAAAAGTATCAGTGAATGGCACTTATGGCATCTTTAATGCTTAAACTTTAGTATTGCTACTTAATTTTATCAATATTCTTAATGGACAAGGGGTGGTACTTTTTAGAAGTACATAATGGCTGGACCAGTTTGTGTATAAGTTAGAATATATAGTTAGTAAAATAGGACTATAAAATGTGGTTAATAAACTTTAAAATATAAATCTGTAGAATGTGATCAGTAATGAAAAACAGTAGAAGGGTTGTATCGATAAAATCCACCGATGGTAAAACGGAAAAATGAGTTGCTAACCTAATCTGTTATTACAGTTTAAGTTCCGCAAAATTCACAGAGCATAGCGAAGGTTTTGCTCGGTGCTCTCATAATTAGGGTGCACGGTGTTGCACACGAGCTGCAAGGTTCACGTACGATCACGCGGGACAATGATCTTTCTTTCGCTCGTGGATCACGTTGCACAATAACCCGAAACCAGGGAGCGGTCTTCTCATAGCAAGCAAGATGACTCTAATATTTGCCGAAGGATACGCGGTTATTACGACAGGATCGATTTTATCGTGAATTTTAAACTTGAACATCGATTTGTTCCCAGAAAATCTCGATTTCACGTTTACTCGTTTCAAAACAGAACCACGTTCTATTCATTATTGTAGACATTGTCTATTGCATATAATAGACATAAAATTGATTCAATTATTTCTTAATAGAATTTTTATATTATTTACATTATAGTAACATTAATATAACTGTTGTTACAAAATGAGATATAATTTGTTCTCTCATCATATATTTAATTGAAATTAATAAAAATACCAATTGTTATATTCATCAAGTACATTGATTACATATATCGAGTACAGCCATATTTATTTGAATGAAATTCATTGGCAGTTGACAAAGTTTAATATTTAACGAAATGTCTTAGAAATAAAATTAATTTCTGAAACATGCTCTCGTAGCCCGTGGGTATACATATTACATACAAGACGTTAACAAATTATACAGCTACCCGTCACTTTATGGAGCAAGTGATTAATTGATTTTCGACCGTGGTTAATACGACGTGTACGACATTACAATGAATCTATGATCCGCGATTCGTTTGAGAAAACGAGAGCAAAGACACAGCCGCGTGCCGTGCAATGAACGTGTCCGGAGGCTGTGGGTCGTGTAACCCCGAGGGAACAAAATCTATGAGCTAATTCGAACCTTTGCAATTCTTAATAAACGCGTGCTATACAACGAAACGTTCCGCAATATCTAAATCCTTGAATAAATTACGCCACCACCTATCGTTGGCTAAAAGGACTCCTCTCGAACATTTGTAACACCGAGGAATCTGCAAAAAATAACAAAAATAATGAGCAATATTATTACTTACCTTAAAATTATAATATTTAAATAGTATATAGTAATGAGAAATAATTTTCAGTAAATATCAGGCAATATATAGATATAAATATACAAGATACATAATTTTCAAAGGAACAATCTGACGCACCTGGTGCGTCCATTTAAAAAATAATATCTAACAATAAGCTGCAGCTTTCCGCTTACCAAATCTTTAAATCCATGTTATTTTTGTACCTAAACAAGTAAAGAAATTCTACTTCATGAAAATCGTACCATAAGACCTTAAAAAATCGTGCACCCCACAAATAATTGTTGAATTGCCATAATAATAATTGAACGTATCCACCATCGTAGAGTACCTATAAATTCGGCAAAAAATGTAGGAAAATAGTAATATCAAGGCGAAATAAGCCACTCCTCGGAATAATAAAGAGGCAGTGCGTCGACCTCGTTTCAAGATCCCACGAATCTCCGAAGTTCACGATTTTCAGCGCGTGCCCGTTTCTCGAAGGTGTTTCGCCACCGGTAAATCCCATCGTACGTCTCTACGGTATCTAGACACTTTGCAGAATTAATAATTCAAGATTAATGCGAGATAAGGCGGTCCCGAACGCGCACGCGCAACAAGAAGAGGGCGTACTTGGCGAAAAAAGAACGTTTTATCGAGGTGCAAGTTGCCGAATAAAAGAAAAGAAAAGAAAAAAAAAAAAATAAGAAGCCCGGCTTCGTTTATTGCTTTTCTTGGAACAACGAGCAAGCAACGAGGACGAAGGACGCACACGGTGAAAAGTGAAGCAACACTTTCCCCTTTGTGCGCTCGCGAGCGCCCGCGCGAGCAATGGCGCGGTTGATAGGCGTGTCGAGAGACGCGTATTAATTAAAATCGCGAGAGATAGGATTTTTTCATTCGGCACAAGGTCCATGCTCCCGATCAGAGCACGAAATGAATTTAATTAATATAAGGGACGCGATCTTGCGGGGTGTTACGCCATTTTCACGCCTCAAAATGGTAGGTTACGTTCTCTGCGATAACACAAGAGATGCGATTGTGCTTTCTTTTTTACTTTTTTTTTTTTACTTACATTCAGATCTGTAGTTTAGGATTCAATAGTGTGAAGAAAGGTATGAAATTGCGATACTGATACATAGTAAGTCTGGTAAGTTGACACATGAATTAATAGGTTTCGTATCGTATACAGCAGTCAACTTGTCGGAATCCTATTTATATGTATTCGATGCAAGTTTATAAATAGTTATAAATGCTCGATAGGTTAGGTTAGGTTACCAATGTATATGTTACAATGAACTCTGACTGTTCGTGTACATTATATAAATAATCCACCCCAATAAGAGTTACGACACATTATGTTATGTTACATTAAGTTAGCTTAAATTCATTTAATTTAATAAACACACATATAAAAGGCACCTGTCCTATTTTTTGTACATCATGTTCAAAAAGTCATGGTACAAATAACTGAGTGATGATTCTGCATAAAGAAGTTGAGAAAAGAAAAGAATGAACTCTGTTCATATTTGCCTGCATTTTTAGAGCAACCGAATTGAAAAGCTCTTCACTATATTTATAAGAAAAATTGTTCACAATAAAATATATGATAACTTTAACATAATAATCTTGTCGAATTAAGTTCGAACGTAAAATCTCCACCTTGTACCACGATTTTCGGGACACCCTGTATTTCCCCAGCAACAGTTTCAAAAGTCACCAAAAAAATAAAATGAAAAAAATTCGGCTTTGAGGCTCGCAAGATGGCGTAACCCCTTAAAGCGAGAACCTCTTCATCCCATAATTGCTGTTCTCGCGCGGGCAGCCTTTTATTAAAGGAGATCCGGGCACGCACGCGTCGTTCGCGCTCGATCTCGCAATTAATAAAATCAATTAATCGATACCGTGGCGTTTTGGTCTTCTCTCAAAGCAGTCAGAAATTTAATGGCGACTGGTAGCCCACCGCAACGTCGATGAAGATGCTTACCGAAAGAAGAAAAGAATCGTACAGAAGAAGGAGAAGAACAAGATGAGTGGAAAAACGTACGATCCACGAAGATCGGTTGCGTAATCGCCAGCGCATGTGTACCGATCGCCCGGGGCGAACCGAGACCTTGCCGACATGCATGAGAACTGGGCCGCGTTGGGACCCACCGCCATTACACGCCGATTCTATACGACTCAAATCGAACCACCAATCGATCTACGATATTTACACTTCCCGCTTTATCTTCTTACGTCCTCCTTACCTACCCTTTTACCGATTTTTCGACTTGACGCTGACTGATTTTTAACTATTTTGGAATCAACGATAATGGACAATCGGTTAAAAATTTATTTAGGCAGCAGATTTTCAGCAAATTTTACTACATTTTTTGGTAATATTTTGTTGTATGTATTATTCATAGTTCCTGGTAGATAGTACTAGTATTCTCAGTCGAGGTTAGTACAAGTTATTGAATTCATGGTTGTTAGAATTAATTTATTTGTCATACTGAAGTAGTTAAAAGTTTTATTAGGTAGTATTTTTACTTTCAACTTTTACTAAATTTACGATATTTTGTTATATTTATTATTCATAGTTCGTAGTTAGAACGAGTTAGTGAAGAAATTATCCACTCATGACGCATAGTTTAAAACAGAGGGGTGGAATAATAAGCAGGTAAAGCAAGTAAATCAATAAACAAGTTGACAATCTGTAAATTTTAAAGAAGAAAATAATGATGGAAAAATCTCTTAAAAGACCCCATTTGCACAAGAAAAGCACACCCATTTGACTGGAGCTTGCATGGTAAATTAAAATGAAATTTTGTCATGCATAATGTGTTGATATTTCACACGATAAAACATGCGTTCCAAGGACTTTGACCAAACGAAAAATATAATCGTAAAAAATGGGCTGACTTATGAAACACCTGGAAGAAATCAGTGCGGAACTGTGGCATTTTGTAAACACAGCCTCCTAGATTCAACACAACAAGACCTTGGTTTCGCCACGGAGATGTGGAGCACACCGTATTCGTTACGTTAAGAAATCATTCTTGTCGTGAGATAAGCGTAAGATCTCTTTATCGTCGCTCGTATGACGTGTCATGCGTCGAGATTATGAAATTTGAATTAGAATTAGAGATTTTGTTGCAAGAACGAGCGCGGGTTACGTTCGTGGTCAGATTTTCGGGCTAACAAATGTTATCTGTTTCACGTAACGTGCATGTTACCATATCTATGGGGAAAACGAGTGACGCACATACAGAAACCCGATAAGCATCGAGAATTCTTTGCTCTTCTAGGTTGACAATCATTTGAATATCTCGTAGGATGTCACTGGAATGTGGACACTTGTTGTAGCTGTTGCAAGATACAATTGTGGTGTTTATATTTCTGCGAATTTTAGAACTGGTTGTGAATCACTTTCAAAAGTTGAATATTTCGAGAATTAAATTTATGTGAACTTATTGTGTTTGGATTTGTCATGGTGTACCTATGGGTTTTGCAATTTGGTCCTTTCGCTTTTGTGTGTACAATTTTTATAATCTATAAAGTATTGCAATTTTTCATTTTTTATTTTTTTTAATGAATATTTAATCTAGTTATTCTTGCATAATGGAGAGATTTTTTATTGTTTTAGGTGCTGGGACCAATTTCAGGCTGTCATGTGAATCCAGCAGTATCGCTCGGTCTTTTAGTTAGCGGAAATTGCAGTTTCCTGAAAGCATTATGTTATATAGTTTGTCAATGTTGTGGTGCAATTGCAGGTTCCGCAGTTTTGAAGGTAAACTTGGAATTTTAAATTAAAATTGAACTTTTGGAATTTTTGTATTTCTAAATCTTTAAATTTTACCTATGAAATTTATGATAATACCAATTAAAAAATTTATTAAATTTCTTTACTAATATTACCAACTGGCAAATTATAATAATTGAATAGTAAACTTTTCCTTTCAAATCATATACTTTTCTGATTTCTTTAAGAATAGAATTCAAACGTTCTGTCAGGGTCAAGGTCTTCTGTTAACACGACATTGATTACGTCAGAAGTAGAGAAGTTAAATGAATTCTATATATACAGAAGGTGCATGACGCTTGACTCGTTCGTGACAGTTGATTAATGCATAAATTAATTTCTGTGATTAGCCGTAACATCAACGAATAATTACCTGGAAATGTCTACCATAATGAAAATGAGTGGCAATAAATTATACTGTCATATTGTCGTAGAATGAAATCTATCTTCATAACACGAGTTCATTGCTATTAGTATATGTTCTACACATGTAGATACATATGTAGATACACATCAATGTAATATTGATCATTCTACAGTAACTAATATCGTTATTTTTCATATGAATGCAATTTAATAAATTCAAGTTAAACTCGGTGCAAATATTATGGAGTTGACTGTGAAAGTTTAGGAATTGAAAAATTCAGAAATTGGGAACGCATCTAAAAATTGATAAAATTTCAAAACTTCAATTTAGAAATCTGAAAGGAAGAAATATTTGAAAAGTCCAAAATTTAGACATTTAAAAATTCCAAATTACGAAAATATTATTATAAAAAATTCCTAAAATTTTAAATACATGAAGACCAGAAACTAGCAAAATTAAAAAGATCCAAACAGAAATTTCTCCAAAGACAAAAAAATCTTACAGTCGTGTAGGAGTATCCTACAGTGTAGAAAATTTCATGAAAAATGTATCTATTTAACAGGTATTAATTCCGAAAAGTGCAAGTGCCCTCGGTTTGGGTGTCACGTCGCTACACTCGCAAGTAACCGAGAGCCAAGGGATTTTCATAGAAGCGATAGTGACATTTCTGTTGCTGCTAGTCGTGCACGCCGTAACAGACGCAAAACGAACGGACACAAAAGGATGGGCACCGATGGCGATCGGATTGACCATCACCGTAGCCCACATGGCTGCTGTTCCCGTAACAGGAAGCAGCATGAATCCCGCCAGATCACTGGGACCCGCAGTCATCCTGGATTACTGGGAACATCACTGGGTTTATTGGATTGGACCTATCCTCGGTGGATGCGTCGCCGGTGCACTCTACAAAATGGCGTTCAGACGAAAGAAAGAGGACGACGAGGCATCCTACGATTTCTAAACGAAAGAACACGATTGTCTCTTGTGATACAATCTTCTCGAACGCGACGGGGAACGAACCGAAATTTCTTACAATACTCCGTAATTATAAATAAACGATGTAAAATATTGGCGAATTGTAAAAACGTGGCGGATTCAGAGAAGTTCGTTCGGTTTGGGGAAAAATGAGATTAACGTACGTGGACGGGGCGTAAAATGAAACGCTACTGACTGGATATTTGAGGCTGGACAAGAATGGACGTTCTATTTATTATACTGTACAGTTTAAGCGATTTTTCGACGAATATTTAACACGACTAGTTTAGCGAATTAATGTCACTTGGATGTGCTGTGGGAACGTGTACAATGATGAGGGTGGGAGATTTGGGATCTCTAACTTACAGAGGGAGATGTTTAGCGATTATAGTTCCGAATCTTTGAATTATTTCACTTTCGAATTCTCAGTTTGGAGATTTGGAAATTTGGGAAGTTTGGAATTTGGAGTGCTGAGAATTTCAGATATTTAGAATTTGGGGATTTAGAAATTTTGGGAGATTGGAATTCGGGGTGCTGGGAATTTGAAGAATTTGGAATTTGGGGAGTTTGGAATTTAGGGTGCTGAGAATTTGAGGTATTTGGAATTCGGGGATTTTGAAATTTGTGGAGTTTAAAATTTGGGGTGCTGAGAATTTGAGGTATTTGAAACTTTAAATTTTGGAAATTTGAAGATTTGAAAATTTAGAAATATCGAATTTTCAAATTGGATAATTAATTGTACCTTACTGACCCATCACTGTTACGCAATCAAGAAATTATAAGAACGCAGGAACTATTTTGTAATTTACTGTTAATTCTTTCCTATATTATATTTTCTATCTTTTTAATCGAGAAATAAACATCTCGCTTAGAAAACAAAAATGTCTTGTTGAAAATAGATACAATATCATCGTTAATTATACAAATAATATAATAATTCTCTATAATACAATATTTGTTACATGTGAATTAGAAATGTTTTAAATATTCAAATTTTATTGTAATATTCTAAATGTTAAAATATTCAAATTTTATTGCAATATTTTAAATATTAAACACTGAAATGTTAATATTCGTTAAAAATTTCAACATTTTTACCAGAAGAGTATTTAACACGCATTATTTTATTACACATAAAATCGCATTTTATAATATCTCTCTGCAATTTCATTTCGTGATAAAAATCTATTTCGTGTACATTTCGTAAATCGTTTAAGTTTTGTACATATTGTACTTAAATTATTTTATAAGATACCATCTTTAAATATATGATTTATATTGTGCACTAAATGTTTGTGAATCATTCGTTCCAAATTCTTGATAAATTATTCAATAATTTAACTGTAAAATGATAACAAAAATTGATTTGTTAACTGGTTCAATAGATTATTGTTAGAAAGATAAGATAAATACATTAGTAAAATAAGATATTAAAATAAATAAAATAACTGGTTAGCAATAACCACCTTTTCTCGAAATTATTTCTTCCTTAGCCCTTGACCTATGATTTCGGTACGTCAGTCAGAGCTAATTGACGTAATGTTAAAACAAATAAGGAAAGTTGAAATGTTAGGTACATTTTAGATTCATGATTGTGCAAACTGTAACTGGTATTAAATTCCAAACTCAATCGTGCTGCGAATATATTTTACATTTGTTGTATTTCAACTGTAATGTAACAAGTGTGACACGATATTATAATTTAAAGAGTTAATCATAATTTCGCTAGAATAAAACCCATAACTAGTTGAAGTATTAATCCCTCCAAGTGTAATCCATAGATTACAGATTTTTCAACATTTGGACTTCCTGTAACAACCATTTTGTTCATCAACTGAAACTCTAATACCAACAAATTACTGTGAAAGAAATTGCTATGTAAAGTGAATTAAATCAATTACATTCGCGTTCCAATATTTACACGTGCTTCTGTCGTGCTTCCTTGTTCCAATCGCACACCTCTACTTACCAGGCCGAAAATAACGCAAACAGAAATAGACGAACGTAGTATTTAGTAGCTGTAGACGATGCCAGTAGCGTCGAGTGTCGTCGACCGTCGACGTGTCATTCGGATGCACGTTTAATCAGAACTTGTGAAAGCAACTATCAAAAAATTTCGCAACGCTTCAAATCTCTGTGAATGAAGGAACATTTCATTCAGGAATACCAAAAACTTTCTAATTTTTATTCGTGCACTCCGCTCTTTGCAACATCCGAATCGTAAGGAATTCGTAAACAGAACGAGTATGAATCAGCAGGAAAATATAAATAGTACATGAACAATAAATAATCGCATAAACAATTATAAACAGTGAATATAAATAATCCATGGACTATAAATAATTCATGAATATTGTGATATTCGTAAATCTGTGAACAAGATTGAAGTCAGATTATTGATATTAGCAATTCTGTGATTGAATCGTAAATCTATGAACAGCAAGTTTAATTAAAATACATAAAATATGTTGAAAGACGAAGAGAACGAAATCAGCGACTACTTTGCCTCGAATTTCTCGCAGCTACAACATGCGATTAGCCCGCAAGAGATGAAGAAGTTCAGATCTCTAGATAGCAATTCGGATAGGATTGCCTTTTTATTGGGGTACCCAGAGACCCACCTTCTGTCCCTGGAAGTGGTGGATGTGATGTTGAAGAGCAGTGAGAAAGCTCTTCAACTCAAAGATATCGGTAACAAGTATTTTGGACGTGGGGAATTTGTGAAGGCACTGGAAACTTATTCGAATGCTGTTCTTCTGGCACCAAAAGAAGGTACCTCTTTAAAATCTTTGTTAGAAAATAGTAATGTAGATCGAGGAATAATATTGTTGAATTTTCATTTTATTTTTATATCTCTGTATCTCTACATCCATGTATCATATACACCACATATGTCACGTGTATCACATGTATCAGATGTAGTACCTATGTCATGTATGACACCTATGTCACCTATGTCACTTATATCCTTATGTCCACATATCATCTATAACCCTCTATCTACACATCATCCCTATATCCACATATCTACATATACATATATCTCTATCCACATATCATCTATATTCCTATATCTAACATCCACATCACTGAACTCTAATATCTTTGTATTCTTCATAATCCTATATCTCCTATATCACTATTTCTAATAACCCTATATCTCCTAAAGCCCTATATTCCTAATATACCTATATCCCCTACATGTCTACATATCAAATACATATCCCTATATCCCCAACATATTTTAATAAAAAATAAGATAAACATTCGAATTCATTATTAATTCCACAGATTTGGGTGTAATACTGGCAAATCGTTCAGCAACGCTCTACCATCTTGAAAAACACCGTGAAGCTCTGACAGACGTGGAGGAAGCTCTACGCGTTGGTTACCCGAAAGAATTGCTCTACAAACTGGAAGAACGACGAGCCAGATGTTTGCTCGGTTTAAAAAAACACGACGAAGCAGTAGCAGCATTTAGAAAAGCTTTGAAATCTCTAGACAACGCGAAGTTACCCTTCGAGAAGAAACAGAAGCTGGAAGCTGATATGAGGGTGATGCTCGCCGTGATGGAGAAGGGTAGTCAAATCGCGCAGAAATCGAACAAGAACCAGAAGAAGGATAAAATTGATGGAGCTAAGAGATCGTATCCAAAGATCGAGGATAGCAATCCTTTGTATCTGTCTTGCAGCAAAGCTGTTAATATAAGAGACGACGGTGGCGATATAGGGAGACACGCTGTCGCTACCAGGAACATCGAGCCTGGCGAAATACTTGCGGTAGAGAAACCACATTGCGCGTTCATATTGGCGGAATACAGGTGCGATTTATATTTAATTTTATTTCTGTTCTATGATTTATCTGAGAATGTTGTTATTCATTTTATAAAGCAATTTGTGGGGATTTGAGAATCTAGGAGTTTGAGAATTTTGGTGATTCGAGTATTTGGGATTGAAGATTTCGGAATTCGGGAAATTTGAGTATCTGGGGATTTGGTGATTTGGGATTAGAGAAGGTTGGAAATTTGAAATTTGGGGGTTGAGAATTTGAGAGTTTGAGAGTTTGGGGACTTGGGTATTTGAAGATCTGAAAATTTGGAAACTTGAAAATTTTCAGATCTTCAAATATTTAGGGATTTGAGAATTTAGGGGTTTGAGAAATTAGAAATTTGAGAATATGAAGATTTGGAAATATGGAAGCTTGGAAGTTTGAGAGTTTGGAAATTTCAGAATTTGGGGATTTGATAATTTAGGAACTTGAAAGTTTATAAATTTCAGAATTTGGGAGTGTGAGAGTTCGGAATTTTGAGAATTTGGACACACAAAAAATTAGAAATTTAACAATTTCATTTCATTTCAGGCTTACTCATTGCCATCTCTGTATGAACAAGATATTCGTACCAATACCATCCAACTGTCAAGTATGCAGTTATCTAGCATATTGCAGTACTTCCTGCAGGGACGCAGATGCAAAAATCCACGAAAATGAGTGTGCAGTGCTACCTAGTTTGTGGATGTCGAAAACGTCTGTCACGTGTTTTTTAGCTTTAAGGGCGATTACCCAGCGACCCTTCGAAGAATTTATTAAATTAAAGGATAAGTTAAAATCTTCCAAGGGTGGATTCGAAATTTCGCCGCAGAGGCCTTACCGTTCTGACGATTTCGAAGCCTATTATGGTTTAGGTAATCAACTAATTAATCAATTGATATTATCATCAAAATAAAATGCATTTAAAAATTCTTACTGAAAATCTTCGAATCAAAGTTGTTTCGAATAATGATTTTTTATGTTTTATGCAGTCATACGTTATTCTCTACAGTCATCAGTTAATAAAATTAGTGTCATAAATACAGGTTGATGTGTTAAATATTCGGGTGTTGTTATGCATAGTGACTCATGAAGACGAAAGAACTGCTGAAGATATGCTTCATAGAACGTACATAGCCGTCTGGTTACTGAGGCTGTTGAAATTCAGTCGATATTTCCCTGAAAATGCGAAAACTCCGGATACAGCCGAAGCGAAACCTTCTGAAGATGAATTATTTATTGGAAGCCTAATTTTGCATGGTTTAATGTTACTGCAATTCAATGCTCACGAGGTAAGTTTTATAAAAATTATGCACTTCATCGTTAAAATTGAATGTAATCAAGGAATAGAAATAGGAAATGTCTTTTTGTAATATATTATTCTTTGTTTATAAAAATATTTTAGATATCAGAATTAACAATACCAAGAGGACAGAAGACTTTAGCAAAATCTAAAAGCACCTTCATAGGCGGTGGTCTCTTCCCGACTATATCGTTGTTTAATCATTCATGTAATCCTGGTATAATCAGGTGCGTTTCGTTACATTTAATTTAATTACTAATTACTGCTAAAATATTTGTACGGTTCAAAATATACCACAGATTAACAATTAAATAATAAATATTGTTCTTACGTGTAGGAACGTTTTGCTGGTATTATGAATTATTTATTATAATTTATTTAAACGTAAATCTGTTTCTTTAAATTATTTACTGTAAATTATTGAAATGTAGATGTGTATGATTTATTATAAATTTAAACAATTTTAATAGCCATTCAATTAGCATACTTTTATGAGCCAAGATATTTAGAAGATGAATGATCACGTGATTATAAATATAGTAATATTTTGTAATTATAAATATATAGATATTTCATCGGAACTACTATGGTTGTTCGAGCGGTCCGTTCAATTGCGGCGGGAGAAGAAATATCAGAAAATTATGGTCCAATTTTTACCGTATCTCCTGAAGCAGAACGAAAAAGGACTCTGAGATGGCAATATTGGTTCGACTGCAATTGTGAAGCCTGTACCGGTCATTGGCCCGTTTTGGACGAGATCGACCCAACCATTCTAAGGTATATACTTCTTCAACTCGTCATTTATTATCCATCAAAAATGTTCAAAGAATATTCCACATTTTTTAGATTTAAATGTGACACTGGACCAGAATGTGGAAACATTCTACCTGTGAAAACTGATACAAACGAGTTTATGATCAGATGTTCGAAGTGTGGGAAAAATACAAACATTTTGAAAGGTTTGAAAGCATTGCAGGATACCGATACACTTTTCAGAGTTGCTTCTAACAATCTTGAAGATGGAAAACATGTGGAAGCATTAAGTTCTTATTTGAAGATTCTGAAGCTTCTGGATGAAACCCTTGCTTTGCCTATAAGAGACTATCATATTTGTCAACAGGGTGTTCGATTATGTATGCTTTCCCTAGGAAACTGCAGTTACGTTTGAGAATATATCTGTTACCATCAAATCCATAAACTGAAAAATAAAAAACTGCAGGGAAAACTAAACTTCTTCTTATATTTCAATAATCCATTAATATCCATGTTAATTAATAAAAATCAATGTTAATTAAATTAAAAAAAAAAATGGAACAGGTGGCGCCATCTCTCCGGCGAACAGGGTGAACTACACGTTTTTGAAACTGTAGTTACATTAGTTCCCACACATTGTCGCTAGATGGCACCACGTGTATCGTTTTCTGTTCAATTCAATTAATATAGTTGATTTTATTAGCTTAATTGACTGTAACAAGAATCGAATTATATCAGAGTGTAAGACCAATTAACTTCAAATTGTTTTGACTTTACCAAACTATTATAAATTTTTAACCATTCTCAGGTTAAACCTAAGTAGTCTGATTTCAGTCTTATGTCTCGCCATCTAGCGGTAGAAGATGAGAACTAATTAAACTACAGTTTCAAAAGTGTGTAGTTCACCCTGTTCGCCGGAGAGATGGCGCCACTTGTTCCATTTTTTTTTTTAAATTCAATTAATACTGATTTAATTGATTAATATGCTATATATGTATTATATATTTATTAATATTGATTTTATGCTGTTTGCAACATATTCTGTGGATCCAAAAATGTGGATTATGTGTTCAGAACAGTTCGTACACTATGCTGTGTCTCGTCGGTAATATAGACAGTAACGTTGGAATGGAAACTCCCGAACTTACCAAACTAGTTTCTAGAATTTCCTAAATCATCCGGGTCAAATATTCAAATTCAGAAATTTCAGTGAATTCAGATATTCAAAAGTTACAAATTTGCAACCTCCAAATTTTAGAATTTTGAGATCTTAACTTTTTTAGAATTTTGACCTATTTCAACATTTTTCAATGCTCCAATTTCTGAATTTCACAAAGTAAGATCTCCAAAATTTGTTACTGATACTATTTCCGGTCGCACAACGATTTAAAATATCAAAACTTGAAGCTCCACTAGCAATAAATATTGAGCTCATTACTACAACCTAATTTAACATGCAAATAAATAAAACTCTTAAAAACAAATAAAATAAAGCCAACTATTTCATCAGCAGAAGACGTCAACGCCATAAATGCTTAAATATTTCAAGAACTGTAACTTCAAACTCCATGAAATGATAATCCTATAATTTCATTGCTAAACCAAAAAGATCTAGTTGACATTTGCATAAAAATTCTACCAAATCGAACTTCTTTACCATCGCACAGTATCTAGTTATTTAAATCAGAATAGTCCTCCGTAGCTAGTGATTTCTTACGTTGCGTTGTCGGCCATGGTCAACTAACTTGTATATTTTGTGGAGGTTACTACGTGGTTCCTGTTAGTACATGTTTTGATACCTTAATGCCATTGACGTGTGTTATTTCAGCAAAATATGTGGTGTGTATAACCTGAAAAAACGGTGCTCGCTTAGTCCTTAAAGAAGAAGTCTATTCAGGGTTAAGTGTCGACGTGTAAAATGGCGTGGTTCGGTGACGGATTGCCTAGCTTGTCGAATTTAAAGGGACAGCTGACAAGTTTCACGAAGGAAGTATTATCAGACGGAATAGTAGAAGAAATAGGTGTGTACGATTTTCTTTAAATCATTTAATCAACGGGAATCATCGTTCAACCTCGCGTAGTATAGGTTACTGACGACTGTCAATATAAGGGTCTGTTTTACCGACCGCGCAGCGAACATTTGGCGGGAAATTCAAAACGCGCTCGCGCGATGTTTTTAATTCAACCTGTAAATGTATTAAATATTCTTTTGCACAGACGAACGATCGAAAGCGTTGAAAGAAGCGAATCAAAAGTGCGTCGAATTGCAAGAAATACTCAACTCGAAGGATGCTGAAGTAAGTATATCTTTAACAGTATTTTGTTTATATTTCGATTCGTTTTTGTTAGAATTCTTAAACATGTCAACCGTTCGAATAATCGGGTATCAACGTTTCACTGTAAATTCCCTACGCAGATGTCGACTACTTTGATAAGGACTAAGTTAATGTACGACAGTCGGAAATTATTTTAACAGATGCTGCTTTCCATAATAAACGGGATTGAGTGTAATGCAAACACGTTTACCTTATCTCCTATAACACCAACCCCGAATCCTTTCAACCCTCGGAAAGGGGCGATAGAAGGTTGCCTCTTATTACTCCGACTATCGATCATACGTTATACACGATAATTCTGTACCGGTGATGGGCAGATTAAGGGCCCATCGAACGGCTTATGCGCAACCGACACATATTGAATCCTTATTCCTGAAACTTCAAATGTTCAATTTTAAAAATTCGAAAATTTGATCAGGTCGAAGTTTGACGATTGAAATATTTCAAAATTTACTCTTCGATTTTATTTATCTGTTTATTGTTTTTTCAAGTTTCTAATTTTTAATTCACAAATTTAGATATGTCCAATGTACAAATTTATAAATTTAGATACGTCGAATGTACAAATTTGAAAATTTAGAAATGTCGAATGTCCAAATTTACAAATGTAGAAATGTTGAATGTGCAAATTTAGAAATATCCAGTTTACAAATTTAGGAACGTTGAGTTTACAAATTTAGAAATGGATGCACAGTGTCGATTTTATAAATTTAGAGATGTCCAATTTGCAAATTTAGGAATGACCAATTTACAAATTTAAAAATGACCAATTTACAAATTTTCCGACTTCGAAATTTGCAAACTAAAATATTTCAAATCTACAATTTTATGAATTGCAAAATTAGAAATCTACAAATACAGAAATATAAAATTTGTTAATTTTCAAGTTATCAAAAATTGTCAAGGTATCAAATGGAGAACTTGACTATCCCTCTTGCACATGCCCTAGGGCACCTTTAGGGCACCTTTCGGTCACCATTTTCTATTATTCTTCCACTCCTATCGTTATAACCGAAGTATTTGATCGTGCTTCTTTCATAAACGTTACTTGTTTCGACCTTCGAACGCGCAATTGTTCCAGCGTTGCAAAAATAGTTCTGCGAGCGGGTCATTAAAGTCTTGCATGGTCACGTCGTTCCGGTTTGTTATCGCGAACAATTTGTGGACGCATAAGAGACCGAAAGCGCGCGCCACATTTGCCCTGGTGTGCTTTTGTGGTAAACCACTCTTCTGTTGTTCCACGAACCGATAGATAGCGATATCAATGCCTTTGGTAGACGTTTAACAATGCTTTTGTCTCACCCTCTAGAAACCCGTATGCCTATAACGTTACGGTGTTAATGCGCAACGATTGACTTTTACCACCCTCCCTTAGGTGTGTGTTTGCACGAAACACGACCGTTCGTAAACTGATCAACGACATTAAGTCGAGAGAGTTTTAAAAAGGGTGGAATTTATAGGACGCTGTTATAAATCACATGGGGGAGAACGGAAATCGGAAATGGGTTCAAGTAATCATCTGTCTGACACAAAAAAAAAACGAATAATACTTGTTAACTCAATAATTATAATAACTGAGATATAAAATAAAATAGTTGAACGTTATAAATTACCATTTACAAACTTGTTTGAATCTATCATCTAGATAATAAGATCTATATATCATCTGGATAATAAGATCTAGATATCTGGATAATAAAGTTTTGGTATTCGTTTTCTCGATAAAATTAGTAACTAATAAAATAATAGTACTATTATCCTCACTGACAGATAATTATATTTTAGCATTAAAATTGAATTTTATTCGGTAAATTAAGCGCATAACCACTGCAGTCCTTGAACCATAGACCACAATGAGATGAGTTTTTACTTTCTAGATTGAAAAAATTTGTCAAGGACAACGTTATTTATGTCATCTTTGTTGTATAAAATTATATTTCGTACTAATTAAGCATTCGATACACCGGTAACTAAATGTATTTTATAAAAGTCAGACATCATGCTTCATGTGCGCAGTCGGTAAAAAAAACAGATAATGGCGGTTAGGTAATGACCATTGGCTAAGCAGGTATTAGCTGATAAAATTAAAAATGCTGTACTTAAATGAATTCAGTTCAAGTTTATCGTAGTTCTTTTCTTTTATTATATATTTACACAAAATTGTAAAAGCTTAAAACTTAGTATTTGTATCTTATGTTACGCTCGTAAACTGACGTTCGTAACAAATGAAAGCGAAATAAATTTGGTTTTTAAGTAATAGCAATGACTTAGCTGAAATAGTTCGATATTTAAAAGTACTGTAAAGAACAAAGACATAAATAACAATTTAGACAATCAATTTTGAGAATAATAAAATATTATTTTGTCATAGTAAAACTTCTCTGAAATTTTTCTATAAAAAAATTAGAAATACTTTGAAGTTATAAGAAACAGAAAAGAATCTGGTAAGTTGGCGCTAGATAAGATTTCGTCTGCCAACTCACCAGACGCGCACAAGTAATTGTATAGTGTTATTCAAAAAATTGAACGTCAAGTATTCGCAAAGTTAAGGAATAAATTTATCTACCCTCGTAGGCGACCATAGTTGTTCAAACTTTCGAGCATCTGTTAATCGCGTTATCAACCTGCTGGAATCGTAATATCGTTTTCCAATATTAACGTTGGATATCTGCGCCATGTTCTTGGAATATAAACCATAGGCTATGGCAAACACTTTTGATGGGAGGCTAATCGTGAATGTCCATCATTTTCTATGCATTCGTTTGCTCTTGATTCTCTTAGAAAATTCCAAATTTAACTGCTGTCAAATGCTGAAATTTGGAAATGGGTATTGGGAAATTTAGGAATTGGGGAATATAGGAATTGGAAATTTTGGAATTGGGGAATTTAGGAAGTGGGAATTTAGGAAGTGGAATTTAGGAAGTGGGAATTTAGGAATTGGGAATTTAGGAATTGGAAATGTAGAAATTTTAATATTTAAGAATCTACAACTGTAAAGATATAAAATTTGTAAATTGAAAACTTTGTAAATATCATGATATTAAATCTGAAAATTTAAAAACCTTGAAATTTCAAGATATAAAACCTCGAAATTCGAAGATATAAAAATGTGAAGTATCTAAATTTCGAAAAACATGGAAACACTCGAAAACATTGATTATAAATGGTGAACGACGGGTTCGAGTTGAAAATGATTTCAGTTTCGTTGCTCCGAGAGTCCATATTAAAGGACGGTGTCGTATAGGTAGAAATAACGTTTGGAAAAGGAGAAGGGCGGTTATCGCAGCGCAAACCTGAGATAAGGAAGGCAAACAGAAACGCACATCGTACGGTCCGTATGCCCACAGCGTACCACCGGACTTCCTTCTGATTATGGTTACCAATATTTAAGTCTGTAGCATGATTACCGCGTTCCCCATGTCAACGTTCTTTTTTTATTTTTTTCCCCCTCACCTTATACGAGATACCGATTTTTCGTTGCTGCTCCAAGAATGTATTCCAAGAACACCCTAAGAAATCTACGAACTTTGTGATATAAGCGAAGAAAATATAGGGAAAATTTTTGAAAGTTCAAGTCTGAGTTAGTGATGAAAATCTGATAGAGTACTGATGAGGTTAATTGTTAATTTGTCAGTTTAGAGATTTATTTGCTTATTTTGAAATTCTCAAGTTTTGTATATGTATATGTTTAAATTATGAAGTCTCCGTATTCGAACTGACAATTTCTATTATTTTTAAGTTGAAGAAATTTTAAATTGCAAAATTTTCAAATTAGCAAACTGCTCATTTACAAAGTTTATTTAGAAATTTTCAAATTAGCGAATTACTATGTTTCTAGATTTCAGAATATCTCTAACTCGTAAATTTTTACATTCCCCAATTCCTAAATTCCCAATTCCTAAATGCCCACTTCCTAAATTCCCAATTCCTAAATTCCCCAACTCCCAAATTCCCAAATATATCAAACTACAACTTACTAAATTCCCCCAAAAAATGAATAATAATTTTTCTGCCCAGATTTCGTTGCTACGTCGACAGAACTGCGAGCTCCAGAAAACCGTCGTCGAATTGAACGCAAAACCAAAGGATTCGGTAAGTTAACAATATATACTTGAATTTTCTATAACTGCCGTTCAATCTACATTTCAAATACCGCTCTAAGCTAGTATGGAAATAGTAGTTCTTTTTAAAATCCACCTTTGCATATTCAGAGCTCGGATAATCATGAAACTGTTTACTTGTTCGTGACTAGCTAATAACATGTTCTCGTTCGATTAGGAAAATATGACGATGTTAAAATGGAGCATCACTTTTAAATAAATTATTATTACCAGTGGTTATCTCTGATACATATAGTTACAGTGATATCTGCCTATTCATAAAAATATGTGACTGTAATTTTAAAAGAGAAATGAACCTCAAATGAATCGTATATTTAACTGTTATTAAAATTATCAAAAACATTTCTTGCTTTTCCTTACCATTAATTGTTTCATAGTTTAATGGTTATTCACGATGCAATAATTTATACACTTTTTCTTTAAATAAAGTTATAGAAAAAATATTTTAATTATTATTCTTTTAATTGTTTTCTATCGCTCCTATAAATTGAAAATCCTGTATTTTCACGGAAAAAAGTATTTTTGTGAAAAAGTTATGCAACGGATTAATTTATACACAATTATACCGAGTCGAAGTAAAATGAACATAGCAATGTTTATAATTTATTATAATCGTAATGTCTACATAATAAACGTTTCGTTATGACATTCTTTTAGTGTACATATTTATTACATATCCCACATACTTACAGTTTTATATCTTCTGTGTTACATTTCTGCCTATGTTCACATAATTTTCGTATTTCGCATACTTATTATATTTCTATATTATTATTATTATTATTATTACATATATTATAGTATGTCATATTTGTATACGATTATTCTTATAATAGTGCATAAACACATAACAGTAGAACATACTGACTATTCGTTAATCAATTTTCTTAATTGCTTCGGCACAACGTAACGCGATGCTTTCATCTATGGACGTGTTTAAATAATATTTCCATGAACTTTCTTCCAACGTGTATAATAAACAGCTCGCGATCGGTTCTCTTTCAGGGACTGCTCGTTGTATATGCTGAGTAGCAGCTGATGAAGCAGATACAAAACTGCTAAACGTTTCTTTCCTCCTCGCATCTGCTACGTTTCTCGTGCTCTAACGCTTCCACGCGTTGCCGCTAATATACAACTCTTAAAACCTTGCTAAGTACATTGACTTACAAACGTTCGTCGCACTCCAAAATAATCTCGTATCTTCTGCATTAGCAAACGGAGCCTTTGCGGCTGTTGCCACCTTTATTTGCGCGCATTTATATGCGCCAACTTTATATTAAGTCAAGTACGAAACTTCACAAATGTCGAAACGCCTCGACATTTATTCCTGGTTTCGCGCCAAATTTTGGTATTAAGTCAGGTTAGATTAAGTTTCATTCAATTATGGTAGATTAGGATGCATTAGACTAGGTTAGGTTAGATTAGAATAGTTTGAATAATGTTAGATTAGATTAGAATAATTTGAATGAGGTTAGGTTACATTAGAATGATTTGAATGGGGTTAGGTTAGATTAGAATAATTTTAATGAGGTTAGGTTACATTAGAATAGTTTAAATAAGGTTAGGTTACATTAGAATGATTTGAATGAGGTTAGGTTACATTAGAATAATTTAACAAGTAACAAGATAAGAAGATAACTACCTAAGAAAAATAGGTGACCATTGAAAGTGTACAGAGTCAACCACTTACAAATGCCTAAATATTTATTATTTATGATATTAAAAGAGCCCCCAAGAGCCATCTCAAGAATCGCAGATAGAAACAATATTTTTCCAACATCCTCTCCTCTTTGCATGAAATCCAAAATAACCTAAATATTTACATATCCCCATTTAAATAATGCACCCTGTGTTTGAAAATCTCCGGACGACCATTCGAACGGGATTTGAAAGTGAAGAAAATAAAAATTGCACGAGAATTTCGCGTGTTTTTCAGACGGTTGTCGGTCGCGTACCTTTTCGTTCCGAGTTGACGAGCGAACAGAGTTCCCTGAACCCTGTAACAACCGCGTATGCAGAAACAAGGGCCGTACAAAACGTTGGACGTTCGTAAAACGAGGAACAAAAAATGATGGCAACAATAAGCGTGCCACGAGGATCGGTTGCGGTTGCACGATCCATAAACCTTAGGCGTAGGTACCCTACGTTCGCGAAACATTTACCCTGTTAACGTTCGACGTACGATAAGTCCATTGTTAGGTCATCGCAATAATAACCCGCGATCGGGTGTCGTTAAATTGCTTGCCACGGTGCGTTATTAAGTTTCCAAAGTGACGCAAGCAGTTGGAACTGCTATTATACTTTGAACGAGCTTCTTTATTGCAAAACGGGTGAATACAGAAATTAATTTGGTGTTTTAATCGTGAATTTGGGTTGTTGGTCTGGGAGTAGGTGAAACTATGATACACTATGTGACGCAAGTAGTTTAAACTGCTATTATACTTAGAACGAGCTTCTTTGTTGTAAAACGGGAGTACACAGAAATTAATTTGGTGCTTCAACGTGGATTTGGGTAGCTGGGAGTAGGTGAAACTATGACGCACGGTGTGACGCAAGTAGTTGGAATTGCTATTATGCTGAGAACGAGCTGGTATTTCTTCTTTATTGTAAACGTGTGAATACAGAAATTTGGTGCTTTAATCGTGGATATTTGGTAGTTGGAGAGTGAAACTATAACACAGTGTTATGGGGTAGCTATGAACGATGGTGCGCTGAATTATTGGTCTAACCACCTGTAGAATTATACTAAGTTTCTGTGTTATCGTGTAAAACTCGTAAACTTCGAAACTTTCAAAAGTCAAAATCCGCAAATTCCCAAGTTCAAGATTATCAATATATATACACACAACATAAAATAACCTTCTGATAGTAAAGGCTGTGTATTAAACTTGTAAACTGAGAAAAAACCCGTGAGCTGAAAAGAACGTGAGAACTGAAAAAAACCTGTGAATCCTCGTGCGAATCAACGATACGATAAAGATTGTTAGTGAAGGAAATAGGTGAAAAGGCCACTTCGATATTGCACCGTGTACAGCGATAGAAACGTTCACTAGGAATGCGAGATAAGCCCGATAACTATAGCCTCGCACTTTATTTCATATCTTGGACCAACAAAGGATAGGTCCAACCTCTCCCCGCGATGTAACGTTAAGGCTTAAGCCGAAGGATCCTCCCTTTTTTCCCTCTTTCCGCTTCATTTTCCGAATTCCTTCCGGCAGAGACGACCTGGAATATCTAGTTTGCTCTTTGACTTATGTCGGTCGGGATCTTAGTTTTGAATTTAAACAGTTCTGTTGCTCTAAATAATCACATTCTAAATTTCTACGGCTCTTTTCAAACTATTAAATTCCTTAAGGTACAAGTTTTCAAATTTCTCAATTTCTGAATTTTCAAATATCTAAATTTCAAATCCTCAAACTGTTAAATTGTTTAACTTTCAAGTTTAATTATTACCAAGAATTATGTAAGATTAAAACCTTGCCCCACATTTCCACTCATATATTCATATCTTCTGCCCCGCTAAATATACAAGCACATTTGTTAAGTCTCTTAAAATGACAATTAGGGCATGGATTAGAAAGGAAAACAAAAGGTATACCTTACTCGGGTTTTATGTAAGGAACACGGCACATTTTCCTAGGAAAAAAATGTAAAAAAGGCTTGGGAAGAAACAAAAGCTGAAGAACTTTCCCTAACACCGAATGCCATCCTCCTTTGTGGTCGCTGTTAAGAAACACGTGTGGCTTCGACGCATTGTGTCATTCACGAGCCTCGGAACACCGGATGTAGCTGATGACCCCTGACACCATGGCTTTTAATACCTAATCAGGTGGCAAAGTGTCACCACATTTCCACCGCTGGATCGTTGAACGAACGACCAGATAAAAATTCGTCGTTAATGAGTCACGTTTTGTGGATGGCCCCTAAACCGTGCTGTTTTTACCTTTGTGTCAATTTCACGAATTTTACACAATGACTGGTACTAATTTACTTTCTACAAATTAATTACAAGCTGTAATTTGTAGAAAATTTGAAGTTGGATGCAAAATTAATCGAATTAAACCTGACATTAAAAAGAAACCAATAATTCCACAAAGACTGTGTCATTAAGAAAAAGTTGCTGTAAAAATTCTATCATTAATGCAAAATGAAGGACTATTTCATAAATTGAATAATTGAGTCGCTAAAATAATAGTTAATAATAATAATAGTGACAACTATATATGATTAAAATTGAATGCATGGTTATTGATCGCTAATAAATAGAAACTTCGATCGAATAATTCTGTTTCGTTCAGCGATCAATAATTAATTCAAGCACGTTGAATATTTGATCCGATGAAGATCGCTGGAAAACGCGTCGATCTGATTTAGCTGCCGCGTATGATCATTATTGTTTCATTTTCGCCGATAACGTATCAGAACACGATAGGTCGAATAACAAGGGTGCTTAATCCTCGGGGTGATAGTGTCTATGACTACCCCCCTTCCCCCATGGATGGCTATAAATGTAGGTCGAACGAGCTTCCACTCTGCCTACGTGTCCATTGTCGATCTGTTCGTCTAATTAAGAAATTTGTCAGAAGGTCAGTAGAACTAATTTATATTCGTTTATATTCAAGTTTTTATCCTGTCGATAATTGTAAAGTATTTGTGTATACGGTGTTTTTGATGTAGCAGTGGATTATAGTAATGTTATGGTAATAATATTTATTATTAGTGCAAACTTATTATAATAGCAAATACACATTTTAGTTGCTTCAGTAATTTTTTTTTTATTAATGAAAGTGAGAAATGTTCTTATTTTTTGAACCAACGCCACAAATTTGGAATAGTTCATGAGTTACCGTTGGTTATTTATAGTAAGGTAAATTCTTGAAGATGTATTTGCAATTCGGTGATCTATGCGGTTCGTTATTTCCGGCTATGGTACGGTTCCTGAATATCTGGTATGAGGACATTTTTCGTGGGAATAAATCTTTAGGAATATCTAGTTTAAAACAAATCGTTAAATTCTTCTGTTCTCAAATTCTGAAATTTTTTCAATTTTACATTCCCAAATTTTTGAATTGTCAAATTTCCAAGATCTCGAATGCCTAAATTTCTAAATATCCATATTATTAAACCTGCAAATCGCAATATTCGCTAATTTCTGAATTTGAAGCATCGTTCGATAAAAATAATAAAACTCGTCCCGCAATTAACAAGTGTAATCGAACAAAATCACCCACCGCAAGATTTACCGAGCATCGTCCAATAAAAATAAGAAAAGTCTGCCGCAATTAACGAGTGCAATTTATAAACAAAATCAGCCATCAAAAAAATTGCCGAGCATCGTCCGATAAATACAAAAAAGAAATAAGTTAGCCGCAATTAACGAGTGCAATTTATAAACAAAATCATGCAGCACAAGAGTCGACGGGCGTCCATTTATCAAGAGGGAATAAACAAGAAGATAATTTTCTGCCTCCCTAAAAAGATCGCAAGAGGCTCGCGAACCTGTTCAACGAACTTGGATCACGAATGACGTACCAAGTTGGTTTCCAGTTCACGAAACTCGCCTCTCTCGTCAAACAGTGCTCTTCCGGCGAAAAAAGGAATTCCTCGTAGGTGGGCTCGGGCCCACGAAAAATATGACGTCGTCCCGTGGTTCGGCAGGGAGGGGCTGAACGGGGAGAAGAAGCTCGAGGAGGGCAATCCTCCGATTACCATAATGTCACCGGTAATGTACCTTTTCCACTCTGGTTTCCTTCAGCTGCGCCCGCAGCGGTTCTGTTCGCATGGGGGCCGATAAAAATGTCCTGTCGTTAACAGCGACGCGTTGTACATTCGTACGCAAACGTGTCCCCAACGGAAAAGGCGGCAGAGCTAGCCTAATTACATTATTCATGACCGTGTCCACGGTGTTTCTCGTCCGAGCGGTGAGTTTCGCCCGGTAGACGTTCTTTTTTTTCGTTTTTTAGAATCTTTGTGGGGACCAAGAGTGACCCAAAAGTTTGTCCCTTACAAAGGTTCCTTGATTTTTAAACCTTTTCATTAATTATTTCGAGGTTTATATACGCTTGAGATGTGAATGGAAATTTTTTAGTTGGATGATCAGATTTGGAGATACTCGAAGATTTTAGTATTTTGGATGCGACACTCATAGTTACCATAGTTTATTTTGTTTCAATGCTCGTTTCCTTGCGTTGTAAGTTTATTTCGAATCGGTGACAATTAACGTATTTCGAATGAGTCAACAGAGTCAGTTCTTATACCTACTTTGTTCTTTACACATTAAACTTGAAGTGGTTGATGACATCAAATTATGGACTCTGATGAATTCAGGTAAAATTGTGAACATTTGAAAGTTGGGAAGATTTTGAGATTGTCAGGACTTGGAGATTTTGGGATTTGGAAATTTGAAGTTCGAGGATTTGGAAATTTTGTAAAGTTGGTAGCTTGATTTATATATCTGTAAATTTCGAAGTTTGACGACTTGGAAATCTGCAAAGTTGAGACCTTAAAAATTTGCAGTGACTGAAAATTTGTAAATTTGAAAATTTGTCAATTTATTAACCTGCAACTTGTGAATTTGTAAATCTGTAAATCTATAAATCTGCAAATCCATAAATCAACAAATCCACAAATCTGCAAATCCATAAAACAACAAATTCCCAAATCTGCAACTGCACAAATCTGCGAACGCAAAAGTCCGCAAGTCTCCAACTGAATATAAAAATTAAAAAATCCCCCAATTCTCTAAAACAGGAAAAAAGAGGTAGGGGCGTGTTCCCCTAACCGTCCCCACCACTGAACGAAGCCTACGTTGCACCTGAGTGTACAGAACGAATGCGCTTGCATTGGTATCTTTGATATCTGCGCTGTTGCGTACCGTTTGTGTGTCAGCGGTGGAACACGGCCTCTTGCTGCGTTGTGCCCTCCACTCCATGGAGGAGGGTAGCTAGGTGGCAGGAGGAGGAGAAAGAGTGGTGGCGAAAGAACAGTCGCTTCTCGACGGTCGGACGGTGAACGTGTCCAGCGCGGGTGTCCTCCGGCTATCAAGGTTCGCGCCACACCATGGACTTTCGTGTTTTTTCCATTCCACAGGAATCTTTCGAAGGATCCATCTAACCATCTATCTCAAACCTATCGATACAAGTAAGAGAATTTATCGTTTAAAACAGAACTCTATTTAGCTACCTGTTGGACACGGGTCAATTTTCGAGGGAAATAGGGTTCATGAGGGAAGGATAAAAACCTGGGGACACTAGATAGATATTTTGGTGGAGAATTTTAAAGTATGTATACGTTTAGAACATGTAATAGATTTGATTTTGGAATAGAGTAAGGCTGGAGGTACCTGTTGGACAGTGAGTTCTGAAATCAAGTTTAAAGTTTGGAGGAAGTATATAGAATTCGAACCTGGGAAATTAATATTATATCATATTAGCAGAAAATTTAATGGTGATTCGATGTATATAGAGTATGCAGCTAGTGAGGGATTTGATTTTTTTAACAAACTAGTACTAGGTAGAGCTACGTCTAGGTACTGTGAATGTTAACATAGATTCTGAAATTAGATTTAAATTTTGGAGAAAATATATAGAATTCGAACCTGAAAAAATAGTATCGTGTCATATTTGTTCAGTAGAAAATTTGATGGTGATTCAATGCATATACATAGAGTATACAGCTAGTGAGAGATTTGATTATTTGAACAAACTAGTACTAGGTAGAGCTACGTCTGGGTATTGTGAATGCTAACATAGGTTCTGAAATTAGATTTAAATTTTGGAGGAGATATATAGAATTCGAACCTGGGAAAATAATATCGTGTCACATTTGTTCATCAGAGAAATGATCATTCATTGCATTTAGAGCATGTATAAATGGAAGATTTAATGTAATGAACAGGGCAAGGATATTTGTTGAATTTTCAACTAACCCAAGAAACTATTAAATGTATCTTATTTATTAAATTAGAAGATCATTTAACGCATGTTCACATTTACCTGAACATTTGACTATCTACTAAATTCCAGAGTAAGTTCTCAAAATGGGTTTGAATTTTCAGAGAAATATAGCATTTGAATTAGTGTAACTATTAAACATGATGTAGGATTTAATTCATTGAACGCAGCAGATACGTGCTAAAGCCTCGGTTGAACCTAATATCAACCCTTAACCAACAACTTTCTACATCTGCGTCGTTTATATCTAATTATTACAAAGTTAAGACAAAAAAAGTTAAAATGTCAGTCACATTTTGCATTCAGATCCTACATTATGGATATTAAAACTGACTTCAAAATTGAATTGGGGTAAAAAAGTTTGATTTGTATCAAACTCATATATGAAACCCACATATGAACTGTAGAGAGTGACACGATATTGCATGGAATTCAATCGACTGTTCAATTTGTTTGAACATTTCGGTTTGGAAGTACGTTTTGAATGTTAAGAGCGACAGTTTTTTCAAACGAACATATACAGTTCATTAGAGCGTCAGCTCTGTAAATGTTAATGGAACTTGAACTTAAGATAGCACACGCGTGGAGTTTTAATCGAAATGATGGTTCATAAGAGTCGTGACGTATCTATTCGACGAAGGATTTGTCGATGATGCGTGGATTTAGCAGTCCGCGTACGTGCACGCACGCAGAGGGCACAGATATCCGACATAGACGATACTGTTCGAGCCGATTAGAAAACGAATCGAAACACACCGTGGCGGGATTATCGTGGCTAGCTGTACATAATATTTGTAACGTTCGATAAGATTCGTGTTACAATGTTACGTATCGTTGATTCGACGGGCTGCTAAACGACACAGGAGATATTGCGATCGAATTTACCTACGCTATATTAGATTTCGTTTGAAAGTGTTTTAACGAAGTGTGATCGTGCCTCGTTCTAACAGTACGCAATATTGCGGTATCCTTAATTATACCGTAATTTATCGTTATGATAGGAGGCTGAGATAAGTGGATCAAATGACCGCGAATGTGCTCCCGGGCAACGCTGGGCACAGCAGGGCATGGGAGTAGGGGCAGTGATCGTGAGGTGATAGGGGTATGGAATCTTTCTTTACGGTTTTGAAATTTTTCATTTCCGGATTTTAATATTTGGGGATTTGTGAAGGTGGAGAGTTGGAAATAGGAGAATTTAGAAATTTGTATATTTGGGGTTTGGATGTTTGAGAATTGGGGGAAGTAGAGACGTAAAAGTGTAGGAAATGGTGGATTTACAAATTTGAGAATTTGAGAATTTACAAATTTGGTACCTTAGAAATTTGAGGATTTGAAAATTTGAAAATTTGAAAAATAATAGATTTGAAACTGTGAGGGGCTGTAAATTTCCAGACTTGAAGATACGTAAAGAAAATTAAAAAATTAAACAAAACTGATATTAATTAATAAGTTCACAAAATCACAAGTATACAACAGCACAAATTTACAAATACTTAACTTCAGAAATTAAGAAACGAAGAAATTTTAAATTAAAAATTAAATCTTGTAACTCATCAGAAACATAGAATAAAAAAGTTTGATGGTAAATAAGTATATAACAGCGCCAAGTTAGCAATTACAACGAGTTATACATAAAAACAAAAGTCTACAGTATTTAACAAATTACAAAAGTTAGCACAAGATCTAAACTGGTCGTAGCAAACTTTTCAAGCTCTCTTGATTTGAACTATTTATTAACACCTGCGTCTCGACGCTTCCTTGCTTTGAACTCCCATCTTCTTCTTCTTCTTCTTCTTCTTCTTCGATGGACATCGAGCAAAAGCATCCTTCAACAAGGAGAATTTGCAGAAAAGTCGTTCGTGGAACGATAACGAGCCAAAAAGGTTCACTCTCGTGATATTTGCACGAATGTACACTCTGGTACAACATGAGACGTCTTTTGAATAAAGATGAATATATGATGTTCACAAGTATTTATTTCCCAATTTTCATGTTCCTTTTCTAAATTCTTATATTTTAAATTTATTGTCAAAATTAATTTTCAAATTTATTGTCAAGTTTTGGCATTTTCAAATTTCTATGATTTCTATGATTTCTATGAAAATTTATTAATTTCCAAATTTCTACGTTCTTAAATTTCTAAATTCCCAAATCCCTAAATTTCCAAATTTGTAAATCCCCAAATCTCTAAATTGTTAAATTTGTAAATCCCCAAATCCCTAAATTTCCAAATCCCCAAATCCCTAAGTTTAAAAATTTCTAAATCCCCAAATGCCAAAATTTTGAAATTTCCAAATTTTCCAAATTTTGTAAAGTTTAAAGTTTGCAAATGCAGCAGCTGAAAACGAACGATTTTAAAGGAGCGAAAGATCTCTCTCCCCTTGTTTGTCACATTTCCCCTCAGAATGGCAGAGTTACTCTCGACTGTACATGGTATTATACGTTTGTTCAGGCTTTTCACGAGTTCTGAAAATCGCTTTCGCGACAGGATTTTGTCGCGTTACAATGCTCGTCGTGCAATAATCTTCTTCTGTTACACAGCCACGAGCGGATTAACATTCGGTGTGCAAACGACTCCGCGAAACGATTTTCCGCAAACGTGTTTCGAAAGGATTTCTCGCGAACGGACGCGTAATTATTTCGGAAATTAACTCTTTTATCCGTGAATCGAATCGTTTATGCTCTTATAGATTTCAGAGCTGATATCGAAACTATTTCTGATATGTTAAGATAACATGGCGTCATTTTAACATTAAATAAAAATACTTAACTGGTCAAATGATCGATTCTTATTATACATTAAATAACTGCGAATGCTATTCTTGAAATTAAGTTTTATATAATATGAGATGTAGGATTAATGTGTATGTTGATTTTACCCATTGATAAATGATATTATGACTAACGATGAATAATTGATAATAATTAATAGGAATATTAATGATTAACTGGTAAATAATATCGGTTATTATTATGCATTGAACGAAACCAATAATTATTAATTAATAAAGAATGTCAGTAACTACTGTTCAATAATATTGATAATTTATTAATTGATAAAAGAATCGATAATTATAGTTTCATGAATAATATTAATTGATCAATAAATATTATAATTCACATTAATTAAATACATCTGTATAACATTCTACATGAATGTTTTAAGTAGTACCAATAAAATTCTGAAATAATTTTTTCATCTGTTGCATTATCGACGTAACAGATATTATTTATTAGAAATGATATTTCTAACGTTACGAACATTATTTGTCAGAAATGTCATTTCTGACCTGCGCACAAAAAGTCGCTACTCTTGTTCCACATAAAATATCATCGTTACGAATGTCTATTTGTACAAAAGTTTTCGAGAAGGTAAAAAGTTATGAAAAAAGAACGAGCACACGTAAAGGCGAGCACGCTATCGTTGCAGATAATGGACGAAGGACGAATTTACCTATACGTTACTTAACGAATGCGTCGAACACCTGCGACGTTCATTCGCGTATACAGGCTGTTTCGAAAGCTATACTAATCATTTTACAAAATGGCACGATTTTTCAAAAGAACATGTATAGTATTTTTCTTGACAAGAGTCGTCTCTTGTATCCCTACTCTTTGATATTGGTGTTTCTTTCTGAAACATCCTGTATAATCGCTCGACAAAAGTCGTCGGTGTTGCCTGACGAAATTCGCGATGCAATTTTATTCGAGGGTTCATTGTTCTCGAAGAGTAAATAGAAATGAACGACGCAGTTGAATGATCTCCGTTACAAAATCTATTTTACCACACGTGTGGCTCGCGGTGAAAAAAATAATTTTCTGGTCGATTTAAGAAACCTTTCTAAAAGTGACTAATCGTGAGATTGTGATATCGTACGATCGACAGATTACGGCGCAGCCTAATTTATCAACGGTTTATATAGGCGTACACATTACTTCGATCGAGCCGATACCGGAGTTTTTATGACACGAAACCTATAGCATTCTCGTTATCGTGTATTGAAAAATGAATTTAAAATTAACGCTTGTCGAGCGAGGAAGTCGATGCAAATGCAACCTGCGGTGTCGAAGAGGTTAATCTTGCTCTTCTTTTCCCGCTGAACATTGTTCCTTGCGCTGTTTCAAATAATTAATCGAATTTTTATTCAATTTGCCACTAATTGACGTTACAGTTGTAACGAAATTTCCTTCAATTAAGAATTAATTAACTTGTTCCATTTCTAAGTGAAGTGGGAATTTAACTTTGAATCAACCTGAGAAATTTAAGATTATGTCATTTCAATCGAGGATCAATCGTATTGATCTTCTGATTAAAAATACAAGTTTGAATTCAGAGAAAAATTTCTGTTTTAATTTCTTGATTCAAGGTTTTTATTTAAATTCTTTATTCTATAGTATTTCTTATTCTGATCAAAGATTAATTCATTTATTTATCAAGGTTAATTTATTTGTTAAACTAAATATATTCATAAAATTGTTTCATAATTTATTGAATCACGATAAGATTGCGAATCCTGTGCAGAAATTATTTTCAATCCATAATCATAAACTGATAATTAGAATCTGATTACGGATTACGTCCCTGATTTAAACGACGTATCAAGAAAAATCGTTTCATGAATCATTGATATGTCCTAGAATAAATTTTTCGTAATAAAATAAGTTAGAAGTAAAACATCAGAATTGTTCGACCATAATGAGCGATTGAAACTGCGAGCGAGCCGAAGAAAAAGCTATAATGATAAACCGTGTTACACGTAACACGTGTGCATTACCTCCAGCTAATTAAATCGATTCTTGTTTCTTGTACTTTAACCTTAAAGAAAACGGTGTCTGAATCCTTGGTATATAGCATGCAGTGTGCAGTTGCGCGACACGCTTCAAGCATGGATACATATTGTGATATTTGCAAAATGTTGATTCGTCATCGAGGCTAAGCATTAATTATCCGGCGTTAATGTTTTACGAGAACGTTTTCCGACCGTCGAAAATATCGAAACGAGAGCACGAGCGAGGATTCAGAATGAAAAGGAAAAATTCTTGAACGATTCCAGGACGGGAAAAAAAAATAAAAATATGTCTGCCGAGGTGCAGACGGTATCAAGGTCTGCGTTCACCGATCGAATTACGTAATACTTGCGAGTTTCCAGAACTACCGTATGCACTTCTTTATAGTTTACTGAAAATTCCGATCGAGTTTTCTTCGACGAAAGAGGTCCAGGTGTAATAGGACTCTTGTTTCGATGAGCGAAAACAATTCTGATGCTGTTCAGAATTTTCGTTCGTGGGTGGAGACGTAATACCACTTTTCAAATGGAATTTTGAGAAATTGGAATTTGCGATTTTTAGACTTTGAGGACTTGGAATTTTTGAATTTTGAGACCTCGGAATTTCGAGGTCTATGAATTTTGAGAATTTAAAGGTCTGAAATTTTTAAATTGTGATCTCTGAGACTTTTGGGATTATGACACATTGTACATAATTTGTAATAACTTAATTTTGCAACTACGAAAATTTGCGAACTTTCCAATTTTTAATTCTCAGAATTCTCGATCTTAAAACATCGAAATTTTTCAATATCACTATTCTTTTCGTTCAGAATTAACGTTCAAACCCTTAATATTTGAAATTTCCAAATATTCCAAACAAGTGAAACATAAACATCCTCAAATTACTCCTTATTTCGCAAAAATAAGCGGCAATTTATCGAAAGGAAAAAACATGGAAATAATCAAAATCTCGTATCTCCCCTAAATCGGGACACCTTTTCGTCGACCGAAATGTCCGTCACATCCGAATGAGAAATGAGCTTTGCACGATTCTGCGGTCGGGAACAAAGTGGACAAGAGAAGAGAAAAAAAAGGAAGAGAAATAAAACGATAAAAATATCCGCGAAGGTGCAAGCGTAATCAAGGTCCGACAATCCAAGTTGCGCAATAAAAGCATCACGCGATTGTCACGCTCCGCTCCGCAACTTTCAAGCTGTGGTAGCTGTAACAAACTTAACGACGATTCCCAGATTCCTAGATTCGGAGTAACGATTGGGGTAAACGCAGAATTTAGTGCAATCCTTGTCTTTAATTCAACGCGCCATAATGTAACGACGTGTCTAGGCTTTACGTAAGTAACCGTGTGATGTCTTATAAACAGAGCCGCGTACAAAGTTCAAACGTTGAGAAAGAACGAAACATATGTCAATCTCATATCCTATTTGTACCATAACCTAAGTAACAGATTTTATTAGGAAATACACTGACTTAAGTTCACTTTGGAAGTTTAGATTCTAAATGTTCGTTTACTATGAAAGCGTTATACATTTTCGTAAATTTGAAAATTACGCGTGCATAAGTAAAAGGTGCTTCTGAATGTGGTCGAATGGTTCATGGGGAGAAACTCAGGCGTGAATTGAACGCACACAACCCATGGAATGCTGTAAACTCGAGTAAATTAACACCGTGATATTTTCACTTAACGAAAGGAGAGAGGAAAAGAAAAAGGAGAAGTGAAAAGAATTATGGCATTATTTGTTCGGAGGTGCTGACAACCGTTTCGTCGACTGGCTGAATGAAAAGTGCCAGGATGCATAACTTCGCAGCTGTTTTTATACGATCAGATAACGTTAATGTGCCATTATGAGAACGTAATCTTGAACACGGAGCTACTGTTCCATTTGACGACGTTGAGAAGAAAATGACGAGGAAAATGAACGATTAAACCTTGAGTTTAATTGCTTTTTCGTTTGTACGCTTTGAGAAATGGCTAACCGATATCGCAATTACGTGTATAAATATAGTTCAATGTGATTTTAGAGGTGTTAACTAGGAATGTTCACACGAAATCGTACGGCAGATAATCGGCAAAGAGACGCATGTGTTAATTATGGAAATTAAATTAGAAACTCCGTGATCGAAAGTAACAAAAGTAACATTTCTGCATTTGACCAGTTCGTTTGCGTGATTTCTTTTTAGAAATATTATTTGCATCACATGCAATATTACCCCATTGATATCACGTCCACGTGACGCACATAACTGTTGAAATGAAACAAAGACTCATATCTTCACCATGATTGAATTTCGAGTTTAATTTTAATTCCATCCACATATGACTCATGTACAATATGTCCCTAACATTTGAACATTCTTTGTGCGTCGTACTTCGTCTGTCATTATAATAATTAAGTCGCTTACCAACAAAATCAGAAGTTAAGGAATTAAAAAAATAATGCCAGAGAGAATTTTGTACTTGCAAAATTGACTCGAAGAAAATTTATATGAGTCAAAAATATTTAAATATAATTTTGTTTTGTAAGAGAATATTATAAGAAAAATTGTATAATAATTGCAGAAGATCAGAAATGTTGATCATTTTATTCAGTGCAAAAACTTGTTTCACAAAATGTGTCTTTACGTTTCTTGTTATGTAGAATGTTTGCGACAGAAGGAGTTCAGGTTCCTCTTATTTCCGTGTACATTTTGCTAATTTTTCTAATATTAGCATTTAATGAAACATTCAAGGCAATCGATATCTCGTTCCGACGAAACGTACGAGCCATCAAGGTTCAAACATCGGCAAATAACGTATGGTTAGTCTACGAATATTGTATGCACAATTTTTCTGAAATTTTTATATGCAACGAATCTTAACTTGTGGTGAATCTTTTGATTTATTTTCTATCAGTTATTGTTACACGAACGTTTGTGAGTAATATGTGAACTTATTGTATATTTTTTTACTTTCACGTACCTTCAATTCATATTATACAATTTATGTAGTCAATTATAAATAATATTAAATATTAGTATATGAAACAAGTATTTATTTAATGCAACGTAAAATATCACTGAATCTTAAAATTTCTTTCCCCTAAAAATACGAAAAATAAACATAGAATATTTTTAATATTATTAATATTCAAATATTTCTACCGACATAATTCTAGTAATTTCAAACGTTTTACTGTTAACGAAATATTAGCGACGTTTTTTATCAACTTCATGCAATCTTGTGTACAATATGAATAATACCTGTCAAGGTTGCTAATTCTAGAATATATGTAAACGTTTCACAGATAACGATTATCGTTGGCCGTTGAATTTTTGTTGTCGAACGGTTTAGATATGGAGTACACAGTTGTGGACAATTGATTAGAAACCTTTTTACCTACTATTTTATATATTAATAACAAACGCACAAAATATTCCATTTCACATCCTTGAAATTCCCTGTCGAATGTCTTTTACGTTTTCGTCATTTTGTTTTAAAGAAGACAAGAAAATAACAAATAATATAAGTAATATAAATATAACATATATGTATAGTTTCAAATATAATGCAATACATACATGATACCATATGTATAATACAAGTATTATGCATGTATAAATATGTGATATTTGAAATGATGCATATTACATTTTCGTAACTTTATGTAACACAGCCATTTGCATAGAAATTCATTGGTAGAAAAAGTTGGAAATCAATTGTCAGCGATTTTAAATGTGTCTACATATACACACATATCGCGGGTAGCATATAGTCGCTAATAAACGTGCATGCGGAAAATGTGCCAATCGTCATTGACGAGTTTTGCAATCGTCCTCGTTATCGGGAAATAATGGTTTAGCCCGACTTCTATCCGCGAACGATCGTTTACGCTCGCTTAGAACGTTTCCATATGGAAATCTAAGATACAAAGGTTCGAAATTATCACGTAAACGTACCGCAATATACCACTTATGCCGTTTCAATTTGCAGCTACCAGTGATTCCCTAACTCTGCGTTATAGTATCCCCGGGCGCCATGATTGGGGTGCTGCGAAATATGATACAGAACTCTTCAAAGTTCATTTTATAAGTTAAAAATTTTAGAGACTTATTTCCTGATATTGGGACTTTCTAAGTCCCAAATTTCTAAAATTAAAAAACTCTAAAGTCCTAAAGGCCCAAAATCTCAAAGTCTCTAAATTCCAAGGTTCCAAAGTCCTGAATCCCCAAAATCTCAAAATCCCAAAATTACAAGATTCCAAAGTCGAACACTCCCAAGTTTGAAAATATGCAAATTCCCAAAGTACAAAAATTCCTAGTCCCAAAATTTCACAATTCTGAACTCTCCAAATACCAAAATCCCAAAGTTCAAAATTTCAAATATCCCAAATTCCCAAAGTTTCTATGCTTCTCTCCCCATAAAAAAATCACTAAAACTCTCTAAAAATTGCCATATAAACTTCACCGATACTTTCATTAAACATTGACCATTTTCCCCTTTGAAACAAACTAATCCATAGTTCAATACCTTTCAAATATCCGATATTCAATCTGTCCTACCCTATCTCGATTTCCATTAAGAATATCGATGAAACGCTAACACAGTAATTTTCATGGGACTTTAAACTTCAAATTGATACACCGTAAACGGTATTTCGCGATACTTTTATGTCATCAAATCGTGTGTCAGACTTTCTACCTTTCGAAATCGGCAATTTGATACGCAACAACCTAATAGTAAGCTTTCGTAGTTGCTGTAATTATTTATTAGTTGCTTATGCGTTGGTTGGACCAATATCGTCATTTTCTTTTACATTATCATCTTGTGTCAGATACTTTTGCCATTCGTAGATGAAATATAGGACTTTTTTTTCGGCACCAAAGATCAAGAACAGCGAGTGACACGGCTGTCACGGAACGGCATTAATTATTGCACCTTATAGCATGCATTTAGATGCACTTTTTACGCGTACAATTAAGAAACTGACGTTCCTTCTATGCCTGATGTATTTGCAAGGCAAAGTGAAAATTTTATTTCATGTATTTTATGTTTATACATTTTATTATAATATGTACATATGTAATTTTTTTTTATTTGAACGATATTCAAAAAAAAATTTATGTCGTCGATAATGGTTATTATTGGTAATGGTTGCCGGTAACCAAAACTTTTAGTAGAACTTAATGTCAGCTAATTTTTGCTTTAATAGGGGTTAACAGTTTCTCATTGACCTTTTCGCAAGAAAATTGTAAAAATAACAGTTATCCTAGATCTCAGGAAAACATCGACTGTTATTCTCGTTCTCGGGTATGTACTTAAGTACGTGTCGGATGAAAATACACAGGTATCTGAATAAATTTCCACTTTGCAGATGGGAGATTAATATTCAAAACGAGACCTTTTTGTAACCCTGTTACGAGAAATTCGATTGCCGCACGAAGGAAACGCTGTCAAGGATAATTGAACGTAACAACTGGAACGAAAGGGAATTGAACTGTTTTCGTGTTACGTATCGATTCGTTTTGAACGATGCTTAAAAATCCGGATCTTTCAAACAATATCCTACGTGCGTTGTAAATCAACTTGAACCGCATAGCTGTTAAACTTTTTTCACCGGAATTTTTTCGACGTCGAGCGACATGAGTTAAAGTCCAAGTGCAATGGTCGTGCCATTACAACTTTGAATCCGTGTATTATTATTAATGCAAAGCAGCCACCTGAACTTCCTACCGCGTTTGTGAACGTGGTTACTGGCGTTTGCGACACGTTAAGTATACCAGTGAAACTTGCTCTGTTAACAGAACTTCTTTCGAAAGTAACAGCATTTATTCAAATCTTCATTAAACGATGAAAGATATAATTATCGAAATAGTCGATAAAAGGAGTTTAAACGAGGACAATTCTCGTGATGTGACCTACGTGGATTGAACCATTCATAAAACAAGACCTTTAACCTCATAGATCGCATATGCAAACGTATTAGTCACCAAAAAATCACTTTACGTCGAGGTCAATGTCTTTTCAGAGCCAAAAGTCCAGTATTTTGTCCACGAGTCTCTGCAATTAAACTGAATAAACAGCCGAATCGGCATTATGCGATTTATAGTTTTCTCAAAAGTACATGGGACATTTACAGACTTGGAAAGGTAACAAGTTTGGGCCCGGAACGATACACGTTTTATCGCCTGGCCCGTGTAAACAACGTGGAAACCTTTCGACGAGTGACGAAGGGTGCCCTGTTTTTTACCGAAAACCGTTTGCTACCTTTTATCGAGTTCGAACGAGTCCGCCGGTGTGAATTTCCAAGGCGTCTTATTGTTTAAGGCCTTTCAGAATTCCGTGAACTGGATGTGGAGTTTCTTTAAGGTCTTTCACACATGCCAGTGTGTATTTTCGGCGCTATTATTTGCCCAAGAATTACGAAAGAAGAGACACTCGTCTCGGGGACGAGAAGAAACCTGCTTTCCGGTGAATCGCGAGCCTGGCCGCTGAGTTACTTGTCCTCTCCAATGTGGCCGCGTCTGGATATATGACCGCCGATTAGTCTGTTAATAGTAGAATTTTGTATTTGGAGATTTGGTGATTTCGAGATTTGAGTATTTTAATATTTGGGCAGTTGGAGATTTGGAAGGATATGAGGATGTTACATATGTTCATACGTTGCCTACATATGTCGTATGTATAAAGTGTTCTTATGTTATTTCATATATTCATACAATACCTACATATATCATATATGTAAAATGTTCTTATGTTATCACATATGTTCATATGTTATGTTCATATGGGATTTAGGAATACAAAAATTTGTGAATTTGTATATTTAGTGATATGAGGATGTTACTATACAAATGTGGCTGTTTGGGTATTTAAGGACGAGGAAAAAGTAAAGAATTTGAATACACAGTAATTTGAAGATTAACTATTTAAAACCTTGAAAATGTAAAAACCTAAAAACCAGACATCTCGGTAATCTACCAATGGATGTATTTCGAGATTTGTAGACGTCCAAATTTACCAACCAGAAATCTTGCAAATCTAGGGCTTTGAGTAGAAATTTCCATGTGACCAGACAGTTATATATTATTCAAAAGACTCTTTGTTATTCAGTAATACAAGAACCACCTTGACAGACATGTAAAAATGAAGACATCAGAACAATTCTGGTCATACATTAAAACCCGCTATAAGATAGATCATGTATATTGCATTTCCGAGCCACGGTATTTAAAACCGCACGAACGTTTTTGGCCATTTAGGGGCTACCGAAGCAAAAATAAGAAAAAAGAAAAAAAAAGAAGGGAATTAACGAACGGCATGGCCGGACAATCGACGAAGGAGGTCACGATAAGAAGCGGCCAACTAAAGGTTCCCCGTTTTCCCTCCACCTAGATACGTCAGTCCAAGTATCTGGAATAACGAACGCTCGAGTATTCAACCACTCGTTGTATTGTTCACACTGCAAATATTAGCTGCAGTCTCGAGTACGTCGTGGATATCTTCTATGTGACGTTGCGCCGCTTTTTTTCACCGTTGATTCACCGCAAAAACCTGCTCCTCCAAAATTTACTCGCATGCTAAATGTCACGGTAAAAATGGTACTCGTGATCGAAAGGTCCTGGGAACATCATGAATTCTGTATTGTAAGTTGAGAGTTTTATATTGTACTTAGGAGTGGGGAGACATCAAACGGCTATATAACGAGAGAAGGTTCAAATGATGTAGGGAAGTTGGGGGACAGCTTGAAGTTTTCTGGGGAACTGTGTAGGATTTTTGCAGTGAGACTAATATATGAATTTTTTAAGAACTAACTAACTAACTGAATAACTAGAGACATAACTAACTGATTGACTAATTAAGTAACTGCATAAGTAACTAGTGGAGAAATAGAGACATATCTAATTAACTAACTGACTAATTAACTAACTAAGTAACTAGAGAAATAAGTAACTAGAAGAGAAGTAAACACATAACAAATTAACTAACTGACTAATTAACTGACTAAATAAGTAACAAGAGGAGAACTACAGACATAACTAACTAATTGTCTAATTAACTAGCTAAATGAGTAACTAGAGGAGAACTAGAGGCATAACTAACTGACTAATTAACTAACTAAATAAGTAACTAGAGGAGAACTAGAAACCTAACTAAGTAACTAAGTAACTAGAAAAATAAGTAATGTAGAGAAATTAAACACTTTAGGTTTCCAAATAAGGAAAAATTATTACTGTTATATTTTTAAACATTTAAAGTAATATATCTTGAAACCGTTGAAAACGCATAACAAAGCAAATAAGTTTGCAACGTTGCATTTAAAGTAAAAATCTTCGTTCTTGCGTGATGCATCAAAATGTAACCAAAATCTCCAGTTTGCGGTAATGTTATTGCTCCTTACATAGGGAACAGTGATTCTAGAAATAGTGGTACATCGTACCGCGGTTGAATATAAATTTCCGTAAAAAGCAGTCAAGGAGAAGTTTTGTTCGGTTGGAAGCCGAGCTAAACGGTTCAAGAATTAATGGAAAATTGTCAACAGAGGCCATAAAAAGCTGTGACATCGTTGAAATTGAAAGGAATAAGTATACAACACGGTCAAATTGCGAAATGAAGAGAATTTATATACAATGCGGGTTGTTGCTTTCCCGGTTTGAAGAACCGCCGCTGAACAAACCAGGAACAAATATAGTTAACACGATAATGCTAAACGAGCTGACGAAAGAATAATTAAAAAGTTTACTTTCGGATCGAAATAGTTTCTTTCCACTTTTTCTCGTGTAACGTTTCGAATAATATTTTTGAACGATTGCTTAAAATCCACTGTAAAATTCAAGTGGCTCGACGATGTAGGTTAATTGCGTTACGCAATTAGGCATTAAAAGCACCACGCGTCGATAAGGTGATCTAATTTTTTGAAAATGAAAGTTTGCCCTGAAAGTGTCGTTGCTGGGGATAATGGGTGGAACGCAAACATCCTGCGTATACTTCGCCGCAATTTAGAGGTATTTTGAATAAAAACAGGAGGCGAGTTCGTGACATCGAGTATGTACTCAAGTCTGTAGATATTGGAACACTTACTCCATCTGTTTACTTAATTATATTAAATCTAATTTTAAGAGCAAAATTAGATTTGTTCATTTATTCCTTACGGTAGATACAATTTTTACTCGAGTGTATTACAAATTTTATGTACAAGACTTTTTTTTAATGCATCAGTGTTTGATTCTTGAACCGAGTACAAATATACCAGTGAGTACAAGTATATGAAGTTTTCAAATCTACAAGAGTAGTCATAAATAGTAGTCACTTTGTATAAAATAATTCTGATGTGTCCTAATACTTATGGACGTAGGTGTACATTGAGTTCAACACATGTGAATTTAGAAGTTTAAATTTGAAAATCTAGAAGTGCACAAATTCATAATACAAGTTCTAAATTCCTAAATATGAACATCAAGAAATTTGACAATTTGCAAACTTCCATCTAAATTGGAACACTTTGTGCACTGATATCTAGTGTACTCACGAATGCAGCTGTAGTAAAATTGCTCGGCTTTGGAGATGAATCGATCGAGTTGCATTAAGCTCTTTTAATTAAAACACAGTCCGATGCACGTACTCGGTCTGGTCAAGGAATTCCACTTCCACCTGTCTTCTGTTAACATACTGTAAAAAATAGCAATTATTGTCAGCCCGATACGACACTTGAATTAGTTGGAAACTTTGATTGCGAAAGATGGGAAATCAAGGTTAATAACCATAAGAAAATTATCGTGTATTTGAAACTGTAGTAGTTCCTGCGAGAAACAATGTTGAATCGGTATAGTAGATTTTTTTATATTTATAGAATTTGTGGGTCTCTGTATTTGTGCTTTTTTATATACAAAGATTTCTATATCCATAGATTTTTGGATACATAGAGTTCTATAGGAGAGATACATATATGTACACGACACATATGGATCCAACATAGATTCCTGTATCGATAGGTCACTATATCTGTATATCTATAGATTTCTATATCCGTACATGGATATATGGAGCTGTATGTGTAGATACCTATATGTGTAGACACCTACATCCATAGATCTCTATATGTGTAGATACCTATATCCATAGATCTCTATATGTGTGGATACCTATATGTGTAGATCTCTATATGTGTAGATTCCCATATGCGTAGATACCTACATGCATAAATCTCTATACTCATAGTTCCCTATATTCTTAGATTCCCATATTCTAGCTCCCCATATCCCCAGATCTCAATATCCTTAGATCCTCATCTTCCTCACTTATCCCAAATCCCTATAACCTCATATTCCCACATCCATAATAATTTTTTTTAAGAACCAAACAAAATTTTAAACAGTTGCATTTACAAATTTTTAAAACTTGTATTATATAATCATGTATATATGATAAGTGTTTAAACTTGCGTTGAATTTATGGTCTCAATTACGCTGGCATATATTACGCATAATTGTCGAAATGAAAAATGTTAGACCAGCGGTTGCAATTTTTAAACGGAATAGTACAGCACGAATCGTTTCGCGAATTATCAAGTTTTGCAACGTTATGAAACAGTCTTAGCACCCGTTGTCACGTTACACGCGTGTTGGTGTGCGTGTGCAACGTTTCACGTTAACGTGCAGTGCTCTAATACTGTAGCAAAGCACATTGTACCTGTGCCGGTACCAACGTAATAATGTCGTGCGATGCCAGTGACGTAACTCCACGGTAGCCACCGTGCACTTTTATACAGAGTGATCAAATTTCAATAGATCACCGTTTTTTTTTTTTTTATTGAACACTTCGAAATGAAACTTGCGTATATTTAACCTCCACTTTTGTATAACCTCCGTATATTTATTATTTTCAATATATACATTCACGATTCTGGAAATCGAAAATATTTCAAAGTTTCAAAATTTCCAAATTTTCAAATATCCAATCGAATTCCTAAATCCCCAAGATTCAAATCCTGAAATTTCAATCCACAACAAATACAAAAAGTCTCGCATCTAATGCCACCCTTCATAATACCAGAAAGCATTTTATTAAAAATTAAAATTGACCGTAGACATTTGAAAGGGAAAATCAATTTGCATTCTAAGCAAATAATCTTCGGAGGGTTCCGACCCACCGGGACTAAACGAAATTAAAATTGAATGGAAGTATAAACGCCGAAGCCCACGTAGCTTATGCTACAAAAGCGAGTTACGAGAAAAAGAAAAGAACGATGTAATCGGTTTTCGAGCGAACGTTTAACAGACCCTTGTATTGTCGCAACGAAGAGGACTTCAGAAATGAAGAGAGCGTAAAAATTCCTGTTTATGACTCGACTCATCGAAGACGATAGTATACGTTCACGTAACTTGGTGACAACGTTTATTAGAATCAGTACCGTCTTTAGACTCGTAGAACCCTGAGCAAAAAAGAATTTTTTATTTTAAGGAATTGCAAGTTTCTGAACTTAAGTGTGTACGAGCTTGGGAATTCGTAGTATTTGAAAATTAACAATATTTCTAAATTTCGAATTTTTGCAATGTATAAATTTCAGAATCATTTTGACAATTTTTATATTTCTGATGTAAAGAAAACTTATAAATTAAGAATGGATATATAATTTTACAAATTTTTCAATTTAAGAGTTTGTAAGAGAACATTTGAAAACTTCTAAATATGGGGATTTATCTAGAGTATATCTAAAAGTACTTGCAATAAAAAAAAATTGATAAGCATAAAGGTAGCTAAGTTTGAACGTCTGGAAATCGCAGAAGTCACGGAATTTAAATTCCAAGTCGAAAAGAACCTTGAATGAAACAACAGTTAAACTGCTTGGCGTTAAAATAAATACTGTATTCCTTTAGAATTTCGCTAGCGAATACGAGAACGTTCTCCAGCAGGTCACACGATCGCGAAAAGAGGATCAGAGTTAGGAGACAGCCGACGATTAGTCAGCAAACCGACAAGTTCCCATCGTCGCATTCTTCCTTGGTCTTCGTTTTCTACCTCCTCCATACCGTTCCAAGTACTCGTGCAAGCGTCTTCGTTCCCCTCCTAACGTCAAGATATTAACGACGAGAAAAGGTACACCGTGTGTCTCGTGTCAGGATACTCAGAAGTTAACATTCAGCGAGTTTCTGTCCAAGATAAGAGAATTCGATTCGCCAGATTTTCTGGCCATCTGACAACGCGCGAATTTCAAGGATGTTAAAAGTGCTTACAGGAACATCTGGCGTATTTTGATCATACTTCTGACGAATATAGAATGTTGCTTTGTACTTGTTCTAAACTTCTTATTAAACTGCATGTGAAATTAGAAGTACAACTAGAAGACCGTTCTTGTTGGAACTAATTTTTTAGAAAGATGCTTAGGGACTATGTAGAATATCTAACAGAGATATGTACAGATGTCAACCCACTAGTTGGCGCGTGACTCAAAGTAAAAGAAGCCTATGTAGAATACTTTCAGTATTAAATTTCGGCGCATAACAGTGACAATAACAACTGCTGGACGCAATTCGCACTATCTCACTCACTTGAGAGACGTTTGCCTGTTATTTTCGCCTAATTGACCGCTCGAGCCAATAGTAGCACCAAGTACCAATAGTACCGAGTACCAAACTAATAGTACCGTGTGAGTTGTCCATTTTTCTATTCTGACAAATTGTAGTAAAACAAAACTCTTCCAAACGTCAACCTCTTCGCGCGCCAACTCGTGGGTTGACATCGGTACATCCGTATAATTTTTGGGCACATTAACCACATCCTGACATCTTTCCTCGACCACATCCTGAACTCCACCATCCATCAGTACACCGTCATAAAAGTACACTGTCCATGTAATGACCAATTTGGAAACATGATTTCATCGTGTAAAAGTAATTACACGATGAAATTTGTATTATACAGTAATTATAGTGTAGAATAACTTATGCGATGTTAATATGAAGCTTGAAGGTAAAGGCTTGACCAAAATGACTACTTATAACAACAATTTGCAGTGTAAACATAGTGTGTTGCAAATGGATGACGAATGACACCTCATCGATTGGAAACATAAGCTTCGGTCGATGATTATAGTTTTCACAATTATCAGCTGTCATCAAGCAACAATGGCAGCTGAATAATATCGAATTGAATCAAACAGGATCGCGAACGAACAGTATGATTAAAACAAGCCACGTGGACGCGTGTAAACGATGTAACGCGGATTTTATTGCAGTCTGTGTTGACATAGCTCGAGCTAGCATATCGAGTAGCATCTGCTTGGTTTAAACGTTGGTTCTATGGTCTTGATACGGTATCAGCGATAGGTTTCTCTGGGGGAAATGTCATTTCGTGGAACGTTTGAAGATATTTGGAAACGAGAATTTTTGGGATTTAGGAATTTGATAGTTTGAAAGGTTGGAGAATTTGGTAATCTGGATAAGAGAGAATTTGGGGTCAATTTGGGAACTTCAGGATTTAAGAATTGGTGGATTTTGGGTATTTCTTCATTTCGGGGCTTGAATTTGGGAACTTCGAGAGTTTAAAAAATGTAGGAACTCGGTAATTTAAGAACTTAGGAAATAGTAATTAATTTAGGAAATTTGAGAACTTGGGAAATTAGAAATTTGGTAAAGGCAACCATTTTTCTCAGGGAAAGTACTTGAATTCTAAATTGAGTACTAAAATACTTTGTATACTTTTTTCACTACTGTTCGAAGATTTGAACCCGCTACTTTATAAAATTAGCAAATGACATTAACAAGTTCTATAAATTATTGTCGGTATATCAAAATATCCTATTTCCTGGAGATTAGTATAAGCTAAATTTATTCTAGTAACTTGATAAAAGCTTCCTTTCCCACGGTTACTATCAGTAGCTGCAGCATACATTTCCAACACGTATTTTGATAAGATGGCACAGTTACACGTGAACCGTTTAGAAATAGGACTGTAAGAAATAATCGTACCAACAGTACGGTAAGCAGCAATAAATCATGAAATATAGTTTTCACAAAAATTCATTATATACTAGACTACAGGTATTTATGCAAATCGTTGTGAAAATTCGAAAATTTATTCTGTCGTTAGAAGGTTACATATATATTTCTTACCTTGCATATTTTGTATGCATGCTACTGTTCACGTGTTACAAAACGTTGTTACGTTGTTGCACGTGTTCATATGCTACACAGCGCTGTTACGTTGTTGCATATGTTCATCCTCTATAAAATTTTGTTATGTCATTGCACATGCTCATACGTTACAAAACGTTGTTACGTTGTTTTATATGTTCGTATGTTCATATGGTATTACATATGTTCATACGTTGCATGCATATATCATGTGTAAAGTGTTCTTATGTTACTGATATGTTTATATGTATGAAATGTACATATGTTACTTACATCATGTTCATACATTGCCTACATATGTCATATGTGTAAAATGTTCTGATGTTATTTCATATGTTTATATGTTATAAAATGTTCATATGTTATTACATATGTTCATACATTGCCTACATATGTCATATGTGTAAAATGTTCTTATGTTCCCACATATGTTCATATGTTATAGCACATACATATTCATACGTTACCTGTACATGTTCATATATATAAAAAATCTTATGTTACTACGTATGTTCATACATTATAAAATGTTCTTATGCGATTGCATATGTCCATCCCGTATAAAATGTTCTTGCGTTATTATTCATATATCGCATACATCACGCACTTGCACATGTCGGCGCATTTAAAGTGCAAAAACCGCAGTTAATTCATTACTTTTATTCGAGCATGTGACAGCCGTGAGAGCATTATTTGTCGTATAAGTTAGGATAACACGTGTCCTTGCTGCACGTGATTCACTACTAATGCGGTGATCAATATCCATTTAATGGCGCTCGAATGACTCGTCACCATGTTTGAAATTGTGACGTCATTTATCTTAGCAAGATTATAATTAGTACTTAGAGGCCTCGAAGTATATCCACAATCCATATAAAACAAGGTTTCGTTCGACGCGTTCGATATCTTTGTTTATGATCCTTCGATGCGTGATCTTGACTTATTTTTAGTTTTATTTGCTGTTCTCGTTTGGGAATTGTACTAATAAATTAGAGAAAACAAACGAAAGCACAAGATATATTTAGTGACAATTAAAAATATTTCGAGGCGACCGAATCGAGCTCTTACTCGAAATAAATTCGCGATTAATTTTTATACTTTCTTATCGCAGGTAAACACATTCTTGTTATATCGAGCCATATATTTCTACGTGTCTAGATATCTATATCTCTAAATCTCTGTATACTTAAGTCCCTAAATCTCTATATCCCTGTATTTCTATTTCTTTGTCGGATATTTCTAGATTCCATAGATCTCAATATATCGCCATATTTCTAAATCTGAAATACTTGCATCCCAAAATTCCTGTACCCCAATATCTGTAGATGCAGATATCTCTAAAACTCGACATCCCTACATTCCAGTATTCCTATGTCCCAAAATTCCTAAATCCCGATATCTCATATCCTAACATTCCTACATCTCGATATTATCTAGATCATACATATTTAAACCCTGGAATTTCTATATACCAAAGTCTCTAAACCACTATATCTCTATACCGATATCTCTAAACCCCGATATTCTTATATCGCCATATCTCTAAACCCTGAAACTCCAAGGTCCCAATATCCTTAAACCCCGATATCTTTAGATTCCGAAGTCCACAAACCCCGATATCCCTAAATACCGAAATCCTTAAACCCAGATATCCCTATATCCCAATATTCCTATAAACATTCCTAGATCGCTATATCTCTAAGCCCTAAAATTCCTAGATAACAATATCCTTAAATGCCAATATCCCTAAACTTCGACACCCCTACATCTTCACATCCCTTATACACATTTTTGTTTCACATTTATACCACATCTAAAATTAGCAATATTGTTCAGTAAGAAGTGAATTTCCCCCATGTGTCATAACTAGATCGTTCCTTATCATTCTATTCAGAATTATATCGTTGTCTTTGCCACATGAATGTGAATCGTTGTCAGCATCAGAATTAGAATGAATACCCCGATTCTGTTTCCGTCATCTGCAGAATTTATAATTATCAGTTCGATTACGAACCAATACGGAAGAAACGTGAGAGTCTATAAATACATCGCGAACGCTCAAAATTTGCTTTCAAAATAACTACAGCGTTTACGACGAATATCTTCGAACTGAATTCTTGTAGTCGTGGATTGTCGTTTCAACTTCGCGACAACGCATTCGTCCGCACGGTTTATCGCGTCTCATTATCAGATGCATTTCTAACTGCCTGAAACATCGTGTCACGGTTCACTAATTAATTTCACGTTGATTCGAACAATATTTCTACGAAGTCTTACGACGAGATTAACATTCATTGATAAACCGGGAAATTTCCACGAAAAGAACGTGAACACTTTTTACGAGTTTATCAGTCGTCGATGGTATTGAAGAAACGACAGGAAACTGAGAATGAACGTTATCTAAATCTACGTGTAATTCCTTGCTATCTCCTTACACTCGATTCGAAAAAGTGTTAAAAAGAATTGTATTGTATAAAAATGTTTATTGTTGGTTCACAGTCTGACTTCCTTATTTGTTTGCAAAGGCGCAGCAAGTGTAATACGTTTATCGTTTGCTGATAATAGTCTTTCGTTCGACTTATCTCGTTATCGACGCGAATAAACGAATGTAGTTTCAATAACACGTTATTAATTAGCGTTATTAATTAATGGAATACAGGAAAATAAGAAAGGAGTACAAATTAATCCTAAATCCTCAAAAACTTGACACTGCAAATTTTTGTACTTGAAATCAGTCAAACATCACCGTAAAAAATTTTATTTAAACCTTCCTTACAATTTTTATATTTTTACAACCCCATCTACGTCCACATAGTAAGAACATACATCAATATTTCTCAAGTTCTCTCTCCAACTTCCCACACCTCACAAAATTTGTATAACAAATTATACAAATATCCTATATCAAATAACAGCAAATTTTCCCTAGATCCTAATATTTCAAAAAATGAAAACGAAGCAATAGACTGAATTTCCTCCACTTTCGAACGTCCCTGAATTCAGATCTCCTGCAAAGACATAATACGTGTCCAAGGTAAAGTAAACGTATAAGCAGACAAACAGTAATGGCGGAAGGAAGGAAACTTTTCATACGCAAGTCAAACGATGCATTATTCCTTGACCTGACCTAACCGAGTCTTTTTTCATATTCATCACGAAACTGGTCCCGTATCGTGTCGAATTTCTTTTCCCCGATCGTTTCCGACGCACTCTAAAATCGGAATAATCAAACACGCAGAGGCACAACAGGACTTTATCGGGGGACAAAATCGGTCCAAAGACGTGTCAGTTCGAGCAGATGCACGAGTCGTATGCATCGATTAGCATTTCGACGACGTGCAGCGAGAAGTTTTCGGTATCGGTCGCATATCTGAAAGACGCGATTGAATAATATGCAACGACACCATTCAAGAATGAATTTTTTCGTCCGCATCTGTCATGAGCGAACCGTGCCCGAACAGAACCGAAAAAAAAGGTAACGGGTGCACTTTCAAATTCGTTTCCGTTCCGATTCCGTATATCGAGTCGCGACGAACTTTACGAAACAACACAAAACGAATTATCTGGCTTCCTGCGCTACTGCATCGGTTATTAACTTCATTAACGAATTTTTTTATTCTTATTTGGTGGAACTTTTGTAGCGACGATTTTAGTGTTGTGGAAAATGAAGTGGAGTGGAAGATTTTGAAATTTGAAAAATTATTGTTACAAAGGCAGATATTTTTAGGGACTCAAATTCTCAGTTTTACGTTTACAAAATCTTCAATTCTCAAATTGTCAAGTTCACAAATTCTCACTCTCAAATTCTTAGATTCTCAAATTGTCAAGCTCTCAAATTCACAGATTCTGAAACTTACAAATTTTCAAATTCCCACGTTTCTAAATTCAAAAATTTCCAAGTTTCCAAATCCTTAAATTCTCAAATTCCCAAATCTTCAAACTCCCAAATACCCAAACTCCTAAATTTTCAAATTCCAAATTTTCCAAATTCCTAAATTCCCAAATTCCTAAATCCCCAAATATTCAAATACCCAAATTCCCAAAACTCCAAATCCCCAAATCCCAAAATCTCAAAAACCCCAAATCTCAAAATCCCCAAATCCCCAAATACCAAAATTCCCCAAAATATCAAAAATTCCCAAATTCCCAAAATTCCCAAGATTCCCAAAATCCCCAAATCCCAAAATCCTTAAACCCTGAACTTCCACAATTCCCAAACCCCCAAATTTTCCAACGTCAAAATTTCCATATCCCCAAATCTCCATTATAAAATAACAAAAGTTCGCCTGTAGCATCAGAATTTTTGTTTCCTCCAAGAAAAAGAACCAACATTATGGAATTCGTGTATGCACGCACGAAAGAATGCACCTTTTCCATATGGTGGCTATATATATAAATTGATGCAGCCTTCCGTGTTATGCAGATGTCTGAGAGGAAACGTACGAGCTGTTCGAAGTAAGCTGGGGAATTGACTTTCAGATGAAAGAACTTTGGACGACATAAAAGCCCGGTCGAAAGGTGAATCCCGCATAGTGGGAGGCAACTTATGGTAGATTAAAAACCTATTTGTAGTCTTTTGTCAGGGCAACACCGGGGCTACAATAACAGTCCGTTGAATAATTTGTATAGAATTATGGTAATGCGTGACGAAGGACTTTCGAATCGATTCACTGACAGCCCGTGTTTCTCTATTGATACGAACTCGAATTTCTACCTTTTCTTACCTATTACTTCTTTAACCGCTTTTTTACTTCCTTTTTTTTCTCTCGATCGCGTTCGTTACACGATCTGACGATATGCGGGAAAAATGTACGATCGCGTAAAAACACGTGTTGGAACGCATTACGTGACATACGAATGCTTTGTAATTACACGTGACTAATGTTGAACACCTTTAAATAAATTCGAAACAATTTCCTGTTTCGAGCTGTTACCACTAAAATGTGACTTACTTATTTTTTATAAAATACTTGTAAGAAATTTTCTTCTCAATCGTAGATGTACGATTTAATCGCACATTAAGTATCGTTGCACCGAAATCACCGTGAAAACGAATCGGCCATAAGCCGAGAAGAATCGTAACCCAAAACGCAGTTTTTCCCATGCTAACGGTTAATCCTGAAATTAAAAAAGTGGGAAGGTAATTTATTCGACTCGCGTTTCAATACGAATTCGATTTACCCTTGATATTAGCGCGGGAGTTGAATTGAATTGAATTGAGATATCCGAGCTGGTTCGTCACGGGTTCGAGCCGGCATCGGATAAAAACAACGGGCAAATATGCATGGAACACGTGAGAGAAGTCCACGAGGGTTACATAATCCAGGCAATTTCTATGGAATGACAAGGCTTTTATAAGGTCTCAATTCACCGTAAAATCTTGACATCCTTTCCATTCGGGGCGCGGACAATTTCAGTACCGAATATGTGCCGACGAGCCTTCGATTACCTTTTTCTCGCTCTCTTCCTCGAAGATCGCCAAACCGCTCATAATTTCGATTGCATAACTGCACCCGTCCGTTTTCCCTTTTTTTTTTTCTTCTTCTTCGTTTTCTTCTTCTTTCGCGAACTCCCGACACTGTATGTACTAACACGCATTGTTCGCGACACGACTTATGTAAACGTGTATTACAATACTATGTTCCTAATCATACGGTTTTCTGCTCGCATCCTGCTTCGATCCGCCTTAAAACTACGAAGGAACACGCTAAACACGATACTTGTTTGATACTCGGTTTTAGTTGAATTTTTTATTATATACCCTATGGTTTCGAATAAATGGACGAGATTAACTTTGCACTCGAGATTCACCATTCGGTTTAATACAATTTCAACTAAATCTATAACACTTGTTCAAAGAGACTAAGGTTTTTAGCAAGATATAATAGTGATATTAACTACATTTATTATATAAAGATTTAAGAAAAACGTGTATAAGGTGAAATTTATATTTATTATGAAAGTGAAAATTTGAGACTGAGTCGTTTTTCTGTTACAGAATGATATCAGCCAAGATGAGGACAGCGAAGTATTTTTTTGGGACCCATTGGTCACCAAAAGTCGAAACTCGAAGAATCAGAACCAAGCTAGGCACTTGCAGGAACAATTGGCACAAGCCTCCATGAGGATACACGACTTAGAAGCGGAATTAAAACGCGTTCAAAAGGTAAAACCGAGAAAAACTTCTGAAATTAGCCTCTAAATTGGAAAATTTCAGTTCTCTAAATTCCAGAATTTATTATGTAAAGTTTCTAAGTTTGAAAACTTATGATTTAAGAAGTTTTTAATTTTTAAAATGACGTAAAAAATCAGATTATGATGAGTGTGAAGTTCTCAGAGATTATAATCTGTTAAATTTGCAAATGGTGAAATTAAAAAATTTCCGAATAAAAAAATTTTGAAGATACATTCAAAAATTCCTGAATTCCAATTAACAGATATTGTAAAATAAATTAAATTGAAGAAATTAATTGCTTCGAAGTTATCAGAAGTGAAAAGCTTCGACAACGTTCGTTTTCGCAATCTTATTACTGCACCATACACGACCATATCCGAAAGAACATCAGCGGACACTCAATCTGGCCATCGCTATTATAAATCACCTCTAAAGAAACGACATTTTAACGCATTCCTCGAAAATCATCGGCGCCTATGTTCCACGTAATATTTTCACGTAGTCAATAATCGCATTGTCTCTTCTGTCCCACAAAACGTTAAAGGGATAATTACCTTGGCAATTATTTCCAGATAATTGCGTTTAATTTTAACCGTTCGCCATTGTCGACCGTTTCACGCACACACACACGTGACCACACGTGTCATTTATCCACGTTATCTTCAATCAATATTGTATCACTGCCATTTTATTGGTACGCTATTACACGCTGACTGACGCGACGTGATCAATTTATCATTCTTTTCGATCGCTTAATTAAAAAACTCTAATCGTTGATTACAGGTTAATAATCCTTCGTTGAAAGAGGAACTGACCGATGGTCACCAAAAAGCGGAATTCGTGAGAGCCAAGCAGGATATGGTGAATCGCATAATACAGCTCGAGGAAAAGGTAGAGATAATATTTCGAACGAATCGTTAGATCATAGCGGTATCTGTTCTGGTGTATGAAATAAGCTGCTTCGATTAGATAGGCGGTCGCAACGGAGTGTAAGATGAAGCTTTTCTGTTTAATTAGAGCCGGGAAACGGAGAGGAGTACGAAACGCGTGCAATCGGATGAAACGGCGTTGATCAACGATTTCCGTACTGTGTTGTCGAAATTGAACTCCCTGGAGAAGCTGGATTTAGTCCGGACCGCGTTGAAGGCGTTGGAAAGCGAGAACGAGAAGCAGAGCGAGGCCAATAAACAAGAAAAATCGGACTTCGACGAGAAGTTCAAGGGTCCTGACAGCGAATCCGTACCGTTAAAATCCAATTTCGAGGTGAACTCGGAGCATCACAAACGGCACGATGGATTTATCGAGGCTTCGAGCAACAGGGAGTCAGAGTTATACAAAAAGATCCAGGAGCTCCAGGAGGAGAACAAAAGGCTGTTCGCCAGCGTCGAGGAGTTGGACCAGCAACATGAGGAATCGATAGGTAAAAATTTAAACTTTAGATTGTCGTTTGCTAATCCATTGCTTTAACACTTCGCCTAATTTACAGAGAAGCTGTTATCCCTGAAGGAGGAGGTCGAGAAAAAGCACCAGTCTCTTCAAAACGCTTACGAGCAGCTTTACGTGGACTACAATCAAGCCCAGGACAAGGTTACCCAGTTGGAGGATAGGCTGAAGGACTCAACGATACGTGCACCGATCGAAACTGTGTCCCGTTCGATACAAATAAGCCAGCTGGACAGTGCGGATAAATCTGTCCAGACGAATGATCTGGAAACAACCGAGGACAATGAGAATACCACGATCGTCGAGTTAACTCAGAGGATCAAGGATATCTTGAGGAGTACGGTAGTCGAAACGGAGCCTAACGAGTCTATATTCGAGGCTGTCGCTAAACAGTACGTGGACACGAAGTGGAAGAAGGAGCTTTTAGAGAAGAAGGTGACCGAGCTTAGCCGGGACCTGGAGGAGGCTGTAGACATGAAGGACAACTTGCAGGTAGAATGCGACGTGATGCAGTCGCACATCGATTCCCTGCTGTTAGAGGTTCAGGACCTGAAATTAAATTTACCGTCCATACCGGAGGCTAGCGAGGAACGGGTCGCCTCTCTGGAATCGGAAACGGAATCGTTGCACGAGGAGGTGAAGTGTCTGCAGTTCGAGAACTCGTCGTTGAAGAAGGAGAACGCGATGTTGCGAGAAGGTTGCGTGAACGAGAACCGGACGGAGAGTCAAGGACAAACAGGAACCGCGTCTCGAAGAAAACTGACGAGATTAGAGGACATTCCAGAGGACATCGAGGAAACGGATAGCGCGATGGAGAACCTGAATCGCAGGCTGCACGCGACCTTGGACGAGAATGACGAGCTGCGGAGGAAGATCGATTTGCTGGAGAACACGGAGAAGGAGACGCAGGAACAGCTGAGGATGTCGCTGGAGAGGTGCAAAGGCTTGGACGAGAACATCGAGTTCATCGAGGAGTTGAAGCTCGATTTGGAGAACGTCAGGCGGGAGCTGAAGAGCTCCACCTCTAATGCGAAACAGCTGGAGAACAGTTTGACTCTCCTGCGAGACGCGAAAAGAGAGATCGAGGGAGAGAACGAGGAACTGTCCCGAAAGAACGAACAGCTGGAGACGGAGATCGCGAAATGGCGGGAGGTTAACACTGGAACGAACGACGACGTGTTCGAGAACCTCCGGGAGCAGCTTGACAGAGTCTCTCGCGAGAAGGACGATTTGGAGTACGATATCTTGAACATGAGGGAAGAGCTGGACGAAGCGTTCGCTCAGATAGACTTGAAGGAAAGTCACATAACGAGGCTGAGTCAGGAGAACGAGAACCTGATGAAGGAGAAAGGCTCCCTGCTAGAGCAGCTGTCTGCCATTCAGGACGAATCCAACGATAAGATTGATCTGGTGAACACGGAGAAGTCTCTGCTAGAACAGGAGCGGGTCGAGTTGAAGGAGCAGGTGGAAACTAACGAAGGAGAGCTGAACGAAGTTAGAGAACGATTGCGCGAAACGGAGGAGAGATACGCGAAATTGGAGAACGAACTTTTGTCGATGAACGAGAGGGTCGAGCAGCTACAATTGGAGAACGAGACTCTTCAGAACGAGATGAAGAAACGCGAAGAAGTTTCGAAATTAACGGAGAAACTGAGCTCCATGCAAAACGATTACGCTCATCTGGCTAACGAGGTCGAAACCCTGCGTTTGAGGGAGAGAGAATTGACAGCTTTGCAGGAGCGTTTCGCAAGAGTCACGGAGGAGAACGATGCCTTGAAGAGCCAACACGAAGAGATTCAAGATAATTGCAGAAGACTGGAGCACGAGGTGGCATGTCTGCAGGCGGAGAAGAAGGAACTGTTGCATCGCGTGAACGAGAACACCTACGACAACGAGAAGCAACAAGTCGTAGCTCTGTTAGAAGAGAGAACGCGGGAGAACGAGACCCTGAAGACTAACAACGATCAACTAATGGCCGAGGTGATCGAATCGCAAAAGAAGTTACAGAAGAGCATCGAGAGCAACAAAGAATCCGCTGATATGGCCAAAGAAACCATAGAAAGTCTGTCCCACCTAATCAGCAAGAAAGATGAAGAAATTAATAACCTGAAGCAGTCGCTCGAACTCGCCAAGAATAATCCGGAACTGTCCAACGAATTTCAGACCGTGAAGAACGAAAGAGATGAACTGGTGAAATTGGTGACCATTAAACATAACGAAAGCTTGCAATATCATGGAGAGCTTCAAAAGATGACGCACGTGTTGAACGAGCAAACGCTACAGCTTCGAAACCTGATATCCGAGAGGGACGCGAGTTTGTCCGAGTTGAAGGAGAAGGAAGCGGAGCTTTCGTGGATGAGGAACGAGTTGCATGGCCTTCAGGAACGTTTGAGTGAATCTAGCAAAAAAGCATATGGAATCGCGGAAAATTCGACGCAAACTTCGGCGGAGATCGCGCTTCTGGATGAAAAGTGCAACGCGCTGGAGGCAGCCTTGATCCAGGAACAATCCAACAACAGAATGTTGCAGAATCAACTGAATGAGAGTGAAAGCAAAGAAGCGAACGCAGCGAAAGAGTTGGAGAGGCTTAGAACGCATCTGGTCGAGATGCAATCGAGTTACACAGAAGAAGCCTTGTTAGCTGAAGAGACTCGTAAAGAACTGGAGGCGAAACTGCAGCAAGCCGAGGAGAAGGTGAAGAGTAGCTCTACTGCCTACACGTCCGCTAACATCAGAGCTAATCAACAGGTGGAAACGTTGCAACAACAGATGGCATTGATCATTCAACAGAGGGACGATATACAGAAAAAGTTGTCTGTTGCTGAGGATAAAATCTTGTCGCAAACTGCTTCTCTGACCAATCTACAAATTGTCCTGGAACAGTTTCAGCGAGGTGAGCTTGAAATATATATAAATAAGAAATTTGGAAACTAAACGTGTGATTTTTAGATAAGGAAAAGGATGTTGTGGCGGCCACGGAGAGGATACAATTAAAGTTGAAGGAATCTCATAGGAAACAAGAAGAGTTAGCCAATGAGGTTACCAATCTCAAGGTATACCTTTGCTAATAATGAACGAAACGAATGTTTAATAGAAGATACATGTTTGTTTAATGCCTGTTAATAGGAACAATTAGCCGAAGCTAAAGAATGCTTGCAAGCAGCGTCCAGATTAAGCGAACAACTCGATAAAAAAACAGAACGTATCGAACAACTTAGCCAAGAAGGTACCTCATTCAATACTTATAGAATTTTTATAACTGCCTGCATCTTGCTCCTTTTATCTTCCGCATGATTAGCATTTTTTTGCAAATCAAGTACATTTAAAGTCATTGTTTATTAAACAAATAAATACAGTTTCATGCATTTACGAAACGAACTAACGAATCGTTACATCGAGCTCACGCAATTGATTTTCAAACATTGACTAATTGTCATTTACAGAAATTATCGCTGAACGAAAGTAAATAATCTTATATATATGTATTTCTTTGGTGTGGTTATAAATTTTAAGGGTTTTTGTGTGTCATTTTTAACGCGATTTGCAAATGGAAATTTATTGATCAAACACAATAATCAGACCATCAGTTAAACATTTTAATTATTGAACTTTGTAACATAAGTGGCTAACAATATATGTTTAATATAATCACTTTTGGAATGATTCATTAATTTTTTATACGTGGTAATTGCTTCTATCAGTCTTGGACCTTATTAAAGTAATGCATTATCTTTTTTGATTACATATCAGTTGAAATAATTGATTTGAACAGGAGAATAATTTTTCTCAAGATTGTTTGGTTATTTAACAGTACAAGATTTATGTTTGAATCTTTTATTCAATTTTTTTTTAATTCTATCAAAAATGCAGATTTCTGAAAATACTGTATTAAATAAAATAACAATTTAATAAAATCAGTGTCCAAGCCTGGTTCCTATGCTCTGAAGTACTTGTGCCCTTATTAGTTAAACATCATATTAATGAATCATTCTAACTAAAATAATACAGAAAGATATCGTTATTTCTTAAGAGTTTATTAATATGCTTAAAGTTCCCCTTCTATAAAATGTAAGAAAGCACACGCAAAAGAGTTTGATGCTGTGAAAGCTTCTATACAAATAAATACACGAAATATCACACGTTCTGATTACAATATGTAAATATGCACTGGTGAAATGGTTGAAATTCACTCTATAATCATCAAATTGAGCATGACCTGTGACTAATCTGCAAAATCAAACACATAGACAATCCGGTGGTGTAGTCAAATATCAGCTGGTAATTCTGGGATTTTGACAATAGCCCAGGATTCTTGCTGGTATCCGGCTACGAATCGGACCATCGCCTTAGCGCACTAAATCACATCTTCATTGGCTCATGCATTGCCACTGGTGCTGGTACTACCTTCTCTTTTTTAAATATAAATTCCTACTTATCGATATAAGATACTATTAATTATGTACAGACAAAACTATGAAAAATTTAATTTGGTACTTATTCCTACAGTCTACGTTAGATAATGTCACTATACCTCATTTATAAGCTAGGAATAATGTAATGGTAACGTTACATTTATTAATCATCTATGTAACTTACCACTGAAATTAAATCACGTTTCAATTGTACGTTAAGATAACGCGCGTTATAAGGAAAATTATAGTACCACGTATATATAAAATTTGGTGGTGTTGGAGTGGGTAATCTCATGCGGTAACTGTGAGTGTGTAAATTGTAAAAGCTCATATTACCTCGTGGGGTTTCCCACCCGTTACCATTATCCTACAAGGATCAAAGCATGTAGTTAAAAGCTTTTATTTTGCTGTCAATAATATGTATGTTTTTATTTGATTTCAGAAAATTACTTTCTGAATTGTTTGACCTTTTGTAATAGCGTACTATTAAATTCGAAATAAATATAAATATTTACAGCCACGTTATTGTAACATACTAAAATACTTTTTACTATATTAATAAAGCTTTCTTCTAGTGGCATGCGTCAAAGTTAGTTTGCTAGTATGGCATGATAAATGAAGAATGCAGCATGACCGATTAAGACATGGGTGTGAGTATTATATCAGGTACTGGTGTAATATTCGGACAACCAGTACTTGTGTTATACTCACGCTCGTATCTTTTCAACCTTCAAATCTGCCAAGTTTACAACGTTGGAATGCACGTGTATAGAAACGAAGCATCCAAAATGCTAAATTTTTCCTCGAATAGTTAATCATTTTATCGATACGTATATCTTTAAGCATACCCAAATTAATTATTCTCTTTCTTATTTGTTTTATCGTATATTTATAGTTGACCGGTTATCGAATCTTGTTAACACTGCCGATCATAGGATAGAAGAAGCGAAACAAAATGGAGAGGGAAAAGTTGACAAGTTAGTACATGTTCGCTATTAATACTGTACTAACATAGTATAAGTATCCATTGAATATACATACATACGATATAATTTGTACTGTACTTAATATCTTTGCAGAACCCTCGTTAAGAACTTGTTATTGGGTTACCTATCATCGTCGGCAGCAGATAAGTCCGCGGTGCTCCGAGTATTTTCTACAGTTTTGGATTTCAATGAGACGGAGAAGGATAAAGCCGGTTTAAATAACGCCATAGCACAAAATAGTTGGTTTTCTCGTTTAAGTGGTGGCTCTTCGATTCCCAGCAAGGTGAACTTTTTATTACACTACTTGATCGCATGCGTTTAAACACAATTTTAAAATCTATCGCTAAAATCACTTTCTGACCACGGTCGCACTTTTCAAATTAATATTACCGCCACAAGTGAGGGCGCTGTGTTTAGATCACGTGAGCAACAGGTTTCAACAGTGTGGGGGAAGTAGTTTGTCTGACCACCACTGGTAGAGTTTCCTTTTATCTTGTTTACCCAGACAGGTGAATAACCTTTTGTATTGCCCTTACACAACGGAAGTGGTGGGAGGTTCTTTACTCTGCGAGTATATCATCCAAACAATGTACACTGCAGTAACGGGAGAATTCCTTAGAGAAAAAAGAAGCATCACCCCTTGATTTTGATCGATAAATTTTTAAATGTAGAACTTAAAAGTTCTAAAATTTGATAATTTAGATATTTGGAAATTTAGAAGTCTCCTCTCCCTATAATCTTAGCTTAAGGAAATCTATTGTACCAAGATGTATACACGCATATACACATGTAATATAAACGTAATATTATAGTCAAATATATTGTACTAATAATTTGTATGTTTCAGGATCATGAGACATCCTTGTCAGCTGCATTTGTGAGATTTCTAGAAAGTGAATCAAAGCCTAAACCACAGTTACCTGCCTTACCGATTCAAACATCGGTTCGTATATCAAGAACATCCATTCTAGAAAACACTATTTATCTTTTTCGTTAAGAACAGGTGTAGAGGACGAAGTCATTGATTTTAGAAACCGTAGAGTCCATGGGGAGACTAGGGAGTCTTGTCTTCTTACCATAAAAGAATAATAAAAGCGGATGACGAGACACTTCTTCCTCTACGCTCCTTTTTAACTGAAGGGACCCTCGAATTATAATAATTATTTTAATTAAATGAAATTGTATAATGCTTTCAGGCTTTACCACGACCCGGCCACAGTAGACAACATTCTACATCGTCAACGCAGTCTACGTTATTGCTTTCAAACGTAAATCTGCCAACATTCCCAGACTTCGTTCCAGCCAGAAATACAGGATCAATTCTGAAAGAAGTGCTAAAGGATAGCTGATATTAAAACTTCCAGGATACCCTGTTTTATACGCTTTAAGACTGTAGTGGAAAGCAATCTTTAAAGAATTGAATTTAAAAGGGGTATACAGTAAAAGTGATTAAACGTAAACTAAGATCGTTTTTACGGAAGAAAAAAAAATCGTTCATTATTCAGTTTCAGTTATGCGAATTTTGTGAAGAAACATTAACATTTTGTCTAAAATCATACAACGAACGAGATAGTAATATATGTATATTTATAGTATTAAATCTGTTTACGTATAGTTTGTGATACGTGCTGTAATTATCGGAACATATTTTCCTGTGTGCTCGTCAGAGTGCTATCACACGTTGCTCTTAATCTAATTTGAATGCATTAAAAACTGTTACTATGCCTTTATTGAACCAACTTATTTTCTTAAGTTTTACAACAATTGTGTATATAAGAGTACGCGCGTTAAGAATAAGTACGACGTGGTGGGCTAGCAATAAATATGTAACAAATTTATGTTAAATATACTATATTATAATGCTTCTAATTGTACTGGCTAATTATTTAGAAAAATCCTGAAACGACTCCGCATTTACCTTAAGAGTAAGGGTAGATATCCAAAGAACAAGTCCAGAATTACATTGTAACTATTTTATTAAAAAAGAACCTTAAATTATTTTACAAAAACAAAGTTCTAAATGATGAAAATATGATATTAACAAATACGAGAATATAATACAGGAACATAAAGTACAAGGTGTAAATTTACAGTCAAATACATATTTGGTTCAGAAAGATTATTTCTGCTCCTTCTTCTCCTCCGTTTCTTTCAACGCAGGTTTGCCGGTCTGTTCGATGGCGACGTTTCTTTCGCTCTGCGTGATTTCTTTGTCTTTCCTAGGTGCTGTAATGCTGAGTACACCATCGGAGGACAATGTGGACGTTACCTGATCGATGTCGCATTGCTCAGGTATCAAGTATTTTCTGACAAACTGTCTCGAAATCCAACCGTGTTCGTCTTGCTTTTCTTCGTGTTTGCCTTCGACGACGACGCATTTGTCGACGACTTTGACGTTGATTTCTTCTGGTTTGAATTGTTGGACGTCCAAGACTACCTGGAATTTGTCCTTGTCAGCCCGCACGGTGGATGTGCCGCCTCCTTCGGTGTTCCTCAGCAGTTCACCCCAAGGTCTGTAGTACAGCAGAGGTGTTTTGAACAGTCTTCGGTCCCGGCTGGGCAGAAGATATTGTTCCAGGATGGATGGATTCTGTAGTTGTTCAGGATATAGGCCCAAACCGAAATTTTGGTCGAACAGCCGGTGAGGGTGGTCCAAGTCCTCCCACCAGTTAGAGAACAGCAATGGTACCAAAGACATTTTTGTTCGATTACTGATTTACTGAATTACTTTCGTAAACGTTTAAAATTGTTACTCGCAGAGTAAATCGCTCTGTAGGTCGCTTTCTCGCTTTGAGAATCTTGTTCGCTTCGCTTTGCGTAGAACACTGTTGCTACGCGTCGAGGCGCGCGTATTTATACCGGCACCGGCCGGCGGTAGGTGGAGCATCCAGAATGTTCTAAATCCGTGAACATATTCGAGAAAATTCGTTGTTTTATTTGCATCAAAGCATATTTTCGAGCACGTACGTGACTCACCGACAATTTCAATGTAAAATTGCATTCGGTCAACGGATGCATCGGTCATTAATTTCAAAATTGAGCAGAAGTTTGCTCTACGCAATCGCAACGTACTAGATGTAGCTAGTGCATAGTTGCCTAGAAACCTTATATTTGTTTCGACCGGTTTATTTATATTATTAAATATTTTTTACCACGGGAAAAATGCTATTCGTGCTTTTTTATTGACGATATTCTTTGCGTTATTGAACGAAACGTTCTTCGTACGAAAAAACTTGGACGAGTCGTTTCTAGAAACTTTATGATACGCGTGTACGAATCGTGACGTGACTAATGTTAGCAATGTCATCCTAAATAAAATTTATTGAATCATACAACGTAAACGTACAATATATTTTTATATGAAATTAGTAATCTTTTTATTTATTTTTAATAACATCGTGACGTGACTAATGTGTCTGTTAGCAATTCTCATCCTAAATAAAATTTGTTGAATCATACAACGTAAACGTACAATGTATTTTTATATGAAATTAGTAATCTTTTTATTTATTTTTAATAAAAGTTCAACTAAAAAGTCCTGTATTTCGAAAATCGATTATTTTATCGGACATTCGTTCTTATCGGCTATGTCGAGACAAGAATCGTAAGACATACGTTTGTAATAATCGTTTATTGATTTTTTTCCTGATGTCATATTACATCAGACAAATATAACGGGACGTAAGATAAACAATTAATACTTTTTCAATGTAATGTTACTTTATCAATTTCGCAACACAAAAACGTAATATTAATTAAAAATCTCAACGATCGATTGCTTCCTGGAAGTTTGAAAGAGTTCTAGACTTTTCTAGAATTTTCTACGGAACATTCTTTCCACAAGTCAGACACATATATTCCTGTTAAAGATAAATAAGTACCATTTACTCGTCTTACACCGCTTTCTAAGTACATATCCTATTACCCTTTCAAGAAATAAATCCAACCTGTGTGAGAACGTAATTAAATATCACTGTCAACTTTCATAAATTGTACTTTGTTCTATTAATTTCTTCATTTATTAGAACGTAATATAAACGTTAGGAAAACGTTTCTACTTCGTATATCATTTATCGTTGATAAAGTAATTATAAGATTGAAATTGAAGTTTTGGTACTTTCTCGACTGTTCGAGTTATATTTAAGTCATCGTTCGTTCACGCCTGTGCTGGTCTTCTGGACCTTTCTTAACCCATGGGGTTTCGGTATTGATTTTCCATCCTAGGTCAAGCTGTTCCCTTTAAATTTTATCTAACATTTACAAAAAGGCAGTCCAGTCACCAATGTCTGGAGAAAAGATTCTACTTGTGGTACCATGTATTCGAACTCAGTTCTAATTCTGTGCGAAGTAAAATCGATCTTTCTCGGTGTTTCTAAGTTGTCGGCTTGCACAGCGTTGGCTGCAAGCCCACATGCTTTATCATCGCATCGGTCAACGTACTCTGAGCAATTCTAGACACTTCTGGGTACAAATCGAAGCACTTTTACTATGAGGAACAAGACAAAGTTGCCACGCATCATTTACGCGTTCATACGGATACAATTTTCTATTTTAACATTCTGGCAACCTTCGTCACGTTATTTTAGACATATCTTATTTTATGCTAGATATGTGTATACTATTTACAGCCTGAGAACTAATAATTTTGTAACGCACCTTGCACATTCAGTCATAATTTTCTTGGTGTATAAAATTAGATTGTAGTGCGATAAAATGTGCGACCATCAAAGCGTTGCGCGTGTAAAACTTCACGTATTCGTTTTGACGTTTAACATCTGATTAAAACATGTATCATTATTTATATTGTATTTTTAAGTAATATCACTGTTTAGAAAACTGATAAATATGTAATTAAATAATCCAGAAGAAAATTATTTTCACGTTCAAATAAACTAAATGCAAAATTAATTTTTGTATTTAAATTGAAATATTTATTAAAATAGGATACGAAATATTTTATTTCGATTAAAAATTATTGCTCTTCTCTTAACATTAAAATTACTGATTTTAATGAAAGATTGATATCAAGGTTAAATAAAAAATTTTCGACTGCGCATAAATATAAATTAGAATTTCTGTATAACCAATCTCTACATTTATATTATTAAATAAGTCGTTTATAAAAAATAACCGTATTTGAACTTAGCAATCTATTCTTAAGAAAGTACAAGGATTCGCAGGAAGAAAGGGATTAATAAACAGTCTTCATTTTAAATCAAAAGAATAGTTTATTTACTAAACACACAAGTAATACAAAAATGTCTTCTTTTAATGTTCGTACTCGTACAAACTATACATTTACAATACCATAAACTGTGCTTACATTAACAATTAAAATACAAATAGTGGTGATGATGATGAACAATGAATTTTACATTTATGCAGCTTTCACGGTGCCTTTTCTTCCACGCTGATGTGGCTGATGTTGCTGCTGTTGTCCCCTTTGCTGAGGCTGCTGTTCATTATGCGTTTCAGTCTCATTCTGATGACTTTCGCTATTGGTTATCGCAGGTTTACCCGTGTACTGTATTTTTATAACCTTCTCGTTTGATTTCGTCTTTATAGGTTCTTTTCTTGGTGCAATGATAGATAAGATACCATCGGAGGACAAATGCGATTCCACTTGGTTGATATCGCACTGCGATGGTACTATGTATTTTCTGAGGAACTGTCTGGAAACCCAACCGTGTTCGTCCTCTTTCTCTTCGTGTTTAGCCTCGACTACAACGTTCTGGTCCACTACTTTCACGTTAATCTCGTCTGGCGCAAATTGTGATACGTCCAGAGTCACTTGAAACTTATCTTTATCGGCCTGTACAGTGGATGTACCTTTTCCGTGCCTTCTGCTCTTGATGAACGGCTGGTAGCGTTTTCTGAGTCGTCTGGATGATGGTCGATAGAGCAGAGCGTCTGTAGTTAAAGGCTCTAGATCCAGCATATCATCTGGATCTAGCACCGTGCCAAAATGTTGATCCCACAAGCGATGTGGTCGGTCCAAATCCTCCCACCAATCGGAGAACAACATCGGTATTAACGACATTGTGAAAAGTTATTCTCGATGTCAATTCAAGAGCGCGCCAAACACTTCGATATCACGATTCTAATTAAAGCTCTTGTTTACTAGAGCAGTGTCTATTTTTAGAACGACCACGATTATGTAACGAGTGAATGAATCAGAGACTTATTCGCAACCGGTTGTCCAGCCGCACCGTTATATCGTTCACACGTGAATCAACCGTCGGCAACCACGCAGTTCGCTTTATACGTTTTCGTTGCGCACTAGACAAACTGGTGGGGGCACTAGCGCCGCGTGTTCGAGAACACCCTGGAAAACACCAGAGCTGTCCTTGAATGCAGCTATCTTTCTCGTGCCAAAGATCAGTTCTGTGCACGGACCTGCGCAACACGACGTAAACAAAGTCGATTCGTGGGACCCGCCAGACGTGTCTACTGAATGAATTTCACGTTGCTTTGAACGTATAGGAACTGGTTCTACTTAGCCATTTTGTAGAATCATGCAATTATTGCATAACGGTGCACACTGGAGAATTATCAAAGTTTTTAATTTAGAAATTGATAATTTAATAAACTAACACAGTTAAGAATTTGGAACTTTGAAAATTTGCAGGTTTAACAGTTTGAAGATTCGGAGATATCTTTTTCAATTAAAAATAACAAAACAAGTACATAGAAATAATTTCTTTCGTTTATAATTATACTATAGTGTTCAGATCTAGGCGAAGTTCATTCGATCATGGCAGTCAATCAATCGATACCATAAATGCGAGGTTATCAAATACTGAATAATTTTTGCAGTAATATCGAATATTTTTAGTCGTTTATTATTAAATTCTTATCGTTACATTCTAATATTAGATACTTTCATGTTCAGTCTTCTATTCTATTATCTATTTATAATAGTTCAGACTATTATTTCAGATCGATCATGATTTTTCAAGCACTAAAAAATTTGCAGAGATTTTACCTATTATTAGAACAATTTGTTGAAAAATTTTGCATATTCAAATATATTGATGAAATTTGTGTAATGAATAGACAGCCTAAAAAATAGTGACTAATAGAGGATACTATAAAGTCCTTAGAATCATCTAAAATATGTGAGGAAGAAATAAAACCACATAAATTCTATAACTCGTAGTTTATTTGAAAAAGAACAGTAGTAGAACGTACAAAATAATGAGATAAGGCAAAACTACGTTTATTTGATATGAAACTAAACAAAATAGTATTTGATACCACAGGAATCGAATAAAGTCGATAAACCTCAGTCAGTCTATTGCACCATAAAAGTGCATTCTCACGTAAGAGGAATGTATCGCTACGCATACATTTATTAAAAGGCATACATTTATAAATATCACATCGAATAAATACTCTCGATAGGAGCTACAAAATGCGTGTACAATAATGCAACAATTAGGAAGGTTGTAGGTTGCTGAAAACTTCGCGAACCCAAATATTACTCTGCTTTCTCCTCTTCCTCTTCCTCTACCTCCTCCTCCTCCTCCTCATCCTTCTTGACATCTTCTTCGGTTGGACGCACTTCAGCCGGCTTGCCGGTATGCTCGATGTTGATTACTCTTTCACCCTCGGAATTTAGTTGTTGCTTGCGAGGCACGATGATGGAGAGGATACCGTCGGAGGAGAGCTTCGACGATACGAGGTCGATGTCACATTGTTCAGGTATCATGTACTTTCTTGTGAACTGCCTGGAAATCCAGCCGTGCGCGTCCTGTTTCTCCTCGTGTTTTCCCTCGACGATCACAAAATGGTCGACCACTTTCACGTTAATCTCATCGGGTGAGAATTGTTGCACGTCGAGGTCCACACGAAATTTGTCCTTGTCAGCTTTCACGGTCGATGCAGCGCCGTTCTCTCGTCGTAACAGTTCGCCGCCCCATGGCCTGTAATACGCCAAGGAATATTTCGGAACATTGTCGTCTAGATGCCCCATATTAACCCCGATGCCGAAATCTTGACCCAGCATGCGATGGGGACGATCCAGGTGTTCCCACCAGTTGGAGAAAAGTAATGGTAACAGAGACATGTCGACCACCTGAAAATTTTTAATCGATTTCGTTTACCGGGAGTTTTGGATTTCGGATGAAATTATTTGATCAACCTTATTACATACTTTTAAACGGCTGAGCGAACTTTGTCACGATGCACCAATTCTGGCCAATGCGACTGCTCTCAATGCACTGGTGTGTTTCTCAACATGACCGTGCCTGTTAACAGGAGGCGCTTCCATCGAACGGCTGAGCATCTGAAAACTTGACATGCAAAATATTTTCAATCGAGAGCTTGATATGAACTGCTTTTAAATGCGGTTTTTAACTTATTTTTACAGCTGTTTTAAGCAGCGATTGAACGAACAACGAACGCTACAAAGACGACGTCTTTTCGTTTAAAAACTCTTCATAAATTATTAATTTAAAAACTCTTCCATTATGTTGCAAATATCTTAAGTAAAATAACACCGTGAAATTCGTGAATGTTTCGAATATGGAAATGAACTGTCACACTTTGTTGTTAAAATCTTCGAACATTTATGGTACTTTATGATTGTGGTATCCTTCTTAAATTCAAAGAATACCTTTCTAACTACATATGTACAAATTTTTATTTTAGACTGAAGTGTTGCAAAATATGTTTCTTTAAATCAATTTTTGTAATAAAAAATACATATCCATTTTTTGTTATTTTTGTATTAGTATAAGGGTTCAAAAATACATTTTTTTTTTTTCAAAATAGAAATAGTCATGGTCCTTAAAATTTTCTGAATAAGTATCAGATTGTAACGTTAAGGTGGAAATGTGAATGTTTTGAGCTGAACACGATACCTTCGTGCTGCAACATGTACATACCTAACATTGCATCCGGTTTGTCAAGGTACGAAATTGAGATTACAATAGGAAGACAAGGAACTTGGCTAACCGGTTTTCGCCAGCACAATCCCATGGGAATAAAACTAAAAAATTTATCGAAGGATCGAAGGTATTCTATAAATAGAAATAAATTACGACTTCAGTCAGAATTCTTATATTTTTAGGTATTTGCAAATTTTTGTGAATTGTAAAAATCTAATTTTTATTATTAAACGAAGAATAAAATTTTTAAGACTTATCAAAGAAATGAAGAAAAAGGACTATCATAAAAAATACTGAGTGTCAATGAAATTACAAGAATCTACCCTTATCACTAAGGATGGAGAAAAGTAAAAACACCAATATTAAATTTTAAGTTGTTTTATTAAAAAACAAGGGTGAGTGTAACAAGCTTTTATACAATTTTTACATATATCTATATTAAATAGAATATAAGTTCTTCGAACCTACAATTACAGTATGGCAATGTATAAAACAGCTATTAGAATAAAGAGTCTGTACAAAAAGAGAAAAATGTAGGAACCATCGAAAATAACAAAAAATTAAGTCTTATTTCTCAGGCTTCTCTTGTATCGTGTTCTCGGTCGTTTCTTCACGACTTTCGCTCTCTTTGCTCGTTTGTTCTGTGCTGATGGTACTGGTGGTAGTTGTTCCTCCACTTTCCGTTGTTGTCTCGCTCCGAAGGGCAGGTTTACCGGTGAACTCGATTTTGATCGTCCTCTCGTTCGGTTTCTCCTCCGTCTTCTTCAATGGCGCGCTGATCGTCAAAATACCATCGGAGGATATGTTGGAAGCCAATTGCTCTTCGTCGGCTTGTTCTGGAAGCAAGTACTTCCTCACAAATTGTCTGGAGATGAAACCATGCTCGTCCCTTTTCTCCTCGTGTTTGGCCTCCACGACGATGAACCGATCGACCAACTTCACGTTGATCTCTTCGGGTTTGAACTGCTGCACGTCAAGGATAACCTTGAACGTGTCCTTATCGGCGGTTATGGTCGATGAGCCTCCCTCTCCTTTTCGCATGATGTCGGCCAAAGGTCTGTAGTACAGATCGAGGACACCTCTGTTGCCCAGGGGAGAGAACCTGTCTATCCCGCTAGGAAATACCAGCTGGTCAGGAAACAGTCCCATGCCGAAATTTTGATCCATCAATCGATGGGGACGTTCCAAATCCGCCCACCATGCGGAGAACAACAACGGCAGTAACGACATTCTTCCGATAGGCGATATTTTGAAAATATACTTTTCTAAAAAGTTCGTTGAAAATTCGTGCACAGAATCGCGTTAGAAACACACACAGATCTCGCTTCGATACAGGCTTGTTCGCTGTCTCGGTTGCAACTGGAGCTTTGCCCTCTGCGTCCGCTATTTATGTGCCTGGGCTTTCTGTGTGGTGGTGCATTATCTATACCCACAGGTTTCGAGAAGTTACCGGGCTAAAACGAAAATGTCAACTGCGTGTTTTGCTTCGTTTGTTTCTGTACACGATAGCCGATTGAACGAAGGATAATTAATGCTGCTGTTTTCCACTTGTCGTTGCATTATCGATCAATTTTCACGAACGGCTGCTCGAAACGCGCCGCTTGTTTTCGTTTCGAGTACGTTCCATGTACGTTTAGGTTACGTCGACTGAAACTTCTCGAATTCGGTTTCCTGTGACGAAATAAATGAATTGGAAATTAAACTATAGTAACAGGAGTTCAATTATCATTCGTAGCCGATGTTTTTGGAAATATATTTGGTATTTTTAACTTATTGATTGATTTTTTTTTTTATAAATAACGTTTACGAATGTTATACCAAATTTTCACGTAATGGCTGTACGAAATCGAAGATAATCGAATAATCTGATCAACGTAATAGTTACGTAACTGAAAAGGGGAATTTAGCTTATCTTTTTTCGTAATTTGCACTTTATTTACATTCATTGTAACAATTATTTCTTTGAGTACAGTTTATTATTCATATTTTCACGTAATATCAGTAGAAACCTAAAAAAAAAAACGGAATAAACTATGATCGGCTCAAGGAAATGGTACCTTCTACAACGATCTAGAATTTTCGAAGTCACATTCTCCGTATTAAGGTCAATGATTTCATTGTTTCCAAGATTATTTTCTTTATTAATACTTTAAAATTTGTAAAATAATTTTAATCATAGGGGTTTACCACTTTTATATGTGGTAGAAAATGAACATTTGTTTTTTAAAATAAATTAATAATAATAATGAAGTATGTTAGCAGATATGGCTTTTTCTCTGTCAATGTATAAAGTGATTATTTAATGTAAAGTATTACATCATTCACATTATAAAGAAATATATTATATTCTTTTACTTAAACTAGAACATTCTGTATGTTACTGTCAAAACATCTTCAAACTTTCACATTCTGCGTGCCTAGTGCAGTCTATAAATATCGAACTTTCTACAAAATATTTTATCCGAAAGTTCCCGAATTTTCCAAATGGATCAATCTCGAATCTTGCGGCTGCGCACTGTTGCGAATTCACTCACACAGATAACACGACAACCGTTAATTCCCCTGCGTATTACTCATCGTAATTGACACCTGTCATAAAAAAAGAAAACATCCCAAATTAGCCGTAACAGTGACGCATCTAAGGCGTTGTCCTAAACAGTTTTTATGCGAAATTTGAGTTTTTATGTGGAAAAAACAGTTTTTAACTATTTCTGACTGTTGTATAAAAAACACATCTATGTCTAATTTCCAATTTTGTTAAAAATGATCTTTTTAATTATTGTATTTCATCAAATTTGTTATTCTGGTTACATAAACGCTGATAATTCTGCAAATTCTGATATATACTGTTAATTAGTTTAAGTTATTATAAGTTAAGATATTAGTTTAAGTTTCAAAGAGTTCATGAAAAATTTAATGTTTTTGTGATAAGTAATTTAAACGATAAAAAACACAGATGTGTCCATTCGAACACACCCACCTTCTTCGATGAGCCATAATCTGCGATAAGTTTATTTTCTTCGCATACCGTCTGCGAATATTTTTTTAATGATAATCACGTAGAAAATAGCAGCTTATCTGCGAACGGTGTATTGTTTTGTGCATAATCGTACTACGAATGCCCCAAAGAAAATTTATTATGAAAAATGATACAAATAATTTACTATGGCACAGTACGCTATTATTATCAGTATTTATGCATAAATACAAAATTCCGGAGTATAAATGTCCTGAATAAATAAACAAGAAATTAAAGTTTTAGCAAAATGGCAGTACTGGAATGTTCCAGAAGGTAAACAAAGGCCATGTTATTTTTTATCTTGGAAATAACTACCCTTCAGAGTTACTGCGACGCAGATATGGCGTCTCTGCTCTGGCAAATAAAAATATCGAAATGCGTAGTAACCTTGCCATAACCTTCCCCTTCTGAACAATAGGGTTCGCAGGATTGTGATATAACCGGACTGATGTATCAACCACAAGGCCAATGTCCAAGCCTGCTAAATAAACGTTCGAACTGACCAACGCAGACTGGCGTTCGATTTTCTCTCCATTTTCGGATATTTATATTTCTCTGATGTCTGCTTAAAAATTTACTGGAAAATATGTTTGGTGAAATAAATAATGAAATGTCATGGGACTTTAAGCATAATTTTTATTAATATTAAATTTTATTAATAATGTTTAATCCCTAATTTTATAATTTTATTATTATACTAACGTTATTGTAAAATTAATTAATTTGCTTGAATGACTGCCAATAATTTATTGCAATTTGAAATAAGTAAGTGAAGAAACTATTTTATCAGCACCGGTCATGAACTTCTCGATAACGTCAATTTCATGTACAACTGAAAACTGATGACGTTCTCGTCGAATACGAACACGTATCCAAACAAGAGTAAACGTAAGAGAAACGTAACATTTCGGACATAAACGTTTCGACAACGTTGCTGCGACGTTTACTGTGCGTTTGGCCCACGTCAGAACGTCGATACGAGCAGCCAGATACGTTAGGATATACTCGCGAGACTTTAAATTCGTGCGAAAACTAACATAAATTATACAGTGGTATAGTGACTTGTATAGTGATTGGTACCTTAAAATAAAATTATTTTATGGAGCCATAAAAGAATAAAATTAAACAGCTACTTTAATCAAAAATCTTTCATTGTGACATACACTGTAAAAGTGATAATAATAGTGGTAGCACAATATAATTGATATACTTGTTATTATGATTTAAAATGTGTGTAATAATTGACACTAATTTGTATTAAAATGTGACAATAATTTGTATTAAAATAAATATCATGAGATGTACAATAGTATTTCATGTGATAAACCTGATGTAATAAAAATAATTGTATAGATAATAATATTAAAGTCGAGTCATAACACTGCTGATGCAATACTGACTTAACCTAGCGAATAGGTTGATGCAATTTCCTAACAATTCCGTATAACACTTAAAGCTTATATGAAACATTGTTACTGAGGTATAATAATTATCAGTAATTATCTGTAATCATCCGCAATCAGATATCTACACAATACTTTACACGTAAAGGAATTTTTGCGTTGGATCAGAGCAGTTAAAATTTCAAATCGCTGTTACGTCAATGGTAACATACCAAAGGCGGGCATTATTCGAATTTTCAAACATAAATTTCGAGTAAAAGAAACATTTGAAGGTTAGTTGAATAACGATTCGAAAAAATTGACACGTATATACGCCTGTATTTAATTAGAAATTTCTAGAAATTTCGTAGAACGTACTAGAATTTTCGAGAAAGAAAGATCAATCGAGAATCTACCTACTGCACGTGCTCGAAGTCCCATGTACTATATATAGGAATTGTGTAGCCGGCTCACGCGACAGTGCATAGAGAACAAGCGTGGCGTTCACATCGTTCACGTAACCTCATCGCAAACTAGTTTTTCTCAGTGATTTTAAAAGATAAAAATCTCGAACGAAAATGAGACGAGGTGCAACGTTGATTCCAAGATTGTTTTCCCACTGGTGGGAAACGTTGGAGCAACCACATCGGTTGATGAACCAACACTTCGGCAGAACATTACGACCGGAACAGTTCTTCAATTCGGTATTCGATAGATCACCATTTCGCATGTTCCCAATGCAATATGCATTCCAACCTTGGTTAGATTGGGAACGCGAAGAGAAGGCTGCTGGATGGTCAATACTAAAGGACGATAAAGACAAATTTCGAATTATTCTCGACGTGCAACAATTCAAACCTGAAGAGGTTAACGTAAAAGTCGTCGACAATTACATCGTCGTAGAAGGTGAGTGTTGAAACGGTTTTAAAATAAAATTACGCGCTCTCTTGTGATCTGCAACGGCGTAACTATAGTGGGGGACAAAAGTGCATAGTGCTAATAAATTTAATTGAAGTCACTTTATTTTTATTTATTTGTAATAACGTTTGGTGAAGTTTTTAAAAATATTAAACAATTTTATAGTTAAAGAATGAAGTAATTTTTCCTTTCTGTCGCATGTAGTTACGTTACTGCGTAGTAATAACGTATATGTACTACTATAGTTACGTTATTACGTATATGCAACGAAATGCTAATCTATATCGAATTATTGTATTTTTATAGGAAAACATGAAGAAAAGGAAGACGATCACGGTATAATTTCGAGACACTTCATCAGGAAGTACTTGGTTCCGGAACAATGCGATCCTGATAAGGCAACGAGCAGTTTGTCTTCAGATGGTGTTTTGACAATAGTAGCACCAAGGAAGCCAGAAGCCATTGAACACAAAAAAGAAAAAGTTATTAAAATTGAACGTACGGAAAAGCCATCGCAAGAAGAAGAACCTCAGAAATTGAGACAAGGCCAAAGCCAATAGAAATTCGTTAACTGTTTATTCATTCACGTATTTAGTATATTCATCAGTCTTTCATCTGTTCCTTCATTTAGTGTATAGTTACATGTATAAATAATTTTTACGTTTGTATATGTTAAGTCTTTGTATGAATTCAATAAAATACTTTGTACAAAGAATATAATTGTTTCTTGGATTTTATATGATAGTGCCCATTTCTGCTAATTAAAAAATTTCAAATTGTCATAACTTTTTGAGTAGAACAATAATTCTGTTTTTTAGAAAATTAAGTTAAACTTTGATTTAAAACATAAGACATTTTTTAGTATATTCATAGTAAAACTAGCCCGAATATAAGTAAATATAACAGAGAAAATAAATATCATTCTAACTTAATTGATTTGGAAATTAATATTTTAAAGTAATATCAGGTTATAAAAGAAATATAGTTATCCTTTTGTATCATTGTCTGTATGTTTGAATAGTTTTTGCCGAATCGAAGTAGATAAGGTTATGTTGTTAGCCGGCTACGTCGAAACGTCTCGTAAACGACCAGAATGTTCTTTCAAATATTCAAACTGATTAAATTCAAGCAATTTGAATATTATTTGAAAAATATAATTTTAGAATGATTGTTTGAATAATTTATTCTCAAATTTGATGATTAGATATTATTTACAACAATTTTGCATTAGTTTATTTGAATAAGAAAATGGTTTCTTCTCGAATTATTTCAGTATTTGGCTATGCAATTAATTTATTTTGTATTGATACTAATCTTTATCAAAATAATCTCTAAAATACTATTCCTTCGGTCAACATCGCCAGCTGTCAAAAATACATATTTTTAAAAATATAACAAATTCATTCAAATTTAGGTTAGTTAATTTATTTAGACAAAATATATTGTCTTACCAAACTAATTACATATTTTGAATTATTTTATTTCAATGAAATCTTAACAAATTATTTGGGGAATGAGTTATTTCAATTTTATACCAAATAAACTTTTTCTGTTATTTCTTAAATAAAAGTAAGTTAACTGTAACTAATTATGAATATATCTCAAATCATTTTATTACGAACACGCAAGCCTGATATAAAATTTTATGTTATGTCCAACATTAAATGATACTGGTAGATAACGATGCAACTATCAGCAATGCAATTGTGTGGAGCAATGATAATCTTATCGAGCAACAAAGAAATAATCTGACTCGCTTTAAAAATTAATTTCAAACTCATGTGTATCTTTCGTAATGTGCAGAATTTTCGAGAATTTAACTGTTTATTTTATATTCAATGTTTCCTTCAAAACTAATAACGACTTCGCGTTTGAAACGAAAACAAAAATTTGAAAACGAAATCGATGCAAAACGATTCTACCATATTTCGCTAAGATATTTTATGGAATTTATGGGATGGGAAATGCGGTATGGATCAATTCACGACACAAATTTTATTTTAGTTTACTTATAAATTTATTAACTTAAAAAAATGACCACATATTGAAGTCTTTGAAGTCTTATTATTGACAGAGAATATATATACACATACGTATATTAATCTCTAACGAAAACGAAATGATATGTTATGAAACGAAATGACATAACTTACAAATATATAAAAACCTATCGTTAAACGTCGATGAACTAACGTAACATGTAAAATACTATTATAATATATAATATTTTTAAATCGTAGATAAACGATGAACGACTATAGCGAATAGGAATATAATGAATGGCAGTGATAGAAGTACGGAACCTCTTCACTTCTTCTCTTCTTTCTTCTCCTCACCCTGTTTCTGCTGCTGCTGTTGTTTCGCCGGCTTGTTTTGGATCGCCGGTTTGCCGGTATGCTCGATCTTGATGGTTCTCTCGTTCTCGATCTTAGGTTGATCCTTCCTTGGTGCAGTGATGGTAAGTACACCGTCGGAGGAAAGTTTCGACTGAACCTGGTCGAGATCGCACTGTTCCGGTATCAGGTATTTTCTCATGAACTGACGGGAGATCCAGCCATGTTCGTCGCGTTTCTCTTCGTGCTTCGCCGAGACCACCACGTGCTTATCGACGACTTTGACGTCGATCTCGTTAGGCTCGAATTGCTGGACATCGAGCACTACCTGGAACTTGTCCTTGTCGGCCTGAACGGTCGATGTGCCACCCTCGGTCGAACGAAGCAAATCAGCCCAGGGTCTGTAGTACGATGCTCTTCTTCGTGGTTGCATGTACAGCTCCATGCGGCTGGGGGACAGCAATTGTTCCGGGTACAGACCCAAACCGAAATTCTGATCCAGCAGACGGTGCGGGCGTTCCAAATCCTCCCACCAGTCGGAGAACAGCAATGGTACCAGAGACATGATGATTTTAAGTCTTCTTGTTCTTGTTATACGATGAAATTGAATAAAACGTTATTTAAAACGTTATTGCTTTGTGTCGTTTAGGCAACGAGAAATTCGCTTTGAATTCGCGATGTTCACTCGTCAGTTGCTATGCAAGTACTGCTTGCAGAGCCGGCCGCGGCTCGTATTTATGGTCGAGCTGGCGCAGGTCGCGACGATTCGCGAAACTTCTAGAATCGAACGGTTATCCAGACAGCGTTGTATAGCATATAATGTACATGGTAGGCAAAAGCCGGCTCACGTAGGCAATTTATTCGAATTATTCTGTGTTTACACATCTAACGAACACGTAGAAATAAAATCGAAATCGTTTATTTTCTAATTATTACCGGCTTCGTATTACTTTATTTTTTCTGGAAAATTCTACTGGATGTTTTCATCGAATTTATGTATGAATTTTGTTATAATCTTCTGGAAATTGTCCTGTTTTATGTACAGTACAAAATTTCTAAGTCATTTAAGTCTGTTCACGAAGGCAATTTGAATTATTTTGTATTTACCTGTTTGACATTGGACCTACCGGCTTTCGGCGTACACTTATTTTTAAATCGAAAATAAGAATTGAATAAATAACGGATGAAATGTAATGTAGCATGTATAAATATCTTTTATCTTTACAAAAATCAGTGTGCAATTCAATAAAACACATCGACGAAATTTTTTAATTAATTTACAGAGTATCATAATCTTACTTTTAATCGACGTACATATATTTATGTAAATGAAAACAAAGCTGTTTATGTATTATTTATGGTCGATTTTATATGATTTCATTTTTTCTAGAAAATTCTAAATCTGGAACTTTTATCTAACTTTGCCCAACGTTTTATGATTTTTTAAATAATTTTTTAGGAATTCAAAAATATCGATTTAAAAATATGAAAAGGTATTTCAGAAATTGCATGATTAAACACATTTTTCATTAACAAAAAACAGTTTTTTAAGAAAATGTTATTTACAACCTATATTATTTCCACTCTTCAATTAATAACATAAAAATAGTATTTTCTGAAATAAAGGAAAGGTCCTATGAGAGATTAAATTTAGAATAATTCGAATTTTATGTTGAATCAATATATTTCATACAGGAAACATAAGAAAATTTGGAATTATATACAAACGTCCATGTTGTGTATTCGTGCGTGTTCTCTTCTCAAATGACATTCATATTTTAATCGAATGACACATATTCTGAATCAACGTATTTTCTCGAACCCTGAGTTCGTATTGTGCACATTCTGAACAGTTGTATTCTGTCAAAATTCTAAATTTTTTCTTTGGTATCTGGAAAGCTCGATTTCGGGAAAATTCTATATTCTACCGGTTACTAGTACCCCCACTATGTTCCTGAACGAAACCAATATATAGACGCGCGCAGCGGCCATTACGAGTACATTTGAAGGAATCTTTAACGGTGACGCTCACTGCTTCCAAAAGACTCGTTGCATTCTAAGTGCGAAAAACATTGCGAGATTGTGTATTAAAAAAGTGAGTTACAGTTTCAAGTGATATAGAGAAATAAGTCTGTGAGAACAAATTCATATTTTGCTGAAGGTTACAGAAACGGAAGAAAGGATGTCTCTTCTACCGATGCTATTCTCCAACTGGTGGGAGGATCTGGAGAGACCTCATCGTCTCTTTGATCAGCATTTTGGATTATCATTGAGTCCTGACGATCTGCCTAGTGCTTTGGCGCCTTTCGAGTCTGACGTTCTGGTACTTAGACCACGTCGTCGTGGAGGAAGGAGATACCAACCTTATGATAGAGCTGTTGAACGTAGAACCAGTGGAGCATCTACAGTACAAGCTGACAAGGACAAGTTCCAAGTAACACTGGATGTTCAACAGTTTGCACCAGAAGAAGTGACTGTTAAAGTTGTGGGCAAAAACGTAGTCATCGAGGGCAAACACGAAGAGAAACAAGACGAACATGGATGGATCTCCAGACAGTTCGTACGAAAGTACCTTGTACCAGAACAATGTGATATCGATCAGATTCAGTCAAGTTTATCATCTGATGGAGTACTAATGATCACTGCCCCAAGGAAGGAGTCTGAGCCAAAGAACGAGAGAATCATCAAAATTCAACCTACAGGACAGCCGGCTTTAAGAGAAGACACAAAATCAAATGAAGCACAGAAAGATCAACAACAGCCAGCACCTCAGAAAAATGTGTCGCAACAAAGAGGACAAAAGGAGCAGACGGTTAAGGCTGCTTAAGAGATTTATTTAATGTTGGTTGCATTTTAGCAGCAAACATGTTACATTTGTAAACAGTATTCTGTCATTTCATCGTACTTATGACTGATTTCAAGCATTCTTTCCCATTCCATTCAAGTTAATATCATTGTGTTTAATACTTTGTAATTTTTCATTGTTCCTATAAATTTGTACTTTAGATAGATAGTAAGTTATTAAATTTTTGACATGTCATAAAATATTGAAATTATAAACAAACCTTAATTGTTTTTGTAACTACGTATGTCATGTTATTTAAAATTACTTTGTAATAAAGTGTTTTGTAATAAAATTAATGTTTTTTATATAATTATTTGTGTTCATTTATTATCCTCTTAAGTGCTATTTAGGGAAAGGTAAATAGAAATAAAATGTAAGAAGTTCAATTTATATTAAAACTTTAATATAATTAATTGTACATTTGTGATAAAAAAGATTATAAAACCTAACAATTAAATATATAAGTTTAAAAAATATGTTTCTTTGATAGTGGACGGCACTTTGATATGTTAAGATAATCTAACTACTTACTTATATAAAAATATTAATATTTCTGAATTTTTAATAATTTTTTGGACGGAACATGTACTATGTCTTTTCTTAAGACTCAATAATTACTTCACATTTTTCTGGTAACACAAAAATACTTAAAGCACTTATTTACACTATGTACAAGTGTGGAGAATCAAAATTTGAAGTAACTTTAGTTCATTTAAATGTATGCATATACCAATTGATGTAAATGCAATCAGATCTAACTATTTCAAAAGAAATACATTTAAGTAAACCTGAAATGTAAGTATTGAGTATTTTCTAAATATCTTATGTTGCAAATTGTATAGCAACACCTATAAACAGTAATAGAGTTGAAATTGTAATACCAGTAGCAGTATTACACCTATGATCAAAATAACAGAAACACCATATTACTTCATCATAATAATCTCTATGAATATCCAGTTGAGAAATGGAGTTGTTCACATAATGTCCCAATTTAACATCTTTGGCAGCTGCTCTACAACCTTCATATCTATCTGCTGGAATGTCTGTTCTAAAGCCACGTACAGAGCTTAAACACTCCCGTGTTATCATGGTTTCCGCTGAAATATATTTACAAAGTATAGTTACATGTTAAACATTAATGTATATAAAAAATGTACCAGGTTTTCAATATTTTTACCTCCTTTCTTCTCAATAATTTTTACACATTTGTCGTCATATTCTGGACAGGTCTCTCCCCAGTACCATAACCAATTTAAAGGAGTGCCACACCCAGGCTGATTACTGTTACATCTGTAACAGTATAAGCTCTCTCCTGAAAATATAGTTTGTACATTTTAAATATATAAATTTACATTAATCATATTGTTTATATATTAATAATTAAACTATCATTTCACCTTCATTTATGAGTACACTTAACAAGACAATAACATAAATTATTTTGTTCATTTTCACAATTAATATACGAATGTTATTTGTAGATGGTATAAAATATTTGAAATGATTTAAATATACAATAAAAAATATTACAAATATTTTTTTTTATCTCATAAATAAGGCCAAAATTTACTCAGGTTTGTGTTTTCACGTTGTGTTTTTATAAACCTTATACGCTTACAGTATACATTCTGTGACATACATTAATCTCTAGATTGTACACTCAAGTGTAAATCTAGCTTCTCTGGGGAAAATGGCAGCCGCAAGAAACAAATTCCAACCAGTTTGACATGCACTATGCCTAATTTACAACCGGCAATTTCGAAATAAATGAAATTTTCACAAGTCATTTCACAAAAATTGATAACAGTTTGGTGAAGTCAAAACAATTCGAAGTTAATTTGTCTTGCACTCCAATGTAATTCGATTCATATTATAGTCAATTAAAATAATAAAATCGACTATATTAACTGAATTGAACCGAAAACGATACACGTGGCGCCATCTACCGGCAATGTGTGAGAACTAATGAAACTACAGTTTCAAAAACGTGTAGTTCACCCTGTTCGCCGGAGAGATGGCGCCACTTGTTCCATTTTTTGAAAATTCAATTTTTATCGATTTTACTGGCTTAATTTACTATAATATGCATCTTATTACATCGGAGTGCAAGTCTAATTACCTTCGGAATGCATATTATAGTAAATTAAGCCAGCAAAATCGATAAAAATTGAATTTTCACAAAAATGGAACAAGTGGCGCCATCTCTCCGGCGAACAGGGTGAACTACACACTTTTGAAACTGTACTTTAATTAGTTCCCATCTTCTACCGCCAGATGGCGATACAGGCAAATTTGGATTAGCCTAAAAAAAATTTCTTTCAAAAAAGAGCTAAAGACATTTTTCTTACTTTTTTGAGCCCGTAGAAAAATTTGCGATTATAATATAAAAATGCTTTATTTTATGAAAAAAATGTAATTTTTTATTTCCGTATTTCATCATTTCACCGCTGGATAGCGTTAGCAGTGCTGTTTCTGAACAGCGCGCTTCGATTTATAATCAAGAAAAGCGTAAAAATTAATTTTACAAGAATACAATGAATTCTTAAAATTAGAGATAGCAAATATTTTTTAAAGGAATTATTTAAAACACATAGAATTCTTTCGCAAACTTTTATAAAGATCTTCACAAAATAATTTCTAATGACTTCTAAAATTAAAACTGTGCATGATATTGTTATAATATAAATATGTAATACTTATACTATAACTGTTATGTTATTGTTTACTTAAGAGTTGTACAAACGGTTGTTTCAACCTGTTAAATTCAACATTAATTTGAAAGAGAAAATTTTACTACTTCTGCTTCAGAACTACAGTCGTTACGCTTCTTTGGCAAAAGATTGCGCCTCAAAAAGTATTCTCGCAGGCAAACAATCAATTAAATCCCAGACCCCGAGTAAACGCGAAGGGGTAGCATAATTTCTGCAATAAATAAGATCCAGCAGGTTCCCTGGGATATCTAACCAGGTAAAATAAACGTTAAAACTAGCGACCAGTATCTGGCAGCGATTCACGCCACAGGAATCGGTGGCACTATATAACGATCGTTGGATATCGTCTTAGAAGAGTCGTCCTCATTGTCGCCGGTCGAGATCTGCAGATTTTGTTCTTATCCTCGGACAACCGGCGAAAACTTTCACGATAAACTCGACGCGAATGTCCTCGAAGTGTTCCTTTCGCTCCCGTTCTTTCCCGCGCGTTACTCCGCCCCGCTTTCCAGGCTTTTCCATTCGAACACTGAAAATGCGATTACGTAATCTCGAACGGGTATACATTATATATGTACATAGAGTTACACCTCCTTCTTCCTCGTATCGTTTCAGATACTTGGATATAGATACGGGACGAAAGGCAAAGGTTTGAACGGAGGAAATATGGAGGTAGGTCGAAGGGTTTTGGATATCTCATGGATTCCAGGAGTAGCCCGAGGCGTTCAACCAATTAGCTAACTCCACGGTACTTCACCCTCGAAACCGCTAACGAAGAACCTAAGCGAAGGAAGAAAACCGAGGGGTTGGCGGAGGTGGAGGAGAAATCTAGATATTCCTCGCGAGGTGGATTCCGCTTGCTGCATGGATGATCCGCCCGCGGCTCTTCCCGCCCGTTTCTACAGCTATCCCGAAGGACCGTTGCTCCTACGTCGCGGCTTCGTCAGTTTTACTTCGTCTTCTGTTTATTTTGGTAAGACGCTCGCGATCAACTAGATTTCCAGATACCGACGAATTGCTCGAAAATATTTACTACCTTATACCCTTTCGGCGTCATGGTATTTCAGCGAATACGTTTTTGCGCAATGGTACCAATAAAAGATATATTCATTTTAATAATATGACAACGTACTTAACACTATTATATGTACTGAAAGTTAGTTCTTGCTAGGTAATATTTCTTTAGCACTTAACTGTTTGGGTTAAAAACTGCCAGATTAAGAACTGTTAGATGGGTTACTGTCCCACCTGTCCCAACTTTCCTCAGCTTTTTAGTCGAAATTGTTTTTATGCTAAATTAATTAAAACGAACGTACTTCCCATCTTTTGATATTAAAAAAATTCTGCACAACTTGGCTTTTTTTTATAGAATCGTGTGCCTCGAACTCTTACAGAAGTCTGAAATGACTATTTCATAACTATTAACCCCTTAACCTACAATTTTCTTGGCAATTGCGTCATGCACATGTGACTAATTATTAACAACGTGTAGACGAATAAAGGAAGGTAAAAAGTTGGGCACGTTTTATATTCTCGAATGTCAAGACTGTAATTAGAAGTGAACCCAAAATTGCGATGAACATACGAATCTGGTTCAAATTAATAATGGTTAATAATTAATAGTTACTGTTAAAATTTCAAAGAACCTAAATTTTTACAATTTTGTCACTGTCGATGTGGAGCAACGATATATTTTTTAAAAACATTTCGAAAGGGTTAATTTTATAGATGCACAAGATGTGCTTTTTATCGAAGTAATGTAAGATTAGCATTATCGAACTTCGTTCTCAATGGTGATCATCCTCCCTTCTTTTCCCTCTGTTGGTATCCTGCTTTTATTTCCTCGAAGTTTAGAGCAGGGAATGTAAGGGTGGTTCAACGAGACCGTTAAGTTTCCATCTTGGTTGCCATTTAGCGCTTCGGAAAGCGCCCGGGGCAGTGAGACCGGTAGACAAGCTGCAGGGATGGAAAGAAAAGAGGGACGAAAGAATGGGCGGGAAACAAAATACGAGAAACTTGGGGTAGATAAAGGGTACGGGCATAAAAGTTAATAATGCTTAAAACTCGACGTTAATCACGTTACGCGAAAAGAATAAATTTACATTGTGATATTTGAAGCGGTTATAATTATTTGTTGGTATATACCGGTTTAGAGTTAACACGAAAATTATTATGTAAATCGATAACTTGAGGGCACGTTCTTATTAAATTATCATTCATAATATATTCTACACGTTATCTCGACGTGTACACAATTAACACGACTTTAAATTATGCTGTAGTAATGATCGAATATCATATATATCGTATTTTCTATGAAATAATATCAGGTGTATGATATACATATAGTAATTGCAAGTTCACAAATTTATCATGCATACATTTATTTTATCTACAAACGCATAAATTTATTTGTAAATACATAAATGCACTTTATTCACAAGTACATAAATTCACAAGTTAGTTTACAGATACTTTACGGATCAGCTGTAAAATTCGCTAAAATAACCCACTGATAGTAAAGTCAACGAAAAATGACTGCTGGTAAATTTATTCAGTATCGTCGCAGATTTGGCGGGAAAATGACTAGATCGGTAAGTTAATTGAAAGATAGGATAATAGAGTATCGTCTCGCAGCAAAATCGCAATTTCCCCGAGCTTGACATTAGTTTCGATAGTCTTTGCTTATCGCGTGGCGGCGCGTTTAAATTCCTGTTTATCGAGACACCGAGTAAATTGCCTTTGAAGGAGTGCTCTCTGTCGCCGGGAGATTTATCGTTGAACCAACTTCCGTGGACTTTTCCTCGCAGGAAGCGAGTCGATGCTCTCACGTCTCTCACGACGTGACGGCATAACTTTGCATAGACCGATATGAGTCAGCCACGTGTCATCCGTATGTACAAACCTTTCCAGCCGAATCTTATGATCGAGATAAGACGTTCGGGTGTTCGAGCCACGGTTCGTTGGCATCTCTGCATCGCGTGATAAGCTGCGACGCGAATACGAAACACTGTCTCCTCCTCTGCAAATTTATTGGGAATCATCTTCTTCCTATATCGTTTCGCTCGTGCAAACGCGCCCAGATCGTCTCGGTGCAACGATCATACAGGAAATTGCAACTTTACGCGAAATGTTTATCCGCGTTTCCCGACGCTCCTCTTTTGACGTCCATGAGCGGCCATTAAGCGAAACGATGCAACAAAAGTTTTTACCAAAATTAGATACAGCTGTTCATTCGAGTTAATAAACGAGATGAATTTTACGTAGGAAAAGATTTTTGTAAAATACTCTAGTTAAGAGGTTTCCCCTGGTTAAATCAATTAATAATGATCTTGATCTCGTTGGAGCAAAGTGATTATTCTGTTCCGAATAATTGTTTCCTAGTACAATTACTAATCTGTAATATATGAAATCGGAGATTTATCCTGTTCAGTAAAAATTTCAAAGTTTCATATAACAAACTGCATGATCTAGTACCCAACCACCTGACGGTGATTTTAAACATTTTCTCGAAATTTTTCGTAAAACTCTCAGCAAAAAGAACAAGGAAGAAAATCCCTGACCACCATTTTAATGTTCGAATTTTTCGAACTACCCTACTGTATACATTAAAATGCTAACAATCTTCGACAACGTTCGCGTTTTGTTGGTTTCTCGTTTACTCGTCGAAACTTGCTGAATAATTTAATATCTGCGCACGTTGAGGAAAATGTATCTCGTTTGTTTTCTCTCGGCCAAAGTTTCGTATAAAATGGTTCATTATGTTAAACGTCTTGAAAAGGTTAACGAAAACATTTGTCAAAAAACAATCCATCGGTTTTATAGAACTTTTGAGCTCGTTGTAGATATGAGTTTGATTGCGTACAAAATAATGCTTTTAATAGAAAATTTCTTGTAGCTTCATATTGTCAAGGTTTTAAATAAATTATAGCATCAAATTAGTAGTGTGCAATCTTTTAGCGGCCATCTTAAAAATAGGTTGATGTACCTAACCTCACTTGAGACATTAACTTGTTTAATTCTTTTTATTAAATTATAACAACGTTCTTAATATAAATTCCTTTTATAATCCTTTTATAACATGTACAAAAATGTTATGTAACAATAATAGAACGTAACAGTAATAATATTGTTGAGTTCTTAATATAAACTGTCCTGTATTAAGAATACAAGAATAAAAAATGTTGAGAATCCCTAAAAAATAGTAGCATCAAAGTGTCATAAAAGTAACGTGTTGTTAAAATTCGCAGCTTATTAAAAGCGATGTGTAGCCAATTTTCTTAATGAAACATTTTGAAGGACGTAAATGAATTTTCGCGAACGAATTACACCGGTTTTTGTCCACTTTTATCGTTCATTAATTATAGCCATATTGCAACGCGCGAACGGGGAGCAGCGTTAACACGAGCAATCAGTACATCTGTTCCTACGTTCAATTAATTTTGAAATAATCGATACAGAACGCGCGTGTAAATTGCCGATCGCTTCGAATTTCTATCGATAACATTCTCACGCTGGCTACCACCGGCCCAGCCCGAATAGAATTTCTGGGTCGCATCCATATTATTCCGTCTCTCGCGCAATTTACGAATATCGACGATTCGGACGCAATTCCTTTTTTTTTTTACGTGCGCATGATCGTTGAATTTCCCGTGGATCCTGAAAAAAGTCCCATGTTACGTTGTCGAACGATTCATCTCGTGTACGAGCACTCTTGTAACTCGTTACTATCGATACAACCTCGTAAACGTATTCGATCGGTTTTAGGTTTCAAACTGAAATCATGGGGATGGAGATACTCAAATATTTATACCAAGCTTATGTAGATTTATAACTAGTTTATTTGTTGGGATAATTATTTACAAAATTGTTCAAATTTTTTGGAATGGTCGGAGGAAACACTTTTATATTTCAAAATTAAGGGTTAATGAGTTGGAAATATTTGGAATTAGTATTATTTTTTTGGGACATATGTAGGGTACATTGTAATCGAGTAAAATTCAGGATGCACATGTTTTATGATTGCAATGTTTTTATAAAAAATTTATAGTTATATTTTGTTTCAAATTGTCAGATTTCAAATTTTGAAATTTTGAAATTCTCAAATTGTGTAATTTGAGTATTTACAAATGTCTTTCCCAATATTGTTACATTTACAGATAGTCAACACGTAAAATTCTAAACCTTCAAATTCATAATTTTTCAAGATTCTATAATACATCCCCAAATCCCCAAATTCCCAAATTACAAAATGAATAAATTATTAAATTACCAAACTACTAAATTACCAGATTACCAAATTACAAAACCCCAAAATCCCAATTTTCCACCTCCACAAATCTCCAAATCCTCAAAGTCCCAAAAACTAAACTCCCAAATCCTCAAATTCCAAACATATCAAATTTCCCGAATCTAAAATTTCCGAATCCCAAAATGTTCACCTGAAATATCAACGTTTATCCGTCTGAGCGAAATAAAATCAGCAGAAGTTGAATACCACGATTCTGGAAAAATTAGGGAGTTTCATGAATGTAACAATGCATCATCGGGCGAGGAGAACGGGACAAAAGGGGATGCTGGATGGAGAAATAGAAAATGTAGTATTGGTCCAGTGGCCCAATTCGTGTATTTTTTTTTTCTCTCGCAACTATACAACACGCGTACGTGTTGCAAATCGAAATTCTATCTCGAAACGATGCGTGGAAGAGTGCTATCGAGAAGTAGGGTGTCGGAGAGGGGTATGAACACCGTGTTCGATGCCGGGGTATATCCAACGATATCTCGAACATGACCGTGTTCAACCCCTCTCGTGTGTACCGACAAAAACCAAATTCAACAGCAACTGAAGGCTCTTCTTTTTTTATACGTTGCAAACCTACCGTATGCAGGATGAAATAAACGACAGTGTGAACCAAGTCTCTACTTTATCCGCAGAAAAAAAGACTGAACATACAGGGTGTTTTAGAAAGATACTTTTTGAGGAAAAGCGATGTTTTGCTTATAATTTGTGTTTAATTGCAAACTTTGCAATTTAATTTCAATAAAACATTGTCAATGTAAAAAATAAAAAATTTCCAAATATCTAAATATGTAAATCTAAACCGAAACTAGAGAACAAGTATAAAAAGTGAATTAAATGTCGCAATAACAATCGTTTACAATTTCCTGTTAAATTCGGTCGAAATACGTAACATATTGAAAGCCGTTCGGGAAAATTGTTTAAAAAATTTCGACAAGAATTCAATTACAGCGAGTCCAATCACGTATATCGAGGACAAATCTCGGCGCGTTAACGGTGACAGGGAACTTTCACTTTATTTCCCGTATTATCTAGATTAATTAATTCGAATTCGCTGTCGGAATTCGCGTAATCCTTTTGGACCACGCAGCTTGCACCGGTGCACCATTCAAAATTGTAAATTAGCGATTTGCAGATAATTGTCGTGTTTCGTCGCTGCTTTCCTCTTTTTCGTTTCCCGACCGAGAGAAACAACATCCAGGGATAAACATCAGGAGGAACAGAGACGCGAAACGGCCGGTGTTTCCGGGGAAAATTCTCTCGTGTACCGCAATTGTATCGAAATATCAATGCAAGTGCGTATCGATACTGATACGATTATCGAAAGCCATACCGAAAATTGATGCGTTTTTATCGTAATATTAACTCGAAAATCGCGACGACGTTATTGAAATTTTCTACCTGTCGCTCGGTTTTTTGCGCCTTTTCCCACCGATGTTTCCGTCGCAATGTAAAATGGTCGAATTAACGAGGAAATCGATCGTTGCGACTCGTCAAACGGCACAGAAATACGAATTCTGTATACCGATACGCGAATGTTTTGAATTTAAATGAAAATAGTCGATATACCGTTCCTCTTTTTTTTTTAATCATTTAATCGATTACCAACAGCACGATAAGCTTCCATTTTAATTTCGGCCTGTTCACGAGTTAAATTGAAAAGCAGTATTTTCGATGTCGCGTTTTAATCACGTTATTGATCCCTTGGGGCTTCCTATCGAAAATAATCTGCTCGGAAAATTAGTGATTTTTATCGACATTAATTCCGTATTATTTCATGCGCATCGCCAAGGATGTTTATTACATAATCGTTGCAATTTTATTTGTTTTAAATGATCACTGATGTATGGCTGATGCTGAGCATTTTATGTGCAACATAACCTAATTTACACATATGTTAGTCTCAAAGTCTCAAGTTCTTCAATTTTTTAATTTCTAAATTACGACATTTTTTAATTTCTAAATTTCTAAATTTTCACAAACCCAAATTACCAAACTACTATATTTCCAAAATTCGACTTTCAAATCGAAAATTCACAACTTCACGATCAACATATGCTACCAACACAAAATCGCCAAAAATTGTCAATAACTATTGAAACTGAAAAATCGATAACCATCAAAAAACTTATCAGTAACTACATTTCAATAATTCATTACATTATACACATTTGTCAGTACTAAAAAACTCATTGTCTCACACCTATTCTACTTACACTTTCTGTAAACAATTATACTTACATAAATTATACACGTAGATATTCCTTAATTCAAACATACTCAAATGGGTTTTATAAATAAATAATGAACAAATAATTTCGTGCAAATAAACCAATTTTCATGCCCTAAAAAACGTGTCTCCCCCAAAAAAAGCACGTATTGCGTCGATAAAACCCTGTGCAGAAGCAATCTGTGTCAACAACCAAACATATTTATAGCGATATAAATAATGGTTATCAAGCTTTAACAACGTTCCTCGGAAAATACATGAAGAAGAGTAAACCCGCGACAGGTATTTTGATATGCAATTATGTAATGTAATTAAAAGAACGAGATCGTGTCGCGATAAGAGATAATGCTGATAGGTTACACACACGCGAACGGCGGTTTAATAATTTATGGAAGCTCGTACAGATTCTGCCACTCGACCGACTCAATTATACGGCCGGCTGAAATAATCTTCGTTCATTAATGTTTTAATAATCGTAAGGAGAACGACAGGGTGGCAAAGCACGTTGAAGCATGGCGGACTGTCACGTCGAGTGTTGGAAAGCTCGTGGGAGCACACTTCAGCACATCATTAGTCGGTATAATCATCAGCCGACCTTAAAAATTCACAGATCCGTGAATCCATGACAGGGGACTGAAAATATTCTAACAAATTGCGCCCGTTTCTTCGTTTCTTCGATGATTCCGAGCAATTTTATGCTTCTTTCGATCGCGACCACTTTCTTGCGTTTTGTCACTGGATGCCATGAGAACGAGGTACTTAGACACTTTTTTAATCAAACGTGTAATTAGATTCTTCATTTTATTTCACGTACTTTCATCGACGTATTTCTAAGACTACTTCGATATCTATATCATTATTTTAGATTATGTTTCAATATTTTGTTTCTTCATTTCAATATTTTACTACAGTGTTGGGTTATTTGACTGCTGCTTACTGGTACAATTGTACTATTACACTATTATTGTACTATTATTTTACTGTTCTACAATTTTACCATTTTACAGTATTATTATTCCACGTACATTTATACAACAGTATAATTATTCTACCATGTTACTATTTGACTATTTCATTATTTAACTATTAAATTACTCTACTAGTTCACAATAGTCTGTTTTGCAACAGCTTCTCTAAATAAACAAAAGTCTATCTACAAAGTCTCGTTTTATTATAAAGTACATATTTATTTTTCTCAAAAGTGATTTTCCATATCAATGTCCTTGCATCCAACTTCAACTTAATTGCACCGTGTCACAATAATTTCTAGCTAGATAATAAACCGAGACGAAGTGTATTCGAGTCCCAAAGTGCAAATAAATTGAGTCGTCGCATTGAATGGCGTGCGGGGTTAGATGCAAAAAAATTGATATCCGTGCGTCACGATAGCACGGTTACGCGAAACGTTATGATTAATTAAGCATTGGCGTGTAAATTTTATCTATCGCGAATCTCTAGCGTTATTCACACACGAGATACCCGGCAATTTTTCTATAAAACTCTCGGTCCGAGCCGGTGCTTTTTGATCGTTAGAATAATTAAAGTCGATGAACAACGAACGAAACGTTGGAATCTTAAAAAATAAAATCGTAAACTCGATGGACGATGAACGATGGGTATATCGAGAAAATTAATCGCAGACACGAATGCAATTCACAGGCGTCGTGTCCATTCGCGTGAACGACGCGATAATGCCAACACATGGACTTCCATTCGTTTCTCGGTGAAAACCGCTTAATATCTCGAAACACATCAACCACCGGGGGCCACACGATTTATCGTGCACACACGGACGATGCACGATGAAATTCTATTTGTAAAACTCATTATACCGTGCTTTTGCGTAGATGCTGCCCCGATAATTCCTTTAAAACACCGATGCTTCGACCCGATGTTGCACCGCTAATAACAGGCTTTACGATTAACGGCTGTTCGTGATTTTCGTTAAGCCGACTGAGAATCGAGCAATAAGCGATAAAGGAACCATTAAAAATAATATGGCTTCTCTATTTCGGTATGAAGTTATTTGCTATCGTTTGCCGGGGAAAATAAAACCGCTTAATATGCTTAATGGCGGCGCATTGATTTGCGGAGGACGTTTAAGGGTGCATTTTTATTTCTCGCTAGAACATTTGGAAGGTCATCGACATCAGAAGATAGTTTGTTGAAATGTCTGCCATATTATGAGATAAACAATTCCATTATTTCAAAGTAATTTCAAAATAAAAAATGATTGTTAAGATTAAAAAGATTTGACTAAAAATTTGATTACGAAACATGTATCTCAATGTCCTCATTCTTCCTTTATGTTACACAACGCAGGTTTTTCAACGAATAATTATAAAATTCGAAGACGTAGCACAGCAGTTAATTACTCCGTCGTTTTGGCACGATTTTTCCTCGTGACCGGCTAGTCGATGTGAGTAATAACGACGATAAGTTTGCCGCCATCATCACTCGATAAAATGACTTAATCAGAAAGAAAAATTCGCTGGAAATAGCTGGCACCCTTTCGGCCGAGTTTCAGCTTCAATATATCTCGCTTAACTTTTCCCCCAACACTTTACCTCCCGCTGCCTATCAATCTATCCCTTCCCCAAATTCGTTTTTACCTTCTTTCACATCCTGATCCGAGCCAATCCATCGAAATAAGTTGGAACCACCAAGAAATAATTCGATTAACCATCCTCTTCCTTTCATCGAAGATTTCGACGCTGTTTCGTGCGACGATAATCAATCGCTTTTATTTCTCGTGACACGAAACTCTTCACAATCCTAAAAGTCTACACGTTACTTTTGCACTTAGGTCTCATTACTTTTTACGAAATCAACTGATTCGAAAAATTATTATATACCTTAAACAGTACAATTTTTCTCTCTAACATTTTCTTCTGGTTGAACTGACTAGGTGTTTCTGATGAATCACCCGGTATATACAATGTCAGCATGAAAAAAGGTTTTGCCCATTAAACAAATAAACATCGACCGATATAACCCAGCGACATCAAATTTTTGATCGCAAATATCGAATGTTTTCTCTATTTATTTATTCCGACTGGTTAACGGTAGAAAAAAAGATTGATTTCACCAAAAATAATTCGTGAGTCGCGGGGTTAATGAAAAACGTTACATTCGGCGAGGATGGCGGCGTATCGGTTCGTTATTAACGAAAATTCGCCGGTCCACTCGATGAAAATTGTGGAAATGTTGGAGCGCGATCGATTCGGAAATCATTTTCGCGTGTTCCGGACGGCGACAGTTATTAACGAAAGTGGTCTTTCGAATGGGACACGGTTGAATTTTTGTTTCGCAACACGGATGGGACGCGACATCGACGCGAGCGCGGTTAAACGCGACGGGCAGTAAAAAAAAAAAAACACACGTACGCGGCCGCACATACACACGAAAGGGGTTGGAGAAAAATGAAAAAAAATCACCGACAGAGGGAAAAAGAAGGACGAGCGCGGCGGCGTTTCACAACGGCGAGCCTACGGCTAATTTCCATATCATTTCAACTACACGCGAACGAACGTACTTCTGACAATCATCTGTTTTATACGCGTACGCGTGTCCAGAGATTCGCGCTGACCGATGCACCGGTGCAATCCTCGGCACGAGCATCACTTGAAAATCAAATTCCAAACCCACCCCGAAACCCCGCCGTGCGTTTGGCTCGTTTCAAATACACGCACTTAAGTTGCCCGTGGTGCGTTTGATAGTTGGCAATTGTTTTATTCGCGCCTGACAGATCCTATTAAACCAGAGACTCCTGAAATGTAGGTCCCGATGGAACGCTTCAAAGCGTTTGCCACAAAAATAGAATATATTTTTGGAAATTGCGAACTTTGGTTATTTCACATTTTCAGAATTGGGGGATTTTACAATTTTGGGACTGATATGATGCGAATCTAGGGATTTTAGGGTTCAGGTAAGTTGGGAAATTTTTGGATTTAGGGACTTTGATAATTTGGAACTTTATGAATTTTGGGATTTTAAGTCTTTGAAAAGTGGGGAATTTTAGGATTTCGAGATATTTGTAACTTGGTAATTTGAGGATTTTGGGACAACAAGAAAATTATAATTTTTGAATTTTGGTGACTTAGTAATTTTGCAACCTTGGCACTTTTAGGATTGAGATTTCTTAATTATAGAATTTCTTTCATTCTAAATTTTCACACTAAAAAGTTCATACTCTTCCTGTCAAAGTACTATTTAAAACTTATCTCCCATTAGGAAAGTCACTATAGTCAACCCTTTTAACCCGATTAATTCCTCCCATATTATAGCAAAATGACGTTGAACAAAACTTGTGATATATGGGAGTTGTTCAAGTTTGCTGAGTCGTGCTATATGGAAATCAAATAGTCATATCTATAATACCTACAAAAGTGCTATATATTCTTTCAGCATTATAACAGAATTTTCGCAATATTTATACCGTGTTCTCCGAGTACATACATTATAAAAAGGTTAATTGTATTTATAATTGAAAATAAAACCATCAACCAGCATTATCCCGATTGGTTTACAAACAAGTGTCTTAACACTTGCCTTAACCCCTTAACCTACAATTTTCTAGACATGCAGAAATAATTATTGCTAAAAAAATGAATAAAGAAAGTTAAAGTTTTGTAGGATCCTCGATTGTGAAGATAATTAGAATTGAACCCAAAATTAAATTGTGATGAGCACTCGACTGATACGTCACATATGAGCTGTAGTGTCATGTGTGACACGATATTGTAGGACAAGGGGTTAATGACTATTTTCAAGAACGTATCTCAACGGACGTTCTGCAAATCCTGTATTAAACGAACAAACGAAACGATGATTGGCACGTTTATTTCTGCTTTGTTTATTTTCAAATTCGGAATGTTGACTTGCAAACATATTTCGTACGATAAACAAAACGCGTTCGAAAATAACGAAAGTGGCGGTATTGTTTCATTTAGGTTTTTCAGCGTTAACGCGTTCGTTTATTAACAGTTACGAATTTGTAACATAATGGTACGTCGTGTTAATAGAAACAGCCTTTCCGACACTTGAATCCAACCTAAACAGAATTCGTTCGGTTGTGCATTGTACTTTGGAGCCACGACCGCCACGTGTCCGCGCTATACATCATTCTAATCATGCGATTTATTGCCGACTTTCTTCTGAGCTATCGCGTTCTTTTTCATTCTTAGCATTTTCTACGGTATTCTACCAGAGAACAGGAAAGAATATCTCCTGTCATTTGAATGATCGCTTGTTCTTAGAGAATAATTAAGATTTATGCCTCGCTGAGAACTCGGGTTACTGTATTGGCTATTCGTTCTTTCGCACGTATTTGTTACATAATTAATTTTTTTATTATAATTCAAGGGCGAATGGACTTCGTCAAAATCTTATTCTTTCATTTATTGCACCGTTGATATTTGTAATTTTATACAACTATAAATTGTAAAATTTATTTAGTTAAAAATTAAATATCAAATTAACAAAGAGAAAGTGAAATTTAGATATCCTCTTCGATCACGCTCAAATTATTAAATTTGCATCGTATTTATTCCCGAAATTAGATCCAACGCGATATATCGATCGAGGTCAAAGTCTCCATGCATATTTGATGCTAAGTCAATGGTTAAAATCGTTAAAAATACGATCGCGACCGGACATGGTAGGGAATTTTTATGAAAAAGCTGGTTTAAGTGTTTCCAGGGAAGTTTACACTCTACCGAAAAACATTACGGTGTTGTTGAAAATCGATAGGATTACAGTTCGCTCCGAAAAGCAAGACGGATTTAGCGAATGCGCTTCTCTGTCGTGTTTTCATCGCTTCTCTCGACCTACATCGGTAGCTTCGCTCCGATAAACGTTCATTTCCCTCGAACGATTATAAAACCGACAAAAAAAAATGGCGGCGATGCCGAATCGAATTTTATTTTCTGTTTTATCGTCCAGCAATCGGCGATTATGACCATTTTGCGATCATTCGGTTGAAACCTTCCTCTGTGAAGAATCAGGATAATGAATAAAGTACGCTAAAAGCGTTTCGAACGGTCACCGCAATTGTGTACAAAATGACGCCATTTTGGAGACCTCAAAGTAACTCGAACATCAAAAAGTTTATAAATAAATTTGAAAAGTTACAAAAGACTACAGCTGTTTTTACAGGTATTAAGACTTTTGTTTATAATTTAAAATACATATAAAAATATAAAAGAGAATAAAAATGGACACATTATCGGCAAAGATTTACTACCTGCTTTCTAGAGTGGAATATAAATTATGACTCGTAATCTGAAAAATGACATTTCTGATGTGTATATCAAATTTGCGAAACAAGTACACAGATTTAGAAAATATATTTCACTCTCCCCTAGGTAGCCGTCAAAGCGAGCAGCTTATTATACGTTTTTCGCTCCTCCTCGTTTATTTTATCGATATTTTCTCTTTCACCATCTTTCGAATTCTTTCGCGAAACTCTCTGCGTTTCCATTCGGCCCACTCTTTTCAACGCGTGTATGCAAATGAACGCCGATACGTATAGAATGACCCGGACGAGATTGCAGAGTTTCTGAATGGGGGTGCATCCGTGGATAGGTTGAAATGGTAGCGGTGTCGGCAACAAACCGCAATTCACTAATTGTTTTTCAATTCGTAACAATCGATGGTTCGCGGATACGGTCGCGGTTACCAGTTTGTCGTCGTCCGTGTCGGGAATCGAATTTTTCTCTGTGCAAACCCCGAACAGTGGGGTTACGAGATTTTTCTGTTGCACCCTTAACGAGAATATTCGTTGATCGAATTATCCTTGCTAGTAGTATTTATTTGTTTAAAAACAGACACGCAAAGGAACATCGACATACGTTGCGGTTACTCAGATTATGCCTATCAAAATATCTATGACGTTACATATGAATTTCATATGTATGCATCACATTACATATGAATTGCATATGAACGTGAATGACCTTACATATCAAGTACATGTGAACATATGAATTACCTTATGTACGAAGTACGTAATATGTGGACGACATTGCATATGAATTATGTATGAACATATGAATGACATTATATACGAATCACATACGAACATATGAATGACACTAATGCAGTAAAAGCAAATGTGTGATAATGCCTGTACTAAATATCAACTAAAAATCCTATAGATAAATATATAAAAGATCTAACAGTCTAATGAGTCCCACCCTAGTCGAGTTATTCTGTCTGAATTATTACAAAATTACTATAAAAAGTCTGTAGAACTGATTTGATGATTTGCTTCATTTTTTCCTAGCATGAAAATTGCGTACTCGAAGTTCTGTATTTATACTTATCTTAACGTGATTCTCCTGTCCTTATTTTCCCACTCGAGTCTATTAATTGCTGACCTCTCACGAGGAGCTTGTTTATCATTACGAAGTCATCGAACAACTGAAGACTCGTTTCACGCGACACGGATTTCAAGAACGTAATTATCCCAGAACAGCAGTAGGTGTTCGCGGTAATTAATTAACGAAACTCAGAAGTGGTAACGCACTCGACAACCCGGCGAATTAGCATGATCAAAGTGATTAATTTGTTTGCGATCTCGTAAACCCTTCGAGAATCTTGTCATTTTTAATATGGTCTGTCGTCAGCAGAAATAATTAACGGCAGGATAACATAGGTCACGAAAAGATAAGAAAGATCGAATCGATGTCCTTCGAAGGGGTGATTGTCTTGCGGGTACTGTCAAATCGTCGATAAACGGGGCATAATTTCCACATGGGCCGGCATGCTAATTAGAAAGGGCATTTCCGGCCGTTCGTGATGACTGCCGTGGATATTGCTGAACGCGGCACGGTTAAATTATCCTTCGTCAGTTAGCCACATCCGGATTATGACCGGGCAACAATGGCTAATTTATAACATAACGCTCGGCTATACGGATAGTTACCGGGCCATTTATTCGCATTAACCATCATATCCGTTTCCATCTTGCCCTTTCGAAATATTTATCGTATCTCGTTACGATAAAGCGTAGATTTCTCCGGATGGATTTCGGTTCAGAAACTTCTGCATCATCCCCCCATGCTCTGTTGTAAAGGCAGTTACTGCGTTCATTTAACGCAAACTTTGCGTTTCGTATTCATTAAATATGCAAATCTCTGCTGAAACTATACTATAGAAAAACTAGGATGAAACTAGGATACAGAAGTGACAGGTGATATAAAGACACGTGTTAGAAGATACATCTCAGATGATATATTTGATCTTGACAATAATTTTATTTATTGAAATACAAACAATATTTATGATGTACAACTTTATCCCTTTGACTTATGATTTTCGAGGTGCGTCAGGAACTAATTACAGTTACATTATAATAGAGACAAGAAGTTGGAATGCTATGTCAATTTTGTATTTACCAATCCTTGACTACGCAAATTATAATTGGAAGTAAACTTGAAATTGAAGGGTAAAATTCGAGTAAGATTTGTCATTATTGAAGCGTGAGTGCGTCATGTGTGGGGGATGATATAGGCAGACAAGGGGATAAGTATGGTATCAAGGAACTAGGGGAGTTGCAGCTACGGACCCTATTTTTCAGGGAAGTCCTGTTATGCGTCTTGCATTTATCATCAGTGAAATTTTGTTTACTATTTTCTTTTCTCAAATAATTAGAAGTATATTCATTAAAATATGAATGAAGTATATTCACTAGGATACAGAAGAGGTATTTACTATTATTATATAAATTATTGTTAATGCGATAACTAAACTATTTGAATTTCAAACACAAATAGCTATATCAAATGTATAATTGACATGTGGAAATAACAGAAGCATCATTTCCTATTGTCTATAATTAGGATTGATTACACATTATTGTAATCGATATTACACAGTTAGATACAATAGTACGTTGATAAATGAAACTAATTTGATGAGAAACTTTGCATAGATATGATGCACAAGGTACAATAACTGACATATGTGTACATGTGTTGATCAATACATATTTGTGTAGTATGTGAATTCTGAGAAAAGTGCATTTATTATGGATATGGGGAATTTGGGAATTTTGGGAATATTGGAAATTTTGGGATTTGGGGATTTTGGGAATATTGGAAATTTTGGAATTTGGGGATTTGGGGATTTGGGGATTTGGGGATTTGGGAATTTTGGGATTTGAGAATTTTGGGATTTGGGAAATTTGGGATTTGGGAAATTTAGGATTTGGGAAATTTGGGATTTGGGAATTTTGGGATTTGCGAATTTGGGAATTTGGGAATTTGGAAAATTGGAAAATTGGGGATTTGAGGATTTGGGGATCTGGGAATCTGAAAAAGGAATTTTAAAATTTGGGAATTACAAAATTTGAGGAATTTTTGAATTCGAGAACTCCGAAATTGTTCAGATTCCTAAATTCAGGAATTTGAAAACCTACGAATCGTGGAATTTATAAATCCAAAAATTGACTTCGAAAACTTGAAAATTTGAAAATGGAGAAGTTTGAGAAGTAAAGAAGTATAAACTTGAGAAATCTGCATATATCTTCCATGACAGGTGAATTTGTCGATCAACCATGGTGATCTCGGCGTTACAGAAGTTTCACTTCGAAAAGTGTCAAACAAATTTCGTCGGATCTGTTCAAAATGAAAGTTAGGAGATATGATCTCGTGTTAGAATTTGAAAAAGGTGACACGTCCTCTAGTTACCGTCACGTTCGCGTCATCTTATCTATCCTACTTTCCTCCGCTGCATTATGAATTGGAAATCACATTAGAATATCTTACACATACATATGAGTGCATTAAGGGAACAGCTGGCGATATGGATTCCCTTAGCATATTTCAATATTCGCCTGTGGTTTGATTTACTTCGTAATCGTGGCCATCGCGTGGAATATGATCATCAACTGGTCCCTGATGATTTTCGAAGAACAAGTCCAAACTTTCCTTGAAACTCCTGTTTCAGATAAACAGGATCGATATCTTCATTTCGATCCTAATTTTTTATTTCTAAGCAATGATACGCAATGTGAAAAAATTCCAAAGAAAATTTAAAAACCTCATAAGTCCCAAATGTACAAATTTCTAAATTTGAAAATTTGCGAATGCGTTTATTTGCAATTCCGAAAATTCACTATTTCAATGTTTGTAAATCTCTGATCTAAACTTGAAAATTTGGAAATGCGTACATTTGCAAATTAAAAAATTAAAAAATTGCAAACTTTCAAAACGTCTAAGTTTCTGAATATGAAAATATCCAAAGATGTACAATTAAGTACACAGTTAAAAAATCGAAAATACTTCTCCAGAAAATATGCAACTTCGAGGGTATGTAATTGGTTAGGGGAAGGTCCGTCGTAGCAACAAAAGTCGCGAGCGTCGACTGATTAATACATCAAACTTTCGCATTATCTCTATCAAATCGAGGACTTCTCGAACATTTGTTCCGTGTTCTCTTCGGCAAACTATTCGTCGGAACGATTCTGATTATGGGAAAGACAGGCAGGCCTTAACTCTCAATCATCTTCGAAAGTCGCGTGTAATCCGAGGTCGGCCCAACAGCACAGCGGAGATTGGCTGTACAAGCTGTTCTAATGAGATAAGTTCGCTCATCGTGCCTTACTTTTAATATCTCTTGCCCTCTTCCGCCACCGGTCTGCTTCTTAACGAGCGAAATATTGTCTGACGTCGGTTCCGGCAATTTTACTCGTCCCGTTTTGCGATCGCTCAAGATATTCTATCGATCTTCACCGTTAGCCCAACTTTCTACCCAAATACTTGCCGAACAAGGACATTAATCATACCAGTAACAAATAGTGAAGGCTGTTCTTTATCATTGTGTTTTCTACTATTTCGCTAATTAACACAGTAAGCTAATTAACATGTTACGATGTCGGGGATAGTGAAGACTCAAACTTCAAGCGAAAAGTCAAACTTCAAATACCGCTTTCATTTCTTTATGATTTGAGAAGAAATTTCAATTATTTTGTGTCCTTTTATCCCCACTGAGATACAGTTTATTTTTCAAGATGTCTCATTAAAGACGTTCTGAACGAAGAAAATTATTTTAAAATTAAGTAGAGCTTACTCGATGCTTTATAATACATATTAATTATTAGTTTCAGAAGTTCATAATTCAAGTTGTAAACTACCCCCGTTTTAAAATGCGAAAAGCACTCTTTCGAAGTTTCAAGTTTCGCTTTCCAAGATGTCTGCTATTGCAAGCTATATTTTCTTTAGGAGAAAAATGTTTAAAAGTCAAGTAGACCGTACTGTATCCGGCTTATACTGGAAACCAGGATAATAAAATAGCCGAGGAAGTAAGAAAAAAAGAATTGTATATTGGCTGTTGTTGAAACGACACGATCGCACGGTTCGAAAAGTGGAACAATTATGCCATTAACGGAGAAACTGAAGGCGATTTGCGACAGGAGATTTTCCGCTAGCGAAGCAGCGCCATGTGTCGCGAAATATCAGCTTAAAAGCAAGCTTTTATTTTTTGATAAATTGCATCGTTAATCGGCTCTAGCCGAGGTTAGCTCCGAGCCCCCGGAGGGTTGAAATCTGCTTCGCAGTTCCGTCGCGCAGCCACCGTTCTCGATTTTTTACCCTCCCGTTTCTGTATATTTTCGCAAATGGGAATTTCAAGCGGCTCCAGCTTTTTATTCGCTATCGTGACTCCCGCAGCTTCTTCTTCTCGTTTTTCTTCTGATTTCTGCTAAAAGACGAACGTATCGTTGATAGTGCCGTGAAAAATGAACGTTTATGCTTCGTTTAAGGCGCTATCACAGATTTATTTCATTTACTCGAGTAGATTTATTCGAATCGAGTGGCCCACGCTTGTGAGATCTAATTTTTAAACGTTCATCTTGTGCATAAACTCGTGGTATATGTTACTTAATTCCTGTTTCGAAAAATAAAGACTTAGATTGTATTTTTAATTTAGAATGTTCTAAAATTACAATATTTCAACGTTCGAAATGTATTTTCGAGGTACAAAAATTCTTGATATTCAAAATTACATTATTTTGGAATTTTCAGGTATCAAGATTTCAAACTTTTAAAGTATCTTAAAAATTTCAATGCATCAAGGTTTTAATAGCAGCGCTATGGCGCGCAATTTGAAATTCCCCGTTCTAAGATTCAGAAAATGTAATCGAATTACAGTCCAAAATTGGTTTAAATCGCAATCAATCGAAAACTATGACGAATTTTCTAGGTTTAACAGAGATTTCGTTATCCCAGTTCAAGCAACAGTTTACGCCATGAACATACATCGTCGAGCGAAAATTGAAGAGAATGACAACGTAATTAAAATCGACTAGCTGATCAAAACCTTTCTCGCGTAGGATTCCGTTAATGGTTGCGCGTGAATCTGGCTGTTCACGGTAATGCCTATTAACGCGTTGCTACGTAATTATCGTTACAACACTCCGACAAATTTCGTTGATTCGATCCATATCGGTCTAACCTGATTTTCCCCATGGGCCGGTAAATACGATAAATAATCATTCAGACGCTTTTTGCTCCCGTGGAACTCGTCGAAATTACGGGAAATAATTCGGACGAACAGTTTACGTGCTAAATTAATTCGACCAATTATCCATTTAAAACGTTTATTTCGTTATGAAGACACTATTAGATCGTTCCGCGCCAAATGGTCGATTTCATCCAAAACACGAAAATGATATCATAACATTCGCGACGTAAACGCGTCGTAAAATACCATTTTCTAAATATATTCCATGCATAAAGTTCGTTGTTGTAGAAAAATATGAATTTACGGGAACACCTTTTAATTAACGAATGTTATTTTAATGGACGCTGAAAGTTTGACGAATAAATAGACCATTAATTTCTTATACGCGCTACATTTTCAATTTGATGCGATAACGAATATTATTCGTACGATGAGATCGCCCCACTCAATATTTAATCGATTTTCGGTACAGTGCTTCAAGCATGCCCGAAAATGATTGAAAATCATCGTGTGTATCTGGCAGCTGGTGTTCGCCTTTCACTCGTGCATTCGTGGACAACCACTTTGGATAGAAAATTTTCAATGAGGGATGTCAACGTTATATTTCAAACTGTTTCGAAGTCTCTGTTGGTAATGAAAAATTATTCAAAATTCAGATTTTTATGGACCTTTCATTTTTTATTAAAATGTATATTCATTCAGAAGGATTGTATAATTTTTGTGCACTCAAAATATTTCATTTTTGTATTACCATACAAATACACCTTAAAAAGTTTCTTCTAAATTTACGTATTGAAACTTTCACGTTTAAATGTACACATTTCTGAATGCATAAATTCATTTTGAACTTTTTCGAACTGAAAGTTCTATTAATTATCGGTACCTTCAGTAAACAGAGTTCAATCTATGAATAGCCGTTTTATTCCAGGCGTACGTTCGCTTAAAAAATTAAAAAGCCTGATTTCCGAAATGACTAGATACGATAAAATTTTCCGATAAGCTGAAAATCAATTGGGTCCGCCCGTAAAAAACGCCACTTTGAAACGTTTAAAAGGATGGCCAAACAGTGTACACAAATCCTGAAAACCGCGTGTACAGAAACTTGCAATTAAACGGTTCCACGGATTCAATATACACGCGTATAATAGAAGCGGCATTTTTTTCGAACGACGGTGCAAATTTTCCGGGGGGTTTATCATCCGAAATCTACGTCGACGGTTTCGCCCGTTCGCTTTGAAGCTTTCGGAAAACGGCGGCGAGAAAAAAAAAAAGGAGCCCCCCCGGTCTGGCGACGACCGAAAAGGGACAAGCGAACGAGAAACTTGGACTGCTCTCTTTTTCTGCTACATATATATATTTTTGTTCTTTTTTTCTTTTAATATTCAACGTACGAGCGCAAACACGTACGACCGGCCGGTCGTGCACGCGCTTCATTTCCTCGCTGGGAAATTGCGTTTCGAAAATCCATTTTCAATCTTCATACGTCGGCTCTTGCTAACACGCGTGCCCACGCCTGCCTATATTCGCGCACGCCACGACGAATATCTATGGCTCTTATTCGCGACTACGTGTGCCGCTTTCACAATCGCCGACCGATGAACTACCCTCGATCCATTGTTTACGTTCTTTTCTGTCGCGGCGATAAGGGACTACGCGACCGTGCCGCTCCACGACTAATTATTCCCTATTGTGAAACAACGCCCGACGATCACGCCACAATTAGACACCGCACTTTTTCCTAACGTTCCATTAACAGCTACTTAACCCGTTTAACTCCCGTTTAGGGAACGCTGGCGTTAAATGCAACAGGGGGTGAATGTAACACTGTAAATAATTACAGCTCCTTTTTTAAGCTCTGGTAACTTGGGAATTTTGGGACTTTGAGAATTGCAATCCTTAGATTTTGATGATTTGGTAATTTTCCAATATTAACACTTCAAAAATTGAAATTTTTGAAGAATTAACACTTTGGAACCTTAAGATTTTTAGACACCACGTTTTGGTAACGTTTGGGTGAACGACTTAACCTGTTAAACTCTCGTATAGGAAACACCTGGGTTAAAATTAACTGGGGATGAAAATAAATAATTCAACATCTATTACAGCTATTAAAATTCAACCCCACCACAATGCCTTACATATCTGCTTCCGCAATTTTAAATTGCCCATTAAATTTTCACGTGACTTATTTTTGTCCGCTGCATCCAGGAAGCTCAAACCTATTTTCGTCAGCAACGATTACGTCCAATTATAGTTACAATTATGTCACCTCTTTAAAAATAAATTTCATCTAGGTCTCATATTCATTTATCTTTTCTTAAAAAAATTTCTCCAAGCTTTAACACAATCTAAATGAACATAAATTTGTAAAATTTCTGAAATTAATTTTGGTGTCCTTTGATATTAGATATTTCTTATTGATTCATCCTATATCAATGAAAAAAAGAAACAGTAAAATTTGAAGTGTACACCAAGCAGGAACCGACATGGCGTCGGCCACTGTTCGTTATCAGAAACGAATGCCAATTATACTTTAACCAAACTACGAGTCCAATTTGTGAGTCGACCGTTGAAGTGGCCTCAAACTTTGGACGAAGGGGTCTCCTCTACGTAGACCAGGCGTGCTGTAGTGCCCATGCTTTGCTTCGCCACCAAAATAACAAGAATGTCTCCCACCCCATTTTACCTTGGCTCGTTCTCCACGATCTCGAGACCCGAAATGAGGCGTGTGCCCTCTCTTAAGGATTCAATTGAACACATTTGTACGAGTTATTTAGACGCGGAATACCGTGACTTTCTTTTCCAAGAGAAACGACCATGTATTTTACTCGAAAAATTGTATTTTTCGTTCGTGCCAGGCGAGACAGATTTAACGTCTCATGAGGCGTATGACTTTTGAAATTTATCTCCCGTGATACATCGAGTGATTTTAGTACTAGACTACTATGAGGATATTTTCATACGATTCGTGCGGAGAAAAATTGAAGAAGCGAAGACTTGTGTGTTTTTACATATTGGAGGACTGAGATGGGAACATTTGTGAGTTCTTTGATTTGTATGTTTTTAAATTTGTGAATGATTTTTATAGGTTTCTAAATTTTCCTAAGTTGGCAAGTTTCTAAGTCCTCAAGTTCTCAAAGTTTCAAATTTAGAAATTGGTGTATTCAGAAATCTGATATTTCTAAATACTTAAATTCTGAGTTACCACGTTTGAAAATTTGAAGAGTTGAAACTTTCAAAATGACTAAATTTCTATACTTGAAAATTTGTATAATTCTACACCTTTAAATTTCTCAATCTCTCAAACTCTCAATCTCCCAATATCTCATTTTCCCAAATTTCCAAAATTCTGAACCCTAAACTCGAAGACTCCACGAACCATATCAATGCACCTGCCATGTCCCACGAAGTGAGCAGCTCAGGGCACTAGATCGGCCCATCACCGTTCTACCATAAGTAAAGATAATTTTATCGACACCGAACAGGAAATTAACGTCTGTTAATTTATTCTTTGGTCCATAGGCATAAAATACAAAGCGGATAGAATCGTATGCAACACAATTGCGTTTCCATTTACTTCCCTCAGCTATTGTAGCATCTCCATACTCGTTCTCAAAAGGATACTACCTTTCGTTTTTGCGAATTCACAGAGATACAAGCTAAGACACAGCTTCCCAAAATCTGATACTTGAAAAACTATTTTCAAACTCTTTCGTGAACTAATAAACTATTGAGAAAAATGGAAAATTTGCTACTTCATTGATTACCTAACCTAACCAAACAGTTAATTTCGTCAGTTTCTTTCAATCAACGTAACAGGATATTTATTCGCACGTTTCGAGCTGCTGTTTGCTCGACTCAGATAATTCTGTTTCATGTACCAACAATAAAACTGTACGTCTCTTGATTAATGTTTGCTCGAACGTTAGAGAATACCTTTCGTGTGTGTGACATAACGGGAAGAAGAATCAAACACGTGGAAGAAAATCCAAATACCGTCTTGTTACATAAGTATAAATTGGCGAGCAAACCTTCCAATCGTCTTAAAAGGATAACTCTAAACGAGTATCGTCAAATTTAGAACCTATGTTTTAGGACTAACGAAAGGCATACAGAGTGTGTCAACAGGAACTGCTATCTAGAATAACTGATTACCTGTTGATAAACAGAAGTTTTATACTAGTTATGGAGGATAGTAGATACTTTATTATTTGTATAATAATTATAGTGTTGTGACATGTGCAATTATTTTATGATCAGAAGCTGTTTTTATTTGGTGAGTTTAAGAATATGCACAGATATAAATGAACAACTTCAGGACCTAGAAAACTGTTTGTCCAATATCTTCAAGTGCACAACACATGCACCCCACATGTTCACTCGCAACCCATTATCACCCCAGAAACCTCGTACAAGATCTCAAAAACGATCCTCAGTCGGTATTCTCAAAAACCAGGATTCTGAAGATACCCAAGAAATCTCAGCGAATCAGAGCAGTTTCAGTCGCAAAAGCGTATCGAAATGAAATGCGTGATTCGAGCGGTTGTGCTCCGTTTAGGAACAACATAGAAAGTTCCGGTGCATCGTCGGTAAAGTTGTAGAAAAGGAGCGTATTCCCGTAAGCGGGGCGAGGGCAGGGCAAAGGTATAGCGAGTTGAAGCGTGTTCGAGGCATGTTGCTGTCGGGAGTCATCTCGATGGGGATCGGAGGCCCTGCGCCTGACTGTTTCATATTTAAAGTATATTTTCGTCGATGGTACATTTATTGACGTGGCCGAGGATACGTCTGGTAGTTGGTACCGCGACAATATATACCCGGTAGGAAGGAAGGAAGCATCATTTCCGGTGACTTCTTCGATGAAGAAACCTGCCAGTCAGAAGCAGCCCCCACGGTCTGCTTCGGCTTACGGCTTACTTACGGCTTGCTTCATGCCTCTCTACACCTGGCTGGATGTGTATAGGCATCGAATACCGACAGACCGCTTCTCTCCTTCCTTTTTCCTCCATCGTGAAATCTTCTCCGCTCGTTTCTATGAAACTTGCGACCTGATCGATCGCCATCGGCTTCTTTTCCCTTTTTTCCGCCGCCACCCCTCGAGCCGTTCTCCCCTTTGTCCGTTTCTTTCAAACTCCCGCTACCGGTCGGCAAATATGGGTTACGATTCAATTACAATTACCCTGCTACTACGAATATCCTGCACGAACCTACTCTTTCTTCGTCCTACCTGCAACTGTCGTACGCCCGAGTTGCGAATCTTTTGACAGAGAACATGCGAGTCGTGAAGCTAAGTCTTTGCGGTAGTCGTAGCGACTTCCTTTTGCCGCTCTTGTAACTTCAAATCCTTTGAACCTTTTAACTTTTATCGGAAGGGTAGAGTGTGCTTTATGAAAGAGACCGGTGTTCGATGTACTGCTGGTCGATTGGGGTACAGACGTTTTGATATGTCTGTCGATGTTCAGGAGATTTATAATCTTAAACAATGGCGGGAAAATCAAGATGTTGCGGTTACGGGTGCTGGGTGCAGTGATAACGTTGGGGTGTTTAATTTTCAGATTTAAGATGTTAAAATTTTGGAAGCTTAAGTTGGGAATGTGGGGACTCAATTGGGGTGTGGAGACCAAGATTTGTGGACTCAAGAGTTGGGGATGAATATTAGAGGATGAACATTAATATTAAGAAATTTGTTAACAGACACATAAAAAGCTCCTACTAAATTTCGTAGATGACCCAAAAATTAGGTACAACTCCACAGTAAGCTCTTCTATAGAGAGTTCAAAACTTTCCAGTTAATAGTTCGTTACTTCATCCACTATAGTAGCATCGTTTCGCTAACCTCTTCCCATGGTTGCAGAGATGCAACAACGTTTACTAGTCCAAACACCGTGAACGATTCGAGCAATGCTCACAGCCGCAATCTAATCATGCTATCGCATTGCACCTTACTCCGGTAACGCGGTCTTCGATTAAAAGCAGCGATTATTATATGGCGAACGTTGAGCCAATCACCCGTTGGATGGATACGAGCTTCGTGATTTCGAGCAAACATTTGCTGTTGGCCGCATACTGGAGGTAGACGTACACTCGATTGCAACACAAGCTTTCTTTCCATGGAAACATTTTTGAATTTTCAATTTTTTGTTTTCACGTTTTTTAAATTTGCTTCTGTTTAAGGTCTCCAAATCCTAAGTCCAAATTTCAAACCTCCAGATCTTAAAGTGTCCAAATCCTAAACTCTCCAAATTCTAAAGTGCCCAAACTCTAAACTCTCCAAATCCCAAAGTGTCCAACACCTAAAGTGTCCAAATCCGCAAATCCCAAGGATCCTAAGTACTTACCCAATTGCCAAACGTCGAAGACTCAAAAATCATTGGAAATGAGCGAGATTTTATCTCCCTCAGTTGCCATATTTCCCCTAGGGAAGCCAGATTTGCTGTTGACTGTACATAGCTGCACATTCAAGTACACGTGTACCTATACGGAGAGGAGTAAGCCCGAGAGGTTCACGCGGCAAGAGTTTGGCCGCGCAATCCGCAGGCGGAATACTAACTCACCTAATACAATCAATTATTTCCCGCGGAACGTTCTCTCCTTCTGTTTTACTTCCAGGTTGGTGGGCGGCATCCTTTGTCCCTTTTCAACCTCATCCAACATCTCGTCCTGCCACCTAACCCTACCTCCTTTTATGTACTGGGTGTTGAGAAAGTTATGGTCATTAAAGTGTCATGTGGAATTCTCGAAATTTTTGTTAAGCAATCGACTTGTAACGTCTTCATGGATTTTCATGAATTTTATTTTAGTTACAGTGTTTGTTGCAAGGTGAGGATTGTCATTAAAAGTAGACATGATTTAAATGTTTAAATTGTTCATTTCTGTTCAATTAAATTAAGGAATTGTGTTACTTGAAAATATGGTGTTATATTGACAGTTTGACACGTCTAAATAAAAATTATTAAACGTACCGAATGCCGAAAATATAGATTGAGTGGCTGTCAGCGAAATGAAGGATCTTTACTACTGAAAATACTAAAGTGGCGATGAAAGTAAATATCGATTAAAGATAAAAATAGATTATTGATGAACTAAAATGAATTCAACCTTGTCCTAGCCGAGTATCGTAAAATTATGATCTTAAAAATAGTTAATAAAATTATTGTTAATTATTGCAAATTAAATTGTACCAAATCACATTTGAAATTATCAATACTCTATTATGATTTATAGGACTTTAGGATATTAATCTTAACCTGATCAGGACGAGTCTTAATCCTCATTCGTTCAAATACGAACATAATTCAACAGATAAATTTACAAAGACTTTTGCAAAATCCTAAAAATTAAATACACTCATTTATCAAGATCTCTACATCTATACTTGATATTATGTGTCTAGTAATAATTTTTCAATCTATTGTTCTGCAATATAATCTAACCAGATTACAGTTATTTCTGCAATACTTTCTTAACACCTCGTATATAGCCACTGACACATGTACCCCATGAATACCCGCACCATTATAGATATATTCGTCCACGAGCATTATACCGAGCTCCTGAATACACCGCGTCCACATTCATGCATGGAAATTATGCCACGTGTCAGTGTGTCGTCCACATGCTCGATGGACACATTGTGCTCACTGAACGTGTGCAGTTACCAGAGGCATTATGGTTCGGTTTGTTCGATAGGGAATCGTCGGTTTAATGAATTTTCTTTCGAATTCGAGAGTTTCCGTAAAGGCGACGATTTCGATGAAAGCCTGAATCGATTGCGGACGATCGAGAGAATGGAAGCTGAGAACGAACCAAATAATATATTTTTAATCATTTAAAATCGACTCTGATGAAATCAAGTAGGTTTGACACTAATAAAGTATCATCAAATAGATTTCACTCTAACGAAATATAATCAAGTTTGACTCTAACGAAAAATACGTTTTTCTCGATCGATTGAATTTTCAATGATAAGTTGGGTAAAAGGATCGCGATACATCGTTTCAACGCAATTGTTGGACGTAGGCAAACATGTTTCATTGAATATACGCCGTGGTTCTCTTAGGCGAGGGATCTGAATTGATATTTACATTGAGCGAGGAACCAATATTGATTATGCATTCAAGGGTAAACGATTTCATTGTCAAGATTTGATCTTGATGCGCCATCTACTTGGATTAATAGATCAAAGCGTCTATTTACAGTTGTGTTAGCGCAAATGCTGCGAGAGAAATTTCAATCTAAACAGATTTCTGTCATAATGTTTAACAAACGGTTAGAATCGAAAGATTTTCTAAATCTTCTTTCTAAAATCAAATTTAATTTTCATAATTAATATAAACCTCGTACAATTACTTTTTACTGTCATTGTCATCATTCATACAAATTTTCCATACAACTAGTCCCTAAATTGAATCAAGTGACTCAATCCTAAAGTGGCTTAAGTCAATACTCCTCTATATTCTATCAAATGTCTCATTTAGAATTACTTCTAAGATAAACTTAAACAAATTTAATTATTAACTTAATATACGTTCCTGATGTATTTGGCTGCATCAAATAAAGTAAAGAACAATAAAATCAGGTCCAAGGGAGAAGCAACCCCCATCGTCCCTGGCAAATTACAGGCTCGGTAACGGGGCATCAAACAAGGGTACGAAACGATAAATCAAAAAGTTTCCCCGCAGATTTAAGAAGCTCGCGGACGAGCAAGGGTTCAGCCACGATATATCGCGCATAATTACTTTCGTCTGCTCGATCTTTCGGATTATATCGTGGTCGCGTTGCAGCTGTTACTTCTTGTTCTTGCACCATCGCGAAACTGTTTGCACGCTTAACTTACAGGCCTGTTGGAGTGCTTTTTCACCAGGGGTTGCCGGGTCGTACTTCGAAAAGAGACGAAGAAGGATAAGGTGGAAATAAGGGAGGGTCCGCCAACGTACATCATTACGTTTGCAAAGGAGAAACTGCTTAATCCTCCCTCTTTCTGTCTGGCATCATACTCATAGTCGGTTGTGCGGATCACTAAAACATGGAACGATAATTAATCTCAGGGAACAATTTTTCTTGGATAAGAACGAGGCTCTTTTGGTCTGCGATTTTCGATGTTAAATATACAGACACGAATTTTCAAATTCCACGAGTTTACGAAGGTTTGCAAAAGTTGACGATTTCGAGGGTTTCAACTCACCAAATCTTCAAATTTCCAAAATACCCAAATTACCACATTTCTTTTGCAATTTTAATATTTTTTAATTCTTTAATTTCCAACCTCCCAGTAACCCAAATTTAAATCTACCTTTAAAAATGAATAATTCTGAAAATTTCTAAATTTGAAAGTCGAAGTTAAAGATAAATTCGGAAACCTCTAAATACGAAAGATCAGCGAATTCCGATTATCGTGCCGTATATCGCCATTTTCCCTAGCAAAGCCGTAGCCATTTTCCATTGCCATAAACGACCGGTAGCAAGTATTAGAAGTTAACGGTGATTTCTTGCGAAACGTATCCCACTGTCGTGGTTCGATTGCATCGAGGAAATCAAAGAGGGAAACAAAAAATCAGCGAGCGAAGAGTGGGAGAGAAAGAGAGAGGGAAAAAAAGAAGGAGGATACGACTGGAAAAAGTTCAAAAAGTGGAACAGTCCCAAGGACCTCCAGATTGGTCTGGAATCAATTAAGCTGCCGTGGCGTAATCAGTGTATCGGTGGCTGCAACCGCACAGCCGAAAGTAAGTTGCCAGTTTAAGGGAGTATATATACGTGTTGTAGACGGTATATAGATATATATTTACTCAGAAGATTCACGCCCCAATCAACGGTAGGATGCCTAGTATTTACGAGCTGAGCCACGACTCTGCTCGTTTTTCCTCTGGAAAATACACGGATACCCCCTCGGTTCGTTTCTTTCGTTTTCCTTCTCTCTCCGTGTCCCGTGTTTTTCTTCCACCGTTTCTCTCCTTGGATCTCGCTCGAAGCAATTCAAGACGACCAGGTATTTCGAGCCACTGCAAGGTATTTGCGCGAATCACCTGTCGATCGTACGTTTCGAGAACACCGTGATCACTCGTGATTTTACAGGGGTCAAAAGTTGCATCGAGAAACTCCTGTGGCACAAGTCAATTTTTTTTTTTTTCATTTTTTTTATCATTGAACGATTAGGAAATTCGTGAGAAAGTAATTCATAAATTACCCCGCTTCACACATAGTAGTTTACAACTTCCTAGTTCACTTAATACAAATAAAGAAAAGTATAATTATTTTCTGTTCTATCTTTGTTCGATGTAATATTTTCGCTGTTTGTAATTTATTTTCCAAGTGTGTCCGTTTATCCGTACATGTATACATACATTAGCATTTTACATTTTTAATTTCCGTTTGTAATTTATTTTCATTTCCAAGTGTTTTACATGAACATTCTTGCATTCCGTAAACTTTTATATATACTTTAATATTTCATATTTTTAATCACTGTAATTTATTTCTATTTCCACGTGACCATTTATGCACCCTTGAATTCCGTAAACTTTCATGCAGATATTAATGTTTCATATTTTTAATTACTGTTTGTAATTTAGTTTTACTTCCGTGTTGAAGCTTGACATTTATATGAAGACATATTTGCTCTTCTTAAATGCAGGTTAATTCATTGTTTAATAGTAAGTATGTGGGAGTGCTCTTTATGGAACAACCTGTATAAAAAATTAATTCTTAAATGAAGGTTAGGTAATCCTAGAGCTTGAATAGTACATTATCAGAGTGGTGTATGCGTTATGGAACTTCTATAAAATTCTTCAGAAAATAATTTTGAGTACTCTTGAAACAAAGGTTCGGTTCAGCAGTAAATTACGAAGGGTAGAGTAATATCGTGATCATTATCAGGGTTATTTGACGAGAGATTAAACGATGATTCATAACGTAGGCAGCAATTTCTATCAAGACCTATCGTCGTGGAAATCCAGCGCTTATTTCTCTTTCCGTCTCCCCTAAAATTCTGTCGGTCCGGCGTGGAAAGTATATACATCTTTCATCCAGCATCCGTTTCCTTCTGGATCACCGGCTACACCCGTCTGGTGGTCTTCGTCGAACGCGTGGACGTGCAGGGTCAGCCGGCGCACAACTTTCCTGCGATCTTGATTTCATCAACGTGTCTCCTTTTATTGTTGCCAGTTTAGAGGGACCTTAAATATTTTGTCGCGGGGTCAGCGGTCTGGTTAACCGGCGAACGGGACAATAGCTTTACCCTAGGGTCGGGCCAATCAAGCAGCTATGAAAGATCACGTTCAACCACCCTTCCAACCCCCGTAACTATCTCTGCAACCTTCGAGTTCACCGGCAGCCAACCATCCCTTGCTCGAATCTCCACGGCTTCGTGGCGGTAAGGATAGAAAAGCCCGTTGCTAGTCTCGAAGCTAGGGTTCCTAACTGTTACGGGTTGCCTTCTATACCAGGTTCCCCGCTTGTATCAGACCTCGAACCATCCCCTCGATCTCATCGGCCCCGTCAGCACCTCTTTCAACCAATCTATGTCGGTCTATCGGCTCGCGTTAAAATCATAACCCTCGCTTGTTTGGCTAACCGAATGACGTATCCTTTCGAACGATATATCCACTCTTTATCCTTCTCCAAATTTTCGACGTTCTGATTTAAGATCAATTGTGAACTTGCTTGAAAGCCTTCTGCGATGGTTACGTCTTTGGGATATTTATACTGATATCATTTTAGTAACATTTCTATTTCATATTTGGAAATTTCAAAGAGCTACATCAACTTCTAGTTGAGACTACATAAAATTCTGTAAACTCTAAATAAATTTTAAATTTAAATTCTGTAATTGAATTCTAAATTTAAGTTCCACAAATTCCCAAATTTCTAAGTATTTAGATTTGCAAATTTTTTAATTTGCCACTCGAATTCTCAAGATTTCCTGAATTTTCCAAAGTGCAGACAAACTTATAAATTACCAAATGTCTAAGTGAGATCCTTACATCTGTAGTTATATAGAACAAACGTTAGCATTCATAGTTCACGAGGATATAAACGGCGAATAAACACGAGCGTTTCCATGATTTTGGAATTTCAACCGTGTTATTGGTCGATAATTTTAATGGACGGTAGCTCTCGAAATCAAAATGAAAGCTGGAATTACAGATGAAATGTCAATAGTAACTTTATCCCGGTAAAACGATATCAAATCACACGAGCGGGTTAAAATAATCAATATTAAAATCAACATTTGCACAGCTGAAATAACAAAAAAGGTCTCGCGAAACTTGCAATGATCGATAATCGATCAGTTTTTTGCGCTACGGTGTATTAATTAAAGTAAATCCGGATAAAAATAAGAGGGAAACATTTCAAGAGTCCTCCCTTAATTCCATAACTTAATCCGCTTCGTTCAGGCGCCGGTCAATTAAATCGCAAGAACCCTTCCTTTTTTTCCTCTCTTTCTTTCGATCCCCTGAACCGTGACGAGAATTAGCTTTTATCGACGAGGCAAATTATCTGAAAGCCCGTCTTCGTCCTTGCTTCGTTTGTACAAAGCGGAATTTCGAAGCGGAACAACGCTGAAAAAGGAACACCAGGGATAACTAGACTCCACTTTTCTACCGGGACATTTCGGTTAAAGAATTTAGATACACGGAATGTTTTCATTTATATATTTATTTCTCTATTAATTCTATTTCAAATTATCTGACTTTAATTCGAGGTACGATATTAATAGCACTTTGGTATATAATAAAATAAATATTAGTCAAGTAATTAGGGTACAACTACTGTAAGAGCCGAAAAGGGGTGGTAGGTGGAACGATGCTGATCAACTTTAATTATTAAAGTATTATTATTTTTTTTGCATAGTCAATTATTCTCTCTAATAATGCTGAACAAGTAAAATTTTTATGATTATGCAATTTTTTTGCATTCCAGACCATTTGTTGAAATACCGAATCCACGTGTACGTAGTCCCACCGTACAGCGATTTCATCTGTAATTTCTGAGTAAACATGGTATTTTTAAGATTCGGTGAGTGACGGATGGCGCATCCATGATTTGCGAAGGTGGGTCTCGTTTGGGCAAACGGATTTCGTCGATTCGGCAAATTTGTCTCCTGGTCCTTCAAAAAATACGTCGGTCGATTCGTGACTTTACTCGATGATATCCGTGTCTTCTAGATTTCACCCAGGTCAGCTTTCCTTCAGACAGCGGCTCCTTTAACCTCTCCCTCACCGGGTTACGTTGCTGAATCGAAAATTATTTATTTTCTAATGGCGCGTTTCGTCGGTCGGCTTCCGGTCTCGGCCATCCGTTCAATTTCTCGCAATTTCGTGGCTCGTTTTATTTATTACGGCGAATCGAGGGGAAAAAGACCGACAGCTTCATCTTCGTTAACTTTGGAAACTAATTACTCGACGAACTGAAAACTTCCCCCTTTGCGTAGGGATCTTCATTAAAGAAAACATTCTTTTTCTTCTGCTACACGGCCGTGTCAAGATTGAGAAATTGCGATTTAATCAATTTTGATCGTGTCTACGATGAATCTTGATTTATCTCCCGGATGAAAATGTTTTAATTTAAAAAAAGATTTACATCGTGCGTCAAAATTAGAATAACATGACAGTGCAAGACAGAGTAACATATCAAAATAGTATCAAGTATATACAGTAAACAAGTATGTGCACAGAATGACAATTAAAAAGCTGTAAATGTATCTTTTTAACCTTCTATGATCATACAAAGGTCATGACATAAAAATTTATATGAAATCTAAGGACAGTAAATATAAATAAAAATGTTATTAATGAGATTCTATTATGGTATGCAAAAGTTATGTTATTGGTATCCACAAATGTGGTCAATTCAATATTTTAAAAAAGCTGGAGCAAAATTAGGAAGCTTGAGTCATTAACGCCATCGTGTTTCAACATCCTGGCCCGTTCACCTTCCACAGCGAATGAGGTACCAAGCCTTAAAAAGTATCACGTTGATTGATCGATCGTCCCGTAATGTCTGCATTCAGGTAAAAATATTTCTTCACCCCCGAAACGTGACAGCAAGGAAATTGGTGATGGCAATTTTTTCAGAACCCTAACAAAGATTACACGATAATGTAATCACAATCAGATAATACGTGCAGAGTATTTGGTAATTTTTATTTGTTCTCTTCACAAATAATTTGATTCTTATATAGACCAAAATAGAAAATAAGATAGAACTTTATTTTTAAGTCTACCAGAAATATGTATTCTTCGATTAAAAGAAGACATTTTCAATACTGAAACCGTAAAATTGATTTAGAGAAGTTTTGTAATATCTCGACATTCTAAAAGAAGTTTCGAAAGGAACCTAAGTTGTCTATATTATTCGTTGAATGAAATAAAATTTGAAGAGATGACCAATCGGTTTTCCGTAAAAATTGAGTGTACAGGGGTTGTTAAAGCAGCCTGATGAACGTAAGCGTCGTTCATCCCCCACGAGATATCCAGGTACGTGTAAACCTACGGCCTACGTTATAGCACAGCTTCGCCATACGTGATGCAATGCAGCCCAGGTAGTCACCAGAATACCAAACTACCCTATCCCTGGCCCACCCTCACACATCTTCCCACTCCTCCTCAACTCTGTCTACGCTACTTTTTCTTCGTGTTCATATCGAATCGCGACCATGTGTCTACATCCTCTCTCGTCTCCGTCGCAGTTGCATACGACGAAACTCATTTTCACGGGAGGCTCTACATCCTGAATCTACAAAATACAGCCCCCTGTCGTGTATTTTGCTCCGTGGCCTGTATCCGCCGTGCGGATGCAAATTTTCATCCACGCACCCTGTTAAGCTCGAGAAAATTCGGGGAAGTCGTGCACAAAAACAGCGCGAGTGTTGTCGAAATGGTACGAAAATTGATATTGCATTAAGAATGACGTGATATTAAGGATTCTGTACATTCTCGTGAAGGTTAGAATCGAAGTTACTCGACTTAACAAAAATAGAATGATGTACTATCGATCTCTCTTCAATCTTTAATATTCAACCCTCTGGGCTTCCATTGAATATGAACATATATTATGAGTTACATGAGTACAAGAGGTAATTTCAAGCTTCAGACGCAAGATTTTTGACAGACTTTTGACAATATCTGTGCATTTGCTCTTGTGTAATGTATTTTATGTAAGAACGATATAGTACAGATATTAGTGTAGAGTTGTAAAATAATCGCAGTTGCTGAAGAATCACAGGTGAAATCTCGTGGAATCCGATAATCAGCATGTCGACCGCAACCGAAGTCTCTTATCTGTGTCACTCGGTTCTTATCAGCGGGGGTTGAAGTCGCTCCCAACCGGACCGATACGGAACGGTAATCGTCGATCGGTCAATCGAACGTTCCCAGGAAGCCAGATTTCGGCCGAGAAACGGAAGAATGAGCTCTCGAACGGGGGAAAAAAAGACGACGATAGACTCGGCGGAATCTAGGAAATTCATTCGTTGCCATGGTCGATCCAGGTTTTCCGTAACGTCTGTTGGGTACGATCAGACTTTTCTATACATAAATGTGGCAAGCTTCCAATGTCGACCGTCCACCGTACTTAGCTGCACCGCGCTACCTTTACACCGATTCCTCTCTCTGTATATATGTCTGGTGTCCAGTGAGCCGCGTGACAGCTAATATCCGACCAGGAAACTAACACCCCGTCTACCCTGAACCACCCCCTTTCTCCTTTTCGCACCCTACCTATCCCTTCCTCGACCGCCCTCTGTTCGCACCTATAGCGTCGCTCTAGTTCAGTCTCGTAACCTGTCGCATTCCAATATTAAACGAAGAAACTCCATTTAGAGTCCACCATGATTCTTGCCTTTTCGAGTTTAATTAACTCTCCTTTATTCTCTTCCACTTTTTTCCCTTAATGTTGATACTGAATATTCACGTTGTTTGACACGCACTCGTGCTTCAACCGTGATTAGTCTTCAACTCATTCAAATTGAATAATTCTTCAGTTTGATGTTCGATAACATTTCAACTTTCTCTATTTTAATATTGCAGCTATAGTTCGACTGCACCTGACAAATCATAAGACAAGGGGTTAACGATTCTTAAACAACCTTCTTCGCCCTTCATAATTTTATATGAGTCTTATTTCAACTAGCTTGTATAAATTTACCAGAAGTTTGTGATTTCTGTATTTGAATGTTTTCAAGATTAGAAATTTCAACCCCTAAAACAATATTCCTTCCTTTTCAACTTCTAAATATTAATCAGCACAGAATACGGAATAAGTTGAACCTGCTTTGTATCTTAATTTAAACAAGTTTCAATGAAGAAATGGATGAGTGTGCATCAATAGGGATGAATGGCAAATGGATACTTATACGTAGGTGTTGATATTAACCTACAAAGGCTGTTCCACGAATGAGAGTACATAATTAGCCGTTGTCGGTCACTCTTTTTTCGAGTTTCAGCTTTTATAGGGTATAAAGAGAATCCTTTTACGTGCTTGTTCGCGAACTAGCACATCACGTCCATCGAAAATGCCGGTGAAAGGTTCGGTTCGCGCAGCCTTCGTTATCGGATCCGTCATTCTGTACGTCCGATCGCGTCCAACTTGTAATCCTTTCGGATTCATCCCTCTTCTCTTCAGGGGTGTTCATTTTAATGGACGTTGGATTTCTGCTTCCTCGATGCAGTTATACCGGCATTTTCACGCTGCCGCTCTACGCACTGCATACAGGGTGTGTCTTCGAAGATTTATCATCGTCGAAAACACTTCTGTTCAATCAACACAATTATTACATTTAAAATGAACTGCTGTGGGACTAAGTCAAATTAATAAATTTAAGTGTACAAGATTATCATTTACAAATGTAATGGATAAATTATTCAATAATTCCAATAATGTTATAATAAAGAATATTTAAATTATTTAAACTTGTGATATTTATTCTAAATCTCTGAATTTAACTTCAAGGTTCTAAAGGTTATCTCAAGGTGATACTGAACTAATCCTGACATCAACTGTAAAGTCAAAGTCGGAAACAATTGCAATAACTCTACCAAGTCCAAAACTTGTGGTGTCACGAAGAAAACAAGATGGGGTTTGTCAAGAATCACTTTCAATAATTCCTTTGTTAAAAAATGTATAATATTTTAAAGAGTAGTTGTAATATTGTAAAGAGACTTTAATTGTTTAACTTTATTTAAAGGTTAAGGTTGGAGGTAATTGATTAATTTTATTTAAAGGTTAACTTTAATTCTGAACATCTATGAGACACGTTTGAGAAAATGGCGGCAAATAATACACCCTGTATATTTCGCCATCTTTATTCGCACGTTTCACTGTCATTCCGTTGTGTTTCGTGTCCAAGAATTTCACAGACGTTTAGAATGATGGACGAAAATTATCCGCGTACAATACTCGATGATAGATCGTTAGAGCGTCGATAATTATTGCAACGAAATTCGAGGGAGAACGACGTTACGATCGAATGTTATACTGACTGATTGGTGGTTTTCAAAACCCGAAGCACGTTTTGATCGATAAATATTATTTCAACGAGGTTACTCGTCGAAGGATTTTCACGAAAGCACTTCATTTGCGAACAGTAAAAAACACCGGTAGCAAAAATACAGATTACTATGAAACTGCCAGTGAAACGGTGAATTGTTACTTACGCGTCGATGAAGTTAAGCCGAAACTTCGTAAATAGCGAACTGTGGCTTCCTGTTAATTTTAATGCGACCCATTTCCGGAGTTTTGTCAATTGCATGTTCGTTATACCGTATTCGTGTCCGGGGAGCTCGTAACGGTCCATAAAATGTTTCTCGTTCGAATCGCGGTAAATTAAGTAAAATCTATGTTATTTTGTATGAGCTACAATATTTAAACCGATGTTAGTTATTTTGGTTAATGCAGTTTGTTGCGAAATGATATAGTTATCGTTTTTGATGCGAAACTTTTATGGATGCTATTTGATATGGGAACAATATGGCCGACTGGTGGGTGCAAAAATTAGGGAAAATTTTTAATCTTCAAACTTTCGAATTTATAAATTGTAAAGGACAATGATCACGTTTACAAATTCTTAGATTTCTAAATTCTGGAATTATAAAATTTTTTAATTTCTAAATTACCAAAATTTCCAAATGCTAAAATCCTCAAACGTCCAAATTCCTAAATTCCCAAATTCTCACATTGTCCGATTCTCACATTCCCCAATTCCTAAATACTACAATTCCCAAATTTCCAAATTCTCAATTTCCCAAATTCCTTAACTTCCATTTCTCCAAATTTTAAATTCCAAATTCCAAAATCAGTAGAAATTTCTCCAACTCCCCTTTCGTTCCACGTGTATGAAATACTTCTCAAAGCATCTCTTCCTATGAATACCAAAAGCTGTCCACAAAGTCGGCGACACACTATTGACACTCTATCTATATCGCATAAATACATATACCCAAAGTCATACACGCAATTTCCCAAATGAAATATCTTTCAACGACAAAACAATGATACCGTAGCAATTTATTCAATGACAACAATTCACGAGCTGACAGAAATATAAACTACGATGATTCAATCGCGTAAGTTTGTATCGTGGCTGCAAGTTAGCTAATAGTGCAACGATTTATGAAGACTTCAACGTTGTTGGGTGGCAAAGTGGGCGTGTAGCAACCCTCAAAATTGATTAATGAACGAGCGAACCGATCGGTTCGATTAAACCAGTGTAAACGAAAGGGCAACCGATAAATATCTGCCGATATAAACGTCGGTATTGCATCGTGACTTTTCCATAAATCAAACCCTGACATCCCGTACGCGGACTATGTTTGAACATGTTAATACGATAAACACAAGGAACATCGTGGCTAAATTAGGAATAATGAATGTTCAACGGATAAAACGTTGTTCAGGAAGCAATCAATTGTTGCTTAAATCATAATTAAAATTATAATTTCCTTTTTATGGGAGATTGCCTGGAACATCATGTAATGATTCAACGCGATTGCAATTATATTTCGGTTGAGGGTATGCAATCTCTATCATTTTTATATTCTTTGACCTTTTTTCGAATTTGCAAATTTTTTGATTTAACAAAATTTTTAATTTTCAGGTTTAACAATTTTTCAATTTTCAAAATGTTCAAACTCCTAGATTTGTATAATAGATTTTCAAATTTTTGAATTTTGATTACCAAATTTTCAAATATTCGATTATTCAGATCCCCAAATTCCCATACTTCTAAATACCCACACTTCTTAATTTCCTCATCCTTAAATCCCTAGTTACCAAATTTATACATAGTGTATAAGGTCCCTAAACTCTGATTCAAATTCAATCCCAAGTTTCTTCTCAAAATGGTCAAATACCTAAAAGTCCCTAAGTTTCAAGATTTACATTCAACCCCAAGCTTCTTCCCAAAATGATCAAATACCTAAAAGTCCCTAAGTTTCAAGATTTAAATTCAACCTCAAGCTTCTTCCCAAAATGATCAAATACCTAAAAGTCTATTAGAGGAGATCTTTCTTCTTGGTTTTTTATATCTTCCCTATGTAAGGGAGATTTGTCGTTTTACGACAACGAAACGTGATTTATATATGGAAAATCAATTTTGAACCCGTAACTTCTGTTCCCTTGTACATCTGACTTACCCCAGAAGGAGTTTTGTACGCGTGTTCTCCAACCACGTGTGTGTACACCGAAAGCATACACGAAGAAATAGAGAAATAGGGGTTGAAAGAGAACGTGTGAGTATATCGCCGCGGCGTGGCTGCCGTTGACAGTTCTGTCTTCTCAGGCAAATTTCACTCTTTTTTGTCAACGAACGCTCGTTTGAAAGGAACGAATATTGGATTTGGTTATTACCTTTTCGACCTTCGCAAAATTCCCCCATCCTCGATGTTCCTGCCGCTTATCGAGATTTGATATCGCGTCACAACTTGCGAGACAATTCAATCATGCACACTACTTTTATCGGGAAACTTTACAATTTTTTACCTTTTAGATTTCACAATTTTTTAAATATTTTTAAATGTCTCAGCTTTTATATTTTTTGATACAAAAGATACTCGAGCTTCAAGATTTTTCAATTTTTTGACATTTTTTCAGGTACAGGAGATTCTTGAATTTTAAGATTCTCAAATTTTTCAATCATAAGGCTTCTAGATTTCTTGAATGTTTACATTTTAAAATTTAATAGATCCTCGAATTTTAAGACTCAAATTTACCACGTCTACACGTTGAGATTGCATCTAAATACGCTTTCGACTGTATCTCATCGAGTATCAGAGACAGTGTACAAAGAAATTTCTGTTTTATTGGACAAACTGTCTGTGCTATTCAAGTTCAGTCGTACGAATTGGTGGAAGTAAAAGGACAATCCGCATTTCGTTCGTGCGTTTTTTATTTTTTTGGTTCTGTTCCCTCGATGCTGACGGTGGCTGGGAACAATGCGTAAACGTTAATATGAGCCGATGACAGATTCGAAAAGCTGGCGGCTCGAAAGCTCAAAACGCATTGTTGTATCAGCGCTTTGTGTCCACGCTATAACACCGAGAGATATTCTTACTTTTTATATTTTCTATCCTCGCTAATTCCACCTCTATACTCTTCAACACCCTTTCTGTATTCTGTAGCCGAGAACCTTTTTTTCGACTTGCTCTTGCATTTTTAGTGTGTTATTTTTATTATGTTACTGTGCCTTTGGTATTGCGAAAAAGTGTCAACTTGCTTCTCGATAATGAAAAATAATCTGCAATTTTCATTTTCAATTTTTTGTATAAACGTAGTCCAAATGTGATGTTTTATTTAAAGTAATGTAGCATGTTCATATGTGTTATAATGTTTTGCCAAGCGATGTAAACCGTCATATAAACAAATATGCATATGTGTGCATATATCTATCTTTTTATCAATTTACGTATTTATGTAACTGACTGTCATTTATCTATCTGTCTATCTATCAGTTTACAAAGATAATAATACTGAAATAAAATATCAAAATGTTAAAATATTATATTGACGAGTTTGTTATAGTATTAAATTCTGATGCGTTTATTAAAAAGTGATTTGTACTTAACTATTTTTGTGTTGTTGCAATGGACACGATCGATAATACAATCTACCGAATCGTTTACATAACTTATTTCGTTTTTAATCAAACTGTACCCTATTTTTGCTTTAACATCATTTTCCACGTTATCCGACCAGCTGGTGTTATTTTCGATTTTTCCTTTTTTATCGCAATCCGGGCCTCTCCATGTTGCCTCGGCACAACAGCGATCTTGTTGGAGAATGGTCCTCACGTGCTCTATCTCTCTGTTTTTGAGCTTTTCATGTAGCGAAAACAGCGAACATCGTCCGATAGCAATCGTTCTCGTCGACGCTTTCGTAGAAAACTAAAAAGGATTAAGAATAAAGGTGCAAGCTGATAAAATAATACGTTTATGGTACATCCGTCACGAAAACCAGATAAATCATAACTGCTACGATTCAAATGTAAATTGTTGTTATGTAAAAATTATTAGGTTTGTTTAAATAATTTTGCTTCTGAATAAATTTTTGGTGTTCATGCATTTGTCATGGACTGAACTATACAAAATATACATTAATCATGCAATCTACATGTACAATATACATATACAATAGATTGTACATTTATAATCTACATACATGTATGATGTGTGAATCATGTGTGAGTATGTGTATCTGTATGTACATGTGTGAGTATGTGTATGTGTATGTATAACATGTGTGAGTATGCGCATGTTCATACACATTGTGTATTATGTACCTGTATAAGTACATGATTTACACATATGCATTTTACAGAATTCTACATATAGAACATAAAATACAAAATCAATAAATAAAAATTATTCCAATTTTCATACTTTACTTAATAAAATGAAAAAAGAACATTTCTTCTGTACTTGAAACTCCAAATATATGATGAATATTAACAAGAATATTTGTACACCCGTTTCACGTCTGAACGGAATTCCTCCAGGGACTTTTCATCCCCTTCGTCGCGACGTAAAAAAAAAAAAATGGAAGCGAGCCTGCGATGACGCCCGTTACGATAATTTCAATTTTATTGCCGGCTGATTCGTTCGATCAATCGCTAGGGACACCATGGCGAAGAACTGTCGTTAATCATACGAGCAAAATATTTCCGCGAAGCGAAGGGGGTTGAATAATTACGGACGCTTCGGGGATGAGAAGAAGACGAGTTTCCAGACGGTAGGGCGTGCCGGGTCGACGAGAAAAGAAATTTTAACTTTCGAAAGTGGCGTACGTGGACCCTGCGAGAAGATTTCTCTCGGACAAAGGAAACGGAGGCAAGAGGACGAAGAGAACACGAACAGACCGGCGGCAACCCCTTTGGAAAATGAATTGCTATTCAGACGGATTTATTCAATTACATTTACAATTACATCGACGATTGTCTTATGGTCTCAATAGTCTGATTGAGCCTTAATTGACTGTCTTCGAGTCTCGAAAGTGATTCCTGTAACCCTGTAGTTTTGCTTCTGGAGACCTTCTGCTGCCGGGAAGATAATGTTTTTTCGCGAGCTCAGACGATTCGATCGATTCTCTCAAAAACGAAGCAAACAACGTCGAATCAAACTTCCCTCTGAATAGAAACGCAGGAAACTGCAAGTATACTGTACAGGATAATAATCCGTTTATTTCGAGAGCAGAGATGGAGGAACGACTTACAATTAAACGATCTGTAATTTATTTATTTAATTTCAGAGCTCCTGATAAATAATTTATAATACGAATCCCTAAAATATTAGTTCTTGATTGACTGAAATTTTCAACAATCATTTTATAAAATATCCTATTTAAAACAACCCCCGAGCTAGAATAAATTTGATCCCGAGAAAGTTCGGTAAAATTTACACGATGCATAAAATTCGTCGAATTTCAAGAAGTTAATTTTCGTCCGTCACGTTAAGTAACTGATTGCACAGTGTCCGAGCATCGAAAGAATAAGATCTGGAGGCAAGGGTTAAAACCGCGTTCTTTTCATTCGCAAAACACGATCGGCCGAAAGTTTCGTCCACTTGGAAACTTCGCCGACAACCAAAAGTCTTTCTGTCATTATCATTCGTTGAAAGCGAGGCGCGGTTAACTTTCCGAGTAAATTTTAACGAAAAGAAAAAGAGACTAGACAAAAAAAAAAAGGGAAACTCCGGTAACCCAACGGGAACTTTCCTAATAAAAGTTCTTATTTAATTGCTTTTTTCGCGGGTTCTTTTAGCATGAACGAATCGAGGGTGGTTGTCGCTCGGAATGTCATGCGCAGAGTTTTTTTCACTTAGCAGAACGGAGGAAATCATTTCACGGAGAAAATGAAAATAAGAGACCAGATGTGTCCTCGGCAAAATCTCTCCTCTGATTGTCACATCATTTTCTTCTTTTTGTTGCCTCCATCCCCCTTGAACACGCTCGGTATCTTTATTCGATCTCTTCTTAAATCGAATACTCAACGATCGTTCGATCCTTAATTTCAATCGGTCGTGTCTTCTCTGGTGTACGATTATTAATCCTCTGTTACAGTATCTTTTGTTTTATTTCATTTTTTTTTATTCCAACAAATATTTCATGAATATCTTCATGATATTATATCCGTACATATGTGTACATATATGTATGATATTGTATGGCGCACATTTATATACCAATAATGACTGATATTATATTTTAGTGACATTAATAATTACATATATTAATTTATAACACTCAACAACTATTATGAAAAAACAGTTTATATATACACTTTTTTAATTGCACCAAAAATGGATCTATAATCGGTAAAAATAAGTAGCGAAAGAGACTAATACAAAGGGTTGAATGTCCACAGTATCACAGACTTAATTTGATTTTTCATGCAAAATCGGTAAAAATAAATAAGAGATTCAGGAAGTGAAGCAGACCGCTCAATCTTCAGCAATTATCCGCCCTTTAAAGCCCTCCAGGGTCGAAAAAAAGCCGGTTTTCACCCTTATATTACGACGGAGTAAATCACCGCGGCGACACACCGATAACCCGGCGTTGAAATTATTACCAACGTGACACCGGCTATCATTTCATAGCGTTGTAACTCTCTTAAAGATATTACCACCATCCAGCAACCTCCTCCCGCCGAAACGCCAAAGTTTCTCTTAATGACGAAAGTGGAGGGAACTCGTATCAGGAGCCGATAGGGGTGGCTAATCGTTTCACGGGGAAAATTCCTTTGTGCGATAACCGAGCGTACGATTCGACGTTGCAGGTGTGCCAACGAAATCTTCGGGGGTTTAACCAACCACCGAACGCCGATAGACGAGGAGGACTAGGATGAAGAACAGCATCGGGATTACCGATCACGATGAACGACTGGATGCTTCCAACGAAGATCGAGGGGGTGGTTTACCCTTCTTTCGAGAATATCTGCGGACAAGCCCGAAACGCGGTACCCGTCAGACCTACTAAGCTTCAAACTTACATCAACGAAATGAAAGAGCTGCTTCAACCCCTTTCTGTCTCTTCTTCTTCTTCTTCTGCTTCTGCTCCGATACACTTACTCTGCCTTCGTGTTTACTGCCAAAACTTGAGATATTCGGGGATTTGTGCACTCGTGGGGAGGGGGACGAAATATGGACTTTCCGATGGGGGTAGATATCTTATATTACTTAATCGGAAGATTAGGTACTTGCAAAGTATATTGTCGTTTAAATTTCTTCACATTTCTGTATTCATAGTTTTATAATTTTCAAGGTTCCACGTTTTCAGACTTGGAACTCAAGATTCACCAATTCTCTATTTTATACATTTTTAAATTTGTATACTTCAACATTTCTAAACATATCAGTTCTATATTTAAAACCTTCAACTTCTAAATTTCCAACTCTCGATTACTTAAAAATGAACAATTCTTTGCAGCAATTGTATCAAACAAAGTACATTTTCTTGAAGCAAGTTTACATTCAGTACGGTTGAATTTTCTTCGCCAACTAAATTCAAGGAACAGCGGAAGTGTAACAAAAAAACAGGAACGGCTAAAAAGAAATTTGATTTTACCTAGCATAGGTGTAAATAAATTTACACGGATTCCCCGGACTCGCATCCGTAACTAATTACGCAAATATTTGATGTATCTATTTGAAGGGACGCAGTCGAAAATCGGTTGCAGGTTTTTTCAAATATTTGCACTGCCGCGAGTATTTTTCGCCTATCGATTTCGATTAATTTCGATGGTGCATTCTCGTTATTTTAACGTGAATTGAAAATAGCTAAATATTTGTTGCTAGCAACGTGCACATTTTACCGCAAGTCTGTTTTGTACACCCGGTTCGCGTACCAGTACCGAAAGAACATTATGTGACCCAGTTTCATGCGAAAACTTCAACATCCTACTCCTGTGTTCGGTAAACTTTTCGAAAATACTTGTTTCGTTTGCCTTTGTTCCTGTATCGATTAAAATATTTTACTGTTGGTATGTGTTTCATTCCATATGGAATTATTGTAATTATCCGTGAAACGCTACCTTCCGGGTAATTTTCAAACAATTTTTAGTTCATACACATTTTTGCTTGATTAAATTTTTAGTAAGGTATTGAAACTGCAAATTATTCATTATTTCTTATTTCTATTACTAAATTTTTGAATATATTTTTATTTTAATAAAAATCTTGTTACATATTTATTTTGGTTTAAAGATTTCTTCAATGTCTAACTTTGTTAACTGTATTATTAACCTAACCCCAGTTCTAACCAAAGTGTAACCTAACCTATAAACAGACACCATAATCTGCCTATAAATAAATAACCTGGTAACATAACCTAACTCTAGCTTATGTTAGTTTTAACCTAATTCAACATTACTATTGACGTTATGTTAAAGTTCGGTCTACCACTTTAGGGTTCTGTGAAGTTTACATTAATCGTGTAAAATTCCACTATAATACATTATAGTATTATAAACATATTCCATTATAAACCATTCGATGCATAATTACCGAGTTTCATAAGAAATGTAACGTTTTCAAACTCAAGTGAAAATAAAATAAAAATCTTGTCGGTAAGTGGAATCGTTCCAAGCATCTTTTGCGGGAATAATTTTTATCCCCATCGTAGCAGAAATTACAGAGAACCAGGAAAATCTAGATAAAATCTTCTTCGCCCAATGGAAGCCGCCATCTTTGAAGATATTTGCTCCCTTTTCGGTCAAGCTGGTCTTTGATCGTTCGCAAACAGAAACATAACTCCGGCCGTATCTCCTAATAGGCCACATCCAAATTAACCAATGGTTATAGTCCACGTTTACCCCGGTCAGAAATACTCATTTTATTTTGCTAACTCGTCCTGATTTCATCGAAATGTTATTTTTACAAACGATTTGCGAAGTTGAAAGCTCCTTGCGTTCAAATAATTGTTCTTTCAAAGATTTCTGATGTGAAGATTTAGGGTCTCAGAAATTAAATATAAATTTACATAAAATTTTTTACATGTAAATTTGCAATATTCTCTCCGAATAAATTTAATTACCAGAAAATTATTTTCCCATTATTACATGTTCCTGAGGTTTCAAAAGCTCCAAAAAGTGTGCAACCATTTTGAATTAATTAATAAATTCCCGACTGAGACCTCAAGCTCAGAAAAAATAAAAATTCTGAAAACTGCTTGCAAACGTCTACCCAGAAAAGCGGTCCCAAAAATTTGATAAGACAATGTTTTATCGCGTAGACGCGTGCAGCATTCAGATCCTTGTCTTCCGAAGACAAATTCTATGATACGCTGTGCGGTTTATCGCGGCAGCAAAACGCGGGGGAAAAAAAGAAGAGGGATGCCCAAGTTGCGAGGCACGTAAATTTTCACCGGCGAAATATTTGAACGACGTGGAATCACAGTTTGAAAGTATCCGCGGGCAGAAGTTGGTGTCTGTTGCACGCTCTATTTCACGCGAGAATGCTGGCCCCACGATTTTTCACGAAAATGAAATGTCATACGAAATGAGCGCGCCGTGTACATACCCGACTTGCTTTTGATAAAGGATGAGCACTATTATTCTAATGGTGGCGCGGTCACATTCTACACGATTCTGCATCAACTGTAAATATTTTTCTTGACTTCTCGTGCGTTGCCGTGTGTCCGTTTCGTTCGAAATAAAACTTCCACGCGAAGTTTTGGAAAAATGCTCCGCCGCGAAGGATCTCGCTTCTCTCGAACTTCGTCGTTGAAGTTGAGTCGAAGACACGTTGGATAAAACTATTTGCTATTCGAAACTTTTGGCGCTGAATATTTTTGAAAATGAAGTGTATTGTTCTACAGGTGTATAGATTGAATTGTAAAGGTTAGGTTAATTCAGGTTCAATTAGCTGCAATTTTAGCACAATTAGAGGCAACATTTAGATTAGGTTAAATTAGATGGGGTTAGGATTAGTTAATTTAGGTTATGGTAGTGAAATTTATCTCTTAATACTAAGTTGGGTAAGGTTCGGTCAAATTAGGTTAAGATAACTGTAATTGTAGTTCAATTGTAGCTGGAATTTAGGTTAAGTTGAATTAGGTAAAATAGCTCGATTACAGCTGGAATTCGTGTTGGGTTAAATTGAATTGGAGTATAAATGAAAATTTGATCAAATCTTATACTGTGCTATCACATACTTAATATTTATACATTATATGTATAATATACTGTATATATTATACCAGATTTTCTTACGCAATGATATTTATTATTAAATATATATCCAGTAATATAATATTTATGTCTTAAAACTTTAGATTACCGACTACATCCTGATACGAGAAGAGTGCTTCGCTGTCACAGTGGAAATTGATATACATGATCAGATATTAAACCAAAACTCAATCTTTCCCTTTCATTCTTTAATCTTTTAATACATATTAATAATTCAATGCTAACACATAAAATTCTTCTATTTTTATTTGTCTTCAAATAATTCATTTAACTGAATTTTGTAAATGAGTCACTGAAGGCCACCATTAAAAAAGTACCCATTAAATATTAAATACCAATTTATTACAAAAATCGTCCATGAAATTATAAAACAGACTTATTTAGAATCATGTTCATGACGACATACGATAAGGCCATTATCATTTGATTAAAACCAATGTGCACACTGACCGACTTATTCGAAAACGATAGCATATCAAGCACTCGTCCGCGAACAGTATCAGTAATTTGCATACAATCTACCAAGTCATTTGAAAACAGTAGCACCTCGATAACCCATTTAACCTTTCATAATTGTATTTATCCAATATCCACTGTGATTCAATGTTCAATTTCAGACGTTCAGACCGCACAGAATTAACTTTGCACTCGAACGTATTTTTATCGGAAGAAGATAGCACATTTTTATTCTTTCTTACTGGAAACTTGATCAAATTTCAACACTAAATTTAATGTATCTTAAATTATTTATTTTTTAAATAAATTTATGATGCCATGAATTTAGCGTTGAAACACAGTGAAATATTTATAACAGATATTTTGTAAGTGAATATTAAAATAGACATTTTATAACTAAATCTATAATTTTGTGAAATAAGTATTGAAACACAGTGAATCATCTATAATGTACAAATTAAGTTTCACCATGTTTCAACCCTTAAAACAGTACCATAAATATTCTAAAAAATTACAATCCCTAATTCAAATAATTCGAAAGCTGCCACAGTATTCCGCCACTAGAACAAAAAAATGGTTAAAAATATGTGAACCTCAATTCGTTACATTAAACCGAACGCGTTGTTCGAGCGAAAGAGTTCAAATAACCGTCAGCCGTTCTGACCGCGTTATAAGGCCGCGGCGCTCGTCAGTCGTAAATAGAGTCTGGTACCACGAGGGACCGTCTCGTTCGCCACAAGTCAAACACTCTCTAACGGAGAGGTCAAAATTAGCCGCGTTCTTCGGGATTTCCTGCTCGCAGCCGGCACGTTGTTCGCATGCTGAACCGCCGGTGGCGGACAAAGAGTGTAGAATCGTTAGTGTGTGTGTGTGTGTGAAAGCAAGTCTGCGGCGAGGGGGTTGGTTAGCAAAGGGGTTGCACAGCACGCGTGCGACCGGCTCCGACTAAGAAAAGTCGAAAATCTTAATTCGGGGGCGGTACCGGGGTTGCGATGCGATGGGCGGCGACTGGTAAGCGGCGATTGGCTTGGTTCGGCCAAAGGGTGAGAGATTTGCTACGGGGGTGGCGGTGATATGCGCCGTGACGCCGGCACGTCGGCGTGTTCACGTCTGCCCGAACCGGTCCTCTTGCTGCTCGAGGACGCCAGTCAACGCCGGGCGTCCCAAGCGTACAGTCGTCGGCTATTCTCGTCGTCGTCGTCGCTCGACGATCGCGCGCGTGTTTCACCTCCTCGTGGTTATTGTTACCTTCCCTCCTCGATCCGGATCGATTACGACCCCGTCTAGGATGCGCTCGAGGGATGTAATCTTTTACAAAATCCAAACGTGAGTCCATTAATCGGCCGAGCAAGTGCAACGTGCGTTAGTTTGTTTACGTTGTGATCGACCGGGATGGAAGGTCGTCCGGAAACCGCCTCTGGAGAACGCTTCCGGTGCGAGAAGCTCGACTCGAACGGGCAGCGTGCGTGCGCGGATGAAAGCTGGTGCATCTCCAGGGCATCGTTTCGCGAACGCAACAATTCCGATCGTTCGACGGGCATCAGAGACCCCGGTGGTGTGTCTGTTCGTTGCGGATGCGGTTCTTACGCGGATCGTGATTGTGCTAGCGATTTCAAGCTGCGACAGAGAGTTAGGCTCATGGTTAGAGAAGTCGGGGCCAATTTTGTGCCCAGGATGACGGCTGTCTTTTTGATCGCGTGCATCATGCTACTGGACAGCCGGCAAGCCTCTGCCGCTTTCACCACCGGTGAGTCAAATTCTTCGTTTATTTTCATGTTTGACAACAATGGCTCATTGAATAAACAGAACTTTGTACTGTTTACGTTTGTCAAACTCTCTTATCGTGTCACTGAATTTGAATGAACATTTTAACCGATGCTAACAAAGTTCACGGGATTCTAACACTTTCATGAAATTTCTAACTGTCATGCAAAGCAATGATGTTCGTATTAAGTGTCATTCGTGTTTACTAGTTGAAAGGACATTGAAAGTGTTTGAAGTGCTGGTACGTTCTGAAAATGTATAGTACGATATGTTTAAAAAATATAGAAATTTAAAATGAGATAACTACTATTTAAACGAGGTAAAATGTTTAAAATGAAGTAAAAGTTGGAAGATATCTTTGACGTTTGCACTGGTTGTTCACGTGATACGAGAAGATAATGTGCTTATGTCAGTCCAGCAAAATAGTAAATACGTTAGAGGAAAGTTTGTTAGTTTGTTTGTTAAAAGCACTAATGTTTCGTATAGGTTAATAAATAATTAAAGACCAACGTATACAGTTTTGTACATATGAATATATGAAGATGTTCATATACACGTGTCATACATATTAATAAACATATCCATTTACATTAACGTTCATATACATCTTTCAAGACGTTCATATACATGTTTCATGTATATTAATAAACATACTTATGCATACAAATATTAAACATACATTATGTACATTAAACATATAATACAATAACGTCAAGATGTTCATATACATGTTTCATTCTGCAATGAAAGAGTAAAAAGTAAATTTTACTATATACATTTTTTTCAAAATATCAAAACACTAATATTTTTTCCTCAAAATAAAATACCAGCCCTGCAACTGCTATAACCGCTTCGGACTGTACAAAACAGTTTAAAATCCATCTAACCACAAAAACTAAAATATAAAATTTGATACGATGCAACATGTACACAAGTGTGAGAAGATTAATCGGGTAGTGAAGTGAATTAACAGTAACCGTTTTGAAAACTTTTGGACAGTGTTATTGTTCAATTGGTTCCATAGATCGTTTATCAATCAGCGTGTACATGTATCGAAAACTTCATCACGATCCATGTATATAAACCGTTCACCATATGCGTATATACGTATATATCCGTCACCTCTCTTTTTCACTGACAACACTCGTGGCTGTTTGAACAACGATTTAAACGCGCATCGTTCGATCAACGCGTAACCTCGGATTTCATTTTGGCTACGTTAAATCAGGAAACCGACAACGGCGCAAAGTGCTCCCGGAAATTATAGCCTGTCCAAATAGACGGTCAAAGGAGTGGGTTTTCAACGGTGGAAAATAAATTTCGCGACACTCGTGCACGCCGCTCAAATTGCCCAGGACGAGAACACAAAAGTTGTCGTTCGTTAATGAATTGTTTCTTTTTCGACGATATTGAACTCGATTTCGGGCGTTGCAACTTTCGAGTAACTCGTTTCGACGAAGCTGTTCAAAGTTTTAATAGCTGTCGTGATTCGTGATCGATGCGAAGGGTTTTGCGTAATGGAGAGATTAGATATTTTCAAATTTTTTCATTTGTAAGTTTCAAATTCTTCAATTTTTCTGTTTTCAATTTCTCAATTTCTGAATCTCTCAATTGTCAACTTTCTCAATTTTTCAATTCCTTAGCTCTCAATTTTTCAATTTTTCAATTTCACAATTTTCAATTTATAAGCTTCTGAATCTCTCAATTGACAACTTTCTCAATTTTTCAGTTTACCAATTTTCTAATTTCACAACTTTCCCATTTTCTTCCTTTCACAATTTTTCAATTTTCCAATTTTCCAATTTTCCACGCTTCCACTTTTCGATTTTCCAATTTTTCAGTTTCTCAAGTTCTTAGTTCCTCAGTGTCCCGATTTCTCAATTTCTAAATAATTAGCAATTTATAAATTCAGAACATCCAAAACATGAAAATCTTCATTTCTAAATTCCAACAACGTCCTCCCATTGGTAAATTAAATCCGTAAAGCACAGAAAGTGAAATACTAAAATATGAGAAATAATAACCATCAGCAAACCGATTAAAAACGAGAAGCCGGCAGAAACGTTGTTGCGAGTAAACGGTTCAAAGAGTTTCCGGTGATAATTCAATTCATCCATTTTGCAGCATCAAATTCATTTCGCAAACGCGAAACAATCTCTTCCTGGCCCTTTGTCCGTCGACGAGCCTTTGTGCACGTCGACGTCGTCGTTTTGAACGACACCTGGTTGCAAGCGTCTCCTTCCTGTAAGCGTCGTCGTCGCAAAAAGCTCGTTGCCGGTTCTAATACCGAGGCACAGCCTGAAATTACACTTCAATGGCGAAATTGCGGCCAGGAATGAGCTACTACGCGGCCTCCGTGTTACCCCATGCATAATTCATAAGCGACGCGTCACGGGGAAACCTCGGGCGATAAATATTTGTTTGAGGGCGGAAGGACGCAAAAGTGCATGCAAATGAATTGGCCCTAATGTAGCCCGGTGCTAGTTACACGCTGTTCTAAGCACACCTTGAGCACCTTCATCTTCAACGTCCTTCCTTGTCCTTCATCTCACCTTTCTCTGACATCATCTTTTCGTGGTTAAACGAGGATTTTAATATATTGAACGTCATGTCAGCTACATTCACCGTGGTCTCTATCATCTTCTTAACGCGTTGACTGCCATTTTTACACAATGCAGACACAATGTTATTGTAACATTTATAACTGCATAACTTATATACATGTAGTTATAAATACTAAATGTGTATAAGTCAGGTTATTGTAGTATTTATAACTACATGTATATAATAATCATATTAATAGGTTAACTGTGGTCAGGTCTGAAGGTCCGTATGAAAAGCAAGGAGTACTACATTTTTGTTCGATAGAAAATTAACGACACGTTGTTGAAGAGATCATTATTGAAGACTTAAAAATTGTCAAAAATAATAAGATTTGTAAACAAGAAAAATTGAAGAGAAATAATGTTGAGTTCAGTTGACTTCTAAATATCAGTGAACATCCATTTTGTATGCATATATGAGATAACCTCATCACATACATAACCACGTAATTAACTCTTAACACATAGCTATTATGAACTTCTTTTAATACATAATTGTCACATAATTACCCACTCTTATTACTTACATAATCAACCTTATCACATACGTATAATGAACTACCCTTAGCACATACATGAGTAACCATATCACTTAGAATTATAATTACCATGTAGATAAAAATTCTACATAAAAATGTCCATCTCATTTAACTAAAAATTGGACATTAAGAAAATGTTGTTACGCAAATCGACAATGAACGAAAAATAGTAGCTATCTTGTTATCGGACGCAGAATTTTCTTGCCGGTTGCTTCCGTTCATCTTGCAACGCGAGATGGAAACGAGTGGAAACGGAGATACTTTTGGATAATCGGATGAGAGCCAGATGAATATTCACGAACGCATACGTATGTGCGCGAAGGGAAAAGTAGGATAATCCGTGCCACTACTCGAGTCTGAATTTTTACCATTTCCTTCACCGGAGGCGAAAAGGAAATTATAGATATTGTTACGTATTTCGTGTCTCCTTCGATCATCCCCGTATCTCTGGAAATTTAACTAACGTCACACCGAGTTCGATCGATAGAATTTTAGAATATTCCAGTCAAAAGCTCGAGATAATGTTGAGTTCCACTTCGCGTGTCAACCAATGAAGCTCTCTTATTTATTTACTAACAGCTGCTCCAGAAAACTGTGTTTCTTTCGTGTCTGTCTTATTGTTTATGCAGAATGGCGTTGTATTGATCATTTGCACTCGAAATAAAAACCTGGTTTATCTTCAATGACGTGCATGTCATGGCTATCAAAGTAGAGCATGTTTAATATCAGTGAACAATAGTGAGACATTTTTTTATATTTCAAGGTTTAGTCTCAAATATTTTATAGAAATACATTCTTCGTATTTCTGGATCAGTCACTAAGACTTTATATTTCAATATTCTTGTATTGTAAGATTCCTGGATCCTTGTACTTCTGTTTCTTGTATTCATATATTCTTAAATCCGTACATTCCAGTTTTCTGTATCCATATTTTCTTGTATCCCTATAATATTATCTCCAGTATCTTGATCTCTGTCCTTAAATCTTTACACCCCTCACACAATGTAAATTGTAAAACAAAGAAATATTTTTCTCAACGTATTCTGCCGAAAAGGGAGACAAGAAAGGGTCTGCATTGATCAGAAAAAAGCGCCACAATGGCAGAATCATTGCACCCCTCGTCCCCAAAAGCTCGCATGTAATCCCTGAATAAGCCAATCCCATCCGTCGTAAAATACATCGTAACGCAGGAAATATTTTTGCATCGGTCACGCCACGTCCACGATTATCCACGGGTTGATCCCGCTTAGGGGTGGTTTAGAAAAAAAAAGAGGACGAACAAGTGGTCGAAATGTGCAGAAATCGTTTGTATTTGCACCACGTAGTGCGCAGACCTCGCGAACACATTAGATATTAAATTTAGCCCGCTTACAACTGTCGCTGTACCTAATTAGGGGTGTGCTCCCCTAGCGAAACAGATGGCAGCCCTTAGGCGAGCAGATAATTCCGTGAAGAGAAGAGTTCGAGGGGAATAGACGCTCCAAGAAAACTGAGGACGATGATTATTCTATCGAAACACGAGGGTGATACCAAAATATCGAGCTTTGTAACGGTTACTGCGACCCCGGGGGCACGTGTGGGCACTCGTGAGCAATGAATAGTTTCTAATTTGTAAAGGTTGGAAATTTATATGTTGTTAAATTGTTGGATCTTTAGGTTTTCTAAATTTTTCAATGTGGTCAAATATCAAATTTTTAAATTTGTAAAACCTTCAGCCACCACCTCGAGTGTTTACTCTAATACGCCTAATAATCACAAATAATCCGCGTTCATTTCAAAATTAACATTAGTGATCCACGTTTCGCAGAGGGGAATGTCGACAGGCAATAAGTAGCAAGTTTGGTTGCAAACAACGAAACGTATTTCGATAATAGTTTCCCGTGATAACACGGGTTACAGCAGAATTCGAAGTCTAAATCAGCTCGAGTTTCTGACGTGTACTAACTGCTAGTGACGTTAACCGTATACCCAGGCTCTAACTCGCACAGGTGTATATTCGCGATACTTAACAGAGAAAGGTAATCCCACCCATGGCTATTAAATTAATCAGTCAAACTAGGTACAACCATATTAGCGTAAACTTTCAAATAATTATATAAATCCTCCTTCACAATTTACCTTAAATTAAAAGCAAAATTTTCTTCGAGTGACATGAAATTTCAATACTGTGCGCCGGTGTCAAGGGGTTAAGATAAGAAATTTTAAACACTTTAATGAAATTTCCGCTCGAACTAAAAATAATTTTATGAATTATTCCTTGCATTAATTTAAAAATTTTCAAGTATAAACGTCGATGAAACTGTGATATGTATGGAAATTTTGAAAATCCAATCGGTTATACGAGCATAGTGTTGGAAAACATAGAGAGGAAGATTATTATTGGACCGATGGTGGATGCGGATTTTATACGGTGGTCATTCAATTTCGTGTGCTACTGTTCCAGGTTGGGCGAATATGGACAGATATATCGTCCCGAGAACGGATAATATGGAAAGGTTCTCATTGTCTCGATATCAGATCGACCCGAACGACGAGTAAAATCGTTCTACTATTCGCAACCGCTTTACCGGCGTACATTTACCGCGCTTAAATAGCTAGATGCGGTCTGAGAGAGTTCACCCCCATTCGGTACGCGGTATTATCTAATTTCGATGAATTATTAAAGGAGTTTGATAACAAATGTCGCCTCCAAATCGGTCCACGCTATACATCTTCCACCTCACAATCTGTTCCAAACTTTGCTTATCTCTTTCTCGGAGTTCTCTCCCTCGTACTCCATCGCCATATTCCTTGCACGAGATGTCTCGTAATTTCAGGATAATTCTAAAACTATTTAAATGATACGCTGCTACAAAGTAGCATTACTTTCCATGTAACCGTATGTGCATTTTAAACATTCTCCTTTTTTTTAATGAAGACATTTTTGCATTTTTAAGTAATATGTTTGACAATGTTCGAATTCGAGTTGTTGAATTTCTAAATTTCGATGTTTGCAAATTTCTGCATCGAATTTTTAAATTTCTAAATTTTCAAACTCCTAAATTTCTCAATTTTTCTATTTTTCCATTTCTTGATTTCTCAATTTCTCAATTTGAAGCTTCCATTTCTCCACTGTTCAAAATCCACCAGCTTTTAAATTTTATCAAAATTGTCAAGTTCCGAAAATCACGAATATTTCAATTTTCTATATTTTCGTTTTTAATTTTCCAAATCTACACTACTAAAAAAATTTGCCAACTTTCTACATTTCCAACTTTCCTTTACGAAAGTCAAGTTTCAAAATTTTCAAATTTCCCAAAGTCCCTTTTCAAAGTTTTCTCTAGCACCTTTGTACTACCACTCGTCTTTCGCACCTTCTCGAAAAACTTTCACCCCTAACTCTTTGTTTCTTTGAACATTTCACTGCTTTAGTTCCTGGAGCGACAGTTGTTCGTGCAATTGTAGCGACAGTTGTTCGATAAACCATGTTATACCATTTTCAGGATTTTTTTTTTGCTTCGATAGAACAAACGTGTCGCTCCAGGCGGCAAACCGATGAAATCCAGTTTCTTTGTTCGTAACAATCGATCGATGGCTATTATTTACTATAATAAATACGTATGGCGTATCACAGAGTACTAATATTGTCAGAAACATTTTGTTTATATACTATTCCAATATATTTGAGTAAACTCGGGAAGCTAACAGAATCGATTAACGTTTACTGTACTAATAATGAAAATCAGCTTTGTACGGTTAATAGTGAATTGTGCTAACATTTGTAATAATAATATAGACATTGGTTCATAAATTTATTTATGATATAAATGCGATATTTTAAGCTTTATGTTAGAATTTATATAATTATAATTTTTTGACGTATTAAGTTTGGGTGATTCAAAAATTGATTGAAGAAGAAAATGTTAGAGCTTAGTAACTGATGATTGATTTTTAAATAAGAATGATGTGTATACATAGTTATATGCTGTACATTTTAGTTTATCGAGTAATTATAGATAAAATATTTGATAAATATTATTAGGGAAATAACAATGAGATGCTAAATGAATAGTCTCTGAACCTAACCTCAGGGAGTAGTAAGAACTGGCATACACCTGGAGATGTGACTATCGATCGTCGATACCGATACCTCCTTGATAAGTAATGATATAGCAATCTTATTGTTATCGTCCATGTAAATCATTGACATCTGTCTACTCAGAACCGATATGAAAGTCCACATAACCAAAAACGATAATTTCCCTGTACCCAAGAGTTGTCCGCATCATTCACTCAGAGATGTTGAAAGATAAAATAAATGACAAGTCTGAAGAGTTTTTCTCTATTGTCCCCGTGCTTTTCCACCCCAGCCAGTTTTCCCTGAAACGACTCTGGAATCGAGGGAACAGACATTCGACCCATGGGAGACGGCAGACGCGGAATAAGAAAGAGAACGGAAAGAATGTCCAATGACTGAGCCATGATCAAAGATAATTTCCGTTCAAAGATTAAGGATTACTCCCGTGGGCCACGTGGCCCGTCTAGGAATCAAAGTCCGTCGAAATATAAAATGCATGAAGCGAGAATCCCTGGAGGGTACGTGAATCCCTCTGTGCTTGTGCTTTCGAACGTGTGCGAAACCCGTGGACCGTTCTTTCCTCTGCCTTCCACCCTACTGTTGGGGTGGGGGTGCGTTTCGATGTGCACGCACGTACGACCACCCGGAATGAGTATTGTACCGTCCGTGCCAATAATACTGGGGCTCGTGGTTCAAAATCATAATGTTCTACGGTTTGATGGACCTCGTTCGTGATTCTCCTCTGCGATTCGCTTTCTTTGGAAATGATTCGGGTTTTGAACCTTCGAATTTAATGTTGTCGGATATTTTAATTGGGATGTGGTTCAGGTTTGGTAAGGGGATGTAGAGATGGAGGGATTTAGAAATTTGGAGATGTAGAAATTTGGGGATATAGAGATTTAGGGTTGTAGAAATCTGAGGATTTAGAGATTTAGGGGTGTAGAAATTTGGGGACATAAAAATTAAAAAATATATTATAGAAATTCGGAAATTTGAGAATCTCCAAAACCACAAATTCTCAAATTAAAAACTCGATAATTTTGAGAATGAAAATCCCAAAAATTTACCACTAGCATTTTACTTTAAACTAAACATTTATCCCCCATTTAATTCCTTGACATAATAATTAAAAATGAGTGAAGCTACTTAGTATAAATTTGAGAGAGTTGTTATAGATTTTCATGTAACAGTATTACCACAAGAATCAATCGACTAAACCCTCAACTTACCGACCGTATGTTCGTCTTGGACCAACGAAACGATTTTCCATTACCATTCGATTGTGCCACGAATCGACGGTATCTGTTTCCCATTCGAGTTTCCCGGTTTCCGGCTCGTAAACATAACCGGCATCTTTCCCGGAAAACACCACCACTTGTTCGCATAACCGTTTCTTAGCGAGGGGTAGTTCGATCCGATTCAAAATAACGTCGTTTCTCCGTCAAGCAGTTTTCGTCGCTATCACCGGTATCGGCTTCCATTTTCCTACATTTTTCCTCGTTAGTCTCGATGCTATTGCGGCAAAACTTTGAATATTAACAAATGTGACAAATTAAATAATTTCAATTAATAATTGTTGTCTTATAATCATTTTACTAATTTTAAATTTTCAAATTATTTATTCTGGATTTTATAAAGTTTTCAAGTTACTAAGTTGTTAAGTACGAGTATCTTCCAAATTTCCAATTTCCAAAATAGCAAAATCCTCCAATATCCAAAAAAAGAATATAAAAATTCTCCACAGTCTAAGAAACTAATCGTAAAATTCAAACATCTCCGCAATCAGAAGGAACTCGTTCCACCCTTTTTGCGTCGCAGCCACCCTATAGGCGCGACTGCAACGCAACGGTTGTCGTCCGGTCGTGGGAGCCTTAATCCGTTGGCGAAAAACTTCGGGCCCGTGTGTCTGAAGAAAGCTTCGCAACATCGAGTCGAAGAGTAAGAAAGAAAAGAAGAGGGTGTTTCTCGAAAAGAAATCCTCACGCGAGCGATCTCGACTCGGCTTACCAAGTTGGCGAAATACTCTCTCATCCTCTCGTTTCCTCTTCCTCTTTCGCCTTCCACCTTTGCGCCTCCGTCGACCACCAACCTCCATCCTTCCTTTTTTTTCTTCCCTCCTTTTTTTTTCTACTTTCTTCTGGCCTTCGCCCGCCACACCCCCGATTGCGTACGCGTGGAAAGAAAGCTTCCTCTTTGGGGATACCCGGCACGACTGACTTTAAAGTTCTTTTAGTTTCAAGCCCTGTCTTGTCTGTTTCTTCTTCACCTTTTTTTTCCCAGCGAGCGATCTCATTTGGAATCAACATCGTTTGGGTTGTTAACGAGCACGATCGATCGAGATTCCTCGAGATATACTCCGAGCCGAAAGTTTCGAGGGTGATTTAAGGGAAGGGTGTTTGATTCGTATTAATGTGACGCACTTGTGACGCACATTATAGTTTAGGTACAACAAACTTGAATCTGCATTGTGAATTTCGGAGTTTAATACTAATTATAATTCGCATAAAGGATACCTATATTCAAAATATACTTATTTGTCTTGACATTAATGATTCGCTCGGACGCAACTGTTGAGAAAAATCATAGGTTGAGAGGTTATGTTGCAAATGGCCGACGTAAAGCAGTGTAACATGAAGTGCGATGAATTACATATTTTTGGGTTAATGAATGTGTTGCAAATTGAAAATGTCTTTTGCTTTTCTCTTGTTCCACATAACCTCAAGTTCCTATTAAAATGTACAAATACATCAACAACCCTGCACATTTAAAACTTTCGCGCTATCGAAGCACAAAAATGTAGACAGACAGCAATACTCGTTATTAAATTATTCAGAAATGAAACGAAAGCGTACAAGTCCATCGAAACAGTTTGAAAATTTAATCACGCATAATACGGACATAATTCTGGCGCATCCTGTAAAAAAAATGATGGCAGGAAGGGGTTTCGGTGTTTCTCCATAAAACGGTCCGCGCATGCACGGCTTATACTGATCCATGGGGATCGCTTTGAGTCGGTTGGAGCCGCGGAATTCGGATTTAAAAACCTTGCAATTCGTCCATCAGGACGGACGCTTTGCGTGGCTGCAATTTCGTCGGGTACGCGCGCGGCCGTGTGTGGGGGTGCGCTTTCGGCGGAAAAACGGTGGCTCGCGAAATACGCGTATAAACGCGAGCAAAGGTTGCAGATGTAGATTGTTAACGGGAGCTCAATCAACGTACATATATGGGCGTGACGTGGGCACCAGGTGATGGAACGACACGGCGAAAAGCGAAGAGGCAGAGGAAGAGGAAGCGGAACACAGAGGAAAATAGAGGGGCGTTCCGTGTGACCACTAGATTAGTTTTGTTCGAGGCAATTTGAATTTAGATTAGTTGTCGCAAATTGTCGCGGCCGATCGTCCCGCGCCGATGGTACGCGCGTTATTTCTCCGCGACGGCGATGCTCTCTTTGTATTTCGACCGCAATCCCTCTCGCGTGAAACGCCCAAACGTACCCTTGCGTACGATCTCTGCAGAAAAGCCGATTTCCCTAGGGAAAATATCACAACCCGCTGCGAACATTCTTCGTCATTTTTTTTTCAGCATCTCTGGAATTTCAGAATAGTTTAATTTAGGGACGTTGGGATTTGGGTCTTTTGGGATTTCGGATTTTCACGTTTAGGAATTAGGATTACGGGATATAGGGATTTTGAAGAGTAGGAATTTTGGGATGTAGGTATATCGGAATATGGGGATCTAGGGATATAGGGATTTCGGGATATAGGGATTTCGAAATATAGGAATTTCGGGGTCTAGAAATTTCGGGGATATAGGAATTTTGGGAATGTAGAGATATCGAAATATATAGATTTCGGGATATAGGGATTTCGGGGATTACAAATTTTGGGATTGTAGAGACTTTGGAATATAGGAATTTCCAAAACCCTAAATTTCCAACTTTCCAAATTTCCAAATCTCTAAATCTCCAAATCTACAAATACTAAACTTTTAAAAATTTTTCAAAATTCTGAAATTTCCAAATCTCCAATAGCAGTGACTTTCCCCCACATTTTTATACATCTACCGAAGAACGAGTTATTGTCCTTTCTTTGTCTCTGTCGTATTTGTATTATTGTATTTCAATAACACAATAAAAGATCGTATCGCGGAATAACGGGCAGAGTTACAATGCCTCGAATCACAAAGTACATTCAATTTAAAACAAATTTCCGGAAATCTTGTTGAAGTCCGCTTCGTACTGCTTAACAAAACCGTTGAATATTTTTGCAGAGGTAGTCTTCCGTTAAATTATAATTCCAACGGTTCAACTTCAACCATCGTTTTTCCCTACTTGTCCTTTAGTTCCTTCTTTTTCAACAAGTTTCTTCAACGTTTACTTTAAAGACCTAGAAATTATCGTACAAAGATGTCTCTGAACACAATATTTTTCAGACTCAATAACTCTTGAAGTGGGGGAAAATTGCTGACACAATATCGTTAACTAAATTGTAAGAATTATTTCCTTTAGAAATATTCCGATTGAAGTGTCTGCAGTGATTATGTTGATCTATATTGATTACGAAATAGATATACAAGTTAGACTACAACTGTATGTTATTTAATTACATTATTTATTATTATGGACAATTTTGTAATTCAAGAATTTGAGAATATACAAATTTAGAAATAACAAAATTCGAAAATGCAGAAATTCAAGAAACAGAAAATATGAAAGCTGTAATTTAAAATGCTAGTAAACTAACTGACACTCTACATCCCTCATGCAAAATGGGTCCATATTTCATGGATCGTCGATTCAGCTCTATACAGTTACCCAGCTTTTATAAAAGAAACGGTGATCACGTGAACAGAGTGAATTCGAGCTCGAAGCCATCGTGTTTCAGATGGTCTTGGAAGTACGGAAAGAACTTGTAACCCTGAAGAAGCAATATTGGTTCGGTAGTAGGAGTTACCAAGCCACAATTCATTACGAAAATCGATTCGGTCGCGGTAGTAGCTGATTGGAGATGGTCATTGGATCTCTTCTTGTCTTTTCCTCCTTTTCTCTCCGCATTTTCTCTCCTTGTCTCTTACAATCCACCTCTTTGATTCGCTACTTTCATTTCGTACCTTAAATTTGGCCAACGGTCGATGTAAAACTATTGTTTCGCGTAGAGAACTTCTTCGTCGTAATTGTAAATTTTTCTTCCTCGGTGAAGAAGAAGAATAGTCCCGTTTTCAATTTTCTTTTTTGAACAGTTTTTTTTTGGGGAGAATCGTGGATAATGCATGAGTCAAAATGGAGAAAAAATTGGGTGGCGATGGTGTTACTTATTCGAGCAAGCAAGTCATGCGGCAAACGCAGACCCTTCAGAAGGGAATTTCTGAAATATGCGAAATATTCGAGGAACGACGCGTTTACAATGTGTTCCTTCGAGCTGGAGAGACTTCGTGTCGAGATTTAAGCACGATCTCTCTTCTTGAAGAGAGTTTCATTGATAAAGTTCGAACACTTCATCCTGCATTTATAGTCCGTTATGAACTTATAGCTTCACTCGTTTTTATTTATGTTATGTTTACTCTGAACAAAAATTCGAATAGTTCAAATGTTCTTTCATGTTATTTTCTTCCATCCATCCGCCATATTTGATTATGCACTGGTGACATGTAGATCTCTTTTAGTTATAGTTTTCATTTTTAATATATTTACTGTACCTATTAAGACTATTTAGTAAGACTAATGTACCTATTTAATGTACCTAAAATAATTCGATCGTTGATTTGAACGAACGCTTCTTTTCGTTATCAAACGTCCAGAATTCTGGCTAGAGTTTGTCTTTCCTAGTGGTACGTACAATCCTCTGTTTGCCTCCGAATGATTCATAATTTCGGCAAACTGTACAATGACACGGTCAACGACGTAATACACGCGAATTCAGTACAAACACCCTGCAAACACACCCTAAAGCAACGCGTTTCGCTTTGCTCTGTCGTTTCGGCGCGATAAATAATTTACACCTTCCCTCATTGTGCGAGTTTCCATCCGAATACGGGTCACGTTACACACAACAACTGTTTTCAAAATATTAGGTTGGTGCATACGAAATAGTGGATTTCGAAAATTAAATGTTCTATGACAAATTATTGACAACAATATTACGACATATTAGTTTGTAGATTAGAGTTTGGAGAGGAGTACATTCTCCATTAAAATACTTGATTAACAATTATAAATAGATTTGAAGTGAGAGTAAAATTTTGAAGATTTACAAAATTCTAGCTGAAAAATTATTCCAAATTGTTAAATTATTCCTGGAGTTGCACAAAGTTTGTGTTCTCTCTCCAAATATCAGACATGAAGTTTAAGATCACCCGAATGTTGTAAAGCGGTGAAAAACAATTTGTCGTATTATGAAAAGTGACAGTTTGAATAAAATTTCCGCGATTTCCAGGCTCTTGAATATTCGGTCACGTGCAAGCTTAGGGTGAACCCGAGTAAACGATAGGAACGAAATAGCGCGCAACAGCGTAAAACAATTCCATCGCGTTCATAGTTTAAACGCACGAAACTCGAGTGGTAAAATTTTTTTGTCCCGTCGGAGTTACGAGAACGGCAATAAAGTTTTAAGGAACCCGGTACGATTTAACTTTCCATGCACCGCCAGAACAACCGGCCGCTTTCTTATTTGCACGCAAAGCAAAGAGATTTCTACGGTTGATTCACGTGTTCAGCGATTCGACTTTTTATGACGACCTCGGTTTTACGATTCCCTGACAGAACGACTGCACACGCGTTTTTTGTTTCCATCCGTCCATTATCGAAAAGGAATTCGAACGTAACCGTTTCACGTTAAATCTCTGAACGATGATACTTCTGCGACAGTAACTTGATGACATCGTGGAATTATTGTCAGAGGTCTTTAAATTCATGTTAGACGTTCATGTTCATAATTCGGAAGTTATTTTACTTTGAAAGTTGAATTCTGAGAAACTCTTTTAATTGGGTATGAGAAAGCAGTTTGCACTATGATTTGTCAGGTGCGTCAGAATCACAGCTACAATATTAAGATAAAGTTGAAATGTTATGTCAACATGGTATTATACAGTCGTTACACTAATTATAATTGGACTTGAACTCCACATTGAAGGGTATTTAAAATTCGAGTAAAATTGATCAAAACGAGTGTATCAGACTCTTCAAAATAGTGCAAGTTACCAAGTTAACTCATCTGGTTGATTTTTCAGGTAGTATTACTACACAGTAATACTATTCATTAAGGGTATATCTGAAATTTCGAGTAAAAGTTAATATTGTTCAGATTTATTAAATAATTGAATTAGTCAGTAACATGAGTAGCGTACTAATAATATTGTATTCCTATAGTATTTCTATACATTTCGTACCTAGAATTCAGTTGGTAAAATAAATAACAGAGGAACCAAAAGGTATCTGAAACGATCGATCAGTTGGCAGGGTGGGCAGTGATGTTCCTTTTAAAAATTCGGCAAATAAAAAAAGATCGAAACGGAAAAACGCAGTAAAACCCGTCGGAAAAAAAGCAAAACAAACTATTGGAGTCTCAAAAAAATGCTGGCAGTAGGTGGAGGTGATGGACCAGGAACAACGGGAACAAAGGGTGGCCTCGGACCAGGGTGGGCGCTCACACCAGCCAGTCGTGCCGCCGTATTGTCCAGGCCGGTATTTGTGATATTAAACTGTTTAATCACCGAACTATAGAAAAAGCACAACGACGCCGGCGTCGTGGCCACGGCAGCCACTCTCGCGGCCGTCCCCGTGCACGTCGCATCCCGCATAGCTCGTAAATCTCACCCCCATACCATCGTCGGCGACCCTCGTGGCCCACCTACGACGCTTATACGCCGATACAACGTGCTCGTTGTGGCCGATACTGGGCTACGGCTATACACACCGACGAGAACGAGGGGGTTAAACTTGGAACGAGCCTGCGGTGGTGAGATCAGGGGGTGCTGGCGGACAAACCCCATAGAATTGCCGACACGCGCGGGATAGAACCCCCCACGGGGGGTGAAACGCGGACGACAATGACGATTGTCCAACCTGGTGACATCGATTCTTACCTACTCGGACCAATTATCGAGACAAACAGAACTACGGAGCATTTCGATTACTGTTGCCAATTTCGAGAGGCGGAATGTCTGAAAATTAGCTTGAGTTCGGGAGAGATGGACTTGATGGGATGTATGATCATTGGCGTTATTATTAATTTGTTTAATTACACGGGTAAATATTTGATGTACAGGGTAATTCGATTTTATTTTGTTAACATTTCGAACACTTTCGGATGGAAACATTAATTTGTTGTCGATGAAAATTTGTGACTGGGTAAATTTGAGGACTTGGGAATTTATGTATGATATTTGAACGTTCCGAATTTGGAAATTTGGGAATTTAGGAACTAGGGAATTTGGGAATTTGAGGGAATTGGGGAATGCGAGAATTGGGGAATGTGGGAATTGGGGAGTGTGGGAATTGGGGATTGTAGGAATTGGGAAATGTGGGAATTGGGAAATGTAGGAATTGGGGAATGTGGGAATTGGGAAATGTAGGAATTGTGGAATGTGGAAATTTGTGAATTTTCTGAATTTCCCTTTTTAATTTCACTATCACAATTTAATCATCATAACCCAAGTCTAACTTGAATTCAATCACAACTTTACCACGGTCAGTTCTAACCTCACCATGCCTAAATATTAATAAATTATCAAACTCAAATTAGAAACTCTCCACATCCGTTTATTACTGAATTTTTCACCATATTTCCAATCCTGTCTCCATCCCCCTATATCACCTAATTCGATTGAATTCGATATTGAAGCAAACTAAAAGGATATAAATTCATTTATCCAGCTAATAAAAGCGTCACCAATAAAAGGTCACAAATTCATTGTCCCGCCCAATAAAAACTCATTTATATCATTTAACCCGTACGTTCCTAAAATGAATCGCGCACTATCGGAAACACAATTTGTGTAGAATTACACAGTCGCAAGAAACGATCGATTATATCGAAACTATCGGAACGATTAACGTCGACGGTAGATCGGTATAGAATAGATAACGCAGAAATATTATCGCGTTGAACGTTTATCGATCTACATATTATCAGCACGCAAACGACGTTATTCTCTTTCATAAACAGGCATCCGCGTCGCGACAGATGAATAGCAATCGCAGGCTGGGAATTATTCGTATGAAAAGGTGGCGGATCGAAAGCGACGTGGACGAAGTGTTACAACGTCGGTTATATGTATTTTTCATTCGCTCGTAAATCTCAGCGTTTGAATATCAAACGTGGAACGTAGCTGTGTATGGGTGTGCATACATATATGTATATGTAGCGAGGATTGCAAAAGTATAAGCGAATATAAAGGAATGCTAACAACATTTGCATTTTATGAGGCTTTCAGTACGCCCGGTAAACGATATCAGATATATCGCCGATCTATACGCCGTAGTTTGACGAATTTCAATGTTAAATACCCATTATTTTAGAGGGGTGTGTCGTTTATTATGGAGGGAACTGTGTATGACAATTTATATTGATTCCTTTTATGTATAGTTTGATCGAAACTTGAGTAGACATATTTTCAAGTTTTAGTAGGATAACTTTTGCTGGTTTCGCTGTAGACATAACCTAACCTAACTTCTCCACCTCTGAAACTAGCCTTCAAGTTTCAGAAGGAAATCTGATTTTTCGTTCTTTTTGCAAGTGCAATGCATACTTAAGTTATGAAATAGTAAATTTTAAGTAATTTTATGAAGTAACAAGTTTTAAGCAATAAATTTATTAACTAATACATTAACTGTGAAAAATAAAAATAAGAAAAATAAGAAATGAAAATCGGGCGAATACTTCAAAAATAAAAATAAGAAGTGAAAAGTGAGAGAACACTTGGTATATAACGAAAAATAAAAATAAGAAGTGAATATGGGACAAAAACTTGAAAATAAGTAGTGAAAAGCGAATGCTTGGAAAATAAGGAATATATATAACGAAAAACGTACTTTGAACAGGATAGAAGTGTTGCGTTCGTGTCAGTCACCGAGTAGAATTTACCTTTAATTAGCGTATAAACGAATCGAGAAACAGCGTAACCGTTGAAGCGGAAGTGTTAGCCACGTTGCACCGCCATACCGGTTGTGGCGAGTGTATAATTAGCGTGGAAGTGAACTGTCGGCTGTCGCTTTGATCTCTGGTACGTAATATTTTTCCTACCGGAAGTTTGACACGGCGACAGTGGCATCGCGACAAAACCGCGACTCGTTGCGTGAAATACGAAAATTAGAGTCGATGTTAACACCACGCTCGAATTCAAACGACTACCTTGCCAACTCGGCGATGGGAAATTTATATGTTTTTACTTTACCCTTGTTTGTTACATTGCCAAATAAATATGATATGATTTTTGCTTCTTCGATTCTCTTCGAAACTTTCGCGATCGTGGAATACGCTGAAAGTTAGAATTTTGCGAAATTATTGCTTCGGTGAAATAGGAGAGGTACTGCTTTTTCAGAGAAATTCACGTATACTCTTAATTCAGGTTACCTGGAATAACGTACATTTTATGAGTTTTAGTAAATTATTAAGGCTGCACGGTTTTTGTTTTTATTACTGCAATATTTAATTTTTGGAGTTTCATTTTTTAATATTTTTTTAGTTTTCAAGCTTTTATATTTACAAATTAAAATATTTGTTTACTATTCCTATCTTCATATAAAAAGAACTTAAAAAAGATGCACCCTTATACAAAATTATCCGTAACATAATCTAACCTACATTAATAACCAAACCTAACTAACCTAAAACCATACAAAACTCTTGCAACCCTCTCACTAAAAATTCCCATGAACGCGTTAAAAACAACTTGGTCCAAGTAAAACTAGCGAACTGTTAAAAGACGATCGGTGTTTCGAAATCAGGTCAACGACCGTAGTAAAACATTATTTGTAGCGAACGCGGTTTCACGCACGTACGTCGTAAAACGTGGAAAGAAGAGAAAGAAGTGGCGGGAAATTTACGTCAATTTGCAAAAAACTCTCGCCTCTCGAGCACGCTGGTATTAGCTGACGATTCTCGTAAACTTCGTGCTATGCTGTGCCGATCTTAGAGATTCTCCGTCTTCCTCTTTCGCGCTTTTCCGACAGGATGCTCGAACTTTAACCTCCTTGTTTACTTAGTAATTTAACTTGTCATTGTGATGTTATTTAATTACTGAAATTCTTTTTAAGACTTTCTGAGAATTTTAGTTTTCGAAAAGGAAAGAAATATTTGAGAGAAAAATTATTTGTACAAAGTAGTACTTAGGTTTGAAGGTTAACCTCAAAATTATAGAGTTTTTTATTTTTCATTCTTCTTTAAGTTCATGACCTTGAATATTCAAGCTTGAATTACAACTATGGCCTTGTACATTTAGTTTTGAATAAAAATTGTTGAAACAGAAATTGAAACTTCATATGCATAAAAGAATTGTGCATATGTTTCAGACGTTAAAGACAAATGTAGGAAGACATTGATGTAATTAAAGAAGAACGTATTTCTCCAAGAAAAATATTTCTAAACGAGTTCTTAACTGACGTTCGCATCAGTCTTTAGCAGCGCAAATAATTAAATTTCGTTTTACGTACTCGGCAGAGTTTTCTCAGCTTTTACGTAAAGGTAGCAGGTAACGATGCGTTTTCTAATTAAAAGGGAAAACGTTAATCGCGTTTTCATCCGCGGCTGTAACCAGGTTCAATTATATCCGTCGGTGGCAATTATTTAACGGCGTATACGCGATTTGCGGTTTAATATTACGTGTAATGTCAGGCCAATTGTCGCGACCATGATTTCGCGAAATGCAAAGTAAATTTTACCATGGAATTCCGGTGTCCTCCGCCTAAATTACTGCCCGACACTCACGTTGTATTAGTTTCTGAATTATTCTCTCTGTAATACAGTGCAAACCTAGAAAAGTCATTTCGTATCTCTCTGTTAGCGCAGGATAAAAAATGGTACTATTAAGCGTGAAATAATAGGCGTTCGTTATTGATATTGTGTGCGATGGCTGATTCTGTATTTGTATTTGGTAATTAAAAATTTTAGGATTGTTTGAGTTTATGATTTTGGGATGTGGAAATTTTAGAACTTTAAGATTTTCGAGTTTAAAATTTGAGGTTGTTCGAATTTCGGGACTTGAGAATTTCCAGAGTCGACTTTTCCAGGGAATTTTTCGAATTTGGAGATTTGAGATTTTGCGATTTTAGAATCTTGAAACTTGAAAATTTGGGAGTTTTTCAAATTTGGGGTCTTAAGATTTCGAGAGTTTCGAATTTCATAAAATTGTTGGATTTCAAGACCTTAGAATTTGGAAGTTTTTTAAATTTGGAGTTTTAAGATTTGGGTACTTTGAGATCTCAGGACTTGAAGATTGTAGAGTTTTAGAATTGCAAGAGTTTACTTCAAGACTTCAAAATTTGCGATTATGAAACAGTGTCTATAATCCTTTTCCTTGACACCCTAAGCACGAGTTTATTCTGCTTAATCCAATCCTTCTTCCATTTCGTAATTACGAATTCTTTCGTTGATTCACCAACGAAAACGCGATTCCCCGACCAAAGTCGCGGTTTCATTGAATCGTTCGTTGGTTTCTGAATGAAATCGCAAAGTAACAAACAAGGTACACGACCGTGGTAATTAACAAGTTGGATGTTGAGGAAGAAAGGTCCCAGCAGGTGAAAAGAATCTTGACGTTTCAACGGTTCCTCCCGCCACTTCGCCGATTGCTTAATTAAACAAAAGCCTCGGTGAAGAAGTTGGAAGAAGCTAGAATGGAAGATTCTATGAATAAATAAAGCTCTGGCTCGATTCGTAGCCGTCGAGTGCGATACGAGAGAGAAAAGAAAAAACATTGCTCTCCTGCATTAAGTTAGTTGGCTCTCGTCTCTGCCTTTTGCACGGTTATTTTTCTCAAAAGTTGCCTATCCACGAGGAAATAATGTTAACACTATACAAACTACGCTAATTTACGTTGCTACTTCCGCCATTTTGTGGAGAAATGTTTTTCTTTAAGATTAATTAATTTGAATTAATTGCAAGTTACCATCAAATTAATTTCTCAATTATTTACCACCTATGCATTTAAAATTATATTGTAGTTCTCGTTAAAAAAATATCTAACAATCTGTAACAATTTAATTATTCAACCGAAACAACGTGTCTCACATCACCTCTGCTATCGATCGACGCAACCTTCGTACCTGCTCTCAACTTAAAACATTGAATATTTCTCAAAGAATACTATCAACGAACGAAGTAAAAAATACCTGTATTAAGAAAATTGCTGCAAGGGTAGTTAAAGGAGAGCAGTTTTTCATCTCGTCCATTGAGTATGTCTTCATATGAGGACGCCATGTCCGAAAGTGTTAACCTACAGTCGACATCAGGTCCTTCTCAAAGAACATGAACGACGAAGTAAAAAATACCTGTCTTGAAAAAATTAATGCAAGGGTAGTTAAAGAAAGAGAGCAATTTTTCATCTCGTCCATTGTCGAGGCACACAATTCAGAAGCCTATTATGGTTGTTACTCTTTCAAGCTGGCAGACAGCCGTGTGTATATGCGTGGCACGGGGCAGTCGCACAGTGACGTGTTTGTACACCGATACCCAGGTTATATTGCGTTCGGTTGCGGGTGCAACAAGCGATGCAATATACTGGCTTGCCACTAGCTTTCCTCTCGATCGTCGCTGTTGCCTCCTGTCCTCTCGAAAATCTAGCCACTAGTGTTTATTTACGCCCGGTCCACAACCGAACGATTGCTAGCTTTTTTCCCCTATCTCCTTTCCTTTCGGGGCCCCTGTCCGTCTCGAACAATGCGATACGTTATTGCGATTCCCGAAATGGGCCACGGATGTAACTGAGTTTCGGCCGTGTCCTTTGTGGCCGCTCCATAAATCATACGCCATGGGATCGTTCCTCCATACGAGGTTTTCATTGCACGACCGATTTTCCCGGGAATGATTTGTCGCCAAGGAAATGTCTGCCACGGTTCGATGCCAAGCTGCGCCCCCTATCTGACAATCACATCGGCACGATGCAATATTTAACGCGTTCTGCCGCAGAAATATTTATGGATGGTTAGGCGATAAAGTGCGATATTGAAATATACGAGAATTATCGATATTAACGCTACCACATCGGTCAAAATGAGCTCATCTTTATGTTACAAAAGTTTACATATTTTTCTTGCAACCAAGCTCATTTATATTCAGATAACTGATGTATTCAACTATACCTAATCGTTTGTTTAGTTAGTCTTTTGCTTTATTTTTAATTTTTGCAGGTTGGTTAAATTGTAGGTTAAGATACTGATACCAAAATCATGAACCTGCACAATCTAAAAATCATACAACATACTAAACCTATGTAATACCTATAAAGTATACTAAAAATCTAAATCTTAAAACTGAAAATTAAGCATCTCCTATTTTAAACAGACCTTAATTGTAGTTAATTACTCATGGCATATTCCCTTTCTCAGACTTCGTTTAATTTACTGCCGTTAAAATAGGAGAAAATAAAACTGATGGGTTATCAATTTGAAGGTAAAAGTTTGACGAACAAGTTGAATGTTTCGTTCGTTTACGAGAGCGTAAAGACAGAGGTTTTTATTAAATTCTCCGCCAACGAGATTACACTCGTTTCGGCGACATTGTTAAGAACGTCGAGAGACCGTAACTACGTCGTTCACGCAGCTGAATTTCTATTTAATTTTCGGCTTTGGCAACTTTCATGGGTGAGAATCTGACAATTTATAGCTGCTACATTGAAGACGGAATAAAACTGTCGTGTAGACGAACGACCATTTTACGCGACTCTGATGGAACACGAGATATAAATCAACCGATGGACGGTTAAGCCTTTATCGCGAACCAACAGCGAATTCAAGGTTCCTGAAACATTGCTGTTCCTTTGCTGCTTTAGGAGAAGTTACTGTACCTTTGGAATTCGTTCGGGAAATATTTAAACTTCATTTATTGTGACTTACTTCTTGAACTTTCACACATTTGTAAAATTAGAAACTTGAAATTTTTATTAAATCTAAAATTTTATAAGTTTGTGAATTTCTTGAGGACATAGATTTGCCTTTCGTTCCTGAAAATATACCAGAATGTATTTAAACTGCTAATGAAATTATTTTTAATCAAAACGTAACTAGTTTTGTATTTATTTAAACTCTGCATAAATTTCAAATTTGTAAAATTAAAACTTGGTATTTATACTTCTTTTTTTTAAATTTGCCCCTCACTGTTAGAAAACATCCCAGAATTTGTGTAAATATCCCTAACAAAGTTATTCTAAATAAAACCGAAACAAGTTTTTAGGATGCAGCGTTGCTACACAACTCGGAGAAGATACTGATCAAAAGTTGCAGGACCATTTTTATTTTCCGACCGCACCGGAAATCGGAAGTTCGAGCCCGAAGCTCCATTAACATTTTTCAGCCGAGCTTGTTACCATTGTTTGAATTTCGAACGGGCTTTCACGCTGCCTTGCATTAACGATGAACGCGAAAAAATAACAGGTTGCACGGGCGGAATTTTAAATCTCGGCTTGGTTGCGTGAGCGATTTCTGCATTGAAAATCGGATAAATTTTGTTAAAAAGAAACACGAAACGGATAATTTTGTAATAGTCGTGCGGTGAATTGCGAACCGGAGAATGGCGTGGATGTTTTGCAGACTAGTTAAAAAGGTGAACTCGAAAAAGAACGTAGTTTGATTTACATTGAGCTTTGCTCTTAGGTAACTCGGTTAATTTAAATAGACAGAACCTTTACATCTACTGTTACTTTATTTTTAAATAATATAACTTGATTTATATTATTTAAAAATAAAGTACCAACTGATGTAAAGGTTCTGTCTTTTCATTTTTAAATAATATAACTTGATTTATATTGTGAAAATAATAATAATGTATTTGATAGCGGGTCAAAGTGATAAGCTTTATTAAATAAAATGAAGGAAAATGAAAGTAATTAAGATTAAATGATGGACTCGTAATAATAACGAAAATGATTTTTGATAATACGAATGATTGTAATATGAATTCTTGTCTGCGTGTGTTCATGAATGAAATCTTTACAATTCGTCGTTAAAAAGTATAACTTTCATGGTCCTGAGGGAAATCATGGGAAACACATACGAGTACGTTGCATTGCGATAGCAAACGTCAGACGAAACATAAACTCTATGCATCTGCGAGTGGTACACCGATAGAGAATACTAATGACAGCACGGATTTCCCATGTGCCGTTTCTAGTTAGCAAATCTGCGAGCAACTTGTTTAAAAAAGACAAGTTTTTACAACGCGAACCACCCTCATTTGCATAAGTATTATCTATGGTTGGTAGACAACATTCTGTACATTACAATCTTTTTTCATAGTTACGTGATGCGGGATAATGGTACAAATTAATCATTTCTGGACATTTGGAAATTTTGAGATTTGGGGATTCGAGGATTTTTGGGATTTGAGAATTTGGGGATATGGAAATTTTGGCATATGGGAATTATGGGATGTGGGAATTTTAGGATTTGAGGATTTGGAGATTTAGGGATTTTGAGATATGGGAATTTGGGGATATAGGGATTTAGACATGTAAGAATTTGAAGATATGGGAATTATGGGATGTGGAAATTTTGGGATTTGAGAATTTGGGGATATAAGGAGTTTGAGATATGAGAATTTGGGGATATGGGGATTTTGAGATATGGAAATTTTGGTATTTAAGAATTTGGGGATATGGGAATTATGATATGTGAAAATTTTGGTATTTGAGTATTTGAAGATATAGAGATTTCGAGATTTAAAAAGTCGGGGATATGGGGATTTGAACATCTGAAAATTTGGAAATTCAAAGTTCCAAAAGTTTAGAAAATCAAACAACCCCAACATTTCATATACAAAAATTGATTCCCCTATGTGAATGATTGCATCTCACTTGCATATGAATGTCACCCTTGCACCTACATTTACCTACATATCAACCATACTGTCCAGCAAACAAAGAATAACCCTTTCCTAATTACCACATTGAAACGTTAAACGACAGCTGCAATTCGTTGCAAAGATTATAGTTTTTTTCTCGTATGGTAAACAGACATTCAACAGGTGTTCTGTCGGCATCCCTGAGACGTTTCGATGAAATAAACAGACTATGTTCTTTCAGTAAACTGTGTTTCTTGCGGATGGAAAGAAAGTTAATGGGCAATGAATTAATGCGAAACGTAGTAGTGGTTCGTTCAATTATTCATGTTGCACGACCGTAGATATTTTTCGTAGAAACACTGAGCTTTTCTCTTGAAACATTCATTGTGCAACGAATGCAGATGCAGAAGGTTGGTAATTAAATGCATTGCTGAGTCCGTTACTAAATAATGCATTTGTAACTCTACTCGTCACGTTTTTATTCTATCTTGATTCAAAATTATTACTTTTGTTATAATATTAACTGTTTGAATACAATACTCAGAAATTCTTGTCATTATCAAACAGAATAAATAACATGCTTTTATTTTGGAGATTTTTTATCGTATGTAACTAGTGTATGAAATAACTGTGTGATTAAAATTAATTTTTGGAGATTTTAGTATTTATAGTATGAAGCTTGTAAATAACTGAGTGATTAAAATGAATCACCCTGTATGTATCATGTATGCACACATACGTATGTTGTAACAAACATACAAGATGTTAATTAATTTACCAAGTAATAAATCAGTGGAACTATTTCCTGAACCTACGTGATCTTAACCTAACATATACTTCTATTTCCCTTTACTTCACCAATAACCTAAACAAAAATTGTATCAATACATCTTCAAAAATACAAACACGACATTTTCGATTCTAAAATAAACAGAACGACTACGACTCGTGTCCCTCCGGCGTGGAGACATAATCCAAAATGGTGGATGCGCGAAATCAGAATGGCAAAAACTAGCGGAACATCCGTAACGGGCATAAACCCGGAATGGAAAATAATCCAGCGACTATTCGCAACAAACTTTTCTCGCGGTCGGTTGAAAATTACTCGAACGGAAACGGCCAGCATCTGTTGCTCGAACAATCACGTACAAGGAAGTTGTTGGGCGAAACAACGATACAACCATCGTCCAAAATGCCATTCCGATATTAACATTCAAAGTGGAGGGCGAGTCTCAAAGTTACGTCGGAAAATTGAACGCAGAGGAGCCCCGTTCGATTTCTCATCCTCCATCACCAGGCATCGAACTCGCGATGGACGCTCGTTCGTTTACAACAGAGGGATGTGATAGATTCGTTATTACTCGTGAATCTGATATTCTATATGTATACATATATATGTATATATATACGCTAGGTGACCGTGTAATAGAGAAAAGAGGAATGGCTACTCAGTATGCATTGCGGCTTTTCTGATCGGCGGGGGGTAATATCGACCTTCGGGTGTATGATATACCCTGCTACGTTGCCCAACACGTTCTAGCGTATCTGTGTACAAGAGTATTCCGTGTCACTGCTTATAAAATGTTATATACTTCGTTGGTACCTTTTTTCAACACTGTTTCACTTACGTTGTATCGGTGCGGTAAGAATCTGCAGGCGATTTGAAACGCTGGGTGGTGGTACAACAGAAATATTATTATTTGTGATTAGCAAGTGTTACTGGAAGTTTTGCTAAGTTATTTTGTATTGCTAGGTCAAATATAAAAATCTATAAATTAAAAATTGGAACTTTTTGGGGTGGAAAATTGTAACTTGAAGTTTGCACAAATTACCATAAAATCATTCATCGAATTAATTTTTATTCAAAATACAAAACTTGCATGTACCTTCTACCAGTCCACATGTTTCAAATCGATGTCCCATACGTATTTTGCATTTACAAAAGAAGAAGAAACTTGGTGCATTCTCACGGTGTATACAACAAAATAGGTAAAATACCATTTAAAATTAAAGGGTATAAAAGAAGAACACAACTGCAAGCTCACCAGAAGCTACAACGCCAAAACACTGTTATTCTTGCGATTTTACACATTCGCGAACACCCGGGTCGCACATAAATCACGCGATTAACAGGAACGAAGTCGCAAACAAGTTCAAGCAAGCTGAAACTTTGTTCGTTTGGTGGAGGAAAAAGGAGGATCCAGTTTGCCCGGCCGTTTCGGCATTATCATACTCGCGGATGGGGAATCGATAAAATTTAAAAGTCGATACGCAGCGCCGCGACGCTGCCTCCCCTTTTCCGGCGTAATCGATCGAGGGGTAGGGGGTGTATGCATTTTTCAAATGTTTGGGCTACCACGATGCGGTACATTAAACTAGAAACACATTGCAGGAAGCATGGTGTATATAGATCATCGATGGAACGAAGCAATACCTACGCTGGCGTAATTCGTGAATCGAGCATTTCATGAATCCGCGCCATTTTGATAATGCGTTGTGAATCTAAGGATTCTCATTGCGTTGCTTGCATTTTGCTCTGATCAACGTTTTTGCTTAATTCAGCTAATTTGCTCTCATTCGTTTGAATATCAACACGATCTTCCAATTTTATTTTTTAATTTCAAATGCATATCACTGTCTCTATTAAGAACTCTAGAAAAGTTCCTTTCGCTTCCTTTTCCTGTAAATAATTCATTTTATCGAATTTGCAGCGCTGGTCACACATGTCACATATGATATGAGCCCAAGGGTACTTGATCTTTCAATTTTATTTTTTGATCTGTCAGGGTATATCATTGTCTCTAAATTAAGAGCTTTAAACAGCCTTTTTCGTTTGTTTTCCGATACATAATAAATTTACTTGAATTTGGAGCAGTGGTGACATATGTCACATATGACATAAGCACAAGGGTACTTAATCTTTTTAATTTCATTATTTAATTTGTCAGTATACATGTCTTAATATTAAGAGCCCTTTATTATTAATTCCCACTATTGTCAGTTTCACTATCACATATATGTACACATGTACAAACATAAGTTAAAAAATATTGACTTAAAAGTGTTGTACTAAACAGAATGGCGAATGTTGCCTTTTGAATCTAAAGGGTTAATAATGGAAATTAAAATCATCGTTAAAGAATTCTTCAAAATGATTAACAACGCGATTATTAACGCCATTATTTTTTAAAATTTATTGCAAAAGCGAAATTCTGTCGACATTTTCTACTACAAATACGTGTACACGCGTGTGTGGAACGTAAGGTTCCGCTTGAAATTGAGCTGCATCACTGGTCGATAAATTGAACACGTAATGTGCAATGTTATTAGCATATATCCGCGTTTTGATTGGCTACGGGACACTATTGCTTCGCGCGATCCAATAATTTTGCCAGTTTATTCGTCGCTGAAAACTTCGCTATGCATACGATTTCCGTTTTATACACCGTACCAAAGTGGGAACCATAAATAGAGAAACGGAGCTCTTCTTTTTTCGTTTCAATTTTGAAACCGGTGTTCAGGCTGGAAGTCGCGAAAGGAATATTAAGATTAAGCGGATCGTTGAGATTACAATGTCGTGCGTCTTGACCCACCCCGACTGGGGTGGTAAGAAACGACACACCCTCATCGCGCTTATAAATCATTTTATCTTCGTAACGCTACCCCTATGAAGAAAAATGTGCCGGCTGGTGAAACACAAAATCCATTAGTTTTTCATTTAGCTTCCTGTGCTTTGAATTTCGCCGCCCCTCGAGTCACTTAGTGCGTACTTTCTTAAAAAAAAAAAACAAATGTATAGACAAAGAGAACGGTTAGATTGATCAAATTTATAGTGGAATTTAGAATTTATAGTAGACAAACGAAAGTTTTAAACAGTCACAGGTGAATATAGACATTTACAGTTTATGGTCTTTTAAATAAAACATCCACTTCCCTTTTATCTACTTCAAACGATATGTATTTATGAAAAATTCATTGCTTCTATAAAATATAGTTCCGTTCATAAACTTATAGTATAGTAGACTTCTTGTAACAAGAAAATATGGAGTCCCACCCCCTAAAAGAAAAAAGCGAATTCCTTAAACGAAAAAAAAATCCTACCCCCAAACCGTTAAAGGTACTACCGTATAGAAAGATACATCTCCGTGAAACAGGTCCGTTAAACATCGTGCAACCCCTTCCGGCGAACGAACAAAACGACCCATGCAGATTCCTAAACGGTTCACCCTCAGATTCATTCACCCTTATCGGCCATATTTCGCGGATCATAATGGCACTTACACACCGACAACAATCAACGGTAAATCCGGTAGGATCGTTCGGTTAAATCCGCGGCCAATACCACGTAACAGGGGTGCGATGTGGGCGTTAGGGGTGCACAGGATGAGACAGGCAGATTACCTAATCACGGGTAACCCGTAAAGCAATCAAATTCTCCGCGGTATCGCGATCAATGTATTGGTCGTGTATCGGTGTAAGGGTTGGCCAGGTTCGCAGGAAAGGGTGTCGGGTACCGGCCGCGGATAACGGAGACAGGGAGCAGCTTCGTAGGCTGTTAAATTCGATTTAAACCATTAATGGCGGTATTGTCCGCGTAACGACCTGGGGTTGCACCCAAGGTCTTTACTTTCAAAGACTTTGCTGACTGCTTCTTTTTACAAGAATTAACCACGGATTTTTGGAGAATATTACCATTAATCTGGAGGGTATATTACCCTCAATCTGAGGGTTATTCGCTTGATCTACTGGGCGATATGTCTCGATAACATCGTCGTTAACTACTAGTTCGCAGACACCAAATGTACATTACAACTTAGACACAGATACTCGTTATATGGCCGAATATTTTCAAATCTACAAATTGTCGTCAGACGTTTTAGAGTTTTAAATCATTGAAACTTTATATTTAACTAGAATATTTTGGGTATTTGAGAATTTACTTCTGATTGAGATATTAAGAAATTTAGAAATATGAGGATTTGGAAGTTCCGTTAAGGCAGGGAATAAAATTGCGAAATAACGTAGCGTAGAATGAGAGTATTAGAGTATAGTCTGAAGTTCGTTAATCACTCTTATAATCCATAACTCTTGACGCGTTAGTTTATGACGTCGTAAATAAATTGTCGTCGTTGAGTGGGGTCCGACAGCAAGGTCATTCTTGTCTGCACGTGACCGCTTTTCAAGATGCCTCAGCATCCTCTGTAAGGAGCCATCTAAGGAGACACTGTCCGTTCTATCTTTTCGTCTGGCTCGCAATCTTTCTTGACGTTCATTGAAAATTCATCGTTTTATCCGCTGCGACCGCCTTATCGACACCTCGTTTATCGACGACGGACTTCTTTGCATGTGCACGGACAAAAACTGCTCGGTTATGAGCTGGGTTTTTGAGGGTTGGATCGGAGATAAATTTTTCAGGGATCGCTGTACGCGCGATGGATTTGAGATTTCAGGACTTTGAAGGTTTGGAAGGTTGGTAAGTCGAATAGCGACAACTTTGAGATTTAGGGAGCTCAAAAATTTTGGATTATAGGAATTTAAGAATTAGGAGGTTGATATTTTAGTATTGGAGATTTGGGTTTTTGAGAGTTTGTGAATTTGGGGATTAAACAATTTTTAAATTAGGGCTTTTGTGAATTTGTGAATATAGGATTTCATGGATTTGAGAACTTCAGAAATTTAAGAATTTGAGAACTTTGGAATATTTGAAATTATGAATCAGCAACTTTGATTTATGGTCCCAACCAAAATAACCAAAAAGGACCACAGATCTAACAAATCAAAATAACTTCACAACCCAGCATTTTTATCCACATCGCAAATTCCACTCCATCCGCAAATCCGACTCTCCAAAAAAAAAAAGAGAAACACTTTCTCCATATTGTTTCAACGACTTTTATTTCCACCCACGCATCCGCATCCCCACAGTAATACGAGCCAAATGTAACGCGACCACATATTGCCCAATCTTTGCCAACTAATGCGTCCGCCAGTCTGCACCCTCATTCTGTATGCGTTGTACCAGGTGGCGGCTAAAGAAAACGATACAGGGGTGGTCCCATGGGGTCACAGGTTTTCGGTAGACGTGGCTATAGCCTAAATATTAACGAAGCTTCTCGGAAATGGCAATCAGGTAGTCCAGGATGGCACGTGCGGGCCCATACGTGGGCTATTCGCCTTCGCTTATTCGCATAGGTGAGAGGGTGGCACGTGGTGCAAGGCTGATGGCACGCAGGGTGCACGCGTGACGACGGGTTGCACCGGTTGGTGTCACGCGTGCGTAATGAATCCGGGGACGCCGGATGCGTCGCGGGGTCGTAGTGCAAGGGTCGAACATGCGCGTGCAAATACTGGATGTTCTGTTATTGCTGCGGTGCTGGCTGGCGAAGAAAACTTGTCGCTGATACTGGGGTCAAAGTTACATCTGGTCATTTTGTCATCGTTTACATCTTTTACATGATCACTTTAAATGATCATTCAAGCTTTATCACTTTGGATGGCTACTTTATATAATCACTTGATATAATCGCTTTGGATGATCACTTGATATAATCGCTTCGGATGGTCACTTGACATAATCACTTACGATGATTATTTCATATAATCACTTTGGATGATAACTCAATGTAATTATTTTGGATGATCACCTTTTATATAATCACTCTGGATGCTCACTTGACATAATCAGTTAGTACAATTACTTTATATAATCCTTTTGGATGATCACTATATATAGTCTTTTTGGATGATTACTTGATACAATTGTCAATCCTAATCACTTCGTATCATCACTTTATATAGTCACTGTACGTGACCACTAGGAATGATCACATTGTATGATCACTAGGTATGATCACGTTGTATGGCCACTGTCGATGATCACATTATTGGTCACTGTGCATAACCATCTTCGATGATCGCAACAAGTAATCACTTTCCATGACCCCTTGTTATAATCACTTAGAACAATCACTGTAATTGATCACTTTATGCGATCACTTACGGTGAACATTTACGATGACCACATTGCATGGTCACTGTTCATAACCACATTAGCTGTTCATAACAAAGGATCACTTTCAATGACCCCTTGTTATAATCACTTAGAACAATCACCGTAACTGATCACTTTATGCGATCACTTAGGATGAATATTCAGGACGATCATTTTACAAGATCACTTTCAATGATCATCCAGGGTAATCATTTTGAACAGTCGTTGTATATGATCACTTGGGATGATCTTTTAGAATGATCACTTTATAAGATCATTTTGAATGATGATTAAAGCTAATCTTTAAGCTTGATCACACTGGTTAATCACATTAGGCGATCACATTGCATGGTCACATTGGAAGGTTGAATGAACATTTTGAATGACGACTTTGAATGATCAAAACAGTTGAAAACGACACATTTAGTAATTGCAAAGCCAGTCCATGCGAGCGAAGAGAAACACGGGAGAGTGGGCGTTACAGCGTGTACAATTGCACATCGGCGTAATACAGATAGATAAATAGATAGGCGAGGTGGTAACTGGGAAAAGGGACCGAGGTTCCATTACCTGGACTACACTTAATAATCCTCCCATATCGTTGATGATATCCTGGAATCCATTTAGACGCGAGGTGTTTCTCGACACGCATCTTCCTGTAGTCTCCTGGTACAATTTCTGGCTCGTTGACTACCGTGATACGATAGTGTTTACCTGCTTCATCCAGATAACGTGCTATATCCGCTATTATGATCACACGTGTGTAATATGAGCACAGTTCAAACTTTTTATAATTTTATGAAAATACGAATGAACGAATAAGGAATGAACGTTTATGAAATAATGTTTACCATGGAAATGTGCGTTTGGTTAGAAATCATGTAAGATTTTTGAAGGAAATGGATTTAATACTCTAGATCGATAAATTTGTGAATATAAATAAACGTATATAGCCGTAATGTTCTGACGCAGTAGATGACTTACGTAGGCAATTACGGTCTAATTATCGGAGCAGGAATCGGTCGAAGAATCGTCAAAAGCATGAGGACAAACGTCCCGCAGGGCAGTCGGACCTGATAGCGGCGATAGGGTGTGTATTCGTCCCTTACGGGCCAGATATGCACCGCAACACACGGCTGTGTATTCTGCGCCATTACAGATCGTAGATCGTGAAACGCATCGCGGGTATAAGCCGTGTGTGTCCTCGGTGTTCTCCAACGCACGATTAACATTCTCCACCAGCCGTTCGGCTAGATACCCTCTGGCCACTCGTCCACCCTTCCCCCTTTAAAATACGGCATTCGGTGTGTGCTGCACCTTCTCTCTCTTGCCCGTGTCCGCTATTAACTTCTCGCATTGCCCGATCGGATCGATAACACCGTGTGTCGATGCACCGGCCGTTATCTTCTCGCTAGGCTGCATTAATGCACCTCCAGTTATTGGACAAAATGGTTCTGGGCCGATCTCTGCGGAACGTTGCTCGGACCGGGCTTGATACGTGTCCTGCCGGTTGATCTCTGACGCATTCCATTTCGCTGCGATTACTCTACCCATGGTTAATAGAACGCGACAGAGCAATCACGGACTTCCGGTTGCAAGGTCTCTCAAAGCTACATGTGAACGTGGCGGCAAAAGATTTGGTTTCACTAAACTCTTCAACTTTGAATGTAAATTTCTCTGCTATTCTACAAAGTTGCGGGCTATGGTTTTGCAAAATTATTATTCTTCATGTACTTTATGATTGCACGAAGTTTGAACGAGATTGATGATTCCAAGGTTGTCCCCTCCTGAATAACATGTACACATATTCACCTGAACAAAATACATATGTGAATTATTTTGCGATATGCTGTATTAATATAAAATCTATTAATGTAGTATTCTATGAATCGATAACCTATTTTGTTGGAAATGGCTATAGAGGACACGAAGAATTATTGGTCCCTGAAAAACGGAAGAAACACGCTTGTAATTGCACGGAACGCGGACAAATTATTTTTTATGCATTTTAACGAACAGTGACCTGAAAATGTCCAACAAACGGAAGGCCGTTTCGCATTTGCAGCCAACACTTTTGCTTTTCTCTTTATTTTCCTCCGCGTCGGGATACCATGAAAATTAATGTTTGCGTTGGCGACCGATTCGAATCGGCCGAAAAATAAAAGAAACTTTCACGTGATATTCAATTTCAAATATCAAACTTTATTCTGAAATAAAGTTCACCCTTTCAAATCTGGCCAATGACAGTATACTTAACCATTGGAATCATTTAAACTCGTCCACAATTTTGATTATTTAATCGATTATATAATTGAACGAACCGAGAACATTGATTGTGTTCACAACTTTTACTGGATTGTCAACTGATAGCTGTAACGTGACATAATTCAATGATAAACATATTAACTAATTCTTGAAATTAGAATTAGTAAACAGATGAGCAATGATATTGAATATTTTTAATATTTTCATTGCAAACATATTACAGAGGTTGCAAAACACCACTCCAAATCTTTTATCTTCAAAATCAATTTTCTCGAAAACGAAGCTTCCTACCAAAAATAGTCACTGAACATTTTCGAATCATCATAGTCTGAGGAGTAGTTACCATACTCAGCTGACCCTGTACGATTATCGTGCGAATACTTTTGAGCGTTACTGTACAGGCGCGTGCGCCACGCGAAAATGCGCAAAAACCGTGGGCGACAAATTCAGCCCCCACGCTCCTCCTGTTTTTTTCTCGCGTCGTGCCACCTCGGTATTTATTGTTTTAATTTACCGTGGCCGTGTTTAATTATGGAGAGTTCATTTCGAGCGACAACAGCGGCCCCAATACGCTGGTTAGGTGTGAGGACGTTCGAGCAGACGATTCACACCTAACCAGTCGGAACGGCGTTGTTACGACGCGTTTCGGCGAAATTTGCAGATTTCGCAGAAGGATCGCCCTCCTCTGATTTGCGGAGTGGTGGTTAACGAGTTTTTAACGCGTAACATAAATAGTTTTGCTTTGAAGCTGTCCCTCTTCACGCGTTTCTGCCATGAATTTTTGCAGCTGATGGTGCAATGTGGATACAGAGGATTTTTGTTTCTGACATTTTAGGACTGGGTATTTTTTACGCGCATGGACAGCGAGATCAAAGGGGCGTTTTTATTTCGCAGAAAATAGGAAGAACTGATGCGAGGGTAGTTATTTTTAATCGGTTCTGAGTCATAATATAAAATCCCTTGTTTTACAGAACTTTTGCACACATATATTTTATTACTGTACACGAATTTGTGTCATTTATTAAATATGAGGATGAAGATTCTAAAACTTGAAAACTTAGATACTAAAAAAATGGTCTAAAAATTGTCAAGTTTACATAAGTGTCCTACGTGATGCACTTAAGTGTATAAATAAATGTATCGCTAAAAGTCAAACTTTAAAGTAAGTGTAATTACATTAATATTGCACTGAAAAGCTTCCCTAGTAAATATTTCATCTTTCACATAATTGCACAGGTTCCATATCTCACCCCATTTCTTCGTAGGAAGTTAACGATTTTCTTGTTAACCTACCGGCAGACATGAATCTGTTTGATCCAATTTATACGGTACACATTCCGACATTTTTATTTACAACCGTATAAACTGGTATTACGTTTCATTTACCGAGACCTATCAGAAAAGAGTTGTTCGAGACGGTAGCCTGGCTAGAAGGCGATATTGTTCGGTGAATATTTTTAGAGCGCATACTGTGCGAGCGTTGCCCCTGACATCTCTTCGCCTTTCGATATTCCCTCTTGGAATCCTCTTGTCCTTCTTTTGCTCGTCTCGCGACGATAAACCCGTGCACATCGTGCACCGAACAAAGACGGATAATTCCTTGGCACGGAGTCACGAGGAGCCGCTAATGAACATCCCTCGACGATTTTAGATGCTGGTCACTAACAAGCGTGAAGCAAAAAAACGAAGGAAAGAAAAGAGAGGCGAGCAAAAGCGCATGGTCTAAGATTATTTTAGCACGCGACACGGGTGTGTTCCGTCGAATTCGTTCCTGCAGACACGTCGGATTCACAATTAAATCGGTGCCATCGGTCGTTAATCGATTCGATAGTTCGCTTGTTAATCGATAATTTTGATTTAGTTTGACCGAGTAGTTGCGCGAGCGTAAGTTTTAATGGCCATTGAAGGCAGTGTATCTGCGGATTAATTAGATCGTAAATTGAAACAATAATTAACAGAGTTACGACGGATATCACGGTTACGAAAATTTCGGGGATTCTTGATCGAACGCTTAGCCGTAGAATGCTCGAATGAATTAATGACAGAGAGCTTTCGAAATTCCATCAACGAATGCCCGAGTACTTTAATTATTCAACGGCATTAATGCAACATATTCGGCGATTAACTTTCGGAGATAGGTTATAGCACAACAGATTGAATCGATCAGCGGATAAACGTTGCGATTTTGATTAAAATTCAAAAATAGACTGTTCAAACATTAACCTTCCATTTGCGGACCGGCGGATATAATAAACGTTATTTAAAATATTTGTTTTTACTCGCGAGATGTTTTAACGGTGGTATTATCCCGGGGAGGGAAAAAGAGAAACGAAGAATAAAAGAGCACGTAATCGAAACCCTTCCGGTTCGATCGAAATTAAAGAACAACAATTTACACAGCCTTAAAGTAGCCATTTAAACGAGCCTCGTCTACCGAAAAAGAATCAACAAAGAACCTTAACTATCCTCATTTACATGTAAATTTCGAAAGCTCGCTGCCATTAACGGTGGCTACGAAACAGGCTCTTTCAACCGTTAACACCGAAAAACCGTCTCATTTCGAAGGACGAATTTCAATAAAACCTGTTTGCGATCTTTTCTCTGTCAACAAGCGTAGAGTAAACAACGAAAGAGCGCGGTAGACAGTGGTAGCGGAGGCCACCAAGGGTTTCGAATCGTCGAAAAGAGGGAAAAAAGACGATGGAGCAAATGGAAAGGGCGTAGAAGTCAAAAGAAATGCGGGAAGGAGAACGCGAGACCGAAAATAGCCTCTGGACATTCCTTAAGGGAGGTTGGGTTAAGTTACTTTTCGGATAACATTTTCGAAGCATATATTTTTTATTTCGTGTTTCCAACGGCGAAATACACGAACCTGACGTTTATTTACAGTTGAAAAATTTGTCAATATGACAATTCAATATTTGTACATTTCTATCTTTCTTTGTTCTATATCCCTCTTTCTTGTATTCTTCTATGGTTACAATTTTTTGGTTATTATTATACGTTCCTGTATTTCTATATTATTTCACTGTTTGCAATTTTCAGAAAATCATAAAATCCTTATCAAACTTGACACGTTTATTTTTATTGGCAAATATCTAATACTAATACTGTTGACAATAATACTAATATTTACTTGTTAATAAAAATAAAAATTCATAGAAGGAGGAAATATAGTGTCATCGATCTAGATTGCGAGAAATTAAAACTACTCCTAATATTTTATATATTTTTGAACATGCATCATATTGCAGTTAGAATTATATAGTAATGTATTAAAAAAGGAGTTAGAAATGCAGCATCGAAGAGGGTATACAGAAAATCTTAGGTAGAAAATAGAAGGCAGTTGATTTTTGGTCGAACGAGCCCGTGTCTGTTGGCTCTCTGTGGGGCTACTCGAGACACGAAATAAAAGGGGGTTGCAATGAAGAAGGAAAACGGCGTTTATCCGTCGTGTTCGTTGCCCTGCTTCCAGCCCGTGGAGCGTTTCAATTACAAAATCCTGCGAAATCACCCGACGACTCTCGCCAGCTGCTCGTCCACCCGTTATATTTGTTGTGGCCCACCCTCTCTCCGCTCTCTTTCGCCCTCTTTCATCGGCCGCCCTGCTCGCCCCTTCGGGGGCCGTAGACGTGGCCGAGCCACAGCAGAGAAACAAAAAGGACCGGTCCATTGTTTGAACAAGCCAGAGTAAACACCGGTGTCCGACAAAATCGAACTGGCAAGGTCCGCGAAACGCAGACGGATACTTCGATATTCATGTCGCGCTCTGCGAATCCCCCGCACACCCCATTTCAACCCCGTTTCTACGGCTGACCCGATGATTAACCTTTCACCCCGGCGGGATTCGGAAGCAGCCGTGCAAAATTCCTGGAATCTCTTGGAATTTTCGACTCGCGAATCCACGGGCTCTACGTTTCGGTTTCATTAACTCGACCACACCGGCACGAATATTTTGCCCGAGGTTTGTTCGACGATAATGCTCATGAGCACGGCTTTTCCGTCTCTGAATTATATTCTTTTCGCCGACGAATATTACGCCCGGAATTATTTGCACAATTATTTCATTCGAATTTTATTCGCTACATTTGCGCTAAGTTTTCCGCCCTCCGACTTCGCGTCATTTTGATGCAAAATAGGTCATGAATTTAGATGCCATTCTGATGCGGTATTATCTGTTTGAAGTTCCTTAGACGTTGTATTAATCCTTTATTGCGTCGTGCTGCAAATGTGATATATCATGTATGAGACTCGTGTAACTTTACAACATTAATGATTTCTGAGTTATTAATGGAATTATTATTATCTTTTATAATTGCAATATGCTGCTGTTTTCAAAATGTACATTTGCAATACTATATTTATTTTTTTTTATACAAGTCATTTTTCCTTGAAAGATATTGAAAACAAATTTTTTCAATGGAAAATATTCATGAAATTATAGCATAATTAATTTGTGCATATTAATTTCAAGACCTTGGTTATAAATTATTGTTTGTAAGCTACTATTATTTATAATAATTAAACTAAAGATATTTATAAGCTTAACATATGTAAAAATATATAACATGCGAAATGTGGACACACAAAATTACGAACACGATCAGAAAAATTTCAAATAATATACGAAGTGAGTGCATTGAAAATATCTGTGAAATAACAATTCAATATTATTTTGTCATTTATGTTTCCTGTAAACGTTAATATTATTTTACTGATTAAATATTGTTCCCATAACATACATGCAATATTAATTTAATTAAATATTGGTTTTGTAACAAGCAGTTAATTTTAATTTATTAATGAAATTTTCCTGTAGCAAATAGTAAATTTTAATGTACTAATCAAATATTTCTTTCGTAACAGACAGACAGTAAATTAATGCATTATTGTACGATATGTCCACATTTTGCAACTTTGCGTATTTTATTTGTGTCTTGAAACACTAACTCAAAAGTGAATATTGAATATATTTGATTTCTGTACGTTGCGACTGTCACAAATTGAATTACGTCCATATTTTAATACTATTAAATGATAACGGAATTAAGTACACATATCGAAATTGTGTTATTTGTAATTCCCTGGAGAATTACGTGGTAACGTGCACAATATTTACGTGCGCTGTGCAGTATTATCAATTTCAATAAATTCAGTTCGGTTTTATGCTCTCTGTTAGTAAATTGGCACGAAAAATCGGTAAATTTTATTTGAATGCACAAAGTGAATACAATGAATGTATCTATTGAATTATTCAATGTATTGCATATGCTCTGACAATAATACACACGTAAAATACGAAAACTGCAAAATATGAAAAATGAATAATTAAACCATGCAATTTTCTGCATTTGTAAATTTTACTGTTTAACATTTTATATTTCAACATATATTTATTTAAAAGTTTAATGAAGCATTTGCAAATTAATAATTTTTGCATTCCTAAATTATTAAATTTCGTAATTCGAATACTTGAAAATTTTTAACTTTGAAATTTCTCTATTTTCGGATATTGAACTTTGCAAAATTTCTACATTTGTAAATACATTTGAAAATTTAGTATTTTACTGTATTTTTGGAAATGTATACAGTAATCACAAAAATCATCACAATGTTTTTCTACGTCTAAGATAATTTTTCCTCAAATGATTTTCGTAGACAACAAAAATCGAGCTATTACAAATTTAATTATAATGCGTCGTAAAATAAATATTCTTCCTCGATAAAAGTTCCGCGTGCACTTGTTTCTACATAAAGTTCTTCCACCATTTCTTACCGCGAATCGTTCTTAACGCAGATATTTCATTATCGATGAAATTAGAAATGAGAAATGAATTGCGAAGAAATGTATTCGGAGCAGATGTATCCATCTGCGATATTACGCACGAAGAAACGGGATATTTCAGGCGGCAAACGTTTTATTTCAAATTTTGCACGCTTGCCAGCAAGGGAAGCTGTTTTGCGCGCAGATGAACGCTGGATTCCATATGAAATTTTGCTTGAAAACGTTCCCCGTCCATCGTGCCACGAAATTCCGCGCGCATTTAAACAAATACAGCTCGGGCTACAATTATTTTACGTGCTGAATCAACTGAACGCCAAATGCAAATAATAACTTCTCTCCTTCCACGGTTTCCGTCCGCGATAAAACCACGACGAGAAAAAAACACGATTGACCTTACGGTATTCCGCGAATAAATTTATTCGGAACTTGTTAATTTAGACGTTGTTAAATAAAATGCGCGATAATTAATTTGCATCGAGCTCGCAATTTTTCGCGTACGAAGTTTCGTTCCGGTTTTCAGGGAAATTATCCGGAGATTTCCTCGCATCCGCGTATCTTCTCTCTTTTTTTTTATTATCCATGAAAATTCTACACGTAGTCAATATGACTTTCTCGACGTTCCGCGGCAGATTTTCATATCGATGTTGCCCTGACCACAAAATCAAATTTTAGGAGAGAGTTCCGCTGATGCACGAACGGAATAATGCATGAACTTGCGATCGAATGTAATTTTTTATGAGCGTCAACAGGTATAGGTCCGATTTGAACGAAATGAGAGGTTTCAAAATTTGGAAAGGAAGTTTCGGTAGAACTTCCGTCGGAAAAGTAGGAAGTTGATATTTTATTGTAGGTTATCTTCAAGTCGAATTTATTGTTTCGGGATTTTATCATTCCAATTTATTTATTCATGTTTGAGATTCAAATTTAACCTGATCTGTCCTAACCTCACTTAATTTTCTTTATTTATTTATTCTTGTTTAAACTTCATATATAACCTAACCTATCTAAACTGCTATGTAAATTGTCATTTGGATTTTCGTTCAAGTTTGGAGATTAGATTTGAAGTTTAAAATAAAACATCTACTTTTTCATGTTGTTCAACTGTCACGTTGAAGTTTTTGATCTCGTCAAGTGTCATTTTTCTATGAAATTTGAACTGTATTTCTATTATAGCATATCGCCATTTCTGTTAGCTATGGTTTCACGTACTAAGCGTTTAATCGTGGCGAACCATCGTGACTTATATTGATAACATTTTGGACTTTCCAGATGAAAGTGGAGCTGTTATGAAGCTGGTCGAATAAAGGACCGTGATATTGTTCTATTGTACGTTTAAATTGCCAGTTCTGGTTTAAGCTCGTAAAGAATGATCCCCCTTTCTACCTTGCAATTACTTTCGGAAACTCCTGAAATTTAGTTAATTATTACTACTAACTGAACGCTTGATACCAGTGATTTCATTTCATAAATTATCCCAGGAATTTTCTTAGGTTCCTACAATTTATTTCGCAATTAACAATGTTCCTTTTCGAAATGATCAAAGATTCTTCTTAGGTTTCAAATTGAAACATAGTTTCGGTACAAAACTTTTTTATTTTCTAATCTTTCTGTTATCGAATTTATAATCTTCAAATTTTCTGTTTCTGAATTTTCGAATCTTTCAATTTTCTTGTTTCTGAATTTTCAAATATTCGATTATTTCAACAACAACCAATTCTTGTTTTTAAATTTTCAAATTTCTCAATGATAGATCGTATTTATTCTTATTTAAATTTCTAACCAAACCCATCCTAACCTGACCTAATATATAATTTTATCGCACAATTCTAGTTATTTTTTCTTAAAACCATGGACTAGATCTGCAACATAAGACTAGGATTAGATTAGAACCAGATATAACCTAACCTAATATATAATTTCATCATATGAATATAATTATTCTTATCTGGAAGCACAGACTAGATTTGAAACACGAAACAAAATGAAGAGATTTGAATAATAAAGTGGATTAAATTATACTAGAATTAAATTAGAATCAGATATAATCTAACCTAACATATAATTTCATCATGCAAATCTAGTTATTTTCTCTCGAAACCACAGTCTAGATTTGAAACATAAAACAAAATAAAGTAATAACATTGTATGTAAAGTAAAAATATAAAAGTGTTAGATTCAGAAACATAATAATTTTATTTATTAAATGAAATTTTGAAGATATACGAAATTCCCTTTGTTACTAGCGAAAATTTCGTATTATTTTGTAAATATAAGCAGAAACCACGAAATGGATTGTAAGGGTGTGATTGGTGGTCGTTATAGATAGAGAAACGGGTTGTTCTGACACGAGACCGAATAACAATGGCCACATCCGTGTATGTGTTTCCGGTCGGTGGCCACCTTCCGGTTGTGAATTACGCGGGTGAATAAATAGAGTGGGGATCGCGGCTATTCCAGCAGAGGAGAATATTACAACTGCGAGTGCAGAAGTTCATATAGACCGACTAATGAAATTGGAATGAACGGTAAAGGAAGGATTACGTTCGTCCATGGTGACGAACAAACCGCTGTAAAACGTGTACGAGCGTGTATGTGTTTGCGTGTACGCGAAATGTGTAACTATCCGCGGTGAAAAACTGGTCGCCATTCCGGCGTATTATCAACCAACAACTTTCTAAATAATTCCTTTCTCCGCTGGACAATACATCGAGTAATTCCAATGCTACGCTGAAATGAATTCTGAAAATGTAGCCCGAGCTTTCAGATTAAATACGTAAGCCTCTTACTTAGCAAAGTGGTCAGCTTTATGGAACGGTAAGCCGAGAAAATTGATGATATTGCTTTCCGAAATTTGAGATAAAGAATACGAAACTTATATTGCTCTCAATGTTAGATCAATTACGATTCGCTAATTGGCTAAATTTGAATTCGAAATTTGAATTTGAAAGTTTGGAACTTTTTACCATAGATCTAAAATTCCAAGTTTTCAAGATTTCTCAAGTATCGAAATTTTCAAGTGTGCATTTTGAAATTTAAAAACCTCTAAATTCCTAAACTTCCTAAACACATCCTCAACTTCTCAAATTCCAAAATTTCCAATTTTTCATTTACAACTTATAATTTAATTTACAATTTTAATTTACAATTTTAATTTACAATTTTAGTTCACAATTTTAATTTAATTTTGAATTTACAAAGTTCTATAATTTTATTAACAATTTTCCGTTCTTGAATCCTATGGTACCGCTGTACCCTAACCTAAAAGGTGTAGCTACAAAAGCGGGAACACATCGTTGAATTAATTTCCATAGCGAATTACTCTGATCAATTAGAAATGATCAGTATCGGTGTACAAGCAGGAATAATTATTCTAATGGGTCGACAGTGTTTGTATTATTTACCAATATTTACCGTGTTGATGACGTACTCAAAGGATCGGAACAACCCTTTGCATATATCTCGCACGTATTATTAGTATCTGTGTCGCGACATAAATGGCAGTCCAACGAAAAAGAAATACCACGTTTGGAGCTGTTCCTTCCGTACATACTCAAACTAATAATATCAAAGTATATTTAAACTAAAATTCTACGAATGTTCTCAATAACTGTCCCTAATAACTCGACTTCATATACATTGAATAAAGCACGAATTTCCAGGTGCGTCAGAATTCGAAGAAAACGTGAAAGGTTCTTTGCCGATATTTTTATACGCGTAAATAATAGATCGACCAGGACATAATAAAAAGCCCGATAAAGGAAGCGAATTTGTTTGACGATAATTTGAAGCTGGACTTTTTCGATGAAAGGTAAAAGTACGGTGAAATAATGCATAACGTCGAGGTTTTCCATGAAATTTGTTATTAACCTTTTGTTCCGTGAAAAAACAAGAGGTTCCAAGAATTTTTATTTTTGTGACTTTCCTAAATATAATTTTGACGAATATTAAATTTTTGCACGGTAGTTTTATATCTTGTGTAATTTCGTGTAAAAATTCAATTCAATAATTTATCATTCATGAATTAATTGTATTATTGTAAATTAGTGTAAAGAAGTAAAAAAATAAATGTTAAGTCAGTTGAGTTAAATGAATTTAACAATATTGATGAAATAAATATAATTCCAATATCAGTGATTAAAAAATATAAACAGTGAATAAGAGACGTCTGTTCAAATGTATATCGAACAAGATTTATTTTTTATCGATAGAAAAATGTTAACGTGGCTCCCCAAATATTAATAATAAGGGTAATAAATTAATTCTGCCAATAATATTCGAAAGTCCAGCAACGCAAATTTCATCTTTCCATCGGTTGTATTTTTTTCTCGTATCGCCGAGAAGTCGTGCTAACTTATAAATATGATAATACGCGAGGAGACCAAGCAGCAGTCGCGAAATAACCCCTTTCGAGGTTCGTTCTTCTCATCCCCCATTCCACTTTTTACCGTCTCTTGCACCCTTATCGAACGTCAGGCATTACCCGACGTCTTCCTTCACCGCTTTATGATATTGGAAATCCGAAAATGCGAATTAAAGTCCGTCCTCTTCTTTCCTCGTTTCCTTGTTGAGATCCTCGACGACGTTGGTTGGTTTAGGGGGATGCATATACCACCGATGCCGCTGGTGCACTCACCAATCCCCATAGAAACACGCGCACATGCAACGGGAAGAAATGCGTGTAAATTGGTGGTGTCTGGAGACACGTAAAACGGCGAGTCCTCGGTTGTTCGTAAATCGAATTTGCGTTGGCTATGCAGTAATCGAAAGTTTTATACCGGTTCTGAAAGTCTTTTGGTATAGCTCCATCACTTTCTCAGACATTTTAACATAAAGAATTGGTTTTTGGGGAAAATTGGTAATGTTGATGGCCGAGTGATGGGGTTATCGATCAAGGGTGGGAGAGGGACTTTGAAGCAGACTACATTTGCAAATTTGGAAAATTGGAAATTTGGAAACTTGAAAATTGCGGAATTTGGAAATTGGGAAATTTAGAAATAGGGAAAATTGAGAATTGGGAAATTTGGAAATTGGGAAAATTGGGAATTGGGAAATTTGGGAATTGGGAAATTTGGGTATTGGGAAATTTAGGAATTGGGAAATTTGGGAATTGGGAAAATTGAGAATTGGGAAATTTGGAAATTGGGAAAATTGGGAAATTTGGGTATTGGGAAATTTAGGAATTGGGAAATTTGGGAATTGGGAAAATTGAGAATTGGGAAATTTGGGAATTGGGGAATTTGGAAATTGGGAAATTTGGAATTGGGAAAATTGGGAATTGGGAAATTTGGGAATTTGGAAATTTAGAAATTTGGAAATATATAGGTTCATGTAGAATCACCAGGTCATTTTCACAAAAATTTAGAAATTTTTATTTGATAATTTTCTTTAGAAAAATAGAGAAATTTTGGAGCTTGGTAATTTGCAAATTAACAAATTTACAAATGATGAGCGATTAAATAGCACATATATAAATTTGACATCTCCACAATTTTCAACTATCCAAATTTAATAACGAAAAATTGTAAACTTGAATAAAAGATTATAAACTGGAATAAAATTTGTTAAACCAGAAATGACGAAATAACAGAAATTTACAAAATACGTAATTGGGTACATATAAGTGCCCGTCGAGCGCACGCCATTTGCAGTTTCGTGCAGCTTGCCCTCGCGGGCACAGTTGCCCATCACCAAGTTCTATGATACGGTCATTTCTTGCACGGTATGTTATTACGACTAGTACACGTTCGTGTGCTCATATAATTTTGAAAGCATTCTTTGGGGCGCGTAATTAATGAGAACAAAGGCAGTGCTTGCTATGTGACCGTGGGACTAATTAGCTTGAGAACATGTTAACCTCTGTGCAAAGGCGTTACAGAAAGGCGTAACAGGTAACTGGAATTATTGCTGTCGACATAGTCATAGTTAAGAATCTTGGTTAATTACACTGCACATGGTTATCATTTTCTGTAGGATGCGTTATATTCAATTTACTTTACAATAGACTGGGATGTGTGGAACGTATTCACTTCTTAAGTGGCGAATTTATATTTTCACCTTTGAAAATGCATTTTATTATAAGAGATAAAATAGAATTTTGGACATTATTTTTCGTGTAACATTAGGGTTAACGTGATTTGTTATTTCTTTATGAATTTATGAGTTTAAGTTTTTTGAATTGTTGAATATCATGTATTCAAATGGATGGATTCATAGATTTTCAAATTTTTTAATAGTTGGCAAGTTTTTAGATTTTCAAATCAATGAGTCGACATTTCTAAATTCTAAAATTGGTAGAATTTCCAAATTTTCCAGGTCTCAAATTCCAAATCTTGCAGGCTCCAAATTTCTAAATTACCGAATTTCCAAACTTTCAAATTCCTAAATTTCCAAATACCCCAAGTATCCCCCACATCCAAAATACCCCAAATCTCTAGATCCTCAACTTCTCAACTCTCCAAACTTCCCCATCCCTCGACTTCCTTAACCGAACCCTCTCAGAGTCACTTTCATCGAACTTCGAGCTTCAAATCGATATGCCATAAGTGGCATTTGGCGGTACTTACACGTCATCAAATTACGTCGGACTTCCAGTCTCTCCAAATTGGTCATTTGATATGCAACAACCTAATAATAGCCCGAAGATCGATTCGATCGTGCTTCCTCGAGACCTGGTTGTAGAATATAGCTGAAATGTGGACGCAGAGAAACCGCGAACAAGGGTTTCCCTGACCGAAGCTAATCCTCTGTAGGTAAGCCAAATGTAGTCGGAAACAAGCCACGGACTTTACGTCATCGTTCCGTGTCCCAGTTCTGGCCAGGATATGCTGATCCTGTCGACACCCTACGGTTCATTGCCCACCAACAAAATTTTATTCTTTTAAACCGCATCTACTACGTACATGGACGTCCTCATGAATTTTTACGACCTCTTCACAATTAACCCCTTGCACTATGATTCATGCGCCAGCTGCGTCAGAACTAATCACTGTTACAATATTAGAACAGGCAAAGTTGAAATTTTATGTCAATTTGGTATGCAATCGACTATGCAAATTGAAGACTACAAATCGTATTCAAAATTCGAGTAAAATTGGAAGGACGAGTGTGTCACGAGACTCGTCAAGGTAGCGCAAGGGGTTGAACCTCTCACAAGACAGATGTTGATAAAAATCAGTTCAAAATCAGTGGTTTTCAGAAAAGTCAGAAAACCAGAACATACCTAGTTATTAGTAGCTTCGTATTTTAGTGCAATTCTCACAACTCAGAGTCTGCAGAACTACATGAAAATAAATAACTGCGATTTGAACAACTAGGCTGTTTGGACCTAGAATATTTGTTGACCTTGTTCAGAGAGTACGAGTTGAATCGATACATTATATTGAGGGAATGAAATTTTAGAAGCGAACACTACGCGACACCATTCTGGTTTCAAAGTGCAATTTGGACAAAGAGGGACAAGAAAATCGAAATTTGCTGAAACGTCGGAATCCAAGGTAACTCCGATTCCCACCGGAGGAGGATCATCGAATTTACTGATTTTTCACTCAGTGCATGGAATTCCACGCTCGTTCGGTCGGCAACATGCTTCCACGAATCGAATGCTGTCTTGCCGAAAAGATGGGGCTCGAAACGATGGACGCGAGCAACGACCCCTAACTTTCTAACTGAATTGTTAACTCGGCAGCAGAAGCAGCAGCAGCAAACGAACGGACAGAAGTAAACTTATCGGTTAACTCGAATTGGGCGAAGGGAAGAGAGCCGAAGACAAGCAAGTACGGGAAAAGGTGACCGAGGGAAACGAAGAAGAAAGAAAAATAAGAATGAGAAAAGGCGAAGGAGCCGTCGACGAGAGGCTCTGATTTAGTAAACACGATTTGAATACCTGATTGCAGCCATGCTGCCTTTCAAACTCATGCATTCGCTATTCAAAGATTCCTCCTGTATCCTGTCATTCGTTTTAATCCCCTGACATTTTATTTTGCTGCGATCTTTGACATTCAAAGAAAGGATTTAACTTTCTTCAAGAGAATCTCAGATGTTGATTTATGCAATGTCTTGAAACTTTCGGAGCTTCATTTCTCTTTCGCGTTGTTACTGCTGGACTCATTATGGGGTAAATAATTAATCGAATCTTTGAATTTATCGTTCAGCTTGGAAAATATTTATTGTTCAATTGGCTGTGACCTTGAAAGGGGCAGAAAATAATGGGGAGTAATAAATATAAAAATAAGTAAAATTCATAGATTAAGTACATTAATAATTTTACTGTACATATAATTATTATTTCAAATATTTTATATATTTTATATATTTTAACGATACATTTCATACATCTTAGTTATACATACACTTTAATCATTTATTCCACAAACTTTTAATTTCATATATATTTCCTTGATGAATACTGTAACTTAGAATTCACCTATCAATTATTTCATAAACGAAAAATCTATTTCTTGTCAAATTTCTCTTTTACTCAAATTTTTATTTTCAATTAAAAATCCCAGTCTGTCCATACAGGTCTAGGATTTCTAGGGGAAAATAATATCAGTTGCACGTTTCTCACCGGGTTTTCCTATCGCGGGGAATAAGAAACGAGGGTCGGTATAACGTGGCCCGTTCACCGCTCAACAACTTGAAATTATTTAGATTTTATAACGCAATAGCAAACTTTATGAGCCGGTCTTGCTGTACCTGCATTTCCATAAGAATTTAATAACACCGCAACACAGCGCGCAATTATTGTACTTTTTTGCCTTGTTAGGAACGGCTATTGCGAGAGGCGGCAGCCCTCAAAGGAAAGTCGGCTTTCTCCTTCTGTTTCCCGCCATTTCTCTCTCAACCCCCTTCCTTCGCTTCAGCAACCACCTTTCTCCCTTCCCCTTTGCCACTTTAACGACGTAATAAGAATTATATCCTCGACCGGTATAATATCTCGCGAATCGTGTTCCGGGGGTTTTAGATTCGCGGAAACGTTGAATCGTCGCCTTGCTGGCGCACGGATTCGCACAAAAGGCTGCCCCTGGAGATGGCGTGTAATTAATAAATCCACCGGCATCAATGGTTTTCTTGTAAACAGCTTTCGAGACGCGAATTATGAACGTCACCCCAGCCACCGCTCTCAACCACCGTCGTTCACCCTTTGTCTCGATAAATTTCATCTCGTAGCCCTAATATTTGTCATTCCGTTAACACTTTTCCGCCATTATGCTCGTTACTTTTACTCGACGACGATTCAACCCTTCGTTTGTCTTCAAAACCTAAATTGACAAATAATTTTCAGGGTTATCGACTTTGAAATCAAATCAAATTTTTAACAATAAGTTTTTTCTTATTATTTATTCTTACTAGTAAGAGTTTACTTTTCTACCCCTTTTCGTCAGTTTATTACTTAACGCATACGTGACATGTTCCTTGTACATAAATGAACGTACGAAAGCACCGTTAAAACTGTAGTGAAAGCACTTAAATTCGGTAAATTTCGAGCGATAACGGGGTTGCCGCTGATTACCGGCAATCGTAGAAATTAATAAAAGAAAAATTATCCGAACGAAAAGCAGATAACCTATTTACGTTTTCATCAACACCCTCGAGGTTCATCGTTTCATAAAACGAGGCTGAAGAGCCCGGGGGCTCGTGTTTGCGCGGCATCTACATATTTTAATTAATCAACCTGTACGGAATCATGTAATGGGGAACCCTCAAAGAGACTTCATGAAATTTCAATGTAACGATATTAAATACTCGGATACGATTCAAAGGACTCTCGAACTGCAAACAGCCTGGTCCGATGAATCTGCAAATAATATTCGAGCACTCCGGGGACACGAGTTTCCCTTTCGTTCGAACCAACTCTTGAAGGAACGATCGACGAGCATAGACCACTTACTTCCGTCCTTTCAGAGCCAATAAATTGCTACACCTGTCAAAGTACCGATTCGAAAATTCCCTTACAGATACCTTTTGCCGCGTTCGACTCGATCCGTCGTTCGCTAACAAGCCTGACTTTAGTTTACGAGAGGAAACGACCAGCGTTTGATCGATGATTATAAAATATGCGAAATGTCGATAGACGTACCTTTCCTGTAAATGTATCGGTTATTCATGATACACGACTCGCTTCTCACTTTAATTATTGTCACTTTGTAAGCAATTTTTTACGCACGACATTGTTTCACTGGTGACTGAATTAGAATCGTCATACAATTTTAATAAATTATATTGTTAAGTGATTTTATGACAAAGAAATTGTTCATGAACTGTTCAAGTTCTCACATCAAGTTCTGTCCTTATGACCGACGTCCTTTGTGTCTACATTTTTAAATATCTATTTAAGACTATTCTGTTGCATTAGAGCCGATAAAGCCTAAATGCCATCTCCTCAGCGATACTCTCACAAAGTATAAAATTGTACCACCCGATCAAAAATGGTATAAAAAGGACGACCTCAAATGAAAAGGAAAAAATCCGCGATTAACGAAAATCAATGGAACGAAATAATAACGCGGTATTGGTATCAAGTGTCGAATCGGTCTTTGAATTTTCACAATTGGACCGTGGCATCAACGCGTTTGCATCGGCGACGTCCCGTGCGGTTAGCCACGCTTGACATTTTCCGCAATTGTATGATATTGGATGGACGGCCGGGTAAATTGCTGAGGTCGCAGGAAAATGAATAGGAAAAAAAGAGAGAGAGAGAGGGAGAGAGAAAAAAAATGTGCAACGTGTACTTCGATAGACACACGGGCCGGCAATAATTCTGAGAGAATATTCGATTGGCGGGCTTCGATGGATGCAATTTCGATAATCGACAGAAAATGTCATGATGGATTAACCATTGGTCGAGCATTATTTTGATCGGTGCAACTGGCTAGCTGTTCGTTGTAATTGCTTTTCACTGGTGCGTTTAGTGTTGTCTGCTAGTCTCGATTGATTGGAATCTATGAAAAAGGAATTTTATTGAAAAGTTCGACTCTCGTTTTTTCATGGTCCTCTGGCGAGTTTAGAAAGTTTCGAATTGAAGAGATTCAGTTCATTTGTTTAATTAATTTTTATTCGAACACATTCGATCCTAAAATACGTTGATAACGATTATTAAGATTTTAATCACGATTATTCACAACCAAATACACGATTAAAAATATTAATCCTTAATAACCTGAAAACTTCAAAAATGTATCTTATAACAATTATGATGTATAACTACAAATGTCATTTATAATTTTAATATTGTTATACTATATGACATTCTGACTCGATAACCTCAAAAATGTATCTCAAAATAGTTGTGATGTTTGACTACAAATGTCGTTAAAGTATATTACATAATTTTTAAAGAAGAAATATAATCGACGTTAAAAAAAAAGGTGAAATAAAAATCTGCAAATCGAACGGTGCATTGAAACGAATGTACCGTAGGCAATGAAGTCCCGAGGGAAGTTCTCCATTACTTTTCCGGTGAGCGTGTAGGTTAAAGTAGTTTTCACGAAGGTGTCAGTGGTACGTGGAACGAGGTTGAAATCGCACACACTCTCGCTGACGGTTCAAAGTGGCTCGTACCCTGGTAGATTCAGGGAGGTGACGAGCCTTCAAAGCGTCGGGATGTCCACGGAAATTAAATTTCTACGGTCAAAGTAATTCCTCACACGTATCCGTACTCTGGATAACTGTTGTCCTGCAGTAGGGGAGAAGAAACGCCGACCGTAGCATTCGAGAGAGGGTGCGTACCAAGGGAAGATTCTTCTTTTCTTAACCGACTCTATTTCGAGACTCGATCCGACTGCCCTTTGAACCAGCTTAACTGATAACCGATTCCACGTGTCGATTTCTTGCTTCATGACAGGTTCTTAATATTCTGTTGCTGTTTTTTAAATCTACGAATTGTTTAATTTATAAATTTTTAGATTGCTTAAATTTTACATTCTCAAATGCAGGGGTTTCAAATTGGGTACAAATAGAAATATCACTTCGAAATTTTTGAAATTCTAAATTGGTAGATTGATGAATTGGTGGATGGGGGATTTGGGGATTTGGGGATTTGGGATTGGAGAATTGGGGGATTGGTGGATAGGTGAATAGGTGCATAGGTGGATAGGTGGATAGGTGGATAGGTGGATAGGTGGATAGGTGGATAGGTGGATAGGTGGATAGGTGGATAGGTGGATAGGTGGATAGGTGGATAGGTGGATTGGGGGATTGTTGGATTGATACATTGGGAGATTGGTAGATTGGGGGATTGGTAGATTGGGGGATTGGGGGATTGGGGGATTGGGGGATTGGGGGATTGGGGGATTGGTAGATTGGTGGATTGGTGAATTGGTGGACTGGTGAATTAGTAGATTGGTGGATTCATGGACTGGTGGATTGCTGTATCGTGAGATAAGTGGATTGATGGACTGATACGTTGATAGACTGATAGACTCATAGACTCGTAGACTCATAGACTAATAGATTGATAGACTGATGGACTGATCGACTGATAGGCTGTTAGATTAATGGACTAATAGACTGCTACACTGATAGCCAGTCAGACTGATAGGAATTTGTGTATTTGAAGATATACGAATTTACGGATTAATTTGTAAATCTGAACACTTCTCAAGCACATACGCTTTAGCAATTCTCCCCTAAATCGTCTGCACATGTATCCCTCCATCCCGAGCTACCCTTTACAAACCGCTTCAGCATAGATTTCTTGAGACCATATTAACCCCATAACCCGTTAATATCACGCAAATGCACATTCCGCGTTGGTACAACATTTGAAGAGAAATATTCCTCTCGGCCTGAAAAGAATTGCTCGAGGGTTAACAAAGCGTCGTGGAGGTGGTCCACTCTCCCGGGAGTATCTCTTAAGACTGATTCACTTGAGTCCGCTCGGGCAGTTTTCTTTTCTTCTTCCCCGAGTTCCCCCTTCTTTTTTTTTTAAATTGTCCCGGTCCTCTCGACAGGCCGTAGAATCTTTGTGCTGGCCGCGTGGTAGATTTTTTTTTCATATGCTGCGTGGCTGGAATTTATGCGACCGAGATCCCAGGGCAATAGGGGGAGTGTCCGCTTGGCGGACAGAAATGAATAGAGGCGGCCGGCTCCCGGGTACTTTACAAATATGTGACCAGAAAACACACCATGGATCTCTTTTCCTCTTTCCTCGCCTCTCCTCTCCTCCACATCCGATTCGACCTACTCCTCTCGTTATCCTGGCTTCGCCAGCGCGAATTTTTCCGCCCGTTTCGTCCTCGGCGATCGTCGTTCCCTTTTTTTACCTTTTCGCTACAACGCTCTCTACGTGTTCGACGATTTTTGAGCGTCGCTTTTTAAGTGCTTTGTGTTCGTTTTCAGGGAACTTCGGTGTAACGTTTCGCGACTTTCGAGCTTGTTTCCTACTCAATGTTCACCGTGCGCATGCATTTCTCTTCCTCTTCCGCTGGATAATAATCGCTTCTTCGGACGATTGATGAATGGTTTCATTCGCTCGAAAATAAACAATGGTATCTTCCATCAACTTCGAGGAAATGTCTTCGCAGATTTATTAACGCCAGAGAATTTTTGGGGTTGTGATTCATGTTATTCCTGTGTTTTAACGAAAGACTGGAAATCTTTCTAAGATTACTGAAATAGTTGTGGAAATAAATCAAATTGGAGCAGTGGAACGAGCTGCAATGATTTATGTAAATTAATCCAAATTTATAACCGGGAATATTTAGGTTACAGTCTAGGATTTTTAGCGGAGGATAAAATTATACATAGAACTTTACTGGGACAAGTTTAAAAATTAATGAGAAATTTCGTAGTTAGAGAAGTCGTATTTTTATATTTATATTTATAATACACGAATTAATATCAATCACTTGTTAATGCGATTTGTACAAGCTCATGTTACACATTAAGATTCATTGTATTTCAAATCAATTTCATATTTTGTCAATGATGTTATGACGAATATTGAACATTAGTAACATCAATAACATTAACATTCAACATTAACATTGAACGTTAACATTGAACGATAACATTGAACATTAACATTGAACGTTAACATCGAACGTTAACATTGAACGATAACATTGAACATTAACATTGAACATCAACATTGAACATGAACATTGAACATGAACATTAAACATTAACAGTAAATAGTAACAATATATATTGAATATAAAAATATTGAAATGTTGTCATTTTTTATAGACGTATTAATCCTGAGAGTTGTTAAATATTAAAAATCTTGACCATCCGAGTTCATAACGCGTTAATGAAAACAGAGAAGACAGCAAATAGATCTGAAATGTAGCAGACAAATGAAACGTTGATTCTTTGACAGTGTTCTTAGTGGAAAACAGGAGAGCATATTCGATGCATTTCAAAGTGAATCCTTGACACAAATAAGAGGACCTTAATAAGAGTATTGTTCATCTGACGTGAAGAATAAAAAAAGAGAAGCATCGATTTCTTCCATTGAATTGGAAATAAGGTCGACTTGGACAGCGAAGCAACAAGAAAATATCGATATTTAGATTCGTATTCATCCAGTCGTTTATTGGACATCTCGACGGATATTCGAGCGTACGATTTTTTAATCAAGCACTGCTTCAATGAAAAGGGCAGCCGAGGAATTATTCAAACGTGACACGACGAGTGGTCGCTAATATTTTTAGCGTAACAGTGGTAATGTCTAAAATGGTCATTCAGAATCGGGAAAGTTATGCTGAGTCCTCAATTCCTACAATACTCCTTTTATAGATTGATACATTTATATATATCTGAACTTTTACGTTTCCAAAAATTTCTAAATCTCCAAATCCTCAAATGTCCACATCTCCAAGTGGCTAACTTCGAATATCCTGAAATGTCTAAATCCTCAAATATCCACATCTCCGAGTACCTAACTTCAAATATTCTGAAATGTCTAAATCCCCAAATGTCCACATCTCCAAATGCCTAATTCTAATATTCTGAAACTTCCAAATCCTCAGATCCCCAAATGTCCACATCTCCAAGTGCCTAACTTCTAATCTTCTGAAATTTCCAAATCCCCAAGTGCCTAAATTCTAATACCTTCAAATCTTCAAATCCCCAAATTCTCAAATTCCCACCTAGAAAATTTGTTCAACCCCGCAGAAAAATTCTGCCCTACTCAAATGTTGCATCTTGCACCTTCGCAAATGAGTCACTCGAGTACACATTCGCGTTTCACCAAGCTTATCGTTTCACTTCTATTCGTAGGATGCCAGTAGAGGTTTCATTCGAGAAATCGATAGGAATCACACGTTTCATACGCACCGTACGTAATACTTTCACGAATCAAATTATCTCATCCCCGCTAATCCGTAGCATACACGTTTCTCCATCTTCCACCAATATCCCGGCCCCGTTCGCAATATCGCGTTCGCGTTTATAAACTTTCCGGTCCCTGGATTCACATAAATCACGGAGATCCGCTAACGCCCGTTCCACGTATCGCTATGCTTCTCACGCGTGTATTCATCCCTCTTCATTTCTCTTCATTCGACCTTCCAGCCGTCTTCTGCCGTTTCTTTCGCGACTTCTGAATCCCGAACATACCAGAAAGGGAAAGTTTCAGCCCTACGGGCTTGTTCGCGACGAATTCCCTTGGAATCAAATATCTGCTGTTGTTCCAGCACCGAATTTAGCTTGCCTCTGATGGCCCCGAGACTACCGCTGAGTTATGATCTTCGTGAACCAGTTATTCCTGCGAACCGGCTCTTTCTTGTCCGTTTCTCCCTCTGCTCCACGTCCGACCACGGAATTGAAACGTTAGATTGATCGAACGAATTTATTCCGACGATGAAATCGTTACATTACGGAATCTGTATTTAACGTCAGTTTGTATGCAGCTGGAAATATTGAATTGCAGGATTAATTTTGGACATGATTTTGGGGATTTTGAATGGTAGGTGATCCGAGGTAGATGATTTGATGGTGATGAGGTTGGTAGAGACGAATTAGGAAGATTGGATGAGATAATGGGTCAGTCTCGATATATGGCCCTGGTATAAATTCAAGGATGCAAGAAGTTGAAGACATTTATGAATTTTTATATTTTTATGTTTTTAAGTTTGTAAATTACTGAATTCTCAAATGTCCACATTATTAAGTTAGCAAATAGTTCTCAAATCTTAAAATTTTACAAAGTTCCCAAATGTTCACTTCCAAAGTTACAAGTCCCAAAATTCTGAAATTTCCAAATTACCAAGAGTTCAACTACCAACGTGACAAAATATAAATTTCTAAATTTACAAATCTCAAACTTCCAAATGTGCAAATCATCAATGTATCAGTAGTCCAGAATAAAGTCTCAAATTTCCAAGTATTTCAAGTCCCAGTTTAAACAACTTAAAAGATGTTTAATGTCAACAATTCCTAAATATCAATAATCCCCAAATTCCCTATCAATATACTCTAAATATTTTGATGTTTAAAATATGGAAAGTACACATATGATCTTTTAAGAACTGCAGAATCCTTTGATAACAGATATTATATCACCCGAACAAACGCGTAGCAATTTCAAAGCAAATTAACACGATTGTTTAATTTTGATTTGATAGCGATTAACGTCCTGTTACGAGCGATGCACGTGGTTCGTTACAACAGTCGTCACTCGATAATCGTTTAAAACGTCAATTATAATGTTAATGACAACGGGAACTGGATAAATCGGGAATCGATGAAACTCTCGTACCGAAATTCATATTCTCAACCTATTTGTAGCTTTCAATTTTATTTTAATCATCGAGTTCGACGATTGTTCACGAGTGGCCTGCTATAAATTTCTATACATACATATATCAAACCGCGGAAGCGAATTATCCGACGGATGAAATCGATTTGAAGTTTGCAAAGGATCGCGTACATCGCGAAGGCTCGATTATCAACGATTTGCATTTCAATTTTCTGCAATCACATTGTTCGAATGTGCGAGCTCGTCGAGGTACCGCGCGAATATTCGGATATTATATTGTATTTAAATCACAAGAGAAAATCGAATTCAACCGAGGCATTGAATTCCAAACAGTAATCGTACTTTGTAGCTTAATACGCGAGCTTATGAATGCCAGGTCAACTTAATTCAAACACGTTTCCCTGGCTGTTTTCGATGTGCGCTTTGTATGCCAGCGTTTCAATCGACCAAATTTTGCTAATGCCTCGAACCTTTGATATCTTCTAATATACTATACTAGTTTATCAAATCGTATCAAAACTACATAATTCAACTAGCCTCTTCAATTTAGAGGATATATTATGGATAGAAATATGGACAACATTTAGAAATAATACTCTGGCATTTTATTATATATCTACTGTTATACCACTTTCATTTTATCATTCTTTTATACTTGTACTATTTTTTACTATTAGCATTTTATCATCTTATTATTTTATACATCATCTTATATTTTTTACTATTACCATTCCATTCTAACGTAATACTATAACACATTTATCAAAAAACTATCGCTAGAAACTACCGAGGCCTTCTAATACGCATTCCAAGACCTAAGTAATCGCAAGACAAAGGGCATATCATAACACGATCAAAATTGCACTTTTTCCATAGTTCGTGAACTGTATGGGCAACAGTTAAAGCGACTGCTCAGCAAGAAATACGTAGCTTTGTTTTGGTCGCGATAAAATCTGAAACTACCATCTCCTCCGGAAAGACTGGCAGTCGAACGGGGGTGGAACTCGGCAATCTTATCTAAATGAACTGCCTGAACCTAACTCCGTACATACTTTTAGTAAACGATCGAACAATCCAGTTAGCGTTCGTTTCTCCCTACGAACAGTATAATTGGGCAAGAAACTAAAGCCCAACGATTGGGTTACGTCGGCCCTTTTTCCTCGACGTCTTGGCAGATCTCCATGCTGATACACTTTTTATAGAAGATCGGTTAATTTATACCGAATGTCCTTCGACTGTAGACGATTTCTTATCTTAAGGATAAAAGGACGAATCCTGTTTTTTTTCGAATAGAATTTATCTATACTAACTTTATTGCGGCTCAGATTTTTGGAGGGCGAGTTTAAGGGTGGTTGTGTGAGTTCTCGAATTTTAGAGTTCTGGAAATTTTATGTAAGTTTACAATTTTATAATTTTGGTATTGTTTTTGGTATTATTGGAATTTTAGTATCTTTTGCAAGATTTCAATTTTTGAATTGCAAATTTGTACTTCTGAATTTTAGAAGATCGAGAGTTTGAAATAATACAACCCTTGCAGAATATAACCAACACTTAACTAACACTAATCAATACATTCCATCAGACCAAAACTTCTTATACTGAATTCGTACCAAACTTCTTAATTTTACGAATTTCAAAGAAGCTTGCAACCCTCATTCCTGCAGATTTGGCCAACGACGGCCACCGTTTCGAAAGATCAAGGCACGTTTACAAACGCGGAGTGTCATCCACTTACACGATTTGCTCGTCATATTCTCAGGGTGTACTAAAATGATACTTCTCCGTCCATCAATCCGTCGTAAAGTAAATCCTCTCGAGAATCACGTATCATGAGACGGATTTATTTCCCAAACCGTAGCCGAGGTAAGACGGCGAGTGAGTATATCGGATTTACGTACTGTTCTGCTTGCCTTTTGCTCTTCTTGTTCGCCTCTTCTTCTTCGCCGTCTGTTTACGCCACAGACCTTGCGTTGTTTCTTCTCGTCGGTTTAAAATGCGATTTCCACCAGCCGTCTCGGCTTTTCTTCCCTGACTCGTGCCGGATATTATTCCCTTCTTTTCTTCCCATCCTCCTGCTACCGCGCGAGCATTTTTAATTTCTTTGTGTCGATTCTTTTGTTGGACTTTTACTCGGTTCGTGTACACTGCCGGAGATTATTTTTAATTGTGAATTAAGTTTAACGGTGGAAGTACCACTTGAAGTATTAAATGACGCGTGACATGCGAGTTGTTGAAGAGGTAGGGGTTTTTAGTGTAAGGTGAATTTAGAATTTTTCTCAAATTATTTAGAATTATTGTATTAAATATTATGCTTCGAACTCTTTTTTTGCAAAGGGAAAAGTTTAGAATCACGTCCCCTACTAGTTGTGAGACACCATGTATAGTGAAGTAGTAAAGTAGGAAAAATAGTAAAATAATAAAATAGTTAAGTACTAAAAGAGTAAAATAGTAAATTTGTAAAGTAATAACATAGTAAAATAGCAAGATAATAAAACAGTAAAATAGTAAAATAGTAAAATAGCAAGGTAGTAAAATAATAAAATAGCAAAATAGCAAAACAGTAAAAAAACAAATCCCTAAAACCCTAAAACCCTAAAACCCTAAAACACTAAAATATTAAAATATATCTAAAATCGGCCATTTTACATGTAACCTAATATCAACTAACTGATGTGAACAACTAACTACAAATTACAATACCGAAGCGTTAATAAAAGCAAACATTGCCCAAAGTAGAAAGTTCATAAATTCGAACGAGTCCGTCTGCGAAAGAACACGAAATTACAATTAGAAACAACCGAAAGTATTTAACGATATCTAAGTTCCGAGCAGTTGGTTGTTATACATAAAATAACCCACGTAGCGAGCAAATCAGAGCGAATTAATCGTGGCAGAGTTTATTGTATTTAGTTCCCGAAGGAAGTTTAATTGACGCGGAGGAAATTCTACTATTAGAAACAACTGTTCTGTTTCACCGTACATCATGTTCGACTACTGTCTGCGCAACTATGAACCGTTACTACTGAAAACGTCGAAATATAACTTTGTTACTACGGGAACCGTTATCAAATCGAGCAGAGAACAATTTGCGCCGGTTTAATTGTGCACGATTTATTTCCACGTTTAATAGCACGATTTACGATCAGATTCACGAATCCTTTATAAACACGTTCAACAAATGCAAGGGTAGTTTAAGAAGGGTCGCGAGTGATTTCAACAGCGGCATTTCCGGTGACGTGTACTTCCCCGAAGCTAAACAAGCTTCGCCATTATTTACCTTACAATTTAACCTAATTAAAATCTTGTAAATACCGGAATTTTAAATTGCCGTTTAATACCCGTTAATAATAATCTTGTCGATTTAATAATGGTCCCACTACCTCGAATCTGTTTTTTCAAGATTTTCCTCCGCGATTTCAACGTCGGTATTTTTTTCCAGGGAATTTTCGTGCCCTTTACTCTTAACGAAGCTTTATCGAAATTTTATTGATATTTCAAGGAGTCCTCCTTGGTGTTTTCCCTTGTTCCTTTCCTTCGCGATGAACGTGGAATAATAGTGCTCTTCGCTGCCAGTGTCTGGAATATTTTTCTGAAACGTTAAGTTCTTATGGGCCGACCATTCCTGTGCTCTTCTTTCATCGCGATTCCCTCGTTAGGGGAATTATACATCGTAGACGGCTACTCCTCTCTCAGACATTGCTTTGAAGGTGCCGTTGAACATTCTGTTGCATCCTTAAATGTATGCAATACTCTGCCGAGTGTTGTGCGTGCGTCGGATTTTCAGCTTTCACTGTGACCTTCAAGGTTATTCTTGAATCTGTAAAATCTACGCTCTTGGGAAGTTGTTCGCATTCTTTGAATACGATGTTCAACGTTATTATTACCGTTGCGCTCCTGCGGACGCCATTTTGTCCTTTCTTATTTCGATCGCGCAAAATAATCGAAACAAATATTAACCGTGTTCGAATGAAATTTTATTATTAATTTTTTGCATTAATTTAATAACAAATATTCGTTTAAACAGATTTAAGATTCAGATACATTTCAATATAAATATAAATTTTTTTTAAATTGTAAGGTTGCTAACAAGTCAGTTTTACATAGAATATGTTCTTGTCAACACAATTTTTTGTTTTTTTCTTCTGTTATAAATAATGTGCTACGTGAACGTGTATTATTTTATATTTTTCTGTTCTTTTTTCGTTTTTATATAAAATGTGCAAATTGTATAGAAGAAAGAAATCTAAGCAAATATACAAACAAAATAACGTTTCAAAATTGACTAAAATTTAAGTAAATCTTTTGTGTAACATATTTGTCTTGTAACGCACATATAATTATTAAAGAATATTAAACAAAAAACTACCCTTTCAAATATTTTTCTTTATCCATACAACCATAGCCTCTCGAATCTTATCGAAAGTCGTCCTCAAAGTTCGCTACAATTTCAAGGGTGGTCCCTTAAACGACAAGCCCTTTTATTGCAAAATATAACAGCACACTTGAAGAACCAATCACGAAGAAAGAGAGCTCGGAGAAATGAAAAACTCGCGAACACTGCAATTCTCTGTTTTCATTTATGGCCGTCGAAAGCGACACGAACGGGCGGCCAATAACGCTTACATCAATAACCAATCTGCGAAATCTCGTTTTCTAGGGGTGAAAAAAAAAACAGCGAAAAGCATCTAGTAGTGCGGCGATTCCCCTTATCTACTTGAAAATCACAAGCATTTCACGTATTAAAGCGGGCCGTTATACTCTTTGCCACGATTCTACCCCGTTTCCACCTTCCGCTACTCCTTTTTTCTCCTCTTTCTTTCTCCAGGGTTCGCTCTTATTTCCCACCTTATCGGTTCAGATCTCATAAATTTCACGGAAAACGCGATTAAGCGGCCCCAGGTTGTGCCTCGACTGGCATCCTCGACTTCGCCCCTGCAGCCATCCACCCCCTTGCTTCCGGAGTGCCGCCAAACCCCATGGCGATCCTTCCAATCTAAGTATTCAAATGAGAGGACCAACTCGTACCCTCTTTTATCCGTTGTATACAGGGTGTCGTGGCTATGGGAGAGAGGAGAGAATTTTAAGAAAATTAAAAGAGTCCAGGGACAACGTGAGGACAGCATAGAATCGAACGCTGAAGAAACTCTGGGGAGTACAGCGAATAGAAAGAAGACTCTAACGAACGATTACACTGTTGTCCAGGGAAAATTTAGGGACAGATTAGAATTGTCGAGGGAGATTCTAGAATGGATTCACAAAAATGGATGTAGATGAATTGCAAGAGGGGGTGGGTTTTAGAAAGTTAAATATAGGAGACTATACTTTTATCAAAAATAAGGCAAGTCTAAGAAAAGAGTTATAAAAGAGCTGTGAATTGTATGAAGAGCAACAATTTTTAAAATATAAGTCAATTTTTTTTAAATATGTTATAACACCCTCATGACAGTATGCATCATGAAGAAATGTAAGTGAACAATGTAAAGTATGTTTTTATATGTATACTCAATAGGTTATGTTAATTTACAAAGTATGTAGTTTCATAGTTATTAAGTGTGCTTAGTTATGTCATTTATTTTAAACTCTAACATTATATCTACTGGAACGCAAAATAAAAAGAGTACCGGCTGACAGTAAAGGTGTGAACAAAAATGTCGATGCGATTAAAGCATCTCAATCAAATCAGAAGCAAGGTAAGTAACCAAGAAAGATTGTCTGACAAATGACAGCGGTCTGTCTGTCCCGGGACCAACCAGTCGTCCTTATCAGCCGATTCACGGCGCAGCCTCTCGATTTTCCCTGTGAAAAAGATGAAAAAGCCGGCGGGTCTATCTATCGATATCACTTCGCTGCCATGGTGGTAGACTGATGGTGGAAAAACAACGACTAGGGTAGATAAACCATTTCTTTCGCCGACGATATCATTGCCGCGAAGATTAAGTGGACGTAATAAACGGATAAAAAGCGATCAGTGTTGAATGACCATTACCGTGATCACCTTAGCCTTTCCCTAGAGTCTAGGTTCAAACAAAAAGTCCTCCAGTGATTATTTTCTGATCGTCTCTTTTTTCAACTTCTTGTTTCGGTTAATTGATTTATCGTTCAATGGTACTCTTTTTGCGACAAATATTTAGAATCTTTAGACTGAGATTATTTATTTCGGTTATTTATTTAGGGAGTTATAGGTTATATTTTTGAATACATTTCTTAGTGATTTTGATTAAGAGGTAGATTTTTTCATCTCTTTAGATTTTCTAGACATTTTCTCTAGATTCTAAAATTGTTTAAATCATCAAATGTAGAGAAATCTGCAAACCCACAAAGTTTGAAAATTACTTATAATTTACAAGTTTAAATAATAAATTTTCACAAATTTTCATTAGAAACATAATCCTCCAAATACCATGTAGCAAATTTCGTTAAAAGAACAAGATATTATTTTGTCACCCTTATGTCTTGCAATTTACAAATTTATTCAAAGAAGTCACCAACTACCCCATCACCGAAGCAAGCCCTCAAATAATAAATTTTCACAAATTTTCATTAGAACAGCTCCAAATACCATATAAAATTTCGTAAAAAGAACAATATCACATTTTGTCACCCTTAACTAAAAATAACAGTGAGAACCAGCGGTACACGGACAACTACCGGAGCAGGTAGCCTAAAATAACTTCTGTAGGAACTTATTTTATTCCTTATCCAGGAGCTCCGGCAACCCGTCGAGATTCCACGTTCTTAGCAACAGAAAACGTTTTCCAAGGGGGTTGAAGAAGGGAAAATCATTCACGTATTCGTCACACCAGGCCAGCTGAGCTGTTGTTGGCATTGAAAAATCCGGCTCTCGGAAATCTTTCCCGTGCACGTGCACATTCGCACGGCCGTGCCACATTCCCAGGGACGTAGTTTTTCCGAGAGACAGGGAAAAAGCCGTCGATGCGTTCCTCACCGACGGAAAACACACGCTCGAACCCAGATAAAGTGGATGCGAGGATAGACAGACGTAGTTTCGATAAAAACGATATCTGTGTCCGTGAATCTGTGTAACGGCAAGAGATAGAGGAAAAAAGGAGAAACAAAAGAAAGGGGTGCGAGTTGGTTACAAGAGCGGATTGGCGAGCGGCGGGGGTTGAAACTGTTTTACGATTTCGAGAGACGCGTTCTTAGCAGCTCGACTTTTATGCCTTTTGTTTCGAATCGTTCCTGATAAGTTCCATAAACGGGAAGCTTGAAATCTGAATCGTGGAAAGTTCTCGAAATTCGCTCGAAAGAACGGTCGCGATAAATTTCATCGCGTTTTTACCGAGCTGTTTAAGTAATTTCGCGGTTGATCGATTTAATTCCGAAGCGATGAAAATTTTAGAAGACTGTTCGCAGCTTTTTTTCGGATTTCCGACGGAGATTACCGAGGGGGATTTTATCCGAACGGGTACATCCCTCTTAAGCAATAAAAAATTGATATAGTCTGTTTTGTTTACCTTCGCACAGTGCACGTCGCGTGCGTCATAGTTTTGTTATAAATAACTTTATAAATGTCCTATATATCACCGCATGCAGAAGCAACTTGCTGCGATTTATCTCGACAAACTTACTCATATTTTCAGCGGTCTTCTGCTACAGCGGTTCCCAAACTACGCGGTGCCCCGGGGCACCCTGGTTGATTTATCGGGGCACGGATAATGGGGAATTTCGGGAAATATCAAATTTTCACTTTTACGATTCATATGTATGTTTTAATATATTACGCAAAGGCATGTAATATATGGTCTTTTTAATAGTTAACAGGAATACAGTTTGGTAATAAATTTACTATTGTACATGATTCTTAAATTATGTATGTAATATACAGGATATTTTATTGTAGTTGAAGTACAGGTTTCATTCATGCAAGTGTTGAAGTACAGAATATTTCGTAAAGAATTTAAAAATCTAAAATCTAATGTTCAAACTTAAATCCAGTTCCAAGATCATAAAGCATCAAAACTTCAGGTTTCAAAAGGTTGAACTTCAAATATTCCAGCACGATAAAGTCAGAAAGTTACAACTAAAATTCCAAAATGTAAACACAACATTATTCCATAACTTCATTGCACCGTGCCACGAAAAAACTGATATAATAAGAGCGTCCAAAAAGAGTCGAAATAAAAAAATGGCGTTGAAAGTAATTACAAAAGTTATTGTCCTGAATTGAACATACCATAGAAAAGCGTACACGCGAAATTGTGGAAAAACGAAATTTAAGAAAACGGTTTCTGCAGTATTTGAGAGTGTCAAGAAACAGTGGCAGAAAAAAGTAAAACGGAAGAACGAAATCTCCAGTTCGCACCTAAAATCCCGCACACACTCAACGTTTTAAAGTCGTGCAACTTTCTGCTGGAAAGATGTTTTCGTAATACCAAGAGGAAGGAGAAAAAAGGGAAAAGAACGAAGTCTCGTCGAGGCAGGACACCCTGTATATGCAAATGCGAACACGAAACGCGTTTCCAAGGTAAACTTTCGTATCCGTTGGTCGAATCGCAAAGCGTACATGTGAATGCGTGCCCTCAAATCCTTATCTGGGATTTCGTTCGAAGTTTTCGGTGGGGCGAGGGTGGAAAACAGCGGTTTTTTCGGTCGCGAAACGGACCACGAGAAGTCCATGCATTTCTGATGAACGTTCTTCCGCTGGCAAGTGCTATCCCGCCACGTTTTAAGTCGGTGTGGACCGATAGGGATCCTGGTTTAAATGAAAATCCAGGAATGCCGGAACAATTCGGCTGCGTTTCCGGAATTCGAGCTCGCAAACGTTCGCTTTTCTTTATCGCGTGCTGAAACGTTTGCGTTCGGGTCTGTTAGCGATTCTTGAACGGGGAGTTTTAGAAAATGCGATTCGATACCGCCAGCGGTTGCTCGAATGGGGACCCATTAGTCTCAAAATGGCGGTTTAGGGCAGTTACCATTTTTCGCTAAATCGATGTTTAACTAAAGAATAGTTTCGATTGAAAGATACCACTTTATATTTATGGTCCAAAGTATTTATTATTAGTCAATAAGTAAATTCCTATAATACGATAAATCACATATTGTCAAAGTACCACCTTCCATCACATAACCCATTATCCGTCAAAGTAACTCCTAACCCAGTAACCGCTCCTAAACTCCAAAAATGACTCCCAATGAAAAAAAGTAGCAGGGCAATTTACAGCGGAGATTTCGAAGAAATTCGGGTGTTACGAAATCGAAATCGGATTTCAATTATTAATAATGCAAAGAGTGCCGGTTGTGCCGGGGTAGTCGAGTAGGAAAAGTAACAAGGTTCTCCGTCACAACGACACGTTCGCACGGAAAATATTTCGCACGCTCGATTGCCTATTGCTTCCGTAACAGCGATATTTTCACGAGGATACACGCGGCGCGATGCAGTCGGCCCGTTTCCTCGCGAGTCTCGCCACTCGAAGCGGAAAATTAACATAAAATGTTGCCCTTCGTGTTGGTTCCCAGTTCAAAGGTTCGTTGCATGGAACAGACACGAGTTGATAGCCTTGTCGCGTGCACCGTGAAACACCGCCATTCTGATTCCTTGGTTGTCTCGCGTAACTCGCTAATATGAGAGAAAGCTCTTTCAAAGCAGCCTGGTAACGAGGCGAGTTCAAATAAGATGAGTCGCGCGATAATTGCATCGTTTTCGAATTGTTCGCACGTTCGCTATGGCTCTTTTTATCGGCCGCTACTGACACTATGATTTATTCTCGTTACGTTACCTCGTTTTATTTGCGGTGTCTTTTAAAACACATTCGAATATTACTTTTAAATATTCGGGTTTTCATGTTTTACGTTTCCTACGTCTTGAGATCACCACACGGTGATTAATTCTTAGACCTCTACCATGTTTCTGAATACATACTCTAAATCTCCTACGTATCGATTTTCTATTATACAATACAGTAGAATATTAATAATTCGAAAACGAAGCTTCAAACACCATTTTTGCAAAGGGAAATCTTATTCAGAATCTCGACTACCCCCCATTTCAGGGACCTACACTGGTGTGAGGCACCCTGTATAATTCTACATCCCTATTTTCACAATGCAAATTATATATGATGTTACTGATAAAATATAGCAATGTTGTATAAAAGCTGTAGGTAATTATAGTAACACTTATTGTACTTATAAATATTTGAAAATATAGTTTTGAGGTTGTAGATGTTATAGACTCCTTTGCAATTTTTAATGATAAATCGATTTGAATTCAGAAATAATGCGATGAATATACTTTTGTGGAGAAGTTAGGATGAATTAAAAGTTAGGGAAGTTCTCGAATAACTTCTAATTCAATTTGTTACACTTTGCTGAAAGCGATATAATTTTTAAGGAGACACGCCTTACTTTCCCAACCGGCGATAAATCGTGGCTGAGTAGAAGCAGACGTTAGCTAGTCAGCAATTTCTTGTAGCAACGTTCTGGCAAAAACTCTGATGCCTCCTTGTTCCGCTATTTCTCGCTGAATAAATCTTGAATTTAGTGGCTTGATGTTCTGTGTTGCGGAATTTTTAAATAAATCACTCGAAAATGAAAAATTTCATTTCTCGCGATAATCGTTGCATAACAGTTGCATTATTAAATGACAGTACTTGTAAATTTGATAAATTTGAAACTGAAAATAAATTGAAACTACATTTGAAAATGTAAATATTCTCGAATTTTTATCTTTGCAAATTGGAAAGTTTGGAAGTTTATTGGTTTGGAAACTTGCAAACTTGCAAAATTTTTAAATTTATGGACTTCGAAACTTCCGAAGTCCTGAACTGCAATATTTGAAAATTTCTGCAGGTTAAAATTCGAGCTGAAAGTTTGCAAGTTTTTAAACTTAAAAATGTAAAACTTCTGTAATTCGAAATTTACGAATATATTGGAATTTCTACATTCCTAATTTTAAAGATTACCTAATATAAATTTGTACCAAATTAAACTGTTCAAAATTTCAATGAATAAATTGTCAGATAAATTAAAAATGTCAAAATTTGCTACTCTATAAATCCCATTGCAAGTCACCATGCAATCAAAGTCAAAAACGGATGTCTGCATATGACATCTCGAACCGTCCCAAATTGCGTCAGTAATTAAACCACACCGTAAGCACCTACCAATTAACCCTGCAATTGCTCGTCAACACAGATCAATCCAACCTGTGCATAAAACAAGAAACAAACAAAGATCGCCAACGACCCTTGTGTAATCCAGCGAAGAAGAAAAGCGGGGTATTAATTACGTCCAAAGTAGATCACGGCCTCGTATAATTAACAGGATGGTTGAGTATCGGCTTCGGATTAACGAGCACGGCAAGGTTGGTCAAAGCGAGCGCGAAGAAAAAAGAAAACCGGGTTTTCTTCGAAGTTTTCCCGGAAATCGCGAAGATCGCGTGACGCGTCACGCAACGGTATCCTCCCGTTAATTGGACGCCGAGTAAAAGCGCGAGAAACTCGTGGATTTCCAACGAAATACGCTCAGGTGATTAAAGAGCGAGATCCCTTCGTTACGGTCTCGAGTGGACCGTCGAATTTTAATTAATATCCCTCATCGTCGGATGATCGCGCGTGTCACGCTCAAAAATCGCGGCTGATCGCGTCTTGCCTACGATCGAGGGTTTATTAATTATGCGACGACGGACGAAGAGTTTTACCGAGTTGTTGCGAGATTCCGGTGAATTGGTGATTAGAGTCGAGTGTGTTTGGAGGAATTCGAGCACTTCCGTGGCACGTGTTCCTTGCGCTCGTTTCCGGTGGCCGAGGGTTGTTATCGTTGGAGAGCGCTGGCCCAGTTATCCCCCGAAATTTCGGGGATGGAACGAAACACCAGGGCAAAGAGAGCAGTGATAATACGAGAGAGCGTAATGAGATTCGAGGGGCAACAATTTTTCGTCTAACCTTTCTACAACCCTTGTAAGACAAGACAATATGTTCAAACAGGATTTTAATGAAGGATTACTGTAGGATACATTTTTAAAACTTGTTATTGAACAATTGTGTGCATAATTGAATGAACGATAATTGGGTTATGTGAGTCGGAATTATCTTGGATAAGGGTGAATATTAAAGCATTCTTGTGACTGTAATCACTCTGGAATCTTCAATGAAATACGAGCTGAACTTGAATTAATACTAAACAGTGTTATTTTTGACGATGTATCTATTCAGTACACATACTTATTTTATTAATACATTAGATTTTAGATTTATGTAATCTGATTTAAATATAATAAATTTTCATATGAATTTTTCTGTTGAACAAATCTAGACTTTTCAATGCAAGTTTCCAAATGTTCAAATTTAAAATTTGACGAATTTGCCTCTCTAAAATATTAGAAAATTCAAAAAACATGATTCAGAAATTTTTCAACTTTGAAAATTTTCATGGTTCCACATCATAGTTTGCAAATTTCGAAATTGCCTTTCTTCAGTTCCAAAAAAGACTACTAGCAGAGAATTAAATCGCACCGTAATAATCCCCTAACAATTAATCGACGTTCCATTTAATTGCAGCCACATCCTCCATAAACATATTCTCTCAAAAGAACATCAGAAATAACGCGACTAAATCCCGCAGCTCCCCCAGCACGGTTCACCGAGTTGAATTAAAGAAAAAACGGAAACGAGAAAGAAAAGAAACAAGGGAAAGGGAGAAAAAAGAGGAAATAATAATCGTAAAGCTTTCCACGGGTCTCGCAACAATCCAACGCTTTAAAACAGCTTTATACCGTCCACGCAAAGTGCAGGCGACGCTTGTTTACAACGGCGTCCATAAAAATAAATGCGAGGAAGGCACGCGGGCACGTTCCAACAAGCAGCTTCTCGCCATAGCCTAGATTTACATGAGCGTATATATACGGGTAAATAAATGGAACGGAAAGAAAATGGAGAAACACGAGGATACGGCGAAAGGTGACTCGTAAAGGTGACTCCTGCTTTTGCCAAGGGAGCAGGACCTAACGCTACTAGGAAATTCTCTTTGGGCCACTGCCATCGACTTTGCTATCTGCCAGCCCAAAGGAACCACCAGCTTGCGCAGACTTACACCCATGTGTGGGTCTAACTTCGTGTCAGACCACATTTTCAACTCGCCGACAAACGGTCTACTCTCTGCCAGAGTATCTCTTTCTTTCCTTGGCTCGTCTATCCAATTCTGATTTCACTGATTCACCAAGAAACTTAACTTTCAGGATTTTGTGCTTTTGGTTCTTTTGTTTTTGAAATTGGAAGATTTATCGAGTTTTCATGGGATTTGATGTTTAGGTTTGGAGATGTTTTTGGGGACGTATTTAGGATATTTAGGTATAGCGTTTTTGTAATTTGTGTTTTTATATTCTGAAGTTACTGTGTTTCTACATTTTTTAAATTCTCGTATTTGCATATTTTCAAATTTCTATATTTCAATATTTACTTTTGTAGATTTTTCCATTTTCAAATCTAGACATTTCCACTTCTCCAAATCCCCAACTTCTCCAATTCCCAAATTTTCAAATCTCCAAATCCCCAAATTCCTAACCTAAAAATCTACAAATCACACAATTCACAAACTTAAACCGACTATTCGAAAATTCACGAATCTATTAGAAATTTCAAACCCGAAAATTGACCACCCACAATTGACCCAGCACTTCAACAACTCAAAACATTTACTCAATCACAAAACTAAACTAAAAAAAAAATTAATGTAAATCGTTTAAAACTGTAAGAGATTGTAATGCATTGTCTAGCCGAAAAGAGAAGACTCAGCGACTTATTTTGGAGTCGTAAAGATTGCCTGATCGTTCTGTGTCCTCGAACAGCTAGAGCGGAGAATCTTCGGGGTTGAATTGAAATCCAAGGTGTGTGCAGAGGGTGCAGGGATACAGGTGCAACGGTACGGGTCGTTAGCGGAATCGCATTCGAACTCTAAAGTAGTACTCTACCTGTCGGCTCTCTTCAGAGCTAACGATCTTTCTCTGTTTTTGCTGCTTCGAGCCCCTCACCCCTTTTCATCCCCTGTGTAATCCGTAATAACGTTTCAGCGGCGCACTTTGAGGTAACCGTATCTCGCGAATCGACTCCGTGGATCGATTTACTATTCGATGCACCAACTTCTCGTTTACCAACCTTTTTATCTTATTTCTGAGTTTTATGTTTTTTCAAATCGCTGCGTTTTTACTGTTTATATCGTTTTTAGCATGTCGAGAATTGCAGGGAAAAATCTCTGGAAATACATTTTTTTAAATTTCAATTTCAATCCGAAACTTCATAAGCTCTGAATTAAAATAGACTATTAGTTTAAAATTCTAGTTCCTTTCATCACCTAAAATATTAACAACAGCAATTAATACCAATAAACCAGAATACATATTAAAAATTTCTGTATTAGTAAGTAACCGGAATCTTTTCAGTCCGTCAAAAACTTATACCGTTCCGATAAAACGATTATAATTGTGCATGATGCATATTTGATTTATAGCTTCTCTGTTGCGGCGCACTCGAAAGCGCGTGCGGGGCTATGGTTTTCGGCGCAGCATTGAAATTTCACGTGGATTTCCATGTCGACGCGTTTCCATTAGTTTGTTCTCGTTACCATGAATTCCTTTCAAGGCATTTCGACAATTTCAACGCTTCGCACTACGCGTTGCGTTCGCGTGATATTCTTTTTGACCGATAATGAATACCGATGATAATGACGGCACGGTTGCATTGAAACGTTAATGGATTCGCAGTGCATTTTGCACCTCACGGAATTTCAATGAAGAACTGAACGCATATTATATATATATCGACGAATTAATTCATATATACCTACAATTTTTGTTGCCTATTATCATTGGATATTTAGGTATTCGATTTCAATCATTGCTCGATAATTATTAGTTCATTATTTTCATCTGATAGGATAATACATCAATCTTTGTAGAGTAAGTTGAAAAACTTATATACATATGCATATGCACATATGTATATTCATGTATGCATACACGCATACGCTTATAAATATATTTATGTACTTATATTCATCTACACATGTGCATGTACACATATGCTGGAATACATATGCATATACACATATTCATACACACATGTACATATACGTATACATATATCTCTGAACAGTAAAGACTTCATTCATAATTTGTTGAATAATAAACAATGACTTAACCATTCATTTGATTAAAAAGTGACATTCATTGAACAATATCTTTCAGAAAATTTTAAAAACACCTATCATATTTAATAAACTGTAATTGATAACCTTGATCATATACACAACTAAAAACGACGTTTCAAAGAAAGTGCAGTAACCGAAACGTACGTAAACAAATTGGTCGTTTCACGTGCAGGTCTGACAGTTTTATTCGAAATGTCCCTAGAAAGGAACTCGGGTGGCACTCTCTTATCCAGGAAAGTTCTCAGAAAGCATTACCACGGCGCTAGACAGGAGAAAATTCGTTTCGATCGTCAGTATCGCGGTAGAACGTAGTCCATGAAATAATGCTATTGAAGGGAGAGAACGCGATCGCGAATTTCAGGATGGATGGCTGATGTCCCGTTTCTCGAAATCCTGCCGCGGATTCGATCAGGAACGAACAGTCTGTTACTTTTCAAGAACTAGTTGCGACGAGATGTACCGCAAGGCAGACTTGAAAAATTGCATTTTGCATTCAATAACTAGACTGTCAGTCCGATCGGCGAGTACCTATAACTCAAACCGCATCCACGCATTCGAGTAGACACTGTTTCTCGATCGATCGATCTCTTCGACGAGGTATCTGATGCGAAAATTGCGAGTGAGGTACATTTTTCGTTCACGGTGTCGCAATTTAAAAGAAGGTGTGTTTGAGGATGGATTAGACGACTTGTTGAAAGACTTGAACAAGTTATACACAGTGACAGATTAAGATGTTGAGGACATTAACATTCATATGTTACATATGTTAATATTCATAAGTTATATACATGTTAATATTTTAGTATTCACTGCAATATTTTAATAAAGTAATTAGAATTGTCAAGAACGTGTATTTTAAAAAATTAAGGATTTTTTAAATGACATAAACTAATGAATGTCCATGAATTTAATGTTAAAAAGTCAATCTACAGTCAAGTAAAATTTAGTCGAATTTTAATTTATTATATTATTTCTGATTTCAGTAACCACTGTCCCGGACCCTGAGTTCGTCGAAGAAATAAAAAATATCACAGTTTCAGCGGGACGTGACGTGAAATTTGCATGCACTGTCAAGGATTTGGGACAATACAAGGTAAGTTTCATCAACAATTTACCTCCTTCATCGAAAGAAATAAATCATTAAAAGAAGAGAATCACTTGAACTTTAATTACACGAAATAATGAAGTACTCGTATAACTTTCAACTGCCTATCAAGTAGCACAAAAGACGAAAGGGAGTACAATTTCCTCAAATTTCCCCGAAGTTCTAAATCCAAAATCCGCGCAAATCGCAGCAGTTATTCGATGCAAGAAATAGGAGATCTGAATATCGTGGTATATGGCAGGAACAGATTTCAAGCGGAATAATGCGTGTTTGGAGATGTACATATGTACGCGTTAGCCCGTTGGACGAGCGTCGAGACGCGTGTTAAGTAAGTGGCGGCAGGCGTCTTGAAGCGTCTCCGTTAGCTTGGTCGTGATTACGTTGGCGCCGTTAGATCAAGCTGAAATCGTGCGACGCTTTGATGAGTGCGATTCATCAATGAAGGTGCTCGTTAAATCCGAAGCGTTCCCTGAAACGGAGGGAAAGTCTCGCGAACGAGGAGAGAGACGCGTATCCCACGGGCTTCTTGAATAATTTTCTCATTCGGGACACTCGTATCCTGCGGGGAATAAATTAATTGCTGTTCGGCCGAGCGTACGAGGTCGGAATGCTTATTAATTCTTGCACCCTGCTGCCTCACCAATAAAGAAATTCTTCGTTCATACCGCACTATTTGTTATTCCAGATAATAATATACATCCGCACAATAATAATACCAATAACAATACCATAATATTGTATTATAACACTGCTGTGTAATACCATACTAATTATAACAATACAGTATAATATCATAATAATATATAAATAATAGTTATGATACACATTTTTTAATCATTTCACGTCTCGATGAATTTTTGTCGGATTTTATGATGATTGCTTTCCACTTCAATAAAAATGAACTCTCCCCAATAATATTTTTTAATTAAATTTTTGTGTATTAAAATATTAAAATAGAAATTAAAAATTAATTGTTATTTCTTATCCTTGGTCATTTTTCAATTACGAAAGTGGAAAATTAAAAACAATGCATGCGTTATAATAAATATTATTTAATCATTTCGTTTCTCGATTTATTTCCGATGACGATTGCTTTCCGTTCCAATAAAAATAAATTTTTCTCAATAATTCTCTTCGAATTAAATTTTATTTTTGTCCTCGGCTAAAGTACGGCTTCCAAAAACGAAAGAGAATGAGTAAAAATAATATATGAATTATGATAAATATTTTTTAATAATTTCATTTCTCTCACAATTCAACACAAACGAAATCTCCTCCAAAAATGATATCTTCGCATAAAATTAAATTTTTGCATCGATTACAAAATCGAACAAAAAAACCGATCCATATGCTTCTCAAAAATAAAAAAAAGCAAGTTAGATAATATATAGAATGAGAAATAGTACAATTTTACATCCAACGAGAAGTTATTGGATTATTAATGTTCGTGCCTAAAGTTTCCGGGAGATTCACGGGCCACTTGCTCAGGGGTGAAGGAAGGACGAAAACCACCGTGTCGTAAACGCATCGAAAGATCCTTGTCGAGACGACTGGATTCGAAATTTAGGATTCGAGAAACGACGAGAAGACGACGACGCGACGACCCCTACGCGACGTACGAGTTGGCGATAGTCCAGCAGATGCCAATTCAATCTTCCTGCTTGCTGCGGATGTAAAATTTCAGATGGCCAACGAACTTTCCTCTTCTGTGCCTTTTCCTGGCCACTGCAGTCCTTCGAGTGTGCTTACGAGTTCCTTAACATGCACTCTCCCCGAATGTATCCTGTTTCTTCTCCTATTTCGCTTTTGATCAGTTATTCCCGTTTTCCGAATTTGAAACGTGTAATTTCGACACATTTGGTAATGCTTATACAGAATCCCCGAAAATGGGGACCAAGAAAATTACTCATTTTGGTATAGTTACATTCATAGATAAATAATGAATAATCTCTACTCAAGATTTCACTGTAAGTCATTTTTTCATTCGTCTTCCTTCACTGAGAAATTTTAGGTTCATCAGAAGGGTTAAATATCGAATACTTCTTAATCGTAAGAAATCTTGTCAGAAGATTTCATTCGAAAAGATCGTCGGAATCATCAGAGGTGGAAAGATGAATGATCAGAGTAAAAATTTGAAAGGATGATCCTAAACGTTTAATCCATCGGTCGATAAGGGATAACTAAATAGGGCAGTAAAGACGGCAGTTTGTCAAGGATCAAGACATGGAGTGATTCTATATCGCGGTGTACGAGGTAGCTACCCTTAGCCAGCAACCCTTACGAGTCGTATAGCGACCCCTAGTGGCCTTTAGTGTCCCGTGGAAAGGCTGTCGAGGGATCGACACCGCTAAACACGCACTTAAACCACCCGACTCGCACCCTCGAACCGAGATCAACGTGTTACCCCACGATCATCCGGTTCACCACTCACCGTATCCGGGATCACGCGAATACCGAAAGGGATCTCTATACACTGGGAATAAACATCTTGTACAGAGAGTAACATTAACTTTACTGAGATCAAAATACAATAGTGCAAAGCGTTTAACTCTTTCAGTGCTGAACAGGATGCGTTTGGTCATCACTCTCTTATTAGTGCTGGTACAGATTGTCAAGGGATGAGTTCAAAGAACTTGTAGCACCAAGTTTTTTAAAAATAAAAAAAAAATCAGAATTAATATTTGTTATACAAGTGGGCTGTGATTGCATTGTTTTTTTGAAAGTGGAAATGCATAATTCTTTTACACTGTTCTTTTGATATCCCACGTAAAAAAGATAGTATATCTCGTATAGAAAATTATTTATTTTAATTGGATATGAAAAATATTCGTTCAGTTTACTATTATATGACATGTAATGTAGTAATAGTATTGGAACAAATTCTCCTTGAGACAAATTGAAACTCTTGATCCTCCAAAACAAGATTTCCATAAAAAAAGAGACCGTTATATCTCAATGTTTGTAATGGGGAAAGTTACGTAATTAAGTCATATAAAATTTGAAAACGTGAAAAAAATAGGTGTACGGAATATTCTATACATTGAATCGAGCGTTTTCTCGGCGATAATTCAATTCCTTCGGCGGGGAGCCGTTTGACGTATCACAAATGGCGGCGATAACGTTTAAGCGTCGCCAAGCGAAATTCGCGACGCTCTTCGATCGATATCCTTGGCAGGTATTTTGCAAATCCGTGGTCGGTTTATTCGTTCTCGTGGCTGGCGCTTGCGGTGAAAATCGTCGTCTGCTAGGCGAGATACATCGAGCAAGAAAAATACCATTAAAACGAGATATTAAAATTCCTGATCCTTTTCGAGCCCCCGGTCCGAGTCAATACGAGCGGCGAGAAGAGTTGGTCGCAAAGGAATTTCCTTTTAGCTTTATCGGCTGACGTTGCGTGAAACGTCCGGGGCGAACGTAATTTTAAAATTCTTCCCCCCGGTCGTTTCGTTTTTTTGCCGGCCTCCAGCCACCGCCTGCTAATTAGCCATTTTCGTGCTCGTTCATCGACGTGACGATGATTGAAATGAGCGAGCATTAGTGCGACAGCCAGTCTTCCTGCTTGTTTTTTTCGCCGTGCTGTCCATCATGCGCGATTATTTCATGGGATTTCTCATTTATTGCGGATGGAATTCATTCGGAAGATCGAGCAGAGTTATATTTTAATTAGACATTGAAGGGAAGATTTCCCGGCTTTATTTTTCGAATGCCCGGAAAAGAATTGTTACTGAAAATCCTTTTCCTTGTTACACTGAATTAATTAACGTGGGTCGATTCCGCCTACTACGTCATTGTTCATTTTGTTCGTTTACGAACGTACATTTCATTTTTAATTAATTTCAACGGTGCAATTATGTCGAATGTCTATGTCGAACATAAACTAAATATATCATCCCTAAAAAAGTATTTAAATATATTATTAATTAGCTCACAAAATCATAAATTTTCATCAGCAGCCTTTTCCCAATTTTTAAATAATTTATCTAAATGTGAAAATAATTTGAATGGCCCTGTACCGGTTCACAGGAGAAAATCGTAACGTTCAAAAATAGGGTTGTTTGCGTGGACCGGGGTAACTGGACGCATATCGACCCACGGTCTAATGGAAGATCTCTCGATTTAATAATATTATTTTGCGATACCGTGGCCTATATACGAGGCTGGACCTCGTAACACGAGCAGATTGGCCGGAACGATTGACATTCCTACGGAAATAGGACGAGGAAGAGATGCCCGATAAGAAAATGTATTTTTCGATCCTGACTCAGGATAATTTTTTTCGTCGCTCTCCTTCGTTCTACGATTACAGGGGTAGAAAATTGTCTCTGGTTGAAGACGGATAAAGTGATGCTCCTTGGATAATTTTCTTTGCGCTATACATACTCTTCACGAAACTACTTTTTTTTTCATTTTTAATATTTCAATGATTTTTTTTAATTAAACTTCCGTTCAATCCACCCATTTTGGGTAGTCATTTGACACTGCATTCATTGATTTTCATAAAACATGAAATGTACACGTGTGTTCCTAGTGTACTCATATGAGTACAATACTACAGTTTGTAATATGAAGAGATGTATTATTATTTTTATTATAACAAAAGGTTTTATTTGCTAAATAAAGTTGCACCTGAATTATATTAAAATAGCAAAATGCATCTCCACATATATTTCAAAGTATGAGAAATGAAAGGAGACGTTCTAACTGCGGAACAGTCCATTCGGCTTCCGTAGTAACATCTTAATAATACAACTACCACCTAGCAACCCGCTAGTTCATTACCCATTCCAGCACGGGGTTGTAGGGAACCGAGGATAACGAACCTCTCGCAAGTTGGCGACGTCGGCGCTGCCGGTTCGTCTGGATCAATTGAAAAATCATTCGAGCTAATTAATTGGGGAATAATCGAAACCTAATAAAGAAACCACTATAATGGCAAGTGAAAGCACTCGTAACAGAAAATTCGAATTTCAAGACAAACGAGATTGTGATCAGCCCTCGAAAATCAAGTATTTCGATTAATATGAATTTAACCAAATTTTAAAGACTTAGATGCGAATGGAAAAATAGGTGCGGTAAAAAATAGTAAATATAAATCAGGTAATAAAAGGAAAAGGGCGTTTGCAGCATTTTTCGAAATTGAAACGCGATCACGTTCCCGGTCGTTCGTAAGGTAGTTCGATTATCTGGCGTCAGGACATTTATCGTTATATCGATCGTCCCACGGGCTCATCGTCGCGTGTCCTGCTTCGAATCTGTCGCCAGGACACACGCCACGGTTCCGTGGATGTGTACACACGTATATATAGTGGAGGACTACTCCGGAGCACCGACAGCAAAACCGCAAACACGCGGCTTGGCGCGACCAAACCCCAAACCAAAGCCAACACTATGGCTGCGAGGGTAAGTAGAGCTTACGTAGTTCGAATCGAGGGATTCTGAGGGAGAAAGGGATGGAAGAGAGACAGAGAGAGAAGAGCGAAGGAAACGTGGCGTGCTGCAATCGAGGAAGCAGACACTTTCTAATTGGATGCACCGAATCATTCGAAGAGGAACGTTTTCGACGTTCTCATTAAGGACCTGAACCAGCTGTTTTTGGACACCTTTGCGTCCGATTATGCCCGGAGTTTTCTTACCAAAACGAGCTGACAACGTTCCATCATTATGATTTTTGGTTCAAGAATTTACGAATTTCTTTTTACGATTCTACGAATTTACGTTCATGTTTACAAAAATTTTCCATATACTTCTTAATTTCAAAGTTTGTGATTTTTAATTCTTTAAGTCTTCAAATTTAGATTTTAATAGATCGTTATGTCAAATTTTCAATTTTGTATCAGATTGAAATTTCCAAACTTTTTTCAAATTTCATAATTTTAATTACAATTTTTTCGATATTTAAATTCGTGGATTATTCAATTTTCAGTTCGCTAGTGGATCAAACTCTCGAACTCTTGAAATTTCCAAGTTCTTACACTTTCACCAGATATGAAAACTTGAGAACTTGCTGTACTATTGATCTTTCCACACTGTATTACTACACTGTACGCATTAACGCCTTGCCCTACAATATCATAACGCATTTGTGACGCACATTGTCATATGAGTAAAAGAATGAAATTCTAGTGCAGCAGCAATATGTGTGGACATTGTCATATGAGTAAAAGAATGAAATTCTTGTGCAGCAGCAATATGTCTGCACATTGTCATATGAGTAAATAAATAAAATTTTCGTGCAGCAGCAATATGTGTGCATATTGTCATATGAGTAAAAAAATAAAATCCTTGTGTAACAGCAATATGTGTGCATATTGCCATATGAGTAAAAACATGAAATTCTAGTGCAGCAGCAATATGTCTGCACATTGTCATATGAGTAAAAAAATAAAATCCTTGTGTAACAGCAATATGTGTGCATATTGTCATATGAGTAAAAACATGAAATTATAGTGCAGCAGCAATATGTCTGCACATTGTCATATGAGTAAAAAAATGAAATTCTAGTGCAGCAGCAATATGTCTGCACATTGTCATATGAGTAAATAAATAAAATCCTTGTGTAACAGCAATATGTGTGCATATTGTCATATGAGTAAAAACATGAAATTCTAGTGACAGCAGCAATATGTGTGCAGGTTGTCATATGAGTAAAAACATGGTATTCTCGTGCAGCAGCAATATGTGTACACATTGTCATACGAGTACAAAAACGAGGTTTTCGTCCAGGATTTTTGAACGGTCCTATACACCATCCATCAAAGTCAGGGCATTTTAAAAGTTTCTAAAATTACCGTGTCCCGGTAACAAAAGAAAGTGTAATTCAAGCAGTATCCAGAATCAAAAAGGAGAAACAGTAGTACGATGGCTGTAAAAGAAGTGCTCAAGTATTTGCATCCCTTAGACGAGTGTTTTGCCTCTTATTTCTGCCGGCATTCTCACTTTAACTCGTAAATTGCCAGAGTCAGAGTTCGCCCACTTTCTTCGCTCTATACATCGTTACAGCCCTTTCATCCCCTTTTATTTGCCGGTGTAATCATTTTAAAAGCGTCGTAATCCACAATATTTTCCTTGGCGTGTATAGAACAGCAGCGCCGCAAATGCGATTCTCTTAACTTTCCGATTCGCGCGATGTAATTTCGACGATGGCCGCCTTTTATCGATGGATTTTACAAAATTTCTGTTCGATTGGGCGAAACAGAACGGGCGGGGAATATTGTTTCGGAATCAATGGACGACAGGGAAATTGAAGGGAATCGAAGAACGGATTCGTTAATGCGTTTCTTCGGCCGTGAGTTCGCGTTGAATTATTATTTCGCGATTGGTACACGGTCGAAAACACGTTGGAAACTCGTTTCTAGCTGGCGGAAACGTCAAGCGATAAGCGTTCGCTGGCGGTCCGAAACGATTAAATAAAAATGAATTTTCGATGCTGGCAGAAAGCGGGGCCCGAATAAATTGTGCCGAACGCCAGAATCACGTCGGAGTGAAAAGACGCGAAAGGAAAACTCCTTTTTTTTCTTCGCTCGGCTCGATGGTAATGGAATTCGTTGTTCAACGAAACGCGTTATCGACATTGAATCTTTCCAGAGCGTTGCAAATCGTTTCTGTCGGATTTCTGGATCCGCTGTAAATAAATAATGTCGAGCTCCTTCGATGGGGATCTACATTAAAGCGCTGCTCTTCTCCGAACGGACGATTTGCGAGTCAAAGTGATTAGTGATATAATTGTGATCGTTTGATCTGGTTGGAAATGTGGACAAATTTGGTGTTAACTTCTTGTTGTTTATCATTTTTGAGGATTAATGTGTTAATTTTTAAATATGAAAAACATATCCTAAATTTTCTTATGTAGCAAAATAAATTACTTTTAATGATTCATTCAATGGAAAGAAGTATACATTTTTTGAATGATGAAATTTAAAAATTTCGATTGTGATGATTCATAATAAATTCAGAAATTACATTGTGATGAAATTTATACCAAAAATTGATTTCATACCAAAATTTAAATCTATTATACAAAAAATTGAAAATGGTCATGTGTACATATGAGTGATGTCATAAGTGACAAAATTTGCATACAGCTAAGAGAACATAAATGATTTCCTAAAAAATAAATTGCATCCAACGAAATCAATAATCCCGCATAATTGATACATCAATCAAAACAACAAAGATAAATCGTACAAAACGTATAAGAAACGTTGAAATGATAGGATCTTAAAGGTATAACAGAACGTATAAAAGAAAATTCTATTGGTATTTCTATTTCCGTATTTCTGCCCCAACGTTACACGTGGCAATAAACTGTTATTTACAAGCTTACCGTATATTTGATAGTTTCTCCTGAATTAAGCTTATACGCAACAATGCAATATGCAATACTTTATTGCAACACGTGCAACGATCGAGGGAAATAAATTCTCGAAAGCACTTCCTATCCGCTCTCCGAAATGCTATTCTATCCAACGAAATCTAAACCCATCTTCCGTTTTCCAAAATATACATTATCCTTTTCTTACTTGCTGCATTCAGAAATAAATTTAATTATCGTTTCTGTGGGTCACGGGGTCATTAAACTATAAGCATATCATTGATCAATGCTGAATTATCAAGTTTTTTATTTACTTGTATTTGTTACTTTTATTATTTAAATTCATTTTTATTTATGTTTGTTATGAATGTTTATATCTATTTTGTTGTAAGTTCATATTTATTATAAGTACATATTCATTTCATTTTATATTAAATCGCTATACAAAATGGTTTAAAAAAATTTTCAGTTAAAACGAATTAACCTAAATGTTGCACATAAGTCAAAAACGTGTTAATTCGTTTTCAATGTCGACAAAAAATGCACTTTCATCACAAGCAAAAGACGAGACACAAAATATTTGTTACTAAGCAAACTTCTTTAAAAATTAGTTACATCTCCAAAATTATAAATATAAAACAATTCGCAAGTACAAAAAGTACCACTGTGAAATCGTAATTACGAGAAGTACTAGCGTAAAATAAAATTGCAATTACGAAAGCTACTATCGTAAAATAAAATTGTAATTACGAAGGGTGGTATTGTAAAATAAAATTCTAATTACAAGACTTTCGGTAAGCTCATAAATGATGAAAACTGCTATTTACACAAAATAGAAAAATTTCGCAGTTAGAATATTACAGAGGATGAAACGTTTTAATCGAGAAAGTAAACGAATAGAGGGATGTGGAGAATAACAAACTTGTCGCGAAAAAATTCAATTTTTCCACGCGTAAAGAAATGGCATCGATCTCGATCGATCGAGGTTTTAAGCTACAGCGGATTTTCCGGCCCAACAAGTCCTCCTCGAAATACCCCCCCCAAAAAAAAAAAGAAAATGGCCTAACGTAGACGGGTTGCTGTCTACGGTATTCGGTCCCATCGGTTTAGCTGGATGAAGGCTCGGAAGAGCTTTTCGAATAATAAAAAGAACTCGTGTGGGGTGCACACGCGGCGCCAAAGTGCCGAAGAGTGTTTCACCGTGTTCGAACTAATCGATGCGTTAATCTCCTGGCCTTTTATCCACCCCCTGTCCCTTGCCAACCCCTCGCGATACGGTTGCCGCCCTTTTTCGATCCGCAGCCCGTTCCAACGCGATGGAATATTTTCTCGCCGTTGGAAGTCGAAGAATGACGTCGAGATATATCGGAGAATTCTTCGTCGACACGTTCCCCTTTTAACCCATGTTTCCGGCGAACGTCACTCGATAATCGTCCTGGAACCTACGATTTTTGGACCCTCGATTTCAGCGAAAATTCGAGTTTCGTTTTGTTACGGACCGAAACGCTTCGGAGCCTTTAGGGGTGGGAAATAGGGGTATACAGAGAAGAAATCTTTGGAAAATTCTTAGGGGTATTTTAGGAAGTTATGACTACTAGGTAGAAAGCAGTTTTATATTTGTTTGGATTTTAGGGGATTTGAATATTTGGGGGTGGGAAATAGGGAGATACAGAGAAGAAATCCTTGGGAAATTTTTAGGGGTATTTTAGGAAGTTATGGCTACAAAGTAGGAGGCAGTTTTATGTTTGTCGGGATTTTGGGATTTGAATATTTTGGGGGTGGATTAGGGATTTTTAGGAATTGGGGTTAGGGGTGTTTAGGAATTTCGAGATATATGGATGTGGGAATATTTGAATGTAGATGTTTATATTATTATTAAGTATTAATATGATTAATATTGCATTTGTAAAGAATCTGGAGATATAGGGAATTGGGGATGTAGGAACGTTAAAGCGTAGCAATTTTAGGGTCTCTGAAAGTTGATTTTAAGATTTTAGAATTTTTGAGTCGATGCGAGAATATTGGTACATTCTGTTGTATTAATATTATATTTGTGAACGATATGTGAATATAGGGATTTGGGGATGTAGGAATTTTCAGGTTTTGGCGAGCTGGAGATTTTAGGATTTTAGAATTTGTAGATATACGGGAATGGGAATAGACTAATAGTTAAATATTTGGAGATTTATAGACGTAGGGATTTGGGGGCGTAGAAATTCTGGAATGTGGATATTTTGGGAACCTTGGAATTTGAGGATTTTAGGATTTAGAGATCTACAGATATGGAAATATAGGAATTTAATGGTCAGGTATTTGGAAACGTGGAGATTTGTGAATATTGGGGTTTGGGGTTGTAGGAATTCTGCAATACAAATATTTCTAAATTCTAGAAATTGTAAACTAAAAATGTCTATGTCCCTAAATTTGTAAATTAGAAATTTCTAAATCCCGAAATTTATAAAAATATCCAAAATCCATAAACCAGAAATACGAAATTTGAAATCTGAAAATGACAAATTATCGAATCTTCTCTTGAATCCCAAATTCCCAAAATCCTAAAATCCCTATAAATTTCAAATTCCCTTCCCCCAAATTTAAAATTGTGTTCCAATTGCATTCGGATAAATTTCGACAAAATCACGCATGCAAATAGTATTATCCAATCGATTTCACCCAAATCGTGCGGCTCAATACCGCGTCCGAATATTACATTCACGAGATTCGACAATTAATCCAATTGTCCTTACTCACAAAATACTAAACTGCAATACATATACTACTTTTTCTAAAATTTCTCTCTTTCTGTCCTGTCCTATCAACGCTATATATTTCTGCACATCTTGTATCCATCGTCCGTACATTTCGAATTCACTGCAGTTCGAATTGTCGTAAAATGGAGGATCCCGTAGACGCGGTCGCTCAGATCCGACATTTAAATCACTTTCGCGGGTGTAAATTTTATACGGTCATCCTTATCGTCGTTTCTGTGATGGCTAGTTATCGCCTGCGTTACAACGCTGTTGTAACATCCATGCTTTTTACGATCGACCACTGACAGCTGCACTTCTCTCGGCGTGAAATGAAACGCCATAAAAGCGTAAAATGAACGGTCCGGATTATTGTTCGGCGCAATGAACGGTAAAACAGCTGGGTTTCTTTGTTTGCGAACAAACCGCCAAGCTACCATGCTTTACGGAAAATGCAGAAAACGTGTTGGTGTATTATCGCCTTAATTCGACTCATCAATCGCGGGTTTCTTATGAACATCGTCCGCTAAAACTTTTCTATTTGCAGTTCAAAGTTTTTGCGTGCGGTAATTATCCTAGTTTATTTTATTTTATGTGATTTATTACATTATGTGAATTATTACAGTCAATTATTAAATTTAATTATTAAATACATTTTTAACAGAACGACAAAAGACAACAAACAGAAGAAAAACACGTGTTCAAAATTAGAATTAATTAAGCTTGAAAAAGTTAGATTTCTACATGATGTCCTTCGTGAACAGTAAGTCTGATATGAAATATTTCTGAAACGACCCGGACAAATAATTATCTTTTTAAATTAAACTAGAGAGTGTATAAAAAATGAGTGCCCTTATCTTGCTGAAAGCATGACAAACTTTACCAATTATTCAAATCTTACGTGTAACAACTGTCTGACCTACTTATTAGATTTTCGCAGTGAAATGAATGTCAGGGAAGAATATTAGAGTGGATAAGAATAGAATCATAAAATATTCATTTTATCTTCTTACGTATGTATACATCGGTCCGTATTCATAACTATAACTTATTTAAATTTTGATCATTGAACCTGAAGAATCGCGACGAGCAAAATCCTTTAGCGTCACTGAAAAATTTCTTAATATTTCAAATTAGCTTAAAAAAAAAAAAACACCTCGGTGAAGAATATTTTTCAGTTTATCGCAAAGTTTCACGAACGAAAAATATTTGTTACAGCGTAACAGATGTAGCAGAGAGAGCACTGGCTCGCAGTTATGAAACTCTAATCGCAGTTTGAAACGGATTCCGCTAATTAAACGAGCATCCGTGGAATCAGTTTTAGCAAATTAAGCATACAGGTACATTGAGTTCTGTCGGAAATTAGCGTACGTCAAACGTGCGAGTTACTTTCAATTAACGATTGCCGGTTAATCACATACGGCCGTACTAGCACGCGTGCTTACGCTCGTACGAACACGTGGACGCATTTCGACCAAATTTCTTCTTGTTCCGCGTTTCGAGTTAATTAACGCGTTGAATGACGCGAGAGGCATCGATGACCATTGCGGCCGGTTTAAAATTATCCTATAATTGCTGAAAATTTGCTAATTACTCGATGCAACGCACGTTTTGCTCGTTTTAATCATCTTCAAGTGTGTAGTCCAGCGTGTTTGCTGGCTGAACTACTTTCTTGTATGTCGACACTTTTTAATTTAGTAGTTCAACAATTTTTAGGTCTTGAATTTTGGAGATTTTCAAATTTAATAGCTTATAAATTTTTAGGACTTGAATTTTGGAAAGGTTCAAAAGCTTGGCTATTAAATTTACTTCACGTTCAATCAAATATAATTTGATTAACAAAACCCAAATTTCCATCCTACTAAATAAATTCCTATTTCATTAAATGCCTCCATAAAAATATAAATTTAAAACATAGAATATGTATTTTTATTAAACATTTTAAGTAAAAACTTCCTAAAGAAAAAACATAGAAATAATCTGCAAACAGGGCTTTTGTTCAAAGATGAAATTCAGCTTCAGATAACCTTGAAAAGGTCCAGCGAAGAAAAAGCAAAAAGATTCTCCTATTTCCCCTACGAAACGGTGAAACTTTCATACGCGGTATTTTTCCGGAAACTGCACGATTTCAGAAATATTTGGAAATGTTGAAGTGAGCACACCTTGTATAAAGCAAGTAGGTGCGCGAGATACCGAGTGGAAAAGTTAAATTGGAAAATGAAAGTTGCGCTCCGGTTTTTTTTCCAACGGCGAAAGAATGCGAAAAAATCTAACGAATCAATTATATTTTCCCGACTCATCGGTTCACAAACGCCTCCTTTACAACGCAGACTCCCGATATTTTTATTCGGTTAACGAGCAATTAGAAAAGAAACCATGCGGCGACGATGAATGGTTGGTAGAATCGCGGCTCGTGTCGCGATCTCTTTCGTAATCTCGACAGGCCATTCCGCTTGATTGGATTCACAATTCAATTATCGTGAGTCCTCGCGACCGTCGATCGATGGAGCCATGCAAACGAGCCCTATTGCTCTTCTGCAAAACAAACAGATCGACGTTGTCTGCCGCAGCACAGAAACGGCCGCCAGATTCCAGATTTCGTCAAATGATCACAGAGGAGACTGAAAAATTTCATTTCATTTTTACAAAATCGTTTGTCACTTATAACGAATTTATGCAGAACAGGTTTTCATGATATTTTATCTGGGATACTTGAGCAATTTCTTTTTATACATCTGATTTATTTTAATTTTGGAGTTGCTTTTAACACTTTTTTGGGTGTAATGTTAGGTCCGAGTTTTGTTTGAACCGTGAAATAGATAAGAAAGTTATTAAGTTGCATCATGTCAAGCTTAAAGACTGAGGGTGTGTTTGAGTTGTACTAAAATTTACTATTAACTCCTTAACCTATAATTGCACAGTTGCACTCACAGCTAGCTAACTATAGCTACAACGTGAAGACAGCTGAGGAATGTTAAAATGTTAGATACATTATTCAGCGATCGTTGATCAAGCAGATTACAATCAGAATTGAACCAAAAATTCAACTACAGCGAAAACACGAATCTAGTTTATCACATTGGAACTGCAGTGTGCGTCATAAGTGTGTCACGTTATTGTAGAACAAGGGTTCAAATCATAGACGTTAAATATTTTTAAACGCCATGACAAGTTAATACATGAAGTTGTTCAAAACTGACCTTGTCATATTTCAAGTTTATAGTAACCAACGATTCCATTACAGCAAATAATGATTTCCCTTACAATGCAAAGTTTGGTAGCGAAAGAGAATCGAAAATTTGAAGGTGACTATCATCCGTGAGTTACGCGACGAGTTACCCCACGCACGGAAGAAGAGAAAAGCGGGAGCTGAGATAGAAATAAAAAAACGGCGGGTAAGGGAGAAAAGAAGAGGAAGCGAAAAGGAGAAGGACAATTCGGAGATTCGCGGCACTAAAATTTCACGACTACGCCAAGGCAATTTCTGCTGATCGAGGGGGTGGCGCTATCATGTCCTTGTCTGTTCCTGTGTCTTAGAAGAGGCCAACAACTTTCGCGAGGCCATCGAGAGTCAACGGTCGGGAAAATGAGTGCCATCTCTTCCGGAACACGCACCCGGAAGATCCCGGAGGCGAGCACCAGGAATTCACAGGGAGGGCCAAAAGTCGAGTGACAAAATTCTGTGACTCGCAATCGGATGATCGAATACATGCGTTCGGTTTCATTTGGGGAAAATTAGTTGTGATTGTATTTGTTGTTGAATAGTGTATGGACATGGACTATTTAGGGATGAATGGTGTGTGAATGTGTAATATTTAGAGATGAATAGGGGATGTTGAGGATTTTGGGATTTTGGGAAGTAAAATAAAATTCTGTACAGAATTCTGTTTCCTACAAAAATTCGAACAAACATCCCCTATCCATTATTAACAAAGACAAATGAATCAGTTTTGCCAAAAAGAACAGCGAATTTTTGTTTTATAAATCTTCTCTTTCTGTAAGCCTTTGATGCTTAGAACAATGTAAAACATTGAAAAATATGAATGCGACAAAGAGACACTAACTGCATTCTTCCTGCGTGAAAAAGGCTATTTTTTATTCAGCTGCTCGCGCCAGTATTTACTGTTTTACACGATGCATCTGCAATATTGATACTACATTACAAAAACGGGAATGTTGTTTGCAACAAATCTCGTTGTTCGTTTCGCCAGTTTCAATATTCAAAAGTGATTATAAAAAAAAAAAAAAAAAAATGGAGAATCTATTAAATCTCTCCCGAACGTAATTCCTCGTAACAGAGTTATCCACGGAATGATTGAAATAAATTAGTTGCACAGAATTTCTGAGTGATTAAACATTTTCAGCACAGTCGGATAATCCTCTTCCATTAGATCGCGTCGTGAAAATTAATTTTCGAATAGAAGTACATTAATAATTTCGCGAAAATTAATAAAGCTGAATATTTGATATAATTGAATGCTACATTAACAAATTTTATCATCCCTGGCACAATGATACTCCAGAGGTATAATTTATTTCACGTGTCATTTTCGACATTGATACCTCAGAGACGATAAAAGTTCTGTATTAATTAATGTATTCAATTTAGTGACGCAAATAAATGCCCGGTTTACTTAATTATTGTCCGTTACGGTTGTCTGTTAACTGATTTATGGTACTTTGCAATTTAAATCTGTGTGTTCATGGAGTTAAATAACAGAAAAGAGATGTATGCAGTCGGAGATTGAGCAATGGAAAAGGGATCCATGTTGTCAGAGATTAAAATACAGAAAAGGGATGTTATTTCTTTGCGAATGGAGATACTTTTAATTCGAATATTGGTACCAGAACCTATCTCAGATCCAGATTTATCAGACTTAACCTTTCACCAGAAGTATCACAGGTTATATGTATCATAGGTTACCTATCACATCTTCAGATCTAACTTACAACTTGAGATCTATTAGAGATCTAACCTAGTTAAGATTCAGATCTATCTTTGGTACATCGCCTGTCAACAATTTTGATCAGAGTCCTCAAAATCACGTTATGAAAATTGGAAGAAAAGCATCACTCATCATGAAGTTATTAAAATTTACAAACAGACCATACAGTGCATACTTAAACAGAAATCCAAAAAGATTAATCGAATTTGCCTGGAAATAACACAGTCGCAAATTATTAAATGAAGTAACCCCAAAAATCAAGTAAAGTAGGTAGTCACCGAGTCAAAAATAAGATTCCTCATTTCAGTATCTATTTTCAAACTGACTTCACATTTTATTTTTAAGATAAATCTAGCTCGTCCCACTTTCATAGTCAATGCTTAAAATTATTCTCCCCGTTTCGATCCTAATTTCAAATCCTACCGAAATATAGGTAACATTTCGTCGCAACGACGAAAGAAGGTATTGCAACTACGATTCGAGGTTAACCTACTCGCCGGTTTTATATCGGTCTCGTCTCGATTGAAAAGCACATCTTTGTCCCGAATGGCAGAAGTCTTTTCTCTCCCAATTTCGACGATCCCCTTTGTGTCGGCGACTCCTTTCGTTCCCTTTAATTTTCAGGCGTTCATACGATTTTGATGTTTCTGAAGACGTTCACCGGTGTCTTTGATTTGCCCGCGAAAGGACCCATTATCCGAGCGTCTCGTGCCGGAGCGTTTTTCTCGCCCGACTCCGCCCCCGGGTCGACCATCTTTAACGTAAGCTCGACTCCTGTCTAGAAATATCCATCATCCTTGAGGCCAGATTTTTAATAAAACTTCCAGCACCGGCTGCTGCCGCTGCTCCATCCTTAATATGCTCTCATCCCATCTATAGTGATCATCTACGGAGCCGCTGATTTGCCTCCCAACACTCGGCCTCTCTTTCTCGTTTCCTCGTCGTTTCTTGTATCTCTTTCCCTCTCCTTGTATCTGGTCCTACGGTCTCTTTTCAGTCTCTCCGTCTCCCTCGCTCAGGTGTACAGCGAATCGATCGATTCCACAACCGGGATCCATTGTGGCCGACACTCGACCCCCGGACAATACATCGGCTGGAATGTACACACGTCGGGTATACACGATGTTATAGCGTCGCAATCGAGGCTGAACGTAACAATGGACGTCTGAGAACGATTTGACTTTGTGCCCATAACAAGGGAATATGTTACCTGGCAAATTCGCGCGAAACCGGTCGATCGTTATTCCCTGATTCCAACAGGACCTCGGTTTTTTACCGCCGCGAGTGTCGTGTATCACCAGGGATGGGATTTCGAAATTCATGACAAAATTTCACGGATATTTGCTAGCTTTTGGGGGTTTTGTTGGAAGAATATTTTATATACTTCTTCATTTATTATTTAAGTTGCATATTTCAGTTAATAAATTTATTATACTTAATATGGAAAGTGTAATTAAATTTATCAAACTTAAGTTGGAAATAGTAAGTAGTTGCTGTTTTTTTAATAGTAATTTTGATTTAGTTAGAGTAAATTGTATTGTGTATAACAGCTAATATTTTTAGATTGATCATATTAATCAAAATGATTATTTCAACAGCAATTTTGATGTAACTCATATACATTCTATTAGTGATAACAGTTTAATATTTTTGAATTAGTCAAATTGATCATATTGATCACATAGATCACATTGATCTAAACGATCGGAAGAGATGTGGAATTAATGCAAATTTTGAATGCAGAAGTTAAATTCCGATGAATATTATATATCAGAACAATTAATGTATTAAATAATATTGTAGTTGCATAGTTAGATATGCTGTTAAAGGCGGGAAAATTCAGTCGGTCAACGCAATAAAAACCGCAGAAGTAGCCTCGGAAGGAATCAAATCGCAAGAGACGCGAGAAAGGAAGCGGATCCGAGGTTAGTAGAAGGGAACGAGGCATAATTCGAGCCGGTGGTCTGAGGTTTCTTCCTAACCTTACTCCCTTTAGATTCCTTCTACCTTCGTTTCTCATCCCGTCGCCTACAATTGACCCTCACCCCACCCCTCAACCCCCGTCTTATATAAGATTACGCTTGTTACGACAGTCTCCGCTCGACAAGGCAGCCTCATCCGTCCGCCCGGAGTGTTGACTTCGTTAGGAAGGACGAGCCGCTTTAATTCACTACCCTCTCGAACCACCCCCTTCTACATTGCCATCTGCACTCCAAACCTTAACTCCCTGCTAAGGCATCCGCGTACATCTCGGCTTTTCTTCGTTCTCTCGATGAAAGATTTCGTTTCTCCCTTTCACGATTCTTTCTGTCCCCGCGTACCGTCAACCCTTATCGATTTATCTTCCTCTATTTTGATTTAATACACCGTTTGTTACGACACGTCGGATCGACGATATTTCTGAGGGATGTGCACGCTAGTGGCGTTTAGTGCACAGCTGCAAAACGATTTAGCTCTCGTATTTGTGTTCTGAGATTTGGTTTAGGAAGTTTTAATGTTTCGAACATTTGAAATTTTTAAATTTACGTCCATAAAATAAATGTCTAAATTTCTGAATTTTAAACAATTTCAAAAAATCACATCCAATAATTTTTAGTCGAGAATATTATTTCTCAGAGAACAACCTTCATCCCTCTAGATTCAACCCTTAGACATTCATTTAATTCAAACATAACCACTTGTAACATCCTTGACTATCATTCATACAATCGGGTATCTAATAATTTAAAACCAAGAATATTCCTCAATGAATATCTTCATCCCTTCAGTTTCAACCCTTAGACATTCAACAAATTCAAACATAACCAGTTCTAGTATTCTTCTTGACCATTATTCGAATAATTGCGTATGTAATAATTTAAAACCAAGAATATTCCTCAATGAACATCTTCATCCCACCAGTTTCAACCCTTAGACCTAAATTAAACTTCTAACATCCTTAACCATAATTATCGCATATTTAATAATTTAAAAGGCAGAATATTCATCGAGCAATTTTCCCTACCCTTTCAGCCCTTAGTCCATCGAAATATCCAATTTACCTATCATTGTCCTTCATTTCATCCCTTGTTCCTTTCCTCTGTAGCAGTCAGTCCATCGTCAGTTCCGTTCTCCTTTGCCCTCCCGTTGCCGCTTCGGTTGCCATTAAAATGATAAAATAATGTTTGCGATGGTAAGTGCCACTAAAACCCGCCGCTTAACCACACCCGCCGACTCACCCCTCGTAAAGAAGCCGACCCTCGACTTTGTACCATCTTGTCGAACCACTTCTGGCTCACGCTCGTTCGCCCTGGTGCTAATTTACGAACGCTGTACTCGAGCCGGCGACGAGTAATCGATTTATGGCCACCGGGGGTGAAAGTGGAGGGTTCAGAGGGGGTTGCCAGAGAACATCAGGGATTTTCAACCCGAAGAAACCGAGACAAGGGTGTCCCATTCGGAAAAATACGAACGATATCCTAATTATTGCTTTCTCGTTTACGAACTAATGATCTACTTATCGAGTAATCATCCCCATTTTACTGTACACGTTTTTAACGAATATCAATAGACGAACGTCGTGTACAAAATCGTTAGGATTACGGTACTTGTATCGCGGAAAGTTGTAGGAGCTTATAGAGTTTCGAAGCTTATTACCTCGGCTTGCTTCGCTATATCGCCGGTAGTTGGCCAACAACCCCCAAAAACTTGTTAATCTGAATGATTGTATAAAACACGATCAAGACAAAACAATCAAGATTAAAACATCGAGGACAACGATCAAGATTCCATAAAGATTGTATAAAACACGAGCGAATTTGTGGACAACTATCAAACGCGTTCGAACGACGACGATAAAGAGCCTGGTTCGGTGGCGGTTTCTTAGGAATCGGAAGAGATAAGGATAGTTCGATGGCTGGGAGAGGAAGACGATTCGATTTATGGGGACTATCGAGGGCGATAAGGAGGGAAGGTGGATTCGGGGCTCATCAAACCGGGAATGCTGATTGCGTTAGCCCTCGGCAAGTCATTCCGCTACCCCTACTTGCTAAATGACCCTGCATTTCGGTCGGTTTCGCACACGTTGGTTTCCTGTCACACCGATGCAAATCTATATCTACAATCGATAGCAAATCTGACTCTCCCGAGGAAACTACGATTGATTGATTTCTAAGGATTTTTATTCACTTTTTATACGCACGATTGATTTATTTTTAGGAATTTTTATTCTCGTATGAAAATGTGGTTGACGGAATTTGGGAGATTTTTAATCACTTTTTATTTGCAAATGAGGGACTGTGTTTTGGGTATTTTTTGTAGTTTTTCATTTGTAAATGATTGACTGACTTTTAGGAATTTTTATTAATTTTAAAAATGTACGAATTGGGAAATTTTTTAATTACCCACATATTTTATATAAAAAATACTTGTTAACTCACAGAAAGCACAATATAAAAACCTAAAAATAAAAATCTATATTATCAAATCTAAAAACTCACGTCGACGCGAAAATGTGCGAATTTGTTTACGCTTTACGTGACATTTTCGCGTTTCAAAAATGGAATTGAAAACAGTTGCAGTAGCAATGGCGGATCGATCGCCACCAAAAAGAGGGTAAAAAAAAAAATGGTAGAAAATCTTCGACAGTGGATAGTGACAATGACCGTGCAACGTTCATCTCGATTGGCAGTAAAAAAGCAGAGCGTGGTTTTCGATCGTTCCCGGTGACCATTTCCCTTCCTCTACCCACCCCCTGCAGGTCCCTGGTTCTTTTTTTTTCTCCGTCACCGGAAGCTCCAGTGGCCGACGAAACATTTTGCCATGGACGAGCGTCGACGCGTTGGAATGAGACGCGGTTCGTCGATTGAAAGCTTTTTAATGACCGAACAAAACGACACTCCCTAACTGACGGCAGATACTGACTTTTGATGCCGTCTCGTCGACTTTCTGGCTAATCTCGGTATCACGTGAACATCTTTTCAATCGTATCGAACGTTCGATTGATCCCATAAAAATAACGTGACGTAAAAACGATCGCGGTTTGATGAACGACAAACGGGGTCGGAGAGGGTTGCTCGTCGGGGGCTGAAATTTATGATCTTTGCTAGAGTACTAAGAACTTTCCTTCAGATTTTAACCTTCACGAGATATACTGTTTTCTCATAATTTTTTTTTATTTTTTCTGCATCACAAATTGGAATCGATTTTCTGAATTTCTCAGTTTTTGAATTTTTACCAAACTCCTCATTTTCGAGATTTTTAATTTCTTCTTGTTGGTATCATCTCTAGGCTACAATAAGTTGGTAGCGATATTGCAATATGCATTCGTTTGTTTATTCTGTGTTCGTTGTACGACTACCGGCGGTGCCACGTGCATTTACGCGTCTTTCTTTATATTAACTATAGTATTTTGTTAAGTAACATCTTTTTCAATAATAAACTATTGTTATTTACAATTAATGTGTAACTGTCACTTCAGTTCAACAAGTTTCTAGGTTCCAAATCTTCTTCCAATTTCCCAAACATCCAAATCCTCGAATCTGCAAATTCCTTATCTAAATTAAGAAGCTTGAAATTTTTCAAATTACCCATAACATATCCCATACAGCGCACATGGTGGCCAAGTACTAAATTTTTATGTAACTCTGTTCCAGCAGAGATTGTTGAGAGGTAATTTTCGAAATCTCAGGAACAAGAAACAAAACGATCGTGAAACGAGACACGAAAGGATTACGAACCTATCTAGAAAGCATCTTGCAGTTTCCGCTGAACGCGGTCTGATTCAGACAGTGGAACACCATAAGCACCCGTCGAGAAACATGAAATCAGAAGAAAAGAAATGGCGGAAAAGCTGGATTGACCGCCGTAGATGAGACGTGGTGGAAGCACGCGAGAGTATCTGGCCACGATAGATACAGCACGTTCGATGCGAACAAAGTGAAAGCTAAAAGCTTACGTATTTAGGATCGATGGAACTTTGGTCACTGTAATTTATGGTTGCTTCTCGATACTACATAATCGTCCATTTTTCTTATTTTTTTCTCTTTTAGTGTCGATTATTGGTTAGGTATAAGTATGGATTCATTGGTTAGGTTAGAATGTTATAGACGATTTCTCAAATACAAAGAAAAATTGTCAAATACACATATATGCACGTTCCAAAATTCCCACATCGCCAAACTTGCAAATTTTTAAATCTCCCAAACTTGTATGTCTCAAAATCCATAAATCCCCAAATTTCCCTACACCAATCATATCTTCAACATAAACTACAATTTCTAACAAAATACAGCACATTCATTTCCGTACTCAAAAAGTTCAGCCTCTTCCGCGACAGATCGAGTAGACTCGTAGAGCGTAGACGATCAACTCATCAAATTGAAGGGACAAAATTATACCTAACAAGGTAAATCGAAGAAAACGAACCGAAACGAAGTTATAAAGCGAATCGTTCGCTGTTTCTTGTCGAGCTTTTGTTCTGCCCTTAAGTCAGAAGTTTGAGGAGCTCGAAGAAATTTTCGAGAAAGTTTGTTCGAAAATATTGAGGGTACTATCACAGAGCTTCGTTGTGAAGCTCCCGAAGAAAACTTCGACGAGCTTACATTATATCAACACTCCGTTTGACAATTTGAAATTTAATAACTTCTGTTGCTTCACGGTATTTAACCACCGTCGTGCCACGTGATATTCGTTCGTATTATTAAACATGATATTCTTTGATCGTAAAAATGTAACGAACACGCGGAAAGTTTCGAATTACGGCAAAAACCCATATTTTGTTGATACGACGAAACGTGTAGTTGGAAATTACATATTTCGTTGATTTTACTGATGAATAAATGAAATATTTGTTGAAATTATTACGTTGTTGCATATCAAATGCGATATTGGAATATTGGAAAATATGATGGTATAAAAGTATTATAAAATGAAACGTATGGTTTATGAATTTGAAGTTTTAGGTTTTACTTCAGAGATTCTATAAATCTTTTATTGGCATTTTTAATATGAAGAAAATGGTTGCTATTTTAGATTGAAATGATCAATTGCTATATTATAATAAAATGATCAGTAGCCATTTTGTACTAAAATGATTAGTTGCCATTTAGTATTAAAATGACTGGTTTCTATTTTATGTTAAAATGACTAGTTGCTATATTATAATAAAATGATCAGTTGCCATTTTGTACTAAAATGATCGGTCGCCATTTTGTATTACAACGAGGAGACCTCAATCATAGATTCCTACTACAATAAAACACATCTCAGAAATAAAGTTCAAAAACAATCACAAACGTGTTAACATAATAAAATTAGGAATGAAAATAAGCAAATTGTAGGATCTGAGACAACGACGTTCGTACATTATGGACGAGGTAAAGGGCATGATGGTTATTTCATTTTACAGGAATAATGTTTGAAGCTCCAACAATTTGGTAAAGTAAACGACTGACGTGCACAGCAGAAAGTGCTTCACTATGGATGTGGGAATTAATTGTTCTAGACCGAACTAGGTAGCCCAGAGTTAAAGAGGTGAAGTGTGTTGAACTTAACGAGAGGGTTGACTCAATTATTAATTAGGTAGTCACAGTTCTCTTTCAACTGTCTGAAAGTTCAGAAATCGAAGGACAGTGTGTGAATTACAAAGTTTCGTCTCGATAAAATAATAGAAACTTGCATTCTACAATTTATTCAAATATTTAATTCACTTAATATTTAGTTCATTAATTTGTAATTAATTAATTTGCTTTCCACTTACAAACATTTTGGTAATTTATGTAGTGTACTATTACACATTTACTAAAACATAACAATTTGCTTAAAATAACTAAAATTAATAGCTGGATCAAATATGTATTTTATTAAACAAACACCGTTTAAGGGGTGAAACGATTAAACAGCTCTATCGTCGCGAATTTGATCGCATTACCAGACTAATCGAGCTGTCGATATCGTGTCAGCCCAATTAAAATCCAGGCTCCAGTAAAAATAATTATTTCGGGAAATTAGTGATCGATAGACGGCTCGTTTCGGAGGATTTTCAACGATTTTTGATCGTTTTTATGAACGATACTGGAAGAGCAATGGAGTCAAGTATCTCTCGGCGACATCCTGTGCTCAACGATCGAAGGAATCTCGTTTTCCCCCGGATGTTTTGCGCTGTTTGTCTTTGTCTAGATTCGCGTGAGAAACGAGCCGATCGAGTGGATCCGAACAATCCGGGCCCCAGATGAGAATTACGGGAATTCTATGGGACGCCAGTCTATTTCTTCCCTCGCACCTACCTTCTTTTTACCATTTCACACTCCCTACAGACGAGAACAGCTTTCCAGTTAAAGAATCTTTCAGGGAAAGTGTAAACAGCTCCATGGACTTAAAACGCGGGTAGCAAAAATCAAATTTGCCAGATAGAAAATTATCTACAAAATTAAAAAAACTAAATATCATTACCCAAATTTCCATATTAAAAAATGTGAAAATCGAACATATTCAAACACAAATTTCAATAAATTTTGCATTATAAATTCAAGGAATTAATATTTCTAATTACACGTATGAATAATACGGTACTCTCATAATTGAATGACGACTACTGTAAAAAATAGTGCAAAATAAAATCCATCAGAGTGCATATATCTTGCAAATAACAGCATTCTGTATGTACGCCAGTATAATTATACATACAACCTCTCTAAATATTCATATCGTATATTCGAAACGATGGTACGCCATTTTCAGCGTATGGATCGTCGAACGAATATCACCGAAAGGCATAAAAACCATTAAACGTTGGACCAGCGTTATTTATTTGCCATTTAATCGCTGTTCCATGAACGTGCTGGCAGTTCTTCAATTCTATGAATACAACCTTAATGGGTAACATGCATTTTTTAAATTTATTCGAAAATATTCCGTTTATTTTCTTTCATAATTATTTCATTTATTTTCTACATAACGAATTGGAACATAATTTTTGACTTCTTTCTTTTCATTCAAAATTTACTTTAAAATTTAATGAGTCAAAATTTCTTATCAAAATGAACATTTCTGCATATGTGTACACATATATGTTTATATCTACATCTACATCTGTTTATCTACATATGAAGAGATTTTATATATAAACCTACATCTTCAAGATAATATACCTTCATCTTAAAATAATGTACCCTTTCGAAATTATTTTCATGAAACAATAAACATCCTCCTGAAACAATAAACATACACCTGCAGTATTCATAACTCGTATATTCTGTATAGTTTAACATATATTGAGTATATAAATATCAAAGATTTATTTATAAGATCGTAATATATAATAGAGATACGAGAGTCTTGACCGGTGTAAATGTTGCAGCAACTTACAGACATTTATACATATTAGATCGTGAATAACCGTTCCCCCGAGCGGGAAATATCGGGTCAAAAGTGAGTTATCGATATCTCGACGTTCGCTTTTTCATTTTACTGAATTTCCCATGCGCAAATTCGTATCTATTTTACACGACAAATATTCGATTCTACGGAGACGTATTTCCTCGATCGCTATCACGACATGAAAACCACACACGGTTACCCGAGCTTCGAAGATATCTCGTCTGGGTTGTGTAAATTTATCGACCACTTGGACAAGAACAAGGTACTCGATACAGAGAGAGAGAGAGAGAGAGAGGGATGCTACCTGGTAACTTATCTACAAAATCGCAAACAGGATTTCTAATCAGGCTACGATTTAATTGCCATCTTCCGTAAATATTGCGGGAGCTTCCTTTTGAAATTGAAAAACGTAATGAAATCTTACATCAACCTGTTTTCCCTTTGATCTTGTATTTTCATTGGGGCAAAGATAACAGCAAAGGGTATTTCAACTATTTCACCCTCGCTGTCGGGCCAATTGAATTTCCGGACGAATGTTTGTGTAAATTAAAATTTATTTCGAAATCTTCTTAACACTTTCGTAATCAAGGCCGTTGTTTTCATTGTAAACTTCAACCCTGCGCAGCGGAAGGTAGTTTGCATTAAAGTAGTTTGCATTATTAATTGAATTAAGCCGTAATATCTCGCGGTATACTGAGTTTCTTGCATTAAAAAGTTTAGGGCATCAGTAATGACGCATCGATACATCATTTTTCATATTTTATTTTCGGTACAATGCTTACTTTTGTACTTCTTTTTGTACTTCTATTTTTAGTCACAGAAAGTTAACTTTTTCTGTTTCTCTTTGGTCATAAGAAGTTTTTATGTTACACCCTTATGTTCAGTTACAAAGGGGTTGTTTTTCGTACTTCCATCTTTAGTCACAATTAATTAAGTCACATAATTCCTGACCTGGTACATTTACCCCATAATGTTATTCACGAAATTGAAATATTTCAAATTTTACGAAATTGTGAAATTGATCATCGCCTAAAATTTAGCACCAGTTGTAAAAAGTATCCAGCCATTCCGGAAACATTTAATTCACTAAAGATCCAATTTCCGTGTTGTGTCATTGCTGAAACAACACCTCGGCCAGTCCGGTCGTGTAAATTCATCGACCACTCGGCCACCAAGCAACGAGATGCGCCACACGAGCCCACACACCCCCGCACACGATCTCGTGTAAACGTGTGTCATGCAGCAACACAGCCCTCTTTCACAGCAGCGTGTTGGATATTGGTAAAGTTGCACGCGACATCCTGTAACTCCAACAACCCCCTTTACCCGACCCGTCCACTAGAATTCCCAACCCAGCTGCTGTTGCCTTTTCAACCTACCCTCCTTCTTACACCGCCCCTGCTATCCACCCTTCTTCGACTGTTCTCCTCCGGTAACCTCGATGCGGTCTCTCGAGTTTCCAGAAGGAGCCAAGTCTTCCAACGAAATAAAAAGACCGAACAGGGATAGCTGGGAGAAGGGTTGGGCTGCGACAAGATTCGATGCATCGCGATAAAACGATACTATCGGCCATTCGGGGTTGCTTCGAAGTGACGAACATTTTTCTGGATCAGCGTTGTTCGAGGGCTGCTATTTATGATTGTTGACTTATCTGAAACGTGTTTGCCCTGATTTGATACTTGTCAACCTGGGGGGTGAATCCGATATGTTTTAGGGTGATGTTTATTGCGGAGGGGTAATTCGACGGGCTGTGAGCGGTAACAAAATAGTCTCCGTTTGTACTTGAAACTTTACATATTTTATCCGGCAATCTCATTCAGCTCGTTTTCGCGAAATCTTTCGACTCGAACGGTTTGAAACAATATCGAGATAACGAATCAATGATCGATTAACCTCCCCAGAAAGATTTAGCCCCGCTAATTCATCAATCTCTTGGACTCATCAGTACCCACACGATCGATGGCTCGTTCATTAATTTTAATCTCCGATTTATTTTGGTCTCTCAGACAACCTCGCGGTAACTCGATTCGAGAACTCGTTAGAATCGATACGTTTCGGGTTGCTTTCTTCTGGTCTTATAAGCTCGAATCACGGAACAGCGTCTCTTTCTTTCTCCAGGTCTCTGTTTCCGCGTCATCTTTATTCAAGGGAATAACGAGCGTCGCGTTTCGTCGTCGAGAAGGCGAAACCGATCGTCGGGGACTAAGTGGACCGAATGAAGACTAATGGGAATGAAAAATAAGGGGGTAGAGACAGGATGAGGGTAGTCGAGGTCCTGTTAGTATTCATGGGATTCCATGCATTCGGATTATTATTGATTCGTGCGACGCGTCCGAGAAATTGGCCCTACGGGATTGCGGCTTCTGCTTCCACCTTGTAACCCTTCCCTTTTTACAAATCAGAATTTATACTGACAATTAATCGGAGACTTTATCGGCACAGATTAAACAGTTTACGAATCGGTAGACTCTTGTGTGGGGTGATTGTAATTAATATACGACGTCTACTTACCGGAGAAGCACCTTCTAATAGGAATTTTTTATCATTTTGTCACTTTGTCATTTTGTCACATTTTCATTTTGTCATTTTGTCACATTGTCACTTTATCATTTTGTCATTTTGTCAAATGTCAACCAACAAATGTCACCCACATATCGTCACAAGTCTTAAAATACCGAAGCTCCGCGTCAGAGACAAATAAATGATCAACTAGTAACGAATACGGAAAACAGAATTCCAACACGGAACAACAACTCGTACTATTTTTCTATAAAGCTCGCGCGGACCGTGTCGAAAATCGATTAGGGATATTGATAAAAAACCGATGGAAAAATCAGTGGATGACGTGGATGAACGGGTGGTAAGGGTGGCTAATACAGGGTTCGGTGGAAAACAAGCTCGACCCGGCTGCAGGTCGGATATACATACGCGTGCTAGTAATTTTTTAATTGCGTTTCCATCGGATATTTTTATGGTCGCTATTCCAGCGCCACCATGCTCCGACCTCCAAACTATTTTTTCCGTATTTATTCTAACCTTCAAAAGTATTTCTTCAAATTCGCCGTAGCATTAACTCTACTTTCTTTTTTTTAGCATTGTGAGAATATATTTTTGAAATGTGATAAAATTATTGTTAATATTCGCGTTTTTGAAGGGTTGATGTTAGGTTAGAGATTTATTATGTGAACTGATACGTTAGGATTAAAAATTGTTACAATAGGTAATAGGGTATATGACGTAATAGTAAGTTGTTAAAAGATAAGTAATTTTTATAATAAGGTATATAAAGTTAATAAATATGACTATAAAATTGTAGCAAGGTTTTTGTAAGTGTTTCAAAGTTTAAAGAAAAATGAAAACTGATACTGGGTACTAAATTTCTTTCCACTTAAACGAGATTACTATTATTTTTAACGTTTGTTCGTTTCAGTTATCAGTTTGATGAAGTAAATTTCGTTACTAACGTGAGTCGGTGAAATTTCGATGTTCCATTGGCGTTGATACAAATTGGTCTTCTAAAAATACACGCGTAATCTCAGATCGAATGTATCTCTGACACCATCGATCACAATTAACTGGAAGTTCTAGCAATCTTCATTAATCACGTATCAACCCAGTGAACGCATTGACGTCGTCTGAAGCTGAAAACAAGAGTTGATTAAAACACGAATTTAGTCCAACAGTTTCCACTCACTGTTGGTTTTGTTAATTAAATATTAATAAGCGCGATCAAAGCGTGGGGAAATATATATCGGGGGTTTACGGGATTTGAAACTTCCGAGATGAGCACGGGAAATTTGGATGAGATCGAGAGATCTTAATACTTTGATATGATAAGGGATCATGAAAGTTCTGGGAGCAAGGACTCATTTTCGAGCTCGTACATTTTTGAATTCTCAAGTTCAGAGTTTAGCGATTTTCTAATTTTTAGATATTCAAGTTTTCAAAATTTTTAATTTTCAAGTTTTCAAGTTTTCAAGTTATTAAGTTTACAAGTTTTCAAGTCAAATTGTATAAATTAAAATAAGAAACTTATAAAACAGTCTGGTAGTTAAAAATAAAAACTATTAAATCTTCAAGATCGCCAGTCACGTTAATCTTATTTAAACAATCAACCTCCATTAGAGGTAGGAGAAAGAGTAAGTACCTACTAAACAATATAAATGATGCATAAAAGATTAAAGTCATTTAAAAGAATCCAATTTACGAGAAGCAAGAAAAGAATCGTGGCAAGCGTTTATCCACGAAATAAAACGTTTACAATCTATTTCCCTGGTTCCGTTGAATCAATTTACATGCCCTTCCGGTATCAGGTCTAATAGCCCCGGCCTCACTTTCGTCCTCGGCTCGTTTCGCCCGGTGCCTCTTTTATTTTCGTCTTTTTTTGGACCCCCACCCCGTACAGCAGCAGGCAGCCAGGATCAACGAAGCTTTTATTAGTTCGACGCCGGTAGCACTCGATCTCTGGTGTGCTCTCTCATGTTGACAGGGAGGCATCGGTGCTCATGGAAAAGTGGGAGAGACAAAAGGGACAGAGGAGGACAGAGGGTCGAATTCCCAGTAGATCACTGTCAGGCCTCGAGAAGCCAATATAAATACCTCAACGCCTCGCCCGGTTTGCTTTCTCGCATTGCTGTACGGCTGGCCCGTTGTAACCTGTCTGTCCCGTTTGTTTTCTCCTCACCCGAGGAAAGACTGGAAACTGAAGAAAACGGGACGGGTAAAAGAGCTTGCATGCTGACTGTGCTCTTTATCCGGGGACGAAAGGTAACGTATGTGACACATTCGATAACCATGAATACCGATAATTATCTGTTGACCTAGTACATAGCCTAGTACTACATAGTGGTTCAGTACAGATTAACATATCTGATGCATTTAAAATAAGTTTCAAGTTTCAAATAAATTTTCACTTTGTCAATTTTCGTATTTACTTGATATGACTTGATAATGCTCATACAGAATTAGAAGACACATGTGATGACATGTGATGTCCAGCGGTCAAGGTACCCCTTTTCCTAAAGAACCGAATATCAACCCCTATGTGAAACGAGTCTTAAGTATTCCGTGAATAGAACGTCTACTAAACTGTTGGTAGTTTGAGTTGTTTCAATATTTGCATCCATTTCAATACTACAGAATGTTAGATCTGTGGAGTGTTGTAATTTTGGAATCATGGATCTCTGAAGCGTTGCACCCTTGGAATGTTGTATTCTGGAGAATTCGAACTTTGGAATGTTGGATCTCTAAAGTATTTGAACTTTGGAATATTGAATCTCTGAAATATTGTAACTTTGAAGTGTTGGACCTCTGACATATTTTAACTTTGAAATATTGGATCTCTGAAGTGTTTTAACTTTGAAATATTGAATCTGTAGTATTCAAACTTGGAAAAAATTAACTTTTGAAATGCCAAAACCAAATATTAAAACTTCAAGACCTACTTCGCCATATTTGAACTCTACCTTGTACGCCAACTATACCATAAAACAACATATACACAAGTATAACATACTCAAGGAACATACTCAATCAATAACAATACCTCAAAATCCTCAGTCACCTTTCTGTAATTAAAATTGTCCATCAAACTAGTTCTCTCGAGGGCAGTAGATGAATTTAAATTTGACGGAAGCCCAATGACCTCTCCGGATATTGCAACGGCCAACTAGCTGCAACACCGCCGGTTCAGAGACGTAAGAAAATTTGCTCGGGCGGTTTATCGTAGGGAAACTTAATTGCAATTGTTCTCTTCCTTTCGGGAATGCAGCAAAGTATTGTTGCTGCTGAGAATCGTCTATTAGCGTGCAAGGAAGTTTCTTGGTTCGTTGCGAGGGGAAGAGCTTTTATGGCCATCGTTCTAAACGCTATCGGTGTTCTTTTTAATTCGATCGTTTGAATCTGTTGCATTTTAAACGCTGCTGGAAAATTCACCTTAAAGGCGCCGTCTAATCTTATTGACTAAAATGAAATTTTATGGTGGACATTTCGATAGTTTCGATTAAATACGATCACAAATATAAATGAAAATTTTAACACTTATATTAGTAATATAAAAGAGAATGATATAATAGTAATATAAAAATTGTTAGTACATGAAAAATATTACCAACCAGTGATACATCAGTCCATCAATTTCTATACATTTAAACAAAAATTTCAAAACGACATATGAGTACACTCGACCAACCGTAAACTCGCTACAAAATAGCCAATTCGTTAAAAATAAATTTTTTTAATTGTACCTTTTACAAATGTACGTTTCAATTGTTCACAAAATAAACATCATATATTCATCAATATTGTTTATAGATACAATTTTATAAATATCGAATATTTTACTTCGCGAGTGTACGATCATTTTTTCCTCATTCCCGTCATCCACAGTTTTCACTTTATTCACTTTATCCGTTTAAATTAAAAGCACCGTGTCACGGGTCGTTCGTCATCCAGGACTAGCGAATTCATCCCGCAAGTTTCTCGATCCGTCGTGCAAAAGTGGTCGCTGGAGAACGTGCGTGTAGCTAGATGCAGTTTTTCGAAGTCAAGAACGCGAGTTATTTCACGTAGCAGCCAGTGTTCCATTGGACGTTTCGGAGCTTACTTTTGCGGATGGGTCAAGCATGCAGCCAGACTTTCTCAGACGTTCGTTTTTCATCTGTCTCCGAGGACAGAAGCTTGACGGCGAGGGGAATTGCCGATCCACCGTTGTCCTTAACAATGTGGACTATATGGCGAATATCTCGTCACGTACACTTGGACGCAATCGAGACTTACTTTGGATTAAGGTCAATTTCAGGGGTGGAATTTATTGATCTTCTAGTTTGTAGGATTTGGAATTTAAATATCAGGTTTTTGAATTTTTAGATTCTCAAGGTTCTAAATTTCTGTATTTCTAAATTCCTAAAACTTAATATCCCAACATTCTAAAATCCCTGACCTCCTAAATCCCCAACCCTCTAAATCCCTGACCTCCTAAATACCAAGTCTCCTAAACCCCTAATTTTTAAATCTCTAATCTCAAAAATTCAAAAATTCTAAATTCCTAAATCCTTAAATCCCTAAATCTCTAAAATTATAACCCCAAGAGTTCAAATTTTCCAGTCTTTAATTACCCAAATCCCAAAATCCAAAATTCTTCAAATCCCAAAATACCAAAACACCAAAACCCCAAAATCGCAAAATCCCAAAATTCCAAAAATCCCAAAATCTAACTTTCCATGTCTATTACATATATTTATTGTACCAATGAAACATCAACTAACGATACACCTTCCTTTCGCTATATCGCCGTCTTTCGTATACCTCCAGCCTACCACACTCGCCACACAACCTACATGTACGTCCAGTAACTCGCGAGCAAAATGAAAGGAAACTTTCCGCAGAAAGTTCGTCCTCTTCTATCACGAAAGAAGTCGATTCTCGATTTTACGCTTTTTGTCAGCACTTGCGTCGTCTTGACCATCGAGATCGTGATTTCCTTCAATATCCAGCAAGTTTCTCTCGTTTCTTGCCTCTCTTGAGCCATGTTCTTGTTCCTGCTGACAGTTTTCTTTAGGGTAGTTTTGTTGGTCCCCATCGAGGGAGATGTTGATTAAAAAGATCGCCGAGCTCCACGTTTCGTTAATGATAATTGAACCGGGGGTGGAGATATAAGAACTTCGAATTTTTCTACTAAATTCATCATTAGTGTTAATTGATAAACATTTATTCGAAGCTGAGCGGCGATATTTGCACTTGAAATATTTGTACACGATTCACAAAGGGATTTAAAGAGGTTTTTTTTTCGTGATGCAGTTGATTTTATTATATAATTCCATTATTTTTGTTTATCCTGCATTACTTTATGTACGTTATACTGTTTTTTGTGTTATACACCACTGATGCGTTACATGCAATTTTTTAATGAAAAGCCTGCCTTTTGTTCGGTACTTTATCAAAAGCCTTGTTATTTTTGAAACATTCAAAGAAGCGCTCGAATTATTTTAATAATGGAACGCCGAAATGGTTTTAATTAAAAACTGCAAGGGAAAACGGTGTTCAGGTCCCGATATCCGTATAATGAATCGGTATTTCAGTATTTTCGATTATTCCCAGCCCGTATTTATCGCCACGGGCCATCCATGATACGAATTAATTCGACAAATTTACGGTGTATCTCCGTCTAATTATACGTTTTCGAGTATATTTATTTACGTATGATTACTTCGCTCGAAATTAAATAACCTTTCGATTAAACCTGTTATCTCTCGTGAAAGAAGTGATCCCCACAACGCGGTTTTGCACCGTTGAATTAAAAAAATTTGACAAGAAATTTTCTTGATGAATTCGAAAACGTCAAACATCCGAATTAATCTCGAAAACAAAGAAAAATATTTGTTCCCTCAATTTTGCACGTAGAATTTTCATCCCCTTTAAAGCACCCTGCATTAAGGAATTTTCTTTTAAGAAAAAGAATTTCTTCTACGAAAGATGATATAAGTTTTGAAATGGTTAAAGAATTGGAAGAGAAACCCCTCATCACGAGGGATGCTCTTATGACCTTGATGATCAAGGGATGATTTTCTGATCCCGTATGCCACGTGGGTAGCAGAGTGGTTTAATGAGCCGCCCCTGTTCGTCCGTGGTTGTTTCTCTCGAACGAACCCCGGATTTCCAGTCTCTCTTTCCTCCACCTTTGAAAACCACCCCCGTTCACCCTCTCTTTCACGGCACCTGTGCAGCCTTCGGTCCTGCACACCCTTCGCCACCCTCACAATTACGTGGCGCGTGCTCTGACTAGGGAAACATACACCACAACTAGCATCCCCTACGGGCAACCCACCCGAGACAGAGACGAAACTACCCTTCCTTCGTTCTGCCCCCAAAACCATCGCCTCCACGACCGATTTCTCCTTTCTCTTTGTATCTCTTTCCTAATTTCTTCTTTTGTTTTCGCCCACGACTTCTTTCCTTCTCCGCGAATGTTTCCTTTTTACCCTTTATTCGCACCACCCGCAACCCCCTCGGTTTTCGTAGTTTGCGACACGAGACTTTCTACGGCTTTTCAACCTTTTTCTTATGGTCTTTGTTGCCACGCTGTTTCGCGTTACGATGTTTTATCCCCTGTGTCTTCCTTTCTTTCGTTAACTGCTTGAGACGTGGGGGATAAAAATGCACACGTTTTAGTACCGTGTTTTGCATGGGATATGTAGGATGTTTAAATAACTGGAAATACGGAGATCTCGATTGTAATTGGTACTTAATACAATGTTATTTATTTAACGGGGGTAGTTTTATATAAATGTAGTAAAATTACATGTCATACAATATGTGTAATACAACAAACGTTACAAATATGTTACACAAATATAATTAAACGTTACACAAATACATTTCTGCTACGTTTCATTAAAATAAACTCGTGCAACTTGGAATGTTTTCAAGTTAATTGATGTCTTGAACAAAAATTCGTTTAGTTTACAGTGAAGTACGAAAGATGGCAGTGTATTAATCATTCGATCGCGAGGATGAATTTTAAGCATCCCTCTCGAAATTCTTCGCTCGGCTCTGAGCGTTTCGCGTGCCCAAGCATATCACAATTCATTTATTTATACGCTTCTCGGTTCATAATTAGCACGGCTTGAACTTCCATCCATAAATGCAGAAGAGAACACGGTGCATCTGCCGTGGGAAGTTTTGTAATCACTTTAAGTGCTGTCGCGTACGACTTGATGAGAATTCGAGGGAATGAAACGAACACGGGAATCTCTGCTAGTTTTAACTGCAAACCTCATCCCTCGGATACCGCGCTGGTTTTAGAAAATTGATAGTAACTTTATTCTGTTATTTCACTGACTAATGAGCGTTCGATGCTGGCCACTTAATATTAAAATAAGTTTTTACACATCCGAGAAGTGAATGTGAAAACTTAGGAATTTAAGAATTTTATAAAATATCAAAATTGAGTTTCTAAATTTTCAAGTACGTAATCTTAACGTCATAAATATTTTAATTAAATTTAAGGATAATTACCCGTATGATAAAATTTCGATAAGCACTGTATACATTTTTGAATGTCATCAGATGATTCGTATATTTAGAGCAAAATTCAATCAGCAATCTTTGCAAAATGTACAACACAATCCGTTTCCATTTCTATACTTGATTAGAATAGCGACAGAGTGTTTACCTTATGCTACCGTATTGACACCGGTTCGTTTGACGCGTTTGCCGAACATAAGCAATGTAAGCAGGCTGTTTAATATTAACACTGGTTACGCGTACATTATGTCGTATATTTACGTCATACCAAGCTACCTGCGTTTTCAGCGCGTTCCGTTCAATATTTATAATGTACGACCGGTTGATATAAGATACACAAACATTTTGTCGTTGATTTCCAAAATTAATTTTCACCGTCAATAATTTTCAATCAATAATTGCTGGGCAATTAAATGAAACATTCTGTGTAATAGTTTACTTATCTTTGGGTATATGCAATGTTGATATTAAAATATTTTTTGATTAGTATATGGAAAATGTTTGTACAAGTGATTGCAATATAAGAATATCAATGAAGCATTTACATAGTTATTTTCGTCAAGCTTTGAGCTTTAAATTGGTGTAGAATAAGCGCCATTTTGAGAAACTTTTATGTCATGAAATTGTCTCAGACTACTTACGTATTAACATTTAATACTTGAGATATTACATGTCATAGTTCGATATAATTAGCAACCAGACATTTTACGTTTAGAATATTAAAGGTGGGTTTATACCGTTATTTTTGTCAAGTTTCAAGCTTTATTTTGATGTAGCATAAGTGTCATTTGGAGAAACTTTTCTGTCATGAAATTTCATTTGACGATTTATGTCTGAAAACGAATCTATCATAAATTACAGAATAAAGAGGATAAAGTTTCGAGGTACGGTCCTATTTTGCACATTTTACCGCAAGTAAGTTTCTCGTAATGACACGTTAAAAGTAATAATCGCGCAATCGTTAAAAGTACGGAGGTGGACGATCAAAATTCAGATCGCAAGTTGTTTCTCATCGAGCGTAGCGCTGACTCGTCTCTGCCGGTAGAAAACGATGCTCGCTCGCTTCCCCGCGATTACCGTGAAAATTTATAGAAGACGGTACAAAGTTAGCCAAACCGATTTGTCATGAGTGAACGAACGCGGAGAAAAGTGCGATCCTTCTGGGGACAAATGGCAGCCACCATTTCCTACGTCGTCGTAGTTCTCGATGCAGTTTCACTTCTCCACTTACCTTATTCGATTTCACTACCAAATGCGAGAAAATGTACGTGTGCCACGATAGTCGTCGCGGGCACATATCATCCCTCTTGGATCACGTATTTTTCCAGGACCCGTCGGGAGACGATTCGGAGGAGGGAGAATCGTATTCAACGCGCGTGCGAGAAAGAAAGAAATAAAGACACAGAGCGACGGGGCAGGAGATCGAGCGAAAAAAGAAGGCAAGAGCGTGAAAGGGAAAATGCCTGGCGGGCTTTTGAGCTTCGATGGCACGCCATAATGTATCATTCCGATGATCCGATCGTGAGTTACGGAGTTTCGAAGTACAAGAGTGGATTTACGGTGGGTGGTGCGTGGAAGTTAGCCGCTGATCCGGCTCCAAGTGGAGGAATTCACTCTTGCACTTTCGAACCTCATAACTCACGAACCGGCGGGACGTCCAGGATTTCGGGACGTTATGGAATAATCTACGGATTTCGATGGAACTTCGCTGTTTCTCTTTTTCGTATGCTTTGTAATCGAACGACACGGCTTTGTAAAAAATTGCTCTGTTTTCGACTTTATCGAGCGACCAAGCGCATAAATTCTATGATGATTTCATGACACGGAAGATTCGTCATACGTGTTACATTGAATAATTAATTATCATTCAAGTAGTAAAACAGTAACAGTGAAATGTCCAATGCAATTTCATGACAGAAAAGTTTCGTGAAATGACACGTATGCTATATCAATTTGAAGCTTAAAGCTTAAGAAAAATGACCATGTAAGCGCACCATTAATATTCTCAATACAAAATGGCCGATCATCAATTATAACAAACAATGTAGTTCTACATCAAACATTCAATGTTCAAAAGTGAAAAGTTTGAGCAAAATTTCATGACATAAAAGTTTTCCAAAATGGTACCTGTGTTACATCAATTTAAAGCTTGAATCTTAACAAAAATGACCATGTAGACGCACCATTAGTATTCTCAATACAAAATGGCCGTTCATCAATTATAACAATGTAGTTATACATCAAACATTCAATTTTCAAAAGTGAAAATTTCATGACATAAAAGTTTTACCAAATTGTGCTCACGACACATCAATTTGAAGTTGAAAGCTTAATAAAAAGACCCACATAAAGATTAGTTAACAGTTGTTTCTCGTTACACGTAGTTTTCGAAGAAGATCAGCTGCAGTGCTCCAATTTCCCACCCATCAACACAGCCCTCCTCTTTCAACTAGTTTTCGAATTCGAACCAGAGAGAACGGTAGAACGCATGATTCAATTTAAAAATCATTCGCTAAGTGCTGGCGCTCGAAACATTCTTTTTTGTCACGAGAAAACAACGAGGATGCATTTCTTCCACCCCTCTCTGGTCCATTTAGAGGGCAAGCTTTAATTCACCGTATCCTGACGGGGGCCAGTCGCACCCCTATGAATTCCTTTTCGACGTTTCGACATCGAAATATGACCATTCGCCTGAAACTGGCAACCGGCGTGGTTTAACGATTCCCTGTTACGCCTCTGTCGCGAAAAAAAGAACCACCAGTTTCAGGAGCGAAGAAAAGGAGGCGAAGAGATAAAGCAGATAATCGAAGAGTGTTTGCGTGTTTATCCGCTCGATCCTCGGGGAGTTACGTATTAAAAAGGGGGATGATTTGTAACGAGATCGATCAGCCGACATCCTGTAATGTTAGCCGTGGTAAAACCTTCGGATAATTTCTCTACCGATATTTAATCAGACCGGAATAATGGTCTTTTAAGACAAATTAAAAGATAATACTGTGGTACAATTTAATTATTTCTTTCAGCCATTCTCTTGATCCAGTTACATGGTTCAAAAAATTCTCCAATATCTTTTATGTAATTGTCAAGAAAAATTTGATATGGCTAAGAAATTTATTTTCTCAAATTTTTGTATCGACACTTCTGATACCTGGTATATCACGTGGTGCAATTTACTACGAATTTAAAGAATATTAGGAATAGTTTTCAGATTATTAAAAACAGAGATGCATTTAGTGACAAGAGACTCGATAATCGATGAACACCTGTACAAAGGAAGTTTGTAGCCATAAACGTTGGCTGGTAAATTGAGGAGGGGGCAATCTTATTTCCATCGTAGTCGAGGATAGTTCTGGTTGTACGTACGTCGATTTAGTGTCTTCGACGGGAAGTTTCCAGATGCTTTTAGCAGCCTTGGTTGGCGTGCATACTTCCGGCCTGCAGCTTGGCTTACGGGGTCCCTTCCTATGCCAATTAAGTGGATGTCTTGGAGGTTGGAGGACTCGACAGCTTGCGGGCTAAGTGGTTGTAATACCTTTAACCAGAATATGTCCGAACTTCTGCGAGAGAATGGAATCAGAAGTCCTCTGTCTGAAGACAAGGGGACCTTCACTGAAATCTCCATTCACATCTGTACATTAAGCTGCCATGACAATGAATGTTTAAATGAGATACTGGTGTCGTTTCATGCAGAATGAAACGTAAAGATGAAGATCATGAATTTTGCTTCCTTTAGAGCTGACTTAAATGTATTTTTTATGAGTAATATAACTGGAAAGTTGTACTGGAAAATACGGAAACATAGAAATTTAATCGCGCAGTAATTCAGAAATTTGATAGCTCGTTTAAATGCTTGGAAATTAGAAATTCTTCGTTACGAATTTACAGCGTTACATTTTTCTATCGCACAAAGTTATCGGCTCGAAACGTCAGCTAACGTAGCTCGTCCGAACTTCCAACGTTTCAAAAATATTAACATCTGGGGAATAAATATTATTAACCAGGAAACATACATACAGTTTACTCGACTCTGTCAAAACTTGTAATGCTTTGCTTGCTTTCCGTGGAACTCTGCATCAAGAAAGCTCTCAAAGGTTCGCGTAAACTTTGCCGAAGTATTTTTAACTGTGCCAGAAACGAGATACAGTCGTAAAAGTAAAATCCCAAAAGGGTGAAGAAAGTATGAAGCATGATTCCATGATAAAAATGACCAGTAGTAAATAACATTGCGCGTGTAATTGTATATCCAGGATTAATCGTGTAAAAATTAGTATCTTAGCGTAACGTTAATGGCGGCGAATTAAGCAATGATTCAGTCTGCTAAGTAAAAGGCACAACCGCGTTAAGTGATTGTAACAAGTACTTAACTAGAGTGCAATCTTGCTCGCCGCATAGCCTAGAAAACTTGTCTCAAGTTGCAGACGCAGTAGTTTACTGCACCACTTTGAAATTCTTTGAAGGATCATGCCGAGTTTACCTTTAAGTAAAGCTGAAATTAATTACGATTAAACAGCGGCCGTTTTGTTTTGCTTGCCGAAGTCGACGGGAAAAATTTATCAAAGTATTTTAATGAATTCAGAGGTACAACTCGATTAAACGTTCGTTCCTCGAAGGCAATTATTATGATAAAAGAAATTGTTTCGTTAAAAGAAACTTAAGAGGTCCTTAATTGCAGCAGTTAGCGAAACTTGAAGAATATTTACGTGTTGGTTTCATTTATCAATTATTTCATTTAGCACAATGCTTCTCTCGCAGTAATTTTAATATTTTGCAAGACTTTGTTCTATTATTTACCGCGAGTGTTTCACGAAGCTTTGTTTTAATATTTTTCTCGAAGTTTTTTTTTATTTTCTTCATTATTTTACAAACGTTTTATTATCTTTCATTTGGCAGTTTTTACACAATTTTCTGTTACCTTTCGTGAACTTCTTTTTCGTATTGTAAGAGATAGATTTCACAGATGAGATTGCGAAGAAGAGATTGTGTAAACTGCGGTGAAATTCAGCCTAAGAGTATAATGTTTACAGAAGTGATTTCTTCGGTGCATTAAATTTGACTCGGCAGAATTACTTGAAGCATTCTTGAAGGATCAAGAACGCTTTGTGTCGGTTACACAAACTCCACGATTGTAAAAAGGAAAATTGGGAAGAGCTTGGGAAGATAGAAAATTTGGGTATCTACGAGAGATGCAATTACTTTTTACTTCCCTTTCTTCTGAATCCCAGTTCCTTTCTTTTATTTCTGCTTGTATTTATTTTATCATTTCATGTGGAAACGAGAATTTCAGAATGAAAGGACACAAGTTCTACTCGATTTCAATTAAATTTGCTATTCACTTTTGTTGAAATACAATTTGTTTTCAGGATCTTAGTTACTGTACGATGTTGTTGCAATGAATATAAAATTTATTCAAATATTCAAATATCATATATTGAATTCTCTAATATTAAAAATATTAAGTACACATACTAAGTACACATATTAAGTGCACATACTAAGTACACATACTAAATACACATATTAAGTACACATACTGAGTGCACATACTAAGTACACATACTAAGTACACATACTGAGTACACATGATTGTCAAATGTATACATAAAATTACTGAAATGCACAGAAGTCTCGAATACATAAAAATATTAGTATAAATACAAAATCCTCAAACAAAATGTATTTCTACAACCTTAAAACATATGCTTATATGTTAATCTTAAACAATGCAGTACAAGAGCACCACAGAAAAAAATCACACTATGATCACCATTAATGAACATTGAAAACTGATTGTATTTTAAATAATTAATACTGTTTTCATAGAAGAAGCAACCCTTTCTATATACACAAATACAGAAGTGTTGTAGAATATTAATGCGATTAACTGAACATAGCGGATGAAGACCGGTGTCCGAAGAGTTTCGGACACGGAGAGACAAAGAACAGACTGGTTGTTGAAGTCGGTCGTAGGTTTGTTCGGACAGGGAAGAAGGAGAAGGTCAGGGAAGTAGGAAGTCGCAGGAGGGTAGAAAGGGTGGGAAATCGGTGGTAGAAGAAGGGACAGGGGTAACAGAGCCAGACTGGACGGCGCTGGGCTCGTCGCCCTCGTAGTAAACAAAGCTGTAACTCTCTTCTTGCGGCGAGGAATCAATGCTTCGTAGCGAGCTTTTCCAGGAACAAACTCCTGCAGGAAACCCTCTCGAACGCATCCATCTTAGTTTCGTCGCAGCTTGCATGTTGATGCACTCGAAGCTGATGGCGTTGCAAAATGCCTTGATCTAACGATAGAGCCTTTTTTCAAACTCGTTCAACTTTTACCTGATTTTTAATGTCTGCTACTTTCTGCGACAGTAATTTTACAATTTATATTATATAATAATTTTACATATAGTCTGTAAAGTATAAGTCATGTGACCTACGAGATTCAAGGTCTATATTTATGTTTATTTTGTAGACACCGATCGTGAGAGACTTATCCGATCACATTTCCTCAAAAAGATAGAAAATGTCCAAGAGTCAAGTAACCGAAACGAAAGCGATGACTTAGAGCAGTGATTCCACAGCGAGAAATTAATGATTCGAGGAAACAGTGAATGCGTTGCATTCCGCGGACCGTCTGCTGTGAATTCCTTTAAAAGCATCTATCTTGCTTGCTACATAAAACGGAGGTTAATGTTTTTGCTAAACAAAAGGAGAACGCGAGGCGTACAAAATTATACTCCCAACAGTTTTATCGTTTTTACTACAGAGTTAATTTTAGAACGAGGAGCAACAGGAGATTTATAATATTTAGTAATGTTATGATTTGGAAAATATGAAATATTTAACAAAATTGAGAAATTCAAGAAATTTAAGAAGTTTGATAAACGGAGCACCAAAAATCCCAAAATTCAAAACCTCAAGAATACACAAATTCGTGAAAATAAAATTTCCATGCACCGTTAACAGCGTAAAACGGCAACAACAAATATTTGCGTCGATTTACCCAATTTGATTACATTTTATCGCTATTGTTGATCGAAGTTCATTGATACGTAATGTACAATTTATTCGGCGTATCGATTCAGTAAATAAAATAGAATCTGCGTGCGCGTAATAAACACGTTCGCGCACACCTCGAAGGTAATCAAACTTTTATTCCGTCGCGTTATAAAAAAATGATTTCCTCCAATAAAAGTTTTTCATTCCACCGAACGAGCGAGTCTATCGAAACAGATGTAATTTCACCGCGAAGTGAAACACCGTACTATTTTTTGGGATATTAACAGAATAAATATTTGGTGCCCCGAACAGGGAAACTGATTGGATAAAAGTAGGAAAATAAAACGGGTGAACGCGATTGAAATCCACAATCCGACGTTCGTTCGATCATTCAGTTTAGAAACAAAGCAACATTCGGTTTAACAAGTCGCATGGGTCCCTTTTGGCATTTTGTGGCCGTTTGAGCGATGACGTTGTGGTGAAAACCACCGAGGGAGAACCTGTGGAACACTTGGCAGCGTACACTGAGGTCAATCGCTCGTGACGAAGGTTTTACAAGGGTGGGAAACGAGGGTTGGGGGCCAAGACTATTTCAGAGACCATGCTTAAGCCTTCAAAGGTGGTTAACTTCCTAGCTACCGTTTACTGCTTTTTCTATCGTACCTTATGGACACCCTATCTATTGTCTGACCACAGATACACTTTTACTACTTGCTTTAAAAATCATAAATTCCCTTTTTTGTGGTCGATTCTTACTATTTTTACTGGATTCTGAACGTCAGTTCTATAACGTCAGATTCAATACATAGATATAAAAATTATTTCAATTTTAAATTTTCACTTAAAACTTTCAAATTTTAATTTTTACTTAAAGTCTCAAAATGAACATTAAATATTAAATTCTTTCTCCTGAAATAGTTTTTAACCTAAGATACTTTCAATTCAAATGTATCAACAAATTCAAAAATGTGTTCAAATTTTACAAACAAAATTAAAATTTAATATTTTAACATTGTTATAAATTCTTAATTTCTCGTTGAACATATACAGAATATTCGTCTTCAATACAGATAATATCTAAAACTGTTAAAAAATAAGATTCATGTTCTGTCAAAAAATGTGAAATAATTTTACGGATGATAGAGAAATTTTCATCCCCATTGGAGAGCCAAAGTGTAAGGTTAAAAGCACGCGGTAGTGGTTTAATTTCGCCAGGGGTCTCCGAAACAATAATTACTTTACCGAGGGCAGTCAATTATCTCCGTTGAATAGGAGTACAGGAGCAAGTAGCAAGAAAAGTCTCATAATCTCCGAAAGGAGCAGTTTCTTCCGGGCGTAGCTCATATTTTCTGGCAAGAATCTCATTTTCCGGTCGCGCCACGGCTTCGCGACGCTAAAATACGCTTCACGCTCGTCGCTTCTTTCCGCTCGCGACGACGCTAACCGGCGATGGATGCAATCGATCAGAATCCAGCGTGGTACGAGACAAACGCCGGTAGTACGTCTACGTCGGGGCACGAGCGGGGGCAGATTTTTCGGGCAAAACGAACCGCGCCGATAAACTTCGACGCCCGGCGTCTGGTCGCGCCGGAGACGTACACGTTGTTACGGTGACAGTCGAGCCGGATAAATCGAGGTGAAAATTCGAACGTTGGAATAGGAAAACTGTCACGAGTCGGTGGCGACGCTTCGGATGGTTATGGTCGCCGAGACTTATGACAATGGGGGCTGCATCCGAGCCACCGTCGCTGATCGCGGGGTGTGGCTCGACCGGCGGTTTGTTTCTTTTTGGAACGCAGTAAAAATTCGGGTCGAGTTTCTGGGACACGCTGCTGCAGGAAATTGTGGATGTGCCACCGTGTTTCGTAATAGCTGCCGCAAGAAAAGAGTTGGTAATTCTACCTCGGGAAAATTAGGGGAACCCTGGAACAAAAGTTTCCGCTTTTTGAGAGACCGAGAGTACATGCTTACGCGGATTTATGGTATCGTAAATTTAATGGTATTAACGTGCGAGTTATGGGAGTTCGATGATCACTTGTTTCTGAATCGAAACTGATGTGGGAAATATAAGGGATGATACGTGAACTTATTGTATGATCGTAAATCTAATTTTATCGACGATAGACTTACAGATATTTGTCATTTGTTTTTAAATCGTGATGGATGTAGAAAAATAAATAGGGGATGATACCTAAGGGTATTGTATAATCTCATATTTATATTATATATTTCTATTGTATTATTATCATACGTTATTGTATTAGCTTGTAATATACAAGATTATATTAGCTAATACGGTAAGCTATTTTACGTATCATCCCTTATTTATTAATTTTCTTTATCTAAATTTACGACGTTGGACATCTGGAAATTTTTTAAATAAGGAAATTAGAAAATTAGAAGAATAGAAAATTAGAAAATTGGAAAGTTGGAAAATGGGAATAAGAAAATGGGAAAAATGCGAAAATTATAAAAGTCGAAAATTGGAAAATTAGAAAATGGGAAAAGTGGAAAATTGTAAAATTAGAAACTTACTAAAATTTCTAAAATAAAAAGAAACTAAAAGAATATAATTCTAAATAAATAATTACAGTAATTCACCCCGTTGAAATTGAAATACGCATAATGAACGTATAAAAGAGAACTAAGAAACGTTGTACGAGAAACGATAATGGAGAAGGTCGTCGATCAGGGAAGAGAAAAATCCGTCGTCGGAGAAACGTCTCCAGAGAAATAAGAAGGGCTGTTCCGCTAGTATACACAGGGTTGTTAACTTCCAGCACCCTTGCTTCAACATAGTCACACCTTTTTACTGCGAAAGAACGCGCCGATACGCTGGCGAGTTGCAGCAACCTCGCGATAACTCTCCTCCACGTTAACCAGCCAATGTTTACGAGGAAAATAAAACACGAAAGAAAGACGAACATGGCTGAAACAACTGTTTAACGTCCCATTTAACGCGACATAATCTGATGTTCATTGTATTCCTCTTATCCGATGCGAAAACAACGAACGGCAATGTTAACAATGAAACTACCATTTATCGTGCAATACCAATTTTCTGTACTCTCAAGTTTTTCAATGTTTAAATTAAATATTTCAACTTAAACATAACAGAATATGATAATTTTATTAGTCGTATAATAAAAATTTGAAAATTGTTGAACTTTCTGCGAGATTCACGTTCTGAATGATTGAATTTTTGAGCTTCTAAATTTTCAGATTTCCTAATTGTTAAATTTAAAATCCCTTGAAAATTGAAATTATTAAAGTACTTGATCTTGAGGTTAATCAGACACGTCTTATGTTTTAACAAGCAATTTATACATCAAAACATGGTCACAAAGACCCTTCTGCAAATTGATACAATTCATAAAAAATTCCCGAAAGTTGACTTTTGAACGTACATCTAAGAATAAAAATTAATATCCCTTATCCTCTCTATTACCGAAGAAACGAACAATGGCAAGAGAAAGATAGACACGCAGAGAGAGAAAACGAGATGTACGTGCTTAAATGGAGAATCTAATCGTGCTGAACCGGACAAATCGTCGTTGAGGACCAGAATCAAACATGGAATTCCGCTCGAGACGGATGATCTACGATGCTTTCGAGAGAGCCAGTGATCTACGAATCCACTATGGTTATGGATATTCATTGGTAGAATGAATCGTCCAGGGAATTGCGGCCAGACTCCTTACGGATATATCCGAGGGAACAGGAGCGTGACGATGTCTATACGTATATGGACGTTATTTTACTGGGAAAGTTTTCTGCTATACTCGACGAACGGACAAACACGATTTCCAGTCTGCAAATATGTGGATTGCCATTACGTGTCCCATTGTCTTGTCGATAAATTCTGGTCGTCGTTGATAAGTGGTGCAGCTCAGAATACGGGAATACTGTATCGGTATCGTCCTCATTGGTACAGTGATCGAACATTTCTCCTTTATTTCTTAACAAGACCTATGCAAAAATTATCTTATTTATCCCTTATATCGTGTTCATACATTGTTAAACTTTCATATTTTCATCGTTATTGAATTTCGAGTTTAATTTTAATAATGTTCTACTGTAATGTTTAAATTGACCACATTTAGATGAGACTCTACAACCCCTTCTTCAAAATAAATAGTAGCTAGGAGTTAAAAATCAACGTTATGCGTCAAAGTTATATTCTGTGTTTTTCACGCAAATAAAAATACGGAAATATTGAACTATGGTAGTTAAAGGGGAATTAACGTAATTCGGTAAACGGGGACGCTTTGTGAAATAATCTTGATGCCATTAGCAACGTATCGACGGGAATTACGATTTTATGGTAATCGAGGCAAGGCCGTAAATCGTGTTTATGGTGTAACGAGATTCTCGTTTCGTTTCAGGTGGCCTGGATGCTTTTCGAGAAGAGCGCTATCCTGACAGTACAACATCACGTTATTACCAGAAACCCCAGGATATCCGTGTCGCATGATAAGCATAGGACCTGGTTCCTACATATCAAAAATGTTCAGCAGGACGATGAGGGAAGGTACATGTGCCAGATTAACACGGTGACTGCGAAAACACAATATGGCTATCTGCATGTCGTCGGTAAGTGACCCTCAAATATTATTATAGTACCCCTAATACTCATCTTGAAACACGTAAAAAACACTACTTCTAATATCTCCAATTTTTTACACATTCTTCAACTCGTTTCAGACGTAACAAAGTAGATAATTATACCTAAGAATTTTAATATCAAAACAAAAGAAAAAATATTAAATATTAAAATTCGTCGAAATAATAAATTTCGAGTTAACAACGCATCAGGAATAATAAAAATGATCGATCGTTGATTAGTCGATGATCAAATGTTTCGTAATAGTCTGTTAGTAGTTATTTAGTGCGCAACACGAAATAATTATGATAAGCTTGGATTCATAATTATTGCGTCCATGTCGAAATAACGAGCACAGTTCGACGCGTTTGCAAACGTATCAAACGTACCTCATAATCTGTTTCGTTATCAATAATCTCATCTTCGAACCTTTGTGCCGTCATTTACATATGAAACATTACAATTATCCTGTTCTCGCTTACGTTCCGTTTCACGGTCTAATTAATGAGCGCACTTTCATGTCCTACCCCTCTTTAATTACGTAATTACGTAACGTCTAGGCCGTTTTCATATTCACGTCAAACATAATGTACTTTTACGACAAATGCGAACGAGAAACATCGTTAAATTTCATGCGCAAGCGTTCTATTTGGCAAGCTTTTTGTCGAGTGCACCGGGGAATAACTTTGAAAATAAATTCAAAAGTTTCGTTATTAAATTGGCTACAAAGTTCACGATCTTAATTTGTGCTTTTTGCAATTGAAATTTTTACCATTGTAACTTTCGAATTTTATATTCGTTTACTTTTTCTTTGAGTTACGTTTTGTTGCGTATGAAGATTTAATTGTAGTAGTTGAATGTTTATTATTAATGGTACATTTTGAGGGTAAAATTTACTGATTTCCAGATGTGTAATTATACGGAATTTAATTTATATAAAGGCTATAGCCGAATAAGGTAGTAAAATGTGCCCTTGAGTCAAATGAAAAACCAAATACGTCAGTCGGTAGCATATCAAAAAAAAACATCTCACACCAAGTTTCAACCCCCTATCTCATCCGTGGGGGTAGTAAAAGGGAAAAAACGAAATTCCGGTTTTTGGCCTATTTTGCCTATTTAATTTCGTACAAAAATTCTGAAAAAATTCTTAAACATTGAGGTCCACATAGCGCATATTATAGAATTTTTTCAGATTTTTTGATCCCAAATTGTAGTTGTGAAAAATCAAAAACCGAAAAAAAATCGAAAAAAATGCGATTTTTTATGGAAGATGTCGGAGCACTACTTTTATATTAATGTGGTAGTTAGGTATTGGTACAACTATTATCCCCTAATTTTTTCAGATTTTTCGGTGAGGTGCGCCGTAGTTAAAAAAATCAAAAACCGCTATAATCCTTTAAAACAGTACTTTCCGCTTCGAATTTATATGCCTTCTTTTCCCAGTATATTTATTAAGTAATCTTAAATAGATTCACATTCATAATTAAGACAAATGATATATTAGTTAAAGAAATAAAATTCATTTATTAATTAATTTTACGTCGTAGTTGGTTATATTCCCGAACATAAGATTTTTCGTCAACGAATGAATTGGCTAAGTGGTTAGGGGTCCTGCCTCGTAATCTATGCATGTTTTTTGGTCGCAGGTTCGAGCCCGCTGGACTTGGTTTTTTCCATAATACGTTTTTCATTTTTTTTTTTTCGTTTTTAATAATATTAATACAGTTTCAAAGGGTTTTTGAATAATTGTTATACATTTCTATATCCACAGGGTGCAAAGAACCTGCATATAATAGTATATTTACAATAGTATTTAATACATATAATAATATATATGTATTTTATTATTATTTTATACCATGTGAATGCAGAAATGTATAACAATTATTCAAAAACCCTTTGAAACTGTATTAATATTATTAAAAACGAAAAAAAAAAATGAAAAACGTATCATGGAAAAAACCAAGTCCAGCGGGCTCGAACCTGCGACCAAAAAACATGCATAGATTACGAGGCAGGACCCCTAACCACTTAGCCAATTCATTCGTTGACGAAAAATCTTATGTTCGGGAATATAACCAACTACGACGTAAAATTAATTAATAAATGAATTTTATTTCTTTAACTAATATATCATTTGTCTTAATTATGAATGTGAATCTATTTAAGATTACTTAATAAATATACTGGGAAAAGAAGGCATATAAATTCGAAGCGGAAAGTACTGTTTTAAAGGATTATAGCGGTTTTTGATTTTTTTAACTACGGCGCACCTCACCGAAAAATCTGAAAAAATTAGGGGATAATAGTTGTACCAATACCTAACTACCACATTAATATAAAAGTAGTGCTCCGACATCTTCCATAAAAAATCGCATTTTTTTCGATTTTTTTTCGGTTTTTGATTTTTCACAACTACAATTTGGGATCAAAAAATCTGAAAAAATTCTATAATATGCGCTATGTGGACCTCAATGTTTAAGAATTTTTTCAGAATTTTTGTACGAAATTAAATAGGCAAAATAGGCCAAAAACCGGAATTTCGTTTTTTCCCTTTTACTACCCCCACGGATGAGATAGGGGGTTGAAACTTGGTGTGAGATGTTTTTTTTTGATATGCTACCGACTGACGTATTGGGTTTTTCATTTGACTCAAGGGCACATTTTACTACCTTATTCGGCTATAGCCTTTCTAAGTTATATCATTGTTAAATACTTCAATCTGAGAATTTAAAATTTGTGTAGTTTGAAACTTTCTATATTCTTAATTCTTTAGTTCCCAAAATTGCATAATTTTGTAACTCATCAACCCTTCCAATATCCATCTTAAAAATTCCAAAATAAATTCTTCTTACCCTACAACAGAATCTCCGATCAAATTTCTACAATGACCTATGCACCTTCAAATTCCTTAGGTAGCAACCAGAAAAGGTGCAATAACTTAATTAGTAGAAGTCTCATAAATTCATAAAGTCAGGCTTCATCATGTCACTTTATCAATTACCCCAATTCCGTAATAGATCCGCAAATAACTGAACCGCACCGAACATGTACATGTCTAAAATTCATTAACCTCTTCAAACCATCTAAAAAGTTCCAAATGAAATTTCTCTTACGTGCTATCCAGAATAAAATTCCAGAACAAATTTCCGCGACGACAAACCCTGAAATTCCTATCCGGCAGAAAACAGAAAAGGTCGTTGCAATAATAATTTAATCAGCAGAAGGTATTCGTAAGTCTGTGGAGAGAGCAGCGTAGAGAGTCAGTCTTCGTTGTGCCATCCCGACGAACATATTAATATCTCGAGTTTTGACGTCTGAAGTCGTCGGGTGCCAGGATGCCACGTTGGACCGGGGGGGTTTGGTCGGGGGTAGACGTTGCAGTGGTAGTCGGAAGAGTAATCAGAGGGTTAGATTAATTGTTTCCACGGGACTCTTGGCCTGGGCGTTGCACAAATACACGGAAGACTTGCAAACGGCACTTCGTGATAATGCCGACGGAACAGACACAATGCGAGGCCGCCATAACTCAGGCCTCCTACGCTCGGTTTCCGTGTGGAACACGCGAGAAACGTGTAACGTGTGTAAATATTCCATACGGGCTGAGTCACTTAAACTTACCACCTGAGGCGTTTACCTTACTCCTTGAGCTAATAAACGCTTTTCCGGAAGTTCGACGATTTCGTGCGCCGGGGCTACACGGATTCCCGTGTAAATTATCCGGGAATCGTAACCGCGACGGCGGTTTCGATTGTTGCCGCGTATTTACTCGACGCCGAGGCACGTTCCTTCCTCGATACCGGTCTCGAACACCGATTAATTTGCCGGTAATCAATTTTACGGAGGTTCGAACGAATTAACGACGCTTTTGAACTCTGATCTTGTCAACTCTTTCACCTATACTTCATATACATCGGGGAATTTAGTTGAAAATTTAGAATACATTTTCGTATGCCGCTCTGTTGGACAGATACGATTTTGCAGACGATTTCTTGACATGAAAGTATCTAGAAATAACTCTTACAGCACATCGAAGCTTCATGTTTACCAGAAATAACGGTGTAAGTCTGGTACCTCTAAATATAAGTATTCATATAAATTAATATAAATATTCATGGACATCTTTATTTTGTTCGAAAATCTGATACGGCTTCAAATTCGAATAAGTTCTCACCCGAGATAATTCTGACAAACATTCGAAGAATTTTATATATAAAAATATTTTCGTTTTGGTTAAATTTGGATCGTAAGATTATTTCGAGTAAACTCTGAGTAAATACGTAGGAATTCTGTCGAATGAAAGATTGTCAACGTCTTGTCCGTGAAAGTTTAATAAAATCGACTTTCTAATAAAAACGTAGCTCGACAGGAAACAAGGACGAAGCGCAGAAACTGATATGAAATTGCATAGAGGCTCGGCGAGTATCATAACACGGTCCTTTCGCTCGTTACGAGGGAACGGCAATCGAGCCGACAACAGCTCGTCCAATCGTCGTCGGCCGTCAACTCGATAACCGGTAAAAACGAAACGGAATCCGTGTCCCGAGGGGCGTTCGAGAGGGTCGGATGAAAAGGGGTGAACGGGACACGAGCCGTCGAAAAATGTACGGCAAGGGTCGAAAGCTCGCCGTCACGTTCCACAGTGTGCGCTTCCTCGGCTCCACTCGAGCTTCTTTACCGGTTAAGCTCGCCGACTCGCCTCTAAATCGAATAAAAGTCAGATAGTCCTCGGCTTTCGCCTTATTTACGAGACGACGGAAAGAAAAAGGCTACTGGATAGAAACGGACCGTTCACGTTCCGGGCTGAACAGAGAGGGCTTGAAAGAGGAATGTGTACACGATATTGGATCAAGATCATCGAGTTATCGTTATCCACCGGGCATGGATTATCAGCTCAAGTCGATCGCGATTTAGAAACTGTCACGTTTTCACCCCCTCTTTTAACCTAAACGATTTTCTTATTCGATGTTATATGTATATTATATGACATGACATGTTTACGTGTTAGAACTTTACTTTAACGTGGTTTTTAAATTGTTGATCATTTTGTTTGATCATGTTGATCATGTTCTGCATTTTGTAAAATTTTTAGTAGGAACAGGGTTCTAATTTCAGTCAGTAAGTTTATTTTTATTATTTCAAAAATTGCAATTATAATGAATTTATATTTTATCCAAGTTACTCTGTATTTGTATTCCACACAAAATGTCAAATATTATTATACTTATTATGTAATGGACGTATTCTAAAAATTATAAACATTGAACTTCATAGCATCTGGCAAACTTGATATAAATAACTAATTTTAAGGAAGAATCATTTTGAAATTTCCTGAAGTATCAAATTTAAAAATGTCTAAAGATGCCAAAACGTGATGATGTCATAAGAGTGCTGTCCCAATTTTTGTCCTTTGAAAAGGTCGAAAACAGTTTGGAATGTCATTGTCGTTGGTCGTAAAACTCTCGACACAGCTCGATGAGGTGTCACGCGTTCTCGCCTGGAAGAAGCTCGAAAATTAAAGCCCGAGCAAAAAAAAAAAATGGGTCGCCCTGACAGACATTCGGAAATTGAGTGGCTGGCACCGTGGAACGTGGTGTAAATGCATTTTGCGACTTAACGGAGCACGAGATCCTTTCACAAAGGATCGCGTCAGAGACGACGACGCGTGTCGAAATAACTGTTATGCGGCTCGGTGAATGAAGCCGTTTCAACTACAAATTACTAATTACAACCCGCTCCCTTAGGGAATGCGGTGTCGAGCTCTTCACCCTGGTATATCTACCCGCGACATACGTACACTATCCTGTTACGGCACGCTGATACAATACGTAATGTATACAACGCGAGACGAAACTCGACGAAATTCCCTTTGTGCCACATTACACGACCTACCTTTGAGCATTCTTCAATTCGACTCGTGAAATTTGATGGCCGAAAAAAAAAACAGAAACGTTCTGGGACTCTTTTGAGCGCCGACACGGAATAAAAATATTCGCCAAAGGCACCCGTGTTCTGTGACGAAGAAAAAATACCGAGTGTCTTATTTTAATACGTTCGGGAGTTTACAAAATATTCTTCGTCTTATGATTAACTCTGATGACAAATCTGTCATCTATTTTTTAGTTTATTGTTCACTCTGAGAAAAATTCACTGATTTATTACACACATATAAATATTTGAAAATTATTCAAGGATTGTTAATTGTATTTTTTACCTTTCTTTAACGCTAAATGTACCAGTGTATCATTTGAAATGGAAAATAAACCATCCATAAAACTTTGTTGAAAATAGACATTAACTCGAAATCGATGAAATAATTCAAGAAAAGCATTTTAACAAATTTTTCTATTTAAAATTTATGAACCGTAAATTTATGAAAAATTGTTTCTTTAATCTCGTTCTTAACGCAATGTTTGTTAAAATAGCTGTTTGTTGTTGCGGTTCTTCTGAATTGTGTAAATCCTGTCATTACAAGTTTCTGGAGATATTAATTAGCAAACGTACAATTGAGTTTTGAGAATTTCCCTCGATCTGTAGTCCCTCCGGTACCTGTCAACACTTCCGGTTCTCGCTTCCATTTTCCACAGCGAGTCACCTTCAATTTATTCGCCTCCAACACCCTAACCTTAGCGCGGAGGGTTATTCGACTACGTTGTCGGAATAATTTTCTGAATTCGGCGAATTAGTTTCCATATCAGTTTTTAATGTTTCTGTTTCAAGATTAATTTTGATGCAACGCAAACAACACTGAAAAATTTGCTTTTGCGTACAGTTTGCATTAATTGTTGCATGATTTCTTCAGTTACAACTCGTCAAAATTAATTTTGTAAATTTTTATATTCGAAAATTTTCGAATTTCTAAATTTCTAAATTTCTGAATTTTCAAATTACCAAATTGCTAAATTCCACAATTCTCAATTAAACCGTAACATTCCTTAACTTTCGTGCACAACTCATCAATTTCATTAAACCGAAAGCTACATACAACATAATCAAAACTGTTTATACGGTTTCCAATCAGCAAAGCAAACAATAAAAGTTGACTAAAGTATCAATTGTTCATATCTTCGAGATGGTATGATAGAAATTTGTTGATGTCCAGTAAACAACGTATGCTCCATTCGAGCAGTCGATCGTATTTCCGTTTCTGAGAAGTATGCTGGTCCCACTTCTTCTTTTTCCGCTTGCAATCTTCCACTTTGCAGAATAAATTCCCCCGTTCTTTTTCTTTCGAAACTCATGGACATTTATTTTCGAAGTGCATTCTGTACGCGTCCGTTTGTTTCGTTTCGTCCCTTGTTTTGGCACTTCTTTGCTTCAAGCAAATGTTTACCCAACCTGGTCCGGTATCTCGATACCTATCTATGATCATATTTGCTCGTAGCGAAAACCAATTCAGCTTAAATATACAATTTTTTAAAAGTATCATATTGTCAAGCACAAATATAATGTGTATCGTCGAAATCTCTCCAACATGGAGCAATTCCGTTGTTCAAAATTTTTTATTATTCAATGAATGAGGAAGGGGGTATGGCTAAAATAAATTAAGCGGATTTGAGCCGAAAATTCATACGTTTATTGGCTCATTCTACACGCTTTGGGGAAAAAGCCTTGCGGCATAAAAAACCCCACGATAATGATATGATTAATCGTTACGTTCAGAAGCGGAAGTGCGAACGGCTTGTGTCGATTGATACATGTGTTGTAGTGTGTATTATAATGAAATTTCATAGCATTGCGCCGGAATATAGTAAGAGTGGTTGCATAACGCAACGACTCTGCGGGTCATCGTCATGACCGCATTCACGTTACGGATCGTCGTCACGACCGTGGTTCCATAAGATTTGAACACCGAGGTGCAAATCTCGATTGATTCTCGCTGAGAGAATCAATTTACGATACGCAATCCGAGGATCACGAGCGCACAATTGCGGATTATGTTGTTCGATACGACGGTAATTGTGTTACCGTCGAAAACTTATGTAGAAAACACTGAATTTAACTGACGATCACCGTTCCACAACCTTCCGATGAACGATTCGTTCTCTAGCAGAATCGAAACCGGACTGTCGAAACAATCTGTGTTAAAAAATACATAGTATAGAACCCCCGCACGAAAGGGGCGACGGCTTACAAAAAAATTCTAACTTTTCTTGTCCATCGTGCGAGCAAGGAAAACCGTTAGGTTATTTACGACTTGCCGATGGTTACTCTCAAGCCGATCCGAGTGCAATTAATGGACAAAAGACTCTGCCTTGACTCGAATGTCGAGGCAGAGACCTATTCACGGTGGCCTACGCGCCGAACCACTTGAATCATAAAATCCCTTCGGTCGCGACGAAAGTAGGTAAACGTCCGCGGCCGAACATGCTCCCCCCGTTGCGAGTGAGGCGAGCAATACTATTGCGCTTGTCATTTCGAGTGTAATGTATTGTTGTGTTCTTTGAGTGTGGCCTTTCGTTATAGTTCTATATGTTTACAATGTATCGTTACGCTATTTCAGTTAACGGACATAATTGAATAATATTTCGCTTGACGATTCCGTTGGCGGTTTTGACAGTGGCGACCCGAACCTCTCCATCGTCACCGGGATGAACTTCCGTGACTCTGCCCAACCTCCACCGCATGCAGGGCTGATTCTTGTCCATCAGGATGACGATCATGCCAACGTGGATTTCACCACGAGTAGTGAACCATTTTTGACGCTTTTGAAGCTCGTTTAAATATTCCAGGTACCATCGTTTCCAAAAGTCCTGGCGAGCCTTTACGATCCTTTTCCAGGAAATCAAACGATTCTCTGGAACTGATAAACAATTATCCTCCGGCAGCATCGTGAGAGGACGACCAACTAAAACATGCGCAGGTGTTAGCGCGATTGGATCGTTCGGATCTGTTGAAATAGGGCATAATGGTCTCGAATTTAAAATTGCTTCTATTTCTATTGCCAAAGTATTAATTTCTTCGAATGTAAATAAACGTTCACCGACTACGCGCTTAAAATGATGCTTGAACGATTTGACCGCGGCCTCCCATATGCCTCCGAAGTGTGGTGTTAGCGGTGGATTGAAGTGCCATGATATATTTCTATCTATTGCAAAGTTATTTACGCGTTCCTTAAATTCATTTGAACCGAATAAGGCGAATAATTCGCGGAGCTGATTATTCGCGCCTACAAAATTTGTTCCGTTATCCGAATATACGTGTGTAGGTATAGCTCGGCGCCCAATGAAACGTCTGAAGGCGCCAAGAAAACCCTCGGTTGTAAGATCGCTCACGATTTCGATATGTACGGCCTTTACCGACATGCAAATAAAAATACAACCGTACGCCTTTACGCTATTCCTATTACGATACTTCTTTTCTTTAATAAAAAACGGACCGAAAAAATCCACACCCGTGTGTGTGAAAGCCGCTGCTTCGTCGACGCGTGCTTTGGGTAAATTTCCCATTTTCCCTTGTAACGGAGACGGCCGGAAGCGAATGCAACGAACGCATCGCCGTACGATTTTACGAACCTGATTTTTCCCGTCGAGGAGCCAGAATCGATGTCGAATTGTATATAAGGTACTTTGAATCCCGGCGTGATACGCGCGCTCGTGTGTTTCGCGAATTATTAGATCGGTCACGTGATGGTACGATGGTAACAGAATCGGGTGTTTTTGCGGATACGAAATATCGGCGTTTTGCAATCGTCCGCCGACGCGGAGAAGACCGAATTCGTCGATGAACGGATTCAGGGAAGCAAGACGACTGCTCTTTGCTCCCCCCGAAGACGAAATGCGTTGTATTTCGTCGAAAAATTGATTTCGTTGGATCGCTCGTAGTATGGTCCGTTCCGCGTTGGTCTTTTCCTCTACGTGCAATTCACCCTTATACGTGTTCGACCGGCGCATACGCAAACAATAAGCGACAACGCGTACCAGTTTCGCGTACGATGAAAATCTGGTAAAAAGTTCACATTGACTAGTGTTCAACGTTAGACACGCGTTTGTCTTTAACCCGGGTAGCTCCTCAATTTCGACTTCTAAATTTTCTGGCCAGGTGCCTTCGCGATCGCGTAGCCAATGGGGTCCCTCAAACCACGACGAATTGTCGCAAAATGCCGCAGGTAGTTGTCCGCGAGATAACGCATCTGCCGGGTTATCTTTTGTCCTGACGTGTCGCCATTCGGCTTCCTTGATTTTCTGAATTTCCGCGACGCGATTGGCTTCGAAAAGTTTTAAAACTGATGGTGACTTTTTGAGCCATTGTAAAACAATTGTTGAATCTGACCAAAAAACAACGCGGTCAATCGGGAAATTAAAGGCAGTCCGTGATTCGTGATAAAGTCGAGCAAGTGTGAGCGCTCCACAAAGCTCGAGCCGTGGCATGGTTATTACTTTAATCGGCGCGACCCGCGACTTGGCACAGGCAAGTCGGACAAGAGTACGGTTCTTTTGACTACAAGAACGTACATAGATACACGCGCCGTATCCCGCCTTGCTTGCGTCGCAAAATCCGTGAATTTGAATATTTTTCGTGTTTTCCAGAACGAGTTTCCGGTCAATCGATAAGTTATTAATGCACGGGAGTTGATTCGCGAACAATGACCATTTCGAAAACAAAGCCTGTGGAACCGATTCATCCCAACCGAGCTTCGTCTTCCAGCATTCCTGCATGAAAGTCTTCGCAGTTAGAATTACCGGTCCGAGAAGGCCAAGAGGATCAAAGATTTTCGCGATTTCCGATAAAATTCCGCGTTTCGTCGATTTAATCGGTGATTCTATTGACTTTACGGTGTATACGAGTTTATCCCCCTGAGCATGCCATCCGATACCTAAAGTTTTTACGATGTTATTTGTATCAATCGTATGGTCCAAGCCGAGAACCTTTTCATTAATATTGTCGAGCGCGTGGTTGTGGTTTGAGGCCCATTGACGAATGTTAAATCCGCCGCGTTTTAAAAGTGCGATTACTTCGTCGCGGATTTGCAGCACTTCATCCAATGAATTCGCTCCTGTCAAGAGATCGTCGACGTATAAGTCGCGTTTCAAAATCTTGGAGGCACAGGGAAAGTCCGCACTCTCGTCGTCCGCGAGTTTCTGTATTGTTCGGATTGCTAAATATGGAGCAGACGAAACACCAAATGTTACCGTATTTAATTCGAAAGTTTTGATGTGGTTGTCATGATACCAAAATATGCGTTGATATTTTCGGTCGTTTGGATGTATCAAGATTTGTCGATACATCTTTTCAATATCGGCGGTAATGACGTATACGTGTGTGCGAAACCTAAGCAAATGCTCGAAAAGTTTGTCCTGTATCGTAGGACCTATCATAAGCCTATCATTAAGCGATATCCCTTTATCCGTTTTGGCCGACGCATCGAAGACGACTCGGACCTTCGTTGTCGCGCTCGTAGCCTTAACCACCGCGTGGTGCGGCATATAATATCCGGATGCCGATTCGTCGTCGATCAGAGTCATGTGTCCGAGAGTAATGTACTCTTCCATTACTTTACTATATTCCGCCTTGAGTACCGAATCCGAATTTAACTTCCGTTGAAGCGCGTGGAACCGACGCAAGGCAACTCGTCGAGAGTCTCCGAAATCTGTATCACCGGCACGGAACGGTAACCGCACGACATACCGTCCGCTTTCATTTCGCGTCGTACCTTTTATATAATGCGCTTCACATAGTGATCCTTCCGATAGTTCCGATGTTTCCGTGTCCACGTTTTCTATTAGCCAGAATTTAGCTATTTGGTTTTCTAACTCTGACAGATTGCATGACCTAATCCGATTTTCTGTGCAATCTGTCGTTCCGCCTACTACTACCCATCCGAGTTGAGTTTTCTGTAATATAAGGTCGCAATCGTCGCGGGATAAATTAATTTGCCCTATTGAAAGCAATGATAAAGTGGCACCGGAGCCAATTAAAAGATCAACGGGTCGCGGCACGTGGAATTCAGGATCTGCAAGACGCAAATTCGACGGAATCTTGATTGATTCGCGCGGAAATTGTTCGTTTGGTACGTAATTCGTTATTCGCGGAACCGTTAAACACGTTAGAGTTTTCTCAAAGTTGCTGTAAAGAGCCCGAAATGTAATCTGAATGACACGTTTTGACATCGTAGTCATTTCGTTAATCGCATTAATTGGAATAGCACACGGATGCGTTGGGAGCCTTAATTGTTGCGCAAGCCTATCTGTCATAAAATGAGCCGTCGCGCAGGTGTCGAGAAGAGCGCGGGCCTCTATTAACGTACCGTCTGCACATCGAATGCGAACCATTGCGCTCATCATTAACTGCGATTGCGGAGCGCGGCAGACGCTAGTCAATGCGATGCTGGATAGTCATGCATCGTTCGATTTATCAGCCGTTTCGGTTGCCGATTTCACGGGCACGGCGGGTCCCGGTCGCGTCTCGAAACGATGAAGCAACGAGTGATGGAAACGCCCGCAATGCTTGCAACGCGACGATTTGCATGGCTCACGGTGGCTACGAAGGCAATTTCGGCATAACCTCTTACGATTAACGGCATCCCAGCGCTGCTGTAGAGTTAGTTTCGCGAGTACCGGGCAGCTCGCGACGAAATGCTGTTGCCTGCAATACGAGCAAGCACCGGTGTTACCCGTAACAAAAGCACGCGCGCCTGACTCGATTTTCCGCGTTTTTGGCGCGCGCGAATCACGCTCGGATCGACGTTTTTCGCCTGTCTCGGATTTATTACGAGCGATGTTTTGTTCCATCGTAAGTAAATGCGATGTATATTCGTTCACAAATGTGTAAAATTGATCCAACGTTGGAAGAGTATCTACGGTCAGCGACTGCTCCCATTTTTCTAATACCTCAGTGGGCAACGCGCGTTCGATAAGCCGAATAACTAAATTATTATCGGGCGTGACTCCTAACGATTGGAGCATATTTAAATGTTGCCGAATATCGTCGGCTATTCTCCCGATCCCATTAGACGTAACATTAGCCGGCGTACGAATATCAATAAGCGCGTCCAAATGCTTCGATACGAGAACGCGTCGCTTCTCAAACGAGTTAATTAGAAGTTGCCACGCGTTCTGATAATTTTCTTCGCTCACGGCAAAAACTAAAATCTTATTTAACGCGTCGCCCGTTAACGAATCCCTCAAATATAAAAACTTTTCCAAATCGGAAATATCCGTCCGCGCGTCGATCATTGCTTTAAACGTGTTCTTATATGAAAGCCACGTATCTAGGCTTCCATCGAATTTCGGCAATCCCGCGACAGGCAGTTTTAGGGTGCGCCGCCCTTCTATCACTGTCGTATTTAGTACCGCGTTACCGAACGTATCGTTAATTCGCGCCGTAGATGGAGCGGCGACCTCCATCGCTTCGATTCTAGTCGCGATGTCATAATAACGATCCTGAATTTCCTGTAATTCGTCTGTTCGCTCGTCATTTGGGTCGATAACCATTAATTCATCGTGCAGATCCTCGTACGCGTGCATCAATTCTGTAACCCGATCCAACCGCTTTTTCAAATTCTTATAATCGTATTGATCAGACGCGACGCAGTTCGCGAGCTGCGTGACCTGACGTTTTAGCGTCGCTCGCTTCTGATTAATGATTCTCACTCGATTCATTGTAGGAAGAAACTATTCGCACACACCGTACACGTAATTAATTACCACTAATAATTCAAATTAAACGAGTAAAAAGATGCAAGGAATACTTATCCTTCCAATGCTGATGGACTTCGTCTGCGCTGAGCGGCAGGTGGGCGAGAGATCCTCGGATGACGATGGAGACGGCTGGTTGGGCTTTTCTATGATTCTTTTCGATGAAGTTCGATATGTAAATGAGCACTCTTGTGTCTCTAAATCACTATGTCACTCCACGGAATAACGATTCCAAAGAAACCGAGAAAAATCAAATGATACAAAGTATCTCGAAAGCTATGACAAAATATCGTTGCTAATTTTGCAGCGTGTTACCACGTTAACAGTCAGAGCACGACTCTCCGTCGACCGTTTGTGGGCCCTTTTTCGAGGGACTTCTCCCACCCCCATAAAGGGAAACGCCCTGACTTCAGGAAAACTTTCCACGGAAAGGAAAGCGCCTTGGCGATTGGCACATGGCCGATTCGACCGTTGCGTTTACGTTAAATTTTCGAACTTCCGCTCGCACTTCCACAGGTTTACCGCCCATTCCTCACAGGAGGCACCAAAAAATGTATCGTCGAAATCTCTCCAACATGGAGCAATTCCGTTGTTCAAAATTTTTTATTATTCAATGAATGAGGAAGGGGGTATGGCTAAAATAAATTAAGCGGATTTGAGCCGAAAATTCATACGTTTATTGGCTCATTCTACACGCTTTGGGGAAAAAGCCTTGCGGCATAAAAAACCCCACGATAATGATATGATTAATCGTTACGTTCAGAAGCGGAAGTGCGAACGGCTTGTGTCGATTGATACATGTGTTGTAGTGTGTATTATAATGAAATTTCATAGCATTGCGCCGGAATATAGTAAGAGTGGTTGCATAACGCAACGACTCTGCGGGTCATCGTCATGACCGCATTCACGTTACGGATCGTCGTCACGACCGTGGTTCCATAAGATTTGAACACCGAGGTGCAAATCTCGATTGATTCTCGCTGAGAGAATCAATTTACGATACGCAATCCGAGGATCACGAGCGCACAATTGCGGATTATGTTGTTCGATACGACGGTAATTGTGTTACCGTCGAAAACTTATGTAGAAAACACTGAATTTAACTGACGATCACCGTTCCACAACCTTCCGATGAACGATTCGTTCTCTAGCAGAATCGAAACCGGACTGTCGAAACAATCTGTGTTAAAAAATACATAGTATAGAACCCCCGCACGAAAGGGGCGACGGCTTACAAAAAAATTCTAACTTTTCTTGTCCATCGTGCGAGCAAGGAAAACCGTTAGGTTATTTACGACTTGCCGATGGTTACTCTCAAGCCGATCCGAGTGCAATTAATGGACAAAAGACTCTGCCTTGACTCGAATGTCGAGGCAGAGACCTATTCACGGTGGCCTACGCGCCGAACCACTTGAATCATAAAATCCCTTCGGTCGCGACGAAAGTAGGTAAACGTCCGCGGCCGAACATAATGTATATTTGCAGATCTAGATACAAAGTGCAATTTTGTATAACCTGGTGTATTAATTAATTATGTAATCAATGGTCGCTAATGACTTTACTAAATCATACGTAGCATGTACACTTTAGTACGAACACTTTAAAATAAAAGCAAAAATGTTATATTGTCAGTTCGATAATTTTAATGAAGTACTCTTAAAATACAGCTTTAAAATTTGTAAGTTTCATTATTCTTGAAAACCCATATAATGTTGACCCTAACAATTTCATCCCAAATTCAATGAATAACAATCATCAGACTATTTTTTACTTGCTGTTTCATGATCCTGATCTGATACGTGGTCTAAATTAAATAATTATCAAGCCTGTCTCGTTAAAAACAGAATGGTTTAAAATACATTAAAAGGAGTCCTCTTTCTGCGAACATTCAAGTACAACTTGACAGGTCAATAAATTATCCCGGGTGTCTGATGAAACAAAGCTGTAAAAAGTTGAAAACAGGCGACTCAAATCGTTCCGCGATGAAACCCGTTGGCCATATATTTCCCGTTGACACGAAACCCGTGTTATCGAAGGAATATTACGGCAAATAATAGCAGGGATAATATTTCGATGCTGTCAGAGTCCGATAAACACGTGAAAGCTTTTATTGGTCGGCGACACGCAACCAGAAGCGCAAATAAATAAGTCATTCGTAAAAGTGGAACAGAAAATCACGGTTTCGTACAAAATCCAGTTTCCTTTCACCGCTAAATTTCCACCCTCAAACTTTCAATAACATTTCCCCTAACAAACCCTCCCCGTATCTCGATCTCTATTTCATTGATAACGAGTCGCGAGAACATGTCTCGGGGAAGAAATTCAAACTTCGCGTGTATCGTTACCGCGAACAATTCTTTTCTTTCGCCGTGAATTTCCGTAATTGGAGATTTTCTGTAACGCGGACTCTCGTGGATCATTAAGCCCGGATTCGTGACTTGACCACGAAATGAAACGGAGAATCTGCTCGAGATCCGCTACTCGCTTAAGGAGCCACATATTTATTCGATTTTCGGACGAATGCAACGGTCTCGGGCCTTTCTCTATTTCTCGAGTGGCCAATTACGGAGATTTCTGAAGGCGAACGAAAACTGCTTTCATCGACGGAAAACCGAGGGAAGATACTGTTGCTTCACTTTTGAAGGAAAGGGGATTCTTAGCATCGATATCTTTGTCGATGAATATTGATAATATTGAAATGTTCGATTTAAAACCGGGTTTTGAGAAGAATACTGCAGTTAAAATAAACAAATGGTGTGTCGAGCCGAAATTTTTTACGATCCGAATTGTCAGTCGACAATTGCTGTGCAATTCCAGTCAAGATTTTCCGTAAAATCAATATTTTCGGTGATTGTACATTTGCCGGTCACCGGTAAAATTTCTGGCATCTAACGATGGTCCGTTCGGGAAAATCTCTGCCGGAGTCCCACTCAATCCTATGAATTACCGCAGGTGTCCGACGATCTGCTACATTAATGCTAATGCGGGGTGTTACCGAATTGTTCAACAAGCACAGATTGAACAGCGTGCCACCGTTATACAGCAGCCGCCTACGAACTGTTGATGCATTATTCAAGCGCAAACGCCGCCACGTGTACTCTGCTTCGGCGTTGTTGCGCGTTAACTTGCCCTAAACTCTGTGCCAGCATCACCAAGTACCGGAGGATGCTAACACGAAAGGGCCCACCCTTCGTTCACGGCTTCCAACGAGGAAAACGTCCATGGACCGGAAACCTAGCAATTCGAAATGTCGTTGTTACCTGCGTATTGTTACCAACTGGGCGTGTCTACTTCTCTGTCACCCTACATGCTGCTACGCTCAAGCTGAAAGATTTACTCGCTACGATTGTTCGACTATGTAACGTTTTTATTATTAGTAGCAAAGTGGGCGCAATGGTAGATTTATGAGAAGTTCCAGATTTCAGTTGGAATTCAAGTTCTTTGTGTGATTAAGATTTGATCAACATGGTCTGTAACATTCGATAATTTGAAGTCCAAATTTCGAGACTACCTGTGACACATGAGAGCTACCAGCTGTTAAAAGCTACGTACCAACAATAATGTGAAGGGTTGGTTCTGTTATATTGTACAATTCACCCTAATATCGGATGACCAAATACTGTAGGTTTCTGAAGGTGGAACCGAAAATTGAATGTCAGTGACTACACGTGACAGTATTAATAGAGAAGTAACAGCCAAAATACTCAACTCTTTAACCTAAAAAGTTTGAGTTACCCTAAAGTTTGAGCAGTTAAGATTCACCAGTAACAAAATCTTTGAATGTGAAATCCTATCATATCCTACGAATCCAACTAATGATCACATTAACCCTTTGCACTATGTGACTAGATTTCTTTTGGATCTTACAAATAATTCAGATAAATAGATTGGTTGAATAATTATAATAAATGAAAAATATATTTTTCACACGCATTGTTGTAATGTTATTGAAAACCCCTTGTACCACTTTGTAAATTAAAGAGTGTTAACCTAATGTAGATTCGTAAAAATGGAATCGAAAGTTGAAGAATGCGAATGGCGTGAAGCGGTAAAATTTTTTCAGGAATCGTGCAAATATTTTCCCGCGCATTAAATACACGGCTATCGTCCATTTCGTGGGAATGTCAGTGAAGGTGCGGGTTCGAAGGGGACTAACCGATATTCGGACGGAGTTTATATATGAATATGTAGGACCCGCGACCCTCTTCACTTTGCGTTTCGGCCACTAAACGAACCGTCCGAAGGGTTCGCCGTTGCTATTTCAACCGAAAGCTGCGCATCTTATCGGAATAACTCCTCGAATAAATTTCCGGTTGCTCGAATAATTGCTCGTTGCCCCCTGTGGATCCCCGGTACGCTTATTATTTATGGCGGCGATTATTTGTTACCAGCCGATAACGAAGCTTGATAATAAATCGGCAAAACGTACGACGACTTTATCTCTTACTATTCGCGACATTACTATTTTTAATTCAATCCTTCAATAATTCGGTTACTGCAGAATTTTGCTTTCGTATTTAGACCACGGTTTGTTTATTATCAAATGTACAGAATAAATACGATCTGAATGCATATCTGTAGTTTGGTAATGTTTAAATATTTTAGAAGGGTATCATAAATTTGTCGATAATTATGATACGATGAAAATTCAATATTTAAGTTAGAGGTTATGTTGGAGATTACGTTAAGATATGTACACTGGTATTATTGTATAATTCGACAGAGGTAAATTTCATGTGTTCAAATCTTAATAATTTTTTCGATAATTCTTGAAAATCCATATTTCTTAGATGACTCGAATAATTTTGTCTCCGCGAACAAATACAGCTAATCGTAATAAACTTGCGACAGCTAAATATTACGAACAACCTTAACACAATTATCAGTTTTAATTGACACGCGTTTCGACCGATTATCCAAAATATCGCGGTTTCTGGAAAATATCTGGAATCGATGTACATGGAGGGTCGTATTTAGTTCGGAACCGTGTTAGTCGCAGATTCGAAAGTGGAATCGAAACGTCGCTGGGGAATCGTAATAACCATCAGCAAGAGGTGGCACGATACGAGATGCAAATTATTCCTAACGGCGATGCAGACGTATCCCCGGTGGTATCGGTACGATCCGTGATTATCGGAAAAAGTATAAATCGTTAATAAACGGTGCCATATTTTTACTAATTTCCCGGCTACCATTTTTCCTCCTTTTCTGTCTGTACACGTTTTACGAACGGCACGTCGACACTGCGGCAACAAAAGGGGCGCACGCATTCGAACGCTTCGATGGAGTCGTTAACGAGATCGGAATGGTTCTTTTGTTCGACCGTGAAATACAATAATCAGATTCGAATTCGTAAATAGATTTCGCGATGTGGCTGGACAGAGACATCGGTTGGTTGATCACCATTTTTTTGCCAAAAACATGAGTTATTCGATCGGGCTGCAGGTGCTCGTTTCGCGAAAATCGTTACTTCGTTTTATCTAATTAGTACATTTCATTGATTTATCTGTTAGCAACTCTTAAATTAATTTGGTGCTTCCAGTTTCAACATTCGAGATCTTAAAACTAACATGCCATTAAATTTGTAAGTTATCAATCTCCAAAATTTATAATTTCCAAATGCCCACCTCAATAAAAAATGTAGACATCTGAAGAATGAGAAGTTTCAATCGGTTCACACTTGTAACGCCCGACAAGGGTTGTCGCAAATTATCTCGGACATCTTGAGTAACAGCACGTCACCGACAAAATTTCGAGTATGAATTCAGGAATGGTATTAAGATTCATTATACGGTGTACGAGGAATAATTTAACCGGCGTTAAAAATCGTTATCTCGAGCGTAGGATCTGCGGAAGGCGATGCTTCCTGGGGTGAAAGTGGAACACGAACGCGATTCATATCAACCTCGCGTGATTTCTATTCGATGAATAGACACTTTCGATATTTGGTTACAACGACACCCACACAGGAACATCGTTGGAGCTTCCGGGTTAACGATTATCGTATATTTTTAACCGTCCGCTGCCATTCCTCTGTCTCGCATTACGTCGTATATCCCGCAGGGACAATTTTTTTTCCCTACCTTCTCTCTCTATTTTTTTTTTCCCGAAGAATCATTACTAGTATTCGGTCAATGGAACATCGATTTACTGCACGCGACAGACACACGTTTACGATGTACGTTTGGGACCAGTGACGTTTCACGAAAAAACATCGTTGCTGATCATTCGATGCGTTCGAGATGATTTTATACCTGATCTACCACGCTCGATCGGTCATCAATTTTTTACGGAATTTATCGATAGTTCGTGAGATACGACTTCGAAGCAATTTTTCATTTTTACTGGACAAGTTTCATAGATGGTTATATTTAATTTTTTTACTTTTTTGGGATAACAAAAATTGTGTTGATAATCCACATGTATATTTAAGTTATATACTAAATTTAAAATATAATCACGTGATTCGAAAATTCCAATATGGCCGAAACTACTATAAAAGTATATAACCAGAGACTATTCGTATTTTTATTTACTTATCCCCTTACAGGTGTCCCAGATGTTAACACGAATAATTTTCGAGATTTTTAATTAATAGAATACACAAAACCTTGCAATCTTCATAATTTGCAAACCGTCCGTCGCAAACGGCGTTAGCAGTTTCAATTAAAATTTAACTCCACCCTGAATACGATTCGTTCAACAGCATTTAGTCAAGGGATTAATTAGTACCGAAGATTATTCATTAAATAAATTTAACTTTCAAACGCGATTATATTTCGAATTCGTTTCTGGGTTGTGCAAGTGACTGCAGTTTTCACATTTTCCGACCATTTTGCCTCCGCGAATGTTCGCGATCGTCGGAAAAAAGGGGTTGGTTTCGAATTCTCGTGGCATTACGCGATAAAATAATTTTACCCGCAGAATCACTCGACAAAGGCCGACAAACAAGAATTTTCGTGGCGACGACGCTCGTTGAAATATTTCTCGTTTCGATCAACGTCAGAAATGGCGGCGGCAACGACAGATTGTCAGATTTTCGATTCGATATTTCTCCCCGTGATACGATTGCTCGATATAATCGAGTTAAACCACCTGAGTTATTTAGCTTGGTGGGACGCAGCGAATTCACGTCGAAGCGTACACACGCGTGAAATACGCTCGAGAGGATCGTTCGGGATCGCTTAGACGCTTGAATTGCATTTAGACTTTCAAATTAAGCCGCTTTTTTCCCGACCCCTATGGCCGACGTATTAATGGAAGGACACTCATGAAGGATATTCGATCGGAGAGGGATGAAACCTCCCTTTTTTTTGACGATCGTAAAATGCGAACATTCTGCAAGGGAAAATGGCCGGAAAATGTTAATACTGCACATCGCTTCACCGTCACTGATTTCGAAATATAATCGAGTTCCCTTTGAGACGAAATTTTAATGGCTGATTTTAGCGATGAAATTCCATGCTGCTGATTCGTATTTTATTTCTCTTCTCTTTGGATTCGCATTCGAGTGCGATATGAAAGATTTTATGGAAACTTGATTATTAATTATGACTGTGTTCCCAAATTTCTAAATTTCCAAATTATAAATTTTTGTATATTATATTTTAATATCTTGTATTTCTGAATTCTTCAATTTTTGATGTTTCATATCCTCAAATTAAATTTCAGCAAAATCATTTGCAAAGTGGAAAATATACAAATATTGCTAAAGTTGTAAAATTTACAGATTTGCAAATATTACAAAAATTGATAAAATTCACAGAACGAAAGGTTTTCAAATATCCGAAAAATGGTAAAATTAGCAAAGTAAAGAATGTGCATATATTACAAAAATTGTAAAATTTCGACACGTATTTCTTTTTTCTCCATGAATAACTGAAACGAATAAAAAGCTTTTATCGATCAAGGGTGGAAGCATCGCATGCTGATTAAAAACAAATGAGGTGAATTAAGGGTCGATGAAGGCAGAGAAATCGAAGGTACCCAAAGGGAATTGGAAATACGAAGTTCTTTTCCCTTCATCCTCTGATATTCCTAGTACAAAGGCATCGCGACTAAGGGTTTCATCTTTCTTGTATCAATTTTTTATTTCTCCGACTGTTTCGACATTCTAGTAATTTTTAATGGCATATGTTATGCACTTTCCAACGTGCACCAACGATCCATGAACATTTGTGATTTTAATGATTCGAAAGTGCACTTTTTACCGGGGTTATTAATTAATTTAGCAACCTTCTTCTGTGGGTTTAATAAAGGTCACTTTATGAAATGTTGGGTTCATAGGGGTTTCATTAAATTAAATTTGAGATGAAATTTTAAAAAGGAAAAGGGTATGTGGTTTCATTTGTAAATTCTACGTATGTAGAGTTAATTATTGATTTATGTATTAGTATTACTATATTATTTTTATTCTGAAAATTGTTCACTTTGTGTCTTAATTTTTTGAAGCTGCATTAATTTTTTTTTTAATAAATTTGTAACACACTAGACACTTGCCTCAGAAAGTACAATAACATATTTTTGTAAAATGTAATGTAGCAGAGGGTTGATAATTTGAAGAGAACATAATGCTGAGAACCACTGCGCTATAACATTAAATGAATTGTAATTATACCAATAATTCAGCTAATATTTCGATATGATACCATCAAATGACATGAAACTATTGCAAATCACCAACGCCAGATTGAACATACTGAATCATTAGGCACCCTAATCACTAATTAATTACAAAACATCATATCCTGAATATAAGTTCTGCGTCAATATCAATTAGGTGTAACATATATTGTTAATCCCTCTGTTTATGCAAATAAACAAAATAGAAGACTATGTACTGATACATATAACAAAGTAACATATGTATTATTGAACATGTAACATACGTGTAATAATACAAGTAGATAAAATCATGTATAGATATGTGTAACAAAATAATATGTGTACTGTGTATCTAATAAATGTGTAATGACATATGTACATATAATAAAAACATATGTGTAATGTACTATGTGTAACAACATATCTTTAAATAGAAATTATTATGCATAATACAATAACATCTTACACATATGTACTATAAAATCATTCTACTTCATCAAACATAAATTGCAAATTTCATCATCAATGAAACTATCGAAAAAGTTCCTTATCTTTCATACTTGAAATTTTTTATCGTGTTTTTGAAAATGTTGCAAATTTACAATATCACATAAATCGTAAAAAAAAAATATTTATTTATCGTTATCTTTGTACCATTTCTCACGTGACGTCAAAATATTTTCTTTCACAAAATTGAAAACGTAATGAAGGGTTAAATTAAAACATTTTGTTACAATCAAATTTACGTAAAACGAATTTGAGCAATATTTAATGATAAATATTTATGATAAATAAGAATACTTAACGAAGTGTTAAAACATGTTGTTTAATAATTGCAGGTTGATAAATCCGTCCGGATTCATACTGTTCAACGAAACATATATTTTCGGCCACGTTCCTTTCGCGAACTCGCCGGCGTGCTTTCATCGAAAACTTTTCACCCCCTAAATAAATCAATCGGATAATTGTTAATTGGCCTGTGTTTATTCGTCAGCACGCGTCCCGTTCGTAAAACCTTCGACGGGTAAATATTAATGTTCGATAGATGGAAATATCGAATTATGAAAACATTCCGCGTTATTAATAATTCATAAACGATTATTGCATTTACAGGGCGCCACGGACCGGTTATTAAATGCGTTCTTGAGTCTTTGATGCGTTTTCGACTGACAATCATTTCACCGCCCGAAAAATTAATACAGTTTTATCGTTTTATATAAAACGATTTGATATACTATGAAATTGAACGAGCTTTCACGTTATTAATATGCATAACAAATTTTCCTTTAATTCTCGATTAAATGTACAACCCCTATAACTAGATAGAATTTAACTGTTTCTAAAACAATTCTGATGGCCCGAAAATTTAGTGTGAATAATTCATTCATACGGAATTAACGTTCAATAAACTGTGTGCTCTAGTTTAGCTTTCAAGAATCAATTATAATTAAATATTTAATGCGCAATTACTTACTCGTTTATTCGGGCAAATCGATGTTGCATTAAAAAGGAAGATTTAATATTTTAGTTGTTACTTTGAATATGTAAAATGAGGTTTACGGGTTAGAGAATTTGAGAAATTGGGGACTTGAGGATTTGGGGGGTGGAGGGTTTGGGGATTTCGGATTTTGGCAATTTAAAAATTTGGGGATTTTGAGGATTTAAGGATTTGAGGATTGGGGGTTTGAGAATTTGGGGATTTAGGAATTTTACAATTTAAAAATTTGGAGACTTCAAAATTTGAATATTCGAAAATTAAACTTAGAAATTTAGGAATTTGTTGAATAAAATGAAACTAACAAAATTCACAACTTCCCTCAACTATCCCGAATACCTAAATACTTGTCTAGCTACCAAAATAAATTCTACCATCCTAAAAAACAATATAAAATATGAACAACGTGCACAGCAGAAAAATCCATTAATTAATCATACGCCAATTTATTAAGAACAGTATCGAATGAATTTTAAATTGAATTTTAATAAGGAACCCTGCGAAATAAAACAAAATACGAAGAGCTGTCAGTCCAGATTGACCCGTATCTGTCACGAAATGTCCATTTCTGTCATTCGGGCAGCGCCGGGTTACGATTCGCATTGAAATTGGATTTGCTTGAGGTTTCATTACGACCACTTGCCTTATCGTCGTTTGAATTATACGCGGCGGTCTCGTGACCGCAATATCGATTCCACGTTATCGCATTTGCCTTCGATAAACTGTTCGTAACTTTTGCAACGGGTATTCGGCGGAATGGAGGGCAGGATTTTTGATCGGTTATTAATCGAACACGGGATTTCGCGTGTAATCCAGCCGCTTAGCCGGTTTAGTAATTATCGAAGGTGGAGCAGCTAGTCGAGGGTGAAACAGACGTTCTTCCTCATCCCTGCGAAACTATTGTCTCCACAAAATTTCTCTTCTCGAATAAAAATCTACCCCTCTTATATTTACCTCGTTCTTTAATTATTATGAAGCTCAAAGTTTCGTTATTGTTCCGAAGCTTAAACTTTCATTATTATTTTCAAGCTTAAAGTTTCTGGAGCTTAATATTCAAATTAAAAATTGACAGAACTTTTCTTTTGGAAAGGTATTAAGATATTGAGACGCGAAAATTAGCTGCGTTAAAAAATTAATACGATTCTTATTTCTAGAGTCCATTAGACTTATTTTCAATATCTTGCAAAGTTCATCAATAAGGATTTGTAACAATCAATTTTTTAGACCAAGTAATTTTTAAATACAAAATGGCGGCTTCATTAAAAAAAACTGCTTCATATCTTTCATTTGTAAGAACTAACCCTACTTAATTTTCACAAAAAGAGTCTTTCTCTATACTGAAAATTGTACTTTTTAAGGTCATATATATAATGATTGTTTTATCTCTTCTTAAACGAGATTATATATTCAAGACTCGAAGTACTAAATATTTCGAAAAAATGTCTCACGAATATTTGAGGTTGTTAAATAATTTGCTAGTAATGATTGTTTATGAAAAAAGTTAACCGAAGAAATAAGATTGGAACCGGCAGGGAAACCCTTGAGCAAATATATTCACAAGCCCCGAAGAAAAGACGAAGTGCGTCAAAAATTTCCCGATGGAGGGTCCCGTCATCCCCGAGGCGACGATACCCTGGAAGACATTTCTTTCCCGGTGAAGGAGGCCTCTTATCGTCAGTGATTACGACTTTTTAACGGGGATTTCCTCCCTCCACGCCTTATCTACGAGCAGTTCTCGTTTCCTTTGCCCTTCTTGCCGCCATTGAAGCCCGCTTTTCGAACGTTTCCGCGGTTGTAACTAGATTCCCTTCCGTCCCCGAAACCATCGTCTTCCCTAACCCCTTTGGAGCCTCGTCGAACCAAGCTACTTCGTCATTCACCTTTTTCTTTTAACTTTCAATTCGATTTGCATGTGAAAGAATACCGTTCGAGTCTTGGCCCGCCCTTTGGGCAGTTCTGCTCGCGGGTACTCGACCGAGGTCCACTCGAGGCCCCTGGCCCCTCTGTCATGCAAATTTTATTATTCTGACCGCTGCCGGGTCCATCTGACACGTTCCTTCTTTTGCACGATCGCTGATCGAACCTGAAGGACTCGCGAACGGTTATTCGGATGAATCTTTACTGGCCTCTTTTCGATGAAAGAGCTTCATCGAAGCCGCCAAGGCGCCATTTTGTTCAACGCCGATCGTTTCGCTGAGCGCTGCTTTTCATTTGCATAGTTAATTTGCGGCTTGACTTTGTGTTTGAAAAATTCTACTTTCTTTTACGGACTTTTAGGTTTATTGTACGCGTTACGGTAAATGTGATTAATATGGTGATATGTATGATTGCCGGTTATTATGTATAATCATCACTAAGTTTGCCGGTTTATACATATAATAACCACTATAATCACAGCTATAATCACCACTAAGATTATATATAATATCCGGCAATTATAATCACATTTATCGTAATACATACACTTGAGAATTTTTGAAGCTATACTTTCAAAAATTTCGTTCAACTTTCGTAGTTACGTATACATGATGAGGCACTTAAAAGTAGCCATCTGAATAACTTGGCTACTATAGCTGATAGAAAATGTATCAGAGCAAAATCATTTTGTAAGGGATTGATCATCCTTTTATTCCCATCACCAGGTTACTACTTTTTTAATAGATGGAGATATGAAGGTCATCTCCACCAACCAAGGTTTTAAGTGCCTCACCCTGTGATAGTAACTAATTTTATAAAATATATTCCTCCAACCGAATTAACAAACGAAGTACCTCGTATAATTCTGCAGTAGAATTAGCGAAAAATATACCTAGTGTAATTACTTGTTAGAACAAGTTTCATAATTATCTGTCTCGAGATATTAAAGGCACGCGATTTTGTTCACAGTGCCTCCAAATATAGAGGACTCTCAGTCATCGTCGGATGCCATTGTAAGAGAAGGATCCAACGTGACTCTAACGTGCAGGGCGACCGGAAGTCCCACACCAACCATCAGCTGGAAAAGAGCTGACAAGCAGAAGATTTCGATTAACAAGACGTACTCTGGTGGGTACACTTCATAATATTCCTACTATTAAAAAAATATGTATGAGCTTCAGTATTTTTTATACATTGATTCCCATGAAAATTATTTTGTACATTTTCAGTCATCTTCTATGAGAATATCACAGTATTTTCATATTTTATTCGTGTTGTTCTTTTACTTCATTTTTATATTTCGTCTCTTTTATTAGAATATTGTAGAATTAAATCACGATATGCATATACTTATTAGAGCACATAAATCAGAAATATAAATGTATATGTGCAATGGATAAAAAAACTAGGATATTTTTGGAATAATTAAGGAATCAATTTACTAATTCAGTATTCAATGAAATTAAAAAAAGGTTTCCCCAAAAACAACCAACCAAGAGCAACTATGACGCAGCTGCAAATTTAAACGAATTTGCTGAAATTCAGTGACCGAACGCTCGATGTCCCTTTGTCAGTCGAAAAGATTCGGGTAAATCGCCTTTGAGAGATTCTCAGATCGATCCGTGACCGCGTTTCGATAGATATTCGTCGAGGTCGAGTCTCCCGGCAATTAAAAATAATGACATTCGCCCGTTTCTGTCCAAAGATCAAGCGTGCAAGCTCTAAAACTGTGTTACCGCTGTCACAGGCGAAGAAGCCCCAGGATAGAAAAAGAACGCGTCGGGAAAGAAGAAAAACAAAGGGTAGGATCCTCGTTAACGTGTCACGCAATCCCGAGAATTCAGGAAACGCATGGATGCGACGTATAAAAATTTCACGACGCGTAATTATCTCGGCTGTGAATTTGTAAAAAACACGGCTCGTTGAATTTTTTACGCCGTGTACACGGATCACGGCACGCATTAATTTATGGGGATAAATAAGGGATGATTACGGCGATGACAAACCGCGAGGAAACTGGGATTTCAGGGTGTGACAAATTAAAAATTCAATCTGTTACTCTCTTGGCGAATATCATTAAACGTGTTTGTGTGACAAATTGGAAGTCCGTAAAGGAAACGTGTAATTAACGTAGATTTCTTATTACGAGAGATTTTTATAACGAACGCGGCAAATTGAAGAACGAGATGGAAGGCGCGAAACGGTTGAAATACTCGGACGGTTTTACCGGTGGGAAATGTTTAAAGTTATATCTTTGAAATTCTGAAACATGCAAGTTAGTGAAAATCGGGGATTAACAAAATCACGGGGGTGTGAGGGGTGGAAAATATTTTTTCGAATTTCATCACTTTTGAAATTTAGTATTTCAGTTATTCAGTAATTTAGTTATTTGATAACTTAATAACTTAAAAATTTAGAAACCCAGTAACTTAATATTTTAGTAACCTAATTTAAAATTTTTTAAATTGAAAAACTATTACTTGTCAATTAACACTGAACAAATTCCCCAAAATATTTCCAAACACCATAAAATGTCGTCGAGTTGTCAGGCACAAATCAACGAAACAAGTTCGCAGGGATGCAATATATCTGTTTCTTTTTCCAACCCCGGCATCGTTGATCTGTCAATTAACGCACGGTTTTAAATGCTTTTAGACTTTGTCGCGTTTCGTAATTCCTTGACAATTCGGCGCTGTCTGGCGTGGAAATCAATTAATAAAGCAACGAGACAGGCTGTCACGATAAAAGAACCATTATAATTTTCAGTTTCCGAGTGGCAAGGTGAGACATTGGAAATCACTCGGATCTCGAGGCTGGACATGGGTGTCTATTTATGCATCGCGAAGAATGGCGTGCCTCCAACTGTCAGCAAAGAAATTAAAGTCTCCGTCGACTGTGAGTACATTTTATTTTCATGGAAACCTGATATAGTTATTATTGAGATCCTCTATTAGACGTGTTTCGCTAATAAGTGATATCAAATTTTGAAATTCGATTTAGACATCTTTATTCAGGTTAGGCAACACTTAATATGTTGTCTATCAGATTTAATCTAATAAAGAATACAAGATATTTTTATATGAAATTTGAAACGAAGCGAGCGTACAGCAGTTTAAAATAGTTGAACTGCCAAGTTTGATCAAATTGAATTCACAGATTCGAAATTAGAAAAGTGCACAAACCCCTATATTCAATTAGCATTAAGCTCCACGAGTAAGATTTATATTGTAAACATTTTTGTATGAACATGATCTTTTGACACTGTATGAATGTGATGTGCGAGCATTGTATATCGATTTTGTACATGTGCAAAACAGATACGCAAACATATTTACAAAAATATTTACAATATAATATTCATTATATTACCTAGGTTCGTTTCATTTAACATTTGTAGAATTTTATAAAGGTTCGAAAGTATATTTTGCATAAAAGATTCATGCTCCGTATTAATAAAAGTAAAATCCACAAGTTCTAAAATCACGACCACAAAGTTAATCGACAAAAGAAACTCAGAAGCCATCATGGAAAGATACTTACTCGGAAAATGAAATTTATAAATACACTCGCTAAACCGAACACTAAGGCGAACATTTCCTTTCTTTCTGAAACAAGAAACACAATATGGTAGGGTGTACATCTGGCCAACGGGGGTTGAAGAGCGTACAATTTAATAATACAGAAAGGTGTCCGGCAACAAAGAGTGTCTTTGTTGCTTACACGCTCTCCTGTCCCGATGTACAGAAAGCAGCGGGCGAGCAGATAAACGTGGGGGCGAAAAAAGAAAGGAAAAAGGGAAAAGAAGAGAGAAACGGAGGTATATTCGTGCGAAAGAGTGAAAGCGAATTGGTATAGGGGGATGAAGAGCAACGGTGTCGGGACATAAAAGTAAGCTCAGGCGAACCATGACACACCATTACCGTTTCCATCCCGAGTATTTGCCAATTGTTACGTTACTGCTTCTCCTAAATACTGGAGCGTGCCTTTTCCGCAGCTTTTCTGCGACTTGCCAACCCTTTTCCACCCCCCGCTACCTTTCTACCCTTTTATCGAATCTTCTCTTATTTAATTTTCTACACTTTTTCGAAATGTAAGGTTTATCAAACTGCTTTTCATCTTGTGTCACTCAGGATTTTGTGTGTTTGAAATTATACAATTTTGCATTTGGTGATTGAATGTTTATGATATAAAATTTGCAGATTTGAGCAAGTGGACAAAAGTTGTGAATTTACAAATTTGTATTTTGAGGAATTGTTAAAGTAAACAATTTTTAAATATCTAAGTTTGTAAATTTCTGAGCTTCTAAATTTTTAAATCTCTGACTTTTAATTTTTGAACACCTAAATTTTCGAATTACCAAATTCCTTAATTCCTAAATTTGCGACTGTCTAAACTTCCACGTCTACCTTGCAAACTTCTAACCTAAATTTCTAAACTTCTAAACTTCCAACCCCCTAAACTAACTTGTCAAGTAACTACATTCGTAAATTTACTTTAGAACAAAGCTACAATAACAATAACTCGCGCATATAAACCTAGAAGAATTCACGTTCTAAACAGAACCCCGAAAAGTTTTCTGATTTCCAGCAATAAAATTCCTGAAACAGAATAATGCCCCGATAATTAAATTTCCCCATCGTCACGTCATCATCCTAAATTTTAAAACCCCAAAGAGGGCAATAAAAAGAAGCCGGTCGAAATATCGCGTCGAAGATGGCTGCACGTGTTCCGTCACATAAAAACGAAGCACGCGTAAAAGATACGACAACGAAAGAGTTATCCGTTTAGTTAAAGCGAGACTAATTAATTTAGCGGCGTCGTAAAGAAGCGTCGAATTGCGATTCACGGCCAGACAGGGTACGGGGGTTAGGTAGGAGGGTTTGGAAAGAGGGGATGTTTTTGCCGCTGGTCTGTCCGCGGATGCGCCGAGGATTATCCTTTTAGGTGTCCTTTAATTCTATTTGTAGCCGGCTGCTCCGGGCAAAGGCTTTTGTCAACGAGTATTACCCTCGGGCCCTTTGAAGTCAAATTGCGATCGAGTAATGTAATAGTTCTGTCCACCATGTGCATTACGCAGCGTTGAACTTGAGACTTCAGAAACGTTTCGATTTTATGCAACTTCAAACACTGGAGAACAATTTTTCTATTCTTAATATCTTCCTTTTATTTTTTCAGAGACACTGTTTTTAGCAAATTTTATTTTATTTTTGTTTTGTGATTCTTTTAAATAATTCCCAACCCTTAGTACTATGTTAAATTCGAAATTTCTCTTGGATGTTATAAATAATTCAGACAGACCGTTTACTAGTAATGTTTACTACTAATTTATGTTTAATAAGTGGAAAATATAACTTTCGTTGCTTCTTCACAATAAATGAATAATTTTCGCATACTCCACACTGTCGCAATTTTATCAAGAACCCCTTTTTAGTAAAAGAAATAAGATTGTAATTGTAACATTCGTTGTCGTTCATTTTTTCCGAAGCGAGTTCAAGTAGTATCGCTCGAAATAATTCGAACGCATCGTCAGTGATTAAAACGCGAGTCGTTAGCGATAAAATACGCGAGCAAAGGACAATCGAGGCGTTATGAAAGCGGAAGCACCCTACCTAGAAGTCATCAAATTAGAGGTGATGATACGAGCACGTTCCGCGCGTTTTTATACGCTCGGGCGGAAGATTAATTACAGAGCAGGACAGATTACACCCACCCGCCCATCGTCCCGATGACATTACAACTTTACGAGCTGAAAAACTTACCCCTCCACGTATCCGATGGTCCATCATTTCTTCGCCTCGGTATTATTCTACCCCCTTCGCGAACCTCGTCGTTTCTTTAACACTTAACGTCTTGTTTTTCTCTTTCTTCGTTTCTCACAATATTTCAGAGAATTAAACATGTATGTATTAGTTGATTGCAGTTTTATGTAGGTACAGCAGTTTTATTAAATTGTTTTTGAACAAATTTGACAAAATTACTGATGTGACTAGCTTTTTCGATAATTCAAAGACAAAGCCTAAAACCCCATTTTTGCAAAGGAAAATACAGAATCACTTTTGGGAGTTACACCAGTTGTGAGACATTCTGTATATCTCGTAAACTCGTGCTGGCCATTATCGTGTACGAAATTAAAAAATACTAAAAAGCAGAACAGTACTAATGGTAAGAAAAAACTCACAGTCCGTAAAAATTAACGTAGATTACCGAATTCAAGCGAATCAACCATTCTAGGGAAGTTAAAATTGAGGAACGTGAAACGTCCGTTTTCCGGCGAAATAACCCGAAAATCCGAAAATGAATTATAGATAAAAGTTGGTAAATGACTAGGAACGTTTTAATATTATTCCCGTACGTTCGAGTTAGAATTACGTAGTTTCGGTTGTTTATGAATAATTAAACAGGAAGTTTAGCTAACACGGAGAATTTAAATTCAGAACGATCGACACTCGAAACGTTTACGTTCACGGATGCACCTGGTTGCGCTGTTTGAAATCGTATACAGACACACTAGAGAGAGTTGTGTCGTCTCTGCCGCCCAAAGGAACGCGTTGTTCCGTTGTTTAAGTTGACTGAGGGCTTAGGAATGGCTGATTCGCCGCAGAGTTTGCGTACGTTGCACTCGTACCTTTGCTTTCGCGGTTGCACGGTTACTCGAACCTGTTTCTCGGAACTGAGTGTTTAGGATGTCGCACGCTTGCCTTAATCGTGACAGCTTAGTTTCATCTGCCAGGAATTTCTCTAAATGTTTGCTTCCAATTTCTTACGTTAGAATTACGACTTTGGTACAATTTCGCTTGGACGTGAGATTCAAACTTCTGACTATCGGTTACATCGTTTTGGAATCCAGAAATCTTTTCTTGCCGATTCTTTTGAAATTATTTCTGTATTATTGGTTGTCATTATTGTTCCACTATGTACATTATATACAATGTCACAGATTTAGTTAAAAAATATTTATTTCGAATTGTATTTAACTGAACGATGAATGTGAGATTGTCCATCTGATATTTAATCTTAACCTACAATTTTCTGGGTTGCGTCATGCACCGCTCATTAACTATTGCTTCAATGAGAAGACAAATATGAAAATTGAAAAATTAGACAAGTTTTGTATTCAACGATCCTTGAAGACTATAATAATTAAACCTATAGTTCGATTGCGAATACGAGTTTGGTGTGTCGTGTATGAACTGTGGTGTGCGTCATGAGTGTAGGGCAAGGGGTTGAGCAATGCATTAATTTATATAATTTCATCTTTCTAACCTCAAGCAATTAAAAAATAACGCTACAAATTATATTTAAACATCGAATCAACCTAACCTACCATAATTCAGCTCGTTTGTTCCTCGAAATAGCGATACAATATCCATACAAAGCATCCGAAACAGTGTTTTTGCCTAACCGATCGCATCGCATGATCCTGTCAGAGGTATCAAAAGCAGGTGATAACGAGATACGTGGCGTTTCACATCTAACACGAGCCTCATATTCCATCGTTGAACTTCACTTTAATCAATCCTTTATAACCGGGCGCTGTGGCCCATTTATTCTTTGCTGGTGTCCATTCATTTTTCAAAAAAAAAAAAAAAAAAAAAACAGGAACCTAAAGCAGCGTGTGCATAACGCATCAAAGCAGCAGCAGCGGCAGCGGCAGTAACATTCTACGAAGGTAGTCGTTATCGATCGCACGGTAATCTACGGAGTGCAGAGATAGAAGAAGAGAGAAAGAGGCAAACGAGTAGAACCGGGGGCCCTTGGTAAGTCGCCGTTTTTTAATTTGGACACGGCCACCACGGTTAATGGCCGTTGAGCTCGGATTCCTGCAGCCAGATCTGCCGGCGGGACGGTAATTTTCTGCGGGGCAGAGCTCGGATACGAAGCGGGAAATCTGTTGGGAAAATGAGCCGAGGCCGAATACCGACTCTGTTTTCCCGTGGCCGGTTCCTTGGCCAAACACCGTTTACTGATTTATGTCCAAAGACAAATTGTCCGTGCTCTATCGTCGGTGCTTTTTAACCTCTCACGAACTACGTTCTGCAATTCTCTATTTAACGATAATTATGCTTGCGGCTTAGTTAGTGGGTTATATACTATCTCTATTGGATCTCATAAATTTTATGGTAAACGAATTTTTTGCTTGAGCACATTTGTCTGATAATTTTATGCAGAAACTGTTGTGATGGTCAAGTGTCGGATTTATAAATTCTTAAATTTTCATACTTCCAAATTTTTAAATGTATAAATACACAAATATAGTACTTACAAATTTATATCAGTCAACATGTCAGTACATCTTGAATGCTAAAAATAAACTGATACGAAAGTGAATAGTATCAATAGACTTTTAATCCATCTAATCTCCGCCATTAAGTTTCAACAATCCTCCGAACAAATCCGTACAACGTACAAAAAATCCAGACACCTATTCGCTGTATTTTTGCGCAACGAACGATACGGAACGTGACAACTGATCGCGAATTTGTAGATGGATTAGCATGCTACGAAATCGCATTTTCGTTGGTTCGAAGAACAGATGATTTCGAAGGCTTTAGCCGGATAAACCGGAATCGATAGATTCGAATAGCGATCTGTAATATCGTCGTGCACGCGATACGCGTTGCCAGCAGATTCCCAATTTCCTCGCTGCCGAACAATTAAATTACAATTGGCGAGCACGATAAGCACGCTTGTACGCGAACAAGATGAATATTTCAAGCTGGCGTCGCTTAAATCAAAATGTCTATCTGTCCTTCGATTTGAGCGGACAAACAAAAGCGATACAGAAATGTAGAAAATGTTCTTGACTGACGACGAGACGTGTTATTAATATCGCTCGATGGAAATATCGATAGACGGAGTAAAAATAAACGGGCAGCTTTCAATATTTAATCTAGGGTATTTAAACGATATATTTTTACTAATAAAACATGTTGAAAAGGTTAAGAAATTATTTAAAATGTTTTATCATCTTTTTCAAGTTTGTGCAAAGAATAACAATTTTTAACAAGTATGGTATCTGCGGCAGTGTTAAACTGATATAACATAAAATTCATGATAATGTAACATATTTATGATAATATACAATTCATGATAATATAACATAAAATTCCTCATCATATAACACACAACATATCAGGCACTGATTTCCCTTATAATGCTCTATTTCCCTAGCGAGAATGGTTGAATTTACGCGAAGAAAACCGCTCATGAAGGCTCTGACAGACTCAGTCTTTCCGCTTTAGAAGAACGCGGACAAGCAACGGCGGTAAAACGTTGAGATTTCGTCGAAAAACACGGTTGAAAATGGCGGGTGACAACCGTTCTCCCTCTCCATCGTGGTAATTTTGTTTCTGAGTTTGCAGGTGGCTTAATTTTTGCCGCAACACGTCTGTCGGTACGCGGCTCGTCCCGCGTAGATACGGCACGGATTTTTCTCGTTGCTGATTTTAATAACAGATTGCCGGTGGAGCCGCGGAAAGGAGGAAGGGTAACAGAGGGTTGGGCCAACGAAGGGTGTCGGAACGAAGGGAGGGTCGTGGCTGAGTCACTGCTTATACGTGACTACGGTTCAGCCACCCACATTTTACCGCCCGCAACCACCCTACCGCATTCTGTGTTTCGTTACCTTCGACCTCGATACTTAAAAGTGGACAATTTCCTTCGTGATCGATTCTCCACTTCCTTTATTGTGGACTTAAAATAGCGTTCGGACTGTAGTCCATTTTCTCATTGGGGTTAGGTATTTGCAGAAAACGTGACTGCGTCAAGAAAAATAATCAGTAGGGGGAATTATTTTTTGCGGGGTTGTGGGATTTGAAATTTTGAGAATTCAGTGACTTTGGTATTTGGGGATTCGAAAATTGGAATGAAGGAATTTATAGATGAAGCAGTAGGAATTTGGACATTCAGGAATTAAGGAATAAGGGTAGGGATGCTGGAATTAAAGTTACGTAGGGATAGAATTATGGAATGTAGGAATTCGGGGATCTTGGTATTTTTGAAGATTTTGGAACTTGAGGATTCTTACAATAATTTCAACCACCAATCTTCAAAACTACCCCAACCCAAATTACATCCAGAACCAATCCTAACTAACCAAGTATAAATGAACAACCCAGTCCCAAAAATTGTGCACGACCCCCACATGCAAATAATACTCCCGGCACGAGACGTCCAAAGGACATTATTCGATCAGGCAGTAAGAGGTATAAAAAAAAGCGGGAAAGTAGGTCTAAGGCGCAAGTAGCAGGTTCTCTAAAAAATTTCAATCAGTTCCGAGGCTGCGAAAGGAGAACCGAGGCTCTTACGGAAACCTTTTAGGACCGTGAAAAGAAGCACAATAATGATCGGATTTTCTCTGCCGATATCGATCTCACGGTCGTGTTTCCACGTCTGTCGCGGCACCTAGCTACCTACGAGCCTGTTGGAAGAAAGATTGCCGTTGAAACTGCAAGAGGGTGGCTCGTGTATTGCGAACAGGACCTTATCGGCAACGACTCGGCGTTTATTTAAATTTAAAACTGGAAGATCAACCTCGAACCGTTCTCCCGCTGATTCTTTAGCTTCCGCCTCTTTTTTTTCCCCTGTTTTCCTCTTTTTTCGCTAAAAGGACCTCCTCCCTCTAATTCTCGGCTCTCGTCGATCGTCTCCGAGCCAGGCACGTCCCTCGAAAAACTCATTAACGTGTCTCGCTGATTCTTCTTCCCTATCCCACGGGAGAGAGGGAACGACGTGGGTCGAAAACGGGCGCACCCGGAGGATTCGTGATACCCGATCGTACCCGGTGTAGATTTTTTTCTTCGCTGGAGGAAGAAAGTCGATTGCTGGGTTGAGGGCCTTCGAGAGGAAAAAGGGGTTTGCCGAAGGATCCAGAGGATAATGTAGGCAAATATAGCGAGGAAACGGAACAAGACTTTGACCGTGTTGCTTTCAACTGAGGGATCAGGAGGTACTTTTTTTACACGGTGGAAATTAATCTCTGCTTTTTACGTTTTATCGTTTCTGAATTTTCTTGTTATTCTATTTACACGTTGCCTGAGTCGTTAATTAATAAGTCTTGGATTATCAAATTTCTGAGGTCTCTGGTACTGGTTTTCAGATTTGCAATTTTAGCATTTTTTATTATTAATTCTTTAATTTATCTGTTTTTTTTCACTCATTTTTTCAGACTTCTGAACTAACAAATTTTTTAATTTGCACATTTTCACATTTATATTTCTTAATTACAATTTGAGAAAAAGTGTAAAGTGTAAAATTAGAAAATGTGTTTATTTAAGGACTCTGAACGTTGCGAACTTGCAAACTGAAATATTTACGAGTTAAAAAATTCTTGTTCTTAAAAACTAAAAAGTCCCATAATCTGATAACAAGGAAACTCGAAATTAAAATTCATACAAGTTTAAAAAACTGAAAATCTCCCAACTTTAGAATCTAAAACCTTATTGACCTTTTCAAACCTAAAATTGCAAAGATCTGGTAACTTGAACATTCGACACTCAGAAGATAAAAATTCGAAAACTTAGTTCTTTATTTCTACGTAATTTCGCGGAACAAAATCCAATGCAAGATTCTCCTAAATCAACGTGTGAAAAAGACATGCAATACGATGCTTCTCCAGTTCACGAGAGGGTCTCGTGTATTCCGCAGACCGTTTGAATCATGTCGTCATTTTTTCCGCAATATTAAGGCAGCAGACGAGTCGGTTGCAATTAAACGAAAGGACTTCCTTTCTTCTTCGCGACTGCCCTTTCTGCCATATAAAAAGCGTTTCTGCTCTCAGACGCTACTACTTTTTCAACGTGATTAAACAACGTTGCAATATGAAAACTTTGTCATGTCTGACTTTCAAAATGTGATATTGTGCACGTTATATTAATTCGTTGACAAATAAAAAATTCAATACAAATATTCGCCCAGCAATTTTTACCAAAAACCTTACAAATCAACGAAGATCGTCTTGAAAAGTAGCAGCAAGTATTTCGAATTAATTTGCAGTCTCCTTCGCGTACGAAACACCCGTTAAACTTCCTCGTGAAGATAACACGAGTGACGAGTCGGCGTTGATCGGCGATAAACGCGAAGGGAAAGAAAGGATGTTAATCCAGAGGAACAGGAGAGTATCCTTACCGGTGAAATTTAGCCAACGCTCAGACGCAGAGAGAGTGATTAAATAATAAAAGCAGTAGCAGGCTGGAGAGAAGAGGAAAATTTGAAAAGAACGACTCTCGCTAGAACACCGGTGAAATATTTTATTAACGAGACTGCAGTAGTTGCAGTACAACCAAGGAACTTGGTGGTAAACTGTATTATGGCGCGAAGAACCATCAGATGTTATTAGACATTCTTTTCTTTCTTTGCCGTTTAATTACTATCCAAATGATCCACGTGGGTGTCCTGGTAAACGGTATTTCTTCGATGAAGACGGAACTTTCTTAATGAGATATTTGTTGATGGAAGAAAACGAATGGAGAGTCTTAAAATTTTGTGGTGTATTGGTTTAAGCTTGGGGTAATAGAGGATTTTAGAATAATTAAGGTAATTATCTTTTTGAGGACACAAGATTTTATAGAAAATAATAATTCAAGATAGACTGATTTTTTTTTTAAACAAATGGAAAAATTTTTGTTTAAATTATTTGGCATAGAAACCTAACCTTTTGGGGTGTGTTAAAAATTCCCACGTGGATGAAAGGGTGAGTCAATATGTAAAAATTAACAAATTCACAAATTTCAAATACACAATTTACCAGACACCCAAATAACCAAAATAACAAATATCCAAACTACCAAATCTCCAAATTACCAAATACCCAAATTTACAATTTTCTAAATTAAAAAACGTAAAGATTCAAAACCATAAAAACACCGAAGTTCAATATATTTATACATATTTCTAAACGTACAAATTCCTAATTTTCCAAGTAACAAAATTACCCACATTTTGACACTAAAAATTCAAAAGTTTGAAATCCCTGAGGGTTCACGAAACGCGGACTTTTGAACATTGCCAGCGTTATTCATGCAATATTTACTCCTGACAATATTTGAAGCATGCTAGGTTTAAAAATTCATTCTTCTATGCCCCACATAATCCAAGGAAGAGTTAACTATTGTAAAAATATTCCACAACAAGAAAAACAAGTGCAGACGTTTCTAAAAATTGCGGAAATTCTGGTATTCCACATTCGTCTGACCACATACTGATCAATACTACTTACGTGTCTAACGTTACCTCGGTAGACAAACACGATAATCTGCAAACGAGTCACAAATTGTAAAAAATCTCAAAATCTCAAAACCTATTTCAAAATAATCGATACTGCGTCAAAACTTCGTGCAAAATTCATCCAAAAGGCGAAAAAGTTGAATCACGCAATAAAAGAACACTCGTACAATATCGTTGATCGCGCTATCAGAACACTAGATACCTCGTCAATAAACGGTACGTAGATCCTAAAAGAAACCACAAATACCTGCTCCACTTGTCAAATCAATTTTTGCGAGTCACAATGAAAATACGAAGCAAACGGAGCGCGTTCGCGCAAAACTCTTGAACCATTCACGGGTCCCACCTGCTGCGTTTCGCGAATGAAAGAGGCAGAGAGAAACGGGAAAGAGAAACGGAATATAATGCGGGAATGCCTGAAAAGAAACCGAGCCTCGAATCACCATCTGAAAATAATAGGTACTCGATCGCAGTTACATCTGAAATTGTCCCAAAGCAAGAAAAGACGTTTTCAAATCGATGAAAAGATTCGCAACGAGCATCACGAAATTGCCGGAACTCGGCACGAGGGTGGACGAAAATTTCTCCTTCGAAGATCACAATGGCACCCTCCTGGTTTCTAATTAAAGGTGGGCGGTCCGTTTGTTTCATCGGGAACAAAGGTCATCTCAGATAAATGTTCGACGCGGAAGGACAGAAAACGGGAACAATCGCGGCGATTGTTTTCGGTTGATCGGTTAACGGGACGATCGTTCCGAACGAACAACACGAATAAAAGTTGGCCGATGTTCGTGCGCGTACGGCGAAACTACATCGAAGGAAAAGGAACATTACGCGAAAGCCACGAAGAAGAGCTTTCATAAACGAATGTCGCGAGATACGATGAAATATTGGCGGACTCTGGCTGCTTTTCCTACCTCACTTCGTCGAGAAACGTGTTTACACGCTGTCTGCCACCAGCCGAGAATTATTTTCGTGCAGAACACGGTGTACAAGGTTTTATCCACGGAATGTTCGCTCCCTCTCTTTTTTTTTATGGGACAGAAAAGAGAGCGTCCCATTTTCACGCTGTTTAATGCGGATGAATTATCTGTTTGCAGTTGGGGTAGGCGCTGAAGGGGTTGGGTAATTTTTCGATGGAACATCTGAGATTGGGGATGAATGGTAAATAAGGGTGACTGAGTTTTTAAACAATCTTACAGATATTCGGAATATGAATTTATGATGATTCGAATGTCTATTTTCGGTATTAACCTTTGTCTTACATTATCCACACGCGACGCACTCACGTTTCAACTGTGATAAATTTTGTTTGAATTTTTAATACTCGTCAATTTGGAGTTCAAATTACATCACGTAGTCGAATTAATACTATCACGAAATTAACACAGCTATCACAGCGAATACTATTTCGTGAAAATTTAGATCTGTATTTTTGCAAAAACACAACAGCAAATTTGTTCGCATAATATCTCATCTATCACAAATATTAGTAGATAACAAAATGGAAAAACTGACGTTGAGTTCATGCCCGCGTATCATGCCATCATGTCCGAGTTGACGTTAGCTAGATTTTCAAAATAATTCCGCGTTCCGTCATGGCTGAAAGATTAATTAATATGGAGGTCAAAGCTATACTGTTCCATCCAGATATTTCCGAAAAAATAAAAACACGCCGAACATAAAGTATAGATTGATCGCGATCAGCTTTTCGATTTATATTCAAATTCAAAGCCCGTCAACCCTCCCAGAAACCGTGCTATCGCAACTCTCACTTTTCCCGAAACTTTAACGAAACTCTGAAAAGAAAGGACATAATTCTCGACCCACGATCGCGTAAATCTACCCTGCGACAACACTGTCATTCTTATCTTTATTCCCGAAATTTGGTATAACCAATTTCAACCGAACTCGATATTATCGTAAACCTTTCGGAGAGATAAACGTTGCACCGAGATTCAAGGAAACACAATAACGATTCTGCGTACGTAAAACTGCAACAATTCAACGCCTCTCGGCGGATTCATACGCTATTTGAAAAAAGAGTAGGAAACAAAAGCTTCTCCGGCAAAGTCTTCTCTTTCTCTTTTTCTCTCCATGCTCTTTTCTTTTCCCTTCGCTCTCCACCCTCGCGGTTTGAGCAGAGACCGAAACACGAGCACAGAATGCACTCGTTCCCGCGCGTTTTCAACGAAACAACAGCAGAGTCGAGATCAAAAACGTTGCCGCCGAGATCGCGGCACGTCGGTCCTCGTGTCGTTGCTTTCAGGGTTAAATGTCTGAGAGCGAGTTTTCATTGTCGCCTGTTGCCGATTTAATGGTTCGCGCTCGAGGCTCGATTTCTTTCGACGCTTTCCCGCATTATATTCCATTTCTCTTTCTCTTCTTTCGCCCCTTTCATTCACGGAACGCAGCAGGTGGGACCCGTGAATGGTTCAAGAGTTTTGCACGAACGCGCTCTATTTGCTTCGTATTTTCATTGTGACTCGCAAAAATTGATTTGACAAGCGGAGGAGGTATTTGCGGTTACTTTTAGGATCTACGTACCGTTTATTGACGAGGTATCTAGTGTTCTGATAGCGGGATCAACGATATTGTACGAGTGTTCTTTTATTGCGTGATTCAACTTTTTCGCCTTTTGGATGAATTTTGCACGAAGTTTTGATGGAGTATCGATTATTTTGAAATAGGTTTTGAGATTTTGAGGTTTTGTACAATTTGTGACTCGTTTGCAGATTATCGTGTTCGTTTACCGAGGTAACGTTAGACACGTAAGTAGTATTGATCAGTATGTGGTCAGACGTATGTGGAATACCAGAATTTTCGTAATTTTTAGAAACCTCTACACTTGTTTTTCTTGTTGTGGAATATTTTTACAATAGTTAACTCTTATTTGGATTATGTGGGTCATAGAATGAATTTTTAAACCCAGCATGCTTTAAATATATTCTGGAGTAAATATTGCATGAATAACGCCATATAATGATATCTGTTAGAGTTAAACGCCTACACTTTCGATCAATAATTTTCATTCCCCTTCTCCCTCGCTATATGAGACACTTCTACTGAGGAAAAATCCGAGTTATAATTGGAACAGAGATCATTTGCAATTCTTCTATAATAGCGATCGACGTATCGTGTATTCGCTAAAATCCAAGCATATCCGATCAGGATTGAACTCTCAGATTAACAGATCAAATTTCAGATAACTTCGCTATATTAATATAACGAATTCCAGCAAACGAAGTTTTATCAGTGCTAAAATATTTTACGTTAGCAATAAATTCCGAATGATTTATCAAAATTAACTTTGTCTCTTTTATCATTTCACGGTGAAAGATCTTGCTAAAAGAATGATTACTGAAAATGATGTGTACATATAAACATTTCGTTGAAGGTTTCGAATTTTAGAAATAAATTAAGAAATTGAAGAAATAAATAACATAAGCAGTTAAAAAAATTGTTCAAGACCATTCATAAAATTTTTACCAATTAGTGTAGCATTACTTGTGAGAAATCCTGTATAAAACTACTTCGCAAATAAATTCTAAGTAAAATTCTGAAAATTCTAAATTCTAAAAGTAGTATACGAGTATTTGTGAAGCAAATCATCTTAAAATTGGCAAATCTAAACCGCCGAAAATGAAAAACCATGAAAACAAGAAAATTTCATCTGCAAAAGTTCGAACACCTGAGAATTAAAAAATTCGAACATGTCGAAGGTAAAAGTTTAACAAGTTTGCAGTTGATTCGTTACCGAAAAGAAGGCCACAGCGGAGTGTACATCAAGCTGGAAAGCTGTTCGCGATATCTTCTACATGGGCAAGCAACGGTCCCATAAAAGCGCGGAATCCGGGCTGGTTCGCATAGACGCACTATCTTTTCAGCGCAGCCACGACGAGGAGTCGCGACGCTCGGCGTCGTTGGATGTCGCGCGAGTATTTCGCGCACGGCCTCGAATAAATAAAGGAATAAATAAAAACGAGTAGACACGTGTCTCACAAATCACGAGAAGCACGCTGACGAGACCCATGGGACACAACGCGAACCTGTACGCTCTTCTACGCTCGACATCGTCGAGGATCGGCGCGAGGGATGGCTTTCGGGGATTATTCAACGCGTGTTCTGCCTTTGCACCCTCCTACCACGTTCCTCTACACGATGGTATTTTACATTTGGATGGAAAATACCTTCTCTAGGTACAATGTTAACACGATGAAGTTGATGTTGCCTCGTTTTTAGCCGCATTTTTAATGGGCTAACACATTCGAGATCCATCAGGTGGCTGGCGACGTTGTATAAGGTTTATTAAACGAAAGGGTGATTCTTTGCTTTTAGAATCTCAGAAGAACAAAATATCGGGGAATTAGTTGTAGCTTTCAGATTTTATTTGCACAAATGGGGAATTCGTGTAAGGGACAGATGTTCTTAGAGGAGTTTGTTTTTGACTGCTGGGTTCACTATTTTTGTATTTTGTCATTTTGGTTATTTGGTATTTTGCTACGATAATAGTTCACGACTTTATTATTTTATTACTGTGTTTTATCATTTTAATAATTTAACGTTTTTTCTCGACGTAACTGTTTAGAAGGTTGCGATTTCACTTTTAACATTTTTACCTGTATGCTATTTTATTATTTTGCTATTCTAGTATTTTGTATATTAATACTCTGCTATTTTACTACTTCACAATTATACAATTTTACTATTCTATTATTTTACCATTTTGCTATTTTAACTGACATTTACAACCTCGAATATTCAATCAATTGAAATTCGTTTACAAATTATCTACTTCAAAGAAACAATAACATTAACCAACAGTTCATTCTAATCAATTTTTCACCCACAACCTCTTCGTTTCTAATCTAACCCAAATTAGATTCTCGTCGAATGACAACTCGCAATAGTTCAAACTAATCAACGTTGATGAATTCCCCGGAATAAAAATCGCAGAAACACGTGATATCAAATAACGAAAAATAGTGAACCGTGTAACAAGTTTTCGTCGTTGTACTCTGCTTTTTCACACGAAAGTACGATTTTTGAAATTACTTCACGCGTGTTTTCGCGCATATCTCCGTCAACCTCGTTATCTACTTTACGTTACCCTCGCTATTTCCACGTCGGACACGGAAAAATGCTCGTGTTCGTCGGTGTACGTGTTCTCTGCACTCGTAATTAATCATAAGACGTGATTATTATAAACAGCGACGTTAATTTGTCTTATGCACCAAGAACAAAATGCACAACCCTTTATAAAACTGTACATGGCACGTCAAATAATTATTTTCTTTTAACAACTGTAAATTCACTTTTTACCTTTTGAACGCCATTTTAAAATCGCAGAGTATCAGTTAGTAATTTTATTACATTTTTTTATAAATTTAAGCAACGATTTTGATAGTATTTACTCTCTTTTATATTACAGTAAGTTTTTTATAAATTTAGAGTAGGATTTTTATAATATTTATTTTCTTTTATACTATGCTACATTTTTTATAAATTTAGAGAACAATTTGTATAATATTTATTCTCCTTCATATTACACTGTACTCATGAATGTTATCAACAATTATAGGAACATATAATTGCTTTCATTGAAATAGGTTTTTCTCAAATTTAAAAATTTGACAACTCCGAAATTTAAAAAGTTATAAATGAGGGCTTAGAAATACATCCACTTGAAGAGTACCGAACCCTGCAAATTCCATTTTCCTCTGATCACCAGGTTAAATAAAATTACCAAACGCATGTACCACCGAGTTTCCCCAGAATTTAAACGAGTAAAAGTAGCAGCACCAAAAAAAAATCCAATTGAATAATTCTTCGGCAGAGAGGGTAATACACAGCGGGCTGCTTACGTGTAGTCATCCCCCAAACAATATAAACAAGCACGAGGATTTATTTCTTTCTGAAAATATTTACGCGTGCACCGTGCATAAAGATATGCAAAGAATTCTTTGAGAATGAAAACGCACGAGATAGGTAGCTGGTAGCTAAGTCGAGAATGCAAACCACTTTTCATGGCTCGTAGTGACCCATGAAGAGAGGAACACAAAGGTTCCAGGATTATTTCGTGTGTATTCTGCGAGTGTGCTTCTTCTCTATTCGCTATTTTCCTCCGTTTTTCTTTTCCCTTCTCACGTTTCCTCTCTTGGCCGAAATGTTTCGCGAAAAAGCATGCAACGGACGTGCCGGGTGATGCAGTACTCCACGGTATATTGCACAACTAGGGCAGAAAATATTGCTATATAATTGTGGGAATGTAAACTTCATAGATAGCCAATTTCTTGGAGAAGTTGCAAAATTTTTGGAGACTGCGACGTTCGACACTTTTAGTTTTCTGATTTATGAGTATTCGAACTTTTCAAGTTTTCAAGATTGAGAATTTGGGGAATTTTGGGATTTGGGGAATTAGGGATTTGATGATTTTGATGAATTTAGATATTGGAAATATGAAGATTTGACAGAAGTAGGATTTGTAGATTTGGAGGTTTAAGTACTTGAAGATGTGCAGATTTGTGGATTTAATGATAAGATTTGTAGATTTGGAGGTTTAAGTATTTGAAGATGTACAGATTTGTGAATTTAATGATACTGAAGTTTAAAAATTTGGAAACTTGAGAATTTGAGAATACAGAAATTTGAGAACCTCTGTCCTTCGCTTTTACCCTTCAATAATTTTCCCCAAATGACCCATCGACATCCACACCCCAAAGAATAATCCTCATCCTCGAATTTCTCAGTGTCCAGTTTCACCCAGCTCCAAGACCCACCTCTTCGAGATCCACTTATCTCGTCGAAAGCCCAAGCTTCCGCGTGCAATTGAAATTTAGAATAACCCACATAACGGTCGGTAGGTGGAAAGCTCTCTGTCGGTGACACGTCGGCAACACCGTTGCAAGGATGCAAGCTTGTTGATGCAATTGTAGCAGCACTTTATGCCGGTTACCATTGGAAGCCGATGCACGCCGGCGTTAAAGGCTATAACGAGTCCTCGTGCATCGCGACAATTACACGAAGCTCGCGTGCACGCGCGGAAAGCACGCGCGGAAAGCACGCGTGGATTGCGTTATGACATGATTATTGTACGCCATGCCCGGCGGCGATACAGCGTAACATCCTGACAATACAGCCCAAAGCGATATGTCACACCGTGTGTCTACTCCATACGCAATTACAGCGCGTTACACTTCGTCCATGTGTATAAAGGGGGACATTAAACTGGAACGCTCGCTGGTCAGAAAGCTCGATGAAGATAAGGGAAAGAAATGATTTCTGGTGATCTTTGATCTATCGTGAACCTTCATAATTCAAATTATCATATAAGTGAACATTCTATATATTTGTATACAATGTTGTGTACGTTGTATATGTGCATCACAGAGTCAGCAGTATGTGACGATTAAACGACGTGTGGAATCATTACGATTACCTATAAGGGAACATAAGTGGACTGTATCTAAGAAATGATGTCACCCTACTAACACTATTTCTTATACTGAAAAGTGTGAAATAATAAAAAGAAAAATGTTAACGACTCCTAAGTAGACTTCCATTAGCACGACCATGCATAAAATGCATATCTGCCATTTCTTTATTAGGTTAATATTCCCAGAACGATACTTTGTACCTGTGTTATACTAAATAGATCTGCAATCGCTGGTTGACAACTGACTGATTGCCGATGAAATCTTCCCACATGTGTGAAAATTGAGTGACATTAAAAATGTTACTGATTTAGAAACATTGAGGTGAACATCGTGATGATAGAAGACAATAAATCAATCGTGATAATAGCATACGGAAATGTTTAGGAATAGAAAAACTTGGCAAAGTCAGCACTTTTCGTTGTTTATAAAATTATTATAAAATTTATTTATAATACAGTATGTATTATAATTTTCAGTACAGTATAAAATAAATAGTTCTTTAAATACTCTACATAAAATAAAATAATCGATACGAATAATAATTATGATCATAATCTTATAAGCTATATGTATTCCCACAGTAAGAACAAAATTTGAATATCGTATTTCGTACATTTTTACATCATCAAATTGCAACGAGCTTTTGACGTTTCGAAATGGACTCCGCAAGAAAAAACCTACCAACAGTTGATTAGGATGGATTGTCAAAAAGCATCGCAACAGTACAAAAATTTAACAATTGTTGTAAATTAAAACCGGGTATATAATTCGATATGTCTGTCATGTTTAATAAAAGTTGCATTAAACCCGCTACGAAATATTCGCGTGCAATTTTCCGCGAGAGTTTAATCGATTTTACGGGCGGAAAAACGAAAAATCCCTCGCAAATATTACATATTAGTTTTAAATTATGTATTTACATACACAACACCGCGCGCAAACTCATTACAGAGTTTATCAAGTTAATTTCTACTGTCAATCAACTCCGTAAAAGAAACTCCGGAAATAGTTTAACTTCAAAATAATTTCGACATGAAACTTTTTCCATTGTTTTATGTGTTTGGATATTTAAAATTTTAATTAAGGAACTTCAGCAATTATCCGAGAGCTGAAATTCGTCTTTGATTTAAACCCTTTTGAAATAAGCAAACATCCAGATAATTTAATTAATGTGATTGGTCAAATGTTTTAAGAGAATATAAATTAAAATCTTGAACTCTTTGACGATCGCTTTGGTCATAGTTTATGAAGATAAAGTGGTGATTTAAATTAATAATTCGATTATGGAGATAAGTAATAGAGGATTGAATTATTCATTTGGTTATGGGGATTAATAATAGAGATTTGAGTTTGTAATTCGATTATGGTGAAGAAGAGTAATGATTTAAATTAGTAATTGAGCTTTGAATGTTAGATATTACGAATTGTGCTAGTACAGGACATCTGAGTACAGTAATAAAAAAATAAGTCTTTAGATGATTCAAACTTTCATACCATGAAATATTGATCTTTTTTTATTTCAAATACGTTGAACCACTTTAATAGTTTTATTAACAGATTCAAAACTTTGTGAACTGTTAATTTTCTTGCTAACTAGTGAACATTTCATCTACGTACAAGATGATACAAATTTACAAACTCAAAAATACGAAAAAATAGCAAAAGCTCAGAACCGTGAAAGAAGTCTGAAAATGATGCTCATCAAAGTAATCCTACATGACGAGAGTAGGACGTAACCTCGTTTAGCGTCGTCAACGTATCGTCCACAAACGGAATCCGTAACGATCAAAGGTAGCCAGAAGTTGAAGTGGAGCAACGAGGTGACACTTAGGGTGGATCTAGGGGTTGAAAGTTTTGTAACAGAAGGAGAGCGAAGTGGGCGCAGGTGTGCAGTCGAAGTCGTGGCGGCGTCACCGCGTAAGAATCGTCAGGCCGACGGAACAAAAGAAAAGTTTCACATGCCCGGCACGTATCTATTGTCTCCCTGGGATGTCATCCGTCTCTGCAACAGACGTAGACGAATGAATCGGAAGGAAACACGAGATTCGGATTATCGAGTCGGGACCGGCCGAGTTCCACCAATCTACCGACCTGCTGGATACTTTCCTCCAACTTCCTTGACTTTTCCATTAGCAAGCAAACAGATACTTTATTGTCTATGGTATTGCTCTTTCTTACTACATTCTTTCCTAGACGCTACATATCTATCAGGTACTGTACATTTGATACCATATGTTTGATTAGACATGCTACAATAATTTAGTGTGCTTCATCTTTAAATATGATACACTTTGAAATAACCACACACTATAATTGATGTGCTGGATATTTTCCTGCAAGTTCTTTGACTTTTCCATTAGCAAGCAAACAGATAATTGTCTATGGTATTGTTCTTTCTTACTACACTCTTTGTGCTAAAATACTTTCTACAACAGATAAATCTCTACTCTCAAAAAATAGCTAGTATAAAAATGACGAATAGATCTAAGAATGTGTATAAAACAGTACAATATAAAAATGAAGTAAAGAATTGATGGAATTCGTGCGAGGAAATCTGAACTCTCCAAAGAAGGTTTAAAATACATAAGCTTAAACGCGTCGACGACATGAAAGTTGAATGATGCAGCGTTGAATAAAAGAAAAAAAGAAGTGAAATGCAAAGCACATAGAATATATAGTTTAAGCCAATGGGACAGAGAGAGAGAGAGAGAGATACGTACACCGTAGGAAAGCAAAATCCTAAGCTATTCTCAGAGATCCAGAATGAAATTGGATATATCAAGGAGGACAGCAAGAAAGACAGAGAAGACAGTCTCAGAGTCCTGTCACGAAAGTTTCCTGAAATTTTCTCTGCATACGTCGTATCGTTTCCGGCTGGCCAATCACGATATTCTTTTCGCGAACTTGTCTGTGACGCGTTGACTTATTTCCTTATTTAACAAAGGAGATTATCCTGTGACAAGTTCGTCCTGCGGATTCCGTGTCGTTACTGTAAAAGTCTATTTCGTTTGAATAACTCTTGTGGATCTCTTCCTTTCACGATTGTTTAACGATTTGGAAATAGAGATTGTAGGTTAGGATGCACTTTTGATGATAGAACATTACTAGGTTTTAATTTGGAAAGCGGACGTAGATGTTGAAATCCTAGTGAAGACGAATTTTTAATATCTGACGTTTTTTTACTTAAGTTTACACTTTTATTTTAGTTCATAAGCTCAAAAATTTCACATTCCCATATTTCTAAATATGTGAACTTGTCAGATCGTCATCTCCCGAGTTAGAATTGACTTTGAATTGATAGACTGCAATGTCATTTCATTTTTACCAATTGTCTCTCATTCTCAAAACATCTAACACGAAAGATTAATGAAAATAATATTCATTGCTGAAACAATTGGAGAATAATTTATATGTTTTAACGTAGAATCGATAGAGCGTCATAAACGACTCACCGCGATATATCTCTGTAGGGAAACGTAACCACAAATCAAAGCACGCGAGCTTATGAAACGGTTTTCGCGCGAAGCTTAAATAAATCCTATGCAAAGGAGAAGAAACGCGTGGTCGCCGGAGAACGATCATAAAAATCTTTCCAGCTCCGGCGACACATAGCATCGGGACGAATTCTCCGTCGTTTAAATCTTAACTCTTCAAGGAGGCAACGTGACCGAGAAGAAACAAATGAAAAGTTCCGTCGTCTGGAGCCGAGAACGATGGTAAAAAGGAAATAGGGACGCAAATGCGAGGATAGAAAGAAAATAGCGGCACGTGATCCCTCGTCGTTCATCCGCGAAGGAAACCGTGGCTCTTCTTCACGGTGCTATGGTAATTTTATGGTGTCTTACGCGGGCATCACCGGCAAGGACCAGAGGGACCCCGGTGCACTCGGGATCCTGATAAAAAGCCGATTGCTGGCCAGCAAGAGCCGCTTTTCTACGCGACGACGTATTTCCTCGGCTTCATTCGTCTATTTCTTCTTTCAACGAACGGCAAAATCTCGGATTTTCTTATGGAGTATTCTTACGTGCCGCGATTCTGCAACGGGTCGCTTCAGTGAAACCAGACCCTCTTTCTTCGTGATCGTCCACTTCGTTTGCGGTGCCAAGTAACACGTTCGATTCAGAATTATACGGGATGTGGCGAGTCAAGAATACCGCACCTCGAGGATAAATTGAGCGTAACGTTTTGCGAAAACACCTCACTGATTTTCAAGTAATTTTCTATTCTTAACTGGGCTATTAACTACTTTTTCATTTTTAATTGATAATTCTAGGACAATTCTAGCTTTCTTTTCATTTTTAATTCTAGTATTCTAGCTTTTAGCTGGACGGTTATTAACTGGTCAATTTTTTATTTCTGAGTTGTCAACTTTTAATTTTTATCTTGGTAATTTTTCATTCTTATCATTTACTGTTTATCCAGTCAATTTTTAACCCCTTGCAAAGGGTTAAATTTTGAACTAGTAAATTTTTTATTTTTATCAAGACAATATTTAATTTTTTACTGGTTAATTTTGTATTAGCCAATTCTTAATTTCTAACTGATTAACTTTCTACTATTATTCAGTCAATGTTTCATTTATAACTAGTCATTTTTTTAGTTTCATTTAATTAATTTTTAATCTTAATCAGTCAATTTCTAATTTTTACTAGACAACTTTTCGTTCTTAATTAATAAATTTGTAATTTTTGATCAGTCAGTCTTTAACGAGACAATTCATAATTTTGAACAAATTAATCATTTTTAATCAGTCAACTGTGTAATGAATTAAGTGTTAAGCGTGTTATGAAGCTACCATGTAAGACAAAGGAACGACAATTTTTTTCATAAAAATTCAGATATTTTCGATAAATCCAGCATTTAACGATACCTCCCGCAGAACATAAGATCCCGAAACGTTTCTGGAAGCGTGAATTTAATGGCCAGATAGTCGTAATACTTTCGCAGTGAATCGAGCAATTCCGCTTTTACCGCGTCGTCGTGGAGAGTCTCTAAAGCGACACAGCTACGAGTGATCCAATGAATCGTAAAGCAAACGGTGTTTTAATTGTAAAGCTTCCACAAACGCGACCGGAACAATAACGACTTAATACGCGGCTCGTAAAATCTCGTACACGACATCGCGCCAAGACGAATCTTGCGATGCAATCTCACATTCTTGTGACTAAAATGCAACGTCTGTTTGGTATATCTTCTTCAATTATACTCAGACTACGAGGATGCAGACTATTTGAAATTAGAAACGAACCATAACACTAACTGGTACATACCATGATTATGTAGCCCTTTGAATGTTTGATAGGTATAGGTATGGAAATGACTTTTGTAAATTATTGAAGCTTCGGGATTCTAGCAGGTTGTCGATAGGGAAAATATTTGTGAAATATTTTGTATGATAGATTATCTCAAATTTGGAGCTTTTTATCGTGCATATTTATATTCCCAAATTTTCAGGTTGTCAAGTTTCTACAATCTAAAATTTTTAATTTTCAAGTTTCTAAGTTTTTGAATTGTCTAGTTTTTAAATTCTCAAATTTTCAAATCGTCAAGTTTTTAAATCTGCAAAACCCTAAATTTCCAAATTCCAAAATCCTTAAATTTCTACGCATAACAAGCTCACATGTTTCACTTCTAACTCGCGACCATTCACACAATTCCTCTTCAAACAATTAACTTGTATAATTCCGGAGCGTGCGTCCGAATACCAGTTCAACATCCCCTAAAATTTACATTTAATTCCCCGTTACATGTCCAAATCTCCAGTTAACCAAGTACAAAAATTCCCACATTTACAAATCGTGAATTTCCAAATTTCCATCCATTGTAATCCCGTATATTTCATTTCTAACTCATTAATTTCTCTTCATCCACAATTAATTTTATTTCTAATTCACAGTTAATTTCTCTTCATTCACGACTAATTTCACTTCTAACAATTTATGTAATTCCCAATCCCACTCTCAAATAGTGCAGTTACCACTCTCTGTTCACTCGCTGAAGATACAAAATTTCTCATATTTTCTCAGTTCTCAAATTCTTAAAGTTTAAAATTTTCAAATTCTCAAATTACCAACTTCTCAAGATACCAAATTCTCAAATTACCAACTTCTCAAGTTACTAACTTCTCAAGTTACTAACTTCTCAAGTTACCAAATTCTCAAGTTACCAACTTCTCAAATTTCCAACTTCTCAAATTTCCAACTTCTCAAATTACCAAATTCTTAAATTACCAAATTCTCAAATTACCAAATTCTCAAGTTTCCAAATTCTCAAATTACCAAATTCTCAAGCACCTAACCACCCAAATTTCCAAATTCTCAAATCACTACATTCTCACCTCACAAAAACCCAAAGTTTCCAAAGGGCTAATTCCTTAGACACCCAAAACAATTACAGAAACCCCAAACTTCTCCACTAATCCCCAATAAATGTTACACCCAAAATTCCACCATGGTGTCCAAAAACGCGTACCGAGGTTTCGCAAAGATCCGATTGCATCACGAACGAATATGCCTCATTTCATCCACATTTCCACTCCCATTTTTTTGAACCTGCTGAATTAATGCATCCCCCATAAAGCGCACTCCTGACTTCGACTTTACGCCCTCTCGACGGTGCTACAAAACTGAACAACCGATACGCACGCAGAATGGAAAAGTTCGAATACCTTCGAAGCCACCCCCTCGGACCCTACCGCAACCCCGTCGACATCTGTGAGCCTCTAAGAAGGGGTCGAGAATGTATACGCGTGTTGCACGGAGTCAGGTGCAGCCGTGTGGGTACATTAAAAAAGTTTCATTAGGTTATTTCACGGGGGACACGGTCTGTCGGAAGTCTGCTGGAAAAGGGTGAACACATGTCGGACACGGGGAGAAAACGACATAAATATTTATGCGGCGTTGTTTGCTGCTTTTGCGGGACCGTGAATTTTTTTTCTTTGGCACGACTTCTTTTTGCCATATTATGTTTACTTGGGGTGGGTATAAATACGATTTGATGGGTGGATTATTGATTTTGTACGGTAATGCGGTTGTAGGTGTAATTACATCGTTCATTTGGGGGATGAATTCGTATGAAATTTTTCATTTGATTGTAGCTTCTTTTGTTATGATACCTCTTTTGTTCAGTTTGTGTATTTTTTGAGACAGTTATGAATATGTTATAATTTGATGGGTGGGTTATTGATTTTGTACAGTGATGTGCAGATATAATTATATGAAATATTAATATGGAAGATAAATTATTCGAATTATTTGTATCGTATGAAATTTTCCCTTCGGATATAGCTTCTGTAATTTTTTTCTTGCTACCCCTTTTGTTCTATTGTTATATTTTTTGTGATGGATACAAATATATTACAATTATGGGTGTATTATTGGTTTTGTAATGGGATTGTGCAGATATGAATAAAATAGTAAATATAGTTCATCACGTTTTTAAGTGGTTATCTCAAGAAATTCTTCCCTCACTATAATATGTATAGCTCTTTTTTTTATACGTTTAACAAACAAAAGTTCAAAATAAATTAATATGTAATAAACTTGATGAGTACAACTTGATACAATTACACAGATATAATTATATAAATGATAAATGCAAACGATGAATTATTTAGATCATTTCTTCCACATTAAATTTTTTCTCCGACATGATGCAGCTTATTACAGCTTATGTACTTTTATTTGTGCCTTTTTTGAACGAGGTATTAACTTGTTGAGGCAGGTTATTGATTTTGCAGGACGATGGGATTGTGCGGATATAATTATATGAAACGTTAATGTGATCAATGAATTGTTTAGATGGTCTGTACCACAGTTGGGTAACTGTAAATGAGGGATGATAATCCGGTTTACTGACTTTACTATTTTATATGCTAAGAGTGTTAACTGCGTCATGCTACACATTTACGTTCGCAATTACCGCGTGAATTTTAACATCTTTCAAATATTCATTATTCGACTTCGAACGGGGAAAATGTTCATTTTCGAAAACCGTAAATCAAGTGAGATTAGACAATATTTACCGACGTGTGCGCCAATATTATTCAGAATTATTGTTCTACCAAGGTTTCTAATTCAGAAATTCGGAACGTCTAAATTTCTCAGATTTCTGTACAAAGATCATCCTATAGTATCACCCATTTATTTTTTAATATAATAATTTGAAATGAAGTGCAAAGTATACGGCGATAGTTTCAGTATCAATAACGTGATCGCATTCGAATAACAATACTTCGGGTAATAGTTCCATTAATGGTAAAGAATAGGTGTAATACTTGTTCGGTGTTTGCGAGGAGTAAAGATTTCGAGGACGGTTAAACGACACGAAATACAGGAAGCTGTGCACGAGCAGGAATTTCGTATTCGAGGACGGTCGTGGTATAAAGTCATAAGGGTGTAGGGACACGAATATAACTGTTTATATGCATATGCCTCTGCCAGGCTTTCTCGTTACGTAAGCATATTGCGTAGCAGCCCGGCCCTTTGGATAAAAAGAAGACCGAAAGTGGAGCCGAAACGGCTCCTTAAAATGAAGTACTTTTCTCAGAAAAACGCGTTCCTCCTTCGCGAAAGCAAAAACTCCGGGAGATTGCGTTGCTCCTGCTTGATCGCCTTGCAATCAGCTCTTTATAACTTGATACCAGATGTTAAGCTCGAAAATACGGAGCTTATCATACGAATCGTAGTTCTTCCCTTTTATACCTTTTTTTCAGGAAAAAGCTTTATTCAGGACTGCGATATAGTATTTTGTAACTTTACAGGAGGAATCTTTTTATTTGGAATTTCTGCATTTGAGACTTGGAGATTTGGAATTTGTGCATTTGAGATTTGGAGAATTTTAGGGATTTGGGATTTAGGCAATTGGGATCTAGGGCATTGAGATCTGGGGATTTGGGATCTAGGGATTTCGGATCTGGGGATTTGGAGATCTAGTGGTTTGGGGATCTAGAGATTTGGGAATCTAGGGACGTGGGGATCTAGGAATTTGGGGATCTAGGGACTTGGGGATCTAGGAATATGGGGATCTAGGGACATGGAGATCTAGAGATTTGGGGATCTAGAGAATTGGGGATCTAGGGATTTGGGATATAGGAATTTAGTATCTAGGAATTTGTGGTTTAGAGATTTGAGGTCTAGAAATTTCGAATATAATTGCAATCATGATTATATCCTTTAAAAGGATATAAATTCTGAAATTTCCAAAATTTCGTAACTTTTAAAATTTGTTAATGTTCAAATAGTTGAATGCCAAATCTCCCAAATCCTCAAATTGTCAAATCCAAAAATGTTCATATTTGCAAATAATTATTTGTACGTAAAACGAATATCCCATAATTAATTTTCAATTTCCTCAAAATCTTACCTCTCCTTATCTTTCCCCACTCGCTTATTCACCCAAAAATTGCTTTATATCAAAACCACAGCTACTTCGAAAATTCAGACGAAAAATTCTGAGGAATTCGCAGAAAATTCGCGAAGTCATAAGAAAAATTGCATCACGATTATCAAGTACTTAACATTCCCTCCGTACAACTCTGTTCTAATATGATCCAATTACTACATCAATTATGCACGTTTATTAGTTTAGCAACAAATTGAATTTTCATCCCGAGGCGCATTCGCGGTCATAACGTCGGTCGTTTTTGTTCGATTTCATTGCGCTTTTTGTCACAATCATTCGCCACGAAAATCAATTAAGTTCTCCAATTATTTCTCAATAATCACGTTACTATTTCCCGGTGATAATGGTGCATTGTTGATCGATTCAATTATCGTACGTAGGAGCGGAGGAAATAAAAAAAAAAGAAAATGAAGGAATAATGAAACAAAATCAATTCAGCGGCGGCGCGCTGGCTACGTCGGGCATTTTATTAAAATCCACAAAGAAAATGGGAACAGCATGCTAAACCAATGCGGTGGAAATTGGAATATCAACAAAAGAATTATTGCTCAACTTTACGCCGGTATTATTGTTCTTCCCTGGCGTTATTGTTACGTTTCGTTTTAATAACTGACCATTAATATTTTTACGTTACTGAAACTCTACCGCGCGTACGGCATTCGGACTATTGAATCTCTTCTTCGAAAAATGAGTTTAATTTTCTTGAATTAGAAAATCAATTTCATCGGCTTTCAAATTTTGGAGGATGCAATTTTTTAAATTTTTGTACGGTTTTAAATTAATTAGCATGTTTTAAAATTCTCTAGTTTTAAATTTTGGAAAAGCTTCCAATTTTTTATGTAAGAAATTTTTGGGTCAATAAATTCTTGAGTTATTGATAACAAATTGTATCTACCCTGTTCACCCATTACAAATAATATTCAACCTAATTGATCTCAAACAATATTTAACCCAATCATTGATCTCAAATCGTATTTTATCTGATCATCGATCACAAACCGTATTTAACTTAATCATAAAACGTATGTTACCAGATCACTAATTATAAATGGTATTTAACCTGTTCATTGATTACAGATCGTATTTAACCTGGTCATTGACCACAAATCGCATTTAACCTGATTATTGATCTCAAATAGTATTTAACCTGATCATTGATCACAAACCGTATTTAATCCAATCACTGAACACAGGTTCTGTTTAACATGGTCATTGATCACATATTTAATCTGATCATCAATCATAAATCATATTAAAATAACTTTGATCATATTTTAAATGATAACTGATCATGATCACTTCAATTTTAAGCTCTGATCACAAATTTTGCTTCCCCTGCTTATCGAACACAAATTGTATTTAATTTGATCATTGATTATAAATCATATAAAAACAGCCTCGATTAAATTTCGAAAAATAAATTTTAACCTACTCATCGAACACAAATCATATTAAAGCAACCCCGATTAAATTTCAGAAGATAATTCCTAATAATCTAGAACTAAAAAACCCATTGAAAAAAATGATACTCAATTTGTCAGGGCCCTGAAGCAACGTATAATTAACCCCTCAAGTCGGCAATTACGCACTGACAAAATTTATACGCTGGTAATTAATTTAAACGAGTTCGTTAAATTTCTCGGTGATTTATTTAGTGATTCATAAATCGACAACTATAGTTTCCGCTGGATACGGTTCCCGTTCAGGTTGATGGTTGAATATTTAATTTTTGGTCCATGCCGCGTAATCGCGCCAACGTGATACACGAATTATGCGACACGTTTAATGCGCTTACCAGCCTTGATAGTAGCCTGAGTTATTTCGTGCGAGCAGTCTGATATGCGAGCTATCAGCAGAGATGCGGGAACATGTGTATTTGTGCTATCATAGGGTTTTCAACCATGCTAACAGACGAATTATGTCGCCTTAATTGAACGTGCTCGTATTTCGTCTGATTACCCGCTGCAAATTTACCTATCGACCGATGTTAATCTAATTCCGCATCGTTCATTTCTCCTTGCTTCATCTTTCAACATTTCTTTATCTTTCGTATCATTTTTAACGCTAGTACTATGATACAATTTTCAGTATAATACGATATTTTCTTGTTGTGTTTTTGTCGAAGTGACTTGTGTTTTGTTGAGAACAGTGTATTATATGTGTGTCTGCATACGTACTTGTACATATCTACATCAAGAGTAGATGTTTAAACATGTGAAATACTTTCCAAAGTATTAATACAACTAAAGATTTCACATGACCACCGCGTTCCACAAATTTTCCCACTTAATTACCCAAATATTTCGCCGTTCGAGTTATTCTATTAGGACCGTGTCCCCGCGCCAAATACTTCACCTTCTACACATCTCCGTCAGTAGATGTTTTCACGGTTTGAAAACTCGCGTGCCGTTTAACGAGGGGCATCGTTCAATTGGTCGGAATTCGGGGTATTCGAAGGGGTCATACAGGAAGCGTGAACAGGGACGATTTGTCGTTCGAATCGTCCGGTTAGATTCGACGGGCGAAATGCAACGCGTGGTCACCGTCGGCACGAGAGGGTATCATCTGCAATTTCCGAAATGTATTACACCGTCCCCCGACCCCACGGATGATCGCCCCAATTTGTCCATTTCCCGTTGCCGAGCTGCGCCTACCCCTCGTTTTATGGCTGCGTTAGCCGAATCGTTCGAAATTTTCTCGATTCCGACCCCACGGCGATTAGAACGATGAGGATCGCTACGTTCGGGCTGGTTACGAACCCGGTTTAATCGGTTTAATGGAAATTTTCGATGAAAAACGTTGGGGGGGTGTTTTACGTTAAAATCAGGGATAAAGAAAATTGATTCTGTATCGAAAGCTGTCGAAAATTTCGATTGGCTCGCGATTTTCGAAGATCCGGAGGCATTTAATTAGAAATTTGATAGACGGATGATTTCGACGTCGCTACCGTCATTTGAACTGCTACGAACGAACGCGTGAAGAATGGCGGAACGAGCGGAAAGACAAAAAAAAAACATGGAGGGTGAGAATGGGGAGCATGTTTAACGGTGATTCTATCGATTTTCGTGATAACGAATATACGTTCTGACAGAGTCACGGATTTATCAGCAGCGAAGGATCCAGGACACGGTTTAATTCGCGAAGCATTTTAAGGCTGAAAATCCAATCGGCGCGTACAATGGTCACCGTCGACAGATGTCTATCTTCCAATTTCCGGGATGAAAGTTTGCTCGTATACGTAAGCCAGGACTTCGCATAAACTGTCGCTGATTCAACGCGTTCATCGTGATTGACGTTCCATCTGCTTTGCTCGAATGTCAGCGGCGTATTAACGAGATTTCGCGAATAAACATTAACGAAAGGGTTGTGGAAACTTTTACAAGAACTTTTATCGTAGACTTTGGTTTTAACCCTTAGGGGATGTCATCTGTTTGAAGTATTTCTTTACTAAATCCATAGTGTTAATGTGTGAAGATACAGTGAGACAATAGTTATTGATAATGACGAATTAATAACATTTGGACCTATTATAGAATACTGTGACATAATTTTTATAAATTATACTTATGTTTATTGTGGAATTTTCATAAACTTGGAATTGTATGCAGTTTTTATAAATTCAGAAATGTTTACTATGCAATTTTCATAAATAAAAAACTGTATACTATTTTTACAAATTTAAAACTGCCATGTATTCCTAAATTTCAAACTGTTTACGACAGCACCAAGTTCGAAACGAAAGAAGAAATACGAGGCGTTCGAAATTCAGTAGTACAAGTCAATGAAAGTCGCACGACGGCGCGTCATATTTCAATTGTGTCACTGGATCGCTACATTCTTTTAGAACAAGAGTTCCAGTTACATAACAAATAGCACAGTTTGCTGAGAGCTAGGGACTATTTAAGGGCATGCTTTCTCACTGTCCAGAGCAATCTAACAAATTAACATCCCATTTTTTCGAGTCTCCTATCTCTACTTACGGTGCATACTGATGCATCCCTTACGTGAGGACCGTTGAAACGAGGTCATAGTTACAGTTATTTTCACTGTAATAAGAGTGCAGTCTCACGTGTAGAATATAGAAATTTGGATGTATAATTTTTAAATAATACACAGGAAATACACAGGTATGGTAATATGAAGATGCGAGTATTCGGCTATATAGAAATAGAGAATTATAGTGATTTGGAAATATGGACACGATTATAGTAACTTGACAATATAGACATGTTGGAATATTGTAACTTGGAAGTGCAGAGATATGGAAATATGCAGATGCGAGAAATATGGAAATTTGAAAATATAGCAACTGCAGATTCTAGAAACTTGGGAATGTAGAAATTTGAGAATATGGAAATTGAGGGTTGTAAGAACTTAGAAATATAGATATTTTAGGATGTAGAAGAAATATTGATATTCATTATAATTGGGGTTAAACTTGAAAATATTGAAACTTGGCAATATTGAAATTCCAGCAAAAATTTGGAAAATATAGGTTTCAAAAATTTTCGAATGTAGAAATTTAGAAAAATAGAAATAGAATAAGGAAAGAAAAAATGTAGAATCTAGAGAAGTGTAAAAATGAGAAAGTACCATTCTGCGATACAAAATTTCAAAATACAGAAGTGGAATATAAGCACCTGAATGCGCAAAACATAAGATCAGTTTTAAAAAGTATACCGATTCCCGTTTCACCCCTTTTTCCGTAGACTTACAAGTCGAAAGGAAGGCACAGTTTAATCCCCGTATCCTCCCCCTATTTCTATCTCTGCTGAACCCCTACCCCAGTGACGTTACCCCCTAATCCCAGCCTTCCCGGAGGGCTACTAGCAACCCTCCATAATCAAATCCCACCCTAACCGCTCTACCCTCCCTCTGTGCACCCTCTTCACACGAAAGGAATGTTAATGCGACAATGCCTCTCCTCTGACTCACCTCCCTTTACTGCAACCCGATCTCCTCTCTGTTTCTCTCTGTCTATCTGTTTCTCTCTGTCTATCTGTTTCTCTCCTTTTATTCCTTCTTTTTATATATATATATACATCTACGTGTCCTTCTTCCTCTTCATCATTCTTTCCTGCTTCTTGGGTAATCGTTTCTCCGCAGAAGCACCTTCTGTGTACCGAAATGAGTTTCTCTCGCTTCCAGCCACCCCTTCCTGTCCTTATTTCGATTTTTCCTTCTCCTTTTCTGTTCTTGCCATTGTCCTTCGACCTGGCAATTCTGCCCGCGTACTCTTGTCCCTTCTGCTCTTTCCTTTCTGTTTCCTGTTCGACTCATCGACATGCTTTTCATCCCTTGATTCTCGCAGCTCGTTTCTCGTCGCGATTTACTTCTTTGCCGTTTTTGTGACGCGTTTCGAAACGCTGCTCTTTGCAGTTTTCAGGATGCGGAGATTCACGAAATTATTCAATGAATTATTAACCCCTTTTCATTTCTGTGCCTCTAAATTTTGACGTGCTTGTTAATTTAAATGCTTCCCAACATCAAAATACTTTCTGGTCAATTTGCAATTTTCTATATTTCTAAAATATCTAAATTTGTAAATATTTTTAGTTACCCTAAGCAAATATCTAAACACAAAAATACCTATACTTGAATATCTCAAACCACGTAGCTCCATCATAATATCATTAAAATTCGTTAACCATCCGAACAATTTCCTGAAAACGAGGGTGTTTCAATCATCCCCGAAGAGAACGGAGTACTCGACGCGGCCCATTACCCGTCCTGTCTCAAAGTCATCCTAAAGAAGGTCCTTCAGAAAGATAGGCAAGTTTGTGGTCTCTTGAAGTTACGCATCGTCCTTTAGAAAGCAGTCGGGTGTAAGATAGTCTGTCGCGTAATCCCGTCGTTTCAGTTTGAACTTGACGGCCGTTTGGCCCCGGGGCCGTGCAAGGATCAAAGGACACGTGGTTCGTTTCTTCAAAGAAAAATCAACCAGATCGAGAGTAAAGGGGGAGAGTATCCTGGATGGATATTAGCATCAGGTCGCGTGGTGGTCGAGAAAGAATCGTAAGGTTGGAATAAGGATCGATTAGAACTCTACGTTCTTTTCCCGATTATGTCGAGAAACGGAGTTAACGAAAAGGTACCTAAAATTCCCGTGGGATTTCCTGCGGGAGAAAATGTCTGATCCCGCAAGAAATGTGTCTTTAAGAGAGAAAGGGAAGGATAAAGAAACGTGAGAAATGTTGGGCATAAAAATGGGAATCTGATGAGAAGGCAACCGCAGAATCTATGTTCTAAAGATTGAATCGTACCAGCAAACTAACGCTAAGGAACTGGCTTTCGATCGGGTCGGAAAACTTACTGTTTAGATATTGATTTTTTGCGTGACATAAATTATGCTTTCAGAAGATTGGTAGGTGGACTTTGAAAGTCCATTTTGAAATATTGAAAATAAGGATAATTTAATGGAATGTAACAAGGGACCTAGTTTTTGAACTATGTTAGATCAGTTAGACATTTTCAAACACAAAAAATAATTTTTTAACGGTGACATTCGTTATGAATAATTTTCTTGATATCCTATGAATAATCTTTCAATTTGATCAGTGCAAGAAAGCTTTGTTATATGACCAACTTTTGTTAGTAGAGGAATAAAATAGTATTTTATAGTAAAATTTATCCACATTTCATCCCTTATCTTGTAACTTAATTTTCATTCTAAAATTATATTATTTAACATTTCATTAACATTGTATTTACACCAAAACTTCATTTTCAATCTGGAATTGTTCATCAAACATTCGTAGATCTACCGATATACATTTTGGAGGACAATTTTGCTAGCCCGTAAAATTTGCCTCGAGTAATCCCTCGATTCTCTCTAATCGAGTTATCCATTCGCCCCTGGTTCGTTGATATCAATGGTCGATCGAGCGAAATAAGTAACAGAACGTTCTATCTCCGTGTTCATTTTCCCCGACATGGCATGTCAGCCGGAGAGGAGTTTGATCCTTCCGGTACATATCATTCCGTCGGCTCCGTGTGATTGATGCGTAGAGACGCAGTTCCGGTAGCAAGTTGCCGCCAGCTGTCGTTAGGAAGATAGTTTGTACCAGTCAAGTTTCATCGCGAAGCTAAGTTAGTTTGGTCGAAGGTGTCTGTTTAGACGAGACACGAACGATGTATTGTCGACACGTGCCAAATCTTCACGTGATACATGCAGATTTTCATTTTCGACGCACCGAAAAGAAATTTCGAACCTTGAAAGAAGCACATACAAAATTCACTCAATTTATCCAAATGCCTTAATCGAAACAATACAATTAAACCTAAAATATTCAACACTAAATATTTTATTAATAAACCTGAAAAAAACAGATAAAATTAATTCGAACATATGACTTTCATCTAGTAAACATTGGAATGTACAGATTGAATTAACCCAAACGTTGAGCCACTCAGAGTCTAGTTATCAGCTCTAAACATAGAATATACATCATCATTTTCATTAAGTTTCAAACTCGATATAAAATCAATTTTCCTTAATACGTAACAGCGTAATAACAGCGGTCGAAGGGGTTGTTAAGGGTTCGAAATGACCGTAAGGTATGCAAAGCCCTGATTTCTGCCCTTTAGAGTGCTCGAACCAGAGAATCACGGTTCCTCGTCAATCCTCTTCCACCCTCTCGTCCTTTGGAGCTCTCTTACTCCATTCAAGGATCGTTTGACATCCGAGAGAACGAAGACGCGATCCAGCCAGCGAATACCAGTCGAATTACCGTAAATCGAACCAGCAGCCAAACAGGAGACGTTTAAGCCCGGGTCTTAGACCACGCATTAACGGCTACCGAATTCCGAGCCCCGAAAACGAGGATCACGCCTCATCGGGCGGGCACGGGCAAACCACGCGTTCGGCACGCTTCCAACCGAGCGTTAAATTGCACGGAGAATCGTACCCTTACGACCCACGAGGACAGCGTGTAATTTTACTGATCCGCCGGGACAAAACTCAATTTTCCGTCTGATCATTCCATCATTTTCCGACTGATTCCGATCACGTTAAAAATCTACTACACAGCGAAACCGAAGGATTCCCTCGGATTTTGGAGAGGGGTAGGAATTTTAGAATATAGAGGCATGCTGATATTTGCATGTGACGATTTAGAAATATAGAAATTTGGGGATGCAGAAATTTGTGAACATGTACATTATTAAATACAGTAATTTATAAATATAGAAATTCCAGAATATATTTAACATATACAAACATATAAAATATTTAATAATTCCTTCAATAACCTAAAAAACAACCCCTAAGATCCAATCACAAAAATCGTTATACTACCCTCTAATATAACGTACCCTTTTCTTGTAAAAAAAGCTTTAGATAATAGAATATTTGAACTTCGATCGATGCTTAAATAGATAATTTATTTAATACCGCCGAAAATGGAAGACTTCGAGTCGATCGCCGAAGCTAATCGATACAAGGTTCTCAATGTGCATTAACGTCAATTTTCTTTTCTTCCGGTTCAATCCTCGAAAAGTTCAAGGTGCTCCTAATCAGAGACAGACGACTCTCGTTAGAAATGGCAAGACGAGCCCCGTAATTCGAGCGATCGCGAGCGCGGGGCAACAGGGGGGATAAAGAGAGCGGAGTCCAATAAAGTGGAAAAGAAGCGAGACTAACCGGGTGTTCGAAAACCGGCGAGCCGGTCTCTATGCGAGCCGTGATAAATCGATTTCCCGGGTAACGAACCGTGAAAAATGGCGGGCAGTCGCACGTGGAAAATGTGTTTCGGCTGATAGCGCTTTCCACGCATTCCCTCGCGAGCCTGGTTGACGCCGGTTAATGCAGTTGACCCTATGCAACGCTGTTTTACCCGTGGTTGACTATTTCGATGCAGTTCATTGTTACGATACATTTATATAATCACTGTACATAATTTTCGCGATTTTTATATATTTATAAAAATATCTGTAGAACGGTCACGGGTTTATTAGGTTACGCGAGGTGGATCGTGGAAAGTCTGAGACAATTTCATGACAGAAAAGTTTTATAAAAATACATTCATGATATGCCATTTTAAAGGATAAACCTTGATAAAAATGACTGTATAAATGCATCTTTAATATTCTTATCTTGAAGCTACTGGTTATTAGTTGCAACAAAGAATATTGATATACTGTGTCCAATATTGAATTTCGTAATGTAAAGAGTCTATTACAATTTCATGACAGAAAAGTATCACATAAACCCACTTATGATACATCAATTTAAAGCTTGAATCTTGAATAAAACAGCTGTATAAATGCACCATTACTGTTCTCAACACAAAATGATTGGTTTCCATCTGTAACAAACGATATTGTTATAACATCAAATACCCAAATTCAAACCGTACAAAGTCTATCATAATTTCATGACAGAAAAGTATCACAAAAACCCACTTACGATACATCAATTTAAAGCTAAAACCTTGACTAAACCAGCTGTATAAATGCACCTTTACTGTTCTTAATACAAAATGACTGATTATACAGTATCTGTAAAGTGAATCCTTAAGACTTAAGATCGCCAAAATTACGATACTTTGTAGATGGACAATCAGTGAAGAAAGGGCAAGGTCAACGATAATACCGTTATCGCACAGTTGCTAAACAGCTGTTTGCTTATCGTTGCCCGACGTCCATCTCGTTAAACGTAATGGCCGCCATTTCTGTCCGCGCCAGACAATCTGATCGAGGAAATGCCCGCGATTTCCCGTATGTGCTCGTAAGCGTCGCCCTCGGATTCACGAAATAGCTACTTTTCGTAAAGTCCGCGAATTACGGTTTCCCTCGGGGTCGTGGCCGATTCCCGTGGGAATGCATCAGAGGCGTCGCGCGATAATGCACTTACCCTCGATCCCCCGTTCGCCACTGGATCAACATCCGTTTTCCGTTACTGCGCTCTCCTTCACGGCTACTGTTTCGTACACGACACATGAATCCTTCTAAGATATACACTGGGTGTCCCACGTAATTCGAACACCTTGAATATTTACTTTATTTTATGTATACGCGGTTAGGGTCGCTAAGCAAAAGCAGACGCGTGCGCGATGCATGCAAAACAGGTCCTTGGAATTTCACCTTCGTCAAATAATGTTTTTCTAATTCCACAATATGTTTCGCTAACCTCAAAGTTATTTTAATATTTATGATAATGAAATTATACAATTTATTATTATATAGTATGTATAATATATATAATTGATAAATTGTACAATACTTGCTGTGGACAGTAATATGTTTTGCTACTTTCTTATACAGCACAAAATTATGTACATGGTATATGACAGAGTATATTATTATACCCAAATCATCAAGTTTTCTAATTTTTAATTTATCAAATTTCCAAACTTGTAAATTCTCAGTTTCCAAATTCTAAATTTATAATTTACATTCTAAATTATTATTAATATTATTATTAAAATTTAGATTCTGTACTAAATTACTTAGGTTTTGCATATTTTTAATGTACATATAAATGGGCGGTATAATTGAAATTTTTAGAAAAGGTGTCAATTTCCATAATACCAGTTTCATACCGTTTGTTACTTGATGTAATCAGCTTTGATTGCTCGAAAGTAATATGTCGTTAAATTTATGTCGCTCTTAATACGATTATTACTTTCTTATCGAACCATATGGGCAATGAATATGGAACACGTTGAGTGTGCATAATATGGAACATGTTTTATGATCAAAAGCTTTCTCCATCACTCTCGCAACGACGAACTTATATGATAGTCATATAAATTATTGACTTTTGATGTTAGCAAATTACGTTTGCAAAAATCACTGTTAAAAGAATTTGGGAATTGAGGAATTAGGGAATTTTGGAACTAGAACATTTGGAATTTGGAAAATTTTGAGAATGCAAAATTTAGGAACTGTGAAGTTTAGAAATTAGGAAATTTAGAAAATGGTAAATTTGAGAATTGGTATAATTTGAAAATTACAGAATGTGACGACTGGAAAATTTGGAAGTTGGGAATTGAGGAATTGAAAAATTGAAGAATTAAAGAATTGAAAAATTGAAAAATTGAAAAATTGAAAAATTGAAAAATTGAAATTTAAAATCTTAATAATTTAAAATGAAAAAATATCGTAATACTTAAATTCCAAATTGTACAAAATAAATTTGATTAATTCCCCCCGTAAAAAGTTCATCCCCATCAAAATAAGATTCCAATCAGCGAACTTCAATACCTGCGCTAAACATCCATACAATGAATCCTCTATCGAAAGCATTCATAAACAGCGTCCACTTTTCTGCTAATCGAATTTCACTCGTCACATATTATGCTAAACATATTACTCGCTGGTCGTTTCAGCGTCGATGTATCCCCGGCATAATTACTATCGAAATATCCTTGCATCGATGCTAAATTTCTTCCCCCGACTATTTTGTTCGCGTCCTGAATTCATTGCACGCAATTGATTACCGTTGCCGTGCGATAAACTGTCCGGTCCGCGATAGATCTGTATTCGCAGTGTATAAACAGAAACTTTCGTTAATACGATTCGCGATAAATGGGAGGACACAGGATTGCGTCCGCGTAATACGCGCGGTATACTCTATGGATAATGTCGATTAAATTTTCGGCAATTACGTTGTTCAGTTTGGCCCACGCACACCCGCGTGCGGTGAAATCCACGCTAATACGAACAGTTTGCAGACCTGTTTTGGTCAACGGAGTTAAATGCTTCGGGGCTGATTCGCGTGACTCCGCTAACTTTCTGCGTTCGCATAGTTTTCCGCCTTCCGGCGATTTCGCGGCGGATTCCTTTACACGTTTATTTTGACGCATACTACGATATTTCACAAAAATTTCTTACGATAACACCGATACTACTCTGCCCTTTTTTGTGCGAAAATTAATCTCAATGTTCCAAAAATTTGGTACGATAAAATCTATACTACTGTGTGTTATCAATTCTCCAAATTTGAAGTACATATATAAATTGTCTAAAACAACAGCTCCAATAATTAAATAATGTAATGTACCTTAATTTCATTTTATTATATTATTTCATATATTTATATTTATTCATTATATATATTTATTATATTTTATCATTAAATACTGTACCTTAGTTTCATTTTATATAGCGTTTAAAATTTTTCTTTCGGTACAACTCCGTTCGGAGGCCATATAACGAGACTCCCTTATATAAACATCACCCCCGATCTTCTCCAAACTCTTCCTTCTCGTGGCAAACTTAGACTGCTCGAAACGATTCGCACAATTTCCGCTGGATACAAATATTCGGTGTTTTCGTCAAATTTACGAGCCTGTCCAAGTGCATAAGTACAAATTATACCGACCGCAAATTTTATGGGGATTGCTGGTTCAGGGGTTAATTTCGTAGTGTAACGACTTGCCAGGAGATGTTGTGGTCTGTGTTGCTTGGAACGTTTCCCTTGGCATGCAGAATGTTTGGCAATTATTCTTTTTGTCGTCGACGTGATTTGCGCCCGAAGAAAATGCGTTTCCATTAGTTGCACGTCAATTTAATATCGCGTACCTAATTCTTATTGCTTGAACTTGCGAAACAAATACGAATTCGAAGCTGCGTGCATGTTGAAACTATGAAGTGTGTTATTGTAGCAAAGTAGAACTATATGCAACAAGAGTTAATTAATCAAAACCAGTTTTATTAATTTCTGTAACTCGCACTTAGCGCAATGGAGGATCTTTTTATTGGAAATTGAAACTTTTGAAATTTGAAATCAATAGATTCGAAAAATCCCTTGATACCCAAATCCTTAAATTTCCAATTCCTAGTTTCCAAAATCCCTAAATTTCTAATTCTTAGATTCCCAAATTCCTAAATTCCCAAATCCCCAAATCCCCAAATTTCAAGGTTCGAAAATTTCTATACCCCCAAATCCCTACATCCCTATACTCATAACTCCCCGAATTCATCCCCATTTAATCCATCCTGCAATTCCCAATTCTTCAAAAATTCCTAATGAAGATTAGAAGATTTTGCACCCTTAACATATCTTCCTTAAAGTCACCGATAATAACCTTGCAACAACTGTACACGTCCTTGCTGTTACATCTACAGCAATACTCGTTGAACACCCTCCAATAGTAATAAGTAAATAAATAAACAAGTAGAGCGAATGAATTTACAAAGGATCTGTCAAGTTCCGTAGCCGCCTAGGAAAAAGCGGGCACAAAGCGTGTATCCTCGACAAAACAGCGCAAGCAGCTGCATACCTCGACTCGTTTCTTCTTTTTCTGTATCGTATGCGAAAGACAGGAGAAAAGGAGGGAGATGCTGAAGAGGGTGGACGTCAGGGTGTGGAACATCGAAGCGGTAACGCCCGTCGAAAGGTTTCGTATACCAAGCCTCGTCCTTGCAATAAGGATCCGAGGCATCAACCCACCACCCCTCTTCAGCTACTAGCTGCTGAACCTTTCTGCTCCCTTCTCACTCTCAGACGGAATGTTTTGCATTTTAAGAAGGTGTCGGATATCCTTTGCGCTATCCGAAGACAGCGCCTCCCTCGTCGGCCGGCATCGAGGAACCCGGGATGCTGGGGAAAACGACGGTGGCGAGGGGGTAGAAAGCTTCCCCTGGAATCCAAAGTAATTCACGAGCCTGTATTACGTGCTAGGACACTCTTGCAGGGATGTCCTGGAAAATCGGCGAGATTTCGTGACGATACTCGCGAGCCTCCTTGATACACCGTTCACGGGTCTGTCGGATCACGTGTTTTACCGAGTCTTTTTTTAAGAGGACCTCTTTATGATTTTGAACGCTTTGATATTTTTGTTTGTTTAGGTTTCGTCAGTTGTTTAGGTATCGTTTGAAAGTGCTTTTGAGGTGTTCAGAATAGTTTAGTTTATCCTTTAACGTCGATTTTGACGTCAATACACCGCATCGTTGTGTGTCAAATAACCGAATCTAAACTAAAGTATCAGATATGATTTCATGACTGAAAAGTATTACAGAGTGCCACTTGTGGTACATCGATTTAAAGCTTAAAGCTGGACGAAGATGACTGTGAAAGATATTCGTGGATATTCCTCATGTAAATTGGTTAATGATTATAATAAAGAATGTTGTGTACTAAACAGCTAGATTCGGAATGCAAAAAGTCTAATCCAAAATCATGACAGAAAAGTATTAGCAAATGATACCTATAGTACATCAATTTAAAGCTTAAAGCTTCTTGTAAATGACTATGTAAATGCACAATTAATACTAGCATCATAATTGAAACAATATCTCCTATAACAATCTGTCTGTAAAAGATAAAAACGTCGTAAATAAATAGAAACGTAGCCACGTGAGTCGAAAGTTACGTGGAGGGTTAAAATCGAGAGGAAGTTTTGCCAGCTCTTTCGGTGGCGGACAACAACCCCTCGAATAGCAGAGAAAGAACCCCCTGAAAACAGAGGAGAGCGAAGAATCTTGGTGGTCATTCGATGAGAAGAGTCGAGGAACGGAGTAGAATTTAATCGAGTCCTTATTTACCGGGGCTCTAGCTCAAAGAAGCCACCGGATGAAACCGATGTGGACTCGTTCGTTTCAATGTTCACCGTTCGGTAAACTTTGTTATCTCTGCCATTGAAAACCGGAACACACTGGTTTCTCAACGATGAACGTTACATCCGTGGAATACCTTGCATTAACTCTGCCAACGGATCTCTCTTTTATCGTCAAAGCATGAAAGACGCGGACAAGAGGGCCCTTTGCGCGGTAATATTCAGCCCGGCGATGATTGGTGAAACGAGATCAGCTTCTTTGCGAAAACGGTTGTATTTGAAATAGCGGAGAAGCGAAATTTCTGCCTTCGCTGCTGGATATTTGGGGATTTAGGTAGGTCTCTATTTGGAGATTTCGGGATCTGGAGAGTTAGCGTGGTTGGAGATATATGGATTTGGTGATTTAGGTGTTTGGATTTCGGAGGCAAGAAATTTGGGAATATAGAGATTTCAGAATCTAGGGATTTAGGATCCTAACTATATGGGAATTTAGGGATTTAGAAATCTAGGAATTTAGGTACCTAGGAATTTAGATATCTAGGGACTTGGGAACCTAGAAATTTGGGAATCTAGGAATTTGGAAATCTATGAATTTGGTAATCTAGGAATTAACATATTAATTGAATGAACTATTTAATTTCCTCTATATTCAATAATATACCCACCAATCTGAAATTGTTTAAAATAGTACTAAAAATTAACCTGCAAATTAATTTGAACGTCTGCGGTTCTTCTCATTATTCATTCTGGATCAATACCAACGTGAAAATTCGATTTGAAGCTTGACTAAAATTCAGCTGAATTTACATTGAAAAAAGAATCCACATTTAAACGAGCATCATCGCACTAGAGATAAATTATGTCTCTAATTAAAGGCTACACAGAGTATAGAAGGACGTCAATCGCTGTGCATTGAAAGTAGGACACATTTGATTAAATCAACTCGAACGGTGACATCGCTGATGGAAATACAATTCCTTTTCAGTTGTGTCATTTCCTTCTATGAATAACAATCCGTTACTAAGCTTGAAATATATTTCTCCTCGTAAATTTCATTCCCGTTTTTCATTCATTCGGTTGCACGTCAATGTTTCGGACAGTAAGTGAACGAATATTATTAGACGTCGCGAAAAAGGTATCTTAAAAATTCGAATTTTCCGCTCTTAATGGGGTAGAGTTTAAATAAAATAGAAGCAGATGTCAATCATTTAATTACAGTCTAATTGGTAATCAATAGAGGAATGCAGAATAAGAGAGCGTTCAACAAAATGAATTTCACAATTTGACTAAATAATTTATTCAAATATATCCTTATAATCTTATATTGTAGTCTTACTAAATATTTATTTATTAAGTAATATTATCAAAATTCTTGTATGGTCATTTATATTAAAAAACTTTGACAAAATTTGTAAAATTTCCTATAATTTGCGCACTCCTTTAGTGTTAAATTCGCCGAGAGCAAAAATACGTTCTAGTACAAGTGTCAGAAAAAAATGAAAGAAGGGTAAAAATAACTGCAAAAGGAAGAAGGGTAGGTTAAAAGGACGCGAATAGGGGATGATAGCGGGAACTGTTCGGATTAAAATCTCGTAGTAAAGGCATCTCTAATTGAGGATAAAGGTGGAACACGTTTCGCTACATCGTTCTCTATATTTACACGCGAGACCGTTTGAATATCTTGGGAATTGCCTTGGCTACGTGTTCGCGTGAACAATTCGTGAAAGCTGGAACATGAAATTCGTGTTTAATCTGTGGCTCTTCTTTTTCAAATAATCTCGTTTGGATTTCCGCGAACGAACTCGTTACTTACGTTGATTGCCAGAAGGAAACGGGAATATTATTCGGATTTCTTTTGTGATCGGGGTATTACTATAATCCCGTTGCATTTTCATCTAACTTGTGTACTTTTATTGGGACGCTTCCAAAATCGTAGCTGAAAAATTATCTTTTATGTAGAGATCATTTTAATGGATAATTTTCTTGTGAATTTTATTACTAAAATGAATTTTATTATTAGATATAAAGATTTGAAAATTTATAAATCTTGAGATATAAAGATTTTTATATTTGTAAACCCTTAAATACAGAGACCTAAAAATTTAGAAATGTGTAATTTTGTATATTATTGATATCTACAAATTAACTAATTACAAGATTTCCAAAATGTACCAATCTTGAAATATGAAAATACCTATAACTTGACAAATAAACAAATCGAAAAACTTCTGCATAAAAATGTTAATTTTGCAGATGTGATCACTCCAGCCATTTCTCGTTCGGTAAACAATAATTCCATTTCATCACCGAATCGAAACGTGACAGTAAATTTTGACGGTTTCGTATATCGCGCAAAGTTTCAGCAATGAATCTATAACTTCGGCAAAGAAGACGAAAATCTATGTCGATAGAAAGAAATCTGAGAAGAGATCTAGAACGGGACTTTATCCAATTTATATCGGGTCAGACGACATTTGGATATTTCCGGGTTTTCTCGCGAAATATATTGTGGAAACGCCTTGTTTCACGGATATACTCGTGTTTCAGTTTCATTCAACAAACAGCAGTATCGCGAAAACAAATTTCCGGCAAATCTACTGGAACTGGAACAACGCGTTCGACTATTAAATTCATTGACACAAACTGTCAATGATATAGGATCATATATATCAAACCATTTTTTTCGTATAAAAGAACTGTGAATTTTAATTCGACACGTCTCTTGTCGAAGTAATTGCACACACTTTATGATAAGGAGTAAAGGTGAAAATTATAGTGTTGTCATTTTGCAAATTTAATGTGGAGGATTATTGATGCAAAATTTGTATTATATTGATTCAAGATTTTTTATAATATTGATACGAAATTTCACATTATACTCGTACAAAATTTGACATTATGCAAAATATCATATTAAGTATTATAAAATTTCACATGAAACTGATGCAAAATTTCACATTGAACTAATATAAAATTTTACATAAAACTGATACGAAATATTACATTGAACTAATATAAAATTTAAGATGATGCTGATATAAAATATCACATTAAACTAATATAAAATTTGACATACAGTGAATAAGTGTCACTCCCAAATTTTACAAATAATTTGATATATCCAAATATTTTTTATTAACAAAACATGTCATTTTGTCTTTCAACTGGTATACCAAAAAACTAAATAATAATAACAAAGTATTGTATTAATAATAGCTCAGTAATAATAAAATGTATTAATAACTGGATAATAATAAAAAAATTGTTATCATAGTTATTTATTAAACGAAGCATTGTAACACGCGTTAGACACTTGTTTGGTGTTCGAAGACAGTAGAAAATGAAAGCAATTTTAGCAGAGTGAGGAAAATCAATGGAAGCGGTGAGATAAAAAGGAAGAGAGTTCAAAGGAATGCACTTTGTTCCGCGAAGCAATTCAAGGAGGATGTTTATTTAAATTTTCAGGTAATTTACATCCACTTGCCACGCTGTATCACTTTTCTTCTTCTTTTTTATTCCCCGTTTCATTCCCTGTGTCGAATACGACCTCTCGTATTTAAATCGTGTTATTTGTTTTCACGCCATTACGACTTTTTCATTGATGCAAATAAACTGTGCTTGATCAGCCATCGAATTAATTATATCCTCCTCGAGACCTCTTCAATTTGTGAACGAACGAATTATTAAATATATCTATGTCGTTTCGAGATACTTAAACATATTCTTCTTCAACAAATATTATTATCATCCTGCATGATTTAATTAATCAATAATTTATTGAACACCAATATTTTAACATCATGGACCAGTACTTTATGATGGAACAATTTTCAAAATATTCAAACTGTTTTGATTGTACAAAGTGCAATCAAAAATAATCGTGTACAAGACCAATAATCGATAAATAAATATTAACCAATAAACGTAGCCACAACGATAAATATGAAATATTTACAGTCTACCTGAAATTGATTAAGGTTATAATCGCGATGAAATAATAAACGTCCCATTGTTATCGTACGCGAACACATATACACATGTCCCACATGTTTATCGTACACGTTACACATCGCTGTTAAATATTCATGTTTCGCGTATTATAAATATTAGCATATTTCGACATATTCAGAGCGCAGAGACGCGAGTAGATAAGGAGGTTACGTGCATTGAAGGATTCAATTAAAAAGGTACGTTTAAGGTTGGGACACCAGGGAATTAAAATATGTCTAACCCGTCTGGCGACATAAATAATTTATCATGTATATGCCGACATCAAAGATAAGCTTTCACGGTCTCTAAATAAAACATGTTCCGAAGAATCTTAAAGGATCAAGAAAATCAAGCTTCCTGGCCGCTGCTGGAAGCAACGAAGTAGGGAACCCATGTAATTCCCCGTGGAATGAGAAGGGTGAAAGTTGCTTCCTGCAACCATTCGACGGAGAATCTTTATTTAAATTTTAAAGCTTCTTACTATCTACGTGCTTCTGCATCGGTCTTCTTCTTATAAGGTCGATAATAAAATCAGATATTCCCCTTTTTTACGATGTCCGAGGTTATTCGCTTTTGTTAAACGGAGGCAAATAGCGTAACGAGGGATGATGTTACCGTGATCGATATGGATACATTTAATGCTTATAATTATAACTCTATTAAATTTCATTTGTGATGGGGTGGGAATTTTATTTTAATTCGCATTGCAAGGTTGATTTTAATTTTTGAGTTGAGAATTGTGGAAGTTTTGAATTTTAGAACGTGGGAATTTTGGAATCTGGGGATATTGGAATTGGGGAAGTTGTTAATTTTTAAATGATGAAATTTTGTCATTTTAAAACTAGGGAATTTGAAACTAGAGAAATACTAGAGAACTATTGGAATTTTTTTTGGAATTTTAGAACCTTGGATTTTTTGTTACAAATAACCAAGTACCAAATTACCAAGTACCAAATTACCAACAACCAAATTACCAATTACCAATTACCAAAATACCAAAATACAAAAATTCCCAATTCTAAAATGGTTACAATATCCCACTCCTTCCTTCTATTTATTCGGCAATTAATTTTCCACAGCTGCGATATTGGATGAACGAAGCGCCGAGGAAATAAATGTTCGATTTCGTAGGGGTCGAAAGTGTCCATAACTTTAATAGGTTCTTGCGACACGTACAGATTTTCCATTGATCGTGAGCCATTCGAAACAACAATCGATCACCGTGAGGTTGTAAAGTAGCGAAAAAATGGGCCGCTTTCTTTTGTTCCTTTAATTCAAGGAACTTTATCGAATTTCCATAAAATATCGCAGGCATTCGTCTTCATTCTTTACGCGGTAGAGCGGCTACGTTCAGGGCGAAGGTGCACAGTTTGTTTTGAAACGGAACGCGGCTTTTAATGCGTCGTTGTTTCGCGTCCTTGTCTTTAATCGAGCATCTTGACTGTAATTTGCGCTTAATTCGCCCGCCATCGGGGACGTAAATCAAAACTCGCGAGATTATTTAGCGAGGAGTTTCGACGAAGAAAACCGCGGAAGTTTCTTTCGCTATTTCATCGATCATTTTTTTACAAATTCGGGAAATTTATTATTCTTCATTACTTCTGAAAACATTATAGTAACGTTAATATTCGAACACTTATTTAAACATTTAATATTTTCTTCTGAATTTAATTATTTAAATATTTATACAATTAATAACTGTCAGATTACATTCCATACGGACCGTACTTTCTCACAACTTACAACAAACGCGTATCGTTTAGAAATTGTTATATGCAGCATGTCGAACCGTGAAAGTTGAATAGAATAGATAAAATTTGATGTAAAAATGAACGACGAGCGAAAAGATCGTACGAATTATTAAAATGCATTAGCACACTTATACGATCGGCAAACAAACGTTTCGATTCAGCGTATCATCGCTTTGTAGAAGCGGCGGGGCGCGTGTTCGGCAAACAGTGGCCGAGATTTATAGACGAGGAACAGTTATCGATCGGTGTTCGTTGCTTGTATCGCTAGTAATTGGAACATTTATGAGCCAATCAATCACTTTTCTCGTTGCAGTTCCCCCTATGCTGTGGATACCGCATCAATTGGTCGGTGCACCCTTGGGTTCCGCCGTCACGTTGGAATGCCACACCGAGGCACATCCGACATCTTTGAATTACTGGACGAGAGAGGACGGCGTGATGATTCACGAAAGTACCAAGTATAAAGTTACGTCGACACCGGAGACACCTTCTTACAAGACTCACATGACCCTCACCATATACGATCTACAGGTACGAAACTTTCAGTTCTGTCATTTGTACTTCTAGTTCTGTTCTCAAAGCAAAATTTGAGGAGAGTTCAATTCTTCTCTAGTTTATCGATTAATTGTGTTATACATCGTTTATAGCGATTAACTGTATGGAAGAATTTTAAGTGTTCAAGGAAACTGTAACGGGATTAAGTGTAACATGAGAGATTTGTGAATGACATGCAAGATGGAGGATGTCATCTGACGTATGGCAGAAGAGTGATTGGATAAGTTTTGTAGAAAAAAAATTAGTGTACCATGTGAAGAAAGAGTTTTGTTCACATATCACATGTAATGCATGTCATGTAAAACAATCACATGTAATGTCAAATATTATGTCAAATGTTATTTCAATGATTGTTACTGTTGATCATTATGATACATTAGAATGTTAAAGCATTGAGGTGGAGTCTTGAGATTTTTACATTTTTGAGATATTGGGGGTAACTCTGAAAATTTTGAACTTTGGTATATTGCAAATATTGGAATTTTGGTACTTTGATGCTTTAGAATATTGGAACTTTAATATGTTGGGAACTTGGTGTATTACTTTAGGAATGTTGTAACATGGTGTATTGGCACTTTGTAATATTGGAAACTTGGTGTATAACTTTGGAATGTCGGGAACTTGGTGTATTGGAACTTTGGAATGTTGGAACCTTGACCTAGCAGAACTTGTCGAAACTTTAATACCACATATCTCTCAAATCTTAGCACTTCGAAAGTTTGAAATTTATATTTAAAAAGACACTTCGGTAAACTGAAAATACTACAATTTCAAAACTTCCATGCATCCCTGACATTATAACGAGAGTCTACTGTATCCAATCAATTCCCATATAAATACCTTAACGATTTTAATAATTTAAGATGCCAAATTTAGAATATTCCGAGAGAGTTAAAAGCACTTTGCGAAAACAAGCACAGTACCTTAGAATATCATAAATAAATCACGTAACTCAAATTGACCATAACAATTTTAGCTTATCGTATAAAATATTCAAATTTTCCATTCTCAAATAGTCAAATTTAAATGTTGAACGACTGCATAAACGACTGGGACTATCGATTATAAATTAAACTCCAAGCAGTGATAAAAAGGTAATGTCGTTACAGAGGTGTTATCTGGTTCTAAAATAAAACACAAACGTAGAAGAAACTCGGTTACTGATAATATTTCCAAGACGTGGCTCAGCGACGAAGTAATTTTCCGTCCTAATTTTGTATTTTTTATTTCGACAAGCGTGCACGTATCTCGTTGCGGTTTTCTCGTCATGCAAATATTCCGCCGTCCTCCCGTGTTACTCCAATTAGAAACACTTTTTTATTATCTTCCTTGCATACTTTATAATCGCTTCTTGGTCTAGTTAATTGAAACATGAGTTGTGGAATTACTTTTCGCTGTTAGATGGTTTATTACATTAAAATATAACGGTGCTTTCTTCTCTAATACATATTGTTTATCATTATTATGCCAATAATGTAGATTATGCAAATTATTTATATGCAGTAATTATTAACTTGAAGTAATTAATAACTCATGGTAATCATTAAACAAGTGAATTTTTTGAAAATGAAAAATATTTATGTCAATCATAAAAGTTACCCTATTTTATTAAATTTCTTTGTTCAATTAATCTTGACAATTTTAAGAGTATTGTGTATTGAAATGGAATATGGTACAAGAAATAGAAAGTACTTTATTCATTTTTTTTTTTGCGATGCAGTGTTTTGATTCGTGTCGGAAGCAAAATAGTGTCCATAGATAACAGAGAACCGTGCGTCGTTGCACTTAGAGGAAGAAGCAAGCTTGCAGGAAGATAACCTCGTTACGCTGTTTAATTTTTTCCCTAGTACGTTCAACCACCGGGAATAAGCCCTGTACCAATTGCGTGTCTCTCTCTCCGTGTTTCCGGTTCTTGGAAAAAGGTGGAACAAGAAATGTGTGCATTAACAGGCACCCAGTTTCCGGTATTAGTTTCTTCTCGCGATCGTTACGTTGCAATCTTTCAGATTTCTCTGTGTACCTCCTCTTAGCAAAAAGTTGCCGTTTTCCTTTCACGGTTTTATGAATTTGCAGTAGGTTTCAACATTGATGGGACATGTTGCATTGAAAATTGCAGAACTTTGCGGGAAACGTGTATCGATGGGACGTTTAGAAAAATATGTGTAAAAAATAATTCACAATAGTCATAAGAGAAATAAGAATAACATAATAAGTAGTAACAAGATAGTGATAAGGGTGTTTATTTTTCAGGATGAGGATGTTGGCACCTATAAATGTGTGGCGAAAAATCCACGTGGTGAAACTGATGGCACCATACGCTTATACAGTAAGTACATTTTTAATCAAACATATATCTTTATCGATTTTATATGAAATACTACAATTTGTTTTATTATAACACTACGAAACGATTTAATTTATATTTGATGATATGAGAGGTTAAATATTGGTTTATGAAATATTTAAATGCATATTTGAGAATAATATTTATTTTGTGTTACAAGATTTACATTGTAACTGAATTCTGGTATTCCATATTAAATCGATGAAAATATTTATATCGTTAATTTATTACAAAAATTCCTCTTCCATAAATACCATAAATAAAATTGAAAGAAATAAAACAAAAATTAAAATTGATGATGTGGCAGATTTAGTAAGCACATCCATAAATTCATATCTCTTCAGTTACTAGATAAAATTAATATTATTATATCAATCCTATGCACTCGATATTTTTGTTCTTGGCAGATAACGAGTCTAAAACTTTTAAATAGAAAAATATTTAAATATGTACATCATATGTACATTATAGATATAGTTAAAAGTACCTATCTTGTACTAAACTGAATAGTATGACCTTGGAACACGAAAGGTTAATATAATTATATACATACATTCACATTTTATATTAATGTCAATATTTAATAACCTCAATTGATCCTAAAAGCTTCCTCGTATTCGTACAATAAACGACCCGTTTATCAAAGCGTCAATCGGTACCAAATTGAAAATTAATCGATCGTATTATTAATAATTCCAGCATACCGAACGCGTTAATTAGTAATCACCGAGGAATCCTCGCCATTTTCGTTGAATTCTACGCGGGGTAATCGGCAGTCTTTTTCTTGCCGGTAGCCTTTTATGCTAAACGCTCGCTTCATTTGAATGTCGCTAATGCGAAAAACCGATGCATACTAATAGAGACCGCTTTCACCCCCGTCCCGTTTTCACCCTACGCGTCTGGAGCACATCGAAATCACCCTTCCTAGTTTCTGTGCACGTGTTCGTAGCTGTGTGCACGCGAGTTTGCACAGTGGCCGGCCATTTCTCCGCCGGCTCTTTATGTCATATGCATACATTAAACTCCTCTTCGCCGGAAGATGTCCGGTTAAATTGACGGTATCCCGATGTTTGCACGATTTTACACGCGAATCCTGAGCTTTTATTACTTCCCTTCGAAAGTTTACGTCTGTTGTCAATAGATGACGCTAGAAGTCGCCGATCGTTTACGATCCTCGACAAAATGGCGGCCTCAATCGATCCGCGCGGGAAAATTCAAATCCGGGAAACTTTTCGTATAAATCCATTTGTACAAATATTTACTTTTCTAATAAACTAAACCAAACACCTATCGATTTAATGTAAAATCTCCACGTATAACACATACTTTATAATATACAGGGTGTTTCAAATTAAATAATAAAGTTAATATTGAAATAAAATAGATATCTTCCAAAACTACCATATCAATTCCTTGAAGTGAAAATTTTCGAAATTTTGTATTTAATTGAAATGTTTTAGTTCTGTTAAGTCACAAATCTAAAATCTAGTCCATAAGCTTTCTCACAACAGCGAAGACGCGGATCAAAAGTTCTCCTAAACTATGGAACAACGGAGTTAAGTCACTTCTCGTTCGGTTAAAGGACTAATTACTCCAGCGTACTAATTACTTCTCGGACTGAGACCATTGCTCGGTAAGGTCAATATGAAACGGATCAATATTGGAAACAACAATGGGATGTCTATCGATTCGATCGACATTGTTTCGGCGCGAACAACGGTAACGTTTGATCATCAGGAAAGGCGTACTGTCTTTGACAACCAATTCGACGTTACTAACACCAATCAGTAATGTACGAACAACCAGGCAGTTAGTTTGAAGGATCATCGATGTAACGACAATTTTGTGTGATAACGCGATGTGTCGGAAAGCAGAAATTAACCGATCATCGGAAGCCGTGCTGAATAATCAAATGTGTTATGGAGTCGCGTTTCAGGATCCTCGCTAATTTCCACGGGCAAAGGGAGACTAATAACTTTTATAGCGGATGATTATCGGTTGCCACTGGAAGCTGATTAAACCTCCTGAAACGATTATTACTGATATTCGGGGATTACGTTTGAAGACTAATATGTTAGATCAATTTTTAACTAGTTGCAATCGTATTTGTCGTTGTTATAGAATAATCACAATAATTTTGTTAATTTTGTTAAATATAATAGCTTTTTTATTTAGCCCAAGAATTTTAAGATTAGGTTGACAGATAAATTCATGTCCGTTGCCATTTATTTTTTTCAAGAATTGAAATTCTAAAAATTTGGCAAATTTACGGTAATTTTTAAATTCCTCAACCAATAATATTTCGTAAAAATTCGAAAGTCGAGTGAAGTCCTTAGCAACCCTGTGTACCGCTTTCTTTTCTTATAACTTTCTTGATTGTGGCTTTTTCTAACTTTTACAACGATAGACGTAAAGGTATAATTTCAATGCAGAAAAATTGACAACGCGCGCGAAAGATCATCGAGTTACCGTAAACGTCGGTTACCATAATTTATGGCACATAATAAAAAATTCGCGGCGCGCGGAGCAGAACTAAAAGTCAGGAATAAATTGTTAAACACGGGAGATATTCAGCTAACAGTCGGAACAGAATTTTAAAGAGATTTTAAGACGAGATATTTATTATGAAAGGCCAGTTTTGCACGAGTCGAGTGTGAACACGCAAAAATAACTTGCCACGAAGAAAGGGTAGAATAAAATGGGGGTAAATATAGCGGCCCGTTGTACCAGAGGGAAATTCTCAGCGTGTTCCACGGGAAAATTGCATTCTAATTGGCGAGATTTTTAAAAAGTCACACAATAGCTCAGAGAGTTTTTGCCCCTGGACACGAATATTACTTACTAATTGGTTGCTTTCACGAAACAAAGAGGTGTAGAGGTATTATTCCTAGGTTCTGCAAACACCCTTTTAACTTGCTCCAATTATTCAGACTTTCTGATCTTTCGATTCTTTCTTCGATTGTTCGATTTTAATAGGATTACTTAATTTATCGTAATACTCTTTTCCATGGTATTAACCTGAATAGAAATTTGGAACCAGCCACTAAAAAATTCATGATAATTATTCATTTAATGCGTTATGGTTTAATCCTCGATGGCTTCTTTTGTGGATGTAAATTATTTCATATCTTTTCATTTTGTATATTTTTTTTCACATAACTGTTGCGCACATTTGTTGTACATACATGTACAATTTCCATAATATATGTATTTTTTACAATTTATGTATATGTATAATAGCAAATCATGTTTGACATATTAATCAAAATTAAGCAATATACTCGCAAGTTTCTTAACAAAACAATTTATTATATAACTCGCTGACTGTCCACGAAACGCGACAGAATAAAAATGTTTTCGCCGTCCACGTTAGCTTATTTTGAAAATAAAAGCACGATACCTTTCCACGGTGCAACGGGTCCTCTGTTTCCGTTCTGGATCGATCTTCCCAGCTACAAAGAGATACCAGGACTCAAAAGGAATTCGAATTCGTTCCTTCTGCGAGAGACGCGGTAAAATAACCTGGTCGTGGTCCAGGGAGGTCCCAAAAGAGTTCAAGAAAAAGGAATCGAACGCGAGAAAAAGAAACGCGGGAAGATAAAAAAAAAAGGGGCAAGACAGGACAGAAAGAGACGAGACGGAAAGGGCCGAATGGAGGGAGCCGAAATTAAGTGGTAGAAGTCGGAGATATGTCAGACGAGTTTTATTAAGCGGCATAAAAAAGAGATTTGTAGTCTGACCGAGGGGTGAGACCGTCGAGGTTGCTTCTGCCATGGCCAAGGGTAAGTTTGCTCGCGGGACTAGGTGGAGGGGGATGAACAGATGTAGAAGGGGTTGGACGTGGAACAGGAGGTCGTAGAGATATGAATTTATTATTAAGGACCGCCTAAGGGCCAAAGTACCCCTGTTTCTTGATAAGCAACCGTTCCACCCCCAGTTCGCCTTGCGAGGGCGAACCCTCGTTTCTTTCTTTTTTTCTTCCGATGCACAACCGTCCCTCTCCGTCTAACGATGGAAAAGCTGGAGCACGGCTAATTTATTCCATAGTCGAGTCAAACTGCTATTTGTGAGGGTTGTCGGAGGGTCGAGGGGGAAAGAGGGTGGCTCAGGGGGTGAAGGAACAAAAGTTGCCGGCGTTCCGTGGGTAGCAACAATATCGTATTCATTCGGGTGTTCGCTTCTTCTTCGTCTTCATCCGCTTTTCCTCGGACTTGGAGCTTCCTATACATAATGCAACACTTTTTCCTCTTTCGCCGCCCCTCCAATTGAGACGAGAATTTAATTGTCGGTCGTTACGCAGCCTTTCTATAAGCATTTATGACGTTTACCCTCCCAGGTCCCCGACGTTTTTCGTGTTTCCCGTCTGATTAATTGTGCGAACTTGCGTTTCGGTTTTCAGCATCTTAACTTCCGACGGGGTCGCTCTTGCGATTCTTACAAACTTCTCGCGCTTTTCATGGCCCATGACATTTGCTTGCTTTCGTGAACTTTGAGGTCACTGACGTTTAACTAATTTTTTGAGGAATTAAGAATTTGGGGATTTGGGAATTTGGAGGGTTGAGAGTTAGGAGATTTGAAAATCTGGGGAATTACCAAATTTGGGAAATTGGGAATTGTAAACTTTATGATACAGACTTATGATATTGTACCATATAGATTTATGGTAAACTGTACAGACTAATGATGTAAAAATATTTCGTCATACGTGTAACAATTAGACAGCAGCATCTACAAAAGGACCCGATAAAAGTACAATTTTCGCAAATTTTTTGCCGGTTTTTTGCAGCACGGATTCGGGGAAAATTCGATGGCATCTCTTTCGTTTTAATTGGCTTTTCGTGAACTGTTTTCTGAACGTTATGAAAAAGATCAGAAGCTCGGTATGAGTTCGAATCCCCTCGTGAATTCACCCATTTGTCTTTGTCTTTGTCCCGACGAGACGGTTTATTAATTCGGGATTCAGCAAGAACAAATCAAACTTGCTTTACCCTGAACGCGTACTACGTGTATCCGTGAATTTAATCTCACTGATATTAAATAAACGGCTTTCGGATCTTTTTAATCGCACGTTATTAACGCATTTTTTTTTCTCTGTCAAATTTATTCAATGCGTTTAGCATTATGCTTTTTTTTAATTCAAAATGATTAATTGCGAAATGAGAAAATAAATAATAAAATATTAATCAAAATGATATTCTTTCTAGAAAATAAAAAAGGCATCGAATTTTCCAATCCAATTATAATATCACAGTTCTGGTATTAAAGTTACAGTTCACAAATGAATCCTCAAAAATTTCATATAATCAATGTCAGTTAAAATATCGGTTATGCAAAATGAATGGAAACAGAACCCTAATCAGTTGATATCGAGATCAATTGTCAAGGAGTGTTTCGTTTGATGTGCCTCTGGAAGCACGTATGAATATCCTAACAGGCGCATGTTCACGATGTATAATGGGTATTAATTACGCACATTAATTATGCTAATTGGAAGGTGATATCGTGGAAACTGTTACATCGCTTATCCATAATGTATCTACGTTCACGTTCAATTTTTTCGTGCTTTAGAAAAAAATTATTTTCAGCTTATTTTATAGATTTCTAAATTTCTGTACTTCTAATTTCGAAAAGAAAAAAATTCTACATACTTCTCCTAAATTTCTAAATATAAAAATTAAAAACTTCAAAACAACTTCCACTATTTTCAACAGATTTTAAATTAATTCTTCAAAAATATTGCCCGGCCCGTTTGGCTTTGTAGGCGGCCAAAGTAAGTATTAATACTTCACAATCACTTCCTAATATCAAATTTCAGTATCTACAATTTACAGATGACTACTATTGATTTCGCTAAAAATGTTCTTCCCAATATTTGCAAAAAACAAAAACCACTTCCGCAATTTTTGAACTCATTATTTTCCAATCTCACATTAACACAAACGAAAAGAAAAAGCAGCACAGCGAACGGCGTTAACGCGTATCGCGATGAAATTATTCAGTCGATTCGCGCGGGCAGCTTTCGATTAATTGAAGGAAAACACGGGACGGTTATCGGTCGTTTTAGAAATTTACCGGAAGTTTCGCCCGAGATTTTCATTCCGGCCGGAGGATCCCGCTAATGAATTCTTTGCCGCGATACGCGGCGCAAACAGCTTCCTCCCCGAAGGCTCTTTCGCGGCGCGATATCGAAGTTCCCGGCCACGGGGCTTTAATTACGAATTGATCAGGACTTTCCGCGAACTTGCCAGACAGGGACGATGACGTCGAGACTCTCGTCTTTTGTAGAAACTCCGTAGAAAGTGTAAAAATTTGTTCTAACTAACAGCTTCTACCGAACTTTCTGCGGCGAAACGGTCTTCCAAACTTTCACCCTCTGTATTATTAAATTATTTACTTTGTCGTGCACACGTTAATTTTTATGCTCTCGTTTAACTCGAATGTTAATTTAATTTATACGTTCTTGTAATTGCTTCAAATTTGAAGAATGTTCTTACTAGATTTCAACCCCTTCATTCATTTGTTGGGTCTCTTAGAACAGTTCGTTACTATTTTTAAATGAACAAAGAAACTTGAAGTGTTATGTCAATTTTGTAAATTGTAGTTGGACTTGAACATCAAAAAGAACAGCACTGAAAGTTAGAGTAGCGTTTAGAATATTTGAACTGTGAGTCCCGAGTCAGACACCTCAAGTTAACCTCTTAGGCATAGTTGAACGAGGAACTCTCTGTGCAGAGTTCGACACGAATTACGAGTTAACAGCACTACAATGCGTGACAATGCTGTTCTCTACATGAGTACATTAGAATCAAGTTTCTCATGATTAAATTATAATTTTATATTTTTTAGAAAATTCACAAAATTTCCAAATGTTTCCAATATCGTGGATTACTGCAAAGAGGTGCTTCCATAGTTCCTAAACTACTTGGCGTTACCTTTTATTTACATGCAAGTTTGTGGGACTAGTACTACAAAACATGTGAAAAGGATTATTCAGTTGAAGGTGAGCGAGTGAGCCAGTAGAGTGAGCCACCATGGCGCTATGTAACCTACGATGACCTATAACTATCCGCCAAAGCCACTATGGATCGTGCTTAAAATTTGAACTATCGAATATCTTCGAATGAATCGTACGAAAATTCTACTAGAACATATTTCGAAATCGACATGTAGAAACTTGAAGATTCCGAAGTTGACAAAACTGTGAAATAACTTCGCAGTGACACGAGAAAACATGTAGTAACTGAAACGTAACGAATACAAAAACACACGAATAAGAAAGGCAGGCAACAAAGTCCATATTTTTGTCCAAGAAAAGAAACATGATAGACAATGACGTAAAGGAATGTAGAAGGTTAGAAATCGAGGTGACAGAAAGTAAACTGAAGAAGGAACGTGACAGAGGGTGGATAGAGAAGCGTAGAAATCACTTGTATAATTCATGGAACCACTCGGAGTGGTCCATCCACGTTTCGGTTGGTACCCCCGTTCGGGGTCACCAAGGTATTCCTGATCGTAGCTCTGCAGCATCTCAATGCTGACCGACCGGCAGATTAGCCCCAGGAAATTGCCAAACTTCTCGTCTCCCTGGCAGAAAAGTCGATTTGAAAAGTCGTTGCTCAACCCCGGCTGTCGTTTGGCCTTCCTCTGAAACGTGGCCCACGATGACCCACCAGAAATTGTCTCTCAAATTAATGCGCCGTGAGATGATCTTCCTCTTTCTCTTTTCTTTCGTGTTCGTTCGTTATATTAGAGTCTACACGGTATCTTGGCTGTAGTTTCTTCCCTGGAATATCGAATTCAACCCCCTTGCGAGACAATAGTCTACGGAATTTACGAGCTGTGTACGTCCGGGGTGGTTTATCGAGTTGTAGCGATGCACCGAGCTACGGGGTTGTAAATGGCGAACGCTTTCTCGAACGGCTGTTTCGACGACACACGGCTCTCTTCGGGTTTTGCTCGAATTGATCTTTATTGAGCCGGCCAGACGAATGCTTCCGGTATCCCTTTGTCCTTCCGCTTGTTTTGCTCGCTCTGACTTGTTTGCGTTACGGGGTAATGGGGCTGATTGGGAGGGTGCATGTTGCGTCACCTGAATTGTTTTACTCATTCAAAATATAGTTTGACTTTGTTCAACTTCTTAAACCTTTATGACTTTTGTAAGAAATTAATAAGGGCTGAATGTTTGTATTTCAGTTGTATATCGTTATATTGTTTGTGACTATATTTTAATTTTTTTTGTTAACACAATTTTTTGTACAACTGCTCAAAGCAGTAGAACATTTGATAGTATTTTTATCTTTAACAAAGCTTGCCGAATATTTCTACAATATTTTGTTACATTTATTCACAGTTCTCAGTAGTTATTTCAAGTGTTTTCAATTAGATTAACGAACAAATTTTCAATAATATAGATTCGTGTAGAAATATGAACATATGTGGATACGTGGTAGTGTTAAAAATAAAAGTATCTATTCTTTACAATATCAACGTGTACACTTGCCATTTTAGATTTTGATTTAATAATGTAGCAAATAGACTAAACACTGAATTTTTAATATTCTTGTGACGGGCTGTTTGCAGTATGTTGGTTGAATTGTTAATTACGGAATTATCGCAAATAGAGCGAACATTGGTGGTATTGAATAATATTGGTCAGGATTACATTGACAGATGTCCATTTGAACATATGGGTTATTGTAAATAATGATACGAGTATAACACACGATAACTTCTGCGAAACTTATCTGCATCCATCTTGTTTGCATCAGTCATGATTTTCGAACTTTAAAACTTGATATTCTTTTATGTCTATATTTTTACATTTCTACATTTCAAGTTTTATAAATTTTTCAATTTTAACAAACCTAAACTTCTTTCTGATTTTACAAATTTTCGAATTTTCAAATTGCTAACTTTATCAATTTTTCAATGAAATATTACAAATTTATATAATTAAAATTTCGTTTTGACTACATTCAAAGAGAATATATCAATTGTTAATTTATCGGTTTTTATTTTTATATTAAATTCGCTATTAAAATTCAAGGATATTTTTCCTACCCTAAATTCATCACAAAAATTGATGAATATTTTGTCCAAAATTAACCATAAAAGAATGCACCCTTTTCTTGATACATATTCCATTGACATGAACGTCGATCGCGAAGTCTGTCATTAATTTACATTAACTCGGCGACATTTTTACGTCAACGGCGCAAAAAATACCGACGGTATTCGCATATTCAGCGGTGGCCCAACGGTGTTGCCTTAAGGACGAGATATTTAACGAATTTACTTTCCACGGCACTAACGAAGGCAGTGTTCGTGGTCCGCAATTAATTTAACCGCGAGGAAGCGTGCACCTATTAAAAAAAATACCCGGTGTAATTTGCACACTAAACACACGAAAAACCGTCCAAAGAAAAGTGCGGTCGTACCTAATGAAAAGTACGTACCACCACGACATTTCTAATGTTCGAAAAAAATCTATTCGAATACCGACGTTTCGTAATTTAATTAAGCCGTGACACGGTTTAAATTCGATTTCTAGTGGTAATTTCTAATCGATACCACCGAGATCAATTCGAACGACAGCTTTCCCAATTAGGGACACGCTGTAAACGATTCATCGCTAAAGACAGGGACCATCTCAAAGAGGCAAGTAATTAATTTAGCACGCAAATCCTCTTTGGTATTCCGAGTCGATTCGTCCGCGAGCATCATCGCGAAAGGGGTGGAAAAAGAGGAAACAGGGCTGAAAGATTCCTGGACAAATCGGTGCTGGTTAGGTTAGGTTAGGTTAGGTCGCTAAGTTCAAAATTATAAAAATTTTTCACAGTGATATGTTGACAATTTTTAATTTACAAAATTTGAAGCTTTTATACTTTTAGATTTTGGGAGTTTTTAATTTTTTACAATTTGGTTATTTCAATTATCTATTCTAAGAAATGTTTCAACTTTTGCCATACTTGATGGATTTATTTTTCATCGATTGTCATTTTTACTTGTTCAAAAGTTTTCTAAAAGAGGTTGCTTCCTTTTGTTGAGAGGCAATTGAAAACGTCTTCGTGGAACTCATTAAATCTGGGTCACCAGAATCTCATGCAAATTGAGTTTATTCTTCAGCAACTCATTGATAAAGGCGCTTTTATCTAAATAATAAGGATTCTAATTACAACACCAAATTAGAATCATATTCATTCGAATATTACGAAGATCTTTAAATTCTTTATTTGGTTAATATAATATTTTTACTAATACGTACAAAACTTAATTTAATATCATGTAACTTTGGTATTAAATTGGTTCTGAATACTCAAATTAATACTTGGCCAAGTGAATTGTTGTAAATAATATATAAAATTATATTACTTTCTTGTAAACAATTGCTAAAATGATCAAATTACAAGCTTAATATATTACACTTATACATACATGTACAAGCATTGTATCACATAGTGATTTCAAAGTAACAAATTATTTATTTTCAATTCGATGTGCGAATAAGAATGATTTCTGAAGTAAGAATTTTTATTACAAAAAAAAAAAGATCTACAGAAATGCCTGTAGAATTCCCGTCGTTCGATGAAAACACGAACGTGGCCGCGATAATGCATTGAATCGCAAAAGTTGGCGAGGAAAGGATAGAATAGACGAAAAAAAGATTTCGCGAAGCCAGAGCTGGTCCAATTGGCACCGAAGTAGCTCGACGAATGGAAATATGTCTGTCGTACGGTAATACGATTAAAGGGGGTGGAGAAACGGCCATTAAAAAGAAGATTCACCACGGGGGAGAAAATATTTCCATAAGATCCTCGAAGGCGCCTTCGTGAGGCCGACAATGAAGCTCACCGTTCAATGGATCCTCTGATTCCACCGAAAATCGAAATTCTTTTTGTTTATTCGAGTTAAATCCTCTTACGAATTATATTATTTCATGTGTAATATATGTCGACAGGAATTTGACTGTTGGAAAATTTAGGGATTTGAAAAATCAGAAAATCAGTAATTTAAAAATTGGCAAATTTAAGGATTTGAACATTCTTAAATCTAGAAATCTCACTACACGAAAATATGGAAAATTACAAAATTTGAAAATACAAAAATTTATATTTTCAGAACTATAAAATTTCATTCAATCTGTTAATCAGTCCTCACCCATAAAATTGCCACAAAACGAAAGAACATTTGACTCTTTATGTTACGTGATACGTTTGTTAATTATTCTTTTGTGTAATAAAAATCTTGATATTCAGTTCATGTTTTAATGTGGAAATTATACTTTATCTATCTGGATAATTTGTGAAGGAACGAAGTGAAATCGAGGTGGGTGTATCTACGCGTAAAATTTCGAGGCGTTTAATAAAATCTTCGTCCTTGTTCATTAAAAGTCCGACTGTTATTACATCTGCTTCAATTAAAACTCGCTTGGAAAAAGAAACTTTCTTCTTGTCGTTCTTGGTTCTCGAATCAGAATTCAGTTTAAATAATTTCACGATACTTTGTTACGGTGATGAATTTTTTATGAGGATTTTTATTACTAACAACATTTATATTAAACGATATTTGTGATCTTCCCTTGATAATTAAAATCAAAAGAAATTACGTAATTTAACAACAAATTTATATCGGTTCAACTACTTTCTTTTAATTTGATAATAAAAATACAATTTCCTTTGATTCAATTATTTAAACATGACTGAAATGAAATTTAAACATGAATTAAGAATTCATTTTTTAAAAGTTTTAATTAAGAATTGGAATTTGATCATTAAGAAAGCTTGCAATTAAAATCTAAAACAAGTTTTAATTAAAAGTTGAACGTCGCATTTCAATTACAAATTCAAATAAAGATTACAAAAATAATTCTCGATTAAAGGTATATTTATGAATTGAACATTATTGAACATTGTTAATTAGTATTGATAGTAGAAGATTTATTTTAAGCTTTACTTGAAAATATATTATTATATTTATATTTGATACAATAAGTATCTGTTATAAATACATAAGACTCTTTTATACTTCAGCCATTTTGTTTCTGCAGCCCACACAAAATGGCGGAGCGTCTGTAATAAAATAATTGAGTCGAAGTACATTTGAAGTAATTAAACACAGTATTACCGTCATAAAAAGGACAAAATGTTACATATAAAGTAGCGTATATTAAAGAAATGAACAAAACTGTAGAAAGACCGTGTTAAAAAGTTAACCGGTCGAGATTAAACGAAACAAGTTTCTCGAGAAACGATCGATGCAATTACGCAACTTTCTTAAACGTAATTAATTTTCTTAGCCCAGTCTTCTCCTCGCTGGTGTTTCATTGTCTTTAAAATCTCCGGATCACGATTATTCCTCGCTTCATAGAATCAATTGCTTTTGATTGTTCCGGCAGAAGATAAAATTAACGCGTTGCGGCCTTTAAAAGTCCTGTTAATTAATCCATTCGCTGATCCAATTGAACCTTCTTAACAGACAAAACGAACAAACCGAAAGTTCTTTCCTCTTCTTTTTTTCAGACACATATTTGCTTAATTAAGGGACTGTAAAATTTCCTTTGGCAACGATTGTTGCTGGTGTAACAGTCGCCAAGTTTCTCCTTCACATTCGAGTATTATCGTCGGAGTTTTCACGGGTGTTTCTCGGAGAATCAACTTCGAAATGAGAATTTTCTCCGGAAGAGGAATTCCGGATGCTGGAGTACGCGTAGCGCAGGTGAAAGTTGCAGCGGGAGAAAGTTGTAATTCGTGAAATCCTTTGAGAAATTTGTCAGGAAGTTCGCGACAATAATTCGTGATTGTCGAAAGGAACGAATATCTCGCAACTCGAAGAAATTCTGTACATCAAAAGCATTCGTGTGTATTTTTCTTAAATTTATTTACAAGGCTAAATCTGTCTTTGACATTTTTTCTTATTCAAATACTATTACTTATTTACAAATATTTCTCATCGATCTACATTTCGATGTGATTTCCACGTATGCGCATCACTAATCACTTCGCAATTACTCCACAAATACGTATTCCGTCCACATCCGAGCTAGATCCACCCTAAACCCGCTTTCGTCCGTTCTCCATCCGCTCCTCATCCACCAGCGTTTTCATCAAGAATGACGCAGACTGAAATCCGTTTCCGTGAACGTGTCAGCGCGGACAAACGACGCGTCCAAGGATATTTAGCCGATTCTTCGTGAGGGTGTCAGAAATCGCGGCGGAAATGACGGGAATACGAGTAGGTCGGTGCGGAAACGATGACGTATCAAAGCCAGAGGTGAGGGCATTCCCATAAGGGAGAGCCGGTGACATCCCGTAAGATTGATTGGAGTCACGGGATGGAAAATTAACGGTCTAGTCTGGCTTGGTCCAGGGTTTGGGCGAAAGGTGTAGGAAAGCGTCGTCGTCGAGGGGGACGTGACAGGAGCCGCATACTAATTCCCCGTCTCTGGAACCACGTCTCCTCTGGTTGCGACTATTTTAACCTTCCTTAACCATCTATCTTACTGCTGGGCCGATGGACTTTGATAGAGAAATGGCTGGACGTTATCGGTGATGGGCAAAGTCGCGATAGTAATCGCGTGTCTCCTAGAAATATTGGCCTGATCAAAATGTCATCGTGACGTTATAATATCTGTCGCTTTCGTAGATTACATTTGTTCAATTTATGTATCACACTCTAGATCAGCATCCACTAAGATCATGATAGATCACAAACAAGTACATGGTTCATCTTATATGTATATCTTTGAGATACTTTATTAATGACACACTCGTGACGCACCTCGTGTTTTCATCAGAATTAAATTTCGAGTTCAACTTTAATTATCTTCACAATCGCTGAATAAAGTGCCTATTTAGCTTCATACTCCTCTTCACATTGTAGCAATATTTAGTTATTTTTGCATAATGCAACTGCCTAGAAAAATTTAGGTTCAGGCTACATCTGCAGGCTATCTGATCTAATACCAGAAACGTTTGAAATCAACGTTGGATGACAAACAGGCACCCTCATTCTAACAACCTTTTAAAATTTTATGTTCAATATCAGGTGCTAGTACCTTATGACAGATTACAAAAAAATACAGGTAGCACGGTTCACCTTGTGAAGATATATGTGAGCGTAAAGATGTATGTATAAATGTGAACAGTGGCTTGATAAGATGACGAGCCCGTATAATAATTTGATGTTCATGATTGATCTCGGTTCATCGTCAGTTCTAAACAATACCAGAAACGTTCGAAATCAACGTGGGATGACAAACAGCCATGCTCCTATCTGTCCCCGTCATCCTCGTCGTACATTATCCTGTGCCGATGGCAACGACTGCTAATAATCAGCTCGGCCGGCATCCAGCTTCCTGTCACCTTGCAGGCAGAGGCAACCGGTGACACGTTAATAGATCGATGCGCCGTGGGGGTGGCGTGAATAGGGATCCAGCGTCGGTAATTATCAAAGAGAGGAGGGGTGGCGGTTTGGTTCTCGTCGCGAGGCAAGAGATATTCGAGTAGCCCCTGATAGAAACACAGCAGGGGAGGAATAGAAACAGCCAGGGACGCCATAGGTCCCGGCCAACGGCGTGTTACCGGCGATGTCTATCCTTAATTGGATCAAACGATCGACTATCTTCGTCTCGATACGTCAACCAGGGATTCCGTTACGAGTAATTACGGAAGACGAGCCGAGGACATAAGGTACTCCGGCACGAAAATCAGCGACGAGCCTCGCCATTATTCGCGACCAACGAAGCCGGCAATTTAACCGGCCGGTTGTTCTATTCGTGATTCGATGATGACGTTCGGCCAAATTATTTCCTGTGGATCCCGTCGACCGTGCTGGCTCCTGGGTTAACGATCCTGGACCGAACCCCCTCACCGTCGTGGTATTGCGGGTTAGCTCGTGGAAATTATGCCGTGGCCGATTGAGACAAAGAGGGTGGGAAATGAGCTCGCTAACGGCTACGTACTCCAGATACAAGTTTACCCGATGCACGATAGCGTTTATGGAAACGCTGTTTATCGCTGGATGCACCGATTCCACTCTTCTCATCGATTTTCGCAATTAAATTTAATAACACGATAAAGTTTCATGGAACCCGCTTTATCGATACAATGAATGTGTCATTTATGCACTTTCATGTGCCTTAGGTTTCATTTGCGATGCGCTTAAACACTTTTAATTTTTCATTATGCTATTATTACTACTTTAGCCTGCATATAAGCTATTATAACTTATATGTATATTATATAAACTATTTTGAAGTTTACATATAAAAATGACATAGCGTGTAATTGGTGTTTAGATTCGATAAAAGTAAACTGAAACACAACAGCGAAAACTAGACTGAACGACAGCAAAAAATAGACTAAAGTACAATGATACCGGATTAAAAAATTGAATCTGAAATTTCAAAAACGTTTGGACGTCAAAACTGTTTCGCGATATTACGAACACCGACAGACAGATTGTTAAAGGCATTGAGAATGAAATGAACGTTTTCATGGATTGTTCATGGCTCTCAAATTGGCAATTTTTCGACTAACGCGTTTCCATAGACGGCCAACGGCAAATTGAATTGTTTCTCGTGGGCGCGTTAAACGATGGTAATTGGTCTCCAAAGCGTGTCATTTGGAATTGGTTTCGTCAGTATCTCGTCAACATTCTCCGATTAATACACCCGTTCTAATTGACGCTTCGTTTGGCCACGCGAGCGTGGGCGTAAATGAAAGTTTGAAATAAAAGAACTCGACACAAAGCGACGGCTATGTCACCATAACGCTGATTAGAAACAAAAACCTATGACACCGATACGATTGTACCTTCCATTCTCGATAGATCAATCGAATAAAACTTCATGGGTGAGGAATTTTTAGGGGGACAATTAGTGGAAACTCGTTGTTTTGCGACGAACAAAACATGACACGGCAATTCAGCAAATATTTTCATTCGATTCTGTTGTTCGAAATCGTAAATGAATCAGATAGACTGATAATCTCAGATACAGGTAATAACCTGGATATACAGTTACACTAAAATTCGAATTGGTACATTCATCATATTTGCAACGAATTGGATAAGTGTATCACACGTGGACATTACAGATGTAGCAGAAAAAACGTATGATTATAATTAGAAAAGCTGTATCAAGACCTAAACCACGATCACATAAGGGTTTCACCGAATATTTTGTAAAAAAACTTGCAAAGTAGCTATTGCGCGAGCCTGAATTTCACACTGACGTTGCTCAACGAAATTAGCAAACTTGCTAACATTCCAGGAATCGGAAGCCACCGTTCTGACGGCATTTCCATAGTTTTGTTTAACCATCGAGCATCGTCTACGCGTGCATATTGCATGAAACACGCGTGGTGCAGATTTAGCCACGGCTTAAGGGGGTGAGCCGAAGAGGGTTGAAGCGTTGCTCCATCTGCGATTCCGAGCGGAGAAATTGTTGTCGAAGCGAAAGCTCCGTAATCAGATTTGCACGGGCAAGGAAATTTGTTTTAGCGGTGGGTAAAAGCCAACGGCGGCGATATACGACGTAAAATGGAATCACGAGGCTACCAGAAGAGGACAGGCCAAGAGCATGATGAGTAAAACAAGAGAAAAGGGGGGTGGATTTCATCGGTATGCCCGATAAAAACCAACTTCCCCGCACACGTACAGGGATAATACAGTTTTATGAGCTCGCTGCGGTTACTATGATAAAGCACGGATAAAAGTGATAAATGCATGCTTTTTTATTAGCCCGCGAAGAGGGGTGGCTACGGTGATACACTCTTCTCGGAGTGGAACGGAAATTTATTATACTTATTGAATCGTGGTAAGTCTGTTACGATTAATTAAGGGCGGTTAAGTTGTGAGGGGGTAGGTTTCGGAACTTTGAAAAATTGGAACATTCGTATTTTGGTTTTAACGAATTTTTTAGTAGAGCTTGAAACTTTGTGATCTTGGAGTTCTTTGGTTCTTTGAAATGTTGTGACTTCAACATTTTGGTGTATTGGAATTTTTTGAAGTTTAGTACTTTGAAATTTTTTAATATTTCAACTTTGAACATTTTCGCTGATAAATTGAGAATGAAACCAAAAAATTAACCGTCTATATCCCTACTTACCCATAAACTCTTGAGTCTGACATACGTCAATTTTCACCGCATGAAACATAAAACGAAAATTAAATTGCAAATAATTCTAAATCTAACGCAGGTACCTCAAATGTCAATATTACTAAACGTCAATATACCGAAGATAATCAAAGATAAACCCACGATTATCCCACTGTTCATAATCGCAAGCATACACCAAGAATAATTGTGTATAGACAGCGCTTTAACCGAGTGATTGATGCGAAAAGCTTGCAAGGTTCAGACAATCGACGAGACCTTTTCTTACGAAACTCGCGGCAGGTAAAGAGGATCGTACATTTTTCATTCGAAATTGGAATCTCCCTTTTTTCGTCGTCCTCTATAATTCACCCTCCACTCCCCAACTGATTACGGTGCAATTTAATTTCCAATTTATATTCATTTAGCATGCATAAAGTAACATCCGACTTTATCACACGGTTGGCTAGTCCACCGTAAGGAAAACATTCGACGGTTTTGCTCGTTTTTCCGAGAATGAACAGCAAGAAAGACCAGGAGGAGACTCTGTTACAGGCAAAATGCACTAATTGGAATTAGTACACCGGGCAATATTTGAACAGCTTCCAAGTCTTAGGCGAAGCAACCGGGAGAAGAAGAAGAAATTGGATGGAGCGATGGACGGGAGTAGTCGCTGATGGACCGACGAAAAAGGATGATGCTATTAGGCTAATTAAGGTGCCTTAAGATTTTAACGAGTTCACTTACCTTCGCGAGCGACGGAACTTCGAAATAGTCGCGTGTGGCGTGTAAACTTTACCGGAAGTGAATTGTACTATGTCTTTCTCCTCCTTTTAACGGATGCTCTCTGTCTCGCGCGAAATTTGACCGAACACCAATCTCTTGAAAGTTTCGAAACCATTTGTCGAGATTACTGGCGATGATAGAAGGGTTATGAAGGTACCCTTCGGGACGGCTGACACTCAGAACTTTACAAGTTTTCAATTTTTTTGTATACAAATCATTATATTTAGATATTCGTATATCTAGGTACTTTGAAATTATGAAATTTTCAAAGATATAAACTGAGGAATTTTGAAATCTACAAATTTTCGAATTTATACGTCCTTATACACCCCTTTCTTCATCAAGAAATTTTGAAATTTGAAAACCTATAATATTTAAATAACTAATACCCTATAATAATTTAAATGAAATATTAACTATCAAAAATTGAATATCCAAATGATCGAATTCGTCACTATTAAAAACAAAATGAACTAATCAAAAACTGGCACTATTTAAATGAAACCGTTGAAAGTGTTAACATCAATTTTTGTAGAATTTTCGGGACATCTCGTTCTAGAATTAATCGCGAATGACGAAAGGATCGATGCATCGAAAGAAACTGACGGCGTTTAGCCGGTCCAATCATCAATCAGGTGGGCGAAGTTAAATGGCCGGGACAACGGGTTTTAATATCTCCCGGGAGAAATAAAAGTTGGCGCGATAAATCAAAAGTGAAAAGTCTCTGCTCGGCTATATATACTTCTCTGTCCGTCTTTCCTTCTTCTCGTCGTCTTTTTCCGCTCACCTTTTATCCTCTCTTTCCTTCGTCTGCCACTCAGTCGCCTACAAAATGGCAAGTCTTCACTCTATTTCTCTCTCGGTTCTCGCGCCGTTTCTTTCTCGTCGCCATTCTCACGAATCCTAATGTCTCTTACCTCCATCGACAATTTGCAAAAGTGATAAATGAACGCTTCTCCTTGCCTACAGCCCGCGCTCCAGAATCTGCGCCTGATTCTCTAATTAAATAATCATCGTACTTATTTATTAGCTGTTCGAAATACTAATTTTCAACTGGGTAGTCAACTGGCTTCGAACAGGTGTCTCAGGTATTAGTTTCAATTAGGTGTTTCTTGCATTAGTTTCAATTATTAGTTCCAATCAGGTGTTCCAATAAAGTATTTCAATTATTAGTATCAATTATGTACTTCAAATATAAGTTTCAAATGTGTATTTCAATTATTAAGAATTGAATTCTTTGAAAGTATTATGTTTCACAATTTATAGCCTACTTGAACTCGCATAACTTTCATCCGCACGAAATAACTTGATTATGTTTAAACTGCGATTTCGACCGTGAAATATTGTGAGAAGGGCAAATGATATAAAACAAACGTTCGTTATTCTTTCTTTTTAATCCGACATCACTTCCCCGGGAAGAAAATTAAAGCAATTCGTCATAAAAATGAACGCGAGATTTCGGTGCCGACGAATTAAGCTAAAACAAGAAATGTCTGAGAATAAAGTAGCTTTCCACGGATTTGTACGGCACCGGTATTCCTACCTCTCTTCTGGAACATCCGCTTACATTACTTTCTTTCTCCATTTAAATGGAAGTTGTCTTTATAAATACACGAGACACCATGTAAACGACCTGAATCATGAATTTTTCCTCGTCGACCGACGTGTCGAACGAAAATATCCTTCTGCTACCAGAAACTCTAATTTATTCATGAAATTATGGTCAAATCATGATTTACAGCGTTACACGGGGTCGATTGGCGAGACAGATTATTATAAAAGTTAATAGCAACCGGAGAACGTGCATTAAATAATTTCAATCGTCATTACCCTCATTCTCGGTTTAATGTAGAACTTCAGTCTCGATGGATTTTCAAAGTCTCGATCGCATCTCGATGTAAAGAAAATTTATACTGCATGCGACTATGTTTCGCTATCAAAAATTAATTTTCTCCTATACATTGATTTAGTAAAAAGGAAAAAATGTGCCAGTGATTATGAATAAGCAAATGAATAAAAAAGAAAGTACACAAAACGTGATTAAATAAAGACAATAAAAAAGTAAGTGCAAGTGAATACAATTAATAAAAAAGTAAATAAAAATAAAAAAATTAACGATGTAGTTCAAACAACACATAACCACGAACTTCATCATTTTTGAGAATGATAAAATATGATCCTCCATGATACAATGAAAATAATCGATGAGGTGCAAAATAACCGAATAGTTCAGTTTCTAAAGAATTTCGACTTGCTAGCACGACAGGGTAGAAAACCGGTGAAAAAGGGGAGCGTGGAAGTAATTTAAAGCTGATTCTATGGTAAAGGCTGCAACCACGTATTTGCATTATGTCCAAGCGCGTAAACACGTCTGCCGAGAAGCATACTTTGTCATCCCATCCTATTTACTTTCGGTAGCGTAGAAATATCTCTAGGAGCAGTGGCGTGCAGCTTCCACACACACCGGCAATCGCTCAGACTTTCCTGACAAATAACGATGACTTTTTCGTGGTGAACGTGTCACCCCCCGAGTTTATCCCTGAGAACTTTCGGTAATTTCTACGATTTCAAATCTTCATATTTCTACCGAGGAAACTAGTTAATCGAGTGTCGCCGTGTCCGTGATTACGTGTCACGTGTAACTAACTAATTTCCGAGCATAAAATAGTCCAATACCTAAACTCGCAACTCAAAGGGTCAATCAAACTCGTTATTGAACAACTATGTTAGGGAGTTGCTGTGATTATAGCAACGCAAATTCGTGGTCAATCGAACAATTTCTAGTTTTTCGATTATAAATGTGGTATAGTTACTACACTTGTATTGTTACAGAGGCAACGGTCGTTTACAGAGGCTATAGTTTATCTGTTCATGCAAATTTTGGTCAACACATTGCAAATTTTAGTCACATTTATGTCTACACTGTATTATAGTCACAAATTTGATGACAAGGTATCGTACTGCACTTCAAAGTGTACATGTGTATGTTCAAAAGTATTATACAATCAAAGTTATGGTGGTCGCTGAGAAGTACATCAGACGAAACATAATTTTTATCTTCCCTAAATACTCAATGCATAGAAACAGATTTGCCCAGAGATAAAACCATAACCTGAAGGTAAATGTTAGGTATAAAAATGTTTATACGTTAGCTGCCAGGAAAAATATCTCCAAAGGGTTAAATCCGAGAAGCAGCGTAACAAACGATATCAAGAATAATTATTCAGCTGTATTCACAAAGGGTCGAATCGGGGGTGTAGAAGGTCAGTGGTAGGCAGCGTGTAAAATATGATCTTGGAGTTTGGGCAACGTGGCCGGCGCCAGGATGGCTAATACGTTTGAGGACGAAGTTAGTAACAGGTGGCGCGATCCATAACGGGTCCCTGCAGCTTCCCAACCCCTCAACTACCAACATCACCCTTCCTTCTTGGCGAAAGCACCCTGAAACGCGACGCTACTAACGGGCCACGCGCCTACGATGCAAGGGTAGAAAGTTTAATTAAAAATAAAAACTTGTTTCTTTCGTTGCAGAGTCCACACCGCCGAGCACCAGCCCCAGTCCATCCACCACCGAGATGCCGAAGAAAGGTGAGCTCGTAAACCTCCCTTAATCGGGGAGAAAATAATATTTTATCCGGTGGGTAGCTTCTATCGATAACGAGATTGAAGAGCTCCCTTTTGTAACCTTCGATTTCTCCTCGGTTTTGCGGATCGTTAAGGCTGTTTTATTGGATTATTTATTATTTGCGGTTGGTAGTTAAGGGTGTTTGAATAAGCAGTATATGTAATCTTGTGCTGAAAGTAAATTCAACTTGCAAATTTGAAAATCTCTTTTGACGTTAACTTTATAAACTAATGTACAAATCTGAACATTTTTAATCTCAATTTGTAAAAAAGGCTGTACTGTCTCTGACCCACATGTAAATTGTAATACCAAATTGCCATAACATTTGTTTTAATACTGTAGCTGTTCTGAGCGACACACCTGATCAAGGGGTTGTCTGCTTCACGTTTACCACACGTATAGACTCAGTTGGAATTTATATGAAAATGTATTAAACTAAATGGTAACCTGAGTGCAAATTTGTTAAACTAAGAAAGCGGTCTTTGTACCTTGATCAGTTTTCAAATAATGAAGAGACGTTTCTTGCGACAGAGAACGTTGAAATCACGGTCGAATTTCATTGACGTGTTTTCCTGTGCACTTTGCACGAAAATCTCGAAAGCAGCTTAACATCTGTCGGTTCCATTAAGGAAAGTAATTTACTCGGTCGACCGCCAGCCGAATGGCCACCATTTATTATTTACACGAAAAGCCTTGCGAGCCGTCAACGGCCGCGTATAGACCTGTTAAAAAGCAACGACGAGCGTGTATTTTTTTTTGGAAATTCATTTCTCACAAAATCCCGGCGACTGCTGCTATAAAATGCTATTTTCTCCACAGATTGGGAACTGATGGCCGAAATGAATAACTCCGTTTACGGGAACCCGAGCTCCCTGACGATTCACAACGAGAAAAGCATGAAACCAGGTGAGTTTATCGCTTAATTGCTGAATTTCGTTCGCGCGAATAGTGAAAACAGATATTTAAACGTTGCCGGTGTTTAACTGGTTATGTGCGTCACTTTGATGGCCTCGGGAAGCATAACTCTGTTTAATTATAAATTATAAATGGATCTATTGGAATCTTTACAATCTGTAGTTAAAAATGTTCTATTTAATATTTTGGTAATGGTGCGTATTGTGTGTATAAGAAAAATTTTAAAGGTTATGGCAGAAAGATTAACAGTAAAATACAAAAGAACAGTTATTTACATTTACATAATTGATCAAAAATAAACATCAGTATCATACAAAAATTCTGAAGACTGTGCTATTTGTATTAAATATTCAAGTCTGCTATTTTGAATCCTTTCTCACATGTCCATATCTTGATAACCAAAATCAACAAAAATCAATAGGAATCAGTAAACAAACAGTACACTGATAAAATCAGATCATCCTCCTTTTTGTAAAATCCGCAGAAACAAATCCTAGATTAATCATAATAAATCTTAGGTTAACGAATCTTAAATCGAACATAACATATCGCTAAGTGTCTTAACCGGTTAACCCATTTGACGATTAAACTCGTAACGATTCTTTAAGTATTAAAAGAGAAAAGGAAAAGGAAAGTGTGACAAATGGAAAGCAGGATTAGCGAACGAAGAGCATGGAAATTTGGCGAGACTTTGAGAAGAGCAAATGCGAGTGACAAAAACGTTCTTTCTGTAAAAGTCTACCGGTGAAACGTATTCTCTTCAATCTTGATCTTTTTTCGAAGAACGCATCGATCACTCAGACATTTCTCGTGGGAAAGTCGGGAATAGTGGAAAGGGGTGCAGTCAGGCGGAAATGCAACAAAAATGTAATAACGTGATAAAGTTAGCTGCGAAATAAGGGGAAATCTAGCAGATAGCATATTTGACGTGTCTGTGGATCGAATTGTTCTTGCGAACGATTTCCATTTCTGACTAATCATTTTCCCATGGAAATTCTCATTTTCTTCTTTACACTTCTGCATTAGGATACATTTTGCAATGCATTATGTATTAGAAAACTGTCAAACATTTATATTATCATACATAAAACTATTAAATTTTTTGCACTTACCTTTGCACTGTTTCTGAACCCTTTTAAACCATAAAACCTAGAAATACTTCTATTAATTAGTATCATAATTATAATCTTAAATACTGAAGAACTAACAAAGGTACAGAAACAAATTACAAGAATTCTATAATAAATTAAGGAGTGTTATAAATAAATAAAAGTGAACTTATGTTTTTTTAACAGACTAGAATAAGAACAGGTAAGATTATACTTAGACAAAGTATAAGGAAGGAGCACGGGAGTTTCGTCTCCTTGCTTATTATCGGTATAAATGTATTAATGCAATTCGGCTAATTAGTAATTTCAATTTGTTACATGAAACAACATCTGCCTGAAACATAAAGTTTTCCATCTAGGTAATGTTATGTATTTTAACTGAATTAATTATCGCGCAATTTGCATATTTCGTTTATTCATTTCGCCGTGCCGTAAACGAGAATTTCAAGCTGTTTATTATTCTATTGACTTGAATTTACGAAATCGCGGATTCGCTTTGAAATTGGAAGAAATGCTTCGTCGTCGGCGGAAAATTCAAAGCCTCGAAATAAAATACCGTTTCAATTCAGGCAATTAACTTGTCAAAATGATGGATATCGGATTTCTTATTTTAAGTCCATAGAAATTAGCGAAGACTTGGATTACGTTAATATTTATAATTCGATGACAGTTCTTGGTAAAATTTATGCAGATTCAATTTACGAAATATGTATAATAATTTAATTTTTTTATGCTACAAGAAATAATGCAACAAGAAATTCTTATAGTTATCTTGTTAAAGGTAAATGCAAATTTTGTAACTATAATTTTATAATTAATTATAATTAATTATAATTTATATTTCATTATAATTACTATAATTCATAATCAATTATAATTTTATAATTAATTAGTTCACACAATTATATTCTTGTGCTACTTCAATAAATCTATAGTGTATTATTTTTTTAAATATATTTAATCAACAGAAAATGTTTATTTATTTAAATTAGTGTTTAGAAATTATCTTTTAAAACTGACACCAAATTATGCAACAGAAGCGTAAATAAATTTTACCCCAACTTTCGTACTTTATAAAACGATCAAAATAAATAAACGATCAGTAGAGTAGGAAAATTGGGACAATTTGCCGTTTGAAACAATCGTCCCAACAGAACAAAGTAAGCAAAAGAAAAGAAAAGAAAAGAAACGAAAGAATCAAGCAGAATTACTTCTAAAACGATCACGAAGCGTACAACGAGGGTGCGAAACAATGGCGTTCAAAAGCCATAAGAATCGTCTGCAGAGTAAACTTCTGGGAAAAAAGAAACAGAGGAACAATGGGGACAACTCGAAGCAGAAAAGTCGCCAAAGTAGTAGGTACAAGCAAATGTTCGTATACGTGTAAAATCTAAAAGGCTAAAGGGGTAGGGGGAGGCTCGCGACGAAAGGATCGAAGGGTGGAAAACGAGCCGAGGGTGGGTTCTCCCAGTAACATCAATATTTCATGTATGCTAACACGCCAGAACTAATAATGCTCCAGCAAGGAAGACCCAAGAATAATATCAGCCACCGGCGTACTCCGTGTTCTCCTCTTCCACCCCTTTCCCACCCCCATCCCTGTCCCTTCTTCATCCTTGTTCCCAGCGAGCCCTTTCTTTTAAGATGAACAGCGAAAAAGAAAATAGGCTACTGTCTACCCTTTTTTTACTTGAATCTCAATAAATTCTACGGTAGATCTATTAGCTACCTTTTGTATTTTATGGAAAATTATGAATTTGTACCTGAAGATTAATATCTTTAGTTTGATTTCTTTTTATATTTGATATAGTCTTGTTTTTCTGCTTTTTTGAGAAGTGCATTCAGATTAGAAACTTGACACTTTAAAATTAACCTCTTGCTCTATGTCATGTCACATTGGGGACAGTGTTCAATTATAAATAGAGTATCACAGGATCAAATCTTAATAAATTGATTTCTGATTTCATCATAATAGAGGATGTCCCTAATTTGTCTTCACGATGAAATAACATTGAAATATTCACAGTGGGATAAATTTTACTCGCCCCTACTAAAACTTCTGAAACTCCATACATTCAGACTTCGATATACCACAAACGCACCTCAGCGTCTACCTATGAATTCCAATTCCAAAACCTATATTACATAAACGAAACCTATCATCTTTAATTAGAAGAATAAATACAGTATCCGAAAATCTCTAGTAAGTTAAATCAGCTTGGTCTCCGGTGAACCTCGAAGACTTATCAGCTCCGTAGCACAGAGCGTTACACCATGACAGAGAGGAAATCCTTTAGCCCCTAAATTTAATCTAACAAAGTGCGAGAGTCTTTTCGAAAATTCGTGTCTCGTTGAACGAAGCAACCCCTTTCATCGTCCGTTTGTACAGCCGGAGGGTTGCATACAGTCTAAGCTCCGTACAGTTTCGTCATGGTTGTCGTGGAGAAGACAAAGAGCTGGAGGCAGCAAGGTATCCGACATCGGGCTCGTAAGTCGGAACACGCCTTATTCCTCCTTGTTTCTCCTTTTCTATGGCCGTGGAAAGGGGGTTGCTCGAAGTTGCCGGGTAAAAGAGCGACGGAGACATACTCGCATCGTCGGGGGTGAGGTTTGTAATTGGCGCAACATCTGCGGTCTGCGGGGTGGCATTAATGTTTGCTCCCCACGACGCTTCTCCGTTCTGCTCTTTGTTCCCTTCGTCTCTAGCTTTCGTCTTTCGCCTTTTTTTCCTTTCTTGAGGCTGTTGCTTCCCTTTCTTGTCATTCCGCCGCGGTTCAATCGAGTCGAGCGTCATATCTCCGGGGGCAAAGTTGAGTCGCGAGGCGGCTACAAGCTTCTGATTAACCCTCGAACGCTGGATGGGAGACTAACAAGGGAACATTACTTCTTAGTATGCGATAACGAGATCTGAAAACACCGTCGTTGAGGAAGTTTCTTTTGACGGAAAAGTGGACTGTGTTGTTTTGACATTCACCTTGTGATCGTACAAGTTCGAATGTGAGAAATAAGACTAGTATTTTCGATATTGAAATTTTCGGTTATGAGGTGTACGATCGCTGAATGTAAAATATACCTAATATTCTTCTTTATTTGTTTGAATATTGTGGAAATAATTAGGGGGTGGGAATGACGTGACTGTCTAAAGTTTAACTGTGTAAACAGGTCTTCAAATTTTCAAATATTGAAATTTGCAATTCTCCAAAGTTCTAACTTTCCAGATCCCTAAATCTCCAAATTCCACCATGTCTTAGTCTGCAAATTCTCACATCTCCAAATTTCCAAATATGCAAATCCCCAAATTTCTCACTTGCCAAATCCCCGAACCCCCAAATTTCTCAGGTGCCAAATTCCCACATTTTCAAATACGTAAATCCCTAAATTTCCAAATCCCAAAATCCGCAATTTTCCACATTTCAAACTACATCTCCACAAACATCATCCACAAGAAATTACAGCTAAAATTCGGTATCGAATAAATCAACGATGAAAGATATATTAGAAGAACAATTTTCCCCGTTGTAACAAGAAATGAAGTTTTTTCTAAAGAATTCAGGATAGTCGTGGCGAGTTCCACGTTCCTATGGCAGATTTATCGCGTACTGTTTGCCGTTAGTATGAACGCAGAAAATAAGAGTGCAATTAACGATTGTTTGAACGCGAGTCGGATAACCGATTGGTCGTACGTTTCATCTGGTTATAATACGTTGAACGCGCATTAATCAACAGATCGCTGGATAGTAACAAAATTATACACCGCCGCATTAATTACCCTCCCGTAACCGTTTATCGGCACGATGATTGTTTAATCGAATAATTCGCCAAATGAAAACTTAATTAGCTATGCTTCCCTATTGCGTTCGCTCCCCGATACGTGATACGTTGATAGATATTTTTCGTTTCGTCGCGTGAACGTATTAGTCGCTTATTATGGAAACATCATATGCAAATTTTTAGCTTTAATGAATTTTTTATGAATTTTTAATATTAATGAGCAAATATTACGTGCATGTTAATATTTTGTGACATACATTATATACGATAATAATAATTTATTACATATATATTATATAATAAATATGAATAGCAGTTTTAATACTCCGATAGACAATATTCTCAACATTATGAAGCAGTATGATCTATAATAAATGTAGATAACGAACAAGTTAATTAGAGCGAACCGATAAAGATTTGGAGCAAGTAAAGAATAAGGGTAAAATTGTCAATGACAAGTGTATTCGACTAATGGTATCGATATCGCGACATCTTGTAGGCCACATACGGCCTTAGGTGTCCCTTAATTCCCCGTGGAACCCGTTGTTCTCCTGTAATTCTGCGGGAGAACGTACAGAGATTGGCTTAGTCGCATGCTTGCATACAGATGAACCGACTACTATCCTATCGTGAGCATACACATACGACGGGTTAGTGGCAAGCCGAGAAGGGAACGTGGTTGAAATGCCTCGAATGCATCAACGACATCAACACCGAGCTGATTAAATCTCCGGTAGGAAATGATCGTTGCGGTGCTTGTTCCGTCGTGTTTCCGTCAGTTGCTGAAATGAGCTCGAAAACTCCCATCATCGAAGGTAATTCTAACGCTGTTGCGAATTAAAATAAACCAGTGAACGTGCTTTTGCATTCTTGCACGCGATAAATAATTCATTGAAATTCAAAATTTATTATTATATTGCACACGATTGGAAGACACTATTTCTTAGTATGATCGTCACATTAGCATTCTATTGTAATAGACTTTAGCTATATTGCCGAGGACGCGGTTACTGAGATACAAAAGTTTAGAATTGGCAATATAGAAAGACTTTGATAATCTTCATGAAACTTGTACTATAATGTAGAATTTACTGAAGACGTAAAATAAAGTGTGATGATACGACGAATGGCAATACAATGCGTTGTAATGTAACGAGTAGCAATGTAGACTGTGGCAATATAGCGTGTTGCACTTCGATGCATAGTAACACAGTGCGTTGCAATTTGGGGTGTGGTAATACAACGTGTTACAATTCTACGCATCGCGATGTACAATGTTGCGATTCGACACATTGTAATTCCATTGCAATAAAGTACGATGCAATTTACCGCGTGGTAATGCAACGCGTTGTAATACGACGCGTGGTGATTCGATGCGTGATAATTCGGTGCATTAAACTTAATGTGTGGGAATTCGACGCGTTGCAACTTGACAAGTGGCGATATAACGCGAGGTAACTCGGTGCATAGTAATATGGTGCGTTGAAACTTGACATATGGCGATATAACGCGTGGTAATTCGACGTGTAGTAATACAATGCATTGCAATTTAGCGCGTGGCGAAATAAAACATCAACATTCGACGTTGCCACAACATTCAGTAACACTATTATAAAATATTATAATTCATTCGAAAATTTCCAGAAATTCAAGAAACTTGTATGTTTTGTAATGGCTATTAAACATACAAGATTTGAAAAGTTCTTAACGCATAAATGAAATGAACTAATTTTGGCACTAGAAAGTGAAATTATAACGAGACAAGAATCTGCGTGAAAATGTGACGGAGAATTTCGTAGTCCCGTTGACAACCTAATTCCATCGGTGCTGTCCGTTATCTTCGATTGCCTGGATTTCGAGAATGGTTGATATCTAGATTGACTTAACCGCGCGTACACGCACTGTCAACATGTTCTACATACTATTGTGCACGTATGCGCGTGCTGGCTGGCTTAATATTCGCTAAATGGGGCCTGGGAGGACGGATTGAACTGGGTCAATTCTGCCACGGAGTCGATCATGGTGAACGTTGCAAAATCACGTGTCCGAAATACGCGCACAGTACCATTCCTGCGGGCATTTGCAACGTTTGCGTTTATCAACGAACCGATATTTCGTTCGAGAAGAATACGTTTACCTACTACATCTCGCATTAACATAACAATCATTTTGTATTTTGACAGTACCATATGACGGGTAACTGATAAAATAACGGCACAAGAGTTATTCAAATTTGTAACATTCTATATGATTTAGGAATGTTTCATACTTTCATCATTTTAGTTCCACAATTTTTCATAGTTACAGAATTTTTCATAGTTAAGGAATTCCGTATACATAGTTTCAGAACCTGTTTTAAAAAGGTACATATGCAGTGTTAAAATTCTTAATTAGTAGATAAATTCTTAGTGTTAGATTTTATTATTTCTTTCAGCTAAATGATTCATAAAAAATGTCGAATAGATTGAGGATGGTTTGTGGGGGTTGAAGTTTTATCGTATTATCAAGCAAATTCATAATGAAACTGTAAAACGTCGGTCCGAGATATATCAGAATGTCAAACTCTGAAAATTTTGATAATAAATTTCATCATAAAATGAGTGTGCCAAAACATTTCCATGCCCCAAATTTTGGAATCTAAACGTTGAGCATCTCTCTTTCATATCGAATTCGCGGTCGATATTCTGAACGCAGGGGCGGTCGTATTCAACCCTAAACGATATGTTTACGTTACACTTAACGCACCCTCGACACACGCAAACGCGCATCATAAATATTAGCAGACGACCGCGTTCTAATTTGCAATCTTGGAAATTCGTTGCATTTCAAATTTGACGCGTTACCACTGACGAACGAGCTGCTTTGCAAGTCGAAATGAATGGAAATGAAAGTGTAAAGCTGTCCGCTAATGATCCTGCTAAATGTGCAGCTTTCTCGTCATACATTTTCAAACTCGCTGGAAATAATGTCGTTCCGCGAGTTTACAACGGGCTGTAGCCCCATTCCGAAAAATTGTCGCAGTTTAATCTCGGAATGATTAATCGGCGCGTTGTTGTTCTCAAATTTCGTTAACAAAGTGGATCTCACTTTTGTATTTTAATCTCAGGTAAAAGGAATCGATACAATTAAGAAATTAGATTACTCCGTTTAACTGTTTTAACTCGGTGCACGAAGGTGCAGCTATAAAATTTCTGATAGATTAATCTGTCTTCGTAATAGCTGCTCTGACAGGGACAAAGCGATCAAATTTGCATAGAATCGTTGCAAGAAAACGCCACGTAAATTGAACCCTTTAACTGTGCTACGTTTTAACACGAATAAGTTCTCTTTTAAGATCAAATGTTTTAATTGCTATATACGAGATGATTGCTTTGTATTAAAATTTTGCAATTGTACAAATTCTTTGATATTTTCAGTACCATTTGCTTTTGACACTGACCTTGAAAATTGTAGGACTTGAGAGTTTGAAAAATTGAGAACTTAACGTAGAAATCAATACAAGCTCTCTTTAAGAATCTGAGAATTTGAGAACATCCAAATGTTCATTCACACATAATTTTCACTTACGTCAAAATTGAAGCTAACTGGTGAAAGACTCTTCTTATTCGAACCATGAACCGACTCAAGACATTCCTGACATTTCCTCTGACCCTTAGAACCCGAAAGACAAGGTTCAGAACTAGTCCCCAGAACGATTCTCGAAGCAATAATGATAAACGCTGTCAGCACCGGCAATCAGGACTTAATTCTCAGCTGCAGGTCCGACGCAAGCTTCACTCGAACACGCTGCTTTGTTTTGGTTGTCTGGTGATTAGATTTCGTAAGTTGGCCCTGGGCCGAAGGTATAAGAGCAGGAAAGGAGGATGCCGACGAGGAAACACGGTCTTGGCACAATAGCCTATTTCAGCAAGGTAATGGCCGATCATCCTGGTACACACCGCTCCGCCGCGAGTCACTTGTTCGCTGCTGCGTATAATAGCGGCTTCGATATAGACGGTGGACTAACTAACGGATCGTATACACGTTCACGGACAACAAGGTGAGACACCGGTGTACGGAGAAATGGATAGGCCAGACAGACGTATGCAAATTTCGACCAAACATTAGCGCTGACAGTGTATCGAACAGAGGTGTATTCTGAGACTGGGTCCATGTAATTTGTCTTATTTGATCCTCAAGGACGAATTTATTAGATTTCGCGGAGAAATCATTTCTTCGCTGCAAACAAAAACTAATTATATTTATAATTTCCTAATAGAAATGTATCATGAAAACAGAAAAGTCTCATAAAATTGTATTTATGATTCTTGAATTTGAAGACATCCAAATGACAGACTGTATAACGTATCAATAATTTAAGCAAAGGATATAATTAGACTTTCAAGATGGTTGGTTAGTTGCAGCGATCGATGTTGCTAGATATCAAGATTTGAAGCGTAAGAGTCTAACGTAAATTCATGACAGAAAAGTATTACAAAATGCCACATATAATACATACATTTGAAGCTTATAATTTCAGGAATAATTCTGTACTAATGCACCCTTAATATTCTTAAAACAAGATGGCTGATTGCCAGTTGCAGCAAACAATGTTCTTAGATTACCTCAAACACAGATTCAAACATGAATAGTCTATCAGAATTTCATGACAGAAAAGTATCACAAAATGACACATACAGTATATCAATTTATAGCTTGAAGCTTAATAAAAAGGACTATATAAATGCACCGTTCATAATTTCAACACAAATGTTTCCACATTTATCGAACGATGTATACATCAAATATCCAAATTCGAGACATAAATCCAACAAAAAAGTATCATAATGTAAAGTGTGAAGAAGTTGAGATTCTGAGGACAAGTTGCAAAGAATAGTGCAAAAGGCGGTTTGGCAGGCGTCGAAGAGCAAAAAATGTTTAACGAGAAAAGCAGAGATCCGTGAACGGATTCTGTTGACGTCGTTGTGTCACGGTATCCCGAACGAGCCTCTTCCTGAGCGAAATTCGATTCCCCCCGTGGTGTCGTGATGTATGCAAATGGATCCAACGTGGTAACTACAAAATTCCTGGTCCACCTGGCCGAGGTTACATGCGCGGATAGCAGGATTAAACCGTGGAAAAAGGTTGTCGTATTACGGCACCGGGGGCATACTCTCTGTTCGTCGTACCTGGAGATAGTTTCATTACATGATTTGGTCCGGCAGGCTGGACCGTGACAAACGTGGCAACATGGAAGGGTCCTTCCACGATGCACTGGATAAGGGAATTGTGTTTACTCGTAGTTTGCATACTAGTTACCGCGTTTGCCACCCACTTTACGCGTAACAGGCCCGTAAACATCTTCAGAGGAGGACCACTCCTCGTATGTACCCTTTGTCCTCGTTTCCTTTGCACCTCCGGCTACTTCCTTTCATTCTTTAACTCGACAGTTCCCACCTCTTCTGACCAACCCTATTGTCTCGCTGCCCTTTGTGCCGTTTGCCTTCGTCGTACGTTCATTCTTGCCCGGAAAATTGCTGTAGATTTAAATCAGCGTCGTGGCGAATTATCGTTCGACAGCTACCATATCGATTTTGTACAGGGAGTAAATTTAGTTATATGTTCGCAGACAAGAGGATTCACATTCGTTGATTTTCGGGGATTTTTCAGAATTTGAATGTTGGAATATTTGGGGATGAGGGTGTTTGAATAGTTATGAATTTGGGGAGGTAGAAATTTCAAAGTCTAAATTTGAAAAATTCCTGATCCTAATTTCTGTAATTACCATATTCCCAAAATTCCAATATTCTAAATTACAAAAATCTCCATAAAAACTTCCAAGTTCTCAAATTCCCCAAATCCCAAATTTCCCTAATCCCAAATTTCTCAAACCACAAATCCCCCAAATCCCCAAATCCAAATCCCAAATTACCAATTGGAATACTATCAAAACACCCAAATGTAAAAATGTGAAATCTCCTATACATTAGCGTCGAAACAAATCCAAACAGCACTTAAAAAAGAAATTAAAAATGTGTCCACATCGCAGCACGCTTTTCCACTTGTCACACTTTCTACCTCGCGTACCGGTAATCCGATTTCAACAATGGATAACAGTTCAACGTTTCGTATTTCAATCGTTTCAACTCAATTTTCAACGATCTCGAACGGGTAACAAACATCCACCGTTCTCTTCTTTCAAACTCTTTGTATTTAACTGTTCGACGGTGTTGATTTAAAAAAAAACAGGAACATTAGAAGAAGGTCAAGTTTCATATAGATGGACGGATATTTTGCTTGCAGGTAATAAATTCCAGTCGAACCTCAGCGAGATCGGGAAATCGGAACAAAAATCGAACGACCCGGATAGGAAAAGGAATTACAATTGGACCCCAGACAGCGGTAAGCTCTGTTGCTACGTGTTACCATGGTTTAATTTAAACGAGACAGTCAGATGGACACGCATAACCTATTTTCTTATTTTCCTAGCCCGTTTTCTACAGCTATCGATAATGTCCTCTCGTTTATTTCATCCCCTTGCGTTTAATCCATATCGAATCCTCCTTCAGGACATTTTTTTATATTAACCGCAATAGCATGATTCAAAGAATGATTTTTAAGGACTGTTTAAAATTTTATTGTTGAGTTTTTTGAAAAAATTTAATACAGCTCTATTCAAGATAAAAGGGTACTATGTACATATAATGTGTATTTATTAGTTATTAATGATAGAAGTCTAAACAAAATTCACGTAACTGTATTTTTGTATAACTGCGTATTTTATAAGTTGTACCAGAGAACACGTTTTAATTTTTGTAAATTATGAGGCAACATCGAGCGTAACAAGGGTAATTGCAATATTTGGTTACAAACTTTATGGAAACCCTCTTCAATAATTGAAGTAATATTATTAATAAAATTTTACGAGCAATACGGGGTCAATTGTGATCCAACGAGGTTTTCATACGAGTCGTTTATTTTGATAACGAAGTAAATCCACTTTTGGAAAAAAAGTGGTGAACCTGTCTGCGGTTACAAACATGAATTGTTTATCTAACCATTTCATGTACGATTCTATTCAAAATCCCTGCTATTTTTTCACTTACAATCCATTCAAATTATTGTTTTATTGAGTTTGTAACTGCATATTATGAGATACAGACTACATAAACAAATTTCGAGAATAATAATAAAACATGTTATCTCAATGAAGTATTCAATGTATTTACTTTTATGTGCCTACATATTTTTGTACACATACACATGTATTTGTATAATATATATTTATTCAAATATGTATATATTTTCATACAAATACATATTTATGTGTACACATTACATGTAGATATTATATGTAGATATTATATGTGTACATCATATGTATACTTATAAACATATGTGCTTTTCACATATATTCCACAATTTATTTCAGTCACAATTAAAACCGCCTCCACAGAAATTTCCATATTTAAAACAAGATACAGTAAAAATTAGATTTTAATATTAAAAGCCATCAATTGTCCCACAGTTTCATAGCCCGATAATAAGAAAAAAAGTAATTTCCACGAAAAGGAATGTCCATCCGGTAATCCTCTTTGCCAGCTCATTAATCGGCTGGTTCGTCAGGCAGAAAAAAGAATCGGTAATAGCTTCAGACACCGATATCGGAATTGACAGCGGTCAGAGTTTCCTGTCAGCATCGAAGTCTGATATCAGAGTCGGGTTTCCATTGAAACGAAGCTTGAATAGGGTCGAACGTGGCAAATGAGCAACGAAGGAAACAAAACCTCCGTCGAAGTTGCGGTTTATCCGGCATTTCGTGGCCTCTGCAGTGGCATTTTAAACGACGGAGGCTCGATCGTGACCCCAGGAACGGGTCAACTTTAACACCTTGCAAAATTCCACTAGGCCCGCGGCGTTATCGGAATATTTCTTTCCCTCCCGGTATTCTCGTTCCAGGCTCTTCCATCTTTGTCCCGGTGTCTCTGCATAGACGCGGTTTCTTTCTTATTTCATTTTTTTTCTTCTTTTTTTTTTTGAAGAAATTTGCATAATGGGAAAGTGTGAAAATCCGTTTTCTCCGAGGGCTCGATCACGATAGTCCCGTGGAAGTAGGTAATTTCGTTGAAGAAGAGCGAGAGAAAAAAGAACGAGAGTAGCAAGCTTCCACAACTTGATAAGTACTCCAGGGCCTCTTGTGGATACTGGTTCCTCGTTCAATCGAAGGTCGAACGATACCTCGAACGATATTTCGCCAGAAATTTGGTTACGAACTGACTTGCACATTTCGGTGTTGCACTTTGTAATTATTCAAGTTTTATAGTTACTCTTGGGACTTTCTAATTCTTAAACTGTTAATTTCTCAAATTTTGAAATTGTTAAATTCCTTCATCCATAAGTCTCTAAATTTCCAAATTTCAAAAATTTGCACACATTCAAATTTGAAAGTGAACGAATTTTCAAAGGATGAAAATAATTTCGGTAGATTTTGGAAAATGATGATAACCCATGTAGTACAAGCAAGAATCGTTTATAGTTGGACACATTGTAAATCATTGTTTAATTGTTCTTTCCTTTACAAAAATCGACAAATTTAAACGGTCGGAAAACCAAACGCAATTCATGAATTATCCATCGGAACTCGAAACCGGAGCTTCCAATAAAATGGTTAACGGCATGAAAAAACATGAAAAAAAGTGTGTAAAACGAGAATGTAAAATGAATACGTTGTATTGAAACGGAATGGAGAAAATCAACATCACCTCTTCGATTTCCGGCCTTTTCCGTTAGAACCTATTAAAAACATTGTTCTTTGTTATTTTATTATCATGAAATACAATTGAACGAATTAAGATAAATAGAGTCTTCGGTGGTGAAATTGAATAAACCATCAGTTTCGCAATGTATATTTATATTAACTTATGGTAAAAAAGAGACAGGAGACTATGCGTTGTTATGGAAATGATCATGATAGTAAAAATAATTATTTTAAACTTTCTATTTTTATATTACCGTTTTCGTAGGAAATGGTTACATATTGTATTCGTTACTTTCCAATATCCCCATTTGAAATTTTTAAAATTTCAGATATTAATTTTACACGAGTACTAAGATTTCTTATATTGCCATTTTCGTAAGAAATTATTATAGTACTCGTTACTTCCCAATATCATTTGTAACTTTCAAAATTTCGAAATCTTCAGTACCTACAAATTTATAGGGATACTAAGACTTCTGATATTGCCATTTTCCTTAGGCTACCGTACTCGATACCCTAACCTAGCGTCCCATAACCTGCAATTTGCTCCCATAAATCTCCATTTTCCCGATAAAACAAAGCTATCAAGTGTTCCTACAAATGAAGTGTACCTCTCCAAAAATCCGACACCAATGTCAATTAACCCTCTCCTAAATATCATTCTTAAAAATGTCCAAATACGCAGCACTTCGAAAAATCGCAACGTCGTCGAATGAAATTGCGGAACCGTGCAAATTACCCTAAAAAAATTCGGTCCCGCGGCGCGGCTCGATCGTCGAAGACCGGGGAAAAAACAGTTGGCGATAGTAACCGCAAAACCGGCTGGCAAAAAGTCGCCGTGGAAAAACATAGCGTGGAGGTGGAAACCCAGTGTAAAAATTGACGAAACGAGGAACCGTCCCGGTGGGAATTCGGCAAGAAAAAGAGGCCAGGGAAAAAGAGAGACGCGAACATGGCGGGTCGCAAGGACCACGACGAAACAAACGAGAACGAAGAGGGAGATGATTGGAACGAGGGCCCACCGGGTTGTTTCTGATTTGTAATTAGAGATGAGCGAGGCCGGGTACAGCCGGAATACGTCTCTCGCGAACCGAGTAATAACTGAAAAGTATGGGCCAGTCCAACCGTAAGAATAACTGACTCTCTTCCCGTTCTCTGCCTCCTCTTTTGTCTGCCCTTTCCTTTCTTTTTTTTCTCCTTTTGCTTCTTGTGCCAATCCTTCCGTTGGCTTCCCTCGACAGAAGGATTCTTCGGGGCTCGTCTTCCCGCACGGAACAACGGCTGAATTTTCTCGGGAACTTCTTGATTCCGCGTCAACCCTTTCGGGCCAACTCGCGCGATCTTCACGGACAGGAATTATATCCTACTTTCATGACTTTCCGCCATTTTGACTCGCGGTTAAACGTACCGCGGCTTCGTATTCTCAAGCGATTCTACATTCTTCGGATGTTTGTACTTTTATTATCATTGTTACTGTGCAACTGTTTTAGGTATTTGAACAGTATGTGGATGGAGATTGAATTTTGGAATTTATTGGTTAGGATTAGTGGAAACTTTTTTCATGTATATGTGCATGCATATGGATATATCCATTCGTATATGTATATGTATATGTATATGTATACGTATATGTGTCTGGATATGGATATGCACATGGATATATGAATATGTATACATATGTATACGTATATGTGTATGCATATGGATATGCATATGGATATGCTTATGAATATGCGTATGGATATATGTATATGAATATGAAATAAAATAAATAAAATACTATGCAACATTTTCAAACAAAAGATATGCTAAAGTTAAAATTTCTGTTGATTTACAGACTCAGCATCGAGCATCACGACCACAGGGGTGCTTATAATGATCGTCCTGCTGGTGACATCGATCATACGATAAGCAGACCAGGAAAATGGACGCCTTCTACGTTGATCACCTGTAATTATTGACTCGATTTATAAGGAAGAAGATGGCCGAGAGGATCAGACACGACGAGAACACACGTACACGTACACAAACACTAAGAAAGATTGACTGAGTAGTTAGTGTGGTATTAAAACGAGGGTGCGGATGGAGAATAAATAATAAAATAAGATAAATAATAATTACGCGTGCCAAGTCAGTGTAGCGCAGTGTACAAGAAAACGAACGAGGTGAGAAAATCGTGCAATAGAAAATGAATTTCTACCGTGTAACGAGTTACGCACGAGTAAACATGGCGGATCAGAGAAGGTGGGCAAATCACAAAGTGCAACGACTATCGCTTTCAGTGTAAAATATTGTATAACGCCGTAATTTCGCCGCAGAAACAGCGCCAACGGTCTCGGATTTTGACGAAAATCGAACCTGTTCGAACGCAAACGCTCCCCCTCTTTATTTTAACTCCATTTAATTCGATTCTGTTCGAGACTCTGAGAATTTCTGAGAGGATTCGAGAATTTCTGAGAGTTCACCTGAATCGACTGAAATTTGTTGTAAAATTTAGAAAACGAAGAGGAGTGTCAGAGGAGAAAGAAGGGTAAAATATCAATCAACATTTTTCCGGCTAATTATAAACCACAAAAACATCGATGCAAGCGTAAATTTCAAGCATCGATTTCACCTTTCCATTCATTTATTTTCTCTTTTTTCTTCTTGCTCCTCGGACAATTCTTTCACGGTGTTCCTCTTTTTATTCCGTCTGCGAAGACTTCCTACCACCCTCTTTCGTCCTGTTTTTCCCTTCCCTTTCACGGCCGTCGTTCCGTTTCTTATATACGAAATCGCGGATCCCATCTGGGTACTTGAGATTAAAACGTCAGATTCGGTACAGAGAATGCTCTTGCATGAAGAAATCTTCGAATAAAAAGGAGAGGACTGAAAAAAAAAATTGGAGGTTGAAAGTGCACGAACAGTCAAGAATGGCTGAATATTAAGAAGCTGAATATTATTGTTTGCAAACGTCTTCGAATCGGAGAATTCAGATTAAGATCCTTTTTTGCTGCTTCTACTTTATTTCTTCTGCTCTCGATGAACATGTCGTTTGATAGAAGAAATTATTATAATTATATTCATTGATATATAAAATGTTTAGTACAATAAATTATTATAGTTAATTATATTCATTGATATACTAAATGTTTAATACAATATACTATTATAATTAATTATGTTCATTGGTATACAAAATGTTTGATACAATAAATTATTATAATTAATTATATTCATTCATATACAAAATGTTTGATGCAATAAATTATTACAATTAATTATAATAACTGATGTATAAAATGTTTAATATAATTGATACAATTATAATAATGAATATAAAATGTGTATATTAGTCACAAGACAATTTTAATTAATAACGATAAATTCTACCAATTTCATTAATTACAAATAATGAGTTTAATTAACAATAACATACACAGTGCACTAGAGTGTGAAGAACATTTAAGATTGAAATTCAGGAAAAATTTCTTGAACAGATAAAATTGAAGAATATTCTAAATAAATTCTTGAGGAATATTTTCCCATAATATCAGACACGTTGAGCACATACCTGAATCGCGTCTTTGTTGGAATAAATAAGAGACTGGTTCTAAAACGAGGTGACGCCTGTGAAAACGAACTTGTAGCTTTCACGAGAGTGCCAATTACACGCGGGAAAGCGTTTTCCCCTTTTGTCTCGGCTCGACAGAGTTCTCGGAGGATACTCGTGTAAAATCAAGCTCAACCGGAGCTTGCAACACTCTGTTCTCTCGCTTTCTGTGTTGCACGCCACTTTTGTTGCGCTCTTTATCGCGTTATTTAGCTGCGACGGCTCTCGCGTGGGAAACAACGCCGGAGCAGAAAAATAGGAAGCTTCTATAAAGATTAATTTCGACATAATGCGACTCTGCCATCCCTCCTACGACGTAATTAATGTTACTCTTTCTCTGACCTACTCTCGACAATTGTTTAAAAGTCTATGAAAGCCTTTTGTATTTTCTTCTTTTTTGGGTTCTTTCCTGGCTTGTGCCCGACTAATTAATAGTTGATCGATTTTCATGCAATTTGTTTTATGGTATGAACTGGTATTAGTGGGTGTTTTATGTCTCACTTATTTTCATGGAAATTAGATGATTGTAGTAGTGATGGGCACAGTTGCCCTCGGGGGATTTTAAGGGCACTACGGTGCAGGGGGGCAATTTTTTTATTCAGAAATTTAGAAATATAGAAAGTAATTGGACGTTTTGGGAAATTTTCTGATTTAGGAGTTTGAAGTTTGCAAGTCTGGGCATTTGAGAAGGGAAAATTTGGAATTCAGGAATTTGAAAATTTGGGGATTTGAAAGTAAAGAAATTTGGAAATCTGAAAATTTGGAAATTTCTAATCACACAAATTTGGAAAGTTAACTACTCAAAAATGTAGAAACCCAGAAACTTCAATTTTCAACTTAAAAAATTGATTACTCCTGCTCTCTCACAAGCACCATTATATCAAATAAAAAATTGCATCTATAAAATATTGCAATCAACACTAAAATGAAAAATTACGATTTAATGAACAAATAAACCAAATCTGTTGTACATAGTTTTTCCCGCATTAATTTATGCAAAGCCCGTGTGTTTCGCGCTCCAACAGGTTCGAAATTTTATTTCCATAATTGAAACCAGGGATCCGCGATTGAATGAAATAAATATCGATGAAACCATGTTCATTTATCGAATATTCATCAGACAAAATTACCAAGTAAACGTCAATATAAAATAGTCAGAAGAAGACGAAATGAAGAAAATCTTGTCTTGTCACGCAAAATCTGATTACTTTCAAGACGGATAGGGAATGAAACGATTTTATTGATCAGTGAAAAAACATTGAAACGCTTTTACGACTAATTTTTCCGATTTATCACGAATGCGATACATCGCTTACCAATTTTCGTTTTCGCATGAACTTCGATCGTTTTTTGTACGCATCGTATGTCAATTTCGATGATTTAAAATGTCTATCTACCCCCTTTTGAAACGGAACACGGTTAAGGGAAAATAAAATATCTCGGAAACGATTCGTTTGCCGTGTATTAATAACGCAAAGTATCTGATGATTTTCCTATTGATTTTAATCCATCAAGGGTATTAATGGCCCGAATCCCGTAAACGAGAATTAATTGTAATACCAGAGGGTATTAAATGGCTCGTGAAAAAGCGTATTTTCAAAGGGAATTTCGATGTACCGATGCAAAGCAAAATAACTGAAAAAACATGCCCGATATCGTCATAAACCTTTGCATCGATACGTGTTGTGAAACGTTTGTTAAATTCAATCAGGATTTTGTAAATGATTCTGCTCTCGAACAGCGATTATTACGGCCGATATTTTAAGGGCAACGCTTCGTTTTAATTCTCTTCTGTAAACCGTTGTTTTAATATTCAAATAAACGTGGTTCTAATAAAATTTACTGGAATCTGATCTGGAATCTAATAAATTTTCAGTGACTTACAATTTGCTAAATTTACAGGTTCGTTTAAAATTCGTTAAATATGTAATATTCAACGGAAGTCTGAAATTATATGAATTTTAGTTGATTTGTAATTTAATTTACTAAAATTTAAGTGACCTATATCCGAGACAAGTTAAAAATTCAAGACAGATTCAGTTTAAACTTACTGATTTTATTAAAATTGTATTCATTTAAAATATGCATTGTATATTCATTATTCTTGAAAAATATAGGAAATTTTAATTAATTCAACGTTGATTGCATATATTAGAATCGATTTAATACTAAAAATGGACTATACTAAAAAATTCATATCGATTGCATATCCGCTACTAGCTTGCTAAAACTAAACTAATTTGATTTGCATGAATCGAATTCATTCATTAAATTAGATTAATTGAATTAATCGATGAAACATTTCTAAGTTAATCAAACTGAATAACAATAAGATCAAAATATTTCTTGAATTAGTCATCGATTAATTCCCAAATTATTTACCGAGTCAGCACTTATTAAATTATCGAGTTAAACATTTCTTGTCAGTCATTATCGATTTAATCACCACTTATCGGTTACTAAATTCACCGAGTTAATTATCCCTTAGCAATGAAATTATTTACCGAGCTTTCGCGTACTTATCAATTATTTATCGAGTACATTCAGATGTGTTTATTAGCAATTATTTACCGAGCCCATTGAGATGTACTTATCGGCGATTAAATTATTTATACAGTCAATCGAAATTCGCCTTATGAGGCTATCGGTTTTCATATTTATCGCGATAGAAGCAACGTTAATCGTAGATCGAACCGATGACACCGTTCATTAGCTTGTCACGGCGATTAATTTATTCCCGCGTTAATTAACGAGCTTTGGAATTTATCCGTGAACGCGCAAACACGTTCGCAGTGTGTCGGTTTAAAGCGGACTTCGAACTACTTAGGAATATCCATTATTCAGCGTACAGCTTGTTTAAAGCAACAGGTTCGAGAATCCCGGCACGCGAAGGGGTTAAAGCCCATGATGGATTAAAGAAGGGTAGCATTCCCATAGACTTACTTAATTTTGTCATCGGCGACGATCCGACCCACATTTCCTACCTAAACACCGAAGCTGTACCTCCATTTTCCTGCAACTACGATTCCGTTACTATTTCAAAAATTACACACTCAAAATTCATTTTCATCCCTAGAATTTAATACCTTAAAAAGTTCGATACCTTAAGATATTTTTAATATTGTCGGATAAACTTAAAACTTTTTATTTGAAAAGCTTGCTGAATTCTTTTAAGACTTCTCTATTGTCTGCTTCACTACACCATGTCTATAATAAATTTAGTTAAAAAATATTTATTTCAAATTTCAAGGTACATATTCACGTAATTTGATGCATACAATATAAACAGTATATTGTGATTAAATAGAATCATTCAAGCTATTATTCGTTTAATTTCACTGACAAGAATACATAACCTCCAAACTTGAATATAAATGTATTATATTTATGTTATATTATATACAACAAAGAGAATAATTTATAGTAAAAGAAAATTACACGAGTTTAATTATAAACTTTAATTATAAAGAAAAATATATTCCTCGAAATTTTGGACGTGAAAGTTAATTTTATTATTTTGTAAGAGAAATCGATGGTTCCCTGCGTTTCGGTCGATGTTTCAAAATGGAGAACGATGGCGCACATCAACCCTATACGAATATCGGCCTGAGTATAGTAACGTTCAACTCGTCAGCTGGCGGATGTAAATACGAGTAAATAGACTAAATAATTGTAGACAAACGAAGAAAAGACTAGACGAAGTGTTTTCGTGGCACGAAATGAGTTCGTAGTTGATCACTTAAACGTTCGAATTTAACCCTTGAAAGGGTTAATGAAAGAGAAACGAACGAGAATTTTCTTGAATTACGAGAACATTTCGTCCTGCTTCGCATTGAATTTAGAATAAGTACGAGGCGTCCGATTAGAAATCGGATTATGGAGTAATTGAAATCACACGGGTGATTGGAATTGATTTCTCTCTTTCAAATATGTTTTCAAACATTCAAATAAGATTTTCTTTTTAAGTTTCAATTAAATAGCCATTGAATTAAAAATTGTATTTTAATTTTCAATTAAAAAATTGTTCAAATAAGAATTACATCGATCTTCAATAAAAAAAATCATTCAATCAAAAATTACGTTTTGATAATCGATTAAAATATTCAACTAAAAATTGCATTTTAATTGACCACAAAAAAAATCATTCAGATAAGACTTTTAGTTCAAGTTTAAACAGTTATTCGATTAAAAATTGGCTTTTAATTTTCAATTAGAAGATCATTAATAACACCTGAATTGAAAGTGCAATTAATTTAATCATATCAATAATAGAATAAAAAATTTCGGAATTATGCAACATAAATTTGATGACACGATAAAAAAGGAAGAAACGAAAATCAATTCCAATGACGAGAGCCTCGCGCATTTCCGTTTCGTTCATTGATTTCCACGAGTTTTCTACGGCCACTGTAAACAATTGCAAACGATAGGCACGGTGAGAAGTAAATAATACCATAGGGAAGGATGATATTTTGACCTATAGCGTGTAACGTGTAACGAAATCGAGGCGAGTAATGGTCGTCTTAGTGGTTAAGTGGTTTTAAGTGGTCGGCCGCATCGTTTCCGCTCGAACCTCGCCGAGAGCTTGAAACCGAAGTTAAAGGGAAGTTAAACGGAAACGGAACTCGGCATTCTGCTCAGTTAATATCGAGCAACGGAACTTTCTACGTTGACTTTTACTGCTTTCGTATCTATGCTAAGTATCGCGTTAATTGAGTTTTAACTGTTGATGAAATTAACGCGTTAACTGCCATTGCTGGAAATGGTTAACCGACACCGATCGACATTTGATACGGAATTTCGTACGATTATTTTTTACGCAACTTTTCTCGAAGTACGACGTTACTCAAAATCAACTTCGGTAAACTGACAGGGATCCTTTCAAACTTTTTAATTTTTTAATTTCTTAATATTTTCAAACTTCTCAAATTTCTTCATTCTTAAATTCAGATTTGTCAAACTTCCTACACTTCTTAAATTTTCTAAATTTCACACACGTCCTAAATTTCTCCAATTTCCTACATTTTCAAAATTTCTGAGTTCGAAAATTTACTACTTTCAAAACTGATAATTTATCACAAAACATAGTAAAAACACTAAACCATTATGTCAAGGTACAATAGCTGACACAGTGATTTAGTACAGTGAAGCTGTGTATACCAGCAATGATTTATGCAACCGAGATACGAAATCTAAAACAAATAAAAATTTGAGAAGTAATATTCAACGTATGATCGTAAATGACCCTAACTGAAATTAGTCAACGATCACTGCCGTGACAATATCAGTCTATCCAAATATCATTTACACAAAAGTTATTAATGTAAACGGAGCTCGATACTCGACGAAGGCATGATTTTTATGAAGTTTCGAGGGAAAACGATGTAACCGATGCTTGCGAAATAAAACGAATTAAACGCGAAGGTATATATGTATACATAACACAGAATATAAATATATAAATATAAAAATATAAATATACGAATTAAGAGGGACTATTGAATAATGATATATCATATATATATATATTGTATGTTACATGATATATTATTATAATATTATTATGCTTTGCGCCGTTGAGTTGAATGTTGTTATTTACATGAGAAAAACAAATGAGAGAGAGATTCTTATGGATACACTCGACATATGTAATAAAATTGTGGGCAAAGTAACTTGCCCAGTAAAAAACAAAAAGTACCACTGTGTTTGTTTATCGACGATCATTTTGTCCGTTAATGATTTTAATACGTTATCCCCGACGCTTTCATCCCATGAATCCTGATGAGATACAGGACCGATATTTACATGGTAGGTATTATTATTTCTGCATATGCATGCGTTAATTCCATGTGAAATCGATTGTTTTCGATTAAGCCTCCGTTTTATTTATCAAGTGTGTCGTTCGAAACGTTTCGTGATATCAAACGCGTGTATCGCGTGATTAATATGGAATAGAACGTTTGCCGTTTATCGATGAAGCCCCCCGTGGTTTTAGATTAAGTGATTATTACGATTCGAAACCATAATTTTGATGTACCATGAAAAAATGACTATTATGAAGAAATAATGTTCTAACAAAGGTCAGCCATTTTGTATCAAAAATATTTATAAATCTCTTATATAGTAATTTTTGTGAAATCATAAGCTTTAAATTGACATAACACAAGTAATATTTCGCAATACCTTTATGTCATAAATTTCGTGTTACACTCCTATTTAATATCATTAAAATTTCCTCTTACTTTGCAACAGTATCTGCAACGACAGTGCTCTAAGCAATTTCATAGTTTCATTTAATTAATTAATTAGCAGAAACAAAGTAGAAATAAACCTAGAAACGTCAAAGCGTAATGCAGCCGGACGACCATTAAATAAATTAATAAATCTCCGGGACAAACGAGTTGAACAGCACTCGGGGCTAGCAGGAAATTTCATAAAACCATGTTCATTTTCGAAATTATTAATTTATAGCACGTGTCTTTACAACCAACCTGATATAATCTGTTTTATGTATCAATTTTGCGGCTGAAAGAGCTTTTAACATGCAAAGCTTTTAACGTTAATATATTTGCTTCTTTGTCCTGTAACGCCACAAGTTGATTTCAATAATTCGTTCGATTTTCCTTTGCACGAATATTACTATGCGAGTATCGTACAAATTACAATGAAATTATATCCTTGATCGTTTAATTTTTAACACAAATTTTCATCGATACCTTTGTGAACCAGCCACTTTCAAAACCAACGAACAATTTTACAGGAAATTAATCTCATTATCAAGGTATTAAGCAAATTGTAAAATATCACATGAAAAATATCATTTTTGTGTATATGTAAAATAAACAAAAATACTGTTAGTAATTCCACTAAAAGGTATCAATGTTAAAAGATAATAATATTAATAATATAATAGTCTAAATTCTCAAACGACAAGAAACGTGTAATAAAACCTACTTTTCTATGAAATCCTGTTATAACAAAAACAAAATTCTGAAGATATCTAATTCGAGAACGGATCAATATTAAAAAGTATATAACGTAACGCGGAAAAATATAAGAATTTAGATTCCAAGATTAACCTAACCCCAAAAATAAGAATTCAGATACGAAGATCAACCTTATCATCAGAAATGTCTGCGAACATTTTACACCATCTGTAATGTTGACATTTAGAATCAACAGCGTTTGACATTTTAGCAGAAGTCGAGATAGCTACGCAAGTGTGATCGAGCAAAATCCACGACCGGTTGAGTCTCTATCTAAGATCTTCGGATTAAACGAAGAGGGGTTGTGTTTGCCATAGCAGGAGATAGGTGCGTGGAAGTTCAACAAACGAACACACGTCTGCCAGCCAGTGTGATACCCGCCTTTACACAATATTTCGCAGCTTATTGCCGGTGGTGTTGTAACAGCGGTTCACCGGCCGCATACTAACCGGAGGATTAATTCTCCAAGTCGGCTTTACTGCCGCAACTCGTGTGACTTTTCTTCCCTTGGTCGATATGAAAACGTGGCGTCGTTAAGTTTCGACGAGTTTCACCAAGTACTTGATAGTAGAATTTTGCACGTTGCTGTTGAGGCTCTTCAAGAGTCGATAACACCTAGAAGCTCTTGTGACGGCTGGGGTAGAATTAACCCCTTGCACTATTTTGACGAGTCTGACGCACTGGTACTTCGGCTGTCATCAATTTTTGCATGGACAACGATTGCATACCAGATTGACACAACATTTTAATATGGGGTTAATATCACGGTCATGTGAGATCACGCATGAGATGACATTCACTAAAGGGGCAAAATTAGGAAGTTCGAATGGACATGTATTAAGATGTTCAAATCTGTAAATCAGAATGCATATGTGATAATATGTATGTTGAAATCTGTAAATCAGAATGCATATGTGTTAATATGTTCAAATCTGTAAATCAGAATATACATATGTTCATATCTACAAATTTGTAGATCAGAATCTACATATGTTAATATGAACAAGTGTGTACATCAAATCATACATATGGTAATATGTAACATACAAATCTACAAATCAGAATATAAGTCAAAACATATATATGTTAATATGAACACATCTACAAATAAGAATACACATATGTTGAATTCCATTTATTAATTTATCTATGTACTAATCTTATATGTATATGGACTGCTCGTGATATATGAATTTTAGAAAATTTGAAATGTAGAAAATTAAATATAAGAAAATCCATAACTTAGTAAAGTGAATATAGGAAAATTTGTAATTTAGAAAATAACAATAGCTGTGTATAAATTTTTCAATGCCAAATACGTTAAAACAGTTGGTGATAATTTTTCAACGGCGAAAACGTTAAAAAAAATCAACAAAGGTAGGCAGGATTGTTCAGGATTCGAACAATTCAACGTGGTTTTATGGACGGAAATAACTCACGATCGCGTGTTACATCGAAACTTGAGCTAACAGTAGCAACGGGGGGCCTCCTGCTGGAAATATAAACATTTCGAGGATCGACACAATGTTTCCGCGATGGAAATGTTTATCGGAAGTCCGATATTTACGGAAAAATAAAGCTCCCGTTGAAAATGCAACGGCTGGTCGGCCAGGTTTTAATTAGATTTATGTGACGTAAGGAAGAACGTACGTTGAAAAATACGCGAGAGCGAATGGATTATGTCAACACTCGGCGTGCTTTGTGTTACGGCCGTTTCGGTTCGGAACACCGAATATAATGCCTGCGTATATGTACGTCGGTCGAAACGACACGTCGGTGTTGTGCGTGTTGCAGAAATTAATCGTTCGACGAAATATTGGCCCGATGAAAAAACAAAGGATTATTGGTTAAAACCGTTCGTCTGTAAGCTTAACCGAAACGAAACTCATAAATTCTTGCGAACCGGCGAAATAATACGGAATTTCGACCCTCTGGTTTTCATAATAATTTTCATTAGCTGCGTTCAGCTACTTCCACCGGTATTTTTTAGCGATTAACGATTTTTCACGTACAGGAAATGTTTACTCGATTTGAACACCATTTTCATCACTTTCAATATACACGTACTTGACACAAGAATTATTAATAGTATTGGAAATTTCATTCTCAAATTTACAGATACAATTAAATTATGTCATGTTACTTTGTATGTTTACTAAAATTGTAAAATTAATTACCGTTGATATTAGCAAGTTTTTGTAAAATTCTTGGCATCGATCACCATCGACCCCCGACACTCCACGCGTTAACAAACACTCCGATACCTCGATAAATTTCTTTCTCTCAATATTGGCAAAAAGATTCAATTCCAAACGTTTCGGCCATAGAAGCGAAGTTTGCCAAACAGTTAATAATACTTTGGCAAGTATAGCGCGCTCGTTCGTAAACTTCAATATATATTTCACGTAAATTGAAATAAATTTCAGATAAAAGCCAAAAAGGAACGACCTATATTTACCGCGGCATTATCAAAGCTTCCACCTGTAACCGAGCAGCGTTCAAAAATCACGTATGAAACAATGGTGAAGAAAAAAATACACCGCGAGGAGAATGGACGCATGAAGAGAACTGTTCTGATCGTTCTTTTCATTTGGACGCATTTGAATGTCGAGCATGGATTTTTGAGCAGCGAATCGACCAAATTGCTTTATTTTCCGAGTGCAATCTATCCAAAAAGTGGACGTTCGTAGGCTCGGATCGCTCGAACGACAAAGACAATGCCGGGAAAAAAAGAAAAAAAAAGGAAAAATGATGATTTCACGTAACCATTGTTCCAGCGACGATTATCTGCTCGTTCGCATTGCGCGAAATCGTCGAACTTTCGACGCTCCATTTGACGAGGAATCGTTCCCTGGTCATTCGATCTCTCGATTACACCTGTCATTTCGACGACCATTCAAACGGCATGAAAGGACGAATTTTAATTCAATTATACTCTGCCCATTCGCTCGGTCTGATCCTCGAATTCGTTCGATTCTTCCCTTCGCACGAGAGCGAGTAGCAACGAAAACCTGTACGATGATATAAAGAGAGAGAGAGAAAAAAAGTGCGATCCTAGCGAAATTGCAATTGACTTCCTCGAGTCTGGTTGTTCCGCGAGTTTTGTGATTAAAGTTTTCGCGCGATGTCTGGCGAAGATTTAGCGGAAGCTGATCTTGTTTTGCTTCCGTTTCGACGCTCCAAGTTTCTCTTTCAATTTAGCTGCTTGTTGATTTATCAGTGGATCGTCTCGTTGTACGGGAAACAAAATGAAATTCTCTGTTGTTTGTTTGACGGAGAAAGAATAAATTTGAATTAACAATTTGTGTGGTACGTGAGTGATATAAAGTCCGAGCTGAGATATGTACACGTAGATATAGACTTATGGAGCACGTCTTCGTGTATTACACTGATTCTTTCCTTACTGACTTTTCTTATTAAGTGATGACAAATATGAGTACAAATACACTTCATAGATCTTCTTAATACAAAATGCTTGATAGTCAAATACAACAATTACTCCACTATGTTACACATCAAGAGTCAACACATTAAAAGCTTATTGCAAATTCATGACATAAAAGTATCACGAAATAGCATTTATGGTACATCAATTTAAAGCTTATAAATGAAAGAAAATAACTGCATAAGTGCGCCATTAATGATCTCAATACAAGATTAGTATACTGTGTCAAACATGGAGATGCAACACACTGAGAGCTTATTGCAATTTCATGACATAAAAGTATCATGAAATAGTACTTGTGGTACATCAATTTAAAGCTTGAAGCACGACAAAAGTTACTGTGTATATGCACCCTCAGTACTCTTACTACAAAATGATTGACTATCATTTGTAATGAGAAAAACATTGCACCATATCAAATATCCAGATTGAGGACGTATAGAGTCTATCAAAATTTCATGACAGAGAAGTATCACAAAATGGCAGTTATGTTACCTCAATTTAAAGCTGAAAGCTTAACAAACATGACTATGCTAATGCACCATTAATAATTTCAACCCAAAAGGCTGTCAGTTGAAATGTTACATCCATCACCCTGTATATCTGCACATATCTTTAACAGAGTATGACGCTTGTACAAGATTGCATCAACTGCTATTTTTCAAATTTCCACTGCAACAATATAAGAGAAAACCGCCTCTTATCGCCACGATCCACTGAGCTTATAAAGATTTTAATGAAAATCAAAGGCCTTCGAAGAACAACGAAACCGCTCGTCATACAGTCGCCAGCCATCACAATGGTTAAAGCAACGATAACAGAATGAATGAATGTCCCGTTAAAGATTAATGAACGAGCATCGGGTAGTACAATGAAATATCAATCGTCCAATCCCCTTGGTGGTTCCATCAATTTTCTACTCGAGACGTGTTTACATAACAAACCATCATGTTCCCCGCTGTTTTGGCCTGTATTCAAGCGAGATCGCGGGTACACTTCATAGAGTCCTCGCGAGAGCGAGCAAGAAAGATGGAGTTCAGGGTCGGAATGACCGAAGAAAAAGGCCTCGTGAAACCTTGATGAGCCAAGCTAACGGCAAGTAGGCATTGTGGTGGATTATGAATTAAATTCACCCTCGACTAGGTCCGTGCCAGCACTTGCTTCCCTTTACTTTACTCCATAATACGGTCCGTAGCTCGCGGCTACCCCTTCGGCGGTTCTCCTCGACCATTCAGTACTGTACACTCGGGTGCAACGTAGGATTTCTTTAGATACCAAGGATAATATGTAAACTTTGCTATTTTTTAATTTACGAAATTTTTATACTGTATTCAGATATTTCTAAATAATAAACTTCGAAGTAACATTTTTAAATTAGTCAATTTTCCAGGTAATAACTTCCTAAATTTCTTCAATTATACTAGTTAAATTTTTTAACCCATATTAGTTCTTGTACATTTAAGTTCCCAAGTTTCTAAACCCCAGTGTTCCATATATTCAGATTTCCAAAATCTCGATCACAAATTTTTCGAGTTTCTAAATTACCAAGTTCTCGAATTTCGAGATTCTAAAATTTCCCAAATCCCCAAATTCTCAACTTCCTAAATCCCAGCTTCGAAATCCCAAAATGTTGAAAAGCCCAAATTTCCATATCGCCTTGGAACTTTCGAAAGTTTTGTAGGAGAGGCCAGATTTGCAGTTGACTGTACCGCTCTCTTTTTCCTTCTACGCTCAACCGGCTCTCTCTTCTCTATCTTGATTCTCTTCAGCTTCTTCTTCGCTCTCGAGAGACTTCACCGAAAGTGGCCTCCACGAGCGGCATTAACCGGTGTCCGTATACGTTGGTTCGCGTTATTAGCTCCTTTTTCCAGTTAAGCTCGTGTCTCTTCTACCTTCTCCTTTTTTCCTTCTTTATTTTACACGACGTCTGATGACACGATAACGCGTGCTGGTTAATAGAGTTCCTCACGTTTTCACAAACTTCTATTGCGTATCCCTTTATTTAGCGATTTCTTACGCTTAATATCGCTACGGGGTGAATATTCGTTTCAAGAATTGTGTACGGGAAGATTCTTTGTTCTAGAAATTTTTCGAAATTCTTTTGGTTTCTTAACGCTATTTCATTGAGAGGAACTTCAACAATAAAATTATTGGTAAAATGACTTACAAGTTTGTTTTGAATTACATTAATGAGAAGCTTGAAAATTTAAAGAGATGGACATTTACAAGTTAATATTAATTTTGTGTAATTATACAAGGAACTTGTTAACAAGTTAAGGAACTTTAGATTATGGTAATATTATGTATTTAATTTAATATGACTAGGAACTAGGTTATGGTAACATTAAATGTACAATGGTAACTTGTAGGAGTACTTTAGTAATTGTACCTGTAATAAGGAATTGTAGGTTATGATAACATTAGACGTTGAATATGAATTTTATTACCTTGGTAATATATGGTAATAGTATCTACATACGTGCACATATGGTGATACCTATACATAGATCATATGGCAGTAGATACCTACAATTTATACATAGTCGTTACTAGTACCTAATCTTAACATCACATGTAACTAATAACAACCTCATCTTGTTATAAAATATTAAAATGATATCATAAATTCACTTAACGTCAAAAGACTTCTAATCACCTACTGCAAAAAATTGAACCAAGATGAATGATGAACCAACATGAATTTCCCCAGCCTCCTACTTCCAAATTCCACAGAACATATGATAACGCAAAAAACCTAAATAAACGAACAAACCATGTAAATAGTATACAACAATAATGCATCAGCCAGGACCGAATCGCACTAAATACAAGAGCAGAAACTAAATAGCCATGAATTGTACAAGACGTCGCAGCAGCACACGTTTTCAATCAGGAGGATGTTCCCCGGCAGAAGCAGGATTTTAGCAAGCGAGAGAAAAGGAGGAAAAGAAGGTTTCTCAATAAGAAGGACACACGGTTAGGCGAGGAAGCAGGGCGAGAAGAGGATACGAAGTTACTGGACGTCGCGTACGTGACGATGAAACGATCGATATAATTGCGCTCCCTGAGCGAGGATTCGTTATCTCGATTGTGGTAAAGGGGACGAAAATCTCTTTCCCAGAGATGGACGGAACTTCTGCGAGGCGATGGGTTTAGGATTTGATGACGGAAGAAGTTAGCGGCTCTGGATGTAGTTACTCGAAGAAGTTTATTCGCCGCATTCGCCGGGGCAAACTCGGGGCAAAAGAATAGACGCGGAACGTTAGAGGCACGTTCGACTCCCTTGTGTTTTGTCCAACGAAATAAGATAAAGAGACGTTCATTTATTTCTTTATTTAGTTTACTGGAAGGCGTTTAAACGGAAATGAACGGATTAACAGTTATCGTTTCTAGGTTTCAGTTGGGTCTATATGATGACTATGATATGAATATGACCAAGAATATGTGGATTGAGATGAAATCGTAAAAGTTCGATTAGGTACTACACGTATGTACATAATAACATTAGGCACGACATCAAATAGTAGATATTAGGTTCTATAGAAAATATTAGACACCATCATATGTCATAATAGGTATCATATTATAAAGGCTACACGTCACATTAGGATAGAAACCTAAAATCTTTCCATTACAATGCTAAAAAAGAATGTACCAAAATATCAGAAACAAAAATGTTTATCAAAAGCATGTCAGAGGCCCAATGACGCGCTTTTCAGGGAATTAATTAAAATGGAATTCACTGTTCGAAACGAATCGAAGGCGGCCATAGATGGAAAGAGGCTGCGGCGAAGCAAGAGAAAGAGACAGGTGGTCGTGTGTCCGGGGTTCCAATAGAACTGCGATTACAATTCCAGAATGCCGAACGGGTCGAAAGCCTGTGATATCCGCGTGGTAGGAAGGGGTTAACTGCCAGTCCAACCTCTGGGTTACTATTCTCTGGGTATATCACCCTCCCCTCGCCTGGTTTGGCCACCTTTCTCCAGCGGCGAGAGACCGTGTCTCTCACGCCAGACTACGACTGCGGAATTCGAATTGTAATTTCTAACCGCGTGTCTCCGTACGGGCCATTACCTTCCCCTTCGAAATTCGTCAACGGATTGCGGATTCCCGAAGCCACGGCGATCTTTCGCGACCGACGATAAATACCCTAGATATGCGATATAACGAGAGTACTGTCCCGGAGGATGTACGAGGTGCTGGTCAAACGCTGCTGGGTGCCGCAAGAGTTTTTGGGGACACGGGTCACTGGTTTGTTGGCACGGTACTGTGATATCTGGGAGGGGTCAGATTTTGGATAGGGAATTTGGGGAATTTGAGGATTGGGATGTGGAAATTTTTTAATTCTGTGAGTTCGGAAGAATTGGGGTTTTTGAAGGTGGAAGTTTGAAAATTTTGGGGATGGTGGATGTTTGGTGAATGGGTAATTTAGGAATCTAGGAATTTGAAGATTTGGTGGTATTGGAATTCCTAGACCAAATCTACGAATTTGGTGGTACTAGAATTTGCATGATTAAGAAATTTTGTAAGTGGGGAATTCAGAAATTTAGGAGTTGGAAATTTGGGAAATTGGAAGCTATTGATGGAATTTTGATAATTTAAAAAATTTGGGAATTTACTAAATTCCTGGAACGGTCTCTCCTGGATAAAGAGCCGTATTTGAACCTGATCAATATTAGAGAATTTAATTCGTACGCAGTTGTGGGATTTATACTGCTGTGCATTAGGTAGATTGGGGTTATTGAGTATTCGATGATTAATTGGGATGATTTATGCCTGATTGTAGATTTATGGGTGAGCTCGACTGGAACTATAGTAATTGCGGTTTTGCTGTACTTCTATATTTTCATATTGACATATCGAGGTATTATTATATTTTCATATATTAACATCTCACTATATTTCTGTATTGTTATGTTACTGTATTACCATGTTATTGTATGTGTACACTGCTATATTATCATATATTATATCTCCATATTGCTATGTTGCTATACTCCTTTATAATCATATATCTATATTACAACACGTCTACATTGGTATATTAGAATATACTTCATACCAGTCTATACTTCACATACTATATAATAATCATGATGTTATATTACCATGTTATGTCCACATTGGTACATTATCACATTACATTTCCATACATCCACATCACAAACAGCAACGCGACAATACAACAGTCTAACAATATGGAGGCATTAAATCGCAAAAATATGGTGAAACTTCTTTCTTCCTAGCGAGAAAATTTCAATTCACCTTGCACAGCTGCCTCTCATTCCTTTTAATCCTGTATCCTGATTACTGTTATTGCCCGGCCCGGTAGGAAGAGAAAGGACAGATGGATTGAAGAAGAACGGCCAGAGGGAGGAGTGGGAGAGAAATAGTTCGTCGGGTTTAAACTCCGGGAATTGCATCTTCCGGCGGAAACCCCGTAGGCTGTGGACGTTGGGCAATTACTCGTGACCGAGCAAAGTAAACTGACGGACGTAGAAATAGATTTGCATTTTTACTAGAAACCCTCTGGGTAGTTACGCCTTACGTGTACCTCGAGGTTTCGTACTTCTCGCTTCGTTAGGTAAATTCCTAATGACTGCGGGGGAGGCTCTTGAAAGTTGATAGTGAACCGGTGAATATTTTAGCGACGGGGTTTAACGCGTACAGGAGAACTCTTTTGTTACAAGAATTGAAATTTACTTCCGTTTTGATGCATTAATGTGTAGCAAGTTTTAATATGTTGTAATCGTCGACTTTTTGACGTTCTAGCATGATTTCATGACAGAAAACTGTCGCAAACTGGCAATTATGATACATCGATTAGAAGCTTAATTCTTGACCAAAATAATGGTACATATGCACCTGTAATATTAGTAACGTGAAATGACTGATTAATTATAGAGTAACGTTGTGATACTGTAATGATCAATGTCGAAACACAGTCTATAAGAACTTCATGACAGAAAAGTATCACAGAATAGCATTTGTGATACCTCAATTTAAAGCTTGAACATTCTCAAACATGACTGTATAAATGTACCCTTACTGTTCTTAATGTAAAATGACTAACAGGTAATTGTACTACGTGGAAACATTGCACTACATACATCATTTAGTTTTGGAACGTATAAAGTCGAAGACAATTTCATGACAGAAAAGTATCTCGAAATTGCACTTATGACATGTCAATTTAAAGCTTGAATCCTAATGAAAACAACTATATAAGTGCACCATTCATATTCTTAATACAAATTCACTGGTTTCCAATTGTAGCAAACAATGTTATCATACTATGTCAAATCTCCAATTTCTACACCTAAAAAGTCTGACAAAATTTCATGACAGAAAAGTACCTCAAAAATGCACACACGATACATCAATTTAAAGCAATTTATTTGTAGCAAATAATGAATCAAGCTATCTCAAAACGGTTTCGACTCATTTCATTATTTTCTACTTATACATATTTTTACAACGTAGCTAATTTCGTAACGTTCCATATATAAAAAAGAAATATGAATGTTGTAACAAAGATACACGATGATGTATGAAAAAAATACACGCACCGTAGTACATAACTTTCGTCCCGATGAAAATAAAGCGCTGTTTTTTACACGAGTCGGGCTAGTTTGATACCAGCCTGAACGGTATAAACTTTATGGTAAAAAATTCACATCACCAGCGTATCTGGACAATTTTACCGGATATCACTTGCCATAATATCAGTGATTGCGTGGGAGCATCGGAATATGGAAAATTCATGAAAATCGCTGGGCGAACGTTCCGTGTGACATTTGCAAAAATTTCATCGGCCACTTTCAACCGCTCGTTCCGCGGATTTTATACGCAAAAGCCATTTTGCCGGTCGCGTACGAGCGATTTTAATTAAATTAAATTCCAATTAAATTATAAGGCCGTGGAGTGATATCCGCGGGCAAAACATACGTAGTATGTGTTCGCGCGTGGATTTCAAATGTACCCGGATAGAAGAGAATTCAGGGGCTTCCTGTATCGATAATTAGCTCGTTGCTGACTTTATCAACTTTCTACGTTGGACACAGCATTAAGATATACCACGATTAATATTGAAACATTATACAAAATTATATGAAGCTTATAAAATTGAACACACCTCGAAAGTCCTTGATCAGAAATAAAATTGAAATCCTAAATCTTACAATTTTACACCTATTACTAATTCATTTAATAATTCCTGTGTAACTAAATGTACTGATTTCAAAGTTGAAAATGCAGTGACGAAGAAATAAATTATTCTGTCAGTGATCGAAATTTCAAATGACCAACAAAATTTTTGCGATTTGAATTTATCACTTGTCCAGTTTGGTGTTAAAATATTTGACAGGGCAGAAATTGAGTTAAAGGAGCGCGGATTAACTATAAAAATTGTAGCTGCGTTTTTCGTTTAAACCGCGCGAGGCTCGAAAACGAGATCCGCGTGAAACGGATAAAAATTCTAGCTTGACGAAAAAAAGAGGACTAGGATTCCTTGATTCCGTTTTTTGTAGTTTCCAGCCGGCAGGCAATTGATTGCCATCGAGAGACCGGGCAAATCTGCAAGTCGAAATAGAGCTGCGTGTTTATCCGGGACTTGGTTAAGCTACAAATAGTAAATACAGCCTGTGTACCCAGTGTTTTCAGCGAGCCAGTGCCTGTTTCAATTTGCCAAGAAACCATTTTGCTTTGGCAGCGGCGTTACCACGCGGGAAACAGGAAATGAAGCGCAAATTACATGGCGAGCATTTGATTTCGACTAAAACTCCAGAAAGTCTGTAAACCTTCGCAAGTATCCTCAATTTTCATGGTTATTTCGTTATTCTTGGATTATAATCTTCGGTTAAATGTAGAGAATATATTTAGTATTAGTGACCAACTGTTTCATTAAACTTGGCAGAAGAAAATTATTTAAGCAAGAAGTCAGAATTTTATTTATTTCGTAGATCAAGGTGTTTAAGAAGATTAATTATAAAGTTTAACAAGTTGAATTGTATTTATAAGTTATGGATGTTGTTAGAAAATAAATGTTTATGTCGTACATATGTAAGTTAAATACATGTGTGGGTGTTTATAAGTCGTCAATTTTGTTAGGAAAATAAAATGTGAGACTATGTGATTATTACATATGTGAGTTAAATACACACGTATGTATCTATAACTCATAATGTTAGAAAAAGAAAAATGAGAGGCAATATGGTAATTTGTAAAATTATCGAGAAAAATAAAAATATAGCCTTGATATAAAATTTAAATGAACCGCGTAAAATGTAAAAATTCATGCTACAGTACGTATTTAGGAGAAGATCTTTCATGGTCTATACAGATACGTTATCAACTGTTCACACTTCATTGATAACGCTTAAATGACAAAAATAAGTATCTTAGAAAGATTGATGTCGACGTTGCTCGTTTACATTGCACACACACATGCAACCTATTGAAAATTTCACACGCTTCATCGGTAAGATCTGCATAGCAAAATGATTTCACCGGCAAGATTGATGTCGAGGCCTCTCGCATACATCTTCTACAAAATACCTATACAAATATGAACAGTTTATTGGTCTTGATTAATGAACAACTTGTGTAACATGCTCTTATACAATATCTTTCGCGGTTCTACGTATTTGTAGACGCAGAACTATTTATTAACTTATAACGAAGTCAAACGCAATTTCTATTTTATAACAGCTTGTTCATTCTTTTGTTTCCGTTTTGCAATTCAGGTCATTTACTAGTTTTCATTTTGTAAATTGAAGCTAATCGTTGATTGATTTTCAGCTTGCAAATTCAGACTATTTATTTATGCATTTACAATCTGCAAATTCAAACTATTTATTTGTTTATCCCCATTTCAAATGACCATTAATGCTCGTTTTGCAAATAAAATAAATTTTGTCAGACACGAGAATTACTAGGATTGTAAAATGTACAAGTTAAAAATACGAGTCCTTAAAATTTCATTCTGCACTAAATAATTAACCAATAATGTAGCAAAATTTATAACAAGACTTTTGCATAAAGTATTTCTTTACGGTAAGGAAAGAAGGAACTTGTATTAAGAATTTTCTATTAGTCCGCTAGCAGCCTTATCAAGGCTCTGATTAAACTCGAGCTTTTATTAGAGAAGAATTACGGTGAATCTGTCAACTGTCTTTGGATCCTTGGATAATCTCTCCAGAGGAAAGAAATTTTTTAATTTTAATCCAGCACTTCACGTTCGTGCGATTTTTTTTACGCGTTGTTACCCAAGTAATCTTTCAACTAATAATTAGGTAACTTTACTTCCTACATAATTTTCATTCGTATACTCGGGATTCTTTTTATTACCGCAGAAAATTGCAACATTTGTAACTCGAAATGTATATTTTAGTGCGATATGTCAAGCAAAAATATTTATTACTATAAATATCCCAAAATGAATATTTACAATGTATATCTTGTATATGTACAATAAAAATATTTGTCGTGATAAATATCTGAGATAATATTATTTAACACAGTAAATATTACAAAGAAATATAGTCTCCACGAATATTGAAAAGAAATATTTATCATAATAAATAATCAAGCAAGTAATATTTGTCACAATAAATGTAGAAATATAGATAAACAAGACTTTCGTTACTATACTACTTCGAAGGGTTGAAAATTCTGATTCGCATATTCGAAAGAAATCACCGAAGGATAAACGCTGAGACTTTTGAACCGTTTCTCGAGAAGATTTCATTCTTGCACGTAGCAAAGTAACCAGCTCGGTTTGTTTATTAAAGATTATCTCTTGAAACGACATATTTCGTTCAGAGTGAAAGCAGGGTAAAACGGAGGGGCTGCGCTTTCGAAAAGCAGATGCCCATACGATCCGGAAAGTTAAGTTCGTTAAGTATCCCCCAGGGTCGTGTCTTATCGGCTAGACGTGGCTCTGATCCTCCACCTACCGTGCCGTGGCATAACAATTACCCTATTATTTCGCACACGCCCCTTGCCAGCTTATACTGTCGACCAAAAATCTCGAATCACTTCTCTGTTTGTACTGATACACAATCTTCTCGCAATTTTTCCTCTATTGATAGTGCAATCGAATTTCGACGTCGGACATCTACGTTCTCCGAACCTTCGATGAGGATTATTACATTTTTCGTCTTTTACAACCCCCCTGTTTGAACTTTGGAAATTCTGGCATTTGGACTTTAGAATTTTCCATTATTTGCACTTTGGGATTTTGGAACTTTGATGATTTGATATTTGGAGAACGGGGGATTCTAGAATTTTGGGAATTCAGAACTTTCAGAATTTTTGTAAGAAAATTTTTTAATGTGTCACTGGAAATTTTTACGCGTGATCAAAATTTTGGGATTTTGAAACTTTGAGTCAATGGAACATCGAAATTTGGAAATTCCAAACTTCCAAACTTTAAATATACACGGAAAACTGAATCAGAGTCTAAATGAAATTGTACCCCCAATTTCCTGTAATTAAATGAAGAATTAAAAACTTGAGCAATTTTCCAAGACGAAATAAAAAATAGAGTTCTGTGAAGTGAATTGCTTAGAATTGGTCCACGTGCTCGACACCAAAACGTCACACCGCATCGTGATAGTTCGTTTCCTCGCGATTCGCAGTCGCAATTAGAACGAATTCGGCCTGGAAAGGCGAGTTTAATTCGGCGGAATTAGGAGCACGGAACCAGCTTCTTTTCCCGGCACGGGAAACTCCGGAAATTTCGAGAGTTCGTCTCGACGTCTTGAGGAGGGAAACGGAAAAAAGGGACGGACAGGCGGAAACGGGGAGTCGAAAGAAAAAGGAAAGGGAACGAGACAAACGTCGAACTTCTAAAGAATCGACGGAAAGGAGAGTCGTTCGGAGAATAGCTAAAGCCGACCTTCTACGCGTTTGGGAATTCCAAGATCGAGGGAATTCGCATAATCCTTTCGCGAAGTGGCTCGGGAATGATTGTGGGAGTACAAGGAAAGCTGAACCAGCAAAAACATTTTCACTTTCATTGAAATGAGCCTTCGGTGAAGCTGTTGCGCATCGGATGGTCAATTTTGAATTAGAGTCCGATGAAATTTCATGACAGAAAAGTATTCTCAAATGACACTTGTGATACATCAATTTAAAGCTTGAATGTTGCTGAAAATCACTATGTAAAAGCACCATTAATATTCTCAACACAAAATGTGTGATCGTCGGTTGTACTTGATAATAACATCGTACTGTATAAAATTTTCGATTTCACAACGTATAAAGTCTAAAGCAAAATCATGACAGAAAAGTATTCTCAAATGACACTTGTAATACATCAATTTAAAGCTTGAACCTTTACAAAAATGACTGTATTTGTGCACCGTTACTGTTCTCAATATAAAATGACTAACAGGTAATTGTACTAAATGGAAACATTACACTACATAAAGCATTTAGTTTTGAAGAGTGTAAGATCGAAGTTAATTTCATGACAGAAAAGTATCTCGAAATTGCACTTATGACACACCAATCTAAAGCTTAATCCTTCACAAAAATGACTATGTAAGTGCACCGTCAATATTCTGAATCTAAAATCACTGGTTGCCACTTGTGTTGAACTATGACGTTACATGACATCAAATATACCATCTCGAAAGATGTTAATTTCATGACAGAAAAGTATCTCAAAATATCACTTGTGATACATCAATTTAAAGCTAAAGACTGTCCAAAAATAGTCATACCAGTGCACGATCGATATACCTAATGAAGCAGAAATTATGGAAATCACAAACAAAATCACCAAGCTAATAATGTGTCAACTTTACTTTTATCTGCCTTCTCCACGCACGAAATTGGTTACTGTAACACGGAACGTAAAACCTAACCGTTGAAACACCATAAATACGTGAACCAGATGTCCAGCAGTAATTTCGAGAATGAACAGCGGAAAACGTCAAGGATAATCCTGTTAGAACGCGGACAGGTGGTCAGTTAGCAAAGTCCTTCATGTTTCGCAGGTGTATGTGTTGACCGAACGAGACTCCAAATTTCAGCACGTTGACCATCTCGAATTCCGTGCAGTTCGAATAATTAGTAACAGAAAATGGAAGAGAATTCCGTGATAAATGAAGCTCCTTTGCTTTTGATAGTCTTCAATTTCATTATCTCCGAACGTAAAGGAACATTGAAATTCCAATTAGATCGAGGAGAATTTACAGTGTTCTTCCGGCCGTTCAATAGCAATCGACGTACTATAAAACCGCAAGAAAACCAGATTTCAAAGGAGCACTATGGGATTGCGGGCCAGTTTCCCAAGTTAGGAACGTGAGCAACATCCCCGGCATTGCATATCTGCATACCCTATGAAGCTGGTTCGCGTAGAGCACATACAAAATTCAGAATACCGTCCAAAAAATACGTACTTCTGTCTAGGACCCCTCAGAAAATAGCTTCAGATCGGCGCTCGACCACGAAATGCAACTTTCGGAGTGTTGTACTTCGAAACTACTCGAATTTTTGGTTTGAAACTTGCAACTTCCGAATTTGGAAGTGATGCAAATATTATTGAAACTTCGAAAATTTTTCAACTACCGTGGATATTTCGAAGTAACTTCGAGTAATAAAATGTTATGAAGCTTTCAAGAGTGTAATCGAATAAGAGGATATAAATGATAATCAAATTTTCACGTTTCATTGAAACTTTGAGTAAGACAGAAGTACGCGCGCGCGATCGATGGACTTAAAAATAAAATTTGCTCGATGAAATCGCGGCATCGGAGTGAAAAGGACATCGTGGAAGTTTTATACGGCACGGAATATTACAATAATTAATTTACACAAGTTCTTTGACGTTTCTATAGGCGGCATTGTGATTAAGGGGAAACTCAGACCGAGTATAAGAGAATGTAAATGATAGAAGCTGCAAGTCCATTATGAAGCCGGTAGTGGCGTTGTAAAATTGTTCGAGCAACTTTTGTGAATGGCAGTTAATTATAATTAATTCCATATTGTCTGGTAGACAGTTCGTGCTGATTCTTTGTCCGCGAAGTATCATTCAAATGGTGCCTGCAAAGTTCCACTTATTGTTGGAGATTGATATGAATACGAAATCACTCGAAATGTTATACATGTCGGCTAACTTTTTGCAGTTGTTTCGCGTACTTTTCATTACATATTATTCCACAGGAATTTTATTGGAAAACGAAATTCACCTGTTCGAACCTTCACTCGTGAATTTATAGCAGGTTATTGCACATGAAATTATATAATGCAATTTCATGACAGAAAAGCATTGCAAAATAATACTTATGGTACATCGATTTCAAGCTTAAAACTTAACGAAAGTAATCACATAAGCGCACCATTAATATTCTTAATAGTGGTTGATTGCTAGGTGCACCAAACAATACTACTGTAAACCTTCAGATATCAAACGTGAAAAGTCTAACGAAAATTCATGACAGAAAAGTGTTTCAAAATATCACTTATGATATGTCAATTTAAAGCTTAAAACTTCACAAAAATTACTGTATAAATGCACCATTAATATTCTTTGTACAAAATGACTGGCTACCGGTTGTAGTGAACAAGCATGCAATACTATGTCAAACAGATACCTTCGAAATTTAAGAAGTCTAACGAAAATTCATGACAGAAAAGTGTCACCAAATGTCACTTATAGTACATCAATTTAAAGCTTAAAATCTAGTAAAAACCGCTATATAAATGCCCCATGAATATTCTTTATAGAAACTAACAGATTCCTCGTTGGAACAATGTACAAACTTTGTGAATATTAATTGCAAGAGAAATTTAATTCGGATAAATGGAAAATTCCTTCAGCACTTCGGAACGGTTGAAAAGAGCAACATACAAGGAGCAATCTTGGTTTGGAATTAGTTGAATGTAATTGGCGTGAAATTTTAACTCGAATACGTCAGAGAATGCAAGATGAACCGTAGTCGGGTACCATTCAGAAGCATATTATCAGTTCGTTCTCGGCTCATAGGAAACCACAATTTCCACGGATTACCCGGACGAAAACTGACTCTCGCGACTGTACGGCATCGGCCAGGCTGGTGGAATTCGTGGGTCGTGGGTTATGCCGCATTCGGTGGTATGTAGTAATTAGCAACATTGCTCCGAGAAGCCAAAGGTGGAAGGAGGACGAGCTGCAGAATCGAGGTATCGCCAGCACGGATTTCATTCGAAGGAATAGAAGCTGCGACCGAGGCGCATTAACTCCGAAATTGCTGCTACTGTACAATCTATCAATTTGTCCCAACGAGAACCGCCTAACGTTCTATAGATCGCCCGTGTAAAGATACTACGTAACTTCGAAATACAACGAATAAAATTTGAAATATTGTTAGAATTTTTGTCTCTCTTTATCTGACGTAAGTCTGCCTCTTAATGAAGTTTCAAACACCTGTAGCTGAATTATCGCTGTAGTTTACTGTCTGAGGGACAAGAAGCCACGCTGAATGCAAGAGGATGAAATAATTAGAAGTTCAGGAGCGGTAGCATTTTTTTGCTATCAATTTCCGTTTGTTCGACAAAACTGCAGGAACAACTGACGCTGGTGAAACTTCGTGGGTCGTTATGGAACAGCTTAAAATGCAGATGCACGTGTAACGATTGCAAGTGGAAACATAGAAGAAGAGCAAAGACGAAAATTAGTTTGCTGTACGGAGATCTGAAAGTAATTAGTGGAACTCTAGCGAGCACGTTTAAATAATCATTGTAACATTGGGAAGTATATTGCGTTATACGAAGCTTTCATAATTCGTTCGTTTCTCGATAACAACGTTCAGCAATATTTAATAATCGTACGGATTAATATTTACAAATTGTGTAACATTTTTTAATACGAAAACGTTTTAATGAACGTACGAGCAGTGTGGTACATATCCATTTGGAACACTGGATACGATTAAAATTCTACCGACTAAACTTATTTTGATAAATTAATGATAAAAGTATAGAATAAATTATAAAGTAATAAGGTACTATTGTGTTAAGTAGTAATTTTAAAATTATAATATGATGAAAAGATAGGGTAGCAAAAATGATATAATAGCATAGTAAAAATGGAAAAATATTAAAATAATAAAATAGTGCAATAGTAAAGTAATCAGTAAAGGTCTACAAACACCTATTTGCCTAAATAGAATAATAAAGTAATATATAGTGGCATCTACAACCTAATCATGTACCTACCAAAACCGAATGGTAAATTTTATGCGACTCAACACCTACTACGTGTAGTAACAATTATCAAAAGTTGAATGGTAATGCAGAACATATTAACGCACGCGCAGTACACGTGGTCACAATCGCATGTTAGTAATGCTTCATTCGCCGTTCGTTGAACATAGGCTAGTTTCTGTGGAATATTCCAAAAAGGGAAAGATACGAATATCAGAAATTAAAAGGAAGGAGAACACGTGGTAAGCGACAGTCTTAATTCCGTTACATAAATGAAACTCTGCTCGAATATGAGATACAGTCATTTCCTACTCATTCGCAGGTTTCACATCGTATGCACAGCTGATTCTGATCTATTGTAGTCCAACTACAATAGCACACTCAAATTGTAAGATCATGTGTCAAAGATCAGGTCCGATAGATGTAGAAGAACTGCAGGATATAAAAGATCTGCAAGATATACGGACACCTTTCGGTGTGCAATTGTCAGGAATTTATAAAAGGTAAAAATATTTTGTTAGACGTGCTTAACCTAAAAATTGCTAATGATTTATGCAAAAGCACAATATTTCATTATCATTGTGCTAAATATTTTAGTAACGAGCAGTTAGATTGTATTGATTTGGAGAGTAATTAGATTTTAATGTTCTTTAAGTTCTTTGTAGGAAAAATAAATGGTTTATATATGATTATTTATTCATACTCTTAATATGTTTTACAGGTCCTTTGCTTATATAACAATTAAAGATAGATTGCCTGTAATTTTAACTAAGATAATTGATATACTAAGTCGTAACAAGGAAAGCATTGCAGAAAAGTATGGAGAGGTAAAATATATATTTATACATGTATCAGTTACTGATAAATATTTATTAATGTTTAGAAATCTACAATTATTTAGAATGCTACAAATGAAATTAAACAAATAATAGGATTTATTAGTAAATTGAAGAATGAAATTACTACAAACAAAACTTTGAAACCTCTACGGTTACTAACAAATGGGGAGAGTAATGATGCTGAAGAATGGAATAAATATCTAGCAAAAAGAACTGAAATTGAAAATGGTACCCCAACATGGTTTAATACCATTTGGTTGTACTGCGAATGCTATATGTATCGGACACTTGCACAAGAATTGCTTCTCACGTAAGTTTGGAAACCTTTTTAATGATCAGTAATCTGTAAATTTATTTCAAAATAAATGTTTCATTTTCAGAAAATATTTGCGCAATTATGATCCTTTTGAGCAACAGAAGCAAAGTGCATTTATAAATTCACTAACTAGTATTGAATCACTTGCTACATATATAATAAATCTTGTCCATAGAACAGATTCTTTATCAATAGTTGAAACTAAAGAGGAAGTTCTCAAACTTTTCAAACTAAATCTCTGGGGCAACAAGTATGCTAACACTTTTCGTTTTAACACAATGATAATAAGAAGACTAACTAATGTATATACCTTTGTAGGTGTGATTTATCTTTAAGTGCAGGTACTGAAGTTAGTCAAAGTTTTAATCCTGTAGAAGTATTGAAATCATTGGACAAAGACATTCTTGTAGATAATTCAGAATTCGTTTGGAACTTGCTAAAAAAGAAGGAAACTAATGAATCTACTATTATAGATGTGATACTTGATAATGCAGGCTATGAACTTTTTACTGATTTATGTTTATCTATATTTTTGATTGCCCATAAATTTGCTGGAAAAATAAGATTTTATGTAAAACTTTATCCGTGGTATGTCAGTGATGCAACAAGAAATGATTTTTACTGGACTTTGGAATACATGAAAAATTCGCCAAATAAACACCTGCAAGAATTAGCTAACTTGGCATATGATCACTTGAAGAATAACGTGTGGACCATTGAGGTACACCTTTTTTTTGCTATATGTAATTTTTACAAAATTAACTACAACATAAACTATATTTTTAGGAGGAATCATATTGGACAGGCCCTAATGAGTTTGCAGACATGAAAAAACATGATCCCGTATTGTATGCAAAATTGTCTGAAGCTAAATTAGCAATATTTAAGGGTGATTTAAATTATAGAAAATTATTAGGCGATATAAATTGGGAGTACACAACAGAATTTACTAAATCACTAAGAGGTTTTCAGCCAACAAATATTCTAAGTTTTAGAACATTGAAATCAGATGTTTGCGTCGGTTTACCATCTGGTGTAGCCGAAGAATTATTTAAAAAAGATGAAAATTGGTTGTTAACAGGACAATATGGGCTTATTCAAATAACCACAGCTGGGACGTGTCAATGTAATAGAGTATGTTAAAATTCTATGAATTAAGAAATATTAAAAATACTGAATTGTATCAATGTACAAAATTATCTGTACATACATAGTCTAATATCTTGTAGATACAATCATATTTGAATTGTTTACACTTCAATCGTTTTAATTGTTCAAGTACTTACATGTACAGAGAGTGTGTATAAGGATTCGTATCTGAATTGCATGGCATGTAATTCAAAGTGTGAAAGTAATCATTGAATGATATTTTTTTTAATATTTCTTACAAATTTCTATGTATATACACTTTGTATTTTTGAACAATAGTATATGTGGTATCTTCATACTGTAAATTATTCTTCCAAAATATATAATTTAAATATATGCATATACATATACAATACTGTACAAAGATATACAAGGATGTGAAATAAAATTTTACAAGTTCTATGCTAAAAATATATCTCATTTAGATCACATCTCATAAACTAGCAAATACTTTCATTATTCTGCTTTTATTATATATTGTTTTGTACATAAGAAATGTAATAATAACAATTTAAATCCTAACTAATATTCCTGAAATATACAACCATGTTTATCATGTATTTTATGTTTTATTATAAGTATGATATTCATATAAATGATGTTTAGTAATTATAGTTTAAGTTTACCATGTATATGATAAAATGCAACTCATGTTATGAATTGATGTTAACACACATTTTTAATTCATCTACATTCATCATATCAAAGTATGATTTACGAATGCATACTCTCAAATTTGTTTGCAAAATTGAATCTCCCATTTTGATGCTGTTAATCTTATCTTAACATATGTTTTCATGAGTTCAAAAAATAAACTATATATCTTAAAAGATCTATAAGTGAATCAAAAACGAATTGAAAATACTTAATTATTCTAAATTGTAATGTTTTTAAAACCATAATACATGATCTAAATGTAAGTATCTAGCACCATCCTAAAAACTTCTAGAGATTCTACCAAGTGGCAGTAGAGCTTTTAATATCTTACAAAATCAATTTAATTAGCATCCACATGATGCACAATTTTCATAAATAAAACAAATTCTCATTGGTAGAAACATTTCTTTTAATAATTAGTATTCTTACAATAAGTGTTAAATGTGCTCATTACTTATGAGACATGCTTGTCCAGCAAGCTCCCTATTATGATAATGTCAGTTACTGTTGTAAGCAAATTTAGAGCTATATAGAACTACAGTTAGTAACTATTTGTTGCATTATAAGGAATTTAACAGCTCTTACTTTTAATATTTCTTTATGGTAACATATTCTATGTATAATCTTGTAATATTAAGGCAGCAATATTAAGGGACTTTGGAACATCTATTTCTTTATCAGTTGTTTATTATTTTGAAGAAATATATATAAACAGAAAGAATTTTACTGTTCTATAATACATAATTATTTAAACACAAAATAATTTTGTATATTGTACAAACTTATCTATAGAATTCTTCAATATTATTATATGTTAATTAAAGTATCTTTACATTAGTTTGCATAAAAATTCAATGATTACAGGATGTTTCAAGAAATATTAATCATATAAAAATTGGTCTGAAACTCTTTGATCCTTTTTAATCCATGTACATTAATGCCACTCATTTACAGTTAATATAAACTCTATATTAAAATCAATATGATTAAAATAACAATGAAAAATAGTTATACACCTTTTGTTAGATGAATTACAGTAACTTCACAAATTATGATTGTGAATAATTATTTCGAAATGCCTTGTTAAATAAATATTTGAAACGATATTACAAACTTCAAGTGTTCATAATATCTTAAGATTTTAATTTAATACCTATTACAGCGCTTAAAAATAAAAAAAAATATTTCTTGATCACCCTATACATACTCATAAAATTTTTGTAAGATGATGGTGTGTATATATATTATTGATATTTACTTACATTTTTCCATCGTATTCAAAAAGTAACGACATATATTCTCGAAATTTCCAAGTCCATTTTAAATGTCATCCGTTTTTGCTGTCCTCACAAACTGATTTCACTAATTATAAGAAATCTCCACTTTGCACTTTCTCTACTTACATATCACATTGTACAATGTTAATGATAGTAACATATACACGATAAGTTAGTAACAAAATGTATCGAAAATGTGTCTACGCACGTATTACTTAAAAACTGTTCAAATTCGAACTATTCTCGCGGAACGTTTAGTCAAGGATCACGGCGATACATCAAGATAGTTTTTAAACGCGTGATACGAATGACGTTCATAAAGTAATCATATTTCTAACATTTGAGTACTTTACTGCCACCTAGAGAAGCTATAATAAACTGATGTTTTTACTTTTAAATCAAGTTTTTCTTTTTTCGGAAGTGAATCTAGCACATCCATTTTCATGTAAAGAGAAGACCTAAAAGAATCGTAAAAATCGATGATGTCACGAATGTGCAAAGGATTACTTTCATCGCTTTATCAATCAGATAACTAGCGGAAATGTGGCACTTAATTCAGCATTAAATGTCTGGCCATGTAAATACTGTGTCTATAAACATATTTGCAGTCCATGTGCAGACACGATAAACATGGAGAAAATACGGGACAAAATTCAGCACAGTGCAATCATTTCGTTTCTGAGCTGACATGGCACTACCCCCATGCGCAAAGTACTCATTCACACTTTAAATTCTGTTGTTCGTTTTTTTTTCTTTTTGAAGTATTTAAATATGAACATTCATAATTCAGCCGTCAAATGTATTAAATAACAATAACGGAAATAGCTAACATTCTAAACCTGCTTTACACAGTCGAGCTCAAGGTATTTGGTCTGAATCGTATGATCGTAACTATTCCATTTCAGATTGCAACTATTCCGACTGCAACTAAAAGTCATGCAAAATTGATAGTCCCAAGTATTCACGCTAGTACCCGGTATTTGCTTTATACACTCTGTAGTTTGTGAAAAAGCTGTTACTTAGTAAATGCAGCAAATACGGCCCAGAGAACTGGATTAGCATTAGGTTTAGCGGCTTCTGCTTCAAAGTCCAAGTCTAATAATGTCCGTACTCTTCGCATTGCTACTTCATAGTCATCATCAGACAGTGGTGCAAATGCATTTTCTAATACATCCGCTGCGTGAGCCAGGATAACTAAAGCCAATGTTCGCCTGTCCATACGACCAGCATCATTGACCCAACGACTTAGTACAGCTTCTTGAATCTGTAAATGATAAAAAATAAAAGATAAATTGATAAAATCTGAGTTCATAAAAAACGTAAAAACAGGATGTAACTATCTAATCATACTTTCTACGTAATTTCATATGTACATGCCTACAATCATAAAATGAGATAAGATATTGCAGCATTAAAAACCAATGCTCAAACATAATATGTTATACTAACACACAGAATATTTACCTTTTTTACAAGACGACTTTTGGCAAGGTTGTCAGTAAGAGGATGTGTCGTCATATCAAACAATAGGAAGTTCTGCTTTTCAGTTGTTAAAACACCCTTCTCTACAAGATTTTTGGCTAATCTTTCCCTAACATTTTTCAACTGGTATCTTAATTTTAATGGATTCCACGTTTCCCCTAAATCAATTTAAACCAATAATAAACAAAACATACAAGTATATGTTCAAGATATATAAACAGAAACTAACCACTGAGATATTCAATCCAACTAGGAACAGTTTCTGGCGGATCAGTTTCTTTTAAATGTTTCAAAGCTTCGTCTAACAATACGTCACCAGTAGGAGCATCATTCTTCAGCAGTAATTTCCTCACAAGCAAACCCTTTTTACGCATACCAGCCTTCTCCAGCTCTACTCGTCCACGAAATCCCAGTTCTGCCAAAATACAACCACGTAAACCAGAACTTATGCAGTCGTTCCAAAAGGATGTGTAACCCTGTAAAGCAACGTACGCTTCAAAAATAAAAGACAGACTGATGTATACTAGAAGAGCAAACATCAAGGCAACTTGGACAAACCTCTTTATCCTTCAGACCAAGTAGTAAAACCTCTTCCATAAGTGTTAATCTGGTTTCCTTGTCAGAATCGTCGTCGATAGTGGGGTTCGAATTAAGATCTTTCTGCATGCAAGAGTCCGTGTCCGTGCCATGGCCAGACAATTTATCATTGTGGCCAACATCGTTGGAGCCATCCTGGCCCAGACCACTGCCACTACTGCTGTTAACCACGCGTCGACGTTGTACTAATCCGTCAGTGCGATTCATCATTCGACGAAGCTACGCTTCTGTTGCAATTATAACCGCGTGTCAAATACGCCACCGTGTCGTCTAATAACTAGGCGTGTTAGTCGGCCGTAGTTAAAGCAAGCCAGCGACATGTATCGAGCAGTACACACTATACTGTTGACGTTTTGACCGATACGACATATCTTTCCAAGATGGCCAAATCCTTACGGCACGTCGTTATTTTGTTTCACGAGCGTTGTCCGCGTTTATTCCTTGACGTGTAACGATGAACAGGTCCGAATACGTTGTATACACCAGTATTGTTCCGAAAGTAGTTCGTTGTTTCGGCGATACACTTACTTCGGCGCTAATGTTTTCGGCAAGAAATCTATCGCAATTCAATCGAGAATCTCTCGACACTTATCGAGCCTGGAACGCGGATCGCGTACCATGCGTTGAAAATTGCTTAGAACGTTCACTCGGTCCAGAAAGAGAGTTGTTCGCTCCGGTCGTACATTTTCCTGCGATCGTTGCGCCAACCTTCCTATCAATTTCGCGCGAACGTTTCAAACACATACGACACGTACGGCTGGCATTTTTTAACGCGTTGGCACGGGAGTCAACGATGACCGTCAGCACGAATTTAATGTAATGATTAATATGCAAGGTAGCAAGTGGAGAGCCAACGTCTCCTGTCAGGGGAGAGTCTCTCCCCTGCTTTGAGATTTAAATTGTTGCGTGCAATTGTTATTCCGTTTAGATTCCCTGTTCCTATTATTTTATCTAACGATTGTTATCAAAATTCTATGCAGACATTTATGCATTTATGAGTATACGAAAGATACTTTATGTCAGAGATTCCTAAACGTTCATGGGTCAAAAATAGAATGACTACTCGTACTGGTTTTTAAGTACATTGATTCAAAAATTTCTGATTATTTGTACTGATTTTTTAAGTAATTTTAATAATTTACTTTTAATTAATAAAAGTAAATCGATTTATATTTCAATATGCACCTCTCAGGACCCACACTTTGGGAATCTCTGCTCTAAACTGTACAGCGTACAATGAACAAGTATGCAATTACGTGACGCACAGCGTTCAAAGACTGCTCCATTTCGCAGAACATTTCTGTACTGTAATGGATTTAATAAAACCATTCCGTTGCGATATTTGTCAAATAACGGAATAACGTAACCCGGATATGAGATTGGTATCTATGGCATTGTAATCAATGTAGCCGGCATGAATGTTCTGCCGAGCCATTAACATTCGCGTCTCTATCGCTTAATTGTCTGTAAACAGAAAGAATTCACGCGATACAGGATACAGATATTTGAATAGGAGGCATGTACTTCTTCCACGTCGTTATTAGAAATTCTAATCGAAAACTATGTTATAATACCATTCTTACTTGTCGTGTATAGCGCATAACATAAACTGTAAACCAAGATCACTCAATACTGTTGACAGGAAAAACGTACTGTCGGTGGCATAGTTGTACCGATAGTATTCTGGTTAAGTGAGAACGTGCGAAATGATAACATTGATGGACGGTAGTCTTATCACTGATATTTTCACATCGTGCAAGCATTCGAGAAACATGGCGAAGATTTCGAGAAGCGAAACGATGAAAGATGGAGGGCACATCTTGCAAATTCGCGCATGGAGCCAGAGTAACGATCGATTTTTATTGCTCGTGAACAATGGGGCGAAACGAAAATTATAGTCCGTACACGAGAGAATTTGCTTGGTCGCCGTTTCACGACGAAACATTAACTTTTACAGTTAAACCACGCACGTGTCCTCGAAAGTAGCAATAAAGCGATACCGTGCACTCGTATGTTCAAAGTGTAAAATCCATCAGTCTTTGTTTGGCGTTCGAGGAGAGAGGAGATTGTTTCTTGTTTTTTTGTCACCTCTTTCGCAACCTTAACGAGGGTTAGGCATTCTTCTCCTTAAAAATTTATTCCTTTATTTGTACACGATTAACGCAGCAATTTGCTTTTTACTGTAGGTAGAAATATTTTACAAGGTTGGATACTGACAACTTCGTCAGAAAAATACGAATAAATAATAAGAACAAAATTGCTGACTAATTTGAGAAAGGTCTTTTGTTCTACATAACGTAATCGTAAAAATTTATAATTAATTTTCCTGGAAAATAAGATTTGTTTATATATTTTTATTTGGATTTTGAATGCCGTATAACGTTCTGTTTTACAACGGGTCTATTTGGTATTTTAGAAGACGAGACATGAATTTCCATAAAGGTGACAGAACCGTACCTAAAGTTCCGCGTTTCTAAAAAGTTTCAGGGTCTGTGTATATGGCCGTGGGGCCACGTAGTCCCATGACAGAAACTTGCATTGCGGGTTAGGTCTATTCTACATCCCGTGTGCGATTTCAACGAGGTGAGGATAGTCACTGTTTTATCGGGGTCACTGACATCATGGCCGATCGTTGCGTACACCGATATTGAGCTTAATGACCGTTTCCCGGCGTTCAATGTCAACTGTTCAATGTCGGTGGCCACATTTGCATGAACCACACGAGCGAGAAAGCTGTGACTACCACGTCGTGAAAATCTTTATATTCGTTCAAACGACATAACGTATATGTACACAGATGTTTTTTACAGAATTCATAATATGAATTATGAAACTTTTTTCTATGCAACCACTCGAAGAGGATTATTATGTTAAAACGATGCAGAGCCGCGTTAATCATTGTCGTATGTTAGGCATGTTCAAATGTCAAACATTTTTTCTCACGCGCCTTTCTCTTCGCAAGTATTAGACAACAACCAATTCCCCTTTCCCATTCAATGTCAATTCCACGCCTAATACGATGCATAACTTACAACAGCGTGCAACGGAGTATAAATAGAGAAAAGAACGAAGACGGTGACATTCTAGATCACCACACTCGTGACCATTGGAAACTAATGACATTGGTTGTGGAGTATCTCTTACAGTTGATCAAGTCAATTTTCAGGCGCTGTTAATATGGAATTAATTACGTTTGATCTCAGTATGGATTAATTCGTGTTACTTTATATTATCTAGCAAACATTTGGAGGAGAGTATCGATGAACTGTGCAAAAATCAAATTGAATTATGTGTAGATCAAAATATTTCTAAACATTCGAGTCATTAAATTCAGATTACAAATTCTAGATTTCAAAAATTAGTCTCTCAATGTTTCAGTTCTGAAATTCTTCAGATTCTCAAGTTCCTCAAATTTTCCAAACTCTCAAATTTTGAAATTCTCAGATTCCCAGTTACCAAGCAACCAAATCTAAATTCTGAAATCTCTAAACATCTTAGTCTCCAAATTGCTAACCTTCAAATTTCCCAAATTACCAATTATCCAACATTCTAAACTTCCAAACTACCAATTCAACAAAATTCCAAATTTCTAAGCTAGAAAATGTGAGATCCTCAGCTTCGGTGCCCGCAGCGTGTACCGTTGCCCTTGAGCTCTCTAACGAGCGTTGGATCAGCCCATCAGCGATCTGCAGCAATCTATCGAACCGATTATTGTCTCGAGATTAGCCAGCCGCAAAAACAGATTGTCCCTGTAGAATTTCTATTTGCACGGAGTAAAAGAAAAAAATGGCGGGACGCGGGATCGTGGAGAGGGAGAGAAAGAGAAGGTCGGAATCGAGGCTGTCGGTGAAGGCACAACGAGAGGCACGTTCAGTCGTCCGGACCCGCTCGGTCGGTCTAAAACAGTATCGGGTACCTGATCCGTATTCCTCGTGGCTCTGTCAGGTCTTCAATCGTGATAATTCTCCTCCTAATTGTGCGTTAATACGAGAGAACTCGTACGACGGATACAAGGATACGTCGCGACGTACAGGACCGAGGATGACCCGGTGGAATCGTTACTGAATCCACATCGATTTTTCGCGAGGACAGGTACTCAGGTGAGTCTCAGGCATTCATTAAACTTCACGGAACGATGAACCTTGCTTCGAGATAATTTGCAACGTTATCGAACTAACTACGCGTTCGTTTGCGCTAAGTTGTTCGCTGAATTTCCTGATAGCGATAGGATAACTTGGCGATTGAACAGCTGTTGAAATATTCTGGAACTGATCAATATGTATCGGATATGTTTTGCATTTATAGATAGAGGAAAATAAGGTTCCGTAGAAATTTGGTGAGAACATTCCTTAAGAATTTGTGAATAACATGTTGACTTCGAAAGTTTTTTGTTATCTCGTAGAAGGTGGTAATTTACGATTTTTGATAGAAGATCTCATTTCGCAATATTTGTTATTTATTTCGTTCGACAGTAATCGAGAGTTAGCGAATCGTTTCGAGCACGTGTTCGAATTCGAGCGATACTTCATTCTGGTGCTTGTGAATTGTTGCAGAGTTGCATGCAACTCGGCGGGGTCTCACAAAAGGGAAACCATGGGAACAATCGCGTAATCGTATTATTCGTAATTAACTCGGGCGATTTACGACGCTTCGAAGACGCCACCTTAACGATGTGAACCACTTGTTCCGACACTGATTCTAATTCGATGACGCTAACAGCATCACAGCTGATCTTTATGAGCCGCTTCATTTTTTTAACAGCGCTTCGTTGGCAGTTTTATGGAAATCAATTACTCGCACGATGCAATTCGCGAGTAATTCATTTAGGATCGCGTAACGACTCGCAGCAAATACTTTGTACAGGTTCTGTTATTAAACAAAGCGAACAGTTTGCGTAAGAGGAAACTCGTATCGTTCCGATAATAGAACAAACGAGATTTGCACGTTTTTCTTTCACAAATTCAAGACGGTTTTTTCCTGAGTACGCATACTGATCTCATCGTCGTGACTAATCAGTATCTCAACAGATATGTGGATTATACTGGTTCCAGAAGGGGATAAATTTAGAATTTCTTTATAATATGTCACTCGATTTCACCTTGATCTCTGATTAGTCATTTCGATCGACTTATCGATAATGTACGACGATATTGATTGCGTGACTCGAGTGCATAACATTTCGTGCACGCACTCGATTTACCAACAAAATGGAAAATTTGCATTTGAAAACAGAATTACGCAATGTCCATTCTGAGCGTCAACATTACAGCTTTTGTACAGGTTATTTACATATGAAAAGATTTGCTGTTTTTGAGGAGGATCTATAGATCAATGACATTGCTTAATTGTATAATTAACGTCGAAGTAACGGTTTCAATTAGCCTTTCCTACATTTGTTAAACCACGTTTAGTTTCAAACGGAGATTTACTCACTGAAACGTTAACGGTTTGATTAATAATCAACGTTGACGAAGAAAAATGCTAGGCACCATCATAAATCTATCAAACAATACGGCAATTAAGCAACCTGGAAAGCGATACGAAAACGCGATTGCTATACGTTTACGACTTCTTATCTTAGCACTTCAACAAATTGCAGGCAGATTTTAATGCGTGGCATTTTTAAGGCGCGATAAATAGAATTTTTATTTTCATCGTCATCTTTATTCGTCTACTCAGTGATTCTCAATCTGTGCGCGATCGGTTTATTATTGGAAAATAATCCGACACAGATTTTTATGACTGTAATTGGAAGTGCTTACTTTTTTCGTTAATATTTTATTTCAGTGAGTAATCATTCACTTCATTAATCAAAAATTCATTTAATTAATAATATCAAAGTACCGATGTACAAAAATTCGATAACTGTACAGTTACAAAATTCAAAATTGTTAATAAAAATTATTCGATAAATTGCACTATAAATAATAATGCAACGCAGTTGATATAATATAGAAACGTATACGTAAAATATAAATAAAAAGATAATGTTTATCAGTCATTAAAGCTTTCTCCTGAAACGCCCTCTACAGTGAACGGGAACTTAGTAGTTCGATTATCAGAAACGACTGGCACCTAATTACAAAGAATTTAATCAATTAATTAAGTAGAGAGGATTGATGAGCGTTGTCTGAAGCGATTCGTCTTAGTCAACGAGCCACGTACTTTCATAAATTGATTCGTCCACGTGAAATTATTCGAAGAACCGTATATAGCTACTGTTAAAACGGCCTCCTCTTTTTCCTGTGAGGCTGTTCGCAGACTGGTCTCTACGAAGGGGCCACTGTAAATCCGAACTCTTCGTAGTGTTACATTCCTAAGATGACTCAGGTGTGCCTCACAGTTCCCCGTGGTTCGTCGCCAAGTCTTTCCGATAGAAGATGGTTCTGCTTGTTAACGAGTCTTCACTGACCCCGTCGTCTCTCAACATTTCGTTGAACTCCTCTCCAGTATTCTAACACCGATAATTCTACAACCAATTTTCCTCGAGACATTATTAAAACGAACGGTACAACTTTTTAAACGTGAGGAATTGGGGTGAATTCGTTGTATCTCGCGAAGCGTGTAATAAAATTTGTCAATTATATGTTGAATTAGTACCTGGACATATGTGGGAAGATGTGTGACTGCAGCATCGTAAAACAGTTATGAGAGGTAGTTGAGTAAATGTTAATAGTATAGAAAAAGACTGGACTAAAATTATATTCAGAATGCAAGATTTTCAGCTGATACTGGAGAATGTTGCGGAATGTAAAAAGAAGCATACATTGTTGATAATGATCTATTTAATTACGTTAACGTGAAACCAATTATCTTTAATTGTATCTGTTTTTATCTTCTTCACATTTTTTTATTTTTTCCATTGAGTTCTAAAATTAACTTTTTTTAAACTCAAGAATGAAATAAGAACCGAATGCTTTAATCTTGTACATTGATCTTATATCTTGAAATTGAGGTTACGTCGAATGACTCCATTGTTACATATCAAATGACGTGAAAGAATAATGATAAGAATTAATTTTAAACGTAAATTGATTTTTAATCAGTTGATTTCAATATTCTCTTTACTAGTACCTTATTTAAATCCTTAATAAATCTTGTGAACATAAATGTCAAGTGTATCAAGTTCTCCAAGTCTCAACAACCGTACAAGTATCAATTATAAACTGATTAACAGATACCAATATCAATATTTGTTATCAGCAAATTTATATCGGTAATATCGCTACCGATATAAACATTAAATCATCGAATTATTAATAAAACAGGAAGTACCAGAGTAAACTTTCTAAACTAACAAGCTTACCCAAACGAATTAATAACCGCACGTTAAAAGGCAAATATACTTACATCATTGTTGTTCGAATAGAAAAGTCTCGTCCGGTGCATTTTCCTGCAATAAAATCTGCCGATTTTAATTTCACGCGCCGACGCCGGCGACGATTTCACGCGGAAAAAATGATGGCCGCTGAAAACGATCCGCGATTATTGGAGCGAGCTGGTTTCGGGCATTCGTTACACTCCTGATCGCCGGTCAGCCTCGTCGAAACGAAAGCTTTCGAGTGAAAGTGCCTTTGCTTGTTCTCTCGTAAATTCTTCATAACATCGTAATTCGACGTCGCGATCTTGAACGAATGGATCGTCAGGCTTACATTACTGTGAGGCCGAGGAATGTACGGGGGTCATTTACAGGGTGCTTCAGGAATAGTAAATACTTTAGTGAATTATAATATGTACTTCTTCCGGGAGAAGAACATGTGTCTTTTGTCTGAACATGTGCCTCATCATCAACGTATATGGAGCACCACCTTTTACTCTTAGCTCTAAGTTCTTAAAATTCTATTTTTAAATTTCTAAATTTCCAGATTTCTGTACCTCCTAAAATTTTTATGTTCCCAAATTCCTACGTCCCCAAATTTTTACGTTTGCAAATTGCTATGTCCACAAACTCCTATGCCCCCAAATTCCTACGTCTCCAAATTCCTATGTCCCCGAATTTCTATGTTCCCAATTACCTAAGTCCCCAAATTTCTAGAGCCATAAATTCCCATATTACCAAAGTTCTAAGCCCAATTCCTACATCTTCAAATCCTTATAATATCCAACTACTTATGTTCAAAAATTTCAAAATCCGTGACAGATTATTTCCACAAAAAACCACCCTGTACATTCAATTTCGGGATTGACCCAGCACACGCTACTTTCAGACTTTCTCGTCCAATTACGCAACCCCGGTGGACGACCGGTTCACGAAATTCATGCATGATAATAATCCAACGATACTGTTGACCGTAGACGGCCTTCCCGGCTATCGTTTCGAGGCTGTACTGATATCTGTCAGCTGGATTACTATCCGACTGTAAGAACGGAAAAGGTAGGTTCGTACGAGAGACACAGAGGCGCCGTGACACACGTGGATATGAAGCCGGGTATACACGTACTGTACATATGTACGTGGATTTATTCTACCGTGACGCTAGCCGATTGACACTCAAGATACAAAACTGGTCCGTGAATGTGATCGTTTAAACGTTAATATACGCGAAACGATGGAATGCGAGCGTTAACTGTTCTTTTCTGCTGAAAAGAGTTGTACGTAGCGAAAGTCGATTGTAGAGGTAGCTTTATGCACAATGATGAAAGGTTTGAATGGACGCTGACAAAATGGAGTCGGGTGATAATAGCTGCTGCGACTTATCTACGAGATCTTTCTGAATTAATTCTGTTAGACTTCATTTTTTTTAGCAGTAATTTTACTACTAATTTTCTTAATTACTAGACTACATGGACAAGTAGATTATTAATAATATCTGTTATTGATTAATAATATAGTCTTGATTTCGGTTTGAAGATGTTACATAGTCTCAGTGAACTTATGGCACTGTATTTTATTGAATTTATCTTGTGACTTACATTGCACATTTACTTTGAATTCATTAATAAGATTAATGTTCAAAGTCAAGGTTAATAAAATTTTGCATTTGTAGTAACCCAATAATGACTAGAATGTAAGTAGATCATTATAGTGGAATCGTTGAATAAATTACAATACCAATGAAACCTTGAATAAATTATAAAACCTACGTATAGTTTGGAGTGATTGATGAGCAAACTCAGTAAATATAAATTTTTAACCGTAATTAATCATTAGTCCCTTGCGTAAACTAAGTCTATGCTTATCTAACATCTTCGGATATAAATAAAATAAATGTAATTATTGTAATGCACACGTACAAGATGATGAATACAATTTTGACTTCAATAAAATTCAACAAATAGCATCAAGATAATGAATTTTGAATTCAATAAAATGAATATCGTTATTGTAATATACAAATAATGTCAAGATGACAAACGCAATTTTATTGAATACAATTATTATTACGTGCAAATTTACAATTTTCACGAATAATTTGATAAATTCAATAAACGCAGAATTGCGAAAAGTGAAGATACGAAAACACGCGAGAAGTTTGTAGGCGCAGAAAGATTTCTACAAATACTTCGGTCAATATTTGATCGAACCTCGAGCTAGCAGCTTATCTTCGTTTTATTACTTGTGTATATCGAAAAGAGAAAGATAGACGATCGTTTAAGTGGCGTGTCGAGTGAAAGTCCGAATATAACGAGTGCATGGGCCCTGCCAATACCTGTTTCACGTGCCGCATAATTAATGTCGTTTCGCAAATAGCAACGTGCGCGATATTGTCCGCCGCTGTTTTTCCTTCGATTTTTGTTCCGTTCACGACCAGACGGTAGCCTGACGCGGCAAAATGGTTTCTCCAAGGAGAAACGTGATCGTCGATAACCGTTTACTCTCTGGACCATGCGAAAATATTCCGATAACTTCGTACCGGATCAATTATCCGGTAATGGAGCTCGAAATAATTATTATATACCGATATTTGCTCTTTTGCGGATTAATTGTTCGGAAAAATACGGTCGCAATCTTAGGATGTATTTATATTTCTAAACTCTGCAGTGCTCCGGCTCTAAAATTATAAAATTTCGAGATTCAAAAAGTATATGATTCTAAAATTATAAAATTCCAAAGTTGCATGTTTCTAAAGTTCTAAAATTCCGATGTACAATTGTAAAATTCAAAAACCCCGAAATTCTAAAATCTCGAAGTTCCAGGACTCCAAAATTCAAAAATTTAGAAGTTCCACAGTTCCATAAGTCTAAAATCCCGAAATTCCAAAAGTCCAAGATTCTAAAATTCTAAAATTCCTAAAATTCCAAATGTCCAAATTTCCAAACAGTCATTTCATTACTCTTGCATCAACCGTTCACATAGTCCTATGCAAAAACGCAAGCATTATCTTCCAAATTGCAGTTACTACCCATAGCTACCATCCACAATTGAGTGTACATCAGCATGCACCTCCAGTACGTACCTTTTACCTCAGTATAACTGTAACTATCTGTCAACTGTGATCCTAGACCTAGACCTAGGTTTAACATTCCCAATATCCCAGCTTTTAGAAATTCCAACGTGTTCAGATTTCTTAAATCCCGTACGACAGTTCGCCTACTTTACGTAACATTTTCTTCGTCGACATTCACGCATCATTCGACTGACGATGAAACAATCCACTTAAACGCGCAATTCAAGCGTCAGCCCGCGGCTAAGGTTTAACCCGGTAACCAGCAACGGCTTTTCATGATCTCCTTCATGATCCTCGTGTACGACCTCAATCGCTATCAGCCACTACCTGCATGGTCATTTCTACGACCGACATTCGGCACATTGATATTCACCATCGTTGACAGCCTGGAAAATCTTGTTTCGTATTCGTCGTAAACGGGTCTGGCTGCCGTTCAGAATTTATCGCGATACCTGGATGCTCTTCTTTTTTGCATTTCGTTCTCGATTCTAATTACACTCGCAAAAAGAACTATCCTGAGCAATGGCTTTAGGATGTTCGATGTTCTTGCGATTGCTTTTATAGTCGGTGGTTGAGTATGCTATAACTTTTGTATGTCTGCTAGATTCATGAATGATTTGGGTCTTAAGGAGTTTGACATGAGTTATGAGTTATGAACTACTTCATATAATATTGTGCAATCCTTCTATTTATTTTCTATATTATATTTCATAATCTTTACTCCACATATTCAAGTTTGTGTATTCTGTAAATTCTGTATTTAATGTCCATATCCACGTGTGTCCTCTAGGTCCTCAAAGTTCTATTCGATTGTTCATATTATTCAAATCTCTACTTCAGAGCTCCATATGTGACCTTTTGCACACCCGAACTTTCACGAAAATCGATCAAGGTACTCAAGTTTTTTCCTAGTTCTCGAAAATAGCGATTCAGGGATGATAAAAACTAGTAATCCAGAAGAAGCTTAATGAGTTCCTGATATTCGTCCGTGTTCGATAAAAATTCGATGATCTACGACTTCCTCGATTTAATGTTTTCGAGATAACGAGCGAAGGTTGAGCACGGAGGATGTAACTGGAAGCTACTTGGTAGACGTTAAGTATCCTCATTAACGCGAGGATCAAACGTTATCCCATATGAAATTTCAGTCCTTCTGTCTTTAATATTTTTCTTTACTCCTGAAGCTGGTTATCTCGTCTTTACGTAACGACTGGGATGACTCAATCTTGGGAACGAATAGAATCTGAGGAAATCTATCACAATGGAAAATCATCGTACGCGAAGCTACCGTGAATCCTATGGGATCGAGAAAGTTTCGCGTTCAAACTGTATATTTTTATTTCTGCTCAAATTTGTACCTGTTCGAAGTATTTTCATTTTTATACCACAAGAAAACTTAACGTGACTGGGTAGTTGACATGTGAATCAATGGCATCCATATTTTGGCTGTCAATTTATCACATGTGTAAAGTACATAAGTTAGTATAAGAGATATAGAAGTTTGAAATGTTGACAGTGGTGTTTTAAATATTATTTTTATTGTATTAGTTACAATTTATAATTCTTATCGTTCTTCTTGAAGATGGTGTTTTGACGAATATAAAAAAATGAATATTTTACTTGACGAAATTCTTTAACCATTAATTTTTACTTAACGAAACTCTTTAGCCACGAATTACTTAATGAAACTCTCTGAATATAAATTTTTACTAAAAGAAAACTATCCATGAAATTTTACGAAACTCTCTAAATATGAATATTCACTTAACAAAACTCTCTAGCTCCACATTTTCACTTAACCTAATTATAAATGTACACCTAATAAAAAGTAGTGTAAGTAGAAATATTCAGAGAAAATAATGTAAAAATTTCATTAGTGTATACTGAATATTAGAAGGTGCTTTAAAACGTAACGAGAAGATTCGACGCGTCTAACCTAAAATTGTCTCTCAAAGGGAGTCATTCATAAAAATTCGCCCATGGATACAGTAGCGTCCTGATTCTCAGAGTCTCGATATGAATGAAATTAGACACCGTTCAACGATCGACACCTCTGTCTTTCAAGGATTCTCTTTCGTCCTATCTCGTATCTGGTTCTCCGATAGTTCATTCGATATTATGTCGGATGACCGCGAGAAAAATTCAAGTCTCTTCTTCCCTGATCCACTCGTTACGAGTCGGATTTGTACCATCGTTTGATGTAACTATCTCGTGCACGTGGGAAAACAGGAACACGGTGATCGCAGAGTTAATGAACCGTTGGTTGGCGTTTTTAATACGAGCGAGGGGCTTATGTGGAGCACGGAGAGTGCAGCGAATGATTTCAAGTATCTGTTGATGATCGTGTGCGTAGTCATTGACTCAGTTTTGATTTAATCGTAAGAGCGTGTTTTCCTTTGGAAAAATCGCCTAATTTGCCATTTACGATTTAATACCATGTTTCGCTATTTAAATTAAATTGCTTGAATTTAATTTAGGATCCTCCCGGTCAATCATCAATTTGCTATGCAAAATTACGTTAATTGGCACAGTTTCCGAGATGCTTGGCTTTTAATTAATCTAGTAAATTGAATATGTAATGTCAGTAATGATTGGACTCATGCAAATATGCACATTTTTGAGTAGATAAGTAGGACAGGTCTTTTTTGTCATTAAAATATAATTTCTAGGTAATACATACGTTTCGCGTAATGTTCTGTACATATTACATACATACACATTCAGAATTATTATTACTAATAGTCACCTGAATCGATGTATTAATATTTGAATTACAAAAAATTTTGCAATACGGAAAGCAAAAATATAGTTTCTCCAAAGTAACTAAATAAGTATTAGAACTCTTGCTGGCACGATGGCCTAAAATTTCCGCTTGGAAGACTAATGAGAATCATAGGAAATATCAATGCCATCGCTGAATTCATTTAACAATTCAATTCATATTAAATAATTCGTACATAATTGCATTTCCGTCAATTAAGATTTAAATTGCAATTAACAATTGAACGATCTCCTGATCAGAAATTGAAATGAGATTTCTAATTCGATCGGATCTAATCAATTAAGAATTTAATTCCTAATTACAGATCATGTTAGTAATCTTCTGAATAGCAAGAGCATTTACTGCTAATTTTATATGTGACATGTTAATTTAATGATGCTTATGAATGTAATGTTAATTTATTATTCCCATTAAGCGTTCACTATTGCTTGTTACAAAATTAGCATGAAATAGAGAAATAAAGTTATAATAATAACTATAATGTTCTGTAATAATTTCTTTACGTAATTTCAGTTTATATGCATATGAATTTGTCCCAAAAATGATGTAAGAAATTTCAAGCTAGAAACTGCAGTCTTAAAAATGAACGTTGTGCAAAAGCGTTCTGAGAAAAGTTTCATTCATCATGAAAAATAACAAATAAAAACAAGTTCTTAACAAGTTTAAGAATTAGTCCAAAAATTCATCTAAATTCGTTCCGCAATTTATCACCCCCTAAAATACAATTGAAACATTTTAACAAAAATCGTTCACACTTAAAATTGTGTCTACAAAGTGCACTTCATACAAACGCCACACAATGCTATAGAAAAAAGTCCATACCTATAAATGAATAATATACGAATAAAAACTTTATACATAAAACATTGTGCACGTGTCTGAAAAAGATAAACGTCCGGCGCGAGCTTGAACTGCATAAACATCCGGAGGCAACTGATAACTCCCATAGAAGTATGAAGAGGCATTTGAATGGTGCCAGAATTCACGCCTCCCGTAATGAAAAGCAATGAATCGAAGAATCGTTTGAATAGAAGTTCCCAGCTGGTCGTAGTGCGTGGAAAAGACCAAGGACGAGAAGGATCGTTCGGCAGGAAGAGGAGCGATTAGAAGAAGGAGCGGTTAAACCGGAAAGTCGAGCGTGGCCGGGAGAGACCCCGAAGCAAAACGATCCTCGAACGAGCCACGCAGCCAGTTCTCTGGCCAACCATGATTACCACCATAATTGTTCGCGTCGTACGTATCGAACTTCCGGTCGTGAGCACCCGAGAAGGATGCGTGGACCAGGGATGGCGCGTGTCCTTGCGCGTGCCTCAAAAGGCGGACGATTCCGTGTTTCTTCGTGTCTTCAACCTCTCGTTTTATAAACTCTCCTTAAGAAAATTACGGAAAATTTTTTATCTTTATTGAAAATGTAGAAGGTGCGAATTTTAGCGGGTTTGTCTTCGTGTACCTGGCAGCCATTTTGTATCGGAAATGGGGGATTCATGTAGCTGTTTTCTGTTGAGTATAAGGTTTAATTCGATGTAACACAAGTGCCATTTTGAGGTACTTTTATGTCATGAATTTTGCAGAGACCTCTTAGGTTAACATGTATGTGAGATATGTCTTTTGCAATATTTTAGACAGAGATAATGTTAAAATTTTAGACAGACTACAAATTTCAAAGTAACAAAATTGTAGAGACTGTTTTGGATCATAATATTCGACTTATCAAAACCTGTTATACTAAAAAACTTTCAACCAAAATTTCTACCTTATTCAAACAAATTGTAAAAAGATAATTTTACCGTATACCGTATTTACCACATACTTAAGCAAAGTTAAAAAATTAAATGTACCAAAGATTCTCCTTGTAAACTTAAGTAGTTCTGGCCAACGCTGGTCAGACTGCGTGAAATGAATCACGTGTTCGTAGCAATATTATTCGAAATTCCCAACATCGCATTAAATCATTATATACAATTCGAATAAACGATTCTATGAATAGCCAGGCGAAGTGTGATGCCCGGCTGTCGCACAATAAGTAAGTGGTTTAATGGTATCAAGGCACGAGGAGGCTAATATTAAGCACGTTTTCTTAATAGATGATAAAAATATGACCGGTAACTTGCGTACCAAGACAGCTTTCCGATACCTATATCTCTTATAACCAGTTCTCTGAGAAGATGCGATCGTTACATGCTGGACATCCGGTCGTTCTCCATGAACTCTCAGGAAAGTCAAGCACCAAAGTGGAATATGTCCTTGCACGCTTTCGATATTCGATATCCATACCCTTTTCTATACTTCCTCCATTTTATTCATTTACGAATGGAAGTACTACATCAGATCCATATTGATATGGTAAAAATTCTTAATTTTCAAGCACCATCATTCAATTCACCGTATTTTAAAATCATCAGAACACATGTAAAATCTAGTTTATCAAATTAATTTTGCAATGAAAATTATTAAATAAAATTTGACCAGCAACTATATCAATTGTATCGGTTGTATAGTCAATATAATCAATATTATCCAAATTAATTTAAAAATTGGAATAATAAAATTAAAGTAAACAGTTGATGTTACAAAAAAAATTGAAGGACTAAACAAGAATATTAATCAAAATAATAATTAAGTAAATATTTAGTTTTAAATGCTTTTCTAAGGAAATATTAAGTAAAGAGTCCAAGGAAGGACCTTGAAGGTTCTCAGAATAATACCGAAATCTTCATGGGGTATAACTAGAATGGAAACACGGAATTACCCTTGGCGAATGCATTTGGTTAACGGAAATGGCGGCAGTTCCATAGGAAACGCGTAATAAACGTCGATAATTACGGAACTAATCGGCTATACGAGGGAAAAGTCTAAGAAACAATGGGACACGCACAATAGGTAAATCTCCATCGTGCATGCGGTTTCTTCTGGTTAATTCGTTTTGAAAGCCCATCAATATTCCCGCGGCACTTCCACAACGTGTACACGCGAAGAGAAACGAGCCGAAGCGTAGAAAGCATTAAGCCGAAAAGTCACGTACCGCGTAAACATGCTTGACGATCGAGTATACGTTTTCGATTCTTCTGTTCGATACCTTTCGATTCTTCAGAACGTCAACCGAGGTCGAATGAAAATAATTCATCTTTACACTCGGATGACCGTACGAAAGGATTACACTGTTAGTATCGTTCTTTCCTATCGACGGATTCGAAAGTTTGCAGGAAAGTGAAACGCAGGAAAACTCTTTTTTCGTCGGAATACATTAGCTGCGGGGAAAAGTAATTGCAGATAATTGCTATTCTTAGCTTAGAACTTTTTATGCGATGGCGAGATTATTGAGACGATGCAGATTTTTGTTATTGAGTTTTGGCTTTCGCTATATTGTTGCCATTTGGACGACTTTGAATGTACGTTTTACCACGTGTTGTGCTACCATGCGTTATACCCACATGCATAAATAACATGTGGTATTGAAATATGTAGTCAGAAGTACCAGAACTTGACAAATGTTACCTATCCTTTTCCTTTCATATTTGATCAAAATGTATCACATTTACTACAATTTTGACTATTAATGAGATATCACATATGGTATACCTACATATATAAACGTATGAAGCTGCCAAACGAAGGACAAAATGTCAGTAAGATCCAGACTAAAATAATTGATCTAAACATTTGTCTAACGTGAACAAGTATTTGCTATTCCTGTTACGACCAGCCAGTTACACGTCACCGACAGAATTTACTTATTCGAAGGACCATAATTTAACTCCGCGTACAACGTGATTATTCACCTCTGTTGCAATGCAACTATGTTTGATAAAGATATACCACGTTCATGGTAACTCGACGGCCTCAAATTGTCTTTCTTGGGATCACGTTCAGAATGGAGAAAGGGTTGTCCAACGATCGGCCTTGAGTCTCCGTCCTTTACTCACACGAACGTCTCCTGTACGTGTATGCACGCGTGTAACCAATGCATAAATGTCAACTACAGGCTCCATTTTGATATCTTGGTTGTAAAGTCGGGGAAAAAACGTCTAACTTCTAATGCGATTTCATCACATAAAAGTATCATGAAATGACAGTTATGACGTATCAATTTTAAGCTTGGAGCTTCAGAAAAATGTACATATGAAGCTCTCGATAATGTTTTTATCGTGTGAGTGAATTTGGATAAAAGAACTCACATCGTTGTTAATTAAATTGCAAAGGGAAAATAAAAAGTCCAGTACAACTTCATGACATAAAAGTTTCACAAAATGACACTTGTGATACGTCAAATTAAAGCTTAAAGCTTCGCAATATTGACCACGTAAAGCCCCAGCTAATATATTGAACACACAAGTAAATAGAAAAAGAAGTATGAAACAATTCACATCGTTGTTTACGAAATTCTGAAATGTAAAATCTTAATGACGAAATCTGCAGCACAATTTCATGACATAAAAGTATTACGAAATCACACTTGTAATACACCAAATTAAAGCTAAAAGTTCAACAAAAATGACTACATAAAGGATTTGTGAATACCAGTAAAATGGCTGACCGTCAATTGCACCTAATGATAGATCGCACTATGATACAGCACGTTTCAGCAAATAAATATTATCTTTATGATCTCAGAAATCTACAGTTTCATCTCCAACAATTTAACACGCTAACTTTTCTATAAACGAATATATTAAATCGTGATACGCGTACGGATAAGAGAAAGCGAACCAGAAGATCCTGTGCCAAAATATTCTAGATACCTGCACGTTCGCGGTGTTGAACGTTGTGATTAGCATAATGACTTGAACCTGTGTAAACCGCGAAAGGCTAGTTTTACAACTTCATCGTAGATTTCGGTCTTATGAATATGCATGGGGTTCATGCTTGTACTACACGTGGAAGAAAGTACGAATGGAAAGCATTCGGCTTGTTAGGATTGAATTTTTTATACGACATCCATATGTTATTACCACGCATATGGTTGATCATGACAGGGGAAAAAACAAAGGTTGTTATAGAAGTGTACTAACTTTTTTATTAACAAGTCTTTAGGGTAGATGGATATGGAGACAGTTGATAATGATATACACTAATTGTGCTATAGATACATACATACATGCATACATACATACAGACATTCATGACATAATGACATATTGTATACTGTTCATTCAATTAATATACAATACATACGATCAATCCACAAATAAAAGGTTCTCAAATCTCAAAGTTATCAAATCCAATAACCAAGTCTAATGGTATTTACCTTAATTAGAGTGCAGTAAAATAAAATACTGAAACAGCGAAGTATGAGAATAGTAAAATAATGAAACAGTATGAAAACAGCAAAGGAGTAAAATAGCAAATTATTCGATAACATCTGAAGTCACTACGTAAATAATAAAATATGAAATATTACATCAATAAAGAATCAAAACCGTGATCAACCGTTCCAAAATGTATTTCTGTTCATACCATAATCCGTTACGTATACCTAAATGACCCACTTCCTGATTTTATTTGAAGAAATCTCGCTGTTCACTTTTTGTGATCCAACCTGTACAAGTACGAGCATCACGCACACGGTCGAACACACACGAGCGCCATGCCGAGGGCATAGTTACACGGCTATTCCAGCGAGGAATGTCTGGCATGTCGCTCTCGTCAAATGGCCAGAAAATAAAAGGATTACCTCGGCCGCGGCCTTGATAGAAGGTTTCCACCGGGCAACCGGGTTCCCTACGGTCAGCTACCACGATTCTTCAGGGGTCAGCTACCACGATCCTACGGGTCAGCTTCCTCGAAGATGACAAGATATGAGATACAGTCTGTCACATAATAACGTACCATCGATATCTTCATGAAAATTCGCTTTTCGCGGTGAAATTTGTTCAATAATTTGTGTCATCGTGGTGTAATTCGAGGATTTACGGTTTGGGGATTTGGAAGTTTGGTGATTTGGAGATTCGAGAGGTCGATGACTTGGAAAGTTGCAGGTTTGACGATTTGGTGATTTGGGAGATTGGGAATTTAGAGATATGGGGATTTGGAAGGCTGATGTTTTGGGGATTTAGAGATTTGGGAAATTGGGAATTTAGAGATATGGGGATTTGGGAAGTTAGGGATGTGAAGATTGAGTTTTGGAAAATTGAAAATTTGGGAATTTGGGATTTGGAAATTAGGGAATTGGGGAATTAAGAAATTGGAAAATTAACAAACAGGATTTGACACATTGGAAATTGAAAAATTTGAGTTATAGTAATTTCGAAATTTGATATTTCTCGAATTTGTAAATAAAAGCAATCAGATATTCAGAAACATGGAAATATGAGGCACCGAAATTTTCTTGACAATTGACTTGAAAATTAAAAAATATGCAACCTCCTGCACAATTGAAAATTTGAGAACTTAATACCTTCCGCAACACTGAAATCAGATTAACACTGCAATGAATCTATCAAAATAATGCCCGACCAAAAAAATCGCCAAACAACAATCGAACAATAAAGCAGAGATAAAAGTATATCCAAGAAGTATTCACCATCGATGTGGTCCATTCAGGCACAGAGTTTTCTCGTTATCCAAACAAGGAAGCAGTACCAGGCACGTTCACGGTGTACCAAACGATTTCTATCGTTGCTGGCCGTACGTAGCAGCTTCTAAGCAGCGTTGTTCCGAGTACACCGACCTCCAGCGAGATCTCGTATCGATTCTCGGTTAGTTTCCGATCGCGAGAGACCCGAAGGTTCCGATAAGGAGAACGCAGGTGCAAACTCGTACACGCCAGAAGCTTCCAGCCGAGTTTTCACCGTGTTACCTTTCCATAACTATTCTAGTGTCACGAGAAAGCTGACCCTTCTCATCGAACGTTCCCTAGGGAAACGTTATCAAGGTCGTACCTTGTGGCAAGGTGAACCAGACGCTCTCACGACGGAGTCTTCGAGCAATTAGCGCATGTGGATGCGAACAGCGATTTGGAGTCCTTCGAGAATCCTTCAGACGTGTGGATTCTGGAGGATATTTGTCCACGATAAAACTTGGTAGACAAAGGAATAAAGGTGGTCCAAATATGGACTACTTTTGTATATTGCCAGTTGTTAAATATTTTTCAAATCTCCTCAACTCATATGTGAAGCATACAATGTTCTCCACATTGCAAAAGGACAAATTGTAGGTCTATGCACGCAGCGTGTAACGCTGTTCTGGGCAGAATGTTGGTATAGAAAAGCTACGAAAACTAATTAGTAGCTTGTCAGACTATTAGAGTATAACTGGTACAACCGGCTATCTAACCTATCTGCAGTATCTATTCTAAAAGTTTCTAAAATTTGTTTGTATCAAGAATGATTTTGATTTGAAACGAAGTGTACAGCTGATCTATTAATTGTAAATCGATAGAAGTATTTCGTAATGCTGTTGCACGTTTCCGGACTTCGTTCAGCAGCATAACAGGAAAGCGACATAGCACAATGATCGCCATTTGTATCGTACGTTTATTATTCGAGACACGGTTCGAGTTCCGAAGAAACACAGACTCGTGGCAAGTAGCCTCGACGGTATGCCAGAATCGATTATATCCATCTAACGTTGAATTCCTTGAATTAACTGTGTTTGGGTGAACTCACGCGCGAAAACGTTCAGGCTAGATCAAAGAGCCCCGAGGAATGCTGTTACCCATGTGCCTTTCGTTCGTTACGTGTAATTACTGATATCATTGAACCGAGCCACAGGCAAATGGTATCGAACTGGTTCCCTTACCGAACCTAACGCATAAATTACCGATTTAGTTGCCTAGCGTACATGTAATCGTGACTGTTATATAACGATCAAACTTCATTTGATGTGGAAATATGGAGCTGGAGATTTGGAGAGACGGAGAGTTGGAGATTTGGAGGTAAATTAAGGAATTAGGGAAGTTGAAAATTTAAGAATGTAGACATTTGAAAATTATAGAATTTTAGGAGTTACAGAAATTTTGGATGTGTTCCAAAATTTGATGTGTTGTAGGCATTCTAGAAATGTAATGAATGTTAGGACTTTATATGTTGTGAATTTAATGAATGTTACAAATGTTATAAATTTCATGAATTTTATAAATTGTATGAATTCTGTAAATCATATGAATTATATGAACCTTATGAACTATACAAACTTTATAAACTTTATGCCTTCCTAAACTTTAAAAACTTCATAAATTTATAAATTTCACGAAAAATCTAGTTTAAAAAATGTCTCAAAAATAACAAGAAATAAGTATCCAGATTACAAGCTTCATGAGACATCTCAAATAAGAATGAAACATCTAACCCGAAACAACTCAATTTAACATAAAATATAAGCGCCTCCTTAAAGCTCCGCCTCCAGAGCCCCAGGAGCAGGTAATTACCGAGTCGTAATAGCTAAGGTCGAGTAGGTTAACACATATCGTTAAGGAATGCACTATCCAGCACGGTAAATTACCTCGATTGCATTTTCCAAGCGGAAAACCTTCTTCTGTTTCGTCAGAAACGGATAAACATGGTTGAACAGGTAATCGACGATGCCTTGACAAGCAGATCGTGAAAGGTGCTACGTTCGCGCGACGTTAATTGCTGACAGCGTGTATTTCCGACTTTTAATAAAGTGACGGTCGTTTAGATTGCACGGTCAGTTAACTTCTTGCCCCCGTCAACCGGTCTCTTTGCGTCGCGATGCATCGCGAATTCTGGAATACCGCCGTTGGAAACGAGATCAGCTAATCCGCCTCAGAAACCGACACCGTTCGACTGCCTACTTTTTTCTCGCCGTTCGCTACGCGGCTGAATAGTTGCCAAGTAAAATATGCCAACTGTGTCCGGTTCTACGTGAGTTCTTCGTTCATTCCTTTGATTAACGTTGACAATACTAACAAGCTGGAAGACATTCGTATTTTTTGTCTCGTTCCTTTCTTTTCGTGATGAAAGAACATTGATGGGGAATTGATTTGTTTGAGCAAAAAGAAGCACTTTTTGATGAAGATGGGTTTGAAATATTTGAAGTGTAGTAAATGGATTATGTGGGACGTGGTTTTTTGTGGTATGAGTTGGTTCAGTGAGGAATGCGACGCTTTGTAAACGGAGGGTCGCGAGTTCAAATCTCGGTGGTTATTGTCATCTTTTTTCAGATATTTAAAAATTTGGAAATTTTTGGAGCTATTTATTTAGAAGTTTGGAAATTTAGAAATTGGGGAATTTAAGGAGTTTAGGAAATTGAGAATTGTGGGGAAATTGGAAAATTTTTGAGAATTGAAGAATTGGGAAATTTAAGAATTTAGGAATTTCCGAATTGAGAAATTTAAAAGTTGGGAAATTTAGGCAAATGGAAAATGTGAGAATTGGGAAATTCAGGAATTGGAAAATTTGAGAATTGGGAAATTTCAAGCTTGAGAAATTTTGAAACTCGAAAATTCAGGAATTGGGAAATTAGGAAATTAGGAAATTAAAGAATTTAAAAATAAAGAAATAAAATCAAAATAATTTTAATCGAAGATATCTAAGTATAACAACAACAAAAACACATTATTTTATGAATGAATTGTTCGAAAATTTTGAGTAGTATTCCTCAATCTCTATTTATATTACATCTTATCCCTTTTTACCAAGATTCAGTACGTTCCTGCAACATGTCTGTTCTTTTTTGGTAAATTCTTCTCCTTCGAAGAGATAAATGGTATCCGGTAAATACTACTCGACTGGAATGATGAATATCTTTGTGAGAGATGAACTCGTGGTCTACAGCATGTACGATGCTTCCGGTGCTCACGAGATCTGGATACTTTGAAATGAAAATAAAGCATCGATGAACGATAACACGTGCAACATTTGATTACTTCCTCAGCGATTCACCTATCGATGTTTATTCAATAGTTCTATGCATTCATATGTATTTGTGGAGTACAAATTACTATCTGTATTGGATTGCAAAATTTGTTCATTTCTTAAATAGAAATTCGGTTACAAATCTTATATACATTAGTATCATTAGTATAGATTTCAAGAGAGATGTAAAAAATAATTCGCGAAAATTGAAGGGAAATTCCGGCGGAGAACAGAGCGATGTCCAAAATGTAAAATGAAACGTGACCAGTGTGCAGGACATTCTTCGAGTGCTCATAAAGCATTCTTCAGGGTATGGCTACCGGGTCGTAACTCGCTCCGCTTCCTAGGTATTGTAACCTTTCCGAAGGATTCTCGAATCCCCGGTTCATCTACAAAGCGGCTGCGGAAGAAAACGTTCCAACCAGCTTCTTGCGCACCACTTCTTCAACCACAATATGCTCGCTGCTAGACGATCGAGACCATAATACCGGAACCGTACAAAAATCCTCCAACCAGCCAGCAATTTTGCTTTTCATTTTATTCAATACGTATCCGTGTTACATTTCTTGCCGATCATTTGAATCCTGATGGGATTTTAAGTAAAAACTTTTCATGGGACTTTACAGTGAATTATATTATCGATATGATAGTTATTCGATATTTATAAACATTGATCTTATGAATTTAGACTAAATTTGTATATTTTAAAGTTACGTTTAAATAGATTGTATGAGACTTGTGAAATTTTGGAATCGGAAAATTTGAGAATTGAGAAATTTGGTAATTGTGAAATTTGTGAATACTTATTAAAATATATCACTACACCTATACATATATCGGTTATAATACATGCATATGAATATATAATTATTCTTGTTCGTCCTTTAATTACATAACCAAATCGAATAGAGTCGTTCGAAGCATAAACGTTGATCGAATAGAAAGTCGACCATTAATAAGTAAAAGTGTGAAACGATCAGATTCGATGCGTGAAGATTCGCGGAAAACGAAAGAGATTAATCGAGAGGATTTCACAAAGGCGCAGTTAATAACGCAGGAAATTTTAACGAGGCAGAAACGCTTTCGTGGAAAATTTATTTAACATGCAACGTCCGGTTGCGATGCATATTGAGACGTCAACTGCTAGTTTTCTATGATTTCTTATTGCCGCGAGCTGCGGCCATTTGTAACATCTCACGGTTCACTCTAGCCGAGTTGAGACGTATCCAAGAAACGTGAAACTTGAAACGCGAATATCTTACAGTATAGCTTGTTTTCTGCGTTAAAACCGAACGCGAGCTTGTTCTATCGGAATTACATTCTATTTTCTGCCGGAGAAATTCCTGTTCGATCTAATGGAAAGCTGTTTCGATCTTCTGGGAGATGTGCCTTGCACGCCTACGTTACTTTTCATTTTGCTGTCTATACGATAACTATACGTATTATGTCATGTACCTTAGTACTTGTAATGACTATCAAGCTACGTAGATTATTAGCCGATATATATTTATAGGGTAGATATAACGTCTGTGTCTGTTTTTAGACTTCTATACCGTTTATTCGTACGGGATCGAAGAAAATATATGTACATGTGTGCTCCAAACTATCACACAAATCAGTAGATGAAATTTTTATTATAAATAACTATTTAATTAATTTTAAACATTGCATCAAGTTAAATATTTAAATATTTAATGAAGTTACAATATCATTTTTATGACTTATCCTATTATCAATATCACTATATGTATAGTCATTGTTTGAATAATTTCTAATTTCATATAAATAATTTTGAAAATGTATCTATGCAGAAAACTTGCTCCATCCCTGAGCACACGTAATATACGTGTACATACCGTTTTAATGCACATACTACATCGTAATCATAGTAAAAAGCATGCATCATCGACCTACGCGAAAAGAGTGTAGGAGCAGAACGAAATCCTTAATTTTCAAATACGATGAAACGCAACGACCCGCCCTCGTGTTCTCGTAAACACATCCTCCCCGCGAGTCGTAATTTCCGGCCGAAGAAAAACCAACGATATTATAGCGAACAAACGTCCAAGGTAGCTACGCCACCCTGCTGAACGCGAATACCGAATGCATCACGAGGAGTTATTTGTAACGACACCTGGATAAGCCTTTACCTACCCGTGGTGCACGAACGTAACACGTTGCAAGCACGATCTACGCAAGCTGGCCTCCTTAAATGTGTATTTCGCGTGTCGCGTGTAACACAGGATCCAAGGATGACAAATCGCCGCGACCAGCCTCATGGAACAAGCTTTAATCGTCCATATCGCATACCGAAGTCAGCATGACGTTGCCTCGCGTTACAGAATCGCTGCTACGATATTTGCATCGCGGCACTTCTACCGGAGAATCACTTTTCCGATACTAATAGCGGAGAAATTCGTGGCGAGTACGTGTACTGAGGTACTTCTGATGTATGGACATCGGGAGCTTTGGAACTTCGACGTTTTATTTTAATTTGGACTGATGGAAGATGAGCTGGTTCGTGAGGAGATGGAGATGCACTGGGGTTGTCTGGAGATGCAGTTTTTGAAGTTTTGAAGTTTGGACTACATGGTGGTCTGTGAGACATGTGATGTATGGAGATTCTGAAGTTTTGAAGTTTGGTCTGATCATGTGGACTAATGTAGGAAGAGTATGACTACATGGTGGTCTGTGAGACATGTCATGTATGGACACTCTGAAGTTTTGAAGTTTGACCTTAACATGTGGACTGGTGTAAGGAGAGTATTATACGATGGTCCATGAAACTAGTGATGTATGGAGATTAAGTGTCGAAGTTTTCAAGTTTGATCTTAACATGTGAAGTGATGTAACAAGAGTATGAATATGTTTCTATACATATATCATGTTTCTATGTATAGTATATCAAAACATTTCTATAAACATGTAAATGTTTATCATTTATATTCTATACATTTATAAACGTATAAATAAAGAACCAGAAAAGAATCTAAATGTCTGTAGATTAAAGTGAAAATTTGAACTTCTTAAACAATTATTTTCCAGAACAGTAACCAACGAAATCGACAGCAGCGTTCGATAAATAAAATTTCTAAACTTGCGCAACTAATTGCAAGGTTACATAATTAAGACAACCTTCTATAAATAAGTGTAACGATACCTCGGCACACAGCCAGCGAATAAAATGTAATTAAACGGACGTTATCTCTCAGCCAATTAACTTTTGAGTTTCTTCGTTCGCGGTATCCGTTGAATAATTAATTACGGCCTCGTTGCTACTTTGTACAACATTAATTCGTCGTCACACCCAGAACCAATTAACCGCACGGTGTAGTTCGTTAAATCACTCGACTCCCGCGGTTGTTTCGCGTTCCTTCTACAGACGATACAATCTTCCAGGTAATTAGACCCGTGGTAACGTTAAAAATTTTGTTTGCCTGCCGAGACATCATCAAATGTCATTGCCAACACGGGGTTACGATCTTGTTCGCGACACCTAATGACTGCACTATGAATTCTGCGAATTTTGTATCGCACGCTGACAAAAATAATCACATTTGTGCCGTGTCGGCCAATTAAGGCCGCTTCACATTTAGGCTACGGTTCACGTTTATAAAGGTTATTTTTTTAAATAATGCACTCCACATTTATAACACAAATTTTTAAATGATATTAATATTGGTTTGATGATGCGAATTCGACTGTGGAAAATATGGTATTAAAAATATTTGTTCAGTATTAATTTACCTTGATACTATCTTACACGATTTTCTCTATATGTTACTTTATATTATATGAATTTTATACACGAAGGTGTTGAATTTACAGAACGAATTGAATTCATGAATTTAATACAGAACATATTGGAAAACTGAGAATAATTTTTACTCGAGGGAAAATTTGCTCTTGTTTCAAACAAGAATTTCAAGTGAAACTAAATTTTCACATTTTATAATAAACATTTTTATTGGAAATAAGAACTTGATATTTTCTATCATTTTTGAATAAGTACACGAATTCTAAAATATTCATTACTTTATTCTAATTTCTATCATGCATTTACTGTAATAATTCCTCATTCACAAATATCTGTTTTCGTTAATTTGTGTTCGTTCATGATTTCATATAATTATTTTAAATTATCCCAATTTTGTAGAACTTGCTGCAAGTTATTAAGAGAACTGCTGTAATCGAATTAGAGAAGAACGTGAATAACGACGAAACTATGAACAGAATTAACTTAACCTAACTGTAAAATGATTATCTAATGATTCTGGTAGTTTACTGTCAACGATGATTGGAACACCATGAATAATTGCCGTTATCGTTCGCCATAAAATCGAGAACTTGCATGCTGCATGTAGTCTGGTATTATTTGACCCACTTTCTCATGCTGCGCGTATGACTAATCGTTTAATACTTCGACATTAAACCTGTGACTTTTGTCAAAAGTTATTTTCATTTATAACATGTCTAAAATAAAAGATTCAATTATGTGCAATTTTGCATAGTCATTAATTTATTGGTTCATTAAATGATTCGGAACAAAGTCTTTGATGAAATAAAAGTAAAATAGTGCTGATAGTATATTAATTTAAAGCTTAAATTTTGTTGAAAATTATTATATCATGCTTTTGTTAATGTTTTTAACGTAAATCCACTTGACGAAGAAAATTATCTCAGTTACACCGTGTTAGGTTAGGTTTGATTTGACATTTTTGTACTTTTAAAGTGTGAAGATACAAAATTTTAATTTGCAAGTTACTGGAATTTTAAATTTGCAAATGATTCTCAAATTCATAGATTGCTAAATTATCTTTATTAAGTTTTTGATATTCAATCTTCCAAATTTCTATGTTTCAGAATTGGCAAATATCAATTTGTAACTTGTCAATTTCCAAATTTATAAATCAAGTCTCTTCATATTCTGACTTCTCAATTTTTCTTTGAAGAAGACTACTGATAATAGGAACACTTGCTCTGTGTTCAGTGTTCACATCATTGATGTGTATCCACATCACTTTATTTTAATTACGTATCTCATGATGAGTTACGTCAACATATTTCTATAGTAACTTGTTCAAGAATATCATCATAAGATAATCCCAGTAAATAGTCTGCAAATACGGCAATACAAGCATTTAATAATACAAACGCCATTTGTTGGCACTTCGCCTCAAATAACACGTTGTACATCATTTTCGAAATCGGCCATTGGAGCTACCCCACAATAATCCAATATAGCAGCTCTTCCATAATTCTATAGCGATAAAAGGCTGAATAAATCGAGGCGAATTCCACGAAGGTAGCGTAGAAATCCAATTCAGATTCGATATTCCATCATCCAAAGCGCGGTGCACGGTAAATTTATGGGTCACGGTCGAACGACAGAGAATCGCAGCTCGTATTTTGCATCGTCCCCGTAATTTCCGCGATTCGTGCACTCGTACCGTGCGTATAATTTCAAGACGAAGAAAAAGAAGAAGAAGTTTGTCTCGCGCGATCTTGCCGGCGATACACGTGCACCGCGTAATAAGATAGGCTCCTCTCCTTCCAGCGTGGCATTCGGAAAAATCGCGTGCAATTTAAACGTGGAGCGATAATTCGCACCTCGTGCCAAGCTTGAGGTGAAGCCAAGGTTTACGACCACCGCTTCGCAGCTCCATGGAAATGCACTTACGTGGCCAAGGCAGTATACGCGATTTCCGTGAATGGAAAACGCGATAAGAGAGGTGATTCGAGCCTCGTTGGGAATACCTAACCTATACGTTTTACCAACCCTTAAAAACAACGGACTTTCTGAGACAAGCTTGACGGGCTTGTTCCTTTCGCGGTTAAATCGCGGATTAAATTCCTGGACCATGGGGAATATTTCTGGTCAAGGTTTAGGTCGCCATTTTGCTTCGGCGATTAAGAGATTAAAATAGTTTTACCTACCGATGTCAAACCACGAGTTGGCGCGCGAACAAGCTGACGTGTTTAGAAGAATTACAATTGAAAAAATAGAAAAAGTAAATTTACTAATTTTTAATTGTTCCTATTAAACAATCTGCAGATTGTTAACACTGTACCGTTATATTTAAATTTGAACTAAAGTAGAAAAATAAATAAATTGGGGATGATATGTGAACTGCCTAAGACATTGATTCTTTAGTTTGACAAAAATTTCTTAATAAGTATTGTCATTTAAAATAAGAGATCTAAAAAATGAACAAATTTGGAAATTTAGTCATTTGCTTCTAATTTTTGTCATCGATCTGACAGTGAACAATTCTCTCACGGTCATAAAGGTTTCTGTTTAACAAATGCATTGTAAGCTATTTTTTTATGGAGACTCTTTTTCCGTTCTTCACTAATTGATCTCAATTTTTCCTCGACGAGATCGATAACTCGATGCATTCCGAGCGCAAATATTGCAGAATGTTTCGATTTCATCAGCTACGCCAACGGCGACGTCTAACGCGAGTTATCCACGAATCCCTTCAGGCTGGTACCACAAAGTGACCCACTTACTGGACAACGTTCGTTGCACGGACACGCAGACATTAGTGGCACAGTGTGTACACTCAGGTGCAACGTACGCTTTCTTTCTATAAGGGCATACTCTATTTCTGAATTTTCGAAAGTCCATACACCTCTCAAATATTCCAAATTTCGAAATTGTCAAATTCTTACATTTTCAGATATGCAAATTCCAAGATACTGCATTTTTACATTTAAAAATTTTCTGATACTTGTGTTGGTACATCTCTGGATTTCTAAATCCCTAGGTTCCTCGATCAATAAAATTCCACAACAAATTTCTAGGAATATTCCTAGATTCATAGATCAAAAAACCTTAGGTCTTCAAATACCTATTTTATTTGATTCTTATATTCTAGTATCCCTATATTCCTAAGTCTCAATGTCCCTATATTCCCACATCAAGTTCCATAAGATTCATAGATCCCAACACCCAAGGTCTTCAAAGACTTACATCTCTATATTTCTACATCTCAAATTTTCTATATCCCTAAATTCCTATATTCGTATATCCCCAAATCCCAACCTCCTCAATCACCCATGTCCCCAAATTCTGCATCGTTTTCCAAGTCTTCAAATCTCCAAAAATCCGTAAAAATGAAAGAATAGAAAGGCTCTCTCCCATCAGTTGTCATGTTTTCTCTAGGGAAACCATATTTGCTGTTGACTGTACGTTCGAGCGTGCAAGTTGCGTACAACTCCGAGTCTTTTGGGCCGGGTCGTCCACGGAATGCTGATCGCAAACTACTTTCACGGTACGACGAGTTTATCCGTGATGATTTCAAGTAGGGGAGACCCGGTAAATTGATACGTTTTACAGCTTTCAATTTTTACAATCTTTGTTCGACTTACTTGTTCAATGGAAATACGATGAAACGGATTCTGAACTTTTTTTTATGTATTGTGAATGCGTGGAAAGTACACATGGAATAAATATGTGGAGAAAATACGTATAAAATAAATCTCAGGAAAATATATGTATATGAAATGTATATGAGAAAAGTACATACGAAGTGAATATGAGGAAAGTGCATATGAAATAAATATGAGGAAAGTACATACTAAATAAATGCGAGGAAAGTACATACGAAATAAACGTGAGAAAAATACGTACGAAATAAATGTAAGGAAAATGTGGAGAAAATACGAAGTAGAGTGGAGAATATTTTATGAATCCTAAATATATTATTGTACATTATACCGTGGGACAAGCTGTTACTGAAACATGTCTGTATTATGACACATGTTTAAAATATCTTGCTGTGTGTCTCAATAATTATTTCTGTTTCTGTATTCTTGAAAGTGGAATTGTGGTAATTTGTTGAGGAATAAAAATTTCTACATTATACGAATTGTTACCTAAAAATTGACGATATTTCGAACAGACTGTTTGTACATTAGAATCCCTACTTTTGTTATTAATTTTAACAAAGTTTTATATATTTCATATATTTTATATATTTTTTATATTAGGTTTGTCTGATATTGTCAAGGACGACGAGTCTTCTTTTATTATAGTATAAGACAGATAAAAAATGTCTTGCGATATTTCATCACTTTATAGAACCATTTATAGAAACGGAAAGAATGCAATTAAAAATAGTAGACTGTATCAAAAGGTGCCATAGAACCTACTCAGAAATGTACTTAAATTTACAGTTTCCTTAAAAATTATTATAAAGAATTTTCGTGCAAAAACAAGTTATATTCTCCTGTAACAAATACAGTAAAAAATTTTTATTTTTAAAATATTCTCCATTGAACTGTTTCAATGAACAACGCTAAAGTCGATCTAGTTCTCATTCGTCATAGTAATTCTCTTTTAAAAAATTGGAGTAACATGGAACAGGTTTCTTTGAAAAAATGCTAATCCATAACAAAGAACAGCATATTAATTAGCTACAATTACGTATTAAAAATTATTCGACCGAAATCGCATGCATTCGGTTGCGAAACGATTTTCATGGCAGGCACTCGTTAAAATCTTATTTTTAAAGAACCGGAAAGTATAACGCTCGGTGTTAGACCGTATGACGAAACAGCTTCTAACTAATAAGAATGCAGTCATAGTTACGCTCGTTCTGACGTGTAAGATCGATAGATCGAGGCCAATTACCCGGTAGTACGATTCATTTTGTCAAAAGAAAGTCTCCGGGTGATACTTGCTACTGGCACTACCACCCTCCATTTTCATTCTATACTTTCTACTTTCGACCATCTTATCAGCTACTCGGTTATAACGATACTGTACTCTTAGACTTTTCATATTTGTATCAAATTTGGTAATTATATTTTTATTTTTGTTTGGAGGATGTAGTTAAAATATTAACCACTTTTGCAACCACCATATTTTCAAGGCTCTTAAAGGTAGTACAAAATTAGGCTAAAAGTAATCTAAAATATTTAGAATATGATACAGAGTTAGAAGAAGTTGAACTAATATTTGCTACAAATTATATGAATTATTTTTTTGTGTAATCTACTTATAGAATAACCTATAAAAGAAATAAATATCTTCAGGTTAAAATATTTAAGAATATGTTCAAAATGCTGATAAAATAAAGTGAAATGTTAATTTACGATGGTCACAAATGTACGGGTCTTTTCCAACACCTGCACAAACAGTGTATGTTTAAATACAACGTAAAAAGACTTCGTCCAAAACTTTCTTCGTTTTAAAATTTCCTTTTGCTTTGTTGAATATTCTGTCGAGTAATTCTGAGTGTCTACAAATACACCAAAATATATTCTAAATACTATAGAATTCATGAAAGTAGGTACATAATCTGTTATTTAGATTATTTGAAGACTTGAAGCAATGACCGCCATTACTACATGGAACAAAAAAATTAATTTCCTTTTTTGCCATTTAAATTGGTCGAAGATTACCAAACGGAAGAAATGTTTAATGGATTTTAACATGCGTTATGAAAATGCGATTTTGATTGCGTTAAGTGTTCGTAGAACTCTTTCGAGTTTCGCTATAAAACCGATTTCACGTGTGATTTATCCGCGTTCTAGTGTTACGAAAATACAAAGGATGGAATTATAGTTATGTAATGGAATAACTTTCACGTTTGCAATAGGTTGTTTAATTTATCCGTGGAACACAAAAAAATTATCGAAGGCTTTTTAATTGAGGATATTAAGGATTCCGTAGTTGTTTTTGTTTGACATTTTATTAGATACAATTTAAGTTTCAGATTGTCAAATGCACAAATTTACGAATTTACAAATTCCCCAATTTACAAATTTCCCAATTCACAAATTTTCCAATTCCCAAATTTCAAAATTCTCAAATTTCCTAATTTCCAACTCCCAAATTCCTCAATTCTCAAAATTTTCAATTCCCAAATTTTCCCAATTCTCCAACCCCCAAATTCACAAATTTATAAATCTCCAATTTCTCAAATTTGCAAATTCACAAGCTTCGAAGTTTTCGAGTCTCTAAATTCATCATTATAATCATTATAACGACTGTTCCACTTAAGACCAAGGTGTTATCCTCATCGTTTGTCACCGAAGAAGCAATGACGCATATGTAATATTCACACACGGATCTGACATTTTAAACACTGTCTGGAATTCGTTCTTACGCAACTCTGTTTTCGCTTTTTATTTAAGAAGCCCGTCACTACGTTACAGAGTACTGCAAACATTAATTTAGAATCTTAGTCTGTAAAAACGAGAAGGTTACATTACGTGTGCAATCAATTGAACATGAAAGCTTGCAATTGAACATTCGTTCAAATAGAAGAGTACAGAAAACTCGTTTATTATTTTACACTTAAAAAAGAATTGTAGAAGAAATGATTTTTTATAAATGTTTATTGGGTATGTGCATTGTAAGTATACCTCGAAAAATAGGTAACAACAATATGCGTATATGAACGTTTTATTCTGTACTACATATTATAAAAATTGATTAAAAAGTTAAGAATGTAATAATGTAATACAAATAAGTATAAGTCTTTTAGATTAGTGTTGAATTTCTAAATTTTCAAATTGCAAGTGGCCAAATAGTTTATAAATGACTTTTGCACATTTCTGAACGTGAAAAATCTGACATCATTAAACTCCAAATCAGACATTTCTAAATTTCTGAATGTTGAAGTCAGACATCCTTAAATTTCAAACTAGAACTACCCAAATTTCTAAATCTTCAAATATCTGGCACATATAAACTTTAATGTAGAATAAAAGACCAAATTTTTAAGTTTCTGAAAGTGAAAGTTTTACATTACTAAATTTCTGAATGCAAAAATTAATCCATAAACTTCCAATCAGCTAATTCTAAGAATGAATTTGAAATTGCGTGTAGCATCTTAAATGTGAAGTAGCACATCCTGTACTAAGACGCCGAGAGTCTTCTCTGCATCTACATAAGATCCCTGACAAAGATTAAAATAAACGATCCGAAATTCGTCATAACGATTTCTCGACAAAAGGAAGTAGTTCCAGCGTGACGAGTCAGTCCTAAAAGCAGAGAGAAGAGTTCACGACCCTGAACTTCCATGTCGGGCATCCTTGATCGTGGACCCCGATTCAGCAGGGATCCACCTTGATGGCCGGCGGTCGTCTGAATGAAAAGTGAAAAGCGGACATCGTGGGAGCTCGTCGTCGGAAATGTGCCGTTGGCACACATATTTGCATCAGAGAAAGTCGTCTCCCTTCTCTTCCTCTTCTTCTTCTTCTTCTTCTGTTCGCGATGCGCTCGCGACTGCGTGTACGTACATAATCGATGCATTAACACCTTGCATAACCGTGCCGCGATGTATTAATCATCTCCATTATGCGACCGGCTCGTGGAAACGGGATTCTTAGCGTCACAGACGTTGCTTTCCACGCTCGACACGTAACGCGAGACGTTCGAATCTCACGATGGGAAATCGAGAGATCACGGTTCGATTGTTTTCTTGCTGTTCGATGCTTCGGACGAGTCCAGAAGAATACTGTTGCGTCGTTTCGCTCGAGGTACAGTCGAGTTCAAATATCATCTCCCTGGGTGGCTATTCGAAGACTCAGGTCATATCTGGGTTACCTGTTTTTGGGGGATGGTGAAATTTAGCGATTTGGATATTTAAACGTATCGGAAGGGTGAAGAAATCGGATATTTAAAGTTCTAGCATGAATGGTGGAATTTAAGCATACGGATATTTGAGAAAATAGTTTGACTATGGAGAAATTTGGGAATAGGATATTTGAGATTGTAGTAATTCAGAAATTTTCAATTCACTACTTCGAAATTTAGATGTTAATTCTAGCAATTTGGAAAAGAGTTTATGTAGTAATCCTATGTATTTTATTCGTGAAAAATCAGTTGGTAAAAATTGAATTTTGATCAGCGCCATCTAGCGGATGGTGTTTTTACACTGCTCCTGGTAGCAGGATCGCAGAAAAGCGAGGAGGTATTCGAAGTAATAAAAGGTTTCCCGCGCGATCATCGCACATGCGCACCACTCGTGCCTCTCCAATATGGCATCCTACGGAACACGTCGAATTATTAATTAATTACTCGTTTTCTATGTATAATTTCTACACTTTTATGATTCAACACATAAGTTCAATACATATTACAATTAGAAATCGAACGAGAATGACATTGAACGAGTTTCTAATTACCAGTTACACACACGAATTGCATCTGCAATATTACAAAATCTGTTCTGTTAAAACTACATATTTTTCACGTTCCAATTAAACCACGTTTCCATTGTAACCGAAGTATCTATCGAGTAGTTCGTTAAGAAATGCGAAGTATAATACACCTTCAACCTATTTCCAACGTGTTTACGAAAGTACGAGCAAATATCGAGATTACTTACTCGATTGCTAACGCGTTTCGCATTTTCTTAAATTCCCCGCGGTTAACGAATCGTTACGGCTCGTTAAAGAATTCCATGTACTGTTAAAGTGTTTTCAATACACCATCATATTAAATCTTCATAAGTAACAGAAATCCTTGTATCAAGTAGCACATCGTGCATTTCCACTTGCACGTACAATCGTATACAATTTATGCTTCCTTTAAATAAGCACCATACGTCAAAATATAAACTATTTTACCCACAAAGATATTACTATGTTTCTATCCCTTTGAAGTTTCAATTTTAACAATTTACAAATTACAAATTTAACTAAGTTAAATTTTAAATTGAATTTTCGTTAATACAACATATAACAAGTAATACAGCTTTGCATTTGCTTTATAAAACAAGTAAGAGTTCCTGTTGCACAATACATATAGTGATGTTCGTGAAGAGTTTTTGACTAGTTTTTAAATCATCAAGTTCCTAATCCATGAAAATCCTGACTCAACAAGTAAATAACTTCTTCGGTTGCTATACTCATTCCAAGACATCTATATTCTCGACTGTACTCCACTAACATTACCGTTGATGAAATAGGGCAGAAAGAAGAGCAGGTTGTCGATCACGATCGGCAATCATCCACCGTCGAAGAAGAAATAAATAACGACATTTGCAATGGCCGGTGTCTCGGTGACAGGATAATCGTGCTCGAAATTCGTCGTTCCGTTAAACAGAAACTATGACGCGGAAAAAGCATGATTTGCCATGGTAGGACTCGTAGAAACCGTTAAATTCGAGGCTATTATATCGCCGGGTTTCAGCGAGCACGAGGTGGTTAAATTACGGTTTCTGAGCGAAGCAGATGAACGGTAACGCCTCTTCGTGAGGATTCCGTCTGACTGAGTCCCGGAGGATCGTCCAGTGGATCCACGGATGAAAAAAAGATGGGTTTATTGCCGACAGTTGGCTGCCAACGGTATCCAACACGAGGAACGGAAAATTTCCTCGTGATACTCAAACGTTTTTTACCTCTACTCGCGCGATTCTGCATTTAACAGCGCCTGGCGCCAGAGACTTTAACGAGCGGGCAAGCGGTATCGTCTGCCAACACCGTTTGTACATTTTTAATCGGTTTATGACACACAATTGGGACAATTCTTGAATTTGATCATTTTCAAATGATCGAATATCAAGATATAGAAATTTATGAATCTCTACATTCATAAATCTCGATATATCAATACTCTAATTATCAAGTGATTAAATTGATGTATTTTGTAAATGTTTTGATTTGGACGTTTGCAAACTTCTTTTTGCAAATGACCAAACCTTTATGAAATAGCTTTATAAATTCTGCTGAAAATTCAAAGAGCTTCAATCTAGATAATTGTTATTAATAATGCATTTTCTTTGTTTTAGAAATGCGTTGGTTTCGCGGCCACGCCGAGGCGCCGAGACTATTAAGCCTAAGTCCTCTTCAAGCCGATGAAGACCTTGACGGAGCATCTTACCACTTTCATGCGACGTCTCGGTACAGAGGTAAGAATCGTGAGAATCTACCGATACAATTGCTACACTGTGGTAAAAAAAGAACAGGATGCCGTGAACTTTCATGAGACAAGTTACGATCGTTCCGACGTTCTGACAACGATTAACCCTACGACTGAACCTCGAACCGTTACGTGAAACCCTGAAGAGATTCTCAGACGCCACTTTCGACACTTCCTATCTAAAAATGACCTTTTCTCGAGGAAAAGAGAACTCAAGTAATTTGCTAAATTATAAGTATACAGTAAATTTTTCTCAATGGGGAAATTCAAGGTTTGTTTAACGACAGTAGGTTAAAAAGAGGACTCTTTTTCATTGCGTTTTGAATTTTTTGTTCATATGTTCTTTGGGTGTGCACTTCCTGTAACGTGTACAACTGTATACGTATATGTACATATGTATATTCAAATTGTATGTATAACTGTATACTGCATGTATAACTGTATGATTACAATTATGATAAAAACTGGTTTTATACATATTTGCAAGTGACGTGTTAAGGTCAAAATTTACGTCGAGTTTAATTGAGAAGTAGAGTAGTCTTTTGTCATAATTAATTTTATAGTATGGTAATGTACTGCATACAATGAATACAAATAGATGTTAAACCCAACGTGTTTTAAATTCGATACATACACGAGATGGATGTGACATGAAAGAGTTATATATTGTATTTTATAATTATTAGTACTACAATAATACACATTATAATAACACTGATACATTATTATTAATAAATCCCATAAAATACTATGTTAAATTATGAAATAAATCATTCTAAAGTTTTTCGTGTAAAAGTGAATTTTAAAAGTGAAAGACTAAAGAAAAGTATAATTTTAGTTTCATATTTTTCTATTTATTCGAATGATTCTTCACAGGGTTTAAGGGGTTAACATTATGGTATTCTATGAACTCCAAAGAATTTTGTTGACGATTATTTTTGCGTGTCGCGTAACAAATCGTTCAGAATCTCTCTGATCATCGTCATTTCATTAAATACGCTTTCGAAAGCGAAGAAACTTCGCGAAGCCTCGTTGACTCCGTGAGAGTCCGTTTTTGCGGATAAATCATGGTGGTCTACGATCCGACAGAAAAAGATTCGTCGCGATGAACTCAGCAACAACCGTGACAAACAAGCTGCAGGGTTTAATAAACTGCTACTTTGTTAAATTGTTTGTTTTAGTACGGGTAAACACGTTTTTATTATATAATTTGCTACATACGATTTTCTAACAGGAAGTTATTGGTAAAATTAGAGTTGAATTACGTTTCGAGGTCTAAAGTATTTCGGAGATTTTTTTCGTAATTTTCGTAATTTTAGGAATTTTAGGAGTTTTAGAAATTTTAGAATTTTAGAACTGAAACTTTGGAACCTTGAGACATTTTAGAATTTTTCAGACTTAATTTTGCAATTGCAAAAGTTTTATAACTGCATCAGAATTTCGAAATATTGAAATTACAAAATTATCAAACTCATAAAAAAATATGATCCGCAATGAATCCAGTAATAAAAAACGTCTGTTGCACTCCCTCCCTTAATACTTATTTTCTTTACCGATTAATCTAACCATAGCTAAAATTGTCACTGCACGCTGCTTCATGATAATACTTGGTTATCTCAGAGAACACGAAGTTTACACATTTACAGTGCCAACAGAACACCTTCACCGGAAAACCACAATGTTAGTCAACGCATTTCTATGAACGATTACGACATCATTGCGGTTTTTGGTGCGAAACGTTAAATACCACGAAACGTTGACCTGGGTCTCGTATTTTTATGACAATTGTGTCACTCGCTCTAATTCTCACGTAATATCTACTAACAAATGAAAAAATTCCTTTCGTATCGTTAAAAGCAACAGATGTTATCGAGAAACACTTTCACTCGAATATTATTTGAAATTCATTAAAACATTTATTTTTAAAAATACTTGTAAGAATTACTTTCAAAAATTTTATTTTTATTATTTGAAAAATATTCGTAGAGAAGGCAATTGTATTAGCAAAGGGTTTTAAGTTGATTTTAATTAAATTTTTTATTTAATGAGAATTTGGTTATAATTAACTCGTTATAATGTGCATACATTGTTCATCGGTTTGTACAAAAATGTATTATCTATAAATTTACAAAGAAAATTACCAACAGAAGATAAATATGTAAAATATGCAGGAAATTATTAAATAACATATTCACTCATCTGCGCCTCGCGCAAATTATGTAAATAATATGCAGCATGTAAAATACGTATCTGCATAAATATCCACAGTCCACGCAAATAAATGAAGCAACTATTCACTTCAAGCATTCAAAGTGTCATTAAATCTTTAAACTCCCGTTGCCAAAAACACTAAAAATAAATTTACATTTCTACATCAAATTGAAAACAATAAAACAGAAACTTCTTTAATTTGGCAAAAGTTCCCATAGAATTCACACGCAATAATAAACAAAGGAATTTATTGTTACAAGGTCCAAAATATTACCGAGAACTTTCACTATGTTCATCGAAAGCTGTTTCTAAAAGAAATCAAACATTTCTCTTCCAAAAGAAATTCCCAGCAAAAATTCGCAAGTACTCGAAAGACAATACTATACACGTGTCTGAAATGTTAAAAAAGAAATTCTCGAAGAAATTCACGTAGGCCGTTACTTCCGATTCGCTTCCTCGACTTCCGCTCGTTCGTGCGACTATTTTCACTATCACTCGAGCAACGTACTCACGTAAGTAAATTGCTCATACGGGATGTCCTGGCTTACACACATCCTGCTCGACCGTCTCGAGACTTCGTCGGAGCTCATATAATGTCATGCTTCGAGGAAGATCATCATTTTCTTCTCGACCGTCATTGCTCGACGGACTTTCGCTTCGGGGATGAACGTTTGGTGCGACAGATTTTTGTACCGTGATCATGCGAGTCCCATGTGCATACAACGCTTCCTCAAACGTAATTACTTTTACCATTCATTCCTTTCCTCGTGGATCGATTCGTTCAACTTTATCGAAGATGTGTCAGTGAAATGTGTAAGACGGTGAACAGAGTGAGTGAAAATTATTATCTGAAATAACTCGCTAACTAGACTGTCGTGATTTAATTATATCAGGATCTAAGTGCATCAGATCTTATCAAGATTCAGTTCTAAGATCCTTAATCAGGCTTTGTAATTGTATCAGGATGTAGGGTCTTTAATTGTATCAGAATGCAGGATCTCTAATTGCATCAGGATGTGGGGTATTTAAGTGTTTCGGGACCTAATTGAATTAATAAACGATTTAAATAAATTATGGTACGGCTGAAGAGTCTTATTGGACGGATACAATCTAATTATTTTTGTATTATTTTCTGAGGTAGTAAATGTTCTTGTTGATCGAGTTTTTTCAAAGTCATTTTTTTACTCAATGTCCGCAGTCGACAGAAAATAGAGAATACATTGTCTTGATCTTTTCAAAAGTTATGTTTCAAAATTAATGATGTATATTTAAAAATTAGTATACATTTAAAAATCTGTAATACATTGCAAAATTAATCATACATATTTTATGAAAGAATTATTTTCTTCTTAATATGAGTTATTTTAAATAATAATTGTTACCAAGTCACCTTATACGTGCACATAACAGTATATGATTTTGTGTATAATTATAAATGATAATTTCGTACATCATTGCGTATAATAATTGTGTGTCATCGTCAATTTTGAATTCTGAAAATAAAATGTTAATAAGTACAGTGCTAATAAAATTGCTAATAAACTTTAATTATTGCAGACATGTCCCCCGTGCGATGGGCCCGCCGGAAGTCGTCAAGTTCCGAGTCGGAGCGGAACTGCTACAACGTGCAGACATCGCAAGTGACGACCGAGCGGACCCCCACCAAGAAAGACAAGAAAAGAATCCAAGAAGAGAGGCGAAGAATCTGCGAGAAACGCAATCCTCTTCTTGACCGCGTGAAGAACACCAGGCTGAGTTTCTTCAAGGACCGCGATTCCGACGACGACGAACAGGAAGACGAAGAGGACGAAGAGGAGGATCCCGAGAAGCTGCAGTTCCGTTCCATGTGCGAGCTGGACCAACATGGCCTCACCAGAAACGAGTTCCGCAGGTCCGTCTGCGAGTCCGACCTGAAAGACATCATCGAAGAGGAGAAGACTCAAGCTAAAAGGAAAAAGCGTTCAAAATCTCAGAGCAGACTACCTTACAGAAAGCACCAAGAGGATCGTTTCTCTTTCCTGGGCTTTCGTCCTCCTCCCGGTCAGAAGTCGGCGTCCTTGTCGAAAGACCGCATCATCGAGGACAGCAATCACCAAAACCGCAAGTGGAGGAAGAGCAAAGAGTTCGTTCAGGAGCACCAAACGTCCACGCGGTCCATGGACCACGACCCTGAGGTGTCCACCAGCGTGGAGGACCCTGCGTTCAAGGACGGCACTCAGTTCGACAGCATAACCCCGTCCAGCTGCTTGGCGGCCAAGTTCCGCGCGATGCAGGACAGGTACTTGAAGAGCTCCACCAGCAAGCTGATCGCCAAGATCTACAAGAAGGACGCGAAGGACAGAGAGCGACGAAGACTGAGGAGCTTCTCGTACGGGACCTTGCCGGGTCTCGAGGAGCTCAGAACGAACCCGCTGTACGAGGAGCAGGACCAGGACGACAACGACTCCGGAATCCTGGACAACGACTCGGCCACCAGCTCCCTGCTCGACGACAGATGCAGCAGCAGCGCTTCCGGGTTATTAACGGGTCTCAACGACTCGTCCTTGAACTCAGCGCCTCAACTGCCACCTAGGAAGCCTTCGTCCTCCATCGTGGACGTCGAGAGGACCGCCAGGTTGTTCTCCAGCCTGGACATGTACTGCAGCAGAAACGAGGGTAGAGGCTGCAGGAGGGACATGTCCAGGGTGAGTGCTCTCGAGGACACCTCCAGCCAGATCTGCCAGGCTGCGAACAACGAGCTGATCAACCACGAGGACTCCAAATCCCCGGACAGGAAGGACGTCATGGAGAGACTGAACAGCGAGTCTGTAGGATCCGAGAGCGCAAGGCTACCTGTGGTCAGGAACAGCTCCTACGCCACCGAGACGATGGTTGTCAAGTTACCTAGGGAGAGCTCCGATCAGTGTTTAGGGATTTTCATCGCCAAAACGGCGGAGTCGAGTCCAGGTTACCTGGTAGCACACGTGGTGCCTAATGGTCTGGCGGATAAGGAAGGTACCTTGAGGATAGGGGACGAGATCCTGATCGTAAACGGTAAAAGGCTGCGAGGATTGAGCATGGTGGAGGCTAGGAGGATCCTTGGCAGCGGTAGCGGACCCGGTGACGTCGACATCGTGGTCTCCAGGTATACAGCTATGGATCAGACCCAGAAGAAGCTGACGGAGAGCAGCGTCGATTATGAAAACGTCCATATGGAGAACGGACATGGGACTATCTTGGAGAATTCACCCAGGTCGCGGTTCAGGAAGCGTCAGAGCAAACATCGCGATAGGAGGAACGAGTGTAATAGGTCCAACTCCTCGGAGAAGACTGTGGTGAATGTGGATAATAGTGGGTCGCAGAGTGTTTCGAATTTTTGCACGTTACCCAGGAGGCCGAGGAGCACCGTCTCCACGTTCATGACGGTGGTGTTCCAGAAAGGTCCTGGAAGAAAGAGTCTAGGCTTCACCATCGTGGGGGGGAGCGATAGTCCTAAAGGGAGCATCGGTGAGTTAGCGTGTTAACGTTTTTACAGAAATGGCAGGATTTATTTAATCGATAACATTCTCATCTCTCTAAACAGCGTTTGTGGCTAATACGGCAAGATTTTTGTCTTGATTCGTAGCTAATTTAAATGTAAACAAGGGTTATGAGTAGTCGTAGTGTATTGAGTATCTTCGTACAACATGAATATGAACCAGTATATTGAACCAATAAATTTTTGTATAAAGATTTTAGTAACAAGTGAAATTCTTTCGTCTCTTACGTGCTACGTAGATAACATAAGCTTGCTATGATATAAACACTATCGTTAATACTATTAAACAATTTGTTAATACTATGTCGTTGTACTTGGGCTGTGAAGTCTATTCGTTGACAGAATCTTTTAGTGTGTCGTGTGTCGTTACAGGTATCTTTATTAAATCGGTATTGCCCGGAGGGCAAGCCGCGGAAGATGGCCGTTTGCGTGCAGGGGACGAGATTTTGGCAGTGAATGGCCACGTTTGTCACGACTTGACGCATAGAAAAGCTGTCCAGCTTTTCCGTAATATTAAAACCGGACCGGTTGCCTTACATCTTTGCAGACGCATTAAAAACAAGGAACTACAGTGAGTATAGTAGAATTGTACTCTAATAGACTGCGATCTACAATTATCGGTGTCTGTCAGATTTAACTATAATTATTTTTTATCAGTAAAATCGGTATATAAAGCAGTGATGGGCAGATCAAGTTCAAATTTTAAAAGTTAAACATTTGGAAACATAACAAATTCAAATCTAAAATCTTTCGGAGTATCTGATTTTCGAAATTGGAAATTGCTCACCACTGTATCAGAGACAAAATTTCACAAAATGTATGTTCAGTGACATAAATTATGCTGGTTATTCAATGATTCTTTCAAATATGCAATTCTTTGTAGAATGAAATGTGTTAAATTATAATATTATGAAATGCTTCGCTTTTTCTTGAAATTTTCATTTCTGATATAACCAGCACAACATGTGTCAACTATTTAATAAAAAAGATATACAAAATGCAGACAATTGCAGTAACATTTGACAATATGTTTCAGAACAACGAAGGCTAAGTCGTGCGCAGACCTCTTGCTCGTCGACGCGTGAAGCAACATTGTACAAGAAGATTGTATAAAGCAGAAGAGAACTCCATTACCGTTGTAAAAAATGATTTCGGGACCTGTACATACTGTAAATTTGTAAAATTTCATTGAAATAAAATTATTATTTAATAACTGTTTCAGATAATGCTCTTGCAAAAGCAGATCTTTAAAAGCACCTTAAAATTACGACCTCTTTATTGTCCTCTATAATAATAATAATAATAAAAAGAAATCGCATACAGTGAATTTCACGCTGCTATAACGTATTCGTATAAAATCTTATAGTCATAATATAATAATATAATATAATATAATAATCATAATTATAGTGTCAATAATAATAAACATTTGATAATAAACTTATTCACTATGCAACCGCGACACCGCGTTAAATAAATTAATCGAAACAAACATCATCAAAGATCATCGTAGATTCGTTCAGATAGACTAGAATCCTAAAACTTCGTTGGCAGCGATTAGGTCGCTTAGAATTGATTCGAAAGAGCACTTCCGGTGGGCAGATTCGTCCACGACGCCTACCGTTCAGCATGGCGCGGATTTTTGTTGATTTTTTGGATACCTGAAACATCAACAACAAATTCCCCATCATATATTTTATCTAGCATAATCGAACATTTATTTGTGATAGTAAATTATAATTAATTATATATAAGAATAATTATGATAGATACCTATGTCTCCTAGTAATTTCCAACTCAACAGGACCCTCCCTTACAGCCTTAAACAGTTCGATTACTTCCTGATGCGTGTAACCACGCAACACCTTTCCGTTCAAGCTTACAATTTCGTCACCTGAAAAAGAAAATGAAAAATTTCATGTTGGTAGAATTTATAGAACATTTTGATATTTTTTGAATTATGACAATAAATAAAAAGTAGTAAGAAGTGAACACGATGTGATATTATTAATAATAGGGATATAGGAATTTAGGAATCTATGGATATGAAAATTTAGAAATCTACAGGAATAGGAATTATAAAACCTAGGAATTTAAAGATCTAATTATCTATCTAATAATTGACAAATTTTGGGACAAGAAAACTTACAAATCCAAGAATGTAAGATTTTTAGAAATCCAGAAATTTTCATACTTCCCAACGAATCTCATGTATATTGAAATATTAATTAATCACAAAAAGTAAATAAAAAAGCATGAAGTTCGATCGCATCTAGGGTGTATGATGCAGGTTTTCAGCCAGCAGTTGGAGAGATGCATCGATCCTGTACTTATGCAACCGAAACTCGCGACGATCCGTTATGCAAGCATGCGGCAGGGTGCAGTGGCACGAGGAAACCGCGGACGTTCGTTCGCGTGCTCGTAAAAAGCAACGTGGATCGGTTGAAACTCGAAACGTGTTGCGTGTAACCTTCCTATATAACGTGTTGCCGCCTACCGCGACGGGAGCCCCGCAAAAATCGCGTAGGAGATGGCCTGACACGCGTGCAAGCGAAATTCGATTCGACGTTAATGTCCGCGATCGTTCTTCCTGCTCGCGCTGTAATCACTTCTTTCCACGAATTTAGGGACATGGGGACTTGAAGATCTTTGGCTTAAAAGACATTTAAATTTGGAGATCGAGGAAATTCGGGGAATATAGGAATCCACAGATTTGGGAATTTGAGATTTTGGAATTTAGGGGAGTTAGGAATTTAGGAACCTAACACTTTAGGGACATAGGAATTTAGAGATATAGGAGTTTGGGACCATACATAATTATGATTTGTATGATAATATATGATAATGAATTCATAGTCGTCGCTAGAGATTATGCAGCTCGGAGCAGACGTATTATTTGAAACGTTATTGGAGGATGTGTTAAATCGGTGATTAGTTCTGATTAATGCAATTGACTCTTGTTATATTGCTACGGATAGAACAATAGCAATTGGTAATATAGAAAGAGGTCGTTACATGTGGCGTGAGAAGTGGTGCAAATATTAGAATTTGAAAGTCATTGCATTTTTTTAAACGGTTCTAAGTTTGAAAATGTCCTTTTGAAAAATTGTAAATTATCAAACTTTGTGTTTGGAAATTTGAAGATTTGTAAATTTTGGAAGTTGGGAATGTAGTAATGAAAAATTTTACATACAAAAATATTCAATATGACAACGGGACAATATTAAGAATTTGACAATATAACAATATTCCCTCATTTGGAAATATCAGGATTTGAAGATGTAAACACGACGATAAAAATTTCAATCATTTCTACTTCTATCCTCGTTAAACCATCCTGACCCCATTCCATCAAAGAATCATCCCTGAAGAGTTTAACGAAATCCTTTGAGACCTTTCCAGCAACTCCACAAAGTTCATTAAAATTTCTGTCCGTGATCAGACCTCTCCTCTTTATACCTGTTCAAACGATCCACGAAGCGAGCTCGTAGCGTGAATTCCGTTCAGCTGGAGCGTTGACAGCGTAGGTCGAGAAAACGCTAGAAAAGATCGCGGTGACAAAGCGTTCAGAGGTTGACGAGCCAAGTCCAGTGGCATGCGAGTTGTTACAAAAGGCGGGAAAAGAAGGATAGGCGGTCATGCTTGAAGAAGAAGAAAAAAACGTCGCGAGGCGTAAGCGAGAGGAAGCGAAAAAGGTGGAGATGTCTCGGCTGTTTAGAAATGCAAGCGACGTTAGGCTTCGGATTAAAGATTCGAGATGTGTCGCATGCGACCACGGTGTGAATGCACGAACGACAACGACCCGTACGTGACGCATCGATCTTCTCCTTCCACGTTCGCGGCCAGGTACACAGCTTGATCCTGAAATAGTGAACTATGTCGACGGAGCTCGAGATCCTTGCACGATTCGCGTTCGATTGCGTCATCGTATCGGTGGAATGGTAACGTGAGATTACGTGCCAGATACGTCCACGCCGTAAAAGGAATAAAGGTAAAAGGAGTCCTCGATTAGATCCCACTGAGATCAGTTAGGTGCATCGATCCTTTCGATTAAACTTGATGAGATCATACGGCTCAGTTTAACCGGTTAATAACTTGCTGAGTTTGATAAATGTGCACTTCGAGGAATTTAGCTTCTACTACGATCCACTAATTTAGCACGTATATAGAGAACTGACGATTTGGTAATCTGACTTGAAGGAACTTTGGTAATCCGCAAATTAAAAAATTTCTGAATTTAAAAACAGAGAAAAGTTTTACCTTGAATCAGCGACTTCGAGACGTCCGCCTGTCCGCCAGGAAAGACCCTCCTGACGAAGATGCCCATTTCCCCGCGAGGGCTGTCTCTGCCGCCCACGACGCTGAACCCGAGGCTAGGTTTCCCGTAGCCCTTCTCGAATTTGGCGATGTGCCTCGTCAGATAATGTTGCGGTTCCGTCGTCGATTCCAGATTGCTCTCAGCGCCTTTTCTTTCCTTGGACAAGCAAGAAAGTGGCAGAAAGTCCGGCCTCTTCGATTGAACACCTCCATCGTTCACTTTGTTGCCAGATTGTTCCAGCTGCTTCGATTCGCTGTCGATCAACGACAGGTTGGAAAGGTTCTTCGCGTTTTCCAGGTACTCGTACTCGCCGGGCAACGTCGGTGGGCTGACGTACACCTGTGGCACCGTCTCCTCGTACGCGGTCATCAAACGTATCTTGTTACCCGTGAAGGACCTGAGGAACTCCTGGACCTCCTCGAGGCTCTCCAGAGTCTTCAGTTCCTTGCCTTCGACCTCCACGATCTCGTCGCCCAGCCGCAGTCTACCGTCCCTGAAGAAGATCGGACGAGGTTTTCTTCGTGTGAACAACTAGAACATAATTCGACTTACCTGTGAGCTATTCCGTCGCTCTCCAACTGAACGACGATGTATCTCAGTTCTCCCAAACGTTGTTGGGCCAACCGGATACCCAGACTCTCCTTGGGGTCCCTTTTGTGAAGCTGCACCAGTCGACACCTCCTCACCCTCTTCGGCGGCTGGATTATGTCGCTGAGGAACCTACTCTTGTCCTGCTGCAGTCTCATACGATGCGGCGAGATGTCTAGGGACTTGTGAGAACTCAGACTGTTCCCGCAAACGGGGAACTGGGAATTCATCGCCACATCGTCGTAGGTCTGATGAATGCTAGGCAACATTCTACCAGAGTTGCTCTGATGCCACCTGAGTCCGTCGAGTCCATCGTTCAGTTCTGGATTGCCGGCTCTGACAACGTCCGCGTCAGAGTTCTTCCTCGTCCTAGTGTCGTTTTCCTGGTCCTCGCTCGGTGTGGAGCTTCTGATGGGTTTCTCTAGCTCGGAATCAACTACGCTGCTGGTGTCCGAGCTGTCCGTGCACTTCAGACTCAGACCCTCGTTCTCGGAGGCGGCTGCGGACTCTCCTCTGGGTCCATCGCTGTCGTAACCTGACTCGTTCGAGCTCACGTAGTGAGACGAGAGCCTCTGCTCTCCGCTGGGCGCCGAGTTCCGCCTGTGGTTCCTCAAGGTGGCCACCATGACAATATCCGCGTTCAACGAGGAGGTCTCCGAGAATCTGGAGTCGTTCATTCGTCCGGCAAAATCCACTCTATCCTGACTGGTGTTGTCCTGGTGTTGGGTGCTGTTACCCCGAAGAGACATGGGACTGCTATCGTAGGACCCGTAGCAGCCGGTGTCTTCTTGCTGGAAGCTGTCGTCGATCCTCTCCAGGTGGCTAGAGTTCAGACTATACCTGTCCTCGCACCTGCTGGAGCTCCTACGATATTCGGCGTACGAGTTTCGTCCGGACTTGGGCCCCGAAGGCTCCTGACACTTGCTAGACCCAGCTCTGGTCATGTTACCGTTCCTTGCACGTCGACGTCCCAGCGTCGTCGTGCCGGTGTACGTGTCCTCCACCTTCAGGGTCGGAAAGTGCTCCTCGGACGCGGTCTTGAACAGTCGCTCGTCTTTCGACGCGAACGTGCTGTGACGCTCTTCGGGCAGGACGGACAGTTTGGACCTGAGGAATGCGTACGGGAAGCTGGATTTCTTGGCTTCCTTGAAGTCGCAGCTGCTGCTCTTTCTCATGGACGACTCGTTTCGCGACTGGTCGAAGTCGCAGGGACTGAAGCTGCTCATCGAGGGGTTCCCCAAAGGGTACAGGGACGCTGTAGGGTCGTTGATATGCTCGTCGAACATGTCGTCCGTTTGACGACCAGCCAAATTGTCGCAGGACACGGTTTTGTCCTTGCGACTGGCGATCTGTAGGTCGATACCTTCCGAAGGATCGTCTCCCTTCACGTAGGTCGGACTGGTGTTCAACTGACTGGTGCTGCAACTCCGGAACAGATTCTCCTTCTCGATCGTTTTCAGTCTGTCGTCGATGTTTTGCGAACGGCGGTTGCTCTTCGCGGAATTCAGCATCCCCGTGGAACCCATGCGGATGAAGAAGGACTTGAAGGGTGATGGTGATCGATGAAACGTTCCCGGTATTCTCTTTTCTGATTTAGCGTCTAGCTTGAGATCTGGCAGTGATTTGTCTGGTTTCGAGATGTTGTTGTTGCTTGCGGTACAGTTGTTGTTGTTGTTGTTCACGCTGTCGGACTTCTCGGATATGGAGCAGATCGTTTCGCGGGAACCAGCCCGCCGGAACGAGTCTATCTTCTTGCTCATCCTGCGACCCCAGACACCGAAACTCGAGCCTGCAAAATTCCACCACACTTCGGTTCACTAAATAGTTTATTCGATTGACTGTCAATTATAAGTATTATTAAGAACATTTCTATAATAAAATTTTCATTTAAACGATATAAGTTTCTTGAATGGAGATCATGATGCTTACAACGAATCTAAACGATGAAACTTGAGTTTGCAAAATGCAACATTTGATAAACAGTTAATCCATTTAACTATTTATGGTAAACATGACAGAACATCTTTGTTCATCCTGCGATCCACGAAGCTTGAGACTATAAAATGGCGCCACATCTCGATAGACACTCCAGTTAGCTGTTCATCACAAATATTAAGGATGATTTTACATTAAAATCGTTATGAAATTGATCATCGTTAAAAATGAATGTCGTTATTTTAACCGAGAATCAGGATTTTCAGAGGTTTATATAAGTTGTAATTAAAGTAGCGAGATTAAGAGCAATTGTAAAAGTGCGTTTCGAGTGTTTTCTCAGAATTGAAGCATTCCCGCGAGTTTCAATAAAGAAGCAGAATGAGAAGAAGAAGAGATACCGGGCCATCTCGGCGTGAACGAAAAACCACCCGTCGGCATCCGCATTCGCGGTCGACATATGGTCGCCCCCAAGAACGACGAAGAGGAAGCTGAAGCAGCGGGGACGAGCTGGTTGACCGGTGGTTCCGCGTATTTTGGGACTACTTTTTCGAGGTGTCACCCCGGTTAACGGGGCCGGGCCATTCGCTCCTATACGATGGCGAACGATTGTCAGGCTGCTCAGGTATCGGGAACACGTGTTTTGCGATAACGCACGCGGCACTGCGAGCGACAAACGGACTACTGGCTCGCAATATGGCCTCGTTAACCCGTTGCCGTACGATTTCTTTAATGACCGCACGTGTCATCGTTCCTTCGACGTGACGGCCGGTTCAACGATAATTGTATGTCAGATGGTCGATTTTGAAATATAGAAAGTCTGACGTGATTTCATGACAGAATCATCAAATGATATAGCGTATCTAATTAAAGCTTAGTCGTTTAAAATACTTATGTAAACGCTTCCTTCGAAACATAACTGTATTTCATGACATAAAAGTATCACGAAATGACACTTATGGCATATCGAATTGAAGCTTGAGACCTCTTAAAAATAGCTATATAGATGCCCCAGTAATATTCTGAATGTAAGCTCATTTTTGAATTGAAGCAAGACCACTAACAGATTGTTGCATATCAAATAGCTTATTTTGAAACGTGAAAATTCCAACGTGAATTCATGACATAAAAGTATCACAAAATGATACTTATGAGATATCAAATTAAAGCTAAAGACTTCCTCAGAAAGCTAGTGCAAAGCTCACGTCAATATTTCCAACGCAGACTGAATGTTTCTACATTGAAGCAAACTATACCCACTGCTTACCTATCATAAAAATCTTTTCCATCCAATTAAACCGAAGACCATCGTAAAATGACAATGCAATTTTTGAGTTGATGTGCCACGACGTGATTTAATAATTTTCTGAAATATCCTTGGAAGGAGAGAGAAGTCCCCAGTTTAGCGTAGCTACATAGGATGAAGATTGACTTGCATTATGATGCATCGCGATGCATTTGTACCGTGATGCAAATTGAAAGATAAAAGCCTCGGAACGAACGGCGCGCAACGCGACAAGTAATTCTTCGAATCAATCTTGTCGTATAAAGCAGGAAAATTCATTATAAGCCGAATGCAGCGTGACAAGCGCGATGCCTTATACTCTCATTAAGGTAACGAGTTGCATCCGTGCATCCGATGCACAATCAAAGCTTGCATGTGTTTTACGCGTGCATCTATCGGCATCGTATACGGTTCGATCGCGATGACGTGCGGTGTCGTCGCTTTATCCTTGATTAATTAGTTCCTTAATTAATCAACTGTGCACAGAACAGCGCGGACCATCATTACAATTACATTGATTATGGTTATTCTTGTTTGATAACAGCGGTACAAAGGGACCGATGTATACGTATACGAACACATCGAATGTATTAAAATTTCTTGAAGATAAATTGTTTCAAAATTATTAATCCATACATTTTTTGCCGGGTGTACGTCATTCACGTGAGTTGGAGAACGTGTGTTCTCCATTAGCCTGGGGCACGTAATGACAATGCATTTTAATTAATTAATCGTGTCACGTGCATCCGGCCTCATCGAGATAATGCCACGTACCTGATAAGCTGATGATAATGAACGTTTCAGGGAAAATGAAAATTATTTGATTAATGAACCACGTATTCTCTATTGTTACATGATTGATTAAATATTTACGTTTGTATATAATTTTGTAGAAATAAATAGTATTTTAACATTATTTTATATCTAAAATTCATTAACAATTATTGAAAAAGTATGAAACTGGTACAATTATTGAAACCTACCTAGAATATCAAAATCAGATTTTACTGCTTCTTTAAAGGTGGCCAATTTTCAAGCAGCTTTAGACACATGGTCTAAACGTTAAACAAACCACCCCTAAAATTATATAACTATCTAATTTAAATTACATAAGCTACTAAGTTGTCTCATAATGGACAACTAAAAAGAAATGAACTATCCAGTAAGATCAAAATGAGATTATATTCTTTCACTTAAAACTTGAGAAATTTCAATCAGCTTTAAAAATATGATACACATGTTCAATGTTGAAGCACCCACTAAATTATGTACTTATTTAATTTAAATATACTAACAAAAATAACTGCTAACAAGTTCCAGTTATTAAAAAAAATTTACTGAACTACCCGGTAACACCAGAATGCGATTTTACCGTTCGATTGAAATAGAATTTTCAATCAGCCTCAGAAACGCGAAGCAACCGTTCAATTCGAAACCGCGCAGAAAGAAAACTGCGAACATTGAAACGATCCGCGGAGCAGCACGTTATCAAGCCGGCAGCTCGGCGCAGTCAGGTTCATATCAGCAGAAACGAAATTTCCAGTTGAATGGAATCTAACTCCGCGGTTTCGCGTTTCCCGCTGAATCGTCTTTTGAACGTTCGGTGTCGCGACGCACGCGACGGAAAAACAGTTACACAACGCGACGTCGCCGGTAACCGGTGAAGAACTGTATCCAGAGAACAGCTACGAGCCACGGGTGACACGTTACAATCCGCAATTTAATTCCAGAAGAAGACACCGTGACACCGTGCAGTACCGTGGCCTATTAAAGCAAACTTGCGACGAGGCTGTTTCAACTGGATTTTGAAGCTGTCTACGAGTCGAATGGCCACGTTGCTTTTACCTCGCGATATTTCATAATCTCGATCGTACAAATAACCGAGAACGATGAACTAATGTTGCGCTGGGGTTTTAGGTTAAATTCGCGTCGCGCGGGCGATAATAGGACAGGCGATTACGGTGTAAGGCGCGATATATGGATTATGATTTGGTTGAATGTTTGCTGGTTTTGAATACTGTTCACAGGAGGCAGTTTGCACGGGAATTATTTAGAGATTTCGTTGGATTTTCTGGGAAGTCTGAATTCGATTTCTTACGCTTCGTTTGATTTCTTAGGATTCTATAAAACTTCTAGAGTTTCTTAAGTACTCTGTCGAGCTTTAGAACGTGTTTAGGATTTGTTGGGATTCGATTAGGTGTCTTGGGTTTTAGAGAAATTCGTAATGAGTTTTTTAGGTTTATTAGCGTTTTTTGAGATTTTTAAGATTTTTTAAGACTTTGTAGGATTTCATAGGGCTTTTTAGAATTTTGTAGGATTTTGTATCATTTTTTAAGATTTCGTAAAATACCATTTTCTTAGAATTTATTCAGGTTCCAAAAAACTTATCTAACCTGAGATCTCAATTCCAATGAGTTCTAAATAAACCTAAACAGATATAGTTATTTTTCCTAAGAATCTATTTCATCGATAACAGGATGAGCACATTCCACCAAAACAACAAAAATCGTTAATTACAACTCAGAAAATGTTGCACCTACGCGAACCGTCTGTGTACACCGCGTTCTAACGAACCGCGAAACGATTAGTAAAAGGATGCGAAGTTCTAATGTTAGCAACGCTATTCCAGAAAGAAGTCCGAGCATAAAACCGAACGTGCAGAGCAACAGCAAGCAACAGTTATGTAGTTCGCAAAGGACACCGAAGCCATCAGAGCATGCAATACTCTTCGGGAGTATTTAGACTCGCCACATCAGGAAGCGTTGTCCTACGCTCGAGTGAATAACGCCACGTGACAATGATACTATCTCCCGTTCTTCTTTCACTGAAAGAAAGCTGAAAATATTTAGATGAATTTCCCCTTGGAACTATTCCTAATTTCGTGGACGACTTTCACTTTTACTTCAAGTTGCATATTGCCGACGTTTATTTTGGGGGGAGATTATAATGAATTGTAGAGAAGTTGTGAGGTTCTTGGACGTATGTACCGATGGCAACCTGTGAGGTGGCGCTTGAGGGACGTGTTTAGAAGAGTTGCGGATACAATTGGTTAGAGTAGGATAATGGATTACTAGACTTACGTGTATCTTTGGAAATTCGGAAGATTTCACAGTGGGGAGGTTGCAAATTTGGGAGATTTCAAATTCGGGGGATTGCAAATTCGGGGGATTGCAAATTTGGGAGATTTCAAATTTGAAAGATTGCAAATTCGGGAGATGGTAAATTCGGGAGATTTCAAATTCGGGAGATTACAAATTCGGAAGATTACAAATTCGGGAGATTGCATATTCGGAAAATAGCAAATTCGGGAGATTCCAAATTCGGAAGATTGCAAATTCGGGAGATTCCACATTCGGAAGATTGCAAATTCGGAAAATAGCAAATTCGGGAGATTGCAAATTTGGGAGATTGCAAATTTGAAAGATTGCAAATTCGGGAGATTTCAAATTCGGGAGATTCCAAATTCGGAAGATTACAAATTCGGGAGATTGCATATTCGGAAAATAGCAAATTTGGGAGATTCCAAATTCGGAAGATTGCAAATTCGGGAGATTCCACATTCGGAAGATTGCAAATTCGGAAAATAGCAAATTCGGGAGATTGCACATTTGGGAGATTGCAAATTCGGAAGATTGCAAATTCTGAAAATAGCAAATTCGGGAGATTGCAAATTCGGAAAATATCATATTCGGAAGATTTTGCAATCTTCTCGATTCCAAAGTACATGACCCCTAAAATCGATCAACTGAAATATCTAAATTCCGAAATTTTCCAACTGCAAATATACAATTACCTAACACTCCAAATTCCCGAAATTTCCGATCTCTAAATCCTCAAAGTCATAAATTTTCAAATACCTAAATTCCTACTCATAAGTATTTGCAAATATAGTAGGAGTATAATGAGTATATATTTCTAAAGAAAGTAAGATACAACGCATCCTCGACCTCAACCTGCATTACCCAAATGCAAAATTTGTTATTCAAATTTACAAATATTCAAATTCCACTTTCTCATAAATATTACCAATCTTTTTGTCCGTAGGAAAGCACGTTGCACACGATTGAATCGAACCTTGCGGACACCTCTGATCGCATTTAAATGTGAAAATCGTGCACGTTCCTCTCTTTTTTCTCCATCGACGCGTACTCACGTAACGTGCTTCGTTTTCTGGTTCGAACGTGCGTCGAATGCCTCAATGATTTTGTAAATGAGACACTTTTGTTACCGATCGAAGCCTAGTCTATACCGTAACGACCAAAAGGGTAACTGTACTCTTTCACAGCCCGTTACGGGGACCCTAGAATCATTGTTTGCTGCATAAAACGCGACGATCATCGCTGAATCGATAACACTTTCAAACAGTTTCAGTCGCAGGTGACATTTTAACGAGCACCTCGATACACGAGCCACAAACCTTCGACTTGGAAAAATTATCATTTATGTTAAACGTTAGATACTTTGTTGTTCATCTGTTAAGTTCTTCAATTTATTCGTGTTAACATTTAAAATGATTCTACTTATTCAGACATGGTTGTCAATCTACTAATATTTAGGATTTATTTTATTCTTTTTTGGAAGATTTATTAAAATTTTTTTTTTGCAAATATTGACTTCTATAGATACATGTTATTTGTTCTGCTCATTTTTGTGATTTATGTTATTTTTTTGTTAAGATTCATTAAACTTGTTTTTTGTAAATATTTACGTCTATAGACACATGTTATTCGTTCTGCTAATTTTTACAATTTATGTTATTTTCTTTTTTTTAAGATTCATTAAACTTGTCTTTTGTGAACATTGACTTCTATAAACACAAAATATTGAATCTCCTAATTTAATGATTTATAGTGATGTTTTTTAAACAATCATTAAACATAATTTCTTCAAACATTGATTTCCATAAACACCTAACAGTTTAACCTATAAATTGTTGCTATTTATGTTATCTTTTTAAAGGTTCAATTTGTTTCCTAAAAATTCGACCAATTTATGGTGTTTCTTAAATAATCGTTTAACTTACATAACCATTCATTCGAGCAAGTTGAACCAGTTAATTTTTGTAATAAATGATGTAGTTTTTTTTAAAGAGTAATTAAAGTTTGACTTCTATAAACGTTCCGTAGTAGGATGAAATCGATGATATCTATTTGTCCCCGTGGATAATTATGGAGCAGAGTCAGATGCAATGAATCACGTCTTCAGCTACTTGTATCCACCGGTGAACGTGAACGGCAATTTATTTGATTGCTGACAAAATTACGGCCACTCTTTCGAGAATTTTTTACGCGTCTTACGATCGATTATATCACGCTATTTGCGTGTAGATACATGTTGGACGGTAATTACGAAAGGAAGAAAAAACGGTGAGCGAAATGAAGCAGCCTCTGGCGCGAATTTGCTTATTGCAGGATAGTTAACAACCATAAGGTATCAAGGAATGTTATTAAGGGGATTTTTGATCTCTGAACCCTTGATGCGTTCCTTGAACTTTGAAATTTAGTTTCAGGTTATGTTCTGTTCTTGCTGGTTTCTTCGATATTTCAAATCGACGTTTTACTGTTGTTATTAAGATAAATTATTTAGTGGATTTTGGATATTTGTGAATATATTTTGCATATTGTACGTTTTAAGTATTCTGTGTAAAGGAAAGATAAGTGAATGTGGTGTATATTATCAATAAATTTCTAAAATTCCACAATTACTACATTCTGAAGTTTCAAAATTTAAAAAGTAAAAAATACCAAAATGACAGAATACAAAAATTTAAAGGATTAGAAAACTCAAAAATTCCAGAATTTAAAAATTGCAAAATTCCAGAATTCCCAATTTCCAGAATGCCAAATTTCCAGAATTCCAACATTCCAGAATCTCAGAATTCAAAAATTCCAAATTTCTAGAATTACCAAAATTCAAAAATTCCAGAATTCAATAATTCCCAAATTCCCAAATTCCAGAATTCCAAATATGACTTGTTACCAAGTGATCCATTTAATCCCTGCAACGTTTCGAAGCATGTTTAAAAAATTAATTGGAAATCGGTATTGATTGACATCGGAAGTGACAGTTTAGAATGGTATAGCATCTCTCCTTTAAATAGTACAATTAACAGACAATTACGGTCGCCCTGATCCGTTCCATTAATAGTCATAACGCGGAATGGAATCTAATTCGAAGTACATTAACCTCTAGGCAGACGTGCTAATTTGAATCGGACGAGACGTGTAGCCGTCAGTGAGTTAACAGGAAGACATTCCAGCATATATTAACAGAAAAATTGATCCAGATTATTCGAAGACCTATTTGCAAAAATAGGCGTTTATCGATAACCAATTTTTGACAAACAAAATATTACAAGTGCTAATATTTGACAAGCAACCTATCACAAGTATCAATATTTGACAAATAAAATCATACAACCGTCAATATTTTACAATCGCAAACATTTCAGTATATCGATGGAGCACAAGTGCAGTGAAAGGGTTAATTGGTGTAAATAGGTTACCTCGTTGTTTCTCGGGCTCATGTTCGACGATGAATGCAGGCACGGCCGTGACCATTTGATAATCAGCTTCGGCCACGTCCTGCTCCTGCTCCTGCTTCGTGGCGAGCAAAGCCTGCACAGCGCTCGCATCTCCGCAGCTCCTTCTGCTGTACTTCGTCCTCGAAACCCTCAGCAGGGCGGCGGAACTGACACCTGGACAGTTGTCCCGCGACGTCGACGTCCCAGGTGGCTCGTCCAGGGTCGTCGGGCTGGACAACGCAAGGGCGACGTCGTCGGCGCTGTGGCGCCTCGATTTTGATAACCGTTTGAACATCCTATCTCCTGAAATCAGAACAAACATTCTAGATATCAACATGATTCATCAGACATTATGTTACGTCATTTTAAACGGAAGGTGTTTATAAATGCACCTTATCCCCAATACAAAATAATTGGTTATAAAGATTCCAGCACAATTTCATGACAGAAAAGTATTATAAAATGGCACTTGTATTATATCAATTTAAAGGTTGAACTATAATAAAAACGCCTATATAAGTGCACCATTACAATTCTCAATACAAAATAATTGGTTACAATATCTAATTAATAAGATTTGTATATAGCATCAAATATCCAAATTCGGAAGATAAAGATTCCGTCACAATTTCATGACAGAAAAGTATTACAAAATGGCACTTGTATTATATCAATTTACAGCTTGAACCATTACAAAAGCGCCTATATACATGCACCATTACAATTCTCAATATAAGATGTCCATTCACCCCTTAAAATGAATAATAATATACAGCATGAAATATCCAAATTCGAAACCCGAAGAATCGTCCCAATTTCATGACAGAAAAGTATAACAAAATGGTCGTCAAGTTACTTTAATTCAAAGCTCGAACCTTGATGTAAATGCTTATAAAAGTGCACCGTGGCAATTCCGGTTACAAAATGGCTGCCTTCCACATGCACCGTTGTACCGCATCTGTTTGAATGAAATCACATTCAACTCGCACACATCTCCGCGAAAGAAATCGGCGATGAAACCAGTGAACAGCAGCCGTCATAAAATGGAGCAGAAGTCAAACGGCTTAAACGGAAACGAGCGTGTGAGCGCGTGGGAGGATGATTGCAGAAGCGGGCGGGTACGTTTACACCGAGAAAGAGGTTCAATTTCGTTTCGTTTCTCGCGTGCATTAGCCGTGGCAAGCACGTCGCCCGTGCAACTAGAGGACCTTGGCGAGGGAAAATAAATAATAGCGAGTGGCCTTCGTAGCCGACCGCGAGAGAGAGAAGTTAATTGCTCTCAGCGCGTTCCAGCTACTGCCGTTCGAAAATAATATATCCCGCGATCGGCGTAATGGCACTGTTACACGGGACGTTTTGTCGGCCACGACCTCGTTCTTGACCCTCCATTTTCACCCACCTTCTTGAAAAACTCCGGATTGCGAACCTCGTATTGTCTTTAATTTTCCGTGTTTACGATACTGTTAATTAGAATGGCAACGAACGGCGTGACATTGCATTGGCTTCACCTTCGGGTCGTTGCATTTGATACGACCTTCGAGGTTCAATAGCTTGCTCTTAGCTTTATGAGCTTGTGTGCACCTTGAAGAGAAATCCTGCACCTTTATTCTGCCAGGGTGAACGATGAAGTTGATACCTTTTTAATTAGCGGAGTAGAAGCGGAAAAGGGTATGCTATATGGTGAGACACGTCTGCGATATCTTGATGTACAGTCGAGGTCATATTTTTGACTTTAACTGATGTATAATTACAAAAAAATTAGTATATACATATACATAATATAAAATTTGTGCTACTTTTGAATTGCTAATACTTCCAACCTGATTAAATATAACAAACTCAGTAGTGCTATTCAAACTTGCGTGAATAATTCCACCAAGTACAAGTGAATGTGCCAGAATTACCAAATAGTCTTTCATAAGTGAACTTATTTCTGCAATTTTCACAAAAACAGCTGTAACTCACTGCACATTACGAAATCTCTTTTAATGGTTTTTCTAGCATTCTTACTGCGAAAATGAACTGAGTAATTTTGATCAGTAATTGAACGTTTAAATATCTGGCTAACCTAAAGATCGAAGTGTTGGTGTTAACGAAAGAGTTAAATCGTAGAACATGTGAAACGCATCTTTCGTCGTCAGGATGTTGAGGATGCGGTCAATTAGCCCGATGAGCAAGAAGAAAGCGAATGTCGACCTCCTTGTTTCTCTCCTCGTCATCGTCCTGAATCGTTCCTTTCGTTTGTTGCCGTTCTCTCGTTGCTGGTCACGCTGCACGCCGGTTTTGCTCGTAAATTAACCGTTTTGCAGTGAAAGTGGCCTGATTTTATCAACGAGCCCACCGTTCAGGAAGAGGCTCCTTTAACGAGTCGCCGAGGGAAGAGTCCAGAATTACCGGATGTCCCGTGAAACGTCCCGTTCTTACGGTTTCCACTCGATTTTCATGATGATTCGACAGAACGGAGCCTGGCAATAAACTGCCACTCGAAAATTGCTTCTCTTTTTATTTAATATTTCGACTATATTTATGGAGTACTATATCGAGGACAGTAATATTTATCGATGACTTTCTATATTAATGGACGACTTCGAGGTAATTAAACAAAATAATCGAGAGCGAAGAAATGAAATTTTGGCAAGCATGGAGAATTGACGCTTCTGATCTGATCCGTGTGGACGTTTCATTAAGGAACACATTATCGATCACGGTGATGGTTACACTTTGGTTGCCACAAGAGAGCCTCGAACGACGCCGTCCACTTTCAATTTTCATTTTTCAGCTTTTTCAATTATGAATACCGCTCTTGCAGTATCACCGACGAAAACTGTCGGTTTCGATTCCCTTTCGTTCGCTTGTTCGTCGTGGCGATTTCGCGGACGCAGTGGCCCGTGCACCGAAAACCGAGAGCTGGACGAAGAAAGAAAGATTCTTAACTGGAAAAAATTCCGATCTCGAATCAATTCACGCGTGTTTCTTCGCGCGACGACACGTTTCACGTTTGAGACGCGTTTCGGCCGAGACCGGACAGTTATACTTGTTCCTTTTTCGTGTTTGTTGAACGAGGAAGTTTCGAGTTCATTTATGTTCGAGGTATCGTGTAATTAAAAGATATATAATCTCTTATAAAATTTTATGATACATTGATGTTACGTGCTGGTTTCGCAAGCCTTGCGACAGAGTTATGAATTCGACAGTTTATAATTCGTGCATTACATAAAAATTATAATGCTTTTTAACTTCGTTCAGAAACTTCTTAATTAACTTCATTAAGAAACATTAAAATCACTAAAACTGAATGGATGTATTAAATATTTCAGCAATTATTTTCTTTTCAACTCATCCAACAGTATCTACAGAATCACAAAAGGGAATAATAAAATCATGAATAAAATGTTAATCACACCTATCATATAAATCAAATAAATCTCTGATAAAATCAACATAACATTTTGACCAACGCATTAATCACTCTAAACCACATACGAAGTAATTTTCCTCCATCGGATTAATTCAGACTCGTCAGAGTGACTTAATTACTGAACCACGTTAAAATAACAGCTGTTATTTCTCCTCTAACTCGACAGCTATAATCAGATTCGCAAAAGAAATAATAAAATCAATAAGGAAATGTTAATCATACCTGACACACAAATCGAATAAATCTCTAACAAAATCAACAACTTTTTGAATGCAATAATCAATCAATCTGAACCTTATTACGTTAGAATTAATTTAATCGATATGGTTAATATTATAAGTTACATTTACGTAATTAATCAAGCGTTATTTGTCTCGTTATCGAACGATCGATAAGCAACGTAGTCATACTCTGTATCAAAGTTGAAGAGGACCGGTGTACATGTCGCTTTACCAGGTTGCAGCGCAAGAAACGCGTTTTGATACGGCGACAGGTGGTTTCCGCGCGAATTAACGAGTCCCCACGATTATCTTTCATACGCGTTAATTGGCGGGCCAGAAGCACGACTTGCGTCTTCTTCGGCGTCTAACCCGTCCTGACAAAAAACGAGCGTAACTTCTCTTGGAGAACATCGATGTGTCGGACGATGATCGTCGATTGTTACTTTGAATGTTACCAAATACGGTCATTTTTGTTCACCGTACGTGATTGGTTAATTATTGATAATCGCAATGAATGTATACTGAATATTTATGATATAGTCCAACTCAGAATTTGAATCTTTATGTTTAAAAATCTTCAGGATTCCAATTGTCACAATTCAATTATTTAGAGTTCGAATTGTCAAGCTTCGATTTATCAAAAACATCGGGATCATAATCATCATCGTTTGGATAGCGTCATAGTTTCCAGTGTTCAAATCCTCGTCAACAGTTGAGTCAACCAGAGCTAAAATTATCTGTATCAGAATCTTCATCACCCAAATCGTCATCGTTCAAATTTACCACAACTCGATTCAGCATTGTAGTTTTCGATGTCTGTTCCTAACATTTTCATCAAATATCAAACCGATATCTTTCGAATCCTCAATCCACTCGTCCCCGTTAATGTCTTCAAGGTTCGAATCGTCATCCTCCTCGTCAGCGTCTTAATCAGCGATCAGGCATTGACACGTCACAATACGATTTATTTGCACGCGGCGGTATTAATCCCCGCGTTTCCTTCTCTTCTAACGAACAGTGCATCCGTTTTCCTTTTGGAATTCTATCGAGCCTTAGAAACGAGCAGCATCGAGCACCGATGAAAGGATAAGCCGAATCGGCCGGTTTCGTTAAATATTCATACCAGGCGCGAAGCAGAGAACGAACGGAACTAATGGTTGGGGATGATGAATGACGAGGTGCATTGCGAAATGCAAAATTAAAATTTCTCCACGATACTCTTTCTTTTCTCTACCGTTGCCAACTGCTGTTGCTCGAATCAGATCGTTTTTGTATCACTCTACAACATTGCATCTATGGGAATCGTCCCTTATCTCTCGTTTCAATCGATACAGATTATTGATCATCGAAGTCTACTTTGATCTCTTAAGTTGACTTTTGCTCGTAATAAATCTTTTCGTTATACATTTTCCTTTTGTTATAATAAATCTTGTTTCCTTATTTAGGCGATTTTTATATGACGTATATTTTATGTGACACCGATTCACATTTTGTATTGAGCTACATTTTATATGACATTTATGTGTTTTATACGACATTGAGCTACATTTTATATATGTTATACGACGCTGAGCTACATTTTATATCACATTTATATATTTTATAAGACATTGATTTACGTTTCAGGTGACATTTATATATTTTATATGACATTGATTTATACCTTACATACAAAATTTGCTTTTTCTATTTGTACTTGCATTTGTATTTTCTCTACTTGTACTTTTTTCTTAAATATCGAAGATGAACTTAAATTAGTTTGACCCTCAGATACATTTATTCTTGTACTCCATTTTCAATGTACAAAATAAACAGTCATTGAGTGAACAGTTCAGACAATTTTATAAAACACAGACTTTTAATATAATTTTTTTAAAATGCTAGTTGATGTACGAAGATCACAAGATGAAAAACAGATGAAAAGAGTGACGACTACGCAATGTAACGCAGCAATACCGTATGATAGTCGAGTGTGTGTCATGCTTGAAAGAACTAAACGTCACAAAGAAATCCTGCTTCAGGAGATATCTGATGTATCGATGACACGAAGTCTATAAAGTGTACGGGTTACGTTAGCGGTTTGACGCGTGCGTTACGTGAAATCATGCGATATTCTCTGGCAGCGGCAGAAAAATGCAGAAACGTGTGCGTTTAGTTACCGCAGACACCGCTACAAGGACTTTCTCCAGCCAGGAGCGTAGTATAGTAAGTTTGCTTACTCGGCCGTTCTTTTCTTTCGAGTCAGAAAGTTTTTTTAATGCATTTTAATCGCGTTCACGCGCCGATATCTCCGGCGCGCCTTAATTAATTGGAAACTCTGCGAGACCAGTGCGGTTCTGTTCGATGTAATTCGATCTACGATGATTAATCCTTTCGTTGCGTGTCTGTTAGGTGATAGCTTGATTAAATCGATCGCTGGTACACGTTTGTTCATTTATTTATCGGTTATTAGAACCGAGCCAGATCTTTGGATCCTTTCGTTGCCGCCTTTGCAAATTAATTACTGGTTTTAGAACATTTATCTGGTTTATACATTCGATTATGCATATCTGTGTTTATGTAGTCATTTTATATGAGTTCTCAGCTTTAATTTGATGTATCATAAGAGGCATTTTGAGGTACTTTTCTGTCATGAAATTGTTTTAGACTTTAAACGTTTCGAAGTTGGATATTTCACATACAACGACTTAATAGTGTTGTTCTTTTAATTAAAAATTTTTGTACTGTTAGGAATATTTATGGGGCACTTATATGGACGTTTTCAGTAAGTTTCAAGCTTTAATTTGATATATCATAAGAGCCATTTTGAGGTACTTTTATGTCATGAAATCATCCTAGAATGTTTCGAATTATATTTCTTATGCAATGACAGTTTCCCATTCCTAACTGTTAGTTCAAGTAAAAGAACGCAAGGACCATTTATATAGGCATTTTCAATAAACCTTAAGCTTTAAATTGATATGCCACAAGTACCGTTTTACTATACTTTTATGTCATGAAATGATGTTTGATCTTAAACATGTCAGATTTAGATACCTGATACACAACGGTATAATAGTTTTCTCTTCCTAATTATTTAGGCTATTATTATCTCATCCTTCGAATACTAAAGGGGCATTTATATAGCAATATCCGGCAAACCATAAGCTTTAAATTGATATGCCACAAGCGGCATTTTACGATACTTTTATGTCATCAAATCCAGTGAGAAGTTTTATGTCCGAAAATTGGTAATTTGATATTTATAACCTAAACGAAGGTCCCATAAAAATGACGTTTATCCGAAAATGATACATAAAATGAATACGTGTATAGCTGGTAATTTTTTTCACGATATTGCACGTTATGAAAGCCGCCGTTACAAATTCGTAATCGATTTTTGAACCGAGGAGACGTTTTTAAAGGTACACGTGGCCTGTAATTTTCCCCCGTAACAGCGACTCGTTAGAAGAAGGATGATTACACGGCTTGTAACGCGGACACGCGAGACCCAGATAGAAATTCGATGACGTCCTACTTAATGTACGACCCGGGATAAAGGACTGTACTTCCGCGATAAAATCTTGTTAGATTTCTCCTCTGTTTAGAAATCTAGCGTTGAGGTCAACCGTGGTGCACCATCAGTGTATAGCCGGTATACGTGATTCTTCGATCGTGGTTAATATCTCTGTACATTCGGAAAAAATTCTAGTGAAATTTTCGGTACGCTTCCTGGCTCGACGAGTGTCCTGTTAAAAGTGCTAAGTGTTTGCTAATTTACTTCCGCTATACTAGAATTTCTCCTTTGAACTAGAAATCTCGTTTTAAGTGAATGCTGTATATTCACAGTAGACGATTTTAAGAAAGGTAAAATGGTACTTAAGGTACATCAAATTCAAGTTACAACTCGAAGAAAATTGTGTAGACACTGTAAATATAATTAATTAAGCAAAGTAGTAAAGACTGTTAAATTGTGTGTTAAACGATGAATCGAACAGTAAAAAGTCTGTCGTACATTCATGACAGAAAAGTATTTCGAAATGACACTTATGTTACATCAAATTAAAGGTAAAAGCCTCATAAAAATGATAGTGTAAAGGTTTTGTTAATATCATTAATCTGAAGCAAGTTATGGAAAGAACTACTACGTTGTTTCACATTAAATGATTGATTTGGAAAGGTATTTTGGATAGTCTGACATAAATTCATGACAGAAAAGTATTTCGAAATGACACTTATGTTACATCAAATTAAAGGTAAAAGCCTCATAAAAATGATAGTGTAAAGGTTTTGTTGATATCTTTAATCTGAAGAAAGTTATGGAAAGAACTACTACATTGTTACACATTAAATGACTGATTTGTTAAGGTATTTTGGATAGTCTGACATAAATTCATGACAGAAAAGTATTTCGAAATGACACTTATGTTACATCAAATTAAAGGTAAAAGCTTGACAAAACTAACCCCATAAAGTTTACATTACTTCCTTTAATTTTCAACGAGATATTACGAGAAGAAAGTATTAAATAATCGGTTCTTTGCTCTATAAATATTGCATTAATCTTCTGAACACAAAGCGACAACAGCAAGTGTCGATTAAAATTCCTATGCTGTTTCCTTATGGAGTTTCAATCAGGACATTCCTCAGCGAAAGTTGTAATTAAATAAATACCCAGAGAAAGTACGGTCAATTAACATAGAATACGATTCGATAAACGAGCAATTTTCAACGATCTTTTTGGAACATTTAATAAGGTTTGACGGATAAATGGACCGTTTCTAATTTCCAGAGGATAACGTAACCGTCAACGTAACACGAATTTGTTATCTGAATTGCGTGCCTCTCTTGGAAAAGCTCGTTCGGCTCGAAACCAGCGATACCGGTTAACTGCGTGCAATCGATCCAACAAATTTCCTTAATAAACTAGGAAGTTTCGAATGTCGAAATAGGAGATCCACGAGCGGAACGCGAGCCGAACATGGCGCGCGTTGCATTTCTATTTTCACCATTTTCCTATTTTCGGCAAATACATTCCCGCGACGGACATTTATGGTATAACGTTAAAGAGGCACAGAACGAACCGTAAATTGTATCAATTATAAAACACGAAAGGATACGTGAGAGACGCAACAGTTTGAAGAAGTTCGAAAACCGTGGAGAGATTCCGGTTTAGAAGCCCGCAGATAAAAGCCCACTTCACATCCCACGTAAAGTAGCATAGAAAGGAAAAGTATTCAGCCTTGCACTTTTTATTACTTTCCCTTTCTTTTCACCTTCAAAAGCCTTGCCAACATTCCACGAAGATTAACCAATCAATGGCGGCATTGTTGTTTGCCACACACCCTACAAAAAAGTAGCGGACGAGGTTTTAATAAAATGTTTGCATCACGACGGAAATTAATGAGAAAAAAAGAAACGGGATAGAAAACGAATTATAATTGTACAGGAGACTGTTCAAGAGAGTATTTCTTATTCTACTTGTTGTTAGCGAAACTTGAAGGCTGCTCGAAGTATGAATTAATTATGATCGATAATGAGTTCTCGCGACAGTGAAAAAACGAAGAACACGAGCTTGCATAAAGCATTCGTTGAAGAAGAAAGGGCCATGTCTTTTATTACTGCTCCGCATGCATAATTGAAGTTTTCCACTTGCCGAGTCATTCCGGTGACCCATATTCCGTTACAACATGAATTATTAAACTTTCACGAAATTCGTTGTACTAATTGCATGAATTTCTCGTCAGAAGGATCAAATAACGATAGATGTAACGGTGATTGTACGTTGCTAAGCGTGGTAAGGGAAGCTGACTTTTGTTAGTTTATTTACCTTTATTAAATTAGAAGTCACAATGGAAAATTCATAGTTGATATTTAAAAATTTTGGTAGTGAAGTTGGATGGTGACAAAAATTAAGTACAATTATAATATAATTACGAAATGAATATAATTTGCATGTTACTTATACTGTTCTTATAATTTGTCGTATTTTGCTAATTTAAACAGAAATCTGCAAGTTATGTAGATTGTCTCCAAATCCCCAAATTCTCAAATTTCTAATCCCTATATTTCCAAACACTCACAGTACAGAAATCTCTAAATCCCCAAATTCTCAAATTTCTCAATCCCTATATTTTCAAATACTCACGTAGCAAAAATCTCTAAATCCCCAAATTCTCAGATTCCCTAAATCCCCAAATTCAAAACTCTCAAATACCCCAAATCCCCGAATCCCGAAATCCCTAAATTCCCAATTCCTCAAATCCCCAAATTTCCATTTTTCCAAATTCTCAAATTCCCCAAATCTCTAAATCCCTAAATTCCCAAATCGCCAAATTGTAAAATTACCCAAATCCCAAAATTCTCAAATCCCCCAACTCTAAAATTTCTCAATCTCTACATTTTCAAATATTCACGTAGCAAAAACCTCTAAATCCCCAAATTCTCAAATTTCTAAATCTTCAAATACGAACAATTACTAAAAATTTCTAAATCTCCAACCCCTCACATACTGAATTTCTCAAATAATTTAACTACCCTCACAGTAACATCAAACTTCAGAAAAATACTACGAGTGAAGAGATGAGCATCTGAACGCGACAAAATGTTATGTAAACGGTGTACCAGACAGAAACATCTGTACCCGACAGTGCAGGCCATGTAATATCTAAAATTATAGATGTAACCGGCTTTTGACGAGGGTCAGGGAAAGCTGAAGAAACTCTGTACGTTATGTCATATTCAATGGGGAAAATGTAAAGAGTCGGTGGGTTTGCTGTACTAGAATGCAACGTCTGATGCGTTTTCCTTTTATTTCTTTTGTTTGAAATAATGAAGGCGTAACTGAAAGGGGAATGGCTATATGAATGAAAATGGCGGTGCATTGAAATCAATTCATTTATATTACTAATTTATTGGAATCGAGGTAATTATGACGATCTCTTCTTTCAAATTCAAATTTTCTCATCGAGTTTAATATTAAATTATCGTGTAACGAATGTTGTCAGTGAAGTGCAAATAAATAGGATTGTAAGTAAAAGAGGAAAAATAATTTCTAAAAATTTGTTTATTTATTGAAATAAAATTTTACTGGTGAAATATATTAAAACTTGTTTCGTAACAACTGTAATAGTGAGATACTATAACTATTGTACTATTATGCCACATTACTATGACAGTATAATCCTATAATCCTCCAATCCTATAATTCTATAATACTCTAATGCAATAATACAATAATACTATACTATTCTAACATAATTCCGTAAATAACAATAGTAACATCCACATATACCGACGTGTCTTTCACGCAAATACCGTTTTGAAATTAAAGAGTATTTCAATCCAGTATCTTCCTTATAAATAAGTATTCAGGAAGAATAGAGACTCGCAGTGTCTTTTGTTTCCATCCTAGAATTTGTTCGTGAAATAATGTTAAAGTAGCTCAGATTACTCACGCAGTTCCGTTTCACGGTATCTATAAATTTTCTCCTGCTTTTCTAACACCGTATTATTCACCGATTTACGTTTCGAGATACCAGAACCTGCGTCAATAAATATCCTGTTTATCTCTTTACTTCGAGCAGACCCGCTTTCAATGTTAAAAGGTAATTACCCATTGACTCATGTATCCACTCACTCCATGTTGATTATTAACCCTTTGCAGGTAATAAATACGATATACATTCAAAAAGAAAATACATCTTAATAATACTAAGTCTTATATTTATATACACGAGCTTCAAATATTCATGTCATTGTATACACGTACTTATGTGCATGTACTTACATACATGAATTTATACGTACAGTTACATACATATAGCAGTATACATGTAGTTGTACATGTAGTAACATACACTCATTTATATACATACAGTAATATACATATAATTGTATGCATGTAGTAATGCACATATAGTTACATACATGTAGCAACATACATGTAGCAATGCACATATAGTTACATACATGCAGTAATCCACATATAGTTACATACATGTAGTAATGCACATATAGTTATACATGTAGCAATATACACGTATTAACATACAAGTATGTGTCCATGTAGTAATATGCACGTTACTCGAGGTCTCGGTGTTAATTTCTAAATTACCTAACGAAGTATCCGACCAATCAACAAAGTCATGCTCCCATTGATCGTGCAACGAACCGTAATAATTTTTCAGCGGTATTAATTTCACTCGAATTTAGCCGGTTGTCTGGCCGACTCGAAGGTATGCAACAAAATGTGTTTCTCCTTGTTACAATCGAACCTGGTGCCTGAAGGTATATCGCGACACCTCCTCCTCGCCACGGCAAACGAGTGAAAGTACTCGGAATTCTTGCGGCCAACTCGAGCCGAGCCGAGGGTTTGCCTCTGAAGAGGCTTACGCAACGCGTACGGTAACAGGTGTATTACCTGCTGTAATAACGTGTCCGCGGGGATAGAAGCTCGTTCGCACTTGCGTATCGTCAGAATGTTGCAGATCATGCAAAAATAATCGCCAATCGAAATTCCTTCGTTATGCATCGGTACGTTCTTGAGTACGTGTGGTTCGTTTACGAGAAACGGCGATATAGCGCGAGGATCGTTTCGTTCATTAGTCATGTACTAGGTCCAAGTCTGCAAGATCCATGTCTCGGTATTTAGATACATCAAGGTTTAAATACTGAAGTATTTCTAATATCCAAGTTCACAAGTCTGAACCAATATGTGACGTCCAAATCATTGGTACTCAAACTTTCAGTGTTTAAATCCAGATTTCAGATGCTTAGTGTTCAAATTCTTAATATTCAAGGACCACAGGATCCAGAATGTCTACATGGAAATCTACAAAGTTCAAATCTTTAGGACCTCATCAAATTTTTAGCATCCAAATCCTCAAGGTTCAAATCAGTGTCTACGTCCTCAGTACTCAAGTCCACCAGATCCAAGTCCTCAATATTCAAATCTACATATTGTTACTCTTCAATATCCAACTCCACAATGTCTAGATCCACAAGGTCTAAATCCTCAACATCGCAATCCAACCTGTCCAAGTCTTCAGAATTCAAATTCTAAGCATCCAAATCCACAATATTTAAATCCACCAAGTCCAAAATCCTGAATATTCAAATCCACATATTGTTACACCTCAATATCCAATTCCACAAAGTTGAAACCCTCAACATTAAAACCCACCCCGTCCAAATCTTCAGAATTCAAATCCTAAGCATCCAAATCCACAATGTCCAAGTCCACATCCTCAATATTCAAATCCACATATTGTTACACCTCAATATCCAATTTCACAAAGTCGAAACCCTCAACATTGAAACCCACCCCATCCAAATCTTCAGAATTCAAAACCTAAGCATCCAAATCCACAATGTTCAAATCCTCATCCCCCTAATCTTCCAATCCACAAGTTTCCAATCATTAATATCCAAATCCTCACCCCAACGGATAGAGCAATAACTTTGTAGCCCGTTATTTGCACGTTGTTATCGAGTATGTTTTGCAAAGGAAACTAATAAAGAATAACTAAGAGAGCATAAGTCGTTCCAGAGCGAGTTCTCGTAGCAGAAGAGTGATTAGAAACAGCGTGACCAAAGGCATTTCATTTCTCAGCGACGAGGAATTCGTGTTAACGAGTAATTGACTGTAAAGGGGCGTTCACGCGTTGCGTTGTCGCGTTCTACCAGCCGTGAACATTAAGAAGAAATATCTACGAGGGTAAACGCGAGAACAGCGTCAAATTGACGATCAACAGCCGAATTTATAATGGTGTAATTTATGATGAGAGGGGTAATTAACGCGCACGCTTTCCACTCGCGTATTAACAAGCAGACTGTAACATCTTTCAAGCGATTACCGACGACCGTAAATATGTTCTCACTTAACGTGTACACGTTAATTTTGTATCAACGTTACTGTCATAATAGTGTAATTGACGGTTGCTGTTGCGGGAAAGGAATTATGAGTGCTAACTCGTGACAATGCTTGATAGTATACATTTTTATAAATTTATTTGTTTTAATAAATTTTGAAATAATCTTAATCAGATTGTGTAGTAATTCAATTTAATTAATTCAGTTGCAAATTTCATTAATTCAGATTTCTGAATTTTAGGGAAAATTGTGATCAAGCTTATAAAATTTGGAAGTTTTGAAATTTTTGAATTTTAAAATTTTTAATGTTTACAATTTCCAGGGGCTTTTCTGTGTTTTTAAACTTTTAAATCTTCAAATTCCCAAATTTTCAAGTTTCCGAGTTACTAATTCTCAAATTACCAAATTGTCAAATGACCAAATTACCAAATTGCCAAATTAAACTACCAAATTTTCAAATTTTGAAAATTTCAGATTTCCAAGTTCCCAAATCCCCTAAATCCCCTAAATCCCCAAATTCCCAAATTCCAAATTATTAAATCCTCAGAATTCCCCAAGTCCCCAAATCCCCAAATTCTCAAATCCCCTAAATACCCAAATTCCAAATTACCAAATCCTCAGAATTCCCAAATTCCCCAAATCCCCCAAATTCCACTAATTCCCAAATTCTTAAATTCCCCAAATTCCTCAAAATTCCACAAATTCCACAAATTCCACAAATTCCACAAATTCCCCAAATCACCAAATCCCTAAATTCCTAAATTTCTAAATCCTCAAATTCCCAAAATTCTCAAAATTCCCAATCTTCCCCACAGAAAAAAAATCCCCAAATAACTGAACCCCTGTCCCACTTCAAAAAGTCCAACAAACCTAAATTCACATCGTACTCAAACAGAATCTCAGAAAAATATCTGAAATTAACACCGTTGCGCCATCGCGCAGACAAAACGATCGCGATTCCACCGTTCATCGGTTGATTTACGATCAGCCGGTTACACTAACAAAACAGAGTCTCAGTAGCCGTAAAAAGATGTAACAAAAAATTGTAAGTTGTTTAACTACAGCATTAACGGAGCTGTTGTTAAACGGAAGAGTTAGTTTCTCGGAGCGATCGAGAGCTCGCCGGTGTTTCACGCTGGCGCGGTAAAAAAGGTCCACTCTCTGACCATCTAATTACAGTCGGTTCTCTAGGAATTAAGTTCGTGTTTAAAGTTTACAGGGCTCGTTCCTCTCTCGCTTCGTTGTGCACTGTGATTTTCGAGCGATTAAGCCGGCGAACGCGATTAGAGCCGACCGACTGAATTAGCCCCGAGTCGACTCGTGGCAGCCTTGAAGAAAAAAAAATCGAAAAAAGAAATAAAAAGTGTTCGTGGTAGATCGAACTCCAGATCGCGTGTATCCGGTCGATCATTCGAACGGATCTTCGAATTTGTCCCTTTCCTTCCGCGATTCGTTCTTCAGCTTTCGTGTCTAGAGTTTATTTAGTTTTGTACACTTGTGATATTTCTATTAAATGATGATATTTGTAAGTTCGTTTATTTATTTCTATACATTTCTTATGGGGAAGTTTATTTATTTCTATACATTTTTTATGGAGAAATTTAGTTACTTTTACACTTATCTTATAAAGAAATTTAATTTCTATGCAGTTCTTATAAAGAAACTTATTTATTTGAATATTTTTCTTATGCAGAAATTTATTTATTACTAGACATTCCTTAAATTCAGTCATTTCTGTATATTTCTTATGTGGCAATTTATTGTTCTACAAAATGTTACTCTTGAACACTCTTGAACTTGAACACTCTCGAAAAGTCTAAAAATGTAACATCTACAATATCTAAAGATATGAAGTTCCTATAAAACATGAAAATTCCGAAAGGAAGAAGAAATTTCATATAATTCTACATCTCATCATTAGATCCCTTCTCAGGGGGCTTAATCTGCCCATCACTGCTCTACAATAACCGCATAAAAAAAGAAGAAGAGTATTCTACGGTGATGAAACGAGCTACCGCTGTAAATCTGATAAAAGTAACATCGTACGTCTTTGAAGCTCATCTCGGTTGTTCTACTCGATCGATCGAACTCCGCGGCCTCGAGTTTCTACTCGAACGAGCAACAGAAACGATTCGTTTAACGTTCAACGAACGTCGCTTCATCGCGCCAGCTCACAGCCTCGGCTCACGAATAAAAATCTCCGAGGAATTTCGCCACATTTACGAGCAGCTTGCTCGACCGTGAATCGAATTCACGTTGCAACACGACGACGATTTTCCTTTCGCCTGGAATTACGCGCAGTCCGCTCCGAGCATCGAGATGGCCCGAATCCGTGCGTCTCCTGCATGATTCCTCCGGCATCTTCCTTTTTATTTCCCTTTTGCTCCATTAAGGCCAATAAACTTGTAAATCCTCCGCCGAGTTAAAAACACAAAATGTATAAACAACATTTGCATAACTGGATTGAACCATTGCGTTTGCTCTCGGTGAGTTTAGCTAAAATTAGACGAGTCTCGGGCTAGACCTTTTCTCGGACTAAATCAGCCGGTTGACAAAACTATAACTTAGTATTTTTTTGCTACACTACATTTTTAACGCGAGAAAGTAACAGTTAACTTAAACTAGTTCCAGCTTATAATTTAACTGATGGCAGTTATTTCATATTTAATATTATGTCGCGATATTAACGGAACTGTAACTTCGCAATTCGTTTGATTAAAAATCTGAATGGATCCGAGGACAAGAAATAACACTTATTTGAAATTAGTACGATGATTATAATTTCATGAAAATAATATTCATTTAATATTTAATGTCGAGATTCTTACTCGTGTTAGAAATGAACGTGTTTTGTGCAGAATGTTAATAATATTCCAGAGTTTAATTAATATTTCTGAATTAGAGGTCACTTCAAGGTTGTAGAATGATATTTAACGATATTGTGATAGTACTGTTAAAATATCGTTTATGCGAACAGACATTTGTATGCTGCAAATAATGTTAAATAATATTAAAATCAAGACGTTTCAAAATTTCTATCAGAAATATATTTTTGAACCTTCCTATTTTCAGAGGACACTCCTGCATCAATTTACCTAAACAATCTAACCCTTCAAAAATTGATCAGAAGTAAAATTCTAATCTTCCTAAAGCTATCAAAAGTATGAAATATGTCAGCAATGAAAAATTCTACTGACATAATCACTATAATACTATCAGGAAGTAAAGTTGCACGAGTGTGACAATTAGTCGCACTTTTCGAGCTTCTTTCTCGCTACGCTCGTTCACCTGTTAACGACACGATCACGCACGAGCGGCAGTGTTTTTCGAAGCCATGGAAGCCTCTGGCTCTTCCGCTTTCTCAAGCTTGATAAAGCAACACGACCGTAAATAAATAATAGAATTTAGCCAATGAAAGCGGCTCAACGTCGTTGAAATAGGTCCGAGCAGTGACCCCAGCTTCGATCCGTCGCAAGTCCACGCTTAATTGAACTTGTGTGTGAATCCGTGTGCTCCATCTTCGCTTGTGTCTCTCCTCGCGATATTTTAATCTTGGCGCCTATTTGCATTCGCACTATTCGCATACTTCCACCAAACTATTTCCCGAATAATTTTAGTACTTTCTCCCCCAAAAAAATTCTTCACTTTGCGATTTGGGATTTGTATGATTTGAAGAAAGTAGCTTGATATGAGCTAATCTTTTGTACCTAACTTGGTGTAGTTCGATCTTTTTTAAATTACAATCGAGTTAATTTGATTATTCTTTCATCTAACACAATTATTTTTCGATTAAGTTCAATCTCTTACTGTTGGACCCAAATTTAATATTTTCTGACACAACCAAGTTTGTGAGTTAATCAATTCTTGTATCTTGGATCTGATTACACTGTAATGAAACTGAATCATTTCTTAACATAATCGGTTGTAGTTATAATAATTTTACTAAATTACGATCGATTACAATCGATCACAATCAGGTAATTATGATTGTAATATTAACTTTCAATCTAGGCAGAACTTGTTCCAGCTCAACATGTAATAATTTCTGAAACCCGATTGCTGTAAAATTTCATGAAATAGTATACAATTTTATGATAGTTATTTTTCATAAAATAATATACAATATTTGTAGGAAATTGTAAGGTTCGCTTAAATCGTTTCAAGTCATAATATTTTATGAAACAGCAATCTCGTAAGCGCCATTCATACATGATAAAATATTTGACAATTTTATTCGAAATCAGAGAAGCTAAAGAAATAAAGGGTAACTGAACAACAATTTATAACTTGTACTGTTTAATTTATGAACAGATGCCAGTCGGTCATAAAACCTATTGTAAAACCTTCATGAACGGAAATCGATAAAATTTTCTTTTGGCTTCTCCTCGGTCTACGTTCTCTATGGCTTCTGTATTGCGAGATATGGTAATTGATATTTTATGGGGAATAGTATACTCTCGTATTACATTTCCAGTGGATTATCAGAAATTGTTATTCGCATCCACTTTACGTTCTCCAAATGTTAAATCAAATTTCACTATTTTTATCGGTGACAATTGGGGATATTTATGATGTAAAAAATGCGGAAATGTACTCACGATTTGATTTTAATTTTGAAGAACACTTGACTGTTCACGATTTATAGCATCGTTGGAAGGTGTGGGTCGTTTACATTCTATCTGAAACAAATTTAAAAATATTGTCAATTAAATGAATCATATAATAATTATATTTATTTTTATTAAATAATATGAACATTTATGGTACATTCTGTTTGTCAAAGTATCTACTAGAAATTTGAAAATGTACTCAATTTTTGCACAATTTAAAAATGCAAGAATTTTTATAAATCTGAAATTTGAAAATTTAATCACAGGAAAATCGAACTTCATTTGAACAGTTAAAAATTACAACTTTCCATCAACGAGCATCTCCTCAAAAACAACCTCCCAAACAGTTACAGAAAGAAGTCTCCCCGATCGAACATGCGATCAATATCTGAAAAACCGAATTACACGAAGCAATCTCTCCCCTCTCGAGGCACGATCGGAGTTTTGCACGAGTCAGAGGCCACCACGAAGCGTAACGCCGCGTTCTTCTCGCGAGCGCAGGCACGCAAGCGGGCCATCGGCTACCAAAATGGTTGAAGAGCAAAAGAGACGCTATCAGAGGTGGGGTGTTGGCAGTGCGACAAGCACAATCTCGAAATAGCCCAGGAGTAGGGACTCTGAGTTTATAGTTAGCTCCTCTTATAGTTAGCCGCTGACTAGCTCACTGCAGAATGCGAAATGGGTCCTCGGTGTTTCATCTTTCTCGTCCTCTGATCCGGCCACAGCCACTTCTCTATCTCTCACGAATTCGTCGGCGTATTCGTTTCTTTGCCTCCTCTTTTTTTCGCGCTTTTCTCTCCTCGTCTACGCGTCCTAATCGTTCGTCCTGGATACTTCTGTCTTGCTTCTTATTCGGGAACGGCAATGTCGTCTCTTTGTTTTGGCCGGGTTTATTTCTGCGTCAGGATCGTGGTCGGTGTTTTGGAGAGTCTGTTGGCCCAGACTCCGTGGACCAGCGACGGAATCTCGACAGAGAGAAAAAAGAAACACGCCTAAAGATCCGCTCGGCAATGAATTCCAAAGACGAGAGCGTCGGGTCAACGATGACTAAAATGATACTAATCCCTTCATTTGCTATTTTTCGCCACGATTAGGAGACCTCATGGATTTTTTTGCTCAACGTTTCCGAACGTGGGATCGCGTTGAATGTGTATTAAAATATTGCAGATTTGTAGCACGACTTTTCATATGTTTGAAATGTGTATTCTAACCGAATGGATGACGAGAAATTATTGTATCTGATAAGTGATGTTTGGAAAATTCTAGGTTTGCAAGTTGAGGATTGGGGCTTTGAAATTTTAGGTCACTTCAGGTTTGCAAATTGTGGAACTTGGGGCTTAGTAATTTTGGAACACTCTAGTTTTGCAGATCGAGGAATTTTAAGCTCTGGAATTTCGGGACATTGGATTTAGGAATTTGGACGATTGAGGTATTGCAAATTTGGAAGCTTGCAGATGTGGAGTTCTGCAAGTTTGGGACTCAGAAGGTTTGAACTCTGAAGGTTTGAACTCTGAAGGTCTGAACTCTGAAGGTTTGGCCTCTGCAAGTTTAGCCTCTACAAGTTTGGAATTTTTTTAATTTTTGAAACTTGTAAATTTGAAACATCACAAATATAATATTCCGAATGCTTAGAATTGTTAAAGTTCAAGATTTCCCAAATTTAGGACTTTACTTTGGGAATTTTGTGTTCTTCAAATTTTGAGACAATATAAAAGCAATGAATACAACTTACAGTGCTACGAAAGTTAACATTTTCGAAATTGAACCACTGTTCATAAAAGTGTGTACAATCCTATACCTATTCATACATCTGCCGACGACTGAAGACATTGAACAATACACATGCCACAGCGATTCGCGTTAACAAACTATGCCATCAGGAACGTTAAGCTTGTTTTTTCCATGTAAATTTGTGGCATGAACATCGATTCGTATACGACTGTCTATTTATCAATGGAGGCACTGTCGACGCGAATCCGGCGGAAGTCACGCACGGGAAAACAGCTTTCATTGGTTGACGGGCGATCATCTTTCTTGATCAGCCAACTCGAATGAAGAATTGAGAGGCGTTCTAATAGAATTCCAACGTGCGAAACGTTAATGAGTGAATTAATAAAAATTACATAAATCAACAACATTACTCGAAACGTTCTCTTCGAGAGGAACGAATTAATTCATCTAGATCTGGAATATGTCTTTCAACGCTATAATTAAATTGAATTTTATACTCTTCTTTTCTTCTGGCTGATTCTGTTTTGAAGTTTTGAATGCTAGATGCTCTCTGGTATTGATCCGTTTAGATGAGAAGCGTTACACCTGGCAACGTTATCGATAAACTGATAAAGTATTCTGTGGAGTGAGTAGGTGCCTTGTTTTTGTAATAATTTTATTTAAAAAATGGAGGAAGAGAATTGGAATGATGGCTTTAACTACCTAATTTGCAGTTCAAATTTAAAATACAATATGATTGAATTTAAATAAAAATTGAGAAATTTGGACATTTGAGTATAAATTGGAAAATTTACATGTTTGGTAGTTTCTGAATTTGAGAACTTGAGAACGTATCAATTTGGGAACCTGAGGATCTACAAATATTTTTAAATTTATATTTAAAGTTGTAAATATAAAAACTTGCACTTCCTGTATTTTCATAATATTTAAATGTAGCTATGAACCACAATTTGCTATCAGCAAAATTGTACTTCTACAATGAACACCTTATTACATTTCATCATTAATTTTAACTTCCTATTAGACATCTTTAATTTCACTTCTTATTACATATCTTTAATTGCACTTCTCATTACACTAATCACGAAGTATCAAAAACATAATCATCCCAATAAAATAACAAAACCGTAAAGGTCGAATTTCCATAAATCTACCTCTAGTAGGCAACGAAATATGTGCACTGACTATCGCCAAATTATAAATAGACTGAACTGAGCCATTTATCAGCGTCAATAGAGTCGTAAATTTCCTCGGCTAACTGTTCTCACTTTACCATCCCGGACAGAGCTGAAAAGTGTCCTCGGGATACGTTGTAATCATCCGCGATTTCAGGATCTTCGCTGACTTCGCCATGTCAACTATCTCAAGATTCACGCCGGATAGTCGGCTCGTGTTAAATGGCCGACGCAACTATCTAGATCCAAAGCGACTATTTCTCGCTAAAAGGGAATAGCAAATGCCGTGAACGGTTCACCGGGAAAAATGGCCGACCACGGGACCGAAAAAAAGGAGAATTCCTGTTATACGACTTATCTGTGGCGTATTATATTTCAGTGTTATTTATTGGGACAGAACCATCGGTGTTTGACCTTTGCGGAGACTGTCTGACCTCTGGGTCAGCAGTCTTGAAATTAATTAATTACATTCGGTATTTTATAGTAAATAAAAATTGAGAATTTCAAAGCGAAATGTGTTAATGTTATTTTGTAAGATAAATAATTTCGGCTGTTTAAGAAATTGAAATTGATAAAGTGATTGAAATGACAATACCAATAATAATTAATGCATAAGTTGGTGTTATTTAACTAAAAAGTTATTTTTGTAATATAAAATATAAAAGAACATCACATTTGTCGATATAAAATGTATTTTTAAATTGAAAGAATTAATCAAATCCTCGACCTCACAAGATCTCATTTAAAAAGAAATAAATATTGGGAGAAAAAATATTCGAAAAATGTTTATGTTAGGTTCAAAATTAAGCGAGTCGATAATTCACATCAGAAGTGAAACAAAGATACAAATAATTTTGAATGTAAGTCGGTGATCCTTCAAACGAGACTGACCTAAATAAGGGGATCGACGAAACGTTTACATAATAATTTTCTCCGTACTTCGTGCCTCAAATTGATACGACACAGGTGTCATTTAGCGACCTTTTTCGGTCACAAATTGGTCCCCGAACTTTCCACGTCCTCAAGCCGAATATATATTTGACATGCAACGATCGTGGTACCTCTGATTCCTGGCAATTACGTAATCGCGAAACAAAAGAGCGAACGGAAATCACCACTTTCCATAGAGATGAACGCGTCTCACGTGATCACGAAGAACCTGACAGAGATGATAAGTTAAGATTCATCCATCACACGACCTGTAATGACTCAAGCACCGTTCACGTGGCCAAATAAGTGTTTACAACGATCACGAGCCCCGGAGAATTCGTCCAGCCATTATCAGCATTTTTCAGAAGCTACTCCTGAGGGCAGGGGGGTCTTTCAGGCCCGTGCCCCGTAATAACACGAACCGGCTGCGTTCGAATTTGCTCGACATCGTATAAACGAACATGGTCTTGCTTATGGCTACTGGGTACGAACATTACCCTGCAGTTACACTCCCCTCTGTCGGACCTCTTTTCGAGATGTCCTTAGGTGGTTGTATCGCGAACGCGCTTTAACGCTAAACCGTATAATGCTCGCTTCGAAATCAAATGAGCGAATACTTCGATTAATATACACATTAATTCTTTAGCTTTATGAAGATCAATATTTCAAAGAAACCCACATTTTTTAAGTTAACACGTTGCAATACTGCAATATTTAAGGGTTAAAATAAAACTTGTGATAATTCCTGAGTTCTCAAATATCTAGGTTCTCAGATTCCTATGTCTTCAATGTTCATATTATCCAATTCCTAGACAATTAAAAATCCTTATAGCCCAAATACCTATGCCCCAAATCCCAATATTCCCAAATTTCTATATCTCGAATCACTATGCCCCAAATCCCTATAATCCCAAATTCTTGCATCCCAAATTTCTGTATTCCCAAAATCCTATATCCCAAGTACCTATACCCCAAATATCTACATCCCCAATACCTATATCCCAAATTCCAATATCCCAAATCCCTATATTCCGAATACCTATATCCCAAATACCTACATCTCAAGTTCCTATATCCCAAATTTCTATATTCCCAAATTTCTATATTCCCAAATTCCTATATCCCAAATCTCTACATCCCAAATACCCATATCCCAAATTCCTATATCCCAAAATCCTATATCCCAAATACCCATATCCTAAATTCCTATATCCCAAATCTCCACATCCCCGTTCTCCATATCCCAAATCTCTAAATCCCAGTATCAGCATATCTCCGAATCTCAAGCTCTCCATATTTCCACGTCCCCTAACCTCCACCCTATTCTCCAGCCAACCGCAAATCAACTAGCAGAAGTCCCTAAAACCCCTTAAAAATGAATGGAAGATCTCTTCCCCCTCGGTTAACGCATTTTCGCCGAGGAAGCCAATCTTGCTCCCGACTGTACTACGTTCATTGATAGAACTCCATTTGCGCCATTGATCGAGGCTTTCTCCTGTACGCTCGGCGATTAACATAATTCTCTCCCATAACGAAGAGCGTAGAGTCGACGGGGGAAAAAAGGGAGCGGGTCTATCTAGTCGGCAGGAAAAGAAGAACAAAGGCTTCGGGCCAATGGAGGTCTGGACCCTCGTTTGGGTTCCGTGACGAGCACGCTAGTTAACGTTTTATGGAATCGAGAACTGGCCAAGTCGAACAGGTGCACGAATTGGTCCATTCGATGGTCCCGTACTCTTCTTTTTTCCGTGATCTTCTCTAGCCCTTTCTTCTTCTTCTTCTTTCGACGTCCCTCACCGTCCTTTGCATCCAGCTCCCATTCTCGACCTCTAATTCTCGACGGAACAAAAACTTAATCGGTTGCTTCCTCTCTGCTCTCCTCTTGCGAATAAAACAGCCTCCGTTCGAAGACGGAGCCTGATGTTCGTGAAAGAAGGAACAAAGTGACACGCACACTGCTGGGAGAATTAACTTCTAGACGATCGACGGATGATTTTTTTTTAGAGACTCTGAGGAGGTCGCTTTGTAACGTTTGCTTCGATTGCTAAAAATATGGGTATGATCTTCCTTGTATGTTTTGTAACGGTTTTAGGTTAGGGTTGTTGAGACGTTGGGAGTATGAAATGTTAGTTAGTGTGAATACAAGTTGAATATATAAGTACAAGTTCAATATATGAATACAAGTTTAATATGTAAATACAAATTCAATATATAAATACAAGTTACATATGTAAGTACAAGTTGCATGTGTAAGTACAAGTTAAATATATGTATAAGTACAAGCTCAATATATAAATACAAGTTCATCATGTAAATACAAGTTAAATATGTAAATACAAATTACATATGTAAGTACAAATTAAATATGTAAGAACAAGTAACATACATAAACTGAAGTAACATACATAAACTGAAGTAACATATATAAACCAATACCTGGTTAAACAAGTGAAAATATAAAAATGTCTAAATCCAATAATTCGGTAAATGAGAGATACAGAAACTAGACAAAAATTAGTGAAGAAGTAAGAAAATATGCAAATATAAAAATGTAGCAAAAAGGAACGTAAAAATGAATAGGCATGAAAGTATCTGACCAATTCCGTTCATTAACCAATAAGCGTAAGGTACGTGTATTTCCTGTGTAGTGTCGGTGGAAGTGTATAATTCCAAGAAATAAGCGAGGTAACGTCCGTGTGTAATAATAACGACAAAACCGCTATCTTTCCTACGGCATCATGGTAGAGAAAAGATAGAAACGATACACTGCGACGTTCGGTATTATGCTGACATGCACGCCAGTCCCATAAGAAGAGACTGTCCTATCGGGGTGCGTTTCAAGCAGGAAAGGAATGATTTATCGAAACACGTAATATGTCTAATGGCTGATAAAAGGCCGCATAGAAATGTTCATTCAGTAGAAATACGGCTTTACTGCCTCATAGTTAAAACCCGTGTATGTACCGCGTCTGTACGATTTTAAAAAGGTAAATCGATTACTGTCCCCCGGTATCCTCTGTTTGATTAATTACTCGCGGCAACTAGCAAATATTCGTGTGTAATTTTATGTAAGTTAAGAGTCGCTCGCCACGAATAATATTTCACGAAAACGAGATGCGGTACGCGTCGCTAAAACGGAGAATACACGCGGAATGATGTATGCTGTGTTCTTTGCTCTTTCGCGACAACGTGGAGTTCTTATTCCCTGTAAGTTCATTTTAATCGCATATTCTTTTACCCGAAATTTTTGGGTAATTTAAAATTGTGGAAAATGTTACGAGTTTTGAAATTTGTTGGGCTTTTGATTACTGTAAAAGTTACTTGTATTGTTAAATTTGTACAGTTCTATATCGCAATTTTTCTGTGTCAATTAATTACTGAAAATTGCTCTTCTACGTGTGAAAATTTTAGAATTTTCCGATTTGGAAATTTGAGATCTTTGAAGGGAACCTTGACAATTTCTCAATTTGTACATTTGCAAATTTTATTATTTCCCATTTTGAAGATTTGAAGACTTAACAATTCCCCAATTTGTACATTGTAGAATTAAAAAATTCCTCAACATGGAATTTGCAGATTTGAAAATTTAAAGAATTTTAAATTTAGAAGATAATATTAATAATTTCTTGGGCAGCTAATTTTCCAACGCATACATTAAAAAATTGGAAAATTTCTTAACTTGAAAATGTGAGTGGATCTCGTGAGCGCACTGTCTATGCCCCCACTGCCCCACTGCCCCACGCCAGTACCGCTAACAACGGTACGCAAATAAACGTAACAGCGTTAAAATGTAACGAAATGTAAAATCAACGTCGATTATGAATGCTTTGTTCCACAAAGAAAGCAACTATGTTAATTTCGACTGAATCGTAACCGTTATAGTAGCGTGATCGTCCGAAAGATAATGCAAGTTACAGCAGCAGCGAAACGGAATGCATTTTGTAGTAAGATAGGTGATCAATGCAATGTGATATTTCTTCAACATGTCGAGAACAGATAAGACGTTCGCGGTTGAATAGTATGGACAGGTGTACGGTCTTCAATCTCTGCTCGATTTTAATTGCATACATGTGTGTTCTACTTTTAACTCGAACAACTTTTAAATCGAAACGGCTGGCAGTTTTATGCATTACATGAGCGCACGCGTCTAACCGTATCCTTGGCATCGTTTTGTTTAACCATTTTATCGTTTTTATTAGCCTTTATTAAGTCTATTTTGTTGCGACTACCTTTTTTTTATTTGATCGATTTCTTGGAATGTACAGTGTAAGGTAGTGTTGGGGTGTAATGTTGAGAAATAAATTCTGAATTAGCAATCGTAGATTATATTTTTTTTTTAGAAGCAGAAAAAGAATGGTATTACTGAACGATATTGACGGTAGAATGGCAAGAGTGGAATAACGAAGTAGAGGAATAGTTGAATAATTAAACAGTGAAATAGTGAAACAGTGAAATAGTCAAGTAGTGAAACAGTGGAAGAGTGAGATAGTACGATAGTAAAATAGCAAAGTAGTAAAATAGTAGAATAGCAAAATAGTAAACTAGTCAAGAAGTAAAGTAGTAAAGTAGTAAAATAGTAAAATAGTAAAATAGTAAAATAGTAAAATAGAAAAATAGTAAAATAGTAAAATAGTAAAATAGTAAAATAGTAAAATAGTAAAATAGTAAAATAGTAAAATAGTAAAATACTAAAATAGTAAAGTAGTAAAATAGTAAAATACTAAAGTAGTAGACTAGTACAATAGTAAAACAGTAAAATAGTAAAATAATAAAGTACTAAAGTAGTAAAACAGTAAACAAGCAAAACATAAAATTACATCCGACTACTGATGTTTTCAAACCCGCCACTTGATTGAACCAGCTAATTATCCCCGAGATTATCCGACGAAGCTCTGTAACCAATGCAAGCTCGAATTCGCTTCAACCTTAATACTTTTTCAATCAGCACTTCCTTGTTTTATCGTATTCCGATTCCCGCTGTATACCCTGGAGCTACTCTCATTTCCGGTCTGACTATCATAAAATCACTTTCCTGGCCTATCCACTTAGCTAGATTAAGGAAACCAGCGGAGCAGCTTCTGGCACACACATCAGATATCTCGTAACTACATCCCGTAACTTCTTACTCTAATACACGGCCGCGAACGGTGATGAATAGTTACCAGGTATGAATAGTGATTGTAAGTTGCTCTAATTTATCTATGAACACGACCCCTTACGTATCGTTCGGCTGAACGCTGGAATATTTAATTGAAATTAATAACACCGCATCGTTTCTCTTGTTCTTTTTCGTCGTTTATCAAACTCGGGACAATATCGAACAAATTTCTTCGATAAATGTCACATTGTGCATTTACAAAATGGGAAATTTATAAATTCAGAGATTTGAGAATTATAACACAGTACTTGAATTATACTGTATTTACTACCCTCCAAGTGAAACATAAAAAGTTTGTAATAAACGTTTGAGATTAGATTTAACATTATATTATAATTATATTATGTTACATCACAATTACATACAAGTATGTTATAGTCAAAGTATCTACATTTAGTATACTTCGACCATCTTCCCCTTCGTTTCAAATAAAAAATAAAAAGTACATATCTACAAATTAGTATTTCAAGAAAAAGATGAATAAAAACAAAAGAGGATTATTTATGCAACGCACTGTATCGATAGTGAGAAGTCGATTTTCAGGAAGAAGCTAGTGGAACGTATCGGTGAAAAGTTGCAAGTGAAACGGGATTCACGGCGGGCCCGCGGCGTTTCCGCCACAGCGACTTCGAAACACGTTTGCGAGCTAAGCGTTGCACGCATAAATCACTAGCACGTTTCCTAGTGGCCGGCTGATCTTTCGTCAAATACCTGTTGCACCTGTTGACCGAAGGGGGGAGATAAGCCGTGAGGTCAAACGGCACGCGCCGACATTTTTCCTTTTTATCGACCAACCACGACACGCTTGGGTCTCCTCTGATTTACCTGTCGTGGCACTCGAGACACAACCTGCACGTGCTACAGATACCGCGTTTTACACCTAACCGGAAGCCTGTTAACACGTTCACTGACATCGGAGGTCATTTGTGACTAATACCGCGTGCTTCCTTTAATCACGCCGGCAGAACGACCCGTGTTAACGCACCCGGAAAAATGCGATTATCTTATTTTCACTTTGCTCGACACTCTATAACTCGGGGTAATAATTTTAACCAGCATAATTATTATACGTGCGTTTTATGTTCGAGGTCGTTTCGAAATATTTCTTACCTACGCTTGCAACGAAGTCTTTTGATGGACAACAACGTATAATTTAACAATTTTTTCATTTCTAAATTTCTACATTTTTTAATTTTTAATTCATATATAATGAAAAGGCGCTTTTTAAAATAATACATGAAACGATATTTTACCTAACATCTCATATATGTTATACATGTTACATATGTTACATTTGTTATATAATACCATATATGTGTTACATATATTACATATGTCATACAGTATGTCCCATAAGTTAAATCTGTCTTATAGTTTTACAATGTTCTTTATTCATTAACATAATTATTTGTATAATTGAATTAATTATAACTCAAAAACGTACAATATTCTAATTTAACAACATTGCATTTTGTGCGACAAAAAATATTGAAGTTAAACACGATAGCCTAATGGCGCGTGAAATAATTCCTAACTGGTGTTTATCAAGCGGGATCTTATCGAGTACACGGTACTTACCCGCCCATTTTGCAACCACGTTGCTTCTTTAAAATAATATTAAATTTATGATACTATTTCACTGTCACTCAATTGCAGCCCGCAAATACCGATGTTTGTACGTTGTTTTCGATAAAATTAATTCAAGAAACTTGCAAAACATACAAAAGGTCATCGTGTATCTCGTCAATTCGGATCATCTCCGAAAAGTTGCCCGTATATCAGCGAGCCCGCACGATCGAGTGTCACGTTGTGCAACAAAGTGAAAGATTAAACGCGTCTTCCGTGTCCGAATCGAAGGATCGAACAAGTGAAATCGACGATAAATAACTCGAGGGATCATTGTGGCTTGTCCCTTAGCCCAGTCCCTTCAAATTTTATCCTCGATCCGCCCGCATCACCGATCCGACGTGACTGCACCGGTGAATAAGCGTCATAAACGTCGTTCGCGGGAATAAATTCACCTGGTATTCGACGGGACGAAAAATCTCGCGAGGGAGGACAGCTCCTTCGTGGAAACACGCGAAATGGAAGTTACTAAAGATAGGAGAGGAGATTGGAAAAGGAAGACGCCCACGTGCCGCGATAGCGATGCCGCATCAGCTAACGTGACCGAGAGTGCAAGAATGTGAATGAAATTTTGTCACGGAATATGATTTGATGGTATTGGAAATGTAGGGATTTGAGAGTGTGGGGTTTTGGGAATATGGGGATTTGAGAGTGTGGGAATTTGCAAATATGGGGATTTTGAAACATGGGAATTTAGGAGTGTAGGGATTTGCAAATTCAGAAATATGAGAATATGGAGATTCGGGATGCTTTCAATATACCTAACCCTTAATGTACTCTCAAATTTATTAATAGAGTATAAATTGATATATTTATAAAAATACAATAATTACTCTTTTTATAAAACACTTGATATAACAGACATTTGGAGTAAAAGTAAACTACAAGAAATGGATCGATGTTGCGAGATAAAACTAGCCAGGGTAAATTAAAGAATAATTTTATTTCCCCTACCTTTGAAGAATAAAAGAAGAACAAGTGACAAGGCTGCTTGGAGGACACGCGGACAGGAAACGGTAGGGTTTGGAATGCGATTCGGCCATCGAAATTCATTCTAAAGCAACGCATACGGGTTGGCCCTTCGAGCATGCTTGGTCTGCGTGACCTAAACGCGACTGGATGACCGGCAAGAAAAGAAAGAAGGCGAAGCTGAAGAGAGAGGCGAGGTAGAAGAAGACCCCTCCGGGACGTGATGCGCCTTTCGATGCGAATTCTAAGCCTGCAGGCTGACGGCCCGAGGGCTTCTGAAACCTAAGAGAAGAGAACGCTCTGCCATCTTTCCTCGACACACACCTAGGAGCACTGCTAAAAGTGGAATGAACTCGGTCGATCCGGATGGACGGTTTTTGCTCGTGATGCGTTTAATGCAATTTAATTGACGGTGATCGCCCGGTTCGATTAAAATAGAAGTCATTTTCAAGTCCATGGTTGCATTAGCCGGACGATCACCATTTTTCTCATGCTACACGACAAAATATCACTAGAGGAAGAGCTTGCCATCGCGTTGATTACGCGCGAGATTGGAGGAAATTTCCTTTAATACGCTCGTCATTTTTGCTTTTGATTATGCGTTTAGAGATTGCGGTAATAGACGCAGAGATATACCGCTTCTCTGGTTTTTGTGGGAAGAGGGCAATTTCATGCGCTATTCTGATTTTGTTTAATTATTTTGTTTGTAATTTGAATACAGTTTTGTTGTATTCTGAGAATATTGTAATTTTCTGCGGTAATGGTATGTTACGTTTTACGACACTTGTGAATTTAATCATTTGAGAACTTGTATCGTAAAGTTGTATCAACCTGTTAACGCGAGTCATATATGCGAATGTGAGTATTGCATATGGAGTTACGCAAATCGTTAATTGCGATTAATCCAAGCTTTTTCGGTTCAACGACTTTTTTCTGGGAAGTCGGAACACGTGTTCGTTCGATGGCTTTCAATCGAATCATTTAACCAAAGGGGATATCACGTGAAAGTCGTTGCAGTCGAAGCACGAAGGGCCACGACGTGCGTATGCAACCTATTAGAATGCATTTCTTTTGTTTCCTACCTTGCAGCCGTTCACAATGTTCGACTGCATTCCAAAGGGCGTGCCACTTCCTGCACGTGTGTCCTCCAGGCAGCCTTGCCCTCCCCTTACGCTATTTCGTTGCCCATAGACGTATTCATAGAACATACGACTGATGAATCATGTTTATCTACTCTATCAGTTAGGGAATTTTTATTGAATACCGGTAATGCTATTCTAATTCTATGCTGCTGCAAACCGATGGACGATACTCCCTCTAACGTTGCCATTAGGTAGCATATGTTCACTATGAGTTTACGCTGCATTGTTTTGGTTAGATTCAGAAGACCAGAGAACACTTCAGGTTGTATTGCGGATTGCGATATAACGCGAGAATTTATAGTGAAGGAATTTATAGAATGTGGGGTCAGGTGGTTATTGATGGGATCTTGAATTAAGGTTCGATTAGAAATATTAACTATTTGGAAATTTCTAACTTTGCAAAGTTTGGAGTTTTGGGGTTTTGGAGTTTTTGAGTTTTTGAGTTATAGAGTTATGGAGTCATAGAGTTTTGGAGTTATAGAGTTTTGGAGTTATAGAGTTTTGGAGTTATAGACTTTTGGAGTTATGGACTTTTGGATTCCCCATTTCCAATTTTCCCCATTCTTAACTTTTCAATTTTCGAAATTCCTCATTTTTTAATCTAGAAATTTGGGGATCTCAAAATCTACAAATAGAGAATTTGATTTTTCAAATATTTAGAAGATTAAAGATTTAAAAATTCCGAAACTTGGAATTATATATTTAAAAAAATAGAAAAAAGATATGAAATTTTTGGAAATTAAGCTCTAGGAAATAAAAGAATTAAAAAATTCTAAAACAGCGTTGAATCCTTATTGAGCGAAAAGCTGTGTTGCAGCATACCATTCGGTATTTAGAGAGCTCGGTAAGTTGCCGCGAATTCTTGGACGTTCCATTTCATCGACGTTCATAAAAGAAGAGATTGCGACGCTGACAGGGTAAAATCGTTTGATCACGTAACTTCACGGAACATTGTGGGGTCCAGGGTCACAGAAGCGTAGGGAATCAGGTGAATCAAGGTAGACCAGGTGGAATCCTTTGTGCAATGCCACGCGAAAGGCGCTGCATCATCCATTTGGATGGACTTGGCTGTCCTCCCGAGAAAAACTAGGAAAGACAGATGCGTAGATGGACTTTTATTGCCAAGGTTCGCCGTAATGGAACGCGACGGATTCTCGTTCGTTGCGCATTTACCACGCATTCGAACGAATTTCACTTGCTTCTTACGTTGTTCCTGCATTCACGGGCCGAACAATCATTTCTACGCCGTCGTTTTTTGCCCAACTTTTTACACGGCCAATCTAAACGTCTAACTCTGTCAAGCAGTGTCTGACGCTTTTCTTAGCCGCATGTCAGCGAACTTGAAACGATTTACGGAGGTCGAAGCGATTTTCCTGCGTGCTTCCGGTCAACGGATGCCGGAAGATGAATCGATCAACTTCACTATCGCGACGAGTGCACGATAATAGGACACAAATTTCACTTGACACGGTGTTTGAAATTTACGTGTCACCATTGTGGCGCTACTCAATGAATAGGTGCTTCAAAATCTGCAATAGTTGCAACGTCACTTTGACCTTGACCTTCAAAGTCAAGGTCAAATGATTTATTGTTGCATCGTATAGTACTCGTCGAGTATAAATAAACATCTCTAATAAACTATAAGTGGAAATTCGATCGTTTTTGAGAAAAATGAAGTTTAAGTATCATTACTGATACAAAGGCTGTACACATTTATAATATATCGAAATCTGTAAAATTTATGATCTATGAGATCGACAGTGTATAGATCATAAAATTTATCTCCATTTTGTAGAATATGGTGTACCATAAGTGCTTAAACATAGTTTAATATGGAAAGTAAATCCAGGAGTGAAAACTTGGTACGAAGTTGAACAGTTAGAGATATGTAATTTTTGAACGGTACAATTTTATAACGGCATCGTATGAATGAAATTTATTAAACTAATTTCATTTGAGTCGTTTCTAGGAATACATAATTTATATATAATTTTTGATGTTTGAGAAAAACGTATAAATCACGTGAAAGGATTGCAAAGAATTCCTCTTTGCCTGACGCTTATCACGTTTCTTGTAACCGTGCGAGTATTCGTAAACACTGCATTGCCACAGTTTTTGTGGTAATTTACGAAAGATTATATTTCAATTATGCGTATTTTACCCTGTCTGATAAAATATTAGAAGCATCGAATTAGATACGTAATTTTCCTCTACCTTTACATGTTGAGGAAAGAAATATTTCCTCTACTACGTTAGATCTTTTTGTACGTTCGATCCTTGATCGTAATTTAGCATAGGAATGGATTTAACTTAGAACTATTTCATTTATGCTCCTTATTTCATTTTATGCGTGAATAGAGATTATCGATACCTTATCGATATTTAACGATGTATTGACAGTATCGTAATTAGAAATGCAGTACTTGAAACATTTCATGTGCAATGTAGTATTTGACAAATTAAGTATTGAAAATCAATGCAGAATTTTAAAAATTTGAAATGCTAAAATTTTTATAAATATTGAAATATTGAAAAATTTTGAAATTTAAAAAATTTCAAACACTACATTTGAAATTTAGTGACTTGGAAATGTAGTATCTGTAAAATGAAAATTGGGAAATTTAGTAAGTGGAAACTTGTTAATTGAAAAATTTAATATTCCAGAAATTTAGTAACTGAGACATTTGATTATTGACAAATTTCGTAATTGGAAGATCTGGTAATTGAGAAATTTAATAATTGCAGAACTTGGTAATCGAAAAATGTAATAAATGAGACATGAAAATTGAAAAATTTAATAATTAGGTAATTGAGCAATTAATTTAGTATTTAAAAGTTTCGGTAACTGAAAATTCAAAGCCTCCCTCGAAAATTTCCAGCTTTTACATCGCGGCTAACTGTCCAGCAAAATTACGTAACGTCCGTCGAAATACCTGCGAAATATAACGGTGCGTAAATGAGCGTAGGGGAAGAAAAATTTTGTCGTTGTCCCGAAATTTCAGTCGGCAGGTCGTCGGTTACTGGAACGCCCTCAAAAAAGCGGTCTAATGACCAGAAAGGACCGGCAGGAAGGGGCGAAAAAAAAGTTTCCGTTATTACGAAAATAACGAGCCAGCCGTCCTGTAGTGTAACACCATTTTCGGACACCAGCGATGTTACGGTAACTCGATAAAGAAGAAGAAGAAGAAGAAGAGGCAACGTAGCGAGCCATGGTGGACGATCGACGATCGTGTTACCGGACACAATGTGTGTCTAGACGACCCACCAGAAATCCGCTCGGGTTTCTCAACCATTCGATTTGTATCGAGACACTCGAGTAACGAGAACAGCCTCGCAAAATGAAGACACGAGATAGGAGGACAACAAGTTCAGCGAGTGGTCCAGTGACACCCTAAGACTTGGCCTGTCACTAACGGATTCTCTTTTTCTGATGTCCACGGTCAGACACGCTGGACGGAAATACAGTATCAGAACAGTATCCATGAAAGGACTCTTCGTGGAAAATACAATACCTTATGTCATCGCGATGATGCGGCTAATAAGGGACTTGGAGAAAAAATTGACGAGTGTCGTGATACATTAGAGAGGTTGACACGTGTCTTACTTTTTTACTTTGTTAATACCTTTTGAGCTTGAAGAGATCCATTTCATTTTCATCCATTAATGCTACCTTAGAGTAAGGTTACAATAAAGAATCAGCAAGCTCTGCGTCCATACATCACATATCGACCATTGTTATCCGTTCCTAACGAACGGTCATTCGAAATTTTAATCACCGATTAACGATTGCCCCCATAACGAAAGGGTTAATTAAATCTTCGTCCCGATACACGTAATCGAGCTCGGAGTAAAAAAGCGATGAGCAACTGTAGGAACGTTAATTCTCAAACGGTTGCTTCTATGGGTCCAAGGACGCTAAACTTTAACGATCCAATTTCTTTGCCCAGAGATATGATTCACCATTGTGCATTCACTCGAGTGGATCACTCCATGTGGTACCGGACCTTTCGCGAAGCTTCTTAGAGGATCCAGATCCCATATATTTTAGACATGAAAATAAATTCCTTCTAAATGAATAAAAATTAAGCCCATAATAAAAATGTACAAACTTTTCTTGTTTCGGTAATTTGATAGTCTGGTTCCCGGAACTGATGGAGATAACTGACGGTCATATAAGCGGACCGATTTGCGCCCATATATCCGGACATCGTTCTAGAAGCTGAATGAAAAAGCAGAACGAGATTTTCCAGCTAAGAGGATCGAATCGCACGGAAGTTGATTTATCACGAAGATGCACGGGTTGAAAACAGAAGGAAATGAAGGAAAACGGTGGTGTTATTAACGCAAGGTGGCTATTAGAGATTGCACTTGATTTGGTCGCGATTACGAATCCCCCTAGCCGTGGAAAGGAGAGGCATAAATCAGGTAGCGTATAGCAATCATGCGATGTTTATCCTTCGATCCTTCCATTTTATTTTTATTCTGTTATGATACTGTGATCATTAGGCCTGGCCTCAGCTACGTGGAAGAGTAATTATTCTGAAACTAACCGGAATGCTGGCTCTCGATCGATGCTAACGGTATGCGCGTCAATGAAGCGTGTATTATTTTGAATTATGATCGCAGCGTGAATCGTTCGGACCCTTTTTTAACGAATTTAACTAGTAATAAACAAAATATGATCTATATTACAGCATTCTGCAGACATGTGCATCGTTCCGTGTCGAGAGATTACAAGAGATCTTGATTATTTCACGAGGTGTCGCAATTAAGATGCTTAATTTCATATTTCGTGATGCGCGCGCACCACGACTTCGGATTGGCTAGGCGGAACTCGGAGGAGATCGTGTTAATGGCGGATTTTGCAGAGCTTAAATTCATTCATGAACTTGTACGATTTCAAAACAAGTAATTCAGGAATTATTCTTTTTTAGTTTGATGATTTACAAATTTTAAGATTAAAGGTGGGAATTTTTAAACGAAATATTCCAAATAATCCCAACTTCCAAATCTTTCGCATTAGAACCAAACTCCAAAAATGCAATCTTAAAACTCAATCCAAAGTCGTATATCAACACTATCTCTGCACATTACACCCACAATACTGCACAACCTCCACAATCTCGAATGCCAATATCCCACAGATCCAACCAACCAAAAAGTTCGCACACCCGCAAAATTAATTTTCAGAAATCGAACAGTTCCGAAACGGTGATCGAACTGCAGGATCCCGTACGCAACGCGCAAACAGCCGCACGAGAGGATGCATAATGGTGAATCATATCGTTGCCGAAGAAACTAGATCATTAAGCCATGCAACCTTGGATTTCTTGCCAAGTTCAGTGCACTGTCCGGCCGCGGCTAGGCTGAATATATCTACTTCGCCACTATCTACCACCTCTTTCTCTCGTTGTCTCCTCTCTCTCTCTTTTTCTCTTTCCCTCTTTGCTCCACGATCAATCCAACATCCTCTCCGCTTCTTCGCACGCACTTACACGCACGTAAGAAAGTAGCTCTGGACGAGTTTCCCGTCTCTATTGCACTCTAATCGCGTCGGGTCTCTCGCTCCCGTGTTCCCGGTCTCGAGGGAAGCAGCAGCCATCTAGGCCTATCCTAGTTTTTGCCTATCCTGACCGAAGGGAGCAAGCTGGACCCGGTTCCCTCTATGCCAGCCACTGGTCTTTCAAACCATCTAAGGATAACCTGTCTCTCTCTGTCTGCCTTATACGATCATAGTTTCTCTTGCCACGCGAATCGAAACGCGGCCGGGAAACAGAGACCAAATAGAGCGAGCGCGTTAAATCGAGAGAGGAAGAGGAAGAGTTCAAGGTGAGAAAAAGAGGATCGAGGATCAAACGGCTGGCTTTACTCAGACACCGAGGAAATCCACGCGGCGGAAAAATCGCGGGAAAAGGGGAGCCAACGATGAACGGCCAAAGAGGTTTGTTGGCGGATGGTGATAACGATGAAGTACGCTCGGCCGTGAGGCATGTTTTATTTGGATAACTCGTAAACTTGAACATTTCTTACATTTCAATTTTACAGATTCTCAAATTTCAAATCCCAAAATGTTCACATTCCTACGTGATTTAAAATCACAAATCCATTCGAAAACGTTGAAATTGACAAAAATTCCTAGATGTCAGTGGGAGAGCTCCCACTTGTTAGCCAGATTTTTCGTAGATTTCCTGTTGACTGTACGCCTCCACTTTCCATCGTAAACATTTCGAGGCTGCGTCGGCTAAGACGATAGGACGAGACGTCTGGATTTCCTAAGCGCTCCGAGTGCCGTTCGCCTCGCCAATGTTAGATGCATACTTCGCCAGCTTGTTCGAGGAATTTCGTAGCCTTAATATAGTGCTCGCAGCGAAATAATGCGACGCGACCGTACCGAGATAATGCCTCGCTAGCTGCCACTCGAACCAATGGTACCAACAGTCACTAGTGAAACTCGCAGCCTCTCCCTCGCAATTAACAGGGTTTCTTTCAGAAGCAACCGTAAATTCAGTCGAATCGATGTTCACATTTTCGTGAAAGGCAAAGGTTTGGTTGTGCAATTATTGAAATCGTTCGGAATGAAAAGATGGTTAGGATGGTGAGAAGAGTTAGCTTAACAATTGCTCCTCGTAGTGTGATCTCTTCTCACGGAAGATTTACCTTAAAACGTGTGGACTTCAATGTGCGGAATCTTGAGACCTAATTTGATAGCTAACACATGTGCAAATTAATTTTTTAGTCTGAAAAATCACTTTATGTAACACGACCTGGTCTGGGATCAGATAAACTTATAAATGTAGAATTTTCTGTGTTTCTAGTTTTGTAAGAATTCAGAGATGTTTGTCTTGAAATTTCAAGTACACAGATTACGACATTCTACGTTTACAAATTGTCAGATGAACCCAAATTTAAAAAGTGGATCACCAGTTATCGTATTTAGTCCATAAGATACCTATCTAGAGCCGCTCCACATTACCGACCCAAATTCAAAAATCTGGGGTACCCACACATCTCCGTTCATAAAAAAGCGTCCCTCTATCGCGACGATAACTGCTTCCGAAATATCGATGCTCTCAGCTACTCGAGCTTCCTCGAATCTTATCAGCTCGCCACGGTAGCCGTTGCTTCCTTATCGTCTCTAAATTTGTCGAAGCTCGTTGGGAAATTTATCGAGCCACTCGGTGCTGCGATCGTTAATGCTATCTCACGGTCGTGCTTTTTCCAAGCCTTATTTAGAAGCGGCGCTCGAGAGTGGTACGCAAGCTGTTAAGCAGCGTGAACGAGTAAGGGAAAGAGGCTTTAATCGTTCCGAAAATTATACACCGTGCACGAACCTTGTGCACGTTAGTCTCGTACGGCGCAGTCGTTACATCCACTTTCTGTCTGTGCACGCTGGAAAATGAACATCGGGGCTACTTTTAACAGACGACGTTATATTATGCTGTCTTAAGCCGCTGGCACGCGAGATTGTTTTATCATCCTCGTTATTGAGTCTTAAATTTCTATTTTTATTAATGTGATATGTCATAATCGAAATAAACTGGGATCGTGATAAAATGTGCTGTCTTAAGCCGCTGACACGCGGGATTGTTTTATTATCTTTGTTATTGAGTTATAGATTGCCGTTTGATCGATGTGATATATTGTAAGCGAGACGAACTAAGATAATGACACCATGCAGTAGCTTAAGCCGCTGTCACGCGACATTGTTCGTAGTCCTAGATTTTTATTTTATAATTTGCTTCCTCACACTATGTCTCAGTCTAGCACCTGTGCTATTTATTTATACGATAATAGTTGAAACTGTAAAAAAGTTATAACGATGTTTTCCTTCTCTCCTACTTTTCAAGCCAACCACATTTAAACTTCCCCATTTCTTTATTGATCGTTTTCAAGTCTCCCGGATGACCTGGTCCTCTAATGATCAACCTCACTGTTTAATGGCTAAGTCGTTTAGTACTTCAATTACAGTGCCGTTTCCAGCAAACGGTAAGCTACAAATGAATGTATCAAAAGTGCCACTTCGTCATACTTTTACGCAACGATTTTGTATCAGACATCCAACGTTAAATTAGCCATTTAACAATCTCTATTTCCGACGGTACCCTTGTCCCCATGAAATGAATTGTCGAGATTAAACATCCCCTAGGTAATCCGAAAGTTCTAACAATTAATTGTACGGAAACTCATCAGGCTCTTCAACTGGCTGTCGCCTCATCATCGTTTTCATTCCACCCAATCAATACCCGGCACAATATTAATATTTTCCTTCCGGGTTGTGGTACCATTAACACAACGTTGCATCGATCATTCCGTGGCTCGTCTCTCCGGCGAAGCTTATTCATTATCCAATAATTGTACGGCACAAAGAGAACCGTTGTCTTCGGCGGCGGTTAATATTGTATTATTTCATGCACTATCGTTGGACAACCACGGCGATACGCCGGACCATTATTATATAGAGGTACAGAGGGAAAATGGCGCGATGCCGCCGCGTCACCGGTCAACAAGGTGTTAATTAGGAGCATTACCGTTCATTTTCATTCATAAATTACGGCCGGCCACGAAAACGTTTATTAACGATAATCAATGCTCGCCTGCAACGCTCTCTTCTAGTGTATATCGCGCTCGCAAATGGTACCGGATAGCTATTTAGGATCATGGGGATACCGTTAAGCACAATGTGCAGACCGTGCAACGATAAACCACACCGGCTCTCTCTGACCGTACCATTCTCGAGCGTTATTCTTGCGTATCTCAAGCGTAAAGGGGCGCGTAACTTTATAATAGATATTAAGCGGAACAGTTACTGCTCTTACGACGACCGTGATTCTTGCTCTCCTGATGCTTCTTTATGGCACCGAGCATCGCGGCAATATGTCCTAACAGCGTGATACATTGTAACCCAAACAGATCACGATGCAGACACCAGGGTATTTCAACTACGTTCAAAATGTACCGATGTCAAACCACGAGTTGGCGCGTGAGAGGCTGACGTATTTAGAGGAGCTACAGCTCCAACTGGTCAGAATGGAAAAATGGACACTTAGCCTCATACGTATTTTCGGCGACACATTTAGGTCAAAAACAAGTCGACAAACGTCCGAAAGTGAGATGTGTTTATGGTGGAGATAGTGCTTCTTTTACTTTGGATCGATCACGCGCCAACTCGTGGGTTGACATCTGTAAACGCGTCGAAGTAAAACTTTCATTCGGTGTAGTCAACGTTAATTTTTTTACCAAACGCCAATGTAACTCTTCCTCCTAGTACTTTATTTTTTTCGTCAAATTTACAGTAGGAGAATTTAAAATAAAAACAGCGTACAATAAAACTGTAGTAACATGTATTAGATTTGTAATCGAGTATCTCTTCAAAGGCGGACAAAATCTTTTGATCAAGCAACATATTCACGCGAAAGTTTGATCGATGCATATTTGCATTCCTGGTGCTGCACTTCCGCAAGAAGAAGGATCATGGCGATGCTAACACAGAGGCACCCGGAGGGTATTTCCGGTCCGCGTGCGTACGCACATCGAAGGTTTTTCATGCGGGCGGACAGATCCTGCCAGAGGGGATTCCACTCATCCTTTCTCGTCCAAGCGTAAAGAAGCGGATACACGGGGATAGTTGCTCTTCCAGGATGAACCACAGGATGTGCGTCATTGCTCCTGGCACATCCTTCATCTTTTCCTGCCGTTTTTCTGCCGTTATTACTAGCAAATCGATTCATCCATTCAATTCTTTTGTCAATCTTTTGCACAGGAATTGTTGTTGACATACTCTGAGTCTTTCTAGTTGAAAAGATTGACAAACCTTATTAATTGCCATTGTTGTTATGTTTACGTCGCATAGATAACACTATACATATAGCTAAAAATGATTTATTCCACATTGTATTAGACAAATGACGAATGTGAGTCATGTGAAGAATGTTTAATACTTCCTCAATTTTCTTGAAATAATACATTTTTTGCGTACAACATCCAACAAGCTAAGATATTTGTAACGCAACGCAACATAGCGTTAAAAACTGAAGACGACATGCTTTCGAGCAGGATTTCCAGGAAATTCGTGAACGGGACATGTTTTTAAGCACGATTTCCCCTTGAATGGATGATTGCCACTGCAACCATGTGCACACCTGAGTCTTTGCCCACCGGACCGTTTTATTTGCACCGATTATATCACAGGTGTTATCTTACATTACTCGTGCATAGGTGCTGCGACAAGCGGAGGAGGAAGGTATCGGATGTTACGTGGCATAAGGACGACGTTAGACAGGACCGAATTACACGATGTTCATTTTTTTTTCACATATTCGTGATGTGTAACCCTTTCTTCCTATATCGAAAATTCATAAAATTTCAAACATATTTTACTGTACAGTCGTGAGCAAATTTTCAAACTTTCAAAACTCTTAATCCTCCAATTCTCAAATTTCTAAGAAGCTTCGTAAAATCTCAAATCAATTTCTGTCCACATACACTAGTATCTAACATACACAGTGACACATATCTCTATTAAAAAAAGAACTTCCTTAACACGTAAATCAGGTGTTCCAAAACAAATCTGATTTAAAACAGAGCTTCACCTCAACATACCAATCACAGTGCACACTTCATCCTATTAAAAAAAATTCCAAACGTCCATCACGTAACAAGGTACTCCAAGTTAATTGTAAATAAGAATAAATTCATCAAACGAAAAGTATCCCATCGAACAACACGAATACCATGCGAGGACAAAGTTCAAGAGCAAGATCAAAGTTAATTAATCACTCGAACGAAAGTATCAAGGTACCCCGTGAGCCAAGTCACGGTGTTTCGACGTTCTCACCGTGCACATCTGGCCGTCTAATTAAACCCATAATTACGGCCGACATGCATAATTGGATCGGGTCAGAAACAACTTTACCTTAGAAGATCAAAGGTTCACGACCGATTCCACGTGACGTAGGACGATCCAGAGGTGATCCAAAGAGGATTCGAGATCCATGGTGTTACACACCTGCATCCTACGATCGTATTGTTTTAGGACCAGGTAGATGGGACTTTAATAGGTTTCAGACACGCTCCGTGCCTCACAGGATCTCCAGTGGACCGGATCGTTTCTCTTCAAGATCGTCGACAGGATTTCTGTCCCACTTATTCCTTTTCTTTTTTCCCTCCTCTTCCTTCCTCCTATCCTTGTCCCTGAATTCTTTCTCTATTTTTCATCTCCTCGAAGCGTGCCTGCTTGCCTTTACATTAATTTATAGCTGGTAATACTTTTTGAACAAGGAGAAGGAGGTCAAGTCGGTAATAATCCCTTTCGATTGACAGCCTTTGGAGTTTAGCTGAGAGATGAAGTCGCCGATAAATGGTGACAATATTCAAACGATATCGATATTTCGTTGAAAAGGATAGGGGATGTGGTAAGTTAGTAGTAAACCGAATCATCAAATTCTAAATTTTCTAACTTCCAAATATTCTACATTTTCGAATCACAGTTTCCAAAATCTCCCATTGTCCATCCTCCGTCAATCTTGGCACTCACGAATTTCTAAGCTAAATAATTTTCGTTCTCTTGAATTTTCATCCCTTGAAGAAATAAAATTCGAACATCCCTTCTCAAAGATGTCACGAGAGAGAAATTCTTGCACACCGCCCACCTTTTAATTGACATCGATGCATCGCCGAGAAATAAATAAAATAGAATCTGATTAACCATTTTCTTCGGTATCAGAATTTTATTCGTTCCTGTCCGATTAGAAGTCGATCGTTCGTTGATAGTTTGCTACGGTGGACGTCCAGTCGATTCGATATCTCGACGGGTCGAGCATTAAATGCGATATTAAGACGCATAGAATCGCTGCAGGGATCATCGACGTTCTCAATTAAGATCGATCTACCGGACTGATAATGGGACCGGTCGGTAAATAGACAGAAATGTCGCTGTACACTTGATGAAGTGCTATGACTAGGTCCAGAAATCAAAGATTATAGAATTAGCGGGACTAGCACCGGAAACTGAAAAATTGGTAGCGAAGAACAGGTTAATTATATGTACATGTTAATATCTTTGATAGCAGGATGACAGTTTAAATTAGTAATAAATTATGCTGGAAAGTTTAATTACTATATATAATTACTTGTTATAGAACGGGTATAACTACATAGTAGATTTCGCATTAATTTTCAAAATATAAGTTTACAAAGAAGTTACCAATTCACAAATGTTCAAAATTAGGAAATTGATTCGTTCAATTTCACATTTTTACTTTCTAAAATGTATTTGCCATCTCTAATTCAAATTTCCCGCCAAATACAAGCGGCACGGCACGTGTCCTCTCATTTCTCTGTCCCTGAACCTGCAATCTCTTTTCTTTTCATCGACGTGTCCCGAGTTGGCAATTAGACGGAGGCTGAATGTCACGTTCGAAATTTAACGGTGATCTTTTATTACAAAATGGCCGACGATTAACTCTTTTTATATTGCAATAACCTTCAGTAACTGGCCGACGAAAAGGACGCGTGTCGTAACTCGTTTCTTTCACTCTATTTATGAAACCTCTTCTTTGAAAACGTGCTTTGAAATTTCTTCTGTATCTTTTCAATATGTTAAATAATTACGCTTATTGTAGGCCGATCGTACGAGTAACTTTCGTTTCTTAAATCTAACGGAGTTTCACGTGTCACTCGAGATAGTTGGTCTCTTCCATCGCGGAACGTGTACCGATTTTTATCCCTCCCTCTTCGTTTTTTATCCTTTCGGTAGCGTGCAACGGCCACCAGAGGTAAACTAGTTGTCCCAACGACACTACGGCATTCCACCGGCAGCTCCACGGCATTAAAGTCGGTACCGATATTCACGTTGTCCTGCTACCGATAATTTTCGCCCGGTGACAGGAGCATCGATGCGCGATATCGCCAGGAACGCGTTACGATCGCCACTTGACCGCTCGTAGATCGCTTCGAAGACCGGAAGCGAGATGCAGACACCATACTTTTACCGTTTCGTTTTTCTTATGGAAACCTTGTGTTGTAAAAACATTGTTTTGCTCAATTTTCTTCGCGATCGAATCCGTGCACCGTGAAATCTCGGAAGATCGTGCCGATCAAAAAGTCTCGCCGTTCTCTGAGACATTCAATTACAAGTCTAAATGTAACTGAAACATTTCCTTCCGATGCAAGGATGCATGAAATATTGCAGTTTTATAACTTGTAAATGATTTTGTTAGCTGCGAATTCATTGAGTTTGCAAAAAATCTCGAGCTATCTAGATTCATCAAATGTATCTATCTATCAATTTAGTCAATGTATTTTATCAATTTATCAAAAAACTTTCCATATAATAATTAGAAGTTTAAGAGCTAGTAATGAAGTGTGTATAACTGAAAGCTTGGTAGGTAAGTATCAACTGGATGTAGTGATTGAAACTTAAACTTGTCTCTCTTGGCTCCCATTAAAAAAAACAGTAATCAGATCATAGTTACGGATAACTGTATCGGCGTGATTCAAAAAGCAACTTTTTGTCATTACAGAAAGAAGAAGAACGGTACATCGTTAAACCTATAAGAACTACACGTATTTCTGTCTCATTATAGCACCGGTCTCCGAACGAGATTCCACGATCGATAAAGATTGTTACTAATAACACATTGTAAATCCATTAAGGATATCCTACCGGTTGTCTGTGGTCCAGTAATACGACCGTCATGAAATGTAAATGAGCCTGAACACCTCGAACGACCACTGTCGGTTACGCGGACTATCCATTCTTTTTTCTCCTCCTCTACCATGGGGTCCCATTAAAGGTTGCCGTGCATTTCCATGGATGCGTTTTCACGTCGTGACAGGGAAATCACGCGAAGAAGTGGAAACTATCGTGGTGGGAGCCGGTTCAAAGGAAACGTTCAGCAACCGGAGCAACGTACGATAAACTGTCCCTCCATAAGCCGGGATCGATTCACAGAAGGAATCGAACGGTGCCGATTTATTACGCTCGTCGTAGATTTACGCCGTTGAAAGACTCATTTCGAGTTGCAGAACGTTAAATCGAACGATCATGCGTACCTAATTACCCCCGGGTAATTAGCAGTCGATTTAGTGGCACTCTAGGTTTGACGAGCGATGACGAGAGTGAACGTGATGCGAAATTTAAGCGTGAAACGAGATCGCGTGCAATGATTCTGAATCATTTTCTTTCGCATTATTCTGCGGGATTACGATCCTGGTTTATAATCGACGTTGAGAAATATGAATCTTCAGGAAACTGGTGGGGTCATGCACAAGTAATTACAACTTCGTTGCTTTGAAAGAGATAGAACTTAACAACTTTAAAATGTAGTTTAATTTTTGTTCATATCACGTATTTATGTGGAAATTGAAAATCAAGTAGAAGTTGCACACAGAATTTGGGAGGTCTCTTTCAAAATGGTTCCTAACCTTCAAGACATGGTAACCTTTGAGACATGGTATTTTTAAAAGCACGAAATTGTTTTTATCCCTGAAAGTACCTTTCATATAATCTTTTTAATGAATTAAATCGATAGCAGATAAACTACATGATTGTCATAACCTAAAACTTAATTTTAGTCAGATTGAATTTTTAAGTGGTGATAAAAATCCTGTAAACAGAAAAGAAATCTTAAGGAGAGATTGATCTAGACCGTAAGAAAGTTTTCGAGCTAATTATAAAATTAAATGGAGCACACGACAGCAAGAAAACGTTTCTAGTCGCTGTTTCAGCAGAGCCATAACAGGTTCATTAACTATCGGCCGCGTTTATAAGCAAACTTAGTGCCAGTCGTTTAAGTTCTTGCTGCTTTACAAGTAATTATTCTTAATTACTTCAAACTGCCGCTAAGTTACACGATGTTCGTTAGTTTGCTATTACAACCTGATGTATCATATTTTAATTAAACATTCAAAGTCCGGTTAATAAAATTAGCTCGATGTATTAGGGCTACATTCGTTCTGTGGCAAGTTCTCGGTTTCCTTCAAATAATTAACGTTTTTAAATGGGGATCGTTACGAATGAGTCCAGTTGAAATAAGTTATTAAGATTAAGTTATTAAATTAGTGGTCAATGGTAACTTTGTATGGGAAAATTAATTAGTTTTATGGACGACAAATTTTAACAATATTTCATCCGACATTTCTGTATCACAGTTTTACCTGCTTGTTATGTATAAATGTTATAGTTATACCTTCTCATCTTCTATGAATGTTATAGTTGTATCTTCTCGTTTTCCATGAATAAAACTCAACGTGAAGTTTACGTTAACGTAATCGTTTTGCTATCGAGATTCACTACGATAGCTGCGTACACTGTAATTATTAGGTTGTTACATATCAAATGGCTGACTCTGGAATGTTAAAAGCCTGACACTGTTTGATGATATAAAAGTATCGTGAAATAGCACTTATGGTACATCAATTTGAAGCGTAAGGTTTTATCATGATGACTATATAAACTTTTTGTAAATATTTTCTGTAATAACGGGCATAGAATCGGTGCATCAATCATTATTATTACTTCGGAGTTTTTGAAATCGATTATTATTAGATGTAATTGGCAACAGGCCACTTTGTAACAGAAATATTAAATAATATTTAAGAATTTTTAATATTAGGAATACAGAAGTGTACAACAATTGAAATATGAAAATGTACAAATATAGAACAATGAAATATGAAAATATAAAAATATAAAACTATTGAAACATAAAAATATACAAGTATAGAACAATTGAAATATAAAAATGTAGAAATATAAAACAATTGACATATAAAAATATAAAAACATACAAATATAAAACTATTGAAATACCAAGACAAAAATATAAAATTATTGAAATATAAAGATACAGAAATATAAAAAAATTGAAAAATAAAAATATACAAATACAGAACAATTGAAACATGAAAATAAAAATATAAAAATATGGAAATAGAAACTATAAACTATAACAGAAAAATATATGTATACCAGCAACTGCAAGAAAATATATAAACAGTTACAGTAAATAAAAAAGAATAAATAAATTTCTCTCTAAAAATTAAAAAAAAACTGGATTAGATATCGCGTACGATTACGGTAGTGGAAGAAATACCAGACCGTTCCATAGACAGTAAAAATTCCTTTTTGCAACACCCTAGCCAGTTTAACTGCTCTAAATCCATCGTCGAATGGAAATCAGATCTGGAAAGACGCGTTTCTCGTTTCAAAGTTCGACGTTTTATGTATGTACGATCGGCTCGGATCGAAGCTGCATCCACGAGCAGGTGCATCTAGAATCCGCGAGGACGTGAGCGGAAACGTCGGCGTATGCGTCAACTTTCTAGCAACGGAAGCGCGGTAAATCTCGCGTGAATACCAAAAGATCGAAAAGAAATTTCTCGGCGTGCTAGAATCTTTCTCAATTTCCATATTCCACATGTTCGAGTGTTGATGCTTCGGTCGTTAACACGCTGATGATTTACCTCAAATACATTAATTGTTAGACACATTAGATACGTTAATTATTAGATACTTTACTCTTAGACGTGTTAATTATTAAATACGGTGATTATTAGATACATTAATTATCGCGTACGTTCATTGATTAATCGGATACATTTATAATGCGAGTTATTAACAACGAGAATACTTGATATTTCAAATTAATTTTATAACTTGCTACTTTATTTAATTTATTAGAGTTCGTTTCTTCCGCTCTTTTCAGGAATATTTCATTCTGGTCAAGGTGAGTATAATGCATCTAATTTTCCTTCATTGAATTATTTAACAAATCATTTTTTAGATGTACTGAGAATTTTGGGATTTGTCATAAAAAAGTGTTGATGTGATAATACTCATATGTTTTAGTAGATTTAAATCGTCGATTTTATAGGTAGTTCATGTGTATAGGGATTGATGTAATTGAATTTTGTAGTACTGAGCAAGAATGATCACTATGGATGTTATAGTCAATATGTTAAGATCATTCTTAAACGTGATAATCATATGGGAAATTTCGCATCCCGTATCGGAAATCGTCTCGTTAGAAGGCGAGAAATTTCGAAGTAGTTTACCACGGACGAAGTGTAGGCAGCGAGAAGGAAAAAAGAAAAAGAAATGAGGAACGCGGTGTCGTGTTCCTATCGTAAATCACCAACGAAAATACAATAATGCAAGGAGGTTCTCGGTCGCGCCATAAACCAAATCGCATCGGTTGACCCGGCTTGACCCGTTCGGGGAGCTTTTGTGCGACATATTTTCTTCCTTTTGGCCTTTTTCCCCGTTCCACGACCACGGGGGCACCGGTTCGGTTCGGTTTGGTTCTTTAAACGGGAATTCCTCAAGGTTCCTGGTCCACGAGACGACGGGTTAGACACGAGAAGATCCTGTCACCTCACCGTAGGGTGGCCTTGCCGTGGTCCTACAAAATAATCATATAACGTGCTTGACTGCATATCTGCATACCATAATGCTTGTCCCGTGTTTGTCCACCTTCTTTCTCTCTCCTACCATTGTCCCGGCACCGCGGTACAAAATGACAAACACATTGACGGAATCCTTGCTAAATTGTACCGTTTCTCTTTCAACTCTCCTCTAATCCATTCATACTGTCATCGTGCCATTTTCGATTCAAATTTGCTAATGTAGATTATTTATAAAATTTGGATACGGAGTTAAGGTTACAAAAGCAATAACAAATTTCATCAAAAATTGATGTTAAAAGGTCAAGTTTTTATTAGATTTCCATATTGCTCAGACTTATTGTACTCATTTTTTATAATTAGAACTTGTAACGATTGCAAGTAACAAAAATTTGTACCGACAGCAAATAATCAGAATTTGTAACAATCACAAATAATCAAATACGAAATGACTATTCCATTAAAAAGGAACTAGAACAAATTCCAAAAAATATAGAATTGTATCTCTCCAGCAGGAAGTCTCGGAGCAACTTTTGAGTGAAAGTCAAACAACAGTCAATTATTAAAAAGCAAAAACTGGTAGCTGATTCGCGAGGATAGCACGCATGATCGATGATACACGCGAACAGCATCTTTATCGAACGAAATCGGCGGAACTCGATTCCCGCGGTCAGATTTTATCGTCCACCTTTATACAGCTGTCTCATACACGTATTAAACGATTGGTATTGCTCATCGACAAGCTATAACTCGAGCTAATATATTTAGAGACGCAACAGCGAGTTGAGCAGGTTTCCGTGCTTCGTTCTGGACTGATAAGGAAACCATCGGACCGTATTGAAAGATCATGATCGTATGATAGATATCCGTGCTTTTCTCGTTTAATCTTGATCCAAGAAATTCATGGGTTACTTTCTCCAAACGGGAGAAACGACTCTGGGATATCGTTGATTAACGATGAATTTATGTACGGTTTTTATTTTGCAGTTTCAGGACGAAAAAAAGATATTTAAATGTTCGAGGAAAATTATGGGGACTTATACGTTTATGGAGTGTACTTCGAGAAGCAATATTTTATTTTGCTCCGCGCCATTCACGCTTGTATTAACGTAATATTCAGAGTCTGAAATTAGTTCACCGTATTGGCACTTCAGCTTTATTTCAGTATAATCTTGTTTAATTTTAGAATACAGGTAAATTGAGTCGGGTAAAACTTGTAATAAAGATTTCATCGCTTTTCAGAATCTCTCTGGATTCAACTTTATTTTCTGGCAATTATTAGTATTATTAAAATTTCACGACTTGAACCAACATTTTTTTTGTTGAACCAATGTTAATATTATTTAATTTAGAAGTTGTAGATGCAATTAAAAATCTTTGAGATTTAATAACACATAAAAGTATCTCCTATTACTGAAAATATAAATTCATTTGGAATCACTGGTACAGAATTGTTGAATTCAGGAATTTTATTGTAAAATACAACACGACTTAAGGTTTTATAACACTTGGTTCCTCTCCAACGTGTCATTAACATACAATGGATGACGCAGTATGCAAAGTGTTAATGAATTAATTGACCGCACTGGCACGTCCAGATTTAGTATACGAGAGTTAGACAATACAGCAATTACTTGATAAATTAACTGCAATTGAATACATAAATATGTTAAAAGAAAATTTTGAGCATAAAATAAAATTGACACACAAAAAGATGTACAAGTTTTAAGAACGAATTAAAAAAAAATGGAAGAGAACAAAAATATTTTTAGAATTAACTAAAATCTGTAATTAAAACAAACAAATACTTCATTCAGTATTTAATTTAATTAAAAATAAAATATTTATGTGAAAATAGACATTTACTTATTTATTAAAATAAAACAAAATTATCATATTTAATTATTTACGTGATACAAGTGAAAAAGGTGTACTTTTTTTTAGAATTATTTTTCATTTTTGCAAAAAATTTATATTACTTTTATGTACATAAAAATTAATGTTAGTAAATATGAATGGAACTATTACTTACATATTATTAATCATACATATTGTATTATCAAAGAAATTTAATTCTATTTAATTCACTAGAAGCCCCATTCACTTTTACCCTCCTCTAAATATGTTATGATTATTTATGAAACTTCCCGTTGATTTACATGCATGTGAATGATCAATAACTTCCTTTCCAAGGCAACCGATTGTTAAAGAGAATAGAAATTCTCCCTGATTGCAAGCTGAATTATAACAAATAGGAAATCTGATAGAACTCATAATTGTAAGTTACTGAACTTGAACTTGCATAGTTCATTACGGTAGCGAGTTTTAGTTCGTTAAGAGGGAAAAGATTGCACTACACCTCTCGGATGGCTCGATAACGCTGCTTTCACTAATTCATTTCGCGCGTATGAATTACGAATAAATTTCATAAATAATCCATCTAGAGAGCCTGTTCCTAACGCGATTGTTTACGACCAGCCACTATAGATCAATGGCTAAAACATTGGCTTCCGTATTTTTAGCGCGTACACGTGGAAAGCTGTCCGTCGAAATTCATACGAGTGAAAATCTATGTTTAGCGAACTGGAGAGAAAAGTATGCCAACATGAGACACGGTTTCATAGCCTATATCCTATGGGCGTTCAATTAAATTTCTAGTTAAATTTATGTCATCCGTGTCGGCGAATAACAATTTCACGGCGGATAACAGATGAAATACATCCAACTTTCTTGGATACCGTGTGTAATACATCGGAACCGCCTGCGGGAAAGTTAATTATTCGAAGAAAGGCACTTTTCATTTCTAATTTGGAGCATAAGTGAGAAAAGACGAATAAAAGCATACTAAATGTTAATACTATGGTTATAACACGCTTGTATGTAATTGCGATGTAACCTCTTGATCAAACGTTTACTTTCAACTTTTCATATTTTAACGAGAGGATAATAAATCAGAGGATAGATTAATAAGGAAAGATAAACGCAGTATAATTCAGGAACTGTTATAATTATTTATTTTTAAGTACTGTGAGGATAACATTGCATGAATATACCAATCCTGAAATTTTCAGAGTTTACAATATAAAGATTTTCAACCCTTAAATCCATAAAGAATATACTACAAAATTGTTGTATATTGTGAAACATGAAACTTCGCCATAAATGATCTCTTAATCAACAAAAGTAACAGTATAGCATAGTGATAATCGCCCCATAACGCAGCATTAAAACAAATTTCGTACAAAATCTCAAACATTTACGAATCATAAATTTCCTCGGCAATAACGTGAAGTTCCAGCAAAGATAATTTCCACCATCTATTATTTGCTACGCATACGTTCCTCGTTTACTTCAACGTCTTATCGCCATCGCTATCAATAATTTACGACGTCCATCACCGTCCTGAAGCAACGACAACGTAATTATTAACACCTTCTGTTAATGAAACATTAAAAACCAGCGTACAGTACGGGGTTACGTAAGCAGACAGCAAACACGAGCAATCTCTCCGTGCACGATGATGTACAAACCCGGCGTATCTTCGAACAACGACAAACACGAGCCACATGTAAATCACCGGAATGATATCGCACCACCTTAATCGTCGTTCCATAAACGTTTCGGCGTGTTCCGTGTGATTTTCGAGTTCCACCAGAGGGAACAGCAATAAAAGGCGACGACGACGAGCCAGCCAACACCATCAAATTCATATACAGGGTGGTGAAGAAACTGGTTACCAAATTTCAGTATCATACACTACTACAATTGTAAACTCGACAATTTTTATATTTTTAATAAGATAGGATTTAAGGGTTCAATATATAGGATTCGATATTTGTGATATCACTTTATGATTGATCCGAAAAAAATTTACGAATTTGGGAATTTAATAATTTGAGAATCTAGAGGCTTGACAATTTAAGAATGAAAAAATTTGAGGATCTAGAGATTTAACAAATATATTCTTGACTTCACACCATCCAAATACAAATGAGAAGAAACTCAACAATAAATTTCTCCTTTATTCTATAAAATTGCACTCGGTGATTTTGCAAAATATTTCCAGTATCCTCTAGAAAGTTATCCCTACATGGTATATCAAAGTTAAGAAAAATAGAAAGTGGTAGAAAAATGTAAGCATGTACTTTGTTGACACCCCGTATAGCATGAATACGGCAATTCGCCGTGCAACCACGGAAATATTTCTCGAATTGAACGAAAGTGTACGCCAGCCGTGTGAATTATTGCGTTTGAACATATTCGCGTGGTACCGAGGGCTGGCTAAAGGTACTCTGAAACATTGCTCGTTCCACGGACGTAGGCCAGGCAATTTCGATACCAGGAATCGCGGTAACGAGGAACAACGAACACTTTGTCCAACGGACTACGAGTAAGCATGCAGAAATCGCTAAAACACAGCCCCGAGGTTCCTCAACCACGTGCTCGAGCCTTGTAAACCAACAACGTTGGATAAGTTTGCTCGGCTTTTTTTCCCCTTTGTTTCTTTGCTGGATGCCTTCCCTTCGGCCCGGTTAAATGCTCTTTTCTTTTCGCAGAAGTGAAATTTATATTCATAAGAGGAAACTCGTCCGAGGGAACACAGGGTTGAGAAGGTGGACTACATATGAGCTACTTTTATTTCGGAATATATTACCAAGTCTTAAGATGCTTCTAATATTTTGCAAATTTACGAAAAGTTACTTTATGCAGGTAAAATAAGATGATGGAAAGTAATGTTTACTACGAGTTATTTATTTAAGATCAAAGAAAAATGCTGCTCTTGAAATGAACAAGTAAAAATATTTTCATAATGACTCAATGAATCACATGGACACAAAAATACTAAAAAAATTCGGAAAATGTATATAGTCATTTCTGTCAGTCTTCAAGCTTCATAAACGTAATTTTGCAATAATTTTAACAAAATCGTTTGACAATTAAATATTTCGGAAAAGATATTCGAACGAAGATGGTAGTTGAAATTAAACTGAAGGCATACAGAAGGTTCTCTGTCCGAATTGAAACTAATTATCATAACGTACGAATATATACTGAAATTATACACCGTTAGTGTTTCTTCTCATTACGAGATATCGACGAAATATCGCGGGAAACGACGTGTACGACTATATTCGGTCGGAATGTCTCGATTCGCCGCTCGTTGATCGAAAAATAAAGTTGTTAATTTAAGAAACGAGCGTAATACCATTTTAAAAGGAACGAGTTGGTTTTATAGTTTAATTGGACGTGAGAAAGGGAAGGGACGACGAATATGGAGACACGTGAAGACTGTCGTTTTCAAACTTGCTGCGAAACTTTTCAAGTGGAGCAACTGTCGAGATAAGGAAAAGTGAATCGGCCGCTTTCACGGTTGTTTATATACTATTTAGGATCGTGGATTTAAACAGGACGATCCAATTAGTTCGATTCAGTTACTCGGTCTTCGTGTATGCGTTCGCTTTACACGGAATTTCCATTGTGAAAATGTTGATGACCAGCGGCCGCGATCGAATCTGTACACTTCGCGTAATTTCGTTGCAGAAATTCTCATCAGTTTCAAGATGAAGGATAAAGTAAATATAAACACGATAAAATCGAAACGTGCGTATTGCTGAAATGTATATTTCTACAAACTCATATCCCGTATTTATACCGATAAATCAATATACTCTTCAATTCCTATATTATAGATTACTAGATTCTTATATCTTTATTTAAATTTCTACATCTTTGCAATTTTGCTCAAAATTCCTATATTCCCTAGATCCTTATATCTCTATCTACCTACATCTCTAGTTTTGTTAAAATAAACATAACGTAAATAACGAATTATCAGCTGAATATCATAAAAATTGTAACGTTGAAAGTGAGTTTTGGGAAAATACTGAAACAATGTATTATTAATAAAATCAGCAACAAAGTTGAGAGAAATTATGATTGTCGAAAGATAAGGAGAAATAATGAATACTTGAATGGGCATTATACAGAAAATTCATTAAACATTCATTATGCAAAACATTCATTATCGAGAGAAACTTCGCAGGAAGTAATTTTTTAATTTTGCCGTCGGAAAAGAGTTTCGAAAGAAAAACCTTCCACATCGAACAGAAAAAAGCAAACAGTCACGGGTTTCTGGAGCATATCTACGGAATCTGTTTCTTCGACACGCGTTCCCCGCATTCTACCTTTTTTCAAACAGATCCTAATGTTGTCAAGTTTCGTGTTTAATGATCCGATATTTGGATTCAGAGGAAATACGAGGTGCAAGCGAATAATACGGGCCACGATTTCCGATGCTTTAAATTCCGGTAGGAAACGGGGAAACAGATGTAAATGATTATCCAGCTAGATCTCAGACGAACAGAAAAATAAACAATGAAATTCCAGTAATTAACCTCGCAATTTCATCCAAATGTTCGTCTACGGAATTGTAAATCAAATCCACCGCGAACTGACCGTTTCTGAGACACAAGTTCTCAAGGACGATTTATTAAAAAGAAACGCATCGTAATTTATTATTCGTTCGAACGCGTGATCGAACAAACACGACTGCGCTCTTCCAGTTTCCGAACTCGTATAGAAGCAAACGAGAAGTTCGAAAACATAAATCAAAAATATATCCTGTTCCAAGGATTTAATATCTGGTAGATCGTAAATGAAATTCGAAAAAACTGCATCGTAATTGATCAACGTCTAACATCGAAAACACGGGGCTTAAAGCGCTTTGAAATCCACCTGAATAAAAACTCGTTAATTCTGACTTATTTCTCTACAAATCGGTGGAAGATGATGAGCGAGCTCCAAAATATACGTATGCAAATTGACGACACATATTTCAATGCAAGTTTCTTTTTACGTGGATCAATTCTTTGTTCTGCGTAAGACAGTTCAATAATGCAGTCGATAGAATGTCAAAACAAGCGGTGGTTCGTGAGATATTGCACATTTTTTTTAATAACATATCTCGATTCGATTTAATATTTTTATATACATTGTGTTCCGGAGAAACACTGTCGATATATGTACATATGTGTAATCAGAAAATACAGGATTCTATTTAAAAAATGTAACTAACATCGAAATCTTTTATAGAAATAACCTTGAGAAAAAGTTTTACCATTGTGTACTTCAATGCAGTTGAACTTTTGACCTTTCAAAAATAAAATAACATAACGAAGCAATAGTAGAATATTATACAAGGAAGTACAACAAAATAGTAGCAGATTCGACAATAAAATAGTAGAATGAAAAAATAATACTCAGAATAGTAAACAATCGAATAGTAGAACCCTACAATACATAAAATAAAAAAACAGAACTAGTAGAACTCCACAATATGCAAAATAAAAGAAACAGAATAGTAAAATACTAGAAAATAAAACGCCAAAATACTAAAATGGCAAGATATTTATAAATATAAAAAAGTACAGGTGATTCCAAATTTACCCTCTCAAGACCATATACGTGAGTCCATTAAACCCTCTTAGGGGTTAAAGAACTCCCTTTTTCTTCTACAATCGGCAGGGTCCAGGAACAATTAGAAATCTTCAGATGGTAAAAAATGAGTTGACGTAGGGAATTTTTGATTTCCATTCTCCGGGGCGTTCTTTAGCCCCGTCGATCGTACACCTCGCACGCAAACACGCTTAACCGCGAGCGTACGCGACAATAGCGGTACCGAAGTCGTTTTATTGTCGCGGTACTTATTGTCCGAGTGGTATCACCACTCGTAAACACTGTCCCGCCGCTGAAAGCATGCTTCGTGGGCAGATTTCGTAATCGTTTTAGAGGTTACGACGAAGGTTAGACCTACAGCGAGACCAGCTTTTCCCGCTTCCACTAAAACTATCCTGTCCGTTGCGACGCATTGCGGACCTCGGGGACCAAACGAACCAATAGTAAATACATTATCAACCCTTTCACACTTGATATTTCTCCGTAAAAAATACGTGAAATTGTTCCCTTTTTATTTGCCCTTAATCAGATTTCTTGTTCACGTAATTATCTCTACACTTGAGTCAGTGAAATATTTACTTCTTTATGGTTTCAGTAACTTATATTGATTATTTCATTCATGTATAGTTCAAGGACGTAAGTGCGATGGGTAAATATTATTACATATGCACGTTGTTAGTAGATATTGGTAATATTGGTAATATTGATAATATTGGTGATTGGTAACATTGGTAATCAGTAATATTGGCAACATTAGTTATATTGGTAATTAGTAATATTGGCAATTGATAATATTGGTAATTGGTAATCAGCAATATTAATAATTAGTACTAATCAGTAACGTCGCTCCATATCATTATTACACATTGTAAACGAATAAAGATTTCCTAAAAATTTTTTAAAAAACCGCGTCAAAGGTACCTAATATATCGTAACTTTTGAATTGGACTGTTATGATATAACCACCTTGAGAATACTGAATTACGGAGTGAAGATTATTATAGCCCTCTAAATGTCATTTCTTGATTTTATAAGTGCACTGCAACGTACACCATTCGCAAAAGTTTTACTATACAATTTTAAATTTAAAGGAAAATAAATGTCATGTATGTATGTACACAAGACTTGAAAGAGTTAATGTCAGAGTTTACACGCAAATTCGAAATTTGTAAAAACTATGAATGTATAACCATCAATAACTATAACAACACTTCGATCCATCTTTGCTGACATTGACTTTCATATAAACACTTCCTATAAGCAAAGAACAATTCAGCCGCCTTTTTTGTTATCACTATTCAATAACAAATACTTCAATTGAATTATTAAAACTGAATTCTAAATAGAGTTAATTTATAAAATTCCCGATATGTGTTTGATAAATCAGTAGATAAATAAACCTAGAAAGTAACGAATCTGCATATTTTCAAACGTCACTTTTCGCGCGTTTTTTAAAAGCCACAATTACCTCCTAAACGACGGTTCATTCATAACCCAATAACACTGTCAACTGTCACAGTCAAAAGTAAGCGTCTCAACAATCACAATAAAGAAAAGAAAGACACGAAACGCTACTTTAGATCAAATTACAATTTGTGGAAATAGACATGTCATTACAGAAATTAGCTACCAAACTGTCAAATTAAAACACTTACCGGTGACGACCGTGAAGAGGTTAACCGCGAAGCATAGTCCAGGATGGTTGCAGATCGAACAAACGAAAGGCCAGGACGAATTGGCAGGGTTGAATCGTAGTCCGATGATGATTTATCAGTCTTTATTTTCGCAAGGCACAAGTGTCACCACACCGAGGCACGATTCACAAGACATTCGCGACGCGACGTTTTGTAAAACGTGTCGAGTTTAAATTTCGTTCGCGATATGTCAACGAATCGAAAGGAAAACACCGGGAATTTTCGGGGAGTGGATGGTACGTGAGCTTCGATCGATGTCCGTGCGCAGACTGCCCGCACCTCGCTGCTTGCCGGGCGTTCGTCATGTTGCGGTCTCGCTTCGTCTCCTTCCAACGTTTAACGTTCTCTCTCTCGACCCCCACTATTTAACCTCGCGCCGTCTCACTCGTGCCTCTTCCCAATCGAAATATAACACTGAATTTCATCGTGAGTACCGTGCCACCGCCGAACATCGAACGTTTTCCCCCGTTTTCCGTAAATTCGCACTGATCCTCCGTGATTCCCGCGAGCTTTTCCATTTTTAGCGGTTTCCCGCGCCTGCGCGGATGCGCGATGCGCGCGCATGCACCACCCGGTTCAAACGACGCGCTGCGATCGGAGCAGTTGATTTAATTGAAAATTAGTTTTTTTTTTCTTTTTGAAGTGAAACGATTATAGGCATAACTGGATGCAATATTATCGTTGACTTTTGGATATGATTAAGTGCCAGCACGCTCTTAAATTAGCAGACTACTAATTCCCAACTTTCCAGATTTCAAATCTACAAGTTCCAGGTTTTTAGTAGTAAAAATATCTAAATCTTCAAAACCACAGTTTTTAAAATTCTCAAGTTATACAATTGCTAATTACTTAAATACCTAAATATAAAAATTGCCTTTCAAATAAACAAACTTTTTCTTTTCATTCCTATAAAGTTTGTGTCATCATGTAACTGGTAATCTGGAAATTCTTGAAGTTCCCTACAATTTAAAATTGCAGGAATGTAAAAAAATGATGGAAAATGAGAATCATTCTATTACATACAGACGTCTGAATTCAAATACGGTTGTATAACGATTTCTATGCATCACAAATCATTTTTCTATCATAACTTTCTTCGAAGCAACACGTACAAAACTATCGGAACAGTAAAACTTTCCTATTAATAGACTGACCTTACTTTATTTCTTATAACGTGGCTGTATCGATTTCTGAAAGGTCGATAAACCTATTATGCAAGCACATCTATAACTTCCGAAGTGCCCTCTTAAATCGCACTCTCAGTCCATAGACCTTTCATAATTGTTCATCAAACAATTAACAGATCCCAGCAATCGATAAGAGATATCATCTTTTTAGGACATGTATTATGAAAGAACACTTTTCACGTCGATTAACATCGTTTACTGGCATTAAACCAGAAACACCCTTTAATTGTACGACATATACATTTAATTCAACGGTATAATCAGTTTCTAACAGGAAGTGTAGTGGTACCGGTGGTACTCGTAAATTATGTAATAAAACAAACCGATTATTTAATGAACTACTGCATTCCTACATAGATAAATTACTTTGATACCAGTTTTTCTTTTTTACATACAAATTCGAAAGCTTCGGCTAATACAATGCATAATAGTGATTTGTACAACATGCAATGCGTATATCTACATATGATTAGAGTTTTACTTCGGAATATAATAAAAAGCAAGTATGTAATTTTATAACAGTATTGTAATAGAAAAAATATGTGGTACAAGTAAGTATAATACTGTCCGTAAAATTATTACCAAATTAATATTAATAAAGTTAGGTTAATGGTCACTTACATTAATGGAAATATCTTTATTTCTTTCAGTATAATTTTTTCCCCGAAAAGTTGTTATATTATTTTATCATTAGAAAACTCTGCTGACTTTTTAGATGTTGCTTATATTCATAACACTTAATTATGGATCCCACAATGTTATCACTGAATAATTGAATTAAAATCGAACAATAATTTCGAATGATTATTTTCGTTCACCGCGTACCGCACCGTTCGAATTAAAAACACGAAATTCCCCATAAACTTTGATTTCCAAATTACCATTTTACGTGTCAAAACATGCGTCACTAATTATACGCCCATGCTGAACAAACCTCCCGTTCGCTTTAACAGGTTGTACCATTAAGACGATCAAAACCTTCGCGTAAAGAATTACTCGAGCGTTTTCTCGTAATTAAACGCAAGAATGTATGTTTTAAGAAAATACATACCAGTATTGCGGCCCACGATTATCTGGCTCGTGCACCATTAAGCTCATTCTCGTTTTCTCTTATTTTGGACATAAAACGCCGAACCCCGTATTACCTTCGGAGCAACAGAGAAAAAAAGAGAACGAAACAAACGCATCATCGAAAGTTTTGGTGTCCCAGGGAGCAACAACACCTGTCGGATAACACTTATTTCAACTTTTCGAACAGACTGAATAAACGACTGGTCCCGTACCGGTCTACGCCTCGTTAATTGCCGCTTAATTTCTCGGCGAATAAGAAAGTGCCATTAGGGCTGCGATGCGTGCCCGCGAGATGCAGCATGTGAAGGATGCATGCGCACTGACGTATAAATGAAAATTATCAATTTTCATGTTTATAATTTCTATATTTTTGTATAATTCGAATAGTTAGATTTCCAAATTTTTAAAATTTCGATAATTATATAGTGTGGCACATTTACAGAGAATCTTGAAGTATGACAGCAGGAGTGACACTTTCTGTAAATAGCTACCATATTGAATATCTCTGAAATTAAAGCGGATCGACGGTTATATGTGTAATGAAAAGTTGTTCAGAATGATGTCCTTGACAAAATATTTCAAGGTGATCGAAGTGTACCATTTTATAAATAATTACCATATTGAGAATATTTTTGCGAATATCTTCGAAATTAAAGCCAAACGGCGGTTATATGTAAAGAGAAAAGTTGTTCAGAAGGATGACCTTGGCAAAATTTATTTCGAGATCATCGAAATCGATGAAGCGTGAATCCTCTTATAAACAATTACCACACTGAGAATATTTCTGCGAATATCTCTGAAATTAAAGTCGATCGGCGGTTATACGTGTAATGAAAATTTGTTCAGAACGAAGTCCTTGACAAAATATTTCAAGGTCACCAAGCGTGTACTTTTTTTATGAACAAAAGTTTCATGAAATACGCGTGGCGATCAATCACGCTATTTTCCTCTGTTTTCCCGTATTCTTGACGAAGCTGAAATCGCCCGAAGGAAAGATGATTGTCGTTTAACCAAGAGCCGGGGCAATTCCTTTCTTTCAACGACCCCTTTTGTTCGTCGATTGGCAACGAACGAGGGTCGAATCGAGGGAGGCAGGTCGGTGATTATGAAAACTGGCTGGGTGGGGTCGTCATTAATCAATGAATGCACGCCACGGGCCAATTAACGAGAGCGAAGAGGAACCAGTAAACACGTGCCATTAAGTTTCACGTTGATGCGAAATGGCACACGAAGAAGAGGTGATTCCCAAGGTACGCATTATGGGGTCATTCGCGTAATCACGCCGAGAAATTCGGTAATATTCTGGATACTTTATTTTGGTTCGCGTATGCGATATATAACAGTGTCAGATTTTTAGCGTGTTACAATTTCGTGACTTAACAGTTTTGGGAAATAGAGTTTGCGAGACAAGTTGAAGGTTATGGCATGAGAGAGAGGATCAGGTAGACGCACCTATATTGTTAATAGAAAATGACTTTGAGAAAATGGATGAAATGGAGTATTCGGCGATGGCCACTGCAAAATTAGGTAAATTAGGAATTAAAAATTTATGAAGATTAGTAAATTTGAAAATTTTGAAATTTGTGAATCTGTGAATCGAGTAATCTATGAATCACAAATTTCATCAATTTTCCAAGTTAGAAATTTAACAATTTGCTTTAATTTTTCCTGACGAGCGAATCTACCAGTTCTCCCACGCCGGATCGTGACCACATGTAAAATCTTCATCTCCAAAGGGAAGAAGAAAGATGACGATTAAAGCGAGCATGTGTCACGTTCAATTTCGAAGTCGTCTTTGTTTCCAAAGATTTGCTCTCGGTTGGGTAATTCATAAACGTCTTACGGTTGACCGTAAAACCCCGTACGATTGCGGTCGTAATTCTTTTCTGGTGGTACACGAACCACGTGGCTTGGAGACCGACCGTTTTTCAGTTTTCACCAGACAGAAGGTTATTGAACGTGTCGCAGTGTGGCAAGATAAACCGTGTGGAACGAACCACAGCGACATGTTCATTGTTACGACGAACGTGTTTCTCGTCCTCTGAACCTCGCTTTTCTCCTATACTTTCCATTCGGAAAATCATACACCTTGCTGTATAAATCCTCAATCAGATCCTGATATATCTAGGTCTCCAACTTTTGATTATCACTTTACGAATCCGATCTGGCAATATCTCTAATCAGCTACTGTGAAATCTAGAGGATTATGTACAACAAAATTTCCTAATAATTGTGTTACAATTTGAAAAATTTGTTGGAGAAATGATAGAATAATCAACTTGATGATCTACTTTTCAAGTTTGAGAAACCAGTTGGTTATATATGAAATTGTAGTTACTGGTGCATCTAACTGGTAAACAATCTCCAATTATTAATCTGTCATAACAGCCCTAAAATCTGTTAACAACCTAAGATGAATTCACAGAAAAAAATCAGAGCCAAGAAATAGTTAAATAATCTGAACAGTGTTGCAAATAATCTTTGACCGCACCAACATTAAAAAAAGAAAAATTACTTGATAAATAAACGTGTATATAAAGGCATAGTGATTTAAAAATGAAGAGACGATAATTGAAGAGCTTAATAAGGAAGAATTATCGCAACTGCTCCAAATTTCCCAAACAGTCCATAGAACCGAAAAAGGGGAGCTTGTATGTATATAACAGTACCTCTCGAAAAAACATGGCCAAACATCTTCTCTAACTGTACTGTTAACATCAACTGTTTCTTTTTTCCCTTTTCCCTTTTTCGAGCCACTTCGAACGCATATTAAACCCGTCCACGAGTCGTTACAGCTGTTTTTCAAGTGCGCCAACGACCCAAGCCCCATTCTTCGATTGTTAAACAACACGATGGTTCGATCTGTCCACGACGACCTCGACTCGCGCCCTTTCTTCCTTTTCCCGTTTCTTCGACCAGACAAATGCACGTCGCTTTTTTTTCGGATCGGTGTACAGAATCTTAATGACGAACCTCTCCGTCTCATGTATTCACAAACGACACCGTTCGTGTCCTATGGGACAGCAAAGAACGTGCCACGCTTTATGGAAAGACTGGTATCGCGTGCACCGTAACCTGAAACACGATGAGTTTATTAGTAATCGTATGTTTATCGAAGTAGAATTTTTTAAATCCGTAAATTCACGGAGACTTGTATACACAATTTTTTAAAATTCGATATGAATAAATAAATCCTTCAAATCAGGATCCCAAATTTTTGAACCTCAAAGTTAGAAAAACTAGAATACACGAATGTATAAATCTTTTAATTCCAAGATCCCCAAATTTCCAAATCCCATAATTCTGAAATCTTCAAACTCTCCAATTACCAAATCCCTAAATCCCTGAATCTCAAACCCCAAACGTCTAAACATCCCAATCCTTGAACCCCAGATACAAACAACAAATACACAAACGTCCAAACCTCCAAATCCCCAAATTCCCAAATCTCCAAATTTTCAACTCTCCAAATCACTAAATCCCCAAATTCTCAAATCTCCAACTTTCCAAATCCCTAAATCTCTGAATTCTCAAAAGCCTCATCCAGCACAACAAATTTCTGTACACAACAAATGCAAAATTTTCTGTCTAACTGCCACAGTGATCACCCAATTTTTGTTTGTGTAGAACTGAAAAGATTTTCCTCTTCATTTCTCCTTGACATTGAAATTACTTTAGACAGCCACCACTTGAAAAGACCATTCCTGTGGTTGTTTATAGCTATGCCAAATTGCTCCCTTGGACAGAAGTTCAAACGTTCTGGCGTATGTCCAGAAATATTGCACTTAGAATGGTGTATTTCAACAACTTCTTGGGACGTGACGCAGTTCAGCAGCACTCGAAGACACTCATTTTGAAGAAGAACATTCCTCAAAGTCCGTAAACGACCTAAACAAACTGAACGAAGTGCTGCTGCCGAGAAATGGCTAAATACGAACAATTATTATATCCTTAACCCAAATTTAAATTACGAGTTTTATTGAGGGGATCTTTGATATATAAAGCTGGTTCCTTTTATGACTCTGAATTTATATTCTAGATTAATAATATTTAAACTTATGATTACGGTGGTGGAATTCTGGAACTTAAAAAATTCGAGTTATAAACTTTACAGCTTAGAAAAGCCCGAAGTTCCAAAACCAGTAAATTTCAAAGATCCCAAAACCCAAAAGAATTGTTCGCTTTTTAACTCGTAACTAAAAACTGTCATGGCGCCTCATTGTACGCGCTTCGTAAGCCCGTCTAACCTCCAAAATAATCCAAAAGAAACTACGTTATTAATATGTTACATCGAACATTTAGAACCCATTTGCAACAAACATAAAAAGCTTCAGTAATCTCGAGATCCTCTACAGACTTTATCGTTAGCACCGATCAATAAATTATCGAGCATGTTTTAACGATCGATTCACCATCATCCCTACGTAAAACGATTAACCAACACACCACGACAAACTCCGTAAAACTTTGCTGCACTTATCGTTTTCAACAAGATGTCGTGGCTAAAATGTGCTTATCGTTGCAATAAATTCGTTGCTCGAGCCATCACAATAAAAACCCGGCAACGTTGTAATTAAAGATACAAAACTTATCGGGTTCGTTGTCGTCTTCACGGCGAAGTAAAAGAAGCGTAAGTAAGTAAGTAAAGTATGTATATGTTCCTCGAACCAATTAGTTGTCGGGTTGTTCCTTTTGTTTTTTACCCCCTCGGTGTAATAACGTTTCAATAATATTTGAATAATGTCATTAACGATACGACCGGATAATTAGGCGGCTCGTGTGCGGTTTTTCCGGGACTTTGCTGCTTCGGGGAGGCGTTTGATTTATTGCATCGTCCGGCTGAGGCCGATAAAAGCATCCTTTACGCGGTTATAAAAATTACAGGACGCTACGCCGGCCATGTATACATATTACGGGCACACGACCCACGCGTTCCTCTTTCGAATGATCATCGTGTCACGAATGCTTGTTCATAAACTTTTTACGATAATTTATGGCTTAATATACCAACAAAACGCTGGATAGTTTACCTTTCCGCTTTCTCCTTGTTATCTTTCCTCTTTCCGTTTCCTCTTTTCACGCTATGTCCTTTTCAGGGACAGTTCGACAAAATTGTTCATTTAGGTCTTAAATTATTTTCATTTCTGTAGTATGTAGATATGAATATCAAGGTTATGGCATCCGAGAAGCACAGGGTTTCGATGGTAGATATTGTTAGATGATCAGAGATCAGCATCAGTAGGACTCCCGTTATATTGCCGTTTGTTTAGAACTTCGCAAACTTGTAAAAAATGCTCCTTGGTAAATGGTATGTTACTGTTTTCCAATATTTCCATACAGCAAAAGCAAACCCCTCATCCGTAATAACAAACCCTAGTTAAGAATGCGATCCTATAATCCCATCTGTATGAATACAAAAAAGAAACAAACGAAAACCCGTCTTTTCCCCATAAATGTTTCATGTATACCAAAAGTATAATCTGATTGGACCTTGAATGTCTGCATCCTATCAACGTATAATTTCTCCGCTCCAAAAAGAAGTGGGAAACGTAATTTCAAAGATAATGTAATTTAATACACCTATATCTCAGGCAATTCCGTGGCCGTATGACATTGAGGCACGAAACAGTCCTTCGATGTATCAGCTTTTCATTAGAGCCCTATAATGACGTCCAGAGGATTCGCTTCTTCGTTCGGTCCGCGATTATGCTGATTTCCCATGATTATACGTTTGCGCGTCCAGCGTTGGACAGGTCGATGTGTCACCGCGATTCCTCCAGGGAAAACTCTGCCTCCAGGTATCTCCCGCAGGAGCAGCCACGCTGGATAAAGGGGGCTAGGCTGTTGGCGTAACAAAAAAGCCGAAGCTGAGAAGGAACGTACCAGTTTTTGCGATGAAACTAGCTACCTTAGAGCAACCGGCGAACTCGAGAGAACGAACCTTTCTTGTCTAGCGTGACGACTCTGCCCTAAGCGGGATCAACGCATCAGGTCACATCTTGACGCTTTGACCCATTTAGCCTTGAACAAAAATAAAAAATACAAAAGTTTTACCTGATATATATACATTTTGAACAATTTACTTGAAATGTTGATATGGTTGAATCTTCTGAGTTTCCTTCAAACTCCAAACCCCGTCACACCTGTCCGACTTGACGAATAAATCCTATGACTGAAGGAATAGAGTATCAACTGTTATCGTAATTAATTATCGTTCGTTTTTCTAAGTGGAGCAATCAGTGAACTAATCGAAGCCGATTTTGATACAATTTTATTGCGGCGGTATTTGAAACGGCGGAAGTATGCGTGGCCGGAGGCGAAGGAACTCTGGCGAAGAGAAGAACCCGTGGATTTCCGCGAACGAAGAGAGGGAATGGAGAAGTTCTGCAACAATTACTATCGCAAGGACGATAATGCGTGGCACTTGCTGCCGACCGGTTGCATGCCAGATGGCCAACACGATTTTACCAAGAATGTTATGAACACTTTAACGGACGGCCGACCGTTTAACAACATCGCATCCGAGGATTATGATGGCAGTAAATTGAAAGATACCAAGAGGCTAATTTTTATTTCGATTCCGAAGCGAAATTGCCCCGCCGGCAATCGATAAAATTTTCGTTTTTATATGTTCCCGCGCGTAGTAGCACGTTCGAGCTTCAATTTCGTATTTATCGCGGGAAGATTAGCCGGACGCGAAACCAACCGAGACCGAGCCTTATTTCGATTGTTAAATCAAACTGTTGCTTCTGTGGACGATAAAATTTTGATTTCTGTATTTCCTCGGACGTTTCATGACTTCTACAGGATTCGAACTTCGAGACTCGAACATCTTTTATGGGGCTCTAAACTTCGAACTTTGCTGCTTCGCGGATACGGGCGTGGAACTTTAAGAACTGTAACAATGCCGTAGGCTTTCAACATATGAAATGTCAGGCGCCATTAGATTTCAGGTTTGTGGGTTTATTATTACAAAAGTTGAACTTTGAGTTTATATGCATGAAGCTTGAGTGAGTGTAAGTTCACCAATTTTTGAACTTGGACGAGTTTTAATACCTCAAATTTTTAACCTTGATGAGTTGTAAAACCTTGTCTTAAACCTCACGAAGATACGTCGTCTCAAGGTTTAAAGCGATGACGAGGTGCCCACAAATTTCAATTTTGATGGTTTTTGAAGCATCAGTGTTTGAACCTTCACCTAGGCACATTAGCACCTCAAACTTTTACAATTTACGAGCTTTGATGCTTCATGTCTCAATGACCATGATGCCTCATGATGTGAACTTTGAAGTCTTAAACCTTCCTTATCTTCGATCTCCTTTGAACCTCAATAACAGCTAAAGCTTTTAATGCTTCAAATTTTAAACCTTGACGATAAATTACTTTGACCCAAATAAACTTTGACTCTCAACGACACCCGAGGTTTTAAACCTTGAGGTATCTGAACCTTCGAAATCTGGCGAGTTACAGAAGCTCGTGGAACCCTGTCTGCCGAAACTTCGATTCCCGAGTTGTTACAAAGGAATTAACAGTTAACATTCTTCTCAGCGGACCGGACAATAAACATTCCTGTGGAAAGAATAAAATCGCTGAAAGATCGGAGTGTGTTCCGAGGAGCAGTAATAACACGCGCAATGTTGCATCGATGGAACCGCGGTCGTTGGCGCAACAACCGACGAAAGAAAGGGGAAAAAAAAGGAAATGAGTCCTGGTTGGCGAAAGATCGAGTTAATATTCAACCAGGTTTATACATAAACTCCGTTTAACTGCGCGTAACTGCACGTCTCGGACACAATTTGATATCTTCACGAGGCCTCAAGTCGAACCCGGTGGACCGTGCGTTTTCTACTGGTCGGGCACATTTCAAATGGGAACATTCGAGTTCACGACACGTCGACGCCAATCGCCGTTTCTCGGTATCTTCGATCGTAATGGAGCTTTACGAGATCCGTGGACCACGAAAGAAGACCCAGGAACACCTTCGGACGCGTTAATCAATCGTACTCGGGCGATAAGTCTGCGGGTGACGCGTTTTTCCCGCGCTGAGGACCCCAAGAGATTCATATCGCCAATTACCGACTTCTTTTTCACGTTAATCTACTGGGGCTGCGATTCGATGGGAAATCGGTTCACAGTTAAATCTGAAAAGAATGGGAAGTGGAACCGTATCTTCACGTTTTTGAAAATTTTGGAGTTCACAGACACGATTTTCAAGTTTTCGTATTATGGATCAAAATGGTAAAGATCTGCAAACTCTTAAGTTTCCAAATTTCCAAAAGCTCAGATTTTCACGGAACTCCTTAAAAAATTTTGTCAAGAATTTTTCCAAATCTCCAGCACCAAAAGTTCCATCTTAATAAAATATCAAATATTTAAGAAATCCTTTCTGAACCCCCAAATTTCTCTGTCAACAACAAAACACCCATTTTTCACTCTCAAGTTCGCGTTTCTTTCTTTTTCCGTGATTTTACTCCGTAACGAAGTGTCCGCGTTAAACGAGGAATATTCTAAACACGCAAAGCGTTCAAGGGGTTCAAATTGAAGGTGGCGTTAGGGTAAATGTAATTATCGCGCGACGACTCGCTGCGTCGGTCGTCACGACGGAAAGTGAAGAACCAAAATGGAAGAAGACGAGGAAAACTTATAATTACCGACCTCTCATCCGCGATTAATCATACGAATAACAGGTTCGGGAATAAAAATCGCATTAACCCACCTGTCGGCCGATAAGTTTGCACAAGAAGATTAACGAGCTCCATCGTCGGTGTTCAGGCGAAAGTGCGGCTGCATTCCAATTTGTCGCGCCGTTTCGGGTCGGCCCGCCATTTCATTAGCTAACTTTACGCTTTCAATGATACGCAAAACAAAAGATAAATGGATCGAGTCGATAACACTGCCTGCTTTGAGTGCACTGATGTTCTTAAACTTTCACACTGGATCAATTTTGATGTCATTTCAATTTTCGTTGATTTTGATGCCTCGAGCTTCGAAGTCTGACGAATCTTAGCATCTCAAGGTTTGAACTTTGGCTGAGGATGAGGTCTCATACTTTAAATCTTTAATGGTTTTAAAGCCTCAAGCATTGAAGTCTGACTAATCTTAGCATCTCAAGGTTTGAACTTTGGCTGGGGATGATGTTTTGAACTTTAAATCCTGCAGAGTTTAAATGCTTCCAGTTTTCAATCCTGATGAGTTTCAACACTTGAGGCTGTAATCTCTAACGTGTTCTGACGTTTCATGCTTTGAACCTTATCTCTGAATCTCTGAACTCTGAACCTCAGCAAGTTTTGTTGCCAGACTTTTAACATTGACGTTTTAATACCTGTAGCTTTAATTCCTGACTTGTTTTTATACCTTTCCTTTATAAGTTTTCACATTTCATGTTTTAAACCTTGAAGAATTCTAACATTTTAAGTTTTGTTAGTTTTGACGCTGTGAGGCAGGAGACAAATGTATCGAGTCAACAGTTGTGCATCCAACGCACAGCTGTTCCGAAGTTTGAGAGGATAAATGCAATTTTGCACCGAGTTCTGTGACGTTGACGGAAAATGCACCCGCTGCGTTTGTGCATACCGAATGAACCATGATGGAATCGAAGGATTTGGTTGGCTTAGGCGATCAAAGGCCTTCAAAGTATACTCTGAACGCGATGGTTAAACGCGAACACACGATGTGCAATGAGTTTCCATCGCGATTCATAAGACGAAATGATTGATGGAGTAACGTGAACTTGCGTTGCATTCAGAAACGCGGATGTTACTTCGGTTCATAGGCAATTATACTCTAGGGAAACTAAGATTATGAGGTACCATAAGCACCATTTGCTTGTAAATCAATATATGCAAGTAAGTATGACTCGATAGAGAGCTGCCTAACGAGTTATTCAACGCGCGCAAAAGGATACGAACAGAAATTAACGATTATGATGAATGTATCGTAATGTAACCAAATTATACTGGAATTTTTCAACTCTCATTAGCACGATCGAGCGAGTCCTAAATTCTTTTGGACAAGGACGAATTCTGAGCGCATCCCTGTATCAACATCGCGCAATTAACCTAACAAGTACACTCCGGTGCAATGTACACTTAATTTGGACGAGGATTATGCAAATGTATTTTTTAGTTCGTCAATCTTCGTATCTTTAGGTTCTTGAGTTTTAGAATTTTAATTTCAAATTATGAAAATTTTTCATTTCGAAGTTTATTGATTTTTGGGGGGGATGTCCCCAAATACCAAGTCTCAAAATCACAAGGTTCACAAATCACTAAGTCCCGAATTTCTATATTCCAATATACCTAAATTACCATATCTCTAGATCCCCAAATCTGAAGATCTCTAAATAACCTACGTCCTCAATTTTTCAAATCCCCAAATGATTTTTACAACTTCCATATTTTTCGAAGACAGCTTTGCTCTCGACTGTACCGCGGTTAAATTATGCAGAAGATGCAACAAAGCATCATTTTTTCTTCCGTCGTTGCCTAATAACGTCTACATTTTCCACCGTAACGAGTACAGAAACAAAACCATCCCAGAGTTATATAATCAGCACGAGTCTAATAATCCTGGGTGCAACTGGGACGCAAATAATTTAATGGCCGACTCGCGGGACAACGGGTCTATTTGACGAATCGTGATGAAACATGCGGTTTCGAGAAATATGCCAAATGCTAGACAGGTAATGGGAGGTGTTCATATAAAAGGCGTTGTCGTTTTCGTTGCTTGCAAACTCGAGCTGATTATGCAGCCTTTGAAATGGGTATGTAACTTTCCTAACCCTTTGTTGCATATTTAGATATTTACTAATTGTGTTACTTGCATAGTGGAGAATATTGCTGATAGCTACGTACGCTGCTGGGCAATGTCTGCGGATAGTTCGGCAAGGAGGGTACAGTTACAATGTACCAAAACTATCTTTTCCTTTGTCGAATCCACCGGCACTTAGTTACGGATATCCGGCAGCTCCACCTTCACCATCACCACGATCTCCACCAGTAACTTACTATCCTACATCAAGATCTTCACTTGCACAGCCTGGACCACCTCCGTCATCAACTTACGGTCATCCCCCGCAGAGTCCACCTCTACTGTCACCACCTTCAGCTTCTTCACATCCTCTACCGTCTACATATCTCTCACCTACACCGCCACCACCTTCGTTACCATCTGCACGACAGTCTACATCAGCTTCTGCACAATCTCCTCCATGTACATACCTTCCTCCTGCACAGCCTCCTTCAACCCCTTCACATTCTCCACTTCCTACATCTCCTATACCTACATACCTTCCTCCTGCACCGCTACCTCCTTCAACCCCTCCACGTTCTCCACTTCCTCCATCTCCTCCACCTACATATTTTCCTCTTGCATCTCCTCTTCCTGATTCACCTCCACTTCCTCCATCTCCACCATCTACATATCTTCCTCCTGCACCGCCACCTTCTTTTCCAGCGTCTCCACAATCGTCCCAACCTTCATCACCTACACCACCTCCTCCAACATATCCTCTTGCAAGCCCACCTCCATCCACACGGATATCAACGCCAGCACCAACGTACCTGCCACCTAACGATCAAGCTACTCAACAAGCTGCAAGTTCTGCATCGGCATCATCGTCACCAAACGCGGCGGAAATAATCGGACCGGCTGAAAGTTATTCTGCTACTTCAACGGCTACATCCGAAGCTAATGCAGTTGCACAGCTCACTGAGTCAGCATACGCCGAGGCGTATGGTTATTCAGCTTCTGCACCAACCACCAGCCAGACGTCTACTGTCACTTATAATTATTCGCCGGGGTCTAGGATAAGTTATCCTGCACCTGCACCCGCACCTAGTTATCCTGCACCTGCACCGAGTTATTCTGCTCCTGCTCTGCAGCCGAGTTATCTTCCTACTCTGAATTAATTAGCAATGTACCATGCAATTGTGTATGAGCAATTGTGTATGATGTGTAAAATTTTTTGTAGAAAGATGTTATGTGGTGTACTGTAGAAATGTAGTTCTGCGTTGCTGTTGCAATTCTTGCGGTTTTTGTGAAGTAGTCCGCACCGTTGATAGAGTTTGCGGGATTGTGTTTGACTTGTTTCCGACGTTTTGTACAATGCGATAAATTGTTGATGGATAGTGATCGAATATCATTATATTATTATGGACAAAACTGTATTAATTCGAAATATATTTGAATAATTAGTTATGGAAAGTAGATAAAGAGTTTGATTTGCAAAAGTGGAAGTCAAGAATATATGTCGCCATCATAATATCCGCGTATTGGCAAAGATGATTATTCCTAATTTACAAGAGCCACTTTTAATATTGGTAAATAATAAATCTTTAGCAATTACTTGCTTAATTATAGTAAATTAAGCCAATAAATTCAATATTAATTGAATTTTCAAAAAAATGGAACTGGTGGCGCCATCTCTCCGGCGAACAGGGTGAACTACACGTTTTTGAAACTGTAGTTTCATTAGTTCCCACCCACATGCGCTAGATGGCGCCACGTGTGCCTGTCGGTTCAATTCTATTAATATAGTTGATTTTATTAGCTTAATTGACTATAATGTCAATTACATCGGAGTGCAAGACCAATTAACTTCGAATTGTTTTGACTTTACCAAACTATTATCAATTTTTGACCATTCTTAGCCTAATCTTAATTAGCCGAAGGGTTTCAGTCTTATGTGCCGCCATCTAGCGGTAGAAGATGAGAACTAATTAAACTACAGTTTCAAAAGTGTGTAGTTCACCCTGTTCGCCGGAGAGATGGCGCCACTTGTTCCATTTTCGTAAAAAATCTAATTAATATTGTTTTTATTGATTAATATGCTATATATTCATTATATATTTATTAATATTAATTCGATGCTGTTTGCTATGTATTCCGTGGGTCCAAAGATGCGGATTATGTGTTCAGAACAGTTCGCACGTTATACTGTATCTAGCGGTGAAAAGTGGGAACTAATGGAACTAAGTTTCCAATATATTACCTTATAAAGTAATGACTTCCTCTAATTATTGGGCAATAAAATGTCTCAAATTACAATAAAAAATGCCAGCAGAGTGTTTTAACGGTCTCATTGTGGTCATAGAACATTTCACTCGTCACTAAAAGGCATAAAAGTCGCTAATTTTGAAGAACAATAAAACTTTCTAATTTCCTAATTCAGTCATCCACTGCTAGATGACGCTAATTATGCCATTTTCGTACAAATTTAATAATAGTTTTTCTCGAATTAATTAACGATAACATGCTTCAAGGTACTTTAGATAGTAGTACTAAATATTAATAGCGAAAATTTTAGTATTTATATAATGAAAATCAATGCGTCTATATTGCTGAGAGCGATAGGAACCTATCCCCTTCGTCACTACTTTTTTCAGCAAAGCCAAATTTGCTCTCGAATGTACAATATATGGTAAAGGTCGTCATGGGAAATAAATAATACTCTCAATGTTACATTCACACACCATACTTTATATTTGTTACATAGCTTTAAATGTTTACGGAATATTGAATAATCTATATACCACTTTTATTTTAGTTTCGTAAAATCATGAATAAATGTTATGTTAATCTTAACATTTTAAAGAACCTTGTGTGTTCCCAACAACGGAGTCATTTATATATAACAATACAAATAAAATATAATTCAGTAATTATATTATACTGAATAAAACAATTTTGACAACTTGAAACAAAGAATTCTTAAAATATGCCTGACATATCTACATATAACTTTTGTCTGGTATTTACACGCACATATCCCAGACAGTAAATCAGACATTTAAAACAAGTACCCAAAATTTACATGTTTTGTTAATTATCTTTGAATGTTCATTTATATTTTGTGTAATGATACAGACAACATACTCCTTGTTGCATATGCAAAAAATGAACTGATTATTAGGATTCAAATGAAATTTCCATTATATATAATACATAACATAGGAAAAAGTTTGCTACTAGGCACTAGCTTATTTTCAATCTTACTGTCGTCATCAATGGAGTAGATATAATTCTACCTACAATTTTCATGAGAAAATGAAAGATACATACGGAAGTTTAGATGTTCTACAATTGTAACATATAGACTACTTAAAGTTTACGTGATCGATCGATAAATCTGGTGATAAAACAATGATTATTTATCTATATCTGTCAAAAATGCGTACAGGTAAAGTTTTGAATTTATAAAATCGTAATTAAAAGTGCACTCTTGTTTAAGCTAGAACTTGAAGGTTTTAAACCTCAGCTCCACTTAATATACACTGTATCTTACTTGTCATTGTTTTATACAAGAAAAATTCATCCTTCCATTTGTTGAAGTTTGTCTTCCAGACTATCCTGGCTCTCATTAGCATCATTTAAACTAATCGTATGATTTTCATGGTCAAGTTCTATCACAGAGTCTGACAGTTGACTTTTTTGAACCTCTAACACATTGTCTGAAGGTTCAAAGATATCTGTAGATTCTGAAAGATCTTGTTCATCTAAAGTTAAATTTGAATTCTGCTCAGGTTGTTCAATGACTTGTTCTTCAGGTTCAGCTTGTTCCATTTTAATATCAGATTCTTGTGTATCCAATACATCCATTTCAACAGAATTTTCCAGTTTAATATCCATTTCTTGATCTTGAGGTTCTGCTTCAACAGTTTCTTCTTTTGTTACATCATCACTTGCATTGGAAGGGCCTGCTTGTGCCTTGTCATCATAACTCTTTTGAGAAGATTCAGCAAGAGGAGATATTTGGGCAAGATTGTTTAAAACTGATTCTTGCATCTTAGCTACAGTTTCAGCTGAATCTAACATATTACATAATTCTCTATTCATTTCTTCCACTTCCGATTCATTTGTTTCTTCTGTCTTTACAACAATAATTTTCTTATTTCCATAAACCTTGGAACTGGTTATCAATGGTTTTCTACCATTAGTAACTGTCGATGTTGATGTCGTTGATGCTGTACTTACCACTTTTGGTGTTACTGGAGTCTCTTTCTGTACAGTTTCTATTTGTTTTACTTCACTTACAGTCTTAACTTTTTCCGGTTCTACTTTAGATTCAACTTGTTTCTTTGTTGTAGAAGTTGTTGTTGCAGGTGTTGTTACAGACGCAGTTGTAACAATTGACATATCATGATCAGTATATTCTTTTTCTTCGTCGTACATACTTTGCTTCTTCTTTACAAATACTCTTTTCAATGGCAATTGTTGCTCATCATCAGATTCGTCGTGGCGTTCTGGTGACAACTCCTCGGTAGGTTCATATTCCTGTTGTTTACGTGCCTCCAATTCTTCTATTTTCAAGCGCTGCTGTTCCACTCTTTTCTCCAGCTGTTCTAGTTTCTCTTTCGTTTCTTGATCACCTTGTATTAATACAGGTTTCGATACAGTAGTTACAGTTGCTTTTGATACTGCAGGTGATGCACTTGTAGATTGAGATGTTTTTAACTCAAATTTAGAAGGTTCACTTATCGAAGTTTCATTCTTTGCTGTACTAGGTGATTGCTTTAAGTCCGAGGATGATTGTAATACAGCTTGAACAAGATTTTGATGTTTATCAAGAGGTTTCTTCACAACAACCCTTTTTACAACATTGCCAGTTGGTAGTTTAGCTAATTCTGCTGGATCTATTATGGTACCATCTGGATTCATAATAACTTCCCTCGTGGTGTCGCCTTGACGAATGATTCTACGAACGATAACTCGTTTTGTAACTTTATGTCCACTAACTGATTGGCTGCTACTTGCTATATCTCCTTCCTTTATTGCACTTGTACTAGTTGATGTTTCAGTATTTCCACTCGGTTTTCTTACAACGATTCTCTTTATTACTTTAATAGTATTTATAGCTTTTGGTGTACCACTGGCCGATGCAGATGATGTATCTAATTTTTCATCTTTAGTAGAAACTTGATTCTGTGAGTTACTTTGACCTTGTTGGGGTTTTGCCTGATTTGTAGTAGAAGGAGATTCTTTATTTTGATCTTGAACATTTTGATGCTTCAACGGAATTTTGTGTTCTTTAAACACAGATGCAACAATTTTTTGGACTTGTGCTTCAGTTTCGTCTACGCGAGAAGGTTTCGAAGATTCTTCGTTTTGCTTAGATTGTGAAGGTTTCGCACTCGACTGAGATTGGTTACTAGGTGGACTTTGCTTTATCTTTGGATCCTGTACTTCCCTACGTTGAATAGGCATCAATGTTTTAATTGTCTTTTTGATCATATTTCCATCTTTGTGTCTTACAAACACAACTTGCTCTTTTTGATTTTCATCTTTCTCTGATCTGTCTTGTTCCTCCTCACTTTCTACTGGCTTAGTTGGTTTTGGAAGCTTTTTCACAATGTATGCTGGTGGTTCATAATCATCATCTCCATCAGAGTATTGTTCCTCCTCTTCATCTTCATCAGAATCTAACTCAAGTTTGGTTTTACTGTCTGGTTGCAATCCATCTGGACCCATTTTTTCACCAGCTTCTATGTGTTGTTTTATATGCGTAACATAATCTGCCCTATTTCGACACGACTCTTGGCAGACATCGCATGTCAACCCCATACCCGTGCGTTTTGTGTGCGTTAGTTGATGTACCTCTAAACTCTCTTTACGTTTAAATGCTTTTCCACAATCTTCACAAACATGACGCTTTTCTACAGAATGTGTTCGCATATGTCTAGTTAAATGATGAGATAGCAGGAATGAACGAGGACAAAGTTTACATAAATATGGTCTATGTCCGGCATGAGTTGTTAAATGACGAGCTAATTTCGTACTTGTATGAAATGCTTCCTTACAATATTCGCAATTAAACGTCTTGTCTTCATTATGTAGCACCTCATGACGTTCTAGACCCTGCTTATATGTAAAACGTTTGTTACAAATGTTGCATTGGAAGGGTTTCTCTTTTTTGTGCATGGAATCTTCATGTTTTTCTAATTCTTCTGTTGTAAAGAATTCACGATCGCAATGTTGGCAACCATAACGTAATTCATCTCTGTGAACTTTCTCGTGTCGCTGTAGCAAGTTTGCTCTAGAGAATTGTTTGTTACAAACTGGACAAGTGAATGGCTTATCCTCCGAATGTGTAGTCATGTGTTTTCCAAGATCATATTTGGAGAAGAACATGCGGTCACATTCTGTGCACTTATAATTACGATCACGATGAGCTCTTTGAGTGTGGAGAGCAAGAGCTTGGCGCAGAGGGAAAGTACGATCACATTGATCACAAGCATGTACCCTTATTTCACCTGGTTCTAACTTCTGATCATCTTTACTGTTATTCATCTCTTGATCACCTTCGCTACCAGCATCTTGCTCCTCTTCATAGAAATCATGCTGGTCTTCGTTTTCTCTCTGTTTTTCTGATTGTCTGTCTCTCTCCCTTCCTCTGTCTCTATCCCTATCTCTTTCTCTTTCTCTTTCTCTTTCCCTTTCTCTTTCTCTGTCACGATCTCTGTCACGTTCCCTATCCCGTTCTCTTTCTCTTTCTCTTTCTCTATCCCTGTCTCGTTCTCGTGCTTCTCGTCTTTCTCTGTCACCATTATCAACTCTAGGCTTTTTAGCTCCTTCATTTTGGGACCTTTGTTCAGAAGGTCGTTTATTGTTCATATCAGGTGGATCAGTTGGAATTGGTGGAAATGGTCTAGGTAAAACACCAGATAATGGATATGCTCTTAACGCTTCATCTGCTTTTTTGCATTGAAGTTTAAATTTGTAGGAACGATCCAAATTCCAGCGACACATGTTACATATCATTTGTGGCATTCCGTCAGCAGCATACACCTTGAACACAATGTTAATGTATTAACAATCTAAAGCATTATATGTAAAAAACAAAAAAAGGGAATACATATTTTAGGTGAACATGTATTAAAAAACAATATTTTATCTAAAACTTTTAATTATAAGAAAATGAGACAGAAAACACAGTATTAAGAAATAAATAATCTAAATCGTTGAAAATGTGAAAATCGTTTTCCCGCTAAAATCAATTATGTCAAATTAGTATATAAAACAAATCATTTTCAAGGTAAATCGATAAGGACAATTGTTTTAAAATCATATTCATTTGTACATGAACAAATATCGATAGTAGAGAATACTACAATGATTTGAAATTTTATATTTTACCATCACAGCGTTTAAACAAAGTTATCGATGACGCACGACCTATTTCAATTTCATTTAAATAGCAACAGGTATAGAAAGTGCCGAGCTTGGAATTGTTTATCGTTTATCAGCAAGTATATATGCCTTAAAGGATTTATTTATTCAAATAACGAAAGAATAATTGCAATCGAATTTTTACACGTTGAAAGCATTTGGCTCGATCGGCAAACAAGATATCTTCGTTATCCAGATCATTAGTTTATTCGACTATTCATTTCATTCAGTGAAAGATATCAGTGATAAGAAATAGTTCCACAGAGGACCATTTCACGAATAGAAAATAAAAGTAACGTATGTCGAACAATGGCAATAGAGAAAAAATTGTCTTTGTCAAGAATATGGTATGAAAGGTACAGAGAGAATGAATCGGTGGCGGTCGACGTCGTCTTCAAAGAAAATAATTACCTCTATGGCGACGCACGACATGATCTGCAGGGTAAGCGGTACTTGAAACGGTTTATTGGGATCCCTTTCATAAATGAAGTTAAGTGGTTCCGATTCTGTCAGGCAAAATCGACAGACCCGCCTGGAACGGAGCGGCGCCGGCCTATTCTCCATGTTTTCTTGACTACCGTCCGTGCAGACACCCACAAAGCACACTCAAGCGTCTCTCAGGTTGTCCTTCCTTCGAATCTCTTCGATCGTTGTTTATTTGAACACACTGTAAGAATAACAGCTTAATTTGATTCTAATGTTCGTTAATCAGAATTCTATGAAACGACGCCGAGCGTCGGTAAGCGTCGCGTCACGAACAACGAATAACCGCGAAGAAGTACACACCACTATGGCGCTATTATGGCCGTCCGAAAACTCGTTTCCTCTGCGTGGCGTCTTCGAACTTCTGTGACTCGTACAGCTTCGGCCTTTGCACATCAGCGCCACCGTCTTCCTCTTTCTTTCGCGGACAACCACCCGGATGCTTTGCCGATAAAACAGTTTGCGTTTCGAAAACGTGTTCGAAACTCTGTCGGTAGTTCTGACATTGTTGCAAAAATTCTTCACGCTAAAAAAATAATTTAATTCTTGTATATAACTTATATAATTTTTAAAAGATTAGATGTTTAATAATGTACACTCGAGTGAAATGTAGGTTTGCTTTAGTTGAGGATGAGAGTAGGGAAACCATTTGCTTTTGATTTTAGGAGATTAACAAAATTTAGAGATTTTCAAATATTTATATTTCTAAATTCTCGAATTCTCAAATTTTTAAATCTCAATTCCCAAAATTTTTAAAAGTACAAATCTCAAATCATTAAATCCCCAATTTTCTAATTTCCAAATTTTCTAAATTTGAAATATTTTAAATTTAAACTCACCATAGTCTCAACTCGTCACCGTGTATCTTATAAAATAAGCTACTGTTGAAATACTTGTAAAGTATAAATTATAGCAACTGAGTGACGTTACACTATTGCTCGAGTATCGATATCTCGATAGAATTAGATCCTTGAATTTTGGTTATTCCACATTTTGATAAGGAAAATCCTTTTAATTTTCATCCGATGCGAAAATGAATCGTATATTAAACTGGAGGATATTCCGATGTTACAAGAAGCGGGGACAACAGCGTGCCACCTCCAACCTGGAATCTTTGCGACGTGATATCGAAACAGACGTTCACCTACAATCTGCGGAAGATTTATTGCAAAGTCTGCAAACCAATCCAACGCGTGGCCTATCCACGGTTGCTGCACGCGATCTCCTGAACAAAAGTGGACCGAATGCACTAACACCACCGAGAAAGACTTCTAACGTGCTGAAATTCTTGCACCGTTGCTTTGGAGGATTTTCCGCGCTGATTTGGGTATACGAATAAAACTACAGACGACATTAAACTCTTTTCTTTCTTCTCTTAATTTAAATGAAATTTTTGCGGACAATTTTTCCTGAAGCTGTAACTACATAATTTCAATTAAATCTATTACAGGTAATTTAGTAACTGCATTACACTAAAGATGTCGGGTTAGTGTACAGAAAATTAAAGACAGTGTTAAATTTATTAAAGGATACAGAGTGTATAAAAATTCGACTATTACGTGGATTACAGAAATGTTATAAACAAGAAATATTTTATTTAACCTTTAGTTACAATTATCAAATATGATTGAAGTTGACTGATTCGAACTGAATTAAATTCTCTGTCGTTTACAAATGTCATGCCTTTATTATTTATTTATTTTTAAAGTCTTTTCGGGAGGTTTTGAACTTCAGAGATGCACGAGTTCCTAATTTTGCTAATTGTTAACGAGGTTTATTGTCTCCCCAGGTGAGTGCTTTGCTCTGTTTCTGCAATTACTTGCTGGAACGCGGAACATACGGCGAAGCTTCGAACGAGCATCTGGGAATCGGTATCGTGCTTGCCAGCCTAACCATAATCACGGCAATTTTTAGCCAGTATCAAGAATCAAAGAGCTCTCGAATCATGGAATCGTTCCAGCAAATGCTACCGCAGAAAGCGAAGGTCCTGAGGGACGGTGAAAAGAAGGAATTGAGCGTGGCCGAATTGGTTGTCGGGGACATTGTCCTTTTGGAAACCGGTGAACGAGTGCCCGCTGACATTAGAGTCCTGGAATGTCAAGGTAAATTCGTATCGTTGTAGTTGCAAGCGTAACTTTCTTATTTCTCGAGAAAAAAAGTCTTCGCCTTTCTCTTCGTCGACGCTCGAGATATCGTGTTGACTTTATTGTAAACACAATTTACAGAACCATCGAGTATTCTCGGAATCAATCATTCAACTCGAGTGGCATTAATAGTAGAATCATTCCGATTATATTTATAAAAGATACGTTTACTGCATGTTGAAGCACGACGATAACTACTTGTTATTTTTAATAGTCTGGTAATTTCATGTTATGAAGCTGTAGAAATGAACGCTTCGTTTAAGTACGTTTTCACGAAGTTCTGTTATTGAACGATCAAACGTTTTCAATTGCATTTACATTCGATGATTGAAACGAGAACAGACATTAACATTTTCACTTCTCGATTGCAGTTTCGGTGTTTAGAATTATTGTACTTTTATAAAATGCAATTTTCTTTCTTTGCAAACCATTTCTGTACATGGAATTTCTCATGAATTTTAAAAACATTTTTTGTACTAAAGTAAAAGCATATGAAAGACCTAAATATGCAACGGAAATTCCGAATTTTCAAACTTAAAATTTTAAATCTTAAAATTTTTAAATATTCAAGTTCTGAAATTCTGTAATTTTAAGGTTTGAAGGTGGATAATGCTTCCATCACTGGTGAATCGCTTCCAATGTTGAGAACAGCCAACGTTTATCCAGTAGATAGCGTTCTCGAAGCGAAAAACATGGTTTTCTTTTCAACAGACATAGTGGAAGGTAACGCAGAAGCAACAAGTACTCAAATTAACCCTCCCTCGCATTGCAAATATTTCCATAAAAATTACCTTCTTAAAATCGCCAAATTATAAAACTATTCAAGGAAATCTTCTATAACAATTTCCCATTGAAATGCATATAAACTATGCATTTTTCCTATTAAAATGTCTACATATTTTCTAAAAATTGTTGCACAAGGAACCGGAAAGGGGGTCGTGGTAGCCCGTGGTGACTACACCGTGATGGGAAGAGTCGCAAAGTTGACATCGAAGTTGGCACCAAGGCCAACTCCACTTACCCGCGAGATTCATCGATTTATGAAGTTAATCTCCTGTTGGGCGATTTTCCTTGGAATGCTGTTCTTCACTTTGTCCATCGCTATGGGCTATACTTTGATCAGGTCGATGGTGTTCCTGATCGGTATCATAGTAGCGAACATTCCCGAGGGACTATTAGCCACCGTCACCGTTAGTCTCACCCTAACAGCCAAGAGAATGGCAAATCAAAATTGCTTGGTAAAACGTTTGAAAGCTATCGAGACACTGGGATGCACTGCTGTTATCTGCAGCGATAAAACGGGAACACTCACTCAGAATAAAATGACCGTAAGCTTCGTTTACTATTGATGAAACTCCTTAATTATACAGGGCAATGACAATATGTTTGACACTTGTACATGATTGAAGTTCTTATCTAAAGATAGCTTGCACTCGAATGTACATTGGTCAATTATACCCATATCATGCTTCTCCGCCATGTTTGTTTCTACAGAAAATTGAGACTAAAACTTGCACCGCTGTGTAAATAGTACAAACGTATATAAACATATCTGTATATCGAAAGTTTTATTCATAATAAGTTACGAATAGATTTTTAAAATGATATGAACTGATGATCTAACCTCAAAAGATGGCGTTCACGTCTTTCGTAATTCTACTTATAATTTTGTTTATATGATCATACGATGATCCTTGTAGTATTAAATTTAGGATACAATTTTAAACTTTAATTTTGACAGGGTCATCGTATACTCTGTATCGCATTTGTATATGAGATGAAAAAACGGATTCTGTGTAATTAGGTGCGACACATGTGGTACGACGGTGAATTGCGAGAGGTAATGGCTTCCGACGGGTGGAGAAAATACATAAAGAATCCAGGGTTTCATAATTTAGCTAGAGTGGCTAGTCTTTGTAATCGCGCTGAATGGAAGCCCTTACCTAAAAACAAACCAATGCCGCCGCTGCACAAGAGACAAATTTTGGGGGATGCTTCTGACGCTGCTTTGCTAAAGTGCATGGCAGTGCTGGTGAAAGGAGGCGTGAATAGTTACAGAAAAAGTTATCCAAAGGTATAATATCGCAAGTGAAGCGAATCCCAAAATAACACGAATCTACCGACGCTTTCAAAAAAATCAACTCTCAAGTACTTTCTTTAATTCACCCTTTCGATTCAGTTTTTGAAATATGCTGACGTTACGTACAAACGATACATTAAAAACTAGTGTACAGTAAACATAAATAGAATAACCAAAAATACAGTAAAAGCAGAAATGAATGTAAAGTTAATGGAAATGAGGATGGACGTCTTTTAAGAATACTGATTTCTGCATTTGTGTTGTTTTGGAATTCATGATTTCCTCAATTTTTAATATACAGTAAATGTAATATGAAGAACTAATTTATGAGATGTCTGTCTATTTATGACGTAGGTGTTCGAAATACCGTTCAACTCAACGGACAAGTTTCAGGCCAACGTCCACGTGCACCACAAGAAGCATTTTGTTTGCTTGAAGGGTGCACCAGAAAGAGTTTTGGAACGATGCTCGACCGTAGCGTTCGGTAGCGAGACAAAAGAACTGAATGACGAAATCAGGAACGCGTATACGGAATCTTGTTACATTCTTGCGAATAATGGCGAACGGGTACTTGGATTTGCAGATCTCGATCTGTCGCGTACTGATTTCCCGCTGGATTTTGAGTTCCACGAAGATCCACCAAATTTCCCTCTGGAGAATTTGAGACTAGTAATGTTATTTGCTCACGATAGAGACGTTAATATTGTTTTGTGCATTATATGACATTTTTCGGATTCTTAAGTGTATTTATAACCAGGGACGACTGTTAAACCGGAATCCTTTCCTGAATCATGTAGGAAATATGCAAACTTCGACGAGTTGGGTGTTGTTTTATTTAATGGTATAATTGGTTGAAGGACGTTTACAGATTGTTTGTAGATTATTTTAAGGTTATTGTAAGGTTAATGCAAGGTTACTTCAAGGTCATTTTAAGATAATTTAAATTTTTTAACAGTCATGACAACAGTCAACTCCATATTATTAAAATAATAGTAATATATATAAAGTAGGAATCCAAAGAACATATACTTCCATAACTCATTTGCCTATTCTAATTCACAAACAAATCGGTATATGTTATCAGATCGGATTGATATCGATGATGGACCCCCCGAGGCCAACAGTACCAGATGCAGTGTACAAATGTCGTTGTGCCGGAATCAAGGTGATCATGGTAACTGGTGATCACCCTGACACAGCGAAGGCAATCGCGAAATATGTTGGTATCTTCACCGACGATAATCTCCTTCACAATGACAACGGCAAAAAGCATTCGATCGTGGTAACGGGGATGGAGTTACGCGATCTACTGCCGGAACAACTGGATGAGATCATCAAACAGTATCCTGAAATCATTTTCGCGAGAACATCGCCCGTGCAGAAGCTTCAGATAGTGGAAAGTTGTCAACGACTTTATTTAATCACTGCGGTCACGGGTGATGGTGTCAATGACTCACCGGCATTGAAGAAGGCCGATATTGGTATTGCCATGGGAATTGCAGGTAACTTTTTCATATAACGCGGGTATATCATTCAATTACATTATCGAGTTACTTTTCTATCACGCAACTAATAACATTTTACCTGATAATTGTTCAGTTGACAAAGACTTAAGAATGTTAACTAAGATGGGTACATTAAATATTAGGTTCAGACGTGAGCAGAGAAGTCGCTGACTTAGTTTTATTAAACGACGACTTTGCATCGATTGTTACTGGAATCGAGGAAGGACGAAGAGTATTCGATAACTTGAAGTCGAGCATCGCGTACACCTTGGCTAGTAATGTTCCTGAAATAATACCATTCTTGGCGTTCATTGTTCTTGGGATTCCTTTGCCTGTGGGCGTGATCTGTATACTGTGCATAGACCTGGGAACGGATATATGGCCAGCTGTGTCTCTAGCTTATGAGAAATCCGAATCAGATATTATGTTGAGGTATTTTCTTCTCTTAGTTCAAAATCCTAATTACTGTAAAGAATTCTAATACTCCCCTCTTCCATATCAATCTTGAGATAAAAAGTGTCACTACTCTTTCAGAAAACCGAGAATACCCCAAATACATCATCTAGTCAGTCGACGATTGATTTTCATGGCCTACGGTCAGATCGGCTTAATCGAAACGTGTGCTGGATTTTTCACCTATTTCGTAGTGATGGCGGAACATGGTTTCTTACCCAGCAGGCTATTAAACCTGCGTCCTGAATGGGACAGCATCGTTGTAAACGACTTGCAAGACAGTTTTGGCCAAGAGTGGACATACGATCAACGCAAGGTTCTGGAATATACCTGCCACACTGCTTTCTTCGTCAGCATAGTGATCGTCCAGGTAGCTGACGTGATAATCTGCAAAACCCGACGGAACTCTCTTTTCCATCAAGGCATGTACAACTGGGTCCTCAATGCCGGGATAATTTTCGAGATCGTTGTGGCGTACATTGTTTGTTACGCTCCGTACATGGATCAAATTTTGAACACGTACGCGTTGAAGTCCGAATGGTGGTTACTGGCTGTGCCGTACGCTGTGATCATCTTGATCTACGACGAACTTAGGAAGCTTTGGATCAGGAGACATCCGGGTGGATGGTGGGATCGAGAAACTTGTTACTAAATTTGTAGGAATGAATGTACGGAAAATAAATATGAAGAGATGTATGTCTAAATGCGAAGGAGATGAATGCAAAGAAATATATAAACGTAAAGAAGATATATGCAAATATATGTATAAGAAAGTATGAATCTGAGATGAATGTAAAGAAGCAGAAATCTGAAGAAGATGAACACAAAGAAGTATAGATCCAAAGAAGTTAAATGTGAAGAAGTATAAATCTAAAAAACCTAAATTTAAAGAAGTATAGGTCTAAAGACGATAAATGCAAAGGAGTATTTAAATAAAATGAACGCAAAGAAGTCCATAAACGACAAATAAAGCTAAAAAGTGTATCTCGTCAAACTTAACCGAAACAAAATGGCCTCCCAACACTGGCAGGAAGAAATATGAGGGAAATGTAAAGGCAACGAAGAGATTGACCGTGTCTGTCGATAAAGCTTTCACGATTTTCGATACTTTATAGTGAAAAATGGTCAAAGGAGGCACGTCGTTTGATGTACAGTTAACTGGATGCATCTTTAACGGAGCACTCGTCCGACGCGAGTATGCAGAAGAGCAATGGTTCTCCTTTGGTTCTACGCGGTCATCGAGTGTTGTAACCTCATGGATGGAAAAGTGGGGGATGCATATAAGACCGTGGGACCCTCTCGATGAGGCCCAGTAGTCTCTAGTCATCAATTCCTTCACGTTCGAAGAACCGTGACTTGATTTCGAGATAACGAGGAGACCGTATTCCCTTTTGGCTAATCCTGCCCTCCGTCAGGATGAAGACGGAGGTACTTTGCTTGCTAATCTGTCTCGGTGAGTAATTAAACGAGTATAACTGCATTTCGATAATTAGAGACATTACATGTACTCATTTCAACTTTCTATAATATTACAAATCCTGTAAGCTTTCTATGATTTCATGAAAGTAGGCTATATATGAACATATTCGAAGTGATCAAGTCAAAGTGATATCTCCTACTTTTAATGTTTTATTTAATACTCTGACATTAAAAGTTAAAAAAAGTGGAGTTTGACCTATGAACGGAATAATATGTTGCATCTGTGAAGAAATCGAATCAAAAAGAATTGTAAAGGGTGACAATGAGTGATAATGCGACATCTAGTTTGACTAGTGACCTTTAGCCGAGGTATTGTTTTACTCGTTATAAGAATGGTACAGATTCAGTTACTATGTCATTTTGATCAGCTGCTGCAATATTGTTGCTTCGTTCGAATCTGTTTTGCAAAGTTCTTTTTAGAATGTTTACGAAAGTCACATCTAATGTAGGAATTATACTGTTTCATTGGTAGTTTATGTGCGTAGGGTTTAAAATAGTGATGAGGGATCTAGTGCCCGCTCGAGAATTTGTGGGCACCGGTGTGCATAGTGAATGCACTGTGACGTGAAGTGTGATGAGGTCATGGAGATGCATGGGAATTTTAAATTATCGGATTTGAGGATTTAGAAATTTGCAGATTGGAGAATTCGAGGAATTAGGAATACTGGAGATATTTGAGAATTTGAAATTATGCAAATTTTACGATTTGAAAACATGGAAATTTCGAAATGTACAAACTCAGAAATTTAGGAACTGAAGAACTTCGAAACTTAGAAATTTAAAAACTCAAAATTTTCAAATCCCAAAATTAAGAAATTGACCTATCAGTACGTCACAAGCACACCACGCCCTTATGGGCAGAGTTGCCCATCACAGGTTAAAATATAAAAATTCTATCATAGAATTAGAAAAATTCATTTATAAATAGCTACGTTCTGCGTGTACACACGATATCTATTTGATCACGAAGCAACTTACGCCATCCGTTGTTATTGAGAAATCAGTCCACCTTAAACTAATAGAAAGTTTAATTTCTCCACACCACGTGTCGGCTCGCAGCACGAGCAACAAATTAAACGAAAAGCGGTCTTCAATATTTATTAACTTGTCTATTTACTTAAACCCACTTTCCAGTCACGAAAACACTTTTAAGAACATGTATTCAGAACATGTTTACTGTATACATTTAGATATTTCTCAGTAATTATTCCAAATTCTTACATAAAATTAAATATATACAAATTAAAATTAAATATAGGGTTGATAAAATGTATGCATACATAAAACATACAAATTATATATGCATGTTAGATGACTCATGAAGGTCGTTTTGGACATTAGTAATTTTAAAATACGCAAGATATCAACTTATCCTGGGTTCTTCACCTATCAAATTATATAACAATGATACATGACTTTGATGCTGACGAAGGTCATTTTATACATTTCTTCGAGGTTGACAATATTTAAAATTACCGTAACTTGACTTCTTCATTTTACGTATCGAATCCTATAACAACCTGTGATAATTGTAATACCCTGCACAGACCACCTCATTCAAGAGTAATCCCCAGAATTAAATGAAGAAACCGTAGAAACTGTTTCATAATTTCATTCGCAACAAGTGGTACATGGACCACAGGTTCTGACGATTTCATAAAGAAAGTCACACTTAAACACCCAGTATATTAGAGATATTATAATTAGGTCCGTAGCCTCTCCATTTCTTGGTCTCTAGGATCTTCAAAACGCATCGAGGCCTATATAGAGTGTTGGAAAGTGAACAGGTCTGAACGATTAAACGACATTTAAGTTCTGGCGAAGCAGATACACGGCAGTCGAGCACTTTCTCGCTTTCTTCCGTTCGCGAGGTCGACCGGCGCAGAGTTTACGCATAACCGGCGTTTTGTTCAGGGACGCAAGACGTCGCGCTGCCTTGAAAATACTGCGAGACCAGTTGACCCTCTCTCGCCATTCTCCGTTTTTATCTCATCTTGTTTGCGATTCTTTCCTTCTTCCTTTATTTCTATTTCATTTGTTATTCCTGCTTGCCGGATACATCCGCATTACAGACGTAACTAGGACTTTTGTACCTTTCTACCGGCTACGCTGACTACCTTTCGATAAAAACATTGACACGGTTTTAAGATTAAGTTTCTATATTTAAACATTCTTTGTTTCATAGTAAATTAATCATAATGTTTTAACTTGCACATTCTCAAACTTGTTCAATTTTAACATTCTCAAACTTTCAAGTCCCTGAATTTCTAGGTAATAAAGTTTCTGTGTTTCAAATTTTATTTGTCGTTCTCAGATTCCCAAATTTTTTGTTCTTCTGAATGTGCAGTCATCTGGTTGCTTATGCCACAATTTTTTGCACATTATGTATATCGACTGAAATAAAAAAGTATAGTGAAACAACCGGTGATCAGGTGGTCGAAAATAAATATTGCAGCAAGGTGATTGTCAATGACAAAATCTCAAGGATTTGTATTATTGGTAACTGAAATATCGTTCAGGATAAAAGAATAGATCAAAACGTTGATAATGAAACTGCTAAAAATAAATATTGTAGCAAGGTGACTGTCAATGACGAAATGTCAAGGATACTATTAGTAGTATTGGTAACTGAAGTATCTTTTAGACGTCATCTAAAATAAAAGGATAAATATGAATAACCGATAATGAAGGTACCAAAAATATTGTACCAAGGTGACTGTCAATGTTAAAATGTGAAAGATAGTATTAGTAGTACTGGTAACTGAAGTATCCTTTAAGCGTTGTCCAAACTAAAAGAATAAATCGAAACAACCGATAATCAAACTGCTAGAAATATTGTAGGTGATGGTCCGAAACAAAAAGAGAAAGATGTTGTTAATATTATTAAAGTAATTGAAATATTGTTTAGGCGTTGTCACCGCTTTAACGAGAAAACAAGAGGCAGCCGAGCAGAATCGTCGGAAGGCCGATGTGCCAAGTTTGCAAAAAAAGCATCAAACCGCAACGGAGGAGCAAGAAGAGTACGAGGACGAAGACGAACTTTCGGATCAATGTCCTGAGCCGAATGGTTACTTTTCTGACGCAGAACAGTGCGACAAATACTACGACTGTCGGGACGGTAAATCCACGGAGAAACTATGCCCAGATGGTTTGGTATTCAACGACTTCAGCCCGCAACACGAAAAATGCGATCTACCCTTCGGAATTGATTGCACCAAGAGGCCGAAGTTACGTAAGTATTGATTTCTCGTGTCGATTCACGGTATCCTCGTTACTTGAATACACGGATGTTCTTTAAAAAGTTCCTAAACTTCGAAACATTTAATTAGTCTTCAACGTGCATTCTTCATCGGTAGAATAGACTCGATGGTAGAATGTTCATCAAGTTTTTGTTGCAAACTTTAGATTTGCAGATCTTCAACTCTTTAATTCTTCATTTCACAATTTAAAGTAATAAAGTATATTAGAATTGTCAGATTATGTGACAATAATCCACAGAGAATTATATGAAAGAGTCATTTCTTGTTTATGTAATTTATTATTTGAAAAAGTATCTTATTGTACAATGTCTATAAAAGACGTACAATAAATGTATAAATAGATAAATAACTTTTGTGCAAAATTGTTATGTTTTATGTATATAAATGCAGTTTGTACTTGCACAACTTATACCCCATTTGTAAATGAACTTGAACAGGTTATACATGACCATGATATAATAATTAATATAATTACCTCCATTTATGAACAGTTCCTTAATTTGTACACTTCTCATTGACATTATACAATACTATTTAGTAGTACACACAATATATTTTCAACATCCATTCCTCTTCGTACACCGCAATATCCAAAAGTATGACTACGTTGCCAAACAACAAGCCATTGCATTTAACAATATAAAAAACTAGCCTAAGAACCTATTGTACAAAATTGACAGTGAAATTCATTTGCAGAAAAACCACAGCCGTCACCGCATTGCCCAAGAATGCACGGTTACTTCGCCCACGAAGATCCTCGAAATTGCAACACGTTCTACTATTGCGTCGAGGGAAAGTTTAACATGATCACTTGTCCAGATGGTTTGGTCTTCTCCGAAAAGACCGGGATTTGTAACTGGCCCGATGAGGCCCAGAAGAAAGGTTGTGGATCTAGAGAGCTTTTCAACTTCACCTGTCCAAAAGTCGACGATTCTGTCGCTGCGACGCATCCTCGATATCCCGATACAGAAGACTGTCAGTATTTCTACGTTTGCGTAAATGGTGAGGTACCTAGGAGAAGCGGATGCAAGCTGGGTCAAGCTTTTGATGAACGCACTGGAAAATGTGATTGGGCTAGGAAGATACCTGAGTGGTAAGCTGTTATTGTGAGATTTTATAGTTTGTGGGTTCAAGGATTTGGAGATTTGGGGATTTGAGAGAATGGGAGGGAAAGTTGGAGACTTGGAAATTTGGGGATTTGAGAAATTTGGGGTTTTGGAGATTTGGGGATTTGTGAATTTGGAGACTTGCAAATGGAGATTTGAGAATATGGGGTTTTGGAGATTTGGAGGATTTGAGAATTTGAGAAGTCAGAAAATTGGAATTTTTAGAATTTCGGGACTTAGGAATTTGGGGATTTTAGAATTTTGGGGTTTGAGAACTTGGTGATTTGAAAGTTTGGGGATTTAGGAACTTAGGGATTTGAGAACTTGTAAATTTAGAAAGATAGAATAGAATTTGGAAAGATAAGTATTTGGAGAGTTGGAAATCGAAAACTTAGAAATTTGTGAATTTTGCTAGTGAAAATTGAGGAATTTGTAATTTGGGAAGTTGGGTTTTTAAACATTTATGAATTGAAAATTCGCAAATTTTTATTTCTAAGAAATCTGTAATCTTGAGAATGAAAAAAGTTTGTAATAAACATAATCCAACATCCCACAACCCCTAACGCTACAATCAGTCTACAATTTTAATAGTACCAAGTTCATGTTAGCTAATGATAAAAAGCTACTAATGTTCATTTTATAAAATTTTAGCAAAGACTGGTACAAAGGTCAACTGACTGACGAGGAGTTGGACGCCTTGGAACATCCACCGCCAAAACCAAAACACACTGGTGGTCCCAGCAGAAGAAAAGGCGGCAAACCAACGTAGATTTAAGACTAAACTCATGTGTATATTTTAATACTCATTGACATATTAAATACCACCTGGTGAATAAAACATTTTTAATACAATTTTTTTTAATAAAATCATTAAAATGTTACGTTAATCAACGATCCATGAATCCTATTGCTTGTGCGTACGTATTATGAAGATCATTATGCCATTGAGATACTTCAGAGTTTTTAATACTCTTAGCAAAATACTGCGAGTACTATAATTTACTAAAGTAAATTTACAGTATTGTGACAGATGTTTCTTTTTCATCGAGTTCCTCGATTGTTGACGACAGCAATGGCAGCATAAGCTCTCTTCTTTCACTTTTATAACGAATTCTCATCGTCCGTAAATTTCCATTGTAGTGAAAGTGATTGATTCTTAACAGTTCTCCACATTTCACATGAAACGTCTCCAAAAACTTCAGGAAACTATATGCTTTTATGATAGATAGCATTTTTGTAATTACTGACGTGGAGATAACATTATGTAAGATACTAAACGCCCGATGTAGAAATAACATATCATTAAAGAATGTATCAAAATAAAACAGCCAATGTAGAAGCAAGATTCGTAACAGTTAATAAAATAATATCTTTTTATTCGCCGGAATTTAACTTTTTATTCATATATTCGTTTCGATGTTGAAATAATGTGAAACATTGTGCAATACCACGGTATTCTTAATATTTTATGAATTTGTTTTTAGCGAAACAGGAGATGAAAGTTAACAGGTAAAATTGAAGCTAGAATGAGAATTGCAAGTCGAGATAAATAATTTGATAACATTTAAAAAATTGCATTACATATTTTTAAACATATATTACATATTCACAAATATTAGATGTTAAAGATATCAATATTTCGTTTAATTTAATTGTAACATTATGGTTGCTAATTTACAAGGTTGGTACAATCTTCAGACAAAATTTAAACAAATTATATGAATAGTATTGATACAACAAATTTTAATGAAGTAAAAAATTAGTACTAAGTATTTGATGAAATTTTCTTTGACACCAAATGATTATTGATGAAACTGTAATAGCTTCATTGAACGTAAACAGTTAATCACAAAATTAAAGAGTACAATAAGGTAAGGAACAATGGCGCAAAGACACGATAGTCATGACTACGTGACCAGCAAGCATCAAAATGTTAAGAAGCACATTAATACCACGTCGTTAGATAGAATTCGTGTTTCGAAAGGATCGAAGTATGCGTCGATCACCCAGAAAGATCACGGTAATAGTAATTTTTCCGTAAAGAACATCGAAGGACGTCGAGGTGAGAGTAAGTATACAAAGCAGAGGAAAAAGATGAGCAACGCAGATCGTTTCGAGAAAAGAGAAAGAAGAGTAAGAGTGTGTGGTACCTTTGATCAATCTTGGTTCTAGACGGTCATCGATGAAAACGCGGCGAAAGTGGGGAAGAAACATTGGGTGTAGTGGGGCCAATGGGGTATACCCCCGTGGTGAGTTGCTGAAGAGCTGCAGTGTTTCGCGACGGAGACACCATTTCAAAGGAACAGCAAAAATAGAGATTACGATCTACAGTGACGTTTGTGATTCCATTTTTTACCAGATTTTGTGATTAGCGGATAAAAATGATCAGAGCGTCCCTTGTTACGATATTGGCTGTTGTGGCTGCAACGCGTGAGTATCCGTGCTTCCATTTTGTCGAATTAAATTTTAGATCATTGATAGCTTAATATTGCATATTGAGGTCGAAATATCAAGTCTTTGTTGTAATTTTTATATGGAATATAATTTGATCTGATATGTAGTAATAATTGATGTTTTATAATATTTGTAAAAATTACAAGAGTTCGAGTCATTTTACCGAATCTAGACAGGTATATTTGGGAACAAAAAATTTCCCGCAACATTCCAGGTTACTAAATGGAAACAAGAACAGTGCATGCTAATTACGGTGAATAAAAAGATTGGTTTCACTGAAACAGAGATCTCAGACTTTCTCTTGATTTCTTAGCACGTACCGCGCAACACCTGAAATGCAACAGAATTTCCGGTATTGTAATCGTTGAGAACCGGTCAAATCTATTTTGAATATCTGAAACCCGTTGCCCATCCCATGAAAAATCGCACCGTCTACGCACAGACACATCGAAAGGTATTCATTTCGTTTGGAGAGTGCGTAAGAGACAGCCGGGCTGAACTTTCTAAAGCGTAAATGTCAGATCTACTACTTGCCGGGTTGCATAAGTATCCGTCGTGGTTATCGTCCCGGTACGCCGTGTAAAACCGATAAATTACATAAAGAAATAAAACAATACCGATCAGTAGGATATTCGTGGAACGGAAAGAGAAGTTGGTCTGGTTCGACCAGTTTGCATATTCGATGTAACATTTCTCGCCAGGCTACTTTATATGCCTCTTGAAACGTGGCATTGAGTTCCGGCATATTTTGCGAAGTAAATGTCACGAGGAACATTGGAGAAATTTAAGAAATTCCTTACAACTCCTTTCTCTTTTTTCTGCCATTCATTTTCGTTGAGTGAAAACTATTCACAACCTATTGTAACGAGGATTTTTATCTGGAGTGCAGGATCCTTAGATTTGATTATGCACGCAGGAGAATGTTACTTTCGAAAATGTGGGAATGTGGAGAAGTTGAGAGAGGGAATTTAGGATTTGGGGATTTGGGAAATTAAGGATTTGGGAATGGAATTGGGGATATAGGGATTTGGGAATATAGGGATTTGGTAATGTAGGGGTTTGGTAAATTAGGGATTTAGGAATTATGAGATTTGGAAAATTAGGGATTTGGAAGTTATGAGATTTGGGAAATTAGAAATTTGGCTATTTAGAGATTTGGAAGCTTAAAAATTACAAATCTGAGAATTCGAGTATACTCGAGTAAAATTTGGGAATTGAAGATTTGGAAATTAAAAAATTTGAGTATTTGAAAATTGAGAAATTGAAAATTTGAAAATTAAATAGAATTATGAAAGTTATATAATAGTTCACGACTTTAGCACTGTCTCCACCGATTTATACACTGCATTGATTTCTTTTCTTTATCGTGCGAGTAAATCGTTGAAAAAGTAATGGCCGTGATTAGCACTTTCATCGTTTTCACAACGAAGTTGCCACTTATGATTTTATCTGCATCATGCAATAGCTTTAATAACTACAATAAATTATTCTAGCAATTATAACCTTTTCAACGGTATTGCACATAAATCTAGGTTAACTTTAATTAGAAATATCATTTCTGAAGAACTCAGAAATTTATTATGTATAACATAAATCAACATATATTATCGATTCTTTAAAATGTTCAATTTCAATACATATTGTTAATGTTTTAATACTTTCAATATATACCAAGAATATTAGAATATTAACAATGTAAGAAATTTCTAAAATCTCCATTAGCATTGAAAAGAATTGGAGAAAACATTGAGGTTGAATATAGATTAACAACTTTCATTCACGCGAATCTTGTTTGATGTTACAGACGGTGCATTCAATTGTCCGATTAAAGATGGCCAGTACGAAGATTCAAAGCAATGCGACAAATTCTACGAATGCGTTGACGGCATAGCGACAGAGAAACTTTGCCCAGATGGACTTGTTTTCGATCCTCTGAACCGTAAGGTGAACAAATGTGATCATGTCTTCAACGTCGATTGCGGAGATCGTCTCGAACTACGTAAGACCATCGCTTCTGTCACTATTTCGTAATTCTGTCGAGTGTATTAAGTTATAGAACACTTGCAATTATTTTTTGCTGTTACCACACACGGCCATTTTAACAGTAACATCCAAGGTGATAAATATAATAATGATACAGAATATTGTCGCCTGTTCTACATTTACCCTGAATAATAGTATCAAATACTGTAGATATACTTTTAGAAAGTCGAGATCTCAGAGTACAAAACGTTACCGGTGTCATTGGCTCTTGCGGTTTAATGTCCTTGACATACAGGATACAATGACGATAAGTAGCGAAAGTGATTTAAATTCCCGTTACATTTTCACAGAACCACCTCAGCCAACCAAGAAGTGTCCACGAAGAAACGGTTTCTTTGCTCACCCAGATCCATCAGTCTGTAACATCTTTTATAATTGCATCGATGGCGAGGCCGTTGAAATCACTTGTACAACTGGATTGCATTTCGATGAATATAGTGGCACTTGTGTGTGGCCTGACAGCGCTGGACGTGAAGTAAATAATTTTATATGCTTTTACCATTAATTCATGCTCTTGGACTGTCATGAAATTTCTAACTTTCCAAATTCCCAAATTACTGACTTTTCTATTTTGCAAATTTCCTAATATCCAAATCCTTAAATCTTCCAACCTTCAATTTTTTTAATCTCTCAATCTTCAAATCTACAAGTCCTCAAATTCCCAAATCCCCAAATCCCCAAATCCCCAGAATCCCCAAATCCTCAAACCTCTAAATCTCCGAATCCCTAAATTTCTAAACCTCTGAATCCCCAAATCTCCAAATCTGTAAATCCACAAATCCACAAATCCCTAAACCCCCAAATCCCCACAATCCAACATCCCTAAATCCTCACATCCCCAAATCCCCAAATCCCCAAATCCTCACATCCCCAAATCCTCAAATCCCCAAATTCCTAAAGACTCTAGTTCCAAAATTTCCTTACCTCAAAACGCTCAAGGTTCCAAACTCAAAAAATTGTCAAATACCTAAATTACCAAATTTCCAAGTTTCCACATCAGAATTTCTAAACTTGAAATTATTTATCTAGGGATGTGGTGTAGTGGGCAAGAAATTGAAAGATGGATTCGAATGTCCGAAAGAAAGTCAAGTGGATACTAGGGGAATGGCCGTCGATCATCCTAAATTTGCTCACCCAGATGACTGTCAGAAGTTCTATGTTTGCCTCAATGGTGTAACCCCACGTGAACAAGGTTGTAGCGATGGAACTGTTTATAACGAGGAACAGCAAAGATGTGACGCCCCTGAGAACGTTCCTGGATGGTATGCATAAAAGATGAATTTATTAATAAGAAATTATAAACAATGGAGGCCTTTAATATTTTTTTAAGAATACTAAATTAATTTGAATAGGTGATACTGTTTCTTTTCAAGATAAACTTGTATAAATAATATTATACTTCAAGATAAAATTGTAACGTGTTATAATTAGATTACAATAACTAGATTATGTTTAACATTATTATTTTGTTCACAGTGAGGATTGGTACAAGGATGATGACAAGAAACCATGAAGCACTTTCTAAATTAATATGTCCCGCATCGGGATTCAAATTCATCGTAAAATCACGTCATCCTCGTTTAGTGTGTATTCATGTGTGTGCTTAGAATGTTCATAAATAATAAATTCTATTTTACCTTATTTCTGTGTATCATTTCATTCTGATTCCTCTGTTTATGTCCAAAATTATTAACAAACGTCAAGAAAGAAATAATCGGATACAATATTATATTTGTATTTATTAAAATCGAACTCAGCTAAAAATTAACGCAAGAATATATTTTACTCGATGATATGCGTATAAAAACAAAATATCATTCACTTTTCTGTCGCAACCGACGAAGCGAATCGATGGTAACTTTCTCCTGAACGTCTTGATATTTCTTGTTTCTAAATTCACCGAGAAGACAACTTTCTTGCTGATGTACTTTTTCAAACATGCTAATAACTCGTTTTCTGTTAGCAACAAAGATTCATGTGGTTACGTGCATCGTTCACTTAACTTTCATTTATAATGTAAGAACAAAAGGAAAGTAGAATGTATACAAAATTAGTAAGATATTATATCACAATTACATTCAATTTGCAACTTAATTAGATATATTTAATATCGTATATACAAATTGAAACAGTTCTTTTATTTTTTTTTTTCAATTATTCAATTTTGAAATAAAGATGTTACCGACCGTCAATAACCTAACCTTATCCATATTTTAATGTGAAATACTAAGTCAATTTTATTCACTATTCGACACTTTATTTATAAAAATATATTTTAATCTGTATACTGAATTTTATTTTTTAATGTTATATAAATAATATTATAATTATGCGATGGTGTTTTCCAAAATATAATTACATCATTTCTTTAGTTCTTAGAATACTAAATTATATGAAGAATATTATTAATCATTAATAGATCTTAATTATAATTACTTTTAGTTCGATTTTGAAATAATCGATTTTAAATAATTGAGAATTTTTATTTTCCCGCAATCCTACAGATGGCGCATAAGATCGCGCTCTGTTTCCGCGCGCTTTATCCGTTGAGTCTGCGCATCGACCATTCGTAAAAGTGAACATGAAGCGAACGTTTGAATTTTTATTTTGTGCATCGTGTTGCAGCTGCTGTCCAGCTTTTAAGCATTTATGCATTCAGTAAGCTCAATCTATCGTTTCTTAATGATTATTCAACACTTTGAACTATAATATTCAATGAATAAATACGAATATTCCGAATATCAATATTTCGATGATCAAACCTCTTTAATCGACCGTTACGCGTAGACATTTTTCTTGTCGATCCCTTACGTACGTTTAACGATGTATTAATACAACATTATCCGTACTTCGTAATAAATATTTAAATGGTATTACTTAGAATTGCTCGATGGTTTCATTTTTTTAATTATAATAACGTTTCCATAGAAAATATGAACTTTAACGGTTTGCAAATATAAAAATGGTGGGAACTGAAATCTTTTGAACCGCCATGTTAGCACTTGTTTCAAATTCTTCGCAACGCTCATGACAAAGTGATTGAACTCTAACAAAATTACATTGTTTTTGTCTTATTACCTTCTTATTTATTTAGTAATGATATATATCTTAAAATTTATTTCTTTTTCCACATTTTCAAAGCCAACTTGTATTTATTAAAATACATTGTTATAAATTCTATTTTTTTTTATTTCAACAGATAACGCAAGTGGATATACATCACTATTAACATCCAATTCCTGCAGAATAATGGGTAATGTATTTATTCAACATTTGGTATCATTTATATTTTATTTGCATGCTGGCTTAATTTGCAGTAAAAAATAGTTCATGCATTTTTAATATAAATTGAAGAAACACAACGAGTAAATTCTGCATGCAAATGATGTTACATTGTTTTTTAAAATATTATGAACATGTGAATTATTTATTATATTTTATATTTGTTGAAAACCACTTTTATCTTGTACATTTGTACTTTAATGTATAAATGCAGTTATTTATTAATACTGCAGATATTTATTAATATACCTTCATCATCTTAGTACAAATAGGTCCATCTATATTAAATTGCATATTTTCTTTTTTGAACCGTTTTAATGTAATCGATTACATCTTGTTGGTGAACGGCAGATAAAAATTGAATACAATTCAGCACTTTTTACCATACAAAGTTACCTACGTTCGTATAATAATACAGTTCGAGTTTTGTATAACTTGCCAACTGTTGGAGATATTTGTAATAATCGCGAGTAGAATACACAGATGAGTATAACCAATCTAAACTTCTCGACCACTCTCTCGATTAAACTATGTTTGCGTAACTACGGTACATTCATTTATGGTCGATTCAATCCGACCTGATATTTCTTGCTCATGGCATCGGTTGAATTCGCTCTGATTGTAAGAGTACTTTAAAGTACCGTGCAGAAACAAAGGGAAACCGAAACTCTCTGCACTTCCTTTAGGTCAAAGTCTAATTGCAATCAGGCTACTCGCTACAAATCGTTAAATACGTTACTGACACTCGATTGATTACAGAAATTGTTTGGCAAAAGGAGCTGAAACTAATACAAAATACCTACATATTTTGCTCTCTGATCTACGAAATCCTAAAATAGGGAAAATACTTTTGTATCAATAAATTAGAGTTGTAGTTACACAGGGTGCCATATAAGGGTACCCTATTACGCACCCCTGTTACTTTTGTTCACCATAATTATACAAGATTAACAGATTAATTACCACAAATGATAAGTTACGAATGATTAAATTATTACGTTCAATTGAGATTTGATAAACGAAATTCAATTGTGCGATACAGGACTAGGATGTGTGCAGGTAAGCATACGTTTACTTGCGCAAGGACACTCGAACCATTTATAGGGATAACATTCAAGAGACCAAAGAGAAGTTAGCGGAATAGTTGGGGTGTAATATTAGGAACACTTTGAAGACTAAAGTTACACCAATAAGAGAACTGCCGAGACTCGGAAAGGTCAATAGAATATGCAAATTGGCTTTCGAATGGACGACCAAACGTTCCCCTTGCTTTCAATGTTCGCGTTAGATATTCTCTGTGTTTCTTTCAGTCTTCCGACCAACGTCAAATAGATGTACAATGGATCGGTGAACTAGACCATAGTAATTAGATTTGTCACCATTTTCGACGTCACGAATTAGTAGGATCTGAAATCGATTGTAGTAATTATGAACAATATTGCAATGTTGTACATAGAGAAGTAAGAAACATTGAGATTTTTTAATGTGGTTCTAACTCTCAAACTAGATTTACAAGGTGAAACTTGCAAATTCTTTAAATTCTCAAATCCCTAAATTTCCAAATCTACAAATTCCCAAATTTCTATCTCCTCAAATTCCTAAGTTCCCGAATTCCTAAACTTCCAAATCCGTACACTCCCAAGTATCTAAACTCCCAAATTCCTAAATTTCCAAATACTCAAATTTCCAAATTTCCACATCCCCAAGTCTCTAAATTCTTAAATTCCTAAACTCCAAAATCCCTAAATTTCCAAGTTCTGAAATCTCCAAATTTCTATCTCCTCAAATCCCTAAGTTCCCAAATTCCTAAACTCCCAAATCCTTACACTCCCAAGTCTCTAAACTCCAAAATCCCTAAATTTCCAAATTCTCAAATTTCCAAATTACCACATCCCCAAATCTCTAAGTCCTCAAATTCCTAAACCCCCCAATCCCTAAATTTCCAAATCCTCACATCCCCATATCCTCAAATTACCTCCCAAACGTACAAATTCTAAAAAATATTTAAACTTCCACCTTCCTAACTTCCCTAACAGAATAACAATCAAATTGTTAGTCCGAATTCAATACCTTTACGATAAGAAAGATGACTATCGATTCCGTTAATTATGCATTAAGTAGAACATCTCAGTCCGCCCCATTAAAAGTGTTCCTCCAGTTTGATTGAAAATACGTCGAAACTTTTCCTCGTATTCTTTCGGAAAGTTACTTCTCTCGATATCAGGGATTCTACGACGTTAGTTGGAAGCTTTCGTCGGAGCTTGCGGAAAATCTCCGGTCTATTTTTTAGCGTTAGAAGGAAACGGTAGCCGTTTCGATCGGTAATCGATATCCGCGGAGTGCACGAGAACAACGAGACGATTGGTTTAGCAATAGCGAGCGTGCTTTCAGGTGTACGATTGCTAGAGCAGGTGAGCGATTGGCTCCATCTTTCAGGTTCTTCCTGCATCCTTTCTTTCGTCCATTTTTTCTTTTCTTCTTCCTCGCAGGACCAGTACAATTTCTAAGGTGAAACCTACGCACGTGTCTTCTTTTATAAATTTCAATTCTTGCAGCATTATTCAGATGGATATACGATATGACATATGTATGCCACATCTTAAAAATATTATTAAATAAAGTCTGTTTGTGACTCTTCTAAAATATTTTGTACACATTGCACTGTGTTTAGTATTCTGAAAATCAACAATATGTTCAATTTAAAAAAGCAAGTCAGTGAGAAATTTTAGAAGATGAATTTCATTTCTCTAAAATTTCGTTCTTAAATTGTATAACTTACTGTGGAAGAAGTTTTTATATTTTTCATATAACATGTCTTCAATTTTACCCGTCTACAAATGCAATACTTGTCATTATTTAATTAGATACTTCAGTTATTAAAATTGTGGAAAGGAATGAAATACTTAGGTTTGAAGTTATGGAACATTTAAAAATAACGTATCGGTTGCTCGGAGCAAATAAACGAGGGAACATCGAGTTGACTATGAAAACAAGATTACTCATTATGCCTTTCGTTAAGAATTCTGTTCGTTTCTCTTTTTCAACCCGGCGAGTTTTCCGGCGCTCCTTCATTCTCTATTTCTTCGTCGGCACGCAGTCGCAAAGTTGGACAGAACTCGTTATCGGATAGAACAGCCGATTACCGTCCCGTCTCGAGTTCGTCCTCGACTTTTAACGCGATTATACGTCGCTGAAACGCTAAATTGCAGAGCGCGACGAGAGTTAACGCCTACGAAAACTGCAAGTTCGAACGAGCGACCGGCAAACGAATAAGCGAGGATAACCAGGGCTAAAAATGTGCAACAAAAACGAATCAACTACGAATTAATTCTACAGAGTGGTCTTTTCAATTTTCAATGTTTGTTTTATGAAAGGAGCTTTCGCGTTTAAAATAATACACGGGGATTCATGTTAATACGTATTATACTCCGCGAGGAATTTTCAGGAACACTTCTAATTTTTTACGATGAAAATCTACTATAAAGGTTCTGGTTTTAGACAATTGTTCTTTCAGTGTCGTGTTAGAAATTTCGTGGACAATACTTGTATATTTGGATACAGCAATTAATAACTGGAATTTTTAAGATGACTATGTGTGACTGTTGGCAAGGAGAAGCAATGTGAAATTTATTGGTTCGTCTGGCAACTTATCAGACTTTAGCTTTACTGTGGCGATGCTTTATGTGTCAAGTATGAGTAAGTGGCTTTTGGAAAATTAGAGAGTTAAAATTTAGAATTAACATCTGGTTTATATTTTTGAAATTCAACTATTTCGATATTTCCAACTGACTACTAATTTAATTATAATACATTAGAAGGTACATCGGTATTAAACTACTCAATAAAATAATACAATAATGAATAATACAGAATAAATGAAACAAAGATTCTCGTATTTACAGTGAACATGATGAACTTGTCATCCGAATAGAGTTAAAATTTCTTTTCCATCGCCTGTTATCCCTCGGCACAATAGAATTTCAATTTTGCATTTAACAAAAGAATAACGAACAATGCACGTGCACGCGGCAATTTAACCACCTCGCAATAACCTCGTTACAGTAAATAAAACGGTGCTGTTACTATAAAACAAAAATGATCTCTGAACCATTAAGGTTGACGTGTAACCGATAAAACGGTTTAACCGAACAAAGATTCGAACGGGCTAAAAAATCGCGGCGCAGAAAGTAAAAAAGGCGGTGCGCACGTGAAAACATTTGTACCGAATCGTATATTGATGGAAACGCGTTACTGACTGTTCGAGAGTGAAATAGAGAGAGCTCAAGAAAGCAATCGAGCCTGAATATTTCAACCATTCGGAATCTGTAAATAGCCAAAACTGCTTTCTACCTATTTGGATAAACTATCCCCTTCGAATCCATTCGAGTAACACCCGACTTCCTAACCGTCTAACGTCGTAAAAATGCGCATACCTTCGATCAATTTACTGCAACGCTGATACCATAAACTTTCGATTGAGCATTCGCTTCTCAAGGGAAAATCTGCTCGTTCGAAAATTTGCTGACACGAGCGAAACGGAAGTAATGGCTATAACTGAACTATAGATCTTTATCCAAACATTTCCGCAGGAAATATTTTCTACTTTAATCTGCTTTGCAAATGTTACTTGGTTTTTTATTCGTTTCATGCTTTGCGCGGATCGAGTGGTTTATTATTTGAATTCGGGGATTGGGAGAACTATGTGGGAAATTTGGGCATTTAGGGATTTGGGATTTATAGAATTCTTTATATAGAAATTTAGACATAGAGAAATTAAAATGTTGGGAATTTGGAAATTTAGAAAATTAGAATTGTAGAATTGTAAAAATTTAGAAATTTAGATTTGTTCAAGTTTGAGAATTGAAATTTAGAAATGTGGAAAATTGAAAAATTGAAGAATTGAAGAATTGAAAAATCGAAGAATTGAAAAATTACAGAATTCAAGAATTGAAAAATTGAAAAATTGAAAAATTGAAAAATCGAAGAATTCAAGAATTGACAAATTGCAGAATTGAAAAATTGAAAAATGGAAAAATTGAAGAATGGAAGAATTGAAGAATTGAAGAATTGAAGAATTGAAAAATTGAAGAATTGAAGAATTGAAAAATTGAAAACTAGCAGATTTAAAAATCTTTTCCTACATAAACAAATATATCATTTAAAGAACACTGCAATTAATGCATCAATAAAATAATACTGAAAGTTCCGCGGTACAATTTTTTCGATACGAAAGGTTTAAAGTAACGGCAAAATTAATAGGTAACTACTGTTTAACATTTAACGATGTTATCGTTCGAAATTTATATTATGGGAGAAATTACGGTAATACTCTCTAACGCAGCGATTAGATGAAAATTATACTGGTATGACTGCAATGACTACGATATTAACACGCGATGTTACTCGGTCCTTGGTTTGCTGCTACGGTGTTTCTGGTCTATTATCATTTTCACCGTAGTTCGTTCTAGTAAAATTACCTTAACAGCGACTCAACGGTCACCGACTAACAGAGATAAGCGTAACTAATTACTTTCATATTATCTTAAAATTACATTTCATCGAGTTAACAAACTTTCGAAAATTTTCGTCAAACGGTCGAATACTTGTCCGAAACGCGGTATAGGATTTTTATTATAAGATACAATTAAAGGTAGCACTTCATTAAACATATTATATTTTGTATAACGATGAAAAAAAAATAAGTCCTACTTAATATCTTGAAATAAAAATTGCTGGTTTAAGAATGAAGAATTTTCAGAATTTTAAGTACTTTTTATTATAAATACTTGTTGATCAATTTATTTATAGATGTTATATTAATCCAAAATTTTATAGACGTTTGAACATAGAAAACAATTAAAAAAAATGAAGTAATGAGAACATGGTATTTTTCGCTGAGCCAAATTGCATCATAAAAAATATTTTTTGGTTTTGTAATTTGATCTTAATGATGTAGTCTGATTACATGTATCAAAAGAATTAATGACTCTTGTATAACTATGCAAGTATAACAATATTATTTCGTACAACTAAACAACACAAGAATCCCAACATTTTAATCGTCATTTCAATTAAAGGAGCAAACAGTAAAGGCATGTAACACGTTCAGGCGAGATGTATAGAAGCTTTACCGTAAATAAAGAAAGGGTTTCTATCCGGAAACACCTCTTCGTTCGCGAACAGCGTCGAAGGATGTTTGTTGATAGAGTCGAGTACGAATTCGACGAGAATCGGGAAACAATCGTGTAGTAGTGTGTAAAGTAATATTGTACCTACGTAAGTACAGAATGCGTTCTTTCTGAAACGTGTTGCTCTCTGTTTTCTACGAGTCCCGATGATTCCTTTCCTTTCGGGTGTCCCTATGGAGGTGTACGTAGTCGGCTAGAAAGTAGGTACACGAGTGTAGCCGGTATTTCGTATAGTCGACTCTCTTAATCCCACGAGAGCGAGACATGGTACCCAGTTTCTATAGAAGCAATCATTTCCGACGGAGGTAAATCAAATTTTTTGTTCAAACACTTTTTTTCGCCGAGACTTGAGTGTAGTTTTAGACGAGAATTGAAAGATGTTTTAGGATAGAGCTGTGGAAGATCAATGTGGGGTGCTGATGGTGCGAAATGTGGAAATTGGATATTTGAATGTTATGGACGATTAAAAATTGACACTTTAAGTTGATGTAATTGTTCTTTTAAGAGAAATTCTGAATTTGGAGAATTTGGAATTTTAGGAAATTTAATAATAAAAACGTGTACAGCTGACCAAACTGTTTTCGTAGTATTAACTATCAATTAATAATATTCATGGTAATAAATTGGGTTATATCGGTTACACGATACCGTGTACCTCTGTGTACTTTACGGAGATAACAGAAACGAATATAACGGTACGGAACAGTAGAAACTAAATTATCAGCAAACACGTTAGATTGCACCTTTTACATTTATTGCCGAACAGTTTCATCGTTCTTCGTGTACTATCGGATTAATCTTGCGTTCGATAAAACGACCGTGGAATAACGAAGACAGGGATAGGTTAGATAGAAATGTCGGTTAAAATGTCGAAGGGTGTGTCTCTGGTGGAATGAGGAAATCGAATTTTGAGTGGCTACCTGGCTGGAAGGGCAAAACGATAACCGGAAATAACGAAGTAACGCTGGCATTAGGACGAAGTACCGTTTCGCTCGTTGAACCTTTACCCGACGACCTTAATGCAATTTTTATAAACGAAACGAAAAAGTTCCGCTCGAAGCTGTTGGCCTTCTACACGTCACGCGTTATAGTGTTTTACTGTTACAGTCTTTGTTCCAGTAAGTTGTTTGTACGACTAATTTCTTCGTTAACTAGTTATCATTGATAATCACTGTTTGCATTGTCAATGTACATTAAAATTTCTCACATAGCAACATAATGGTCAAGGTTTATTTAACGTGTGTGTAATCACATGTGTGATCTTGAGAACGATTGTGTCAGCAATTTTTTTATTTTATCTGACTAGATATGTGTTCAATAATTTCATTTTGATTTATTTGATTAAATTACATTACATTAACAATAACATTTATGGTTTCAATAATCAACTACGTAGTTACAATATATTTCCCAAAATTATTCCGACTCGTAATTTGATGCGCAAGTTGCAATAATCGATGTTCATGGAAACAATAATGTTGTGTTATTGAATCGTTGTAAAGCAGACCTTAAAATCGAATCGGATCGAGCACTCGATCGTATAATTATCCTTTAACGACCGCGAATATTAATTCGATAGAAGTCTCCGTTTTGACATTCGCTATTTTGTACGATTATTTCGTATAAATTTGCCACGGTCGATTAATGAATATATTGTGGAACCTCGATAATCGCGTGAAAATAACGTTTCGTTGTATGGAACGAATTAATGGAGGCGTTGTAATAGGCTCCGTGTACACGTGATGCGTTGTTATAATATCAGACGGTGTGCTATTAGTTTGACAGAATGACACTTCAACAGTTTGAACCGCACGAATGATAGATGACTTTTACTGCGAGATATACGTTGATTAACGTATCGACGCGTTAACGTATTAATCAATGGAGAAAACTATCGTATACTATGAAACTGAGTGAACATTACGTCCAGATGTACATTCACAAACTTCTGGATCTTCTATAGATTTCTAGGTCTTTAGATTTTGAGGTTTCTGGATTTTTAGTTTACTAGATTTTTAGATTTCTAGATTTCTAGATTTCTAGATTTCAAAATTCCTAAATTCCCAATTCCAAGATTTCCAATTCCAAGATTTCCAATTGCTAAATTTTCAATTCGTAAATTTCCCAATTCCTAATTCCCCAATTCCTAATTCCCCAATTCCTAATTCCCCAATTCCTAATTCCCCAATTCCTAATTCCCCAATTCCTAATTCCCCAATTCCTAATTCCCCAATTCCTAAATTCCCTAATACTTGATTTCTAAATTCCTTTCCTCAAAAACCCCTAGATTCCTAAATTCCCATCTTCCTAAATATCTTAACCCCTAAATTCCTAAAATTTCCAAATTCCTAGAATTTAAATTAAATCCCTAAATATCCTAGATTCCCAAATCCGTAGATTCCTAAATCCCTAAATTTCCATATACCTTCACGCAAATACTCCTATTCCACATTCTGACATAATTAAATAAAAATCATTTGCCACGATTGCATCTCACGAGACGCCGTAACATTTTTATTTCTCGCCGAAGGTACTCACACAACAAGAAAATATCGATATTTATTCGCAGCACGCCTCATCGTCGTGAACTTATCAATATACGCCCTTCCAGTCGCGTAGCACGATAGTTTAGTTGAAATGTTTATCAATAACTGTTGTAACAGCGTGCATAAAGGCTAACGAGCGGACAGAAACTCAGGAGAAAGATATAGCAGAGAATCGGAAATGAATAGCGTAAAAATCAAAGTGTGCGAGAATTCATCCGCGGATGCTCGTACTACAGGCGTATTTCCGCTTCATTAAACGCGATATCAGCTGCGATCTTTTCATTTCGCTGAAAAATCTATTAGCAAAATAGTCTGGATTATCCTTGCTCGACTTTTCCCATTACCGTTCGATTTCGACCCGTTTTCGTGCCGTTCCCCTTCAATGGACTCGGTTTTTTCATTATTCGCATGAATTATTTGATCATAAGCCCGGGCATAGTTGTTTCGATGCATTCTTTTAAAAGCAACCGTGCGATCGTCGAACTGCGTGCATAGCGCTTTTGAGCACTGGATAGTTAGCGTTTTTTAAAAGGGCTCGTGGTTTTCTATATTGCGGTTTCTGTGAGAGATCGTACTTGCGTAGAACGAGGTACTATTTTCGAAATTGGAATTTTACTTAAATTCTAGTCGCGATATTTTTTAAATAAAATATTCAACAAACGCTTTCTCAAACAGTTTAGCACTTTGTTTGCCAAAAAATTAATTCCAAGATAATTGTACCATAAAATAATTTTTAATTCAAATATTTCTTTATGGTGTATAATTTTGTTTGTAGCAGTTAAGTTTATTTTACATATATGGAGTAAAGAAGTACTTCAAGAAAATTTTGTTTATTATTTGTAACATACTGTCAGATAAATCTACGCCAAGTGAAATTGATGGAATTAATGATTATCGTCGACTAATTTTGAAATATCAAGAAGTGCTTTGATAGTCATAATGTCCGAAGTAATGAAAATGCAATGGTCGAGAAGGTAAGGTAATCAATGTATGCCTCTTATGGTTGCGTGCATTCTTTATGCATTCAGCTCGTGTTATTTCTTCTGCCGGTTCCTCGGCTTTTTGCCATATGCAGATCGGAATTTACGAGTCGATATGCAAAGAGATCGCATAAGTGGAAAAAAAGAGGATTAGGAAGCTGAAGATCGAGTGGAATTCAGAGTTTGTGGATGGAAGTGGAACAACTCAATATTTCTCCGGTATTATACAAACCGTATTTCAACTTTGCGTCCTATGGACAAATATTTATTAATTTATAAATGTTAACAATATTTGTTACTTGATAAATACAAATAGTATTTATTAATTTGTAAAAACGAATAACATAAATGTTAAACTAGTTTCTAGAATTTAATATAAATTCAAAACTTTGTGAACAGCATCCTTCCTCGATGAAATTAAAAAGTACATGTCTGAATATATTACACAATATACACACGTTATATTTGCAAGATGCACTTGCAACTAAAAATTTAAGAATGCATTTTACTCGTGAAAAACCTCCAGAGAAAAAAGCAGCCCAAATTATCAAAGGAGGTCTTTTGTGCAAAATCGTGTGGACCTAACCTCAATTTACAGAAAGAGTATAGCGAGGACTGTTTCCCTAGGGAAAATCAAATATAAAAATATCTCATACAAACCAGCCGCAATGCTTGCAAACTGTAGAATACCACAGCGAATCCTCTCGCCATTTTCCCAAAGGAAGTCCGATTTGTTCCCGAGTGTACTTACAAGCGGAAATCTCTCTCGACCATAATTTGATAGACGTCATTCGATAATTTCAACGAGTTATCACGTACACGAATCGACCTCTCCCAATGTTTCCACCGACTATTTCGTTAGGCAACTTTAAGACGAAGTCAGAGAATGAAATGATTAGAAGAGGAGGGCGAAGAATTCAGCGGAGAACGCGAAAACCACTTAAGAGGGAAAATTTTCGTTGAAAGTCAGCAAATAAATAATTCTTGAACGAGGCATTTCCACGGAACGAAGACCCACCTTTCTCTAGTACAAACTCAGTTCAGGTTTTCTATCCTCGTTGGTAGTTGAGTGGGTTCCAGGCGCGACTTTCCTTCTCCCGTGGGACAGCCACCCTTATCAGCCATTGATTTACATCTCGAATTGTTCCTGCGGGAACCCGCCTACCTGTCACACCTCTTCCGTTCCTGTTTTTCTTTGCCGACACTCGGACGGCTCCATCATCCGACTTTTCCTTTTATCCTCCCTTTCTTCCCCTTCTGTAATACATAACCTCGCGGCTATTCTAGGTTACTCCTTTCTCTTATTGCATTCATGCTCCATAACATTTTTAATATTTATCGCATTATTTTCCGATAGTTTTTCGCTTAAATTCATTTTTAAAGTACCAGGAAATTCGGCCGTTTTTCTTGCAATTTTATAGGTTCGGAAAGTTCTGAATGACCGTAAATTCAAACTTTCCTGTCGTAAATTTTCAGACTCATTTTTAGATTACCAAATTCTCAAACTTATTTTTGTATCTTTAAATTGTCAGATTTTAACCCTTGAATTCTTCACAGAAACATGGGAAAGTAATTTAGGGAACAGAATTATTTTACGTTAAACACGGAACAGAAGCAGTAGTATAGAAACAAAATTATATTTCTCTCTAAATATTTAAGAAGTTACCTGCAAAATTGCAGTATATTTCTATTCTTATCTACAGAACTAGTTCACGGAGCAGAATTATTCTACATAAAAGAAGACATAGCAAATAAAGGAATAAAATTATTGGCAAATATTTGTCTTCAAATATTTAAGAACCACCTCCAAAATTCACAGGTAAAGATACAACTTCCTTTTATCTACTGAACTACGTGGAATTATTCTACATGCGAACATGAACAAAGAAGTAAAAGCAAACGTCCCTTAAATATTAAAGAAACTGCAATTTATTGTAGATAAACATTATTCGCTGCAAATAGTCCGAACGATGTTTATTTTGAAGTCCATAGTCGAAAGGGGAAAACAGTTTTTTCATTCCGTCGAAAAATCAATAATTAACTTACCGTCGCATCTGCGAAGCGTAGTCACTGCAGCGCGAAAAAAAATCGTATACTTTTTTCCCTGCGTTCTTTTTTTCGGTTTGCATGTAACAATTTCGTATCACGGCGACTCCAATCCCGGTTGTACATCTTTCACTCAAAACGTTCCGCCCGGTGGCCGTAAAATCCAGCAGCGAATTTGCTTGTAACTTATTTCGTAACGATCATAAGTCAGCCAGAAGTGAATTCATTTTTTTGAGTGATAAATTTCACGCGAAAGGTAGCTACATAATCGATATCCGATACTAACGATGCTTCTGCCTAGCCAATCGCCCTGGAGTCGCATGATACGTCATGCTACAATATCCTGGATTGAACGATTTATTGAACAGGGCCTATAGCACGCAACAGTTTCGCATACGTGGCCCGTAGGCTTCGACGAATGTCGTGCTCAGGGAAGAGGCCGGGCAAAAAAATAATGGTGAAACCATCAATCTCGCGTGTTTCTGATATTTTCGTATCCCTGCACTTCAATGTAATAGTTTACAAGCCATTCTAACGCGCTACGCTATTGTTGCCCGAATGTTTTAATTTTTATTTTAGGTTATGTCACTTATCAGCCATTCACGAAAGCCTTTTGCTGGAAATGTTAGACGAATTTTTAATTAATTATCGCATACTTTGACTGCGACAATACTTTGGTGAAAGCGGTTTTATATTCTTCATTTTTGGCAAATCTGGAAGTTTGAAATATGTGATATGTTTAAGGACGTGGATTTTAAACTTGCGATGATGAAAAGAATGTTCTTTACTTAATGTTAATTGAAGAAGTAAGGCAAGAATACTGTAATAACTTTGTGTAACATAAATATGAAGAGAACACACATTAAAATTTAATAATGTGAATTCAGTGTTTGGGTCATCCTATGTCTCAGTTTGATGTATATCAAGTGTCTCGTATAAAAATCCACATATGTTAGATCTACCGGAAACTTACTGATAAGTAACCAAGACATAAGATAATGTCACTTCTTGAGATTTTCGTCCTCAACCCCCATCACCTTGGAAGCAACCCTACTTACATCAATCAATAAATATCAATAAACGTGTCAAAAATTCGTTTCTTTTTCAAGAACCACTAAGAGCACCACGAGCGATAAAATATTAATAAAAATCGCCCAGATTGAACAAAGAATAGTTTATTCCGCGATCGGAATAACCCTGTGTGGTTTCCGTCGAATCGAGTCTCGAAGAAGAGGGACGTTAATATCTTCATCCTTAAACGAGCGAAATCGTTGCTGATGACTCTATGGAATATCCAGGTTTCGAGCAGAGAGACATACGGTTCAGGACCGTGGAATTTCACGTGGCAGTTAACGGCTGGTAGATAGCAGGGGCGACGTGCCGGTCAGATAAAACGCAAAACATTGGGGCTGACATGCAATTAGTGGCAGCGCCGACTGCAAATCGTCGTGACGCGGTACCGCGAGATTTACTGTTCGCTCAACCCCAGCGATTTCATCCTCTCGTTTCCTACTCGTCTCTCTTTTTTCTCTCTGTCACAGCTTCTTCTTTCCTTCCTCTTACTTTTACCCTCCTTTTCATTCCACTCTAATTTTCTTTGCGCGCTGCCTCAAACGCGAACGCGCGGACCTCTTTTAACCGCGGCGGATGCATTTAATCTCTTTAGTACGAACCTGCGTCCACACCCTTTTCTTGCCGAGGATCGATACAAAGGACGGATTACTCGTTTTTGAATTTAGGACTTCTTTTATGGAACTCTATTTCAGAAATGTACATATGGCAATTAAAACTTCGCTGCATATCTCCTTGACGTCTCCACTTATTAAATAACTGGTAGCATGATCATCGAAATTTTGCCCTGATGCATTTTTTCCTGTCAGCAATAGCAGCCAAGTTATTCAGGTGGCTTCAAATGCCTCACCCTGTATACTCACCACAGGATGAGCCCTGGTATTTATGCTAACACAGACTAATCATCACAAGTTTCAAGGTTCGTTTATTTTAAACTTCACAAATTAAGATGCTTTCGAGGTTCAAATTCCAAAATTGAAAACTTCAAAAATTTCAAAAGTTCCAAATCAGGTCTAACTTTCAGATACTCAAAACTTTCGAACACTTTACTCTGCAAATGATGGCAATATAACGATAGTCAACTGTATCGAATTCCAGCGTATGCATACCGACTTGCAAGTTGATTTATGGTACCATGGGCAGACTAATGGTGATGGGACAATCTACTAGTGGATACCGTGGAACTATAGCAGAAGTTCCTGATCGTACCAACTTCAATATAATACACACAATCAATTACATATTTCTTCATAGACTCGTAAACTGTTCACGAAGTTCCAGACCTGTAGGATTTAATTTTGAGTAAATTTAGCAATCAAAATATATAATTCTTCGCGAAATAATCTGCGAAGCCACATCGTCGACGTTTCAATCTTTGTTTCCGCTTTCTCCATTCAATTAAGGCAAAGATTATCGGTCTTCCGAAAGTTGGTGTCGGGTCTCCTGACTGCAGTGAGCATCCGCAAGATACACGTATATGTATATACGGTTTAAATGCGAATATCGACCCCGAGTGGCTGACGGTTTCTAAGTTGAATGTTTCGAGAATTAATCGGCCGTTTGGATATGCTACGGTATTTGATTAATTAGCAGGCTTATATCGTTCATTGTTTGCCACCGCGTGTATTGCACGCGTGAATGTATCGTAGTTCGCCATTAATAACCCGGAAAATACTTATTTTATTGTTCAGTCAAGATAAGGGGTCATTAACAAGATTTTCATCTGACAAATTAGGTTGAAAATGTGTGATGGAGAGATTAGGTAATTATAATTTGACGGGGGAGGAAAGTGTGAAATTATTTCATTCGAGAGATGTGCGTTTCTGGATTTTTAAATTGTTGAACGTTAACATAATAAAATTTCCAAATCTCTCGAAATTTTGCAAATTACAAATTTCCAACTCGTTAAACATCAAAATTAAGCTACCACCTCGTCAATCGACAAATTTTCACGTCCGAAATTTCCGAGCAAAAATTTGTAAATTCGCGGAATCGTAAACTTCGAGCCGTCGAAATTTGCAAATTTTGAAAACCCACTTGACCGCAGCCGGTATCCTTGACACAATTAAAGCCGGAGCAGCGAAGGCAGCCCGCACAAAAGTTGCAGTTACGCCACTGATAAAATCTGCAAGTAAATTGAAGTGCGCAATCAGCCGGTCCAATAAAAGTCGATGAAAACGGTAACGAGCACTTTCGTCAATTATTCTACATCGATATATTCATTTGGTTTACAATCGTGGTCCGATGTTCTTTTCATTTCACTGTTATTTTGTCGCGCGGCACGCTCTAATAACGCGGGAATAAATCCGCGGTCGTAAAGGTACAGATTGATAATTTATCGAGGAATCGATCGATTTCGCGAATCGAGAGGGAGCGGTTAAAGGGGGAGAAACCGGTGGCTGGCGAAAAACCGGGGAGAGGAATAAACGGGAATCGCAGATGGCATCCGTGGCAGCAATAACAATGCAAATTCCGTGCATTAAGAAACTTCTGGTTTCTTAAATAACATCGGAGGCAATTCGCGTCCGTGCTTCGATTATCGAAACGCTCGGAAATTATAACTTCGAATATAAATTCGAACGGTCCGCGAGATTCCGGAAGCGATTTAATTACGCCGGTAAGAAGTTCCGTGGCTTGACAGACGCGTAATTTGCAAGATAATAGAAAAGTCGCGGATAAAAGGAGCTGCCCTCGTCGAGTGGAATCCTTGCTCGTGCCAAGAGAACGAAATAAAAAAGGGACTATACACTTTTTACGGGATATAATTAAATTGATCCGGCTCGACGTCTTCAAAGCTCTACCATTTTCTCGAGATACGAATTATACTTCTTCCGAGAAGAATGCCTCGCAAAATTCGAACTTGTTACGACTTTGATGCCTCCTGTCGCGTATTCGTGGTTTGGACTTGTAACTTTTTATGTCATTACTTCGTTTGATTTGTTAAGAACTGTGATTTAAAAATTAATCATTTTTTAGTGGGGATATTGAAGGACATTCTTAAGTATAATTTTATCTTTCTAAATATTATTATATTCAATTATAACAATTATAGAATAATTATATATAATTATAATTAATTACAATTGGACTATAAGCAAATATAATTAATTAACTCGTTTGTTATACAAAATTACAAAATTACAAAATTACAAAATTACAAAATTACAAAATTACAAAATTACAAAATAACAAAATTACAAAATTACAAAATTACAAAATTACAAAATAACAAAATTACAAAATATAAAATTACAAATTTGTAAATGTAGAAAATCTAAAAATGAAAATACCAGAAAGCCAAAATATTAGAAAATGAAGAAATCAGGAAATAAAAACCTAAAAAAATTGTAATTACCAATATTACATCTCACTTTACATGGAAGTACCCCGGCTAGTTACGCCAATGAATTCCGCTCAAATTCGATCATCGTGCGACCGCCATTATCAAGATTGCTCGATCAAGCAACGTAACATCACTTTTAACAGGTTTTGCGGTAGAGATCGTTTTATACGAAGAAATTCACGATCACTTCACTCGGAACGAATCACTCCGAGCGAATAACTCATTGAACTGTTTAAAAAAAGCACTCGTCGAAGCAGAGCTGATAATTGATTTTCAAGCGCTTTACAGAGAGACTTTAAGTTCGACATGATTATTCAAGCAGGGAGAAAATGATGTTTTTAAAGAGGAAGTTAAAAAGAATGGTTCTACGGACTCGAATGGAACAACAGCGTATTATCCTAGTTTAATTTTCTGTCCTCTCCAGACAGTAGTTCTGCTGTCTCATTTTTCATAAGAAGAGAACCGAACGGGATGAAGTTTCAGTAAGAATCCTTGTTCTACGAGGAAAGATTTCCATCTTGGTTGCTTTATGGATTCCCTCGCTAACGATATCAAGGATGCGCTTGAAAATTATCCTCCTCGCTTGGAAAATCAGATCTCGGATTTATTACGTTCGCGTTTCATTCGGTCCGATAGGATCGATAACGATTCGCGTATTACGCGCTAACAAAACGTGCGATCTTAATCGCGAACGTATCGCTGTGGGTTATGAAATGGAATTCGAGAAATCGACGTGTATCAGGAAAACTGTATGACGGAACCGAACGGCGAAAAGGAATATTGAGTTCCATAAAACCGATTCTCCGTATTGGATTCTATTTTTACCGTATGTCATGGTAGCTTGTTCCTACACTTTATGGCTTAAATCTCGTTTGCGGTATACATTGTCAAATTTTCAGCTGTTCAACGTTCAACGTTCAATTATATTTATTATAAATTTTAGTCGCTTAACGATGCAATTGGGAGATTTCCAATAGTCAAGACTGTTGCTTTCAAACGGATTCAAATTTCATTTATTTCATTAATTATTGTAGAGACAGGGACTTGCAGGAGTCAGCTGTTCAACGTTCAATTATTGTAAATGTTAATCGGTGCAGAATTGGAAAATTTCCAATACTTAATATTATCATTTTCAAACGGATTCAAGGTTTATTTATTTATTTCATTAATTATTGTAGAGACTCTATACTAATAGTACATAAACATTTAACTCTGCATTTCACCGTAGCTTCCTTTACTTTGAGTGAACCACACGCGCCAACTCGTGGGTTGACCTCGGTACATTCGTAAACGTTATCACCGATACGAACATTCATAAAAACGAGCAAATGTAATTTAACGAAGGTAAAGTTTCAGTTTTCAGTTCTCCACGGTCGCACATAGAAGGTTGCTACAAATTGCGATAAATTTGGACGAGTAATACAAGCGATTGAATTCATAAGGTTTACCGGTAATTATTCTCTTTTCCTCTACGCCTTTAGGTGCACGTAAATTAAACGACTCGAATTGTCTGCCGGTAACAGGATACATTTTCCGATAGTTTGAACCGAAATTGTAGAACAACAGTCGAATTCTTTGCAAGCAATCCGTCAGAAGGTTCGTTTCGATGCACTTTCTCGTATCTATCGTTCCATTTCGTGGAAGTTAAATTGAAACAAGCTACAAAAAGGAAAAAGACATTAAACAACCTACGACCTTGTTTTTTTTATCTATCCGTTTCGTCTATCGATAAAAAGTCTTGTTCTTTGTGATAAATGTGATGGTTTTATCGGCGAGGCTCTGTGATTGAACGAGTAGTGTGTTAATGCTAGGATATCCACAGCAGGATACGAGATATCGATACTGTGCCTCGAAATTTAGTTTATTTCGAAGTACAGTCGGATTTATGGACTTAGGGATTCGGTGATTTGGAAATTTGGGGATTTAAGGATTTAGGGTTTTAGGGATTTGGAGAATCGGAGATTTAGAAGCTGAGAAATTAGGAGACTCAGTGATTCAGAAATTGGGGAATTAGGGGATTTGGGGATTCCAATATTTAGGAAATTAAAAATTTAGGAATTCGAAAACTTGAAAATTTGAGAATTTGAAATCTCTAAAATTATGGAATTTGTAAATCCGTAAATTTTCAAAACCATAAATTTGCAAACTTGAGAATTTGATTTATTAATTTAAAAAAATATTTAAACCTTCAAAAGTCCCCAAATCTGTAAATTCAACAATTTAAAGATCACAAAATGTATTGATTAGGGAATTTAATTAAAAACCGTACTTCACCGATATTCGCCATTAAATGTGGTTATAAAAATATGCTCGTCAATTTTGAACAGCATTGTCGAACTCTCAATAGCATGCTCGAGTCCTTTGAAGAATTTGCCCTAGTAATATAAAATATCGGAAAATTCAAAGGATGTTAAGTTTCGTCTAGACCGAGAACGACACGGCCATTGTTTCTCGATAATGAGTATAATAGGAAAATATCATTTGCTCGTTCTCACCCCATGTTTCGACAACTTTTCATCGAGCGCGAACGCGCACAATCGAGGAGATCTGATTTTCATTCGTTGTCGTGGTTTCGTCGGGCATTTCGAAACGCTTCGTCTACCGTGCACAACCGACCGTTTCCTACACTTCGAGTAATTAAGGAAAATATGTTCCCCTAATTTCCTGGCGAACTTGGAATTCGAAACTTCGAATTGCCGTTTTAAGGTTAACACTGTTTCCCGCTAAAGTGTACCATGTAAAGGAAAATTGGAAGAAGAATTTCAGAAATTTTAGAAATTTACGGGTTTGGGGATTTGGAGATAAGAGAAATTTAGGGATTTAGGGGTTTTAGAAATTTGGAAATTTCAGGAGTTGGGAATTTAGGGATTTAGAGAATAGGGAATTTGGAAATTTGTAGATTGGAAAATTTAGAAAATTGGGAATTTGGGGATTTAGGGATTTAGGGATTTTGGAATTCGAGAATTTGTAGATTCGGGGATGTAGGGACTTGGGGATATAGGGATTCTGGGATATTAGGGATTTGGGGATATAGGAATTTGGAGATTTAGGGATTTAGGGGTTTAGGTATTTGGGGATATAGGAATTTGGAGATTTGAGGAATTGGAGAATTAGAGGTTCAGGGATTTAGGAATTTGACAATACAGAGATTTGGAGATTTACAGAATAAGGCATTTAGGGATTTGCTGAATAGGGAATTTTAAAATTTGAAATTTAAAGATAGAGCAGTTTGAGAATTTAGAAATTGGAAAATGGATGATTTAAAAATTTAGAAATCGAAGACTGAAAATAGAGTATTATAGAAATTTCAAATTCTGGAATAAGAAGTTGTGGCTTAGGAAGCTTGATGCTCTAAAAGTGTAAAAACTTGAAAATACCGAAGTTATAATTCAGAAAGACAACCCTCCCCATTAAAGTATTATCATACACTTTTTGAGTTTCACAATCTGCATACCGGTCATAAAGCAAATATTGGACACATAAAGAAAACCTACTCGCGTAAAAACACTGGAACGTCACGCAAACAGAAAATAAAACCGACGCGCATTAATATACATATAGATTTTATCGAAAGGAATGCGAGTACTTCGTGAAATTCGTTTTATTGTCCGTCGTAAAGAAGGGTACATTTTTTTTCTATCTAAACTTGAATCGTCTCCGCGATTCTTCGGCCGCCATTTTAATTCCGCTCGTTTGAAAGGACCTTTTCGTTCGAATTGCGACCGCATGTTTTCGGTAGAACGCTTCAGCATCGCGGAATGGAATTTCGTTTACGAAATATCGACAGGCCCGATTTTCGTCGCCAGATAGAGCGTCCCGAAGCGTTGAAATACGGTTCGGGGTGAATTGTAATCGGGTTTTGTTCTCCCTCATTTTACGCGCGACGAGATTACACCGGGAGCAACGAAATCGTTGGCACACAGTTTCCGTACCGTTGTAATTTAAGGAGAGCCACGATCGTCAGGTGTGCTGGAATTCGTTGCATTCCGAACAGCTGGATTGGAAAGAAATGTACACAAATCTTCGAATTTGGTTAGGTTAGAATTCTACATTTAGACCTCTTTTCACTTCTGCAAATCATGATGGGTGTATCTCCTTTAATTTGAGTGTTATAAAAAATATTGGTAGAATGCTTTCGTCAAAATACTTGAAATACATGATATTTGAATCTAAGAATTAACTGACTCGTTAATTGTTAATTATCTTACTTTATCAGAGCAATTTATGTTCCATATATCCCAAGAATTTAAGAGAAAGTTTGCAAAAATACAATTGTACGAAATTTTAATAATTGATTTCGTAAACGACGTCGCAAATTGAAATATAATGTACATCGCCGATGGACACGTTATTGTACACAGAGAATTTATTAACTTATTCGAATGAATTGCGGTTACAGCGGTGTACCGAATGCAATATAAAACTTTCGTTATTTGTCTTCTCGGCTTCTTTCAAGTTTCGGAGTAACTGGCCGTTTTGGAGAAAGTTACGCGAAAGTGGCGAGGTGATTTAGAACGAGGAGGAAATTCAAGCGTTTCACTCAACTTTACGCTATTCGGAAAATCAAGAAAAATGGGGGATTATGTTTTAGGAAACACGGCTTTCGCGTTGGAGCGATTAAAAAGTTTATACGATTATGTGTTAATAAGCGTCTTACTGGATTACTTGCTTTGAAACATGGACAGGTTGTAAAGGTTCTTAGTACGGGAATTATGAAAGCAAATACTCGTGCAAGATTAATTACTTTCAGCGTGAAATGTTTGGTTTCTAACGTTTAATTTAGTAAAACTTTGAATATGTTCAACTCATAACTGAGTATATTTAATATTTCCACTTTTGAGATAAATTGTTAAATAATATAATATGGTGTTCAATTACTGTTACATTATATTTTTGCTAGTTAAAAAAAAAGTATGGTTGCAGTTTGAACTTCATATAATTAATCTTCCATATATTTTCTATATTCATGCAGACTTGTGCCGACATTTTGTTAACTTCTCCGTCATCATGCACACATATAGAATTAGTCAGGTGAAGATCTGTTAAGATATTTCGAAGTCTGAACGTTTCACATATATTTTACCCGCTTGTTGCAGAGCGATTGTTATTAATATCATTAGGACAACAAAGTGTTTAATAACAGAGACACAGAATATCGCAAACAATGGAAGAAACACAGAGACGACGTAAGTTTCTCTTTCTCTTTGCACGAATATATCGAGTTGTGGTTTTACCGCAACAGGTTTCATTAACAGGAAACCAAGCCTCGCAGGCTACGGACTCGGAAAATTTAACAGCTAATCAGCAAGATGAGAAGAAACTGCACGAAATTCCGAGGGAGACCTTCAAGTACTATTTTAATAGATTTAGGTACTATCATTACTGGTTTGCAGAAAAGGTGGATACCATACTTGGGATCGTATGTTTTGCTATAATTAAAATTTATCTTTTGCTCATTGGACGCGAACAGCTCAGCTTGCTAGGCGATGAAATGGACGTGATGGGAATCGACGATGATCCGTTCGATTAAAAAAATTTCCTTTCATTCTTCGTAGAATTTGTATTCTAATATACTTGTGTCATAAAAATTATACGTCTGAACATTGAGGTGTATTTTCTTATACTACTGTAACCCTGTGTTCCTATTATAAATAGATCTCTGTTCCTATATAAATAGTTATTAAATGAAATTTCTATACTATTCAATGTTGTCTAAAATTTTCTTATCCTCGTTAAATATTATCTGAAACTTAAAAATATTGTAACAAAGTGCTGAATGTACCTGCAACTGAGACATTCAAGTATTTACGGGTCGAACGACCCCGTGTTCAGATCGTTTTAAAAGGAGAAAATACCGTCGCTAACAAGATAAAAACATCGTTCGCGAGGAACATTGATTTCCACAGAAAAGAATCGTATTCTAAATGTGGAATTGTTTCGCTTCGTTTGCAAGTGATTTAGAGCATGTCTACCGGTGGTATATTGCAGCTGTAGAGTTTAAGATATTCAAGAGTTGATCGTAAAATATACAATCCAATCTTCGCGAGGTGTAGCACGTAATAGCAACTATTTTTGAGAGATTCCTTGCTACGTTGTATGTAGACTTATTTGGCAGCAGTCGTATCGTTCGAACAGAAGTACAGGCAATCTGGAATGTTTACTAGCGGAATTTATAATACTTCTCTTCCTTTATTTCATATTTTCGTTCGAGGAAAAAAAAGGATGTATTTCTTTCTTCTGTTACCATACACTGTTTCAGAACGTTTTCAAGATGAATAATTTGCTTTTTCTTTGCGAGATCAAGGGTGGCTTTTAGAAAATGAAAATATATATTAAGACTTTTTTTGTTATTCAAAGATTGTGTGTCTTAAACAGAGAACTGACATTCCCATATCAATGCATGTTGATTCGAAAATAATTTAAGGACCTATACTTATCAGACGCTTAGAAAATATAAATGAGACAGTCTGCAATTGACCCCAATTCTCCGGATACCAGTTCATCATTCAAAGATCAAATAAAATATTTGTAAATGTCAAACGATTAAATAACAAGTCGCTTAAATAAACAGAGAACCAATGTACTCCATTTCATTGCACATACTTAAACTATCACTCGAATATCCAAGTAGTAAAAGACAAAAAAAGTTAGTCTAAAATTGATTCTAAACCCCCTCAATATAACGGCATTGAACATTGTCTGGAGCTTAAATAGCGTCCATAAATTTCGTACGATTAAATCATAAATCGCTTAATAAACAAGAGAGTAGACGGCATGTTTCGTCGGTTCTAAAATTGGCGCACCTTTAATCATCGATCGAATTAACTTTTCATGGAGTAGTTGGCGGATTAAATTCACAGGACGGCAATAAAGCCGAAAGAATCGTCTGGACGAACAAAGAACGATTGAAATTCTAGATAAACGATCGCGTAGATCCCCGTTAAATAGGCGAGGCGTCGTTGCGTGAAATATTTCAGCTCGTATTATCGGCGATATAGGGGCGTAGCCGTTGAACGGCGAAGATAACAAAAATCACACAACAGGTTGACGAACGTCGGCCGACGGAATTGGAACGATGGCCGAACGATAGTCGGCCGATAGATCAATCAGAAAACGTTTTTAGAATCGGATTTACGTGCTCGATCTCTGCGACTGGTATGAAAATTTAAGCGCAGCCGACGGCGGTGCAACCCTATGCTCGATAATTTATCAGGATCATTCGGAGGGTGGTGTGCGTTAGCCAGCCAGCCAGCCAACCAACGGGCAAGAATAGGTCGCCACCGAATTTATGATAACGATAACATTGAATAATTCGCGGCAACGATTGATCGTGCACGGCCACGTCGAGATCAACCAACGCGACACGCTTACGCTGCAGCCTGGTTGGCTATCAAAATTAACGCGTGACGAATAAAAGTTATTGCTCTCGATTCGCGAGATTAATCGACCTACGTAACGAGCCCTTCAGGGCATACGTGTAACTAGGATTTTTTCGCGACCGGGATTGCCTACCTTAGATTTATCGATAGTGTCAGTGGGTCGCGTTGCTGATGACCGACTGCTTTTTTCACATTTCGGGATCTCGCAGTTTCGGTTTAAGTAAATCCATCTGCGTATTTTGGTATTGGGGAAATTGCAGCACTTTTAAGTTGAGAGTTTGGTCATTTAGGTACTAGGAAATTTGCAGACTTTTCAATTTTTCTAACCTGAGATGGTGAAAAATGTGGACGTTTGGAATCTTTGGAACATTTCAAAATTTGGTAACTCGATGTAGAAATATCAGAAATTTAAAAATTTGTACATATAATGTGGAAATTGTGGAGTTTCCAGAATATGTAAATCTTCGATAAATACCAAGTTGAACCGCCTTCTCGAATTTTACTGACTAAGAATATATTAAATATGTGACCAAAACGAAACTGTGCAAGCTTCATTGTTATTCGAATAAAAGTTAATTTAAAAGTTCACTAAATTCTTTAATATAAAAATAATAAATAAAATTTGATATGCGTTTACTTTCGTGGCTATTACATTAAAATGTCCATTTATACATATTTTATTTAGAAAATAAAATCGATAGCAGGTATTTTATTCATAGACCGAGCTCGATTTATTTGCACCATATCTGTTATACTATCTAGCACAGACGTCACTACAGTTGGAATATTCAATTATTTAATCGAAACAAACGTACACGATCGATCGAACGATATTTATTTATAATTCTACACTCTTCCCGCGTCCGGACGTTTAATTAATTTAACACAGTCTTTCAGCGGGGAACATTTTTGTTCGGGCATATTAATATTTTGATGAACGAAAACACACGGGATTTTAAACATTTATATATTCAAACTGACCCCATGTATGGAATCAAATTAATGTTGTTGCCGAGTGATAACTTTTCTCGGTTTTGTACGCGGCCAACGTCCATTTCCATGGTATTGCCAAATGTAATTGCGTATCATTGAATTTCAAGTTCCAATAAAATTGCCGAAATTAGTTTCACGAAAAATCATTTGCCGTTTTCGCCGAAATGTTTCGATTGCTTTACTAATTATTAAATTTTCTAAATTGATAGCGTGTAATTTAAACTCGCGAATTACATGAAAACGAAATATTAAAAAATTGAAAAGAAGAATATTGAAAATATTCATTTCAATGCTGCTGTAGAAATTATATTAGCTGTAGAGTTATATTACCACGCGTTATATCGCCACATGTTATATCATCATGCGTTGTATCGCCAGGCATTGCGTCACTTTGCATTATATCACCACATGTCAATATCGCCACGCGTTGTATTACGACCCCTTGCAAATCCTCGCGTTATATTGCCATATATATAATCGCACAGCATATTACCAACTTGTTTCCTCGAAAAGTAGTAATTTACTTAGGAAGTAAAAAATATGAGACGAAAATTACACGATGAATAATTACAGAAAATATGAAGAGGTCGTCGAAATAAATTACTATCTTTACAACATATTTTCTGCTCTTCGTTTTAACGGTTCGACAATTCGAATAAGTTCAGCATATTACATGTATAATATAAAAACGCCAGATCGGTCGTGGTTGTCAGGCATGTTTCAAGTCGTTATTTGAACGGAACGTAGTCGAGGAATGCATTCAATTTTCTTTACGTGCCATCTCGAAGCGTTTCAGCAGCAAGATTCTTCAAGGGGCTTTCGTTTTTCGGTCCACGGCGTTTCGAAGTTTATACGGCAACCGCTCTGGGATCGTTTAGAACTCGTCGATCCACTGCTAAAGCCACGCTCGAAAGCTTCAAGCCCAGAGTTTAATTACTAGAGAAATTTAATTCCTGTATTAAGCACTGCTACCTTTCAATTAGATGCAAATAAATTGGATACGTTTTTTTAGTTTTGCCGGAAAATAAATTCGAAGTGAATGCCACTATCCTGAATGTAACTTATATTAAATTCGTTCGCGAATAAATCTTGAAACTTCAACCTTCATTTTTAGTCTTATATATCAGGCATTTCGTGGATTTCAGAAATTGTTAAATTTGATAATTTGGTATTTATCAGTTTTGTATTAACTACATGTGAGTCTTACAAAATAACATATTTCCATAAAATCACAAAAAAATATTTACATACATTTACAACAGTTAATAAATGCCTATATAATAAAGGTGAAACAATGGTTAAATCTTAAGTGACTTGATATTTCCGTGTATACATTTAAAATGGAAACAAGACGTCTGAGAAGTTAATAAGTTTCTTTGTGCTGTAAAGACGCGTACGTAAAACAAGCGTGGTAAACATACGTATGCTTTATACAACGTTGAGAATCTATTAGTAGAACTTGTTATTAAACCCTTGAGGCAAGCAATATCGCCTGAACAGCAACCACGTATGTTCCCTTTTGCAAGTTCGCTGCGGTATAGCCTCAAGACTTAAGCGCAGAAACAAAATGATTGACATGGTTACAATGAACTGTTAAATTGCATCTAAACCGGTGCAACTGCGACTGTAGTAGTTTTAATCAACGACCTGCCATATATAATGCTGGCAAAATACGCGACAAAGAAATGTGTTGGTGTGTGTGACATTTTTATCGAAATTTGTCACAGTTTATTATTACGAAATTTATTATATTTATCACGAATTATATACGATATAATATAGTCTTATATAAATACAATTTAGTATGCTACATACAATAGACAAATCACTGTACATACGATGTCAGATTGTTTTGTATTCACTTTTTAGATTCTTTTTCAAGAAAAAGAATAAATATAAGCATGGATTCAACATTATTCAGGAAACAATTGTAATGTATTTATATATTGTTTAATATTTATATACTTTATTTCATTTAGATACTTTTCGATTACTTCACAACAACTTTTCATTGGCTTATAGTAAAGTCAGCAAACGGAAACAGAAAATGGTAAAATATAAAATTATTCTTAAACAGAAACAATAATGTAAGTACTTTTAATTAACTAACGCCACTAATTCGTGTGGAGAAAGAGTTAAAAAATGAAAAGTACTGGCATGCAGTGGTTGCAAGCTTCGAGAGGATGTAGTTATAAACAAAATAAACACACTGTGTAGGTTTATGGAATTTTTATGTAATCCACTAAGTGTACGGTAAAAATGAATTGCAAAGAAAAATACACGAGTATGTAAGGTACGTCATCACATTTTGAAATGTAATATTTCTTTCGAAAAAGATACGTCTAGCTTTTTGTGTGAACCATTAGCAAATGAAACAACATTGTTAAATGAAAACTCCACACTTTACATTCTTTATACTTCTATGCTCGTTAAAGAAAAATGTTCTTTAAAGGAATTTTAAATAAATTTTCTAGTTCATTGGTAGTTTAATATTGTATTTGCTTAATTAGTTTTAATTTGTTCTGATTTTCAAGCTTAAAAATTGTTCAGATTTCCAAATTTCACAAGTTCTCTTTACAAAATTCACAATTTACAAATTTCTAGACTCTCAAATCCTATACTTCTCAAATACTCAAATTTTTCAAATTTACAAAATTCATAAATGCTACAATTTCCAAATCTAGACTCTTAAATCCTCAAATTCTACATTTCCCAAAACTTCAAATTTCTAAATCTTCAAATCCCCAAATCCCCAAATCTCCAAATTCTCAAATCCTCAAATCTCCACATCCCCCATCTCCAAATCTTCTAATCCTCAAATTCCCAAATTTCCAAGGCTCCAAATCCCTAAATCCCCAAATCCCCAAATCTCCAAATCCCCAAATCTCCACATTATTTATTTCCAACTAGAAGCTTCTTAAATTCCCAAATACCTAAATTTGAAAATCACCACATTAAAAACTTGTTAATAAAAAATCCCCAAGCGATGGTTCCTTCGAGTCCTCGTCCCAAATTTCCCCAGGAAGACCGACGATATTGAGCACAGAACTTCCGTTAAGTTGACATAATCCGTAACGCATTTGTTGTTGGAAATTCCACGGTACAACCAAACGCAACGAAAGTTTAGTAGATGTCTTGTTTCAAATAAAGCCATTATTCCCGCTATAGTAATTTCGTGTGGATTCGTTCAGCGCTAGCACAGTGAGTTACTGTGGCTTTTCCTTGGTTGCCAGAAATCTCAAAGTTGCGTATATAACACAGAATAGTTGCTTCTCTCGTTTCTGCCTCAAATACTTTCCACATAGTTCAGGCGAATTACGCGGGCTTGCAGTACAGCCAACAGTACGATTTAAATAGTTCGAAGGGATTCCCCTTGGAAAAAAAATTCCATAAGAGCTTACCGTAATCCATTTCAGGCTTCGTAATCCGCCTCGCAATCTCATTTTTCACTTTACTTTATCAACCTTACATTATTCTGTTACAGTCATGCGAAATATGGTGGATCTCTTATTTTATGACACGCTGGCTGACTTTAATTTTAGAAAAGTCCAGGATTAAATTTATTTTTCTCGCGCTTTACACGCTTCTCATTTTTTATCACGAATTTTAAGATAGTATTGAATTAGCAGTTTTGGGATTTAGTTTGTAATTTACTGTTTGTAATATTGAAATTAATTTTTAATTTTGTGGAGGGATGGAGGTTTGGGAAGAGTTTGAGATGCTGGAATGTGGGGAGTTTGGGAATTTGGTGAGAAAGGTAGAATTTTAGGATTTGGGTATTTTGGATTGGAGGATTTGGTAATTTGCAAGTTGCAAATTGGGGGATTTGAAGATTTGGCACTTTGGTAATTTGGTAACTTGGTAGCTTAATAATGTGGAAACTTAGTAACTTGTCAATTTGTCACTTTGATAGCTTGGTAACTTGTTAATTACAGAACAATTTGCCAATTTGTCAGTTTGGTAACTTGGTAATTTAGTAATTTGGTAATTCCCTAAATTAGGAATTTGATAGCTAAGATATTATAAAGTATGAGAATGTAAAAATTTGCAAATGGAAGAATTTGGAGATTTATAAATTTGAGAAATAAGGAATTTGTTAATTTGGCAGTGCAATAACTTGAAAACTTGGAAATTTAAATGTCTAATCATGCAGTCTCACATACGCTAAGCTGTGTCCTCTACATTACATAGTGAGCATATATTCTGATGTAATCATCCCAACCTGCTCTCTAATTACACCTCGCCTCGAGAGACGCGGAATAACTCCCCATGCATTCACATATTACCTAAACAGCAATAACAAATAAATACAGAAGCTCTCCATTTGAATGTTTTCATCCTCAACTTATTTTTCCATCGAAAATACGAACTTTTACAAAGCTGTCAGCTAGATAAATCCAAAGTTAGACCAGTCGGTTAAAAGTGATCAGGATCGAAACGCAAGCGTGGATCGTTCATGTAACGTTACCAGCGAGTGATCTTTACAGGCAGGGATCGGTTTAATGGATAAATTTTTCCCCCGAGTGATTTTAGCAGCGCAACCAATGCGGACAGCCTCGACTTTCTGCGAACGTATCCTGGATAGGTAATTTTTTCCGGCACGTCGAGCGTTTGCAGGCTGGTTCGAATTGAACTGGGAATTACGCGGCCCCCAATTAAATTTCTCCATTGGTCCGCCAGTGTGATTCGAAATCGATACTACGTAGCTCGAGTGACATCGTGTAATAATGTCGATGAGCTGACTCGTCGAGTGGTGGCGCGTGGAAAAACACTGAAAAAGAGAGAGAGAGTGTATCTCTCGCGATCTGGAAAATCTTCGAACGTAGTCGAATGAAAAACGGTGTAATGATCTTGTTGTGCACGATTTCGCGGTTCATTGAGAGTCCTCGATATTTCTTTCGCCCGGTGTCGGACCCTGATTTTAATATAACTGAAACTTTTTAAGGATAATTACTGTCGCGCTTCGAAAGCCAACGCGCGGTTTTAAAGGCTACAATCTAATAGAAAGTTTGCTTATCGCGTTTCCTGGTTCGCCCTCTCTTTCGTCGCCCGATGAAAGGCCGCCTCTCAATCTCTTTCCTTCGATTCGTTAATCTATTTGCTGTTGGCGAATTTCGAGATGCATCCTAAATTGTTACTCTGCAATTTGCGAACTTTTTATGCTAACGATTTTAAGATGTTGCAAATTTTCAATCTTTGAATTTTGAAATTTTTTAGATTTGGTACTTAAAAATCTTGAGAGACTCAAATTGTAAGATTCTGAAATTCTGACGCACTGAAATTTTGAGGTACTGGTATTTTAAAGTATTGACATTTAAAAATATTGTAATTTTGAGGCATTGAAATTTTTGGGTATTAAAATTGTGATGCATTGAAATTTTGAGGTACTGAAACTTTGTAGTGTGGAACTGCTTGAACCTCGAATTTTTATAACTTAGGAATAATTTTAACTTTGGTCTTTAGAACAATTTCCAAAATTAAAATTTCAGAACTTTCCACCTATCAAATTTATAACATCTCAATTTTCTACCTCCCGTTACACAAATTAATTAATTCTATAAAAAGTAATTTTATATCAGCATTTTATAAAGAGTAAAATAAAAAACGCTTTGCCGGAATTCATTATCATACAATTATGCATATTCCACATCAAGTGGTGTATTCAACTGTAAAAAAGCGCGAGAGAGAAAATGTACGTTCAAATGTGTATTAATTATTAAAAGTTAACGAGTATATCCGGTTAAACACAGAACGCGAGCGTTTTATTTGAATTCATTGGGTTTGCGAAATTGGAACGTCGCTGTTTTCTAAGATAATACATTTACGCAAGTGTCCTTCCGTTTGCAAAATGAATGTTTCTCGTTAGAACATGATGCAACTCTGTCGGATGGACCTACTACTAATTTAACTTCCGGTGGTACGCCAACGGCAAAGTTAAATCGATCCCGAATGAAGGTCTTCAGCGTGTTTCTCCTGGAACGACGAGAATTCAGTCAGATCGTTAAAACGAAAGCCGCAGGATTCATTAAGGGTGCGACAAAAAATTCGTTCTGACAAACATTCTTCGCGGTTTGTTTTTCTTTTAGTTATATCCGAAGCGTTTAGAACTATCAATAACTAGTAAATTTTTATGGTCACATTCAAGATTCATTTATTTAACAAAATTTTAATTATTTGAAATTTGTATGCTGAAAGTTATATAATTTAATTCGGTTAGGTGTGTGAGGGCTAGTCGACATAACCTAACTTTTCTTTCAACGCCACGTGGTTTCTGAAAAATTCAGAAATTATACTTTTCTTATTAAATTCATTTCATTCGATTGACAATGGAACATTCATGATACCTGTGTTCTAACTTTATTTAAATAATTACCTACATTACCAACATTTCAACCCTCTTTGTTTTAATATAGTAGCTGTGATCAGTTAGTCCCAACTGATGCACCTGACAAATAAATCATAGGTCAAGGCGTTAAAAAACACCGTTTTTTAATCTTAATAAATCCGTCACACATAAACGGTCCTTCCACCGTAACACTTACCCCCTCGCAAACGCGTTATATTCATGGGATTTCACGTAATAGAATTCGATGTTCGGATAACTGGTGTAACTTTGTGATTTATAATCTGGCCAGGCTGCTATATTTCAGCAGAAAGGAGAAGGGGAGAAAATTGTTAGTCGTTACACGCGAACGCTCGCATGGCCATCGAAAAAAAAGCGCTTTTGTACAACAGGCCGGTAACTGAACAACTCGGAAAGCGATAATCTGCGCGACAAAGGGTCGTTTACCATATCTCTTTTAAATGAAAATTGAATTTTCGTCAAGGGATGCGTCGTTCCTGCACCGTGTATACTCGTAAATAACGATTTTCTTTGACACCGCTTTGAACGTCTATGCTTCTCTTTTTCCTTCCATTCTTTTGTTTCTCCTGCTACTTTCGTTACAAAAATAGCAGAAAAACGTGGTAACGCGGAAAAATGTTGATTCGTTGCGTTTAAGTACTTAATGGCAGTGCCCTAATTGAGTTCTACGTTTATTAGACTCGTGAAATGTTCGTAATTGCCACTCTTTGTTGATCGAATTATTAGTCACAAAATTTCCTCACAATTCGTACATTTCTATTTTCCTAAAATCGGTTTAAAAATTTGTTAATTAGATTTTGAAATTTTTTTCGATTTAAACAATTTTTGTTGATCTAACGAATTTATTAAGCTCGCTGCATGTGAAACTCGATTTATTAAACTTTATCAAACGAGTTTCCGTTATATCGAATAACGAACGGATAGCCAAAAAATAGAACGGATAGTAAAAATAGAATGTAAAAGAGTATAAAGGTATTAGAAAGAAGGACACGGATTCGAGGTGAAAATGAACAGGCGAGGTAGTTGTTTGTGCATACATGCAAATCGAAAACTGTACGTACAAGGTAAGTTCTCGGTAAGCGCCTCTATTGCATAGATTGCAACAACCGTTGCATTAACACCCAACAAGTCGGGGCCGCGGTAATCCAGGCATTAGTGTCATTGATTTACGAGGGAACGCTGCCAAAACTTTTTCACCCGGCTAACGATCCGTCCGGGCTGTGCCAAAATCGAAATTTCTAAAAATTTTAACACGATTTCCCCTCATTTCCCTTTGTTTCTTGTTCAAGTTTTCAATGGTGAAACATATGTAATAAAAATTGAAAAGACATTCAATTACACTTTACGTATTCTTTGTCTCCATAAAAATCAACATGGAGTTCAAGAAAATTATTCTAAAAAATGTTGTAATTTAAAATAGAACGTTAGTGAAATGATTTAGTAAGGTTAGTATTAAAGATGACTAAGTTGATACTTGTTAAAGGTGAAGTTGAAGCTACATAAAATTCAGGTTAGGTCATTAAACAGCATTCATACGTATTTTGAATAATTTTCTTTGTAACAATCCCTATTGACACATTTACTTCTCTCAAAGATTGTACTCCAGTTGCCTAGGAACTTTCTAGGAACTAGAAATGTTTCTTTATAAATACTGATTTAAGTTTAAAGTTCGTAAACAGTCGATGAGTGAATACTGACAATATCTTCTCCACTGAAAGTATAATAAATAACATCGATTTTAAAATAATAGCAACATGGCCCCCATATTCGCGGTCGTATATCTAGCTGCGAGGATAAAAGCTTTAACTCGTGAACCTCGATTTTCATTGCGCTCAAGTCATTCCGAGGGAAATAAAAAGGGCCAAAAAGCGTCTCGATCGAAGCTTTAAAACCGCTCATAAATTCTTTGTAGATAATATCGTTAAGAAGGATTTAACAAGACCCCGTGTATCGCGGAAAGCAAGGAGCAGAAAAATGGAGGATGTTATGGGGCAGAATAACGAGAAAGATCTAGGAGAATGCTTATCGTCATCTCGGCCGTGCTCGTTTTTCTCATCTTCCCCGTAGAGCCTGTTCGAAATATTTAAATTCAGACAATTCCGGGTCGACGTTTTCGCGGCTTTCTTTTCGCGGAAAGTCGTTCCTCGGGCCAGGATTAACCGACGATATTATTCTTCAATTTGGATTAAGTTCTTCCGTCGCGGGGAACGAACGAATTTTGCGGCTCTTGACGAATCGAAGAACGGCGTACCATGTCAGCCAGATTGATCCGAGACGAGAACGTCGACTTGATTTTCAGAATCTTCCACCGGCTCTGAATAAAATTTCCGTCAAGAAATTCCGCGGCTCCCGATAAATTTTGATTGAATGGTCCGAGATCATTGTTTTTTTCGCTGCGATGTTTTATGAACCGGACAGATAAGATGGAGCAGACAAATCGCTGCCATAAGACGGGCATCAGTTTTTTACCGCATCATGCATTCGTAAATAACTGAAAAAGTTTATAAGTTCGTCATATTTCATTCTGCTTTGACTTCCGGTCCGTTCTTTTGATTAATCGAACTGTTTATTCAATTATTTACTGCTTCGGGTACAAGATTAAATATGAAGTGTAAAATCTTTTATGACAGGTTTAGATTACCTTTTTAAATTACCTCCTCGAATTATGTGATTGTTATTATCTTTTATATTAGAACATTACTGGTAACATTGTATGATGAAATAAATCACCTGTATAAGTATCGGAAAGAAGTATGATTTCTTTTCAGGTTAAGTTGTATTACAAGTCGAGAAATAATAGAAATTTAAATTTCCCACGACAGTATATGCTACGTGCATATATTACGAATTTTTGCAGCGTTCGCGCTTACACAGATGTTGAATCAGTTATGCGAACATTAAAGAATCACCAGACATCCTCAGATGTGTCGTGCGCACCCTTTATCGCCCTTTAGCGAGTTATACGAGAGCGATGGCCTATAAAAAAGTGCCACGTTACTGGCTGCTATCATCAACCCTTGATCTTTGTCGGAGATTGAAACGTGCTCGATACCAGCATCAAAAGCGTTTTACCGAGACATATGAACAAGATATTAGACTATAAACCGATTTACATTATTACAAGATTGTCACCTTTCTTCTTTCTAACATATTCGTTCTACATATCTATTTTTTTATTTTTATCTCAGGTGTGCAGAATTTTAGCATACGACGTTCAAATTCATATTTTCCAGTTCAGAAATAATAGATAGAAATTTCAGGTTTTCATTTTTGGCAAATTAAAAATTTAGACGTTTAGAAATATAAACATAGAAATTATAAATTTTTTAATTTTTGCAGTTTAACAACTATCAAATTTTCAAGTCATCAGATTAATAAATTTCAACAATTACTATCAACTTTACAGTATTGTACAACACAATTTTTCTAAAGTCCCATTTAGCGAAATTGAAAAACGTTTCATATAATTCGAGTTCATAATTGGACTCTGAAATAAATTAAAACTGAGAAGAACGATTTTTAATTAGTCAAGAAAAAAACAGCAAAAGGTTGCAACTCGCGAAATTACCATACACGCTGTATATAATTTCGCTATGATATAATGAACTCGCATGCAAGATTCACTACAAACGTGCAACGAAATTATACGCTGTAAAAAAGAAAGGCGTAGTAGAAAGTCATGCAGTACCTATTTCAATTTTGTCCGTAACTTGGTCTAGAATTGTAACGACCAGATATAAAAAATGTCATTTTAAGTAAATTGAAGTGGACCACTAACATGTAAAATTTCAAACTTCCTAACTTTAAAAGCCCAAATCTCTGAAGTTCCTGTAACTCACAGTTCAAAAGTTTCAAAAATCCCAAAACTACCATATATTTAAATTAGAGCTTTTCTAAATATTTGGGTCAGCCTCACGCGCATGTGTTGGCATCGGTATACATACATGTAACAATTTGAAGCATCTCAAAAGCAGTCCACAAATTTACGCTAATTCCAATATGTCATCGGGAACCTAATCCAAGGTATCCGCGTTTACGAATTCACCACACGATTTTGCAACCAGTCAGCATTTGCCGTGGTAATTTTAACATTTACTGCGGTCGTGGTAATTTTATGCCGGTTCGAAGACAGTAGGGTAACAAAAGGATAGGTACACGCGATACAGCCACGGCGTATCGAGAATTGCTTCACGGCTAAGTTACAACATGTGATACGATTATACCGGCATTATTATTCTGCGCCAAACTGTTCATGGAGCTCCGGGTCCAACTATAAGTGTGGCTGGTTGTTAAACAAGTTAGGGGACACAGTTCAGGAGTCCACCGCGAATTACCAACTCGATCACAAATGTCAAGCCCGTGGAGTTCACTTCTACCTGTTGTTTTCGCGATAACGACGTTTTCCTTGGATGGTAATTTAAATTTCGATGAAATACCCGGAGCTATCTGGCCGCTCGATATTGTCGATCGGAATTTCCACGGCATTTTTCTTCCCTTATTAAACCAGTTTCTGTAGCTGCGCAACGGAACGCAGCCAAGTATTTATTAATTTGCCGAAGTTAGATAGATTTTGGTACGAAGTGAGATTGTGCTGCACTGATTTCGGTTTATAACTCGGTTGGGAATTTGCGTTCCGGAACATTCGCCAAGTTTCTGTTAATGGAATTATAATTAATAGCTTAGATACTAGTGACGGAAGGCTATTGCACTCCACTTTCCTGATCGCACTTGGATATTCGATTTTTATTACAAATTTTCATATACCCAGTGATTTAGTTTACCTTCTCAATTTTTGTTTTGATCCTTTCTTTACTACTTTTTACAATTTTTATGTGTGATTAATTGTAAAGAGGTCATTGTTAATTATTAATGACAAAGAGAGATTTAATAGTCCATGATGTTCTAATAAATAATTCCAAGTAAACGTTCCGTGAATAAATGCAAAACAAAATATTTATTATCGCAGACAAAATTGCACTTTACCGAAGAGAGTTTTTCTTCTACGACTTAATCGCAAAAATTTGTCTCAACTTTCACAAAATTCCAGTAGACACGTCACATTAGTACACACATTATTTCTCGAGCAAATTACCGTGATAAATCGGAGTTTCGCAGGGTGGTAGCCGGAGGATCGACAAAGTTGAAAACCAAAACATGTGACACAGCATTAAACGAGCTTTTCACGAGTGTGCCCACTGTTTGGATTTGTCGGGCAGCAAAAGCGCGTCTCACCGACACGTGCGCCGTTAATAATCGGAATTATATGGGCAAATACCAGGGACTATGGTGTGCATCTACGTTCTTCAAACTCTGGACTAGGAACAATGAGGTAGCCGGGTCAAGCGTGCGATAGTCGGCGAGAGTTATCGATTTCTGAAAAGCTCCCTCGGCTTCGAGGCAATGAAAACGCTCGCTATCGAACCGCTGGTGAAAAAAAAAGAAGAAAAGAGCGTGACGGCTTCTAAATCATACCTGGTTACTTTTCTCTTTCAATTGTACCGATACTCGAATAAATTTGAACGGTCCGGTGTTTGTCCACTTTATGACCGGTTAACCGAGATCCTCCGCAATGGAGGCTGAATGGTAGGCTGAAAAGTAGCGGAAGATTGAAAGAAAGTTTTAGTTTCGATAATTATATTGGCAATTTTGTATTTGTATACGTGGAACATCGTTGTTTTACTAAAGCGACTCGGTGAAATTGTCTTAGGCTGTTTCGTTTTATAGTGTCAGATTAAGATTTCTGCAACGTTAAACGATTTGCAGCAACGTCTAAAGCTGGCGATGCAAGCGTTTAAAGAAAGCGGCATTCCGAAAACAAGGATTCTTAACGTGCTGGTACAGTCACGAACAAATTTAGATTCCTAGGGAAAATTGAGGACGACGACGTCCATTAGTGGATTTTTAAGAAAATTTGGAAATTTGGAAACTAACAAATTTGATGATAGAAAAATTAGTAATCTAAAAATATATACATTTGTTAAATATAAAAACTAAAAAATTTGAAGATTTGAAAGTTTGCAAATTCCTCAAATTCCACAAAAGTTACTAAACTTGAAAATTTACGAATGTATAGATTTGAAAACATGGAAATTTAAAAATTTCGTACAACCCTGGTTCATTAACATTTGTTTCTCATTTCTCCTATCTTGTCCCGCTTTTTTCTTTCTCTTGTTCGCGCGTCGCGTGGACGGAAAGGGCTTAAGTTGCCACTTGGTGCTTTTATTATCTTAAGCAATGGCAGCCACCAAGAAATACGTTGCGGGGCATTTAAAATTGCAAAAACAGAAGAATGGTCCTTGCTGTCTGGGATCTCCGTGACAAATTATCGCCGGCTTTTCCCACTTTCAGCTGTTTCGTGGCCAGCACGTTGGGAAAGATATTTTCTTCTGTTCGTATAGGAGAACCGATGCTGCAGTTACTTCAGCTGTGGCGGAAATAAATAGAATAAAGGTAACAATGGAATAAAGGTAAAACGATGAAAGGGGCTGTTACAAGTGCTCATAAATGAAACGGAACGGGTGGTTGCGAGAAACTTACTCTTTCAAAAAGTATAGTCTCAATTTTTTAGATTTTTTGCTGGAAAAAAATTACGTTACATATTTCCAATTTAACTATCCACACTTTCATATGTACTTTTTTTAGGTTCTACCAAATGTACAAACTTGCAAATTTTTTAATTGTTATTAGAACAAAATCTCTGCGATGTTCCTTAACGTACAATTTTCTAGGCAGTTAGAGCTAGCTAATTATTGCTACAATGTTAAGGTAACTAAATGAAGTTAAAAGGTTAGGTACATTATGCATGGAACGAGTTATAATTACAATTGAGCTGAAAATTGAATTGCAGTGAAGATATGATTCTATCATATTCCAACTGTAGCGTGCGTCACTCGTGACACGATATTCCAGCGCAAGAGGTTAAGTGTACCATGTATGTTCACCACAAGATGTCTCCTGACAGTACCAAAATAAATGCAGCTGCACCTGACTAAATCAACATACTAAATTACTTACTAAATCAACTCACTAAATTCTTGCCAAAAATATATCCAAACATTACACATAATTTCAAGCGGAGTAAATAATTATTTACATAAATCATACCCAGTGGGTTCGAGGTAGGCTTTCTCTCAATTCCCACAGCACATGGTGAATAATTTTTTGTGTCGGTAAACATAACAGTGTTTACGGAGCATAATAAAGGTAGTTATCCGTTCCGGAAGGGTTAATTCGGGTGATTAAACGTTCTCAACAAGTCCGCGCGTATCTTGAACCCAATATGTCGTCGGCAAACACGGCCATATATCACGTTTTTCGTTTTTCCCGCAAGGGTAACGGGTCTGGTCGTAAACAGAGCTCGACCACGTTCGTTCTCCCGCAGGAGCGGGGAACTCGTGCGCGCGAATCCACGGGAATTATCGTAGCAACGATAAATGGCGGCGCGTCTTGCTTTTCCTCGGGCGGCGAGGCGCGAGTGTATCTCGTAAGTGATTTACATCGTTCCCCAATTTCGGGTCTTTGCAGTAAGTACACTTAGGGGCGTTATTCTATCTCTTGCTCTCCGGCTACGCGGCAGGGGGTGTGTGTGTGTCGGGTGCATTCTGGCAGGCTGCTGTTTCGCAGGGGCGCCCAGCGTCGGGGCGTCGTCGGTTGGGTGGCGGAAACCGGAGGGCGGAGGGCGGAGGGCGCGGGCATGATAACGCCGCGGCGTTAGGGTGGAATGGGGGCGAACCAGGAGGATCGCAGGGTGGTAGATTGCTCCCACCGCCGTTGGGTTTCTTGTAAGCCGGTAATCTTCGGTAAGTAACAAAACACGCGGCTGAGCTTAGGTCCCCGACACTCGAGAAATTCTCTCGCCTTCTCTCTATGCACGTGTGTGCGTCTATATATCGGTCTGTCGTAATGCGCCATTCGACATCATTCTCGCATAAGCGAACTCGGATAACATGAGCGACAGAAAAGTATAATTTATTAAACGTAAGCGTTAGGCCACTTTCTAAGTAACATGTTTAATCAAACTGTAGTTACATTAACACGTTCATTGCTATGCTGAAGGGGGTGAAAACTTCCTCAGGTAATATTTTTGTTTTTAACGAAACTTGTCAAATATTTTTATGATATTCCCGTATATTTATTATTCATAATTCTGACTAATTCTAGTGTTCAAATTAACCCCTTGCATTATGATTTGTCAGGTGCGTCAGTCAGAACTAACTATTCACAGCTACTATATTAAAACAGACAAAGAAAGGTGGAATGTTATGTCAATTTGGTAACATGCAATCGTTGACTATGCAAATTATAACTGGACTTGAACTCCAAATTGAAGCTCCAATTGAACTGAAAATTCGAATGAAATTGATCACAGCTGAAGTAGGAGTGCGTCACGCGTGAGACTCGTCAAAAGAGTGCAAGGGGTTAATACTATAAGTGATTCGTATGGAACTTCACATGTTACCCATACATGAATGACCTAGCAATGTGGTAATATTCGTGTGCACATATTCATCATTGAAAATATCCCCCAATTAAAAACATATCTCAGAGAAAATAAATTTGAATATAAAGAAGATAAATAAAAGAAGAAAATAAATAGAATAAAATACAATAATAATTAGTAATAATTATAAAGTAATAAAATTTGTAGGAATAAATAAAGTAATAAAATTAAGTTGAAATACTTTGGATATAGTTAAAGGTAACATAAGTGAAGCTGATGCCATCTATTAATCAGAAAAATCCCGTTCGAACGAAATAATTCTTAAATCTATAACAAACAGATCGTACCTCGTTACTCGATGAATACGAATTACAGTTCCACAATCAACGAGTCGGTTTCTCGTTCCATTTATTGAGCAAACAAGAAGCGCGTTACATCAAGTTAATTGAATCAGAATCGTTACACGAACGTGTTGCACTTCAGCATTCAAGCAAATTAGTTACACCTCAGTAATTGTAAAGTTCGGTTGTACTTTAGTCTTCAGCGATATCATATTCACCAAGCAACTTCTCGTGTGTACTGACATGATTACGAAGTACGACGCCAATTAATATTGATTTATACAATGATCCGGAGTTCGACAATAAATCAGATAAAAGTGAAATTGCTCTGGGAGATTTTATGTACTCCTTTCATTCGTGATTTCTGAATCGATAGTGGTTTGATTATTTGAATTAGATTTCAGGTTATCTTCATATTGAACTTGGCTTGAATAATTTAGAATGGACTCGATTTTGAGTGAAATCTATATATTCTCTTTTAACATCTTCAAATCTAAAGATTTGCAGATTTCTAGGTCCTCAGATTCTTAGGTACCAAAAATTCTATATCTCCAACTTCCCAAGTCCCAGGATCCTTAGATCCCTAAATTTTCAAGTTCCCAAATCTCTACATCCCGAAATACCTATATCCCCAAATTCCAATATTCCCAAATCCCTACATCCCCAAATCTCTAGTCGCCCAAATTCCCATGTTCCCAAATTCCAAAATCCTGAAATCTCTACATCCCCAAATTTCTAAATTTCCACATCCAGGGATATCCAAATCCCAAAATCCCAAAATTCCCAAAGTTCTAAATTCCTACATCCCCAAATACCTAACTCATCCCAAAACCTTTGCCAAACTTCTTTCACTCTATTTGTCCCACCTTTCATAGAAAATACAGTCGCTCTTGACCCTCATAATATTTTCATGCGATTAATCTGTAGGAGACTTGTGTTTCGAAATCGGTTATCTGATACACAAGAACGTAATATCACGACGTTAGGGATGATCTTCCAGTGGACTGTACGTGCACCATGTTCCATCCGTCTTATCCAACGAGTAAGATGAAACAGAGGCACGGTGCAAGATAAACCCAGTCGGATTATTCTCCATTCATAATTAAAATCTTCATACACCGATTGTGAACGAAGCGATGTATAGAACGAACCACAGTCATGGTTAGGCTTCCAAGCCAGCAACGCGTTTAGAGCAGGTTTCAATTAGAAACGGATATGGAAGGAGGATAGCAGCCAACGAAGTAATCCTTGACTGTCGGTATTAAAACCGAATGTATTTATAACTTCCAAAACCGTTGTGCTTCCTAAAGGAATCCTCCATTTTGCTTTCTCTCTATTCTTCAAACGTCCTCGTCAATTTTATATGTTCTTTTCTCTTTATATCCTGAAACGTCCTCCTGCATTCATCATTATTTCATTATCTTCATACACCATTGTTTCCCTGTCTCTTGTATTCACGATTGTCACACGTGATTTTGAGGATATTAACGCATTGACGGTAAACACGAATTTTAAAATTGGATCCTTTGAAGTTTCTATTTTGTGTACATATGATATGTTCAAAATATATCTTTTTAAACAATAGAGTTCAACAAGATGTATTATAAAAAATGTTATATTAGATAGATATGTTCAGTTTCAATGTACTTGATATTCAATTAAATATGTGAGCAGTTTTGTGTATTCATATGTGTATTTATTATATCAAGGTTGGAATTGGTTTTTAATGTTCTCTTCAAGTTTCTATTTTGGACAGAACATTATTTATAATGAAGTATAGAAGTGTCATTCATTATTGAACACCGTTAAATTAATATATTTATTATTTCATATAATTTAATCAACATATTTTTTACTGGATGTAATTTACCTTAATTTTTAAGTGTATTACAATTGAACATTCTTGTGATTAAAAATAAATCTATAAATATTAATTTCTCTAATACATCATGTAAAATATTATTCGAAATAATTTGATACGAAATATTATTATAAATTATTTGAAGTAAAATATCAATAAAAATGCTGTGAAATAAAATGTACAGAATTTAAAATGACAGAATTCAGTAAACGTCATATTACGTTATGATATATTGCATCAGTGATTGCCGGTGTGAAATTTTATTCGTATTGTATTGCAGGTTCCATGATATTCCTTTATCTCGAGATTCCTTGGTGTGTATGCCTTTACCTGGGTACATTTAGGTTCTCGTACGCGCTCGTAATTAAACTCTAATTAGTGGAACGCTCGTTGTGTCGCTGCAAGCTGACAAGTGCAAGCAGTGAAAAGTGTAGAGAGGTATCACGTTCTGAAGCACGATGCACATCGTGTGTTTGCGAATGTATACTCTTTAGCTGACAATGAGTGACCATCCTAGCGTTTCTGCTAGGAGACTCTTGAACGAACTATCATACACGAGCTTCTCTCATAATATAACGCTCAGTTCTTTGTTCAAATATTAAGCTGTTGCATGTCGAATGCTATATTTCAAACGCGTAGAAAGTTTGCTGTCATTTGATGTCGTGATATTACCTCCAACTTTTCACCTATCAATTTAAAATTGAAGACTCAATTATTACAGTCATTAATTATTCGTAACACAGATTCAGTCATTTTTTTTCGAGTAAAGTTGGGGTTAGGAATAAAATTATAGAAATGCGGTTTTGGAATAAAATTCGAGAAATCAGCTTCAAAAAATTAAGATTTTATAATAGAATTGTAGAAATTATATTTAGGAATCAACGGTGCTTATATTAATAATATATATTTGTTAGAGTTATGTAAGTCTAATAGTTATAGCAAATATAATTTGTAAGATGATAGATTGTGAAATTAAATATACCATTTTCCGTATAACAATTCACCCGTACCTTTGTTCCGAGCGAAATCAAATTTCCCTTGATGGAAAGTTACAGATCTTGCAACAAAATGGGCGCCACGTCCATTTCAATTTCCGAGCTGTATCAAATTGAAAAAGGATTATTTTGGAAATAACGAATTCCCGTTCAATGTGTTTCGACCTAAACCAACGTTTGTTAAATTGCAGCTGACAAAAATGCATGACGTTGTTTTATTTGCGCAAATACCGTGTCCCAATTCGTCAAGTATAGCGGTGAAAATTTATAACCGTGCTCGCAGTTATTTCAATGATTAAAGGAAACATGAGAAAACGAATTTAACCGTACATCCTGAATTTTTTAACTTTTAACTTTTGTGTTCCTTTAGTTCTCACGCTTACTATAGCTGCAAACTTGTAGTTTTATATTCTTTCAATTTTTTAAACAATTTAAAAACTTAAATGTGCTAATTTGTGATCTTGTGAATTTTATACATAATTTGAACATTTAAAAATTTGTAAATATTAAAGTCTGCAATGTTTGAAAATAATTTTTATGGAAGATTGTAAATTTAAAAAGTAGAAACTATAATTGTATAAATAATTTGAAAACTTGAAATCTAAACATAAAAATGTCTACGTTTGTGAATACAATAATTTAAAATGACAAATTACTCCACTTAAAAATGCACAAATTTATAAATCCAGTATTTGAACATCTGAAAATTTGCAACTTCCAAAGTTTAATAATCGAAATATATAATTCTTGTTACTAAATAAATCCCGAGATCTATGAATTCGATAAGTTAACTCGTATTATATCGTCGACTTCCACAATTTCTCGAACGGTATCTCTATTAGCCCGTTAGCCCACTCTTAACTACCCCTGAAAATCATTCGAAAGCTTGGATCCCCGTGTCCGAGGGGTGTTTGCTTGCCGGAATCAATTGCATTAGAGATTATCGCGTTTGATTCAATTGGAAGTTCTGGTTGAGCTTAATTTATTATCGTTCTGCCTAACTGTTTGGCCACGGACTTTGGCGTCGCCAACGTTTATACGTGTTTCCGTAGCTACATAGTCCGCGCGATTTATAAGCGGGTAAAGCGTGTTAGCAGTCGCCGAGGATACGCGTTAGGATTCCCACGCGTCGACTGTTTAAACGAGAAATCGCGCTAATCCTGGGGAATTTCCATTGCCGCTGATTGCTTTTTGAGCGGCGAAAATGTCGCGGGTGGATGTCGACAGAGGGTCACGCGAAATGAAACTGTACTTTAATCTACGATGTGTAATTAATTTGCACTTCTTGTCGCAGCTTTGTCCCTTCGCGGTTAAAATATGAGATTCATCGAGCAAAATTTCGGAATTGCTCTATTACATTGGGATTACATGTCCGGATAGGTACGGCCATATATCCGGAAGGGTGAATTTATTAGATGTCTGACTCCGATTTTTGATGAAGGTCAATCTCCAGTAAATAATTACTGTGTGATCGTGATTTTGGTGGCTACGTCAAAGCTAATGTTAGGTTAGGTATTAGGTATATATAATGTATTGAACTTAAAACTCAATCTTAGTGTAAATATAATTTGCATTATAAGTCTAAGTCCATGTTGTAACTCAAGGGTTAAAATATCAATGCAACATTGAAGTATTAACAATATTAAAATATTAACCATATTATCCTGCCATTAACCAAAGAAAGAAAACGAAAAATACGAAAGTAAATTAAAAGTCAGTACCTTGGGGTTTAATTAAATGGGTATAAATTTTCTACCGTATTTACCTGATCCCTTAATTAAGTAGTTTCGTATACTTAAAGCGAATACTTTCACGATAGAAAAATAAACGAACAATATCTACATTTTGTGCCAGTTTAAGAATAAGAAGACTCACTGTTTGCTCCTTTTATAATAATCTGATTCATCAAAGCGTTTATTCTTCAGTTCGAAAGTAAAAATAAAAGAGTACAATTACCCTTTGTTGGAAAATAACTCCGGATAACTTGCCGGGTATCCATTGTCTGTGTCTGAACATTTTTTCAGCGTTTTTTTCGATGCCGATGGACTGCCGAATGAATCGATCGAAGTTCTTCGGTTCAGTTTTCAATAGTTACGATGAAATTCTGCTTGATCGACGTTTGTGTAATACATCTTTATCAAATTTCGATTGTTCTTTTGTTGGACGTTCTTCCGGGCGACCATTATTTTCAGATTGAAGTTTCAAATCGATTCTTAAATGGCTGTAACTGTTGCTCCTTCCTTGCATCTGTTGTTATACTTTTGACAGGTACATGATTTTTGTGCAATGATTGCTGTTTCTCGTAAGACAAGTCACTAAATGTATATTTTTAAAATCTTTAATAAAATGAGCTGCTAAATACATATTTTCAAAATCATTGAAAAAGATGCACAAGCTTGTATGACAGTCTGTTTTTCAATTTTTTAATAATTTACTAAATACATGCTTCAAAAATCATAAATATTGTTGGACAAGATACATGAGTCTATATAATGGTTCTTTTGCAACATTTAATAAAATAAGTTACTAAATACATATTTTTAAAATCATTGAAAAAGATGTATGAAACTGTATGATAGTCTGATTTGCAATTTTTTAATAATTCACTAAATACATGCTTCCAAAATCATAAATGTCATTGGAAAAGATATATGAGCCTATATGATATTTTGTTCAAATTCATAGGAACCATGCAATTAGTAATGTAACAAGAAAATATTTATTTCATGTCAACAAATATATTAGTACATACTAGAAATAAATTAGCTACATACATAATACGTATAATTTATATAACTTATGTGTACATAATTAATATTATATAGAAAGGTTTAGTATTCCTCAGGAGTCGGCCATTATTACCAGATGTGTCCATATACGTGTTCAAACGTTAGCGCGCGTAATTTGAAATATGTAATTCGAACTGATCGCTAGATCAAGTTTGACATCACTCAGTTAATAAATAATATTTATTTACTGTTCTCCAAATACAATGTTTAATATTAATATAAAAGTACACATTATTTTATGAATAACTATTTTGTGAATAACGAAATTGTCGAAAGATACCTGATACTCGAATGATGAAAGCAGAAGTAGTATCGTAATTCAGTAGTACGGTATATCTTGTAAATCGATAAGCAAGAAAAATTGATTCGGCCGTAACTAATGGTCGAGTAATCGAGATTTCGTGGAGGCGATAATTGCGGCCTCAACAATTACCGCATTTCGATTCGCGAGCGCGCGAAACAGCCGTTCGACAATAAAGCGTACGGGTTCGGAAAGAGTAATAAGTGCTGACTGAAGCGTGGCTGGAACAAAGGATGATTTTATGTCTGCCGTTCCATTTCAAGCCGATGGAAAGCGGAAGTTCTTCGTGCAGCGTTCGCTAGAATGGCGCGGGTCGAGAGGTTGACGCGAAGTCCCAGCAATTAACACGAACGTTTAATTAAGCATACCCCCGGCTAGGTGCACGTAGACGCTGTTATTCTCACATACCTAAAGCCGAGATATATCGTTACTACTAACAATTATTCTAGACCCGAGAGCCAGGGTAGAAAGGGAGCGGGTCTGTCTTAGGGGCGACGGAATTAATAGCGGGACGCACGTTCCATTCCGCTTTGTATTTAGCTAACCGTACTTCTTATAAGCGGCCATTCCATGTTGGTCCATCAAAAGATGCCACGCTTGCCGCAAATTCACGTTCTAATCAGCATAGTCCTGTTAATTGTATCGGAACTGGGTTGTTCGCAACTTAACTGGCTGTCATCAAAGAAATAGTTTATCTTATGGAGGATCTAGTTCACTGTGAATTTTCTTTAATACTAGATCGAATGCATTTTGTGCAATGGAAGGTTTTTAATTATCTTCAAGTTTCTAAACTTTCAAGCTTCCGAATTTTGAAGAGGTCGAATTTTCGTTTTTCAATTTTTTCACGTATTAGAAGTTTTTCGTTTGATAGATCCCTACATTTCTAGATTAGTGAATTTTTATATTTTCCAAAATTACCAAGTCCCTACATTCTTCAATCCCTAAATACCCAAATCTCAGAATTACAAATTCTAACATTTCAAGATTCCAAGATTGCAAGTTTCAAAATTCCAAAATTCCCAAATTCCAGCACCCAATCTCCTATATCCACTAGAAAACTAATCGAGTAAAGTAATTAAGATTTAAGCCCGAACGATACGAGTTGAGAGGTTAATAACGAATAATTAGCGCATCCCGTGAAGTGAACGAAGAAATAAATATAATACCGTTGGAGTGATTTATTGGACCTACAGCTGTCATTAAGGTTTTCAGAATTTAATGGCCTACATGTGAGCAGTTCCGTGCTTTGCCACCCTCTGTTCCGTCGGTTAATAGGCTTTTAAACAGCACTTAATTTTTTACACCTCATAGTCGAGGATATTTCTCGAGGGAGGCGAAGTATCATTTCAGCGTGGTATCTGAGAGCCGAGTTGAAAAGCAGTTGTCACACTAATTGCACGACATGTTTCTGCTTCACGTGCTTTTCGTGTAAAGCACCATTACAGTTATTACAGTAACTCTATTTTTGTTATTAACATTCGAACGGGCAAACTTTTATCTGCAAAAATTCGTGACAAAAATTCATGATTTTTACCTAAACATATGAATTCTACATATTTAATTGCACATTAATATTTTTATTGCAGCAGGGAAATAATTTAAGAAAATATCTTATTTATTTTAATACTATAATCATTTATAGCGAATAAAATCTCGACCAACATTTTCACTCTAACATATTTATCAAGTAATCCCAAAACATTATATCCTCCGTTTATTTCCATATTATTACATAATAAACCGGCATAAAGGTTCGCTTTACGACCACACATTAAATCGCCAGCATATGGCGGTGTTATTGTATAATCTATCTTATTTAATCCCCCCATAAATACTGGCAGATCCCGCAGAAAAGTTTGTCATAAAATTAAATCGATTTAATGTATCAATCGCTTACGTCTTCTATCAAATATTCCACTCTCTTTCAAAAAATCAAATACTTCACAATAATCCAATAATTCTAGAAATTTACAAAAAGAAATAACGACTGAATTTTTAGAGAACTTTGTGGAAAGTTTAAATTTAAAAATGAGAGTATTATAATTTGAGACAAAGAAATTGGAAGATATAGAGATTTAGGGATATGGGGGTCTATGGATATGGGTGATTTAGGGATATGGGAGATCTAGAGATATGAGGGTGTAGGGATATAGGGATTTAGAGATATGGGAATCTTAAGATAGCGGAAAATAGAGACGGTGGACTTTGTAGAGATATCGGGATCTAGAGATATAACATTATGGGGATGTGGAGATTTGGGTATTTTGGTGCTTAGGAATGTAGGAATATAGGAATACAGGTAATTCAGATTATATTAGAATGTGGATATCTAGGTATTCAGGTGTTCAGATACCTCGGTATGTAGTTATTTAGGTAGCTAAGTGCCTAGGTCTCTAGATATATAGGTAGCTAGCTATTTAGGTGTCTAGGTATGTAGGTAGGTAGCTATTTAGGTATGTACGTGTCTAGGTATCTAGGTATCTACGTATCTAAGTATCCATGTATGTACACATCTAGAAATCCCCATATCGCCAATTCTCTGTATCTCTAAACCTTCACATCCTCAAACTCCCACATATTTATTGTATATCTCCCATACCTCTAATGTATCTATATAACCCAGTAATTAAATAGCTAACAACACAACGATCTATAGAGCTAGAATATGAAACGAAAAGAATTGTCAATCTTCTGTAGACCTTCCTATAAAATCCTATTTCCACTAAATTAACATTACTTAATTTACTCCACACACCAAACCCTACGAATTCATCAGAACCTTGATGTAACATGAATTAGGTCAAAAAGAATAACGTTGAGTTTCATAAAGACTTATTCGTAATAGAGATCAGAATGCGTGTTAGTGTAAAATCGTTTCTTGCCAATAGCAGGTAAAGGGTAATATTGGGTAAAGGGAGCGAGCGCAACTCTGATTCGGCATTTCGATCCCCTTGATCCTGGCCGATCCTTCATTCGGATACACAGCTCTGATAAGGCCGGATATCCTGTGCGCGTTATGGACAGGCTGATCCTGACACACGATGCGCATTACGCGGGGGGCTGTTAGCGTGGCTCGGTACAAGAGGCGATGGCCATTCACTCTGCTCTCTTGAACGTTCTCTCAATGAAACTGATCATTGTGAAGTTTCACACGAATTCGTGGATAGGTTCGATAAGCGTTATTGAATAAATGGCCGACGATTTTCTGACGTTACCGTAAAATTGGGTGAACAGAAACAACGCTGCGAGGTGAAATACGATTTTCGACATTTTATTATTTCGCTACTTTACTGTTTCGATTTTCTATGAGTTTAATGTTCTGTTTTACTATTTTTTTGTTATTTTGTTTAGCTATTTGGTATTTTACTATTGTACTGTTTTAGTGTTTTACTGTTTTACTAGTTTACTGTCTGACTGTCTTCCTATTTCACTGTTTCGCTATTTCACTATCTCATTATTTTATTGTTTCACTGTCTTACTATTTTACTGTTTCCCTTCATTGCATTATTATTTGACGGTCTTATTATTTTACTGTCACATAATTCACTAAAAAAAATATGTAGATATAAACAATCAATGGAGTGACTGACATTAGCAATCATTGCAATAGCAGACATAAACAATGGATAAAATGACGGACAGAAAATTCGACTAACATAGCAGACATAAATAATCGACAAAATGGCCGTCACAGAATATCAATGAAATGGCAGACATAAACAATCAATATAATGGCAGACGTAGACAATCGGTGGAACGGCAGCCATAAACAATCAATAAAGTGTCACACATAAACAATCATTTTAATGTCAGATATAATCAATGAAATCTGCTTCGTTTGTCATGCAGTTACAATTTTATCTGTAACTTTGTTAATTTATAAAATTGTTCGTCCAAATTTTATTGTATTAAATTAAATAAATGAACGAACGAAAAATTTCTTTACATTTTTAAATTAATATTTCTTTTAAATCTTTTATTAAACAGTTATTACGAACACAGATTTTATTGTTCGAAGTCTATTATTCTCATTAATAAAATGTTGTTTTCGTGTTACTTCTCGAAATATTTACACATCCCTTATTGTCAGTCTCGTAACCAAGTATTTGAGAACAGATGCTCGAATTTCAGTTTTAAAACGTAACAAACAGCGAAATGAATGAGGAATGTAAGAGGAGTTCAGAACACAAGCAAACATCCAAGTGTTTTTGCTGTCGTAAATGCAAATGAGGCGCGCGGTGTTTTATTATGCAGAGGAGTGCTAACGAAGAATTATTGTCAGAATTTCAGGCTACAGCGTTCCTTGAAAATAGCATTTCATGGGTTTAGGATCCTTAATTAATCGCGTTGTTACGCTGTATCATCGTTTATAAAACGCATCTTATAAACGGTTAATGTTAACACCGATATAACAGCTAACGTTGATGAATTCGTACTGAAGAAATTTCCTAAATAATTATTCCTCCGTAAAAACGAAATGCTTTCAAATATTTTTCATATTTTACTACTGAAACATATGTACATATAATACAAAAACAAAAGTAGGTCAAAATTGAGTGTTTGAAGAATCACAATACATATGAGAAGTTATTACAACATTTCCTAAAATATGCACAAAATTTGGAAAAGTGTTAATGTAACAGAAATTCATTTAATTTACTGTACAAATGTCATGGTGCGTTATAACCTATCAAATTGACGCACCTCAATTTCATTTAATTTAAGTATACTGTGCAACTGTTGTGGTGCGTCATAACCTATCAAGTTGACGCACCTCACAGAAATAGAAAATTAATAACCAAAAATGAATGAAAAGTAAATTTAAATTGTAATTAAAATTGCCTGACTAAACATTAAATAACACACGCAAATGTTTTACAGTTTTCCTTCATGCATTCGTAAATTAGATTAAAATATGATGGTAATATATAAACATGTACGCGATGGAACGCGATTTCTATTAAAAGTCGATTTATTTAAATCCGTGATTAAATTGCAAGAATAATCCCGAATTTCATTAAAACGAACGTACGGTAATTTGTAAAGGGATTTCAACAGGGGTGATAATAATTTCACTGTCAAATTTGCGATACAGTTAGACACGTGTATCGTTTTCTAATATTAATGCGGTAACGTTATATGCACGTAATATCGTCGTGTGGCGATGATACTTGAGCGTAACGATATTAATACGATAATCTTATTATTACAGCGATGTGATTAATACTGCGTTAGTGAAATCCGATTAAGATTCATTAGCTATTGGCTCGAATGTCATTGTTATTAATTATATCGAATGTTGTTGACTCGGTCAAGAGAGCATCTTATAAAACAAATGTACTCGATTAGTTCTGCGTTTGCAATTAACTTTCATTTTATTGCCTTTGCAATTTGGGATTTTCTTAATTACCAAATTTGGGATTTTTTTATTTTAACGATCTGAGGATTTGGAGATTTGGAGATATGGGGATTTGGGGATATTGGGATTTGAGGATATTGGGATTTGGGGATGTAGGGATTTGGGGATATAGGGATTTGGAGACATAGGGAGTAGGGGGTATAAGGATTTGGGGATATAGGCATTTGGGGATATAGAGATTTGGGGGTGTAGAGATTTGGGGATGTAGGGATTTGGAGATGTGTGAATATAGAAATGTAGGAATTTGGGAATATTGGAATTTGGGGATATAGGTATTTGGGGATGTAGAGATTTGGGGATATAGGTATTTGGGGATGTAGAGATTTTGAATCTCCAAAATTCCTAAACATCTGAATTCTTAAATTTCTAAATTCCAAATCTTTCAAATCCCTAACTCACCAAATCTCCAAATTTCTCAACTTACAAATTTCCAAATCCTTAAACCACCCAATTCCCAACTACTCCCAACAATGTCCAAATCTTCCAAATTCTCAAAATCTAGTTTTCCACATTTCCCAACTTCCAACATTCCAAATTTCCAAATTACCAAGTTATCAAATTCCGTCCAATAATTATCTCAATATCGCATATCAATTTCACCTTACATCCACAAGTAACATTACACCCGCAACCCAGCTAGAAATTGTTTTCACAGAAATCCACGTATGAATCTTCCGGACGTAAAAACGTATCGAACAGAATAGAATTTCATGGATAGATCAGTTTCGCTGCTTCCCGTTCGGACAACGATCATTTGTTCCGACCTTTTCGACATTAAATCCGTGACGGGTCAAAGAAGAATCACTCCCAGGTTCGTCGTAAAACATCCTTTATTGCTCATTTATCGCTGTTTAGGCCAGAAAACCGGTGCTGCGTAGTCATAACACGGCTAAAGATCTTTCTCGCGATCCTTTTTACCGCCTCCTTTTCCCCACATTCACGAAACAATATGTAACTTCGTATAATGCTATCCCTAAGACCTTCGACGTCTTATTTATGAGCCACGGATTTATCCCTCGAGTGAAGGGGGAAAAAAAAGGAGAAAATTTATGCAATAGAAGTTCCATTTCTCGTGAAATTTCTTGTTCCTCCGCGAAATTTACCGTCCGTTTATGGCGACGACATTCGAACGTCCTTAAAACACCTCGGGGCAAGAAACGAAGTTTGAGAAGACTCCGGACTTCCATTTTGTAAGATTGTTGCAATTGAATGTGACTGCAGTTTGAAGTATAATACATAGGAAAGTAGGTTACTGTGCCTTGGATATATTCGACGAAAGGACGTTCAAGATATTGCCGGAAATATTGCATGTTAACCGAAATTACTCGACGAAATATTTAAGGTAGTTCATGTTCAAGTAAGCATAGTGTGATTATTTGGAAGAAATGACTGAAGTTCGTTGTTGATTTTGGAAGATTTTATTCTTGCATGGAATAGTATTGAAAATATTAATAAAATTATAGTGTCAGTACTAATATCAACCCAGGAGTTGGCCAGTGAGGCTGTCCCATTTAGAAGTTAGAAGTTAGTGGTTAGAAGAATTATGGCTTCTATTGGTCAGAATAGAAAAATGGAAAATGTGCAAAATCTCAAAATTTCTAAATTTTCTAAATACTATTAAAATAAAATATGTGAGCCTATAATTCTTTTTTAAACGAAATAGTAGTGAATTTACTTTTAAGATAAAGTTTCAATTTATTTCTAACGTCCATTAATGATTTAGGAAGAGCGAAAGAGATATCGACAGAAAGAAATTCATTATAAGATGATATGATAGTATGTAATAAAAGGGAAGAAGGTGGTTCTATTTCGTTAGGCAGACACAAAGGATCGTAAGGTGAGTGTTGGGTTACTAAGATTGAACGGTAAGGAAGTGGCGATATGGGAAAAAGAAAGCAAAGGGCCATCGATGGATTGCGAAGAGAGCTTATATAAAGGAAGGAAATAGATAAGGAACGGGAGGAAACGAATTTTGTACGAGAAAGAGCCGGACATTAGTTCTGTGACATTGAGTTAGAGATCGTCCTTTACGGAGTACATAGTGGAGCAAATTCACCGTCGGGAATTTTTTACAGTTTGGGAATTTAGAATTCTTTAGGTTATTAGATTTAGGAGATTAGGGGTGGGAAATTTTGGAAATTATTTGGGGAGATTGGGGGTGGAAATTTGAGAATTTAGGTAACTGGAAATTTGGGAATTTAGGTTACTGAACATATAGAAATTTAGAAAGGTAATTTTGGAATTTAAAAATTTAAAGCTTGAAAACTTGAAATTACATGACAAAACCTAAACCTCCCCAATACCCAAAAAATTTTAAAATATCAGAATTTATAAACGCTGCGTCAAATAAGAACCTTGTATAAGGCTATTTCTGCCAGGTCCTCATAAGGTGTCCTAAATAAGGTTCTCATCTAGCGAAGGTCGTGGAAATTTCGCGGGTTCCCGAGCATACGTTTCACGAATTTAGAGAACATTTCCGCGTCGGATGTTGGGCAGAAACATTCTCATCGAAAGAGGTTTCGATCCGCAAGTGTGCTTCTTTGCCACGATACTAACAGCGCCGGAAGTGTACTCGAGCAAGGTAGTATAAAGTCGAAACAATTGCTTTTTACGAGGAGAACGTTTCTGGAATATCGGAGAGAAACGGGCTTGTTGTCGTCCATAAGGTTCCCTACTTGTTCCACCTTCGTTATTCATTCCCTTTTTAAAAGTTGGTTCCTGCCTTTCTGAATTCGTGCCTATCGAATTCACCCATATACGATGTCACGTGTCTAATCATTAATTCAGACACGTTCTGTCGAACATGCTTTCGAGAATTCTCGAAACTTTTCGCCGTTAAGATCGCTCTTTTACGGCTTGTTTTGCCGACCGGTAGCGCCGTTAGGTTGCAGTAGACGAGCACCGGCAGAACGTTTAACGGTTATCATCAGCCTGGACATTGGTATTTGTAGCTCTTGAAGAGGTAATCAAATAAAGAATAATTTTATAGGGGCCATAAGCGAGGAAAATGAATATTCTACTCGAATGCTGCTGCGAAGATATTTTCTCGTTTTGTTTGAGAGCAATTTAAAGTTATGGCTTTGCAAAAGGATCACTTGCTTAACGGATTATGGCCACTAATTTCTTATTACTTTCAGCTTTTACTGTTACCGTCTATAGAATCGGTATAATACTTAAGTAACGTTTATTCTTTAGAGAATTATTCAGTTTTAGAGGAAACTTATGGTCTTCTGTAGTAAAGGGAATTGCTTATGTGATCTGTCATGGGGGTTCTCAACCTCTTCGTGTATCCGTAAAAATATAGTTAAAGAGTTTTAGTATTATGGTGGTAAGCTTGTTCTATACATATATTGGAGAGCACGTGGGATATCTGGAAAAAATTTGACAAGTTGAGAAATGAGAAAAAAGTTTGAGAAATTAGAAATTTAAGAATTTGAATTATTGAATAATTGAAAAATTGAAAAATTGAAAAGTTGAAGAATTTGAGGACTTTGGAGGGTGTCCTGATTCCACTTATTTATTAAAAACACCCAATACAAATTACATGAATAATTTTCACACAAACTACTGAAACCCACAAAGGTGAAAATTAAGTTAATACCAATTACACAGCATTCGTAAAAAACCTAGAAAAACGTGAACCTTATTTCGTTAACACCATCTCGGTTTCTCCGACGACATCTGATCGTTCTAAAGGGAAATAGAAAAAAACATTCGATCGGCTTTAAACGCGGCTTCAGAGGCGAGAACGGGTCTGGCAACGATGATGTTGGGGGCAAACGAAACCCGAAGGGAAGATAAGCAGTTAATCCATTACCGGTTAATTGAAGTGAATGTGAAGTATCTACAGTTCGCCTGCGCCTTGTCGCGAAGGTGCGGGCTCACGGAGCCAGAGTTAATTTATAAAACAAAGAGTAACTATAATTATTATCGCAGCGGCGGATGAGCAAAAGGGCTGAGGTGAAACTGTGGCCAGAGGTACGGTGAAGGTAAAATGGTAGGAGGTCGTGGTGCTCTCTGCCAATTAAAACTTACGAACTCGAGCCAGTTTCTAGCTATCTTCCTTCCTTCCTATCTGCCTCGTCCCTTCTCTTTCCCGTTTTCTAATCGTTTTCGAGTCCGATCTAGCGCCTGGCCTATCGATGTCTCGTTATAGTAGTTTAACTTTAATTGCGCCCTTCCTCTGTTCACCGTTGGCTTATAGCCGGATGCCGTTCCCAATGTACACTTCCGCTATCGGCGGAACTACGGGAACGGTTTATCGAGGAAAGCCGATCGGATTTGCCCCGCAAAAATGAGAACGCTCGATGAACCTCGTTTGCAATTAAGAAACTATCTAACGGACGTATAACAGTCGATTTTCATACTTTTGTTGACAAAATTATTTTTCATTTTTTATTGCGTGTTTGTCTTCTTTCTTTATGAGGAACATTTTTCGCTTTGGTAATTATAGGGGAATTTTTTTGGGATCCTGGGGCTCCCAGAGATTTGGAGATTTAGAAATTCCCGAATTTTAATCCAGAAATTGAGAAATTGAGAAATTCGCAAGTTCAGAAGCTTAAAAATGAAAAAATGTAAAAACTTACAAATATTCCAAAGCTCTTAAATAACATCCCCTAAAATTCCTAGAACTCCAAAATACCTATAATTCCAAACCGGCTCATAAACTATATACACCTCGCATTACCAACAGTATGTTTAACCTCAATTTTCCGCGCCATACAATCCAAACATAAAATACAACCGCAACGTTCCTTATTTACATGTTAATCATAGCCGACACGTAGCTCTGATCTTCCAAGATAAAAACACTATACCCGACAAAAGTTATTGGCCAGTCGCGCAAATGCCATAGAACCAGTCGCAATCAACTCGTAGATGTAGAGATAGAAACAATACTTGCGAAGTCGAATTGTCGCAATCAACATTAATTTGCATTCGCAAACGTCCGTTGGGAAAGACGTAATGAAAGAAAATGCGGTACGCGTATGGAAAATTGCCGCGTTATCAGATAATGACAGTTCGTTTCTAATCGCGAAACTACCACGGCACAGAGGATATCGTGCAGTTTAAATCACAGGTTGTTTCGTCGGTATCGTGTAGCTCGAGAGTCTTCTAGCTCGTATCGAGAATCGAATGGCACAAGGTAGTTCAAGTTATGACCTATCTGAGCGTAGGGCCGTTTTTTCCTCGAGCTTTTCTTCTGCTCAGTTGGAACTTTTATACTTGACCTTATTGCCCGTTTCTTTTCTTTCTTTCGCTCTTTCTTTCTGTTTCCGACGGAGACGAAAGCGCGAGAGAAAAAAAGCCCGCTCGAGAGAACGGAACGGGAGAGAAAGAGCTTCCGATGGGAGCTAGAAATGAAGGAAATTGTACAAGAATTTATGTAGGAAAATCTTTTGTGCTACCTCATTATACAACGCTTAGGTTCAATCGTTTTGTAACTATCGTATGTCTGGTTTATTTTACATTTCTATTATTGATCAAATATTCTATATTGGCTTATTTCTATTATACTTCAGTACAAATGTTTATTATACTGTTTCTGGAGTAATTTGCAGTTAATTATAGTCGTAATTATCCCTAGTTTTCGTTACATTTACTTTCGATGAATGTATGTGCCATTACATTCTCAAAGACACATATTCTGTAGGTCAATGTATAACATATGTGCTGTTATAATATATATTAAAAATGTATAAAATTTAATTTCATACGTTAAGTACATTAAACATGTATGTATAAAATTTGTCATTGGAGTACGTTAAGAGTATATGAACAAAATTTAATTTCATACGTCGAGTACCTTAAAAATATACAAAATTTAATTCATAGATAGTGTGTTTAATAACAAAAAAAAGAGGATAATATATTTTTCGTGATAATAGTAATGCATGCAACATAATTTGTGTTGTCTGCAATAAATATTCAGGTTTGATTTGATACGAAGTAACAAGGATTTATCGCGCTTTAACGATAACAAGGTTGAAGCATATGCAAGCTTCCAGATACGAGTAGGGTTGGTTTTATAAGCTACTTTAATCCGGCGTATGAGCTTGTGTCATCGCGCGTGCTTGCGTCGGGTATTTCTGACTCCCTCTTCCTCATCAGCCCAGCGTCATAATCCTCTTCAGCAGCTCATGAAGCAGCTGCTACAAGCGCCGTTCCGCTGCCATTCACCGTCCTTCGTCTTTTGCATGAGTTTCTCAAGCACGACCGATGCAACACCAGATATTTCATAGTTAACCATTCTCTTCGAAACCCTTACCACCACTTTTCTTCTCCATTAATTTGTCCTTCGTTTGGACTCATTTTAATCTTCGGTAGAGTGCAAGTTCCCAAATTTTGCAATTCGAGGTTTGCAGATTTTGCTATTTCGGGAGTTAGGGTACGGAATTTGCAGATTTTAATATTTTGAGAGGTATGAGAGTTTGGAGATTTTGCTATTTCAGAAGTTATGAATATGAGAGTTTGGAGATTTTGCTGTTTCAGGAGTTATGAATATGAGAGTTTGGAAATTTTGCTATTGCAGTTCTGACTAACACACTTGTCAAATAAATCATAGTGCAAGAGGTTAAAAATATGCCATTAAAGATGAATGATTAATATTTTTATTGTACCTAGAAATCATTTATAACTAGTTGAAATCAATTTCTAACAGAGTTTAAAACACGTTCCTTCAAATCACTTATAAAATTATGTCTTTCACATCTAGAATTTCTCTCTCATTTCACCCCAACTATCGTAAGACAACTAACCTCCAATACCACCTACATCCAACAGCAATATTTCCACAAAATTAAAACGCCCAATCATCCCAATATTTTTTCAAGATCGCGTGTCTCGAATCCTCCATTTTCTATCCGTGAACTACCCGTATAAGGTTCCGCGAACATACGAAAATAAAGTATCAGCCACTTTGTTCCCGCTTTTCATCGGATTTCAATCGCGTGGCTGTTAGCAATTTCAATGAGGAAGAATATCGAGCGTAAATCAAAGACAAATCTGTTTTCGATTATATTCGACGGAGGTTTGGTTGATTTCTTACTGCTGTCCTCGTTTCAATTTTGTCCCGGAGATCCATCTTCGGTAGGAAGCAATTCGTAGTTTTCCAATCAGGGAACGAGACAGCCGTGCTCATTTTCCAAGGAGTACGCGACTTGCATTATATCTAGCAACCGGAAGTAGTCGATCAGAGAAGACCGCTACGAAGGAAGTCTGAAAACGGAGTAGAAGCCCCGCACGTTCTTCCTTCCCCGTTTCATTTTGCCCTGGGAACACAATTCGCGATATTGTCTCTATTGTTCCTTTGATGGACAGAATCGAGACTTCTTAACAGCACCGCATTAGCCGCGTTTGCGGAAAACTTTTCCACGAATTTCGTGCCTTAACGGACTTAAAATGGTGCTTTAAGCGAGGATGAAAATATTTGCCGAAATTATTTCTTTACTATTTTTAGATGAATTTGATTTTGGGGGATAAAGTGTGCTCGTTTGAGAATTTTGAAATTTTATTCTTTCCAATTTTCCAATTTTCCAAATTTCCAAATTTCCAAATTCCTAAATTTCTAAATTCGACTGATTTTTATAAAATTTTTCAAGGATCGATATTTACCTTTCTCGAAGATAAAGATTAAAATTATTCGAGAAAATGATTAAGATACTACTAATTGTAAGAATTAATATATTTGTAATAAGATAATGTGATCACAGAAATTCAATAATTATACGAAAATTTGGTGGTGAATTAATAAATTAATGTCAAGTAATGAGCCTTGACAGAATTCGGTCCTCCCTTATAGCCATTAGACATTCTCCCTTATGGCGTCCGCTTCCCATCGATTTCACCATGAAATCCATTTTAACGCTACCCCAGAGGCTAAGTATCATCCTTGATACAACGTCTGGAATCCTTGAAGAGTAATTAAGTAATTCGATAATTTCAGATATAAGTGAAATGTTACTCATTTAGTAAATTATTCATATAGACGTATAGTAATACTGATATAGTTGGTATAATATAATATACCAATACTGTAATAATACTGTAATATTATACATATGAGACATGTATTATAATATTATGATACTGTAATACTGTACCGAAGAATGTTTCTGCGTTCAAGGAAAGTCAGATAGTAGAAAAATTTCTTCTCCATTGTTCAGCATCGGAACAGGAATCTTCACTGTCTTTTTTCTGTCAGCCCCTCGTCACATCGATTCCGTCAGCAGAATCGATTTCCAGCTCATTTCTGTCGATAAAGAAATTTCCGAAGGAATAATCGCAATTCCATATATAACTGTGGTATCTACGGTTTGATGGTATCTTTTTTTCTGAAGGTTACAAGACATATTGGTAGCTTTAGTCGAGGGGAAGTTTCGATCGTCTGCTCACTTATCTTCCAAAGTATTCCAACTCACGAAGTACATATTATGCAAAGTATAATATATCTTCGTTAGAAGTTCTGTTATTTTATGAAGAACATTTCACGGTAGAAGTTTCAGTTTAAGGGAAGCGATTATGAGAAAAAAACTTTCAAATTATTCTTACGGGTGCTCAAACGCTTGCACATAACAACTTACAAATAAAATTAGATACTTTTTAAAAACACACTTTTTTAAAAATTAATATTTATTATGAATAATCAGAGACTACTATTTGTTATCAATAATCAATAATTCATATTTATAACCAAACGTGTATATATTACTGAACGTTCTAGAATTGTAACATCTCAGGTTATTTCTCGCTAAAAAAAGAAATTCCTCTCAACTGGAGCTGAGCTGGAGACAAAGGAAGTCCGATACCTCTGCCTCTACATAATCGATAATCAATAATCTTCTGTAACACTTACATTACAATATCTTGTAATACACTACTTTTTTCAAACTAAACGTTGGTTGCTCATGCGAAGCAAAAATCCTCCACATGTATTATGACACTAAATTAAAATTCTGAATTTGAAAGTGGAGCAAGCTTCCCTTGTTAGACGAGAACATACAGGGAGAAATATACAAAGTGAAGTAGGTATTCGATAAGGTAGTTGCAGAGGTCTTGACAACTGTAAATCCCATAATAGTACAGCGTCAGCACTTGGAGACCCAATAATAAGATGAATAGGGATGACAGCAGTAGTGGACAAGATCTCGAGCATAGAACAGCGATTCGATTCCCGTTGCCAGCAGTGTTCCTATTTTTCAAGGCTTCGTACAATGGGTTCGCTAAAGTGATTCGGTTGTTACCAGAACGCACAAGCAGCGAACCCGATCATTTCTCGGAGCAACCGATGAAAAGCCATAGGAGGATGCGCTAGGAAATTCCGCGTACACAGCGGATTGGTCACAATAGTTATTCGAGCAACTAGCAGCTAGGATCAGAACACGATACACGACAATTTGGAGAATAGTCGAAAGGCAAGCCACACATTATCTACGGAAACGAGGTTACGCTCGTTCGATGCCGCGAACTCAGACAGCATCGAACACTTTGGATTCCAATTGCCTTCTATCTAACGCGTTTATCACCAACCTTCTGTCTATACCGTCGACTATACACCTAATACATACGGGCAAATTCGTTTTGTCTATTTCACTCTCTCGACTATTCCCCGGTTATGGACTACCCTCTACTTACGAGCGCAAACTTTACCCCTAAAAGTTTTATCCGCGACAAAGCTGAAATCGATAAATTCTTGATAAGATTTATCCTACCGACCTGGATTCGGAACGGTTCGCGATAAACTCGGCTTTGACTCTTCTTTCGGGAACTCTGATGTTGAATACGATGGCGCTTCGGTAAGGCCGCGTAAAATCACTGCGCTGTTCGATTGGCCGATTGTTGTCTTTTTGGTATTAACAGTTTCGTGGATATTTGCCTTTCAAATTTTTAAATTACTAAATTTATAAATCTTCAAATTCCTGTATTTTTAAAGTCCTTAAATATCTAAATCTTCGAAGCTTTATGTTGAGAAAATTTCAAATTATAATACTTTTAAATCGTAATATTATAAAATTCTCACATTCTCAAGCGAACTAACAAAAATCACTTTTTGTTTCATTTTGTTTGCGACTTTTAAGGAAGCATCCCCACGTTCACCTGTTTTCCGTACGTAAAAAATCCTTGACAGTTGCTAGAAGATTAGCGAAGTAATTTACCACGAAGGGTTAATAGTTTCACAATAGGGTTTAAGGGTTCTTGCCTTGTCCCGTGGCTTTCGCTGGTGTTTCGCTCGTTATCATGCAAATTAATGCGATCATACCGTCGAGCTTTACCGAGCACGACTCGACAAAAAATGGATCGCTTGCCTCAGAAAATCGGCCACTTTGTTTCTTACCACTCTGCCAATAAACATCATTAACAAACCCATCTAGCTCTCATAACGTCAGTGAACTGTTTCGTCTTTATATAAAAATTCTGTCGTGATTTAACACATGCATTCGTCAATGTCATTACTTTTCTTTCGCGCAAAAGTCTTAACAAAATTTGTTGCATCATTCAATTAGAAGCTGATCTGCATTTTAGTACTATTTTTAAATATTTTAAAATATTAAAATTTAATAAATTTTTTAATATTATCAAGATGTGCAATCGCGCTACAGTTTCTGAGGACAAGTGTTGAAAAATATTTAACGAGCATTGTTCAAAATTTCAAACTAAAATGGCGGGTATCGAATGATTTAGGGTTGCATAATTTGATTTCGAGCGAGTTTCCTTCCGGCGACGGATAAGATTCAGATATTGAATTTCTAATTAATGGCGCATACGAGCATTAGGCTGTAATGCGTCCGACGTTGAAGTGCATTCCTCAGCTGCTATTCAAACGTGTTTCGACGGCTGCGTGGTAATTAATAAGCATAGCTTCGACTTACTCAAGCGAGACTCGGTAACGTGTTAACACCACCTACGGATATCCTCGTCGACGTGGAAAATCTTCTAGAAGCTCTGTTCCGTGTTCAAAGCGACTTGAGAATACCTTGAAAATCTTTCGCAAAGTAACGTTAATTGTAAACTCATCGTGACGTATACAGAATATATTCTTTAAGAATATCCATTATTTTGTGTCACATTTATAATCTCAGCAAAAATATTAAACTGAACAGAAACTAAATAAATAAAGTTAGACTACCCCCATAACACGCTTCAACCATTTTGTACAAGACAATTGTTCATAATTCTACTTCATTATATTATTATGTATAATAGTACTATTCCGTTTGTTTCATTATATTTGTTAATCTAGAAAGATTAAAAAAAGAGACAAAATACAATTTAATTTTACATTGCACTTTCAGTGATTTTTATATAATAGGAGCCTGAATCCTTGGAAATAAAATCCATCTTTCTATTTATTACAATCTCTCCGAACGAATTTTTTATTTTCCTTTCCTTTTATTCTTTATACGTCTTCGCTATCTCCACCCTCTTGCCCAGCCATTTGCCCTCGCCCTACGTCACAACTTGCAGACACCTTAGCGAAGAATTATTTATTGGGCAAGTTTCTGTGGGGTTAACTTATGTTTGCCACAACCGAGGAAATATAAATTCTTGAAAGGGCCTCGAATGCCTACAAAGCGTGTCGAAATGCTTGTAATAACGAACGATTCCCTTGTTATTTATGGCATGACCTACAATTCGACTGGGTGGATTGTTTAGGACGTGAAAGTATTCGAATAGCAATTCATGGCATATGTAGATTGATTTGTTTAATTTTCTCAAGTTTATAAATTGTTAATTCTACACATTTACAAGTTTATTAATTTTTACAAAAAATTTAATTCATTTTTGTATACCTATACCACCTGTTCAGTGCGTATCTAATCAAATATACGACACTGGAAAGGAAATGCATAAAATCGCAAGAAAGTTAAACAGAAATTGCACGTGGAAACCGACGAGACAGAATTGTTGTCGAGAAAGTGCATTTACCTCGAAAGAGAGGAAGGAAAGTTGAGCACGAGTTCGAGTGCAACGCGAATAACTTGTCGAATCGTACGAGTTCGGGACAGAAGAAATCGTTTCAGGTGTAGTACACGCGAATGTTTTACATGCTGCTTCCCATGTATACATCCCGAATTCATAAAGTACATGTGTTTAAAATGCAGCCATGATTAAAAAATTGCTGCTTGATGAAGTACTCCTTCAGCATAGGATTGTAAATGAAAATTCTAATTTCTCGAATATGAATAGACGCATGCGTTGGCCGTGTAAAATTTTTCGTTGCCGAGTAAAGGAACGTCTCTCTGGCAGCGTCCATATGACAGAAAAAAAATAACGTCACCGCTTTGGATTAAAACGAAACAAGAATCACCGTCAAATTATAAAGGAGATATTCAAACATTTCCATTTCCAAACGTATTTCATCCGCCATTTTTAGAAACTTGTTATGAGAGGTTTATAAAAATAAAGGAATATAGGAATTAAAAATTTCTTAATATTTTGATCTTCAAATTTATACATTTATGTATCCACAAATTGTCAAACTGACAAATTGACAAGTTGACAAGTTGACAAATTAACAAATTGACAAATTGACAAATTTATAAGTTGACAATGAACCGTTTCTCTAAACACGTGAACCAGAATAGAATTAAGCGACGCAACATTCGAAAGTATATATCAACGATCTCGAATCTCTCACTAATTACCCCACGATCAATTTACCTGAAAGGTACGAAAATAAAAGCCGTATCGTGCAGGTAGCGTAGCCGGCAGCAGCACAATATCGTGATTTTCAGCAAACCGTAAGTTTCGATTTACCGTTTGATATCGACTTTATTAATAATAAAGCGGCGAGCAACGAGCGATCGATGCGAGCGTATCGCATGCGTTCTGCGCGAAACAAGATTACCGGTATCGCAAATGAAACGTTCGTAGCCGGTAGAAGTCCTCTCGCTGTGAAACTTCTCTCGTTCTGGAATGAGAGTGGGCAAACAATGGAGCGTTGCGAAGCTCGACAATGCGTCGTGTATCTCCGGGCTGACAACTGTGCATTGAAGAGAACGACTAGTTTTTACGGCGGTGATTCTAGCACTCGAAACACTATGCACCACCCGCTCATCTCGCCACGTGCAAACGGAAGAACGTAGGCTGCTGTAACTCTACTACTGTCTCGACAATATTTCAAGATTTATGTCCGAGTTTATGCAGGATACTAAATTAATAGATCGCGTATTGTGGGGGTTCGTTACGGAGACAAACAACTATGGTTCCAATGTGCTTTCTCACTTTGCTAAATCGATTACGGAAGAATGCATCATTTTTTCAAATTTTTTTGTTTGCTACTTTGGAACCTTATTTTCCTCAATTTTCTGTGTTGAGGAATGGTCTACTTGTAAATTTGGAAAGTATGAAGATACAGAGATTTAGAAATTTTGACATTCGAAGGGATTTCAAACTTTCATTTTAGTTTGGAAATTTAGAAATTTTCCATCTCCCAAAGTCTCAAGTTTAGAAATTGTCAACTCGCAAATTAAAAAATTCTAAAGACAGACAAGTTCAGAAATTTAAGCATTCGAAAGGTTTCTATTTTTGAAACATAGAATTAATATAGAACATTAGAATTAAAAAATGATTGATGGTTTATATGTAAAGATGTCGAAATTTGAAAATTATGTAAGGGATAAGAAGATCAGCGTGAATGGACGAGGTATACAACGATGCACCGGAAACAATTCTTTCCCTGTTCCTTCCCATTCTTCCCGCTGCAGTCTCGTTTGCGACGGGAAATTCTCTTAGGGGTTCGAGAGCTTGCAACGGAAAAGTCTCGCGAAGTTGCCGATGAATAATGGATCTTCTATTTCGGCGACAAGATTCAGGAACAAAGTCCTCAAAGAAAGCATGCATCGTTGATGTCCCCCCACGAATCTATCCCTCATCGTCAAAGAAGCGCGGACTGAATCGTGATTATCAAGTATCTTCAACTGTGCGCCCTCTTCTCTATACAGCATACTCGAATAACTTCGCTATTATTTATTTTACATCTCTTGAAATTTGTACACTCGGAAGAATACGAATCGAAGACACAGAAATTTTGGTATTCATATATTTACAATACGAATGATCGAAGACACAGAAATTTGGGTATACACATAATAATAATTATTATTTTACATAATTTGGGTATGTAAGGAATATACACATTCGTAAAGAAGGGGAGTAAGAAATTGGGGAGAAACGTAGAAACATTTGGACGATAGAAAAGTGAGCCATTAATGAAATGTGGTAGTCCGACAAAATACAACCCGTTTCTCTCGAAATGCATCGATAGGGTAATTATCGAGTCGGTAAGAGAAAGAAATAATCTAATTTTGCAGCGATTTCCACGGTTACAAGCGATTCATTATAAAATCGAAGTTGAAGCGGTGTTTACAATAGCCTGATGAACGTCGGCGTGCGCTTTGGAGATCCTCCGTCGACGCTGATACAGACGGGAATAAAAGGGAGGAAACGACAGCCGGTCGGATTAAGCCTTTGAATTAAAGGGAACGACGTGGCAAGTTCGCGAGGAATTATCTAAACCTCTTTCTGTACTTGGACGAACTTGCTGGCGAAATCGTTTCCAACGTTCATCAGCTCGGCTAGAACAAACATTCCAAAGGGAGGATATAAGCGGGGCGGCGAGGGAAACTTCGTAACAGAGGATTTCCATTTAGAGAGAGATTTTCGCGAAACCTTTGGAGCTTGCATCAAACTGTAAGGGATAACACGAAATAACCTGCTCACAGGACGTTTCCTCTGCAATCGAAAATCGTCACTTTGACAAATTGTGCAAACGTTGCGAATCGTCTTCGCCTTCCATTTTACCGTACCGCTATTTTACCATGCTTCCAACTTCTTTTTCTGTCTTGCCATTCTGCAGTCAGATTTCTTTAAAAAAGTTAGAAGAAAGGACAACTGCATTAAATGAGATGTTACTGGTTCAAGACATTTCTTTTTTAATTCTTGGCTATTTTATTTAATATCCTTTGTTTAACGTCTTCATGTCCTATGTACATAACATTTATCTTGTTTTAAATTCAGAAACGTATGATTAAACTTGTGCAATAATATTCCGTGTTATTAATCTGTGAATTATTTATCTGTTTATTACATGAATGTGTTATGTCAGTTATATGAATATGTGATCAGTTACATGAATGCATGTGGTCAGTTACCTACATGAACAACTTTATGCAGGAATTCTTATGCAGAAATCTATACATGTTAAGGAACCTATGTTAGTAGAGAATTACTGAACGATCACATTTCCCTTTGTTCAATAATAAGATCATTCACCTTATGCTAAAGAAGAAGTTGCAGTAAAGCAAGGATTGAACAATCCAAGTAACGAGATCATCTTAAACTAAAGGAGAAGTTGTAGCGAAGCAACGATTGATCGAAATATTGATTACCACGGAGATAGTCCAACGAAAATTACCAGAGGCTGCATAACGTGACGTTAAATTAATCATCCAATCCCAAGGGAACAAGTACCCCAGGTTTCGATAATATGGCACGTTTATGACGCCCCTTAAACCTCACCTTCACGCTCGGTCTCCTCTTTCTTCACCACTTTCGCTGCACTTGTGTTTATGGGACGCGATATTCACCCCTTACGTCTACTTTTACGAGGATTCCCCTCGTCGTGTTCTGGCATGAAATCCTATTCAGGAACTAACGAATTCCGACGAGAAATGAGGACACCATAATATCCTGACAATTGCAGAAACTTGCGTCGCTGCCGGAAACAGGTGAAATCGTACCAGTTGCAGGTGACGGGATTTTCAGATGCATTTCACCATTTGACTTAATCGTTTTGCGAATAATTGTGCTTCGTGGAGAATTGGTGGGTTGTTGAGTTAAATCGGGGAATTTGGATAATTGGGTTTACACTTTACATAAAATAAATTTTAAGAATTTCAAATTACGAAATTTTAATTGAGCTAGTTTCCTAAATCTGCAAAATGTCAAATTACCAAATTCCAAATAGTCTTCTAAATTTAAAAATTTCAACCTGCCAAATTTCCAAATAACAAGTCTCGCAAATTTAAAAAATTCCAAGTCCTCAACCTCTCAAATAAAAAATATTCAACATCCTATTTTAAAATTTAAAACATCTTTCCACAACAAAATCAAAAGGGTTAACCCTTACTAGTTAACAATTCATTTAAACCGAATTTTATGTAAAGGGTTAAATTTCCCTTAACAAAAGTAAATTACAATAACGATAAGCTAGAAAATTATTTGCTATTCTGAACGTAATTAGAATTTTCGCAGTGATCGATAAGAAACGTGTTTCTGGATTCCATTTAAATTTCTATTTAAACGTTTCCGCTTCTTCACCGCAGCGAACCCCTTTAAATTTTCGCGGTAAGCTCAATAATTACTCACAGCAAACTACCCATTACGATTAATTCGAACGATTGAGCCCAACGTGGCAATATAGGTTGTGCTAAATGAGACGAGTTCCTAGCGGTGCTTACATCATTAAAAGGAGCCAATAATTACAAAGCTCCTTGCACCCCACATATATTTTCTTAATACCTCCTCATTTTTTATCCCGTTCTTTTTTTTTCTTATTTGCAGGTCTTGAATAATCGTATTTAATGCACGAGCAACGAGGAACGGGTTGTTACGATATTAATGTTTCTTCGTCAAAAGTTCCGGCGACGTTGTTCAGTTTCATCTTACAGTAATTTATTACAAAGTGTTGTTCAAAAGAAACATGCCATACCACCGTGTACACGACGTTCAAGTTGTTTAGCCTTGCAGCCACAAGAAATACGTAACATGGTAGAAAAACTCGTTTACTCTAGGCTCTATAGGGTGTTCCTATATAGAAAGATAACTTGTTAGAGCAAAATGAAACGTGCAATTTCGCCGCAGTGTACTTAAGATGGCTTGTTTGTCATTTAAGCGGAAATTCCGGATTTTTGAATCGGGAGATTTGGAAATATTTGGAAAGGTTGAAATTTAGAAATGTGGTGATTTGGAAAGTTAGAAGTTTAGAATTATAAAAATTTCAAATTACATCACTTGAGAAGATTATATTATCAAATTATCAAATTATTAAATGATCAAGTTACTAATTCACCACATCCCCAAATCCCCAAATCCCTATATCCCCAAATCTCCAAATTACCACATTACCAATTCACCAATTTCCCACCTCACCAATTCACCAATTCACCAATTCACCATATCCCCAAATCCCCAAATCCCCAAATCCCTAATTCACCAAATCCCCAAATCCCCAAATCCCCAAATTCCCAAATCCCCAAATTTAGAAACGTAAAAATATTAAATTCGGACCTTCAAAAATTCCCAAATTGAAAAACCTGTAAAAGATATGTAAGAGTAGCTTTCACATTCAAGAGAACGTAGCTGTGTATTCAACAATTTCATCGCAGATTTTGATTAAATTTTCCATGTAAAATCACCATCACCGTGTTCAATGTATCCTTCCGATACAAATAATTTCAATGAAAACGTTTTTTCCCTTTGTCGAAATTAAAAACCGGAACTTCGAAACAACGTATACGATATTGATTAAAATTCACCGTCCACCGAATTGTATAAATAATCAAATCAAGTGCAATAAAATCAGTTGCTGTTATTCCTGAAAATGTTTTATTCATAACTACATACATATGTCTGTATATAAAATGCTGCAAACATATCTGCTGCATTAACTGTATTCCTTTTATTTTTCTCAACATGTACATATAATTTTAATTTTCGAAATATTGCAATGTTATGCAGATTCTATTATAGAAAGGAGTAGGTTTTTCTTTTAGATACTTCTTTTAGTTGCTACAATTAGTTTTATTGTATTATAGTTTTGTTCATTTAGTACGGAGTTGTTAAGTGAAGTATAATGAGGGTTAATGTGCGGCAATTTAATATAAGGGTTAGTGTGTAATAATTTAATCTAAGGGTTAGTGTGCAATAATCTAATATGACAAGGGTTAGTAGTAATCATTTAATGTAACATTTAATGACAAGGGTTAGTATGTAACAACTTAATGTAAGGTTAATGTACAACAATATTATACATATAATGAAGGTTAGGTAACAACCTAATATAACAAGGGTTAATGTCCAACAACCTCATGGGACAGAGGTCAATGTGCAACATCCTAATGTAACAGAGGTTAATACATAACAACGTAAGTAATACACTTATGTTTAATGTATAGTAATTTTAACATAACAAGGGGTAGATGTATTATTATACAACAACTTAATATAGCAAGAATTAATATTCAACAATCTAACATAACAAGAAGTAATATTTAGTAATCTAACGTAACAAGAGTTAATATTCAACCACCTGACATAACAAGACTTATTATAATATTCAACCTAATATGACAAGCTTTGACCAACTATAACTACCCTACTTAAATCCCAAAAATATCAAGTCCACATTAAAGTACCCTACTCATATCCCAAAAATAGACTCCCCATTAAACAACATACCGTCACAATCAATTTAACAATTTTTCCAAGCCATACATATTCATGTTGTCCACATAATTACCACGATGCAATTTTCCTCATAATCTCTGGACACGTTGAGACAGTATTGTGAAAGCGTTAAAACGTGTGCACATGTATATCGATGTACACCATGGTGGTCGTTAGTTTTTCCATAGCACGTTGCCATTGTTCTTCGTCATTGTCTCTTTTTCTTGGCTCGTTCCCTTGATCCACCTTTTTTCTCTCGCCTTCTTCCCCTTGCTCGTTGTATACACGGTGGCAGAATTTAATCTCCTGTAAAATGGCTAGCCGCGAACATCGGCCTGCAACGGGCACCGTGTGCAATTATGTAAAAACTATGCTAATAGAAATTGCATAGAAAAATCCATTTATGGCGTGAACAAGGACGGCTACCGCGATGGAGAGACAGCCTCGAGAACGAGACAACCCCCCCGTACAACGAAAGGGGTATTTCGATCTAATGAAAAAAACTGGCGAAATTATGGAAATGCAATAATGCATGCAAAACGGAGTGATACAGGTTAAACTCGCTAGAATCGATATGCATCTTCTTCGCCTTTTTATTTTGTCGCTCTTGTCTCTTCTTTTTTCGATCTTTAACGCAGACGTTTTATAATCGACTCTTTTATTTGCGAAGTTTGTAAACTTTTTGCTAGCTGCGGGATCAAAGATCGATGTAAAGATTGTAGTTCATAATTATTTTTTGTTGGTTACATCAGAGACGTACAGGTTAAGTGCACGTAAAAGAGTTGACAACGGTGATGTTAAATTTTCTTGTAGCTGTTTGAAAATTGGGAACTTTGGTATTTTCAAGACTTGGAAATGAAGTTGTGGAACGTGGATATCAAATTTTTATATGCACAAGTTTCTCAATTTTCAAACTTTAGTTTCCATAGGAACTTTTGAGGTTAGTTCTTACGTCCTTAGTACGGAAACTTAAAAATGTAGTAATTTGAAAAATTGAATATTTAAAAACATCGAAATATAAATTCTTTAAGTTGATAGACATCTTTTCCAAACTTCTAATCTTTAATAAATTCATAAATTTAGTAATTTAATAATAGACCCGTAGACACGAAATAGAAGCTAATTCGCCAAGATCGGAGGTAGTTAGATCCACCTAATTTCGAACGACCAAATTATTGGTCTTGAGGATCTTTAACCTAGCACTTACGATTTCTTCCGCAGTCGAAAGCGAAACACGAAAAGGAAAACAATGTTCGAGAGGAACTGGTAATTTCACATGATTACGTCCAGCTTGTGCTCACTCGACTTGCTTAATTAACTCCGTTATCCTTCGTAAATGTCAAGAGGACAATACTTGGAGGATCGTGTCCCCATTGTCTCGGTCGTTCTACAAGACCGCGTGTCCTTTATGACTTTGGATTTCGAAGCGTATTACACTCTGAATCTTACTCGAATTCTCGTCGTCAGATGTCTTCATCTCTGTCCACAAAAAGACGGGGTGAAATTGTGAGTCTAACTTAGATTTTGGTTATTGTAATTTTATATTGAATTTTCGGTGTGTAATTGTAGTTATGGGGTATAGGGTACTCTATTTGTAAGTTTGACATTTTTAATTTATTTTTTTAATAGTTAATATAAACATTTTAGTGTTGTCTGTAAATATTGAATTTTACTGAAGTACCCTTGGTAAGTCTTGTTTTGCAATTATTGTAATATTAATTATGTTAAAATATTAACAAGACATTGTATATTATTAAGTATGACATCGACGCAGATTATAATAGTACTTTATACAAAATATCAAATAAGATTTTTATTATTTAAGAAGAATATTGTTGATCAAAATGCACAGGCTGATTTTTAGCAGCAAGCGAATAGTAGTTCAGGCATTAAAGCATAGAGAGGATATCTAGATCCAACAGAACAAGCAAATGCGTTAGGAAATATTGTATTGACAGGTGTAGTTGCCGAATCTGAATTCTGTCAAGTTACTGAAGCGTGAATTAGATAGAAAATGCACAGAATCGAACATCATATTCGACGAATACGATCTGAAATATTTTACGAATACTAGGGTAATAAATATCTACGTGTCGAAAGTAAAGTCGTGCATGTATTAAAAATTTATTGGGTAACTTTCGATTTATTTGTTTTTGTGTATTCCTACGTTATAACATTTTACATTTTTCTAAACCTCTTAAAATTTAATATTTTTATTCGAGATATGATACCCTGGTATTGAATTTAGGTTATTTCTTGAACTCCTTAACATTAAGTATTTTAATTCTAAGTTACAATAGTTCAAAATTTTTATTTCATGTAAGAGTAGTCTTAAATTTTTGAGATCACTCCATGAACTCCTTGACATTCACTATTTTACTTCAAAGTACAATATGTACAATAATAATATTAAATTTATTAAATTACAATAAAAAATTGTTGAAAGTAATGGCAATTTGTAAAACTTTGTCCGAAATGTCCTGTTTTTTCGATTTACTTCTCCCGTCAATTTCTGGTTTAATTTGCATTTAAAACACGCATCTATGAGCGAGATAAAATATTTATTACAGGTTTTTGCATGCGTAAATCACTCCATATAATCTATCGATTGCATCGTGCTTTCAATAACCCACTTTTCAATTCACAAAATTTTCTCCTTGTCCCCGGTGATTTTCATATTCTTTTAACCTAAACTACCAATATAAAAGCTTTGAAAGAAAGTCAGAAGAATTTGTAAAATTTAGAATTTTGTAAATTTGCAAATTCCTGTAATCCCAGGAGAATTTACCCGGAATAGGTTAAACTCCAAATGACAATAACCGTTTAACTCATCCCGACTTGAATCTAGGGAGATAGTGTTCGATTTACGTGTCGACCCGCGAAGAAGTTGTAGTTTGTCCGATGGTTAACGTTGCTTGATTCTGGATGGAAAGCTGAGGCACAATGGGCAATTTTCCATCCAGACGAGAAGTTTCGTGGCCAGCCTCGAGGACGATTAGATAGGCGCCAGGGTAATGGCGGGAGGTCCAATCTGCATTCGTAATGACGAACGTGGAAGGTGACACAGTGTCTGACCCTGGTGCAGGGACATCGGCCATCTATTAACCCCCGGGGCCATACGAACCCTCCCCGAATAGTCTGTTCCTCTGTCACGCGGAACTATCCAGGGCAACCCCGAGCTGCTACCACCACATACCCTTAACGACCCCCAACTGCTAATATCCTTCACTGTTCTACATGTGTTAGCTCTTCTTACGGTTAAAGGTACACGATTACTCAAAAATGACACACTGTATTTAACAGGAACTTTGTATTTTAAAATTGTAGGGGTTTTAGGTACAATATGGGTTTGACGTGTGATGGGTATAATGGGTATCATGTTTGATGAGGGTATATGGCCATATAGGGGGAAGAGGTAGGTTGGTCTTTGTTGGTAAATTTTTTAATTTGGGTCTTTGGAGTGTAGAGTGTTGAGAATTTTGGGAATTGGAGAGACCTGGGAATTTTGAAAATTTTGGAAATTTGACTCGTAAATCTGAGAAATCTTTAAGTTTAAGAAATCTTCAAAAATGCACAATATGAAAAACTTAGAAATTTGCAAATTAGAAAAGTTCTGAAAAGATTTGCAAAGAAAAAATTTGAAAATGGATTTTGTCTACAGGTTATTTATAAATGGTTCAATACTTTTGATCAGTACTATACACGTATTGGTTAGGTTCAGAGGAATGAAATTTGAAACCCTTTCCTTTGAATCCATCGATCTTCGTTGGAATCTTGTTTGCCTAATTGGCACGCATTTTCAACAGCAACGATACGCTACGGAATTTAACCCTCTGTGGTCTGACCTTTTTTGACTAATAACCAGCTGTCTGTTTGAACCTGTGTTCCAGCAAACCGCAACTAGTTCAAACGACAGTTCCGATATATTCAAACTGGTAAATCCAGCTTCAAAGTATACCACGTAATAAAAACTTAATCCAAAGATATGAACCTCGAATAAAAAGTTTGATTTATTGCCTCAGATTATTACAAAAAGTAATGAAAGAAGAAACTAAAAAAGTAATGAAAAATGATGAAAGAAATGATTTTTAATAACATTTTTAATGAACTTATTTGAAGAATCGAATACTTCGTAGATGATGTGAGAATTTTATTTATAATTTATTATGAATATTTTAATATATTATTTACGAAAGTGTCGTTTACATTTCCATTGATGTTTCATGTTGATGGGTTGAACATATTAACGCATATAGGGATATTGACGTAACTCTGCCTACGCCATCAGCTCCACGTACAGTAATGAGATTTTACTGATACGGTGAACCGATATGCATCGCTCAAAAGACGATATCAATTAGTTATAAGCGTATCCTTGCTATCGGATCTGATTTCCACAAGTTTACTACTACCACGCACGGTCTTCGGTTCTCGCACTTTAGTATTCACCACGGATTCGCAAGTTAATTGCAGCATTTACATCTGTTTCTCCAGCAAAGCTCATAATCGTGCGGCGATACTGTTGGATATAAGCTGAATATTCGGAAAGAGATCATTACGAGCAAAATGCCGTCCTATTACGCTGCTGACAGAATTAGAAACACCTTTTTTCTCGGTCATGATATTTCCACTCTTTCAATTTTTAAATTTTACAATTTAAAAATTCAGAATCTTAGAATTGAAGAATTGAAGAATTGAAAAATTGATGAATTGAAGAAAAAAAAAATTGAATTACACACCTTAACAATTGAAGCACTCTGCCCTAAAAATTTAGGAGTTCATGTTCACATATTATTCATAATAAGATGCTTATATGTGCATCAACCCGAACATATTATACCTTGTCTGACCACATACGTACATTTTCACTGACACTCGAAACATTGATAAGAAGCTATACTTAACTAGTCTTCTATCGAAACCTTCTATTTTCATATAAAGAATAATAATCCCCTGAATATCAGTATTAATTTCATTCAGACAGCCAACAGGAAACAGTATGTTAACTCCTGCTGCTTGATCGGGTATTTACGATTACACAGATGTTGTCTGCAATATATCTACGTACTACTGTTCTACAATGGCACGCATAACATGAGTCGGATAGTACTGGAGTGTAAACAATCGGATTGGGAAACAATCAATTATAGCCCACTAATTATCGCTTGTAACTCTATTAACGTAACTTATTGTACCCTCGAACAATTGAAATAAGGCTGCACATAAATTGACATGTATAAAATGTATATCAGTTTAACAATTTATTTTCCAGATTTTCATGAAATTATCATACAATGCTCATTGCAATTCGATATTCTCTTAATTAGCCTTCTGTTTCCAATGTACGTATTTCGATTATAATCACCTATTTCATGATTAAGCAACTGATCACCGATTTCGGTAAATACAGCCATGTTATTTATGTCATGGTGAAAGCAGCGGGTTTAATTAAATGTATACTTATTAGTTAATGTACGGTGAGAGCAAATTTGGTTGCTGTGGGGAATATATGGGGAGAGAGAGGAATAGGTGTATTTGGTGATTTAGATTTGAAAATTTGGGGGAGTTGAGAGTTTGGAGAGAAATTTTGGGACTTAGGGATTTGGGGATTTACGAATAGAGGAATTTAGGGATTTGGGAACTTAGGTATTTGGGAATTTACTGATGTAGGAATCTAGGTACCTGACGATACAGGGACTTGGGGAAATGTGGAAAATTGTATACTTGCAAATTTTTGAATTGGTAACTTTCAAAATTTGGGACTTGAGACGTTGGAATATTTGAGAAATTGAAAATGGTAAATTTAGAAACTTTGAATCTGGAAAATTTGCGAAATCAAAGACATAGAATATTCATAATTCCTCGTCCCGTGGCCGATAATGTGTCTCGACACCGTATCATATAATTGAAATTGAAGGTTCGTTTTCGTCGTCGCTTTGCATCCACGAGCCAACTCGTCCTTTTTCCACGACGTCGCTCGCAGGAGAAGTACTTTGATTCTGTAAAGTGACACAACAACGTTTCACTGGATGAAGGCGAAACATCGAAGGCGGGGTTGAGCAGCCCTCATCAGGGCCAGTATTGCCACGATAGCGGAGTTACTTGTCAAATATTTACTCTAGGTGATGCTGGCACACAGCAACCTTCTGATCCTCCTCGATGCATCAGGTACAGGATGGGGACAGGGTTTCGTGAAAAATATTTCGTCGTTTCTCTACGTCTTCTTGTTCGTTTACGTCCCTCTGCGCTTTTTCGTTAAACGCGTTAAATATGCACCATGTTTGATTCAAAAACATACTTATTGAAAGAATCGATATTTTCTCATCGACATAAGTTAAAGAAACAATATTATTCATGTAACAATTCATGTAACAGTATGTTAAAATAACTCATTCCACATGTGTCTAACTTTGTAACTTTTAATACAAACAATTAATTAATTTAAACAATTTTTAAACAACAACTGAGATCTGCAGTTTGCTATTATTTTAAATATCACTGTCTTGAAAGTTTCAAATTTTCAATTCCAAATAAATATTTTATACTTTTCTATTGATGATTAAGTTCGTTCAGGAAACAGTTTTGTAAACTAAAATCGTACAATTTTTTTATGTATAATATATATTTAAACAAGTTTAAATAATGAAAGTGAAAGGAACGGAACTCGAATTTTTTCCAATATTTTTTAATTTATTTGAGAAACTACAGATTCAGTACACAATAGAGCAGATATTTGCCCTTTTCAGACATGCAAAGGGCAACATCAAGGGAAGCTTCAAAATCATGTTCTGTTTTTACTAGAGAAACGAAATATTTTGGTAAAATACACAACAGCGGCAGCGGTAGTTGAATATGTCTTCTGCATTATTTTTCCGGCTGCTTTTTCGAGCATTAAATCCTCTATCATGCTTGTGTAATTTATTTTTACGAATACCACGAATATTTTTCTACAAAAGAGTCGAGCACTTTTCAAATGAAATGTTGGAAATTCCTTCGCAATTTATCGGCACTCGTTATTAAAATTATTTAACACTTTTATACCGTTCAAAATTTTATTATATTTATATCGTTTTTATTATTGTACATGCGTTTAATCATACAACGCGGAAATTTAATCACTCTAATTACTATGAATATGATACAGTTAAGTGTTATTAATTGTTCCAAATAAAATTTCATTTAATTCAACTCTTTTGTGATACTGAAACATATTTTTTATATGCGACAGAATACAAACGTAACAAAAATAATTTGTATTTTAAATTGATATCTTTAAGTTAAAAAATTTGAGAGATTTTAAAATTGAAAGGAATTCGAAAATTTTGGAAATTCTCGAATTTGGGAGCTTGGGAATTTGATAAGGTTTAAACTTAAGAAATCTTGAAATTTGTAATTTAGAAATTTTGTAAGAATTTAGAAATTTTGACAAGTTGGGAAATCTTGGAATTTCAGTATTTGAAAATTTGAGAATTTAGAAATTCAGACACTTGGAGATTTAAGAACGTAGAAAAAGTCTAGAATTTTCTAGTGTTAATATGGAAACTTGAAAACTTCCACAATCTTGAAATTCGAGAACCCCTTTCTCCATCACATCAACTGAACATCATTCATACTATCAACTGTCAAAAAGACCAAACTTCAGCTAATTACCCAAATGCTCATTGCATCTCTAATAACCCGTACCTTTCACAACAAAACAAAAACAGCTCACGTCAAAATCTCTCTCGTAATTTCCTCCACTTCCGGCTACTTTGATCAGCCATCCGTATCACTGTCTTAACATCTCGTCATCTTGTCCGTGACAGATGATCGCGAAAGGACTGCAAGCAGCGGAAGGTGCGTTTAATTAGTGGTCAGGTTGTCCGCTAATTAAATAAATGGCAGACTTCAAAGCAGGGATCGAACGAAGGAAAAAAGGGAGCGTGTCGCAGAGGTTGAACGCACAGGTGTCTGAACATTAAACATTCAGAGTCCGTTCGCTGGAGGTCGTCTATGAACGTCCACAGCCGAAGGACTTTGAAGTGTACAAAGGTCGCGTAGCTTACTCGAACGTGGTACAGTGCGCTGATTGGAGGGATCAAAGCCTGCACAGCACTAGCTGGTATTTAATCATCCGACCGCTGAAGAACGCATCTGCTGTCGATTGGAGCCTCTGTCAAAACCTCTGTCCAACTCGTTTTTCACGCGTTCCATTCCCCACTCATTTCTCTGTCCTCGTTCCTTCTCGTTACTACGCGTACGTTTGTTGGCTCGATTGATTGTCTTCATCTATCGGCCAGATTATTTGAAAAGGGACTCGTGCGTCACAAGTTCGTCACGCGATACTTGATGGGCAGATCGGGGACCCGGAGAGCTCGCGGGCAATGTGGGCCACGTTCACTGAACGATTACATATCACTGATTCTCAGATTTCAATATTTTGGAAATATAGTACTTAGGAATTATTCACTTTTCAAGTTTACACACTTGGTAATTTAATAATTTGAGAAATTTAGAAATTTAGACAGATTATTTGAAGAGAGATTCGTGCGTCACATGTGCGTCACACTATTCAATATAGAGCTTAATGGGCGGATCGTGGTCTCGAAGAGCTCGTGTTCAATGTTGACCACATTCACTGAACGACTACATATCTCTTATTCTCAAATTTCAACGTTTTGAACTTAGAAAGATAGTACTTAGGAATTTTCTTATATTCAAGTTTACACATTTGACAATTTCAGTTTTGGGAAAAACTCATCAGTTGTTCACGAAAGACATAAGAAGTGATTCTATGTTATTATGTCAACAGTGTGATTTCTGTTCTTCGTGATACGGCAGTGACGTTAATAAATGTTTTTCCTTTTCGACCAACAGCTTCGTTCGATTTTCCACCTTTCCTCGAATGAGCACGTCATACTGTACTTAAACGTCGTTCTTACGGCGTTCGAGGAAACGATTTGAAAGATTACGATAAAACATCGATTGTCTGAAATAGTAGAGATGAGTTGTTCTTAGTCGTTGTTTTCTCCTGCAATCGATTTGGAAGAATGGAATTTATACTCTTGAGGTTCTGTTCAGTAACGAGTATCATAGAATTATTTTTCTTTCTACATTGATTTATATATTTTACAAATGTTATATATATTAACAATACTTTATAAATGTATAAAACATGTTTTAACTTTGTAAAGTTAATTTCATGTATTTATCATATGTATTATTTCCATGTATGAATTTCATGTAATAATTTCATGTATTAACTTTATAAATGAATTAAATGTATTGTGTATATATTAACAATACATTTATAATGTAATGGCAAAGAAGCCAGACCGATGCTTGAGAACAGTCACAATACGAACCGAAATGTAAATGTTTATGTTCCGAAGCCCGGCTCGCAATGTTTACGTTTGACCCTGCTATCTGTTCTCGATCCTGGCTTGTCATACTCATGTTTGGGCCAAAATCTTCATCACGAAGACTTTCATCGTCTCGTTAAAGTACGTTAAGGAATTAATTATATTTTTTCAATTCACCCTCGTTTCAGGTACAACGTAAATTTGAAAAATAAAACAGAAAAGACTTTCCAAAAATCATGACACAAAAATGTTTGACCTAAAATCTCTTTCATTAAACAATGAAGAAAAATTCGTAACAAATTTCATGTTTGATTAATTCAATTTTTGAAAGTATATAATGTTCTCAGTTTTACAAAGAAAATATCCGAAAAACATTTTTCTAGAAAGAAGCAACGAGATTGGGTTTAATAAAATTTAATTTATTTTCGCGGCGAAGACCGGAAAAATACGAATATGTGTTCGCTGCATGCGCATACGAAAATTAATTTGTCGACCACGTTCAATAAATATCATAAATAATATTTTTCTAACGGAGAGAAATCATATCAGTTTGTCAAGCAATTTTTCTCGAATTAATTATCAAACAAATTCTACAATTTTAGAGGTACAGTGATAGTCACAACAAAAATTTCCTATTCTTATTTAATAAAATGGATACCATTAAAATTAATATGAACAAAAAGTAAGCAGTGGTAAATAATTTACAATTAATATTTTAGCCTTTTTGATAAAAAAAGGTATGATATCTGAAACAAATATTGGAAATAAAATATGGCTTCCTCCGAATGCTGTTTTCACGTAGAATCAAGCAGCGAATTTGGCAAGCGATTTTACCGTTACATAAAATTCTCCCTTTCTGGCATCGAGATTAAGTATCATCGATCAGCAAAAGATTCCAGTCGAAATTTTTCGATCAATTTTAATATTTGTCCGCTTACATCGGCAAATGAAAGGCTTGCACAAGCAAAGTGTGAAAAAAGCAAAACACAATTTACTGGGATATGAAAATGTTACCCAACCTACGTGACTCTTTTTGAACTTTTTTAAAATAGCTTTTGCAACGCAAGAGAATGATAGAGGGCTGTCTGGACGCGACAGAAGCCTTTCATAATATGAAAGCGAAAATGTACATGTTAAAGGATTATCGATAACGATTAACGCGCAAATTACAGGGAAATGCTTTTAAACGCTGAAAGTTATGAAGCACACGGTGAAAAATTGTGATATAATGAGATGGATGGTCCTTTGACGAGACAGGTTTTGAATTATTGTATAAAAATACCGTCTACTACTATTTATCGTCGAATAAATTTCTCCGTGTCGTTCACTCCATTGTCTGCAAGTGATTACCTTTCATGCATTTACTGAAATAAAATAGCAATTTAAGTTAAACAGCAGATTCCATTTCAAATGTTAATGTATGAAGTCCATGAAATTTTTCTGTCGAATGAAAATCACTTCACTGTTATTTCAATCTTTTTAAATGTATTCGAATTTAATGAATCTTTAACAGACAAATTACGTACTGCGTAATAAAGAAAGCAAGTTATAAAAACGCGGTAAAATGCCGTTGTGAAGTCGTAAACACGATTCACCACCAAATTTCTTACTTCCGTGTTTATCAGCTTTGTGCACGTGCACAGAATGTCTTACATTAGTGTATTTAGTATTTATGATGATTAAATTTCTGCTGGTTCAGAATGTAACAGCAACTCGAAGGGAAACATAATAATCAGAAGTGTGCAAAAAATAAATTTATAAATCTGTTTTCTCGGTCTGGCGATAAAATAGCAGGAAACGGTACATACTGCAGGAAACAAGGTTATTAAAGTGCACGTTGTGAAAGAAAAACGCAAACCTCGGTAAATTCTATTTGGTTTTAAAATAATACTTTAAACTTCATTTTGTTTTAGTATTTAAAATTTTATTTAATTTTGAAGTGGTATTTAAAATTGTTAGTTTACTTTGAAATTTTAGCATACTTTCATAAAGGAAGACAGAACTTTTAATAGAGAAGACAGAATGTTCAAAGATTAAAATTTTTTTATTTGAAATGTTGAGATGGTAGTTGAAAGTTCTGCAAGTTTTGATTCAAATTTGAGATTGTTAGCAGAAAAGAAAACTGTAATGATACCGTAGTCGCCTTAGATCTCAGTACTTGTAAAGTCTTCTTATTCCCCAAGATTAAAGATCATCTTAAGGGTCGTCATTTTCATACAATTGAAAGCATTCAAAAGGTCGTGACCGACTAAGTGAATGCTCTAAAGAATGAAGACTTCTAGCATTGCCACAAGGAATGGGAATAACGTCTGTGTCGTATCGTCCATCCTTACAATTTCTCCCTACCACATTCAGAGAGTTGCTAGTAGAATAGAGCTGAGCTACCAAACAAGTCAGACATCGGAGCTCCTCAATGGACGTTTCAGTCCCTATACAGTAAAGGTTCGTTTATATTTCTTTAGGTGTGGAACGGGTAGCCAATTTCTTAATATGAGAAATTGAAAATTTGGGAATTTTTATGATATTATGTTTCGAGATTTGTAAATTACTATTTCCGAGTTTTGGGTATCTTAGTTCTGAGATTTTCAATTTGTCAAGTTTCTTAATTTGAAATTTACGAAATATTAAATTTACTACAGTTCTATATTTCTGATTTATCATGTTTCTAAGATTCTAAATTTCCAAACTACCGAAATTGTACATTTATAAACTTCAAAGCTTGAAATTCAGCAAATTCAGCCGTCTCGGAATTCAATATACAGGTAGCCCTAAATAATTGCAAATGTCAGTTCCGGTTGCGAAATTTTCTGTCGAAATTATTTCTATGAATAATGATCCATGTTCTAGAAAAGGGAACATAATAAGTGTTCAGTGGTGATTAAACCTACTGTACAATTCTCTTACTATGAAATTAAATATGAAGTTTATAAATAAACTGTAGTTGATTTAGTGTTAAATTGATCGACGGCTCCGTTAGGCCCCGTAAAACAACGCGCCAAATTCAAACAGAAAACAGAGAAAAACCTCGCGACGAAGCAGTGTAGTTCGAATTTTTAAATTAATAACTAAATGAATTTCAGTCTCCCACAATTTGTAATCGAATACCTGTTTAAAAAACACCGAAACATTTGAAGCCCATAGGAATGTTAAAGCCACGATCGAGCATTATATTTGGAGCGATTAATTATCTTGTAGCGACACCACGAGCCCCGTCCATCGATCTTCGTGCGTGGTCGGTGTCGTTCGGTGGCGATCGGCCGGCTCCGCGCGTAACTTCGCAAGCGCCGAAAGGGCGGTGGGGCTCGCGAACTTTCGGCCGTGGCGCTTTCGTTCATTCGTAGTTGAGCGGCCGGTGCGCGCGTTTGGCGCGAATTTTCCCGTGTGTGCGCGCCTATTCGGTTTCCGACGTGTGTCGCGTGTTATCATCGCTAATTAATCGCCCATGGTGAAATCGATCCGTCAGCGATACTGTTACCGTGCAAGTGTGATACAAGTGCATATTGCGTGATTGCAAGGAGACGCGTGCCACGTAACTGGAATTGAACGTCGCACAAGGGTACGGGGAGATACTCCGATTAAATCGCGGTGTGGTGTTGAGTTTAACGCGTCGACGCGATACGAGAAGATACGAGTGCATTCAAACGAGCAAAGGTATTTCTGAACGTAGAATAGCGCGATTTGGCCCGCGGTGCAGGGCGTAAGTTGGGTTAATCGCGGCCGGTCGTATGCTTTGAGGATCACGTGCCGAGTGTGAAACACAGGTACACGAATAGTTCCGTCTAGATTTGTACGCGAGCCTTTGTGCCAGTAAGCGTACTCGTGGAGGAAAAAAATCACGTTAATTAAAGGTGATACGTTACGTGTGACAAGTCGAGCGAGCGTTTTTTTCAGTGATGCAGCTCGACGCATAGCGCGACGCACAAAGCAACCGTGCAGTTCAAACGGCGCGCGTGACAGTTCATTTTAATTAATCTTTGCTCGTTATTTTCGAACTCCATACTGTCTCTATTATTAACGTTCCGGCCCGCCCTTTGGTTCGGGTGCGCTTGTTTTGTAATTTATGATTCTGCCTGAATGCCTTGTTAAAATTCAAAATATAATCTGGAGATCCTACTGCTTTCTTTTCGTCCGTTTCTTGTTGTGGTGCTTTTTAATTCGACTCGAGTGCAACGTCGAGCTTAAAATACTTGGGGAAATTTTTGTTCCGAGATGTTCCGTGTAAATAATGCTAATGTTATTCGTTTGAATATTCATCTTCACGGACGAAATATTTCAAAATTTCAACGGATATTTTCTTTCTCGATTCTTTGCGGAGGAAAGCAATATCGTTCGCTGGAACAACGCTTCGGGAAACGTTATGAATTGTCTTGCGTTTGATTTACATTGTTTCATTTATAATTGACGAACGGTAAAATGTAGCCATTTTACTAATAATTCGAAAATTAATTTGTAATTGATATCATGAATTTTTGAAGAGAAACTTTGAGGTTCCACATGTGACAATTTCAAGAATTAAAGGTTACAATTTAAAATTGTTTGAACAATTAGACAAATTTATTCAGAGAAATGTAAGATAACATTACTAAGCTGGTTTAAAAATCAAATATTAAATTGTAATTACAGAATGCATGTCAATATATTATGCATTGTAAATATATTAGTAAATAATTTTTGTCTCTAGTCAAACATAAATGCACATTTTACGATTATTGAAATTATGAATATTTTTTGTCTGCTTTAACATTTTTATGATAATGTTTACAAATATGAAGTATTGTATAACTTTTTGTTCAATGAATTTGTTATATAGAAAATTTTTATTTAACCTTATTTTTTTATTACGTTCGAGAGTACGTGTAGAGTTGCGTTACTGCCACAGTGGAAAGTGACCGTATGTGGTCAGACCAAGACTGGGCGTTATCGAAATAACCTATCCGAATGATTATCGACTGACATTTCTATTTTATTTAAATACTCATAACTTGATTCTATAATTCGATAAATAACATATTGTTATTTTATCAAATAACAAGGGTTTTTATGAAATTATAAATAACGATTTTTTTTTGTCATATGTGGAACATATACACAAAAATTATAGATTTACACAGTATTTCATCGGTACATTTTTACCCAAAATCTATAACTTGATTAGTATAATCAATTTAATTGACTTTGCATCGATAACCATGGTAACGTGTTAACACATAAAAATTTCATAGCATATCATTGACCCATAAAAACCACTTTAATTACTCTAATAATCTCCTACACCCGATAAAGTCAAATTATTCGATAAAATAACGGGAATTTGCAATTAAAATTCGAACAGAAGCGGAATTTCATATCACGAACTTTCAGTTATAAATCCTGGAAATGTTCGTCTGCAATATACGCCGCAAGACAAAATGAAAATTATTTCATGCAGTATCCTTCATTTATTTCGTTGAAATTTTGAATGCTCGCAATTTATTTCTCCTCGATCATTGCAATTAATAAAGCCACGTTAATAGACGCGTTCCTGAGCGTTAGCGCTTTGAATCGTCGCGAAAAATAACCTCTAGAATGTACGTAAATTAACGGGACCGTGAACGTGTTGCGACGCGTGGATGCAGAACGTGAAAAGCGAAAAAAAAATGTTGAGTTGGACGCGAAGCTTGTTTGTTCTTCCTTTGCTTTGTTTCGGTGCAGCGTAACTGTACTACTGATTCTATTTGGACGGTCATAAAACAAATTTTCGTCGTTGTTAATGAGAAATTTTTACTATTTATTCAATTTTATTTATTTTGTTCTTAGTCACGTAATATGGACAGTTACAATATGAGTGTAGTGCTTGAATTTCTGTGATATATTTTTTAAATTCTTCATTGATAGTATTACTATTATTATGTTACATATTTCTCACATATTATCACATATGTAATTTCACTGGTTAGAAATAATCGTATTAGGTACTTATGGATGGTAGACATATTAAGGTTGCTAAAAATTTGTTAAAAACTTTCATAAATTTGTTAAAAAGAATGCTAATTAAATTCTTAATAGCTTCGGTAATATTTTGCACAGAACATTTTATATAATAAATGAGACGTACAAAATTAAATTCTTTTCCAAAGTATTTGAGAATGTAAGTGTTCTACATTTAATGTCTGAGGTAGTAAAATGAATGGTCAATTTTTATACAAAGTTCTTTTAATACCGCTGAGAATTGATATATCACAGAGATACGAGTATTACATGTGATAAAATATGGCGAAACATTTTCAAATCTAAAGTCTACAAAAAATTTCTGCATATATTTAAACGTTATAATTAACTCTGTGAGACCCACTGTTCTTTCTATAAAATGTTCCTCTTTATAATATTCTCTATTTGAAATATTTGAAGAAGCTAATTAAAGAGTACAGTGTAATACTACGTCATTTAAAAGGCTGTCATAAAAACATCATTTTCACACTATAAATTTGGGATGTTTTTATCACGACAACGTTTCACGGAGTTAATTGACCGTATCATCAATAATGAAATAGCATCGAAACAATGCAGGAGGCAAACAGACGATTTAAATTGCATTTAAATAATGTCCACGCGTTAAAATACGTTCCGTGTCCAAGTATTTAACTTTTTTTTTTTTAACGTTTGAATGTGCTTTCACGCAAGCCATCGCAGTAAAAACGGACGATGCAACGTAAATAAACGTAATTTGTTAATCAGTGTATCAGTGTTATAATGTGCGATAAAGTGCGAACAAACGGATTCGCGAATTAACTGCAATCTTTGTGGAATTTATTTGCGACAAGACAAATGTGTTATTGTGCTATGGAAAAAATCGATCGAGAAGGACAAACTATCGTGTGCAAGGATCCTTCGACCCTGTTCGTAATTTCATCGGATCGCCTTTCCATCGAGTAGAAATTGGTGAGTAACGAACTACTTATTTAATTGGTAATTTATTTAACGAGCTACCTGCTTAATTGGCGATTCTAACAACGGTCGATGCTCTAACGTGTACATAAGCTTTATGTCAGCTAAGTGTTTGTAGTCTTAACTTACTGGAAGCGTGTACAAGGTTCTTTAAAGTTTACGTCTTCGTATTTAGAACTGATTACATTTTCTAATTTCTAAGAATTTATGGTTTGACATTTTTTTAATTTCGCATTTTCAAATTCTTTAAATTTCGTGTTCTTTAATTCTTTATATTTAAAGAAGTATTTATAAGTTTCCGGGTCTACAAATCCCCATTTACAAATCTACAAATCTCCAAATCTCCAAGTCCCCACATCTCCGAATCCCAAATTCCCAACCTTATAAACCAAAAATTTGTCAAATATTAAAACTGCAAGCTTTCGATCGCGGGGTTCCAAAACGCCGTAAAATTCCCGTTTCCTTCATCCATCGATTATATTTCGCCCCTAAATGCACGAACGGAGAAAATGTTGAAAATTAATGCGACGGAAACGGTCGGATAGCGTGAAATCAAGCTTTGACGGACATTTCAATCAAGCCGGTATCGCGGTAAAGAGAAATTCAAAAAACGCATCACCTTGATCGACGTAAAATTTATAAAAATGCAAAATTTCAAAGCGCGCTGCCGTCGCGTTATCCACGGACAAGTTGATCCCCAGGTGTTCCGGAATACAACAAACAACCGATAAAAAGGAAAGGTAAATAAAACGTCGAGTTTTTTTTTTTCTTTTTTATCAAATACGTTTCCGATTTGCGTCTAACGTCGATCGCGTTTTTGACACGGCTTCGAGACGATTTTCATTGCGATCGAATGCGTGAAATATTCATGACTCCGGGGACGTATAAAATCCATTTTACCATCAGCACTGTGGAATAGGGATTTTTTCTGCTATTTTTTTCATGTCTCATTTCCACGACAATCGAACTGGAGACTGTGTTTATCCTCCGTAACGTTTCTACGTTTGTCTGTACCCCTTTTTTAGAGGTCCTTTCAAACTGGGCTACTGTGATGTTAATTACGGCAAGGTTGTATGACTGTGATGTTAATTAGGGTTTTATAGTGTCGATTAAAATTTGTTCTCTTTCAACGTTGGTTACATAGAATACCTTTGAGAATTTTTAATTTTTTATCAAGTAACAAATATTCGGTTTTGAAGTTTCGATAGTTGACACTTTTGATATTCAGAAATTTATTAACTTAGAAATTTAGGACTTCAGAAATTTGAGAATAAAGAAATTTATTGCTTGCAAAATTTCTAATTTTTTAAGTTGATAGTGTTTAAATTTGGAAATTTATGATTTATGAAAGTAAGAATTTAGGAATTGAAAAATTTTAAAATTAGTAGAGCTTGATATTCAGAAATTTACATATATAAATATTCCCAAATTTGCCAATTTCCAAAGGTGGTAACATGGAAATATAAAAATTTCCAATTTCCCAATGGACTACCCCTCAGTCCCCTCTCCAAGTGCACCCAACTTGTACATCTCCGCACGTTGCACAATTACCCATCACTCTCCCTTCACCAATAAAATACACCTCACCTCACAATTCGAATATTTCCCATAAATCCATAAAGCAACATACGAAACGAACAATACCATCAGAGTTCTGTTTCGGAAGTATATTAGTCCGCGTAATACGATTAGGAACATAGAAGCAGGATAAATAATAGAAAGCGTTAAAAGTCTCGCGTATCCGCGGAACTTCGAAGCGTGATTCGAGAAAGGTGTAGGAAGCGAACCGTGTACTGATCGAAGTTCAGAACGTGCCAAGACTATTTCGAAAGAGTTACTGGCAACGCTAATATCAGTAATACCAAGCATGCGACCGTCGTGGTATTTCGACCTGAAAGCTGCTGTATCCGCGTACTGGAATCTGTCCAACGGATATACCTTGCGCCATCCCTGTTCTCCAGAAACCAGGCGATTGCTAAAGAGAGCTGGATTCGCGCGATATACGATTTCGAGATAAGCAGTTACGAAATTTTATTTTCTTCCGTTGCTTCTGCTAGATAACGCTGCTAAAACTACCAATTGTATGCGAGGAAACTCGATTTTAAAGTTAGAAATATGTCGCTGCTGTTCGACGGTAAAAAGTTCAGTGAAAATTAAACGTTTATATCTTGTCGAACAACGATCGCAAACTCTACTGTATTAATAAATATAATTTATTTAAATATTTCTGCGTGTTATGTGGTCGTTAATAGCTTTGGTTTCTGTGAAATCACCGTCGACATCGTTTTCAATTCTCACACGCAGGATTATTAACCTCGACTGTTACCTTGAAAGTTCAACGCGTGCGCAGTACGGAACATGCGTAGTAGAGTGCGTACATTACATTAAAGCGAGATATAACTTTACTGCGCACAACTGTTATGTTGACTACTTACTGTTTGCATTGAAAGTTATTTATAAAATAAATAAATACTTCTTTAAGTATGACATACACCTAATTGAATTAGCAATGCATACAAATTACGGAAGAAGAACAAATAATATCCCAAAAATTTAAGTTATGATCACAATTATGTTTCTTAATACTATCGATTATATGCAAATCTTAAAATGCATAAGGGAAAGTTGAATTGCAAATGTTATACGTACGTTTTCGAATTCAATAAACCGTAAGCATTTTATTTGGTCGCATAATAAGAAAAGTTGCGACGAGGTGCGAATATTTTAGTTTCGTCCGGGCTCGAGTTCTGGGACCATTTCTTCTCGAGGTGAAACATTCGCGTGAGATATGGCAAAGAAGCGACACTATAGAGACGCATCCAGTATTCATTTTCACGTTCCATTTCCTCATACTCGCCGCTCAAGATGCTTTCGAGGGCCATTCAAACTTTCTGAACATTGCTCTTCTCGTCACACTTTCCTGCTGGGAGTATAATCGAATCGAATAGTTTCGTGTCACTGATGTAACCCCGTTAGAACAGAAACAGTAACGTATAAATTTCTTCTCTCTTCAATTTATGCGGACATTTCAATTTTTACTTATCCGACGTAAAGATAGTACGGTTCAAAAGTTTTTGCCGTGCTTATGAATTTTGTATTACGTTCAGGATAGTATGTAGGCTGTTTGAGGGCATTTTAGGTTTCTTCTAGGGAATATGGCGATGTAGGGAGGGAAAATGCTATTTTACACACTTGAGAACTATTATGTTGTATTAGCAGTTTGAGTGAGGGAGTCACTTTTTTTGAAATTTAATGATTTTTATTTTGTTAAGTTGAGAATTTGGAAATAGGGAAATTTTTGAGTTTTGGGTTTTGGGGATTTAGGAATGGGGAATTTGGGGATGTGTAAATTTGGGGATGTGGGAATTTGGGGATGTGGGAATTTGGGGATGTGAGGAATTTGAGATGTGTAAATTTGGAGATGTGGGAATTTGGGGATGTAGGAACTTGGGGTAGTGAGAACTTGAGGAATTGGGTAATTAGGTAATTTGGGAATTTGGGAGTTTAAAAATTTAGAAATAAGAAATATGAAGATTTGCAGATTTACGGTTTCAGAATTTGTTGATTTAGGAATTGAAGCATCTAGTTATTTAAGAACTTCTGAATTTGAAGATTTGAGAAACTCCAAACCGTATACACTGAACCATAATTCGTAAGAATAAATGAAAGAATGGTGAACGAAATAATGAGATATAAGAGAATAATGATTGTACGTCACTATCTATTCATTTAACGAAGTTAAACGTGATTCACGACACGGTACAGAAAACAATGTGGCATCAGAAGTGGCGAGAGGCTTTTAAACGGGGGGTTCGAGACAGATAAACAACTCGGGGCTCGTCGTCAATGAGCCGCGCTGCATTCGAAAAGCTCCGAGCTGAACAGCGAAGCGTGCTCGAGGAGCTTACTAGCATCGTTTCTCGCTCGAATGGAAACGGCAGGGAAATTCAAAAGCTCATGTTTGTCGTCCACTCGGCGACCCTTCTGGAAATTGGCCCGGTGTCACTCGAAAATTTCACGACCCTTTCGTGCGGTACGTTGACCAGCACGAGAGACACATACGGGCGAAATGAAATCAACCCGTGTTCCTCCACTTTTGTCCGACTGAAAGCCACGAAACAGCTATTACCGTCTACTTGTTACATGATGCTTGCACAGCACGACAAACACCCTCTGCTAATACAAATTCGAGACGTATCAACGGCCCTATGAAACTGTCGTTACGTCGTCTTCTAAGTGAATCCAGGCTCCTACGGTGTGGAAGCAAATCTGGCACAACTACAGAAAATGTGCTAACTAGTCGCAAGAGGTCGAGTACTCTGTGATTTCTAGTTACTGCATTGTTGGGATTTTAGATATTTCGAGAGTTGGAGATTTGGACTACTTTTTGAATTTTTAAAGAAATTTAGAAAATTTGGAAATTTTGGATACTTGAATATTTAGAGATTTTGGGATTAAGTATTTGACTGAACTTGAGGGTTTTTGGAGTAATTTTGGAGGATGTAGATATATAGGGGAATCTAGAGATTTTGGAGTCTAGGGATTTGGGGATCTATGGATTTGGGACTGTAGGGATTTGGGGATGTAGGAACTTGGGGTGTAAGGATTTAGAGATCTAGGAATTAGTAAATCTAATTTTTGAAGACCTTGAAATTTGTGAATCTAGGAATTTGAGGATGAAGAAGTTTGGTAATTTGGAAGTTGGAGAATTAGAAATGTGAAAATTTGGGAAGTTCGAAGTAGGATTTGAAAATTTAGGAATTTTAAAACTTCCAAAACGCACCATACAGTGAACCACATACAATCTCTTATGAACTATAACTTACGAAATTTCAAATGCGCTTTTCAAATCGCAAAACACAATCGTCGTGTTATAACATATTATTTACATCCAATTAAATTATTGTTCACCGCCAGAAATGCAGGAAATTAGTTTGAATATTGCACTACAATTAGCGTAATTATTGCCTGGTGATTTAATGAACACGAATTCGGACGTGTTATACGTATACTGCCTCGCGTAGTTATGGTACACAGTATAAATACGAGAATGATAATTGCTTTTGCTATGAATACGAATAACAGAATGTATTTTCATTTCATTTTCACCTGCACTCGCTAATCGATACTGGTATTTGCCTATTCGCTCTCACGATCTTTTATTGGTTATTCAGTGCACGTGTCTGGATTTCCTTTGGTGTATGCAATCGCGTGCACCTGAAGAATCAGAAATCGTTTCTCAATCTTTACTTTCGTTCAATACGTTGTTTCGTACAGTTTTATTTATATTCGATGTTTTATTACTTGTCATGATTTATCAGGGTTTTGTTATATTTGGATACATTGACGTTTAAACAAAAATAAATATATTTGAGTGATAAAAATGTGTGGAATATTAAATAGGTTAGGTTAGAGCAGACTTAGTTAGGTTCATATTGAAATTGAGACAAAAATTCATGCATTTGAATAATACAATTATTTGTTATAATAATTGTAACTGTTGTTTGAAATAAAAATATGTGTCAGATTAAATAGGTTAGGTTAGAGCAGATTTATCCAAATCTGGTTCACATTGAAATTCAAACAAAAGATCCTAGATTTGAACAATACAATTCTGTGTCATATTAGGTTATGTTAGGTTAGGTTCAGTTAAGTCTGACTTTTATGAAAACTAAATAGAAATGAATGCTAAAATTGAGTATATATTAGGTTATGTCAAGTTCAATGAAATTTTATTAAGGTTAAATTTTATTTACCTATAACTCTTTCATCTTGACGATATTTTAACATCTTAATATCATGATATCATATTATCAATATGTATATCGCTATATACCAATACAATATCATGTATTTATTAGTGATATGATATCATGTATGTTGTTAGAATCAACGTTACAACAAAATGTTTTATACTATGTGTCCACTATAAAAATGTACATTTTGCATCATGTCCAACGTGCTATCATAAAGTTCCCCAAATACAATTAACCCAGAATTGTTCGAAGAATACAGTGCACTTCACCAATACCCCAGAATATTCCAACATAACAGATAAAGTATTAATACGATAATTCAGAAAAATGGCGGAAGCAGTAGAGTACGTTGAATCGCGTAACGGGTCTCCGCGCAGTCGGAACAGAATGTGAAGAAGCGAAATGTGGCGAATTTCTGGGAAACTTTTCGGTTACACGAACATGTACCAACACACAGGAGCAGGGTGGTAATGCCGGTGGATGTGTTCGAGAATAACGGAGAAAGAAGACGGGGTCTGGGGTGATATCGGGCTGACATGGGAGGAAGGATTTTAATATAAAATGCCAAGCGTTCCAAGTCCTCGGTTCCAAAGCTTCGACCGGCTCTTGACAGACGAAAGCGCTTTTCACGTTCGTCGGATCAAGTTTCGTTTGCCGGTATCGTGTGTCTTCGATTCTATGCACTCTACCTTTCGTCATCCCCTACAGAGACACATTTCTTCCTTCTAATTAATCATTTACGTTTCGCAGTTTCTCTTGGAAATATATTTTGACCCCAGGGACAGATTCTGTTTTGTCTTTTAATAAAATATTTTTCACTCTTCTTGGATGAAAATGTCGTTCTGAAATTTTTAGCTGATATATCAAAGAGGAATTGTCTATTTTTACGGAAGTTATGTCAAGTTTGTACGAGGTGTCATGAAAGGGACATTTTAAACATTTCAAGGGTGAAATATGGGACCATCATTTTGTAGCAATATTTCGTGAGGGATGTAGTCAAATACGGAATATCGTTTTTCAAATGTCACTAAGGATCAGTTACAGAAAATGATGATGGTTAGGTTAGGTTAATGGTGCACAAATGTTAAGGGATTTATAAGACATTCGAAGGTGAGGAACTAAAACTAACACAATACAACCCCAAATTTAAAAAAAAATTGCAAAATAATTATTAGATAGTACATAGTTTCTATCGCAATAGTTCTATGTTATTTGTCAGAGTACATAAAAATAATAAAAAAATAAAGAATAAGTGTTGGTTTCACATGTTATCAAAATTATACTGGATATTCAAAATAGCAAATTAAACTGAGAGATTGAAATTAATACGTAATAATCCATATATTACCGAGAGCCGTATTAAGCATCGAGATCGGAGTATTAATTTCAGCAAATGTACGTGAAACGCAGGAGGGTTATTTCCATATTACGAAATTATGTAATTTCCAGAAATTCCGGGAAAAATGATAGGTTTTACAGAAATTCAGGACCCAGGAAAAATATCTATTTGCTGCACATAAAAATTTCAGTGAAAATTTCTCTCTTTGTAAATTTTTCGTACTCGTTCAAATTTAAGGTTAAAAGAATATCGATTCACTATATGTGTTTTAAATATTCCAAATATCTATTTTTTTTATGTATGTATGTGTGTTTTAAATGTCGAAAGTATTCATAAGAAAATTCTAGGTGCAATAAAAGCACGAATGTCTTTGGTAATGTTCGGTTGAAATTTTGTAGGAAAACTATAAAGTTAAAGATCCGAGAATATTAATCATGGTTATACCTTGAAATAAAGGAGTAGTGACTAGTAAATCAGGTTTATGGCTTGAACGTAGTGAGCCATCCTCCTTAATCTCTCTAGAGTTCATCAGGTTCTGCTATATGACAATGAGAGTTATAAATACTTGAGCTCTCTATATGGCTGACCTGTATCTGTTCATACTACTGCGGCGCAGTGGCAATCGTAAAATTGTACCATAAAGTATATTAAAATTCCTCTACGTGTTTGTGAAGTCTGAAAAATGTAGTAACCTTATTTAAATTCGAAAAAGACACGTGTAGTGTAGAATAAGATGATATTTATACAGTTTTGGTTTTTAAAATTTTGTATTGGAAATATTTCTGCGAATATGTAATACACGTTTTAAATGAAAATCTTCATCAATTCTTTTTACAAATTAAAAAAGTAATTAATAAGATTTTAGCTGTAATATTATACGTATGATAATATAAGAAGATTTTAGTCTCATATGTTACATTTGTAATGTAGTATCTCAAAAATAGACACAGGTGTTAATTTTTAATCCCTTCACATTTTGTACAAATTTTAAGCAGAATTTGTTCTTCCTTTTACAGCACTCCACGACTAATATTACAGCATACGTAAATTTGTCATGTTTTTATCATTTTTCGTGAAACGAAGGTAGTATTTAATTTTTTAACCGGTACAGCGTATTTTCCTTGCACGGATCGATTCTTTAGAGTACTCCGCGTACAATGTTAAAAAATCAACAATTCATGGGATATTTGAAATTTTTATATGAGACATCTAGCGAAATATTGAATTTTTTACAATCATACGTTTTATGCAGGATGTCTCAAAGAATCGAGCCACGAAAGTACAAATATGTAGGTTCGTTAGGAAATAGGAATAAAAATCTACTTTGTTTTTACATGGAATAGCGTATTTCGTTTTATCATACATGTATCGATTCTTGCGAACATTTAATGTTGAAAAAATACCAGCACAGTTCGCGAGATGTTTTATACTTTTATATATAATGTTTTACTTCTAGATTTAAAATATCTCTCGAATTAAATTTGTCGATGGTTTGCTTTAATATCTTTGGGTGTGTATGTTATTGGACTCGGTGGGAAATACTGCAAATATAATAAATTCATGTATTTTCCCTTGCATGGTTACATTATTTAGAGAAGGGAGGGACTGTTTTTTTTTTTTTTTTTTTTTTTTATTTTTCATATACTTATTTACATGAAAAGCACAGGTGTATATGTTTATTTATTCAGTATGACGATGTTCCTGAATAAATTTGTGTTTCACTGTTGTTGTTACTGTTGCTTGTGTATTGTAGAAAATTCGTTTGAAATGAGAATGTAAAGAGATATTTGTCATGAATATTATTGAGCTTTAATTAATTATTGCAAGTTGAACTTCTGAAACAGTCAAATAGTTGAATAAGTTTTACTAAGTTTTAATAAGTTTTTATTTTTTTTAAATAGTGTATAATTTTACAGTAAAATAGCAAAATAGTAAAGCAGTAAAATCATAAAATTAAAAAATAAGGAAACATTAAAATTCTGTTATAGTAAAATAATAAAACAGTAAATTAGTAACTCAATAAATCAGCAGCCTACTAAACAAGAAAAGTAATAAAACAACCTCAATCAAACAGCAACATAATAAAATAATAAATGTAACGAAGAATTACGCATTTCACATATCAGACATTAATCTCTACAATCCCTATACCGAAATCACCGAGCCTTAAGCCGGACCCATAGAACCCCCAAGTCATAATCCTTAATCGAAATCATTCCTCCGCTCGCGTAAACTTTCTTTATTAATACTCGAGCGAGAGGGTTAAATTAATCTTGGCGATTCCCTCATCCCGAATCATCATTCTTAATTTCTGCTGGAACGACACGTCGACCCCCTTTCATTTTCCATGTTCCCTTTTCGCTTCATTTTCTTTATCCCCGTCCGGTTGTCGTCGGCTTCCACTCGCAATCGCCTCTACCTAATCCCCGATACTTTTTCACGATTCCTCTCTCTCTCGTCGCCGATCGATCTTCTCATTTTCTATTCTACTTCCGGTCGTGCTCTTCACCTTGCTTCGTTTCACCCTGGCTCGATCCTCGAGCGATTCCGCTCGACTTTTGCTATCTTCATCTCGCTTCGACGCCCCTTCCCCGGCGTTTCGACGCTAGCCACTCTGAATTACCAATGAACATTCCGATCACGTCGTTGCGAGCGTCGTGCTTTTCGTGGCGAGTGACGGAAAAACAAAGCTTTCGAGAACCGGAGGGTAAAAAAACGGGTCGCGTCGGTTAATTCGATTCGACGCTCGTCCGTATCTGTTTTTTAATCGAACTTTTACGCTCGCGCCGAGCCGATTGCGCGACGCAATTGCACCCTCCGCTCGACTTTGTGTCCGCCATCCTGCAGAATCAGGTTTTTCTTTGTCCCATATAAAAGGATAAAATACGCGTATGGACAGATACTGCAGTTTAATGGATAAAAGCTGCGGTGATCTGGATCGTTGCTGTTGTTTAGCAATTTTCTCTACGTTTTCGGAAAATGGCCGTTATGCTATTTTATCGATGTCATTTTTACGTACGATTTCTCTCCAGGACAATTTTTGTATATTATTGTTTTTAACGCGTTGACTGGCGGTTGAAAATTCTATGGGGTAGTATTTTTATTTCTAACAAATTTTATCAATGTCTTGTTATATTTATTTTTCATAGTTCGATCTGTATCGAAATTTAAGAGTCACCCATGTGTGGGTGATGTGGGAGTCAAAGTTTAAATATCTTTACTTGAATCTCTCATTGTATCTTTCTGTTTTGAGAAAGAAATGCTAAGCTTTCGTAGATAGTATTGATAATTAGAAATTATACGTGGTTTTTAAATCACTCGATTTAACTAGAAATTTTGTTAGGACAATTATTGGAACAATGGCGAGATCTGATTAGGGCAGTAGAAAGTCATGTCTGATTCAGTAGGATAATATGGATTATCAAGGATATCCTGAACGAATTGTTTAATGGCTTCATTTGCTATTCGGAATTATCGTCGTAATTTTAGCGGTAATGAGGATCTGTAATACAACACAAAGCTACACATTTCTGATATACGCGTTCGTAATGGTATTGTAAACGAAAGTTAAAGAGGAAATGTGTGGGTTCTTGTTGGCTCAAAAGCTCCGACGAAATGAACAATTTTAACAACGGTATATCAATCCACCTTTGTATGCTTTTACCTTGATACATGTTTCATACAAAATATAGTTTTACCTTGATACGCATGTTGTACAATTTTATATTTTACCTTGATGTACGTTTTATATAACTTTATATACTTTTATCTTATATGTTTCATACAATATTGTGTCCTATAATTCACTCTATACGATGCATTAGTTCAAATTCGATGATTTAATCTTACAGTTGAACTATTTTAATTAAACACAGTTAAATACAGTTTAGTTGTTTAAGTTGGACGCAATTAAATATAATTTAGATGTTTAAATTAAACGCAATTAAACACGCTTTAGTTACGTTTAATACAGTTAAATTCCTTAATTGCAGTTAAATGTGGTTACATTAGTGAAATGTAATTAAACACAGTGAAGTTATTTAAGTTACCACAGAATAACAATGGTAAAATATTTAACATTTGTATCCATGAATGCTTGTTTGAGTAACATGGACAGTATGAAAAATATTAATGATTGACTATTTTGACTTTGTGTAACATAATTTAAATAGCACTAACAATGTTTCTTCTTCTCTCACTTCTTAATTAAGAAAGTCGATTAAGAATATTAATCATAATTAGTTTTTGAAGTAGTATATCAAAAGTATTATTCAGAACAATATCAAATACTTTCTTCCAATTTAAAAATCACTCAGAAACGTACATGAACATACGCCAGCCAATATAGCGACACGAAATATTCCTCTAAATAACATAGCGTTGTTCTACCTACAAACAGAAACTAGTAGCAGGTGTGTTTCTCTTGAAAACACAGGGATTCTATTAAAAATTCATTTTTTATCGGAAATCGAACCTGCTAAAAATTCCTACGATCGCTTGTCTGTTACTGGAGCCTCGGAACGGTACACTCGAGTGCAACGTAGACTTTCTTTCAACATAATAAATATATGAACTTCGACACTTTTTAACTCTTTGTCACTTCTGTTTCGAAATTTGCAAATTTTTCAGAATTTCGAGTTTTCAAATGTTTGTTTTTGGATTTTCGAATTTTTTAAATATTTACATTTGCAAATTGTTAAGTTTCGAAATTTCCAAAATTTCTACATTTTAGTAATACCAAACAGTCTCAAATTCTCAAATCTTCAAATCTTCAAATTTTCATCAAATTTTCGAATTTCCTAGTCACAGTCTCTTCAAATTGCTAAATCCCCAAATCCTCACGTTCTTAAATCGCCACGTCTTTACACCCCAGATCATCAAGTCCCCAGGACCAAAAGTCCCCAGATCCCCAAAACCACAAATACACAAATTTTCAATTCCCTAAATCTCCCAAGTCTCTAAATTTCCAAATCCCTAAATTCCCAATTTCAAAACCCCCAAATCCCTAAAATCCCAAATCTGTAAAGTACCAACTCTCTAAAGTATCAAATCTCTAAATTCCCCAAGTCCCTAAATTCCCTTACCGCCAAACCCCCAAATCTCTAAATCCCTCAATCCTTAAATCTCCACATCTCTACATCTCCGAACACTCAAATACCAAAATTCACCAACTTCAAAATTCCCAAATCCTTAAATTCCCAAAATCCCTAAGAATCACCATCTACCTCTTCCTGCACTGTTCCTTACATTTTCCCAAGGAAAATCAGATTTGTCGTCGACTGCACATACTCGAACCTTATTCTCTCTATTTTTTCGAGTTGTCCTGTGTGCCTCTTCAATTTTCTCCCCTCGAAAGTTATGCAGCTGCTTACGTGTTACCATATTCTCATTCCTACTTGATAACCGATCGTGAGAGGCTATTTTTCACCGGTAAAAATCAATGGCACATTTTCGCGCAACTGGCACGCCACCCACGTCGGCATAAAAGGCACTTTTCCCACGAAGCCCCTTGAATTCGCCTGGGTCCCATAAGACGCTTAACCTCTCGACTCTCATCGCTATTCTATGGGAGCGCATCGTCTGCCTTCTCTTCTTCGGCTCGTTTTCTTTTCACACCGTTCCGTTTCCCTTTTACAAAAGCCGCCTTTCGCGATGTCAGATCAGACGTTTCACGGTTGCCGCTTTTCGCCATTCGAAAAACTTTCAGCTGCAATAATTCTTGATGGCTTCAGGGCCGCACCTTTAAATGGCGCACTGGATGGAAAATTTTTAGAAAATGCTACATTCGCATAAATCATGATCCCTTTTTCCTTCTTCCGTTTTATTTTACACTTTTTTGGTATTAAACTTTTTTTCCTACTTTTTTCCGATTTTTGATTAAAATTTGCAGCAGAGCAAAAGGGAGCTTATGTAGATGCGTATTTTATACTGAAATTGTAAATTTGGGGAATTGGAAATTTGTTGACTTGCGAACTTTTAAATTTGATGATCTGGCATTTCTGAATTTGTTGTTTGGGAAATTGGAAATTTGGGAATTGAGGTTCTGTTTGGTTGCTGGGTTCAATTTCAATTAAGTGCCATTATAACTGTTATAATAGATTGAGTTATTAATACAATATTTGTTTGTTAATCAAATTAAATTATAAATGAGAATTTGTGTATAATTTTAATTATAAAAAGTATTACATATTAAGTTGCAAAATCATATGTAATTTTAGCTGGGAAATTTTTTAAAATCAATATGTTTGAAATCACTAAGTCCTGAATTATTATAATCTCGTATTCGATACAAGTAAATTTGAAATATTTTAATTTGTACCTAGTAATAACTGTTATAATGAACAACATGAAGTATGGGCAACGAAAATTAAATAAATTAATAGTAAGCAAATGATTAAAAAATTAATATAAACCCGTCCTGTTTGCATTTTGCCGCCCCAGCGAATTTCAAAGAAAATATTCCGAAAGTTGTCGAACACGTTTGCCACATTTGCCTAACAGCTGCGTGAACGAATGCACGTACCGCGAGATTTATTTCCCTTATCCACGTGCATTAACGTGTTTCGTTTAGCAACTTTTCAACATTTCGAAAGCTACGTTGACGTGTTCAGTTTCCGCATTAAATTAATATCAGCTTTTTCATGCAGCACGTAACATCGTCGAGTCTGAATCTGGTTCAATTACACAAGCAGTTTTTGCCCTCCTACGTGGGTGACCTACGCTTTGAACGACAGCTTTCAGCGGTTCGTTCATCTCTTAAATTACACGTCAGAACGTCCGAGCCACTTCTCATTAAATATTTTTCTTTCCGAGTCCCGGCTGCCTGGACAAGCCGGACTATTTTCGTGAAAACGTATCGCCCGTGCCAGGCCTCGTTCCGCCGCGAATTTTCCGCAAATTTGCCGGGGAATACTCTTTCTCGTCGACAAAAGGGGTGGTCAGGATGCCCGGGCTTCAATTAAATTCCTAAAAGTTCTCAAGTCCACCGCGTGGCCGCGACGTGGCCGCGGGGAAATTTAATTAAAAAAGTGCAAACGCACAATTTTTTCAAAGTTCCCGCGAATAATTGCTCCTCGACGGGATCGCAAGTTCAACCTACGACACATTCGAACTTTCTTATCTATCTTTCTTTTTCTTCTTATTCTGTTGCTATTCGGCTGTTACTCAATGTTACTCGTTAGTTATTTAGTATTCTTCAGTAGTTATTTAATATTGTTCAGTAGTTATTCAGTAAATGAGATATTTGTTTTAACAATTTCAACTGTTAGGGAAATTTTGGACTTTTGGGATTTGGGGATTTGGGAATAGGGGACTTGAAAATTGGGGGGGTTTCGAAATTTGGGGGTTTGGGATTTGGGGATGTAGGAATTTGAGAATGTGAGGTTTTGGGGAAATGGGAGTTTGGAGATGTGAGAATTTGGGGATTTGAGGATTTGGGGATGTGGGAATTTGGGCATGTGGGATTTGGGCATGTGGGATTTTGGTATGTGGGATTTGGGGATTTGGGATTTGGGATTTGGGACTTGTGGATTTGGGAATAGATTTGAAAATTTGGAGGTTTCGAAATTTAGGGGTTTGGGAACATACGATTTGGGAATAGGGGATTAGGGATTTGGGAATTTGGGAATAGGGGATCTGGGAATTTGTGAATTGGGGAATTGGGGAATACCACACGTCGTTTAATAAATGACTTAATAATGACCCTGCGAGCACATACAGTTGCACGATATCATAAATCGAATTTTAATAATACCGAAGGAATGGTTAAACTGGATCAAGGATAGCAATAATCGGAAGGATCGAAAAAAGGAAGTAGTAACCGATAACTGTGTCAGAGGGAGCAGATGGGTCGGACAATTTGAAGCGGAGAAACGATAGCGTTTGGAACAGGGACGAAGTATTGAATCCGTCCATAGCGGGAATATTTTTCTTAACCTCCTCGCGACGTCTATGAGACGGAAAGTTTGAAAGCGGAGCATGGTGGCGCTCGATCGACGAGTGCTCGTTTAAGCTTGACGAGTGCCTCGCGATATTTCCGTGAAATTGCGAGCTGGCTGGCTGCTTTCAGCCGGTCTCGCGAACTCTGACAAGTTTTATTTATTTATCCGCGCCGCAGAGCGACGACGGCTCTCTCGTCCTCCAGGAATATTATTAAAGCCGTTGGCCGTGTTTGACTTCGAAAGGATGGCATCCACCTCTCTGGAAGCTTTATTTGTATGCTGGCTGTGTTTCGGGGCGACACGATACGCCGAACGAGCGCGAAACAAGCCGTGTACGAATCGACAACTGGGTTAGATACACTGGCTGCTAACGAGCCATCGTAATGCACGTGCAATCGCGCACGGATCCACGCGTGTACAGTTTACGCTAAATCTATCTTCCCTAGGGACAATATGGTAACTTGGGAGAGACCCACTGCTTGCTGGTTCTTAGGAATTTCTTTAGGGTTTGATCACTTGAGGGCGTTGGAGTCTGGAGTGCTATTTGGTTCGGTGATCTATCAATATTTATTTATCCCAATCTATATTGAAATATACAAGTTTAAATTAGAAAATGTATTATACACACGTACGTTCATATATACGTATTCATATAACTTTACATATGCTAGTTCAGTTAGAACTGACACTAAATAGGAGTTCTAGAATTTAGAAGTCTATTCAGTTTGGTAATCAACCATCGAATCTAGGAATTTGGAAAACTGTTTGGAATTTTTGTGATCTATAAAAATATGGGCAATCTAGGAATTTTAACATTTACATGGTTTGCAAGTGGAGACATTTACATGTGGAGACCTTGTCATTCATGAGAATATAGCTTCGGAATATACGAATTCATAGAATTAGATATTTAGGGATCCATAAATTAGAAAACAGGAAAAATTTGAAAATGACGAATCCTCGTGTTAAATATATATTGCAATGGACTGTACACGCAGTGAGTTTGTTCCGCGTCATATCGCGAGTGTCGTCGCGTCACGGCGCGCCGATCGCGACACAGAACGACCGATCGTTATTGACGCTCCTATTGTTCCTGATGGAAGAAAGCAAATTGCTCTCGCACGGGAATTACCAACGATTCGTTAAAATCAATTGTTCGTGCAAGCTTTCCACTCGGGAAGTAGCTAATTGTTTGTAAGAATTCTTTTATTCACGATTATGCGCTTAGGAAATGAAGCGTGCGGAAGTGTGAAGCATACTTGGCTGAAATTCTAGTTTACTTTAGCTAAGGTTTACAGAGAGAAACTTTCGGAGAGAGATTTTTGAGATTATTTAGGAGAAGTGTGTGAAAGTTTGGGAAGATTTTAGGGAGAGCTTGTGGATGGTCTAGGGGTAGTTTAGGGTGGTGTAGATTCTAGGGAGAGTTACAGAATTTGGAGAGATCCTAGAGAGAGAGCTAGAGGAGAATTTAGGATCTTAGATAGAACTACAGAGGAATTTAAGGAGATCTCAAGGAAGACATAGAGGAATCCTACAGACATACTAATGTAATTCCTAAATGTCCAATTTGCGAATCCCCAAAATTACAAACCCCCAAATTTCTAAATCCTTCAAGTTTCATAAATCTTCAACTTCCCAAAATACCCAGAACAAATCAACTTGCAATGATAAAAATTCAGTTTGTCCAAATTAGTTTCAGCTACGATACAAAGCAACTACAGAGAATATATCAATTTCCTATAATTGAAATTCATAAATTGTTGCCGAGTCGATATCCAAGATCTCCAACCAATTCGATGTTAAATTTGCAAACATTTTCAGTTCGCTGGATTCCAAGCAAATATCTTGGACTTAATTCAGTTCATTCTTCCCAAGAGAGATTATTCTCGTTTCGCTTATATATGATTCCGATTGAGCTGCATATTTATTCGTGTATGTTATCTTCAGCTGAAGGAGAATTTATTGTACTTGCCTGAGTGTTTGTAACTCGTATAGCCGGCGATAAATCTCGTAGCATCTTATCGGTTTCTGTTTCTCATGCCAGCTGGTCTTCTTCAACCTTAACTTCTCGGCCATTGCTTTCGAGGATTTTATGGGGTTTCTGGCATCTTCAACGTGTTTATAAACGTTCGAACATAGGGAATGTTTAATATTTCTTTTGAGGTACGAACGATAAAAGAACTTCATTCTGAGGACTTAGCGGATTCATTTTGAGGATTTATTCTGAGGATTTAGTTTATGGATTTACTCTGAGGATTTGGTTTGACTTATCCTTTACGGAAAAGAAGAGGAAGATTAACACACGAACATTATTATTTCATCAGTTACTTTTTCTGCATTCAAGTTTTACATTTTAGATAAATATAATTACCTAAGGGACACTCTTAAATATCCTGCAAGAATTTATCGTAAAATTTTTGCAAAAAAAAAATGGGCACACCTTTTAATTTTTAACATAAAAATGATAATTTGTTTAATATATAATTTTTAATATAAAAATGTCCATTAGTTTTTCTCTTATATATTGTCTTCAGTAATATAAATTATAAATGTCTATAAAATAAATTATTTGAAAATAAATGTAATTTGCTATCACAAGTTATAAACCTAATTAAAATATTCATGTTCCTCGCTGTTTCCAGTGAGAAATCTGAATAATTTTCAAAATCAAATTACTAGAAATCATAGAGTGATAAATTAGGTTTCGGACACGCAATTGTATGGAACTCTATAAGAGATTCATGGCGTATATCAGAAAACTAATTAGCTTGTCGGAGTGTGGTATCTAAAATTATTGCCACCAGTCTGTCCGATCGCCATCGAGTTTCATCACTTAATCAATTTACTGTGGCATTTATTGTTTGATAATCGCAGTTCGATCACTAAAACTTATACATAGGTAATTAGGTACGCAGGTTAATCAAATATCAACCGGAATTGTTTTGCAGCTAGCAAACATGCAAATAGTGCGTCGCTGCAATGGTTCGGAGAAATTAATGATCGTGTTTAGAATCGCTTTGCACAATTCATTTACCCGTGTAATTGCCCTGTTAATAGCTAACACTATGCAACGAGTGAGTAAGCATCACCGACGTAAAGTGGAACGTATTGTTATTAAGTTTTTAACGGGCTAGAAAATTGAACGAGCCGATATATTCAGCAAACTATGGATGCAGGTTGGAAATTAAATGTTATTGCATACGTGATTCCGTGACACAGGGTGTAACATGAATAACCAGGGTTCATAGCTGTAACGGAGAGTTTTAACTCCGAATTTTGAAATTTTCTGTATTTTCTAAAATTCTAAAATTTTCAATTTAAACAATTTGTTAGATTATTAAATTGTACTATGTCTGAACGAAGCTTAACAGTTTCAAGTATCTGGAAATTCAAATTAAAAAATTTTGTATTTATAAATTTTCAATTTTTCAAATATGAAAATTTCCTAATCTCCAAATCCCCAAATTCCCAAATTTCTAAAATTTCCCAAATTTCCCTGAATTCCCAATTCTTCAAACGAAACCCAGATAAATATAAACGCGACAGAAATAAATCTAAATAATTAAATACACGTATAACATACATTAATCACTATAATTGCCTGCCCAACAGCCCATCTGTTTTCATTATCTACACTTTTTTAAACGCGATAAATGTTAGTATTCACAGCAAACCAGTCAAGGTCCTATAAACGTTTTTAAACCGTTTAGTTTCACACGCGTTGCAAACAAATAAAAGTACATTTATCGTAGTTAACCGTTTACGATATTGCCCGCGGTTGAACAGTCCAGTGCACTTATATTTATTTATATTGCACACCGCCAAGCTCTATGGATTAAAAAAAAACGTGTTTATAGATTTATTGTCGGAGATTTTTATCAATATCGAAAATTTCATTTTTGTTCGTACGAGTGGTTTAGAATATAAAGCGGCAAAGTATCTCCCCTATATCGATTTCAATTTTAGTCTAAACTGCGTGAGCCCATACAGATTAGAATTAGAATTTTTATAGTGCTTTAACGTAATATTTTGTTATAGGATTATATGCAACAATCATTCGGTTCAAAAAATATATATATTCATTTTTTCGATAGAATACCATTTAGATTTGTGGACAAATTTAATACAAGTTTACTGTTATATTTGTAATTTTTTTAACGAATGGACAAGATTTAAAAATTTTTCCTAGAATAGTAAATGAAAGTAAGAAAATTTATTACAAACTTATTGTAGTATTAATTGTAGAATTAATTTAACTACCATTACATGCACAATATTTAAAAAGAATACATATATTTTTTCAGGAGAAAATTTTAATTCGTAGAAAAATCTGATACAAGTTTATTGCGCTACATTTGTAGTACTGATTTAACTAGCGTTACGTATAAAACATTCCAGAGAAATATGTGCACTTTTTTTCAGTAGAAAACCATTTAAATTCACAGAAAAATCTGATACAAGTTTATTGCGGTACATTTGTAGCACTAATTTAACTAGTGTTATAGAATATTGAAAAGCAATATGTATATTTTTTTTTCAGTAGAAAACCATTTAAATTCGTAGAAAAATTTCATGCAAGTTTATTGCGTTGCATTTGTAGCATTTATTTAACGAGCGTTACATGAACAAATAAATTTAATCGGTGCGCACGGTTTTGAGTTGGTTTTATTCGAAAACCAACGGGGTTAACATCGTTTCCATGGATCCCTGCAACTTTATTACTTTCTGTCCGTAATTTTAGTGAATCCTTTAAAGCACGATACTGCACTGCAGTCGTACACACGGAAACATGGTGTGTCTCTCTACGTATCGCTACGTTTTTGGCTACTACGTAGAAATGCACTCTTCAAATAAGGTTAGAGATTCATAGCTTCACTGTCAACCGTAGCGAACTACCAAAGCGAATATCCTAGTATCATTTTCATTTCTATTTCTGACCAACGTCATTCGTTTCATTCCCTGTTTTATCATTATTTTCATTAATTCACTGCTCTTGCATAACCTCTGTTAAATTACCACCACACATGTGTTATTTCCTTTTTTAATATCACTATAAATGACATTTATTTTTTGTTTTACTTCGTACTTTTATTTCACCTCCATGTTTATTTCAATATTTTCGACATGTTCCATATTTTAAAGGTTTTCAATATTTTCGGTATTTCCAATATTTTCGCCCATATTTTACATTCGTTTGCAATATTTTTACATTTGCCACATCATTTTTATGTTGGTCTCTGTGTTAAACAGTTTGTTGAATTGCATACACAGTTATTTAAAGTTTAAATGAAACCTTATTAAACTTTTTAATGGTTAAGAAATTTGACAAATATACTTTAACACTTTATTTACAAAATTCCTTAGAGAATTATTAAAATTATTAACTCTATCTGTGTCGAGTGTAGCATCACAGTTCTCTTGGATGTCATTAATTCAGATAGATAGATTGAATATGTATATTATCATTTATTTACTACTTGTATCAATAGTTTTATGTTCTATTGTGTTTTCTACAGGTCCATTTGTGTATTTCATTCTTTGTTCGTTTATATTTGCATATTCTCTTCAATGAACAAATGTAATATTACAAGAAATGGAAGTGAACTCTTGCTTGAAAATTTTCCAAGCAGCTTTCACAATTTTTTTGTGCAACCTCACCGGATTTCTGAATTCGATACCTCTCCAACAGTCGAACAGATATTTCCAACCAGATTTTCGCATGCACGTGTGGTAGCTTTCTAGTAGTCTTGTATAATCAGTGAGGTAAGTCAAGGCCGGAATCGAGTCAGTCGATTTCCGTTATCCTAAGCTAAATTCCGAGCTGTGCCCTTTCTATTCTCCTTTTTTTCTCTATTTTTCCTGCGCACTCGGCACAATTTTTCCGATTCCACGTCTCCGTGACTCTCCGCTCCCTTTTTCGAACCTTCTTCGGGTTCAACCAACCGGATGAAACTCGATGTTTTTGCGCTGTTTCAGAAGCAGCAACGTGTATTGTTAACCTTTCGAGACGCATACGGGTCAGCCACTTTAACCGTCGTTCTCGTGCTCGTTTCCTTCGATGTTAAAGAGAATAATACGAGCAGTAGAATTAACCCGGGTCTCCCGTTATCGAATTACTCTCCCGCCGCTGTTGTTCTCGAAACAGAATTAACCGGCGAATCGGATGAGTCGGTGCTTAGAATTATTATTGTTGCTAATTAGCGGAAATGCTTGCACATTTCAATTAACTGACTATTGGGTTCTTTGAGAAAAGTTTCAGAACGTTGTTCTTTGATGAGGGTCTTATCTAGTTTCTGATTTGCAAAATTTCTAAAATTTATGATATTTGAATTGAACACATTTTGGATGTCTATATGTTGCAATAGTTATTAGGTTCGTGATGGGAGATTGATTTTTTTTCTTAGAATGTATCATGGGTGGTACAATACGTGAAGGTATTCAATTTTCAAATTCCTGTATTTTGATATTTCTACATTCTCATGTTCTTATATTACTAAATTTCCAAATTCTCATATCTCCAAATTGCAAGATTCTCAACCTGACACATCCTTAAATTCCCACGTACCTATATTCGGAAATCTCTAAGTTCCCACATCTCCAAGTACCCACATCTACAAATTCCCACATCCCCAAATTACCACATCCTAAATTTCTCACACCCTGAAATTTCCATGTCTACAAATTGCTACATCCCCCAATTTCCAAATCTTCAAGTCCCAAATTCTCTAATCTCTAAGTCCCTAAATTCCCAATTTCTCAAATTCTCAAATCCCAAAACTCCCAACTACTGCAATCCTCAGACATCCAACGTTGCCGCAGCTATCTCCCACTCGAGAATAAGTAATAGAAGCGTCATTTTTCATAATGTACAAGCGCAGATTACGGACCATAGGTTTCGATTATCGTTAGTCATCGGCATTGACAATCTACCACGTGTAACCGTGTGTACGAGCATGGGGGTTGTGCGGTGTGTTGTATCAATCGTCCCATAAACCTGCGCTTACCTCGGTACGCTTGTCTCCGAACCGCTACCAGCAAATTCCAGATTACCCTACGCCTCGGATAACATTTACATACGGCATACATTTACCGTTCCAAACCAGCGACCACCGGATCTCCGTCGTTGCGGGCCCACAGCGATACACATTATGGTCGAAACGAAATAGGACTGCTGGCTTCTGCCTGCCAACGGAGTAGCCGCTCGTTTTCGACTGCACGTGGACGACATGTGAGCAAAATTGCTCCACCAAACAAATCATATTAGATGAAGACGTTTATGTGCATTTTCGTTATTGTACTGCGGGCGGGAATTTTGAATCGTACGAATTACGCTTTGGAGACATGTTAGTTGGAGATATGTTGTTGTAACCAAGTTCAAGATTAAAGACTTTATTGATTTCCATGTCTTTTGGATGATTTAATTTTATGTTTAAAGAATTTTAAAAATATATCTTCCAATTACCAGATCCTCAAATTTTTCTAAAATCCAAATGTCCAAATGACCAAACGAGTTGGCGTGGGAGGCTGGCCCAGGTGTTTAGAAGAGCTACGGCTCCAATTGGTCAGAATAGAAAAATGGACTCACACGTATTTTCAGAGGTAGTATTAGCTCGAGTGATCGTCAATTAGGCGAAAAATAATGACAGGCAAACGTCTCTCAAGTGAGTGAGATAGTGCAAATAGCGTTTAGCAATTGTTATTCTTATTTGGTGAAATGTAACTGGAAGTGTCCAGCTTTAACTTCGGGTCGACGCGCCAACTCGTGTGTTGACATCTGTAGGAATATCAAAAGTTTCGAAAGCACGGAAAGACCAACTCACAGGTCAGAGTAAACGTGCGAGCAAGGTTCGAGAGTTCAAGAAACGCTAATACGCGTTATTTACTCGTCTCGGAATGTCATGCGATGGTCAGAAGTTTCGAAGCCGGCTAAGGATATTCGGTGCGAACCACCGATATACCCGTGTCTTTACTCGCGTGCTACAAACCAGTAGCAGTTTCACGATTTGCCGTCACGCGACTCCCTATTGTTCCGCCGATAAGACGCGGTGTTAAGGTGGCTGCAGCTATTGTTACCAGAAGTCGAAGTTGCAAGCAAGCTGCCCGTTATTAGTGCGCGAACGTACGAGCCAGAGCTAACGATTTCGGAATGTTATCGTCGGGATTACCACGGGAAGAGGGAACTTTGTCGAGGCAGTTAAAAGTTAGTCGGTGAAGAGGGTTCCAGCCTCCCGAACGAGAGTCTGGGGGAAACTATAAAATCTCACGCGATGCTTACGCCCAGAAATGATTTATCCCTAACGAATTCGAAGCCTGCTATGACGCTTCCTCTGCCCGTTAAGATAACGCGGGCTTAATTGCCTAGCTGGCAAACCTTGAATCGAACAAGACGAACACCCACCCTCTAACTTGCAACCCTCTTCAAATGCAATTGAGTGCTTGCTGTGCACGTATTTTTGCGACGAAATTTGCTTTCCTTGCTGTTTGCTTGTTTCCTGACAGCCACGGAACAATATCTGTTGGCACTTTCTTGGTAATGATGTAAACTTGCTGTGGTGGCGTTTATGAGTTGCGGAGTGAGGGAGAGTTTACGGATATTTAAATTATCGTGTTTGGTACTTTGGAAGTTTGGGTGAGGGATGCAGTCCACGAATTTGGAAATTTTTATAGTTTAATTTTTAAGTTTGCAAGCATAAAAATTGTCAAAGTAACAGAATTCATGTAGATTTCTCTAAACTCAAATTTTTAAATTTGTACATTTCAGAAATATAAAATTTGATACTCTTTCAGTTCGATACATATGAGACTTGTAAGATTGAAAATGTTATATATAAAAATCTTTTAGTATTTAAATATTAAAATTTGTTAGTATTTAGATACTTGAAGAATTACAAAATTTGGTATTTAAACTATTCGGAAAACATGAAGTCAGAGATTTGGTGATTTGTCAATTTAATAAAAAATGTAATCTGACTATCGCAAAAATAAAAATTTCTGAAGAAATGGTAAAAGTGTGAGATCTTCATCAGAAACCCGGTTGACACCTCTTTTCCAGCAGAGAGAATAGAAAGTGAAGTAGAAAGATGAGCGTAGAAAAGACTTTCTTCAAGTAGGAGCGACAGGGGTGAACTTTCGGATGTTTGCTCTGATACGAGTCTCTTCGCCGAAACTCTTCAGGGTTCTCGCGAACTATAAAGAAAGGGAATGGGCTGCTCTTCATTGTTTAGTGCAATGATAGTTACGAGGTTGATGGAATACAAAATAGAGACGTGACCTATGTAGCTGAATCGAACGATGGCTCGAGATAAAGAGACAGTGATGGATGGAAGGAAGAGAGAAATAAATCGACGGAACGGTAGACAATCGCGATACGAAACTTGCAAATTTCGAATTGATTAGTCCGGGATTCTAGATATTTAGTTTTGTGAATTCGTAGATTAATGAAGTTCTAGGTTTTCAAATTTTTAGTATATCAAGGACATAGATTTTTAAATTCGAAAATTTTTAAATTCCTAGGGGTACAAATTTCTAGATTTCCAAATTTCTAGTCTTCCAAATTTCTATATTTCCAAATTTCTAATCTTGCAAATTTCCATATTTTCAAATTCCTATAAATCCCCATAAATACAAAACTATACTTTAAGTAATAGTTTTCCATCAGTTACCCATATTATATAAGAAGAAAGTAGAAATATAGCCTACTGTGCACCAACATTTTGTACTTGTCCAATTGCCTATTACCATTATTGCAATTCTCTGGGAACACGGTGTATTAATGTATCGTACCTTGTTCGGCCATATACCGACCCTATTCCGTTTGACTGCCTATCCATTGTGCCCATTGTACTTGTTAACCACTTGTACGTATTACGTAAATTGTTTTATCATATTCTATTCCTTGTCTGACTCTGTAATTTCCGGATTCCACTTGTCTGACTATCTGCTGACCCTGTTCCACTTTTGTTTGACTACCTCCACTTCCATTGGCTCTGTTTACCAATTACTTTTATTCTACTTGCTGCTGGTATTTCTTTTATATATTCTTCTTTTTAATACCTCATTTATATAGCACAATCTTCTTTTTAATACCTTAATTATGATATCTTGTGCCATTAAATATGTACATGAACAGTGAGACGCTGTTTGACGCTGCTATTATTCACAGTACGATTCTTTAAATTATTAATTTTTTAAATTGTTTTCTGGAGAAAATGTGATATTAATGTATTTTTTTATTTTTTATTTTTGATGCAAGGTTTAATGCTTTTGAATAGTTTCCTTAAATTGTTCAATGCTGCAATTCATGGTAGATTTGTGGTAGGTATTTGAATTTTCGATTTGGGATACTAGTCCCATAAAAATATTAACAAGGTAATTTGTATAATTTGTATAATATTATAATACTATAATGTTGTAACATCTAATATCATAACATTTCTGTATAAAAGAAATTTCGAAAATATACTTTCACATATTTCTTTACTATTTTCATACTTTGTGTCCATTCACATATCATATACTTTGTATCTAAACTAAATATTGAATATTATCCAATAATGTTTCTTGTTATTACAATTAATTACTTCTCACAAACTATTAGATAGTGACCAATATCTACCTATGTATATAAACATCTGTATTCAAAGATACAATTGTTCAACCCAAAAACATACCTGAACAATAAAAACGTTCCATAAAAAATATCCATATGTATATCATACACACAGATCTAAAAAGAAATACAAACATTCAACACGAAAATAAAATAACACCGATAAAAACGTTCAATCGCAAAATAAATCTACCCCGACAAAACGTTCAATCCCGCAAACAATTCCTATCAAAAAGAAACAAAAGGTTGCTTTCGAAAGTTGCGAACAGAAAACTCAACAAGTAATAGAATATTAAAAATCACGATAGAGAATTCAATTCACGGTTCATTTAATCCGAAAATGGGGACAGACTAATCTACCGAAGAGAATAAAGAAAAGAGACGATAAGGGGATGAAGTAAAAGATAAAAAGATTTGGCAGCGAAGAGTGTGGATAAATAAAAAGAAAAACGGGAGAAAAGGAAACAGCGTCTACTACGTGTCGTGAAAGAAGATGAAGGGTGTATTATGTGTATGTGCAAGAGCTCAGTGTCTGTTCGAACGAGCGCGATGGCGGATCTAATGGCGCGAACTTCCGGTTGCATTCTCTTCACAGCGAACTTTTATCGTCGGAGCTGCGACTTTTGTGGCAATTTTTGATTTTTTGTCCTTCCGTTGCCTGCTTTGCCTACGAATCCCTTGTTTCCATTCTACTTTTCCTGCTTTAGGCCGTCGCACCTTTTTATTTATCCTTTGTGAATGCGCTCGTTGCGATTTCCTCGCTGCTTCGACAATTTTTGTTTATTCGGGTGCAACGTCTTCCTTTAGAGAGGTTAGACAGTTTTTTATTATTAAACTTTCTTGTTTATAAATTTACATATTTGTAAATTCTTCTATTTTTAATATATTGATGTAATTTTGTAATTGTTGAATTCTTGAATTAGTAGGTTTTTAAGGTTTCTGGTTTTTGAAGTTTGAAAATTTTCAAAGTTTTCCAAATTCCCAGATTGGTATATTGTTATATTATCCAATATGGAGGTTTTCAAATATCAAAGTGTACAAATTTCAAGATTTGTGTCCCAAAATATCTATATTCCCAAATTCCTATATTTCTAAATTCCTATCTCGAAATTCTGATAATAGAAGACCTCCCTCTACTTTCTATATTGCCAGCTACGAACCCTATATCACCGTTCAGGTAGAACTATGTAAAATTCCACTGGGGATAGTTTGAAACTCGAGCAAGTCCATTTTAAGAACAGTTACAGTTCTGTAACTTACAAGAAGTAACTTAATAGTGTTTTCACATTGAGATATATTGTGGAAGTTGAAATTAATTTTATCTTATAACTCGATCAGAGGAAGGAACATTTAAGAATATCGTTACTGCCACATATTGATAATATTAATACTTAATATCTGAATACTAATAAAATTAATGATAACGATGCAAATTACGAATATCATTAACTTCAATGTAATTAATTACATTTTATTATTTAATGTTATTAACATCCCGAAATTCTTATATTCTCAAATTCTCACGTCCCCAAATTCTCACATCCCCAAATTCCCACATGACCGAATTCTCAAATTCTGAAATTTCTAAATCCCTCAATTTGTCACATCTCAAACTTCCTACATTCCCAAATTCTCACGTCCCCAAATTCTTATATGACCGAATTCTCAAATTCTGAAATTTCTTAATCCTTAAATTCGATACGACTGTAGTTGAGTCCGGTTGTTAATTCCGATCGATTTTCGAGGGGATATGAGAGACACGGTAATGTTATGGGGAAGTTGGGGCGTGCTCGCAAGGAATGGCTGACGGTATGTACTTGAGAATAAGGTCAGTTAAGGGTGAAGTATGAGGTGGAGCTTGAGAAAATTAACCTGCGAGGCGAGGTCATGTCTGTTGCGAAAATGAGAGAGGTGTCGAGTAATACCTTTGTAATACATGTTTACGTTGCTACCAAGCTTCCGGTTCACTTTGCGCTGCAAATATTTAACATTGTTGCGGAGTTCATTTATCATGACCTACTGTGCTACGCGGATGAATGATTTTCTCGACAGAATATTCCATAAATAATTTCTGCAAAAAGTTTTGCAATCGTGTCGTAAACATGCGATAATTAATAATCGTGCTAAGCGAATAAAAATTACGGACAATTGAGATGATTTTTAATAAAATAATAATATTTATGTAGAATTTACAGATAATTTCAGGGAAATGAGATACTACTCGCTGACATTTAGGGTTTTTGGGGGAATTTTTAAGGATTTTGAGGATTTTGATATTTGTGGATGGATGAAGGATTTGGGGATAAGGCATTTGGAGATTTTTGGGTTTTGAGGATTTTAGGAGGTGGGGATTTACTAGTGTGGGAATTTAGGGAATGGGAAATAGAAATTTGGGGACATAGGAATTTATATAACTAGGAATTTGGGGACCTAACAATTTCAGAACTTTGGAATTTGGGAACCTGAGAATTTGGGGATATAAGAATTTAGGAAATTTTTGCTTTGTGAACTTGAGAATTTCGGGACCTAAGAATTTAGAAACCTGAGAATTTGGGGATGTAGGAATTGTGGAATTTAAGAATTTGGTGAATTTGAGATTTGGAAACCTGAGAATTTGAGGACCTATGAATTTAGGAACTTTAGAAGTTTGTGAATGTGGATATTTGGAAATCTACGAATTTGTAATTTGAAAATTTACAATTTTAAACCTACGAAAATTTGTACAAGTATAAAAAGTTTAAAAAAGGTTCGTTTTGCTTATATACCCTTAATAATGCGATTTTAAGCAATTTAAGCTAATAAACATTGAGCGATACATTGTAACGATAAGAGTGCATTATACTTATACTAAATTGTGGAAATTGTTCTCTATTTCCAAGACCTACAGTAATTTAGATATATTAACGAATAATTGTATATTGCTTCACTGGAAAGCAATGTTAACATGAATAAGTAGCGGAAATTTAGGAAAATGAACATGTTCATGCAAAAGCCAAGCTTTCTTGATACATACATGATTCTAAAGTATGTCGTGTTGCATAGAACTTAATCATTTAAGAAGGTTGTTATTATACTCACTCTATCTCGAAACACGACACTGTGCTTTTAATTTAAGTGCCGACATGGTGTTTTTTATCTGCAAGAAATCAGGAGTAAATTGCACCGCTATATTTCATATGTGTGTCTTGAAATGTTATTCTAGAATTTAAGCACTTGGATATTTCAAACTTTTAATTTAGTTATTTACAAGTTTTTACAAATTTACAAGTTCTTCATCTTAGCGATTTCATTCTTTGGAAGCTTTTCAAGGTTTTGATGTTTCAAATGTATAATTTTCGAATTTTCAAGGTTTACAATATTCTAATTTGAAAATTTGGGATGATCGATTTATAAATTTTCAGTGTGTCGAAAATTTTAAATAGTAAATTTTGGAATTTGAAAATTTCAAATGTACAAAAATACAAGTGTACAGAATTCAAATGTGTATTTCAAAATTCATAAATTTTCAAGCCTTCACATAAAAAAATTAAAAATTGCAAAACTACAAACTTACAACATATTTTGTGCAACATAACAATATATGAAACAATTTTCTCCAAATAACAGTGGTGCCAGAAAATGTAAAACTCTTTTCGTAATAAATGAATTTATAAATATTCTTTCGCAATAAACATATAACGATGTAATTTTCTAAAATACACGTACACTTTTCTACTTAGCATGAAAGAAAGAAATTGTCCGTAGTTGCATGTCGATACGCGTTTCGATAGGAAGCAATTAGCAGCACGACAGTACGAAATAAAGGATTTTAACGACTTTCTTTTAGGCCATCATAGATCCTTTGATACGTGTTGAACACGAACGATCTCGTGCATAGGACCTTTTTTCAATTTGCGACCCAGCAGTAATTGCATTCGAATTTCAAACTGTAATTTCAGCCGTAATTGCGGCATATTAAAACCATCCCGTTGAAAAAGGAACAATATCGTTAAGGGTGCAACCATTAGCGGTAAAAGATATTCAAACAACGAATATTACGTTCGTTGAATGAAATATGAAACTAAGAAACTTTTACAAAATTTTATTTCAAACTGCTACTACATTCAACTACAACAAAGTTATTTACACAAATTTCTTTATTTAAAAATTTGAATGTTTGCAATTTTTCTTACTTCAAATTTATTAGTTTATTAGTTCAAAATTTAGGAGATAAAAATTTCTTACTTCTCAGACACTTTAACATTTCATAACTAAATAATTAAAAATTCAACAAGTTATTTGAGAACCTAAAATAACCTATCCTTGTAAATTTTTTTGACATGACCAGTATAAAAAGATAATGACAATAAGTCCCAAGAAATCCTGAAATAGTGAAAATTTTCGCAGAATTTTTCCTGGTAACACATGTTCGAACTTACTCGTTTCATCCTTTCGTTCTGACCTACTAAATTATTCAATTCATTTCCTTGCTACACCCAACTAACTCAAACTCGTACAATTGTGTGTCTCTTTCCCCCTTTTCTTCCACTTTTGCTCGTGACTTCGTCTCACGCTCGGTCACGTCCATCTTGAATTCAAGTTTCGCTTTTTATCACGGATTTGACGTTGTTACCTACGGTGAACGTCTCAGGGGAGGTTCGCCCTCTTCGTCGCGGAAAATAGACCGCGTTATAAGTAATGCATGTCGAGTTTCGTGTTGTCCTCGCATTTTTCTTCTTCGCTTTAAGCGAATCGCTTAACCTGGCGAGGTCGTGACCCCTTTTGTTGGAAAACATGCACGATCCGTTTCATGCAAGACAATCTTTCGCCGAGACATTTCTGCATTCGGTGAAGGAATGTTTTTAATAATTTTGTGGGTGTTTGTGTATTTATATTCGTTTATTTTGAAAATGGGAGAAGTCATGTTTTATTGCGAGATATCGAGTAAATAGTTCATTACTGTAATAGTTGATTAAATAAATAATATTGCAGTTGTTGAATATTTTATTAATATTAATGCAAAATGAATTTGGAGATATTAATTATTTAACTAATGATAATTTTTATGCTTATTGCAGAAGCCTTTGACGAACAGGAGGAGCTCATACATCTGGACAATGGTGAGTCAAAAATTAAATTTGTAAAATATATCACTTTAAATGTTACACTTGAGACTCTATCTATTGTCAATTGCTTATGCGATTAATTAATTAAATTATAATTGGTAATTGAATACTTTTTAAATGAAAATTAAGATGTAATCATTAATCGGATGATTCTGTAACAAAAAATTGTAATCAAATTTGCAATTCAGACTTGCCATACAAATTTTTATTAAATGAAGTATTTAATAATAATTGAATTAATACTTAATTAAGATTTTAATTAAGACTTTATAATTTTAATTCAGAGTTTCTTCAATTAACAATGAACTTTTAGTCGTCATCTGAAACTTTCCTGATTTATTTACGAATTAAATTTGAATTATTAATTAGCGATCGATTAAATTCAACGCTTAATTACACAATAAATTTTTATCTGAAAAAGCAATAATCTTCCTTCCCTATTTTTCTCACAAGAATTTAAGTTAAACTACTTTTACAAACATAATAAAAAAACATAGAAACTAAAAAATCCTAGTGAATTGAAATATGAGAAGTAAAATAAATTGTGACACCTCCGTAAAAAAATTACACACACAATTGTAAGAACTAATATTTTCCACTTCATCACCCACGACAAAACGTGTAATGCGAATATTATTACGACACAAAGAGAACTGATTGATCGTACAGAGAATATTGCGAGCCTCTGAAACAAGAGATAGCTCTGTTCCCGCGATGAATCCACGAGGTAATGAAATTTCTGCTGAATTTCTGTCAATATGGCTGTTCAAAGGGGAACGTGCAGTTACCACACACGTAAGCATTGTTTTCTAGAGAAGGCTTAAAACGGTGCTGAATTAGCACTAACACAAAAGAACAACATTTCCGCGTTGGAAACGTACCAGTTACGTTATTACATTGTTCGTCTTTATGCGCTTAGAAGATGATTAATTATGTTGTGCATCCGAGCTGCAAGAGAGCTTCCGTCGAACTGAATTCGAGCAGCGTCGTCAGGGAAGAACAATGCTGCTCGTTTCTTGGATTCAATTAATAATTCTCTTGACTCTGGCCTTATTGCGTCGTCACAATAGATTCATACAGTCATGGGATGTTCCTCCTACGCTTCAACTTATTGCTTTTTGTTTCACGATGCTGTTTTACCTCGGTGCTTTTCAATTTTGGACGAGTCGAGGTAGATAAAGATCTGAAGGGTCAGGTTCCGGGAAGTTCTATAAGAAATTTTCCTCGTATAATTATTTGGAAATTATACATTTTAGATGCATTTTAGGAATTCTCGAATTATTGAATATTTATGGTCTCAAATTCTAAAATTATCAAATCCTCAAATTCGCATATTCTCAAACTATCAAATTTTCAGATTCTAAAGTCCTCAAATTCTCAAACTTGAAAATCTCTAAATCTCCAAATTCTCAAATCCCTCAATTCTCACATTCCTCAAGGACCCACATTCTCAAGTACACACATCCTCCAGTTCACATATCTTCAAATTTTCACATCTCAAATTTCTACATCCCCAAATTCTCAAATTCTGAAATTTCTAAATCCCCAATTTCCCACATGCCAAATTTCGTACATCCCCAAATTCTCACACACCCCTAAATTCCCAAATCCCTAATACCACAACCCCCAAACTCCCCCAAATTTCCAACTACCAAAATCTAGAGCCCCTGAAACATCCAAATTTAAAAAGTTTCCCCGTAAACAACCGCAACAACAAGTTCGCCTCCCGCGAGTATATCGACGATGGGTTTCCAGGCTCGTACACGGGGTTTTTCGCTGACAAACTTCGGCACTCGCGATAGCGGTACTCTCGGCAGGCCGGTAATACAATTTCCATCGAAACGATGGTTCGAGTAAACCGTGAAAGCAAGGCGGAGGCGAGAGAGCGTTTGGTACTCGTAGTTGGTTCGTCGATTAAAGAAAACGAGCAATCGAAGGGACCGCGACTCGGCTCGGGCGTGCAACGAGCTCGAGCTGAAAAGCAGAACGGTCTCAAGAGCGTAGCGAAGGGTGCACAGAAACTAGGAGAGCGCTCGTTAGGCGCATTTTAACGCTATCAGAAATTCCTCGTGCAACGGTGGCCCCTTTTCGTCGGACCAGACACCTGCCAGCAATGAATTTACACAGTATTTCGTTCCGAGTTTTAATCTCGTTTCACTCGATTCCGCCTCTAGCCTCGGCTTCGCTTCTTAGGTCGCGGTAATGAGTGAACATGCTTCGAGAAGCAGCTACGTCTCACGGTATATATATATATATATACTTGTGTACGTGTATATATATATTCTAGGGCCAAAGAGGAACGCTCGTCTTGCTCGTCTTTGCTAAATTACACCTTGATGCGCTCGATAAATCAGACACGGTTATTTCCAGCAGAGACAGAACGGCTTTCAGATTCTTCCGACTGAATTTCATTCATCAACTTACACCATTTCGGTAAACACGCAAGAGTTTTTGGGGTTTCGACAATTTGTATTTTGCATTGATACGGTTTTATGGTTTGGAAAGTGAGAAGTCTTGGGTAGATGATTTTGGGAGTGATGGGTATAATATTTGTTTTGATTTTGGGGCGATGGCTACGTAATTCCTGTTGATTTTAGGGTAGTATTTGAATGAGTGTTTTAATGATGAAGTTTTTGGTGTCTGAAGATTTTAGATGTACTCTTCGAAACTTTTTTTGAAGTTCACTTCAAACTTGGTATTTTCGAGAGCTGGAGATTTTGGGAGGATGAAGTTGGGTATTTTGGAAATTTCTAATTGGAGAATTTGCTGTAATTGGGGAGGTTTGGAAGTTTAAGAATTTGACTTTCAGACTTTCAAATTTAGGAATCTGGAAATGTAGGTATTTAGTTTGGAATTTGGCAATTTACAAGTTTGGGAATTTGAGAAATTGATTTCGTAAATGTGTAAATAAATGAATATATAATAAACGAATGCATGAATATTCATATTGAAATATCATACAAAGTGATATTTTCAACGTTGCTAGTATAAAATATTATCTAAGAATCAATTGCCTTTAACTAAAAAATATCCTTCGTAATAAAAACGATATGAAAAATATTTCACATAAATAAAAAAAAAAGACTGTTTTGTACGAAAAATTTTGGCAAAAGCGAAACACTGTCGTTTTAAAAGACGTCACATCGAGCGTTTTATTATCGAGAATAGGTATATAAAGAAACAGGAGATGTGTTACTTTAGAATGGCGGCAATTTCGAATGTCCAAGTGTAATGAAATGTGACAGAAAAGAGAAAGAAATGTCAGCTTTAAGAAAACGCGAATATACGAGTTTGGTGACGAGACAAACTGAATGTCTTCTCGAAGGATATTATTTGAAATCTTCTAGCGTAAGAAATAAAGGCCTTTCAGCGATGGAAAGATATTTCTTTCGCCATGATCTATCGTATACTTCTTATCCTCTCTTTGCTGTTCTATTAAATCAGAAAATAATGTGTCTCTCAATAATATTTTTGATTTGATTATGGTTACTGAATGTTTGGTATGTTATTGTTGTTTCATTTACAATAATTTAATGCATTTAAGAATATTTATTGTCGCTTGCTAAAGTTTAATAATATATTTTATTAAAAACTGACAAATATAATAAAGTTTAACGATATACAAGTATATTCGAAGCTAATGTGAATTGTTAAAAATGTTGAAATAACTAAAATGCTTTCGAGAGGAACTCGATATATAAATCTAGCAGAATATGTTCGATAGATGTGAAATGAATTTAATGAACATAGCTAATGAACGTCGTGTACATTCCAGAAGCTCTATAACCTCAAAATCAATTAGTGGTAGACTTATAGTACTGGTTACCGGGACTCTTCGCATAAAGGGTTGTTCAAGGGTCATCGCCGGCAGATCATAAATTAATAATATTATCTCACGTGAAATATTCGAAGAGATGGTCAGTGGTACTAACTCCACATTATTGATTGCTAAACCTTTGAAATATAGTACGTAGATATGTCACGCTATTACAAATACTAGATTCAGATTATTACAGAATTGTCCGGTTACCTTGTAACGGTTAACAGTAAAACAATATTTATTGAATAATAAAATTATACTTACATGAAGTACATACCATAATTTGTTTCATAATTGCAAATAAAAAAAATACAAATACTCATCGACAATGTGTAACGTGAAATGAAACATTTTGTCGAATAAAATCAACTTTAAAAAATAATCGTATTAATGAATTAAAACAAGACACCTTGGATAAGAATCTAAATAAACAGCGATCATTTTGCTAAATAAAATAATATTTACAAGAAAAGATTGAGATTATCGAATTTCTGTAGCACATCGAAAACTGAAACTCTATGTATTCTTCATCAATCTTGTCCTTTTTCCGTTGTCGTACATTCTCGCCTGCAAACGAGAACGAAATGCAAGAACATCAGCCATTAAACTTCAACATTTTCCCAAGCCGAGTCACCCTCGTTACATCAGAAATTATCCGTGAAATGACCGTCGACGCCCGACGATTAATTTTCATTCGTCTCCGTTCACGCGTGCGTGAAATTTTCATGCACGGCCGCCGTGGAAAGTTGAGAAACATCAATGTGCACGCGTGTATACAGGGTGATTCATTCGAAGCGAATAAAAATGTAGAGATCCAGAAAATTAGTGTAGAGGATATTTTCGAATTCGAGAAATGTGAAAATTGCAAGGTTTGAAAATGTACATTCTTGAAAAGTTAAAAATTTATAAAATTTGTGAGTGCATTTATAGATATATTTATGAATATGAATATTGAATAAAATATGCGAAAGTGCGATAGTTGGAAAATTTAAGAATTCATGTATTTAAGTATACGGAAAGTGTAGAGATGTGATAATTGGAAAATTTTAAAATGCATATTTGGAAAACTTAACAAGTTAATAATTTATTATTGACCATGATGAGCTACATCAGTTAGAGCATTAAAGAACATTTTTTTTTTAAATATTACAAAATAAATTATACCTATAAAGAATAATTACCATTAAAAATACCCCTTCGAAATTATTCCTCCGCTATTTAAGAAATCTAGCAATATGTTGAATCAAATTATCGTGTTCTATGGATCGTTTGAAATGTAACACCCTCTACACATTGAATTGGGCCGTGCTTGCGCTAAAAGCTCGCTGACCCGACGCTGGTAATACGTTCCGACACCTTAGATTGATTAAGCGACAGACAGGCTGCTTGAAAATGTCTCGCATCTGTCACCGAGCTTTTCCACCTCGAAGCGGTTGCACACGTTGAAAAACATACCGCAAACGAGAGAGAACGCGATACGTTCACGGACATTCTTCAGGGTGCGAACCCTATATGTTCGGTTCGAGAAAATGTACTCGCTAGGACGTGGACGCTTTTGGTGAAAAGGTAACAAGCAGTTGCTGTTCTTGGTCAAAATTTGGGCTACTGAGACGATTTAGAATAGTCGATTATAAGGGAGGGTGGAATTGTAGATTTCTTTAAGGTTGGAAAAGTGGGGAGTGGAATTATTTTGAAGGTGTATGAATGTGTAGAGAAATGCGGAGATTTTAAGTTTTTAATTTTTATTCGTGAGTTGCTCTAGGGGAGTTTATAAATTTGCATGTCTAGGAATTTGGAAATTTCGAGATTCGAAAATTTAGGGATTTGGTAGTTGAGACACTGTAATTTAGTGACCTGAGGATTTAGAGATTTTGCAATTATATAGTCTTGAAAATTTAGAGATTTGGAAACTTCGAAATTTTAGAACTTAGAGATTTAGGAATTTAGAGCCACGAAGATTCATAGATTTGGAAAAGAGCTTTGAAAATTGAAAGGTTTGTTCATTTCGAAATTTAGAAACTTTTAGAACTGTAAATACAAAAATTCAGAAATATATAAATTGAGCGTTACATCTCAGAAATACTTAACAGTCATGAAAGAAAATTGGTATCCCATATTTAGGTATCGATTTAGGGGACACTTCTATCGAAATCTCCCTCGGAGATTCTCCGAAGGTTTCGAAAATCCCTCTCACTCGGTGACAATGTGGTTTTAAATTTTCATTGCAAAGAAACTTTCGGAAGCAATGTTCTCGGGTGCGGGTTTGCCAGGGGATTACCGGTGGCCCGTTTCTCTCATTGTTTTCACGACGTTAGGATGATGGAAGGGCCAGGAGTTGGGCTTCGTCGAAGAATCGTCGCCGGTCCGAAGTTTCGACCCCTCGAAAGCGATTGTTCTCGAGCATCGCCGCGAAAACCCCGCCCGGGTTTCTCCTTCCTTCTCCACTTAAGTAATGGTTCTCGCCGCTGTTGCAATTTCTGGCTAATGGAACGATATCCAGCTTCTTTTTTCATCGTTCCGTTAGCCGGCTACGCGAGCCGCTACGTCAGCATCGGTTCTCTCTCCAGGACCGCGGACCATCCGGTTTCGAGTAATTGTTTCGTCCGACTCTATGCAAATTCGAACCGCTACAGCAAACCCACGCATTTAACAAATTACGGGTCGCTTCAGAACATTATTCTTTCCCTTTTATCGCCGTTTTGTAAGAACTGTTCGGAAAAAAATTCTGTTTGTGCTATTGACTTGCTTATTCTGTTATTTTACAAGTTTACAAGTTTGCTGCTGTATTCTTTTACTACTCTACTTATACCTCGATTATTTGCATTTTTACTATTTTGTTGTTCCAGTATTTCACTATTTTACTATTTTAGTGTTCTACTATTTCACTATTCCATCATTCCACTATTTTACTATTCCATCATTCAATTGTTCAATTATTGAATTCTTCAATTTTTCAATTCTTCAATTCTTCAATTTTCTCAATACTATTTCACTATCGAGCTATCATACTAATCTACCAAGTTTCTAACATAATATTGTACTATTCTATTATTCCAATAAGCTATTATAATTTAATGACTGATTTAATGTAATAATATAAATTATGAATACAAAGTACAGTGACGTATGCAATCTATAAGAACTAAAACTGAACATACAACAGTATCTATCTGAAACTCTGCCACAAATGAAATTTTTAAACTTATAATACTTCATAACAAAAAACATAATAACATTACCGTAACCACAGTATCTCGTAAGGTATTTTAATTAAGTCACTCTAAAAAGTGATTCCTCCAGCCATACGAAATTCTGACTAGCAATTACAGTCGCCCTTAATAATTCAAGAGCTAACTAGCATCACAGCATGTACTCTTTCCGCGATACTTGGCGTCAATATCACGGACACCGTTAAAAATTCAACAAGTTAAAATTGGCGAGGCCGTGGATGCATCCTATCTTCCAGGAAGTTGACTAAAACCGTGACGCGAAATTAGCCGTTTCGCCACGCAATTTAGCGAAAGACGCCACTCGATTCGAGCGTGAATGTAAAGCGGCCGATCGAGCGAGCACAGCGTCCACGTGAATAATAAATTAACGAAAGCTCGGATTATCGGCGGTGCTGGATTACTTCGGGTCCGTAGGATTATTGAAGTTTTATCGAGAAGACGTAGGAGGAACGGCCGAGGAGGGCGGCAAGGAAAAGCGAAACGAAACGAAGCGAACCGGTCGAAATGAACGAACGGAGAAACGGGCAAGAATTGGAAATGAAAGAGGGTCCTTCCACCCTGAAGAGAAGAGACGCTTGGCAATTCGCCGATCCGATAAACTCAATCAGCTTACTCATCTACCTACATACATACGTGTAGCTGCGCGTCTACTAATGATGCTTAAATCCGGCCAATCTCAATCGAGCTTCTCTTGTGTCCTGATTGCTCCCTGTACAGACGATGCGACGGATTATTCTCGAAATGCTTCTTCGTTCCGATCCTTAAGGACCGTCATTCATCCCGTGTTCGGAACGAGCTTCGACGCAATTTTCACCAAATTACCGTCAAAGCTGTGTTTTCTGACGCGAGATGACATTCTCTACGGGCACACCTTTCGACATTAAGGAATTTTCGTTTAATGCCGGCATTTCGAGACACAAAACAAATTTCTGGGAAAATGCGAGTTGCTCTTTGCTGACGTTGGGTGTTGATTATACAAAGGAGGTTAATTTTGGGGGATCTCAGGAAGTAAGAGATGTTGTAGGTTGCGTGGAAGGAGTTGAGTGATTTAGGTTCAGGGGTTGCGTGGGAGGAATTGATGAGTGATTTAGGAAATAATGTGGATGTTATGTGGGTGGAAATTGAAGGTTTTTGTTTATTATGGACAGTGATTTTGGGATTTGGAAACTTCTAATTTGGGATCTGGGATTTTAGGTTCTTGGAGATTTGATCATTTTGCAATTTGGAGATTTGGAGATTTAATAATTTGAGGATTCGCAAATTTGGGAATAGTGAGTCTTGAAAAATTAATTGTCCTTCTGAGAAATTCACTAGCTTCTTGTAAATTTAGAAATAAATATATAAATTTCAAGAGACAGTAACATTGCAAGTAACACAAATGCTCAAATTTTATTAGAAACATATTCTGAGTTCGTAAACAGTGTCTGGTCAAATATGTACATCAGAACGTATTGATCCGCGAGTAATTAGAATTGCATGCAATATTCCACGAATCAGACAGCAACGATCTGTAAGTTGAAAATCGTGCTAACCGATGTTGTATTCGAATTAATTACACGAACGTTTTCCATAGAACCCGATAAGCTTCATGAAAACATAGCTACACGCGACTGATCCAATCGTTACTGAATCGTTCGAATAAGCAATTATTTAATCACGCGTGGTCAATGGACGCTCAACGATAATTGTGCCAGGTTTAATTAACTCGAAAACATTCAACTTACAACGTATCTACACACAATCGGCTTGTCGTATTATCGAGAGATGAATATAAAATTCTTATTAAATAATTTATAGCAATTTAACGAACGAGGTATATCAAGAGAGAATAACTTGGGAAGGAGAAAATTTGGGAAGGTAGAGATTTGAGAATTTTGGAAACTTGGGAAGGTAATTTGAGAATTTTGGAAATTTAGAAATTTGGGAATTTGGAAATTTGAGAATGTGGAAATTTTGGAATTTGGAAATTTTTGAGTTTTGGAATTTGGGAAATTTGAGAATTTTGGAAATGTGGAGTTTTGGAATTTTGGAAATTTAGAAATTTGGAAATTTGGGAATTTGGAAATTTGAGAATGTGGAAATTTTGGAATTTGGAAATTTTTGAGTTTTGGAATTTGGGAAATTTGGAAATTTGAGAATTTGGGAAATTTGGAGTTTTGGAATTTTGGAATTTTGGAATTTTGGAATTTTGGAATTTTGGAAATTTAGAAATTTGGGAATTTGGAAATTTGAGAATGTGGAAATTTTGGAATTTTTGAGTTTAGAAATTTGGAACGTAATGAATCTAAAATTGAGGAGTGTGGAAATTTCAGAATTTGTGAAATTTACGAGATGCAAGCAGGTAATGGGTATCTCCAGAAAATTAGAAGATCTCATGGTGTGCGACATTTATGGGATTTATAGGGTCCTGCTGGAGGCGTATTACAAGCGGTGACCGTAGTGTCTCTATAAAGCCGACTGGTCATCCCTTCTAAGCCTGTAACCCCGTGATCTTATACTAGCAACGTGACAGTAGTCACCCTAGTGTGTGTCGGTGACAAACCATGCACTGATATCCGGACAATAAATTGTCCATATCAGTAGCCGACAGTAACGGGATGTCTTGTTGAACTGCTCTTAGAAACCTGCTCTTACAATTAGTCCTGTTACGCTCATGTTCCACTTACCCATTCCTAACATTTCCAAGAAACTTAGCATTTCTAGCAGCTGAAATATATTTCTAATTGCAACTTAATAATGTATGTCTAAAATTTCTATATTCACAAGTTTCTAAAAATCCACTATTGTATAATCATCATATGTATTATTGTATAATTTTATAATTTATTGTATAATTGTGAAACGTCAAATTTCCAACTTTCCACGAGTTTCTAAAACCTCAACATTCTGTATTTCCGAATGTCGTTTATTTCGTAAATATTTGTCATCCTTGTAAATACAAGGTTCCATCGTCGATAAATTGAGTTCCACCTTAATATTTATTTTCTTTCGCTAAACGCAGCATCAAACAGAAAATTAGTCTTTTATGATTCCAGTATCTTTATTATAACTTCGTAATCAAACATTTACGATCCCACTTTTATTTCTTTTTATTTTTAATGAATTTCATCAAATGAAGCACTTCAATTGTTCCGTATAACTTCTTCAAATAAAGTACTTTAAAAGCAAATAATGTGAATAAAAATTGCACGTTCGATTCATTGCAAAAAACTGCGTTTTATTACATATGTTGCAATAAAGCGACGGTTATAACTGTTTGCTAGAAACTGTTTTATTAAATCAAGCAAAAATTGTGCCGCGAATAATATTTGACAAGCCACACCGTACAATATTAACTCGTTTTTCTATCCTTTTTATTGTTCGCTGAACAGAAAACAGGTCGTTATAGAATATTTTTTCATTTATTTAACAAGCATCGATTTTAATTAAATTATCAGCTTCTACATTCGAACTGTCGTTTTTGACAATCGTCGAATGGAAGCAATTAATTGATATCAAATATCTATTCGTATTTTGTCAAAAAAAGTTCCTCATTACCGATATCAAATTAGCATTACATTACGCTGTCATTTCTGTTCGTTTTGATGCATTTGTTCAGCAATTCCACGATATGTCTGGCTTTCATTCGACGTTATAATTAGGACTGTCTGCTTGTAGATGAATGCAAGCGTTAATGAATTCCAAGCACGAAGGGCTAAGTGTCCAGGTTCTGAGGCGCATACGTGAAAATGGTGCCAGTAAATCACATAGGTGTTTTTGATTATAGTGTCTGGTCGTGATATTACTGTCCGATTTGAATTTATGCGATTCTCTTTTGTTCTACATCTATCAACTGTTCTATAGACCCTACTTAACCTCTTTGGTGATGATTTTTTAAGGTTAGGAAAAAAAATGATTTAATTCTTCAGCGTTATTTTACATTAAACTATTTTATGTACCACCATTTTCATGTAAAATCATCTCATTTTAAATTTGTGACAATTATTTAAGTAAATTTCAGAAGAATTTATTATACATTTCGAAGAAATTTCTTTGAAGAGGTTTTGAAAGAATGCAATTTATTTTAAATATTCTTAAGATAAAACTTAGAGATGTTTGATAACTTCTGAAGAATTATACAAAATTATGCATAAATGAAGATGCATTCTAATAAGACTTGATTTTAAAGAATCCTTGAATAAACGATCTCAAATAATATTTCTGTATAAGAACGCAATATTATCCATCGCATCCAATAAAAGCCATAGAATCGGAATTCATCTGAAACATGAAATTCGATTTGAATAGTGTTCCAATGTCGATAAAACGTTTGTACACAATATTCCCGGCAATGTTCCACGTCGAAAGCGTGAAACAGGAAAGCGATAAGAAAAGAACATCGCATAAGCCATCATTTGGCGAAGCTGTCCCCCGAGACAGCCGATAAACAACGAAGCTTCTTCGTAGTGGCCACAATTTCTACGCGTTGCAATACACTCGAGTAGACACGAAACGAAAGAGCCAACCACGAGATAACTGTGCTTGTTTACGAGACCGTAAAAGCTTGGTAAGTACTTTTAAAAATTATGCGTATAACAAGGCTGCACGCGCGTGCGTCCACCCGCAACCTGCAGGTTTCGTGCTGCAGTAAATAAGTGTCAGAGCAAACGAGATATCTTGCGATTTAGCGCGCTGAGAATTATGTTCATGCTGCCCTTATAACGGAACGTACTAACGTAAGATTTGTTTTAGTCCCACAAGATATATCATGCAGGCTACGGGAAAATAGTGTACACCCTTAACTCATAACGGGTTTGTTAGGCGGATGGATTAAACGCGTTTCAAGAATAATGAGGAGTGCAATTTGTTTTCTTAGGGGAATTAGGTATGATAACGGGATTAGCTTCTTTAAGGACACTTACAAGGACACTTAGGACACATACGAGGACACTTACAGGGACATTTAGGAAGGGTTACAATATGTGGTTGTTTAGTTTTCTTTTTTAAGACTGTGTCATGTAACTCATATCTCTAGATTCACATATTTCTAGGTTTCTATATAGAACACTAAGTCTTTAAACCTAGAAGTGTCAGATACCTATTCAAACCTCCATCAGTTTGCTAAATTTAAAACTTCAAAATTTTCAAATTTCTAAATTCCAATTTCCCACATTTCTAAATATCCAAATTTTCAAATTTCTGAATTCCAATTTGCTACATTAAAAAATTCCTAAATTCCAAGTTTAAAATGAAATCGAATATAACCCTTAAAGAATAAAAGTAAAGAACAAGTGAGCAAAAATACTCGAAATGAAGTAAAAATATAGCGAAACCCGGATTAAAAATTGTTATTACTCGAAAAGCGTCAATAAACCGATTTATTTTTCCGCAAAGATTTCTAGGGCAAAGGGAAGAGGAGCCGTAGAAAATACTGCATTTCCGTGCACTCAGTCAGCGGAAAAGGCTCCTTTGGGTATCAAAGAGGGAGTGTAGCTCCGAAGTTACGAAAGGCTATAGCCGAATAAGGTAGTAAAATGTGCCCTTGAGTCAAATGAAAAACCCAATACGTCAGTCGGTAGCATATCCAAAAAAAACATCTCACACCAAGTTTCAACCCCCTATCTCATCCGTGGGGGTAGTAAAAGGGAAAAAACGAAATTCCGGTTTTTGGCCTATTTTGCCTATTTAATTTCGAACAAAAATTCTGAAAAAATTCTGAAACATTGAGGTCCACATAGCGCATATTATAGAATTTTTTCAGATTTCTTGATCGCAAATTGTAGTTGTGAAAAATCAAAAACCGAAAAAAAATCGAAAAAAATGCGATTTTTTATTGAAGATGTCGGAGCACTACTTTTATATTAATGTGGTAGTTAGGTATTGGTACAACTATTGTCCCCTAATTTTTTCAGATTTTTCGGTGAGGTGCGCCGTAGTTAAAAAAATCAAAAACCGCTATAATCCTTTAAAACAGTACTTTCCGCTTCGAATTTATATGCCTTCTTTTCCCAGTATATTTATTAAGTAATCTTAAATAGATTCACATTCATAATTAAGACAAATGTATATATTAGTTAAAGAAATAAAATTCATTTATTAATTAATTTTACGTCGTAGTTGGTTATATTCCCGAACATAAGATTTTTCGTCAACGAATGAATTGGCTAAGTGGTTAGGGGTCCTGCCTCGTAATCTATGCATGTTTTTTGGTCGCAGGTTCGAGCCCGCTGGACTTGGTTTTTTCCATGATACGTTTTTCATTTTTTTTTTTCGTTTTTAATAATATTAATACAGTTTCAAAGGGTTTATGAATAATTGTTATACATTTCTGCATTCACATGGTATAAAATAATAATAAAATACATATATATTATTATATGTATTAAATACTATTGTAAATGTACTATTATATGCAGGTCCTTTGCACCCTGTGGATATAGAAATGTATAACAATTATTCATAAACCCTTTGAAACTGTATTAATATTATTAAAAACGAAAAAAAAAAAAAAATGAAAAACGTATCATGGAAAAAACCAAGTCCAGCGGGCTCGAACCTGCGACCAAAAAACATGCATAGATTACGAGGCAGGACCCCTAACCACTTAGCCAATTCATTCGTTGACGAAAAATCTTATGTTCTGGAATATAACCAACTACGACGTAAAATTAATTAATAAATGAATTTTATTTCTTTAACTAATATATACATTTGTCTTAATTATGAATGTGAATCTATTTAAGATTACTTAATAAATATACTGGGAAAAGAAGGCATATAAATTCGAAGCGGAAAGTACTGTTTTAAAGGATTATAGCGGTTTTTGATTTTTTTAACTACGGCGCACCTCACCGAAAAATCTGAAAAAATTAGGGGACAATAGTTGTACCAATACCTAACTACCACATTAATATAAAAGTAGTGCTCCGACATCTTCAATAAAAAATCGCATTTTTTTCGATTTTTTTTCGGTTTTTGATTTTTCACAACTACAATTTGCGATCAAGAAATCTGAAAAAATTCTATAATATGCGCTATGTGGACCTCAATGTTTCAGAATTTTTTCAGAATTTTTGTTCGAAATTAAATAGGCAAAATAGGCCAAAAACCGGAATTTCGTTTTTTCCCTTTTACTACCCCCACGGATGAGATAGGGGGTTGAAACTTGGTGTGAGATGTTTTTTTTGGATATGCTACCGACTGACGTATTGGGTTTTTCATTTGACTCAAGGGCACATTTTACTACCTTATTCGGCTATAGCCTTTGTCAAAATATACTTTCTGACTTCGTTTGAAACGGTTCGGCAACGGCCGGTTGCAGCTTTGCAGTTTCAAAAGCGTAAAAACGTGAAACGGCTCTTGGCTCCATTCAAGGATTCGAAATTTTCCACGCTCGTACACGAAACGACTTCCGTGCTTGGCCCGTTTGAAATTTCCAAAAAGCTTCGAGTACACCGGGTTACACGGCTGTTCCATTATGTCGCAAACAAAGTATCAAGGGTTTCACTATATTAGAAGTCACTTTGGCTACGTTTTAACCGACGGCACAGCGCTGTTTACCTTTTCCACGTCACACCAACTGCTGTAGCACGGATCTCTAGGAAAGAGACAATTTGAATCACAAATTCGCGTCCGCCCGCCGGCACTTTACCATTGTCACACGACGGCCAAGTGGCGCGTATCCATAATAATAACTCTCGAATTTCGAGAATGTAATTGTCGCTAATGTAACAAGCCGCCCGGAAAATCATTTCAACCGTAAACCCTTCCGTACATCGATAATAGATTCATTTTTACCCGGGACATCGATCAATTACCTCTATACGGTTGGGAATAAATCTGACTTCTCTAGGAAAAATATGGTGGATGATGGAAAAATTGTTGTGTTGCAATGTTTGTAAATTGTCGAGCTTCGGAATTATCAAATTTTCCGATTTATACATTTTTCAATTTTCAAGCCCTCGGTTTTACAAGTCGACAATCCCAAATTTTCAAATTTTAAACTTCTTAAGTACTGAAATCTTCAAATTTTCATATTTTCAACTTCAAAACCTACATTTCTAAGTTTCTGAATTTCTCATTTTTCAAATTTCCAAATGTCCCAAATTTAAAATCCCCAATTTTGCAAGTTGACAAACTTCAAACCCCAAATTTACAGAAATGCTTCATTCAAATGATGTCTCTCAAGATAAATACTTTTAACGTCCTCCTTTGAACATAGAAAATAGCTCTTACCTTGAAGCACTCAATCAGAGCAATAATTCAGAGCATCTACGACAAAAGACTATAATCAGAATAGTTCTGTATTCCACGAATGTCAACAACGAACAATTTGAAAAACCTCAGCGTCCCTTTGTCCGAGAGGGAGGCTCGAAATCCAGGTTGGTGGCCACGAAATCGATAAGTTAGAAACATTCGACGTGCAAGGAAATTTAATTAACAGGATACAAGTCGTAATTCAGCTATTGTTCTGGCCGACAGCAACGGACGTTCCATTAAATTGTCCAATTAAGTCGGCAGCGCGGATTCGCGTAAAACAGCAACGCAAATCGCTGGCTGTACGCAACCAATTCGACGTTTGCCGACAGTTTGACGAGGTCGTTTCATTTGTGGCGAAAGTATAATTGGCTGCTCGAATGAAAACCCGTAAAGAGTTTTCGCTACGTGATTTCGAAAATCCGGAGTGAACAAACGCTCGGTCCAAGTCGTAAAACAAAAGGAACGTGATTTGAAAACGATATCATCGTTTTGCGGTATCTCTATTTCGCTCGATGTTATCTACAGTTTAATAGTGTCCCTTCGACTTTTAATATCGTGTTATACTCGTGACGCAAATACATCATAGGTTATAAGGTTAAGGTTAGGTTGCTAATAATCTGCGACGATGAAATAAATGAAATTGGAACGAAATTGACATTTTCAGAAATCGAGTACATAGAATTAATCGTTAGATAAAAGCGAATTAGGATTCCATAGGGAAAATGTGAAAGAGAAGATTCGTTGAGTTTTAGAGACTTTTAAGGATTTGAGAACTATGGGAACTGTGGGATTTGAGAAGAATGGGGATATGGAGGGATTTGATGAAATTTGGGGATTTGTACAGAAATTTAGAGATCTAAGGACTTGAAAATTCAGGAATGTAGGTTATGTGTACTTGGAAACCCGGAGATTTTCGAGCCATTTTTCTCTATAAGTGAATTAACCTTTTCCACTCGAGGGAATTAACCCTTTGCCCTTTTTGCTCAGATAAATAGCTCGAGACCATTTTCTGTATACTCATCACGTAGAACCTTTGTCAGAATTAAAAATTTACCTTCGAATTTATGTGCCTTTCCAAAACATCTTTTGCGTCACAAAACATTTTTGAAGATATTTGAGTGGGCCAATTTAGGTTAAATATGACACAACCTAACCTGCATATCTCTATTCGTTCACATAGAAGAAAACTACCTTCACAAGACTTTACCTTCAAATAAACTAACCTTACCCTTCCAAAGTACCTTTAGTATCACAAATCATTTTCCAAGTAACTTAAAGTCGACCTGCCATAAACCGAAAGTACCTTCCAGAATCAGCAACCAGGTAAAAACTGAAAAGAGTTCTGCTGATAGGAGAAATTTGAGCGATCTCTCCCTCTCGAAAGAAACCGAATTTTCCCGAACTTAGTCTTCTAGCTCACAAAGCTGACAATGTGTCCAACAAGAGCAGCCTCTTTAACCCGCCCCACCGTCGCCATAACCGTCGTGGGGGTTGATTCTCGTTTAGCCCGATGGAGAAGTCTTTCCCGTGTCCATTTCCGGTGTCCTCGAGCGTGCTCGAGAAATGCTTTTCGGGGTCAACCGTCCGCTCGATCTTCCATGATCATCCAGCTCGACGAACAGAATGTTGCTGGATCTTTTTCTCTCCAACCGACTGTCTACTGGACGCCTCTTTCGCTAATGATGCCTCGAAACGGTTCGTCATACTTTACGACCACGTCGTTCACCTTATCGAACTTCCTCCAAGGAAATGCTACGAGGATCTTCGATCATGGCGAAGGACGAGAGAGCATGTACCGGAGCTACCCTGCCTAACTTCTCCAGTTACTTCACGTTTACGAGAACCTGTCAGATTAACCTGCTTCTCAACTAATTTCCAGCTAAACGGTGACCCTCGCTTCACGAGAATTTTGCTTTTTTTCGGATAGTCCTTAACGATTATTCAGTTTTGGACGGGTTCGGTGTTTTGTGACGGATGTTTGGGAACTGTTCTGGAAAATTTGTAAATTTAATTTGGAAGTTTCTATATTTTTGAATATGTAATCTTTTACATTCTTGAATTTATGAATTCTGTTTTCGAAATTCCTAAATTCTTCTGTTGTACAATTTGCTGAGTTACTTGTTAGGTCCTGATTTTTATATTTACAAATTTTAAACAATGAACTTCTGGGTCTTCAAATGTCTAAATCTCTGAATTATTGAATTCTAAAGTGCTCAACTCCCTAAATTGTTAAATCCCTAAATTTCCAAGTCTACAAATCCCCAAATCCCTAAATTGCTAAATTGCTAAAATCCCTAAATCTCGAAATCCTCAAATCACCCAACCTTTAAATTTCCAAATCCCGAAAACCTGAAATCATCAAATCCTTAAACCTCCAAATCCCTAAATATAAAATTCTCAAAAATTCAACTAACAAATAGTCGACAATGGTATATCAAGATTTGTACGATACCTCGAACTCATCAGAAGATTGCGAACAAGATATGCATCTATCTCAGTCTTCCTCTTACGTCTTTTTCTCACGACACCATAGTTCGTTCGTGGAAGAAGACTGTCAACCGTCTCCATAGAATCGAAACGAGTCCCTCGGGATCCATCGAGTCGGCTCGCCAACCGCCGGAAAATATCCTTCTCGTCCATCTATGTTGGGGAAAACTTATCGTTCGTTACTGGGAAATGGGGTGCTGCCAAGATACCTGTCGTTTGCCAACACGATTGCTTTGGACATCTGACGAAATACTGGCCGAATGTCTGACGTGTCTGCCTTCTACTTTCGGTTGACATGCGATTGAAAGCAGGATTGATCGAATAACTTTATATCTACTTCAGTTTCGTTGGGTCGTTTCTCGTTTCTTAGTGATAGATGAAGCTGTCCTTATAATATTGTTTTATAATTTTATGGGGTGATCTTTTTTTAAGATTTGTAATATGATATATTATATTATGTAATTTTATTAGAATATTTTGTGGATAATGCATTGAGTGGCGACATGAGACGAGGATATAAAATGACTGACATGTGCGACGTAACGTAACGTGACATATGTGCTTGACATATATGACAATTATCTTGCGTGACAATTACTACGTACGATGGATATAATGTGTGAAAATTACCACATATGATGAATGTAATGCGTGATAATCATCACATATGACGAATATAATGCGTGAGAGTTACCACATGTGATAATTGTAATGTGTGACAATCATTTTGGATAATAGTTACTGCGTGTGATAATTACCACACATGGTAATACCACTCTGGAGGGGTATAAAGTGTCATAATTTTCACAAGTGTTAATTACGACACATGACAATTTCACATATTACTATCACGACACATGACAATTATCACATATGAAAATCACGACACATGACAATTATCACGTGACAGTATAACGCATGACTATACTCATCTCCTTCAAGAATCTATTCAGTAGTTATTGACTTGTAATATAAGGTGCAGTTAACCTGTAATAAAAGTATGTCACGATGTAATATATGACTCTGCAGCAAGTGTATAATACATGACGTATAACGTGTAATGATGCATCACGTGACAACACGTAAAAATATGACGTGTAACAGTACAATACGTGTCAGTATAACACGTGATAATATAATGCGTTGATATAACACACATCTTTATGTGGTGATATAAGAAAGCTCTTGTATCACTTTGTGATATAAGAGAGGACAATATGTGAGCAATCAGACACTGTTCGATGAAATAGACCAGTAAAATAGGAAGATATAAATTGATTTCACAATTGATTGCTGACAGCAAATGGTTATTGTTTTAGTTGTTATAATAATTGGTTATTGCTATACGTCATGCTGCACGTTTCCGTAACGACAGTAATATTATGGTTAGCTTTGTTCGACAATTCCATATGATTGTTATCGAAATTGTTATTATACTGTACCTGTGGTTATATCAATGTAATTTGATAATCTCTTCCGGCTTTGTTAGTAATTAATTATTCGCAACGAAGTGAATTTTGTTACAGGATATTGGACACGCTGAAATATTAATACGCGAATTTTACTGATATTTTTTAGTAACGTTGACGTTTTCACTCTCTTTATTTTATTGTTTGTTTATTTCATCTTTTATATAAAATTTCGGTTGCATTTTAGAGTAAATTTATTTTAGATACGAATTCGAATTTAAAAAGGCCAGCATTGTTTAATAAAGGATTTACCTAAATTAACGTGAAACGTGCTGTTGTAATAATACAATAATTAATTAAACACGTAATATCATCAGTGGTAATCAAGTTGGAATTTGTTGATTATCTTCAAACAAAAGGGGCGAAATATATTTGCAAATATCCTCTATTACAACGCTGTCCCATGTATAATTTAGCAAAGTAAATTCTGTTATGGTCAAAAACAAATTCACGGTATAGGTAAACGCATACAATGCATGTAACACTATAGGATCAACTTCGTAGAATTCATATTAAAGTCGGTATCGGTATTTCACGCATCAGAATTAATCGAAATAAGTGAAATCATAAAATATAGATTTCATTACTTATTAATAAAACATACACGAATTAATATTTATATATTAAAGTTTGACAAATAACTGATGCATAAATATACGGATTTAATACAGTATTTTCTTAATGAAATATTTATTATGTACATTGTTTAATAAAACAAACATATCGGCGATAAAATCGTTCAATAACGTGCCACGATAAAGTTTGATTATTTATACTAATTTTGTCTTTGCAGTACTTTTACATTCTTGCATTTATTACAAAATTCTAAATTAATTTTAAATTTCTGCATTCGTTTTCAAAACTTAATAGTTAAAAATATTCAATTATTATTTTGAGTGAGTGGACAATTATTTTCGTAAATTACTTTTAGTTTTCTTAAGTAGTATTTCAAACGAGTTAATAATTAGTTATTTATTTTCAAAAAAATAGTGGAGTAACAAACTTGAATTGAACAAAATTTTAACTGCACCAAAAATTCGGAATACGGGAATCTCAGAAGATCAATATAAATTGCCAACACGTCAGACTCGTCAATATTTATCGAGAACGCTGTAATATTGACAGTACCGTATTGACAGTGTACAATATTGATCGTGCGAATCCTGAAATACTGACAATACGTATTGATCGTCTGAAACATCAGTTTTAACTTTTTTGTAATCTCTGTACACTAAATTCACCCCGAAAATAAACGACGTATTAATACATAGTACAAGATATTACATAGAGATACCATTCAACGCGTTAATATGATATTAATACAAACTGAAATAAAATAATAACAAAATAATAGAACAACGTAAACAATACTACAACAATACTGACTAAATTATATCATACCAAATAAAAGAAGAAAAAAAAAACAGAAAGAATGACAGAATCCACATTTATCAAAACGATTTATCTTACGGCACAAAACATCTGTCTAAGATTCGATCAATAAATCATTGGAGTTAACGAATCAGCATGAATGCACGTGAAATGATGAATTGCCACACTCGCTAAGTATCGCACGCAACCCATTAATACAAATCATTGCAGTATCTGTAATTATCTCTGGTAATCAACCGTCCGTCGAGGTGGATCTATTGTTTCAGCAGCTCCAATCTTGTGCCTATCTAACCGTTCCTCTCCTGTACCTTCCTCTTGCGCCGATCCCGTTGTACCCGCTATACAGGAGCCATTGATTTTCAGGATGTTGGACAATGCTCTCTCGGTGGTCAGCCGCAAATAAACCTAATCACGAGTAGGGGTGTCCGGAATTGTCAAGCCACTTTCGGCACCTGTCTCTACCCACTTTGAAATTAGATTAGCATTCCGATCGGTGATATCATACCCGTTTGCTGAGAACGATCGCTATCTTCTGCTTTCGATCAACTCCATTTCATCCATTTTCTCGTTTGCCTTGTATTTCCATGCGAGGGTCAGAAACACGTGTGGTTACATGCAGATTCAGTTTATCGATTGTTAGACACTGTATGAGATGTGAATTTTAATACTTATACTATTTTGTAGTACCTTCATCAAACTGATTCGGATTTTTGTTCAAAAACCATCTCTCAAGATTTATAGTACAAGTACAAATTCATGAACTGAATTTTGGCAAAGTTTAAACATTTCAAAATCGCAGTCGTTTAGAATACAATTATACGTGTACACAAACGTTGAAGTATGGTTAGACATGATAGATGTGATTAGGGTGGATTATGTGATACAGGATAAATCTCAGACGTTGACAGGGATCAGATGTGGTAAAAGATTAATCTCTTAAGCCCTACCTATCTACTCCAAAATCTAATTCAATATTCTGTACTTCTTCCCAGTATAATCCGCTTAGATGTTTGTAACTGTATACACTAACATACGTATTTAATGCTTGAGGCAGTGTATCTATTCCGTAAATACGTACTATAGTCGGCGACGTATAGCTTTGTCTACACATGTACATATACATACATCTCGAATAAGATTTGTTCAAAACTATGTTCATGATGCTGTACCACTTATTCAAAAGTATGCTAAAATAAAAATAATGCTAAAACACTTACCGATATTCATCTGTATGCATTTGGTATGTGACATGAAATGACAAATTCTATCAATTTAGTGAAACAGTAAATGTGTTATAGCAGACAAAATTTATAGTCGTCATTTAGTACATATTCACAGTAAGAGCATGTACAGTACAGACATAATATGTCTTTCGTAGTCAAATGTTACAAGCAGTATAAAGATCCTAATCTTTCCGCGCAGTTACACTCCTGTGTCACGTCGCGTACGTGTCGCAATTCTGATTTCAAACACAGTTCTCACGTTTACAATAAGTTTCAAAGATGGTTGTGTTCGGTAGAGTTTACACGATTTCGATTAGCAATTACCGGAAACGTAGAACCGAGTCCCCGAAGAGTCTGGTCTTATTGTTAGAACGATTCCCGTCGCAGGCGACGATGTTCGTCGACGCGTGTAACACGAAACGCGAGCAGGTGAACAGACCAAAGGGAACAACTTCTCAAACGGGAAACGTGGATTTCCTCGTTGCTCGTTCCGTATAACAATGTCTCCTCATCTCACCGGGATCTTTACGCTTTTCCACGGTAATGAGGCTGGATGGGGACACTGGAACCCGGCTAGATTTAATTTCCCTTGGTCCTTACACCCGTCTTCCTCTTCTCTGATAGCCGTTCGCGTTGCCAACCCTGCTGTTTCACGCTCTTCCTCCACTAATTGTTCCATGGATCAGGGTGAGACATTCGGAGAGGAATGAGTTTCGTTGCGCAGCCTTTTTCATTTCTCCTCTGACTTTGCACGGCTTCTCGTCATGGTCCGTGTAATCGATAGTTCGTTAATATCCCTCATTGCAATCGTGCACGTTTCAGGCAAATTGCTGCACTTCTGTTTACTTTTTGTGAATGTGTATGTAGAACTTGATTAAATCGTATACTGTGGATACATGAGAAACGTAGACATACATGTGAACGTAGATCTAGTGTATATGCAAGCTAACGATTTATAAGCTAGGTTAAGTATTTGGTTAAATGATGCTTAAGTTTGAAGCATCAATGTGGTATATTTATATGTGTACTTTATAGAATTTATTTAATTTTCGTACACATCTGCACATAATTAGTAAAATTAATTTATTAATTCATATAGTTCGTGCATTACCTCATAAATAGGTTCGATCTCACAAATGGATATTCACACGGCTGTAATTTAGTTGTAATTACCAGATACCACAGACATTGATTTGCACTCATTTGAAGCCATTCACTCGCTGTTTTCGCATGTTCTCATTCACACTTTCATTCACGCTACTCATTCATACTTGCATACTCCACATTCTCCGGAAATGAAAGTTGTGCGGATTGAAGTAACTCTTCACGATCCCAGCCATAAAAGGCAATCGCGAAGACTCGATATTTTTGACCGATGGTGTACGTGACTGCGGTTAACAGGATCTATAAACGTGCTTTATTTACTGCGTCGATGTTTCCATCGAGTCGAAGAAGAACGATGAAACTCGCGAACGTAACTCACTGATCAAATTGAAGGTTCGCAACGATTCGCACGGGATTTCTGAGCGTGTCCCGCTATTCTACCGGGTGAGGAATCTTCGGCCATTCGTCTGCCGAATCGTGGAAAAAAGTTTCGGCTTGCTGGACACGTGTTACCGAGGCACGGGGACTTTTTGAAAGTTTCGGTTCCCGGAATCGGACACGAGAAACGGACACTGGTCGACAAATGAAGAAACTTTTTGTTAGCAGCCTGACGGATAGGTCTTCCCTGCCAGAAGCTTATCGAACCTCTCTGCATCTGCTTTCCCTAGTTGGCTGCCTTTTTCTATCCAGTTTTTTCCACCATTTGTCGTTGCATCCAGCGACAAAATGATATTCCCTCTGTATACGTGTACATTCGACGCGGCTTTTTCTCTTTTACACGGAATTTCCCTGGCCCCGGCGACACTCTTTTTTATCCCCGTTACGTAAGTGAATAAAACCCTGGGAAACGATGGAAAGTTTATGAACAAAAGTAGCGCGTTTGCGGGAGATATACTCTCCCGCGCGAACAGCTTTTAATGGAAAGATAGTATTATGTTTCGGTTTCGTGGCTGTTTTTCTTTCGGCGATAATTGCGGCTCGTGGGTGTTGGGTTATTATATTTGTGTTTGCGCGAGTGTGTTGATAGAACAGGTAAACCGCGGAAAATGCTGCGGGATGTTTGACTCCACCGATATGTGGATTTATGCGTGCTATGTAAATTCTTCATTGGAAAATATCTCGTAGTCATACTTATTGGTGGAATTGTGGGCACTCGTGAATCATGTGAAATTACGTGAATTATGAAAATTTTACAAGTTCACGAAAATTTAAAAATTTGGATATTTTTATGTTTTTAACTTTTATAAATATACAACTTTCTATATTTTTAGTTTGTCAATTGCAAATTTCGACATCTGAGCTTCTGCACTTTCAAGTTCGAAATTTTGTGAATTTTGAGAAATTTATATTTTTTTATTTTTATGTTCTATTCTTCTATGTTTCTACATTATTAAATTAAAGTTCAAATGTGATGATAAGATACTTAAAAACGTATCCCTCCAGAATAATACCGCATAATAAAAGAATAACAATCTTTCATAACGTTCATACAGATGCGTAGAACTTTTTATCATTTTAACGAAATTTTCCACATTAACTTTTCATAAATGATGCAATACCTTTAATTAAAATATCTTCCGTTATCATCTATCATTTTTCCCTAGCTAGCACGTAAAAGATGAATATCATAACAAAGTAACTCCGTTCTTTCAAAATGAACAAAACCTTCCTAAATCTCAATAAAAAAATGTTAAATATAAAATGAAGTCACGTTCATCAGTCAAATTAACTTCGTCCCTTTATACATTACCATTTTAACGAAATTTTCTTAATTTTAATTAAACTTCACTTTTTAATTTAATCAAACATACGTCATTTTACTCAGATATTATCAAAAAATATTGTACAAAATTATAAAACAGTGATTTTGATCATCACGATAATTGATTAAATAACTCAATTTAAAACATCTTACAATCGCGTAGAGGACTTCTAAATGAGCATTTGAATAAGCATAGTTACGAAGGGCATAAAGTAAAGGATGCTTCACATAAATTCGTAAGCCATAAAAGACTGATGAGGTACAACAGAAAGGAAGACTCAATTTTAGAATCCACGCATTCAAACCCGTCAAAATAAGCACATAAAAGGTGCAGCGTCTCTTTCACTATTCTCGCGTAAGGTGGGCTGAATGCCAAACCGAAGGTATGAAATTTTTCTTCGTTCCGCTATAATTTCGCGTCCCTTAGCGTCCCTAACCCTTAACCAACCGCATCGTTCAGCCACAAATGTTCCTTCCGTTTGAACTCATGCCAGAAAAGTATGAAGAAACGTAACACGATCGGATTAGAATCTCGCTTAGGTTACGTTTAATAACTGGCGCTAGTGTGCCAAACCGCTAACAAAATGTCTGCCTTCTTCGGCAGTAAACAGATTTTACTATTCACAAAATTCTAAAGCGGTTGCAGTATAAAAATATGTAGAGTTCATTCTTTTAACGTATGCGTCTAAACATCCACTACAAAACACGAATAAACTCTACATATTTTTGTCCTGCAACCTTGTGGATGCTTAAACACATCCACTAAAAGAGAAATTATGAATTTGAAAATTAAACCTCTTGCAAATCTGAGGTTTTGAAAGCTTGAGACCTTGGGAGTTTATCAAAATTTTAAAACCTGAAAGTGGTGAGTGCAAGTCATCTTTGCAAAAGGTTAAACCACATGCAGTTCATCCTGAACTCTTTGCGGTAATATTTAAAAATACAGGAGTTGGAACCCAGACTTGAAATACCATTTAAAAACATCTGAAATTTGCTAAAACTAAACAGTTCCTTTGACCGACTCAGTCTTCTAAATTACAAAATTTATTAAATATTGAGATTTTTCAAAATTGTATTACTTTTATTCAAAGAATGAACGTATTATGTTTTACCGTCTATATCGAACATTAAATTATGTACGCATTGCACGGAAGGTTCAGTGTTAATAGAAATTGCATGGAGCCATGTTGCACCGCGGCGAACTTAGATCTCCATATTAGGAAACGTGTACTACAAACAGTATATCTGGAGCTATTCTACGGGTGACGCTTTCCTGGTAGCCGTCGGCGATACTGGTGACAGTTCGACGAACAATTTCAACGCACCAACCGGCACTAACGTTGCGAATACATTTGCAAGTGTAAGCCCAGTTCGAATGCCAGACGAATGGTTGCACGGTGATGTTCTGCTCTAGCGTCGACTAACTGGAACGACTGGAAGTACCAGTTGGAATTCCCGACGATCGAGTCGCGAATATGTACCATTCGCGATTCGAATTCCTGCTTCACTAGGCTGCCTGTCCATTGGGACGATTACCCATCGTGGTCCGTTTAGAGGAAATCCGGTGAGTCTGCGGATACATTGTTGTCCGTGCTATCGATCAGCCTGACGATCAGATGATAACTGCCTACAATCAGTGATGAACGACACTTTAGACTTTCACAGTGTGCGGAAAAATCATTGTACTACTACCTGAATTCACTTCATTTTTACTTAATTGTTATCGGAAATCCTGTTGGCAGTATCTGAATGCGAAAAGAGCCACATGTGTGTAAATGTCACATGTGTGTAATAGCCATTTCTTACCAATATATGCAGATTTTTCTGCAGAGTAATCATTCGATGTTGGCTTTTGTAAATTTTTAGGTAAATTAGTTTTTAAGGATAACATTGAATATTTAATAAAAACGTACACGTGGTCTAAAAGTATAAATAATATTAATATAACAGGAAGGTTAATTTATTCCTGTTGTTATATCGTCATCATGATTCAATATCACTATGATTGTCTACCATATCATCATAACTATTATTGTACCATTAATAACATTTTTTCTTAACTTCAACAAACGATCAAATAGATTCATACATTTTCTCGAAGAAATTAGTAACTTCAAAAGAACATATGTATTTACTAACTTGTCAAATCTGATTACACTTGCTAACATCTTAACAATAGAACAACCTTCAAAATTAGGGTATTATGCAGCCTGATTAAATCGATCAACACTCTCGTTTTAAAGATATAAGAACATCATCAGAAACTTACATTATTCAGCAGCTATAAAATCCGCGCTTCGAATCAACCCCAAGAAATATTCGATATCGAGAAGATGTTAATGCGTCGCGGCTGATTCGCGGATATTCCGAGAATACACACGCTCGGAAAGGTCGATTCTCAATCTTATACCTTGATGAAACAATCGAAGGATTTTTAAATTCGAAACGTTTCGCAAAGATGATTCAGCACGATCGGATCGGATGATCTAGCACTTTCACGTTGGCGGTCGCTATTTGACTGTGGGAGAATCCATTCGCTTAATGCTTTTCCATCCTCTCCTTCCTTTTGCTCGCATATATACGTACCTCTCTCTCTCCCTCGTTCGTTCGTTTTCCCGAAGCTCGAGTTATCAGCAAGTTTCCACTTTAACTAACAACAATTCGGTAAGCAAACAATTAAGCTCGGAAAGTTGGCGCACGAGTTCCGTTTGTCAGGGCCCGGTGGCTCTGTCACAAAGGAGCCGAGTAGCACGAAATTAAAGTATTAACGAGCCACGACGTTTCCTCATGGGTCTTCTTGCCAGATAAGATACTGACAGGCAGAAACTAGTTTCGTGGCCCCGCGGAGCTTCAGCAACCCTAACCTCCTTGGCTGGCTGGACGTGAATTCTTCATGAGCTTGCGATGGCATCATGAATTCTCGTGATCTCTAGCTTGTCTACCCGGCAGTTAGGCTTATCTCTATCCGGAATTGCTAATGGCCAATCGAACTTGCCCCAGAAAATATGACCAGAATTATCTGGACGCATCAGATCAGATTTTTACCTAAATAATGTCTTCGTACAAATATAAATGTTCTACACATTTTTCTTCGGCAGCTATTCTAATTAGAATCAGTTTGTGTTAACGCAATTTAACCGAGTCGGTAGAAATAACGAAGCGGTCAAGTCACAATTGTTTGACCAGAATCTTGGGCGGAATCCTAGACGCCGTTGATGCACGATTGTTATGGTATTATCGCGAGTACGACCATTAGCCGTGGATCAATTGCATTCGAGTAAGTCCTATCGGTGATTACGAGGTCGCGTGGAAACTGCGCAATCCTGGTACGATCCAACGGAATGCCGGTAATTCCCAGGATGTGCTTCCGCCGTTCCACCGTGCATACTGGCTGAGTGTTCGGTTCGCGAGTCTGCTGTTCCCGCTTTCGTTCCCTACAGTTCTCCAGGATCGATCACTTTCGACTCGGTGCATTCGGGCCAGAGCTCCCGAACGATCCCCGTTCCGACAAATACTGCCGCTATTAAAGATCGACCGACGTACAACCGCTCCGAAATACAAGGTGTGTCATTTCTCACGAATACGCCCTCGTTTCCGTACAAGATTGGTTCGCATAAACCGGAGATTCCTGTGCTCCGGATTTACAATTAGGGTGACAGACAATTAGACTGACGAGGACGTTATGATCGAGGTATTAACTTGCGTGTGGACGAAGTGCAGTTAAGAGCAAATGCGGGTCTCGTAGGTAAAGTAATTTAGAACTCTTCTGTATTAGATAATTTAAGAATGTTGCAATTTGGGTATTTTCACGTGTTTGGAAATTTGGGAAACAGAATATTTGAAAATTTTGAAGCTAGAGAATTTGAAAGTTTTTGAACTTGAGAGATTTGAATATTTCAGCATTTAGGAGTTTGTGAAACTTGGAAATTTGGGGATGTGGGTGTAGGTTTGGTGATTTTGAAAATTCACTATATTTGTAAGAAAAGCTGTTTACCACGATTTTTAATACTCTGAATTATTTAGATTATCAGATACACCTAGAATATTACTTAAATGATCAGATATGCCTAGAATATTCAGATAAGATGTAAAATATAATTTAGATTATCACAAAGTTACGCTATTTTAAACTGGACACCCGTTGCAGTATCGTTCACCTCAGCACGATATTGGACGCTGGAAAGTTCGAACTGTTCCTATTTACTGAGATCCATTCCCTGCATATGAATAAACAGACGTTTCGAGGCGGGGAAATGCGCTTACTCCGATCCGAGGCTATGAATTATTGAAGAGTATAATTGTGTTCGATCGACGCTCGTTCGATGCAATCGCGAACGAGTTGTTTTACCATTTAATTGTATGTGCGTTGAAATTAAAGTCCCTTTTTTATTCTTGTTTTTTATGCACGTCGCAGCAGTAAGTGACGATTAAACGAGGCGAATCATTAGTATTCCCAATAAGTGAATATAAGTGGACTCTATATAAGAAATGAATTTAACTTCGGACTAGAGTTTTGCAGTGTAATGACTCGAGAGTGTCTCTTCGTTTTACAAAAGCTCGTAGTGGGCGTACTTTTGTGACATTGCTGAGGTAAACAGTTTCTTTTCTGTTGGTTCAGCTAAAATTCGGGTGGAGTGTAAATGCAAATGACGTGGGAAGTGGGACTTTACCCAAAGTGACCTAAGCAAGTAGTAAAACCAAGCAATACCCTGACATGAATAGAAAACTGCAAACATCTCTACTGCTAAGGTTAAGTTCACAATCAGATGTGACTAACTATAAAAAAACACTCTCTAGAATGACTCCTTGGGTCTTGCTGCTATGGGTAAAGAATTGATTTGAAAAATTTGTACTAAGGTCTAATCATGTGGCTGCGACCTAACAGTACTTATCGTACATAAGTATCTAACAAGTAAAAAAGGAATGTGCACCTCGTGAACATAAGTATCTAACTAGCAAAAGGAATCTGGTCTATGCAGAGTGGTTGAATTAAGTATACGATGGGTGTAGTCCGTTGATGTCCCATACAATACCCCATTCGCGATGTTGACCTACAGAAGCTCCCGTTTCTTTGAACTTATTTACCGGGCGTATACGATTGCGCTTGTATCCGGTACAAGTGGCCTTCTCCACGGACCACGTTTGAACAAACAGCGTGCCGTAATTGAATACGAATATAATTGAAAGTCCTCCTGTTCCCTGCGATCATACTTCGGATAAAACAGGCTCGAGAGCCACTCGTCGAACACTGTGCTTTGTGAAACGGCGCAGATCTCGAGATTGTTTCCTCTTTCACTTTTCCACGAATGTCTATTCTTTTCGAGTTCACGTGAAACTCTTCGATCCTCCATCGATCCGACGAAAGATTAATTGACCTTTCTCTATCTTGACGGTCTTACAGTACGCTCGAATGCCGTTACGCTATATCGTGATCGAGGGAGACAAAGGGAAGCAGAAGATCCATTTCTCATGTGCGATTTGTTTGGTGATTTATAGGATCGGGAATTTTGGGTGTTTGCATTCATTCGAATTTTAGATTCAATTGAATAGTAACCATTCGTATTTTGGCTTGACAAATTTTTATTTTAATCGTTTAGCATAGTTGTACAGGTATAGTGGTAGTTTGTGAAAGTTGGTATTTTGAGAATGAGGTGATGGATACTGAAAGTGAGTTTGGGAAGTTTGAAAATATTTAGAATTTGAGAACTCAGGAATTTAGATATCTGGAAATTTTCAGAATTTGGATATTTGGGAATTTGGGAATGTAGAAATTTGAGAATGTGGAAATTGGGGGATTTAGAAATTAGGATATTTGAGAACTTGAAAGGTGAGGATTTGGAAATTTGAGAACTTGGAAGATTGATGATTTGGAAATTTAAGAATGAATAAATTTAGAAATTTAAGAATTTGAGGGTTTGGAAAATTGAGATCTAGGCACTTAGAAATTTGGAAATTTGAAAATTTAAAATTTTGTGGATTTGGATTGAAAAATTTGAAAACAGAAATTGTAGAAATTCGGATATTTTTAATAACAAAGTCTACTTTTGATATTATTCGTCATCCTTGAAATTACATCGACAGCATCCCTGATGCCCCGTTATTTAACATTATTCTTTGCTCGCCGTTTAAGCTCGACTAAAACAATTTCCATTTGCGAGACGCTCTCTCGGTACACTTTGTCGTATCAACGGTTCTGCTGTAAAGCTCTTGAAATGCCTGGTATTCGTGCAAATATATTCAAAGGCCGCGTGGAAAGGAATTAACAGCGCGATGAACAGTTAATTGTTCGTCGGCGAACAAAATGCAGTTAAAATTTTGTTCCCGGCCTGGGCAACACTTTCTGCAATGCACGCGATAAAGGAGGACGCAAATAATTCAGCCGGCTGCATAATTAGCCCGGTCCGTTAGATTTAACGAGGGCAATAACGCCACTTCGTACTACGACCACTTAGAATATTAAACGATAAAGCACCAACCAGCCAGCTTTACCGCCGATAACTGTTGGTCGTGTCCACTGGCACGAGCTCTTGTCGCTTTGATCTCTGATAAATTTTCTGGAAAATATCGTACGCAACGCGGAGAAACGGACACAGCCACATTTTAACGACTTAATTACGCTTCGCTGTGGATAATTATCGCCCGCGTTTGCCAACCAGAAGCTCGAAAACGAGTCACTATAATCTTATTACCCTGCGTCCTAATCTTACCGCCATTTTTTATCCTCACTTTACGCTTTTGTTTGCGAAGAAATTCTTTTCTGTCGATATCGTATCGGACATTGTATGTTATACTTATATTGCTTAATACTATTTGTGGAGTACTGTTTAGGTTAAATTACGAGGTTAGGTTAGGTAACTTTTAGCTCCAACTTTCACCTTTTGGCAAAGTAAAACGAATAATTTCTTTGAATGTATACCTTGTACATACAAAACTTTGTGAACTTTTCACTGATATGGAAATAAGTTGGCAACAGTGGAATTGGTACTTGTTTCTGAGGTGACTTCTTACACTTTATGTTTTAGCAACACAATTTTTAGTAATATTTTTATAGTCAATGATGTTATTATACTTGCAGTCAAAGTTCTTGATGGACACTTAGGATAAGTTCAGATTTTATGATCTATACATGTGTTGTATATTAGCTTAATTTGAATAAAATACAACTTGTTAAATCAATATTTTGAATTCATCAAGTTACCACTAAGGAAAGTGACATAAGTAACGATATTTCATTTATACATATATGTACGTATATGTATAGTATATTCATAGTTGAGTATTCTGTATTATGTCCGTACTTCAGGCATTTTATACAGCCATGTCGTGACACAGTAGAGTAGAATGAAATACAATAATAAAAAGCACGTTTTTATTACAACACATTTAGAACACAGCATCGTGAACGCATTTGTGAAAAACAGATTGATTTATATTTAAGGATAAGGCTGTTCTTTCATCAATCATGTACTATAATGACCTTTTTAACACAGCATGCAATGTTTCTTATCTGAGCGTTTACGAGGTTCCATTTTAATAATCCTTTATCGTTTCTTTCACGCCACTAGGGTTACTTATAATCTCGTGCTTTTTTCTTGTTACTACCCGTTGTAATAGTTAACGTTTGAAAGAATTTCTAGAAGTCTTGCTGGTACGTGCCTTATCTTCAAGCCGAGTTCTCTCTTTTCATTTTATCCCCCGCTTTATGGCACGAGATTTGCTTAAGTAAACCGAAGGAAAAATTCTACGAAGGAAACACTGATAATTCAGAATTTTGCATGATAGATCATCAAGGATTCTATTTTTTATCGCGTTTATGCTTTTGTGCTCTAGCCTTTTCTTTAAAATTAATTTTATATAGAAACTGTGCACACACTAGGTTTTTACACATTTCTTTTACGATGAGGTGAAAGTGATTGTTTGAAGTTGAAAATTATTGTAACTCATTTATTTTAATCAGAATTGTTTCTAAGGATAGGAGTAATTTTTTCTAGTTATTTATTGTAGGTATTTGTTGTAATAATTCATTATAATTGTTTATAATGAATATTCGTTCTAATGATTTATTATAATTATTTGTGTATACTAAATATTAATTTCAGTAACACCTTATAATAGGTAATTTATTTAATGTTATGAAAAATAAATTATTTTAACTAATTTCAACTAAGTAAATTATTTTAAGTAACTTCAACTAATAATCTGTTTCAACTAATTTCAACTAACTTGTCATTTACAAGATAAAATTGAGAAGTTATTCGTTTGCAAAATTCAGATCATTTTAATTTACGCTTTGAACAAAATGGCGCACGAAGGATAGCTGAAAACGGAGACGGTCTGAGCAATCGAGAGTGATTTTTTCCGGGAATATAAGGTTGTCTTTTTGAGTAATTCTCGATCGATTTCTCCTTATTCCGAAACGAGTCCATCGAGGAAACCCGACGCGTACTCACGTATCAATTTCGAGTCGGACAAATTGAAATGACACACGCGAGACTCGGATAAACTTGCTCCATTCTTTATTAGCGGTTTGATAGCGGGTTCTGCACTCGATCATCGTAACGACGTTCTCGCGTATCAACGGCCACACCACGTATCTCTGACGGAAACTAATTTGCACGTAACCGTGTACTGGTCTTATCGAAGCAACCTGGCTACCAGTAAAAGGGTGATTACGCTTCCTTGAAACTGATACCAGTGCAGAGTGCATCTGCATGCTGCAATGTTTTATTCAAGACCCCTCACTTTTTCACCGGCGAAAAAGTAATATGCCTATCGTAAAGATGACCGATCGTGCCGCAATGGGCGGAAGGGAATTCACTGAGAAAAGGATGTCGGAACTCCTTGATAATATTAACGCTGAGGAGCGTTCAACGTTTGCACATTTATTTTAACGACGTGGCAAAACATTTATTTGCTTTTATCTTATTTTTGTTTGATGTACTATTTTATTCTGCTTTGATGTACTGTTTTATTTTGATTTGATGTACTGTGTTTAACACACATTTATTTTATGTCAACAAATATTTATTTTATTAATAATTTGACATTTATTATTCATTAGTGACCATTTGCTTATTTCTTTTATTAAAAATAACACGTTATTAAAGTTAGATGTTTATTCTGTAAAGTTCAGGTTAAAAATTATTAAATTAATAATTCTTAAATTCTTGAATTGAGAACATCGATATTCCACACAATTTATATAAAACAAATAACAACTCAAACAAACACAAAATTATTTTCCAATTATTGATACAATATCAGTCACCCATACCAATTAATATTTATACTCTCGTTACAATATATTTCATAATTAATAGTCTCCAATTAAAATGATTGATTTACCTTGTTCATTTATTTCTACAAAATATGAACCGACAAAATATGTACATACAATCAGACCCTTTGAGGTAGAATTTCAATTTATGAGACCAATTAATTTCCCCTGCCTCGTTTCGATAAAATTAACACATTGCAACAATTTCACAGACACCGTATTTTTCTTTCGTTCGTAATTCGATCGTCGTTTGAGGATGTTTCGCGTATTGGATCTCTCTGGAAAAGTGCAAATTTGCCGTGACGTTTATTGATCCAGCCCAACAATCGCTCCGTTGCCAATGAAAGGCACGGTTTAATCGTAATTATCCGCCACTGACAATGGATAATAATTAGCGACAACAGAAGTTGCACGCGATCGGAACGAATTGCAGTCAACCGACGACACGCGGAGAGTTCGTTTCCACAATTAATTCAAAACAGTCTTTTGAGCTGTCGGCGTTTCACGTTTTACTTTACTGTTGATTGACGTCATTTCCGATACTGCGTGCTGATAAAATAACTGCGAAATTATGTATACAGGCATTAATAAAATACATGAATATTAATATGAAACGTGGGGCTGTAAATTACATGGGTTATGTTGATGAGGCATTTTGAATATTTGCAATTTTTGTATATAATCATTTTATGTTCCTTAACCTCCTTTTTTTGAGCTAAAAATCTGTTCATTTTATTTAAAATGTGCATGCATTTTAATGTCGTTTTATACATATTCATGTGTGTAGTTTTATACATACTCATGTGTGTAGAGTTTTATACATACTCATATATGTAGAGTTTTATACACACTCATGCATACAACAACACTTTCATCCATTTGGGGTGTACATAGCAGAACTAGTACTAAAATTAATCTAACTTTTAACCTAACAAAACCTTTCATCATTTTACCAAACATATATTCCTAAATTTCAAAAGATGACTGATGAAGATCGTAAATTAATATGACCAATCGAAATTGAACGATCATTTTGAAAATAGACATAAATAAGAAAAATGTTGAGATAACTTCAGTTCCTTAATCAAAACAAACGAATCGAAATTGGTATCCATTAACGGGATAAATTTGTCGTGTTTACAATGTTGGAAGACAGTTGCTGACGAATCGATGAAATTTCAAGTTTGACACATCACGAAAGGTGGAAATGGCACGAAAAAGAGGCAGGTCAACGAAGAGATTATCGAGAAAAAAAGTTCGATACGTCAGGCCGATGAAAATTGCAGCTCTGATCGTATCCGCTATTCAGGACCTTCGCGAGACCAAAGGATCCACCCCTAACAAGATCATAGGTTACATAAACTACGCTTCGAATATGGCCGAGGGTCGGGTTAAACGACAAGTGAGTGGTTTCAGGATGATAATTGTGACGCAGTGAAACCCTTTCAAAGCAAGCAATTTCGACGAGTAATTTTCGCCGAGTTTAAAGTCATTCGAAGCTGCATTGCTTTCGCTACATTTGGCATTAGTTTGAGCAAAGAGAAATGGAGGGAAATGTACGTTGTGCCATGCGAAAATTAGGATGTGCTTTTCTCAGAGAAGAAAGTTTATTTTATTCGTTTTGAATAGGTTTGTGATTGAATAATAGGGGTATTATTTCTCTTTTGGTTGGAGAGTTGTGCTGAATAAAATTGATCTTGACAGGTTCCTTGTATATTTCATAAATTCTATTTATAATTTTTGGTAGTCTATTTTGGATCATAGGTGAATTAGGTTTACTAGTTTCTTTTTTAGTTTAGAGGTCATGTACAATTTGCACATTTTTTAATTTAGAAGTTATGTACAATTTGTAAATTTTTCAGTTTATAAATTATACAATTTGCACATATTCAAGTTTACAACTTCTACAATTTTACAAGTTATGCAATTTGTAAATTTCAAAATTTTTAAGTTCTACAATATGCAAATTGACTTTTCTAACATCCCCAATTTTTAAAGCAAATGAAAGCATCATTTAATGATACTGTCTACTCGAGCTAAGTTTATTACGTTTAATCTAGTAAAGCGATAAATGTCGGTGATCGATAATTACAGGTAAAAGCAGCGTTAAGAAGAGGAGTAGAGTACGGCATACTAAGAAGGTACCGAGGTCACTATTTCCTTCCAACCGGCGATGAATTAGATCGTGCGAACCGTATTGCCTTGAGATTCGCCAAATTACCTTTACCCTCTGCCAACCCCTTCAAGTCAAACACGACCCCATCCCGCAAAATCACGTCGCTGAAAACTCAAAGGAAGTCGGCTAAGTCCAACGTAGGGTCACGGAAGACGAAACGACTCGTGAAACCTCGTTCACCTTTAATTTCACCCACCGTTAGTTTGGCGAACGCGGTTTGCGTCGGCGATCATTTGTAATTTGATCGATCCTAATTTTATTTGCCGAGGTCTTCATGCGGTCTTAACGAAAACCTCGTATCATTCTGTATCGTTAATTGTCTCCTAAATCCTTATTTTACTACTCGCAGATAACTTTCACTCCTTTATCCAAAAATTATCTGCTACTATGTGTCTGTTGGTTCTCTCTCTTTAAATTTGAAAATTGTATCGATGCTGTGGATGTATTGATAAATTGTCACGGGTATGCAATTTAATAAAATAATATATTATGGAGTTGTATAAATGTCTACGTATTGTTAAATGAACGTGTACATATATTGTCTTAAGAATACAGGACTCAGAAAAATTACTAAAAAATATTAAAGTCATTCAATCGTATCATTATCATTAAAATCATATCGTTAAAATATTTATAAAGTAAACGCGTGAATTTTTCAACCTCTTTCAAAACACTAAAATTGATACAAGCTATTTCTGATTAAAAAATAATAAGCATCACCTAACCGAAAATGTATGGTAATAAATTGGTGATTGAAAATTCGCTAAAGTATCGAATAAAATTCGAACTTTCGGTAGCTCAATTGAGACCAGAGGTCTGAGCATTTAAACGACCCCATTGTCTGAATGATTTCAATAGCTTTCGAGGCTAAATAGAGTAGGTTGGTTATCTTAAATGGAAGTGGACGTTAAGACGAACGGATCGTTTTCTATTACGATATATCAATCGTTCTGGTACTTGGTAAGAATCCTTTTGTTCTTCCGTTCGGCACACGGCCACCGGAATTAAGTGAAATGAAGGACGAGCTTCTTTCGCAGATTGCATCGAGAACGGTGGTTGCGGCCATTTATAAAACTTAGCAGCTTCTTACGGTGCACCGATAAACTTAATAGCTTTCGAAATTTACGGGATTTGGCAGCACACAAAATTTCGCGATATTCCCCTTGCATTCATATACACTCTACGAAATCCCGTTATAACGTAGCTTTACGGAAAAATTCTAAGGATGACCTCACAACATTTGACACTTCGATTTCGTTCAAACTTCGTGTAATTATAAAGTACATCAAAAGTAGTAATTCTACAAAACTACAGAGCGCAACTCTCTAAAATAAGGAAGTAATTTACGTTTGATCATGTTCGATTTTTCAAAAATTTTCAAGGACAAAATTTTCTGTACTCTAAATTTTAGTTCGTACTCTAAATTACAAATGTGAAGAAACGAAGAACCGTGTATCGCACAAAATTTGTACCGAGTCCTCTGTAATATGCATTCTAAAGTTTGAAAGCAGTTTATACAATCGACTTGAAATCTATTAATTGAGTCGTGTTACTTATGTATCTTACTTATCGAAAAGCTGGCGAATGTATTCAGGAAAGCAATTACTTGGTACATATTCGATTTGAAACTAAAATAGATTATTTAGTCCGAGGTAACCGGCGTCGCTTTCCATTAAATTCGAGGGAAACAACGCAGTCGGTGTCGGCCTATAATCCGTGAAAACATAGTCGAACTATGAACAACGGATAGCCAGGAACAATTCGAATCCGTTTAAATGGTAATTCGGAAAGCTAGTTGGCACCTAAAGGCCTCACGATATCGATACTGTTTCCGGTTACATCGTATTTAAACGAAGCAGCACTGAATCACCATGTATCTCTATATGAATAGCAATTTTTCCCCGTCGTGCGTCGTTTTTTCTATCCGTGATACTACGAAACAAATGTTTTCGATAAAGCGTCGAAGAAACGTGTAAAAAAACAACGTATCGTGTTATTCCATATTTACATTCCATTTACATTATTTTCTTAGTTATTCACAAAATCCTGTATTTTACAAGATTATAGTTTTACAAAATTCTTCCTTGTAAAATTTCAGTCAAATCTTTACTTATTCATAAAAAATTCTTCCCTGGTAAATAATTGTTATTATATCTTCATTATCTGTAAAAATCCAGAGAAGTATTTTTAAAAATTATAAAATCTTTTCCAACGATTTACGTGACATTCTAACTCGTCAAATAATTTTATTCATAGTTCGAATAGAATAGTATCGAATTGCAGTAAATGGAAAATGTAGAATTATTCTGCAGGAAACTGTAGCTGAACATTGCAATTTCATTGAACACAGAGCGGAAATATAAGGTTACATGAAAAAAGAGGTAACCTCAAACGCAGTCTTCGAATATCAAAGGTTGGTCGCCGGTTATTCTTTTATTGGAGAACGAATCGCGATAAAATTTCAAAGCAACGTAAATAAATAGCTGTCGCGAGCGCGGAACAAACGAATTGTTCGTGAATTGATAAAGCGATAGGTAACATCAGAGGCACGACAAAATTAAAGCCCGTGATTTCGCGTTGTTCGAAATGAAAACAAGACACCCGTACAAAAGTTCAATTATAATTTGACTGTTGTCAATATTCATTTTGCATTTCCTGCTTTTATTTGATTCGAAATATGAAACGTACGGGACAATGCATTGAAATGTTTCGGTTAATTTTATATTACTTTCGCTGGAAGAATAATTTTCATACAAACGTGTAATTTTATTTTGAATTGCGTAAATTTTAAATGTTAAAATTTCGAAACTCGATACACAAATATTAAAATCCACAAGAAATGCAGCATAAATTTTCAAAATCAAAGGGAAGTCTGTTTAACAAAAAGTAGAATGTTTCCTTTGCCATGGGGGATCTCAATTTGTGACGAAGATGGAACGATGAAACACTTCTACAAATGTTACTGTTTTTCTTTCCCCGCTAAAAGTACCTGTGAGGGTATCTTGCATCAGGTGTTTCGAGAGAGTAATGGTAGTATTTATCATTAGTCCTGCAGGGACGTGAAATTCTCCGGGGTAAGGTTTTCATGTCTTTTTTCTTGGAATGAATAAATATGTCTATTCCCTCGAGAACGAGGGTTATATACGATAAAGAAATCGGCAAAATATAACGCTTTCATTTTTCCGTCGTGCTACAAGATATGGATATCCACTGTTTTGTAATTTCAATGTAGACCTTCCTGATGATACAGTTTATACATCTAATTTTTCTTCTGCTCCAATCTCCTTCTTCTTTATTTCATTACAACAGTAACAGAAATAATAGATCAAAGATGTTAACCCACAAGGCGCGTGACTCTTTACTAACCTAACCTTTTTTCTGCTATTAGCCCTTTGCACTGATTTTGCAAGCAGCAACTTTAAAACTGATAGTTAAAAAGTTAAACGAATTCTTTTGAATTTATTATTTCTTTAATATGGTCATACATCTCATGTGTAATATAGAATTTGTTAAGAAATGCTTATTTCAAATTATTGTATTAATGGTGACCGAGAGTCTTGAGCGCAAAGGGCTAGAAATACTTTGCCTTAAACCACGATACAATATTATTATTTTACGTGTTTATATTGTTATATCGATAGAAGCTTGGAGTTCGCTATTGTATGTTATTCCATTCTGACATATTCGCGTGGATATTTGTGTACGGCATCGATACATCGAGCATCTCCGTAAAATCGGCGCATGTTCCCGAGGATTTTCGGGTTCGGCTCTTGAAAGCATATTGCAGGCAGAAAATGACCAATGGCGAGCCACTATGACTGCTAGTTGCAAGGGACTGCAGGCTATCAGACTAGCGAAGTGAATGGCATTAGTGCGAATTCCACGATGGTGGTCGGCGGTTTCGCAACTGCTATTGCGTGGCCATACTAGTTTCAGGATTCAGCCAGCTTTTGTCGCGAACCTGAAGACGATTGTCCCGTTCCGCTTTCGCTGCTTCAGCCTCGAAACGCGTCGAAAACAGTCGCGTTTCACCCCATTGTGCAAAAAGTTGAGAGAACCGCGTTTGAACCGGTTACTTTACTCGTGCAGAGCCTGCGTTTTCAACTACTTTCGTTTTGTTTCTGTTTGCTTTCGTTCACAATCAGTTGTTAGCGCAGTCAACGGATCTGGCTTTCCTAGGGAGAATACAACTGTGGGAGAGAAACCTCACTCGGTGATTTTCGGGGGTTTTTAGAGTGGAAATTTGGGGGTGGATTTAGAGTTTGGAGAAGTGGGAATTTAGAGAGATTGGAATTTGGGAATGTACGGTTGTGGGAATGTAGTTAGGTTATGAGAATGTGTAGATATAGTTATGGGAGTATACAGATATAGTTAGGTTATGTGGACATATAGGTGTAGGTTATAGGGTGTAGTTAAGTTAGGTTATGAAAATATGTAGATATAGTTATGAGAGTGTACAGATATGGTTATGTTATGTAGACATATAGATGTAGGTTATAGCAGTTAGGTTAGGTTATAGGTTAAATAGACATATTTAGAATATGTCTATTGACATGTGAATGATAGTTTGAGACTTCGAGACTTTGAGAATTTTAAAACCAGAAAATTTCTACTTGAAAAATATTTCAACAACGCCACATAACACTTTGACCATTCTCACAATCTCCCAAAATAATAATGAAAATTAACATTAAAACTCCCGTATTTGCTACATTCGTTCTACTCATTACTCACACAGATAATTCCTTTCTCCGCTAAAACTACAAGAAAACGAATCAGCGAAGAAAAATGTCAGCGATAACTTCTTGCGAGTCCGCATTAATCACTAAAACCTTACGTCACACTTTCGTCAATTACTCAAGTTGTACAGAAAATCCTCATATTCCGGGCACACGTGCATGAAAACCCTTTCATTTATCTCAAGATAAACGCGTGTTCCGTGAATAATTGTTACCACGCCGAACCTGATGCCCGGGATTAATTAATTGCACAATATTAATTCAGGGATGCATTGCTGGAAAATCGATAGCTTGCTCAAGAAACTAGTATCGAAGTTAATCATAGAAATTGAAGACGGGAGCATGAACTATTAGATCTTAGAATGCGTATTACAGAGAGGATTTCAGTACAAGTTTTTAGCGGTAGTTTCACGGTTTCTTCGGACACGTAGCTCCAAATCAGTAATAGCAGCAATAATATCTATTTAGATAAAGAAATGAATTTTCATAATAATTCGTCGTTTAATCGTCACTGCTGACGCACATACCATCGCGAAAGAAAATTGCCGAGCTCAGTAATTTGACCGTGTAAATTAATAAATTTTCGAATGGAGTTCATGAAGCTTCCGGCGAGGTTGTTTCTCGTGGAACTCTGGCAAATGCAACGATATGGCTCGCGCAAAGTAATGGAATCATAACCAGCTACGAGCCGGTTGCACACAGAAGACGATTGTCTCGCATTTCATAAAAGCTTACCGTTGCAGAATGCAAATTGGCACTTTGGACGTTGATGAGGTTGAAACCTTACAACGTATTAGGTGCACCAGTAAGTAATCCACTGTTTCTTTAATAACTTTCAAACGACCCTATTTTAAACGTAAATTTGATTCGAAGCTGTAAATCGAAGCTGTGCCTTTCGTACCATGTTTCTTTTGATGTATCGACGTTTTTTGATGATTGCAATTTCAGAATTTTTTTATCATACGTGTTGGACTGGAATTAAAGTTAAACTTGAAAATATGAAAGTTGTCATATTTTAACAGTTATTTTTGGTAGATATAAAGCAAGTGGTTGATCGACGAAAAACTACTCCAATTTACGTTTAAATTGACAGCGACTCCTTTCTGCTCGGTATTTGATTACTTTTTCTTAATTAGCAACTATTCGCGAGGAACAACTTTGAGCAAGAAAAGGGACATCATAGAATTTCCCTTTTAGTTCTGCTGTGATTTAAGTTTCGCAATTTCGCGTAAACAAGATTGAAAGCTCGCGAGCCAGAATAATTTGATTCGACCTTCATATACGTTGCTTATTAAAACTACTTTGTTCATACAGAATGTATTTTGCGTAACATGAAGCGCGTACCATGCGTAAAATTGTTGATTAAAATCGGCGGACAAATTTTGCTCGTTGCGTAGTTTGTGTTCCTTATAATTCTTTGAAGAATATCTTTACTACAGAAGAGGTAATTGCAAGATTATTGTCAGCTTTAACTGAGTATTTGCACATGTATTTATAAAATGAGGAAATATAAAAGAATACAAAAATAAGATATATTGTAATTTGGTCAGTAATAAATTTCACGTAATTCTATATTCTACAGTCTACATTACAATTTCGCATTTCAAATTGAAATTTCACACTTTGTATCGAAATATCACATTTCGATTTCGCATTTCAAATTGAAATTTCATATTTTATTTTAATATATTTCTATTAAAATATCACATTTTACATGGAAATTACACATGTTACATTGAAATAGTACACAAAGGGATATTAGCCGAGACAAATGATACTCCAGTTACCTGCACAGACGCAATTAAATCACAGCAAATACGATCGTGTTTATTCGACAAGTTCGATCGCAAGGAATGTAATCAAGGTAACGGAATGATATGACATTAAATCAGATTCCATGGTGCATTAGTTGGTGAGATACAAGCAACGCGATTAAGCTCTAAGTCCCCTTTTGTTGTGCACGAGAAACGCTACCACCCAGCTTTGAACGTAGAGAAGCACCGTGACAGAACAGAATGGAACACCGGTACCATTTATAATCGATAATTGTGCTACTTTGATCAGAAGCTATTGCTCCGATCTCTGAGTAATTCCACCGGATAATTTTGCTCGCCGTAATTAATCAAACGGATGTTGCATTAATTATAATATTACAACGTTACCTAATCAATTTGGCGAACGAAGGTACAATCGATTTTTGAAAGCTTAGTTTTACTTGATAAAGTGGATTATAATTAATAAATTTTTTAGTAATATTGTTTTAAGAATTTTCGGAGTTTTAAGTTGAGTATTTAGATTTTGAAATTGTTTATTTCAGACATTGTCAGGTTTTTATATTATCGAAAATTTAGATTTTCTAATTTTTAAATTGTGAAGAGATTAGGTTTCCAAATTTTTCATTTTCATGTTCAAACTTCAAATTTCTTACATTAGGAATTTTTAAATCACTAGATTTCCAAAGTTGTCAAATTGTCACGCTGTCAAATTGTCAAGTTGTTAAATTGTGAAATTGTGAAATTTTTACATTGTCAAATTGTCAAATTGTCAAGTTATCAAATTGTTAAATTGTCAAATTGTCAAGTTCTCAAATTTTCAAGTTCTGCAATTCTCAAATACTTCATTTTTCAAATTTCCATAAATCAGAATTTAATTTTCAAATTACCTAAATTCCAAATTCCCAAATGTAGAACCACTAAAATCTCCCATTTTCCAAACCCTCCTAAAATTTCCAAATTCCCTAAGTTTGAAAATCCCGCAGCTCAAACGTTCCGCCAACAGTAAAGTACGTGTAATTGAATGATCGTAAAAGCAGCAGAAAAGCGAACGCTCTTTGTATCCGCACATATTGCCGTTCCCAGATGTGGTACGCTTTAAAAAAGAATTTACATGCGTTCTATCGTATCCCGGTCGAAACTTGTTTTTTAATTAAAAATTTCATTAACTTCGTAACCGTAGCTGAAGCGTGTAGAATTATTCGAAACGTAATTGCGGAAAGTAAAGCCGGTGTTTTACTTCCCAAGCGTTTCCTTAGCTCACGGTTCGAATTAGTTGTTTATCGTGATTCATTAAAGGTAGAAAAATGCGTTACTGTTCGCGAAGCAAACATTACGTTGGCAAGAAAATTGCATAGAGAAAATCGAGTCACGTTTTCTTGCGAGATTCCCAGACGTAGTAAACTGAAGAACTTTATTGGCAGCTTAAGAATAGCGATTGTTAACGGTCTTCGAACTTGTTTAAAACCGACCGAACTTTTAACGGATACACGCAGAAGAAAAAACCAAAGACCGAGTGTTTTTTCCTTTCGTAATAATATTAAATGTTTGTACAAGATTAGACGTTATGAATATGCGATGCTCTGCTTGGTATACATATTGAATGAAAATAAGTTTCGTAACAACCTTTGTTTTCTCGTTTAATTTTCCGTTCCTTCTTTAAAAATTCGCTCGTTATTCTTTCGACATTGTTTCCTTTTAAATTTTAGATTCGACGAAGTTTCCAATTAACAACTTCTCTGCTTCTTGAACAAACTGTGCTGCTTAAATTATATTCGCCGATTCATAAATTATTCGTATTCGCTTCCACGGTTTATCAATTAGTTTTCTTCATTTTCCTGATTCATATATTATTTTCGTTTATTTCCCATTCGGGCTTATACGTTACTTTTCATTTATTTTCGTTCGTGATTTATACGTTATTTTCGTTTCGGATTTATACATTACTTTCATTTATATTCGTTTCTGCTTTATGAATCGGTATCTGATTTATAAATCATTTTCGTTAATTTTTATTTCTCGTTTATAAACCATTCATCGTTTATTTTCGTTTCTATTTCAGAAATCGTTATCGTTTCCGTGTTATAAATTATTCGCGTTTATTTTCGCTTTGTACAAATTATTTTCCGTTTTACCCGTCTCCGTTCCACGAATTATTTCCATTTCTGTATCATAAATTATGTTCATTTCTCCTTCGTCAAATAGCGCGATCGTTTAATAAATGTCGATGATTACCTCGGACGCGTTGAATTTGTTGAAAGTTTTATACCGTTTATCCGACCAGTTATTCTCGGACGGACAAAAGATTCTTCTGATTAATGAGCTCGCGGTAATTAAAGGCCGGTCTTATTTATTCAATTTCTCGTTTGTGCACTGCTATGATTTATCTTCGAAATTAGAATGCACTGTCTGACACGCGGAGTCTTTTGAAAGACAAAAAGGCCCGTCCTACGAGCGAGCATATTTCTCGGTTGCACACGTACCTCGTCTCTCCGTCATGCTAACCTGAACCTATATGTATACGTGCGTCATGGATTATGCAATACGTGAGATATTTCTGCAGAAGGATCTCTTGTTATATCAGAGGAAGAATGCTACCAGATCTCCTACTGCATTCACATAACTCTTCTGATGTATCCAGGAAAAAATACTACGTTTACTTCATTGATTCCGGTCTTGTTAAAACACGACATTTTTCTTCATTAATTTACTCTCAGTATTTTTTTTAATGAATTTTCATTAATATTTATTGAAAGCATCGAAAGTCTAATGCAGCTTTGTGATAGTTGCATTTGATGATGCACTTGATGATGCACTTGATGACGCATTTGATGATGCACTTGACGATACACTTACTAATAAATTCGATGATGCATTTACTGATAAACTTGTTAATTATTATAAAACAATTTTAAATAGTACTTAAAAAATTATAATAGTAATATCTTAAACAATATTAATCGTTGAAACAATAATAACTGATTAGAACAATAAAACACAATACAAAACATAAAAAATAATATTATAGTAAATTAAAACAGTGTTAAAGAAGAAGATAATAATCCCTCGACGAAGGAAGATAAATGAGACGTCAATTCCGACGTTCATAAATGAAAATAAAATGTTTAAACAATTCTCTAGTTGGTTCTATAGAAACAGCTTCGTCGGTCGGTAAAAATCTCCCATCAGGAGATGAAGTTTGATCATTTTAATTGCAAATCGGAGGAACTTAAACAACCACCTCATGGCATAGAATTTTTTTGCTTTGCTAAAACGGTCTGAAAGATTTTATTTTTTGGAATTTTAACTTTAAATTGGACTTGTGTAAATTTGCTCGAGTCTTTTATCTTTCGCCTGACTGAATATGCAAGATCACTTGTTTTGTGATGGATAAAATACGAAAATATGATTCGCATTAATGTTGAACATACGTATATAAATATCATTCGTATTTACAAATAATAAATATTCAAAACATAAGTACAATTACCCTGAATACTCTGGTACTTCGTATCATAAGAATTGCAATGAAATGAAGATATTAGAATGTCCGTAATTTTTTTAAGAATATCACATTCCCTTAAGCGTAATTTCAACATTTTAGTTCATCAAGGAGAGAGCTCGTTTAAGGGCGGCCATTCCCCGTTGAAAAATGCACGTTTGAAAAACGGTAGCCAGGTAATTCGAATTTCACTTCCATTTCTGGTCAGCAAGCTGGTTTTGTACGCAACAATACTCGTTACCGCGGTATACTCGTGTTTCGTCCTTATTTCTCGACTTTCATCCTGTTGGTTCCTCGTCCAACGCTGGCTGCTAAAATTAAAACAGCCCCTGGTATAATGAAGTTAAGGTTTCGGCACATTTCCGTGTTCCTCTCTCGCTGTATAGCCGCAAAATGAACGGCAGAAAGGAGGAAAGAAAGAAAAAGAAAGTTGTAGGTAAAGAAGCGAGAGCAGGGGAGAAAAAAAGGTTCAGATTCCTCTGACCCGGGCATATCTGGTATATCTAACCGTATTCTGGATGTTCAACGGTTGCTATACTTCGACTTGAGCACCGGTTACCATCGTTAGCTTATTTCTTTTCTCCTTCACGAAGATGTGTACGTTCTGAATTCCTGCAAAAGTTCCTTCTCAAACCTGAACTTCTATTATTCTCCGAAATTCATTGGACATTTCTTTATTCTTTTAGAAAATCTTTCATTTCAAATTTGAATATTTTATGTTCATTTTTAAATTTATAATTACACATGATATACCACAATACAAATATAACAACGTAGTTTTGTATAAATATATAATTGTAGAAGTAACCTGGCATAAATACTTCAAATTGTTTCATTTTATTGTTGTGGAATTTTAAGACCTTTACCGAATGTCTTCAAAAATTTTATGTTGGTTGAGTACATATAATATTTAGCTCCTCAGAAGTTTTTATAGAATATTTAGCTCCTCAGAAGTTTGAAATGTTAAAAGAATACATTATTTTTAAAAGTAACGTTCTGCAGTTCTGTATCGTATGAATATCTTGCATAAATTGTTTTTGCATATTCCGCTTTTTGTTGACTATAAGATCGTTTTGACTGTGAAGGATGCGTATTCTCATTGTCTGAGTGATGTATGTATTCTGCTTGTCTGACAATGTAATACGGGTATTCCACTTGTCTGATTCTCAATTGCTCTGATTCTACTTGTCTGACTACATACAACTCCTGCATTGTTTGTCTATCCATCAACTGGTCTTTTATTCTACTTTCAAGATTAAACACTTCTAGTCATTTAATCTTACATTAATATAGAATGAACTGAAACTTAATTATTCTACTTTGCCCCAGATTATAATGACACTGATTACGTAATGAACAAGTGATTAATGGAGTGGTAATTTGTCTTGTGACATATTTGTACTGTACATATCACATATTCATTATGTGGTACTTAATGTATTAAATTAATATGTTACATGTTAAAGACGTTATATTCATCGTCAAACAAGATCAATTAATTATCAGTGATCAATTACCAATTATAAATTACCAATTATCGATAGAAAATGATGAGTTATCAGTAACTATCTATTCTCTACAACTAACTCTTAACACTAACTCAACTCGTGTTTGTCTAAAACAGGTAACGGTGACCAAACGTGGATGTCGAACAGAAACCATGTGGAAGAAAAGAGTATAAAAATGTTGGGAAAGAAACGGTGAACGAGCACGAGGAGCAAGGCAGACCTACCAAAGAGAGAAAACAATCGCAGCGTGAAAGGTTAGTAACATATAGTTAAGCGTCCCTAGGAACACGGAATGACGTCGAGCAGTTCCTAAATTCTCTTAAGTCCGTTGAGTGAAAAAGGGAAGACCGAGAAAGTACTTCCCTGATTTGTTAATACCCACTGGATTTTATGGTGGATTTAGTCGGCTGATGTTTCTCAGTGATTTATTTTCGATCGCGCGGTACCAGGTTAATGGATTTTTCGTACCGTCCTACCAGCTGTAATGAGATAAAATGCTTTTAATGTTCGTTCGGATGCCGGTCCGGATAGTTTTCGTTCCACCGAATTCACGTTTCTGCGTACACCTTCACGTGTAGACCCTTTTCGTTACATCTGTTCCTGCGTTTATTTCGCAATTTTTCTTTCAAATTAAATATTTTGCTATCACACATTCGATGTTCGTCCATTTTAATCGGGTTCATTTTACACGGGACAATTTTCATATTTTCCTTTTACATCGGTCTCAAAATAAATTGCGCATTATACGAATTTTATTCCAAAGTACGGTATGTGGTTTCATTTGTAAAGAAAATGGAGAAAAAGATTCAATTAATTTCTTCTAATTATGTATGCATTATACTCTGACGCAGTTAATATTACCTCATCTCATTTGATCATATAATTTTCATCGATCATACAAGATTTTTATATATCATAACTATAATTTTTAATCTAACGAAAAAATTTCCCTGCAAATCAGAACGCATAAAAATGCCTGGTTTAACAATCCCATTGTGATTTCCGTATAAACGATCAGCGTTGGAGATCATGAAAGGATCTTAATAGGAAAAAAGTCGCATCCGTCTCCGTTGAAACGGTCGATTCGTTGCCCGAAGCCGTAACCTGACAGGGAAACGGAAACGTCCCGACAAAAACACGAATAATCGGCGTGCAACGTCGGTCGGAAACGGAAGAGCCGTGGAAACGCGGTCGACGATGCGATGCGACGCGAGCTACCGAGAGAACGCAGAAATCGAAAATATAAACCGGCTTCATAAGTCAAGCATCCGCCACGTCGATGCATTACGTGGGCCATTCCCGAGGGAGGATCGATGCTGCGGCTCACTCTCAAGGGGTTGGTAGTTAGTGGCGTAATTTTGCCGGAAACGGCTGCGTCGTTTACCGTGGTGAAACACATTCGTCACTCTCCCCGCTTTCGTTGCTCCATTTTTCCTCCACTTTGGCCCGCTCGACTCTTCGCGCCCGAAAACCTGGTCAATTTTCTTTACCTATCATCGTTTAACCCTTACCTTGTTTTTTGTATATACAGTCGGTTTTTTCTTGTTCGTTCGGATACAGATTAATATGACTCGTGTTAACTATTTACATTTTTATTTATATTTTTTTGTAGACATACTGTATGTAGTGATTTTTAATGTAAAGCTATTGAAATAAAACTAAGTCCGGAGTTAGATATATTTATTATACAGAGTGTGTCATAACTAGTAACTAACGAAAGGGGTTGTAGCTGAGGTGATGTTGAGCAACTTTTTCCTTCGCGAAAATGGGGTTTGAAGCGTAGTTTTTGAATTATTAACGAAAAACATCGACCTCGTATCTATTAAAAGCACCCCAGTATCTCTCGTGTGTGGGCGCGTGCTCTTCACGCGCACTGATTGGCTGTTGTTAGTTAATAATTCAAAAGCGAAGCTTCAAACCCTGTTTTCGCACAGGAAAGTGTTTAGAACCACCTCAGCTACAATCCCTTTCCGGGAGAAAATTGATTCAACGTTGTAGCAATAATTAGTATAGCTGTGACTTCTAGAAAATTGTAGGTTAAGAGGTTAAATCGCGAATATATGAAAATGATATGAAACTAAAATATGAAAATAATATTAAATAAAAATGTGAAAATAATATCCGATAAAAATGTGAAAATTATACCAAATCTTAAGAAATGCGATAATTTACATAGAACCGGGAATTTGACTACGTTTTACAATAAGTCGTACACTTTCATTCGACGAGGATGATTCGACCTTAGAGTCTTGATTTAAGAGAAGCTCGAAGATGTTAGAGGACTTTGTTAATTCAATGTGTACGTTCGGGATATAAATCATGAGATCGTGGAAATATTTTCTTCGACGGCAGAACGAAATACATCCCGTAAATGAGATACCGGGCGAACTGCAGCAGAAATCCATGGATCGTTGACAGAGATTCATGACCGCGTTGAAAAGAACGAACAATTAGTCAGCGACATTTCACGATAAATATCTACCGGCGAACTGATACATTTTCTACCAATTAATTCGCCGATATCTGATTATTTATTGCGTCGGGTTCCAGCTTTCAAGTAGCAACAATAAATTTCGTTGCGACCACACTGTATTCCCACGAACGTGATTAACATTTTTGGCCAGCGTTCTATCGTTGTCGAGTGAAATATATTTATGCTTTTTCAAAATAGTAATTCAGTATAGAATACATCTTGTAAGATATGTTAAAATTATTTGTTAAACGTATGATTTATTAAGGAGACGTATAATTTTCATTTTGCAAATAATTTGATTTGAATAAGATTGTTAAAAGAAGCGTGATGTATGTGCATAAATGCAGATGCTGATTGGGGACTGGATAGTTTGCAGTTACTTTCTGCTTTCTGTTCGTCGTGACGTATCATAATTGACGGATCATGAATGATGTATTGTGATCGACGTGCCATAAGTCCATGAGAACGTCGAACGCTGAACTGAAACCCGTAATTGCGGATTTCGGGATTAAAAGTGGACGCCTGAAGGGAGATTTCTAATAAACTTCCGACAGATTGATAGGAGCTGAAATCGATTCAGTCATAATATTATCATAGTTAAACACTCCAGAAATGTTGATAAAAATATTAATAAAATGGATCATATCGTTAATTTATATTAGAGAGATATTCTTGGGCGAACGATTTTTGTAAGAAAATAAAGCGAGCGAAATCAAACGATATCTGTGAAGGTACAAGAATTTGCTCTGTAAGAAGAAGTATTGATTAGGAAACTGTTCAAACAACAATCTTCCATGTCACTTCGATATCAAGTGGCCTCACGAATCATCAGAAACTCGAATGCTTTTCCAACGGACTGAACAAAAATAATTGGACTTTAATAAACGAAGCTCACAGTCTGTTTGTAATTGTCCTCTATTTGAGCTTCACAAACAAAGAAATTTCGAACGTTGGATAAATTGCTGTCAGTTTTATCATTTATTGCAAAATTTCTTCAGTCTTTTGTTTAATACTGTTTCATTGTTTCATTGTTTTCATGCGTTACTATTTTACTAATCTACTATTTTGCTATTTTGCTATTTTATTATTTTGCTATTTCACTATGTCACTGTTATGTTATTATAGTTATATGTTATATTATGAAAAGAAAACGATTTTCGTTATTACTTGTAAAAGCTTAAAAATATCTCTTTTAAAATTGAAAAATCCACGTATCAGTGTACTGATATTGATACAGGTATATTCTCGTAATATTCTGTTCACAAGTGACGATCGAGTAACTGACGACTAATTAAATTACAAAATATTGATGCAAGGCGGAATAACGTAATATCCTCTGTCGATGCGAGTACACGCTCATAATTTTCTGTTCACAAGTGACAATCGAATAACTGGCAACGACTAATTAAATTACAAAATATTGATGCAAAGCGGAAAAACGTAATATCCTCTGTTGATTCTGTCAGCATCGAAGAATTCATCGACGGTTCACGCAAATATAAAGTGCAATATCGGTTCGTCGACCCTTTTTGTTTATCTTCTTCGCGCAAATGAACGTAAATAAACTAGGCTGGCCTATATTTGTCCAACTGAATTATTCGAAATACGGCAGAGGCACGTATTTAAACCGCTTGACGGTATAAACATTCAAATGAAATAATTAAGGGCGATGTAAATCCAACGGCGTTTTTCCCTCGGGATACACGTGCAATTGAAATTGTGTTCCGCCAGCTTTGCAGATTGAAATACTGCAACTGGGCTCTTTCATTGCTTTTTACGTAGACGTTTTCATACGTGCATTGACGGTTAATTAGTAATAAACGTGTAATTTTATCTGCGGTTTCGGTGCTGTTCAATCGTAAATGTGTAGATTAAAAACTCACGGACAAATGAACACGAATAACATATTGAACAACTAACAACTGAATTATAACAAATATACCACGTTCTTTGAATCTTCATTATATTCAAAAGAATATTTATTTACTAATCTTTTGTTAATTATAACTTTCTGTTAATGAACATTTTCATTCAATTTTTCTTTAAAAGAATAATTGTACCCTCAAATAATTTGTACATAGTAAAATTTAATTTTTCATAGCACATGTTTATATGTGTAACATTCTTATATCTATAGATTTGTATATCTGTAAATATTCTTTTACATACACATGTACATGTTTACATATCCGAAAAATTGTTCCGGAAGTAGCAATTTAGCAGGAATGTGGGTTGCGGAGTTTATGATGGCGTCGAGGAACCACAGCAAGCATCGACATCTTGAATCCGAAGATAAAGGCCGTTGCGATCGCAGCAACGTGTTACCGCGAAACGATGAACGCGATTTACGAGGCTATTGCCGCAAGGTGCTGCACCCTTTTCGATGGAAGGCATTGATATGGCCGGTGAAAAAATACGAGCTACTTTGGAACTATGCTGTCGCAGACTACTAACTCGTTCGACATAAAGCATCTGTTCGTTTCCAACCTCGAATTTAAATGCGACATTGCTGAATACCAATTAGAACGGAATGATAAAGCGCACCTGTAACACCCTTTTGGAACTTTACGACAGGATATCCTCTAATATGAACATTTCACCATGGCCAATTAACTACGGACGTTTTCATTTACTGCAGCTTTAAAAGTTGCGATTTGTTGACAGACTCGATTCATTTATAACGTGACGATTGTGAGGGAAATTCGAAAATATACTTTTGTAGCAGGGACAAATTTATACCGATATAGAAATACGTGTCACAATATTTTCTGCTATCTTGAAATTTTATGTGAATTATGTAAAAGTTGTTTCAGATGTATTTTATTCAGATGGATGATATACAAGGTGTATCAGTTAATAATTTTTCATTTTCTTTTTTAAGAATACAAATTTTTGGGAACAGGGAAAAAATGCTTTATTTGAAGTATGCTAGCTATATATTTTTCCCATGTGTCCTAATATGTTCTTACATTGTTATACATCAAATTTTACATACAATTAATTCCTAAATTTCAAAATTCCGAAACGTTCTGCCACTATAAAATTCACATCTGTAAAACTTCCAAAATAGCCCAAAATAGAATAGAGATTTCGAAAATTGCTTATTTCCAAAATAAACAATGAACGCTTTCCAGCGTTCAGCCCGTCGAACAAATGAATCGCTCATCAAAAGTTCGATAATCAATTTTCGGTCGATAAGTGGAGGCATCCGAAAGTTTGTTAATAAGCTTCCGGTTGGTAAACCGTTAAGCGAGATGTTGTAGTACACGAATCGCGAGAAGTTAAGAGTTCTGGATGGATTGATGCATAAACCATCGCGAATCTCTGGCGAAAGTTGAGCCGATAGTTTTCGATTAAATCATCGGCGGCTAGATATACGTGGATTTCAGCAGGTGTTTCTCTCCTGGCGGCGATGTAACGATGTTACAGAGGCGGAAAGTCGGTTCAGATGACGAATCGTGGCGTGGAAACGGACAGGAATACGTTTCGGTGGTGTTCGTTTATGCAAATTGCCACTTACCAGGGAAATCGTTTGCGAGTTCCACCACCGTGGAATAAAATACATAACGAGGCAGCGGGGAAAAGCGAACAGGCTGGGGAACAGCGCGAATACGCCTCGCTAAAATACACGGAATTTTCTCTTCTATACTTTTGCACGAAATCAGCTGTCGGCTTATTCCTTCTTCTGTATACGTTTTTTTCATCGGAAAATCAGATATGGATGTATTTAAATTTCTGATTGGCTAGCTTTTTATCGATGAGAGGTGTGTAGATTTTTATCCTTGTTTTTTTAGTAGCATGGGATTGTGCAGCTTTGTTAATACATTTTACATGATTAATGTGCATTTATATATTTCTGGTTTCGTTTGTACTAGTGATACAGTATTGGTATTTTAGTATCGTAAACGTTTGATTCGCAATTTCTAAATTCATGAATTCTTCAAATATAAGAATACTCGAATAAATAAATTACTGAATTTCTAAATTTCCCTAAATTTCTACCTAAAGTCTTACAATTTTTTGTTCAAGTAGGCAGATAGTTTCGTGCACGTACAGCCTTTGAAATCAGATAACAATCACACTAACGACATATGAATCCTCTCCTTCAGACAATTACTCGCATAATTGTTTCATTAACACAGTTACATTAGAACACGGTGCACGTACGGGGACTATTGTTTTTCACACACTAGATAGAAACATATAATTTGGAAAATGTGGATGTTTAACAGTGAAACTTAACAATTCAGTAATTTAAAAATATCGCAACTCGAAAATTGAAAAAAAATTTCAAACGTTTAAATATCGAACGTGCGAGCTGTAGGTAGCAGTATCTAAACTTGGGGATAATTAATCGACACCAGACACTCCGCCATTGTGGACAGAAACGGATGAGCTTGGGAGAGAGGCTAATAAGCCGCGAACGGTTTGGTACAGGGACATTCGAGATTCCTCTTACTATTTCAGTCACTGACGGATGCTGCGCATGGCACTTCCGTTCTACCGTTCCGGGTCACGAGCGTCCCATCCTTTCTCTGCTGCCACCAGAAAATAGCTTAACCCTTTCATTACAAAGCCTTTTTTTACTCGACCTTTGTCTGCGTCCCTACTGTCACACTGCAACATTGAAAATTGTTCAAATTATTATATGCGAGCAAATGAAATTATTGAATTCGTTCGTTAATATAAAAATTCACATAAAACATTCATCAAATTCATATAAAAATTCGTAAAAATTCGTATGACAACTCATATGAAGATTCATAAAAATTCATATAAAAATTGATATACAATGTACAAGAATATTCAGAAGTATATATTCACTTAATGTTAACATTTACGAAAAAATGACACATCATAGATTCCTCATTTTAAACTACAGAAATTATAGAAATGCCTTTGTCGAAATTGATGTTAAACCCTTTGCTCTCAAAAACACACTCACCATTCGGTTTAATATCACAATTTAAAGTCAGTATATTGTAATTATATTTGTGTAAATTTATCAAACTTTTCAACTAAAAGCTGAAGTTGCCATTTGCTAAGAAATTCCTCCGAATGCAAAGGGTTAACTGTAGTTGAGACAAAGAATAATTGTATAAATTAATTTAAATTTCACCCCTTGTTCTTCTATTTATTTTGCACTCCCTATCTAAAATTGTACATAAACATAAACCTAACATTGCTAAGGTTTGCTGCGTTTAAAGTAGTAAAAGTACGGTTAAACCGCGAAATAGAAAAGAGACACTAGTCGTTTATTCAGTGAGGGTGACAGTGAGAAAATAGTCGGAACGAAATAATGTTAGAAAATAAATTCTACCCCCGTTTATTGTCCAAAGCGGAAAAAGTATGTGGCACGTGGCACATTCCAGTCGTGGCTATCTCTCTGGGAAGAGATCTCGAGCGTTATCCCTCTCATAATTTCGTAGGCAGCTTACACGAGCTTAACTCTCCTCCGGTCTCCGCGTCTACGCGTTTTTCCCTCAAGCTCGCTAGCTATTTTCCAAGCTTGCAGTCTGCCCCCTCATAAACTTAACATAAGGGTTAAGTCTTAGCAGTCTTTTACCCCTCTCTCATTCGCTTTGGTCTTTTCATTCCTTTTGTGGCCTGGATACCTCTTGGCTCGCGCTATTCCGCTCACATCAAAGCCTCTTTACTACTTTCTGCTCGTTACACGAAATTATGCGGGAACTCGTGTGTAATTTCGCTTTTCTGAACGAGCGTCTCGTAGATACCGGTCGAATCCGCGTTTCCTCCCAATTTTATAACATATGGAAAAGGAGCAAGGGATGTCAAATATTGTACCTAGCGTCAGCAGTGATTAAACGACGCGAATCATTAGGATTCCCAATGTGTGAATATAAGTGGACTTCAGACTAGAGTTTATTTTCCAGTGTCTCTTCGTTTTACAAAAGAGTGGGCTTTTGTGACACTGCTGAGGGAAAACAGTTACTTTTCTATTGGTTCAGCTAAAATTCGGGTGGAGATGGAAATACAAATGACGTATAATGTGGGTCCTTACCGAAAGTGACCGTAGCAAGTAGTAAAACCAAGCAATAGCCAGACATGAATAGAAAACTGCAACCAAAAGACTACTGCTGAGGTTAAAGTTTCACTCGTGGGTTGATTGGTAATTTACTGTGTTACAAATACAGTAAATTGCATTACAAACATGAAGTACTATCAAACCTATACTTAAACTCGCAAACCTTCAATTAGCAAAATGAAGCATCCTAAACATTTAATCCACGTCGTGAACTTTATCTCAATTACTCACAATTACAAAAGTATCAAATCACAAGATTAGACCTGTAATTAGAAAATTACAAGTTTGTAATCTGTAAACTAGTTTTCGAAATAGAATGGAAATAGAAAACCTGTCTCGATTTGTTGAGCGACCAGATCTTTTTCGTTCCAACACGGAACGAACCACTTTTTTCTTTATCGAACACCGGAAAGATATAAATTTCCATTTTACGGAGTTGGAGCGCGATTTAAATGGAAATGGCACGGTATCGCGTTTGAAAGCGACAGTAGAACCGCGTAATCCCACGATTCGTTCGCGATTTTCTGCCACTCGTGTGTTCCTTTTCAGCGAACATTCGGCGAACAGTGAACAGTCAAAGTGTGTTTTCAAAGAAACCGCGGGGAGAAACGTGTTTCATGACGTTACAACCGCTGTTCGTTGAATTTTATTGCGCCTCCATTACCATACACCCTCGTCGCGGAACTTTTCGTCGCGAAACGGCGTTTCAGCGGAGCGTCGTTTTTCAATAAAATTATCTCACCCCAAAATACACCGCGAAAATCACGTCCTTCGAGAGCACTTTACCATTATAAAAGATTTTACTTTCGAACAGTGTCTTGGAACGCATATTTCCTCTTAAAAGGGAAAAGGGAACGGTACATTTCGACGAATAACGTGGCGCAGATGGAAACTATTGGGTTGTTCGAAATATTTTATTTTTTAAGGTTACTCGATTGCAAATTCAACGAACAAAAAATCTTACTATGTAGTTTATTAATTATTTTTACAATGTGAAACGAGAATTAATCAGAATTAGTAACAAATGTTTAAATTACCATTTTTCAAAAATCAATCTAGGAATGTAAGAAATAGACATCTATTTTTGTTCACTTCAATCATCTAACATAAAACATCAACATTTCAAGATGGGTTAAAATATATTCCATCACGCATAAAAGGAAAAGGTGAAACGTTTGAACCTACCTGACCCCAAAATGTTAACGAAAAGGTCTTATCTACGTGACGTATTTTCTCATAGTCAAATCTGTAGAGACAAGTTTCGCAATACACCGGACCGGAATGTTTCTCATGACGAATACCATCGTCGTTTGCAATTTTTCCAAAACTACATCCAGCTGTTTCCTGAAATGACGGACGCGTGTGTATATGTAGGAGTTCGCCTCATCCGTTTCCACCTGGAACACGTGGACGCGGCCGGACGTCAGATAAAATACCGGAACTCCATTTCGTCGACGGAATTGCAATTTCGCGAGACTCGTCCCGCCTTCACATTTCTTTCCACCGTCAACCAGATGCATGCGCACACGCGCGACAAGTTATTCGGTAAACAATACACGGTTTGATGAATTCCGCAGCGAGAAAACTACGTTGGACCGATTCGATCCGGAGTTTACGAGGAAATCATTCTTCGAAAACAGAGTTATTCCCGCGGACTGCGACAATCTCGATGGGATTGCAGCGTCGTATGTGAACGCCGTTCCGAATATTGCCGTGTATGCTTTTTCATTTTTTAATCGTTTTCGACAGCTTTCGGGCGGCGAGAGGAATTGCGCTTTTTGGGTAACGACATACATATTTGACTGTGAGGATACTAGAATTTCAAATTTCGAAGCTTACCATAACAAAATGGACGAACCCTGGAACTTTCTATTGAGTCTCTAGGATTTGAGGTTAAGTCTCTAGATTTTTGCTGCATTTATGCACGGTGCTCAGTATAGATTTTTTGATAATTACATTTTTATTTGATCTGCAATATAACTATGTTTATACTAAATATCTACAAACCACATAAACATATCTTGTTTATTAATTATATCTACATCTGGTCCCCAAAAAATTACATACTCAACAAAAATATTAAAATAATAAATGCAATCTATAAAGTAATAATGGAGATACAAAAAAATTACTACATCAAATGAGAAACATACTGAGTTAATTTTCTTCATGAAACATAACCTAAAACTTTTCATTTACTAATCACTGGTATTCGTCTCTGTAAAAAGTTTAATGGATCATGGTAAAACTGAGTCATTGTTCAGCCGTTATTAGTGTTTGCTCTTATTATCAAAAGAGAATCGTGGTGTCTAATTTTCTCGCGATCGATGCTCGGCTACTTTCGAATCATCACCGAGGAAGCTTTTTCGTTTCGAACGACGAGCATAACGCGGTTGAATCACCGGCAATTAGTGCCGGTGAATAGAACTATGGAAACAGAGACAACGGATTTTCGGTATAATGATAATTAGATCGTTTTGCACGTTTCGCCCGGTATATTCGTCCCATTGATCGCGAAACTTAATTACTCGAAAAAAATTTCCCTCGAGCACCGTGCAATTACGATTCAGACTAATCACGGGACAATTACGTTACTGCGCGATCTGAAAATTCGGGAAGATCGCGATTCACATGTGGACGAACGTGTGTGGGAGATAACTTGAAATGTGTTATGTGGATTATGTTAGATAAAATGGAAGATAGGATATTATTTTTAGTTTAAAATACGCAAATTTCTAGATTTGTACATTTTTGTATTCCTAGATTTTTACATTTTTATATTTATTGTTTCTTAGATATTTAGATCTTTATATTTTTCTCGTACGATAATACTTCAAAAGTACTTTAAACGTATTCTAGGACAGCATACTCTAATGTCTTCTGAGAGTCGTTAAGAAAAATATGTGGTTCCATTTGAAGGAATATTTATGAAATCTCGGAAATAATAATGATGAGTAAATTTTGATTCTGTTGATATCTTTCCCCCTCGAACGCATATCTCTTCCCTTGACGATATTTTCATGTACCTTGAAGGAATAGAAAACGAATGTATTCTTTCAGATGACTTATGCCGTATAAATTTATGAACCCTCTGCTACATCATACGTCATGAGTTTCGGTTTATTCCTACGTTTATAAACGTGTCCAACCTTTATTAACTTCTTGTTGCAAAGCATAAAGCTTTGAAGCTTGCATCTATATGAAACGTTATATTAAATTTATGTTATAACGTTACGTCACGTTGCATCGATTTTACTGTTTGAATAATGAAATAGATACAACGTTGAAATTACTCTACATAATTTGAATTTGCAAATAATAATACTGAAATGAGAGGATTGTTGCGAAACATTGGTTGATATTAAATAGTCATTTAATCTATCGTTCGTATTTAAAATAAATTTTAGCAAAGTGGTGTCGGGAAAATTATTCGATAACGTTGAACTGATTTAATCAATATATAATTTTGCTTTCCAATCGCGATGCAAAGGGTGGTTCTGATTTATATCTATTTTACGGTATCAGTCTCAATTATACATGAAACCTTTAACATTTTAGTTTATTATTTATTAAAAGTTGCTCATTTTCAGCGAGTTAAAAAATCATGAAAGTCATGGTACATATCCCTTTAAAATAACGGAGAATTTCCAAAGTTTTTTAATACTTTCTTAACTGTTTAAATTGTACTGAATGCAAGACCACCAACATCCTGGTATCAGGGTATTAGCTGTGCCACATAAACCCATAAATGCTCGGTTTAGTACAGCTATCATTTTACTACCAGCTTATGGTGGATTTCTCGTTTAATACGCTTCAAACAGTTCACTGGGCACTAAAAAACTTTCGTCCCGAATATTCCCTTCCATTTTGGAACGTCCTATGATTTCGCAGAAGTACTTTGGGGTCTGCATTAATTATTCCACGTTTGGACCTCATTAGAGGAAGCATCTTTTGTTCGTGACATCTACTTTATATTATGTGGATAATTCTTGGTTTTATATAGTAATCTTAGAAAAACATATATGTATGTACAATATGTTCTATATTTTTTTACGTGGAGGTGAATTTTATATCAATTAAAACAATTTGTGTTTCTAAATAAATTTGATCTGCTATTAGTATGCAGCATATTTTATAGAATATAATTTAGTAATTAGTGTAATGAAAACATGAAAAGAACACATGTATGTCAAGCACATGTGTAGGTAAATGTATGTGAAAAAAACACTTTTGAAGGAAAACATATACACATGATCATTCATATATGTGTCTTATCTACATGTATTCATTCATTAATTACATATATGAACATACGTACGTACATATATGAATGATCATGTATACATATATGAAACACATATCTGAATTAGTACATGCATAAGAGGCATACATATGACAGAACACATGTGTGTGTAGGAATGAAGACGTGTGTATAAGATCCCTAAATCCCCAAATTCCTAAATTTCCAAATGTCCCAATATCAAATTTGAAATTCTGAAAATAAAATATTCCATAGTTGAAAAATGTAAAAATCTAAAATAAAAATGATTAAACATCTAAAATCCTCTCCGGAGGAATCCAGATAAGCACTCGAGTGCACGTACGTTGATTGGTTCGCACAAGATCTCTGTCCGTAACGACGAGTATTTCATACTGTGCATCCAAGGAGCGTCGATATTTTCGATATCATCGAGGTTTCAGCGGTCTCGTCAATTTTATAGGAGGCAGGGAGGATTAAGTGACAGAAGCAATCGGCAATCAATTACAAGCGGTGATCATCGCGCGATTAGCCGTGCCGTCAGCCGCGAAATCGTTCTCATATAAATCACGCGACAACCTCAGTCGAAATCGGCCCCTAGGAAATCGTTGACCGTGTATATGTGTGTACCACCCCTTCTCGTGCTCCGATTCGATTTACGGATTGCTCCTCTCGATGTTCCGTTACCCTTCTCCCGTTCCCTCCATCCCGTTGTCACCTGGATCCTTCTCACTTTCTCCACCGGAAACGAACGGAACCCACTAGCTTCCGGTGCTCCATTGACGAGGCGTCAGCGCCAGATGTTGCTCTCCCTTGTACCAATCCTACCTCTAATTTCTGCCAAGCCTAATTCCTTCGCCTCGTTATCCTTGCCTTCGGAATTATACAAACTCTGTCCCTGTATTTGTACTTTGTTCGTTTTGCATCACTCTAATGGCTTATTTTGTTGGGTGTGATCGATGATTTTCAAATTTTATTTTATTATACCTTTGCAGTATATGTATATTCTACATATCATATATTGTGTATACATTCCATATGTAGTTTTTATTTATATATGCACTTCATATGTGTTTCATATGCATGTATTCAATCATACATGTGTTTCATATATGTTTTTCACATACATGTGTTCATATATGTGTTCCATATATATTCATATAAATATAAAATATAAATCATAAACTCCCTATACAAGTTCGTATTCTATGTTGCACCCTAAACACTCTCGCGTCGCGAGAGTTTGTTCAAGAAAATTGATTGTTTTCTTGAAAGGAGGTGGTCGAAACGCGGGCATACCAAAGCCGAAACCGTGGCAGTTATAGTTGCTCATTAAAATAGTTAAGCTCTATTACGAGGCGATTAGGTTCGCGAGACTCCGAAGCAACACGCCCTATTGTACATCAACGCTGTCGCTGAGGTAGCTGATAATAATGGCTGGATGTCGTCCTGGAAGTTTAGCGATGCTGCAGCTGCGAGCTATATTACGTCGGATCTGTTGATGGATCTTTACTGCAGATTACTCGCCTCGTTCATTACGTTCGAGAAAAACTCCAGCCACCTAAATTTCGAGAGTGTCAAGTTTCTGTCGATATTTTTACCTTCAAATAGTCGAGACAACATCAGACACCATCATTCTTTTTCTAAATCATCTCGTTCTAGCCTTCTATGCCCTCAAAATAACTTGTAATTATTCAATTAATGATAATTTGATTGAGATAAAATTTACGAGAGATAAAAATTTAAGTGTTTAAGGATTTGAAAATTTTTTTTCAAGTTTTTATGGTTTGGATATTTTTCAATGTTCAGTTTTTAAATTTTTAATTAGTTGATATTTGCAAGTTTATAGACTGCAATTTTTTCAAATACTCACATCCCCAAATTTCTACGCCTTCAAATATATTCATTCTCAAATTCCATCACTGAATTCCTACGTTCTTAAATTGCCAAGTTTCCAAACTCCACAATTTGATACCTTTTAATCTCAAGATCCACAACTTTCTATTGTGAACTGATAATTTATGACCTCCTCAATTGGCCTCTTTGGTACGTTGGAAACAGTCCAACTTCGACAGTCCTAAGGTCTGAGAGAAATAAACAAAGGATCTTCGACTTGGCCCACCTCGACGATTACGTACTCTTAAGTCAGCCTTGACTTTTCTTCGACTGGCTAAAAAATCAGTCAAAATTCAGCCATCTTAGAGAACAATTCCCCAAGCACTTGTATTACCTAATTCAACTCTTAAATATTTTAATAGATTTTATTTAGATTTCACTTTCGCATCAAATTGATAAGTTATGTATGAAAATTTTTTAATTTTCAAGCTCCCAAATCCCTAAGGTCCAAAATCTCTAAATTCTCAAGTCCCTAAATTTCCCTGAAAACGCCATATTTTCTCTGCGTAAACGAAATTTGCTGTTGACTGTACGTACACGGTGCGTCAAATTAAACCGACAAACAGTGGTTAACATTCGGCATAGTTGCTCTGCGGCATAGCTCGACCGCAGTCTTTTAAGATTCAACACGCAACTGGCAACGTTTGACTCGGTGAATTTGCAACTGGCCTGTTTATACCATTCCTTCATACCGGCGTTGTAGCTGTTTGTTAATTATACGCCGGGCTACCGAGAGAACAACCGGTGGAATAACTTAAAGATAATAAAGACGGCCCGCAGTGGAAGTTTCAGTTACGTGTTGAACGGAGGATTCCATCGTGTAAATTAAACGCTGGGTCTACGATTGAAATTAAACGTCTGCATTCGCCGTGGAATATAATAATAATTGTTCAGGAATTATATGCAATTATTCATTAGACGAAATGTGGTGAAACTTGGGAAATTGTGGGAATTTTGAGAAACTGGTAGGGTGAGTTTTTAATATAAATTCAAGTGTATGTGTTTAGTTAATATAAATGCAAATGTATGTGGTGTAAATTACATTAGTAGAAATTTAACGTGACAGAAAGTATTACTGCATAACTGTTAACCCTTTACAACTACGTGTCACACATATGACACTGCAGAATGTGATAAACCAGACTCGTATTTTCACTGCAATTGAATTTTGGGTTCAATTCTAATTATCGTCAAGAATTGCTGAAGGCAAAACGAGCGTAACATTCTTCAGTTGTCTTAACGTTATAGCAATAATTAGCTAGCTGTGAATGCCTTGAAAAATAGGTTAAATTAAGTCATAGAATGCATATTACCGCAAGAGGACCTCAGTACAAGAATAAAAGTGAATATAAAAGTCTAACTACTATCCAAAGTGAATATAAAGAATCTAGAAAGTATCCAAATCAAATATAAAAGTCTAGGAATATTTTAAAGTTACCTTCGCTTGAAGTAAATCAACATACTGCAGCGATTGTATACAAACCTATAAAATACCTCGATTAATATTGTATAAACTGGTATTCTGAAAAGTGCTTTAACGTTTAGGTCGATCAGGTTTCTCGATATCTCGATTGTACTCCGTAACAATGTCAATATTTGCAATTAGAGCCAATGGTAGAAACATCGATACAAACCGATTGCACTCGAGCGATGCACAAACACCATTCAAACTATTTGAATAATTGATTTCGATCGTTGTCAAGCTAACTTCCTTCTGCTTTAAACTAATCAACGATGAGATCCCCGGTTACCAAGAATATACCCGAGAAAATTCGACCGAATTCGTTTTACCTGCTACGGGTTTCAAGTGCTTCGAAATTTCATTCGAGAATTACGAGACAAATTCAAACTGTGTCACGGTAAACAGTTGCGAAGTTTAATATCGCGTGCAAGATGCAAATTTCTTGTCATTTTCGCGGGGATTTGCTAAGTTCTAACTTTCTAAGAATAGCGTTCGAAGTTTCTACAAGCAGTATTACACGGTTTATTTAAATTTTTAGCATTTGATTCAATTCTGTATCGAACACGATGTCAAATTTTAACTTGTAAATTTTAAAATTTGTAAGTTTGCAAAATTTTACTCTATTCAAAATTTGCGATATTCAACTTCCCAAGTTTGTAAATTTAAAAGTTCGAAAATGACTTTTTAATTTTTAAAAATCTCTATACTTGATTTCTTAAAACTGTAAATTTGTCGATTCGATCGAGTGTTCGAACCTCTCCGATTTTCTCCGACTTCAGCCGAACGTAAGCGAGTATATCTCGTTATATGGCCCAGCATAAAAACGAACGAAACCGTAAATTGTCCGAAGCAAAAGATTTTTGTTCCTTCTAAAAAATTTGTCTTGTTTCATTGCGGAATATCGAGCAGATTCATATCGAATGCCGAGCACAACACGCAATTGTCGGACAAAAGACGGGATTCTCTGTCGAATGCAGCCGGGAAGGTGCATTCGAGAGCGATAAACGAATCGCAGAAAATGCGATGTAATTTGATTTTTCTCGTGCTCGATGAAGCGGTTTTCTCGTCTTTCTATTGGACCGTGTTTCCTGTACAACGATCTGTGTACACACCGATATCGACGCTCTCGTAACTCATCGTTACGACCTACGAGAGAGGAGATAATAACTCTAAAACTCTCGTTTATGCTTACGCGACCGATTTGCCTGGTGAATCATGGGTAATTTTGATAAACACTCGGTGAGTGTATTTTCGCGATAACAGCTTTGATTGGTGTACTTTTATTGTCCTGATTGATCACGTTTGCGTTCGCCATTTGTTAAACGGGCGATACAGTTGGCAGGGATGGGAATTTTAAAAATTACATTCATCAAGAAGAAACTGTGTATCAACAAATATTAAACGAACTTTGCATCTGTATTGTCAGATATTTCTCTTTGTGATTATTTTGTATGGACTACTTAATGGTTTACTTGTACTACTTACAGCATTGTGCTATTTACAGTGATGATATTTATGAGTAAATTCAATTCTTTGCAATCAGTATGTATATTCTTGTTTGTCAATAAAATTGATCAATTTTCAGTCCCGTAATTAATAAACACTCAATACATTACAGTTGTCATTTTTTGTTGGGGAAGACTCGTATGATATACATATGTATATGAACATATGAATGATGCATGTACATGAACACATCACTAACATCCACATGTGTACATATGAATGATATTACGTATATGAATACATTAATTCTTGTACTATGAAAAATATGAATGACCTCAATGATTTACTTAGACTCCTTACCAATTAAATTTCATGTTGCTAAGTATCTCAGCAAGGATGTTAGAACAACAGTTTTCCGATCATTGAAGAATACAAAGAGTTCACGGATGCGGATACAAGAACCATAACAGAAGAACAGACAGCCTTTGATATTTTCCATTTCATTGTATCGGTGCACACGAATTGAAAGAAGGCTTACGACTTGTTAGTGTCTTCTGCTGCTCTGAATAGCACAGAAGAACTCGGAATGAAGAGTCGTGACATGTCGCTGATATGTTCATAATGTGACAACAATACGGAACAGCGGTATCGATGAAACTTTTCATTTCTATCTTCGACAGTTCCCTCGTCGATTTATTTCACTTGTTCCACTTCCTTCGAAGATGCGGAGAAACTAGCGATGTTTCGAATGATTTAGCACGTTCTGCTGTGATACGTGACACACATGCTCTAATAAAAATTACTGCGGTTAATTTACTATTTTTATAATTATTGATGAAAATACGATGACGTTGATAATAATTGGGGTAATGAATGTGTATCATAAAATATGTTTCGGTAGGTTAATTTACTGTGGCTTTTCATCAAATGTTGCAACACATGTAGATATGTGTAGTTGCAAAAAAAACTATACTTGCAAGAAAAGTACCCTTATTCTATATAAAATAATCTATATTCCAATATGTCTGACAAACGTCAGTTTTCAAAGTATACGTCGCTATGTTAATATTTGCCAAAAATTTCACTTGCACCTCTCTAAAAAAGACCCATATAAAAATCTAACACCATAAAATTCTCCCATTTTCGTTGCAGCTCTTCAACCAATTAATAAGCCAGCATCGTGAGAACAGTGATAAACGGTAAGCAAGGGAACGAAATCGTTGCGTACCGTGAAAATGAGTTTTCGTTTGGCGAAATAAAGCGTTCTCCGTTCGCGAACCGACGGAAAAACATAAATTTCATGGCAATTTATACAAATTACGTAGAACCATTAACAACGGCAGAGAACAGCGTCCGTTCTACTGGGCTATTTTATAAATCAGCGTATCTCTGAGCTTTCAATCCTCGGTGTACAACCCCCGCCATTTTCATCCCCCTTGCACACCTCTACACGTTTCCGCGTTCAATTTACTTTTTGTTTTCCCTTTCGCCCTTCCCTGCACCCCCTCTGTTGCCGAACTTTTACCAGTTGTAGCTGAATTTTACCGTGAATCCTGTTTATAACAATAACCAACGCGTGTAACGAATTACACGACGGCTGCAGGGAAAAGTTGAACGAGTTTGACGTTGGACGATTTTTTTTTTTGCAGTCGCGAAAGCTGCGATGATTCCGATTTGCAGTTATGGAGGCAAACCAATTTTTACGCTGACCGAAATACAGCGGACCATGACGAGATTCGAGCATTATGGCGAGATTCGGGCAGTATGACGCGATTCAGGATTCCATTAAGTTATTGTATAACGTCTACGAGTTGGGGAAATAACGAATGTGTAATAAATGGTACTATTGTCGATTGTATAGGAATGTATGAAGATAGTTATTTTTTATATTAATCAAATGCTACTTCTGCTATTTTAAGGTTAGAAAATTCGATTTCTCCAACATACTGTTTTCTGCTTTTTTAAACCACATTTAACTGATGATATGAATTTTTGTCAAAATGATTGTTAAGTAAATTTTACGTTTGTTGCATTGTCTCTACAACTTCAATCCACAAATTGAAAGATCTAAAGAATGCATATTACAGCAAGAGATATATTCACTTATTGAGAACCCTGACTCCACGCGTCGTTTAATCGCACACCGGTAAAATGAACGAGGAGAAACGAGGTTAGGCAGACACTTAACGCGATCAAACACGGCGAGGGTTTATATCGAAACAGCATAATTGTCCGAGAAAATTCTATTCTTTCAATTCGGGAGGGGCAAACTTGTTTCTAGCCTCGCTAATGGCAGCCGTTATCTTATACAATTCGCGCCTTCCATCAGCCGCTCTTTTATACGATGCAAATCGCTTTTTTGTTCAGCTTCGCTGAAGGACGAGCCGGGAAATTGCTCGTGACCTCTTGAAAGGATTCCTCGGCGAAACGGAGGACAAAGGTACCCACGGCGAGATCTAACCCTTTGTCGTGGCCCGATAATAATTGTCCCTCCGTAACTCGTGAGATGCATTCAGGAGTGCGTTAAAGTGTATCACGGTGTCCCAGTGTTTTACGTAAACCTTCGGCTGTGTAACGTCGAGATACCGACCCAGAGGGAATTTATTATACGGCACTGCCTTTCCCTTTGAACGGAAATTAAGATCACGATGGCACAGAACAGCGCGCCGAGCGAAACTCAGATTCGATTTCGCGAGATACCAACCCGACGGATGTAAATCTTTCGAATAACTTTATGAGCATCGCCAACAAACCCAGATGCAAAAGTTATCGAGTCTTTTCCTTGTATCTCGCATTTCTCGCCAGCTCGGAAGCGAGAAATTATATCAGCCTTGTTACCCTGCGTGAACTTCGTTCTGTCTGAGATACGCCGATCAAAATTGAACCCTGGAATTTTTAAGTACTTTCATATTAAATAGCTCTCGAAGTTGTGGACCTCTCAGAGTTAGATTCCTAAAGGAAGCTTCAGAAATTGAGAATTACAAATTTATTCAATTCCAAAACACGAAATTTTTGTATCTCCAAATTCGGTATCTCACCCACATTCTCGGAATAGAGAATTTCCACATCCCCAAAGTGTAAAAATCTCCAAACTAATTTTCCAATTCTTCGAAACAAAACCTATCAAAATTTCTAACATTCTGCCCATATAAATTGCGGAATTCGAAAATTTATTCGCATGGAACAAAGTGCCGAACATCCCGCATCCACGTTATGAACGTGTACCGTGAAGAGTTTACTGGAAACTCAGTGCGTCTTATTGGAATTGTTTATACAGGCAGTCGATCGAAAATTCTTGCTGTCGACGGAATGCCTGGATATCAAATTTTATCGAGTGGTCAGCTGGCCGGCTGGAAAAATACTTGGACTCGTAAAGATTCCTGGTATGTTAGCAAACTGCCATAGTTTTGCCCGGCGAGCTGCGCCGGCCCGCGGCTCACCCTATACACTTCTTTACTGCTTCAAAGTCCGTCCAACACACTTCCCGACTCCTTAACTATGAAAAACGATTCAAACTTGCATACCGTGTTTAAAGTTTCGCCAAAGCAATTGAGAATTCTCCGTAAAACTCCGTAGACGTGTGCTGTTAGACGGGGACGGCGCATTTTTCGATTTCAACGACGGGAGAGATTCTTTTCTACGCTCAAGGATACTGTGGAAATTGACACTTTTGGAAACAAAGTACTTTGTGTTATACTTTGTTTCACTGTGCTTAGTATTGTTGCAGAATTAATATGGAAGCTTTATATTTTTTTTTTTTCAGAATAATTTCAGTCAAATATTATTTGTATTTATACTCAAGATTTTTATTTTTAGTAGTGGAATTCGTAGTAGAAAAGTGTTGTCAACTTGAAAATTTGAGAATTTACAAAATCATAAACTCCTAAATCTAAAAATCACTCATAACGCCATAAAAAAATATAAATCTCTGCATCAATTCGTTAAAAAACCGTATTAATCCGAAAAGTCTCTTGGAGAAAACTATCTCCATCAGGATCAGTTTTCTCTCTGTTAGAACAAGATAGATATTAAAAACGGTCTACTTGAACTTTATCTTCCGGTCGATCAGGCAATCGAGCATCCTCGGCTTTCCATCCTGCTGAATAAGCCGAAGGCGAAGTTAAATAATGATTCCAGGAACAGGTCACGCTCACATCTAAGCCACACCTTCGAATAATATAACGGCTCTGCCATTGAGCGATCACCCAATAATTTCGGATCGCTGTTCCCTGCAAGATGAGCATCTTTTACTGCGAACGATCCTTCGTTGAACCGTGACGGTAGTTCCCTTTAAAAACCTGTCCTCAGGAATTTTATTCTGCTCCTTTTTCCACGAGTTTCGTATCTCCTGTTCGTTCGCTTGTTTCGATTGAACAAGATTCCTGCCTTGTTACGGAACACGGTGAAAAAGAAAGCTGACCAACGTGAAGAATGGCTTCGCCAAGGACAGTTTAACCATTTCTCTTCTGCCAATGAAATTGAATGCTTTCATACCGTCGAATAATAAATTTTCTGCTAAATGGTGCTTTAAGAAACGTATAAATACATTATCGCGTTAAGGTTCCTTCGATGCTTTGTCACATTTGAATTTTAGATTGTGGACTTTGTGTTCTTTTAGTTTCTACACCCTCTCATTTATTTTTGTGTAATCTCCAATCTTTTAAATTCTTAAATTTTCTAATTCCCAATTTCTCAAGTTCCTCAATTTCCAATATTTCAGAAATTTTTCTCCAGCTTCCAATATTTTAAATCCCCTCAAACAAACAATGTCAGGTGTTTTATAACTCTTCATCGCGATAAAGCTACCGCTCGTTCAACTCCGCTAATAAAAAATTATTTCATTTCACATTGTAACCACATATTACTTATCGTGAAATAAAGTTATTGGTTCCCGAAAAAAGAACTGTATGTCGAGTACGTGAAAGGCGAACAGAAAAGTGCAATACACGAAAGAAGGTAATTGCAAATTGCGGGGCGAACTATTCGAGAGGTAATTAACTTTTGATACAAAATCAGTGAGCTTTGTACACAAAGCAAAAGTATTTTAATCTCGCGAGTCAATTAAAAATCTATAATCGTTTGTTCCGCTCGTAACCCCGTCGTTCACCCTTCAATCGGGGAATAAATTCATCGTCGACAAACACGAGAGTCGACAGAGCGCGGTCGACAAAGTGCGAAAATCGATTTTCCATAGCCCTCTCTTCCTGCGGACGAAAACTTCCGCCCTTTAAAGAGTCTCATTATTTTCCTGCCAGGAACGATCGTTCCTAGTCGAATTCGACCACCCCCCGGCTCGTTTCTCTCGCCCGTCTTCCACCCCCTTTTGGTCCAAGGGGATGGTGATCGAGGGACGAGAGTCGAGGGTGGACGAGATTGATAAATTATCAGCTTGAAAAATGCAAAACCGATACTCCAACAACCCACCACTTGGCTTGCCTACATATAGGGTGTTCGTAAAGCTTGTGGTTACATTGATACTGCGTTGTTATGTTGTTGAATCTGATAATCTTTTATTGACAACTTATGCTGGTGCAATCTCCCTTCAAATATTTTATACCTTTCGCTTGGACATTTCTGTATTAAATGATTTGCAGTTTCTGAACTTCTTGTGGGTTTCAATTTTACTTGAAAACTATACTCATGTATATACTATACTGATGTTATACCGACGTATAATGCACACGAGTTCAAATTGAAGCTGGAAAATAAATAATGTGATATAAATTAATATATCCACACCTATCATCTATCTTGAGAATCAACAGATTTCAAAATAACCTCAAAAAATTGTATAACTCGAAAAAGAAAATTTGTAAACCAGTCATTTTAGTGTTAAAAAAGAAGGGTGCATTTAACTAGTATTCTAATTTCTAATATGAACCTTCACACATGTGATCATATATGGTCGCAACATGTATGAAGCGCCCTGTAAGTACCCCTAAGGTGTTGTATACGAGTCAATGCCATATATCGCGAATATAAGCTGACTATACACGATGAATTCAGGCGTATTCGTGTTCTCCACATAAATTTCGACGCCATGCCACGTCGGCTGTCATACGGAGGATTTGAAAAACTGCAGGCTGCATCACGAGTGCATATCCTTCATTTTCGCGCAGCTAGTCGCCATGTTGGCGTGGTTAAAATGTCGACGAACGGGAGCGTAACGACAGCCCCGTGTCCGTGCACCGTGAATTAAAATGTTATTGCCGAATTTTCACTAGGCGAGGCGAAGCGTACTCGAAAACTTGCCACGTTTCACTGACGCTGCTCACTTTGATGTTTCAACGTTGCTTTTCAAATTCGCTGTTCCTTCGCGTCCGCTGTTGTTTTATGTCTTTCGCGGCACCTCGAAACGTTCGAACAATCGATACTGTCGATACATCGAACAATGTCTGGCAATTTAACGGCTTCCGCTGATCTGTTAATTCGACGGTTCTTAGATTTATTCTGAAAATTATGTTCTTTTATTTTTCTGAACATCTTGATAATTTTGTAATGTCAAGCAAGATTTATAATTTTAGTACCTTGTTGCACTGTTTAATCCATGTATATTCTAATTTTGAAACAAGGCATGACACTTTATTTAATATTTGTTTCTTATTTTGTTCGTTGCAAAATGACTTTAGAGCGATGTGACATCTTATACAATACGAATTCTACATACTATTACAAGTTCCGAAAAATTAAATTTGTCCCATACACGGTAGTTACATTGAATTTCATGAAATTCGGTGGGTTAGAAGTTCCTAACGTCCGACGGGAAAGTAACTGAAGTGACGTTACGCGGCGCGAAGTAATCCGGCGGGGAATTAAGCGGCGCGATTAGTCGCGATGTGAAGTTCTCGAACGTAGCAGGTTCTATGGAGCGAATCGCCACAATTGACAGAGTTTTTGCGGGTGAGGGCCGTTGGTCGACGAGTAGACAACACCTCCGGTTCGCAACAAAAACGAGGAAAATGAGGGAAACGTAACTGTTGGTGTTCGCGCACGGTGTCAGGCCGCAACAAAACCGATGCCTCGAAAACAGTCTCGCCTAAAGTGAGCGATGAAACGAACACAGAGAGCAGTTTCCGTTGATAACGACCGTCCCGAAACAAAATACTCCGTAGCGCGGGAATACCGCAGACCACTTTCAGCTGTCTCCGCCATCCGACGACTCTATTCACTCCTCTCTTTTCTCTCTTCTTCGTTCACCTGTAATTTCTGAACGTTCACGACGCTTCAACGTGCTGAATTTACGCTCTGCGCTCGTCGACCGGAGAAAGTTCACCGATTTGCTCGACGCTTTTACCGCTCTGGCTAGTTTCTTGCGGTTTTCTTTCTTTGATAGTATGAAAACGATCCTGGAACTTTGACGTACTTTATTTTGTCCTATAGTTCGCTGACGGGAACAAATCTGGCTTTCTTGGGGAAAAATGTGGTAAACAGAGAAGGAGACTTATTACTCATATTACTCAGACGTTGATTTTTTGGGAGTTCTGAGGATTCGAACAATTTGGGGATGCGGAGATTGGAGAACCTTGGGATATTTGGGAATCTAGGGTTTTGGGGATCTAGGAATTTGGGAACTTTGAAATTTTGGGACATAGGTACTTTAGAATGTTGAGATTTGGAGACTGGAACTTGATGAACTGTGGATATGGACATCTTCAAATTTGGATCTTTAGAATTTTAGCTATATAAAAATTAAAAAATCTAGGAATTTGGGGATCTTAGAATTTGGGAACGTAGTAAATTACGTGCACAACCACGTTTAAAATTGAGGGATGAAATCTAGAAATGTAGAAATCTAGCAAACCTTGAAAGAGGTTCGATGTACATGAAAATCTACATATATCTAGCTCTTTAGAAAATCTTGAAAATTTTTAATTAGGTAAATGACAAATTTTCAAAACGTTTTCTTTTCTCATTAAATTTGTTATTTCAATGTGAGTAGGTGAATCTACAGTCGATTTTTAAGACAACTACATTATTCATAGTTGAAAGTTTAAGGATCATGATTTAAGTTGTTTGATACAAACCAGTGAAGTTTCAGGAATGAAGTGGAAAGTGGGAAAATGCAAATGGTAGGACAATTTCAGAGTTCTAGTATTATTCTGTTAGCAATACAGGAGTAGTAAAGTTTCTAATTAAATTGTGGGTTTTTGGAAAATGGCTGTAGACAAGACGTTACAAGAGGTTGTAATAGTTCATTATGAACTTGGATCTCTTAAAACATCTTTGTCGAAGTAGCATTTTAATCGTTATAATGCCACCGGAAGTAAAAACTGTAGTCTGACAACAGAACGCAAATAAACAGAAGATACTACAGGTATTTTCCAGTGTGCAGTATGTTCCTACAATTTTAATTAAAATTGAAGTTCCCAGTTGTGTTGTACGGAACTTAATTGAAAATGTTTTTGAAACACTAGCATTAGCTGTATTAGCGGCCGACCAACTTCAATGTTTTCGAGTTGTAGAAATATTTTCCTAAGCAAAGTTCGCTATTTAACGCAGGATGAAGTGCTGCACATTTCAACATCGTCAGACGCTTATCATAACCGTTTCAACTATACTTGAAAATCATTAACGTCCTATTGACTTTAATTATTATTGCGTGCTTCTCGCTTTGGGTGAATTTGTACATTTATTTTCATTTTTATTTTCTATAATCAAACATTATAAAATTATAATTAATATTGTCTGAGTAATTAATTGTTAGATTATTATTGATGTAGTTATTTTTAGTGTAAATTGTTCTACTTGTATTTTTCAGAGTAAATTTTATCAAATATTACGTGATAATATTTATTAATTTTTTTTCAATAAAAAGTCATTTACAGTGTTCCAAAATATAATTTCACAAGTACAGTTATATTTGCACAAAAAATATTTTTGTAAATGTATATTCATGTTAGAGTTTATTCTGTAAATACAGAGTATAAAATTACAATTTTACCAAAATATTGCAACCGGTATAAAGTTACATCGTCCATAAAATACGGTCCACCGAAATATTTCATGTAAAATCGATCGTCGAAATAAAAAAGTTTCCCCAATTTTCGAAAGGGACGCAAATCTTTTTAGAACGAAACGTCGTTTTGAAATATGTCCGAGATTTGTGGAGTTGCACGGGTTTCTTTAGAATTGTTTGAACGAAAGCTACCGCTGTTCATCAGTTGGCGTGTTCTTTCAGAGAACTGCTTTTCAGATATTTCTGGCTCTGCAGGATTTAAGGTAGCCCAAGCTTGTCGAGTGTGTCCTTACGATTGTTATTTCACGACCGTCCAAAGCAATCGTATTCTTGTTATTTCAGGACCTTGGCTCTTCCTAGCTTTGTCTTCGCAGAAAATCTCGCGATATTCCAACCATGGAAATCTTTGCCCCCGTCACGGATATTTTCTTTTTAAAATTAGACCAAAACGAAACAAGATTCTCTCGTCCTATGAATAATTTTTGCTATACCCTTCTTTGGATTTTCGTTTGAGTCGTTCAAATAATATTGGTCAATGTATTATGATAATATTTATTCGTTTGTAACACACAAAGTATACTTTGACCTGCTAGAATTATTCTAATTTTCGTGTTTTATATTCTGTACCTCGTTTTGACTTACAGAGAAATTATTTAATTTGCATGATCATGTAATATGTGTTTTGTTTGTGTGATAATATACATTCAATTTTTATGAGAATGTAATATATTCAATTTTTATAATAATGCAATATACTCAATTTGCATAATAACATAGTACATTCAATTTGTACAAAACATTAATTATTCACAATCACAAATTCGTCAATGAAAGATAAATTTATATATGCAGTCTATTAGAAAAATAATATGTTCATGAAGTACAGTGAGAATGTTGAAAATCATGAAAGAAACATTTGAAAAAATGTGTAATATTTTTCTTTGATTCGTCGAATCCCAGTTTGAACGCATGATGATCTGTATTCTGTAATCAAATTCCGCTTATTCTGTTAATTACTAAAGTCCGCTTAACACGTGCGTAGTGCATACAGGATCGAACGTGGTACACGCTTTAATCCTTCGTAGCATGGCTTCAAACACATCAGATCATTTAGCAGGGTGTATTTCGCACGTGATCACATTGATCTTACAGGATCACTTACATGGGCGTGAATTTCATCAGCCCTTTGAAAATTGCCTTTTGTATCCAAACATGCTTCCCTTCAAACGATCGTTTAAGGACCTTTTGTATTCTCTTGCGTATCGATGCATCTTCAAATTTATATATGGTTTAATTACATTTAATACTTTTGGGTCAATGATCGTATCAGAAAAAGGAATTATTTCATTTATTTTTTGCCTAAATTTATTTTTGAAAATGTACACGTTACGTAAATATTACACGTTATAAAACTGACACCATTATTCTCACGCATCTTTTTCCTCGAATATCAAACAACAAAGCAAGGTTAATGAAGTAAACAAGGGACGAAGATAAACAATAACATCGGCTAAACTCGAAACCAAAAGTAAGGAAGTAAACAAGGAACAAAGATAAACAATAATAGACGTTAGAGGTTAGGAAGGATCATAATCCAGTTGCCCGAGATACTGGTTTCTCTTCATAACGCTTACAAATGAATATTGCTTCTGTTTTACTTTTACATTCATTTTACTTTAGTTATAAAATTATTACTATCTCGTATAAAAACAAAATTGTTACCAGGTTTACGACTGGTTTTTACGATACTTTTCGAAATCGTAAATTAACCTAAAAATTGGAAATTGCATAAAATGATTTTGAGGCAGAACTTAATCCATTGTTCACGAATTCATACACTATTAATAATATTGGTTACGGAGTATTGTTAATCAGGATAATAAACTGCACCGCAGGTTTACGGTTGAATTATCAATTATTAATGGTAATTGCGATAATTAACGACACGTGATACAATCAGTAATTAGAATTTATTCCGTCGAATGATTAAGTTCTCGCCTGTATTCGATAATTTTAACGCAATCAATTTCCCAAGGAAATTTCTTGTATACGAAAAGTTTCACCCTAATTTTCTAATTATATAATTGATTTTAAGTAGCTGCGAATTCGTTACGGTATTCGAAATAATTTCGTGTTTTTATATTCAAAGAAAAGTTTCCCCGATCGATATTACGTGGAAGTTAATCAAAAAGTAATCGTGGAACGGGAACAGAAAGTTTTGAAATTCTTTCGCAAAGGTAAGCAAAAATTGCTGGCTGAAGTCTCTGATGTTCGCGGAACTTTAGATTACTGCTTCGGAAACATAAGCTCGATATATTGGATAAAGTCGAGTCAGCGTTAAGCTTTAAACATTCAAATTTTTTAAAGCTGTTTATCGCTGTGATAACTGCAAAATTATACTGCTAATGGTCCGCAAAATTATTGCGGTAATTCAAACTATTCTGACGTTTCTGAATTTCGATCGAAATAGTTTAACTTTGAAAACTATTTTCGCACCTCGGTTATTCGATAATTTGTACGAGCTAATATAGTATCTGTGTTATTTATATTCGAAGATAAAATTGGGGTACTATATTCTTTTATACATGGAATAATTTTCTATCATTAATTCTTTTAGACATACAATAATTATTAGATACTTGAGTAGTTTTGTACATAGCTGAAATATAAAGGATAAAATGTTTTAAAGATACAATTTACAAGATAAAATATTAAAATAGGAAAATAGTAAAGTAAATAGTTATAGTAAAATAATTTCTGCTCTTTTAAATGAATATGCAGATTGACATTTTAAAAGTATTTATTTAAGTAAAATAAATGGAATAGTTTCTACGTATGTAAATATTGTCAAAGTTTATGTTAATAATGACAAGTAAACCACGCTGCATAATATAGTAGAAATGCAAGTTCTCTGTTCTCTGACTGTGAGCCATCTTTCACTCTTGTACGTTCCACTTTTCCAACACCTTACTCTGTACTTTACCATCATTTTGTTTCTGAATTACTTTACCTGACTCTACAACTTTCTCAACTAATATATTCTTACACCTGTTCTTTCTTTCCTACACTTTGAATTATGCACCTGTTCTCCACTCTAATGAGTCTTTCGCTTTTGCACGGTTGAAAAGTAACTGATTCTTTGAAAACTTTTTTGTAATGACGCTATTAAAAATACGTTTAGTTTTCAACGATGAATGAAGTTTTTAAATATAATCTCATTTTTACGTAAAATTTATTATATCGAAAGGTGATTTTTCAGAAATGATTACTGTCTCTTTGGAACACGAAGCAAATATGTCAAATTAAAAATATCACCCATGTATCAATCTTGTCACCTTCATCCTCCAAAATTGTCTAAAACATCCAAAACTGTTCTACAAAACACCATAAAATTTGAATGCTGCTTTAACGAGGAATATCAAGGACGTCGATCGTTCTAATTTCATCGAAAGAGTGAATATAAAGAAAAACATCGCGAAACGGCATTGGAGAACAAGCATAATGGAAAAGAGTGTCGTTGCACTTGTCACGGGTGTACAAATAAGGAGTAATGTATGGATGGCAGCGGTTGAACCCGGGGATTAGCGTGTACCATTTCACGCTTTCTCCAACGTCCACCGGGCTGGAATGCAAAGTACATTGACGCATAAATCATGCGATAGAAATGGACGGTGGTAATTCATCGGTCTCGGTGTCGTGCGACGTAAATCGAGGAAGATTGTGACAATGATTCAGCGCAGCTTTATGGCTACCAGTGTAATTAAGTCACATCCGACGGCTATTACGCATGCAAACGCCGAACGAATCCATGTTTAACGTTGGATACTCGTAATTGGATCCTTCTATAAATTCACTTCTACCCTTATCGTCGTTTTTATCTTCCTGTCTCTTGCGACATTTTCACCATCTGGTTAGTAGCGGAAATATTGGAGAACTATTGTTTCACACGATCCGAATCGGTTTTACCGATTATTAAATCATAGGTTAAAGGGTTAAAATAACGTGGATCTTTTCTCATATTCTAAAAAGACCTTCCCACAAAAGAAAATTAGCAATATCACCACAAATTGCTATCAGTGATTTTTCTGAATCTTCCGCATGATTTTTCAGGAAATCATATCCGCGGATCAGAATTAATAGACTCGCGGAATGGTAAGTCTCCAAGGTTTTTAATTTCACGAAGTAACGAGGCTTTAATTCATAAAGGGTCGGCCCCAACTGGCTGGGACTTTAACGAGGACATTAAAGTGGTTTCGAGCCACGCCGGAACTGTTAGTACGCGTTACCTCCTTCGGAAACCCTGTCGCCCGTTAAACTTTGCGTGAAGGAATTTTTTTTTTTTGCCTTTTAACCAACACCCGCGGACTTCTTTAATTTCGCATAATGAAACGCGTGGACTGTCGCTTCAAATTAAAACCGTTTCCGCGTTATTTCACGAATCGTTAACGAATTTGCTCGCTTTTGAATTTCTGCTGCGCTGCTCGCGAAAGAACTGCCTCCGTCGGAAAAATTCAGAAATTTTCTCAAACTTTCAAATGTGTTAGGTCCGTGGAAGGATTAACATGTCGGGGTGTGTTCATGTTCCGGATCGTTGCATGGTCAAGGGTGATCGACTGGTTTTAAATGATTAATCGAATAAAAAATCGGGTAATCGTATAGAAAGGGGGTTAACCACGATGAACTTAACCTTGGGACATTGGGTTAAGATAAATGGGGTATTTTTTTTATTAAACTTGACAAAATAGAAAAACAAGGATAAGGTTTTATTAACAACATAACCACTTGTATTATTATATACACATACAAGACTTATATTATATTACATGTTATAGTACAAGATTTATATTAGTAGTGTAATAAAGAAATCATCAATGAATTAAATAATTTGACATTTTTAAGCATAATGTCATCATCTCGCTGTAATATACATTCTACAACCTAACAACAGCAATGAAGTAATTATAAATTTTTGGTCACTGTCCCTCAAGGAGACTCTTTCATACAAATTGTTAGTTTTTTTTACGTGTATGAAGTTTGTCTATGAAGTTGATTATAAACGATATTAATGCATTATATTCGTAAAATGATTATAGTCTCGTGACAGGAAGTTCGATGAAAGCTGTCCGAGGGTCGTTGCAAGTTGAGGGTAACTCCGGGGCCAAAACCGTCCAGAAATTAACCTACTTAAAACTACTAACGACGGATCGTAATTCTTGCTTTCTCAAAGTAACGCCGTTCCTAGTGAATATAAATTTCTTCATTAATGCGCGTCATGCTTCCGCATACATTGATTAACGCGAGCGTAACGCTGAAAGAATGGTACTGTGTGCAATTTTTCAAACTGAATACCTTCGCGACACTGGGAAAATTGTTTGAATATTTTAACCAGACGGCAAAAATTGTTCGGGATTGTCGCGCAAATTGTTACAATTTCGTCATTTGTGGATTTTAGAATTAGTGATTTAAAAAATTTGTTAATTTTGGAAATTTGAAAATTTGGGATATTGAAATATCAGGGCTTTGATATTTTAAACATTGAACTTTCGTATCTTCAATTGATCATTGAAATTTATAGTATTATTAATTTTAAGAACTGAAATTCAAACAATGATAATTAATATTACCAACAATTCTAAATATATTCAGCAGAAAATATAAGAAATTTTGTAGACTCGTCTATATTTATAGTTTAATATATCCTAACTTGTTTACCTTGTCGATTTTTCACTTGTAAAGCATTCTACAGCATCTCAAAGAAAAATTACAGATAAGTTTTCTTCGAAATTAAGATGTTCCGCCGGCGTTTCCGTTGTACCCGAAACAAAGACCCGGCTTTCAACGCTTAGCGATTGTAAATTTTCCGCTTTGAACCTAGCAAAGCTTTTAACTCGAGTTTAATCGCAAACAATATTTCTTTGACAGAGTCTTGTAGACGTAACGAACCTCGTTGCTTCTGCTAAAAGCATCATGTTTATGCATATTATCGGTGTCACGTTGATATAATGTTCACATTTTTCATCGAATCGTTCTCTATTTTTATGAAAAAAACGACGAAACTTCATTCTTACAAAAATCTTCATTTTCGTTTAATATTTCTTTAGCAAACTAAATTTTATTTATTAACCGTTCTTTGTGGACACAAGGTTCTTTCGGTTTCATTTCTGATAAAAATATGAAAAAGGTATTGCTTATAAAACAATTACTGTAGCTATTACTTCATTATTTTGTCGTGATACAGCAAGAATTTAGCTTTCCTTTAATATCTTCGGAAGAAAATATGAAGCTATTATTTCCAAGTTGTGATTAATGGCACACGATATTGCAACATGAGGTTTCAGTTAACGTTCATTCATATACATACATACACTGAAGTCCACGTGTACGATATTGAACTTTTACAAATATTAAGATTTCACTTTTTAAATGCCTCTTACATTCTTTTTATTTATTATCACAATTTTAGCAATATTCAGAATCCCCTTTTTCTCTGCTTTGTATCTTTATACATTTCTTTCTGAATATTTATAAATTCATAAAATTTTCATGTAATGGAGTCAACTGTTTTATATAGTTCTTCAAAGTAGAGGAGTCAAAAGAATTTTTTTAAGTTAAAATACTCTATATTTTCTATTTATGAATTCATAAAATTTTCAAGCTGTGGAGTTTACTTTTATAAATTCTTCAAAACAGAAGTCAAAGGAATTTTTTGATGAAATAAATAATACTGTATATTCTACCTTTATAAATTCATAAAATTCTTAAGTTGTGTAGTCAACTTTTATAGTTCTTCAAAACAAAGACGTCAAAAGAATCTTCTTTAAAAAAATTATACTTCATATACTTTATTTATTATTTCATAAAATTGTCAAGTAATAAAGTTAACTTTTTTATTTAGTTCTTAGAGATAAATTCTTTAAAACATAGACTCAAAAGAATTTTTTTTAAGTAAAAATAAAGTCTATATAGTTTATCTATTATGAACTATATTTTGGGTACAGCAAGTTTTGAAAAAAATTTGACAAATCAAGGTAAAATCGAAAATCGTGATATTCGCCAAAGCGAGTAGGAGTTTGATGATTATCATTAGCTATGTCGTAACTTGATATTCCCAAATGGTGGTGTTCCTCTAAATTACCAATTGTTACACATTAGCGACGTTAACTTCTCCCGAGGGTAGATGAGAACGCTCCTGTTTCCACGATTGGTAACCAGATCAATGGATGTTATAGTATCTTCCTGTCGATGCATTTCTGTTCCCATTATTTACCCCTTGTTTGCGTACGCGATCATCGGAACAGAGAATCACCCTATATTTTCATCTTTGAAATATACAGATTGAGAAACATTCCTGTTTGTTCTTCTAACGTTGTAAATTTTTGTTATTGCCCGAAGCGTATGGGATCTTGTTTATTTTAAAGCGAGACAAATGTTAGGAAAATTGGGGAAACGGAAATAAATGGGTATTGGGAGTTATGGTCACTGGGAAAATACGGAAATTGTTTATGGTATGTTGCTCGATTACTTTTTCATTAATTTAACGAGTTAAGGGTATTATGGATGCGAATGTTAAAGGGTGGAAATTGGAAGATTTCTAGATTTGAAAATTTGGAAATTTGGAAATTTGGAAATTTGGAAAATTAGAAATTGGGAAATTTAGAAATTGGGAAAATTAGAAATTGGGAAATTTAGAAATTCGGATATTTAGGAATTTGGAAATTTAGAAATTCGGAATATTAGAAATTCGAAAATTTAGAAATTCGGAAAATTAGAAATTGGGAAATTTAGAAATTGGGAAAATTAGAAATTGGGAAATTTAGAAGTTCGGAAATTTAAAAATTCAGAAATTTAGAAATTGGACCTACATCATAACAAGTTAAAAATTAAATACAAAATGTCTATCGAACTATATTTTACCAAATAAAAAATTAAATAGAAAATGTTCACTGAACTACCCTCCCCCAAATAAGAATTAAAATAGAAAACCTCATTTTCGTATCCCTATTAAGCAACAACAAATTAAAAATCAAAATGGTCAATAAACAGATATTAAATTCTCGTCAATCTACATCCCCCATCAATAACAAAAAAAATACAGGAAGCACTGATCGCAAGCTTCCAAAGAGTCCGTTCAAAATGGGAAAAAATACGTCAGGCAGTGAACGGTTCGGTGTCAATCTAATTAAGCTTTTAACCGTAAACGAGCCGAGACTGTTCGTAGTCAGCTCGAAATCTAGTCGTAAAAAGTGGAAAATGCTGAAAAGAGGGAGTAGAGGTTGTTGCGAGTTCGATATGCTGCTGGCACTGCAGTCGAAGAGGCAACGACATTCCGTGTGCAGAATTGTTCCTGCCGCCAGGCGGAATTCCAGAGACCGGAAGCACGTCCCCGTGAAATGATCACCAGGATTCGGGACGTGAGTCAGGAACCGAGGAGGAACTGCGTCCTTTAGCTGTTCCTCCTGCGGCGTTTCTTAAATTTTCAACCCCTTTCGTCTGTCAATGTTCGTTCGCCTTTATCGCTGCCAGTGCGCCTGTTTCTGCCAGATAAAACCTTCGTATTATCTTGCTCTATGAAATCTCTTCATTGCGAGGTAGAGAGATAATTTTTAATCGTGAATGAGGTTTAAAGTTTGACTTAAGATTGTAGGAGGTATTCAAGAAGAGCTGTGTTTAATTTGCTTTTATTTAACTCTTCGCTTATAATATTTTTATGCTTGCGATGAACACTACAGGTAGAATGTGACAAACGAGAATTGTATTTGCATTGGCAATTTTTTAAACTTCTAATTTTCCCAATTTCTAAATGTGCGAATTTCTAAATTTCCCAATTTCTAATTTTAAAAGACATCAAATTACTTTTTATAAACTGCGATTATTTGTAATGAATTATAGCATTAAATTTTTCTCCTTTCAAAAGGCAATGACAATACAGATATTTAAGCTCCTTTCCCATGTAATAAAGAGCTCTTTAAAGCTTCTTTTCTGAAAGGAATATTAAAATAATTTCATATGCATTTTCCTCCTGTTTCATGTATGTGAACTAGTTTCAAGTACAAAGCTTTTTGCATTCAAAGTTCCTACAAGTTAAATACGAAACTGTATTAATATGGTCCGAATTTCACGTAATGAACGCACAATTTCCGTTTTTTAGGTGCGACTGAAAAAGAATATTATAATTTGAATGGGAAGTTACAATGTCTGTCTGTAGTAAATGTTAAACTTTGTAATGAGTAGGTATTGTAATGAACGGAGCGAAATTAAAATCATTTTATCATACTAGTTTATTAATTTTCTTATTTATTATTTTACTATGTTAAGTAACATAGGACATTTCTATCATTTTTACTATTTTTACTATTTTTACTATTACTACTATTTTTACTATTTTTACTATTTTTACTATTTTTACTATTTTTATTATTTTTATTATTTTTATTACCTTTACTATTTTTACTACTTTTACCATTTTTAATCTTTCTAATATGTTTACTATTTTTATAATTTTCACCATTTTATAATTTCACTATGCTACTAACATGTATCACTACACTGTGTTACCATTTTACTATATCGCTGTTCTGCTACTAAATTATTTCGCCATTCCACCATACTTAAATGGCTATGCTACCACATTCAAATCACCAAATACCTATAGTAAGGTACAAGAATAAATATGACATATATGAACATCACATACGAACATCATAATCCAATTTCAATATTTAAAAAAGGATTATTTCCTCTCCTTTTAATTACTCGACGTTACGTTCAATATTCGGAAACAATCTCAATAGATTCCCATCGTAACGTTGTTAACGAGAACGCGAAAAATCCTCCCGAAATATCGTAATTACAAATCGAGAGATCCGAGATAAATCTGGAGGCAGTTACATCGATAACGAGCGGGATCGCGGATATAGTCAGCCGACAAATTCACTGGGAATAATTTAGAAGTGGACGCGTCAGCCACGGGCGGCACGGTGGTGTGACGTTATCGCGGCGAAATTAAATGTCAAATTAATGGAATGATAAATTCACGTCGTCGAACGAACGCGTAGAATGAACGGAGGCCCAATTTACGGCGGAGTAGCTGAAATTTCATTCGACGACATTCGAAGAAGAGCACCGATCTGAGTTGCGTCACCGCTGCATCCAACATCGTATATGAGAAAACGAAGTTCTTACTGCACTTCTGATAAAATCTGAAACGAGAATACTGATTTAAATACCTGGGTCTCTTCACGCGCCAACTCGTGGGACATCAGTGTAAATTATACAAATAAACAAAAATTACATATCGCCGAACATTAACACTTTAATGGCCGCATGTCTACGCAGTCAAATGTCGCCAGGGGCCGGCAATATTTTTGAAGAATTAATTTAAAGAAACTTTATGTAAATTCACGAAATAATTCAACACAAAAGGAAAACAACAACAAATTTAATATTTTACTTTTGTGTGATAATTATTAAAGCAATCCTACGTTCAATCATCACACACATGTGTGAGCGGACGCTAACGGTTGGCTCAGCCATCACACACATGTGTGGAGCCACTAAAGTGTTAAAATGTTCCACATTCATAAATCATACAACACTGATTGGGTATATCTTTCGCGACTGAAACACTTGGTTGATTGCGTTTTACGAACACATGGAATTGTTTCGAAAATTATAAACTCGTCCGGATGGAGCGTAATAAATGTTAATTGAAATATCATATTTTCAATGGTACATAATACGTATGTACATACGAAGCATGACTTCGACGGCCGGTGAACGTTTAATCAAAATTTAAATTTCACGGATGAAACTTCTGTTGGATTTGCAATGCGCAGCTACGCACCGATGCACCCTAAAATCGGTAAATTTTCGAATTTTCTCGGTGCCGTGGAAATATTTACGTCCGTGGGAAAATTCTCCGGGAACGAAACTGTTCGCTGTTGCGTCCAACGATAGATGCTCTACGAAAAATTCTTCGCTAATTAAACCGGTCATTTTCATTACTTTCTATCGAATGGGTAATTATGCGTCGATTTCTTCTCTTTATATATTCGACAAAACTTGGTTTCCATACTTTATGCTTTGTTTCGTTTATTTTTACTTTCCAATTATCGTGTTCACTGGGTTTATGAAGTGAGGAAGAAAATTCGAATTTTTGATGTTTTTCGGCGCGCACGGTTTATTGTTAATTTCGAACGAATACCCCCCGTATTTAATTTTCATTTCAATCTATTTTTACGATTAATTCTACTGTAAATGAGGTTTAACATAAGGTTTAAAATCATGACTTCAAAGTATAGTTACTTAACCACAATAATTTGATGAAAAATATCAACTGTTACACCATAACCTATTTTTCCTACCATGTCCATAACTTCTTTAAAATGAATACTGTGTTACAGTGTCACAAGAATGTCCATTGCATTTTACACGTTAAATTAACTGTTCCTAATTAATTCCAATCAACGCTCACAATACAAGGTCGTTTATCAGCAGACGTTATCTTCAGCCTCTCATCATGGAAGTAGCAGTTCAAATTACACGCAGCTCGGCAATTACAAGGGTTAAGACGTTTCCCCTAACAGAATTCCTCCAGTTCGAGTTGTTCGGTAGGAAGCAACCCCTTAAAGCCGATGAGCGACGACTTTCAGTCCTTCCGGTGTTGACTCGACGTTATCTGTTCCCTCTTTCTTCTATTCTCACCCTTATCTACGTTTCTTTCCTTTTTTTCCCCCTCCGTTACCTTCGTCCTTTCCATCCCACGTTTTATTCGACTACTCTTTCTCCTTCCAGCTACACCGGAAGTACGGTCTGGGTTGACCCACATTCGGCAACAATGGGCGCACTCGACTGGCCGCGTGGTTGCGGCAGAAGTTGTTTCGTTTCGGCCTCGATTTTTCAAACTACCTTCCTTTTATTCTCGTCCGGCCCTTTTTTCTCCCCAGTCGTTCACCGTTATTTTTCAATAATTGTATTTAATTTCGATTAACTCGATTGGAAAGGCTATAGTAATTCGTTGCGCCTCCGCTTTAAATTCATTCGTACTGCGGGGAAATTTAACCCCATGGCGACTGCCACGGGGGAAATGATACACTTGGAATTAGAGGAATTTGACCCTCGTTAAACTTCTCGGATGGCGTCCTATATTTATGTTAATACGTTTGTAGCGAAAATTGCTGGCGGTAACGAAATTAATTTTGTTGGGGCATAGAATAAATAAGGGAGGAGAATTTATGTGTCCTTTATTTCAAATTAACTTTCGTCGTATAATATCAACATGAATATTAAATCATTTCTTTTATATTGTATAGAGCGTTGCTATAAGTAATGCAGACAACTAATTGTAATTTAAGTTACAAGTTAAGTAATTCTATGTACAAAAATATATCAAACGAAAATGACAATTTTTTTATGCAATTTTCTTCGTTCTTTGTATAATAATAAATCAATGAAAAATCTTTCAGAATGAAATAAAAATCTTTTGGAATGAAATAAAGATCTCTTAGACTAAAATAACCAGAGATGTTTCAAAATAAATTAAATAAAAATTGTTCAGAATAAATTACAGATCTCATAGAATGAAACAGAGATTTTTTAGAATGAAACAAAAACTTTTAAAAATGAAATAAGGACCTCTTAACGTAAAGTAAATAAAGATCTTTCAGAACGAAAGAAAGAAATTTCTTCAGTGAAAAGCAACTGTTATTGAAATGTTCAGTAAGATAAAACTAATAAAGAGAAGTTCAATGTTTAGAAGTACGTGAATGTTTAGCATAACCCGAACAGCGTAAACTGGTTTATCTTTCACCGTAGAATTCAAAAGCTTCGAGTTTATAAGACATTTCGTGCAGCTACGTGTTACATTCTGTAATAAGCATTGTCTGGTGCGCAGTTTTTCTCCCTTATCTCGGTGCTAAGAACGTTTATGTCTAATGCAGGCTAACACGGCAGAGGGAACGATGGTAGCCGTTTAATAAAACAAGGAAATCGACGATACAACTTCATACCTTACCATTAAACTTCTAGAGAATCTAGAAGGAAATCACGAGGATTTCATGGTTATACATCAGCACGTCAGGCACTTAACATCTCTGCGCTCTGAATTACCCTACTCTTCTCTTCGTCTCGCGTTTTTCCTCTCGCTATTCAATTTCTCCACGTTTCTCTTTGCTCGCTTCTTGTTTTCCTTTTCTTTTTACCTCTATATATCTTCTTTTTTACTTCGTTACATCCTACGTTCTCGACCGTTTCGGTTTTTCGTTTATGCACTTTATTTGTTTCTTGATCTTGCTGGTTGATTTTTGCTACGTGAAGAAAGATAGGTTAGTTTCATACGATCGATGGCGGACAGAGCTGCCCTATGGGGGGCTCATGGGCATTGGAGTGTGAACGTTTCTTTCTTTTTTTTTTAGCATTTCAAATTTTAGGACTTGAAATTTTTGGATTTGAAATTATTGGACTTGAAATTTAGCAAGGTTGGATGTTTGAAATTCAGAAATACACAAATATTTTTCTACCCTTAAATTTATAAATTTACAAATTTCAAATTTTCGAACTGTCCAGTTTTCAATTTTACACTTGTCTAATAACCAAATTTTCCAAAATTTTGAATGTTCAATTTTTTAAGCATAAACAGTTGATCTCCTCTTCATCTTTGTGTTGAGAATAAAACAAAACCTTTTTAATGTTTTCGTAGCAAAGGTCTGCTGTATTAGACAGCATAATTAATTTCTAGTCAAGTTGATTAAATTACAACTAAAGTATATAACCAACTTTTACTTACACGAAATGCAATTACAAAATTAATTGCAATCCTTGACCAGTAATTACATTTTCATTTATAATTACGTGAAGTTTCAATTAAGCAATCACTATCTTCATAAGTGTGAGTTCAATTAATTTTCAATAATAAAATTATTCAATTACCGACAAATTCGTAATTAAAGAGAATTTAACTACAAATCAATCGTAAATTGTTAATTACGAATCAAAGGTTAATTGTTAATACCGGCTCATTTAAATGAAGTACGTCATTAATTATTTGAAACCCTGCTCATTAAATAAACGTAACCCTTTCAAACAGGGTTTTGGCTTAAAGTGTTAATCATTGACAACATCTCGCACCAGAGTAAAATAATTAAATCGAAACTAAAATTTTGCCCGCTGTATAACTAGAATATCTTTAATATTAGCTTCGAATGAAATTGGTTAATTACTCCAAAAAAAAATATAAAAATTAAAATAATCAGTTGCAGTAAAAGACAATTTGAAAATTTAGATACCTCAGTACAAGTTTGATTACCTATATCAATAATTGAATCCTATAATGGTACATCATTTAATCAGCGATCGATAATGCATTAATTATGTCCGACACTGTGATACGTCAGAAATAAAAATTTAGTTCTCGAACGCATCGCGATTGAACGAATTGAACCAATTATTTTCATGGATCATCGAGAAAACGAAGTGCATGAATTGTTGAATAACGACCTCTGCTTCTTCGAGAATTAATTTATTTCTCACGCTACGAATCCAATTAATTCGTTAACGTTTCTCATGCTAATTGGGTCACAGGTATATTTTATAAGAGAATGTTCGATTATAAAAAGCTAACGATCTTTCTTCTGAAGTCTTGTACGTGCGAGAAAATTATCGGAATAAGATAGCTTTGATACCATCTACTTCTTTCTTAATTTAAATTCACGTCAGGAAAGATTATTAAGCTTTCAGTAAACCGAGTTAATTACCTATCATCCGCGAAAATATTTCATGCTATATTTTATAACAAAGTTAGTCATTTTATTCGATTTGGGGACTTTTGAGATTTTAAGGTTTGGAGATTTGGGGATTTGGAAATTTGGAAATTTGGAAATTTGGAAATTTGGAGATTTCGAGATTTGGGAATTTGGGGATTTAGGGATTTGGGGTTTAGGAATTTGGAAATTTTTTAGATTTGGGGATTTTGGGATTTAGGGTTTGGGAATTTGGGGATTTCGGAATTTTGGAATTTGGGAATTTGAAAATTTGGAGTTTTGGATTTTTGGACATTTGGAGATTTGGAGATTTAAGGATTTGGAGATTTGGATATTTGGAGATTTCGAGATTTCGAGATTTGGACATTTGGGGGTTTAGAGAATTGGAAATTTGGAGACTTGGAGATTTGGACATTTTGAGATTTAAGGATTTGGACAGTTGGACAGTTGGACAGTTGGACAGTTGGACAGTTGGACAGTTGGACAGTTGGACAGTTGGACAGTTGGATATTTGGACATTTGGACATTTGGACATTTGGACATTTGGAGATTTGAACATTTGAAGATACAGAGATATTAGAATTTTGTAATTTTTAAACTTTGCAGTTTTTAATTTTATACTAATTAGATACTGAAATTTTAGAATTGTCGAACTCTGAGGTTTTACGAATTTTGGGATTTTGAAATTGTTGAACTTTAGAACACTGAATTCTAACAATTTTGTAATTTTCGTACACCGGAACTTTGACATTTTTTATTAAACTTCGACAATTAGTAATTTTGAAATTTTAGCACTTTCTAGTGCTAAAACCTTAGAAGTTCAGCGAAACCTTGAAATTTTAAGAATTCCAGTGACCATACATTTCAAGAAATGCTTCCTTAATTAAGCAAGTTTCCCAAATTTTCCGGCGAAATAAACTCTCTTAATATTCCGAGTGCGTTGTTCGCCTTATGTGGGCTTCTTCCGTGCAAGTCTCTTTTGCAAAGATCATAAGCGTCGTATAGTTGTCCTGGCTCGGGCATAAAGGGTAGCTGAGCGCGTTTTCAACGGTATGGTAAAATAAGCGTTTTCTTTTGTATCGAATAGTGAACGTTTCAAACGAAAAGGAATAGTATAATAGATTCAAAAGAACAACTGCGGCCAAGGAATACGAAAGAAGCTAGGTATAGTACCTACAAAGCCGTCTTCAAAGCATTTTCCAAAACTGGGTCGTGCTTGTTACACGTTCGATTGATTTACAGCCATTCGCTTATTCGCTGCTGTTTTTCTCTTTCTAAGCTCGTCGCTTTGTTGCTTTCACCTTGTGCGGGGAACATGATATATTCAAACGTATTTGCGTAATATCTTGAAAACTATTCGTTATCGAAGCAGGCTATAAATTAGGGAATTGTCTGCCTTTATATCCTGCATTTCGGTTATTTACATACGGTTTACATTTTTCTTGCCTTTGGCTTTCTCTAAATCTCGATTTTTCTCGATGCAGATTCTTTTATTCTCTGTTTATTTAAATATGGATTTCAATGGGTTTACATTTCTCTAGATTTTTATATTTTAATCTTTTTTAAATGTCCCTTCAAAGAGGACAACTCACGCGAGTGTACAGAATTAATATACAAAAACACAGCAAGTTTAATTTTTATAACCATATTCTAAATTGTACTAAAATGTACCTCTGTCATCAAATAAGCAATAAAAATTCATAAACTGCTATATTTACCATCAACATCATTTTCTACATTTATATCATATTTATCTACCAAAAATTCTTCTTCGAAATATCCTGCAAAACGTTACACTTAAAATGTCAAATAGCCTCGAGTGACATCCTAAGTAAAATGTCCATCGTCATTCTGTCAGGGTCATTATTTCTCCGCACCTGTCCTTTTGTTCCTCAATTCACGGATACGTCCTCCGCTTCTCCTCTTTCAAGAGAAAGTCCCTGTTCATTTTTCTTGTTACACACGCTATCACCACGTCCCTCTTTTCTTATCTGCCGATGAAAAAAAATTCGCCAGGAGTTGAACGTGCGTTCTGTTCGCTATCCGGTTTCCAGGACACCGATGTCGAAAAAACTTGACGCTGTCGCGACTTCGCGTTTTTCCCCTAGAACGACGCTTTGGCACCGGCTACGTACATTTTCATCCATCGCCGATTATCTGAATTTGTTCCGCCTCGTCGATCGAATCAACCGGCTGAATTTTTCTTTAATCGATGAAATTTGATTTTAAGCTGAGAATTACTCATTTCTACTATCAACATTTTTCTACTTTGGAAAGATTCACGGTCTTTCTATTTCTGAAAGATTTTTCTGTTTTACAGAGATTCACTATCTTTCAATTTTTCAGGTTTTCAATTTTTCAATTTTTCAATTTTTCAATTTTTCAATTTCTCAATTTTTCAATTCTTCAACTTCCAAATTTGTAAATTTCTTAATATTCAAACTTCCAATTTTTTGCATTCCCCAAACCCCAATATCCCCAAATCCCTATATGACCCCATCACTAAATCCCTAAATCCCTAGGGATGAACTACACACTCAAATTTCTATGTTCCCAAAATTCCAAATTCCAAAATCTGTACATCTCTTAAATCTGCAAATCTAAAATTCCCCAAAACACAGATGAATGTACTATAAAACACTATCCAAAAGCCTCGAAGCATACATTCCATGTATCAAAATCCCACATTAGTATGATTGTTAATTTTCGACAATTGCATAACTGAGGGAGATTAAAAGAAGCGACCGCGAAAAATGTCGTTAAAATAGGGTGAAGAAAAACGAGTAGAGAAAATCTTGAAAAATACCTGAGCCTCCTTGGTAGCTGGCTTCCGGGGACAATGGAATAGTTGAGTCACGGGATTCCCGGCGTACCGCAATGCCTCCAGTTATTTTTCAAAAGCTCCGCTTCCCATTTCCTGCTAGCCCGTCTGGAAAGATACGAAGGAAAATTTGTTGTCTTCAAGCTAGGCTTTCATATACGCAATAACTCGTGCAATAAAAACGCGGCCAATAACTCGGCCGTGGTGTTCGTACAAAGGAGGTTCAAGCCGAAGGAGCACCCGGAGGAAACGAGACCGGGCATTAAGCCTGATACGTATTAGAACGTCAACGGGACGGACGTCGCTCGAAAATGAAATATCCTGACGGACATGGTAATCGCCGTGATCGAATACCGAGTGATAACGGAAACAGTTATCAAGCTCCTGCGAAATTGATGTTTTAGTAAAATGTTTTACGCGGAGAGCTTTTTGAGAGGGAGTCTGAGATTTTCAGACTGGAATCGGAGAGCTTTGTGTGAGCGTGGGATAATGGACGTCTTGGATTTCCTTTATTTAGTTTTGATTTTGGGAAACTTGTGGAGTTTGTTTTAGTTAGTTTGAGAAATTTCTGCAATTTATTTTAGGTAGTTTGGCAGATTTTTGAAACTTTATTTATTTTAGTTAATTTGGTAAATTTGGGAGATTTCTGAATTTAAGGGGATGAAGTTTGAAGGTTTGGAAATTTTGGAAGATTCTGAAATTTTTAGTTTTCAAATTTTCTATCTCCCAAATTATCACTTACTCAAATCTCCAAGTTCCCAGATATACGATCTTCCAAAATTCTCAAATTTCCAAATTCCTAAATGACCAATTTCTCATTGTCCAATGACCAAATTATCGAGTTTTCAGAATTCCTAATTTTCAACTCCTCAAGTCTCTTTTTACCCCAAATATTCAAATTTCCAAATTCTCCAAATTTCACAACTCCCAATTCATTAATTCTCAAATTATGGTTAATAGTCATAATTATTACCAAATCTGTGAATTCCAGAATACTTGAAATTTCATATAATATTAATTTAATTAATGTAATATTAAATTCGATTACCATAATATTAAGTTTAATTAACATAACATTAAATTTGATCAACATAACATTAACTTTGATTACAATATTAAAATGTTTCTACAAACAAAAATTGATTTGTATGTTTATATTTCAAAGTAAAAAGTAGACACAGCAGGTATTTTTCCGACAAATATATTTGAATACCAAATCGAAAACCATTAATCGGAATTTAAATTGACGTTCGGGTCTGTTCGTATAAACGGTAACGCTGATTCCAACGTGCACATACTTCTATTACGATTACAATCAACGTTACAACGCGGTAGCGAAAAATTCAAGGAAATATTCAATAAACGGGCTGCGCGAAAAAAAAATGTACGTCACGAGCACAGAATTCACTTCGTTCCAACCGACGAACAATACTCACGAATTTGTAAACAATTTTTAACGTTCGCCTGCACCCATTCCGTCGTGAAAATAAAACGAATTGCGGTGCAACACGATTTGCATCTCAGTTGCGGGTTAAAACAGAAAGCAGAAGTAGACTGACATGTCCGAGCAATGAAAAAAACACCGGTTGAAATTCATTGTTTGCTCTTCAAATGAAACTTAAAAATGTTTCATCGAAAATGATTTATAAATAAAAAATCCTCTCAACTGTTCTGCTAATTCGTACATCAAATTTTGTCAAGATAAAAACATTTATTTTATTCTTGAAAATGTTTAAGGTAATAACATCTTCAGATCATTTTTAATCGATTACATTAATTTTAAATTTACCGCCTTTCGAGTCGACATAACATCAAATTTGTCTCGTACGAAATTCCTTGTATTAAAATTTATGGATTGTGGTGAATTAATTATTGATACAGAACTGGTAAGCTAATTATGAGGTACTGAATGGGAACAAACATCTAATTCCGCGATAAAATGTTTTCGTACATTGTTTGTCGAAAACGGTGAACGTAAATCGTGTATGGCAATTAAACAAGGTCGCAGAACGAACGAGCGTACGGAATAAATATGAAATATTAAAGTGAATTTTACGAAGCTTCGTGGCAACATATATCGTTGAGCGTTGATTTAATTCCGTGAATTAAGTCAACATGCACGCGAGCAAGGAAGATTTGTGAATCGTACGTTTAGCGGCGTAACCTACAGCGATATTTTTGCGAACGGTTGTATTAAAGCTAGCAAATGGAATTGCAGTATTATTCAACTTATGTAACAGATCACCAGAACCACCCTGTCGTGTCCTCAATCCTTTCGGATTTATGTTAAAATGATTACTCTTCGTTCGTAAACGTTCCGTTTAAAATCCCTTTTTGATAACGTTAAATGGCTGCTGCGATTATTGCGAATGTGTAAATTTTCGTTACGAACGGGTAATTAGTTTTCTGATGGAATTTTGCATTTTGGATGTTTATCAAACGTTTATTACATATTATGATTACCTCCGGTTTAATATCACAAGGGTATTTTAGTGTTTGTTTAGCACATGTTTATTAAGTTCCGTGGAAAACGTTTTCAATTTATTATATAAATTTTGTATTTGAGTGCAAAATGGTGCAACTAAAATTTTAGTAGAATTCTCCTACCTCCACATAATGTGTCTGAATCTTGAATAATATCTCCATCATTAAAATTCTTACAAATAAACCTGCACCCAGGAAAAAAATTCACATTCACCTACCTCCACATAATGTATCTGAACCTTCAAAAACACCCCCAGCATTAAAATTCCTATAAATAAATCTGCAGCCAGCAAAAATGTTACATCCACCTACCTCCACATAATGTATCTGAACCTTCAAAAACACCACCAGCATTAAAATTCCTATAAATAAATCTGCAGCCAGCAAAAAAGTCAGATCTACCTCCACAAAATGTTCCTAAATCTTCAGGAACGTTTTCTCATAACCGTTCATCCAGAAGATCATAAAACTTCAGCTTCAAGCTGCAATTACTCGTTAAAGCAAAGTTGCCAACAATATCGGAAGAAATTTCCGAAAAATAAACGGTTGAAAGCGATGCACGTGTAAGCAACGCCGAGGAGGCAAAAGAGGATGTAGTAAGCGAACTTCCTGAAAAGGAGTCTGAAACGCGGCTCTCAAAGGGCGTAGGTTTGGACGGCGCTAATAAAGAAACACCGGGGAGAAGAAAGTATCGTCGAAAAAGCTGAGAGAAGACTCCTAAAAAAAACGTGGAGAATGAAAACAGTTCGGGCCACAAACGTTTCCGCGTTCATCATGTCGAATAATAGGGAGCTAGGAGCCGACTAAGACTTTCTTGAATGTGTGTTTCAAGAACTTCTTCCGAAAGAACTTCAGCCGGAAGAAAGCTTATTCCTCGGCAGGCCACATATTCCTCGAAGAAACGGGACTTCCGTTCGGGAGTAGGTTAAGGTAGGCACTTGAAACGGGCTGCATCGTTATTACGGATTTAGCGAACGACTAAAGAAAGGGAAGCTGAAAAGAGGCTGGAGAAGAAGGGGTTGGCTGAAGGATCCAAAAATAAACGTTCGAGAAAACTGGTCTGGCTGTGCCAGCAGAACTTTCTGCTGCAACGCCCCTGCAGAATTAAGGAGACGCAGCAACTTGGAAAGATATCGGGTTGCGGAGGGGTGCGGAAGATGGGATGGATTCAGAATGATCATCAGAAATCGGATTTTGCCTTGTATACGTGGATATTTGATGAAGATGGGAATTTGCTGTCGGAACAGTTTGAGACTTCTCTGCTTACACTTGACGCTGATTTCGTTTCTTGGAAACGTTTGGTTAGGAAAATGGTGGGTTAGGACTGGGTGTCTGAATATGAATTTTAATCAACTTCATCGTTAGAATCATTTGAGGTTAATCGGAAAGTTCGAAAGAACCATCATTTGAGGTTAATCAGAAAGTTCAAAACTTTGCTACTAATAGCGAGTGTTTTAGGAAATGAAAGGATATAAAATTAAATTTATGTTAATTTTATGAGCTGGTGATTCTGAAAGTGACCTGAGGCAAAATTCTTGAAGAATTTAACTTTTCAGTAGTTTTTACTATATTCGTTAATAATACTATTTAGCTAAATATGAAAGATAACAGTGTACTATATGCAAAAAAAAATTGGATATAATTTTATAATAAAACGAATATAGTCTTTTGTGATATTATTATTTATTTATACATTTAACTAAATTTGTTTTTTTGTACAAGCTATATGTTCAGTATTATTAATTTATAAAATGCAGTTGTTTAATATTTGTGCGTTCACAGAATACTGTATTGTGTCTATGTATAGATATTGGGACAGTATATCCAACAGCTTGCATTGTCACTGCTCTTCAAATATTTAGGTACTTCACCTTTTATAGCTGTATCTAGGTCAGTTCGTCATTTCAATACCGTGGTACAGAAAATATTAAGGTTATTTCAGAGATTGTAGTTCGAATTAAAATTATTTGACAAACATTATTTCAAATTAAAATTATTTAAGTCACATTAATTTAAACTAAAGTGATGTTCTTTGTATGTTATTCTGAAGAAATAATTTTTACTTTTAATTCAAACTTTAGCCATTTTAAGTAGATAACTGTAGCTAAACGCAGCACATAAGTGAACGAATTATTTTTTAAATACTGAATTTATCGAGCATGTACATACCGAATGCATTCACTATATGTAATTTCTCAAGTTCCTCCTTAATTCAAATATCATAATACCTAGAAGTATATGCAATTATGTTATATCCATTACGTATTAATTTGAAAAAATAATTCTTAAAAATCCTAATTCAATTGATATAACTTGTAAGGTGAGTAACGAACCTCTGAGCACATGAGTGAACGAATCACCATTGTCTAAATTCTGAACCTATCGTGTACATAACGAATGCGTTCAGTATACGTAATTTCTCAAGTTCGGCGACCATAGCCCCAACAACGTGCGAACCATCAACGAACACAAATCTCCGCAACAGCCCACGAGATCCATTAAAGTAACCATCATCGCTCTCCACGGATGTTGCAGTCGCTCGAAATGTATTCGCGTTGTGCCTCTCCGATCTCGACGGCGTCCCGCAAAACTAGCCTTACAATTAGTCGCGACAAAAGCACGAGCTTTATGTATCGCGAGTCGAACCCGTAGCAGCATCCAGGATCCCGGGATTTCCATGTAATTGCGTTTGCGTTATCCCAACGGAATCGTGTATCTGGAACGCCATTATCCTAGCTGAACTTGCACGAACCCGCGTCCACTGAATGAATCTCGAGGTAGACCCGGACTTTCTGCAACAATGCGTTGATCTCGTCCGAAATGCATCCTCGAGGCAGCCATTTGGTAATTCTGATTTGAATCGTATCCGTTGCGATATGCAACGTTGTTTCAGAGGAGTCTTTGATCTTCTGAAATGGGATTTTATCGAAGGATTCAATTACATGAATTGATGGTACCACATTGTGGTAATGTGAATGTGATTGATATTTATTACTAAAGTTGAATCAATTTGTTGCTTGTTCGATTTCTACATTCCCAAATCTCGACCTTTGAAGATTTCAAACATTTCCCAAATTTCAACGTCCACAAATCTCAACATCCCCAAATTTCAACGACCATTTTCTAGATTCCCAAATCTGTAAACAATTTCAGATCCTTCAAATTTCCTAAATTCAGAACCTTGGTGGATCAAAAACTTGCAAGATTAAATTTGTAAAATTATAATTTTATAACTAAAAAATTTCAAGACTGAAATTAATCATTTTGAGACTAACCTCAGAGTCAATAAAGAATCGTATACCCTTAAAAATAAATATAGAAGCTCTAAATCTAAAATAAGACAAAAACAAAGTAAATTGTAAAATTACCATTCTCAAAAATTTATGAGAGTACACAAAAGTTCGGAATATAGTATGCGGTATAACAATAATAAGCGTATGATGCATGATCGTTCCTGTTCGAGCCATATGGACGATCTTTACACGATTACACGTGGTTTACATACTTGGTGTCATTAGCGTGTCCGTAACTAAGCATCGACATGGATTAGGTGTCGCTTGGAAACAGGAACGATTCATCAAAACGAGTATTGTCATTATTGGCCTTCTCATCATGACGCGATTGTGATAACTCATCGAATACCGAACTTGTCGACATACGATTCGATTCAATTTTTGCGTATTCACGATCTTCACGTGACCGATGACACGGAAACTCGTCGTGACAAATTATCGGTTGATTGACTTTCGACAGAAAGACCGATTAAATTGTCATCCACGATACCGTTGTTACTATTTCACGATCAATTTAACGACCTTCGAAGTCCATTTCACCGTCACGAACATGCTTTTCGCTTCAGAGATGATTCGTTCCCGCAAAAATTGATTTAAAAATTAGGTCGTTAATATTCCGCTCGAGATGGAGCATAGAATTTTGAAATATCGAAAGTTAGTAATTTAGTAAAAGTAGTAAAAGTAGTATAAGTTTACTAAAGGTTAAAAGTCACTAAAATTTTTTATTAGTATCTGGTTTTTATTTTTTTATTCTTCATTTTTTTTTTTAAGAAAATAATTTAAATTTTGGAAAAAGACAAAAATGCTTTAAAAATGTGAAAAATTTTATTAATCTTCGAACATTCTCTTGAATTCGTCAAACAATATTCTTCAAAAATTCTATCAAGGTTATAAATTTCCTGCTTTTATTAAGGTTATAAATTTTTTCAAACAAAGTTACAAATCTTCGCCTCGAATTGCAAAATACATCGTATTGAATAAATATTTCATAAAAGATACGTATTTATATAAGTAATATTCGCAGCATAATTGAACGTGCTACTTTTATACGCGACAAACCTGAAAGGGGTTCGTTAAAGCTGCATCTGCAAAAGCTATATGAAAGGAAAAAGATTACAGGCAGTGGAACGATACCACAAAGAAATTACATTTCTCGAAGAAATGTCGCAGAGATCTGTAACACGATTTCAATCACGACTATGAATCAGATTCTGAATAAAAAGCTGCCTACTGCGATCGAGATTGGACTGATACTCTTTTTTTCTCGGAGGGGTACTTCTTTGGTTTATTAAGGATCTTATGACAGCAATATTCAATTTCACCTTGTAGTCCCTTTGCCTGTACAATTTATCGAAATCCTTGCAGATCTTGTTTCATTAATTTTCCACGATGTACCTGAAGATTTTAATATCATTTATTTCGTATTAAACGTACGTTTGAATATACCTTTTAACTTAGAAAAGAATTTACTGTTTCGAGTTTCCTATTTGGAGTTTGCTGTTTGGAATATACTATTTGGAATGTGCTATATGGAGTTGGCTATTAGGAATGTGGTCTTTGAGACTTGTTAAATGGAACTTGCAATTGAAAATTTGTTATTTAGTATTTGCTCTATGCAAGCATATATTTGTAACTTTCTATGTCTGCAAGTATAACTATGTTGTTAAACCACCCATATGATCAAAAACAGTGATCTCTGTACTCATCAAAAAGTGTCATGAAAATCGCCGAGTCCCCAACCGATGATCAAAATTTCGAGACACGTTTAGAGAAGTTGATGGTGAAGCGTGAACGACGTCAAAACGGAAAGCGGTTAAGAATGGCCGTGGGCAGAAGTTGGTCCGGTTGTTTCCGAGTCCTGTCTGATCCTCAGGGATAGCAATTTGCATGAAGATTGGCTGGCTGAATCCTCGGGCTCTAACCTGAACCGGTATACGTCCTAACGTTCTAGCAAGCCACTTCGGTAATTGCGACGTTATTAAATCATACAGCCTCTTAATTAATATATCCTTTAAAACGGCGCCGCTGATAAAGAGAGGAAAGAGAGCCCGTGCTTCTTTATGACGCTCGTCTTCTTTGGCTAGCTTTAATTCTGCTTCCAGGTTCTTCCCTTTTACCTTTCTCTTCGTCCCTCCACGACCTCTCTTTCTCATCCAACTTAAATAACTCGTTTGGCAGACCACGCTGAAGGTTCTCTAATAAGATCGTCGACGCGATATCCGTTCATCTTCTGCTTCGTTCTTGCGTTTTCTTTCGACCGCGGCATTCCTTGCCTCCAGCTCTCGTCCTCTTCGTCTTGCATAGTAATTCCTTCCTCTACCTTCTCGGAGTTTTCGATCTATCCTTCCATCTACTTCACCATCCCATTACCGCGAGACTCGGCTAGTCAAAGCTCGATTAAATTCTTCGCTCCATGATTCTTCCAAAGACTGCGTTCGTTGCGTCAAACCTGACCGGCTGCGTTACATCTCGTTAACCCTATTTTAGATGATAAATGAATTACACCTCTGCTAGTTCATGGCAAAATTAAGAGTCCTGGAACTTTGAGTAGAATAAACTAACCTAACCATTTTTGATAAACACTCGATGTTGATGAACACTCGTTTGGAAGTTGGTTTACTGGGATTGTGGAACTTATTTGGGAGCAATTGGGTTGTGGGACTTATTTAATGAGAACATTAAGGATCAAGCTACTTCTGAAATATAATTTCTAGGGATCCTAATGTATACATTCTGAGATACCTAAGAAAGTTATTGTTGAATTACATTTCTTAGAAGAAAAATTGTTCAAATATTTCTGTAGAAGCCACATTGTTATGCAGGTATTTTGTCAGAAGCAAAATTGTAATTCAGTTATTTTTCTGAGAAGCAAAATTGTCCAACTATTTGCTTAAGAGGTACGTTATTGTACAAGTATTCTGTTGGAAGAAAAATTGTTGTTACATTGAAAATATATTATCATCTACTTCAGAATCAGATAGAGCTATCTGGTACAGCTACTATATTCAATAATAATATTAACTTTGCAAAAAGAATATTTCTCGTGATAAAACTATACACACAGAGTAAGACCAAGTTCCTGAACAATTCTGAAGGTTTGCAAGTGAAGCAGCACAGATCAAACAGAAGCCGGTGCACCAAACTGTAACCGTCTCGAGCAAACCCGTGGCCCCGGCTCTCGCAGTAGCGAAGTAAATCACCCAGGTCTTAAACGAATTGCGGTCGAGGAGGCACTGGATGAGGTTAGCCAAGAAAAGACAAACCGTCGTCATTTCGGCTAGCAAACTGTAGAGATCCATGGATTAACCTGACCCAGACTTTCCCCACCTTTCGAAGCAGTGCTTTCTTATCCGCCGTACTAATATTGCCGCAGCAGACTGTTTGGTGCCTGGTCTCTCCCGCAGGACCTTCGCAGGATTCTCGCAACCGCTTCTCTCCTCTCCGCTTACGGTGTTCTTCGTAACTTGCCAGCGACTACAACTATCCAACCTCTTCGGCAACGTTCTTCCATCCCAGACGCCCTTAAGTTCCGCAAAGTGAAATTTACAGCCCACACCGATGGTTCCGCGCGTTCAGGTACTCGGGGACCGTTAGAGTCTTGCTTAATATTCAGCTGGTTCTCAGGAGACACCCTGGGATCTCCCACACGATACGTGACTCAACAGAGGGCTGAATCCTTCCGAAGCTCTACGGCGCTTGGGGATTTTTTTTTGAGTACAGATTTTCGGCTTGGGTTCTCTTTCGCGGTTACGTTTCTGTTTACCGAGTGAGTGGTGGTTTTGGGTCAGGATGCTGGAGGGATCTTGGGATTGTAGAATGACCTATTCTACTTTTAGATTTGCAATTTTTTAAATTCTTTTCTAAATTTCTGAATTGCTATATTGCTATAGCTAATCATTAGATCACCGAACCCATGAGTACAGATTTCAAGTGGAACATCCCCAAATCTCAATGTCCACAAATCTCAACATCCACAAATTTCAACGTCCTCAAATCTCATCGTCCCCAAATCTTAATGTCCCTAAATCTCAACATCCCCATATCTCAGCATCCCCAAATCTCACCGTCCTCAAACCTCAACGTCCCTAAATCTCAGCGTCCAAAAATCTCAATGTCCCCAAATTCCCTCTCTTGGTTGCTATATTTCTCCTAGGAAAGCTGGCTTTACTCGTACATATATACAATATTTGTATATTATTTCCATTTCAATCTTTCGTATTTACAACCCCTTTTATCGTCGTGCCTTTACCGAATATTTAAGAATTCTTTTCTCGTCATTATTTCTCAGTGCAAATTGTACAATTTCTCGTGAAGAGTCATCGATCGAAAATCCAGGCATTCTTCTTCGACAAAAAGCAAACAGTCAAGCTGAAACACGCCGATGAATGTGAAAGGAAAAATATTGAAAAAAATACGAAACAATAGAGATATTGTACGACAGAAATATTTTTACTTCTTTGTTTGAACGGAAGATTATAAAAGGTTCCCGTAGCTCTTTGCACCAAGTTCGAGAATTCATGGTGGAGGGTTATAAATAAAACTGTTGTAACGGCGCGATTTCCTCGGGGATTCGGAAGAAGTATTTGCTGGTGTCGGGATAATAGACGACGATATAACGAAAGTAGTTTTATTAAGACGTCGAAGCGGTTCGATTCGATTTATGGAGCAATTCAAACTCCTTTCGCTGCGGTTTGTTCGATGACAATTGATTTAAGGAGATTTTTAATGGCTTCGGCAACGAACAACCCTCCTGAATTTATGTGCGGTTTTAGACTGAAATTACAATTGGACTATAAGCTTGTACGGTTAATTCGAATTCGCAGTGAAACGGATATTTTCTCTATGCAAATCTTAAACGGGCAATATGGTCTTTTACCTTTTGTGAAACCTCTCAATATTTTATGGTTTGGAACTAATCCGTATTTTATAGATATATTTTCATCGTAGTGTCCATTATGTAACTTCAAACGTAATGCATTATTACTTCCAAATTTTAATATCGAAATTTTTCATAACTTCTCTGTATTATACGGCTACCATTAATGAGATATGAATTATGAAGTACAAAATTACACGAAAATGTACTGGCAGAAAAAAAATTCCTCTGTACCTAACGTTTCGAAAGCTGGATAAAAAGTCCACATATTCCACATATGCGGCGCGGTAATGAAAATCGTTATTAATCCAGGAAATACTAAGTCATCCCTACAGCATTCCTCCAGCTGAAAATTCTCGAAAGAATTTACCTAAATACCTCGGTTAACTCATCGAAGACATTTTCGAAAGTCTTAGTTTGCTCTCGCGACGTCTCCCGCAAGGAGGTCTGAATTCCGTGGCTCGTGTGGCTGGGATCCGAGCACGAATAATCCCGAAATAATTAACGGCGTGGAATTCGATGAGAGGGCTTTGATCGAACGAGCTTACGTGCGTGGAGTATGCGCCGAGTACAAGGTCGATAAAAAAAAGGAGGCCGATAAAGGCGCATAAAGGGAAGAGAAGCTTCAGCCCCGTTCAATCTCCTCGTATGGAAACTGATATTCTATAAAGCGTCCTGCTGCAGTACGCTTCCTTTTTTCTCCGGCCTTTTCGAATATGCATCTGTAACGCATGATGACAAAGAAAGAGGATTACCGCCGACGAGAAAGAGGATAAAACGAAACGAATAACGATAGCTGCCGAAGAGATAGCGGACCGTCACGCGCCATTTTTCTTATTTTCACCGGGTTAACTTCGCAACCTATTTTTGTCCCTGTACCGACTGTGTACTATTTGCATGTATCCTCGACAGTTTTACCCCCTTCTTAACCCTTCTGCAAATTTAGCCGCCTCTCTTTACACTTCGCTGCTGCGCCGTTGCTTTTTGCGATCCTCTCGTTCCTCTTTGTTTTCCTCCCTTTTTTTTCGGTACCGTGTTTATCTTGCGCTCATATTCACGCAGCGACGTGTTTTCCTGATTGTATGCACTCCTTCAGAAAACTGAGAACAGAAAATATTTCTACCACGGTTTTGTTGTTTGTAATTAGTATCCTTGTAGTTCATACGCGTTTTATACTTATTTTGAACGCAAAAATTTATAATGAAACTCTGCGATAAATATTCTATGCACACCTTTGTGGTAGTTCTTGTCTTTAATCATACGTGACATATGTTTTAAACGTATGAAAAATTTATTTTTTCACAAAATATTAAATATTGATAGACTACAGTAACCTATTGTCCTTGATGTTTTGTATTATTCCTCTTGAAGAGTATGATTGGGATTGAAAGGGTTAAGAAACTTTATACGTATCCATCTCTAATCGTGCATTTTAAACGAAGTTCCAGTCGCTGTCGCTTTCAGCTGCAGCTGCATGTATATTTGTGCATCGTCGGTGACATTATATTCAGTATCGAGTAAATACATGCTGCTGTGGCACGCCTTGTTCGATGTACAACTCGTCGATGCACCGTTGGGAGTTATTACATGGCTCGTACAAACGGGTACCGGTGCAATATGCGTACAGTAATGCGTGCACGTGTGTGTTACATATTCGAAATTTGGGAATACTCGCAGTTGCATCTGACGGTGCAACCCTTGAGACGAGCTCCGCTATTGTGTCGGTGCCGTGGCGAATTTGAATACATGCGAACCGAATTTCATCCCGTATATCTTGTAACGTAGATTAATGCTGCTAATGAGTGTCCGTTATTAACAACTGCATTTGCTAACTTCAGAATTACCATTTTCATTCGAGTCTCTTTGAATGGGATACTCTCGAAAATATAATTTATGTGAAAATAATATGCTACTTAAAGTATAAATTAATCTAGGTGAAAAATGTGTAATATTATTTTGAAGCATATGTAGTTATCGTATGTGAAAAATATATACCAGTTAAAGTACATGTAACTAATCATTTGACAAATGTATACCACTTAAAGTATATGTAATTAACTTATGTATGAAATATATTCCATTTAACAATTTTAATGTAACATTATTATATGAAAGAGTTAAATAGACAAGAATGTTGCATGCATCTCTCAAAGTTAAATGGACAAAAAAGTTTTGTGCAGTCTATAATTCTTATTTAATTCATAGATAATATTAACTATGCATGTTTTGTTTAAAATGTTTGAACAAGCTGTTTAGGTTCTGTGAAATATTTGGATGTATTGATATATTTGTATTGTATATTGATAGTGTACAGAGTGATTTATAAACTGTTCGCAAGTGTATCAAGTCATATCTCTTTTTTGATTGAAATGAAAAAAGTTGTACGATAAAGATGAATGGTTCAGGGAGATCTATTCACCTGACAAGGCAGTTTATGTAGTGGAACAAAACAATGACAGAAAACAGTAGAATAGTAAAATACTGAAATGGAAAAATAGTATAATGGTTAAAATAATAAAATAGCAAAATAGATAAAAACAAAATAAATAAAAACAAAGTAGCAAACTAGCAAAATATAAAAATAGCACTACAAAAAATATAGCAGTTGAGAAACCACACGAAAAGCTTGCAGATCAAAGATTTCTACCGAAGAGTTAACGATCGTTAAAGAGTTAACGACGTATGTAATTGAAAAGAGATTACAAGAAATTTGAAGGAAGAGTTAAGGTAGCAACAAATTAAGGATTTTTCTGACTTGTTAGCTAGGAAATATCGCGAATCAACGTGAAAACCGTTGCAAGTGGTATCCAGGTCTTTACGAAGTTGCCAACCCTCGTCAGTTTTCCCCTATTTCACTCGATCTTTCTCCCGCAACGATCATCCCTTACCTTCTATTCCCAGGATTTCCTTCCCGCACGTCCTAGCAAATGCGGATTTACTCGATTCGCAACCTCGATCTCGCCATCCAGATGGATGGAAGCGGCTAAGAGGTCCTATGATAAACGATCCTGCCACGGATGTTAAAAACGAAACGTTCCTTCGCAGTTTGTCCGCGCATTTTTACCCTTCGATTCCTTTCAGCGCTCGCCCCGCTTTCGTGTTACTTTTTTCACGCCCCGTTTGCGACGAATGGATGCACGAATTTTACAAAAGCAGATATGCATAGATGTACTTATTTTCAGAACGAGAATATTTAACAATGGGATCACGGTTTTTCACGTTGCTGGATTTATTAGTTCAGTTTATATTTTTGGTGCTTTATTAAATGATCAATGTTTGATGAGTCTTCGATTTTTGGGATTACGTATACAAACTTCCAAACCTCTCAGTTTCTCGATTTGTAAAATTCTTAGATTGCCAATTCTTCAAACTCTCGAATTCTTAATTCAATTTCTAGGGATCAAGTGTACAAACTTCTAAATCTCTTAGCTTCCTACTTCACACATTCCTAGATTCAGTTATAAATCTCTTAGCTTCTCCAATTTAAAAATTCCTACATTACCTTAACATATGGTACATAAACGAGGATTACATTAATCCTCAAATTCCTAATCTCGAATTAAGATGAAGAGAGACTGTCAAGTACTTTCATCCAACAGAGAACAGTCAACTACGTCAACCCACGAGTTGGCGCGTAAAGAGGCTGACCCCCGAGTCACATGTCACCATGTCACTGACTCACCCACACGTCAACCCACGAGTCAGCTCGTTGACATCGTGTCTCCACATATCTTCGAAATATCCAGTTCATTCTTAATAAACAGCTCCGTAAAGTAACCAAGATGAAATCCCTAAACTATGAATAGAGTTGGCGATGTTCGATCACAGAAGGGTAGCGAGACATCAGTATTCATCGTTGAGCACGTACGGGGTGTAGGATTGACCTCCTGAGAAAAATCACAGTCCTTCTTCGTGACTATATTCGAGCAGGTTTCCGTTCTATCATGTTCGAGGCAGCACTCGTCGAAGGTCACGATCCGTCGTGACTCCCTTAGCGATTCAGTTTTCCTAGGGTGGTGATACGTGACGTCTAGAATGGCTCGAATAAAAGTATACTCGTCGAGAAAGCAGCGAGACGAAAGCTTCGGATAGGCCCTTGGCGAGTATCGTTCGTGATTCTTGCGCGGGAATCGGTCACGAAACCATCCTGGAATTTACCGCTTACTCGACCGTTTTAAATCCTCGACCGGTCAACCGTTACGACACCCTACCTTCGTCAGCCGTTTTTCACACTCTTCGATTCCTCTTCGGTTCAGACCGATTCTTTAACTCGACGACATTGGTCCGCGTAGGTGTGTGGAGGAAATCTTCGGAACTGGTCTTTGTTTATGGTGGAGAGGAATTCTGGTTTGTCTGGTTCTGGGTTATAGGTAATGTAGGAGTCATATAGGTAATATAGTATATGTAATATATGTATAGGTAATGTAGGAGTGAGGGGATGAACGGTATGATTGTCGATGTTTAACTTTTACAGATCTCGATTTTGAGATTTGGAAGATAGGAAGTTTGAGTGTGTGGAAATTCGAGAATTTAGAAATTTGGGAAGTGTAAAAAATTTAGAAGTTTGAGACACTTAAGAATTTGAGAAATTTAGAAAATATAGGAAAAGGAAGTATAGGCAATTTTGGAAATGTAGAAAATTTAGAAATGTCGAAACTTGAACATTTGAATTACGGAAATTTAGAAATCTACAGATTTCACAATAAATTTGAGATATTCGGTGATTTGAAAGATATAGCAAACCTAACAACCTATTAACCTTTTAATATACATACCACATAAATAATAAATAGTTTCCTTGAACTTCCTATATATACCAGTCATCATATTTATTATAACGAACCTACCAAAGTAATCAAATGTTCACGCATCGTAAATAAAAAAGAGGGAAAATAATTGTGGAACAGTGGGATAGAAATATCTTGCGCGTTGATTCGCGTTCAATTAATATTCCTTCGGGGCGTCTGGAACGCCAGCTCTTTTTGCTTCGCGACAATTCTGGATGCGGGATGAAATCCTGGATGAAATTCTGGCCTCGTTACTAATCGGTGTCGTGAAAGTCGGTAATGGATTCAAGGGTCGTGGCAAGACGCGGCACTGGTATGAATATTAAGTCTCAGATTTTCACGAGACATACCCTCCCTCTGTGTAGGGGTAGCTCGATCATGGGAGTTGAATAATTTTGTGGTCGGGATCATTTCTTATAGAAATTTCTTTCCAATTTTCGTCTTCTGAACATCTCTCGCTGTCGATTGTCTAAATTTAAACAAACACATTTAACGTTTATAAAAATATTACGTTAATAGTAAAATACGTATTTTATGATAAAATGTATTTCGATACAAAATGAAGTCGATATATGCAAATATCTGGAAAAACATTTTGAGAGGAAGGAAAGACGTGTTTATTATTAAGTAGAAAGTAACAAATCATTCAATAGTATTACAGTCCAATTAACGATTATCTGAATAATAACGTTTTGATAAACGGCGACAGGGGAGAGCCAAATACGCGCTGCAGAGTGCATTATACCAGCACCAATTTATGCTTAACTATGGTCGATTGATAAAGCGCTCGAAGCAATCGTAAATCAGCATTAAAATTCTGCTGTATCGGTATTTCGAAATCAAGCAATTTTCGGATTAAGTGAGTCGGTTGTTCCTCTCTAAATTGAAATTTCATATTCTTTGCAACGTTTCGTCGACGTTATTCGGATTTATTATTAAGAAATTTGTGAAACTGTCTAGGTGTTATATATTTCATTATCTGAATTGCTTATTGATCGGTTATGGATATTGGTGTAATTGGAACTCAGTAAATTTGAGAAATTTAGGAATTTGGGATTTGGGGAATTTGGGATTTAGGGAATTTGGGATTTGGGGAATTTAGGATTTGGGAATTTATTATAGAAATTTAGAAATTTAGAAATTATAAAAATTTAGGAATTTAAATCTTGGAAATTTGGAACCTCAGAAATTAAACAAATTTGGAATTTAGAACCTTGAAAATTTCAAACCTTACATATTTAAAAAAGGAAATCCAGAATCTTGGAAATTTAGTAAATTGAGAAATCTGAAGATTCAAAATCTTGAAAATTATTAAATCTTGAAATCTAGAAATATGACAATCTGGAAATTATATAATTTAACAATTGGAAAGATTTGAAATTTTCCCTTGAGAATTTTCGAACATATTAGCACAAAAACCGAAATTATTCATTACCGTCGAATATCTTCGTTTCATTTAAAATTTATGTTTGGGGATTATTTTAATAATACCGAATTCTATCGGCAGTTAAGCTCCATTCAGGTATAAACGTATTAATACGAAATTTATGAAATGTTATGAGAAATTTAACGTAAATCCCTGCTAAATTATTGCGAACATTATACATGCAAGAATCCATCAATATGAAAATTGTGAAATATTGTATTCCACTATAGTAAGGTTATCAAATAATTATATTGAACTGTCCTTTGTAACACGGTGTTCCCTACGACCATATTCATTAATAATAATTTAAAAACATATTTAAAATTATTGGTACATTACGGTTAAACCGACAATTATATACTAAATATCGATACAAAATTATTAATTCACCGTGTTAAATTTTATATAATTCCAGTTAAGCCATCAATCCTATCTGAAATTGTATAAAATTCGCACCTCTATTGGAAGACATAAAATATATCTTATATGTATCTTCTAACTTTATATAATTTACATATTTTATTTAATGCATAAGTAAAATACATTCATGTCTAATAATAACTGTAAGAACTAATAGTAGCTGTATACAGTTTGTTCATATATTAATAATTGTGTTCAGTTAATTTGTGAATTTCTATACTGTTCAAAAGTAGTTCTGATATTAATCAACACTAATTATTACAAAACGTTTCAAAAAACTATCAAAAATCTTTTGGTATCAAAAACTCGTATAAACGTTTAGACATTCATTCTATTTTACATACAAAACAATTACTAAAAAGTAGAAGAATTATCCCCGACATCACATATTTCATCCTTAAAATATTTGAAACGTCCCTTACAATTCTCCCCTGCAAACGTTTAATAAAACGGATTAAGATTTACAGTGTATATCGATCGAGCAATTAACAAGCTTTTTGTTAATTACGACGGTCCACGAGGTTGGTGACCGTTGTGTGAGGGTGAGATTTAAAAAATTAACGAGTTGGCTGGCAACGTGGCCTCGTAAAGCGGAGGTCCGCGTGCCAAATTAATCTTCCGTGACTAATTCCACGAGGAAGAAGACAACCGGGGACTTCGACTTCCGCATTTGTGTCACGTTACTTTTCGTACATGAGCTGGCATTTAAATGAGAACACCTAATTATGAATATCTCTGTACCGTCGAAGCGCAACGGGGCTACTAAAGCACGAGGGAAACCTTTCTTCCGTGTGAAGTTACATGATTTCGTGTAAACACGTCACAAACGCAACATTGAACTTGCAATGTTATTTATTTTAAGGGACAAAAAGAATGTAAACGAACTGGAATAATTAGAACTAGGAGAAATAACGAAATATAAAAACTGTGCATTGTCGAAAGCTAAATAAATTGACCATCTAACAAATAGCAATTAAAAAATGAAATGTAGGTTAAAAAAATGTTAACAATAATGAGTTTAAAAAATACGACTAAAAAGATGTAGAAAGCGTATTGGCGGTGAAATTTTCGAACGAGATGGACGATGCATTAAGACTCGAGATTTCAGGACGTTTGCCAAAAGGAACTTCTCCATTCAGCTCGGTCGCTCGCTCGTTTTGCTCGTTCACCAGAAACGGCCAAAGACACTGTTGGCATTCTGGATTTCGTTCCAACCCTCTTCCGTCCGAGTATCGTTAGCATCGTCGCAGCGACGGCACGTTCGTCTCACACCCTGTTTAGGCTTACTTCCCGAGAGCGCCGGCTGTCGCCTCGAAAACACAAACCTCGCAGACCACCACCAAGATACGAGTATCCGTTTCCTGTCAACTTCCATCGTCAACCTGTGTCGTCACTTTTCGTTTCGAAGTTGCTGGCATCCGTTCGTTGCGTTCGAGAACTCGCCTAAACTATTATCAAATGTGTATCGAGTTGAGTGAAACTGGAGAGTTTGATTTCGTGAGAGATGTTTGATGTTGAACACGTGATTAATGGAAATTTACGTAATACGTAAAAGTCGTGTTCTGGACTGTAGGAATTTATGGGTATAGAATTCTAGAAATTTGCGGTTCTAGGGATTTGGAGACTGAGAGATTATGGGATTGAGAGATATTTTGGGATATAAAGATTTTGGAATATTGCAAATTCGGGATCTGAGGATTTTGGGATGTAGGGATATAGGGATTTCGGATTATAGGAATTTCGGGACATAGAGATCTTGGGATATAAGGATTCCAAGATATGGGAATATCGGGACGTAGAGATCTGGGGATATAAGAATTTAGGGACGTAGAGATCTCGGGATATAGAGATATGGGGATGTAGAGATCTCGGGATATAGAAATTTCGGGCTATAGGAATTTTGGGATGTAGAGATCTCGGGATATAGGAATTTGGGGACGTAGAGATCTCGGGATATAGAGATATGGGGACGTAGAGATCTCGGTATATAGGAATTTGGGGACGTAGAGAACTCGGAATATAGAAATTTCGGTCTATAGCAATTTCGGGATGTAGAGATCTCGGAATATAGGAATTTCGAGACGATAAAAAATATACAAAGCTCAACAACAATAAAAACGTTTCTCGCAAACCTATTTTTTGCGAAACTTATTTCCTTCACAGTCGTCGCCTTCGTTTCCGTAATCATCGCAGCTTATCCAATTAAGACACCCTTAAAAATTAGATTCCAGTACGAAATTTCCCGAGGGTAGCGATTGTTAAAAAAGTTCACGAAGCGACAAAATGGAAGTTTGCGGGACGTAAGAACATCTCCCGTCGATGCTTTCACGAGTCCTCCGTTTCCCCGTCAGCTTGTTTGTCGCGACGTCGGCCAGATTTGTAAACCAGCCCGTTCGAATCGGTCGAATTATTCGTGGAACTGCGGGATAATTAAGGAAGTTTCGCCGGGGACAATCAGTCTTGACTCCCGCGGACATCCTTCGGGAACGAGAGACCAGGGAACAGATTGATCCGTGGCGATCTACGATCAACGGCTTCGGGGTAGGAGGAATCGTTCGATGCGTCTTCCGGTCTGGCTTCGATCCGCGTAGGGTGGAAACGCCGGGACGTGTCCGCGTTAGAAACTTGTTGAGATCTGTCTCGAACAATAGCGACTTACCACTTGCTCGCGTACCTTGCAATTTCGTCTTCTAACTCGATCGTGTGAATGGAATGGCGAGAAATCGACGTGTTCAACGATGGCGGAACGTTCGAACTTCGGGAGATTGAAACGGCGCGAAACGGGGGTTGAAATGTCGACAGAAAATTGGAATTGTGTTGTTTTTTCATTTTTAGGGATTTTTGAGGATTTGGAGGTGGGTTTATTTGAGGTTAATAGTTAGGTTAGCATTTAGTTTTTAGGGACTTTGGGGATGACGAGTATGAGGATTTTGAAATTTAGAGATATAAATGTGAAATCGGGGACTTTGGGATGTTAGTAAATTAGGTATATGGAAATGTGAAAAATTTGATTTCCTAGGAATTTGGTGATCTACGGATTTGGTGACGCAAACTTGGAAATTTGGGAGTTTAAGTGTTTAGGAAGTTAGGAAGTTGAAAAGTTGGGAGTCTGGAATGTTGGGAAGTTGGAAAATTTAGGAAATTGAAAATGTTGGAATTTCAGGATTTCACTTCTGTTCCTAACATGATTGTGAAGTTTGAAAATTACAGAACTTAAATCAATAAAGTAACTTTTGACTTCACATCCCCGAAACTGAGATTTAGAGACGAAAGGCTTCACCATCGAAAGCTCCAATATCTTTTCAATAAGTCACCTCAAAACGCTTCAAGGTTGTGGACAAGTTTCCAAAATACGAACCAACATCGTCCTCCAAAATGACATTAGAATTAACTTTCATTAACAAGCCCAATCATGAACCAGAAGTCCCCCATAAATACAAGGAATCCTATTTATGCCTTTCGACTAAACCCCCGGCAATTACAAAATCCTCCGCACTTCAGCATACCGTCGGAATTAAACTGCAGACCGAGTCCTTCATCTCCGTAAAATCCGGCAAATTAATACGAACTTTATCAGCGACCTTTTCTATACACGATTTCTCGAAAGCTCGTAGAAAATCCAATTCCAATGATGCCTTCAGCTAATACCATTCCCTGGACCGACAGAATGTTAACGCCTCAACGAGTACCTGTCTCTCTCTCTCTCTGCCACGGTTTCTACGTTAAGAGACTTAGCAACGTTGAACGGTAGCGCTGGACAGAGGTGAATTCCGTGGCTGATTAAGGGAATTAGGTGTTCCGTTCCAGCACGGTACTGTGGACCGCGTTTAACTGGAACTCCTGCCGTGTCACTATTCATCGTCTGCCAGCGTGGCTCTCCAACTATTCCCGAAGCGACAGGTGCCAGTCGGTGGATAAGCCTCGCCGTTTCACCCACCGTCCACGAATGGACCATAATTCTCGCGAGGTTCATCCACGTTGCAGACGGAGATCCTTATGGGTTTCGCCATCAGCTCGCGGTGTTCGTGCGGAGTTTATCAGGCGCGGCTGAACTTTAACGACGACTACGTGTCGATGCCAAGTTACCTTCGTCAACGACGCTCTTTATGAACCGACGCCTGCTTCAAAAGTAGAACCATCGTTTCGCGTCCTCGTTTCGTTCCTCCAGACTCCGAGGGATGAGAGATGGCTTCGTCGTTACTGGTTTTATCGGGGGTCGATACGGGTTTTATTTGAGGACGCTGTAAATTGGAGGGGTCTTTCTTTTAGGAGTACTTTCTTTTAGGGCTCTTGGACATTTGGAGCATTTTGGGCATACGGTTGGAGGAGTATAGGAATTCGGGTCTAGGAATTTCTGGGTGTAGGGATTGGAGAGATCAGAATTTGGGGAAATAGGGATTTGAGATCCTGGAATTTTGGGGTATTGCATCTTCTACATATTGGGATTTGGCGATCTCCAGATATGGGAATCTAGAGATCTGGCAATGTAGAATGTGGACATATGAATTGGAGGAACTAGGAATTTGCAGACGTAGATATTTGAAAATTTTCGGATTTCGGTGTCTAAGGTTGTGAGAGCTTTGGAATTTGAGGTCTAGGAATATGTGGATGTAGGGATTGAAGAGATCAGAATTTGGAGACATAGGAATTTTATGACATAAAAGTTCAAAAACCCTAAGAATCACGTCCCTAAAATTTCATCTAACATTTCATGTCCCATTCGATGTTAAACAATTACATTAATCACAAAAATGATAAATAAATAAAAGAGAACAAAATTGAACAACACCATCAAAATATACAAGTACACCCATAAAGACAAATAGAAAATAAAAAGAAGATATGAACACAGAAAAAGAATTTACTACAGTGCAATAAAGGAAGAGGAAAATGACAGAGAATTTTTAAAAGATTCATATATTCTGCAGTTCATAAATTTAATCTAGTTCTCCTTTTTTTAAATTCGTGTCACGGCTGATAAAGTAAAACTGTTTAGATTGTTCACAGGAGAAAAACACGTTAAAAGGGTAGCGAAAAGGAGACGATGTTGTTCAATTATTGTGCATCGTGAAACCAAAATGACCGTGTACGAGATAAAGGAAACAATAGCACGGTAATAGAATAATACTGTTTCTCGGTACGAAGTAATCTCAGATTAATCTCAGGCTCAGGTACGAGTTAAGTGGTTTTGTAATTTAATTACGTTGAGTGTATATTTGTTAGTTACCTGAGGGAGAAATTTTTTCGCGTTTACACGTGTCTTCGAGCCACGTACAAGGTTTTATGGTTAGGTTAGGTTATGCATGTTTAGTGAAATCTTTTTTGAATCAACTAGAATTCACTTTTCATTGACTTCATGAGTTTCATGATACATTATTTAAATGAATATTCGTTTTTATTATAATTAACCTTGTGATGCATTGACTTGCAAATTTACTACATGTTATAAAATAATGTTTTGTAAAGTTTGGATGTTTTGCCAGACATAAATTGTTTGTTACCTTTTGAATCTGCAATTTTTTGTTTGTCATACAATTTTGTTAATTTGCAGAAGTATGTTGTTTTTGTTTAAGAAGATATTCTCGATTGAACTTATTTCTTAGAAGTAAAAGTATATTAAATTGTAGAATAGTAAAATGGTAAATGTGAAAAAATATTGAAATGATCAAACAGTGGAATAATAAAATAATAAATTAATAAAAACAGTAAAAATGTTAGGAGTAGTAAAATGGTAAAATGATAAATAAAGTAATAAAGTGGTACAATAGGAAAAATGCCAAATTAGTGAAATAATAAACCAGTAACAGAATAATGAAATAATAAAAATGGTAAAAGTGCTGGGGCAGTGAAATGGTGAAACCAAAAATAAAATAATGAAATGAAGTAGTAAAAATGTCAAACTAGTAAAATACTACACCAGTAGCAGGATAACAAAATAATAAAAATGATGAAAATACTAGAGCAATAAAATACCAAAATGGTAAAGTAGTAAAAGTGTCTAACAATTAAAATAGTATATCAATAATACAATAAAAGAATGCTAAACTCGTGTTATATAACCAAATACAGAGACCTACCCCTTCCAAAGTCATACCATGGTATGACCTATATTTCACAATTCATGTGATAGGTAATAATTTTATACTCGAAGTTACCAACACAATGTTGATAATACTAAAAATTGTATCGGCTGAAATCTTTTTAGACCGAAAGGAACGCACAGGGTTGTAGCGTTAAAAGAAAAATGTTACACAGATAATAAACTCGTGTGTCCCGGCGCGAAAGGGAATCGCAAGGGTCCACTCGGCAATTCGCCGATATATTTATCATCCTGCAGTCCCTGTTTCGCACATCGTCCTGACCGTATACACGACAATGACGAATAGCGAGCTTTTACAGACGATAAATGAACTCTGCCTACCGACTGTCTCGTTCATATTAATTCCAATGACACTTCTGCTATCCCACCACTGTTCCGCGACTGTGCCAATGAATTTTTTAGGGATATTATAACGGTCAATAGATTGCATTCAGAAAACACTAACTGTCAAACGAATTTCATCGGCATTGTAGGAAACCCGAAAAATATCACCATTCATCCCCACTAACCCCCTCCGCTTCCGCCCCCTAGATTGATCATGTACTTTATTGAAACGGACATCCGGTGTTAATTGACAAGTTTTTTCGTCCAAGTCGAGATATTGCGATTCGAAAAATATAACAACGAGGTTGATTAGACCAGTTCTCGTGAATTAATATTTCGAGGTGTCTGGATTACGCTTCAAGTTGAACTGAACACTTCTTAGGGTACTTAACTAATTGTAAGCACTTGGTCATCGATTTAGTGTTTCCACACGATGAGTTTAACGGCGATTAAACGTTGGGCTACTTATTGAATTCGCGCAGAACTTGCTACCCTAAGCTTCGGATAACCGTTGTTTGCTCTTAGGTGATGATAGGTGTATCGAACGTGTTGCAAACGATGCATCATACCTGACATAAATACAAGCATTACTTGAGAATCGTGAAACATGACGGATTTACAAATTACTTTGATAAATTGTGAAGGATCTTAAAGTCAAGTAAATTGTCAAGTTCTGTTGTTAAAGATTCTGTCGTAATAACATCACATTGGTTTTATATAAAAGGAAGTTTCTGTCAGATAGTTGCTTGTTGGATAATTGTCTGCTAGCTAAATACTCAACGTTGCCTGTTTGTTAGTTGTCGGTTCGATAATTGTCCGCTAGGAAGTTATGATGGATCATTGCCTGTCATACACTGCCTGCCAAATAATTACATGTTCTATCATTGCGTACAAGATGATTATTTACTATATCATTGTCTGCTAAATAATCATTGCCTGCTGAATAATTATCCACAGTATCATTGCATTTGGATAATTACTAGTTGGATAATTATGTGCTCGATAACTTCCTTATACTTAACTCTCTGCTAGATACTTGCCACATAATTGCCTCCTCGATAACATCTTGCTAAATAATTACCTTGCTGTATAATTGCCCTAATTTTAACTTAAACTGTGAAATAGTTAAAGAACATCAAAGAGATGCGTTTAACGAATATAATTAATTAAATATCCCTCATATTCGGTACGCTTTACCGTTTATTGTCTCTGCGACGAGAAAAGAAAAGCGGAGTTGAAAAGAAAGGAAAGTAACAGCGTAATTAATGCCGCAAACGGAGAACGAGGCGTTTACGGGAATGAGAAACGAGGAAAGAACAATCTTCGTCTGAGCTGATTAGTCCCTCAGACAACATCGTCCGTCTATCTTTTCCCCTCTGTTCGAGTCACTCGGTTTCTTTCGTTTCTCCTTTCCTTTGAACATACCTTACGACCCTCTTAAACTTGGTTTTTCGGTGGAATTAAGAATCGTCTGCGAGGATAAACTTCCAACTAGTTCAGCGAAATTCTTACCGTATATTCTACACTCAAGCGATTGCAATCTTCTTTGGCCACTTTATTTTGAGACACTGTACGGCCAGGAAGAAACGATAGGTTCTGGTACACGGAAGATAGGTATACGCTTTTTATACCGTTTGCTTTCCATTTTAGAGACATAAAATATAGTAATACAATTTTTAAACCAAATTGTCTCGAATTCTTTCTGAAATTTTTTAATTTTCAAATTTTCAAATATACTTTTCCAAACCTGCAAATTTACTATTTTTCATACTGATCAATTTTTAAATTTGCAAGTTTCTACATACACTAATTTTCATGGTACATGAAAATCGCAAATTTTTTAAATAAAAATTGCAAGTCCAAGAATTGAAAGAAGTCTGTATTTCCAAATTTGTTATTACATAAGTTTAAGTAATCAACGATTACAATTTAATTCGTAATCAGATAATGTTTAATTAACCAGACGTAATAATTCAATTTAATTAAACCGAACGCAATAATTAAATTTAATCAAACTGAACGTAATAATTAAATTTAATCAAATTAAACGTAATAATTAAATTTAATTAAACTGTACGTAATAATTCAATGTAATCAAACTAAATGTAATAATTCAATTTAATTAGACCGAACGTAATAATTCAATGTAATGAAACAGAGCGTAATAATTCAATTTAATTAAACCGAACGTAATAACTGAATTTAATGAAACTGATCGTAATAATTTAACTTAATGAAACGTAAGTCGTTAATTACCGTTTAATGAGCTTACGAAGTTAATCGCGTGAAATTGTATCGAGGAACGTGTTAGCCGAAGTAGAAAGTTCCGAGTGTTAAGATCGAGGCGGACTGTTGTTGATTCTGTAGGAAGCGCCGTAACAAGATCGAACAAGAATATAAAGAAGCGAGAGAAACGGCGCGGAGAATTCGATTATTCCACGGTTTTAGCACTTTTTCGTGTGCAGCCGGGTTGGTAAGAAAACAGGAAGAAGCCAGACAAGCAGTGTCGACCGTGAGAAATAAGGAAGTTCCGTCTCGCGAGCTGTAAGACGTGGAAAAACGTGTACATAGGCGGATTTCTGGACCGCCTCCAGTGACTGGCGGATCCAGACTATAGCTAATGAATCCCCTAGAGTTTCTACGGAAGATTAACGACGAAGATAACACCGCCGCTAAGACGCCGAAGAAATTGCTATAGTGAATCTTCTAATGGTCCGAAGCTCATGTGATTCCTTTTTAAAATAGAAAAGATTCTGTCACCAAGATTTATCGCCATTTTTCGGTCGTCGACTTTCATACAAATTTTTCTGATTAATGCTAACAGAGAAATATTTTCCTGATTTTTTTAAATATTTAGTATTTTCAAAGATAACTATTATTTAACTTTAGGTTGGGTTCAAATAAAATGAAACAAAAATTTCTATACAATTTTATAACGATGTACTTTATAATTCGTATTTGAATACTTGTGCAGGTATTTTTAAGTACCTCAAATAATATATAAAATACAATATATCAATATCAGTCTGGTATCCAAGAAAATAAATGATAAGATATTGTAGAAATTTTCCATCGAATTCTTTCCACGGTTCATTTTATTGACATACTCGGCTCTATTTACAAAGAGAAGGTACCTTCGTTTTGCAGAACGTATTTAAGGGTTAAGTACAGGAAAATAATAGATTTAGCTAACAACTTCTACCTAGATTTAACCGATATCTTATATCGAACAGTTCTTTATATTTCTCCGGTTTTCTTCTCCAGTACGAGCGATTGATAAATCTATCAGCACAAAAGAAAACGTTCACAATCCTGTTTCAGCCCTCGATTCGATGGAAACCGTTTGCAGCCAGCCGGAATGCGTGATAAGAACAGAAAATGCGGTCTTTCGGTAAGCGGGGCTCGCTTATCATCTAGATAGAATTGTAAAAAGGTGGTCGTTTGGAATTTAGCATCTAATAAACAATAACAGATTCAATTTTGATATCGAATACATACTCGAAACATACATTGTTCAGAACATCGTACTCGAAAAACATATTATCTTCAGGAAATATGTTGCATACAATGCTAGACTTCTTTTTTGAGTTTCTCAACGAACCAGTATTAAAATACATCCTGACTTTAAATCCCGGTCGAAAGTAACGAAGCTTCAACATTGTGCAGGTATAATTTTACGTAGCATTGTGTGATTATAATTAACCGACTGCTAATGTTTATGTATTTATGGTAAAGTGAAGTCTGCAAAGTTTTACACGAATCATGTAATCTGTACACCGGGGATCTACATAAATTACATTATTTATGTATACATTTTGGTATTTGATTTTAAGTGCAGAGAGATAAAAGTACCATTCTTCTGTTATTTTGCAAATTTGCAAAATATTTGCACGTGATATAAAAATACTCTAAAAGAAAGAATTCCCCTAGGAAGGATATAAGCTCTAACACTCATTGATTTTTAGGGATTTTTGAAGATTTGGGCACTTGAAGATGGAATAGAACTTTGTATCATAGAAATTTTAGGATCTATGAATGTCGAAATCTAGGGATTTGGGGACGTACTAGAACTGGAAATTTAGAAATTTGAAGACCTTAAAATTTGGGGTCTTATGGATTTGGAAATCTCGGAATTTGGGAATCTAGGAACCTAGAAATTGATGAATCTGTAGATCTAGAGATTTAAGTATCTAAAAATTCCAAATATCTTGAAATTCAATGCTCTAGGAATTTGGATACATGAAAATTTACAGATTTGAATATTTGCGACTTCACACAGTTAAAAAGTGCAAGAATTAAAAAACTGTAAATATTTAAACGTGTGAAAGGAATAAATGTCAAACAATTTTATGTGCGCATTCGTTTCAACGTAGTATTAATCTGCACGATACGCATCGGTAATTATTAAGTTTGTAGGTGCTGTCCACTCGACGAACCGGAAATACGCCGTTGCGACCACAAAATTTATCTGTCGACGGTGCAGTCAATCAGAAATAATCCATGACCGATCTACAGTTCTTTGACCCAGAGAAACTAAACGCTTTTACCGATGTACGGGATTCGTTCAATAGTAAATTCAGTAATAAACTTGTAATAGAGATTCTTTTACTTTCAACGCGACAACTCGCTTGACATTTCTATACATTTACCGGTGTATAGAAATTTTAATATAATAAATATTGCGAATATATACATACAAATAATATCGATTGTATACGGATATGTAAATGAAAGTATATTGAAGAGAACATGACAGAATGTTCGTAGAATTAAACAAGGAACATAAAACGGAAAGGCAGACAACTTTATAATCCAGAACAATCGTATTCTTTCGCGCTTGTACAGAACCGTCTGCGACGAAGAACCGGGGATAAGAAACTTGTTCGAACGCAAACGAGAAGTTAGTAAGTTTACTTCCCAAGACACGAATAATTTTCGTTCAAGTTCCAGCACCATGGAAATTCAAATTCGGATGCGTCCCCCTTGAAAATTTATTTGCACCAATTCTGCGTCTCTGCCTCTTGTTCTTATCAAGACGTATTGATTCGTTAATTTGGAACGTAGTTAGTCTTAATCGTTGCAAACTTTTAATGCGTTTTGTTACAGAGTAACTTTCGTTACGGGGCGACGGAAAAATTTATTCTAAGTGAAAGTTTATTGTTGCGAAGTTTGATTGTACGTACTAATTGTTTGAAGTTTGTTGAAAATTAATAAAATAGTGAAATAGTGAATTGGTAGGTGATAAAATGATTGAATGGTAAAATAGCAGAGTAATAATGTGGTTGTATGGTTGTATAACAGAATTAATGGAAGAATAGTAATATAGTGAAAGAGTAAAACAGCAAAACAATAAATTAGTAAAACAGTCAAATGGTACAATAGTAAAATTTGAAATAGTAAAATAGCAAAATAGCAAAATAGCAAAATAGCAAAATAGTAAAATAGTAAAATAATAAAATATCAAACTAGTAAAATAGTAAAATTGTAAAATAGTAAAGTAGTAAAATAACAAATTACCAAACTAACAATTACCAATAAACAGTTATTTGTCGTTGAATATTTACTTCTAAATCGTGGTATAAAAATGCAGGAATGTTCTTAGAAGTTCTAACCAGAGTATAATTTCGTAAAAGTTGAAATTAATTATTCCCTTTGTCCCTCGCTGTTACGTAGAACATGTCTCAGCGTTATCAGAAAAATTTATAGTCCAGCTTTGCCGAGTACAGTGAAATTTAACAAGGAGAGATAACCACGAAAGAAGTTCATGAGAAAAAGAGTAATTCGGGCACAGTTTCCTACATTAACGATTTCACCGCAACTCGTAAAAAGAAAGTTCACCGTGGAACAGGGTTGCATCCCCAAACGATGATAAATCGATCCAGGAAAAGCAGAAAGACTCGTGTAATTATCGCCTGGCAGCTGGATGGAACGAAATTCACCGGTTTCCGAAACCTGATATACGTGCTAATTAATTAATCCTCTAAACTTTACTGACATCTCAATGCTCATTATGCTAACGAAGAAACTGAACGTATCATGCTCATATATTTTTCATATATTTTCACAGATTTTTTACATTATAATTTTACAATTTTTGAATTTTTCAACTTTCATGGTCTTCAGCTTTACAATTTTCCAGTTTTTTTTTCAAACTTTCTCTAATTTTATATATACCTTTACATCATCGAATCGAACGACAGATATCGTCCACTCTTAAATTAAGTATTAACTTAACAAGTTATTAGGACAACTTAAAAGTGCCGGTCGATCTTGTTAAAAACTTCTAACAGCTGAAACGGTGAAAAGTTGTGAATAATATAGAAATAGCCGTTCGAAGCACTCGTTTTCCCACGGAATTCTCTCGTTTCAGCTCGTTTAATATAAAGCGGGAAGAAGTTAACATTCGAGGAAATTAAATTAAACACAGGTTTCGAAGGATGTTCGTTGCAGAGAGACCTACGTTATTTGTGCGAAAAGGAAGTAAGAAACTTCGTCTTATTAATTAAGAAACTTGAAAGGCATTGTCGAGATTATTAAACAGTAGTTTTCGTAGCCTTTGCTTATTAAATTCAGACAAGAGGAAGAGATAATTACTTGTTTTCATCCGATACAGCTTATGAACGGTTTCTCCGATCCTTCGCAGCTGCAAAGACATTTCAAACGATTACCAGTGAGTTAATTACATAACTTGCTTCTTAATATTTTTCACATTTGCATATTAAGTCTGTGCTGAAAACACAGTTGAGTCAGACAAATTAATTTTTGCGAAAGGAATATGTGCATTAAATAAAATACAGAATAACATTATTCAGTATTAAATGTATTTCAGAATAATGAATAAAATATATTTATTACAATATAGCTCGACATTAATTATGATATAGAACAACATATATTAATTGTAATATAGTACAACACGTATTATAATATGTATGAACATATGTGAATCTTAATATAACTCAACATACATTAATTATAATACAGAACAACACACATTACAGAATGTTACCTAAGTAACAAATTTAACCGAATGAATTAACTTCACAACCTAACCAATTATTCTCACGACACTTGCTGTCCAAAGTTATTCGAATGAAGAGATTAGTTCATGCGTGAGGTTAGGTGAACCAAAATGGTTGGCAAGTGAAATTTTCGAGCCGATTTACGAAACGGCCGTAGTTCCCGAACGAAACGATCGCGAAAAGCATGGATAACATTCTATCACGGTCGTGTAGCCGCGATAGTTCGAAAAGTGAACGAGACTTTGCTGCTACTTCACCGGATAAGTGGCATTCCGCACGTTTCTTCGGCAAACCTCTTCCAGTAATGCCGTAACCCTGCGAGATGCCTTTAAAGTTTCGACGTTAGCCACGATTTATTTATTCGGACCGGGGAAATCTGTTGGGATTGAAAACGGACGATTCTCCTATTTCTTCCTTCGGTCTTCACTTTTTTCCTTGAGTCTTCTTCGCAGATGCCAACTCGTTAGCCACGAAAATTCGTTTTGTTTTTATATTTCAGTTATTTGAGAACGTTCAAATTTGTCACTGCTTTTGTTTAGTTTGTTGAAAGGTTGTGGGATGTTCTTGTAACTTGTGATTTTTATTTGGGGGTTTTTGGGAATTTAGGTTTGCGGGAAGTTGGAGATTTGGGGATTTCGGGATATAGGGATTTCGGAGTTTGAATATTTAAACGATTGACAATCTACAAATTTTGAATTCAGTGATTTAGAGGTTCAGATATTTCCATGTTTAAAAATTTGGAAAATTACAGATTTTTGAATTTGTCAATTTAAAACCTTGAGAATCTAAAACTTCCAGCAATTTCTTTTATTGCATACACGAAAATTTAATAACATAAATTCCGACTTTTCCTTCATTTGTACCCAGTTCATTAAAAAGCAGTAGCAATTCGGAATAACGGATATCTGCAAACGAAGTTAGAATCCAATGATTAATTACCGAAACAATTTCACCGACGTTACGTGATTACTACGCAACAATTTCCCTCTATATTTAATTGATTTTACGTATATTTGGTAGTCGTCGAATCGAGCAAATAGTGAAGATTTTTATTTATTACTAACCGAGGACCATTGTTGGAATTTGTTTGAATCGGTTCGCCAGCGGCCTGACTTCCGGCGGAGTTTCGACAAAGCTTTCACGAGCGCAAACCGAATTCCCTTGTAACAAATCCATCGACATCGACGGTTCCAACGGCACGTATACTGTTGGTCGGTTTCGAACTTAGTTTCGAGCACGTTCCGCGTATAACTTTAAAGTAGCCGCTATTAATATAGGGTTCGCTCGTTTTTCAAATGGTTTCTACGCTCATGAAAACCGCGTGGAACGTTTCGATGCGTGGAAATGAGAGTTTTCGGATGTTCACGAATTATTTGTCACGTTACGCGACGTGCGGTTTCCGGTATAAATATCTAGCGGTATTTTACACCCGCACGCCATCCCAGATATTTCCATTTGTTATTTCGACGTTGAATGTTAAACCGAGCATAAAGTTCCTCCGAATATTTTGCTCTGACATTTTATCCTTAACGTAATACAACGTTACCGAATAATGTATGCATTATATGCTTCTGACAATATAAAAATTGTCATTGTAAACTAGAAACGTGTTGCATGAAAAAGTATCGATTTTGCTAAAATAAATGTGTCCGTCATAAATCGACACGCATATGTATCTGTGCATATGTAAATTTATTTATCAAAATTCATTGAAATAAATACACATTTGTTTATGAAAATAAAAACATACATAAATATTCATTTATTTGTTATAATAATAGCGAGTGTATACTTTAGGCTGACTCGTGTACATACACATGTGCATACATACATATGTGTACATATGTGTATATACATTAAAGTTGTAGCACCTAAATAATAAATAAATATATACATTATGAAATATACTGAAGTAGCATAACATGAAATGTTATACATAAAACATGTGTCACATATGAATACGAAAATACAACGTAATTAAGAACTCAAGAAGATAGATATAAACCTGAAAAATTAATTTACGAGAAATTTAAAGGTTTCACACAATAACGAATATTTTGCATAAATATCTTTATACGTCCATAAACATTGAGTAAAAGATCTAAAAGATCACGTTCTTACAACGGGATCATAACCTGTTTGAATAACGCAATTCGAAAGTTGCAATTAATTGGACCAAGCAGAAAGAACGGTGACTGATCGAAAGCGTCAAATTTTTCACGGAGTTGGCGCGACAAAAAGAAAAGTACGAAAAGCCATCAGTCCGTTTTGGAATCGGCCGCCTTAACGATCGAATGGCCGAATAAAAGAAGCGCCAACGATCAAAAGGTTCGAATTTATTCCACTCTGTGGAGCGTGTCATCCACGCTTCGCTCTACTTTCGTCGCGGCCGAATCTCACTTTGTTTCGACGAACAATAAACGGTCACATGACCTGTGATCAATCTACCGAAGGAACGGTCTAATAAAATTTCATTCATCGCCTCTTTCTACCGATACTTTCTCCGCTCCAGATACGAATCGTCAAGTAAATTGCTGTCCGAATTTTTCAATTTTCCCTGATTAAAGTCGTTTCGCATTTATATTATTTCGATGCATTGGCAATTGCACGATACGTGACCTTATTTGTGCATTTATCCTATGAGATCATATTTAAGAAGTTTTATTTTAATTCTTAAACTTGCTTCAATAAAATGAATTTATGTCTAAGAAATACATTACGAATTCATATTTAAGAAATTTTATATTGATTTTCAACCTTGCTTCGATAAGTGGAGTTCATTTAAGGAACTCCTTCTTAACTTCTATTAAAGAAACCCGATGTTAATTTTTAAACTTATCCCAATAAAATGTTACAACAATTATATTTAATCAAATTCTTCTACTATTAAATGCAACTTGCTTCCAGTAGTTTGATAAGTATTGGTAAATTGTTATCAGAGGAGTGCCTAGCACAGTTACGAAGAGTGGTCGATGAATTTGCTGGAGCTAATTGATTGAAAGAACGTGTGAAAGGGAGGAAAAGTTACGAGATCGTTTGCAAGTTTCGACTTCGTGAGAGGGTAAAAATTTTGGTGCGGTAATGCGATAGAAATTCCATTGGGCAGCGTGGTCGGATACCGAGATGGTAACGGAACGTGCACAACGTATCGACGCATATCTTGGACAGGTTCTATTTGTATTCATGGCCGATATGTTTCTTTTCCTTCTATTCGCGTTCAATAGACTCCGAGCGGGAAAATAGGACCGCGTGAAACTCAACCGACATTTCGAGGCATTGTAGCCGAACGAGCACGACGCAAACTGAATACCGTTCTAATGCCTACTCGAAAGCTTGATACTGGTATTTACATGGATCCTGCGAGGGCCCCGGAGTCGATTCGATAGACATTCATGGCCGTGGCAATCGAACGTGTAACTATTCACGGGAACTGGATACGCTTCGGTATTATCTTGACTGGCTCGACCCTAGCCGAACGATCCGAATATTTGATGCCGAAGGGGACGGAATTTCCCTAAAACTCTTTTCCACCTTTTCTTGCTCGTGTTATAGGATTTCGTACGACAAGTTTGAACGTCGCTGTGTTTTTGTAACAGTGACGGACGACTGCGGGTATGCGACGCATGCGCGTGTATGTTATGTACACTTGTGGATGATGAGTTATCTGTTTGAAAAGTTGGAGATTTCAAACACTGATATTTTTATATTTGTCAACTTTCACACTGTAGTATTTATATATTGAGGAAATGAAAAGTTGAAGAATTGAAGAATTGAAGAATTATACAAAATTCGAAAAAAAGAAATTAAAAATTTGAAAACCCACAATATTGTAATATTGTAAATTCGGAAAATGAATAATTAAAAACTTGAAAAATTAAATAGACAAATTGAAGAATTGGAAAATTGGAATACGGAAAATTTGGAAAAATAAGAAATTGGAGAATATTGAAGTAAGAAAATTAGACAGTTAAAAAATGAGAAAATTCCAAATCCATAATCTCAAAATTTAGGATATGAAGAACCCTGAAATCTCAGTACCGTTCAGATTTTATTCTTCGTGATCTAAAAACTGAAGCCCCGTGAAAAGCAGCAAATTAAACATTCTGATAATTAGAAGGAAAAAAATTTAATAAAAAGTCAGTCCGTATTATACCTACCCTGTCACACTCCGATATTAAACGCTGTACAAATTCGCAGAATTACTGGTCCTTTTTTATCATAATTTTCTTCACGATCTCGTCAACCCGTTGACTGGTATCGTAACTCGAAGAACGGGTTCGTAATAAACGAAAAAAAGTAGAAGGAAATGTTTTATGCCCTGCACACGAGAGCGGAAACTGGATTCTCCCTGGTGTTCTTTTTGTTCGCGCATCCGCGCTGACTTTTTACGAGGCCCGCGAAGAATGGTTTCCGCCACGATAAAATTCACGCGTCTAGTTGTCCGTCTTTGTTTGCCAGAATAGGCATGGGTATTATCATTTTTAAATCTTCGCCTTTGTTTTCCACCGAGATTCTTGCTAATTTTACTGGCACCAACAGCTTCGCGAACGACTTCCTTGGAGAATCGTAATCGACGATACTGTACCTTTTCCTTCCGGTAATAATACTTGTGCATTGATGTTTCCTGAAACTGTTATCTTTTCTGTACTCTCAAGTACCGCCATCTTGAATGATTCATGCTTTAACGAGTTTTAGTAGTTTCCAACTACCGAGTTCTGTAAATAGCACAATTGACCACTAAACTTCTGAATTTTCGATTCAAACTATCAATCGTTCAAATCAATTTCAAAATTAAAAAATGTTTAAACTTCGGATTTTTACGTTGCTGTAATTAATTTCAAAGTTCTCAAGCTTCTAAATTTGAAGATATAAAAACATATTAATAACAATCCATCAATATTATTTAAACACAAAACATTGTTAAAATAGAGAATCTGTACTTTATTTTAAATATGAGTTTCTCAAAAACTAAAGCCATCGATGGAAAATTTTAATATGGAGAATAACTGAATAAAAATGTATACTTCATTAAAATTGATAAATATGAATTATTCAGATACGAATAATCTAAAATTAGAAATTGTATTTAAACGAATCTCTAAGTTTACATGAAAAATAAGATTTTAAATAAATGGTGTTGCTTAATATTTAATTTGTGTACGTACGGTGCAGTGTAACAGTGTATTTCTTAGATAAAATCATGTCTGGTGTTGTCCATTAAATCGTAGAACCGTAGGAATCGGAATGATCGAACGAATTTGAGGGATCTCACGAAGCGTAAACCACAACTAGTGATCGAAACCACGGCAGTCGGTAGTTTTCGTTCGTCCCGCGACTCGTTAGCCGTACGCGGTTATCCGGAGGGCGAACTTGCTAATTAGTTGCTCAACGTTTTTGCTTGCGAACATCGGAGCCGAACTAGATGCTGCTATCGCATTTATTCACGGCTGAAACTCTATAAACTGCTTTGCCACGCATGTCGTTAATATTTCCGGAGGTGGCAACGATGTCAGAACTCGGCCAATTTAACAAAATTAACACTCTAATGTTTCGAATAAACGTACACTTATGTTCTTCGTATTAAATTCCATGTGAAATATTCATCTACTTATTCGATACTCTTTTTACTCTTTCCAAATTCAAGTTTTTAAATTTACAGAGAATTTTGAAATTTTTTAATTTATAAGCTTAGAAATTTAGAAATTGAAAAACTTGAGACTATAAAAATGTTTCAACTTCAAAACGTAGGAATTAAAAAATAAATCCAATTACTAAATTTTCAAATTTCCATATTATCAAATTACCAAATGATGGAGTTACCAAATTTTCAAAATTTCAAATTTGCAAAATGTATTAAATATCAACCTCTACCCCATCACCATCTACGCTACCTACATCATCCCCATATCTACCTACGTGCCCACGGGCACTAAATCTGCCCGTCACTCTCACGCTGTACAAATATTTCAAATCACTGCACCGAAGTAAATACACGAAACGGTGAGCAGCAGATGAAATAAATAAATAGTGTTCGTAAACAGAAAATTTCGAAAACTGCCACGTCATACGAAAAGCCGGAGGTACATTTTTGAATACGCGCAGCTGGGTATCTAGGTTTCGTCCAAAGTGTACGCATTTCTTTCACGGGAAACAGAACAGAGAAAAACTGACACGATGTATGCACACGAAAGGGAAAACCACGGGAACGGAGAGAGGTAAGGGAAGTTTTACTGTCTGGATGGTACTTCCTTTTGCAAACGTAATCCACGTTCGTGGAGTATATAAATTTCATCGCCGGTAAAAATTCTTCGCCCCTTCTGGAAGCTTTTTCCCTCCTTAGTATGAACGTGACGGAAAAGAATTAAATTTTACGACACTTTTGGACCTTTCTAAACGATTCTTAAACTCCATTGAAGCTTCACTCGTAACGAGTCCGTTTCATCATCGAATGTATCATACTTTGTATTTGTATTAAATGTTCTTTCAGTTCTTTTATTTTGTTTTTGAGTCGAGAATTTGAGAATATTAGTCTGACACCATTTGGAATTTAGGCTTATCAATTTAGAGGGTAGTTAGAGATGGTTTTGTAAATATTTTTTCACAAAAAATACTCTGAATACTGTTTCATATAAAAATTGTAAGAGAGACATTATTTGAATTAAACAAAACTATGCTTGATTTTTGTATAATTTCATTAAGAAAAACAGAATCGAGATTGACACAAACGCCCTCTCGAGAGATGCGAATAAATTGAACGAAAAGGGACACGAAAATACGTAGCTAGCTCAAAAGATTATTTCATACCACTAATGCCAGGATTTGTTGGCTACCACCACACCGAAAGGGCAAGCTGTGTAACAACCATAATAAAATGACCAAGTGACCACCGTGAGAGGGTCGTACAGCAGGATTTCCGGATGTGCTTACGGTTAATCTAGAAAATGGCTTTGCGCGACTTGTGCTACCTTGTGAACAATTCGATTTTCGTCTGAGCTTGTTTTACACCTTTTTCAGAAACGCTCGACGTTTATCCTCGACATGTGAATTTTCGCGTTCATTTATTCTTTCGCCGATTTTAGAACCTGATGTTTTTGTAGGAAACAGAAATGAAATTTTTATTATGGAATAAATGAAAAAACATTGAAATTCTTGTATGTGTACAGACATTTACAGGAAAACTGCGTTTTAAAGAGTGCTGATTATTTCATTATTTCTTCTGACACAAGATATTTGTGTTTAGCGTTTGCTCTTGTTGCAACCTCTACAATTTTCATCCGTTTCTTTCAGATTTTTATAACTTTTATTATGTTTACATATTTTGTCAGTTATAAATATAAAATATTATACAGACGCTTTTACATATCAATTCATATAATTTCATTATAAATGTAGCCAGTTAGTTATTACACGAGTTGTAAATTTCTATCAAATTTCTCACGCAATAAATTCATACAATTGTAATTGCGAGTGAAAAGCAATATTTTTCACCCTGTTCCATTAAACAACGTATCATAATAAATTGAGAGGGTGATATAATGAACAGAAGCATAATTGAAACGTTCACATTGATTTTTCACATCTCGGACGCAATTAACGTCAAGCATTACCTACCCTCAACAATGTGTTTCTTCGACATACACAAGCCAACACGAACAAAACTTTACGAATGAATTATGTTAATTGCACGACTGCTTGTCTAAACTAAATTACGTATTCCAAGTTTCCGTAAATTCGTTAATTAAAGGGCAACCGTAAGCGCAAACACGTAGCCTACAACGTGTACCCTTGGGTGGAACTGTAACAGTAAATCTTAAGTTAAGATAAGTGAAACTTGTATGCATTAATAAAACAAGTCTTTAGCTGAATGATCACTTGGCTGAGTAAAATGTTACTGCACGATACGTACATTCGTTTTGTGGTGCGATTTTTCATGCCATATCTACAAGATTTTGTTAATAAACAAGTTTACTGAACGTTAAAAAATTAGGGCTTAAAAAATAGCCTTAAAAGTAAACACGCGTCCGCCATTTTGATTAGTTCACAAATTGACCACCAGTGTCGCGTAAAATTCACGTTTCTGATCATTTTTCAACTTCCAAATAAAAACGCCAGGATAATATACAAGAAATATGATCACCCAAGAGAATGTAGAGTTTGTTGTTAGTTTGCTACGGTGAGAGAATATTTGAATACCTTCGGCTTATCGTCAAATTTAGCTTCGTTATATTGCCAAGGGGTAGGAAGTGGAAAAATCGTGGGTGAAGATGGACAACGGTGCAGATTTATGGGGACCGATTTGTCCCCGGAAAAGTTGCTCGTCTCTTGGCACCAACCCTTGCGTGCGTTCACCCTGGACGCCTCTAATGGACGCTTTTTGAAATAACGAGCAAACAAAAGCGGCGCGATGCATTCACTTTTATGACCACCATCTGTCGTCTACGCAGACAATTTTTATTGAAAATCCCTACCCTTACTCAAGAATTTCACACCGTTATAGGGTTAATAAATACCGATCGGAACCTTACTCTCCAGCGAATGTCAACCGTATATTCAGGCGATAATTGAAATGACTTTGAACACTTAATTAATGTATTCACGAATGTGGGGTAACTAATGGTCTGTTTACAAATTTTTATGAATCAGGTGATACGTAGTTTGACAATTTGAAATTTCTGTATTAGAGATGTTAAATTTCTGAATTTCCAAATTTGTTAATTTTTTAATTTAATGATGTGTGTATGTATTACTATATTCGACAATTTTTAAATGTAGAAATCTGCAAATTTAGAGATTCGAAAATATTGTAAATCCTCAACTTTCCAAATGTCTAAACTTATAAATTTAATAATTAAAAAATTCGATATTTTTAAGTTTGAACATTTAAAATTTTGTAAACATCTAAACTTCTAAATATGTAAACCTTCCAGTTGCTAACAGTAAGATAGAGAATTGTTGAATGTCTTAAGCTAATCGTCATGCAAGGATTAATCCGTTAAATGCAAATATGTCTTCAGGAAACATAATTAGATTCTTCATTCTTCTTCGCACTTGCAATTTAAATTTCATTAGCACGGCGGAAGGCAAGTGTAGATGAATATTAATTACTCGGGAACGTTGTTTTAGTGATAAAATTCGAAATTCCTTATCTGAACGTGACGTCTGACGGACTGGCTAAGGTAATACGTTGGTAAACTGGGGTTAGGTTAACCAGGAAATTGCCTCTCGACCTGCAGACAGGTGTTTCCTGCCAGTCAGTAATGTCTCTGATGATTTCTAATCCTGTCGCCGACATTTCCGATTAAGTTTACGTACTATCGACTAACCAATATCGATTTTATACTCGATATTATGTTGCATAATCTGTTTATAATTTAACCTGCCTTAATTATCTACTATACAGATTTACTCATTTCAAATTAATTTCACTGTCATTATATTTCTTCAAACTTTAGTCGATTATTTCCTTAAATACTTTCGTTATTTTTTTACGGTAAAATTACTAGTTTCTTTTCGACAATTTTCAAATTATAACAAAGTGTAGATTTATGTAGGGGCAATATGGGAACCAAGGGGTAGGTGTATCATTCGTATCGAATTTGGGGATTTACGAATATGAGAATATAAGGATTTGACTTTCTGAAATTTGAAAATTTGGTAATTGGAAGGATTAAAAATTTACAAAATCAAAAACTTGAAACTTTAGATATTTGCAAATTTACAAATTATACAATCTTAAATTTAGGAAATTTGAAAGTTTAAAGTTCTCAAACTTCCAAACTCCCAAATTCTCAAATTCTCAAAATGAGTAACTTAAAGATATAAAAATTGCCAAATTAACAAATCATTCGTAGTAAGTCTTTCGTTGCATCTCAATTTAAGGTCTGCACGACCAGTATTACACAGGCGGTATAAAGTGATATCGAAATGAAGTATGCTCCATTTATGTGACAAATGTCTATTACTGGCCTATTCGTACGCGTTGAGACGTCGCTAATCGACCGATCGAGCGTACTCGAGCGTGCATCGTTCACACCGATACTCCTCGAATTAAACCATCCCCGAGATCAAATTCTTTCGAGAACAAGATCAACGAGAAGCAAATGCTAATTGAAACGCTGCAGACAGGTGGAAACGTTCCAATTTAAGCTCGTACCTTAATTACCTGCATCTACAAATAGAAACTCGTGAAATTTTAATCGAGAAGAAAATATCCTCGCGTGAAATTATTCTCACGCCTCCATTCACACTCTTCGCGTTTACGTCCCTCATTTTTCGACAATTTTAATCGTACGCTTCGTTTTAATTAAATTTCTGCTTCCCCTATATATTTTTATCTACATCTTAAATATCCGTGCTGCTGGAAAATATAACATGGTTGCTAATTGTGGCTCAATTGAAGTTGTAGCTTCATCAAATTTTCATTGATTCTAAAACTTTAGGGATAATAAAGAAACTACTTAATCTACTTCATTAAAGTGAACTTAATATCAAAATTAAATAAAGTGTTCCATTTCTGTCGACTGACATAGAGTCAACTTTAAATAGGGTTGTAAGAAAAATTATGAAAAATTGTGATATGAAATCTTCATCCTCGATAATTATAAAATGGAATCTTCACTTTCTACAAATCTTAAAATATCTAAATAAAAGATACCAGTCTCCTACAAACATTCAACAAACTGTAATATGACATGCTTAAAAATATTCGTGACTCAAAAGTTAAGAACACATAATCTAAAATATGATAAAGTAGATAGGTAAGGTGGATAAAAAGACATTAAAATCGGTGATTTTCCAAGGAAAATTTGAAACCCTGTATAAATTATGACAGTCCCGAGTGGCTATGGTGCTATGTCAAAGAGCAGCAGCATTAATAACTACTATTATCGAGTTTGCATGTCAAGATAAGCTGAGGATAAGAGAGTAGCTTCGATGGCGACTCTTCGGCTTATGGCAGATCACCATAGCTCAAGTAGTTTGAGTAAGTCACTCACAGCCAGTGGCCTTTGTGAACCTAAGTAGCCATAACTCAGGCTGCGGACTATATCACTCGGTAATATCCTGGTAATAAATTAAATCAACGAAGATAATTCAGATGGAGCCGCTTCAGGGCCCATAGGTTTGGCTACCGGCCGATATCACAATAGACCATGGGTTCAGTGTTTAGATGTGGTCTACCATGACTTTCTGTTCGCCGCTTACACAACGGTGCATTCTACAAAGGATCAACCTCTCGGCCATTATCAGACAGCTTTGATGGTGTTGCTATTTTTCCTTGCAATTTTGTTGTTGAATATAAAATAATACATTTATAATAAAGATGCATGAAATAATGTACGAAGAGTGAAGATGAAATTTCACTGCATAAAATGTACGTGGAATGAAGATCAAATTTGACTACAAAATGTACGTATGAAGATGAAATTCATTCTAGATAAAATAATGTACGTAGAGTGAAGATATTCGATAAAATGTGTAGAGTGAAGATCGAATTTGGCTTTCCATAAAATAATGTATGAGTCAAGATCAAATTTCATTGTAGGTAAAATAATGTAGGGACAGGATCGAATTTGACTCTGCCTGAAATAACGTAGGTAGTCGATATTTGAATCTAGCTAAAACAATGTACGCAGAGTGAAGATCAAATTCCATGAAATAATGTATGCATTAAATTTGATTCTAGATAAAGTACTGTACCTAAAGAAGAGATCAAAGATCCTGTATAAAATAACATACATAGGGTTGATGTTAAATTTGATTTCAGATGACATGATAAAATAATTTCAAATATACTATAATTAATAGACTAATTTTTATAAAATTTACTTGAATTCGCAGCTATACTAAATTATTTCTTAGCAATAAAATGTATATCAAATGAAAACGTAGATAATGTAATATATGTTTATAAATATTTATCTGAAAGGTGTTACACATATCTAGTTAGTAACGAAAAGGGTGTAAATACTTATACGACTTACTGTACCCACAGAACAATAGAACCGTCTAGTATGATGCCATATAAGCTGATATATGCATACACGAACGTGAGGATATGCATAGTGTACGTACACTTCCCTAACAATGCGTACACAATAGATACGTGCATATCTACAGATCCGTAAATCTTACGCGTACATTTACGGAGGCAATAGCATGCGAATAGACAGGGCTGCAGGTTGCGAACGTTTTACATTATTCTATCATAGCATATCTCATTCATTCTCCTATTACTATGCCATTTCCAGATTACCTATTGATCGCATCGTATCGCGTTGCTATAACCTACATGCCAAATAACATTCGTGTATAGTTTTGAATTATTACACGTTTGGTTATAGGTCAACTTTCTTAACCTCCAAAATTGTCGACCATTTTGAATAACATATTTTCATCATTTTACTGTATGAATTTCATTGCTACGAAGTGGATTATGAGGATAGTATAAACGTTTTTGTACAGTGAACTACTAAAGTTTCGTTATAGGTTAACTTTCTTAAGCTATAAAATTGTCAACCCTTTTTAAGTAGAATATAAACTTCGTCAGAAAACTATATAAATTTCATTGATACTAAATGGATTATTACGTTCAAAGATTTGCAAAAAATATGACTTTCTGTTCTGTTCAATAATGCAAAATTCCCATGAGCAACTGAATTTCCGCCATATTGATAATAACTTAACTATATTTAAATATAAATATATTTGTCAAATAAATACATAACTCCATTCAATGTACGTATCTTATTAAATAAATTCGAAAAGATTGAATACGTTAGAGGTATTGAAATAGAAATACCTTTTGAATGACAGAGCAGCCTTGATCAAATAGAAAGTAGAAAAGAGATCGATACGTGCATCGGGTTACAAAGAGATTATTTAAATGGACGAAAGAAGAAGCAAAGAAGGTGAGAGAAACGGAAATGAGGAGAAGAAGCATCGACATAAAAAGAGCAAAAGACACATCAGAGATAAAAAGCTCACGAGTTATTGTTCCGATTCTTTCATTGGAGGATTTAGCATTTCGATGCTTTCAGAGTCGTGGCAGGCATTAAGGTTCGCGGTGAACCGCGAGATTTTAACGATGATATTGTAGTGTTGCCCTTTTTGTTGGTTTAGCGAGGGCTAAGTGTTCATAGCTGGCCAAGATCCTCTTATTCGTTCTACTTAGAAAATCCATTGAAAGCGACAATTCGGTGGCTGCTTACTTTCTTCTTAACGAACGAACTGTACGGTGGCATTATCAGAATTAAAAAGAGTGCCGAATCGTGTTTCGATTTTAACCTACTTATTTTATGATATTGTGTTTCGTGTAACGTGTCAGTTCACGGCTTTGTACAAATACATTGTGCGAGGTAGGGGAAAGCTGAAGACTTTGAAATTTTGCACGATTTGAAATTTTGAAATTTTGGGATTTGGGGAATTTGGGGAATTTGGGATTTTGGGATTTGACGAATTTAGGGAATGTGGGGAATTTGGGGCATTTGAGATTTGGGGAATTTGGGATGTGGGGAATTTGAGATTTGGGGACTTTGGGATTTGGGGAATTTGGGATTTGAGGAATTTAGGATTTGGGGAATTTGAGATTTGGGGATTTTGGAATTTTGGGGATTTGGGGATTTGGGATTTGAGGAATTTGGGATTTAGAGAATTTGGGATTTTGGGAATTTGAAATTTGGAGAATTTGCGATTTTGGAATTTTGGCATTATGGCACTTTCGAATACAACAGGAATATGGAATTTTGAAAATTTGTAACTTTGAAACCGGAAATTTGCAATTTTGGTATTGTTGGACTTTGGAAATCTTGGAATTTTGTAATATAATTTTGTATTACAACATAATTTAGAATATAATATAAATAAATAAACCAATAAATTTAAATAGAATAAAACAAATAAAGTTTAAATAGAACAAAGGAAAAAAACAAGTTTTTAACAGAATAAAAGTAAATAAATAAAAATTGTCGAAATAACCTTGGCGTATTAGGCAACTTTGCCAAAGCTCGAAAGCTAGAAATTAGTGGGTCGTGAAAAAGAGCCGCGTTCAAAAGTGAGTCTTGACCCATAAAAGTTGGCGAAGCCCTGCGCTAACCTAACCAACGCAACGGCACGAATATACTTCGACTTTTGAAAGATCTTTTTCGGTAAATGGTCGGCCGATTGAAATGAAATTGAACGCTGTATAAGAGGCCATCAAACGCTCGCAATTTCCGTGGATGTTTTTTCACGGCTTCGTTTCCACCGATTTTTCCACATCGTTTCGTAGTTTCCTGTACGGCGTGACTACGAAAGGGGTCTCCAAGTAAACCGGAAGTCGACATTCCGCGTTATACGAAGTCAGGATTACCTGCACGGCCACCGGAGATAACTATCGTAGTATCTCGGTAGTACGTCCAATAAAAACTTTCTCTCAAAGCCTCTCTTCATCTCTATATAGATCTCGTTTCGTTTCCCGTAAAAAGGATATTCCGCCTTCCTCTTCCATTTACGTCCTGCACGAACTTTTTAATTTGACCTAGCGCAAGAAATCACCTCGTCCCTTGCTCCGCACGGTCCTTCGTATTTCCTCTTTGACGTCGTTTCCGGTTACCGGAGGACAAACGCTACACTATATCTCGATCCACGACCCTTTGACATTTCTTCGCTGAAACTGTTATCTACCTTACCGAGTAATTACTGCTTCCCCTTCGCAATATTTCATTTCTGAATACGCAACGTCAAATTCATCACTTTAAAGATACCTGCACGTTCTTTATTAGCTTTATTATATATTTTTACTAGATTTGGGAATAAACGCCATGGGCACACAACCTCTAATTTTTATTATTTCTTTAATACTTAATTACAATTATTTTTTATTTTAGTTATTTGAGTCTTAAATATTTTTCTTTATTATTTATTTAATACTCAAGTATAATTATTTTTTCTTTTAATTATTTATTTAAGAATTATGTACAATTTGTAATAGCAAACTTTATGTAATATTTTATTTATTTAACTGAATATCCTATATTAATATTTATTTTAAATGAATGTCCCATATTACTATTTATTTTATGTAAAGAATATGGTCATCAAAGGCTGACAATAAAAATGTGATCCTATTAATAAAATCATTACTACTTTATATTCAATAAACATACCAAAAATGTAAAAATTCCAAATCTTCAAATTCCTTAACTAAGAATTTAAAATATAAAATATAGAGCAATAATAATATATTTAACAATGTAATAGAATAAAAAATATGATGAATATATTTACAATGAATCATCGTCTGAAAGTATTCTGTCGGCCATTTGAAATAACAATAATATCCGTTGTTGACTGAAAGCACTTGAACCTATCCCTATGAATCGATACTTGAAAATTGATGATCGTATTCCACTAAAGACGAACGAAACACATCGCTGGGAAAAGGAACACTTTCGTTGCACGGACTGTTACGAGCAAAGAACTTTTTGACATGGAAATATTACAGTGGTTGTCGAGAAAAATGAGAAAGGTGTGTAGGACGCGTCATTGAAATCGCATTTATTTATTGAAACCACCGGTGTCGACCTCCTTCTTTTTCCACTCATTTTCAGACCAAGAATGACATGATGTCGCCTTTTTACTGCCACACCTACACACACATACAGATACTGGGGTTATTGTATTTCTGTCGTTCGTGTCTTTCGAATGCCAGCAAAGATATGCAATGTTAAAGTGACACCAAGACTGCCATCTTTTCTTGCGATTATAAAACGTATTCTGAAATTGAAATTCTGAATGTGAAATAATGAGTAATATTAATTTTTATGGATAATGTTCTGTAAATGTAATGGATGTATTGAAGGCGATATAGAAAGAGGTGTTGAACTTTGAATTTGAACTTCGGAAAATTTTAGAATTTGAAAATTTGAAACTTTAAGAATTACAAATTTGAAAATTTGAAAAGTAAGAACATTGAAAATTAAAAAATTAAAAATTAAAAAAATGTAAAAGTTAAGAAATTGAAAATTTCGAAAATGTAATAATTAAAAAACTTGAAAATTTTGAAGCTTAAAAACGTGAAACTGTGAAATCTAAAATAAGTAAAAAAGTGTGTAAACTTGAAAGTCAGCGTTAAAATATTAACTGCCATAATATCACATTAATTATTATCCAAATGAGAAAGAAAAAGTACTCCTGAAAGCAGCAAGGAATTAATTAACTCTAATAAAGTTCCCGTTACGAATTTAAATATTTCACTTATCGGTCTAATGAAAATAAGAAAAGTAGTTGGGCGAGAAAAGTTGCTATTATTAACATAATTTGTTAATTGTAATAACCTCATTCCGGCAGTCTTTCGCGCAAATTAATTGGCTCTTGTACCTCAACGTTCTTCGGTGAAATTATTTAAATAAGATTTAATTTTCTGAATGTTAAGGCGAGTTTCTCCGTCTTCCAGTTTCTCCCTGCGTTTTATTAAAACTGAGATTAGCGTTCATCAGCGACCAACATCTATTTCTGGGGATACATTAAGGCTTTCAATTAGGAAGTTTTAATGACCAATTAAGTATGACAATGCTAACGTCGGTTCGGTATAATTTCTTTGTTAGATTTATCTACGTAATTGGTAGGGAACGTTAAGATGAAATAATTGCGTTTTAATCTTCCCTTTCCTGTTTTTTAATATCCGATTTTTGATGCTAATAGAATGGAGAAATTGAGGTAGATAAGAATGAAAAGTAATTTGTGATAGCAGTTTCATTGTTAAACAGTTGCATCTAAATTAGTAAGAGTTAATTGTTACTATTAATTGTTTATAGTTGAACGATTCTATTTTTGCAAATTTCTAAATTCTCAAATCCTCAAATTCTCGAATTTTCACTATACAAATTTCATAACACCAACAGATCATTTTTGTAATCAGTGAGAAATATTATTTGTAAACTGTATTAATGGCTTAAGTGCTTTTGAATCAACACAATCAGAATTTCCAATTATCCAGATAAACACCTGTGTAGATTAATAAACAGTGAACCCTCTGAACGGAGTAGTCTGCTGTATTGACTGGGTAAATTGATTTGATAAATTAGCATTGATCGTCAATAATATCAAATCAATGTTCAGTTATTGAAATATAGATTAAATTAATAAATGAAGTATCAAATTAAAAGAATAATTAACCATGCTATGTATAATTATTTTCCAATATATATATCATTCACAGTGTTAACAAAGATGAGGGTAATATTAAAATTACGAATAACACCATTTTGCAATGAAATGAATAAAAATGAGAAAAAGTGGAAAGAAAATTTCAGGAACAATTAAGAATATGATCAGAATAGTGATTAAGCTTAATCAATATTGAGACAGCAACATCTGGCGCACAAACGACTGCCTGTAGTTGTCTTCCTAAGAAATAGATCTTACGTTCTTCTGCTCGAGATATCCTTTTAATTATGGAGCACCATTTAAAACTCGTACTTTAATTACGAAGCATTATTCTCGACTCCCTTTTTATCTACTTCTCCGATTATCTGCATGTCCGATCCATTCACCCTTTATTCTGCCTCTTCGATCGTTATCTATTTTTCTTTTCTTTTTTGTTGCAAAAGACACCGAGAAAAGTGATAATTCAACAAAGAAATCGATTTCAAATTATTTTTCAAGAGTATGACGTTATGAGGTGTACTGAGATGTTTTTAATGCAGAAATTAGGAAAGTGTTTGTGCAGAGTTATTGGTAGATGCATTATGGCAAGATGGTAAAAATTTCTAAAATTGGATTGAGAGATTTTAGAAATTTGGGGAATTTGGAGATTTGGGAATTTGGAGATTTGGGAATTTAAGATTTAGGAGAATTTGGAATTTTAGGAAATTGGAATTTTGTAAATTTAGGATTTTAGGGAATTTGGAATTTTGGGAATTTAGGATTTTAGAAAATTTAAAAAAATTCAATGACGTCATCCATTATACGTAACATTAGAATAAATATCTTTCGTTACAGGACTCCGCCAAGTCTCGTTTCGCGAAGTGGACCCAAAGGACCCGGACTAACGTCGTTTGACCAATTACACCGAAACGGAAACAGAACTTCCCGCCGGTAATGTAATTCCCCTTCCATTGTCGTTTGACGTTTGAGTTTCCTCGTAAGCCGACGAGTAATTATCACGCTGGCAAGCCAGTTAGGTTTTCGTCGTTGAAACTCTGTCGCATGGCTATCGACATCGGTTTGATTAATAATCAAGTAATGGGAAATCGATTTCTTCCCACTCTGACTATCCGATGGAACAGACAGATTAAATATCGACTTTATTACCATGTTACCTCGCCTTTTTAATACTCTTGAGTGAGAAATCTTAATTGGCATTTGTATTTCTGAATGGGGTACTGCCACCATTTTGTGAACTATTGCTTTTTATGTTGTACAGAGAGTTTTATTTGTTTTTAACAGACAAATGTCGAGTTTATTAGCAAGTTACCTTTTTAATACTCTTGAGTGAGAAATCTTAAGTGGCATTTGTACTTCTCAACTGGTGCTGCCTCCATTTTGTGAACCATTGCTTTTTATGTTCTTCAGGGAGATTTATTTTTATTTGATGTGGTTTATTTTGTAGAAGTTTCTGTAGTACATTAAATGCACATTTTGCAGAAATATATATTGGAAGTTTAAAGATTTGTTTATTAATTCACTAGTTTATGGACATCAAATTTACAAATTGATAGATATCAAGTTTGCATTGAAATTTATTTTGTACAAGTTTTAATAATATATAAAGTGGACATTTTGTAGGAATTTATATTAGAAATTCACAGATGTGTTTATTTATAAATTCTCACTAGTTTATGGATATTAAGTTTGCAAAACGGGTATTTACAGATATCCAAATATATTTTCTAATATTAAATTTATGGATATGTCAAATATTACCAATAGTACCAAAATTCTAAAACCACAAGCTTCTACAGTCCCAAAATTCCAAACACCCCAAAGTTAATATCTCACACCAGCAAAAATACCATCGCGTACGAAGTTCTCGAAGTACGAAGTACACATGCACCCACCTCCAATTAACCCTAACGTCGAAAACATTACCAGATCCCGTAGCATCGTTCCATTAAAATCCGCGAAAGGAAATAGTCCACATTGTCCATTGAATCTGGCAATCCAACCATATGAAACGATCGAACGGTTGGCCCATAGAGGATGGTATCCCGTAACGGCACCTAAGAATCAGTTTCCCCTGCTGCAACCTCGATATAATGGGATTAATTTCGGCCATGTGGTGGATTCAATTACACCCAAAGGAAGATTACAAACGTTTTCGGATAGCTCCTTGAATTTCAACCGGTTCGTGGTCTTCATACTTTTCTCCCATCTCCTGTATCATTCTCGAACCGCTTCTCCCGTTGAATATCGAGGCTCTTTTTCCCTCTCACGAATCGCTCCGAACGATAACGTTGATGCTATCGTGCGCAACGTTTTCCAAAACGTTGAACATTCGCTGCAATTTGTACGGTACAAGGCGAGATCCGCTTAAGGCTATATGACTGTAACCATAGTTGCTTTGTACGTTTCTTTTCCCCTTTGTTGTGCACGGTGCTCGAATTCGTGTTGCTCGCTCGCTACTCCGGGCTACCGGTTTCGCAGCACGGCGACGTTTACGTACATGCAAGTTGACAGAGCAAAGAGGAAGGTCGAGAGTGCACGGCCAGCAATTCGAAAGCGGATTAAATAACGAAATCCTGGGGACGGATTTACGAGGAACTCTGTAAGTACGTGGACCGTGGCCGTTCGAGAGTCACGCGACGTTTCGTGCTCTTCTTCGAATGGCCGACACAGTTGCGAGACACAGTTGCCGAATCGCTACGCGACGCTGCCAGCGGGGATCAGACGATGCCAACATAGTTTAAGATGAGAGATTGAACAACGGAAACAGTTTAATTCGAAGATTATTCGAGTTACAGACAATTTTTTGGAGGGTTGTGGCACTTTTAGAATCTGTTAACTTCGGGATCTTGGGAACTTTGGGAGGTTGCAGTTTTAAGACTTTGGGAGATTGCAAAGTTTGCAATTTTGGACTTTGGGGATTTTAGGTGATTGCAGTTTTAAGATCTTGGGAGTTGGCAAAGTTTGGAATTTTGGAATTTTGGGAATTTCAGAACTTTGTAACTTTGTAACTTTGTATTATTTTAATTTTAAAAATTGAAAACTTTACAACTATGCATTTTTTTCAAGTACGATCAAATCAAAATGATGACAGTACATCACCTATTACACTAACTCTTCTAACTTCTTAAAAAAGTTCCAACTATATAATAAACTTGAATATAGAAAAAAAATGACTATATTTTTAATAGTGACTGCATATTTTTATAATGTAGGGTGTGTCTAATGTAAATCATGTAAATATAGGCACATTGTAGGTACTCATTCAAATCTCCTCATTTTAATTTTTCTTAAACGCGGACCATTCTCTGTAACACAAAAATAATGGCATAATTGAAATGGCTTTTCTGGACACGTGCCAGTTCCAGATCTGAGAAATTTCTTTTCCTGCCACTGTAACTTTCATGTACCATAAACGTTCCTAGAAATAGGAAAGATAATCTAATTCTAGCTCTACAATTAAATCAATAATGTAATAGAAAATCAGCCACTTGTAAACAAATTTTTCAATTTTTAATTAATCAATATTTAACACAAATAACCGATTTCAAAAACGAATCTAACTTACGTCGCATAATCAACAAAAGACGCAGTACTTGACCCTGTATAAACTCGAAACTACCTGTTCATATTTGAAACACAAACACTCGTCGAGAATGGTTAGGCAAGCTCGCAACGTCTGAATGACGCGATTCGATTTGACGTTCTCTTTAGGCGTGAAGTAATTAACCGGAAGCGTCAGAATCTGACTGCAAATTATGCCAATCACTCTGTTTCGTAACTACGTTGATGTTTCCCGTTTCCTTTGCACACCACGCAGTCTCTCTCGCGCGGATAATTTGATTTCAGACTGAACGCGAATTCGTTAGGTTCCTTCTTCTTGGTCGACGATGAATTCCATGAAATCATGGGACAAAGGGAAACGCTTCTGTCTACCTTGCTGGAATTTTATGTTTTTCTTTCCACGCTTGGAAAATGTGCACGAATTCTGCAATCAGTTCGCGAAAGTAAAGTCGTGGCTGGTAAAGGAAACCCAACTTTCAATGAATGGTAATTCTCTTTGATTTCCAGTTATATTTTCGACAAATTTTTAACTGCCACGATGGTCTGCTAATTTTTATATTTTCAACGAGAGCTTTTACATATTGTTTTTATTCGTGCGAAAATTCGTACGAGCTAATCTTTTGTAAAATGTTCATTTAGGATTTACTCTTGATGGAAGACTTTTTTCACAATATTCGTCCAATTTTTACACATTTTCAATAAAGATAAAATTGTACAATTCGTTCCTACATATTTCTGACAGAAAGTAATACTTTTTAAAATGTACATCTAGTTTCTACATGATATAGACAAAACTTTTTCATAATCTAGTATTTATTCTACTCTGTTTCTACACGTTTTTGACAAAGACAAACCTTTTCCAAAATGTCCAATTTGTTTCTACAAAATTTCCACGAGAACTAATCTTTCACAAAATGTTCGTTTAGTTTCTACACGTGCTCGATGAAAACAAACTTTCATAATATTCATCCAGCTTTTACACATTTTCAACCCCCTTGCAAAATGTTCAATTTTTGTCGACAGAGACTAATCTTTTTCAAAATGTGCATCTAGTTTCTACACATTCTCAATGGAAACAAACCTCTTTCAGCATGTTCATCTTGTTTTTACACAATGTTGGAAAACAAATCTCTTTCCCAATGTTTATTTAGCTTTTACACGTTCTCGACGTAAACGACCCCTTTTCAGATTGTTTGTTCAGTTTTCGCACATTCTCGACAACAGTATACATTTCTCAACATTTGGTAAAAAGTTTAAAAATGAAACTGAAAATTATCTAGAAAAATTGTTGGAGTAGTTAAGAAAATTTTTTGAAAGGAAATTTTTTAGTTGTAACTATCGATTCAATAAATTTAGTTGAATTCAACTAATTAATTTTATAAGAATATTATAGTAACAATATTAATAATTAAGATAGTAATAATAATAATAATGGAAGTAATAGTTTAGTTGAATTCACCTAATTTAGTTGAATTTATCAATCAATAAGAATTGATTAATATTTATCAATTAACGAATATCACTATTGTACAAAAAAATTATTTTTATCAATTAACAAGTATTGATATTCTAAAAAAAAATTATATTTATCATTTACCAAATATCAGTATTCTACAAAAAAATTATCTTGACAAATTAATAAATATCAGTATTCTAGAACAAAATTATTTTTACCAATTAGTATTAGTATTCTATAAATAAAAATTACAATTTCTCTCTCCATAATTCGATCCAGAAATTGCGAGAAAGGTTATGTTGTTAAGAATACACCGTCGTATAAAAACATATTCAAACAGATTCGATTCAGTTCACGAATCTCGTTATAACGTGTGAAATTTGCTGTTTCAACACCACAAAGCAGAAGACTATATCTGAAGATAGATTTGAAAAGTGTATGGGGTGGAACGGCAAACTACTTTCTCTCGTTAGAAGAACAAAAACCATAACGGCGGAATAACGAAGGCATCATTCTTGCTACACAACGCTACTTCGACGGATCTTGTTACCGAGACTGGCTTTACAACCTCGTTATCCCGAAAATCAGCCAGTTGCTCGATAACACACATACATAAAAGATAAATAAATAAATGACACGTAATAGATTTGTTGGATTCTAGCTGAACGTCTCTTGGGATCGATTCCGTTTTTATTGCGAATGATTGATTGCCTTTGATGAGCTATACTTATTGATCTTGTTATTCTGACTCGTCACGTGTTATGTAATTTAATTATTTTGGATAACGGTTTTAATTAAAGTTGACTTTTTTATTTTAACAGAGCAATGATGATTCTTTTAACAAGAATGTTCATGTTATTCTTTAACGAATTATTATTAAGTTTAACGAATTAGAATTTGTGTAGAGTGCATTTGGTGAAAGATTGAAACGTAAATTTGGGGAGTGAATTAAAAGATACGTTTGTGTACGGGTAGTTTAATGTTAATTTTCAAATTTACTAATTTCCTACAAAATTTTTCAATTTTTGCATTGCAAAATTTGCATGTTTCAAAATTTGAAAATCTGTAAATTTTTCAAATTTAAATCTTTCAAATTTCCAAATTCTCAACTAACCATATCCCGAGATTCTCAAATGACCAAATCATAACCATATCCCCAGAGTCTCAAATAACCAAACTAAATTCCCAAATTGCCAAATACAGGACTTCTGAATGAACAAATTAGAAATTTTCAAAAGTTCACAGGTCCCTTAACACCCTATTACTTCAACACCGCAGAGAACATGCCTAAACAATTCAACCTAATTAAAATCTGCTGACACGACACTTCACAATTACGTCCTTAATAACACGTGTCAATTTTAATGAGTTACGCCAGGTACTAAATTATGTCAGATCAGGTACCACGCAGTCACACGTTCATCCACGTGATGTAATCTTGCAAGGTAGAAATCCCATAAGCTTGACACAATGCGAGTAAGAATATAGGACTTGATTATAGATCTAACTGAAACCTCTTTAGCAAAGAAAAAATACTCCACAACTTCGAAAAAGTAAATGTTATTTGCACTCGTCAAAAGTTCTGTCAATAATTACGAATTTAATTTACCACTAAACTATAACACCAAAATTCGAATGACATCCCTAAAAATGGCTGAACGTCGGCTTATCATAAATATCGTCGTGATTAACGATAAATAGTTCCCATAAGCTTCAGATCCGACCGAGTTAGACTTTCTATGGAGTATTACAAATTTGAAAAGTTCGATGGGGATCAGGAAAGTTTTGAGGGGATGAAGTTTGTACAAGCATCACGGCTTGTAATCTTATGGTTAATCTTCTGATGTGATGTTTATTCATGAAAAGCCATGGTGTGAAATATTCTTGTAATTTGAACTTAAAACGATCCGGATTAGCATGATGGGGTGCGGATTATATAATGTGTTCAACGATGTCTTTAGAGCCTCTTCAAATAATTATAGCTACGTCAACAGGGTAAAAATTTGCGGATATTCAAGTTTGAGAGATGGGGACAATTCAAAAATTAAAGTTCAATTTAACAATTTAGTACAATTTATTTGATAAATTTATTCAAACAGATAAAATCTATATGGAAAATTACATGCATATATTGATATTATACAAATAAACTATATATGTTACATATATTATTACATATATTGTAAATTGTACATGTATTTTATTTTATACAATGTTTATATTGTACATGTATTTTATTTTATACAATGTTTATATTGTACATATAAATTACATATAATATTATACAAATAAATATATTTATTAGTATTTATTGAATTAAAATAATAACAGTATAATATCACATATGTGTACAAAGAATAATTCAGAATTAATAAATTATGCAATTTGTTGTGCATGATACAAAATATACAATCTACAGAAATTTTGTGGGAATTTTGTACCAATTGCGGTAATTGTGTGTCTTTTGTATTTTTCAAGTGGATGTTTGGTATGTAAGAAACTGCTACAAAGACAGAGAACATTTAATGGCGTATTAGAGACCCTTTTAGGACTTTCTTCCTTTTAGAATGAATTCGTAACGCGGTATCGTTCGTTTTCCACCCCGCTCGACGTAAACCCTGGGGAAATCGAATTTGTCGTTCATGGTCGCGCGTATTTCGAACCCGAAGAAGGATTAAGAGTCGTAGCTTGCAGTCTCGAAAAGTAAACGACCCCGTGTCCTCGAGGAAGGATGGAAAAAGTTTACCTTCGCTGGTACACCGAGTGAAAATTCGGTTTCGTGTAACGTATTTAAGGAATCCCTCGACCGAGTCCTTGCTTTCCTTTACAACATCGGCAAGTTTTCCTCCCCTGAGCGAAACGTGTTCTATTACCTCTTTAATTGTTTCATGAATACGTAAATGATTGCGACAGTCAATGAATTAAACGTTCTGTAAAAGACAATGTTATATCCATTTTACAAATTTCATCTAAGTACATAATTTGCTGATAAATAAATGGAACGTGACCAGGGTCTCAATTTGACGGCTTCATTAACCAATACGTGCTGACACTGTTGGAACTAATTAGTCCTGCTAATTGATTTCGCAACAATTATTCTCCATATAATTGTATCGTTAATGAGCGATATTGGCAACTCACTGGAAAAACAATGAAAATTAGAAAGCATCGTTTGTTCAGATTCAGATTCAGAATAATTTTTCAGAATAATTAGGTCGTGGAATATTACAGTATTTCAGTACCTTCCAGCGATAGTTTAAGGGTTTTTCGTTTTTTCACATTTGTAGTTTCAAATCAATTCTTCACCCATAGCAGCAATTTTAGTATTTTTCTATTGTTAGTCACATCTGGTTGTCAACTTAACCTTAGCAGTAGAGTTGTTTGCAGTTTTCTATTCATGTCGGAGTATTGCTTGGTTTTACTACTTGCTACGGTCACTTTGGGTAAAGACCCACTTCATACGTAATTTGTATTTCCATTTCCACTCGAATTTTAGCTGAACCAATAGAAAAAATAATCGTCGTTTAATAAAATAAATAGATTAGTTTAAAAAAAGATACAGTCAAATATTATTAACAATGTAACTGATAGTTGAAGAACATTTTTTGAAGTGTTTCATTTTAATTTTTGTGAATTCAGTATTCCTTTGATATGCAGAATCTCAAATCGAATTAACCAGCGGCATGGTTTTCGTCGAGAGAATAAAATTCAGTTGATTCTCTTTGAAAAATTCAAACGATAACGATCCTAGCGTCATTGACATTTTAACTGTATTTCAATTTTAAATTTCACCCACCACCCCTCGAATGTTCCTTTTCGCTGCTTCGAATCAATTTACGTAACGCGTCCATTTCAATTCCTTCTGTATGTAGATTTTTCGTGTACCTACACAATTTCGTTAAAGTCATTTATATTTTTCACTCAAATTTCCCTTACTTCTTACGGAAAATGGGAATCTGATTCCCTTCGCAATCTTTTCAATTTCAACTTCTACGTTTTGTTAGATTACTGTGAGGGTCGCGCACAATTTTTCAATTTGGAAATCTAAAATTTATGTGTTTCTGGGCTATTGAAATATTAGAATGAGAAATTTGGAAATTTTGGTTTGAAATTTTTTAATGAGTTTACAAATTTGAGAATTTAGAAATATGAAGGTTTAATGTTTCTATACTTATAAATTTCTGAATTTCCAAATTATGGTTTCTAAATTTTTCAGTCTCTCAAATGTTCACATTTCGCATTTCATATTTTGAACTTTTAGAAATGTAGAAGACAATCTACTACAACAAATTATCAAAATTAAAATTTAATCAAAATTATAAAAAAAAAGTTAAGTTAAAGTTACAAATTCCTAAAAATGATATATTTTAATTAAACACAGCTCATCAATAATTAGCACAAGGTTAGTGATAATATTACCTTAAACTTAGGTAAATTTTTATTATTTTTACCTGCATTCTTTCAAGACCCATATATTTCATATTTCAACACTGATATTTCAATATAAAAGTTTAACAAAAATTCTCATACATTTGATATATGCAGTCATCGCGTATGTAATTTCGCAAATTCAAGCCATGAAAATATCCCTTAATCCCATTGTATCAAACCCATAAACCGAGTAAAACTTTTTCTGAATTGTTTCCGTATTATGCAAAAAATTAATTGCTCTTCTGTTCAGTAGAATAAAATTTGTGAGAAATTAACCGGACAAGTTTCCACTTCATTATGTTTCTCGTTTGCAGAACGTTGAATTATTTCGCAACGTTGGGGGTGTAAAAGTTCAGGGACCTTTTCCGGCTTGAACAGACAACCGTTCTCGTTTATGGAAAAAACTTTAAAGTGACTTTTTGTGTAGGCGGTCAAATGGCAGAGAGTTACACGTTCACACCCTTGTTTTACTTCCTTCCTTCCTATATTTTCAACCCCCTTCCGACGCTTGTACCGTGCCTCGACTTTATGTAAATAATCTGTACATCCCTTTTCATATAAGTACACTCTCCTCCTGGAGCACTGCATTTTTGCATCTTTATGTTGGCATTTACTACTTTGCTTTCGTGTTGAAATTCCGCATACCTGAATACCAATAGCACCCTGCTGTTTCCGGTTTTACGGGAAATTAATTGTTAGCTATGATTCCGGGTAATTGAATATTAGCACGAATTTTAGTGGAAGTATACAAATTTTAACGAAAGCCTGACATTTTCGTATGTTTGTACAGATTGAAATTTTTCGATGCAGCTAATGTTTACTAAATAAATTTTATTGTACGTTTTAATAAAAATCTGACATTTACGTATTTACATAGAATTATGTGTGTTTGTATTCGTTGCAATTGATGTTATCGAAATAAAAAATTTTACTGCACGGTTTAATGAAAAGCTAATTCAAACACTGACCTGCGTCCGATAATGTCAATCTTGATATACAAACATGAATTATTCAATGTATGTTAGCATTTAAGTCAGATTTTTATAAATGTATATTTGCGTATTAAGATTGATTATTTTATGTATGTCAATGTTTAAGTCAGATTTTCATTAAAACGTAAAATATTTTGTCAAATATTTTCAAGATACACGAAATGTTATTCGTTTGTGAAATTAATATTGAATGTTAAAAAAACAGAAATTAAGGTTAGAGAATAAAAGAGTTCCAAATGAATTATTACATGGTACATCGAGATAATATGGAAAGTGAAATACATATAATGCTAATGAAATGTAATGTTTGCGAGTTTTGATTGATCCAGCACGTCAGCGGAAATATTAAATCAGGCTGTTCGCGCAGATTGATCAAAGTCAACAAGAACTTTCCGTCAATAGCTGAAGCAAACAGAATACAGCTGCCACATTTTTGCCACGTCGTACATTTCGAACGTTGCAGAAAGTTTCTCCCTTTTTCAGCGAAGGAAAAGGGACGAAAAGTTGCGCAGACATCTATTTATACGCCGTACGTATTCTCCGGTAAGAAGTATCGGGTGTCTGGCCGATAGTCGTACGTCGTGAAACCGTGTTTCTTTATTTTTCGGCCAAACTTGCCCTGGAAAAGTGGAAGAGCTCAGCCGCAGCAACAGATAAATCAAAACTGGCCGGCAAACTTTTCAAGTACCTCAAATCCGTGTCCAGAGAAGCATTTCTTAAGGAAGAACCTCGTGAACCGATTTCGACGGAACTTTATGGGGTCGGCGAGTTACTTCAAACACGAACGACCATGTATTCTGCCCGTATATTTTTCTTTTTTTGACTATTCTACTTGGGATTGTTGGTACGGTGACGCGAATTTTTATTTGCATGGAATTGCTTTTGGATTAAAATACTACGCTTTAAATTCCTACACGTTAATTTCCCACGCGTTAAATTCCTACGCGTTAGTTCCCCACGCGTTGAATTCCTACGCGTTAAATTCCCACGCTTTGAATTTCCACGCGTTAGATTCCCACGTGTTAAATTCCTACGCGATAGTACCCCACGCGTTGAATTCCTACACGTTGAATTTCCATGCGTTAAATTCTCACGCGCTAGTTTCCCACGCGTTTAATTACCGCGCGTTAAATGTCTACACACTAGATCTCCACGCGTTAAATTCCCATGTATTAGACTCCCACGCCTTAGATTCCTACGTGTTTAATCACCACGCGTTAAATTACCACACGTTGAGTTTCTACAAGTTAAATTACGACACGTTGAAATACTACGTGTTAGATCTCCTCGCGTTAAATTCCCATGCGTTATATTCCGACGCGGTAAATTGCCACGCATTAAATTACTGTGCGTTAGACCTCGAAACGTTAATTTACCACGTGTTAGGTTACTGTGCGTTAAATCTCCACGCATCAAATTACCGCACGTTAGATTACCGGGCATTGCATTTCTACGCATTAGATACCTGCATGTTCAATTACTATGCGTTAGATCATCATGCGTTGTGTAACTGTGAGTTAAGTTTGTGTGTACTGAATTTGTGCGCATTAGATATCTACACGTTAAATTAATCCGTGTTGTATCACTACGTATTGTATAACTGTAAGTTAGATTTGTATGCATTAAATTTCTACGTATTACTATGCATTAGATCACCACCGCGTTCAATGATTACAAATTAAATTACCACGCGTTAGATCGCCACTCGTTGAATACCCACGCATTAAAATTCTGCGCGTTACATCGCCATGAATTGATCAATTACAATCATTACCAGTGACAATTACTCACGCATTAAATTACCACGAGTTAGATCGTCATGCATTGAAATTCTACGCGTTACGTTGCCACTAATTGACGATCGATTACAACTACTATTAATGACAATTACTTACGCATTAAATCACCACTAGATTGACAAGCGTTGAATTTCTACGCGTTAGATCGCCATGTATTGAAATTCTGCGCGTTCAATCACCACGCGTTGAAATTCAGCGCTTTAAATTACTATGCGTTACATCGCCACGAATTGGTGATCAATTACAACTACTATTAGCGACAATTACTTGTGCATTAAATCATCATGGGTTAAATTGTCACGCGTTAAATTCCTTCGCGTTAAATTCCTACGCGTTAATTTCCCACGCGTTGAATTCCCACGCATTAAATTTCTAAGCACTAGATCTCCACGCGTTAAATTCCTACGAGCTAAATCACCACGCGTTAAATTTTCAAGCGTTAGTTCTCCACACATTGAATTCCCACGCATTAAATTTCTAAGATCTAAATCTCCACGCGTTAAATTTCCACATGTTAGACTCCCACACGTTAGATTCTTACATGTTACAGGATTAAGATCGTTCAAAACCTTGATTTGTCGAACTGTTTACTTCACATTAACCTTCAAGCAATAAACTTGTGCAATTATAATAACTGTGTTGTAGTTTTAATAACTAGTTAAAAAGTCTTATTTTAATTTTTACTAAATATGTACGACGGAAGCTCATTTAACAATTTCTTCACACACAGTCATTCATAATCTTGTGAACCATTCTGCTAAATGTTCCATGGCTGTCGTGTTTCACGGAACACAGCAACTTACTTTTCACACCTCGTAATAAAAGTTTCACGAATCTTTTGTTACAGTTAACCGCAAAATTATTTCCCGGTTGGTAGAAGAAGCCTTCTCTCGCTTTCAAATGCACCGCCCAGCCTCTATCTGCTTCGCGAAACGAAACAAAGGGTCGAGATCTTGTCAGTTTCTTTATTTTTCCGAGAACCTGAAGGTTCTTTGAAAGCGAGAGAACTTTCTCGAGAATACGGGAGAAGATTCGCAGAAATGATTGCGAAGGAAAGATGGTTCAATTACGAGAATACACACGACGATGGTATAACCTTTTATTTAACACTCTGACTTATGGAATCGCGGAAATACATGGTTAAATGGTAAAACATTTTATTGCAAATGATGTTAAAAATTGAATATATTATAAATGATGTTAAGAATTTAACCAGTTGTATGTACATAAATTTCGAATTTTGAAAATTGGATGTCAGACTTCATTTCAGAATGTGAGGTTAGGGATGAATCATAATTTGTATCAAAGACATTTCTGACATTTGTATGCATAATTATTTTCATGAAATTTATATCTTTAAATTCATGAGAAACTGTGGCAATATCATAAATAAATTTGATAGTATTTGTATATAAATAAATTCTATGTTTATTTTGAATAAATTCTATAATCATTTTACAGCACTTTCTATATTTATCATTTTTAAATATTTTTGATGTAACGAAATTGCATAAAATATTTCTTATTGTAATATATCATATAAAGCAATTTGATACGTTAATTGAGTACGTTTATTAGAAGATTACCGTAACTGATGAGAAATATGGAGTTAGCATTGGCGGGAAGTTACGACGAAATGGTAATTTTTCAAGTTTGGAAAGGAACGTTCGAACTCGGATTGGCAATTAGTTTACAGACTAATCAAATATCGGGGTGTGAGGTATACCATGGCTGGCCAACTTCCCTAATAATCCCTATGGACGTAATTGTGTTTGCGAAACTCAGCATTCCGACACTCGACTGTTCTCTCTCGACGAATCAGCTGAATGCCGATGTATTAAGCAAACAGCCTAAGCCTGAATTGCGATTCTCGTCGAAAAATCTTATTTCAAGTTGATCGCAGAGATCATGCACCCTGTAATGCACACTAAACGCTAGATGTAGACGTTTATTTCTCAAGATGTGATCAATCGAATGTGATAGATCAAAGTAACATTCAAAAACATACGAATGATAACATTTGAAGAGACTCATTTGTATCTCATGTGAGATGTATTAGAAAGATACTTGAGTACGGAAACTATAATTTGGCATACACATTTTATTCCAGTGTGACATACGAGTGCAAAGGGTTAAAGTATACAATATATACATATAGTATATAACTTACATTTGAATGTTGGAAAATGAAAACCTTTTCGTACGAACATAACGTTTGAATATCGACGGATGACAAAAATGGCGTCCGATAACGTTGGGATTATTCACAGACGAGAGGCTCGGAAAATAATAAAACTTCCCGAAAGCAAGCCGGTACACAATCCCTTCGGTACAAACGCGAGCACGTATCCGGTCGAAGATTCTTAGATATCCGGTGTCCACTCGATCACCGGTGAACTTTTCACGGTTTCTATTTTCCGTGAAACTTTCCATCTCTTCTCTGGACTTGGCTGAAACTTTCCCCGGAAGAAAAGACCAGAGGTTGGTATCCGCAAGCACGGAAAACGTAAGCAGAAAACGCGAAGGGGAAGTCGAACCTTGCTGCATCGAATCAAGGCAAGTTTGTTCCGCGAGAATGCGAAAAAATATTGCGAAATTCGACTGTGGAGATTGCCTATATCGATACGATTGCATAATCGATGAGGCACTGTAAGAAGGGGAGGTTATTGCGATGAGAGGTGCGGGGAATTTGGGGATTTGGGGATTTGGAGGTTTGGGGGATTCTAGGTTTCGAAATTTAGGGATTTAGGGGATGGGGAAGTTTGGGATATGGAATTTGGGAATTTGGGAATTTGAAAATTTGAGAACTTAAGAACTTGAGAATTTGGGACCTTGAGAAGTGGGAACTTGGGAAATTTGGGAATTTGAAAATTTTAGAACTTGGGAATTTGGAACCTTGAGAACGTGGAAAGTTGGGAAATTTAGGAATTTAAAAATTTAAGAATTAAGAAAATTTTAATATTAAAATTCAAAAATTGTAAAACTTGAAAATGTGAATAATACCTATTTTCCCATAAAAAGTGCCAGCTACATCAATATCACATTTATATCACCACGTATTTCACCATGAAATACAAGAATGATATTACACATTTTATACCAGTTGTAACTTTCCACTAAAATATTTATAGAGTTCTTATTGTATGATATTTTAGCTTTACACCGTATATCTATGAAACACAATGATAAAGTTTATGCGGAAACCTGTGCGATATTGTGTACATGATTTTCAGCGTACATGGTTAATTGCTGATTATCCAAACACACGATCAGTTTCGTTCACAATAAAGACATAACTACTGAAAATGGACCATGTAGCATATTAGTTTAAAGCTTATAGTCTGATGAAAATGATGATATAAACTAAACCGTTGTTGGTATCTTTAATCTTTATTTAGATAGTTTATGTAATGTGCGCGGGGAAAGTTTGTTGGAGTATACATATGTTTATTATGTGGTGATGATGAACATTTTGATTTATTTTTATGGAAGGTCTTTGTGTTTATTGGAAAGTTTGTCATATTTAGCAAATTTGGCAAATTCATCGAGTTCATAAAATTTAGTAGTTTATATCTGATTTATCAGATTTATCATACTTATTAGATTTATCAAATTTATCAAATTTATTGGATTTATCAGATTTATGAAATTTATCAAATTTATCGGATTTATGAAATTTATGAAATTTATCTAATTTATCAAATTCATCAAATTCATCAAATTCATCAAATTGATCAAATCATGAAATTATGAAATTTTCAAATTCTCAAACTTTCTAAATTTCCAAAATAAATTTTTCCCATTCAAATTCCTATGTTTCTAAGTTGGCAAGCAACTTTCCTTTCTCAATTCCCCACCATTCATATTCCCAAATCTCCTAACTCCCCAAATACTAAAACTTCCTAATTTCCAAGTTAACTGCCTTCAAACCCCCCGATACACTGCGTTAAACTTAATATCTCTCATAACCTCCCAAAAAACCCAAAGACACCACTCTTCAACATCGACCTAAAAGCGACCGAGTATCAAAGAAAAAGAGATTTCCTATAAAAGTTTCGCTGTAAGCATTTTGGAACGTTTAATTATCAGGAGGCGAAGATTCTTTCGTCCGAAGATCTTCCATAAGTCAAGCCGGTCCGTTATCATAGTTCTTCGTGTCTCAATGAGACGATAAATTAATCCAGGAGCCGATGACGCTCTGGAAGTTGGAGATTAGCAAGTTTCTAGGGAGTACACGGAAAGCACCTTAAAGCGTCGAGCAAGTAACCCATAAGAGGCGAGCAATTCCCCGGAAATTTTGACGGAGTGACCTCTTCCCCTTCCTTTTTTCTCCCCCGTCTCTCTCCCTCTCCACCGCCATAATCGTGAGCTGGTTCTTTTCCACTTCTATGGAAAAGTTCGTATGCCGAGGTTTCAGCCACGCCGGGCGTTCGGCTATAATGAGATTTCAGCCGAACAATAGTGTCGCCATTTCCCTAATGCGATTCGCTACTTAAATATTTTAATAAAATTCCGTCTTCTTTCAGCAAGCTCCTTACTTAACTTTACCCTCTGCTCTCCGCTTCCCACCATTTTGCATTCCCCGTGCTTTTAATCTTTCTCTTTTTTTCCACTCCTCCTTTGACGACCTTCTTTCCCCATTTGGCTAAGCGAACCGGAGTTATCGAAACGTCGCGGCTTTATTTTCCCGTTTTCTTTTCAACACGCCCGTTTTCACGGAAACTTATTCTTTTACCGAACTTTCTAGGGGGGGCTGGATACGTTTTGTATCGAAACACTCGCCGTTTCTTTGCAAATTTCGCGTGGATCGGGTTCTGTCGACTCGAGGGTGGATCGATCGTGAGAATTTCGACGGATGCTTCGTTAAGAGGGGTGTTCGTTGTCGAGGATTTTTGGCGAGATCAATGTATTTTTGCGGTGACGGGTTTTGAAGGGGTTCATTGAACGATTGGTATTGTTATCGATTTTATTGGGATTAAGAGGGTTGTCGTATCGTGCGTTCTTGTGTTGAATTTTATTTATTATTGAATTTTATAACTGCAGTGTGTAACGTGGTAGACTCTCGCTATATTACACGGTTTATTTTGATATTTAATGAGTTTTAGATACTTGGAAATGGGAGAATTTAGGAATCTTAGGAATTTTGGGATTTTGAAAGATTTGGTATTTGGGTATTTTGATATTGGGGATTGTAGAAATTTAGGAAATTTGAAGATTTAGATTACTAGAATCTAGTAATCTAGTAATCTAGTAACTTAGTAATCCAGCTATCTAGAAATCTAAAAATCTGAGAAATTAAGAAATGTAGAAATCTTGCAATTCACCTAACCTAACGACCTAGAAATTTAGTTACCTAATGACCTAGAAATCCAGGGGCCAAACTCAGAAAATGAATTGCAGATAATAAAAGGTATAATAAAACCAGAGTAAGTAAGACATTAATTATAGATTTCACCATCAAATATTAGATGGATATGCAGATGGGAAGAGAAGATGAAAGATCAATCAAAAGTAAGGAATCTTTTATGGAATCGATCGAGTTTGAAGTTAATGAATCACTAAACCGGATGGAATTAGTTAGAATAAAAGTAATTCTCGGTGAATTTTTCGTGCGGAAAGAGATCTTACTTTTCTCGGTATTTGAAAATTTTATCAAGCTCCCAGCAGCTCACGGAAAATTGAGATTTCTAAGCTGGAGCGTTACAATTTATTTTCTCCGATAGTAAGATTTCACCCGCTGCTTTCAACCGATTCTCCTACAAATTGAAATCTCTAATTCAATGCAATTTATTCTGCAGTAAATTTCGTCGGGATAATATATTCTTATTAGCATAGTTACTTTCTCTATTTGTTAAATACATTTGTTAAACTTACAAATTTGAAGTGTAGAAAATTGAGATACATGAAAATGAGGTACATAAATAACAACCAATACCAATAACAAAATTGGATCACAACTAGATCCTTCTAGTTCGAAAACTAGAACCCAACTCCACCAGCCTAAATCCCCAAATCCATAAATCTTCACATTCCTATTTTAATTCGACTCATATCCCAGCGTCAGAATTTGATCGCGCCCATAACAAAGGTTATCGAATCACATATCGGAAATTTCGGCCATTCCATAAAACCGCAAAGCAATTCCGTAAAATCACCAGCATAAAGGGTTGATTAACGCTGAAATCAAGCGTCCGAGTAATCAGACGAAATAGTATTCAGGTTGAGCAGCCATCGCGGTCGTGGGCTGGCTTGTATGTTCATAATCAAGGAGGCCAGGTACGTAATCCTGCGGCACCGGTGCCCTGCACCGTTTGGTGCGGCCAGATTTCCCATCGAACAAAGCATAAATCACAAAGCGCCGAACATTCGTTATGCGGTATGCGGACCATGAAATACGTGGACTCGCAGTTTCCCATTGCGTTTGCGTCTACACGACCATACTACAGCCATCCGTGTACACACAGCGTGCGTCACGCTCGACAAAGCAAATTCATCCGATTGGATTCAGAGTTATTCGCACGGGCTGAAGGAACGACGGGAGAGGAACCAACAGAAGAATGCTACGTCGATTTTTCAGCATTTTCAGGCTTCGTGAAAAATGGCCAAGGTCTTTCGTATAAACAAAAGTAAATTGAAAGCGGGAGGAACCGTTGCTCTTCGGCTTTCTTCTGATTTTAACCCTTCGGCGCCACGTTTCAATTTTATGTCGTTTTATTATTATTCTTGTATATTTATCTACAATGTACCTACTAATACTATAGGTTTTGTGTACTATATTCTTGCTTAATTAACCTTGCAGATTTTTTAATGATTATATAAAATGTAGCTCATACATGTATGCACATACTCACATATCTACGTACTTCATGTATAGATGTTACACATGTAGAGATATGTAAATGTTATATGTGTATCAATACTAGACATGTGCAAATATATGTTACATGTATGTGTACAAATATTATGAATGTGCAAACATATATGTACAAATGTCAAATGTGTTGAAATATTATACATGTACAAATATACGTACAAATATGTATATGTCCATATATGTATGTATGTACAAATATAATACATGTGCACATATACAAATATTAATAATAATATACGTACAAATGTACGTAGAAATATGTATAATACATGTACAAATGTGGTACCGAAAAAATGTCCTATGAGTACTCAATTAATTTACACAAAATAAAATAAATTTACACAGAAAGTAATCGTACATTAAAAATAGGAATTCGAATGGAAAACAAGGTGAAGGTAAGAGGTTGAATCGTTATATTTGGTAATTGTTATTAAATTGGACACCGTCCACGTAGATCAAAGCCAGGGGTGACTGGCAATAAACCGAAATTAATGCGTTCAAGTGTAAATCCGAGGTTGTCTTTGCTGTTGGCCGTCTTGAACCAATTATACATTTCCAAGCAGGGAAATCGTTGTACCGCAACACCTTCAACAAGCCGATCCTTTGTGCTCGAAACAATAACAACTAGCCACAGTTATCCAATTCTCTGTTGGATGAGCAAATAATCGAATTACAACGTTATTTGGATTTCCTTGTTTCTGACCGCAGTCTAGACAAAACTTCTTCGTTATTCGGTTAAACGTTAATTAATATTCAATGCAGCGTTTGTATCGTTTGATCGAGAATTTGGAAGTTTTGATATGTGGTGATTTTGGAAATTATCGAATTGGGAATTTTTGCAATTACACGTTGGAAAATTTTCAAATTTTGGGATTTAGAAATGTTCAAATTCGGAAATTTAGAAATTTGGTGACTGGTATTTGTGAAATTTTCACTTCCAAATTTTCAAGTTTCCAAATTTACAAATTTACAAATTTAAAATTTCTAAATTTCTAAATTTACAAACTTTCGCATCTCAAATTTATGAAATTTATTTCCCAAATTCAAAGCGAATTTTCAAATTTTCCATTAAAAAATTAAAGACTATAGAAATTTTTCAATTTATTTTATTTGATCTCTCAAAGGTAATATTTTCTCCAAAAACTAGTTTTTATCCCCAAATAATCATTGAACTAAAATATTTTCAACTCTCACACACACAAAATATTCTATATTAGCTTATATATTTAATTAATTAAATTAATTTCCATACACACACATATACATGTAAAGTGTATCCCATGAGAGTAGATATATATTTCACCTGATTTAATTGAACAAATCAATTTGTAACGCTCGTAGCTGTTTTTCGATACGAATTAAAATGTATCGTTAACGTAGTAATCATTCTACCTGTACTTCCAGAAAAAAAATGATGTGCCGTTTCGTATCAGCAATTTGTTGGTGGTAAACATGCGAAACAAGAAAAAATCGCTTAAAATATCACGGTTGATATCAAAATTCGAGCTCCATGAAACGAGTTGCATTTTTTATAAATCCAGGTTAATCCAAGCATAAAATTGCCTGTCACAGCACGTTCTTGTCAATGTACCTTTTCAATATTTTCGTTCTACTGATTTTGATAAAATACTGACATTCGCCATCATGTAATAAATCTTCTCGAATTAAATATTATTTATGTAAATTGTTAAACACACAATATTTTATTGATTTATTTTCTTTCTTTTTGTGGAGGGTTCCTGGAGATTTCAAATTATATAAGTTTTAAGTTGGGATATTTTTTATTTTGGAATTTAGACGTCTTCCAATGAATGAAATGAAGTTAGGGTTTTTTAAATATAAACATTCTTAGATTTTTATATTTAGAAATTTTCAAATGTACGAATTTTCATATTTCACAACATTCAAATTTTCAAGTTTCAATTGAATGGTTTAGAAATTGTCGAATTTACAAGTTTGAATTGTATTCGTACAAATAAAAAATAATAAAGAGCACCAAAATTTAACGATTCACCCTATACATTACGATTTCGAACGACTCGTTATTATCGTTGTCACTGAAAGTTTTCCAAACGAACTTCTCATTTTAGTTGCAGCAACTTAATGTAAGCAAGACGCTACGTTGTAACATTCAGTCTCTTGTATGTTATTCTTTACAATATTTTACTCGTCGACTTCGTTAAAAGTTGCATTTCAGAAGAAAGCTGGTTGAAGTTTCCTGTGCAGTTGAGAGCTCTCAAGCGTTAGCTTGAACGGAGTGTTCATTGTCCGCCGATGCCTGAAGGCTTTTTTGAAAAATAAAACGATCGCGTGTGCAGTCTTCCAGTTACTCGTTAATTATTCCTTTGTATCGCAGATCTGACGGACACTAAATTTCATTTTTTGACGAAATATCAATTTCGTTTGAAACTTTCGTTCGATCTCAGCGATCGGATAGACACAGTTTATTTTATGGCAAGTGAGTAATTGGGAAATATGTTGTGATGGGGGTTTGGGCATTATTTGGGAATTAGGGATTTGGGAATTTGGATTTTTAAGAGATTGAGAATTTGGAGATTTGGGGTGGTAAGGACTTCGAAATTGGGGAATTTGGAATTTGAGGATTTGAGGATGTGGGGATGTGGGGATTTAGGGATGTAGGGATTTGGAGATGTGAGAATTTGGGGATATGGGGATTTGGGAATTTGAGAATTTACGGATGTGAGAATTTGGGGATTTGGGGATTTGGGAATTTCAGAATTTGGGGATGTAAAATTTGGGGATGTGAGAATTTGGAGATGTGAAAATTTGGGGAAGTTAGAATTTGGGGATATAGGAATTTGGGGATGTAAAAATTTGGGGATGTAGGAATTGGGGGATTTGGCAATTGGAGGATGTAGAAATTTGGGGATGTGGATGTTTGAGGATGTGGGTACTTGGAGATGTAGCAATTTAGGGATATGAGTATTTAGACATGTGTGATATTTGGAATGTGTGATATTAGGAATGTGGAAATTTGGAGATATGAAAATTTGTTAATTTGTTAATTTGTCAATTTGTCAATTTGTTAATTCTCCAACTTGTCAATTTTTTAATTTGTCAATTTGTCAATTCTCCAACTTGTCAATGTAAAGATTTAGACATTTGAGAATTTGGAAAATTGGGAACTTTAGTATTTATATATTTTGGTATTGCAAGTTTAAAAATAGTACAACTAAAAAATTAAAAAATGCATAAATTTATTAATTTGTAATATCATAAACAAGAAACTTGAAACTCTGAAATAGTAAAATACATTATTACTGACAAGTTCCCTCTACTTTTACCATCCGTGTACCACCATGTTGTCCATCGTTGGTTAAACCGACCCGCGAGAATAATTACATTACAGTAAGTTATTTACCACGTATTCTTCGTTAAAGCTACAAGGGGACACTCTTTTCGAAATTACGGTATCTCGTTTCAAGCATTTTTCATGCTTTGTCCACGAATCGAGATAATGGACTTCCCGGCTGCGTGAAACGAGGAGAAACCAGCTTCCCTTCTTTTCCTGCGCCTTCTTTGTCTCATTAGCATTCTTAACGTAATATTTCTGGCTAGTCTCACTCATTTCTCTTGCTTTTCACCCTCCGCTCTTTCTCTTTTAACTTGCACGCTTGGCCGACCTTCTCGCCGAAGGATTCGCGTCAATTAAGAGAAAATTCGATGTCGCGTTACTTTTTTCTCTTACCGGCGTTCTACGAAACGGCGAATTATTTAAAAACTTCTCGTCTCCGATCGCGGGGATGTATTTCCATCGTAGGTTGGATGGAATACGCGTTCGCGTGGAAACGCTGAATGAAATGTTCAATTATACCCGGCGGATCGTGTGAATATTAAATTGTTTAATTAAGTTCCTCATGAATATTAAGCCGGGTCGAATCGTATTGAAACACGACCGAATTCTAACGCTTCGCGTTTGCGATCAGATATGTTCGTCTTCTGATATGGTCATTCTTCTCTATTCTGACAAAATGCATACTTTGATTGGTATAAATAAAGAAGATAGGATATATAAATATTTTGTAGTAAACTCATTTGAAAAAACATTATATTCCAAATTGTACTGTAATCAAGTCTTTAACACAAGACAAAAACTCTTTAACTGTCTATCAGAAAATACAGTTTTTAAAACCAGATAAAAAAGAAAATTTATATTTTCTCATAATGTCTCGTGCTGCAGCAAAGTTTCAAACAAGTTCACTCTGCAGTGACTAACAAGAAATTCTCATTTCACATTTTTCCTTCGCCGAAGAAATTAAAAAAAATTCATTTCGAATTAAGGTGTCCCTATCATTGGTCCACCCCCACGAGTTAACCCCCGTGCATGATGCACCCTAACGCCTTGCATCAGTTACCAAGTGCGTTATGATTATAGAAATAAGAAGAAACGAAAACAACAAGAAATTCTCATTTCATGTTTTTCCTTCGTTGAATAAAATAAAAAAAAATTACGGTGCCCCTATCATTGGTGCACCCCCGTGCACCCTAACGCCTTGCATTAGTTGGCCAGCGCGTTCTGATTGTACAGTACACGGGTCCGAGTTCGACGACGCTGACAGTCGCATGCAAATTATCGCGGCGCGAAATGACAAATTAACGGCGCCGGCCTATTCATACGGACACTGATTAATTGCCATTTACTTGCAAATTTCCAGGGTGCGCGGGTTTACACGTTGCGCGGCTAACCCTCAACCTACTCGCCCTCTTCTCCCTCGCCAGCATCCCCACCTACACCTGTGAGCCGACCACCCCCGTGGCGGCAAATTTCGACCCTGTGGCTGCTACGCCGTGTTGACGCAGCTTGTTGTTTGTCATTTGTTGCGGACTGCATTAACACCGACCGCATGGGAGCGTAACCGGGACTCGGGGGACCAAAACGCGACGCACATTGAAAATTCTACCTTCAAATCCACCCCCGACACCACCCACCTCGCACACGGACGGGGGTGGAACGAATCTATGGCGCCAATTTTGTGAAATCACCACGCTTCCCTTGGTTATCGTTTACTTTAAATTGCGCCGTTGTTTGGCGCAAAAAATAGTTCCTTTGTGGCGATGGAAATTTGCGAAATTCAAATCTTTTTTGTCGGGAAGTTCATTCTTTTTTTGTTGGGAACATTGTACTTTTTTTTTAGTTAGAAACTTTGTGTTTTTTATTTACTTGGAGGCTGCAAATATTTTTATTTGGAAAATTCTTTCTTTTTATTTGGGTAGTTTATATTTTATAACTCAGGGGCTTTTGAATTTTTAAAAATTCAAATACCAAATTCAGAAACTCTAAGTCTAACCTTCAAACTTTGAAATGAATTTCCAAATTCAGATATATTATTCAAATCTCAAAAATTTGAAAAATGTGAGAAGTAATTTCAATATTTCCCATTCAAACATTATAAATTTATAGACTGAAACGTTGAAAAATATTAAAATCAACCGTATCACGTTCTGGATAAAAATTACTAGGTTACAACATAACAAAAACCATCGGTTTATATTTTAAATTTGAAACGGAGATATTCCGTGCAAAAATGTACGATATTTCGGTGTCCAATTTAAACCATCATAAAACAGTAAGTAAAAACTAAAGAAATTAATGCATCCTTAATATAAATCCGAAAATAAATAACACCATTTAAAACTGCAACGAAATAAAATCAGCAATAACGAACAATGGAAAAAAACATGGAAACTCTGTACAAAGCAGACGCAGCTTTTTATACAATTATTAAATAAAAGTAGTATATTCCATGTCGTCTCCGTGTACGCCTTTTATAACTTTCTTTTGAAAGCAACAACGATTCACACTGTTCTCTTCTAATTTCTCTACTTCTCACTTCCCTTGAAACTTGTCCCCCTATTTTTCTCTCGATTCTCACCGTTCTTTCTTCTCTTTTTTCCCCTCTCTGTATTTTTGCGCCACTCTCGGCCGGTAGTACGACAAAATGAAAGTTTCGCAGCGTGAAATCGTTCAAGTGTCTCATACAACGGTTTTCCCGCTTCGAGCGAACGGAAAAGCCTCGATAATGTTTCGAGATATTTCGAAATCGTTCCCACCTATCGTGCAGACGCTGAAAGTGAAGTAGCAGGGAAAATGGAGAACATTACTCTTCCCGTTCGAGGAAGTAAAAGTGTATCGTTATCGACGGTTACGGATATAGTAACTTTTACAAGTTCGCTTCAAGATAACAACTTTATATCGAATCTACTGTTCGTTAATGTTATTTGTGTGCCGAACGTTCTAGTCGGTTTTATAACTGTTTTATTTCTTTATTTAACGTTTCGACGTTTTACTTGTTACTGGACACATTTATCGTAAGCATGGTACTATACACATTTATCGTAATTATGAAACTATACATATATATAAAAACAATTTTATACATGTATTATAATATGATTGAATGTATGAATTATAAGAACTATATGTGTACACATATGTATGTGTATGCATATGTATAAGTATATGTATGTATACACATATAAGTAATATATTTACACAACATTATTTTGATTCCAATTTATTTAATAAGACTAACAGTTATATTACTGTATGTTTTCATTTTTGAAATTACTTAAAAATGGCTGATGTACTTACAGGAACTGTTCTCGAGTCCACGACTCTAATAAAATGGCGCTGAAGTAGAATGAATGAAAATGGTGCTTCACTAGAATGGTTCATTAAAAAATAAATATATTTCACAGTTGATGAATGCGATAAATTGTAGAGTAATTTAAGAATAATTTGAACATATATTTTGAACAGAAACGTGAAGTAAAGATTAATTTGAAGTTTCGTGCTGTTGAATATTACCAACGTGGTAGTAATTCGTGAACAGTCTACCAGACGGTTGATTAGAATACTCGATATGCTTAATACCGTTATTCAGACTAGCTTGAATACATGTTAACAACGCCACCAACCATAAACTGAATCCGATTTAGTCTCCGTCTATCGTTAGCACGTTCCCGTGCTCCTCAATCACCGCCACCGATTTTCCGTGATACAGGAAAATCTGATTAACTCCCGTTTTGTAACGGCGAATTAACGAATTTCTCCTGATAACTCGGGTTACTTCGCTAATGAAAGAGACGCGTACCAGCGTGTCAACAAATTATTCATGAACCCTTTACCGCTGTTTCCTATAAACAGCACTTGTATGTGCAATGAGCGTTAGTAACTGAAATTGAGTTTTATGTGTGAAATAACGGGATTGGATTCGGGTCAGTATTTTGCAGTTTTGTGATTTTTGGTATTTGGATATTTGGAGAATTCGGAATTTTTGAATTTGGGGATTTGAGGTGTTCGAGAGTTAGAAATTTGGAAATTTGGAGACATTGTGAAACTTGTACATTTGAAGTTTGGAAATGATAAGACTTGTCATATCTAGTAACTTGTAAATTTAGGAATTTGGGAATTTGAAACTTGAAAATCTTCAAAATTTGGAACTTGAAAACTTGACAATTTAGAAACTTGAAAACCTTAAAAATTTGAGAATTTGATTATTCAAAATCTCATGTACTTACAAATATAAAAACTAGCAAATTGACTACATCCAACAACTCCAAAGTTGAAATCCAAAAATCTTAAGCTTCCCTTCTAAACCAAACCAAGCGCAGCAATAATTACACCGACACAAAGCTGTAGTGACTAGAATTGGAGCAACAGATACACACAGACCTATTGAAAGTGAGAGAAGGGCTCGAAATCGATTGACGTACCATGCAATTCGAATTCCTTCGGTTAATTCCACTGGCTGATTCGGGAGGTTCACGCGGCTAGCAGCGGCTCCTGCAAACGAGAGCAAATTATTATCATACCGGCGATAATTGAGCATGGCCGGCTAATAAACTGAACCGAATTGCCGACTCTTCGTGAACGGCGTGGATTCGGAGCAATAGCGAACGCTATACCTTGGCTATTCGTCCAATAACGCTGTCGGCCCGGTTATACTAACGCAGTGTATTACCTTTAAGTCAGAAATTACCGTGCGAATTGTCCGCGCCATAAACGGAAAATACCAGTTAAGTGGAAAAACCGGGTATCGAGCTCGACACCCCCTTGTTATTTCTGATAGCGTTCGTTACTCGACTGCAAAACGGATTAATTGATTGGATTCGGCTGTTAATTGGCGCTTCTGGTCGTTCTGTTTACTGTAATCAACGTACATTTTGTACGTTGGGAAAATTTCATGCTTCTACAAATATTTTCTTTTGGGATTAAAGAAGGGTTAGTTACACATTGAGTGGATGTTTCGATTATTTGGGTGTCGAGGTTCTGCTTGAATTTGGTTTTGGTCGGATCTTGTTCAAACATTTTATGCAGCTAAGTTACATTTTCAATTACATCACATAATAATGTAATTTTATTTACCATTGTGACAAATCAATAAGTTAGGGAACAGCTCCGACATCTTATGATAACGGTATTTAATGTAATACTTTAAAATGAATCAATGAACTGAACAATTAACAACCACATCTCATTTTGATCAGAAGACAACATGCAACAGTAACATAATTTTATGTATTACTTTCACATGAATCAATAAAGTGAACAAAAAGTCAGCACCCTATTCTGATAAAAAAAAACAAGATACAATAGTCAAATAATTTCTAGTACTTGAACACGAATCATTGAAACGAAAAATGAACAGCTATCTCGTTGGAATCAGAGCACGACATGTTGAATTATAAGCACCTTTAGAACGGCTTGATCACGAGGCTGCTAAGTGGTTTTGACTGCATGCTGTCCGATACTCAAATAATCCGTTGAAACGTTTATCAACAGAATTCAGTTACCGGCTATATCGATGGAAATAGAGGTAACGTGGACGATAAACCGGCGTGGTTTGGCAACTCTTTGTAATAGAACTAATAGCGATGGCCGGCGTCGCTTGACAAGATCCCGCGTGCATTAATGTCACATCGGCGAGTGGTCGGCCAATAATATCGCGTTTACACGGCGCAGCCCTAACACCCCTGTGTAATGCACCGCGTCGATGGTAAATAGTATAACATTTATACCGGCAATTAACTTCTAATTAGTCCGATGCTGTACATGTACCAGCCCGGTACTGCCACTTGCGTCCATGTTGCACAGAAATCGACATCTTGCTTGTTAACGTTCGACCATTCTATTGGGGTGCTTGTTCCTGTCGCGAGGTCAACGCTAATTCTACTGAAATTAACGTTATACTTGAGGGAATCATACTTTGTTATGGTTACGTTGTTATAGGCGATAATTTATATTATTTTTGCCGTCTCTGTAAATTTCCTGAAAGTGATTTGAAGAGTTGAAAATTTGGAGATTTGAAGATTTAGAGATTTGGAGATTTCTGAATTTGAACATTTCAACATTTGAAGGATTTGAGGATTTGGCTATTTAGGAATTTAGAGATTTAAGAACATAGACATTACAATTATCAATTAAAAATACCTAACAAATACATTTCTCCCATCATCTAAATAATTTTTACCCACAGCTCCTTTGATTCCAAAAGAAAAACGAAAGTCCGAACCTAATTACCAAGCTTTCCGCAGTGCTTCCATTTTCAGTTACGGGCGTTTCTTGACGGCGCATAACCAAGTTGCTCGAGAATTGACGTGAAGGTGAATGGCGAGCAGAGGAAAAACCGTGTAACGAATTTTCACGAGGAAGTTAGATTCCTTGCGTCGTTAATTCTGGAAAATACGGACGCTCGAGCACTGTAGCCACCGCGTAACCACATTCTCTAACAAGCTGAATTGCGAAAGGACTCTCTCCCTCGAACGGATACGTATGTACGTTCTGGCGAATATCGTGTGCCATGTACAGAGAGAATTTCATCTCGGGGCACAAATTTCAGCCTCGTTCCATTTCGCAACGCTACACATCGGCCCGTTGTATACCGGGATGTGCGCCAGGCGACTCTCAGACACGACATCCTCCAAGAATATCATATGTCGTTCACTATTTTTTATTCCTTGCTCGGCAACCACCTTCTCCTATCTCCCGTCGTTATCTCTTGTTCTCCTATTTTACCACTTTTTATCAACTTTTCTCTACACCGTTTCCCTCCACTTACCACTCATCCCCTTTTTCCTGCCTGAAAAAGATCTTTTACTCTCGAAACCTTTCTAAAGAGTTCCACGCTTTTATTCTACCTCTCTTTCTATACATTTACACCTATTCTTAATATTTCTCTGATAATTCCATCTAAAAACCTTCTTTTGCTTATTAAATTATTTAATATTGACCGTTTTCGTGTATTTGTTAGGTTACTTTATTGTTACTTTATTAGGTTACGTTATTGTGTATTAAATTTGTTACTATATGTATGTATATATATATTTGATGTGATCATGTGTGTCATATGTGATGCGTTATCAGATACGTTATCAGATACGTTAACATACTGTTAAGTATATATATTCGACGGTTAGGTTAGGTTACGTTATTGTATATCAAATTTGTTACTATATGTGTATATATTTGATGTGTTCATATGTGTCATATGTGATACGTTATCAGATACGTTAACATACTATTAAGTATGTATATTCATTGGTTAGGTTAGGTTATTGTGTATTTTTGTTACTACATGTATATACATATATTTGATGTGTTCATATGTGTCATATATGATGCAGTATCAGATACGTTAACATACTGTTAAGTATGTATATTCAACGGTTAGGTGTTAGGACGAAATTAATATGTAATTCTTCAAACTCGTGTCAACCTAAATCTTCAAGTTTCATGAAAATTACTTACGTAAACTTCTCTCTACTTCCACCTTGATGAACGGGAAATTAAGATGACTGCTTCATTAACGTCTCGAGACAGTTTCGATAGTGTTTCCATAAATGTCCGGCACAGTTTCGATAGTATTTCAATAATGTCCGACACAGTTTCGATAGTGTTTCAATAATGTTTCAAGGCAATTTCAATACTGTTTCAATAATGTTTTGAGACAGTTTCGATGTTGTTTCAATAATGCTTCCAGACAGTTTCGATAGTATTTCAATACGGTCTAGAGATAGTTTAGAGACAGTTTTGAGGTAATTTCGAGACAGCATCAAAAAATTGTATTCAACCATAATACTGTGAACTTTAAAAGTAGCATTCTCCATCATTATATACATAATATCAAAAATTGATCATTTTTTAAAGAATTGTTTGAAGAAGACCTTGATAATTGTCCAAAGAAGACATCAGAGACCACAAACAATCAATACACTGTCAATACACTATCAATAAGAATGAAGAAGCCTGAAATATCGGCGATGCATTATATTGTCAATAATATCGAACGTGTGAGGTAAGATATCGACATGTCGTCAATACTCGATCACTGACGATGTGATGAAAAGCAAAATATTCTTTTTTCCTTTGAACGCACTCTCGAAGGGTATTGTCAATAAATATTGAACGCGTGAGATACGTGTAATTTGTCGATAAATGGTGAATGCGTGGAACAAATGTAATTTGTCGATAAACGTTCGTGGTATTGGCAATATATCGACCGTTTGCGGTCATCTCAACGCGTACATGTGACGTTGCAATATAAAAAAGGGAATAAACGCGTAGAGAAACGTGAAGGTGGTCACGCGAGGAGAAATGATGGTGATAAAGTTTGGTGAACAACTGCGAGGAACGTATCGTAGTTATTTGTCCGAGCATGCTTCCTTTTTGCTTCCAACTACGCTTAACGAAATGCTCGCAGGATTAACCGAAGTTTTACAAAAAGTTACAGATGCGCCCCGAAATAACGAGGTGATTTCGTTTAGTCTCGCGAAGCTCGAAGGAAGCTTAATTGACATCGAATTCGCTTCTCGTTTCGATTTTTGCACGATTTCCGTTGTCTTGCGGTCTTCAATATCTTCCGCGTTTAATGGACCAATTGTTTGCGACGGTAGAAACGGTTTAAAAATGTTAGGTTAGGTACACACTTTCTGTTTATTCAGCTATGTACTCCTATAAATTTTCTTCGTTTATTAACAAATAATTGAATTCTAATTTAAATTGTGTTAAATTTAAATGTAATGTACAAGTATGTTTTTTTTTCGAGTGTACATTTTGTGCAATAAAATGGCTGTCTGTTTACGCGCAAGACAAATAAAAATTAAAATATCACAGCAACGAGATAACGGGAGATTTATTGGAATAATAAAATGCTAGATAACGTTTTTTAAACACGTAAATAAAAGCGGGAACAACAGCGTACATAAATCTAAGGTTTGATGAGAATTTCAAAAATATTGCATCTGTTAACCGCTAAAAAAGCGTCAGCCCATAAAACATGGTAACTGATTCAAATTCAGGACTAAAAATGGGCTGCAATCGCGATACTATGTTTCATCGATTCAGAACGATTTTGAATATCATATCGCGTGCAGCTTAATGAAAGCTTCGATGCCGTTGACACTGCCATAAATTTCGTGTCATGGACCGTGATCTCGTTTACTGATATACAAAATCGTACGAACTCGGGAGGAAATCGAGAAGTTCGTACCTTCATTTTCTGTTCTGCTTCAATCCATGTTTGTACTTACTTTGTACTTTTTAAAAATTCGTCAGCTTTCAAATTGAATTATCGGAGAAACATGGAGGATCAATTAATCTTTACAAACATAAGTTACGATTGTAAATCTGTTACATTTCTTCCACTTACATTTGTTTACATTTATTTATAATTTTGTCATGCAAATGTATACTTTTTGTACAAAAGTGATATCGAAATGTAAATCCAAAGGTCGATTCTTTTTGTTTATAGCTCGTATAAATAATGTATCTTCAGAATTTAACCGCAAATTTTTCATCCAAATCTTTCGCTACCGTAAAATCTCGCTTGTACTAAGATAAATGATATTTCCCATGATATATGTTTATTCTATATATACGTGATCTCTATGCATTTATACGATACACGATAATGTGGATTATTAGCGCATGCATTATTCAATGTATGGATTATTGACTATCACGGGATCATCGGTGATGTTATAATTTTAATTTACAATTTAGGAAATAATTGACAGATAAATAACGAGACATTCGAACATGTAAATTACACTTGTGATTGGTAATATTGGATTTGAAACGGAATTACACTTGCGATTCAAAATGCTGCGTCTGTAACATGTGTTGTAATTGACTATGATTGTATGAAACATAAAAATGACAATTTGTCCAGATTACTGGATATGATAATAAGATATATTATAACTTTCTTCAGTCATCTTCACGTTGTAGTATAATCAGCTAGCTGTGAATGACGCATGTCCAGAAAATTGTAGGTTAAGGGGTTAAGAGCAACTTCAAAAGTGTTCATCAAATTTCTCAACCAGTTCAGAATTGCTGCCTACCAACAATAAAAATATTTGAGTGCATAGTTAACAATCAATCACGAAAGTCCTCGTAAAATAATCAACTGTCCAGCCGTGCTCGCAGAGTAGTTGAATTTCCGTTGGCGAGTACGTGGCTGTATTACCAAGGGAAAATTGCTAGACCCAATATGAAATCAGCGTCGTCAGCAAACAGGGTTTTAAAAAGTCGTATCGTGCCCTCATAAAGCAAAACCATTTTAACACTTACCTGCCGGTGCTCTATTTACCGGAAAATTTGTTCCACTTTGCATAGCGAGAATCTCTCTCTCTCTCTCTCTATACTCCACCCCCGGAGCAACCAGCATCCAGCTCGCATCTCGGCCCCATCCAATTCCCATTGGTTGTAGTGGTGCGACGGGGCTATTCGAGCAAAAGCGACCGGGTGAATATCTTGCAGTGATGGTAAACGGAATTGAATAAACATTTTTCAGCAAATAGAGCCGACAATGGTACGAATTTAAAAGTCGCTGAGACGAGCACAGGTGGTTCTCCCGCCAGCGACGAAAGCGCCGAACGGAAAAATTGCATTTCGCCTGCCCTGGCCCTTCACCACCTTCGCCACCCTACGTCTTTGCGCCCCCCCATCCACCATCAACGTCACATTTCTTTCGTTCTTGCGCCCTCTCGCGAACGCGAACGTTCCACTCCGCGAATAACCACCGCCATAAACTTGCGACGAGATGGGTATGTGGTTCGGTACACTCCCGCACAATTATCTAACGATTCTTCCCCGGAAAATCGTTATAAATGCTAATTTGTGAAGTTGGAGAGATGCAATCTGAGAGAAGATGCCGTTTGCGGTGAAATTATGACTGCTGGTGAGATGGGTACGTGGGTTCACCCATGAAATGGGTGCTGGAGGAACCTGGGGTGTGGGATAGTTTGAGTATCTCGTACTAGATGTTTTTAAGGTTATACTGAAATTTAATTCTTCTTTTTTAGTATTCGAACTCTTGAATTTTTAATGAACGTGGTTTTCGACATTTTTGAAGGCGGAATTTTTGGATTTGTAAATTAGCGGGTTGAGGAATTGTCAAATTATCCTATTAGCAAATTGATCGATCAGTAAATTGGCAAATGAGTAAATTAGTACATTGACAGATTAGCAAATCTGCAAATTAGTAAATTAGTACATTTTCAACTTTTACTTCTCAGATTTCTAAATTTCCAAATTTCAAACATCTACATCTAATTTCAAAAATATTCAAAGTACTGAGTCTACAACCCTCCAAATGTCTAAATTATCAGATTTCCTATTCCCCAATTCTCAGTTCTCAAACATTCTGGCTTCCAAACACGCAATTTCCCTCCACAAAATGTATTCCAGCAAAGGCTATATGTATTCTTACATTCTTTAACATTACCAACGGATTTTAAATTGTCTCAAAAAGTACTACTTTGTCCGACAAATCTGCAATCCAGCGATAAATCTGACAATCAAAAACAACCGATAGCTTCATTCGGCAATCGAAGCTTCCTGCAAGAGTCGAATATTTCCCAAAACGCAGCCATGAATTTGAAAGTGGCGCGTTTGTTCGGTTGTTTACAATAAAAGAAAAAAAAGCACGTAGGTCGAAACTGTCGGCCGTTTACGAGGAAATACGCTCGAGCTCGTAAACGAGCTGTAAAGGGATAGGGTGGAAAACAAGGGTTGAAAATTGGAACGAAAGTGGAAGAGGTCAGATCCAAGACGGCGCCACCCGTCGCTGAAACCGATTTACGATCTCGAACCCAGTTGGCCAGTTTGTTCGTAAAGAAGATCGTTTTCTCTGCTGTGAAAAGGAGGATCGAGAACGGCGATCGATCAGGACAGACAATAAATTAGCATCAAGTTAGTATTCGACGTGCTCAAATCTATTGTTCTCCTTTATGTTTGTGAATCCGCCTTGGTGTAGGTATGTGAAAAGAAGTCTTGCGAAACCATAAATCCTTCGAAACGTTATTCTTCGATCGGACACGAAGGAAACCGATGAAAAGAATTTTATTGGTGGAAATCGGCTTTTAGCGATCTGACCTCGATCAGACGAATTGTGCCTCTGCCCATATAATTAGACATTGTAAATTATGAATTTTGAATTATTAATTATGAATATTAATTATGAATTCTAAATTATGAACTTTAAATTATGAATTTAAGTTATGAATTATAAATTTGGAAATTTGCGAACTTGCAGATCTAGGAATTTGAAAACATGAAGATTCAGATGTGTACAAATTTGAAATTCTAGAATTGGGACTTCAAATTCACAGATCTGAAAAATTTAAGAAATGAAAAAATCCAGGAATCCGTAAATTAAAGTATTTGGATAATTGTAGACATGGAACTTGAAGATTTAGAAGCGTGAAAGCCTTAAGGAACATCAAATCCCTAGATCTGTGATTTCAGTTAATCTGCCAACATCAATGTACGTCATTACACGTGGCACCAAATATGGCGAAACGCAGGTCACCTAAATGAAATTTCCAATTCCGTCGATCATTAAAAAAAGAACCAAAGGAAATCTAGCACATAATTCTTGCCTCTATTCGAAACGTCTGCCGTTCTGGCTTGCAGGGGAATTTCAATAGCCTCGTGTTACGGCGATATTAAAAATACCATAGGAGCGTTTTCAGTTTTCAACTGTGACGTGGTCGAGTGTCGTGGTGCACGTTCGTTTCCCGTGTGTACGGTACAAAATCTCCCGGTTGGAATCTTTCGAATTTAAATATCAGCGAACATCCGGGCCGGGCACACGCGATTCTGAATCGCAGCCAGGATATAGGGGTACTCTCTCACGGCTTTAGACCGGTTGATCTTGCTATGCATTTATGGATGTCGAAAAGGACCAGCTATATCTTGCGCTTTCCTTTCGTGACGAATTCGACATTTTCGATCCCTTTTCCTAGCCTTTTATCCAATGGACGCGTTGCATTTCCTTTTGTACGATTTCGTGGCTTCTGTATTAGCGGATTCGAGGATGATCGTCGATTATGGGCCTCCCTGCTGGAAGCTTCCGCTGAAGCTGGGGAACAGAACTCCGTGGAACTTCTCCAGACGATTTCCCAAAGGACCTTGCTCGATAATTCAACGTCCTTCGTCCACATACAATTCAGCTGTCTTTCTTCGGGACATCGGGGCCATTGTGGTTTCTCTCCTCTTGGATCTTTGATTCTTTTCGAAATTTCAAGGGACGAGGCAACGTCAAATATCAAATCATCTCGTAATTTACTTCTACTTATGCTTTATTTATCTGTTAATGTCGTACCTTTTACGGGGATATTTAGATTTGATTAACCTCTTCAAAATGAAGCATTCTATTAACTGATGTTGAGTTAGCATTTTATCTTTAACTACGACATTAGGTCTTTTGATTTACGTACTTGAGATTAATAATTACATTTATGTATTTGATGTGACATTAAATACGTTGGTTTATGTTTATGTAAAAATGTTGTGTTTTGAATTAGTATTTACAATTCATGAACGTACACTGTATAATATGTATAATGTATAAATTTATTTATACTTTACAATTTCCAAAATCCAGATGTCGAAATTAACATAAACGCAAATAAAAAAGAACGTAAAAGCGTGAGTATAAAAGTTGCAGCGTTTTCGTCGTTAAAATATAACCAGCCATCGAATAAAATAAGAGCGAGCACCAATCCTCCTCTCTTGTTTCTGTTTACAGATTACCCATAGCAGGCGTAAGAGAAACGGCGCATTTCGAAGCTGTTGATTCATTCGCGAGTCTCCGTAACGAAAACACGAGGCAGCCGTGTGTGGAGTATCCGAGTAAATTACTGTGTATCCAGGCTGACCGCGTTAATCGGCTTTCCCGGTGCGAACGTGAGCCAGTTCGATCGACGAGAAATGAGAAGAAGACGAAGCAGCAACAGCGAACGGAACAGAACAGGGTTCGAGTGGATCGTCGAAGCACGCAGCCGCGGTTTGCATCGGGAACATTTATTCCGGAAATCCTGTTTGTTGGAATGAAGCCTTGAAGTTGCCATCCACTTGCACACCGCCCGCGTTTCCGTCTGCATCCCGCGGCTCCACTCGCGGCTACAATTTCTTCTTTTCTTTCTTTCGTCGCGAGGTCGCTGGCTTAGCATTCAACCGGCACGGAAGAAAGTTTAAGTGACTCATGGAGACACTCTTGAAATTCACTCCGCGCCGTTACTTAAGTTTCTATTTTCCCGCTAACGTGGAGGAAGGCGTCGTCGCGTAGCGGATGTGGCGTCTCAGTGCCGTACACTTCTGGACACCTCGATCGATGGATCGAGCATGAAAGTTTAACCGGTGTTCAACATCCGCGGCGAAATTACCCACGGACCACAAATCACCACGGAATATTTTCGAATTGGTTCCTGCAACGGGCGAAGTTACGGTTAACGTAATGTCCCGGAATCGTTTAATAAGAGCGAGTTACTCGGGCCTATAAATAACTTATGCGAGGCTAATATCCTCGAGAATCGAGGATTTCGATCGTTCGGAAAGAGGCCGGCTACGAGGGACGATCTAATATCCGAGGAAATATCTCGAGCATCGATTTTTCCGATAAAATTCCAAGCCACGTTCCGGTCAACACGAGTGGCCTTTAGAAAAATGAGCCAAATGTCGATCGAACGTTCGAGCGATCCCGGAGCGTCCTTCGGCAATCTGCTTCCGTCTGGCGAGCATTTTCCGAAAGGATAATCAGAATCGGCCGGTGATCCTGTAGCCCCGTGTGCCGATTACGTGACGGAGGTTCTTTATCCGCGGATAAGAAAGCTTGCAGCGTGTCACTACGGGGGGTAACCAGTGACACGGGACTTTCGGCCTGTAAATCGTTTGACCGTCCAATGGAGTGTTCAAGACGTTGGAAATTGGACGTCTCAAGGATTCGCGTGTTCGCGATGCGGTTGACCGATGCGCAGAGATCCCGAAGACGATCGCGAAGAAGATTATTCGCGATCGTTGCTGAACAGATGATCAGATCGAAGTGATTTTGGTTGTTCGCCGTTAGACGGGTCGTTGAAATCTAGCAGAGAACCGTATTACTTTCGGGCATGAAAATCGACGTTGGTAGCTGGAGGTCAGAGGGAGGTCGAAGAATATCGAAGATACGCTCGTTGATCTTCCAATTCCTCTCGCTGGAAGGCTGCTAACAGATACGACGTTCTCGTGTCGCAAGACGAAATCGAGTAATCCGGCAACAAGGATAAAAAAAGAGAGGAAGGATGGAGAAAGAGAACGCGAGACATTATAGAGCTTACGAGGGCTTCAAGCCCGCCAACAATGGGAATACTTCGTCCTTGAAGAGGTCCACCTCGGATCGCTCTAAAACGCATCCCTCGAGACAAGTGAGGTGCCTCTGCTTCGGCGGTGTGCCGGACAAGGCTAGCCAGCACTCCTTCTTGAAGGGTTTTGTTATAAACCTCGGGATATGTGCTCTCCTCGTGGCTTATACTTTGCTCGGTAGCTTCATCTTCCTTGCGATCGAGAGCGGCGCCGATGTCGGGATGCAACAAAGGACGCTTGCCACCACAATAGCTGGAAATCAGCCTACCAGACGGAACACCACCGCTTGGATGAAACAGGTGAGCGAGTTTGCATTGATTTCTGCCCGTAGAGACTCTTCTTCCCTCCTTTATCTCCCATTGTTGCATCTTTCTGCTCCACATATGATCTGAATAACGAACACTTGTGAGCATCTTCCCGCTTTCAAGAACATTTCGGTGGAGTTTCGTGGACAACAGCGCGAAAAGTAGAGTAATAAGCCTGAGATAAAATGCGGTGAAGAATGTATACTTTCTTAGTTTACTGTTTTCGTTGCAGCGACACTGTGGATGTTGACATGATATATTTTATTATCAACATGACTTGTTTATATTTTACAGACATTCATAATTGCACAAATATCCATAGTTTATTTACAATATTAATAAACCTCATGACAATGGATACGTTGATATCGTTCAAATTTAACACAGGTACAAAAGACACCGAAAGTAATCATTTTGCAAAACCATAACGTGCAACTCTTCAAAACAACAACAAAATTCTTGTAATTTCCATTTAACTGTTTGAGAATAATGAAAAATGTATTGCAGTCTGAGAGCACCGTATTTCACAATATAATAGTAGAAATATTTCTTATATCATAATCCATATATGTGTCCTCGAACTTAACTTGCTTTCCACATGTTGTAAAGTATCGCAAATATATTTTGAGTAACGTAGCTCACAATTTTAAGGGGTTGTTTTTACACCATCGCCCGTTTCACTGACCAAACAAAAAATTTCATCGCTTCAACTACATTTCTGCCAAGTTTACTTTTCGAGTTTCCAAATCGACGAACTTCTCTCGCAAGTAAAACGCGTGTTTGCTCGATATATGACCGGGCAGTTTTGTCACTCCGGCGAAATTGCTATCCGCGCTAAACGCGTCCAGGTGTTTGACTTTTTTTCTGTCGACTAAGAGGAACGAATGGTATCGTTCGAAGCAAATCTCGATTTATCGTCGCATCTCTGGCTTGATCCCGGTTTCCTTTAGCTGAGATGACCTCAGTGAACCCGAAGTCAATCGAATTATCGGTGCGTTCTGGCGTTGGCGCTCGTTTCAACGAAGTTTTATCGATCGAACGTCCCATCTAGTTTCCCCTTTTCTTTAAAGTGAAACCCGTTCCACAGACTCCTCTGCGCGGAAAAGATATTTCTGGTTCCTCGATTTTATTCGCGGTTACTCTTCGCGTGCCGCGTCCTATGATGCTGACGGTAATTTACTATGAAAGCTTCTCTTTTTTTCTTCGACTCGTCAGCACACGGAATAGAAAAAAATCGATAAACGCAAAGTAAAGCTAAGTGAATTGTCCACGGTCCTCGTTTCATAGATAATGCGATAGATAACTTAAAACCTAGATACCTTAAGCTCTTCAAACCTCGCTTAAATTTTCGCTGCTATACGATTTTACATTTAGTGACGATAAAAATTTGTCCCACTGTTGCATCTATAAAGTAATTAAATGTGTAGATGAGACATTCCGTGTAATTATTCTGCGATAAGCCCTGTAAATGGTTGTCGAAAGGACTTTTGCTTAAATTCACTCTATCCGCAAAGGTGTGTATTTAACCTTCTAACAAAGTGTTCACGTGACGTTAAGGTTAATCACGAGGCTCGAGCGAAGACCGTAGAGAATATATGGATAATCACGGAGAGTTTGAACATCCTCTACCGTGAGAACTGGACGAGGCTGGCCGCCCAGGAGATCGCACGTTTTCAGGATCAACTGGTGAAGAGGATCACCGAGGATATGATGGCGACCCAGAACGCCGGAACATACGTCGGAAGTTCCTCGAGCGATCCTGTAACTGAACGACGAGTGCCGGAATACGAGTGGAACTTCGCCAAAGCGTTCCTCTACTCCCTCACCGTGCTCACTACCATCGGTGAGTGATTAATCAACATTTTATAATCATTATTATCCAACTTTCCTATGAATTCTATGACTAGGATACTTTATTCTACGAATAGTCTCCGTTTATTATATGTACATCGTTTTGAACTCTTTAAAAACTTGTAGAATTCGATGCAGGAAGAAAAATGCATATATTGTTCTTTGATATTGATGAAATTATTGGAGTTTTATTGTAGGCAGTTTTTATATGCAAAGGGACGCTCCATTGTGCGCGGGAGAGCTGTGCAGTATACTGTGCGTAGTACTTTATGCGCAGACGTTCGAGTTATAAGCCATGAAAGTTTAGACTCTAAACTTTATAGACAATTTTTGCTTAGAAAATCACTACATATGTAGTGAATTCACTTTATTTTTAGCTAATCTAGTTTGCAATCTGTTTGCAATATTACATAAGATTGCACGAAAATCAATAAGAATGAAAAGAGATTTAACCTTTATTTACATAAGTGTGTGAATTATTAGTCTTTTTATGAGAAATGCTATTTATAGGTTGGACAAAAGTCCCCTCATAAAAAACTATTTATATAGTAAAAAATTACAACAGAAATACATATTTTACAAAAGTTTTTAAGTAGAAGCTTATAACATGTACATATTTTATCAAAATTTTATAGTAAAATGAACGTTATGAAAGTTGGAAATTTTGCAATTAATCATTGAAGATCTAATTTATTGCTCGAAGTAATTAGTGTCTATGGATGCAAACATAAATTCTCTGATTATTAATTTTATATTGATTCGATATTGTACGGTCAATAATTGAATAAATCTAGAAACTGCGAATATACGAACGAGCGATTTAAAATTACTTGAAAGCGGTATGTCGAACGCAATCAATTTCAGCTTTGAAACAGCATAGAAGGATTCCTTTATTGAGACAAAGTGGAAAGAGCAAAATGAAATTTGATCCGTGGAAATCAATTAAAAAGAGCGAATCACGTTGGAAAAGTTGAAGTTCTTAATTAGAGGGAAATGAAGAGGTGGAAGACTGTAGAAACTTAAAGCAAATTATTATTGGGTTTCATTTCAATTTTTTGTTTCTTTAAACAGTTATTATTCTTATAATGATTATAACTCTTATTGCTAATTTCATTACTGTTATAATTATGATTGTTTCTGCTAATTTAATTCTTTATTTTTGATAATATCATTTTTGGTATAATTTTGTAATATTCGATCATTTGTTTATTCAATTGTTTATGTTTGATCGTACTGGCAGTAATTTTTGGAGGATCATTCTAATTGTTAGTACCAACAGTAAATTGTTAAATAAACATTTTGGAGTTTGAGAATATGGAAACTTAAGGTTTTGGGGATTTAAAAATTTAAGAATTCAGGAATTTTTAAAAGGCAACTTTTAAATTCAAGAATTTAATTTGAGAATCAGGAAACTTAAATTTGAGACTCATGAAATTTTTAAATTTTAAAATTGAACTTGAAAAATTCGAGAATTGGTTACTCAGAATTACCTAACTGTGAAATCTAAAACATCGAAAATTGGCCGAATCAAAAAGTCGAAAACCACAAGAATTTATTCGGCGAAAAATTTCTAATATCCAGCAGCATTCGTAGCGGTAATCGTAAATCCAACCACAGTACCTTTCCCGAAAGCCCGCAAGGTTGCACACAGCGCAAGATTACACGGGATCGTGCAGATAAACGAACGAGTGTTTCCCGTTAAATGCTAAACAGAATTCCCTTTCGTGAATTCCGGGAAGAGTAACATCAGGGTCCGGACACCATCTCGGCGATCAGGCCTGCGGACCTTCAGAACCCGCGTCCGTTAATCGGAACGGCAAACATTGAAATTCCGAACGGTGCCAAGGCATCACTGCACGATCTCGCCGGTAAATGCAAAACGAAACGAGGGAGAATTTTACGTTCGAACGATACCTGATAAAACGTACAACACGCGACAGATACGCGTCCGAAAGGGTAGAAAAAAAAAAAATCGTAGCGTGGAGGCAACAAGAGTCGGTGGTTGCGAGGTCGAAAGGGGTGAAACTAGGGGCGTAAAGGGAGGGCGCTAGTATAGCGGGCATCAATTTTCAAGGCAAACAAAGTCCAACATTAACGTGTAATGGCTGCGGCGTCGACCGGCTTCCTATTGTCCGTTTTACATGCCGATACGATACGCTCTGCGTGCACGAAACCCTGACAATATCAACGCTCCCGGCTTACCGGCGTTCGAACCGAGTGACGTCACGTTCGATCGTTTACTCTGGTTATTACTGAAACAGATTGGAAGTCTATGAGTTTTGTGGATATTACAGAAAAAAGGATAAATAACAGCGACGAGAAACGAACAGGAGTTCGAACGTACGGGAACAACGAGGGAATACGAAGCAGCTTATCGAATTATCGTTGCAATATACCTTTTATCTTCCTATTTTTTTTTTTTTTTTTTATAGTCTTTTTTTGCCATCCTTTCTTTCTAATGCATCGACGAACTCTCTGTTCCTGCCGTGGAAATAGCACGCAACTTTAGAGCTCTTAATGCTACCTCGCGTGTGTTGAACACGTGGAAAATGTGATGTACAACTTAATCTGAGATGGTCGATTGAATTAACCGGTTTTCGACCGTTTTGAAAACGGAAATCGATTTAATTCTTTGATAAAGCTTGATGGAGGATTATTCGAAGAAATGGTAACTGCTTCAATGATTTGAGTGTTTGTTTCGAGAGGTTCAATTGCTTTTTCTGTGGTGGACTGTGAGTGGCAGAATTATATTTACAAGGAGATTTTATTTAAGTACAGTTTTTATTATGTACTTAACATTTGTTGCACTGTCTCATTTTTTATGGTATTTAGTTTTTATCTGCAAATATGAAGTGATGGACTTTCTGTGGAAATAATGTAATTAGATGAGCTATTTCGGTTAAAAATTTGGTTTGAACATTTGAGAGGTGGAAGGTTTGGAAATATGGAAATTTGAAGTTTGAAATGTTAGTTTTTCAATTTTACAAATTTGAAAATTTGATGTCTCTGAATTTTGCATAGTTCTACGTCCCTAAGTTTCCAAATTTTCAAATTTCTACATTCCCCAATTTCTAATTTCCCCAAATTCTACATACCCCAATTTCTAAATTCCCCAATTACTAAATTTTCCAAATTCTAAACATCCCAAATTCTACATTCCCCAATTTCCAAGCTCCCCAATTTCTAAATCCCCCAATTTCTAAATTCCCCAATTAATAAATTTCCCAAATTCTAAAGTCCCATATTCCTATATTCCCCAATTTCTAAATCCCCCAAATTTCTAAATTCCCCAACTTCTAAAGTCCCCTATTTCCAAATCAAATGAAAAATTCCCAAACTAAACATTCTTGGTCAAACAATTTCCTGAAACAAGCAACTTTATATCTGATAGATTAATTCGCGTGACGTACAACAATCAGTCAATTAATCCCCAGCTCGCTTTTAATTATAGCAGAAATGATACAACGCAACGATACTGCAAGAATACAAGAGAAAGAAGTTGGAAAAGAATATCACAAAAGAAAAGGAAGTAGTGTAGGAAATTAATCCGTTCCCAGAATTCTCAAACTCACTGTTTTCTTCCTTGTTTCTCATCCCCTTACTTTTCTTTGGGAAATGCCACTCAAGTTCTTGTCAGCAAACGACGAACATGTCCGACCATTTCTTCCTCTTCTTTTCCTACTTTTTACAACTGCTTCCACTTAATTACGAGAAGCATCGTCACGCCTTTCATCCGCTTGTTTAATCCGTGGTATATTGCTTGCAATTCTATTTTCTTCGAACGTTCAATTGAAACATGATATGGTAAAAAAGACTGAATTAAAACTTTAATCAATTATCATTTGGTTAATACATTGAAAGCATGTGTCTAAATATTTATTTGAATATTGACAAATATATTCATATGGTATATTAATATATACATTAAAAGACATTGATAAATATTTACATATTCATAAGTACCTGAAAATATATTCAAATATTGATGAATATATTCATAACGTATGTTGAAGACTAACTATACTAGCATGTAGCACACACATGATTTAATATGAAAAATAAAGTAGAAGAATAAATAAACGACATATAATGTACACATTAATTCCTTATTTTAATGAACATCAACAGAGATTTCAAAAAATCTTAACAGATTTTGTAATTTAAAATAAACTTGTGAGTTGGTCAAATTACCAGTTTGCTTTGCTGTTAAAAATATATTTAAATATCGATAATTTAAAAAAAATATGTTAAATATTTACAAGTATATTCAAACGTGATATTTAAAAATGTATTTAAATATTGACAGATATATTCAAGCAATATATTCAAAAAAATATACAAAAAAATTGACATCCATTTATAAAAATAATATTTTGTACAGTTTTCTGATTTTTCCTAAGTAGACGAAGAATTGTAGTTCACATCGTTGTCGCACTTTTAACATGTATTGCACAATGTACCCTACAAATTTTGTATACGTACGTACAATTATTCGCCAAGTTTAAGTTGAGGCTGAAGTTTGTCCCATTTCACGTCTGGCTACTTTCAATCTCGAAAAGCAAGCAACGGAAACTGAAGCGAGCGCTAGAGAAAGGATTAAAGTAAAGGTAGGTTTGACAGAAAGTTGAAAAAGGAGTTAGGGAGAGGATTGGACGAAATAAACGAAAAGAAAATTGAGAGAACGGAAAGGAGGATTCGAAGAGACGGTTAAAGCAAAAATTCAGAAAGAAACTGCGACACAAATGAAAATAACAAGGACTACTTGTGATACGAACTAACGAAATGATCGACTTATTGAACCGTTTATAATGAAGAGGAACTCCACTTTTTTCTTTCGTTTTCTGTACTTTTCTAGCTTTTATGCTGGTGCAAATTCTTAAACAATTGCGTTGTAAATTAAATTTATAAACACAGTTGAATTGTGAATGAAATTTGTTACACACACGTGGATTATAAATAAAATTTAGAACAATCACATATGCGCACACAATCACATATGCATCATAAATGAAATTTATAACTTACAATCACACTTGTATTATAAATAAAATTTTTAACTTATTACCACACTTGTATTATAAATAAAATTTAGAACAACCACATATGCACACACAATCACATATGCATCATAAATGAAATATATAACTTACAACCCCACTTGTATTAAAAATAAAATCTATAACAACCACACATGCATAATTAAAATTTATAACTTAAAATCACCCTTGAAATATAAATTTTATTTGGAACAATCATGCTAGAATTATAAATAAAATTTTATAACAACCACACTTGCAAAATGAACGAAAAAACTCAATCAATAAACTAATCGATAAAAACAATTGATTTCTACAAAAAAAGTAACTCAGTTTAAAAGTTCATATATTTATTACTCTTGCAAGTTTACTCAGATAGAAAGTAAAATACCATTAAAAAAAGATATTTAAACATGCCCAATATGCAACGTTCAATTTTTAATGTTCGAATTATCGGATTGCTTTTAGTCCAGCGTTGAAAGCAACGCGAACGCGCGTAAAAAGAACAGCCTTAAAAACCATGTGAAAAAATTCGGAAAACAAAAAACTCGGCACGCTTTCAATGACTGAATATTCGCCATTACTACAAAAACGATAGTTCTCGTCCGAGCATTGCAGAGCAAAGAACCAATTCAGCTTCGACCATTTCTCTGTACAACAAAAATCTACTCTGCGCTTTTTTTTTCCAACCGTGGATCATTCAGCGTGAACACTGTGCGTGCGTGTTTCATAGTCGATCGAGCACCACACACTTTCATGTACAATACACGATACCAATTTGTGTGCCTGAAAAACACCATCCCCTACCTCTGTCTGAAATCGTTTTGGTATAAATGCTATTCGGGATGATTGTTATTTTATTGGATGACGAGTTGGCTAAACTTATTTACCTTGCAGATTTTTAGAAAAATAATTGCTGTAGTATTTCTAAATGATATTCATTCAAGTTTATTAATAATTTAATGTGAAGTTTATTTATAATTTTGGTTATGTAAATTAATATTAGTAGTTTTGGGCTTAATATAGCCTAAAAACCTAAAGATCTAAAAATCCAAAAATCTCGAAACAGTAATATAGAAATGATCAAATTTACCTATTCACCAATTCGCAAATAAAAAATTTGAAAAACGCAGATTTCAAATTTTCAAATCAAAATCTTGTGAAACCATTAACTTGCAAACCTATATCTTCCAACTAAATTCCTCGCAAAATTTTATCTTGTATCAATTTCACAAGCAACGAACACTCGAAAAGATGTTTCAAGTCGATCAAAAAGAGTCGAGTAATTGCAGAAGTTATCATGTTACGACGGATGGCATAACTTCGTTTATTAAAAATAATTACGCTGCACGACTTTTTGTCCACTCGTCCCCGGTACACGAAAAACGATAAAATTTTTCAAGTACAGTGGCCACCAATTAAAAAGTTTGTCTTCTTCGGCAAGGAATAAGACGATACCCGGTCGTTCTTGTCGACGGGAAGTTTCTGTTCCAAAACTAGAGAAGTTAATTTTAACAGTGCGGTTACAAGGAGTACGCGACAATCAACAGCGGCGATACTCGTATTCTTTGAGGACATAATTAACTGCTATACACGCGAATGCTAATTGCTTTGTACCGTTAATTGCGCGCTGCTTGTTTGCCCGATCGTTTGACTCGATGTAATTTTCTCTTGAACGAACCAAAAAATAATTAAAACACTGATTGCCAGTTTCGTTTATTGTTAATAAACAGTAAGAGGATACAAATAATATGACGTTAATTCGTAGTGACAAATTGAAGCGTTATATGGAAAATTAAGCCTTAATAACTTCTATTATTATATATTATAATCCTCTGATCCTATTATATTATAATGCCGAGTGATTTAATAAAATTGTTTGGCCACGGAGATTATTGAAGAATATTAAGATTTTTAGTAATATTGAAACATTTGCTAAGGGTAATTCCAATTTAATTTTTGACTTCCCTATTTTATTTAGTTACCCTTGCATTATTTTGACAAGTCTCGTGACGCACTCAGCTGTAACCTACCACAGCTATGAATTTTAGTCGAATTTTGAACAAGCTTCAATTTGGAATTCCTGTCCAATTATTTGCATAGTCAACAATTGTATATTGACATAATATTGACATAACATTTCAACCTTCTTTGTCTATTTTAATATTGTAGCTGTTCTGGCTGACGCACCTGAATCATAGTGCAAGGGATTGAAAACCTGGTCATTGAATCTCACAGCTATCGATGCGATTATAAGAACTTTTTGTAAGAAACCATCTAAGATTGTGATAATACAGGTTAAAGTTAAACATCTAAATCTGCATTGCTATTAAAAATAAAAAAACTGATCTATGGTTACACGTTTTGTGACAATACGAAAATTTTAAACTACATAACCCCATAATTTAATTATTCCTACTTTTAGTAACAGTGAAGGTAACTATGAACCTGAAACGCCCTGTATACATTAATTTATTTGAAGAACCCACCACAATATTTTTATAATAATTCTACCAAGTACTTACCGAAGATCGAAGACTAGAAGTGTTTAACAACAGAATTGTGTAACGTCACTGATTACCAATCAATCATCACGTATAAAGTGTACGCGAGAACAACGTAAACAACGTAAACAAGGTTCCGTCGCGCTATTTCCTGTGACGGGTTTCATTCAGACAGCTTATCGATCCGCAAAATGCAAGACGAGCCGCGCCCACAATGCGTCCACGAAACGAAACGTTTCGTTTCTTGTCGCATTTCTTGAATTTCCCGTAATTATTCGAGACACGAGCACGCGAACAGAGGAGTCCTGTCTACCTGACAAAAAAGAATTCGACGACAGGACGTTGACATTCCATTAAAGGCGCACCGACATGCAAACAACCCTCTGACGTGTAGACGACTTTCTTCATTAGACACGTCTCCTGGTCTACATGTTGGAATTTCTTGCTTTAGTCTTTCAGCCAATTTCATTTTCGAATCTTTCAAATAGCTAGTTGAAATCTTTTAAATGTATAAACTGTTTTCGGTACATGAACATTTATTGGATATATTGTATTTATTGAAGGGTTATGTTGATGAATTGGAAAAGATTGCCTGAAGTTAGTGGTGTGGGCAAATCTTATTTAATTTGCTTGCTTTTATTTGAAGATGATGGTAGTTGCAATCATTAGTCATTTAACATTTGAATATTTTTTATACAAGATAAGCCTTGATTTTAATTATTATGTTGAATATTTGAAATTTCTGTATTTGTATATCTCTTACTGTACTTGTATCTCATTTGTCTCCTTGTATCTCACGCCTACTCACGTAAATTTGCACTGGAATAAAAAAATATGAACTTGTCCATACATTTCCCAAAATATCCCAAACATTTTCATAAACTACCCGCCACAATCATCGATGTTCCCGAATTTCACACATTTCCCCGCGATACTCGCTATTTCTCGATCACCTAATCCACTTCGCTGTATCGCAAGACACGAATCGTCCTTTTGTATTCACTGAAACGAGGTCGCATGAATATTTCGCCCTATTGCTTCTCCACAGACCGAAGTTACGTATTCAGAAAATGGACCATGAACGTGATCGCTGGACGAGTACCAAAACCGGCCAAATATAGAAAAGGATCCGAAAGATCGAGCCCGATTTCAATCCCCTCGCATAATATTGTTCGCGTATCACGTGGACCGTTCTTACAAGTTCGTTTTATAGGGCGAGCTATTTCAGATGCGAAATTACGCAGGATCAAATATTTTATCCCTTTCGACGACAAAGTATACGACGAAGTATACCGTGTTTGTCTGCAAGATTGATACTGATGGCGACCTGTGAGGTGGCGCGTGAAGAGGATGACGTGTTTAGAAGACACATTGGTCAGAATAGAAAAATGGACGCCTAGGCTCAGACGTATCTTTGGATATTTGGAAGATTTCAAATTCGGAAGATTGAGAATTCGGGAGATTGCGAATTCGGGGGATTGCAAATTCGGGAGATTTCGAATTCGGGAGATTGAAAATTCGGGAGATTGCAAATTCGGGAGATTTCAAATTCGGGAGATTTCAAATTCGAGAGATTGCAAATTCGGGGGATTTCGAATTCGGAAGATTTCAAATTCGGAAGATTTCAAATTCGGGGGATTGCAAATTCGGGAGATTGAAAATTCGGGAGATTTCAAATTTGGGAGATTTCAAATTCGAGAGATTGCAAATTCGGGGGATTTCGAATTCGGAAGATTGCAAATTCGGAAGATTGCAAATTCGGGAGATTGCAAATTCGGGAAATTTCAAATTCGGAAGATTTCAAATTTTCAGCGTTATATTGTCTCTGACGTACACTAATTAGGCGAAAAACAATGACAGTCTAGTAACTGGAAGTGTTAACAGTGGGGAGCTTCTTTTACCTTCAGTCGACGCGCCAACTCGTGGGTTGACATCGGTACCTTCATAAGAATTGAGATGTTGTCGATGGATTTGGCGAAATCGTACTCGCATCCACTACCGGTGAAATTCTTTTTATTATCCGTATCGTTTGAAGATGACTCTGTTGGGATAAAGTGGACGGACTTCAAAGAGAAGCAAGTATTTCGGTGACGGGAAACAAAGAAGGAATAATTAAAAGGGATTCAAGGAGGAATCATTAGGAGGGTTACTTTGTGTACTGTTACGCTCGTGGGCAATTCTTTTGCCCTTCAAAGGCCTCACGGGCATCGAAGTGCTCTGTGATTGCAGCGATGAATTGCGAAATTTTTAATTGTTTCATTTTTTGATTCGGAGTTTTAGAAATTTCTAATTTCTTTTAGACTTGGAAGTTTGAAATGTAAGTTTCAAGTTTTTATATGTGGAAATTTAGTAATTTGCAGAGTTGTACGTGGGAGAGTACGAAATTTGCAGATTTTTAAATTTTTATTTGCAAATTTACTAGTATACTTGTTTTGAATTTAGAAGTTTAGAGATATGAGTGTTAGTTCACTTGATAAATTAATTTGGAAGTTCAGATATTTAGTTATTTGAACATTTAAAAATACTATAATTTGAAGATTACAAAATTACTATTGATACAAGGCTATTAACACAAGAATATTGAAACTACAAATTTCTAGAGATTTATGTACAATCTAACAATATAGAACAATGAATAAACTGACACGATGAAAGATCGAGGTAAACATTACACGAGACACTTTTTACAACCCATGCGATATCGGAAATTTCAAAATGGAAAAGCTTGAAATTTTATGTAGGAGAATGTGCAAGTTAAGAGGATACAGTAGAATAACTACATGAATAGGTGATTCGGGAGCTTAGAGAAGATAAAATCCAGCTTGATCCTCAAAAGCCATGGTATTTCATGCTTTGGTTCCCTTGGGCGGTCTGATATTCGATCTATTTTTAACCAGCTACTAGTAATTTACTACCGACTTGGGAAACTACTAATATTTCAGATATATTGAAAATTTTTCTTATTTTCAGACTATATAAACTCCGGTCGGAATATCTATTTTTCTCAGAATCGATCATAATGTCTTTCAATTTTTATTCTAGCTTATGAATTCTCCAAATTCTTCAAATTCTAAAAATTTGCAAAATTGAAAATGTTCAAATTTTGCAGTCTGACATGTCCTAAATTTTCAATGTGTCATACTGACAATTTCCTAAATGGACATATCTCAAAATTCTTAACTTTTCATACTGACAAATACCCAAATTAACATGTTCCAAAATTCTCAATTTCCCAAGTAGTCAAATCCCCAAATGAACATGTCTCAAAATTCTCAATTTCCCAAATTGACAAATCCCCAAATTCTAATCAAACGTCCACATCTCCATCTCTTATCTCTTTATTCGATAAATTGAGTATCCGACACGAATACAATGAACACTTTGATGTCGAAATGGTTTTACCGTGGTCAAAGGCGAACTTCGAACAACGATAGCCTTCCAAAGAATCCATTAATCATCTCGCGTGGTTACTTACATGTCGTCGTAATCTTCGTTCTTTCCACAGTTCTGTAACCATTAAGGTAGTCTCACGTTCTCGCGTCTTCTTCTCGTGTCAGCTTCTTCTCCTTCTTCTTCTTCTTCTTCTGCGTTCCCGTTCTTTTTTGCCGTGGAACATTGTGCCCTTTCGTACCGGCACTATAATTTCTTCCGCCGCGCCATTTTCAGTCGACTCGTGCCTCGCACTTCGAGGAACGCGAAGGGAATGAAGAAACTGGAGGTTCGTGTTCCTGAATCCAAAGCCGGTCTTTCATTCTCGCCGGTTTCGCGAATTTTAATCAGAGGATTCAGGACGTTCTAAGACGACCAGCAGAGACATTCGACCTTTTCACTGGTCGCTAATGGATTGCTAGGCGAGAACGACTCGCGAACTGATCGCAATTTTGTTCCCTGTTTCGCGCCTTCTCCGATTCTTTCCCTTTGCTTCGGTTGCTTTTACACGATCGATCCCGTTTTACGATTAATCACGTTATTGTGTGGGGTGATTCGGAGGAGTTTAAACGTGCATTACTCTATTTCATTACTATGTTTATTATACACTGGATCAGATGGGTATGTGACCGGCGTTGAGGTTATGTACACTGGCGTGCACGGCTGGTTAACAAAATGGCACCCAACAGCCTTCAAATTTTTCAGATTTATATGTTCAGAAAGGTGGTAATTTGGGTTCTTTCGAAAAGTTGGACAGTTTTGAAGTTTAAGGGTCTTGGAGATTTGGTTAGTTAAATATTTAAGAGCTTGGGAATTTCAGTATTTTGCAAGATGATAGCTTGAAAATTTGGGGAGTTTTTGTATTCGAAGATTATTTGATTATTTGATTACTTGATTATGTAACTACTTAATTATTTGACCAGATAATTATTTCATTACTTGATTGTGTTAATATTTGACTACTTGACTATTTGATTATTTGAGTATTTAATTATTTGTTAACTTGCTAACTTGATAACCAGATAATTTCAACTATAGAACTTCAAGAACTACAAAAGTCATAAAATGAAGGACAGTTGCATCTCTACTGTTTTATTTGCACACGAATCGATTTTATTTGTACTTTGTACATTGAACTTGTTGGATAAGCTTATCGACAAGTTAATACTTTATGACATATTCCATCTTTAATTTTCAACGATGTTATTAGAGATAAAGTCATAAATTTCAGATTTCACAGTTACGGTGTAAACATTTCTGCCTTCTTTGTTTATTTAATAATTCCACCAGGAGAATTAATTGCCGCTCTTTCATTTGATTCTTCGTTGAAACAAGAAGAAGGCAAATACAGCTGAGTCATTCGACGTTAAATCGATCATCTTCTGACATCGACGTCAAAGATTTTATTCTAAATGAAATATGATGCACTGCAAAGCATCATTCAACTTTCCATTTTATTTAACTTATGTACGCATTTTAGTTTTGTAATTTCTGCTGAGTGGTTCTGTTATAAAATTATAATAATTTTTATACTATTTAAACGGAGAAAAATATAAGATACTCATAAATATTACAATAAACATTTTTTATTCTTCCACAAATACCATAACCTAAATCATAAATATTAATTAATGGACAATACGTAGAAGAAGAAATTTTGTATCATATTAATTATTTAACTGGATTTTAAATTAGAAAAGCTTGCAGGTAACAAAAAATTAGCTTCTTCACTCTTTTTTTTATTATACATATTTAAAGTGGTGTATTTAAGTTAAAAATTAACCCAATGTTAAAATTAACAGGATGAACGTATTAAAATTAAAAATTCATTAATCCTGCTACAAAAGCTTGATTACTACCACTAAACCGCTCATATAAATATACATTTTTATTAAATATTCTCAGCCTCCGGGTGATTAAAAGGATTACCTTAATTACCACATTTTCCCCATTTTATACGTTCCAAAATTTTCATTCTCACATACGTATCACGTAATTTATATCCAGCAAAAATTTCATTCGCTTCTACATTTCACTGATAACAATTCCAGAGATACAAAGAGCTATTGTTCCTCGTCAAACAATTTCTGATCGTAGTGTGCCACGTTTCCGTGGATCGCGTTAATCAAATTCAATAAAAACGTAGTAAAGGGAAAAAAGTTTGAAGGGGGGTCGTTGAGAAGTTTCGAAATGTTAAAGAGGTTAGCTCTTTCTTTTCGTATTTCGTTGGATTCGAATCACGCCTGTCTTCTTTTCTTCTCGTCTCTTTTTCTTTCGCTCTTCTTTCGCATTACTCGGCCCGCTTTCCCCGTCTTTCAGACATTGCGGCACGTCAACCTCCTCAGACATTCTCCGCCATTTTCTCTTCCGTGTCTCGTTTAGCTACCGTAAAATTACTACTTTCCTTTTCTACTTTCTACGACCCTCGAAACAAACCGACACAACCGCAAATTTTAACCGAATGAAATTTCAAGCAATCCCAATTGTTTCCTGACTGGAAAACAAAATGGAAGATTCCATGATTGTTACTCTTCGTTACAGGGACTTGTTTCTTTCAAATAGAATAATAGTTAATACATTATTAGTATGTTTATTATTACTGTATTAATTAATTACTAATGTACTATATTTACCAGGAGACGTCGTAGGGCCATTTTTGGTAAAATTTTCTGCACCTCCAGTAGAAATAAGACAATTCGGCCATTTTGGTCGGTACTTATTTAGAAGGATATCCAAAATTTCCAAATTGTAGAATATCAAAAACGTAAGAATGGGAACTAGAAAAAATTTGACTAGACAGTTGAAACATTACGAAACACGGAGCTACGCGCAAGACAGGGAAGATTAGAAGAAATATATTTTCCAGACGTTCGTTTCAGCTATTCAATGTACAATTTATGAGGCACGATTCTCACAGGAGGAAACGCAATCGAAAAGTTATCTACAGCCCGAAATGTCGTAAAGAACGAAGAGAAACGTTAAGACGCGTGCAGAGGAAGGATGGGACAAGGAAACGAGATTAAAAAATATATCCTGCGAGGTGCACAATTCCGCTCGAGCGACGATCGATCATTCGTATGTATCAGCATTCCCATGGCCGAAGCACGAAAGAACAGAGAGAGAGAGGAAGAAAGAAAAAGAGGAGAAATCCATCTTATGGTGGCGTTTGACGTCGACATAGACGTCGAAAGAGAAGAGGGATCTTGAAATTCTTCGCGACCGTTCGAATAAAAAATAAAAATGTCGGGTCCTTTCGATTCAACTGCGTATCCGCTTTCCTATCGTTCCACGATTATCTCCGTTTTCAGTTCCAATAAGTTTATATAGCAGATAAAAGTGGAGGAGCTAGTATTTTCGGATCAGACTCTCGCGTATTACAAATACATTTGAATTTCCCGCCGTTTCGAGGAGGAGCTGCGTTATTCTGTTTTATTTATCGATTTTCAATTGAAGGATTAAGAAAGATTTATGCTATGAAAATTAGATACTTTTATAAGTTATTTATTTGCTGTTTAAACTTTATTCTGTTGAGAATTAATAAATTACGATTTTTGTTTGATGTAATATTTAGATGTTATGTTCACGTTTGTATGATGATATATTGTAGCATTATTATTTAAAAATTACGTTAATTATTCTTAAATTAAATTCAAGTAAGAATTGGTGGTTTAACCATCGTTTAGTAAATATATAAATGTTGAAATACTTTAAATACACTGGTGTATTAAAAAGAATATAAAGTATAATGATATAATGTACATTTTAAGAAATATTCTATTTATAAAACAAATATTGTTAATTTCCTAAATATTTACAATCTTTACAAATGAAAAATTTTACTTCAATAAAATTTGAATTATGAGAGTCTTAAAACTTTGCAGAAGTAAATTATAATTTCAACATTTTCAAGAGAAATAAATAATTTGTCGAAAGAAGATTATTTTAAACGTCCCTTCCGAGTACATTTCAGCAGAGTTCACAATTAAAACGCTCGATAGTCTTTTGTCGGAGCTCCACTTTAAGAAATCGGCTTAGCGAGACACTAAGAACAATAATTTTGTCCAAGGAGAAATTTTCCGAAAATAAAACGACGAATTACGAATTCGTGAACTTGGAAGATGTTGATTTTACCGTTGTATATAAAACGATGAATGAACGATGTTATCTGAACGTTTTAGCTGGCGGATATGGTCTTCGAGAAATAGGCTGACCATTCGTCGGTTTATTCTACTTGACTGACTACCCGCCGTTAAATCCACTTCCCTGAATTTCCTCTGGACGATTTAATCTCTTTTAACGTTTTGACAGCTGCGCATTTCGCGGAATTTGTGATTCTAGTCGCTTCGTGTTCCTTTTTATACACAGAAGGAGATTATGAAGAGGATTATACTTGAAAGCTTCTCCGAGGCTCGAAATTATAATTAACACGCGACTTCCTTGTTGCGCGATTAGTCACAATCAACGCTTTTCGAAACTTTCTTATTGCAGATTTATAATGTTGACATTGATTATAAGATTCACAAATTAAAAAATTTTAAAACTCAACAATTTTTTTATTCTAAAATTCTGAGGTACAGGCCTAAATTTTTTTAAACTGCAAATTCTTAAAGTTGAAAAATTCTGCTGTTGCAAAATTTTAAAATGACCATAATTTCACGAAATTTCAATATTCATAAATTTCTAGATTTAAGAAAATATATATTTTATTTAGATATAAAAAAAATGTTCCTAAATAAATTTCCAAACTCTAAATAAATTGCGAATCAAATCATGTTTACTCGAGCACATAAACGAGGTCACTAGCGCAAATTCTGTGAAATATTCTAACTTAAAGCACGTTTCACATTTTTCCAATAAAACGTGTATCTCTAAACAAACATGAACACGATGAACACGAATATATTGTACGCGTTTCTTTTCATCTCGTGTATTCCATATTGAACGGAACGTGAAGTATCGTGAAATAAAAATTGCAGAAACAAAGGACTTCGTACGTCCGTTTCGCGAGGTAAAACTATTCGAAGACAGACGACATTTTGTGGCCAGATGCTTCACGTCGCTAGTTTTTCCTCCGAGGGCGTATCGGCTCATTGTTTATGAATTTATACGGCCATCCTTCGGCAAAATGTTCGAGAAAAAGCCATGGAGGAGGTTCACGCCGTCTGTGCGAAACGTTAAGCTGAACACGCCAGATTACACGCGAAAGTTTTTATGGGGGAAAAGATTATATGAAGAAATAAAGCATTCAGATGGATGGTTAATGTGTTTGGTAGGAAGCCGCTGCATGTGGGAGGCTGACTATTTTTCTGGATATATTGTGGTATTAAGCGAAACCTGCCGGATTTAGTCGTAATAATTTTTACCGAATAATGGCGGCTTCCGTAATCAGCCGCTGTATTTATGTTGATATTAGGAAACTTGTGTACTTACTGTGATAGTAAATACTATTTAATACCAAATTTATACGGTTTCACTTTTTAACTCACTCAATTCTTAAACTCTTGTATTTCTGATTTACTAGGTTCCGAAATTCAATAATTTCACATTTTTATTTGTCCACGTTGCCACACTAATAGTTTTCAAAATTTAAGATTAATAAATTTCTGAGAGCCTAAATTCCCAAATTATCATGTTTCCAAATTTTCACATTGTCAAATTGCTTTTAAGAATTAATTTCCCAATTTCGAAATTATCAAATTTTCATATAGTAAAGAAAAATTCGGAAGTCCATCACATAAATCTCTAAATTTTGAAACTCTCCAAATTCCCAAATTTCCAGCCCCTAATTAAAAAATTGTAATTTCCGAAATTAAACTATATCGCCCCATATTTCATCAGTGTACACGCCCTTGCTTGTAAGTTGCTATTTGCACATAGTGCTTTGACGCACTTATGCACGGTAGGAGAATATTAGACAGTGTACGTGTAATTAAAATCAGTTTAGAGCAATTTCGAATACGTAAACTATCATATAATTAAACTTAACAACTTATCGACTGGCGTCCTGTGAATACGCTCTTTGATGGTAACGTTTATTGATTGAAAACCAATTACCAAACCTTTGTTCGTTAATAACTTATCTATAACTTGATCGAAATGATAAATTTCAGCCGTACTAGTATCAAGTGAACCTTAATCACATGAATTGCTCGTTGAACGTTTTTAATTACTGTCGTATTAAATTACTGAGATATTTACAAACTTCTTTGTACCGTCAAATGGACATTCAATTTTATGGTCGCAGGAATGTCAAAGTTACTTTAGTCGTTTAATATGAATTTTCGTCAAATATTTAATTTGTTGTATAGTTGCTGTGTTGTTGTATACTAAATTATAAATTTTATTACATAAAAAGGCAAATGTTAATGCTGTATAAACATAACCTAATATTGTTAAATAATTCAATTAAATCTGATATCACATGGTAACAAATATACACAAGAAACACGAGAACGAAAATTTGTGGAATAGAATTTAGAATTTATTATTGTCAGGACGCATAGTGTTTTCACCTGAAACGTGGTCCTATGTTTCTCCACGAAAAGTATACCGCATTAATCAAAGACACCTATCCCGGTTTTCCTTTCTCACGTAGATATCATTCAACCCCCTGCAATTTTTCTGCTAAGCAATGCTCGCTCCTTCTACCATCTGTTTTAAAGTACTTGTTTGCCCAGAATCGTTATTTCCCTGTTATATATTGTCCTACCCTGCCACTTGCTATTGGGTACTGATATTAACTCTATTACTCTCTGAATCTTCAACTTCCTCGACATTTTATTTTCATATTTTTATTTTATTATTTCGTTACATTCGATTGGCTGATTATATTTTATTATTTCTTTAGTTTAGATGGACAGATTTTCTTTATTTAATTATTTCATCAGATACATTTATGTTATGTTATATTGGTACATTTTGATTGACACTGTCAACAGAGGTAAAATTATACTTTTAATCGATTTTTTTATATTAGATGTTCGTGCGTTATCTTAGTGTGCTCTGACCTTAGTCGAAACATGGATTCTCCTGTTTAAATTGTAGGAATTAATTGGTAGAAATTTTGTATTATTTTTTGTTCTTTTTGTTGTGGTCCAGATACTATTCCATTCTTCATCTTGATTTGTTAAATAAAATTGTCTTAACGTACATTTGCAAAGCAAGTGGAGTTTCTAGGAATGTACCAAGCGATCATTAGTTTCCGCAACTTCCTAGGGCAGGTTATCGAGGTAAACCAATTCCTCGGTCTGTTTTCGTCGACCCGAAGGGCCAATTTGAATTTCGTCCCATCGGCAAAGGCTATCGTCGCGAACTACCATAGAAACGGAACCGTAGCGTAACGTGATTCGGCCAGAATTTCACATCACACGTAAAATTGAGCCGCGCAAAGGGTTTCCATCGGTCATCGTAACAGTCCTTCGAGGCGCGATAATGACTATCGTCGGTGTAAAACTTCTCTCAACGAACCGTGAAAATCGTACCGGCTGCGTCTCGTCAAGACGTGTTTGCCACGTGCAAATATCTCGCAAGTTCTTGACGTGTCATCGCTTCGAGGAATCCCGTGGAGAGCCGCGAAACGCAAAGAAAGAATCAAACTGAAACGAGAGTGAACTGTTCGTACTCTTTGCGACTGGTAATATTACCCATCTACCGGGAAATGTAAATCCTGGTAAATCCACGCTCGAAACGTTCGTTTCCACGTAACTGAATGCGAGCTTTGTTTCGTCTTGCTAACGACGCGTTAAGGGTAATTAAAGTCGAACAAATCTGAATACGTCGCTCCAACGAACCTTTACTTCATTTATTGCCGAATAAATAATTAACCGTATTTGCGTTTGTTTGGACGATCGAGATTTTTGAGGAAAATAATTTTGTTTAGTTTGTTGTGATACGAGGTGTGGATTGAATTGTGGTTCTATGTTAAAATATAAGAAAAGAAGTATTTTTTCATTTTTCAGAAAATTAAATGTGGGTATCTGATTTTTGGTGATTGTGAAATTTGAAAATTTCTACAGAAATTGAATTACATTTGAAAATTTTTACAGAAATAAACTTATAAATTGTAGTTAGTTATTTTTAAATTTGTACATTCAAAAATTAAACAATCCAACAATATTTAATTTTGCAAAATTATTATACTCTCAGCATTTTACAATTTCATCAATTTTCTAACAAAACTTGCACATTACACATTGACTGTATGTATACCCTTCACACCACAAGCAAATAAGCACATTAACAGTCAATTAACTCAATATTTGCTCCACACACCTAAATGTATTTGATTAAATACATCACTTGAATGAATATAAACATTTAATACATCACTTAACAGCTGCATTATATTAATTTCAATCGAGATTAGATATAAGAGATAGCTTTATCCCGATTGTAATGGATGCACAATCTGTATGGGCAGACAAGTAGAATAGGGTTGGTGCATTGTCAGACAAGTGGAATAGAAGCAATAGATGATCGGACAGGCGAGTTAGGCACAGCACATGATCAAATAGGTGCAGCAACTCGCTATAGGGTTAGGCAAGCAGAATGGAGGTAATACGATCAATTCAATATTTATGCATTGCTATGGAAAGAAGTCCATTTAATGGAAGGACTACCGGTATTGTGCATTCGTCTGATTTTATCCGGTCCAATTTACTGACGGATGGAAAAGTATTCACGTTTTGGAAATTTTATATGGAATTCCAATATTCTTCGACTATTGAATAGTTTTCCTGTTCGAATTTTTTCCTTTCTATTTATTATTTATTGTGTTTATATTGATATTTAAAATTTATTTAGTAATCGAGAGAAATATAGGTGCAATAATATATTTTATTCGTTAAATATTGAACTTAAGTATTGCATTTAGAGTGGAATATTATCATTTAATATTTAATTAAATTTAACTTATCATATTGAATTATTTATTTTCAATATCTTATTATTTGATATTTAATTAAATTGAATCTATCATTTCAAATTATTTATTTTCAATGCCTTATTATTTAATATTTAAAATAAGCATTAATTAAATACAGGCATTTGTGTTATTACTTAAATTATAAATAATGGTAATCACTTAATTAGCAATCGATGAACCAATCAAGGTGATAAAAATGATAAGCAATGATGTAAATGTGTGCACATTCAATTTTGAAAATTTGCAGCAGGCACAAAATTTATAAATAAACAAAAGAATTCAGCTGTTCATAAATTTCACATTTTCTGATAATATCGACGTAATTAAAATTTTAAACGCGTTAAGTATATGTATACAAGTCATTAAGCACTAGTCAGATCTGTGCTCAACTAGCGGATACAATCGCAACAGTAAACATGCAGCTCCCTATATAATTTTAGTCCTAAGACACTCATATTTGTAGCTGGAACTCGGTAAATATACAGGTTTCAAAGACGCTAATTAAGGGAATAATCGTTGCAAGCATGTAGACTTTATTTACTCTAGTTTCATAGCTGACAGTTAATATACAACAAATATTTGAACGTTGACTCGCTTTGTGCGATCAAAGGTAAAAGAGAAATTAACTTTGTGTTCACTATATTCTTCTCTGAAAAGTATGACATAATTATTACATTAAAAATAAGTGGAATAAATTGTATTAAAATAGGTAGAATATAAATAAACATATTAAATTGCAACACGAATATATTTGATATATGTAGTATACATTATATTATACATGTATAAACAAAATAATATCATACAATATATTAACATAATGCAAAAGTGTCTACATTTAAAAAAATATTCCTACAAAACTTGATGCTATAAAAAACAGTATATATTGCTACATAATTTCCAGTTTCCTAATAATATAATTAATTAAGAAAGGGTAGTATCGTACACGCTATCACGTTTGATTCAAACGCCTTGATCTCGAATCAGAACAGGATTAATAGAATATCGTATAGAATCGATAATCCGATTTATAATATGACCGATACAGGTGTGATCAATAGTAGGTTTCAGCAGCCATGAGATTTGAATAGTTCGATAATTCCGAATGGACGGGATTGGTGTAAATCAATCAGTGTTTAGCGACCAGTCCGACGAGCAAATCTCATTATGAATTTCTACAGAACAATTAATGCAATTATAACGTAATTACCAGAGTTCAAAGCACGGCTCGTTCATTAATTATTATCACGCACGGGCCACACTGCTATCCGCGACACGGAATAAAACAATCCGTGACCGTAATCCCGCGAGATCGTGTTCGAAATTCATCGACAAATTGTAACTGTCAACAGAGCGTCGTCGATATTCGACAGCACGGAATCGTTCGAATTAACGAGAACTGTTTGAACACCGTATAAATTCGTTCGTGGATCTTTGTCACCTGTTTTTCTTTGTTCAGCAAAACATGTCTTGAAACATGATTAGGTATCTAATAGTAGGGATTAAACTAAGAACCTGACGATATGGGACTCTACTAGTATTGTAATGTAGGATTAGAGTGATCTATAAAAATATGTAAGATTTGTAATGATGTGTAAGATGTTGAAGTGTAGAGATCTAGAAATGTAGGCGGTCTAGGACCACAAAGATTTAAGCTAATAGGAATCTAGATATGTAGAGATCTAGAAATGCAGAGATCTAGAAATGTAGAGATCTGGGACTACAAGGACTTAGGCTAATAGTAATCTAGAAATGTAAAGATCTAGAAATGTAGGGATCTAGAAATGTAGAGATCTGGAACTACAAGGAGTTAGGCTAACTACAAGTATTTAGGCTAATAGCGATTCAGGACAACAGAGGTTTAGGCTAACAGGGATCCAGAAATATAAGGATCTGCTCTACAAGGATTTAGACTAATAAAACCCCAGAAATATCGAAATGTACAATTGCAGAAATCCAGAAATATGAAGACCCAGTTGTACAGAGACCTAGTCATAATAGACATCTAATTCTACAAGAATGTGAACTTATATACAAAAATCTTGACATCAACAGATCTATAGATCAAGTAAAAATGAATATACAGAAGTACTTCATTCAATATCATCATAACAAACTAACAACATTTGCCAAAATGTTGAAATGCAAAAAAAACACAGGAAGACAAAGAGAATCTGAGGTGATAGACATAATCGAATGAATCCCATAAACAAAAAGGCGACGAAAGGTAAGAGAAGTGTCCGGTCCAAGACAGAAAGGTTTAATCTCGTTGTCGGTACAGTAATCGATAGCACCAATTGAAGTTTCTTTGCTGCGTGGCGAAATGAAAAAGAAAAGGGAATCCGGAAGATCCGTGGGAAAGATAGTCGAATCCAGCAGCTATAGAAAAGGATGCCAAAGGGAGTCTTCATCCTTTAACGTCCGAAACGGATTACCGTGATAGATATAACGAAATTGAACGCTTCTTCCGTGCTATTTCATCTTTGATCTTAGCTCGGAGATCAACGACACGATTATTTAAAGGTATTTTGTATTTCCACTTGAGGTAATAATGTTATATATGTGATATATTCTGAAATTGGTACCAACTTTCGGTGGAGGGGTTGATAGTGACGTGAATATTGGAAAATTTCAAGGTTGGAAAAGTATGGAATTTGGAAATGGGTGGTTTTAGGGATTTGAATATTTGGGTATTTGGAAAGTGTGTAGTTTAATTGTTTGAAAGTTTGGGTATTTGGAAATTTGGGGATTTGGAGATTTGAATGTACCGAAATCCTTACGTCCCCAGAGCTCCATGTTCCGAAATCTCTACGTCTCCAAATCAATATGTTCCCAGATACCTATGTCCCGAAATCTCTACGTCCCCTAATCTCTATGTCCCGAAATGTCTACGTCCCCAGATCTCTATGTCCCGAAATTTTTACGCCCCGAAATCTCTACGTTCCGAGATCCTTATGTCCCGAAACCTCTACGTCTCAAGATTCCTATATCCCAAAATTCTTATGTCCCAAAATTCTTATAACCCAAAATCTCAATGTCTCGAAAACCCTCATATCCCGAAATCGCTACATCTCCAAATCCCTGTATTATGAAATTCCTATACCTCGAAATACCTACACCCCCCTATCCCTATATTCAAAAATTCCCACATCCCTCCACCCCTATACCCCCAGTATTTCCCAAAATTATAAATATAATAATTCTAAAGGAATCCTACAAATAGTACCGTACTGTACACTGACCGATTGACTGTTCTGAATTTTACGATTGTCCATCATGTATTTTCTCCCGAAATGCGATTGCTCGAACCCTTTCGTCGCAGCGGATTGACCGGTATTGCGAACGTCCTTGCAGCGGTAGACCCAATTGGACAATTTAGCTTTTAAGAGAGAAAAGTGAAGGAAAGTATTGTGGTGATACAGAAGGAGAAATTGTCGTAAAAATGTTTATGTGGGAGAAGCTGCGATTGACATGGATAAGAGAGTGAGGTACTTAAACCGGACTGATTTATGACGGACTGCAGTTGTCCGTCGAAATTTATTGATATCCCGTTTAATCAGGAGTGATGTTTCGTGTTTTACGACTGGGAGAATTAATGACAAAACAAGGAGTGCGTTGTCTGAGAACGGTTAAACTAATTTTTTTAGTTTTATCATAGTCAGTTTTTGTAGGAAAAATGGATAAAGAAGGATGGTTGACGTGTCATGGTGTCTGGGGATTTTTGGAGAACTTGAAAAGTTGTACTCATATAACTAAACAAATGAAACATTGTATAATTATATTTATCTGTCATTACAATTTTATTGTCGCTCATTGTGTACTACCATTAAATGAATTATTTGCTCGTAGATTGATTTGTTCAATTTATTTGCGTAACAAATATTATTTAATAAACAGAGTGACAAAAATCAAATAAAGTATGGTTATTGTTTACTATTATTATTACACACGTCGAGTGCAGCGTGATTTGATTGATTGATTGGATGAATTTTCCGATTCAACGAATGTCAATTAATAAACGTAATGTGATTGTCCTTTATTGTTACAGAATTTTGCTGTTACATTAATATTTACTGTTAGTCCTTGACATGTTGATTTCTGTTATTCGACAAATATTATTTAACAAACATACGGTTCAAGCTTTGCATTCCCCACAGTGGTACAATTTTAATGTTGCTTTATTATTTAATGCCGTTAAATGGTTTGTTACTCTGTCGATTAATTTAATTTGATATTAACAAAAATAATCTGGAAGATTAAATTATGCATTAACAAAGATAACCTGGAAATTGTTATATTCTTTTTACAAGTTAAATTCTTGTCTTTCATATTTTCCTCCGATCAACACTAGGTTCACGAAACGCATCAAAATGGCGGATCCCTCATTTTAAATTACTAAGATATCATAATATGTATGAATACATATCACGTACATATAAATATATAAAAGATACATATAATCGCGTCTATCGTGATTTTTAAAAGTAACAATAAATTTCAAAGAAATAACTGCACGAACGTAAACCTAGCGTCCTAACCTCTAATTCTTAGCGAGATTCTCGAGAAATAGTCGATCGTTTCCCTTAAACAGTGAACGTAACGTGATCAATTCTATCACGCAAAGGTGCATCACCCATTCAAAAGTGGTTGAATAATCCCTCGACGAAAAAATCTGTATGGTCGTGAAAGCACGCCGATGCTCGACTGTCGGAATAGCAAATCACGTATCCTCTCGTCCGGCGTTTGTTTTCGATCACGTTCGCTTCGCGTTGCCAGTCTTTTCGCTTTGACATCGATTTTGTATCGGACAGGTAATTACAGATTTCGAGTTATCTATGCGAATCCATCGGCAGAACGTGCCCGGAATTATTAGCACGCGTTTCGTCCATCCTCCGCGCACCTCCTCTTCGTATTTGGCCAATCTCCTGTCCGTGTGTACGTTCGTGTCCACTTTATTCCTTGACGCGGGCCACGTTTACTTCGTGCACCGTTTCTCTGCTCATTTATCGAAAGACATATAACTCGGCCTCGTTCGATGGAGACATTCGGCCACCAAAACGTTTTCCTTCTTCTATTTCTGCCGAACCACTTTCCGGAATTATTGGCTTGCGTAACACGCGAGCACGAACCATCCGGCGAAATATATTGAAACCCATTTGGAAAGTAACTCTCTAATCAATAGTACACACGGTGTATTTTACTCTGGACGTCGTTTTTGTTCACCGGGAATATTTCATCTTTTATCGTTTTACCCCTCTTGAGATTTTACAAATACCGCTCGGATACCGATCATTTACCTCGCTAATAATTTCACCACGATTTTAAATGATTAAAACCATCTCATGAACAATCGACAGTTTTCGAAACTGCCTCGAAATAATTTAAATTGTTTTGATAATTTAAAATAAAACTGCTTGGTGTTTGATATGCTGTATCCTTTTATTATGAATTTGTTGAATAACAAATTTGCTTATTTGTTAAGTATTTAATAAACGTGATACACCTGGAAGAATGTAAGGATTCTCCTCTTTAATTACACGTAATTAAATTTCTTCAATTATACCAGTAGAATTGTAAGACTTTATTACAGAACTTTAATATCGGTGCATTATCCATGCTGTTAAATTCGTTTGTTCGTTGATTGATCAATTTTCCTCCGTTCGGCAAATATTTAACAGAAGTAATCAAGCAACGGAACCAATGAAAAAGAAACAATTTAAACAAACAAGCCCGATAGATCACCGTGAACGAGACAATGTTGGTAGCTTGGTCCACAAAAGGGGTGAGTGACCGATCCAGTGAGAGTTGGGTGGGCAGAGAGGGTCGGGCGCCATGGGTGCGGCTGCGAGTCACGGGAAAGGGGTGAGTTTATTTTCTCAAATCCGTGATATACGTAACTTCCAGACTCACGTTGTATCTCAAGCATTAAGGGAGCATTCGACGTGGAAGTTTATCGGATTCTGGCATCGATTCCTTCGATCCCTTTAGCCTGTTTCTAGATCGTGACCCTTTCGTGAACGGAATAGAAAACAGACAACATATTCCTGCGGACTGGCTCTTCCTACCTTTTACATGAACATTTATTCTCAACTCTATGAGATTGTTGAGGATCGTTTATCAATATGACGTTTATCAAGAGGATAATTGGAAACGTTAGAGTAGTTGTGTTGCAAGTGATGTGCAAGGACTATGCAGTGATTAATTTGTATATTGAGATGTTATATTTGGGGATTTGGAGATTTGATGTGGGGGCTGAAGATTTGGGGATTTGAGGTTTTAGATATTTGAGAATTTAAAAATTAGGGAATTGGGGAATTGGGGAATTGGAGCATTAGAAAATTACTTGACTTGAAAATTAAGAATTTTCAAATTTAAGAATATTACAATTTAGAAACAGTGAACTAGCAAATTTAGGAATTTGAATGTTTGATAATTTAGCAATTTCGAATCCGAAAATGTGATAAATCTCTAAACTGAACAATTCCCTATTCAAAACTTCTATTCCTTCCTTTACTACAATAATTTCTAAACTTCTCAACTTGAAGCTTAAAAAAACTAAAAATTTGAGGTTTGAAACTGCAAAATTAAAATCCTTAAGATCTCCATAAATCCAGGACCATAAAAAGCACATAAACCAAAGGAATTAAAAATCTTTATCACATTTCAAAACTTTCGCACTTCAAGCGCCAGCGCCGAAACTTCGTTCATACCTAACGAAGCATGATACGCAAGCATGTTAACCGAATTATTCTTCTAGAGAGTCGTTGACACCATCATTAACAAACTCCCCAGAAGCTTAACATTTCATCTGGAGTAGCAACGTCCGTAAAGTTTGACAAACAGACCGCTCGTCTAGAATTACACCGTTACTTCGAGTCAAACAAGTTAACGTTTCATCAAACAACGTCCCGTTTGCTTCCTGTCGAATCAAAGCTTCCGGTAGCTTAGCAACACGACGGACAGGAATAATTCACGGCCGATCTTGGTTGTTTAACCAGCCTGAGCGGACAAATTCGTGACAACTGTACCTTCTTCTCGAGTCATCCACTGTGTTCGAGCGTCGAGATATCTCGTCGATACGTTTCGCGGGGAAAACGAGCGAAGACGAACGAAGGTGGATCTCGTTTTAATTCCAGGCTTTGGGCACAGGCTGTTGCATATTCAAAAGTTTTGCACCGAATGCCAGGCCGTTGTTATGCTAAGACCGCGAGGACGGCCTGGTCGGCTCTTAGCATATTTCGACGATATTTCCGGCAGTGCCGTATCTAGGGACTTCCGGTCCCGCTATTGCCTACACTGTCTAACGAGCCTGCTTCCTTCTTTCACCAGTTTCACGCGCATTTGCATTATCAGCTTTAATTACCACTTGACTTTGGTGCTGCTTCTAATTGCGAGGCTTCAACCGTCTTATCTTTTGGGGAGATTTCTCTGAGACATTCGATGTTTGGGATATTGCCGAGTTATTGGTGATTTGGTCTGTTGATATAAAGAACAAAATGGCGTCCATACTCCACATACAAAACTCACAAGTGCAACAATAATGATCATAAAACTAATAACTAATTATTCATAACAAAACTATCATTATCAACAGCTTCTGCAAACATACACAAATTACTAGACTAAAAAGGTATTAGAATTAACAACAATTTTTTCGTCCGAACAAAGAAACCCCGGTTTCGCGCATAATTGAGCCTGACGTCGCCACGGCTAGAGTAAAGGCGGCATTTTCTAGGACGAGGGTAGAGATTATCGTTAATGTATTCCCCAGGGTGTACAAGTTCTTCGTGTTCGCAACCACAGCCGTCGACGAGAACAAAGTTGTCGTTCGACCATGCCGACGAACCGGCGCGCCGTAACAATCGCCATTGCCATGTTAATGGCCACAAACTTACGGTGTGGCTTCCACCTAGCCTCGTTCGACTTCTTCCTCCGCTATGTGAAACTTCTTCGTCTTATACTGCTTTTTTCTGTACGGTTAAAAGCTATTGGTGAGGTTCGACTAGTTCCATTGCAAATTTCATTGAAAATTGCACTGGAGAGGTTACGAAATTTTTTTGTATTAATATTTTTTTATATTCTGTATATTCTATAGTTACTCTATGTATATTCTGTATATTCTTAAGTACACATTCTTATGTTAATATTTGTCTGTTTATATTCTATTGCATGCTTCTTTATTTTATATACTTTTCTGTATTCTATATGCTTTATATGTATATTCTTATGTTATCTGTTTATATTCTATTACATGCTTCTTTATTCTATACCCCACTTTTCTGTATTCTATATTTTTCATATTTATATCAGTAAATAAATTTGACGTCGTACAAGTTCTGTATTTAGACTTGACAGTGAATATATCATGTGAGATCATCTTATTTGATATATTTTATTAGAATAAGTACACACATGTGTTAATGGTACACACATAATAAAAATGTTGCTAAAAACTTAATAGTAGTTGGAATATGTAGACGCCATTTTGTCCAGCTACCATGAATACCAAGATGGCCGCCATATCTGAAGGAGGATATTATCGGAAATTAGCAATGTCCATCTTCATTTATTTCAAAGAGTAGGTTAAAAGCTTGATCCGATTTTATTTGAACACCTTGTACATACAGCAGAAATCGGGACGGTATATGGAAATGACATATCGAATAGAAATCGGTTCAGTTCGTAGAATCGCGATCGAAATGAGGCAATCTGGCAATGACACAATTCTATGGCGACGTTGACGTACAACCACAGACTGAAAACGCATTCTTTCCGCGAGTTCGTTTCGACGATTAAAAAATTTTTTATCGTCGTCCATAGAATACACCTGACGGGAAGTGCATTACATGGAACATCGATTGTCAGGATTCGAAATAACCCCCTTGATATATCTAGCGTTTATTTTTTCTTCACGATTTCGCGTTTCAGAAATTATTAAACAGGACGAAATGCTTTCTTATATACGGATCCCGGGTGTTTCTGCTTCATGAAAAATTCCAACGAATAATATTGTCGTTCCATTTCCGTTCCTTCTTTAATGTTTCTTTAATGCTTCTATGGTACAGTTTTGAATGTATTTTTGATGCGCGGTATGGTAAACACGAATGGCGAACGGTGAAATTTCGCGTGCCGTATTCGTGAAATATTTCTCATTCGAAATAATGCCTTTCCGATTTTAAAACGCAACCGGCCGTATGGGAAATTTTAACTTTTGGTTTAATAACGTTGTTGTTTTATTAACGGTACGGCTTTGAACGGAATAACTTGTTTCTCGCGGGCTAAATTAATCACGGCGCATATTGTCGAATGAAAACGCTTTTCAATGTTAGTGCCGAAGTATACTCGACGGTTTCATAATAATACTGTCATGGAAAAACATTGATCAAAGAGCTGGAATTTTGAGAGTGATATTTTTCAACCTGTTTTCACTTATTTGTCAAAACGAATACGCTGAGATTGACGTGTTTTTAAATGTTTTATGTGATTTCGTTTATTAAAGCGAATATGGTATTGGAACGTTTTGCTCGTTGAGGTAACGAATTCCAACGTTATCGCGTTTTCGAAATTTTTTATTTTCAAATCTATAAGTTTTGGAATTTATAAATTTTCGAATTTGTGGATTTATTAAAGTTTTCGTAAAATTTGTTTCTAGATTTTTGGATTTTTGGATTTTTAGATTTTTAGATTTTTAGATTTCTATTTCTCCAAATTCCCAAATTTCCAATTCTCATATTCTGAAATTTCCAAATTCTCAACTCTTCAAATGTATAATTCTGAAATTCTTATGTTCTCAACTTACATGCTTTCCATTCAAGAATTCATGCTTCTTGCACCAAGGACGCAAGAACAGTACATCGCAACGTAAAAATGACGATCCACGCGACAGAAGTTCGTTTGCAATTCGTGTCGTTTTAAAACTGCCAGGAACAAAAGAAAATTCCGTAAGGGTGGGCTTAATTATCCGAAGCTCATTATCTTGGCAAAGATTCACGCACGCGCATATATGACAGAACCATTCTTATTTCCTCTTCCCATTTATGAAGACCGTGTCACGTAATCAGGCCTCGAAAGATACTTCTGCGTATCGACGTTAACCTAGTTTTCGTTTTACTATGAGATTATCTCCTTAGCTTACATTCTCATAAAGTAGCCATTTATTTCTCATCAACGTTTTACGCAGGAATATTTCTACAACCTTACGTATCATGAATATTATGAATATAGTAACCTTAAGATTGAAATGAGTTATTAACTTAAAATATGCACTATGTGTATAAACTTCGTATGTAATGCAAAATAATCGAAATGGAGTATTAGTAGTTTTTGAACAGGAACAAAAATATTTTATAATGAAAGTCGAAGTTTCTAAACAATTTTAATTTGCTATTTTATTTATTTTAATTTTTACATTTGATACTGGAAAGTGTATCAACTGACATTTTTTTTTTAAATGAAGACACCTTAAGTATTAAGAATTTTATTATAATTGTATGTGAAGATATTGATTAATTAAATTATGCAAAATAATTTCGTACTCAAGTACCGAAACCGTAGGCGCTGAGTATTTACGTACTTGTATCTTGTAAATTTTCAATTTGAATTTTGAAAATTTCTAGATCGAGCACGCTTTAAAAGGTTGAACATCGAATGTTTAAACATAAACATGTTTGCACGTGAAACGAGCTATTGGTCCGGAAATTAAACGTTCACGGTAAAAACCGGCGAACTCTTCACGTGTTGACACGCTATTTCATGATTATTTATGGAGCGGATAAATACGCGCGACCGGAAAAATTGAATAACTGGGGAAAGCCTTTTGACACGTGTCGTGAAAGAATAAATGGCATCGCGTTAATTATTCAACGCGTGGACGATCAACCTTGTTTCCAACTATTAAGTTATTCATATCGATTCATAATTACACGTCTCAACGTGGTTAATAATTACGCTTATTACTTTATTATCCGTATAATCGAATCAAGTACTCTGTTAATTTTTATTTAATTGTTTTTTGTGTTAATTGTATCGTACAGATTGTTTCATGATAATCTTATTCTAAGTATTTAATTTTTACAATTTTATAAATATTTAAATTTTACAAGTTTTATAAATACATAATTTTAAAAGTTTACAAATATTTAATTTAGAAACTTGTAGAAATATTTAATATTATATGAAAATATTTTCTTCCACTTTTCCATTTCATTCGTTCATAATAAAATCTAAGTCTCCTCACACTTGATTAAATTAATTTTTATTACACAAGAATAAAGAATCTTTTTATAATGTAAATACATTCGCTCCCGTTATTTTCTTTAATCCTCTTCGTCGGTTAACAGTACATTTACTCTTGCAAATATAAAACATGAACAGCTTTTATACTAAACAAAATTATTTACATCAATTTCACGAAAGTGCACTTTCAATAGGTTTAAAACCTACGTACACTTTGTACCGCATCATTTAATATTAAACATGAGCGTCACGTTGCACGACACTGCTTTAATGGCGGCTAAAAATATTCCAACAGTTAAGAAATTTTCAAAGGAAGGTGAAATGCTTTCGTTCTTTTTCGAATACGTGGTCCGAACGAATATTTCGATCTTTTCAGCGGTGAAATGGGTTAAAGAGAAGGAAGATGATAAGGTTAGTACAGGTTGTTCCAGATTCGCTCGTTTTACGCGATTACAACGAATGTTGCCACGAATGAAAAGAGACCAGCCACCAAGCCCGCTGGGGGTTTTTCTGGAACGACCACCGTGGATTGACATTAATTTTTATGGAAATTCACGTACGACCCTCGGTTAGCTAGAAACCGGAGCGTGACGCGGTTGGAAAAGCGAGAAACATGTAGCCCTTGTTAGCGTGTCTCTCTTCTGATAGTGTGTTAGTAACCATCCTTTTAACTTTTAGAATGGATACACAACTGACGGAATAAATCGATGTTGCAAAATGAAATTTTTCGAAAAAACCTGTTTGAAAAATTGGCGAGATTGAAGAGAATCGGATTACGGCGGCCATTGTGATGTCGCTGTTATTACAAAAGCTCTGACGCGCAGTTGCTGTTCATTCACAGTATTTGGACCCTTGTTATATTGCCGTGGAACCGCGATTGACAATACACTTCTCTCACACAACGTTCGTGAAAGATTGCAAGTTTAAAAATTTAATTCTTTTGCTAAAAAAATGGAGAGATTTCAATTTTAATTTGTCATTCTTTAAGTTCTAAAGTAAAGAGTTTGTGTTTACGACCATTTCTAGTTAAAATTTGAAGATTTTGAAGATTTCAGACTTTTTTAAATTTTTGTACTTGAAAATTTGTTTCTAAATTTCTACATTTAAAAATTTCTTCATACAAAAATTCGTGCGATAAAATCATGCAAACTTCTAAATCCCTAAATTAGAAGAATCGATTTTTCTACTTTGACGCACATACCCGAATCAAATATTTCTAAATGAAATTTCGTGCGATGAATTATGGTAATACTATGATCGAATATCGTATTACCAATAACGTTGTGAACCAATGGTTTTCCAGAAGCCATGTATGCATTTTGCTCGTAGCAAATATGAATTTACACAGCCATGACGTGTTCCCTCTGTCAGTGGAACATTTTGCAATCTGCTGCACCCACGGCTACGAATGTAACGTTCACGGTCGAAAACCATCGGCAGATGAAACGAGAGACGGCGTATTCAGTTCGAAAATAAATAATATCACCCAGCCGATTCGTGATCTATTTTCTTTGAACACGGCTACATTCAATGCTTCTGTAAAAGATGGTCGCTTTGGTTTCGGTTTATATCCCGTATAGGGTGTTGCCCATTAATTTCGATGGCTGTGTCGACACACTCGTAACGATTTCAAACTTTTCGTTTAATTGTTTGGTTATGGAGTTACAATTCTCGGATATTTCGGTCAATTTCAATTTTTGTGTAAACGTGGAGATTGTATACAAGATTTAGTATGAAATGTATAAAATATCGTATACATTATTTATGTCTATCGTATAAACGACCTTTTTAACCCAGCATTATATCATTTCATAGTAATGGATTTATTCTTTCATATATTAAAAATGTATATAAAGGAAGGTTTTGTAATATTGGAAATTTGCAACATAATGTAAATATGAAATACAAAATTGTATTTGTTAAAAGCATAAAATATTTTGGATAATTTTATGCACAATCAGATGTGTACTTCTTTTATCATAAAATACAACGTACCGGAGGATGTTATTTTATAAATATACCATAATATACGCGTGTATTGATAAAGGACCAATTAGTAAAGTGCACGTTTATAATTGGAATGTAAATATTTAGTAAGAATTGTGTTATGTACCACCAGTGAAAAATCTATCGGTAAAAGTTAAAATTTAATCAGCGCCATCTAACGGATGTCGTTTTCAAGCTGGTAGCAGGATCGCAGAAGAGCATACATTTCCTGCCGAAAGACTTGCTTCACTGTCTTTAAAAAATATCTTGTTTCATTTCATATGAATCCTATTTAAAATAAGAATAAGCGTTATAAAAATAGATACAATTTTTGAAACTTCTCTGTTTCGTATCGTCAGAGCTTGAATCGTTCATCCTGGTTCCATATCTGCCCCATATTTGATTTTACGAATCGAGCGGCACTCAATTGATTGCAATTTACGAACAGCACTTGGCTTAATTTCATTTGTAGACTGTGCACTTGGTACGACAGGCAGTTCATAATACTATAAGCGAAAATCTCCGATGGAGGTGTACACCAATCGTACTTTATATTTTTTCATATTTTTTTCGGAAATTTCAAGGTGATACTCTTTTCTGCACTTGAAGATATTGGTGCATTCGATTCATTGTTCTTTTATTTTATACTCAAACTTTTTGCAAATTTCATATTTTACTTGTAGTTTGTACTGTTAAAAATTGAAGCTACAATCTATTTTTAGATATAACTTACACAGAATATTCTAGTTACTTTATAAAATAATTCTGGTCACACAGAAATGTATGTTGTCAAAATTTTGATTGAAAAATATGGAAAGCTTGGATAGGACAAATGAAGTATAATGTTGAGAACACTTTTATTTATTTTATTATAATAAGTAATAAAACGTTTGTTCAGATCACCAAGAGTACACTCAGTCAGCCATTTTTACTGGTGTGCTATTAATGTCGCAGGTTAAACTCATACCCCCAATATAGATGAATCTCCACGAAATCACAGTGTCTCACAGTTCATCAGTCATTTCAAAATGACATTACAGATACAAGCACACTTTATTCTCTCTTCTTTCATATTCTTCGTCGGTATCACTGGATTGAACGTATCTCGTTAGTCCATTCTTCCTTTACGGATCGCGTAATTCTTTCAACTCGATACGAATAGACCCGCAACAGTTTCGTTGCCAAAACAGTGGCTGAATAGAAAACCGTGTGACCAAACGAGAAAAAATGGAGCTTTTTAGAAGATGCCTGAAACACAGCGCTTTGTGCAAATAAACAGTGCAAATCCAAAGGTCCGAGGGTTTAAATGTACATATACACAATAAAGTTTCTCAACACGAGTTATATCGTTCTGTGCCTTTCATTCGAACAGATCTCTTTGAAAATTGGCATCAAAGTTAATGATTTCCGTTACTTTCTGCCCTTCTATTGAATCCGGCGTGGTTCGCGGATTCTAAGGATGCACAGGCCACACGTTCGCGTTCCCCAAAGCTTTAGAATCGGAAAGGAGGCGTCTGGCTTTGATAGCTGTTAAGGTGAAAAATATTTCTCTTGGCAACAGCATTTGGAAGAGGGATGCGTTCCCTTCGTCCGTGTACCTCGTATATCTCTCGCCATTTTCATTTCTTTCATTCGCACCACGCCGAGAAAATTTCACAGAATACATTTCCAATAATTCATCTTTACTTCGTTTACATTTTCAGCCAATTACAATTTACCAAACGTTTCATTTACCAAATTGTTATTGATGAACAATTAATAGACAAAGATGGACAAAATCAAATGTATCAAGATGTAATATTATTTTGCTTTTATAATTTGCAATAATACTACATGTTACTTTCACTGTTTGACTAGTAACCTTACAGTAGTAATATTTAGTCAGTTGTGATTGCAAATGACTGTCTGTTTAATATTATAATAAATGTTTCTCAGTTATCAATGTTTGGAAACATTTTTGTTAACTTTTACAGGGACATTTGTTTTGTCTGAAGTCATACAACATGACTTTGAAACCACCTATATAAACAATCGTTATATTAGTTTTAATATACAGTTACATTATGTACAGTTACATGTTACATTATTTTCCATCTAAATCTAATTCACAAACGTAATACAGAAAATAATCTCAAATCTTGTATTGTTCAAAAAAAGACATTTTCACCCTACAAGTAATTCTATAGTTCTTCAAAATTAATTTTAGTTAAAGATTTAAAAAAAAATTAAGAATATCCAAATGGAGTAACAGTATGCATATCATAATTTGAGTTGCATTTCGAGGCAGATACACTTCGAAGGTGTAGCACATACGTTGACCACAAGTAATAATTCGTACGTAGGAAGATTAAACTCACGTATCATTCGTTGATTATATCCGTTAGTGTATCACAGAAACTGCAAGTTAGCCGAACAGTCGAATTCAGAGGACTATGCGGTCATTATTGCAGAGCAGAATTTATGTAGGCAATCGAATCGAAACGACGAGGAAGGGGAATACGAAGCAATAATTAATATATGCTGAGGGTCGCTTGTTGAACCTACCGACCAGTTGATTATGCTTGCCACTGTCGCAACATAGAACAATGTTAGGTGTATAGAACTGGCTCCAGTATACATGCTTTGCACGTTGAAGTTCATTATAGGCTGTATTGCTGAAACGAGAAACAGTGACCAATAGCGTTCATTGTACTTTGAAAAATCTGGGAAAATAAAGTTAAGTCGTCAAATGAAAATATCGTACACCATCGAGAGCTAATGGTTATTAAAAAATTTTAAATCGGTCGATAATATCTGAGGGACGCCATTTTGGATACCTGCCAGCGCACATTCGCACGAACTCAGATAGAATTTGTAAACTTGGAAATTTGAGGAAGACTGAAAAATACAAATTTCTAGATTTGAACAGTAGAGTTTCAAAATTAAAAAATTCTGGAACTTCTGAATTTTTAAATCAAAAACTTGAAAACTTATAAGTGTACATGACATATATGTAACTCTACATTTATAAATTGGAAAATTAAATTAAATTTTTAATTTTTAAATTCCCAAATCTGAGAATTGAAAGGTCTGCAAACATGGAAATCTGTTTTGCGAAAGAAAAATTGTAATCGGTATTACCCTTTCCGAGCACTAAAAACAATAAAAGTAACTGTACCCAGCACAATAACTTAAGAAAGATGGTGCATATAGAGTGAAGCACTCTTCAGGGAAATCAAATACTATTCGTAAGGGACTCATTTCGCAGCAAAGCGCGAATGTAATATTTAGAAAGCTTGTTTTCAGGGTGTACATGTGTATCTTTCACGTATACAACAAATACCCTATTTGCACCTCTTTCTATAATCGAAACGACAGTACTTAAGGGTGAATGCTGTAACGTGTGGCAGAGTTTAGCAAGAGAAGTCATTAAGGGGAAAGTTTGGGAAGAGACTGAAGGGAGTTGAGTAAGAGGATGTGGCGAAGAGGGTAAAGGGTGAAGAAGTTGATAGTGTGAGTTTAGTATCGTGTAGTAAAGAGCTCTTTACACTGCTCAATTGCAATTATCTTCAGTTTATATGTACAGAAATGGGAGCTAGTAATGCTAACCCTAGTTTTCTTTGGGTTATACGTGTCTTCAACCCTTTACCCTTGAATTGAGGTTTGGACACTTTGCGGATTCTGTTTTATCCTCTATTCTGTACACAGCAATAAACATTCTTGTCTTATTTAAATAGAAATTTTTGGTAGTAATTTAATTATTTAACCCTTAATGAGTTGTATGTTTCTTTTCATTTTTTGTTATGGCTAATATAAGATGGGGAATTACTAAAATAAATACTTGAACACTTGTAAACATTAGTGAAATGTGTCACAAGTATTTAAATATCATACATACATATGTCACATACATGTAACATACATACATAAACCATGATCGTAGTACATGTTTAAAGAAATTTTACAATTTAAATTAAAAATAAAAAATGACCTTTATACAGAAAAATAATTAAAGTGTAAGAATAGAAAAAATTGTAAAAGAATTGTAAACTTGAACATAAATTGAATATACTGTATCAACATTAAGAAAAATCTTGTTGGTAAAAGAGAATATAAAATTACAGATAATTAGTGTTTGAGTTACGCTAAATTTTCGGTGGTTCGCGATGTTCCAACATTTCTCTGCTTCACTTTTAAATTTTGTCTCTGGTTCATTAGCCTAATTAGGGAGTAGGAGTGCATGAGACCTCAACAAGAGAGGGTGGACAGATGCAAAGTACTTGGTTGACTTATGAAATTTTCCCAGGTCTCTTAAGACGTTGAAGATTCTTGATGAAGGTCGAGACGCCGGGTTCTTTAAACAAAACTTATGCTGTCCATGCTGATTTCTTAAGAAAAATCACATTCAAGATTTCATTATCTTCAACGACTCACTTCTAATAATTATTTAACTTCTTAACTGTAATTGATTATTAAAATAAATGCAACAAATTGATGTTGTAATTTTTAGTTCAAACTTTACTTTCCACGCGTAGAGGTTACATTTATATATTTTTGAAGAAGTTATATTTGTAGAAATCTTTATTACAGGTGCACATTACCGTGAACAACCTGTACGTATAGCATCGACAAAAGGTACGGAAATGAGTATATCAGACACAGATGGAGAATGTAAAGGTGCTAATAGAAACGAGGAGAAATTAATTTATCACGGTCTGACAAACTCTGGAATCAAATATCACAAAATAAGGATTATACATATAGGTACATACCGTGGGAATGGAGGCCAGAGAGGAAATTAATCCGGTAAATCAAAGTGAGAGTCAAAGAGACACCGGTGTGACAAGAGTGGGTGAAGTTGGGCGTCGAGAAGGGGCGGAAAGAGGGTTAAAACAGGAAAGACAAAGGGTTTGAGTAGGTTCGGTAGAAGAGGTTATTGATATTATAGGTCCCTTTGGTTCTCCATTACTCCGGCAAAAGGTTATAAAACTTATTGGATGATAAAACGGGGGCATGCCTATTGCTCGTTGAAAATGCATTTTCAGTGAATCGCGTTTGTGTTCGCGGAGATACCACCACCTGCATAATGTATCCCGTATACGTGTTGGTAATATCGATTTTACGACGTGTTAAATTCAGCGCGATCCGTGAGTTAAAGTGCTGGTAGTTTGAAACAATGGAAAGGTAAAAGAATGATGGAATTATTGTATTCGTATCGTCGTGAAATTAAAACCCTGACGTGTACAATTTTATATACGCTCGAGTAATTGACATGCAGCATTTCTTTTTATCGCTTATGTCGTCTTTTTTGTGATGCTATTACTGTCTTTGCTTGGAAAGGGTGTTAATAAATGTTAAATAACGTGTACAATATACGATTATGGTAGTAAGGAAAATGGCGACGTAGGAAAAAATGGCTGCAATAGGGGGATTTTACTAGATGCATTTTATAATTTATAAGGTTTCGTATTTGAAACACTTGGTATTTGGGAAAGTAACAAATTTGGATTTTGAGGATTTGGAAAATTTTTAATTTGGGCTTTAGGAATTTGGGGATTTGGGAATTTAAATATTTGTTAATGTAGAAATTTGAAAATTTGGAGATTTGGAAATTTAGAGATTTAAAGATTTCGAGATTTGGAGATTTGAAGATTTGGTGATCTGAAGATTTAAAAAGTTACGAATTTAGAAATTTATAAACTTGCACACTTAGAAACTCAGAAATTCAGAAGTTTCGAATTTAAAGATTTTGTAATTTGAGAAATATAAGAAATTTCATTAACCACTAACATAACACGAGCAGATATAACTTTAATAAATGAAAGAAACACCAACAAAATATCTGAGTTCCACAAAAATGTACTTAAACAAGGTACCCTCTCAGATAGCAAATAAGTAACTAACACCCGCAATAGCAATTTGCTCGACATAATTCTTTCGTTGAAACGTAATATTCATATATAATGTAACAGGTGGTGTGCGCTTCGAACGATGCAGCAGTTTCAATAGCGTCAAACAAGAATTCCGTTGATAAAATTTATCGAGTTAATATCATAAGCTCGAATCCTGTTTCTTCGTTAGATTCACGCTACTAGCAAGATGCTAGAACATCGTCGAACAGCTGGCTCTCAAAACGTTTTCCTGTCGCATATTTTAAAAAGGAACAAAGTGACAGGAACATGGAACGCGAACAACCGGACGCAGATTTAAGGTGTTACAGGGGTTGGGGATGTTGCGTTGTAACCGTGTGTTGTGTGTTATTTGGACAGTGGAACACGTACTAGCTGCGCAAGCTTTTTGTGCAAAGGGAAAAAGAAACCCTTTGCACGGAGTCTATGCAGAACAGGTGGCATTTAGTTCCTTTGCTATTTTTAGTTTGTTCCTTTTAGTTAATATTTACATAATAGTGCTTTTTTTAATTTAAAAATGTAGATATTCGGAAATATGGAAGTGTTGTAACTTTCAAATTTTTTAATTTACGAATTTGAGAATTTGGAGGTTTGGACTTTTGGACGTTTGGAAGAAATGAATAATTTTCAAGCTTAATTTGCAAATTTTGAGATTTGGGAAGTTTAGACTCTGCAACGTTTGGGAGCATACAAATGGAAAATTGTCAAGTTTAAGAATTAAAAATTTAGGAATGTTAAATTTTCAAAGAGAATGTAGAAGTTAAATAGTGGTAACTTGAAAATATCAAAATTCGGAGATATAGAAGTTTAAAATGTTCAAATCTGCGAATTCGTACTGATGCATTAAATAACACAGTTGGGTCTGAACTCGTTAAAGACCAATATCTCAGTAAATATTAATTTTTGAGCGAACACATCCTACTACTTTTTTACTCAGAATTCAACACTCCTTCAATTGCAATAAATTTTACCAGTTAAATCTTCGTATCCTAACAAAAAAATGAAATAACAATGAACGACTCTTCGACTTCAGACGTATCAACCTTATATCGCATATTTTCCCATAAACAGAAGTTACAGTATGAATAGATGATTCTTCTGAATTTGTCGAAGATACCAGAAGACAGGCTTTGACATTCCAATCGATTCGTCCACGTTCGCTTAGGAAAACGGCGTCGATGTCCGATACGATTGTCTTTCGTCCAATGCAAACGTTCAGCGAATCCATCGCGTGATCCTTGATCCTTACCATCGTTCTTCTACCTACGGGATCTCAAAAATACCTTGCTCTCACGAAGCCAATTCGGAGACCGAGCGGAACATCGATAAATCAAGCGCAAAGGCAAACGGAAACGATACGATCGAGGCGTCGACGACGGACGCCTTTCTCCATTATTCGGACACGCTGACATGCGAAGCGACGGAGAAAGAGAGAAATAGAGAAAGATTTGCCAGCTTTCACATCTAGCATGCGATGTTAAAACCTTTTTCCACACAGAAATACACGGAGTTTATTGACTGTCGCAAATCGCGTATCCGAACAACACCCCTTCGTCGTTGCTGCTTGTCTCCGGCAACTTATTGAACCATTCGAACCGTTCTCGCGAATGCACGTATTTCATACAGTAATGTTGATGTACGTATGCTGGAGAGATATACTAGAGAGATGTATGTATACCAGAGAGATATACTAGATGCTGAGAAAGTAATTGTTTGCTACTGGAAGTTAAGAGTGTGATTTGGCGATGATGTGCATTATGGGGTAGTTCGAGAGATTTGGAGATTTGGAAATTTATAGATTTGGAGCTTTGGAGATTTGGAGCTTTAGAGATTTGTAGATTTGGAGATTTATGGATTTTGATATGTGGGAATTGTGAGATTTGCGGATTTGGAAATTTAGGGGTTAGGGAGTTTGGGATAATAACAATTCTAAAGTTCGGGGATTTGGAGATATGGGTATTTGAAGATTTGGAGATTTAGAGATTTAGAAATTTGAAAGTTTAGAGATCACTTATATCAAATTTCTACAGTTCTGAACTAGTGGCGTGTACTACTTCCCATTGCAGTACATCTACATATATTTACTATACAATATTAAATATGTTTCACTTATATCAAATTTCAAAATCTCCAAACTAGCAGTATACACTACTCACAGCTCATCTACAAACACCATAAAATATTGAATGCTCTTCACTAACACCAAACTTCACAAATACCAAAATTTCCAAAATCCCAAATTACAGAAATGACCAAATTAAAAATTAAGTGTCCCTGAATCTTTGCACTCTGTCGAACATGCACCCGTATGCTCTCCGGCGGGCACAATATCTGCCCACCGCTCTAGAACAATGCACACCAAATTACTCTCACTCAACCGCGTAATGTCTTCTCTGATAACGCGGCACCGAAATCATTTTCATAGCGCAACAATGCGGTCCGCCCACGCACGACGCTTTGCCGTAATATAAATCACCGTCCACGAGTAATTTCCTTTCAAGTTCCACGGCTGCCGCTTGTACACGTGGAAGATCGCAATATTTCTCCGTTTTCCGTCGGAAACTTCACCGGACCGAACGCAAAAGCTCGGCCGATTATTCTTCATCCTGGCGACCAGGGGCATTGGCAAAGAAGGGAGGAAAGGGTGGAGTAGGAACTTATTATGCCACGTTGCTTTCTGTCGTGGTTTATTTGAATATTGCTACGTGACCGTAATGCATGTCACCCGGTGCGCGCGGCCGCGTTCCTATAATGTTTGCACCACCATAAACTCGACATGCACGCGGTGATAGAAAAGTATGGTGTTGCATATACTGGGTGGTACCATAAGTAACTTATGAACAAATTTCCACGAAATAATTTATACAGAAATTTAATACAAAACGTCATAGACAGGTTTTTAATAAAAAAATTCTCCTTCCTGTCTCCTATGCACCTCTCTGCCGAAATTAAACATCGGTTCCATCGATATTTTAACATGATCAGACCGACGCAACGAATAAATTACCCTATTGTGAAATGAGTGTCTGGGCGAGAAGAAACAATCGGCGAAAAAAGCGAGCAGGGGAAAACTGGTAGAATCGTTGGCTGTTCCGGAAGTACACAACAGAGTTACGAGACAAACGCGACATCGTTCGTTCAAATCATTTTGGCCAGACCGGAAATTCGATTTGATCCGAACCGTTGTTTGTTTGTTTTTAGTTTTATTGCTTGCCTTCGCGTATACGCCGACAGTGTATTTGACACTGGCTGAGAAATGTGCACATCGCGCTACGAATTTTCCAATCTGCGTCGAGGGACCTGGTTGCCGTTTAATTCGTTGAATTGAACGAGCCAGTTTTTCTTTTTCGATGTTGTATGCAATTGACCGCGCGATTTCCTACAACAATCGGCCATCCATCCTCGGACGCGGGCAAAGTAAAATCCTGTCAGGATTTCAGAAATTATTTCGCGATTTTGCTGTCGAAATGGTCGACCTATGGCCACGGTATGTGGGTTCAGAAGTTATTCTGAAAATTTATATTTTAGATGTCGACTTGGTCAGTGCTGGGGAATGTGAGTGCAGCTGAGACATTGCAGGATTTTGGAAATTTGGAAAATTGGGGCTTTAGGGATTTGGAAATTTAGGAAGAGACGTGTGGAAGTTTGGGGGATGTAGAATTTTGGGAATGTGAGAATTTGGAGAATGTAGATTTCTGGGGATTTGAAAATTTGGCATGTGTAGAAATTTTCGATATGTAGATATTTGGGATTAAAAAATTTGGGGAATATGAGAATCTGGAGAATGTGGATTTCTGGAGACTTGAAAACTTGACAACTGTAGAAATTTGGGAAATATATTCAGAGTTTAAAAATTTAAGAAATGTAGGAATTTGAGAAAGTAGAATTTTAGCTACATCAAAAATTTGCCACTCCCTGAAAATTTGAAGCGAATATAATATAAAAATATGAACAGTTCTAGGTCACTTGCAGAGTACATTCATAGTAAATGAAGAACAAATCAGATACATGCATATGTATTAGCATTATAGTGCAACATGGTGCTTGCTGTTTGATCAATAGTACAAATAATGCAAATGAAGTAAATGTTGTTATATGAGTTCGTGAATGTGTTGCAGCATGTTCTCAAATTCGCCATTTCTATGTATGATCGTCTATCCAACAATAACATGAGGCATTATTGTCCCAGGGGAATGTTACGTACGCTACATTCTGATTACCTTCAGGTAATTTAGTTGGCAAAGTAAGTTGTTACTCGTGACATTAGTTCATAATGATACATATCACACATGTGTGCTTTCGTGATAAATCTACGACCTATTTATAGATATTCTCAATTATAATTATCTTCAAAGGATAAATTTCTAGATTCTCATATCACTTGTTTTTATTGCAAATCTCCTCGAATTGTAAATTAATTTTGATTTCTCATTTTTTATATTTAATTTTTAATTTTTTTAGTTTGTGTAAATTTAAGAAATGAAAGAATAATTGTACGAATATTTCCTTCCATTTATTTATTATTTATCGTGCAATACTTTTGTGAAAAAGAACAGTTGTATTAAAATTTTATGTTAGCAAAATTTGTAAAAAAAGTCAGTTTAGAAACTGTATCGAACACGTACATTGCAAATTGCAAAGTTGGACACTTATTCTTGAATGAAGAATGAATCGCTAATGAATGCGCCTGCATTTTCCGAGCAACGATTAAATATTACACAGCTTAAGGAGCGGCAGTTTCTGTGTCATTAAATATTTATGTGACAGAATCACTTTGCCTACCTCTGCCATGTTCATTTTTAAAAACGTCACTGTATTATTAAAGGCGGTACAAACTCCGTTTCCGGACCTCTTATTCATCGCTGCGTGTCAAAAAATTAATTAAGAGTGTTCCTCGGTACGAAAGAAATTATATTTAATAATTCACGTTCTCAATATTTCTGCAGCTCTCGTCGAAAGCCATCTTTTTTATAGTTAACTCTTCGTTAATGAACGAACTCGACTTTTATAAAAGAAGTACATTATTTTTTATTCTAAAATTATTATAATAATAAATTATAATATTATAACATTACCGAAATAATAACAGATTATAATATTATAAAGATAAAATAATAGCAGATCTTTTATTAGGAATAATACATATAAAATTCAAAAATATTAAGTTCATAATTTATTTATATTAAAAAAATTTAATAATACTGACAATCTGTAATGTCATATCAATCTGAAATATCATAAGTGACACTTTTATAATTTTAATAATTGTACACATATGCAGTTTTTTTATAAATGTAGTAGTGAAAAAAATTGTTGACAAGATACAAGAATTGCATTGATTATTATTTTTATGTAATACATTTGCAACGCAATGCTTTTTGTATCTCTTCCTTTTGAATCGTATTTCGATCTATCCCTCGGGAAAGGGGATAAGTAAACTTTTGGTGAAGGAAGGTTGCTGCCACGTGGTTAGAAGACGGGCTTGAATAGAGAAAACTTGGTTCCGCAGAAGGCAAGGAGATTTCCTTCTGTATATTCGTATTATCTCAAGCTTGGCGACACTTCAACCAAGTTCTAGGTATCGATCAGCGTCACGTGGTTTCCTTACAAAATCATATTGCGTCGGCTTTTGTGGTTTTCCATTAAAGTTTTACGCCAACTTCCGGATCAAAGACAACGGACTTAGGTTAATGTTGCTAACGCTCGAGGCAGTAAGAAGCAAATCTCTTTAAAAAATCTTTGTGCACTGACTTGCACAAAAATAATAATAATTTGTTTTATAGATATACAGGATATTTTGTCTAATATATAGATGAAAAAAATGTTGTACAGTAAATTTCATTATTTAGAAATATTAGATATCAGATTTTTGGTGTTACATGTTTCATATATCGCACAGATATTTCACTTTACTAAATTGAAATCGTACAAACAGTTTTCACGCGCGGATTACTCATCATTGATTTAAAAGCTGTCAGGGATAAAAGAAGGCTTTTCTCTGTTCAATAACAGAAATGGATTGTTCCAAAATAAATTAAAACTTGTTCGGCCTGTCGTGGTGTTAACCCAACCTAACACAAACTGAATGAACTTGCTGTTTGTTGCATCTCTTTTCATGCAAAAAATTAATTTAACCTGAATTTGTTAGTAACAGATTTGGTATACGATTATACTTAAAATAATACTATACATATGGGTTAGACTTAACGAAAATATAACCTAACCTATTACACTTAAGTCTAGTTAGGTTATATTGAAGGAATATATGATCAAACCTTATTCAAGTAAACTGCACAATTTGTCACATCCTTTCTATGAAGAATTATTATTTTTAAATAAAATGTACCATATATTACATCACACTTTTAATAATGTACACTTTATCTTCACCCTCACACATTGTTCACAATACATAAATATTATACCCCATCATAAAAAATTGTTCTAGTAAAATATTAAAAATTAAAAATTAATTAGTATATTCAAAGATTGAAAGAACGGTGGCTATTCGAAAATTAGAAGAACAAATATCCGAATGAAAAAAAACTTGAATATCCGAATATTAAAAAAACAATGAATATTCAAAGATCAAAATGTGCAAACTTCACGTTAAATCATTGTTTATAATGACAAAGGAAAATAAAACTTGAAAGAGGGTCAAAGACACGTGAAAATTGTGGACGTGGTCATTAGAAGGTGCACAGGGAAAATATTACGGCTTGCAATTTCGAGGTAGCCATTAGGATCTCGAAGGGGATGGTTCAATCACGAAATAATTAGGCAGTAAAGCGGCTTGCTTATTACACGTGGAGTGATATAATTAATGCCGATATTATACCTCGCACCCGTTCGCTGGTGCCTCGACGTCACCCTACCCCATATTCCCGGGAGATTCTGAAAATAAAATCCCCGGGATCATCCGGCCAGCCTCGTATGTACAGTGAGAGAGGACGGCCAGGACAGCGGGGCAAGCTTTTCCTGGATTTACGAGTGGATATTATGCAGATGGTACTTGCATTAAACGTACTGACAGTACAGAGCTGCACGGATGAAAAAACAGGGCTTGGGGTGAGAACTAATTGGTAAATGGCTCACCTTATACAGCCGTCCGCAAATTAGCGCTTTTTCCCCTGGAAAATCTATGAAATAGATGCTGCCCGGTATTTTATACGGTTGGGAAAAGGATGGGAAATTATGTGCACTTGCCACCTGACAGAATCGATAAACGCTCTCACGGAAAATATGTGCTCGAATAGGGGAATCGTTATTTACTGTTATCATTAGGATGTGGATGTTGACTCGCAAGTTTAGTATTCCAACGTTTAATAGCGCGAATATTGAACATTTGGTCATCTCCGAATTTCTAGTTTCAGGTTGGAATATTTAATATCTGATGGTTGTTACATTTGAAAATTTGGGGGTTTGTAAATCTGTAAACTTGATTGTTTAACAATTTGTTGAATCAAATACTTCTGACAAAATTTGGGAATTTTGGGATTTGGGGAGTTTGAGATTGGGGGAATTTGGGATTTGGGGTGTTTGGGACTTGGGGAACTTGGGATTTGGGGAATTTTGGATTTGGGGAATTTGGGATTTGGGAATTTGAGATTTGGGGAGTTTGGGATTTGGGGAATTTAGAATTTGGGGTGTTTGGGATTTGGGAAATTTGAGAATTTGAGAATTTGAGAATTTAAGAATTTAAGAATTTAAGAATTTAAGAATTTGAGAATATGGAAATTTGGAAATTTGGAAATTTAGTAATTTGGAAATTTGATCATTTTCTAATTGAGAAATGACTGAATTTCTAACTATTCCCATTTGAGAAACTATTATCATAATAAAGAACAACGAATATTAAGAACCTAATAATCATTCACCAATTCCATAAATATCGCATCATTTTAATAACTGTATAAACCGGATCGATATTCATTTTCACTTGAACCAAAAACGTGGTAATGCGAATGCATATGTCTTGTCCCGTGTCACTTTTTATGCAGATTGGCCGGCATTTACATAAAAAAACAGAACACGTGTGTCCCAAGTGTATCGCAAATACAAATACAAAACAGTTCAATAGCCCTTCGGGAAAAACGATTTGTCAGCAAATGAAAATCAACCAGCATTGGACATTGCCGAACGTTTCCCCTCGAAATTGCAGCTTTTGAGTTTCTCGGCTATTTCATTTTCACATGTGTTCCGCTAACTTGTTCAAAAAGCTTCCCAGTCAGTCAAATGAAATACCAACTATTTATTTATTCATTAGTTTCTATTTAGTTACCTTCAAAGCAGTTCCCGTTGCTTATAATACGTATTTACCAATACTTTTTCCATTTTTCTGAACTCGGTTGAAACCTGGTTTCCGAATTTCATTTTACTCTTTGAATCGATTCAAAGGGATGTTCTCGCAGGGGAAATTACATCGCTTGATTAGAGGAGTGATATTTGTATAATAGGTTCAATAAATTTTGGTGATATTGAGATTTTTGTCATATACAGATATTTTGATGTAGACTATTTTGTCAGCATTAAAAGTTTAGGATTTTTCTAATATTTTGTGATGTTGTAGACGCTTCTAGAACTTTCTGTGACGTTCTAGATACTTTTCGTTAAATTTTCGAGCTTAATCAATCAGAATTTTTTACCACATTAATAATAGGAAATATTAGAAGAACCAGTAAATTTTGATTAACTAAGCAAATTCTAAATTATCTTCTTTATTACTGATTTCAATATTTTAAAAAATAATATAATTTAAAAAATGAGTGTAATAATCAGTAGCTAATTTTGGACCATGTATCAAGTTATAATTTTCAAATCTTATCTATTAGAATGCGAAAATGATTGAGAACATTTATTAGTCCAAAGTTTCCAGGGAATGGTATCGATTACCACGTCACGCTACGAAGAGGTAACTGAGAAAATGACCTACCATAATCACCAAATCCCAACCATCAGATGTCAAACTATTACCAACTTCTGAAACGAGTTTTGACTCTACTTAACCTATGGGTTTGTGCAACGAGAGAGACTTACGGTTACGTCTATTCATCATATATGTAGAGTGGAGTTATACCATTCACATATTCCAATTTGTATGGTTTCAAATCTTCAAATTACCCTTTCATATTTTCATATCTTGCAATATTAAAAGTTAACAAGTTTTTAAATAGATGGAATTTCAAGTTTTCAAATTAAACAATTTTTGAGTTTTAAAATATTTGAGCTTTCATGCGTGTGATATGTAGAATCTTAAAAGTTTGAAGATTAGAGGTGTTCAAAATGGCCATACTTACATCTGCATCCTGTAATAATTATTCTGATATACTTCATCGCTAATATTATATTGAATTAAATGATTAAATAAAATTATTTGAATAAATCCCAAACAAAAGTGAAATGATCTAAACAAATACCAAATAAAATTAGGATTCCACACCTAAGAGCACAGATACAATTCATCTGAGAAAAGTGTTGTGGAGTGCACAATGAACGCAACAGCCCTTCAATAAGCATCGTCTGAGCAAAGTGGCGGTAACGCTTTTGGGTCAAAGGATAGTCGAATCGCGATTTACTAAGGACACGAGGCAGAGTCAAACCAAGAATATCGACAGGTGCGAGCAGTGCATCTCAGTGTCCTTGCGATAGGATCCATTAACTGGCCTGTCCTTGTTGAAAGGGATCTAACCGTATACTGGAATCCACAGTACAGGTCTCTACCGAATTCGCGTAGCCGTGGCTACCAATTGACCCAAGCCGCAGTTACTATAGTACCAACCATTTCGATCCACAACCATTTCGTGTCCACTTCACTTTCAAGTGTCTACGACCACGAAAATATATTAACACTGGAATAGAATTTTGCGTACTTTTATCATTTCTATGTTTACGTTAGGGTTGGTTAAATTGGATCGTTTAATAAAAATTATTTTTCATATATACAAATCTAGTCATTTTTAATATGTTATTGTTAAGAGGTTAGAAATTTAAATAGAGTCACATTATAGTATTATTGTTTTACTATTACATTATAATTTATACAAAATGCAAAATCTAAACGCAGTCATTACCAACTGTCAATAATATCTATCAAAGAAATATTAATTTCACGGTGATACACGAGTGAACAATGGTTATTTTACAGCTGTCACGCGCATTCCGTTCGAGCAAAATAATTTTCATCGATTCGAACAGAGGATTAACAGTTGACAGTTTGAATTCAAACTTGTTATTCGAAGTGTCAATCATCCGTTTCCTTTTTCCGAACGAATATCATCAAGGTTTAATAAGCTTAAAGGAAGCACGAAATTAAATGTCCACGTTGAAATTCACATCATCGCGCTTGTCTTTGAATGATTGAAACGCGATACAAAATACGTCCTTTGTTAATAATACGTCATTTATAATTCAGAATTTATGAAATTCGTGACCGAAAAATGATCGGAACGGTAGCTGATAATTTCATTCGTCTGTATTTCGCATGGCTAATGACGATTGAAGGCAGCATTTATGCTAAAGGAATTTCATTATTGTTATCATACCGTGGACGTTTGGTACGTTAAAAACTAGCAAATTGGACGGGAGATCGAGTTTGTTGTCGAATTAATCCGATATTGCGTGCAATTAACCGACGGTATATCGGTGGGTAACACCGATTTGTATACCGAAATTAAATTATTCTTAAATACGATTATTGTCTTTGCCTTTAAACGCGTTAGCTCGCCCGACTAATTTCAGGCCGAAATTAAACGAAATTACACGATGGGAAATTTGAAACCATCGATAATTTTTATATGCGGGATTAAAGATTCCAATGGTCCATGCGTTTTAATAAAATCATTTAACTGGATCGCGTATGAAACAGCCAGTCGATACGATCAATAAAGTTACAGTATTTCCCATCGTTTTCAAATAAAACCTGTTCGATTAAATAGTATAACACATAGGATCTACATATGAACCAACTGAAATAGAGAATTATTGCAGTACAAAATTTAACTCATTCTACTACTCTCTAACTTAAAATTGCTACTATATTAATAAATATTATTCAATTAGAGTTTGCGATGAGAATTGTGAATCGGTAAAAAATGTTCGTAGCCCTAGAGAAGGAGGCAGACGTAAAGGTTATAAATCAGTAAAAAATATATAATTTGTGATTTTGTAGATACGGTATGACGCGAAATGTTTTTACGAAAGCCAATTCGCGATCGTTCTCAGGCAATAGAAGACCGGTATCGCGCACACGACAGTTTCCGACGCGAGGCGATTTCCGCATTTTCTGCACGGATGCTTTCTGCTATTGCAATTTTGCAACGTCACGTTCTACGGTACGGATTATAAATGTGTTTTCACGAACAGCACGGTGACGCCATCTTTGTGCTCGCGGCATTGTTTTTATCGCGCATTTTTAGCCCTCGTACAACGTACCCTCCGTCCACTGCCCCTGCTCGGTTTTACCGACAATTTTTATTGAAAACTACGGTTATATTTTGTGCCGGGAAGGCGAATTCGTACGGACGGACCGCCATTTTAGATATTAAACGGGATGTACTCGAAGGAAGCAAGATGTTAAAGAGTGGCCATCTTTGATTCCCTTTGCCAAAGGAAAATTCTTGCATTTTAATGTATTTTTCGTTTAAGAAGACGTTTAAGAGTACTTTTGTGTTTCAAGGGATGTTTAAGGACATACTTTAGCGTTTAAGTGGACGTTTAAGAGCATTTTTGCATTTGAGAGGACTTTTAAGAGTATTTTTCTATGTAAGAGTACTTGTAAGAGTATTCTTGTACTTCAGAGGACATTTTAGAGTATTTTTGTATTTATAAGAATTTTTTAAGAAAATTTTTCTATTTAAAAGGACATTTAAATGTACTTCTTAGGTAAAGTTGCTATAATGTTAATATTTAACAGATTGCGATTGAATGCATTTGTGTTACATGTAATGAAAGGAAGTAATTAATTTAGTGTAAAGGAGCTTAGTCGAATTCTTGTATTGTGATTCTGTAATTCCCATGTATCTTGCAAGCAGTAAATATACTACAAGAGGTAGTAACGATCGTTTGTCGGTTTTATTTCGAAACCAATAAATACCGTCCTGAACGTTTCTACGTCGGTAATCGTTGATCTGGATCGTTCTAACCCACTTCAATTCATTCTTTAACGATCGAGAAGCAATCGTAGAAACTAACTCGCCATTAGTGGTCTATTCGATTACATGAATGAATCTAACATAAAATGAATTCGTAATCTTGGTACTGTTCTCAAATTAATATTGTAATTCTAAATTCTCAACCACAAAAATCAAGTTTGTACGTTTTGAATACATAGAGAAATAAAATTTTCTATTAATTTATAAATCCTTGTGTTGCTAATGATTTCAAACGCAATTCAGCAATATTTAATAATAAATAATGATCTAAAACATATTCGAATACTGTATTTTATCTTCAACGTCATTTATAAAAATTAAATCTGCAAATTAAAGAACTCTGAATAAGTTATTTATGCAACCTTCATCTTGCAGTAATTGAAGCATTCAGGCACCAAAATGTATTTGTTTTGCTTTTATTTCTTTTCAGTTTTTTCTCTTTAGTTCAAATTTTATCCCGTTTCGACCTAACTCTTCTTCTCACGTTTTCATTTACACGCCACCTTGTCCGCCTCCCGCTCCTTTTATCTTTATGTATCGTTTTCTCGCCTGATTCGATTTCCTCGTTTTTCTGCTCTCGAAACGAGCGACGGGCTTCTAACCGGCTGTGCACACACTCCCGATAACGAAAAGCTCCGACACACACGTACACACACGTGTGAAGACCCGCGTACCTCGAACACAAAGCAAATATTAAGCCTCTCTAAAACCATCGGCTGACGTTAACCGATACCACGAAGAAAATCGCTTGTCAAAGTTGATGGAAAGAATGGAGCGAAATTATGGAACACGTTGCGAGTGAAATCAAATTTGATATTACGCGGAACATCGTATAAATCATCGACAACATAGCATAACGTCTCGTAAATTTCAGATTATGCGTCTATAAATTTGTGTCTTTATTGGACATTGCAGTCTTTTCAACTGTGGGTAATACTTTATTGTTACGGTATTTTCTCGCTGTTGGAGTTCTATTTTTGTATGATTTTATTTTTGTATTTTGTAGTTCTTTGTATTTACAAATATAGATATTAAACTGAGTATTTAACTTCTAATTTTATGAATTTAGAAATGTTCGAAATCTTTTAACCTAATATTTTCAAATTTACATATTTTCCCCATTGTCAATATATTAGGCATAGAAATAAATTCAATGAAATTTAAAAAAATTAAAGATTCATATTCTAAAACATCGTCTTACTTTCAATAATTTAAATAATTATTATTAATACTCGACGCATCGATCGTATTATATAAAACAGGCGGGAAAATTCAAATTCAAAGGGAATAATTAGAAATGTGTACTAAATGAATTGTATAGCAATGCTTAAAATACGAGTGTAAATACCAAAGTACCTAGACTCATAAACATTCTGATCCGAAGTGAAAAGCGTAAAAAGTGCCAGACACAGTCTTCCGTGTAACTATCCCAGTGATGGCGGTGCAGGTGTTAAACGACAGCGATGAATTCCAACTTTATTTTGCTGAGCGTCGACATTTCGTGAATTGGTACAAGCGACCGGTCCGTGTAATAAGAACCGTCACTGAATGTCGACAAGGATCTCGAAGAGCGCACGAAAATTCCATGAGATCCAGCAAAAATTTATGGTCTGCGATGTTTACCGACGTGGAATGCTCTCAAGCCTCTTTCGCGCAAGGACAGAATAGGGTGGTTCCACTTCGTCTCATTCCTTCAACTCCCATGGCTATTAGTAGTAATTACTGGAACAATAAGTCTCTGCTTAATACTTCCTTCGTGCACCCTTTCATCTTTCACCCCAGCCAAGATGATATTCTCTTACCACCCTGTAAACTATCTTACACTTGTGAGCCTGCTTCATCGTTTCATTCGAACAGCCTCGCGCGAATGGCTTGCATTCTTGTTTGCTTCAAATTAAACTGTTACATGGAATTATCGCGAGAAGTTCAATATCGAGTTGGCAGATCGTGTTTATGGAAGTGCTAGAAGGGTGGGTACGTTATGTGTGGGGAGAGTTTACCCTTGGCAAAATAGAAATTATGCGGGTACACAAGGGGTACTTATTACATTATTTTAACACTGAAACCAAATCTTCCTTGACTAGTTGATAAATTTCTTATTTTAAATTGAATTCATATTTAATTACATTTAATCATTTATTCATTTATTTTTCTACTCCCTTTTTAATTCCAAATTATGCATTATACGCTAATACGGTTATTATTCTGTTTTTTTAAATAATACGTATTAATTTTTAATTTGCACTTGATATTTTTGTCTTATAATCGTAATTATAATAAAGATTGATACACGATCAAAAATTGTTTTGTTTACTGAATATTATTCTCAACTTCATTTTGAGACCCAATTTTTGTTTGTTATTCTTCAGGTTATCTTCAGATTTATTACCAGTAGTTGGATATTTTACTATCTTGAAATTTTTATAAAATTTTAAAAGTTCTTTAGTTTGAAATATTTATGTGTTTCAGTAGAAATTTCTTTGGCGTTTACTAATCTTTGTATCCGCTTTGATCGACATCTGAATATACCAATCGATACTGCGCCATGGCGGAACAAGTTTTGGTGGCAATAAGATTAAATCGAACATTTTGAAACTTTCAGTTCATCTTCTTCCCTTGATGTTCATTAGTCTCCGTCAGAAGCTGCTGTAGATGCAGCTGAGGTAGTCATGCATCGATATTATTAATAATAATGTCGATACGGTATCATACTTCATTAAAAAATTATGAAATTATGAATGATTCTAAAATTATTATAATATGTATATTATTTTCCACTTAATAAACCAATCATTTTGCCAGTTATTTCACGAATCATTTTTTGCTGTGTATTTCAAAACATTTTTCATCATAAAAGAATTTAAATGTTCGATTTGTGTTCCATCTATGAATGTTCATCATAAATCTTCCAAAAGGTAATTCGTTTCATAAAATTGCTTTTTGCGAATTTCTCTCATAAAATGTTAAATAATTTTCATGGAAATTTATACATATAAATTGGAGTTGTAATAAAGTTGCAAAAAGTGACGCTGCTTCAATGCAATTTTTTCGTTCGACGAAAACAGGTCATCTCGTAAACTAATCCATATAGCTTTTCAAAAAGCTCGAAACGTTTGCTTTTATTTTAAGAAAATTACTAAAACATGATGCAAGAGTGTTGCAAAACGATTGCAAGTTTATTTATGAATAAATAATGTATTGCTAGATTCTTTGTTCCAGTGAAGGGTCAGCCATTTTGTATTCAGATAATGATGAAATTTCTGTATGTAATGTAACTGCACTTAAAAATCCACCATCCGTACGTAAACATATGTCGTACTAAAACGATAAATCTTCGGTCACATTGAATACTTGTTTATAGATACTTTAAGACCAGGATAAATATTTTTATTACTTTTCAGTCTGCAACACTTCTATCGTTCCCAACTTTTATTAGGAATTTTATCGTTGCCCTTTGTGCCGCCATTTCGAGCACGTGTGACACACGTAATGGAAACAGTTCGGAATAATGCGTCACTTTAGCCGATGTGTTCTCGTTAAGCATCAAAGCGTAACTGTTTCAGAGGTTAACAAAGTTTCTCACTTTCACCCGTCGTTTCGAACTTTGCTGTAAGATCGCGCTCGATACACATCCCCTTATTAAACTGCATGTTAACTAATCCTGGACACGGTCCAACTTTGAATCTGATAAACGATTCGGCCCCGCGCAAGTTTCAATATAGGATAGAGAGTATAACACGATATCTTTCGGCCAACTTTCTTGGTCGGTTTCCAAATTTTCACGACACACTCACGATGTCTCCAGAATTATTACCTAACCGATTCGTATTTCCAGGATGATCGTACACATACACTCACACCCCCTTTCGAACCGTGAATTACGTAGTATCCGGCGTTTACGTTCTTACACGACTTACCGGGTATGTTGTGGACCCTTTGGAATTTTGGGGTTTCAGAATTGAGGCACTTGAGGGTTGAAACTTTGGAGATTTGGAAATTTGGGAATTTTCATTTTTCAGAGTTAGGAGAAATGTAGTTGCAAGTTTGATTTGAAAATTTGAAGAGGGTGGAAACTAGAAGATAGTCTGAGGATTTGGAAATTTCAACCCTTGGTAATTTAGGGTTTTGACAATTTTTCAGAAATTTCTAACTTGAAAATTTGGAAACTTGAGACCTTAATCGACCACTATCTCAAAATGTCACCCGAACGAGACCCCATCAAATGCAATAATTGACCTCCATCATGTTGCTTGCTCTTTATCTAGCGCCCAAATCTTATCTACCGCAGCCATAATTCCGTGTAACATAAATAATCACGAACAAAGGGTGTAGTTACGCGTTGACGTCGAGATTCCGTCAATAATTTCCGGCAACGATAATCCCGGGCACAGAAGCTGCGAAACGTAGCCAAGCATCGAACAACCCCCGAGTGGTTTATACTCCAACCCTATCGTCGACCTTATCCCTCGTCGTGTCACCTTCAACACGTTCAGCCAGAAGATGTGCGTTTCCATGAAGTAGAAACATCTTGCTTGCCTGCCTGGCTGCCTTGCTTCCGTGCAACATAAGCCAACATGCGAGATATATTTTATAGGGAAACATCTCCCTGACGGTGTGGCGTATACAGACAACCCTCGGAGAAGTATCTCATACATCAGAGACATACATCGTCCCTGCGAAGCCTCAAAACATTCTCTCCATCCCTCCCACGTCTTTTCTATTTCATTTTACCTCATGGTCTCTCTACATCTTTTCATACGGTTCTCTTATTTTTGCGGCTTCTACTTTTTACTTACCATTTTTCTTCATTTCATCGTTCCTTAGTTTTACTGCTCGCCAAATATTGTCAATCTTTCTCCATTTTATACTGTTCTCTCTGCTTGGGTTAATTTAGCTTCGTTTGCGGAGTTTTTGTTGGTGGACTCGAGTTTTGTTACGTGGTTGACGAGGGGGCTTTGAAATTCGGGATTTTGGGTATTTGGGGAGTTCGAGGGTACGAATTTGGAGATTTAGGGGGTTGGAATTTAGGAATTTCCAGATTTACCAATTCACAAATTTTGAAGTTCAGAAATTTTTTAATGCAGAAATATTAATATTTAAATTTTTAATTACTCAAATTTTCAAACTTTAATCTTGCAAATATCCAAATTAAGAAATTCCTTAATATTCATATTATAAGTTTTCCAACTGCCCAAACCAAGAAATATTAAAATTTCCAAATACCTAACCTAACCTAACTGAGAAACAAAACTTCCAAATTACATTCCAAAAAAGTTGCCCACTAAATTACCGTATTTAACACAATAATTAATACGTCATCCGTACAAAACGTGTGATAATCTTAATATTTCACTCCAAAAGCGGTGAATGTTTAAAATTAGTGGTGGCCATTATGATGATACTGTAGATTCCTGAGGTTGTGGTTTCGCTTCCTAAAGGTAATACCACTTTATTGCGGTAAGAATGTGACCTTTAGTATCCGGTTCACCTTTCCTTTAATGCCCTTTAATGTCCACGAAACCCTCTGGTTTTCTCCCTGATTGGCCTGAATGGTAATGCAGTGGAGTCGCTACCCGAGAATCAGTTCAACCCTCAAAGGAGGAACTTTTAATCCGTTTGATATTCCGCTTATGAATAGCTGGTGCTTATTAACATCCCAAAAAGAATTAATCAGACGTTTTCACTAGTGTCCATTCACTTACTGATGCAAACGTGGACATTGATCTTAAATATCTTGCAAATTGGATATAAGATATTAAATTTTAGCGTCAAATGTGAAGTATACAGTGATTTCAGACCTTGATTTCTGGTACGAATATACAATGTCAACTGTTTACAAGTAACCTCTTTATGGACGATTTTTTTAGATTAGGAAAAGGAATGATCTAATTATTGTAATTTATGTAACTTTAACACATCTGTTTGTAATAGCAATTAGGTAGAATGAATTCTGAAAGTATTAATATCATATGAGAAAGAAAATGTCCACATATGTAGTCACTCATTGTTAAATTTTTTAAAAATGCAATACACATACATATGTTAATATTCTTGAAAATGTTACATTTAAATGTTACAAACAGTCTAAATAAAAATAATTTGAACGTTCATTTGAATCGTATAATTAAACAAATAATAAAACTGCAACAAGATTGCAAAACCTTGTACTATATTTTCCCATAAATTGTATCGAATCACGATATTGAACATCATAAAGTATGAACTACACAAGCTACGCATGAACTATGTATAGATTAAGCTACATATAAAGTATAACTATAAACTATGGATTATAAACCATAATCATAAACTATGTATAAAGTGTACATTCGTTGTTTTCAAACCAGAATAATCTATGCAAACCGCTTACTTTGTGAATAGCTTCGGCCGAAGTGGTATTTGAGGATTCGCAGTATGAACCGTGTCCTCTATAAAACTTTCCCCAACGCTTCATCAATATTGTAATAAATTTTATTAGAGGTCCGAGAACGAGCTCACACTGATACACGTCAGAATGCTTTATCTATTTATGATGCTGTAAAAATCCGTGAAAAATGGAGACTGGGTTATCAAAAGTCGAACCTGTATATCTACTGTGAACCCACTGATATCGTTACCCTCAGATCTATCTTATTGGTATTTCAGTATCCCATCGTTTCTGTGTTCGCCTTTCTGATTATTGGACTACCAAAGTTATCGTTCAGATACGTCAAAAGGGTGTCGAAATAGTAATGTTGGAAATTTTTCAAGGTTCAAAAATTTGCATAGTATGGACTCGAATATTTTTAAGTTTAATTTGTAAGTCCATACCGAACATCCCTTCTGCTAATACTATCTAACGTTTTTGAGTAGGTCCATAAAAAATTCTAAATGCACTAGGTGATGCAACATGCTCGCAAGCAGAAAAGGTATTAAAAATGATGATCGAATCGAATCTCCGTTCTTCAATCGCGCGGCAAACAAGGCTCGCAGCTAAATAACATCGAGAACCGGCGCCAGCCGGCTGCTAGACGATACAGCCTGCTGTCCCAGATCGTAATATCGCTTTAATTATGTGCGCCGTATTTGCGCCAGGCCGCGTTATTAATTTCAGGTCCTCTCGCAGAGAGACTTACCATTACGACCTCGGGGGTTACGTCGGGGATCCGGACAAGCCTGCACCGTAGAACGACGTCGACAGGCCTGGGGTGAAAACAGCCCGGATGGGGTGCGTGGGTGATGATGGCGAGAGTAGGGGTTTGTTCGCTTCTCTCCCAGGATACCAGTCATGGTAGCGCACGATAGAATGCATTCGCCCTAACGTGGAGCACGGCTCATCTTCGAGATGTTATTGCGCGACTAAAGCACCCCCTTTACTCGTACCGGACGTATATGTAAATTATTTCGAGCGGTAAATTAAATGGCTGACGCTACGAGGCTGTAAATGCTGCCCGCGAGATAAAGTGCCAGTCAAAAGTCTGAATCCACTTGATTCGTTGCTATGCTGCATCTACCCCATATTGTTCCATTAAAGTTAATTGGCAAACGGATTTCGTGTATAGGTTTTACCCTCGCTGCTGCATCACTTTTGATTGCTGCGGATATTTTCATGCTCGGGTCTTTAGAAGCTTTAGACATGGAAGAGGTTTTGGTGTTGTTACGTTGCATGATATAATGGAACGTAACCTAACCATGAGTTAACAAGCATAATGTAACCTAACTATAAACCAGCCATCATAATTTAGCCTAACCATCAGCTATCAAGGATAATGTATCCTAACTATAAACTAGAAATCATAATCTAATCTAACCATAATCTAACAAGCATAATGTAACCTAACTATAAACCAGCCATCATAATTTAGCCTAACCATCAGCTATCAAGGATAATGTATCCTAACTATAAACTAGAAATCATAATCTAATCTAACCATAATCTAACAAGCATAATGTAACCTAACTATAAACTAGCAAGCATAATCTAACCTAACCATGAGCTATCAAACATAATGTAACCTAACTATAAACTAGTATTTATAATCTAATCTAACCCTAACCAAACATGAATAGACCTAACTTAATATAACATTATCTTTATAGTGTTATGCTGACACTACCCATAGTAGGTTAAGTTAGTTTATGTTAACCTTATCCATAGTAGGTTAGGTTAGATTAAGACTATTTATATGAGGTTAGATCAGATTAGACTAACCCATATAAGGTTAGAGTAGATTAGACCTACTGATATAAAGTTAGGTTAAATCAGATTGCGTATATTCCTATTAAATTCAGATAAACATTACCTTAAGTTAGGTCAGATTAGTGTAAAATATCTTATGCTAGGTTATGTACCATATTTCTATGATTACATCAATCCAATAATATTGTAAATGTGTTAAAAAAAATTATATAAATTAATGAACATATGAAATCATATACGTTTTTCACAGCCCATTATAAAGTACTACAACTTTCAACCATTATTTTTCAGAAACTAATTTAACGTCTCCATAACTTCCCAAATGTAAAAAAGTCACAAAAGGTATCTTTTGATTGGCACGATTTGTTTGCACCTGAAATGTCTATCGTGTCCACCATGTGACGTCTACATATTTCTGTGATTGCTGTTTCCATCCTACAACGTCGTCCATATTCGTAAATCATCGAACGCGAGTGGATTTTGATTGCGAACAACCTAGTATATCTACCGATTTCGGGTGTATCGTAGCAAATGAGTTTTCCAGTCCTCCATTGTTTCATCGGCCAATGAACGTCAACGAGGACCACGATCACGAAAAGATTCTCGAGTACCTTGTTGTCCAACAAGATTTATAGACCCACGATACAGACATCGCCTAAGCGAAACCTTTTCTTGGACGTTCAGCTATTTACGAATGAAAGTATAATGTAATCGCGTGTATTCACGCGATAAAACAACACACTTACAGTTTTTCTATTCATAAATTTCAACGATGTTTTATTCAGAACCGACTGGGGTAAATGTTCCGGTAGTCGACATTATACCACTTGTTTGTCATTGTAACTGTTATCGCCCTTTTGGTTGCGGTTTTTCCTAATGGATTTCATTCATTAGCTGTTTTTAAACGAATTCAATTTGTTATAACTTGTCAGAATTTTAAAGTTTTATCAAATAGAAATTAAACACTCAAGGCTGACACGTGTAAAATGTTATTGAACGTTGAAATCATAAAATGATGAGATAGAGTTGTACAAATAGACACGGTGTATTATTTAGCCATACAAACTATGCGAAATAGAATGAAAGAAGGTAACTAAAGTCTCACGGCCTTCAAATTCATTTTTCTTACTCTTTGAGGAGTTTCCTTCTGATAGCTTGCGCCGTCTGGCATCAGGATTCATCAGTTAAGGCATTATTCCCCACGCCAAACTTTTCCTCCCTAGTGTAATCTCGACTGCGTGAAACACGAAATGACTTCTCTCAACAACACTTTTCCTTTTCCTCGTATACAACACGATGGGACTGTAATCCTAATTTATTCGACTTGTTCATTGCTCCGCGAAACATGAAAGGTAATAAAAAACACAGAAATATAAATATCAACTCATTTTCTCACCACAATTATTATGAGAAGAATTATTGCTTATTTCTCAAGATTTACTGTCGAGAGCTTCAAATAACTGAAGGTAGACATTTTGATTACTTGACCATTATTCTCGTACAAGTTTGAATTTTTTTCAATATTTGTAAAGGATTTGCAATTTTTCGAAATGTTTTCAATTTGTAATTTTTTGGAAAGATTATGGTACAGCTGACGTAATGATTTTACAAAATATTGCAATTTTCTAAAATTAACGAGTAACCTCACCTCTTCAAGGATACATGATACAGGACCATACATGAACCATACACAATTCACCGATCAAATATCACAACTGTTTTTATATTATAAATTCGTTCAGGATGTATTTGCAATTGTAACAGATAATTGCATAAAATTGACAATTGCATAAAACCCAAAAAATTAAATTATTTTTTTCCTAACCTCAAATCATATCTGGAAAGCTTGAAGCATCGAAATTTCATGATTGCATCTCTTTGAATATTATACTAAAACTAATCGAAAAATGAGTGATTTTGTATTCTAAAAGTAAAAAATATGGAGGTTCTTGTGGTCCTTTATGGCGTAAAACAAGAACATCCTTATCGCATCGCTGCTCATCGCGTTGGCGTTAAATCGGTTACAGCTCCGACCAATGGTGGCCACGGTCTATTATTTTTACCGATGTAATTTCTCCTCGTTTTCCAGACAGTTTGGTCGGTCGTCCCGTGGAAAATGCAGCCGCGGATTGCGGTCACTGTGCAAAATAAATAATCCCCGGAAGTCTCTTCCGTTTCTCGTTTCGTTCCGCTTCGCGTGTCTCCTGTCTGTTACTCTGTTACCTTTTTTATCACGGCACTGTCATCTCGTTACATCGTCCTGGCTTATCCTCCTCCCCTTGCCCCAACATCGTGTTCCCTTTTCCCATTCATACGTGCTGTCTTTGAAAAGCGACGGATGAAAAGTTGTTTGTCCATTTATCGAGAGCGAAGCAAGGAGAGCTATTTTGATAACCAACAGACTCTGTCTGCTCAGAATGAGGAGGCAATTATCTACCTCCATTGTTACAAGATTAGCTAGTTGTGTTTGCACGGATTTTTAGAAGATGTTTATTAACTTTTGTAAGTAATGTGTATCAAAGATTGCGATACTCGGAACTGATGTGTGCTGAAGGTATGTTAGATGATTTGAAGGTTAATTTGATGATACAGTGGTTTAGGGGAGAGATGAATATGTGATACAAATTTTCAAGTTTTAAAATTTCTAAATTTCCTATAATACCAAATTCTGAAATTTCCAAATATCTATGTGTCAAAATTTCTATATCTCCAAATCCTCAAACTGCCAAGTCCCTAAATTTCCAAATCCTATACTTTCAAAATCTCTAAATCCCCAAATCTCAAAATTCCCAAAACTCCAACTGAAACCACGAACACATGGCTTGTGTAAGAGCATATTTAATAACCCTTAATTAGAGTTCGATATCGCTGACATATGATGAGGATATAGTAATTAGCACATTAAAACGTAACATTTATCGACATTTTATTGGCCCTTAGACTGGGGTCGAACGTAGTAACGACACACGTAATTCATAATTATGGCGTTAGTCATCAATTAGCTTAATAGCTTCTATTACGAGCAATTATAAATCTATCTTACCTATACCGTTAAATCCAGTAGTGATATTCATAAATACTCGATAATAATTACCTTTATTGCACATCCATTTTACTACTATTTTTTGTTCATCTCACAAAAATTTTCATTTTGACAAATTTTCATTTTAAAGAATTTTGTGGATGCAATAAAAAGTTAGTCTCCTAACAAACAACTCAGATTTCAAATTTAACACCTTGAGTGTTAAGTTAGGTGTGGGTTAGGTTAGGTCAAACATATGGTATGTTGTATGTATGGTCAGACATATACAATGCAAATTACTAAGAATACAGATACTTACTTGTTTATTATTATATTTTAATTTATTATTGAAAGCATCAAAAGGCTCCTGTTTTTTATTTATTCTTTGAATAATTAATTTAATTGTATTTATAAATATTTATTATACTTCATATGAATAATAATTTTACAAATTGAAAATATCTTTGCTAAATAAATGCCATGACTTAAAAGTGCTTAAGGTACATCAAGTTCTCAAGAGGATTAATCAAAGCATTATGAATTTCTAATAACTATAACTATTTGCTTTCGAAAGGTGGTTAAACTTTCAAAACTATTCACTGCATGTTATAGAGATGCGATAACATCATGAACAGTTGTTTGAAACTTTAACTCGCAACATCACGTCGTCCTATGCTTTCCACCATGTTGTTGGAGTTCGAGTATCAAAACGCGTTCTCCAGTCTAACATAAAGACGTTTAATTGATTTCTCATCGTAAGTTGTTACCATCGAACAGATTTCGATAACACGACCAAAACTATGTAGCTTGAACGTTAAACTGGTTTAAAACTTGTTTATTAATACATCAATCGAGTGCGTTATCGTACGAATGAATGCTTTAGCTGGCTAAAGCTTCGTTTTAAAGTGACTTTTAATTGGACGCAAATGCAATTGAGGGAAGCTAATGTTCAAAGCAAAAATTGAAAATTAGAAAATTAGAAAATTTCAAGATTACAAGAATTATTTATATCATAAAAAAAAAAATTAGAATCCTACTCTGCAATAAATTTTAAATATAATTCTACAATGTAATAACAAATAAATTAATCTCTAAGATTGTATCAGTCATATTTTATTTTATGTACAATATCATTTTAAGTAAGTCATGACCTGAAATTAATTAATTGAATGTCCTGGTATAAAATCAATGAAACTGTAAATAAGTTCGGAACTAAACGGTATTTTATTTTTAATTTATCGTAAAGAAGTATTCGGCTATATTTCGTTTCTTCCTTAAACTTAACACTAAGCGATTCATTTCGAATGTTGAAAAGTTGAAGAGGGGTCGTTGAAAGTTTCATGGACCAGCACTTTTCCAATAATCACAGGTAGTTATACTTAAAACCGAAAGTAGACGGCCAGCTTAGCTAAGTAGCACGTCTTAAACTTTCCCCGTACTTTTGGAAATCCTGCAGGATGCCCCGAAATCCAATCAGCGTACTTCCTTCGAACACTTTTCCATTTATGGGCTAAAACGTTCTCGTCAAAGACGCTCTCTTTTTATTTCAGGCATGAAAAATTTCTGAAATCGTACAACTTTCAAAGTAATTAAAATCGTAATTTCAGAACTTGAAATTCGTTTTTTTTGCCCGGAATAAAAAAGATGGAGAGTTCTCAATGGTTATTAAACAGTGCATTAGTACTGAAATGAAAATGGAAGTGGTGTACGTGTCTGTGTCGAATACTTTGCAGTTATATTATGTTGGCGTGTGTTGAACGGCACGCGATTTAATGAAAAGAGAATAAAACTAGAGTATGGAAAGAATTAAGAGTCAAGAGCGAACGTTGTATAGAAGGGAACGTAATGAGCAACATGATATTTATAAACCCGACGGTTCGCTATTTTTACCACCTTGAGAAAAAAGGCTATTTTGTACAATTTCACGACTACCCCGAGTAATTTTATACTGCTATACCGCTTTGGTTTCAATGTTAAATTTAATGTGCTTTAGGTGGTAAAACACCGACAGTAGTAATACTCAACGCCAAGTCGACCACCATTCTGTTTAGCAGTTGGACTTGATTACCACTGTCGGTATCTCAGCAAACATCGATCTGCTCCATTTTTTAGCCTCAAAAATGCTGCAATTTTTTTGTGAGATTTTCCTTAAAAAATTATATCCTCTATCCTACGATGTAGTTCAATTGCAATTACAGTTTGAACATACTTTTTGTATAATATATTAAAAATGAGTCCTAGTGCATTTATGAAAATCTACGTAACAGTTTTACCTAAACAAAAATATCTTACACAATAATTGTTTTAATTATATAAAAAACATTATACAAAAAAATAATGAGGCTCTATAAAATTACTGTAAGTATCCTGTACGTAAGTAGTTACCTTGTTTAAACGAACGTTTCAATAATTTTTGGTGATGTCTAAATAGTAGTATAACAAACGTATCTGACAATTTTGTACTTGGCGTACGGGAAGTCTTCATTATCTTGAAACGGGTGAGAGTTCAACTCGGGCATAACGAGGTCATTGTGGACAAGTTTCTTGGTCTAAGACAGCTTGTCAAACTTGGACATGTTCCCAATGAGTTTGCCAAGTCTCACTTCAAGCGAATTCGAATCCGCAAGTCTCGCGTTAACGCCTGATTCTGTTAAGTGTAAACGATCGTGCAGTAAACTTCATGTTTGGGGATAGTATCGTTAAAGTACGTTTCAATACAAAGAATATCGTCTATCCTAAAAACCATATCAGAACCGATTATTATGAAATTGAAACTATTATAATTAACTTTCCTTTATCTTTTTATTTCGTTTTAAAAATATTTAAAAATTCAAAAATTTAGAAATACTCGGATCAATATTCTTAACAGTATTTCGAAAATACGAGTCTCTTTTTATATTGCACAGTTTCATAGTTCTTAAAGTAAAGAAAAGTTGATTCTTTTAACAGAAGGCACCGTTTTCTTAACCTGTGATTTATTACGAAAGTTCGGTGAAGAAAATTTATGAACAAACACGTATGTCAGTACAGAATCGATCGTATTACAAGAGTTTTCATAACTTTTACAAGCTTCTTGCAGCGGCATACTTGTGAAGTCTGTTCCTCGAATATAATTCAAGAATCTGCATAAATATGCATGGTATCTCGTATGCATCGAGTTTGCATTAAGAAATTCAGATATGAATATGCGCCACTCAACAAACTTCAAGTTTCTTCGGTATTTCTGATTAGCCTACGATTACTTTAGATCTCTGGTAATGGATACGCTGGGAGCAAAAGCGAAAATATTATTATTATGACAACGTTAGTTTTACTTAACTACATTCATCTTCCCAACTAAATTTTGAACTGTCTAAATTTTTAAAAGTAGTCATTTTTTAATTACTAACTTACTGTTAAAATTGTAAATGGAGTTAGAAGTATCATAAACATGTAAATAGATTATTAAAAATTATCAAAGATAAAAAAGAATTATCAAGATTATAAGTTATCAAAAAAGTGCTGAAAGTATGTCAAGAATACATAATTATTCAGAGAGAGTTTGTAAAATTATTTGTTAAAAAGAAAAAATGTGAGGATTATAAGTTTAGTCAATAATCTCAACGAGAGTTTTATTGCTGTTAAATGTCACAGATTGTTTTTAATATCTTTTCGAACGATTCCATCGAGTTCCTATAAAGAAGCAATATCGAGCACGTTAATAAAAGATGGCCGTCTTCTGTCAGAACCTTCAGGATTTGAATGACACATAATGCAATCTAAAAGAAAGTTAGAAATGGAATATTCACAATAAGATTCAATATAGACAAGTTTTATGTATCTTGCATATAAAGCTTTATTCTTCTAGTTTGTTTATAATAATTGGCACGAGATGGACATTATCAGTAATAAATGCGATATTCGTAATAAATGCAACTGATTTGTAATGAATGTAACCTCTTTTTCACAGAAAATTTCCCAAGTGGAAGGGACTACGGTTTAAGAACACTTTTAAAACTCCTCGATTTAAAATTGAAACTTTCAGCAATTTAACTTGGAGAGTTTACTGAAAGAAGTCTTCTTATAGTAGCTAGAACTGCTGGTAAATATATTCTAATTGCTTAAACTTCCCAGAGCAGTATTTTGTAGACAAAATTAGATTCAATAGACGTTAAAATGTGATCGTACACAACACAGATTACAGTTTCTAGTTTCAGTGATTAATATATTTAGACCACTTTTTTCAAAGTTACAGATCTAACTTTGTTATTTATACATTTTTCTTAATCAACAGTTATTAAATAAAATTCAGTAAGTAATTCAAGAATTTAAGAAAATACTTACTTATGTCTCACAAGTATCTTTGAAGATGTTACCTATAAAGGTACCTTTGATAAAAATATACTCTTCAGAATTTTATGCTGTTTAGATAATCTATTTCGACTTCCTGGATATCATTTATACAAGAATATTCAAAGAAAGTATAATGCATAACAGTTAGAAATATATAAATTTCAAATAACTCGATTTAAATCTCCCGCGCATCAATCACGTACTCCATATTGTTTCCACTCGCGTCTTCATCTACATATGGTACATAAGTACCATTTTTCATTCGTTAATGGCCTGCCACATGCTATAATACAGCATTTCATATATTAAATTTCTTAAAGACATTAATTAAAATATCTATTTATTTGAACTCGTTAAAGAATAATAAAAATTTCGGTTCAAGCAATAAAAGACGAGATGACAATCTGCCACAGCTTTTAACGTATAGCAATAAATACCGGATAGAAAATCGGTCTCACACGGTCGTAAACGATAAGACGGAACGACAGTGACGAATAGGCTTCCGCGAAGAAAACGCGAGATTTCCGTTCGTGCAATTCCATCGGCAATGCACTCGAAACCGCTATCATGCACAGTCCAAAGCAATTCCAATAGACGATCCATTATCTTAAGCGATGTCGACCCGATCGATTCGCACCTTCACTTTTTTTCTACCGCCGTTTCTCGACTATCGGAAAATACCACCCACTTCACCCTCGACTCTTCATTTATGCAAAATGCTTAGTCTTCTTTTTTGCGAGGCGCTTATAGAATGCTAACCAACTTCCGTTTAGAACTAGGCTTCTCAAATATGCAGGAGTCACGATCCATTTTTATAAATAGTTCGCAGTTTTTTATTTATTCGCATGCAATTTACCAGATACCTCACTGCGTATAATGCATTATTTTACAGAATTAAATTAAAGAATTATAAAGTTATTTCTTAATTTTTTATTGCGAGGTTTTAAATGTAAAAATGTTAGGATTTAAAAAAATCTAAAATAATTTTGAAATTCCAAAACCTACCAAAAGGTAAACTTATGAAAACCTAAATTTACAAAAATTCCAAAACCATAAATACTCTAAACACCACAAACCCCTAAGTTCCAACTTTTCAAATCTCCAAATTTCAAAGTCACAAAATTCGAAAAATTTCCAAAATTCTACCAAATCTGGCAGTTGAGAAGCACTGATTTATAAGAATATTGCATCCCGTGCGTAAATTGTTAGTCGATTCGTCGATATTGCGATTAATTGTCATTGGAAACTGCTATGAGTTTATAGCCGGCGGATTTCCACCAACTGCTCGTCGATACTTTGTTCTCTCCATTTATTGGAAAGGGGCGATGCCGTTCTGAAGAGGAACTGATAATAATGCAGGTCCGAAGGCAAGGGAATCGGAAATAATGAAAGTTGCGATGGTCAATAAGGAATTTTTCATTTTCTCCGAATGCTATATCAATCACTTATAATTCTATTTATTATAATTCAATGATTCACGGTTCATTGGCAATTTTTTCCTGCGAAATTATTCGTCAATAATTCGACAAATCCTAATTTGTATAATGCAACTATTGGAATCATTAGGTAGTTGAAAAGATATTCTTGCAACATAAAAGTTACTTAAATTACGTACAATAAATGATGTTATACATTTATTATGTATAGTATGCAAGATAAAAATACCTTAATGTAACACTAGGTCACTTGAAGTTTTGGGTTTGACAAAAATGATTACTTAAACATTTCGTCAATATTCTTAATACAAAATGGCAGACTTGTATTTAGAAGAAACTACAATGTTCATAAATACTATCGTATGTTATTCTAATTTTAATGAGTAACTGCAATGAAAGACTGTAAATGATACTTTGTCACGATTAAAGGGTGAAGTTTTGAGTGGTTGATGATACTTTGCAGGTTGTGGCAGTGTAACACCAAAGTCTACATGGGGGAAGATCGCAACCATGGGTTACGCCAGTCTGGGAATCCCCTTGACCCTAGTTTACCTGTCAAGTGCTGGAGGCCTCTTGTCCAGGTGTGCTAGGGGTGTTTTCACGCGTGCCCTTTGCTGTTGCCTTTGTTCGAACTGCGGTTACTGTTGCTACGACGAAAGACGAATGGAGGTGAGTAAATAATATACTCGATTAATCCAAAAGTTATATCATTTTTAACATTTGTTCAATTTATGAGTAAACATTTTCTTTTTATTCAACAAATATATGGTCTTGAATCGTTTTAGAATATCTTATTCAATAGCAGTGTATAATGGAGTTTTTCATTAATATATTAATCCAAAAATAGATTAAAAATGGAAGATACTAAAAATGAAATAAATGTTCAGCGTGATATTTATCATAATTACCTCTTAATTTAACCAATTTCGCTGTAGGCTAATAATTATATTTATATCTATATTATTGAGAAACGGACAATACGCGATGAAACACGATATTTACACACAATGGATTTTATTACCATCGAAACTGTTGAAAATTCTGTCGAATACACGATTTTGCTCTTCATTTCAATTTCTGGGAATATCTGCTCGACACTGATATGAATACATATAGACAGGTTATCGGTCAGGTCAGAGGCAAAATTTAATTCGAAATAGATTTCATTACCTACATTAAACGAATTCTAGATTCATTTAAACGAATTTTCAATTTATTTTTGTACTGAAATATTAATTGATACAATTGTGGTTTTATTTTGTTTAAAGGGGAGGTGAAATTTAATGTGTTTAACTGAAGGGTAGTTTTAACCAGCAGAGTGGATTCTGGACTACTAGATACCATAGTCCCAAGTTCCCAAATTTCTAAATCCTCAAATCCCTAAAGTAATTTTCTATTCTCCAAATCCCCAATAAGACTAAACATTCCTTCCTAGATATAATCACCATCCATACACTCTTATCGAAATAAATTTTCTAAATTCCTGCTTTCAAACTCAATACACGAGAGAAAGTGTCATTCTCTCAAACCATGATCGATCTTAAAAATTGCTTTGAAATTGGTACAAACGCAGGAGAAGGAAAGACGAATGAGGAAGAAGAGGCAGCAGGAGGAATTGGCGCAGCAGCAACAGCAATTGCAGTTGCAGGAGCCATTTTACGTCCGCGCGAACGCGTCAACGTTTACCAGCACTGTGGAAATTAAGGCCAGCCCGAAGGACGAAGTGTCAAGTCTTGGTTCCGGTGACAGACCTAATGTCACCATACTCGCACCAATCAGCATTTGTTTGGGCACAATGCTCTGTTACATCGTGGCAGGAGCTTTTACTTTGTACAAGTTTGACGGCTGGTCCTTTGTGGGTAAGTGCGAAAGAGATTTGCTCTGAAAGACCCGCATGACATCCACACTCACGGTTCACATGCTTAACACGTTCTGTCTCCTAATTGTATGTACACACTTTATTTGACGTGTATAATACATGTTATACGGGAATAATTATTGCAATGTATAATGACTTATTTTATACACAAATTTTATTTCATGTCAGTAATACATGTTATAATTAATAATTTCCCTAATTTCCAAATTTCTTCAGTTGCATATTTTACACCAGCACCACATAAACCTAACCTAACCTAACGTAACCAATGTGTCCTATTGCCTAACTAAGCTACCTAGACAATTAAGAAAATATGAAAGATTTGGTACAGAATGTGTGACTTACTCAGATGTAACAGTATCGTTGATGTCAATGTAAGTGAACTAATGTTGGTATTTCGTGTGCCTACAGACGCGAGCTACTTCTGCTTCATGAGCCTGAGTACAATCGGATTCGGCGATATGGTACCCGGTTCCTATCCACGGCAAAGCCTGTACGAATCTCGGAACGAGACCATTTGGTTCTGCTCGTGCTACATAATGTCCGGAATGGCGCTCACGGCTATGTGTTTCAACATCCTCCACGACGAGATCGTCCACAGGCTGAGCCATCAAACAGAGAAGCAGGAACCGGTTAAATCCAGCCCGAGCGTGGACGAGCTGTCTACAGATCCCTTCGCGTTGACCTCGTGACAATTTCCGTCTGGCAACCTGTGCCACAGGAACGGCACCGACGAGAACGATATTTGTGGAACGGAACCGCCGACCAGCCTGTTCGCCCACGAGAACGAAATCAATATCCTGAAGGACTCTTTCAATCAAGTGGACGTCACCAGAGACTGCAAGCCGATCTTGAAACTGGAGGATCACGTACCGCCGATTCCTGGTGTCTACATGTTGCCGAAGGTCGACGAAGAGGCCGAGGAGAACACTGAAATGTAAAACTCTAGCCTTTTTATCCGGGCAAATTGCATGCCCGATAAAGGTAACCAAGTGAAGAGACCTGTTGAATGGGTTCGTTCGAGGACGTTCTTTGAGGAATATGATACGGTGTTCCTGATCGATTAGGTACACTCGATGAATATGTATGTGTCGCGAACGGGAATGTAATTATTCTAACGCAGTGACATAGTGTACACCTTCGGCTAACGAGAATAATCGGAGGACATTTTTATTCGGTTCGTCGTCGATGTTAGTTCAGGGGAATGTGGACTGACCGTTTTTTTATATCTTTTTCGTAAAGTGTCTTTTTTTGTAAGCGGAACTGATGTTTCGTTGTATCGTGTCCTTCGTGAATATGTGCACCGTTAATGGACGGCTTTCGCGTAGTTCTCGGGATTAACCGGTGCGAATTAGGATGTTTAAAGGATACGATATTCTCGTCGAAGAGAGGCAGGAAATTTTGAAGAAAGTATATTTGAAAATTGTTGGAATGTCATTTCCGAACGTGGAAGAATGCTTTCGTTTTGTAATTCTGAAACGAGATCACGTTTTTTATCGCGTTTGAATTAGCAGGTATTTAATTTTAACGAAAATTGTACGAAAAGTATTTCTACAGTTCATGGATTTGAATTGTTAACCGTGTAAAACACGTTACGAAACAATTAACGGTACTTGTTTGCTCCGAGTAAATCAATTAAAATGGAATAATGGTGATGCAACACAAACTTAACCCGTTTCAGCGAATATCGCGTTTGATTAAGACATAATGCCATTACGCAACTTCTGAGTAAGATGTTCCCAGGATATACGAAGTGTCTCTAAAATGTCCTGAACTTCCTGCAGACATTTCCACGCTAATCCTGCGCAACTCTTAATGAACACCATATCACGAGAACGTAAAATCTATGTCTTTAGTGGAGTAGTCAAATGCCGGGGAGAAATTGCAAAATATAAGACGGATTTCGTGCTTCTGGTTTGCGAATGTTAGGGGTGTGTTGAACTTTTGTAAATTGATGCGGGATTGATGCGAGTGGAAAGATAGAAACTTTCAAATTTACAAATTTGTACTTTGCAAGTTTAGGGATTTGGACGTTTTTAAATGTTCAGTTTGCGAATCGATGTGTTGTCGATTTCTAAATTCTCAATTTTTTTCATTTTTGGGGAAGTGAGGTGGAACTTAAGAATTTTGGGATTTAGGAATGTGAAAATCTAAGAATTTGGGGATTTATAAATTTGAAGATGTAGGAATTTGGGAGTCTAAGAATTTGGGGGTTTAAGAATTTGGGGATTTACAAATTTGATAACATAAAAATTAAGAATTCAGGAATTCTAATGTTTAAAACTTGGAGAATATTGGAATTTGGGATTTTGAGGACTTGGGAAATCTGAAAATTGTCAATTAAGTAATTTGAAAAATTTGAGAATTTGGGAATCTAACACTTCATTCTGCAATCTTGGTAATTAAAAAATTTGAGCATTTGAAGACTTGAGACCTAAGAAATTTTCTCAAAAATTAAAAAATGTCTAAATCTCTAAATCTATAAAAAAGCCCTATCAAATATCAGTAATCGTATAAACAACTAAAATAATCGCAATCATAAATTAACAAATAAAAATTAATTTAATCTGCAAATATCGGAAATGACATTCTAACTCACGACGAGACCGACTCAATGTTTCTACACGCCTATTTAGATAGAAACTTGTAATAGTTTTTATATTTCTGCATTTAAGCACTCACGTGGTAAAACACATTCTTGTCTATAATCTAATTAAGTCGATTATTGCGTCTAGTTGATAAGATGAAAGGTACATTAATTAAACATTCCTTTTATACATTTATGAATAAATTATTCAATTATATTATATTAATAATCGTTTGAAATATATGTATAAACACTGCCGTGATCGGTGCATCCTGTGAAAACGATCAATTTTAATATACAAATATTTGTACGGATATTTCCTAACGGGTGAATTTTTCTAGAATGAAAATATTTACAACGTTTTAATATAACTTTAACTTTTGTACACATCTATCTTTATCGTCGATTAATATTAAAATTGTTCTTGTATTTCATACAATTTATGAGAATGATTTTGTACAACAATGTCGGTGTTTGACTTCCATTATTTGCAATATATGATGTACATCCGTTGACTAGACGCAAAAATCAGTGAAACAAAAATCACATTCGAATTCTATGCTCAAGAACAATAACTAAACTACTGTTGCGACTAGGCATTAATCTTTAAGAGTGTTGCATATAAAATTATCCACATTGTTTAATATCGGTATTTCGTGATAACACGAAATCACGAGGTGCATAATATATAGTCGTGAATTAGCTGTAAAATAATCTCGTCAGTATAGAGCAGACAAAACAGCATTTCTTTAATAATTCAGGAATTATTAATACTTGCGTACTATGTACAAGGTGTAGCGAATATAATTAAAGCGGTAAATTCTATGTGCTTAAATAAAACGAAAATAAGTAATAATTATAGACAATGATGAAAATTTAGAAATTTAAAAATATTGACAGACATTTCACATTTCCAAATTCAAAACTTTGGTACTTTGGTAATTTGTTAATTTCTAAGTTTGAATGTTAAAAAATTTGAAACTTGAAGAATTTGGAAATTTGATAGTTTGGGACAGAGAAATTCAAAAATATAAAATTCCAAATTTTTGCAATTACCCAATACTGATATAAAATAAATGTCCATAACGAGCTCATTTTTCAAAAGAACTCAATTTCGTTTTATTTTTACACGTAAAATTGTACTGTATACAATTGTATCGCTGTGCTGTCTGATCTTGTAAATTTTATTTCTCATTTTTACTTATTATACAACGTATTATCTTAATAAAATGAAAAATAAAAAGATAACTCGTTAAACTTCTATATTCGTTTATACAAAATGGCGTGTAACTGTTGGTATAAATAGGAACAAAATAGTTCTTTTACATCATAGAATATAAAATATGTAGGAAACCACATAAGTTTGAAAACCATCTTATTAGTATAATTTAAGAGTCTAAAATATCCGGAGAGTCTGATACAAAAAGTTTACTAATACATCCAAAAAGCGATTTCTTACCAACCATTAAGCGAAACCTTGAACAATCCATGTCTAACAAAAAGAAGTGTTATGCTACATTTTGAAGCTAGCCATCAAGTACAAAATTATTGTATTTCCTTTTGTACCAGCTATCACGCAACATTGTGTATACCAATTGTATAAAAAATGATCGTCCATCAACTTCGTTCTGAAGAAACTAAAATACAGCCAAAGTGCTCGGTCTGCTCTGTTCTGAACGACGAAAAAACCTCGATCAGTAGCGACATAACAAGAAAAGTGTCCCTTTTTTCTGTTTCTTGTAACATATCATAAGATATAAGGGAACGTCAAAGGCTGAAGTCCTTCTGCGCTGAGAAAGAAACAAAACGATCGACGAACAACACGTTGCTCTAACCTAACCCGTGCATTGGTTTGGTCCTGATGGTGGCGCGAATAGACAAACGAATTTCCTACGGTGTCTAATGACAATCGATATTAGCTCGAGCATTTACTAGAGTTATCGTTATCACTCGGTTGGCGATCCGATGGAGGCTCGTGGCTGCTGGCCAAAACAAACTTTACTTTTCCTGCTTGCAATCCGACCATCGATCCAACCTGGCTGACCGAGCAAACTTCCTCACACTCGTTCGATTCATTTTATGAGGCGTTTCTTCAAGCTGACGCTTGGACAATTTGTTGTGGAAAACTGACTGTAACTTTCCTTCGATTCGCGGTAAACCTTTCATATCGTCAACATTATCCGTTATTCTTCCAAAAATACCACTGTTTTCAGAAATTGGTTGCAAATTTTATGTTGATTGATCAGACAATGGTTCCTCGGGAAGAAAATACTACACATTTGTATCTGTATTTTTTAATTTTTAAATGTAATATTGTAAGTTTCAAAATTGTTCAATTTGTAAATCTGATGTTTCTACATTTTGAAACTTGATATTTCTGCATTTCAAAGTTTATACATTTGCAAAATCTGTGTCGAGATAAAAGTACAGACACATAAGATAGTAAATTTCTTGAAAAACTAGATTACCTCATTTGATGAAAGAGTGAATGTAATATAATAGCCCGAAGGAAGCCTTTCCATATAACGTTAGCTTTAGCTTCAATATGAATTCCCATTGCAGAAACTTCGAGACTTGGACTTTTCTTATTTCCTAAGATTTTCCCTTCCTGCTTGTCTCCTGATTTCTCCTCTGGTTCCTCAGGGAAATATCACAGAGTTAAAAACACTCGTCGGCTACAAGGAAACTTTAGCGCGACAGTTTTGCAAGAAAAGCGTCCTCTGAATTTCTGATCAATAAATCAGTATGTTACGTTGAAAGAAAGAAAATGATCCTCCATCGATTAATTTTACCAAATCAATTTCTTTCGCCATATCCTTGAAATAGAATAATAATATCATCGTTATTTCATTAAAAATTCGATGCATCCTTAAAAATATTCTGAACGTGGAACGAAATTTAATAACATGTCGATAAATAAAATGTCAATTATATCGCGGAATACTTTCGAGTGATAACAGAGGACTTTATACAAAATCGTTTCTCGATTAGAATTAAGCTTACAGCTAATCTACACCTTTGTATCAACGAGTGATAAACTTGTCGATACAGGAGTAACTATTATAAATTGTTGCAAGTGAAATGAACTGATTATCTAAACTTCTCGATTACTACTCTTCTTTAAAATAATTTGAAAGACTTAATAAAAAGAATTCTACAAATTTTGATGCGAATTCTTCAAAGTTATTGTACTCACTATTTTCAAATCGTTAATTACCCTATTAGCAATTAAACGATTAAATTACAATCATTAATTAAATGATTTTTAATTGAGAATTAAAATATAATCATTGTATAATCTTCTTAACTGAAAATTTGTCAAATTTAAGATTAAAAGTTAATCATGGTCAAATGCCTTTTTAATTAATAATTATCTTGTAAATATTAATTGAAACTTACGATTCAGACCAAAATTCAGTCTAATTTATTTCAATCAGATTAAAATGTATTCTTTAATCGAATCTCGTACGAATAAAAATTAATAATCCTTAATATTGTCCTTTAATTAAAAATTAGATCCTAATGATCAATTGCGAGAATTTACAATAAAGGATTAAAATTTCTTATACGAGGTTCGATTACGAAATAAATTTTAATCTCCGATGAGAATTTTTAAATAAGATTTTATTGTGAATGAAGCGTTAATCGATAATTAGTGCTCGATGAAATAAAAATTTAATTAATCATATGAAACCCTGAATATGTCCTGTGCTTGTTTTAACGGACAACCAAGTGTCTTATATTGAAACAATTGAATGATTTATACAGCAATTTTCATTAAATATTGAACTTCAAATAGACTGTACATACTTCCTAAAGAAATTCTACGGTAACCAGATCTAACATTCGATGTACAGCAAGCTAACAATTCATTTTCGTCGGAATTGAATTTGAAAAGAAATCAGATCCGAAGGAGAACGTTCGTCGATTGCCCGAGCAACCAGTTTGACTAAATCATTAGACAGAGAAGAAAAATAGCTTAGCGCTGATTCAATATTCACAGTTGTCGAATCGGCGGGATTTGCTTCTGCCGTCCTTCCGTTTCAGCGAATCCTATACGAAATTGCAACGTAATGTAATTCGAGCGTAATTTTTGCGGATGTAACTCAATCTCCGAGCATACAGTGTAATATTAAGTTAGAACAGGTCATCGAACGAGTAATGAATGATTAACGCGTTGCGAATAGACACTGATGACCGCGAGAACGAGGACGTTAGCTGAACTTGAATTTTCTATATTATATTGTACATAGAATTGAACGTTGTATGATATTAACGACGATTCACGTTTAATGTTAGAGGAATATTATTCGAATTATTAGTCCTGAATTTTGTATTTTCGATTTCAATCGATTTTGTTCCGGAGAATGTTCGACGAAGGCAATAAAATACGAACGCATATGAGTGCAAGAAAATATGACATGAAATGATTTCTTGTAGATCTGTTGCTGTTCTGTATGTCTTGTATGTGGAAAATAGTCCGTACACTTTGTAGAATTCCCTACATCAGTGATGGGCAACTGGGGTCCCCCTTGACCCCTACTGGGCACATGGGTAGTCATTTAAGAGATTTCTAAATTTTCCAATTACCAAATTCCTAAATATCTAATTTTCCAAATTTTCAAGTTTCTAAATTTCTAAATTTGAAAATGTAAACGACAAACACTATCTCTCTGTCTCTCATCTCATTGTTACATAGACTGTATCCATGTACCCATCACTGTTCTACACCATCTGCGAAATGTAAATCTTTGTACAGGAAGATCGATATGTTGCATTAACATTCCTTTTCAATCTACGCTATAATCATATAGGAAATTTGTTAAATTTAATTTATAAAATTTCCGTATCACCTGCGTTTATATTTGATCATTCTTTTTGTATATTGCTTTATTTTTTCGATTACAAAAGTACATTTAAATTAAATATATATTTTAAATTTACATTTTGACATAGTTATACATTGGTGCATATTGTTTGTAATCCGTTAACAACAATAATTCTAGGTATTTTTAATTCTAAATTTAAAGTCTTTTGACAGAGGTGTCTGAAAAATAATATAAAATCGAAAAAACCTTTGATTTTTCAGAATAAACGCATCTGAGCGATTGAAATCAAGTTTTTATATATTTGCAATTTCCCTTTACTGGAAAATTAAATTACAATGCATGACAGTTTACAAAAATTATCATTTTACTTTCGTTAGCACTAAAGATACTTTGATTTTATTCTGAAAAATCATCTCATATCATAACTTCGCCAATTATTTATATTAAAACTTGATTTTTGTTAAAATAATAATGTAAAAACGAAATGGGAATAAGAATGTGTGTAAATTAGGGGAAAAAGTTGGAATAAAATTACGAGCGAAAAGAAGCAAAAAGGAAAAAGAGAACAAAGGAGTACCATAAAACCATTGTTTGAATTGGTGTCATGTAACAAATATAAGAATCAATTAATACTTTGTAAATAGCTGAAAAAAGTGAACGATGTGGGAGTGAATTCTGCGTCACTGTAAAATACGAGGAGAAACGAATTACTGGGTATTGTACGTCTGTATAATCGTTTGTCAAACAATGTATCTTATATTACAGAATAATAAAACGAAAACGACTTATCAAATATTAATATTGTCTTTTATATCCATATTATTTTACAATAATTACTCATTAAGTTATTATTTTATGTAATTAAATTTATATTTTTATTGATACATTATTTGCCTTCGATAATTATACTTTGCTATAAATACTGGTAAATATATTTAACTTCAAAATTATTTTTAATTTTATGATTATTCTTAAATTGTTACTATATCTATTGAAACTTATATTTTCCTATAACTTTCACTTTTTTTATATGAAAAAGGATTCGATATACGTATTGCCTTCTTCGTCGTTTCAAATAACAAACGTATCTTAATATTTTTAATTTCAATATCAACCGCCTAAGGCGCTATGATATAAAACCAGTCCCTGTTGATATAGTAGAATGCGACACAAAGATGGTAACTGGATTCTAAAATCTCGTAGGATGTGCAATGAAAAAATAAGCATTGCATTATCGAGTTATCCTGTAAAAAAGAGCATTACATCAGTGATTCGTCCTATACATATACCTTACTTAGATTAAAAATATTTATCGATATGAAAAAAGTATGTACGACCTGAAATGCTTGCAAAATATCCAGCAGAGAGCGTAGGTGCTCGATCAGACCGGCGCACAGGAGAGACGGAAGAACATATGTTTAAGCAGTGACGCATGCGCAATCATTGCTTCCGCGACGTACCTAGCCATCTTTCCAGTCAAGCAAAAGTGATTGTTTTCAGCTTTAGTCTTATTTAACGGAACTTTTATTAATGTCAGAGCCACAGTCCGCGCTTCTACTACGAAAACAATTAGCAGGTACCCAGCTAAAAACAGTCTAAGTGCTAAGTGTGATTCGTGCCGCAATTTCGAGCTCGACGAAAAGCCGGAACCGTTCTTGTACTCCAAACTCGTGCGATCTCGTCATCGTCGTGCTTCGACCCTCGGGATTGGCTTTGTGAACATTTTTTCTCCCGAGATATCAGTTTCTCGAGACCTCTATAACCTTATGTGAGCACCGATTAAACCTACCGTTATCTCACGTTGGCCCTGCGCCTGATTAGGGCGTGAAAATCAATACGGCTACGGAACCGTTGTGTGCCTCCCATGAATAACTTTAACCTAGCATCCAGTATCGCGTTTATCCGTTCGTATACTCGAGTTAAATCGTAATAGTCCCGCGAGTGGTTTTCATGTATAGCGAAGGCCGTTTTCGCTCTTACCGAAAATAATTGCAGGCAATGTTATTTATAGCATTTCGCGCGTCACCGTATACGACGCGGTTTGGACTAAAAAAAAGAGACAGAGAAAACCATGCCGTGCAACGACCACCGAAGGTCAACCGTCCTCGGGCCACCAACTTTTGTATTACTTTTGTCGAGAGAACCGAAGCGATGATATGCTTCGAAATTTCCCTCAGCAGGCTTCCAGATTTCGTCCTTTTGATTCGTAATCGAGCTTCGTGTTCGATTTTACGCGAAATAATATGCTAGCGCTTGCCCATTAACCTGTCGGTGCTTGACGGTTAACGAATGATTTGATTTAACCTAACCTGTAAACATCGAATGATAAAAGTTTCGGTATAACGTATAACCTTGTGTTAACGATTTTCTTCGACTGTTTTCATTGTCACTGGGTCAAAGTATGACTGATTATATACATTCAAACGGTTCTGTGTTTTTTAATGCGAGCAATATATTAAGTGTTCTTACACTGTATTATTTTATTTGTTGTATATACTCATAAAGTAATTTAATTTAATATGAAAATATATGTGAAATAATTATTGATAGAAAGAAATGAATTTTATCGAAGTACATTTGTTGATAAGAAAGTTGTTTTGTAATATAAGTGATATGCTGAAATTTTTTTTTATTCTATAGAATTAAATAAAAACCCAGTAGAAGGGTTTTCAGCAGGCCTTATAGATGACAATGACATATATCAGTGGGAAGTACTCATTATTGGACCTCCAGACACATTATAGTAAGAAATTAATCAATTTCATTACTTACATAATTAGTTATCAATTCTTAATGTAAGAATTACTTTTATACATTTGCAAGTGTTTTTACAAACATTCTTTTGCATTTTAGTGAAGGTGGGTTTTTCAAAGCACACTTACAGTTTCCAAAAGAATATCCACTTAGGCCACCAAGAATGAAATTTATAACAGAAATATGGCATCCAAACAGTAAGTATTTTATTCCCAGGGATTTTTATGCAGATTAAATGAAATGAACTTAAGCATAATATTATGTTGTATTTGTAGTTGAAAAGAATGGTAACGTATGCATATCGATTTTGCATGAACCTGGAGATGATAAGTGGGGTTATGAAAAAGCATCGGAACGATGGTTACCAGTTCACACAGTTGAGACCATTCTTATAAGTGTTATTAGTATGCTTGCAGATCCTAATGATGAAAGTCCTGCTAATGTGGATGCTGCCGTAAGTAAAATTTTACTTGTATGAACTTAAAAACATCGAAAATTAATTACTTAACTTTTTAAATGTAATTTACATATTAAATCTTATTACTATAGAAAGAGTGGAGGGAAAGTTATACAGAATTTAAAAGAAAGGTGGCAAGGTGTGTCAGAAAAAGCCAAGAGGAGTGTTTGTAGGAGATGAACAATTATTCAAATGGAAAGACTTATTTAATTCTGGTAAATTTTATATTTACATGAAATCAAATTAGATGTTTATTTTCTGAAATTTAAAAAACATTCCAATTCTTATAGGGATGCCGTAAGCACTGTAAGAAAGAAACCAATGCTCAGCATTAAGCTAATGGATAACAGTGCCACTAAAAACGGATAAAGCCTGACCCATTCTTAAACAGAACAAGGGAGGCAAAGTGTGTGTGAAAAGAAAAGATAAAACCACACGCTTCTATCAAGTTTATACCACCGCCACTGACGTACCATCCATTGATACGAAAAACATAAAGGAAATACATGCAGCTCACCTTTTACATAATAAACTAAAAAACTAATTTACACGTATACATAATGCAAAAAAATTATCTGTACGATTATTACCTTAATATTGATAGTTATGAACTTAACTTCCCAGTTCCTCCTGCTCAAAAGCTAGCCCCACCCTTTATACCTAAAACCTTGTAATTTAAAATGTTTATGTTTATCATTGAACAATAATTCCTTAGTGGCGTTTCGTATTTTCTTACTTTCGTAAATATATATAAATAAATTTTTGTAAAGTCAAGTTAAATGTAATGCCAGTAAAAATAGAAACGAAATATATGTGAATCAACTGTGACACTGCGACAAACATAATGTCGAATAAGCTGTACAATCGCGGCTATGTAAAGATATGTGAAATTTCCGTTGAACCGTAAGTTGCCAAAATAACGAATTCTAATTAAAGTGATAATAATACTAATAACGATACTATTATTAGAAATATACTATTAATTACATTAGTAAACGTAACGTGAAATTGCGTACACTGCTACAAAGACTTTATGAACATTTTCAACCAGTGCCAGTTTGTGAAGTGATTGTTCAAGTGATTTTTTTTTTTTTTTTATCAATATGTAAACTTGCGGTTCTGAACTATAAGATACGTTCAAATTTGAAAAATTTTTTTGTCCAACTAGGTATAATTTCATATTGTCAATTAAATTCTACAATATGACAAATGACTATCTTGACATTGAACCTACTTTCACACAATTGTAAAATATTACTTACTAAACCTTACATAATGATCTTCAAAATTATTGGAACAGATTAATCCTTTTTTATACTGTGATTTAATTATTTACTCATATATAAATAAGTAATGATATCTTATTTTTAATAGATCAAACGTAATTAGTATTTGTATAAAATTTGTTTCCTTTCACATTTTTTTTCTTTTTTTTTTAATTGCTGTTCACAAATATTGGTATTATTAAAATTCTTCCTAGTGTAATTCATAGTGTATTTATAATATGAACATTATGATTATCAAAGAATTTAAATACTTTTATATCACATGACAAGTAAAAATTCTGTATGATAAATTGATAGTAAACAAAAATAATCATATATTTACATTTAAATCATTTATTTACACGGTTTTTTTTTAACAATACATTAATTTTATGTAATGCTATTGATATTTAGTAACTATATTCGAGATTAATAAACATTCATTTGCCGGTAATGTCTTATGAAAATCAAATTCAAATATTAACATTTTCTTTCATAATTTCTTTAATTGATTTTTTGATTTTCATTGTACAGAAGAAATTAATGTATTGAATAGAATTATTATTATTATGAACAATTTGCTAATATATAGCAGAATACTATAACAATTATTTTTTTTTTTTAATTTATATTATGATAAATATAAACATATATGAAATTACGCATTATTATTCATACGAAAAAATTCTACTCGTGAAAATAACGTCATTTGAAATTACTTTACAACTTCATATAAACGACAATTTATATTTCTTTTTTTTTTTCAATTTCACCTCTTCGTATTATTCGTATATTTTGTCCACCGTGTATATAACTGATGAAATACGAAATAATCTTATGCGATGAGGTGGGGGCCTTTTAAACTCAGTTGAGCTGCGTGAACAACCAAATCATGTCGACCTATCGGCAATATGTATTTGAAATTTCTTTCGAATAACTTGGTTACGCATTCTGAAGATTTGTTTACGTTAGCAAATACATATATACGTTATAAAGTCGTACAACAATAATTAAATTTTTTTTATATACTTGACGCAAATCTTGTAAGAAGTTCAAGAAGTATTACAAAAATTGGACTTCTTCAAATTAGATTTCTGCATATCGTTCTTAACAAAAATTTAGTATGTGTTAAAACAGTATCTTAAGTTAGAAACAATAGTAAAATAGTATTGATATGGTTAGTATGGTTTATGTCTCATTTTGCAATTGTTATTATTACTTGTTATTGCAAATTATAACGTGTTTTCAAGACGTTTGGTTTGTTTTGAACCAATTAAGTTGTAATCATGAATGATGATCAAATTATTGCGACGTTACCGGACACACAAAATGCAGATTCAGTATGTTTGACTCAGTCACAAGAGTTATCACAGAAAAGAGTTTTGTCAGTATGGGGAAGATTGTGCCCACTTAAATTTCCCTTTAAAACAATGGGTAAGGATCATTTAATGTTTTTCTTATATTAACTTACTTTATAAAAACAAAAAATATTATTTTTAACAAATTTATAAAATAGATATAAATATGATTTTTATTTATTATAAAGAAATAGTTAAGAAATATTTGTTGCATGTAAAAACTTAAACTTTATTTAAATAATTACTTTTACAGAAATGACCAAGGATGTTTATACACTTGGTCGACTAGACTCTTGTGATATTTGTGTAACGGAAAATGAGATGAAACCAAAGTGGCTTCTTGTAATGAGTAAAATACATTTTAAAATAACTAGAGAATATATTGATGGTAATACTGATGATGCTGTTGTGTATTTAGAAGATTTAAGTCATAATGGAACTTTTATTAATAAGAAAAGAGTGGGACGAGGAAATAAAGTAGTACTTGAAAGTAATGACATTATATCTTTAGCTCAACCAGTAGTTACTGGTAAATATATTTTTATGAATATTTAAATAATTTATTCACAGTACATTTTCTAATTATATTTGTTTCTGCTTACAACAGTGTATGTATTTATGAGTACTATAGCATTTGAAAATAATGACTTACCTTCAGAACTTAAAAATAAGTACGCAGTTTCACGCACATTAGGATCTGGTGCTTGTGGAGAAGTGAAGCTAGTTTTCTCTAAAGTTGGTTGTAAAAAATTTGCTATGAAAACCATTATGAAAATGAGTGCTGTAACAAATGGACAAAGATATTCAGTAAATGATCCTGATAAGATTATGAATGAAGTTAAGATACTAAAAGCCTTAAAACATGTAAGTCCATACACATATGTCATTGTAATTATTTATGTTAATAAATGTTTTATATTTTCAGCCTTGTATAATTAGAATGGAAGAAATTGTAGATACTCCTAGGGCAGTATATATAGTTCTGGAATTAATGGAAGGTGGTGAACTCTTTGAAAGAATAAAAAGCAGGGGAAAATTATTAGAGAAATATGCAAAACTAATTTTTTATCAAGTTGTATTAGCTGTTAATTATCTTCATGACTGTGGTATAACTCATAGGGATTTAAAGGTATCTATTAAAATATGTTTTATATAAAGTTTTCTTTAAAATAAATTAAAAATAATGAATTATAATTTAAATATAGCCAGAAAACATATTATTAGCCAATAATTCTGATATAACATTGGCAAAAGTATCTGACTTTGGTTTGTCAAAATTAGTTGATGCACAAACTATGATGAAAACTTTCTGTGGAACACCTATGTATGTTGCACCTGAAATATTAAGTAGTATTGGACATGGTTCTTACACGAATCAAGTATGTTTGTACAATAATAATCTACATAACCATAAAGAAAAATAAGAAGATTTATTTTTCAAAACAATGTTTTTGATTTCATTAGGTAGATGTATGGAGCTTAGGAGTAATATTATATGCTTGTCTAAGTGGTGCAGTTCCCTTTAACTGCCAGAATAAAAACATTAGTTTGCAAGAGCAAATAAAGAGAGGATATTATAGTTTTCCTCCTTCTAGATTTGGTCATGTTTCAAATAAAGCTACAGATTTGGTATGAACTGACATTATTAAACTTTACAATATGAAATATTTTTAATTTCTAACAAGATTGTCTTTTAGATTAGGAAAATGATGACTGTTAATCCCAAGAAACGTATTACCATAAAGCAAGTGTTGTTACACCCTTGGTTACAGGATCCTGAACTAAGGGACACTGTAGATATGTTATTTTCGAATGAAAATAATGAAAACATAGCACCGCAAACTAATTCAAATAACATCCAATATAAGAGTGAACAGCGCACGAATTTAATAAAACGAGCGCGCTTCGAACTATAGTTGAAACAAAAAACATAGAATTAATTAATATACAACTGACTCACTGCCTTCCGAAATTAGCTATTAATGATTTTTTCTTTATTAAACAAAATCATTAAGTTCTTATTTCTTTGAAGGATTATATTTATCTTTTCTGAATAATGTTTATTAAACAAACAGAAAATTCTACTGTATTTTTACGTACAATATTTTTTATTACAAAACTATTTATTTGATAAAAGCATAATTTACCATCATTCTTTACATTAATTGATAGTGACATGTAAAGTAATTACACTTTAAGCTGATTTAACTTACCAATTCAGTTCCAGTATTAGTATTACAAACATATTTATTAAAAAAATATACAGTAGCTGAAATATATACCAAAATGTTATTCAAATAACTATTTAAACAAAATTATTTTTGTGTTTCATATTCTGAATCGTCGGCAGTAGTAAAAATTAGTTAAATATATACTATATATATGTATGCGTGTTACGTTTTTGCTACACAAATTTATATATATGTATATTAGTATGATAAAATTAATAGTCTGCATATCAGGAAAATTGTTATCCTGATAATTTTTTAGTTTAAAACAAGCAACACTTTGTACATAACAAGAAAAACCGGTTTATATACAATTACAAATCATTTCAAGAATAATGTTTTATTAATTAAGTATTTTCTTTTCCTTTAAGTTCACTCTTTTCTGCATGGAAATATTTCATCACCTCTGCATGGATTTGGAAGCGAAGTTTCCATTTCCGGTTGTTTTTTCTTAGTTAGTCCTGCTAGTAATCGTTTTATCTGAGCGATTGCTTTCCCCGGATTTAGACCCTTAAAAAATAATTAATACGAAATTCAAATATGATCTATTGAGAACATCATGACTTTTAGTATTTAAATTATGCTTTAAATTTTTCACCTTTGGACACGTCTTAGTACAATTAAAGATAGTATGACAACGATATACCGAATAATAATCTCGCAATTTACTAAGTCTTTCTCTATGCCCCATATCTCGTGAGTCCATAATCCACCTGTATGCCTATATAAAATTTTCAAGAATTAGTCCCTAGTTATTAGTTCTAGATTTTTATATTCCTTTTATGTTATACCTGCAGAAGAGTTGCGGGACCTAAAAATTTATCGCCAAGCCACCAATACGGTGGACAAGCATATGTGCAACATCCGCAAAGTATACAATCGTACAATCCATTGAGTTTATTCCTATCCTTTGGACTCTGTAAAATTTGTCGTAAACCAAGGAAATTTTCTTCTCCGGGACGCTTTAAAAATGGATCGATTTCTTCGTATTGTTTCAAAAAGTGCGTCATGTCTGGTATTAAGTCTCTAATTATATATGTATGTGGCAGAGGATACACGATTATAGGCTTCGATGATTCCTTCACCTTTCTAACATCAGAGAAACAATGTATTCAATCTTATGATAATATTATATAATTTCTATTTTGTTTTAATATAATTGCATTTAATAACGTTAATAAAACATTATTAAAGGACTTAGCAGCACTGTTAGAATTTGCGAGGCCCAGGACAAAAATTGTTATTACTGAAAGCATTGCGATAATCTTTCATTATATTATCACACGTTGGATAGTCAAATATTATGTGAAATTTGCATGTTTAAAGTCTGGGCCTCTGAAAATGGTCAGGGCAAATGCCCCCCGTTTTCAATGGCAACTCAATGGCGCAAAAAAAACATTGTTTATTTCTTAATAAAAAGATCAAATGATGCTTTGCGCCACCTCTAGTTACGCTACTGAAACAACTAAGTTAGCTACTACGCTATTGAAAAAGTATTTTCCCGCTTTACGTGATGCAAGCCAAGGTATTGACACCATTTATATTCATCGCGCAAGTTCCGCAAATTCCCTCTCGACAGGATTTTCGAAAGGATAACGTAGGATCATGTTCTGCTTTTATCAATGCTAGTACGTCTAACACCATTGTGCCACATTTATTTAAATCCACACTGAATTGTTGCATGTGCGGTTTCACATTTGGCTTTTCTGGGCTCCAACGGTATACACGAATAGTTTGAAGTCTTGGTTTCGGCTTCTGTACTCGTTGCTAAAAATTAACCAATCATGTCAATATTAAGTTTCCTAATTTGAAAGTCTGAAATTTTAAAATTGGAACAAGGATTCAATATCATTTTCTTCATCCTGTGTCACGATATTTATTGACACTAACTTCTGGAGGTAGCTTGCATTCTTTCATGCTCAACTTCTCGGCTTCAAGGGCGCTTTCTCGTTCGGCAGGCGGTCTGTCATATCCTTTCCTTGCACTGGCCAAGAATCGACAATTTTGATAACCATTGCTTCGACACGTGCCTCGACGAAGAGACGCGATCGTACAGGACCAAAATTGGCTTGCATTACTGACGATATTGCGGGTAAACATATTCGTAAAAATGTATTTTATAAGATGCCTTTCATAAATGTTACGTCAGGCTACAACGGTATATTTCGTTTTTTCAATAGTTCAATCATTTCATTTTACGATGACTCTTCGTTAGGATGGAAACAAAATATCATCGTTTTGAGAGAACTTCATAGTTATGCACAGCGATTTTATTGCCAAAAAATGAAAGTATAGGGTGTACTAGAAAATAAGTATGTAGCATGGAATTAAATAACCAGAAAAATTAATTATAAAAATAAAAAGTTTTACTTTCTACCTAAACTTAATTAATAATTTTACTGAAATACGCGAATGAATCGTGAGTTGTTTAGAACAAACGCGAGTAGTAAATTTCTCAATTCTTAATAACATTCGAATGTGCAAATTACAAAATTATAAAGGAATTTTCCATTTGTTTTCGCGCGAAGAATTTGCACTTTTCAGATTGCGTACTGTTCTTGAATACTCTATAAAATTCATTTAAAATATCTAAATATATACATTAAAGCTTGATTGACGTAAATAACTTGATACGCGAGCACAACATTGAAGTTTTGCAATAATAACAAATATTTACTACTATCTTTTCTTTTAAACAGTTTGTTATATTTGTCTTCGCGTTTGTGCCATCTATTTTTTCATATTACAATTCTGAAAATTGTACTTCCGTTTCTTATAAATCTCTCTAATCATTAGTTCTATTAATTTATACAACATTATGAGAGATTACTGAAAAATAATTCTTTTGGTTGGTTCCAATATCAATGTGTCAAAATAAATTTTATTATAAAAGTCATGGAACAGTATTAACCAATTTTTCTGTATCTTATTTTCAAAATTAACTTTTTATAAATATTTGTCCTATTGTCAAACTGTTTTGCGATAAAGAACATTTTGCATATCGTACTATATTTAAAGGTCAAATGTTATCACTCTGTGTACTGGATATAATGAATTAACCCCCGCGAAGAAGTAGTCTTTCGTTTACGCGCATCGAGATATTCTAATCGAGCATTAAAAATTATACGCTTTTACTCATAAATATATAAAGAGTTAGTGAATAGCAAAAAGTATTTAACATCTCAATTTAACTTGAGTAGTACCTGTTGCTTCAGGTAATATATATATATCGTTCAAGTACCGCTTATTTAACTGTACGAAATTTTGAATCATGTACGATTTGTTAAAATAAAAAAAAATAAATTAAAAATATGTATATTAATCACGACTGATACATCTTAGTATCGAGGAAATTATATGCAAAAGTTTCATGAGACACCATAAACACAGAGGTTATATATTTATATAATTGATATATGCATATGTACTATTAATGAAAATATATTTATTTTTATATGTTTTATGTGTATAAGAATATTGAAATGATTTATAAATGTTTTGTATCTTTTTATGTGATATATATGATTTGTTAAATTTTTATATAAATTGTACAACAGATTCAATAGTTTTTATTTTGTTATGATTTATAATATTTTATCATAGTGAATATAAAGTATTGTATTCTTTAGACATTATGCAGGATACTGTTTTGATTATTGGTGGTGGAGGTAGAGAACATGTTATCGCTTGGAAACTTTCACAGTCTCCACATGTAAGTAAATAAAATAAAATAATAAGTGTTATTTAAGGAAAGAGTAATTTTAATAGTAATTAAATTATTCATCATAAATTATATTAATCATAATATTATTCTCATGTAATATTTCATTGCAAAGTATATCTTTTTCAGGTAAATAAGATTTATGTTTCTCCTGGAAACAGTGGAATCGCATTACTCAATAAGGTTTCTTTGATAAAATTAAATGTGAAAGATAATAAGGTATGTTTTATAAACATTTAAATTAAAATATGAATTACATTGAAGTTTTACTAAAGTCATAAAGTTTATTTTATAGGAGATAGCACAATGGAGTAAAGAAAATGGTGTAAATTTGGTAGTTGTTGGCCCAGAAGAATATTTAGCAAATGGACTAGCAGATGAATTAAAAAATGTGGGAATTAGTTGTTTTGGTCCACAAAAGGCAGCCTCTAAAATTGAAGCAGACAAATATTGGGCAAAAGAGTTTATGGACAGGCACAATATCCCTACTGCAAAATGGAAAGGATTTGTGGATGCTGAAGAAGCAAAGAAATTTGTTATAAAGTAAATGCAATGTTTTATATAAAGATGTGTTATTACAACAAATTGTTACGTGTATAATAATTTATTATAGTGCACCATTTCCAGCACTGGTAATAAAGGCTTCAGGCTTAGCAGCTGGAAAAGGTGTTATAGTAGCAAAAGATAAACAAGAAGCATGCAAGGCAATAGATGAAATCTTGACAGACAAAAAATTTGGATCTGCTGGAGAATCAGTAGTTGTAGAGGAACTACTAGAAGGAGAAGAAGTTTCTGTGCTTGCATTTACAGATGGTATAATATTAAGAACTTTTAATGCATCAAATTCAACTTAGATACAATAAAATATATTTTATTTATAGGAAAAACTGTTGTACCAATGGCACCTGCACAAGATCATAAAAGAATATTTAATGGAGATAAGGGACCAAATACTGGTGGCATGGGTGCTTATTGTCCATGTTCATTATTAAATAAAACAGATTATGATGCAATGAAATCAAATGTTCTTCAAAAAACAATTGATGGTCTTAAAGATGAACAAATTCCATTTATTGGTTTGTAATATATAGTATAATTTACATTTATAGTTCATAAAAAGTAATAAAATTGTAACAAATTTGTGTCATAAAATATAGGTGTATTATATGCTGGATTGATGTTAACAAAAGATGGACCAAAAGTTCTAGAATTTAATTGTAGGTTTGGTGATCCAGAAACACAAGTAGTACTACCACTACTAAAGTCAGATTTGTTTACAATTATGAAGGTATGTAACTACAACATAGAACAATTTAGCTAAAATTAATTTGATGTACATTCGTATAGGCTTGTTGTGAGGGTTCTTTAGTTGAATCTCAAGTTACATGGCAAGAAGGTGTATTTGCTGTTGGTGTTATTTTGGCTTCTCGAGGATATCCAGCATCATCGTCGAAAGGCCAAGTAATAACAGGTGTCGATAACATTGTGAATAAACCAAATCATTTCGTTTTTCACAGTGGAACAAGTATTTCACCTGAAGGAGAATTACTAACTAATGGTATATTTTTATTTCGCCAATTTTATATATAAATATGTACAATATTACTTTAATTCAAGAATATTATTTTCATTAGGAGGAAGAGTTTTAATTACTGTAAGTTTAGCACCTTCTTTAGCTTTGGCTGCTGCTAAAGCAACATATGCTGCACAAAGCATATCATTTGAAGGAAAACAATTTAGAACAGATATAGCACACAAAGGAATTGCAAGGTATTTTGTAGATGTGATATGCGAAACAAAAAGCAATTCTAAATAAACAATATTTTCAGATCTATTTTACATCACGGAAAATTAACATATAAAAGTAGCGGTGTTGATATAGCAGCTGGAGATTCATTAGTTTCAGCTATAAAACCAGTGACTTCTTCAACTCAACGTTCGGGTACATTGGGGTCAATTGGTAGTTTTGGTGGTTTATTTGATGTAAAAGCTGCTGGTTATAAAGATCCAATTTTAGTATCTGGCACTGATGGTGTTGGTACCAAATTAAAGGTAATTTTACATTTATAGTAAATATTGCTACAGTGACGATAAATAAAAAGTATATCAATTTGTAGCTAGCATTTGACTGCAATAAACATGATACAATAGGAATAGATTTAGTAGCGATGTGTGTAAACGATGTTCTTGCACACAATGCCGAACCATTATTCTTTCTCGATTACTTTGCTTGTGGCAAACTAAATGTTGATGTTGCGCGAAATGTTATAAGTGGAGTTAGTGAAGGATGTAAGAGAGCTGGATGTTCATTAGTAAGTAAACATAATTTCTTTATTTTTATTGGTCCTTTACTCAAATACGTGAATAAAATTTTAGATCGGTGGCGAAACAGCCGAAATGCCTGACATGTATTCTAGCGGAGAATACGATTTAGCAGGATTTGCTGTAGGCGCAGTTGAAAGAAATGATCTACTTCCGCGCACTGATGATATAGAAGAAGGTGATATCGTAATTGGTCTTCCATCAAGTGGAGTACACAGCAATGGATTTAGTCTTGTGCGAAAAATACTAAAGTTAGCGAATAAAAAGTACTCCGACATAGCACCTTTTTCAAAAAATAATCGCACGATTGGTACTTGCTTTTTTTGTTTATAGTGTATGTTAAGATTCGTATTTATAAAATTAACTTATTTATATTTATTATACAATAAAGGCGATGAATTGTTAGAACCAACAAAAGTTTATGTAAAAGGAGTAATACCAGCTTTACGAACAAATTTAGTAAAAGCGTTTGCGCATATTACTGGAGGAGGTCTCACAGAAAATATACCAAGAGTTTTACCAGAAAATATGGGTGTTGTGTTAGACGCAACAACATGGGAAATTCAACCAATTTTTGGTTGGCTAGCAGCTGTTGGTAAGAAGTCAATTCAAATGTCCATTAAATTATTTAATTTTCATTTAATTTATACGAATTTCTTCTAAAAATATTTTTCTTTAGGTGGAATTAGTAAGGAGGAAATGTTGAAAACATTCAATTGTGGCATTGGGGCCATCTTAATTTGTTCAAGTAAATATAAAAATGAAGTTTTACTTAAGCTACAAGCAGAAAATCCCAAAATTATTGGATATACAAGTAGTTATAAAGGTAAGATTCATTTGACATGATTGCAATATAATTTTATTTATGTGCTATATGTATTGAAATATTTCAGATAGTAAAATTAGGGTAAATGTTAAGAACTTTGAAGAAGCATTAGAATTAGAAATGAAACAGTATGTACCAGATATTGTTTCAAGTTTAAGTAAACCTTTAAAGAGAGTAGGTGTTCTCATATCTGGTAGCGGAACCAATTTACAAGCGTTAATTGATGCGACTCAAGATCCATCGCAACATATTGGCGCTGAAATTGTTATAGTAATATCCAATAAACCGAACGTGGAAGGACTTAAACGAGCTGAAAGAGCTGGCATTAAGACAGTGGTAATTAGCAATATTTTAACTATTTAATCCTTGTTGTGCTATAAAAGTATCCATCATATATTTGATGTATAATAACAGGTCATCAAACATACTGATTATCCTACCAGAGAAGCTTTCGATGCAGCAATGAATGTAGAACTTGACGCTGTCGGAGTTGAGATAATTTGTCTGGCTGGTTTTATGCGTATTCTGTCAGATAGTTTTGTTACTCGGTGGCGTGGTAATTTAATAAACGTACACCCTTCATTGTTACCATCATTTAAAGGAGCTCAAGCACATAAAGATGCTCTAGCAGCCGGAGTACGTGTTTCAGGGTGTACAGTACATTTTGTCGAGGTGTGGAAAAATTTTAATAGAATTAATATGAACATATGATATCAAGTAAAAGAATTTTTTTATATTTTTAAAAATGTTTCTTAAAGATTGACATAGATTCTGGAGCAATTATTGAACAAGCAGCAGTACCTGTATTACCAAACGATACCGTCGAATCTCTTCAGGAACGAGTGAAAACGGCGGAGCATCGTGTTTTTCCTCTTGCTTTGAAACATTTGGCCACCGGAAGAATACAACTGAAAGAAGATAATTCAATCGTGTGGAATTTTTGAACTTAAAGCGTGGTTTCATTATTTCAGAAGAAATAATTCTTACTCATTTATTATTATTTATCTCTTTATATTAAGATTCCTAATTGTTGAAGATAAATTGCTAACACAATTCTGAAAAGTACATATCACTGTTCACGGAAGTTTTTTATTGAAAATCGAAAATATCATGTCAAGTATACTATTGTCACGTTTGTTAACAATAAAATTAGAATCTTTATTTTTGGAATGAGAATATTTTTTCATTATTTTCGGGGGCATAGCAAGTGCTTCATTTGCAAAATCATCTAATTTAACATGAAACATTTGTTTCTGTAGGACAGGCACCAATAAATTGTATTTATCAATTTTATTATTTATTTGTTTTGTCGTAGATTTAAAATCATCCAAAATATTTTTCCAAATTACTTCTTCTCCAGGACTTAATGGGATAGGTCCTACATTATTCCGGGCTTCTGCTAGTTTTTTTTGTAAATCTTGTTTTTGTTCTCTAATTTCTTTAGATAATTGTATCCACTCAGGGGTAAATCCATTTTCTATTAATATCTGTAATTTAAATCTGTAGATTATTTCCTGCATATTTCTTAAACTAAACGATTTTCCATACCTCATTTAATTTATAAGTAACAAAATCAACATATGGATTTCGAGTATTTGTATTCTTTTTTAAGGGTTTTCCCATTCCTGGTAAATCATTGAATTCACCTTTATTCATGGCTTCTTGAATTAAATCTTCCACTAGACGATCCATACCAAACCGTGTTTTAATATCTTTTGCACGTTGTTTATCCATTCCAACTAATGTGTTACGCTCTTCAGCTTGCAATCTTTTTAGTCTATGCTCCATTACATTATCAACAGCTTTTTGAGCCTTTTCTATACTATACAGCTTTTGTCTCTTACTAGGTGTCCCAATTCCTACATTGTATGCTAAGTAATGACGATGCTGTGGTGCTGTATGCTGAAAATGTGTAAATATTTAGGTCAATAAAAAGTCACCAAATAATAAAATAATGTGTAAGCTTTAATATAAGATAGCATACTTTGATATCAAATTCTTGAACTTCAGGTAATTCTGTAGTATTTTCTTTCTGTTCCATTCTTGCTTTGCGAATTTGTCTATAGGCATTTTCAATCTGTGGATCACAATGTTATGGCTATATAATATGCAATGCTACATAATTTTCAAATATAGAATACTGTACCTCAGAAAATTTGACTGCACTAGCTTCTGCTGTACCACTGTCTGGATGAAACCTTTTTGCCAAATAAACAAATGCTAATCTTAGTGTCTCATCTTCACAGTCTTCTGGAACCTCCAATGCCTGATACCATTTCTTAACATACAAAATTTAATCACTATTCATGCATGTGTATTAATGTATCACAATGATATTTGAAGTAACAAATAAGCAATATAATAATACAAATTGTACCTTCATATTAAGTTTATGTGAGTGCCTTTTTATGTGCATAAAATCCACATGTGGATTACAGAGACAATATCCAAACGACTTCCCATTTAAACAATGAAATTTTAACATGATTTTTAAAAAATGTAATGCCTTTTTTTTATATAGTTATGTAATTAATCGAGCTATAAATATTATATATGTATATGTTAACTACCGTTATTAAAAAATTGATTAAATATACAACGAAGTAACCTGTGCAATTTTACATTAACTACAACTTGTAAATTATACATGATATGTAATAATGTCTTAAAATGTAGATTCTTAAAGAACCTACGTGTTGCTATAATGTTACGAATTATTAAATTATAATAAATTTGTATACTGTTTCACAACATTTACGCAAAATGTCAACATGACATTGACGTTTCAAAATATATACATGCGGACGTAGACAGAGCCGCCGATGAAGTTTGTGGAACCCGGGTAAAGTCCATATTATTTTCAACAAAAGCAATTAACTTTTGTTATATTATTATGGACAACAATTAAATGATAAAAGAGCTTTTTATACAGCATCTGAAAGCTTCAAATAAAAGATTTGAATCTTTATAATTTTGAAAATTTAAGTTCAAGTGTTAGGGTGCTATATTTACAGAGACCTAATCAAGTACTTTGTTACAGTATACAGATTCCAATACGTTTATCATAAAATTAGCTGTTTATTATATAATCATTAATTCGTAAATAATATAAAGTTATAAATAGTGTCTTTTATCATTGCTGACCTACTTCATATATGTTATTTTTAAATTGACAAATATTCGCGCAATCTAGTAATAACAGGTGTGCGTTTCTAGGGAAGAGTGTTAAGCTTTTGTTATTCGTATTATTTCTGAAAGTGTCAAAATGTCGTTTGTATTACATTCGTGTTTAGCTGTAAAATAGAGAGGACAGATGCAAATTTGAAATTAAATTATAAATTAATATGACAAAGAATTACTGTGAATGAGTATAATTCTGAGAACAGTGGATTTATTAGTTTTAAAGTTCATTCTTACAGACTTTCGTGTTAAGTTGCTCAGACGTTTATCGCGATTGGTGTAAGATTTAATTTCTTTGCCTATATTTGATTTTAAAAGATTACTCCAAATTAAGCTACTACCTCAGTAATTTTATTATGTTACATGATTTGTAAGATAAAGAATCTGTGATAATTTCTTTATTCACACATTGATACAAACAATACATGCTACACATGTGAATGAAACCGGATGTGTACATTTTGTAGGCATGCGTATTACCATATTGTGTCTTTTTTCGCTTTCCGTTGACGTCAGTTTTCCATGTACTTGCATAAAAAAGCGTTACGAGAGATTCTAGAATTTATAATTCGGTTGTTTTAAAGGCACAATTATATTTATTTACTGTTATATCAGTTGATGTTGTAAATGTTCGGTGAAATATAACATTTGTATGGTGTGTTTGATGCGTTAAACTTCATCGTGATTCTTGCGAGTTTGCGATATAAACATGCAAATGCAAGAAGCGGAAGGAGCTGATGGTACGTAAATGTACATTATTTCTATCACGTGTATTTTACTTTTTATTCTCATAGTATTCAATGAAAGGGCGAAATATTACAATATTCAGTTATGATCATTGTGATATACTTAACCTCTACTGCCCGATTGGACATTAGGGTTTATATGTATATCAGTATTGCATAGTGGTTACAAATAAATAAAACTACTCATTTTTATTTAGGCTCACCATGGAACAACTCCAGTGGCTGCGATGAAGAACGTCGACCAACCCAGAAGGAGGGTAAAAAGTCGAATATATTACCTCTTTGGGGAAATGAAAGGACTATGAACTTAAATCCATTAATTTTAACAAATATACAGTCATCTCACTATTTTAAAGTTAATTTGTACGAATTAAAGACATACCATGAGGTTATTGATGAAATTTATTACAAAGTGTCTCATTTGGAACCATGGGAGAAGGGAAGCAGGAAAACAGCGGGCCAGACTGGCATGTGTGGAGGCGTGAGTATGTTTTCTAATACACTATTAATTCTTAATTTTTATTTATTGACTTAAAACTAAGGAGACCACAGAATTGTTACCATACGCAAGAAAGAACTCCAAATTTATAGCACTTTAAAGGACCTGGACACTCAGTGAAATGAGAACTACCAATAAAAATAAGAAAGGTGAAAACATTTAAAAATAAATTGTACAAAGTGGAAGTTTTAAGTATTTTAGACTTCCACTAATAATGTACAATCAGGGATCAGTATCAAAATATTGGCCTCGAACCAGTCTGAATTGAGACACTGAGCAAACAGTCTCACTTAACAGCACACTTACTTATTGCAGAGTAGCATGTTCTCGGTCAATATAGTATAATATAATATGAATGAGAATAATTGACATAGGGGGGTGTAAATTTAGCGGTTCATGCAGGTTAGAGGCGTTGGCGCTGGAGGAATTGTCTCGACGGCTTATTGTCTGCTGTACAAACTCTTCACCTTGAGGTTAACACGGAAACAGTTAAATGGTCTTATCAATCATCCTGACTCACCATATATTCGAGCATTAGGGTTTATGTATATTAGGTAAGAATAATAACAATGTAATATTGCAGTTCTTATTAACTCATTTGCAACAGTACCAGTCACATAAACATAAATATTTAGATCATGGATGGTTTTGTAGTTTTGATGTACCAGAACTTTATCTGTTGTGAATGAGTTAATAATTGTCTAATCTAATATATTATACATAAAATTGTTGTTAATGTTGATAGATACACACAACCACCAGCTGATTTATTTAGTTGGTATAGCGATTATCTAGAAGACGAAGAAGAGTTAGATGTTAAAGCTGGAGGAGGACAAGTAATGAAAATGGGTGATATTCTCAAACAATTTCTTACTAAATTAGAGTGGTTCTCAACACTATTCCCAAGAATACCAGTGCCTATACAAAAAGAACTTGAGCATCGATTAGCAGAACGGTTTCCCCAACAATCCATGAATGCTCGGAACGCGAAACCACCTATAACATTGAATAGTCATGGAAAATATAGTAACAGTAGCAACAGAAAAGATAATGGCAACCTTACATCTCGCAATCAACCACGACATATCCCGGATAGCGAAGCTCAATGGGGTGAGGCCGAAAGAACAAGCCAGTGGCGAGCCAGGTGCGTCCACGTGGTATGAATACAATCACGTTACTAATGTATATAAGTTAATAATATTCTATGAACTTGTCAGGGAAGTGGGGTGAAGATTAAAGACGTACCATCTCCAGGAAAATACTCTTGATCTCAATGTATCATCGTTCAGTTTTCTTTAGTACATGTGTATGTTTTCTTTTGAGTCTTGTACAGTTATTCGCTCGCTTTTGTAAACTTAATTTAATCAACTTGTTTCTGGGTACATTATCTACTTTTTATTATTATCTACTTTGAATTTTATCGAATTTTTGTGGCATTAGTGAAGTCATCTCGATATTCATGATAACTGTACACTGATCTTTTTTACACATTCGATATCAAGGATTATACAAATTGTTGTGTAATATCGAGGTGTTTGATATCAATAATTTTGTTGCATTTTGCATTACAAATAATTGCATCGTACATATGTATTTGACATAAATTGATATTTTATAAATGAAATTCATCATTCGGCGTTACTTCCCTTCGAATAATGTTTTTTTCTAGATCTGATGAGGAACGTAAGGACAAGTACAGAGACCGGGAACGTGAACGAGACCGTATCAGAGAAAGAGAACGAGAACGAGCACGGGAAAGAGATCGAGAAAGGGATCGTCATGTTAGACGATCAAGTAGCCGCGATCGAAGTCGAAGGCAAAGAGATTATAGAAGTCGTAGCAGGGACAGATCGCATAGAGATAGGAGTAGAGACCGTTACCGTGACAAAGATCGTCATCGAGATAGGTAATTTGTTCTTTTGATATCTTATTTATAAAAAAGAATTCTGAATTTTTATCAATTGCAGGAAAGGATCGCCTTACGATTATGCCACAGAACTAGCTCGGGAAAGGGAGAGACAACGAAGAGAATAAAAACATGTACTGATATGTATATATCGACATAAATGTTTGTACGAGTGTAACTATAGAGATAAAAATGATTTAGAACCGAGCCATTCGAACACCACCGCGTTTTAAAGAAACTCCTACTCCATTTGGAGTAATAGCCTAAATTTAATTCGATTATATTCACCATGTAGTTTACATGTTTTTATAAAATAAATTCATGATTATAATTATTGTGTTTCCTTGCTTCTTTATTCCATAAAGCAAAATTCCTTAATAAAGTATGTATAAACTATATTGCGAAAAGCAGTATTTTTATATTAAACAATGTCAATTAAATTCTGTCGAAAATTTAGTTAATCTGTAGTACGAATTCATTGTACCATGGCGCGTGAGTACTTTGGATCGAAGTTAAAAATGGCGACGGATTGTTGCCTCTCTACCGTAGTTGAACGCAACTGAGCAGAAGTTTTACCGAAACATGAGAAAAATATTTATTATCAGGTGACAGCAACCGCGTGGCCAATTTTCAAAGGTGATATCTATAGACGTGTTCTTTTTACAAAGGAATTTATCAATATTAAGTCCGATTTAACGTACATATCTATACAACATTATTGCTATGTTATTTCTCCATATTACACGTGTACAATGTTAATACCGGTTGACAGTGACTGGCTGGGTGACTGAGTTGACAATGAACTATCTTTTATTAATAATATTGTAAATTAATCTAATTTTTATAAAACCTTCCAGTGTATGTATGTATGTGCTGAGTACTTGACTGTATTTTTTCAAATTATATTAAACAAGGAGTTTAAAAAGAACAAAAAAGTGGCATGACCCTGAATCTTTAAGACTACAGTCAGCTACTTATAGTTTCGTTAGTATTCTAATATCTGAAGTGAAATAATTGCGCGCCATCTACAATCTTACGCTACATATGTTCTAACTTGTGTTTTTTCTCACTTATGTTGCTGTTGGCAACGCGATTGGCAACAAGCCATATTATATCATATTATATACATATTATGTAAATTATTTATGATAACAGTCGTATACATATACTTTTATATTAAATTAAGTATTTTAATTATGAATTTACTATATAAGAGCCACTCATTTACTAAAATAATTAACTCTACAATGACGTTAACGTTCTTTACTGTTTTATTTGTATCAAATGCTTTGGCGCTAAAATTTAAACACAATTCAAAAAGTGGCCACGTTAGCTAACGAATGGTTCATATGAATAAATATATATGTGTATTATGCATATAGAAGAAGAAGGTACCTCCTCCCACTACTCATTAGATTTTTGGATGCTAAATTTTCAAATTTTTGTATTCATAAATTTTCAAGTTTAGAACTCCAGAAATTTGGAGATTTGAAATTTGTAAATTTTGGGAATTTTGAGAAAGAAAATATTGAAATTTGAAAATTTGTAAATATGAAAATATGTAACTGGTTCTATTTTAGAATTATTATATAAGTGCGAGATACACCAGTTCTTCATCTTCTTCATATAAGACTCTTAAATTTTTCAGATGATTGGCCGACGCTGTGCTCTCGTTGCTTTGGGCGGACTTTTGATTCTTGTCCTTAGTGTCAATGTATATTTCATACGAATGATCGTAGAGAGCTCGTCGCACAAAGCCTCCTCTAAAGGTATGCCAGCCTCACAATTGAAGCCCGAACAGGAAGAATTAATATCTCAGGCAGAACAAAATTTACAAGTTCTGCAAAAATCGGTCGCAAAAAATATGGCGAAGAAGATTACCGATGAGATTCAAATATTACCATCAAGATACTTCAAGCAAAATACCAGTTACATGATAGTATTGGATCGATTGTTAACTGAACTGAGAATAATGCCTAATGTTCGTGAAAATATATGGAATATTCCTAATAATAACGTTAGTAGTGTGCTGAATATTTAGATAATACAGAATAAGTAATATTGTATTTATATTAATATTATATTTTTAGTGGCCTGATGCTCATCAATTAATTCCACCGGTTGCACCTGAACTGGGAACAATACTGGACACTCTACGCAAATCAAGAGTGATACGAGCGGATAACGCGCCACTTGGTACGCAACTGAAATTAATGTTAACATTGGAACACGGGACGAAAGCGATGTTCAAGCCTCAGTGGTATTCTAGGGACGCTATTATTCGAGGGCCTGTTTACCACGGTAAAGACAGGCACAATGCCGAAGTTGTAGCATTCCACTTATCTTCCCTACTGGCCTTAAGAAGAGTACCCCTTACCGTTATCAGAAAACGTATGTACGTTTCATTTACATTTCAGTTAAATTCTATCCACGTGTCTTATCCGAGACATACAGGATATAAGGACAATCTGAAAATGGAGATTCTCCACAAAAGAAATAAGCACAGTTTCTTCATCAGTTTACAGCATCAACTACCGACTTTTCTAGAATATTTCTAGATTCCTACCTTGCCAGATTTTTAAATTTTTAAGCTAATTTCCAAATCGAAGCCGTAGGCTTCAAAGTCAGATAGAAATCTTTTACTTATTTTTTACATGGAGAATTTAAAGTTTTCAGTTTTGAAATATCTTGTGTAGAAAGTGGTCCACGAAAATCTGACCCACATAATGTTATCTAGAAAGATATTTAAGAAAGATTGTTATCTAGAAAGATAATTCCAGTTTTCGTGGATCTCTTATAGATGACATTTAATTTAAAATCAGATATATTTGCAGTCGATTTAAGGAACGAGATTCGACCACGAGCGACTCCCGAGCTTTATGCTACCATGTACCAAGACGGTAATGATACTTGCCTCTACGGAATCTGCCATTACTGTTCGCCTGCAGATCCAGTCTGCGGATCGGAAGACATTTTGGAGGGTGCTTTAATTTCTTGGCTACCGCGATACTTAAAACTTGTCAAGCACCGTCATCCGTGGCAGAGAACGTACAAAAGAAACAAATTTGCTATGTGGGAGACGGATGACAATTACTGCGAAAAAGTATAAATATATTGTACTTCTTCATGAGTTAAAAATAGTATCAATACACGTATGTTGTTTTTTAGGTGAAAGATTCCAAAGCATATTCACCACAGTCATCGAGTAGACTCTTAGATTTAATCGACACAGCAATATTCGATTTTTTAATGGATAATGGTGATCGCCATCATTACGAATTGGCGCAGAATAATTTTCATAACCCCGCTGTTTTATTAATTGATAATGGAAAAAGCCTGGGAAATCCTGACGTTGATCACTTCGACATTTTAGCTCCATTGTATCAGTGTTGCATGTATGTATTTATGCAATTATTAACACTTTATTCATAACTTGTGAAACATTAATATTTCTCGTTTATCTTAGGATTCATAAAACTACTTGGGATCGTTTGAAACTGTTCAGTGGTGGAACTTTGAGCATAGCTCTTGGAAGACTCGTTGAACATGAGTCTGTGATGGCCGGTGTTCAACCGCTTGTCACAGATGCCCACTTAAGTGCCATGGATAGGAGATTGCTTACTATTTATGCGGTTGTAGAATATTGTTTAAAAAGTAAAAAGTATGCTTCGAACGTTATTCTGGATCACCGGTAGTCCATCTTTTACAAGCTCTAGTGCATTTATCAAATTTGAATGTTTGAACTACATGTTAGGAAAATGTTCCTGCTGTGAGCTATGAACTGTAGCTTTAAGTACCAATTCAAAGTGTTGGGTTAATTTAAGATTTCTAAAAATCTTATTGGATTGTTATTAGCACGAAAATAATGTACATAGTAGAAACAAATAAAATAGCTTTATACGGTCTATGTAATGAGCTTGTTTCCTTTAAATGCCTAACCCTGAAATTATAGATAATGTAGCGGCATTTAGGATTTCGTACTGGATCGCGTACTTATGCGCTGTCGTACTGCGCACATTACGCTTCAGGAAGGTGATTCTAGGAATTACATCAGAACGTAACTTAACGTTTGTTATAAATGAAGTGAGGAGTGCATAAGTAGTAGGAAGGTGGCATGGCTGCTTTGCAAAATCCCTGAATCTGAAATTCGGTATCAGGAGAATACGAATCAGAGGAGTGCAGCACGAAAGGTTTAAAAAAATTCTTGAATCTGAAACTTGGTGTTAGGGGAGCATGAATAGCTAGGAGGTAGCAAGAGTGCCACTTCTTGAAATTTCAATAATGTTATTTCCACAAATTCTCGAGAACTACTTGTCAAATCCAAGATACTCATTTCGGAAATTGATATTGAAGAAACACGAGTCGCTAGGAGGTGGCACTAAAGTTTAGAAATTCCCGATTTTTAAATTTGGTATCAGGAGAACATGAGTTACAATTTCTAAATTCTCAAAACAATTGTGTACCATATTTATGGCTTTCGACTTATTAGCAAATAGAAGAAGTTTTAGAGACACTTCATACTGTTATTTGAAGCTTTCTGTTGCCTAATAAGTGGAAAATGCCAATATGTTAGAATGTATGGTATGTCAAATTTAGATCCATTAGTTCCCATCATTCACCCCTAGATGGCTAAACAATTTGAGCATAAAATGCAATTTAAAAAATTTTCGGCTAAACTTCCGAAAACCTCTATGCTCCAAATTGGCTGAAATTTTGGGAATGGGTTTCTTTTTAATAAAAATGATAATTACGAGAAGGATTTTTGACGACTCGAGAAAAAATTTGGTATCGTTTGGGTGTCACTCTCTACTTTACCGACGCAATTATTACCGGCAGCTGATGCTATGAAATCTGCTATTTTCAATTCTTTTTAAAAGGTATCAATGTATCAAGAGTAGTACTATATGTTTAATGAGGTTAGGTTAGGTTAGGTTAACTGTTGGGGTGGCCATTGCAGAAAACGTAGATAACTGTAGTTGCAAATACTACGCCGATAAAATAGGGAGTGACTCCCAAATGATAAAAATTTTTTTCTTAAGTCGCTAAAAATCCTTCCCGGTATCGTTATTTTTATTAAAAAGAAACCCATTCCCCAACTTTCAGCCAATTTTGAGCATGGAGGTTTTCGGAAGTTTAGCCAAATAGTGTATGTCGTAATATTATGTAATATTGGATTTTGAATATGTTATACGATTGCAAACATGTATAGAAATTATTTGAGAAATAAAGCGAAAAAATTAAATTGCAATTACTATTTATTTTACATCCTTACCAAAACCTATCCTTCATGGTCCAACTAAGGCAGCATCATTCCTCGAAATTCATGTTTAAAAATTTCGAGAATTTTTGCGAAATCGGAAAGCTGCAGTTCAAGATTTGTATCAGGAGAACATACAATGCGAGGAGGTGGCACGAATACCAATTTTTGGAATTTTGATGACGTCATTTCCACGAATTGTCGAGACCGATTTTTGAAATCCGAGTTGCCGATTTTGAGTTTTGGTATCAGGAGAACATAACATTGGAGGAGGTGGCACGAATGCCACTTCTTGGAATTTTGATGACGTCATATCCAAGAATTGTCGAGACCGATTTTTCAAATCCGACCTGCCGATTTTGAGTTTTGGTATCAGGAGAACATAACATTGGAGGAGGTGGCACGAATGCCACTTCTTGGAATTCTGATGACGTCATTTCTAGGAACTGTCGGGAGCGATTTTTGAAATCCAGACTACCGATTTTGAAATTTTGTATCAGGAGAACATAATATGAGAGGAGGTGGCACAAATGCCACTTCTTAGAATTCTGATGACGTCATTTCTTGGAACTGTCGGGACCGATTTTTGAAATCCTAACTGCCGATTTTGAGTTTTGGTATCAGGAGAACATAATATGCGAGGAGGTGGCATTTGTGCCACTTCTTGGAATTCTGATGACGTCATTTCTAGGAACTGTCGAGACCGATTTTTCAAATCCGACCTGCCGATTTTGAGTTTTGGTATCAGGAGAACATAACATTGGAGGAGGTGGCACGAATGCCACTTCTTGGAATTCTGATGACGTCATTTCTTGGAACTGTCGGGACCGATTTTTCAAATCCGACCAGCCGATTTTGAGTTTTGGTATCAGGAGAACATAATATGCGAGGAGGTGGCACAAATGCCACTTCTTGGAATTCTGATGACGTCATTTCTAGGAACTGTCGAGACCGATTTTTGAAATCCGAACTGCCGATTTTGAGTTTTGGTATCAGGAGAACATAATATGCGAGGAGGTGGCACAAATACCACTTCTTGGAATTCTGATGACGTCATTTCTAGGAACTGTCGAGACCGATTTTTGAAATCCGACCTGCCGATTTTGAGTTTTGGTATCAGGAGAACATAATATGCGAGGAGGTGGCACAAATGCCACTTCTTGGAATTCTGATGACGTCATTTCTAGGAACTGTCGGGACCGATTTTTCAAATCCGACCTGCCGATTTTGAGTTTTGGTATCAGGAGAACATAATATGCGAGGAGGTGGCACAAATGCCACTTCTTGGAATTCTGATGACGTCATTTCTAGGAACTGTCGAGACCGATTTTTGAAATCCGACCTGCCGATTTTGAGTTTTGGTATCAGGAGAACATAACATTGGAGGAGGTGGCACGAATGCCACTTCTTGGAATTCTGATGACGTCATTTCTTGGAACTGTCGGGACCGATTTTTCAAATCCGACCTGCCGATTTTGAGTTTTGGTATCAGGAGAACATAATATGCGAGGAGGTGGCACAAATGCCACTTCTTGGAATTCTGATGACGTCATTTCTAGGAACTGTCGAGACCGATTTTTGAAATCCGAACTGCCGATTTTGAGTTTTGGTATCAGGAGAACATAATATGCGAGGAGGTGGCACAAATACCACTTCTTGGAATTCTGATGACGTCATTTCTAGGAACTGTCGAGACCGATTTTTGAAATCCGACCTGCCGATTTTGAGTTTTGGTATCAGGAGAACATAATATGCGAGGAGGTGGCACAAATGCCACTTCTTGGAATTCTGATGACGTCATTTCTAGGAACTGTCGAGACCGATTTTTCAAATCCGACCTGCCGATTTTGAGTTTTGGTATCAGGAGAACATAACATTGGAGGAGGTGGCACGAATGCCACTTCTTGGAATTCTGATGACGTCATTTCTTGGAACTGTCGGGACCGATTTTTCAAATCCGACCTGCCGATTTTGAGTTTTGGTATCAGGAGAACATAATATGCGAGGAGGTGGCACAAATGCCACTTCTTGGAATTCTGATGACGTCATTTCTTGGAACTGTCGGGACCGATTTTTGAAATCCGAACCGCCGATTTTGAGTTTTGGTATCAGGAGAACATAATATGCGAGGAGGTGGCACAAATGCCACTTCTTGGAATGTTGATGACGTCATTTTTATGAATTCTGAAGAATTTATTTCGTGATTTAATCGAATTTCTTCGCGGTTTTACTGTTTTCGGCTATTCTAAGTACTTCTTTTGTACTGTTTTTTACTTTTGTATTTCGATTGGTTTATAGAATGTAGAACGCTTGGGAAAGGTTTTCTTAAATAAATACACGGTTTATTCTTTTTATTTATCGTTTATTCAAATTTTATATTGCATACAAGTTGTAAATACATTGAAAGTACATAGAGCTAATAATTACATACATTCATACATACATCCATACATACATACACACATACAACATTCATTGAGATGGCGCCACTTGTTCCGTTTGAAAAAAGTCAATTAATACTAATTTTGTGGGCTCAATATACTATAATATGCATTCCGAAGTTAATTAGACTTACATTGCAAGGTAATTTGATGCATATTACTGTAAATTAATTCCATAAAATCAATATTAATTGAATTTTTTTTAATGAAACAAGTGGCGCCATCTCTCCGGCGAACGGGGTGAACTACACGGTTTTGAAACTGTAGTTTCATTAGTTCCACACGCTGCCGCTAGATGGCGCGACGTGTATCTTTTTCGGTTCAATTCAATTAATAGTTGATTTTGTTAGCTTAATTGTCTCTAATATGAATCGAATTACATCGGAGTACAAGACTAATTATCATCGAAGTGTGTTGACTTCACCAAACTATTATTAATTTTTAACCACTCTGAAGATAATTCAACTTACCGTCTGGTTTCTGTCTCTTGTAGCGCCATCTAGCGGTAGAGGATGAGAACTAATTAAACTACAGTTTGAAAAGTGTGTAGTTCTCCCTGTTCGCCGGAGAGATGGCGCCACTTGTTAAATTTTCATAAAAATTCAATTAACATTGATTTTATAACATACATACCTTTTACTTACCTTATGTTTACTTACCTTCGAATTTAGCGAGCGCAGATATCTTCGTTTTACAAACGAAAATATTGTTCAATAAATGAAATTATTATTTAAACTCTAATCGTAGCTCTTAGCTCGATATCGTTTTCTAAAGTTCATTTCGTGAAAAATGTTTAGAAAACAATATCGATTACCAGGTCACACCACGTGGAGGTGGCTACGACAGTGACCCACCCTAACTCCAAATCCCAACCACCCACCATTTGCAACTACCTCATTTATCGGAAGGATAAATGAGTTCTAACTCTACTTAGCCCGTGGGCTCGCAAAAATATACAAGTTCTTTACCATAATATAGCAAAGAACTTGTATCGCACGCAACTAACTTATAGCACACATACAATTTCAAACTTAGCGCTCGCATTCTAAGATTGCACCCGTGTTATCTAAAACGGTATAAAAAGCAAAGGGAGAAGGGAAGAAAGTTAGAAGAACTTTCTACTGGAATTAAAGAAAGTTAGAAGAACTTTCTACTAGAAGATATGAAAGTTAGAAGAACTTTCGCAAAAAGGTGGACCAGCATTCTCTATCGAGTGAACCTCGCCTTCATGGGTCAAATGGTAGTCGAATAGTGGCTTACGTGAACCACGAGACCGCATTGAACCGAAAATGACTGGCAAGAACGAGTGACACATCCGCGAAGGGTTTCCCATTTCTCCCCGCTCCCGTTTAAAGGGAGTCTGACTGCAGAGAGGATACCCACGCCGTGAGGCGGCAAGTCGAGAAGGTACTTCAATCAAAATGCCTCGCAGAGATGTGTCCCTGGCGCTACACCAGCATTTGCAGCTCAGTACTGCCGCGTGTTCACAGCACTACCAACCCCAAATGATCCACTTGGGTTCGGACCAATCGACAGAGAATTACTGACTAATACTACACTCTAACGCGCAAAAAATTCACGTATCGTGAAAATGGGTGCAAGTTAGAATTGTAAGCGCTCAACTCACTTATAAACTTAATACTAATTTCGTGGGATCCCACATACACACTCTGTCATAAAATTGCACTCGCATTACGTAAAATGAGACGCTAAACGGGAGAGAAAGAAGGGAAGAAAGGTAATACTATGATCTAACGCGTTAAAGTTTACTAATTAAAATGAGTGCAATTTTAAACAGTACTCGCATACACGCACGCTTAACTTATTCTAAACGCCGCACGCGTACCTCTTATTCTAAGCTTGCACTCGAATGATCTATAACGAGGTAAAAAAGCAAGGGAAGGGAAGAAAGTTAGAAGAACTTTCTACTAGAAGGAAAGAAAGTTAGAAGAACTTTCTACTAGAAGGAAAGAAAGTTAGAAGAACTTTCTACTAGAAGGAAAGAAAGTTAGAAGAACTTTCTGCTAAAAGGTGGATCAGCATTTCTCGCCAAGTGATCCTCGCCTTCATGGGTCAAAGGGTAGTCAATAGTGACTTACGTGAACCACGAGACCGAATTGAACCGAAAAAACTGATAAGAACGAGTGACACATCCGCGAAGGGTCTCCCATTTCTCCCCGCTCTCGTTTGAAGAGAGGCTGACTGCAGAGAGGAGACCCACGCCGTGAGGCGGCAAGTCGAGAAGGTACTTCAATCAAAATGCCTCGCAGAGATGTGTCCCTGGCGCTACACCAGCCTTTGCAGCTCAACCCTGCCGCGTGTTCACAGCGCTACCAACCCCCAATGATCCACTTGGGTCTGGACCAATTGACAAAAAATAGCTGGGTATACTACAAACTAACGCGTAAAAAGTTCACGAATTGTGAAAATGAGTGCAAGTTAGAATTAGAGGCACTTACAGGGACCCACCCACCCGCCCACGAGATTACAATTAACTTAAAACTAACGCACGCATCCCTCGATGATTTCTCGATGTTCCCACGATGCTCCCACGATGCTCCCACGATGCTCCCACGATGCTCCCACGATGATATCTTCAAGTTTCGTATATACGCATTTCACACATGCACTCATCCATACTACAGTGCATTACAATATTTTGTACGCAATTTAAAATTAACTTAAAATTAGCGGATCCATCGGTGAAATCTCTCTGTGATAGTCCTGGATGATTATCTATGCTGTAACAATCAGAAACAGTATGCGAAAGGAGAAAACAGATACAAAATTAATAAAATGAAATAAAATTCGAGTCGACTCGAGGAAAACATGCAAATGAAATAACAATATATTTGTGAAATATTCAATTACTTACTTAAAATTTAAATCTGAAACATACAAATGAAATTAACACAAATATAAATTATTTAATTAGTTACTTAAAATCAAAAGATGAAACAAACAAATGAAATTAAATAAAAAATGCACAATTTGATTACTTATTTAAAATAAAAACCTGAAACATACAAATGTAATTAAGACATATATGAACCATTTAATTACTTGCTTGAAATAAAAAGCTGAAACATACAAATTTAATTAAGACAAATATGAATCATTGAAATACTTACTTAAAATCAAATGCTGAAACATACAAATTTAATTAAGACATATATGAATCTTTGAAATACTTACTTAAAATCAAATGCTGAAACAGACAAATTTAATTAAGACAAATATGGAACATTAAAATACTTACATAAAATCAAAAGCTGAAACATACAAATTTAATTAAGACAAATAAGAATCATTGAAATACTTACTTAAAATAAAAAGCTGAAACATACAAATTTAATTAAGACAAACATGAATCATTGAAATACTTACATAAAATAAAAAGCTGAAACATACAAATTTAATTAAGACAAACATGAATCATTGAAATACTTACATAAAATCAAAAGCTGAAACAGACAAATTTAATTAAGACAAATATGAATCATTGAAATACTTACATAAAATCAAAAGCTGAAACAGACAAATTTAATTAAGACAAATACGAATCATTGAATTACTTACTTGAAATAAAAAGCTGAAACATACAAATGTAATTAAGACACATATGAAACATTCAATTACTTAAAATAAAAAGCTGAAACATACAAATGTAATTAAGACAAATATGTATCAGTTAATTACTTACTTGAAATAAAAAGCTGAAACATACAAATGAATTAAGACAAATATGAATCTTTTATTACTTACTTAATATAAAAATCTGAAACATACAAATGAATTAAGACAAATATGAATCATTGAATTACTTACTTGAAATAAAAAGCTGAAACATACAAATGTAATTAAGACACATATGAAACATTCAATTACTTAAAATAAAAAGCTGAAACATACAAATGTAATTAAGACAAATGTGAATAATTCAATTACTTACTTGAAATAAAAAGCTGAAACATACAAATGCAATTAAGACAAATATAAATCTTTTATCACTTACTTAATATAAAAATCTGAAACATACAAATGAATTAAGACAAATATGAATCATTGAATTACTTACTGGAAATAAAAAGCTGAAACATAGAAATGTAATTAAGACAAATATCAATCACTTAATTACTTACTTGAAATAAAAATCTGAAACATACAAATTTAATTAAGTCAGAAAATTGACGTACAAGGCAAGAAATCTTTCTTCATTCGAAACAAAACTTCAAAAATCGAAATGGAGTTTGAAAACCTCAAAATACGAAATAAAATCACGATGAGGTTTGAAACCTCAAAACCAAATTAAAGTGACGAGGATATCCAGAAGCTCCGAAACTTGAAATAAAATTCACACAAGAAATGAAAGGACAACGGGTATTGAAAACCAATCACATAATAAAATAATACAGAAGCAGAAATGAAAGGACAACGCGTATTGAAAACCAATCACATAATAAAATAATACAGAAGCAGAAATGAAAGGACAACGCGTATTGAAAACCAATCACATAATAAAATAATACAGAAAGTGAAATAAAAGATGGAAGAAGTTTGAAAACTACGAACCCAGAAATAAAAACTTAGACTTTTAAAAATTCTAAGATCCCACGATGAGAAGAATAGAACCTACATACTGTATCCTGTATCCTGTACTCACATTTCATTCACACACTCACACATATTACAATACAACACTTATTCTAAAAACCCTACATGTGCCTTTTGTTCTAAAATTGCACTCGTATAATCTACTTTGTAAAAAGCAAAAGAAGGGGACAGAGTAGAAAGTTAGAAGAACTTTCTTTTAAGTTTGGGGCAATTGACAATAAAAATAACAGGCTATTACTAAAGTATTAAAGTACTATTACAAAGATGAGTGCAAGTTAGAACAAAAGGCACAATTCGCGCAAGTTTTTCGCCACGTGTTGTGACGAAAAACTTGCGCCCGAGCCCACCCTTCCTCCCACAAGCTCGGAATAAACGTAAAATCATTGCACTAATTATAATAACTTACCAAAATCAAATCCTGAAACACACAAAATTTCATTAACATAGGAAGTTGTAGGAGAAGGAGTGAAATTTTATTTTATTTGGTACAAAACTTTCTTAACATAGAAGACGCAATGAAAATTGCGGATTTGAGAAGAGTGAACAATGTAAGAACTTACCAAAAATTAAAAGCTGAAACACACAAGACATTAACATACGAAATTGTGAGGAAAAGGGTGAAAATTTACTTTATTTGATACAAAACTTTCTAAACATGGAAAACGCAATGAAAATTGCGGATTTGAGAACAGCGAACAACATAACTTACCAAAAAGCAAATACTGAAACATACAAAACATTAACATACAAATTGTGAGAGTAGTGAAATTTTACTTTATTCGAAACAAAATCTTGAAAAATTGCAAAGAAAATTACGAATTTAAGAACAATAAACAACGAAATAATTTATACATATAAAATATATCTCTGAAACAGAAAAATATGGTTAACACAAGAAATGAACAAAAAAGAGAAATTGCGGTGAAAATAGATTCGCGATTATATTTCGAGTTTCGCGATTTTATGATCGTGTGCTCGTCGAAATTCGAGCAAAACGCGTTCGACGATACATTTCGTACCGTTTAAAAAAACACATGTAAAATACAAAAAAATAATAGCGAGCATAGTGACAAAATGACTCTCCATCCTAAGATGGACAGCCATTAATAGTTCCCCTCTTCTTTGGCTAATTTTGCCGGGGCTCTTCGGCATATAGCCTCTTCTTTCTTCGGCACAGCCTCACAAAAATCACTCGCGAATTTTTACGGTAACTCGGATATTCTTTGCTCTCATATCAATTAAACTCTCAATTTTACTATAAATCGATCTCCACAAACAGATAGCATACACTTTTATAAAAATAAAAATGAACTATCCATTTGCTTCAATCGACAACGAATTCAAAATTTTATAAGAAATTCTCGAAATTAAAATACGACCAGCGATTCTTAGAATGCGCTGTTCGTAAAAGAATATCCGAGCAGAATATTTAAAGCACTTCACTTCACTTCACTGTATACTTCATTTTTGCAATCGGGTCTAGTACCACGACTGCGACTTACAAACTAAAAGGCCTGGCCTTACGAACAATCGAGTTCAAGAGAATATTAAATAGAATTAATTCAAATTTAGATTTTCTCTTCTCGATTTTTCGTTAACCCCCCAGATGCAAGCATCTCACGTGTGTTTTACGGAGGACAGAGAAACATGAAAGCTTGCTCTGGCCCTACCTACTTAAAACTAACTCAATCACACCAGAAGTAAGCTACCTGCCTGCCTATCGCTATATTTAAAAAATTGCAAAGTCCATTCTCACAAAAACACACTCCACGATTCTCACACACTCCACCCGGGTGCAAAAATGCCTACTCCTAGGGAGTACGTCCCGGGACGTCTCCGTCACCCGAGTTCAATACAACATTCACACTCTAAGTTCATACCTTTTTGCTGAAATCGATCGACAATCGACAGTGAACATTTACATATTTCATTTTCTAATTCTTTCGAATATAATGTAATATGTGCAAGTTGTAATTTTAACTCTATTTTTATAAATTTTTAATTCGATCTTAATGCATCTTGAAATTTTGAAAATTGTTTCTATAATTAATTAATAAGGTTTGTAATCGACACAAGGTCCACGACCTAACCACACACACACGTGTAACTTGTGTCGATAATTCACTGTCAATTTGTCGATCGCCGAAACATCTTAAAACTAAACCGTGTCCACCTGCCCTAACTCATGCGAGTAGCATCTAAGCACGCGTATGAGTTTAGAGCATAAAAATGAACACGGCCAACAATATTTTCACCTACCAGTTTTCTTCATGTGTGCTGAAAATCCTGAGCTAAAAAACGTGATTAAGAACATGCTAATAAAGTGACTTCCGAAAAAAATTTACTCTAAAGTTTCAAAAAAGAAAATGGAAGAACACTTTGCAAAAATCTAAGTATATCGATTGTTTCATTCTTAACAGATTTTTAATATCAAAGTAAATTCACTAAATGACTCAAACATTCATAATTAACTTTGATATCAAAATCTGTTCTCCGCGAAACTTTCTTGTACATATGTATTTGAAAATATTGAATAAATTGAAAACTTTAATAAACTAAATTGAATTGAATTGAATACTATGAAATCGGAGGGTCATCCGACTTCTATGTAATTTTAAAAAATTGAAAAAATGTACAAGAAAACCCTGACCTGAGCTAATAAATAAAATATACAAGTTGTACGAATATTGCACGATCGTACAGTCGTGGTCACTATGCTCGCTCAAAAATATAAAAATACAACCAGTTCCCGTGCCGTTTCGGACCATTCGTCCTACGACATGATGGGAACCGGAGGAACCGTAAAGCATGCGACTCACCGATCGCTGACTCGCACTACTGGGCTCGTAACGCGTCTCAGAGCGATCGGTTGCATTTGTTTGGTCAGCATTTTGGCTCGGCATGGAAACGTCCTTCTGCAAACAGAACAAGTCACAGCACGTTAGAAAACTGTATATCAATTCATATTTCGAATGATTTTTTAAATTACAATAAACATATTTGAAAATAAGTAACATGCAGACAGATACAAACACACATGCAAAACTATGCAGAAATAATTAAACGCGTTAAAATATTTGCACAAACGTATTAAAACATGTAACTACACCAAAAATAAGCAATGTTTGTAAAAGTACGTTGAAACACTTTGGTAAACACTTTTAAAAACCGATAAAAAAATTTGGAACGTAAGTGAAAACATGTAAGCAACCACACCGTAAAATCGTTTAAACATTTACGAAAGTATGTAAAAACACATAGGTAACTACACCATAAAACTGTGTAAAACATTCACTAAAATATGTTAAAACACATAGGTAATAGCACCATAAAACCCAGTAAAACATTCACTAAAATATGTCAAAACACATAGGTAATAGCACCATAAAACCCACTAAAACATTCACTAAAATATGTCAAAAGACATAGGTAATAGCACCACAAAACTCACTAAAACATTCACTAAAATATGTCAAAACACATAGGTAATAGCACCATAAAACCCACTAAAACATTCACTAAAATATGTCAAAACACATAGGTAATAGCACCACAAAACTCACTAAAACATTCACTAAAATATGTCAAAACACTTAAGTATTCACACCATAAAACCCGTTAAAATTTGTGTAAAACACTGGTAAAACACTTAAATAACCACACCATAAAACACACTAAAGTATCCGTATACACATGCACAATCACAGTTTAAAACACACTGGTAAGCACATAGGTATATGGGGAACCACACCATAAATCACGTTAATACACCCCCATATTTATTAAAAAACACTTGATAAAACACACTAGACACTTGCACTAGAACACTAGATAACACAGTCATGAACACACGATCGGTTAGTTAACACTTTGACTCGTACCGGTAGGAGATGTCACGATCGATCCGAACACCTCGGCAGCTCGAACAATACTGAACGCCGGTAACACTTATCAAGTTAAGAGTGATTGGTGACCCGCGGACCAATCACCTGTCATCTCAATGAACCAATACCAGGCAGCTTGAACAATACTGAACACCTATCACCTGTTTCAAGTTAACAATGATAGGTGATCCGCGGACCAATCAGCTGTCATGTTAATGCACCAATCAGCTGTCAGGTCAATGTACCAATCAGCTGTCATGACAATGCACCAATAGCAGGTAGTTTGAACGGTACTGAACACGTATGACCTGTTTCAAGTTAACAATGATAGGATATTCGTGGACCAATCAACTAATTGCACCAATACCGTGACACTACCCCGAATCGCACCTGTATTTACAATATCGACGTTATTTTATTTAAATTTTTAATTTCTCTGTTATTAATTTATCAAATTGTTAAATTAATTATTGAAATTTATTATTTTTATGACTTTCGCGGATGGATATGTTAAACAATATTTGTTAATTAATGTATTAAAATTTATTTTATTATAATTTTTAATTTGCATTTATGTTATTATGATTCTTGATTTGAATTATTGTTATATCTATTACAATTTATTGGTTTCGTATTTCATATGAATTTATTTATTTATATGCATGAATATTAAAGTTTTATTCTTTTTATTGTTTCAAATAGCAAATATCTATCATACTGTAGGTCTTTTTTTATGTAAGATCGGTTCCAATCGATATAATAGTATTGGAATTCCTCTTTACCTAACGTTGCAAACTCAGTACAGAGTCGAATGGTAACTATCGGTAATTGTCGATAAGTACGATTTTTTAAAAAACTCAAAGGGTACATACGTAAATATAGATTTTAAATAACACGCAGAAGTAAAATTCTTAAAGTTTCTTAAATTAATTACTTTACAATAAATTATTGTTCATTATTTATTACAGAATGTACCAGTAAGCATTTATTTGAGAACTTTATCATTTATCGATTTTTCTGAATACAGTATAATACATGCTAATGCTCGAGCGCTATACTCAGTGTAAGACCCCTTCTCCTTTATCGCCATTTTCCCCAGGAACGCTGGATTTGTATTTTAGCGTACGACGTGATGTTACTGTAACGAAATCATATATAAAATAGTTTTTATTATGTCATCACAAACATTATAATTCTTTAAGTCATTGTAAATTTTAACAAAATTATTCAGAATATTCTATGAAGCGGTGTAATTTATGATATTTATAATTGAAAGTTTTTCCGTAAAAGTTGGTGCAACACCTTGCATCTTGTATATGCCGCGAATGGCTGATATCATGAATTGTGTTTGATTTTAGCGGTAAATGAGGCATGGTGAAATAGAGTAACAAAAGTGCAGTAAATGTAAAAAATACTCCCATGCCGAGGATCGTTGCAACATGTTTGTAGAAGATTTAGAACGAGAATTTTATCGTTTAATAAGAGACGACGTAAGTTTTTATTTGAATTCTTTACAGTTTAAAAATTTATCAATCTGTCATATTTACATAGGTTAAACACTCTTACTAAAAATATATTTAAAATTATATATTTACTACATATTGTACACAATTCAAAATATCTGTATGTTTTTCAGTTAGTATTTATTCTTATTTTTATATAGTGTTAAATAACAATTATGTAGAAATGTGTCTATAACTGAGTATGGTTCTAGATAAATAAATTATAAAAAACTGTTAAATTCGATTATAGATGTTAATGTGTACTTTTTATTGCAGAGATGCCTGCTGTTGGTTAATTTCGATGTTGATGCCATTTGTGCCTGCAGAATTTTACAGCAACTTTTTAAAAATGATAACATGATATATACGCTTATACCTGTCCAGGGTGTTCAAGATATGGTTTGTGCATTTGAGGAACATTGTGAAGAGGTATGAAAAATTAAATAATACGCACAGTGAGTGCCACTTAAAGTTGTAGAGCTGGCACAAGAAACACCTTTATTCACTATAATATTATTAATTATAATATTACACATTTGTTATATTTTTAGATAAAGAATGTTATTTTTATAAATTGTGGTGGTACCTTGGATCTAGTGGAATTACTACAGCCTGCCGAATCTGTGATATTTTATGTAATTGATAGTCATAGGCCTTATGATTTATGTAATATATATTCTGAAAATCAAGTGCGTATACTTGGTAAAGCCGATGAGGATGATGAAATTCCAGAATATAATGAAGTCTTCAGAGATGATTCGGTAAATATCTTTTATGAATATTTAAGCAAATAATTAGAAGTTGAGAAAACAAGTTGCATTTTCTAATTTTTAGTCTGATGAAGATGAAGATGAAGAACTGGAAAGTGACGAATCTCAGAGGAAAAGACGAAGATTAAATGAAGAAGATGTTATAAAAAGAGTTGAAAGGAGAAAATGGGCTGAAAAACGAGCAACTATTTTATTCAATTATACACAGTACAGTTATTATGGCAGATCAGTATGAACTATTGAAATCAATCAGTAATAAATTACTAACTACAAAATTAAAAAATTTTTAACTTCTTATTCTTGTAGAGTGCAATGCTTGTTTTTGACATGGCATGGAATATGTCGAAAGACAATTTAGATATGGTTTGGTGGGCTATAGTTGGTTCTACTGAACAAGCTATTCTTGGTAAAGTAGAATCAAGATTAAGTGTTCTTGAAGAAGGATCCCTTCAAGCTCATGTTTCTCGATTAACTCATAAACAAGGAGCCGAAGTTGACCAACAGCAACAACAACAACAGCACAGTACAATCAGAATTACCTATGATAAAGAGTATCCTTTCACAAGAAAGTTTATTCTTAAAATATTTATTTACATTATAATATGAAATAATTTCCTTATATATAAGACAGTCTCTTACTTGCATTATATCGGCATTGGACTGTGGAAGCTAGTTTAAGACATTCAATACCAACTGCAGTATCATTACGACTTTGGTCGATTAGAGGAGAACAACGTCTGAAAGAACTTCTAGCTGAAATGGGTTTGCCTTTAGCACAATCAAAGCAACAATTTTCTGCAATGGATTTATCACTTAGACACGAATTCAAACAAATGGTTGAAAAATTAGCAGGAAAATATAAAGTGGATACCATTATTGGAACCAGTTTTACTCTTCAATATGGCTACAGGTTTAAATACTGTGCTTCCGACATAGTTTATGCTATGCTTGCCTTAATGGAAGCTTCTGTAAGATGACATTTATATATTTTTAATGTATACATTAACGAATGTATTGATACTAATTTTAGTTTTCTTGATATTCCAGTCAAAAGAAAAATTGCCGCAACGTTGTTTTTTAGATGCGTTAGATTGTTTATCCCGCACAAAAAAGGGTATTTTAGAAGGCGGCATAGATAAAGCAAAATTTATGCTTAGTAATATTTTTAAGGCTGCACAGGGTATTTTACAGATGAAACGAATTAGAAGCGCTGGTTCGTTTCTTTACGTAATCGTCCCAGAAGGATGTATTGATAGTCACATGTTCGCGCATCCATATTCATTATTGATATTAGCTCAGTATATTTTAAAGGCTTATGTAGACTCCTCAAAAAATAGACGAGCACCCGAATGGCCGCTGGTAGCTTCTTCGACATATGATGCAGAAACGGGTTCGTGCCTCATGGTTGGTATACCGCCAGTTTGTGAAGACCAACCGCGAAGGTAATTATTGCAAATAATTGTGAAAATATTTTCAACTGTACTTAAATCTAATTACAATAATACTTATTCATCAGTTTATTTGGAAGAGCTTTCGAACAAGCGGCCAAAAATACAAACTCACTCATAGAGGCAGATTATTTCGACACCACAAGTAAGAATTGACTAAAAATCTTGACCTATATTTTATTTTGCAAGTATTTTTTAAAATAAGTGTTCATATTTTGTGTTCTAGTAATAAGACTGAAGATCGAAGAAAGATCAAAATTTTTAGATGCTCTGGCAGCTCTTCTAGTATAAAATTTTAATAATTGATTTGACGTATGAAAATAAGAAATCCCTTCCTAATATTTATTTTTTAGATAAAATAGTACAAATAGTGACAATAATATTTTTTACAACATACGACGACGAAATCAATGTAATCTTTATTTCTTACGACATATCGGAGCTTTTTTGGTTAACGTGAATTACTCATATTTATTTTATAACTGACGACACATATAGCTTTAATTATATCATAGATACATGTACAAAGCGAAAATAACGCGATTTCATTTATGTATACAATGGATGATTAATCAATGTTTCTTTCAATCATGGAATGAATAATGATCAACTAAAGTAAAATAAAATGTTTAAGAAACAAATTATGACGTAAAAAATAAATTACTAATTCGTAAACGTATAATGTAATGTTTATATATGTATATAAAAATATTTCTAAAAAAGAAAGTAGAAGTTTCAGCGAATTTGTCTAAGTTTTGACGATAGAATAAACGATTACTTTTTGTATAAAGCATAGAATTAATAAATAGTAATTCAAATATACCTTCGACGTGTTCATTTGACGTTTATTAAGTAATACATTAGAATATATTAACGTGTGCATGTGTACACTTAAAAATACAATTCGCTCAGTTTTCATTGACTATGATATATAATACATGTCTTTTGGTTATTTCCACAAGGGGGTGTGCGAATACAAACGCAACTTTGCGCGAGATCCTTCCTACGAAAGGAGCAATGGTATCACAGAGACAGGATCAAGAAGAGAGGATGGGGGTTTCTTTATTTTGTGGTTGTATAATGACCACTTGAAAACCTAACTGCTCCTTTCTTCACGTGGTCTGCAATAATTTGTATAAAATCATCCGTTGCTAACTCTCGAATAAAGATTCAAGTAGAAACCTGGTCATTTTTCGCAGTAGTTTTGTGTACCGCGGCTATTTTGTTTATAGGTAGTTTGTCATTACGAAATCCATCGACAAATTGTTGTACAGAATCTACAGTTATTTCGGCACCATCCTCCATCACGACATAAACTCCTCGAGGTATATCAATCGCTGTTAAAAGGGGCACAGCATCGTCTAAACCAACAAATTCGCGAAGAATGTCCGACGTTTCACACTGTGATAAACAAAAGCGATGATGTATCTATTAAATATTAAATAATCATACGTCGACATAGCATTTACACCTAAAACAGTACTCACATCTAATGCTATATAAAACTGCAAAACGTCATCTGGATCATCATAGTTTGGATCATAATCGGGTCTATCTTTCCTGTACGCCTGTGCGGCTGGTAATAATACGCTTTCTGCGAATTGAATCTCGCAATCTTCTCCTTCTGTCGAAACATATTATCAACGTAAAAACGAACGATCAAAAATGCTAAATAGAACGCAAATATTACATGTCAATCTTACCAACAAACAGTATAATCGCCGGCGCGTCGTGCAACGAGGTGGCATACTTTTCGGTTAAAATATTTACCAAACGACTGGTCCATGGGAAATTCTGAAAAGTTACTTTGTTCACAATTGTGTTGAATGAATTACAGTATAATTTAGTCACATTGTACTTCAATTGAACAGTAATTCAATTACGTCCTTCTACCTCTTAATTTGTAATTCATAGTTCTGATTACACTATACTTTACAACTGTACCATGTTAATTGAATTACTTCGTAATAATCATTTATGAAACGATTCAAAAATACAAAGTCTACTATAAAAACAATTCTTTTGTTTTACCAGTCCCTCGGGATCCTCGATCAACTCTGCCCGTCCGTCTAATGTGATAATATTATCCCGAGGATCGAGTATCACTAAAGTGGGTATTGCTTGTACATCGAGAGCTCTTGCTAATTTTTTTCGTCTCTCTTCCTGAGTAAAAGGTATCCTCAACCAAGGCATTGTTTCAATATAAACGTTATAAGACTCTTCACTCCTAAAAGCATAAGAAATTGTATTTTAACAAACTTTGTCAGCTAGTCTTTTCCAATTATGGCTGGTTAGGTGGACTAAGGATAAGATGGATTAACTTTCTACATATTATTTAATATATAAGATTAAGACAAGTTGTGGTATCTTCATCTTTTTAATTTCAGTGGGACCACTAACTATGTTGATTTAATAATTTTAAAGCTTTGAAAATAATTTAGAAGTTAACAAATTTGATCTGCAGATAAGATACTTATAGATGTACTGTTGTCCAGTACATCTAGTACTGTTTGTAAATACATAATCAATAAGTACAATGTTCTGAAATAAGTTTTGAGGTGTTCCCATCTTGGTCCCAGTTCTCTTAGGTTTTTATTTAACAACGAACGTGCAAAGTGACTTATAAATCAAACTGACCTATCAGAACTCACAAAAATCACCTCGAAATCATGACCCCTCTCCCGAATTCGTTGATAGGTATCCACAAGTTGTGGGGTAAACGCTTTGCAGGGTGGACACTGAAAGAAAAGCATAGATTATTTTTAACTCGTATCATGTAACATATACAATTTCTCAAAAACGGAAAAGCAAAATGTTTACCCAATGTGCGCTAAAGTAAACACCCTTAAAACAGTGCCTCAACTCTTCGTGCAACATGGGTTCGTTGCTATCGCGAGCTCCGCACGGCAATAAAGGTCCATCCTCGAGAGCAGCTTTCGGATGAGGTGGCTTCCAAGGGAATTCAGCTCCACCATGATCACCGATCGTTCGTTCTACACCTCCTCTTGTTATTATCGAACCGTTAGAACCGTCCAATAAAATCAAAGTCGGTACGCCAGCCTTTATTCGATACCTTCGAGTCAGTCTGGTCTGTAAAAAAGAAAAAAGACATTTGATTCGTAAGAGTATTTCAACGTCGATCCTTGAAGCTACTTCATAAATATTCGTTCGCTTTTGTATCAAAGCACAGAGATTTACATTCAAGGGTTCCTATGATCTCTGTTCTCCGAATCTCGATCAAAGTAGATACTAAAAGCAAAATATGAATTGCGTTAAGTATTCGAGTTTTGATAAGATACAGAATATCTAATCTAAATTACATTTCGAAGGCTAAAAAATTTAGCTAGGATTCAATTTTAGGAATATTTATTCTGACCGGTATAATTCTTAAGATGTAGATGACAACCATTTTGTTTAAAGAATTTGGTTGAAAATAACGCGTCGATAAGCGTTGCGAACAGATGTCGCTAGAGTCGTTAGATAAAAAATGTTAAAGAACTAAAACTTATAACGTTAAATCTGAAGAGTCCACGATGAATCGATACTGCATCGTCACCCAGCAATCTTGCAGTTATTTAACGTAAAAATTCAAAGTAAATAACTGGAAAAACGTCGGAGTTTCGTGTTATACAATTTCACAGAAGCTCGTTTCACGGTCCGTGTACCGTGGTTCGAATTCAGCTCGCGTGGAGTATTGACCCGTAAATAAAAAAAGAAAAACCAAGGAAGATCGAAAGCCCATCAATTTGAAGAAGCGTGAGAGGAATACACACGTGCAAAGCGTAAGAGATTCGAGACACGTAGTGTACGGCCTCTGTTTCTTCCGTTATCCTTGCTGGCCAAGCCCACGAAACTCAACCACGACGAAAAAGGGCGCAACGAGTGTCTACAGGGGAGTAATGTCTGCTGACAATGAGTGCTATCCCTTCTGGCCCTGGCTGCATGATTACAGTGCTACAAGAGGCTACAGAAGAAGGGTCGGAGAAGGGATGAAAAAGGGTTCGAGCGTGATAGTAGAAACTGGCTGAAAGTTTTCTACGCCGGAAGAGATAAGAAAGAATGGACAAGCAGAAGAGTAGTATATAGGGAAAATTTTCGTTTTCTTCGTAGATAAGCAATCAACTTCTTTCACTGTCACGTCTGAACGAAGAGGAAAAAAGGATTGTCTTTTCTTTCTTTCCGTGAACGAGGGAAATGTCTGCTTTCCGGTGAAGATATCGGGAACAGAGTTCGCTGATAATAAGTACTGTCGTCTCTTCTAGTAGGCTGCACGATTACAGTAACATCAGACACGGAAAGGAAACAGATAGGATGGCGTGAAAGCTTCTGTTCTGGCTTGTATGAAAGAGAATCACTCTTGGGAGCTAAGGAATGCGTGATAATCTTTTGTTTTCACGGATTTTCAAATGTCGGAACGTAGGGACTTGGGGATATGTGAATCTTTCGATGTAGGAACCCGGGGACTTGGAAATTTGAATGTCTAGGGAATTATGATATGTCGATTTGGAAATCTAGGGAATTGGGATATGCCAATTCAGAAATCTAGGAAATCGGAGTATGCCAATTTAGAAATCTAGGGAATTGGGATATGCCAATTTGGAAATCTAGGAAATTGGAATATGCCAATTTAGAAATCTAGGGAATTGGGATATGACAATTTAGAAATCTAGGGAATAGGAATATGCCAATTTAGAAATCTAGGGAATTGGGGTATGCCAATTCGTAAATCTAGGGAATTAGAATATGCCAATTTAGGAATCTAGGAATTTGAGAATCGTGTGATTTGAAAATCTAGGGAATTCGGGAATGTACCAATTTGAGAAATTTAGGAATCTGGAAATTCTGAAATCTGAGAATTGGGAACAGAGAGATTAAAGAAATCCATCGAATGCAAATAACCGATTTTTGTAGAACATGCTACATAGGCAGTAGTAGAGTTATGAAGACAATCGACTGTCATTAATGTTGGAAACCGATTCTCATTAAGCTGTCTGATCACCAGGGAACAAGAAAGGAGCAGAAAAGACCCAAGTACAATAGACATATTGTGAAAGACTTCTACATTGAAGTAGATAATGAAGATGAGTCTAAGAAGTGAAACAGCAGTTTTAATCATTCGATTTTTATTACATTTTTCAAAAGCAAATAATTTACCGGTCCGGTAACCATTATTCTACAAAGTATTAAATACGACTTATAATGTGGAAGGTGTTTATTGTACTGCTGGAAAAACGCTTTGCGAACCTTTTCAATATTAAAGTATGTCACTTTTTATCTTTATGAGAAGGCACAAAGGTACAATGAAAAGGCACTTTATTTTTTCATACAGCGAAACATTTTTATTCAAGATAGATAAATCCTCGAGTTTTCAATTCTTCAAATACCAAAACTTTCCAATTTCTAAATATCCAAACTCCTGTATTCCCAGTTCCCTAATTTCTCACCGTTCCCAACATACTTCGCAAAAACGAAGTTTTTTCCAAAGGGTGATTTCGCTCCCTAAAACCGCACAACACCGACAGGAAGACAGATTTCCATCATAAACATACCGTCCTCCGTCCACACAAAGCTTCGTAATTTTCGCAAACACGTTCCATTGAATTTAACAAGCTCCGTGTACTCCATAAACATTAAATCCCTTTGCCTCCCTAATAGTGTTCCTTTGTTCAGTGACGTATCCTTACAAAAGATAATATTATTCGGTTTCCATCGACAAACCGTATTCATTTCAGACAGAAACGACAATGAGCTTCGGCGAATCGACTAGCTGCCATAACATCGGAAGCTAGCATAAAGATAAAAGGGCATCTCCATCAAGGCTCGAAAGAGCGAGATTTCAATAAAACTTTGTAGCAGACACCTGTCGGCTAGCTGCGTACCGACATACAACAGTAAGCAACAAATCGATCCTCTTTGAAACTATCGTTCTAAAAGGAAGACATTTCGACCGGAAGTTTCAAACGAAAACCTCTATCCCTTTTGTCCCGGTGATCGGAGCAAATCGAGACACGTAAAATTGTCGAGCGATGCGCGTTGCAGCCGCACACAAAGGAAGGGTGAGCGTCAGAATAAGGCAAGAAGGGTCTCTCTCCTCTATATAGGTACCCGAACGTGCGACGTCGTACGTTATCGCGACCCTCCACGGGGAGGCATTACCTCGTCCCTTCGTATATTTCCTACGGGCGTTCTCCCGTTCGTTCCTACGGGCCGAGTTCACAGGGTGTCCCGTAATTCTTCGTCTCCCGATAACTGATACTTCCAGGGGTGAAAAAGGGTGGAATTTCAAACCGAAAGTTCCTTTTCCGATTTTGGCTAGCATCGGTATTTACGGAGTTATCGGGAATTAAAGTTGACCAATCAGACGGCGCGCGGAACGAGTACGCAGGTCCGGTGCGTGCCATCGGGCACCCCGCACTTACGGTACAGAGAGTTGGTACATTTTTTAACTTAAATATTTACGGAGTATAAAAGTTTAAGAATTTGACAAATTTGAAAATCTGGAAACTCGATTTTGACATTTGAAAATTTCTGAATTTAGAACTAGAAAATTTACAATTTAAGAATTTGTGAATTTGAGAATCTACGATTTTGGGAATATTTTAATCTAGGAATTTGGGGATTTAGAACAAGGGAATTCAGGAAATATGAAATTTAGGTGTCAGAATATTTCTGTCCTAAAACTGATCCTCATCCAAAGAAGCCTTGCAAGAATTGCACCCGAAATAAAATTTCATTTTATTTATTCATATTATAAAATTAATAGGCAAGTAAATAAATAATCGATAAAAATAATGACCAAGAACTGGATAAATTTCTAACAGTACTTATTCACCGATATGAAAAGTAAAAACCGGTGAAGTGTACAATAACCTGACGCTGAGGGGCCCCCATACCGTACGTTCCTGCGTACCCCAACCGCGCATCATTTGGATGATCAACTTTAATTCCAAACAGCTCGCTAAATAACGTGACCCGAAACAAAGTAGAAAATGGAACCATTCGACAAAAAATTCCACCTTCTCCCACCTGTCGAAAATATTAATTAAGAAGTTATGGGACACCCTGTATACGTACGTTCGTTTGCCGTCTCCGTCTGGGGCGGTCGATAACGCGTACGTCCTCCCTTGGCGTTGCTGCCGCTCGCTCGACGGTGCTATCGTTATTTCCCCCGGTGGTCTGTATGTCCCCTACCACGCCGCTTCTCCATCGCTCCTGCTTGCTCGTTTCCCCGTCTCGTCCTTGCACCATCACCTGCTTACCCTCGTCGATTCAACTTGTATCGGTACGAAAAATCCTAGTGTAATATCACTATCGCGTCACGCTACCTAACGCTGTATACGCGAAATGCCAAAAGTGACGCGATAAAGGTCGAAATCGATTATTGGACAGTAATGTCGTTTTGACAGTAACGGGAAATGGCATCGTTTCTCTCTATGGTAATTTTCGATGCACGAGGGGAGAAATGGTTTAGGCGCGATGGAAGATAATTTGAAAAGTGTCGTTTTTTACTCCGCGATTTCAGTGGCGTAAGTACAGATTCCACCCGGGGTTGGATGCGTACTTTCACTAATAACGTTAGACAGATCACGTGACTTTTGGTAACTTGCAAATTTCGGAACCGGAAAAGTCGGATATTTAAAAAGTTGAAAATATGACGATTTAGGAGTCAAAGAAATTTAGAAATCTAAAAATTTGGGAATCTTGGGACTTTTTGAGATTTGGAAACTTGGGAATATCGGGATTTTCAGGAGTGTTCAATTTTGAGATATGGAGACTTGGAAATTTGTCGATGTAGGATTTGGAAATTTGAGAGTCTAGTGGCTTTTGGAATTTGGGAATCTAGAGATTCTGGCGATTTAGAAATTGGTAAGTCTAGAGATTTCAGAATTTGGGATTTAGAACTTCGAAAATATGTGAATCTAGAAGAATTTGGAATTGAAGCCTAGATTTAAGAATTTCGAAGTGTGGAGTACGAGATTTCTAATAAAAGACATACGAGGTATCGTGCGTCGTGCACAGCATCCGCAGCGTGTGTGGGCCCAGTCGAAATCTCGTGGGAGGGAATTAGGCCCACCCTGGTTCCTATCTAGTTACGCCAATGTTCATTTTCTACCAGACACTCTACCGCTTGGTCTCTTCAGCAAGGGGAACCCCTTGCCGTACCGTGACATCGGGTAGAAGACGAGCGATGGAGGGGAAGGGATGAGATCACTGTTGACTCGTTCGCGCGCGTTCAATCGCCTCCTCCGTGAACGACAGAGGTGCACAACGCAAGCTTTGTCGTGGTAAATTTTGCGGAAAACTTGCGTGTTCCTGCTAAACGCTTTAACTAATGAAACACAATATACGTTTTAACCGCGGAGTACAATTTATTCCTTGTAATTTTCGTTTTCATAAAAATCGTTTAAGGTGTATACACTTTCATGTTCCGAGCCGTTTAAAAGTCGCACGTCCGGATGTGTCGGTGACTTTAAGTTATTAAGGCGCCTTGAAAATCTTCTAAGGGTCGCGTGCGTTCAAGCTATTCAGCTGCTTTGGCTATTTAATCGCTTGAACGTCGTAACGAGTACGAAGCATGGAAGTACGTGGAAATAATTGTTTTAATGTACCATATTGTTCTAGCCTTACATTGAAAGACGCGATAATTTGCATCGTGTGCACAGTTTATGGTTGTTGCATTTAATGTGTAATTTATTACGGTTCAAGTAGCGTGGCTGCCTATGAAGCTATGGATCAATGTACAAGGTGTTCTATTAATGTTCTATGTGTAAAAATAACTTTGAAACATACAATAAAATTTATTCGTATATATTCAAGTTATCGAAAATAATAGATCTGAAAGTTCTACAAAATATTCGCACGAAAATTTATGAATAGAGCACAAAATAATATCAAGTTCTTCGTTAATTTAATGTATGGATGCTACAAGCCAATTATTAACGATATCATAATGTATTATTCGTCGCTATGATCATGGGTTTTAAACATTTAAACCGAGTCAATATATTTAATTTTAATCTCCAGCATTTGGAGTTGTGCACCCCTGTTATATATAGATATCGCGGCCTCCCGACATCTCTCGTCCGACCGAGACTGACGAGACCACTGTTTCCATTGGTCAACCCCAGGAGCGTCTTAAGCTACCGCTTTCAATTACACGCAAACGAATACACGTTTGTGTACGACCTGAACTGTTGTAGAACATGGAAGAACTTCTTGCATTCTGTTAAGGATCGATCTCGTAGGGCTTACGAATGACAATGGAGACACGATCGCGTTGTCGTCAAGCCACTCACAAAAGGAAGTCACTGCTATAGTAAAAATGCGAACCCGAGTTCAGTGATACTCGGATACGAGAAAACTTAACCCTCGCTGGGAAACTCTTTCAAATGGTATCCATTACATCTCCAACGAAAAAGACCTTAATCCTAACTTTAATCAAACGTAACCCAACTTCAATTTGACATAATAATCTAATCAAATTTAACTCGAATGTAATCCCAATTTGACTTGACCTTAACTTAACCCTACATAACTTATAACCTAAGCTTAAGCTAGAACCTATGACCACTATAATTAGCCTTAACGATACCTTACCAGGATTATAGATACCGTGAAGCATCAATGAAATATTAATAGCGTACTATAACAGCCACCTCTAAACGTCACGATCTAACAATAAGATTATTTCACCAGATTCTACGTTAATGGTTTAAAACGACCAAAGTTAACGAAAGGAATTTCCGCGTTAAAAGACATGTCGCAAAAGGTGTCCGCTCGCACGACAAATGGCGCGAACATTAAATTTTTTCCTTGCGCAATTTTCTAGCACTTATCCGCGATACTGTCGACCGACGTCAAAGCGTTCGAAGAGATTTCACGCGAGTTTTCGAGTCATAGGCACTGGAATACATTTATTCGGGCGATTCGCACGTACTTCACATTTCCTTTGACCATCGCCGAGTAGGTCGTATGTAATCTACGCGATATGCCGGCTAAAAAGCAGACAGGGGAGGAAAGACGGAGGAGACGGAGCGAGGATTACATAGCGCCGCGTACGGGCCACTCTGTGTACGAACTACCTCAAAGTCTATCTAGATTCCAACGTTTCTCCCGTTCCTTTTTTCTTCTTCCCGTTTCAGTCGTTTTCGTGGGAAGAGACCTGTGCATCGCCACCCGATTCACCCTCTCTCTCGCCTTCCTTCCGATACACAAACGTAAATATATATTTTCTCTCTCTTACTGTACCACCTTCCCGTCGCTTTCTTGATCTCGCCGGTCGAATGAGAAAGCTATTTGCAGAAGATATGGGTCGGCCACCCCGAATGGAAAGGCTGCTCGGCTTGACTCTTTTTCTACGGCGTTTCCCCGTTCAAGGCAAAGCCGTGTACCTTTATGAAACGGTTTACGTCGTACAAACGATGAGCAGCCTCTATTACACCGTTCAAGCGGCGGATATCCTAGCACCGCGGGCTTTTATGGCGCTTACCGTTCAATTTTGTCAAACTGGACAGCTCCGCTGGAACACCGTGTCAAGATACCGTGTGTGCATCGGTTGCGACCAAAGGTCAACCGCAAGATAATTGAACACTGCTAACTATCTTTCCTACTTGTTCAACTTTCTCAACAGCCCTACAGATGCTTACACATTTTATAAATTTTATAATATTATAAAATTATATATAATTTTAGTAAATTTATAAATCGTTTGGGAATTTAAAATTTTTAATTTGTAAATTGGGAAATTTCTACTTCCGAAATGGGGATCTCGAGACATGTCAGAATCTCACGATCTCACCCGATCTTGCCCGAAGCGCTTCCGCCCCGAAATTCTCGAAGCGTAAGACAACTCGCACTTTTCTACATAATTTTATACATTTCCCAGATAAAGCGTACTTGATGTGCCTATATACATTGTAACATCTGTAAGAATTCGCAGTTACATTGAAAAGAGGGGTACTCGTCTCAGATTTCTTAGCTTACTTTCAATGCGAGATAAGAAGACCGCGAAAGGGAAGGAATTCGATGTTTTCCTTCTGCTCACAGCATTTCATAAACCGAAGTTGCTCTTCTTATTGTTAAATGAATGGAACAGTATACAAAGAATCTACGATTTCAAGGGGGTGATTCTCAGCGTGGATCGGGTAGATAGGCGGAATAACAAGCAAGGAAGAATCACGAAGCTACTTGACGCTAATTGCGCAGGACGCTTATCGTTACATTTACTCGCGAATCAGACTATTGAGTGTATGTATATGCATCACAGACACCAACTGCTCGAGTGGCCTGACTAATGATCGTGGAAAAAAGTGAGGGAATAACGAACTCCGATCGTCTCTTACATTTGTACACCACAGTAATTCGTATACACACAAGTATCAAGAATATTCATCTTACATACAAGTTTTGTGACATGGATGCTACACGAGTTATTACCCTGAAGCTCTGCATACAAAACCTATCCTTATCTCTTTTTTGGATGCCTTAAGGGTTGAAGTGAGATTACAGACCTTCGAGATCGGGTCGGGTAACTTCGGGACAGATCGGACGAGATCGGCTGAGATCTTGATATGAACCGAAATCCCGAATAAATTTTCAATTTTCATTTTGAAATTCATGAGTTGGAAAATGTGTAATAACTTAACGATTTTGTATTGCATAAATCGATCCATCGTAATGGACTCCCCTTACATCAGTAACTCTACCGCGATACGATCGAAGCTCGTAAACATGTATAAAAATTCCCGCGCTAATGCGAATATCTGCTATGCGTGTTCAAAGTGCCGTAATGTAACGCCAGAGTCACTCAAACTTTTGAAACAAGAGATACATGCGTGCGTCATCGAGGTGCGTGGGTGATGAAAAGATCAATGTACGAAGCAGTTCCACCGTCTGCTTTAATTGCTACGAGTAACATCTTGAATTGAATTTATTAATTCATATATTTTCAATTAGATACTGCGTCGCATTATCTGACAGAACACCTAAAAATTTACGTTCATCTTGTGTAGAAGGTGTTACAATATTATACAACAAAAGGATGATTTTACGTTGAAATTGTAAAATAAATTAATTTGCTCATAACACTACTTTGCTTCTCAGATGTACTGTAACCCATCTATACTATCATAGTTTATGACACCCTCGGTAAAATTAATGTTAAATAAGCTTATTTATAAATGAACTGTGAAAGTTGACTTCGAGAAAAATAATTAATACTAATTGACAGCGGAAAATGTAAAAAAGGATTAAAAACTGTTAACGGAGGAAAGAATTACGCGAGTAGTGAATCGAAAAAAAAAGGGTTAAACTAAAAGTTTTCAGGGTAAACGACGGTAGCAGATGCGTTGTGGAAAATATTACGAACGATTTTTAGTTAGAGAAAGTCGACTCTGCCTCGTGTGTCGGTGCAAATAAAATCGGACCCTAAATAGCACGTCTGGCGAGGGGTTAAAACACCCGCTGGAAATAAAAAAGGCGCTGCGCGCACGGTCCTTCTGCATAACGGCATGTGTGCCCGTCTATGTGTACATATGTAACTTTATGACAGGCATGTGTATACAAATTTCGAATAATACACTCGCCTGAATTGATCATACCGTCTGACCGTAAATTTCCCACAGCCTGTTAAAAAAATACACCGAATGATCGTGAAACGTGAGCTTGTACAAATGCAAAGACACACGGGATAACATAGAGAAAAACTATTGAAATTATGGTAATCGTGCATGATAAGATACAATTCGATCTTATGTCGAATATAAAAAAATAGTGTAACTACAGTCATTCGTTGATATATATTAGGTTAGGTTAATTTATATAAGGTCACGTTAGGCTAGCATTATGTTGCGGTTAGGTTAGGTGCGGACCTAACCTAATATGCGGATATTACATTATATTAGGTTAGAGTCAAATTAGATTAATGTTAAGGTTAGGTTAGGTCAACTGGTTTTAGATTAAACTGAATTAGGGTTATGTTAGTTAAAATTATGTTAAGTACACCCCTATTATGTTAGGCGAGGTTAACAACCGCAATCGCTGTATTTTTTTCCTAGTTAATATTCAGCATATCGTTAAGTATCCATAAAAATTTTATTCTCGGCGGTAGAAGTTTTGAATGCATAATTGCCGATATTATTATCTCGAACAGTTATTAATTGTTTTAAAGTTCCAAGAACTTATAAATTATCTGAACGAGTGTACCAACGAGCGATCATTATTCAACTTAAAAACCGAGTCTAATTATTTAATTGAATTTAATTGAAGCTCATGCATGCCTGCACGATTGAACGATAAAGAGTCGGTGACATCGGATTGAACCAGAAAAAGGGGGCAGAGAAACGTAATCATTTGTATGTATTCCTATGTTCGTTCTTCGATGAAAATACTCGACGAAATGAAAGTGTAATAGTGTTTCTCTATGTAATTTCGACAGGACTGTAGATGTATAAAAAATTGTGGAATGTGTCATATAAATTGAACTCTTTCCATGCAAATTTTGATTGGCGAACCCCTGTCGAAAATTTACATTCAATGGAGAATTTGCGATCATATTCATCAACTAGAGACAACTTTTGAAATTGTGGTGATCACCATAGGTCATCCTGCGCTACGAAAGTCCACATAAACAATGTGAAAGTTCGTATAAACAATAATTTACTGAATGAGTCATATAGCGAGATTACGCTATTAAACAATAAGTACCGCATTAAGATGTATAGAGATCTTGTGATTAAACATACATTTTACAAAACGCTTGACATAACTGACATTTTGGAAGAATCTTGACATGTAAAGTTATATCAATGAATCTCCATATTATAATATTGTGATAGATACTAAAGCGCGTTAGTAAAAAGTTTCAGTCATTGGGTACTATAAAACCATAGTGAAATAAACTACTGATATCACAAATTTATCTTATCAAAGGACTTATTAGCAAGTGTAACCGATGTAATTGCGAACAGAAGTACGGAAAGAGATGTCACCTACCTTTCTTTCGTAGTCTAGGTTCGGTACCGCTAACCAGGGTAATTCCGAAACGTGTGTACGAAAACTCTCTTCAAAGTCGAGGACATCGGCTACGTTACTCCAGAGAACCACGTGCACGACCTCGAACCTTTTCCTCCTTTCCCTTCCTCTGCCAGAACTCTCAGCATCTCGGTCGTTTTCCGCGTGCGACGAATTGACACTCGCGTAAAGGTCGAGCAGCTGACGCGTAAAGTCATCGCAGGTAGCACCGGGGTTAATAAAACTAAAGTACACACCGATCACCTCACAAGTCGGCTGGCCATCCTCGTCAACGATAGTACCACTTGCATCGCACGGTTTTGTTTCTTGCTGATTAACCTGACTGCACCGCGACAGTTGTTTACCGAACAGCCTGTGTTGCCAGCAGACTGGTTTCGCGGCGGCCGCAGGCGACTTTTTCGTTACGTTTCCCGAGGTGGATGCTGCCTGCTCGCTATAGCACGCGGCCATCGCACGTAATAATTAGCCCGCTTCATTCACCGGCGACACGCACCGACAAATCTTCTGTTTCCACTATGATTCCAGCCGAACTTGATCCTTCGTTCCGTCAACGCTGACTGATTCACGTTTCGCTGACTCGAATCCGACAACCAATCATAAACGACTCGATCCGATCATAGCCGAGTGTTCACGAATCTCACCGATAAAAGCGCGCTTCTTCTTGATATCGAAACATTGAACTTGTTTCTTTTTATTAAAATATGCTTCTCACGCAAATGTACATTATTGTTCCAATCCATGTGGCATATAATAGTGTACGAAATGTATACAGTAAGGTTATGTTACATTTTATATACATTTATATGCAGTAGTACGTAGATGTACGTAACTACATACTGATACGTATTAACATAATAACGAGTTAAATACAATATTAAGAGAAACTACAGTTATTGTCTTTAATAATGACAATGTTTATAAATTCGATCAACGAAAGATCATACCCGTTTCGTGCACCGAGACTAACTTTAGTAAACTCCCCACCCGTTAATATTACCCCAGTACTATACGTTTTGCACCCCGTCCGCCATGTATACAATGGCGGATGAAATAAAAGTGCACAGAAAAAATAGACGGTACAAAACAAGCATGACTAAATGATAGCTTGTGTATCACATTCGGTTATCACCAAATTTTCAACTTTTTAGATACCCAAATTTGCAAATACCACACCTATATACATGACAGTGGTCATATATCTAATATAAAGAATATACAAAACAAAGTCTACTGGGTATATACATTTCATGAAAGTCACAAATGCGCATGTGCATTGCTTTTGGTTAAAAAATGAGTTTAACCAATCAAATTTGACATGCGCAGAATGATTGAAAACATATGATGAACGGGTATGGTCTTTTCATTGATAAAATTATATGTATATAGTGATCGTAACAATGAAATAAAATTATAGTAAAATAACAGTAATTTATTACTGTTTAATTACGAGAAGTAATTTGTATATGCAAGCAAGTGTACAGTCTGCCTAACGTGATTTAAGATACTCATTACACAGCGAAGAATTATAGTGGCAAACTAACCTTAATGAAAAGACCGGCAAATACTCCAATTTTGCTAACGAACTACATTACTACAACTGAAAACTAAAGAACATTACTTAAACATGGATACCGCATTTATTAGAAATGTATTTGACTGTTATTGACTTGTTTTAATAATGAGTACTGATTCCTAACCTATGAATATAAGTAACCATGAAAACATTTTTATATAATTATTATTTTATAGATGAAGGACTTTCAACTTCTATATAATCAAATATCTGAAACATGTTTTAAAACCTGTGTGAGTACATTTATTTCAAGGGATGTCTCTGGTGATGAGGTGTGTTTTATAATTAATATTTTTAGTATATTATTTTATTTATAGTGTACATTTGACATAATATAAATAGTAAAGAAATTTAATTAATAAGGAATCCAAAGTCATCATTTTTAAATACATTATAGGATCAATGTATAGAAAATTGTTCAGGCAAACATATTAATGCTAATCATAAAATAATGGAAATATTTATGGAAGTACAACCTATTATTATTCGTAAAAATGTGGAAGAATTTCAGAAAACTCAAGAAAATGTAGACACACAAGTGCAAAATGAACAAAGTGTTGAAAATACAACATAGTTTGTCGAATCTAATTAATTGTATTTTCTGTTATTATTCCGAGAAAATATTTTTAAACATTTCATGTAATTTAAAATATTTTTGAAAAGAAAACTGTATATTGCTATAAATATATATGTATATACACCTGAAATTATGTAACTGTTACCGATTGTTTTTGACTGTTATATGTATCATAAATCAATATTATATTTTAAGAAATGAATAAATCAATACTAAATAATTTTCAGCATTATATTTATAGATGTAGAATGAAAATCCAATATTAACACAGAAAAAGTATTAGCATTAAGTAAGAAAAATTGTGTAAAAAGCACAATATATATAAGCATTCATTTATTATTTGGAGTTTGTATACACATAATATACACACAACAACATCATGATTAGGAACAAAATACAGTCGCTACATGTTTTATAAATTAAAAAGTGCTCAAACTGCACATTTCAGTTATGTAAGATATTCAACATTATTTTTCATTCTTATTTCTACTTAATAATAAAAGATTTTATTTTTATTTAATTACAATGTATTTCATTGGCCTAAAACATTCCTAACAAAAATGTTCAAATAATGGAATGCATTTCTTATGGATTTTAACAAAATATAAAAAAAAATAAATTAATGATCTTCACAGATTGCACATTATATAAAACTAAATTACAAAAAATAAAACATTATTATGTCATGGGTCATAGATCTTATCTTACTGTTTATCATTATTGTTTTAAATTTACAATGATGAGACTTTTTGGAAGTTTAAAAAATATAGTGAATTGTATATGAAACACATATACAGTTCAGTTACATATGTATTATTTTATGCACATTAAAAGAGTCATTTATGATCTCACTGGAAGAATTTTATTTGAATATCTATGACAAAACATTCTGGTATCATATTGTTAATAGATTAATTTTTATAGTTTAAGTTACTATTCATTTCAATATAAACTATAAATTGAAGCAATAAACAATAATGATAATGTACACATGTCTATTTTATCTATACTAAGAATTTTCTATTTGTGAAGCGTAATTATCTGTAATGTCTTAGTACAGACAACATGTATTGCTGGTTTAAAAAAACTTAAGTAAAGGTAATAATCATAGTAGTAAATAATAGATCATAACTTCAATTAATTAAATTTTTCGCTTAAAAAATATGACTAGTATTTTTCTGTTTTACAACAATAATTCTTTTTTACTTCAATATAGATACTTTTGATTAAAAATAACCTGTGTCAATGAAATTATACTTTCACATTCTATGTGAAAAGTTACATAAATATATGTATACCTTCCTTTTAATACTTTGAAGTACTTGTAAAAATTAAATCATAAAAAATATGATATAAGATGTAAATGTAATTTTCTTACTTTTATATACTGATAAGTTACTAAATATAATTAATAAATTAATTTGATTCGGTGAAAATTAAGTAACTTTGATTGTAAAAAGCTCTTATTTATACATTAAAAAATTGAATGGAGAAAGCAAGTTGACCTAAGAATACCGTTTAGTTTGGAGTTTAATAACTCATTTTCCTCTTAACATATTTAAAACAGTTCATTTTTTGATTTTAAAATCAGTAAATATATGAGCATGACGTCAACATTTAAATATAATAAATAAGATATAGAAATATACAAAATTTAACACATATCAGGAAGTATTAAACCTGTTATGTAATTATATGGCTTAATGAAACACATATGAAGTGTTCAAATGAAGAATAAATGATTATGTAGCGAGTTGAGATGAATAATTAAAATTCAATCGACATTTGATCCGTAAAATGGGATAAAAAGTACAAAAAATATGTAACCTTAAAACTTTCTTCAATTCATTCTGGGTTTCTTATTAGCAACAGTGATATACCTATTAGACTGGTGCAAAATGTAATATAAAGAACCAATGAATACTGTTTTGTACATACTATAAAATTCAAAGCTCAGTATATCGTATTTCATGTATTTACATTAGGACTTCTCTAAGAAGCCTGATATAAAAATTAAATATCTATTGCCTTTAAAGTTTTATAAGCATCACTATTGAATAAAGACAGATTTTACCAAATCCTTTAGCTGGCATATTTTTAACTAATAATCAAGATTTGCTGATGCATGAACCACATACAGATATTGGCTAATGTTAAAGAGTAAGTCAGAAAAAATTCAGTCTGATTTTACATTATTTATCCACTTCTGCTCCAAAAATCATTTGAAACGATAAATTATTTAACAGCAGTGTTTTGTAACATTTCTGAGAATTTTTGAAGTTATTCTACCTTGTCATTTCCTCCATTGTTTAGAAAGAAATTCGTTTGGACGAATGTGCCTTTTTATTCATACCTTTCAAAACATGCATTTATTTCTTTTAGTGTAACTACTGCTCCAGCCACGATGGTAAAGATGAATTTGGTGATTTAATTTTTATGTTAAATTGTTTCAATGTGGCTTCTAGTGCTGTTTGATTGCCAGAAAAGTACGCAGATACAGCATTATGAAACAGTAATAACTGTTTATGCATTACCTTGATCTGTAACAAGAATGTAGTAACAAGAAGATTAAAAATATTAAAGAAATAAATAAATGAATATACAGAAACATACCCTATTTTCATCTAAAAATTTGAGTTTAATTGAAACATCTGATCTTAATTTTTCAAAATTTTGTTTATGTTCTTCATAATTAGCTTGTGCCTCTTCTAATCTTGCTGCATTGCTACCATCAGATTTTGTTGCTTGTGCTAATGCTTCAAGATCTGTTCTATAGGCATCATATTCTATTCTGTAAATAGATTAATAGTATGTATTATAATCATATGTAACATATTCTTTATTGAAATACTGTACCATTTCATTACCTTGCTGTTTCATACTGTCGTACTGTAAGTAACGTGTCTTCAATAGTTTTATTACAAAGTGTATTTACGGAAGAAACAAAAAAATTTAAGGCCCCTAGTAATGTTTCACCATTTTTAGTCAAGTTTCTTTGTGTTTCTGAATTATATAGAAACTCTTCTTGTAATTCTGGAGATTTCTGTGCTAATTCAGAAAATGCTTCTCCTAAAGCATGTTGTGTTTGAACAACATGATGAAAATGAGAAGCTAATGCTCTTGATAATCGTAAAACATTACAATATTTTTTCTGAGTATCTCTTAATAATTCAATTTGTGTTTCAAGCTCTAAAAATACAAGAACCATTATATTTATAAAATATAAACAATTAAAATATATTCAGAACTTACCTGAATCCACTGTGCGAGATGTTTTTCCAAGTTTTTCATACATTAATTGTCTTGTACACTTGTAAGTAGAAATACTCCAGTTTTTAATGCTTTCAATTTTACTTTGAGCAGTACGCATTGTTTGTGTATCACCATTTTGGATAGGCGTGTTTGGTGATACTGTTACAGCTATCACAAGGATATGCTAATGTCAGTTTTAGAGCATTTCATTTCTTCTAATATATTTAAATATCATTCAAGTTACTTACACACTTGTGAAGTAGGACTACCCAAAGTTAAATTTATTGTAGCTGGTCTCGGTTGACTATCATTATTACAATTGTTTGGTACATGAGGTGGAGGAGTCCCACTGTGGACTGCACTATCACTATCATTTAAAGATGGGGCATCTTTTAACATTTCATGAATACTTCGCTCCATTCCACTTAATGTAATAGCTATATGTAATGTATTAAATAAAAAATGTTATTATACTGAACATATTTCTGAATCTAATCTAAAATATACTACAATAAATTATGATTTACTAAATTCAGTTAACAAGGAATGAAATTTATGTCACAAAAGTGTTAAACTGTTTTGTATAGCTATAATTATGTAAAAATATTTAATAAGTAAAATAATAATTAAGAAATTTATAGAAGGGATAGATATTTATGTAAAACCGCCATTTTTTTTATAACATTGAAATTTGCAAAAGTTGTTACAAATAAAAAATGCTAAATATAAGTAGTAATTATATTTAATACACTACGTTACGAGATATTAATTTTTTATATTTCGTTAGCGTACCAAATATTACAAATAAAAGAAGCACAAAGAACTGTCACTTGACACTTGTTTTAAACTAAATGTGAACAGAGTAAAATTTGTTCACATTTAATGACAAAGAGTTACTTAAATGGCTAAAGACTTAAAATCGTTGAGAATTAAAATAAATATTATTTTAAAATAATACTCACTATAAAATCAGATGATATATTTAAGTAATTCCTATTATTCTATACACAAAACTTCAGAATGAATCTTTATAATGTTTCATGAGAGATGCAGAATATTGAGCTAGGTGGCGTGACATAAATGATTTTTGGAAACACCCAATGAAATTTATAATGCAACTTTACTGCAATTTCATGTGAAAAAGTTTACATTTTTATTACAAAAACCTACATTAATGAGGATATGAGAGCAAGTTTTATGACAGAAATATAATGTAATTTATGAATAGTAATTATCGTTTCACAGCTTGTGCTTTATTCCACAAGAGTAACCTGCATCTGTGCAGTTCAACAGCCTAGTGAGATCTCTAATTACATATATGCTACCCCTCTATATCAAGTTTGTGCCTTTTAGGGCAGGTTTTAGGGTAGGACAAAATGAACGAATAGGGAGAATAAGATGATAACTCTAATCATGGTAACAGAAATTTTTTGAAAATAATTTCAAGTCATGAAACTTTCTGTTTGTTAGGTACCATAAATTAGAGAATCAAACAGAGTGACCCTACGCAGAAGAAATTAGAATTTGTTATTTAGTAAAATTATTCTCTCATCGAATGAAATATAGTAAATTTTATTTTGAGTAAGTACTCCATCTCTCTATATTCTATGACCAAAATCAACACATGCGGCGGTGTAGAAGTGTGGAAACTCCTTCGAAAAGGTTGTAAAGGAGTTTCCTTTACGGTTTTTAATTTTGACAGGTATATATTTGTATGCGTGCTTATTAAATATCATGAAATAATGGCATAATATATTTTAATTAAATTAATTTTGTTGTTTACGTTATTCTATTCATAATACTCCTGTAGTACCATGTTTTACATTTAATTGTATGAGGTTATAAGCTCGTGTTGGAATTAAGAATTGTAATAAAAATTAAATTATATATTTTAAACACTGTACATTTATGAAGTAATTCTTTTGTAAAATGTTCAGCGTTAATTGATTCATTTTTATCTTATATTCTAATTGGTGAACTGACTATTGTTTTTAAAAGGGTACAACTAAAACATATGTTGAATTTTGTTTGATATCTTTTAATTATTTAGTGATATTATCAATCTGAAAAATAATTTTGTACATTATAATAGTTGTCATATTTTTAAATTTCTTTTTTTAAAATAAATTAACAATTGTATATAATTTTTAAGTATTCAGGAGTTTTTCTATATTTTTATTCATTAATAATTTTATAAGTACTACTAACTATGCTTATAATAATAAGTTACAGTTATTTAATATTAAGGTTTGTCATAAACTACTTTTGGATAAAGTTAACTTTAAATTACATATAATTTTCAGGCAGATAAATATTTTACCATCATGCCGCCAAAGAAGTCTATGGAAGAAACCGATCGTTTGACCCGTATAGCTATTGTCAATTCTGACAAGTGCAAACCAAAAAGATGTAGACAAGAATGCAAACGATCTTGTCCAGTAGTTAGGATGGGCAAACTTTGTATAGAAGTCAATCCAAATAGTAAAATAGCATCAATTTCTGAAGAACTATGTATTGGGTGTGGTATTTGTGTTAAGGTATGATTAAAAATCTTGCAAGTAAAATGTTAAGGAAATGACATTTATACTATTTATAAATTACTTTTGTTTTTAGAAATGTCCGTTTGAGGCAATATCTATTATCAATCTTCCTAGCAATTTAGAAAAAGAAACTACTCATCGTTATTCGAAAAATTCATTTAAACTTCATAGACTACCAATTCCACGTCCTGGAGAAGTGTTAGGTCTAGTTGGTACCAATGGTATTGGTAAATCAACTGCTCTTAAAATTTTGGCAGGAAAGCAGAAGCCTAATTTAGGCAGATTTACTGTATGTATAGTTATATGCTCTCTGTATATTATAATGTAGATTTTTGTGAATCTTACAAAATTTGTTTATTTAATTAATACAGGACCCTCCAGACTGGACAGAAATTTTAAGCCATTTTAGGGGTAGTGAATTGCAGAACTATTTTACTAAAATATTAGAAGATGATTTGAAAGCTCTTATTAAACCTCAGTATGTAGATCAAATTCCTAAGGCTGTAAAAGGCACTGTACAACAACTCTTGGACAAGAAGGATGAGTGCAAAAATCAGCTAGACATTTGTAGAATGTTGGGTAAGTTAGTGTTAACACTAAATGTTGTACATATTTTTGAGAAATTTGCAATGGGATCTCAGAATTGAAGTTAAACCTTTGCAGTCGTAGCAAGTGTATTGTTATTTATACTTTCACTTTTATTAGGATTTTGTGGTCAATAGTTACAAAGCATGGCTTCCCACATTTTTATGGATGCAAATTGCAAAGTTCTAAATAAATAATAATAAAACTAACGAAAATATTGCCTTGTAAATGAAAAGTTAGAAATGTAATTATTTGTAGATTTAATGCACATACGTGACAGAGGTATCGACGCACTTTCTGGTGGAGAACTTCAACGTTTTGCTTGTGCTATGGTATGCATTCAGAATGGAGATATTTTCATGTTCGATGAACCTTCTTCATATTTAGATGTGAAACAACGTCTTAACGCAGCGTTGACGATTCGGTCCCTTATTCATCCTGACAAGTAAATAATTAACATTAATACCACAAAATAATAATTCTTTCCACATTCTGTACGTAATTAACCATTCACTAAAATTAACAGGTTTATTATAGTAGTGGAACATGACTTATCAGTGTTAGACTATTTGTCAGATTTCATTTGTTGTCTGTATGGTGTTCCTGGGGCATATGGTGTTGTTACTATGCCCTTCTCTGTAAGGGAAGGTATTAATATCTTCCTTGATGGTTTTGTGCCAACGGAAAATCTGAGATTCCGCGAGGAGTCTCTTGTATTTAAAGTAGCCGAAAGTGCAAATGAAGAGGAAGTTAAACGTATGAATCACTATGAGTATCCTTCGATGACGAAAACAATGGGTTCGTTTAAATTATTTGTCGAGAAGGGTCAGTTTACGGATTCAGAAATTCTTGTATTACTTGGAGAAAATGGAACGGGGAAGACGACGTTCATCAGAATGTTGGCTGGTAATTTGCCACCTGATGATGGTTCAGGTAAGTTCAGTCTATTTTTTAGACTGTAGCAACTCATATCTTTCTTGTTCAGAAGATAATGAAATTTTTTAAAATTATTTTCTTCCATTGTACAATTCAATTTCATTGTTTACAGGAAATATTCCTCAGTTACATATTAGTTATAAACCACAGAAAATTAGCCCTAAATCACAAGGCGTTGTTCGACAGTTATTGCATGAAAAGATAAGGGACGCTTATGTCCACCCTCAATTTGTAACGGATGTTATGAAACCATTGAAGATAGATGATATTATGGACCAAGAGGTGCAGAATCTTTCTGGTGGAGAGTTGCAGCGAGTAGCTTTAGCTTTATGTCTTGGAAAGCCAGCTGATGTTTATTTGATTGATGAACCTTCTGCTTATTTGGACTCTGAACAACGTTTAGTTGCAGCTAAAGTAATAAAACGGTAAAGAACAGTTCCATTTGTTCATATTTATTACCATAATGAATACATTACCGAAATACATTGAAGCATATTTAAGAGATCATTAAAATTCATCTTATTATTATAGGTTTATTTTACATGCAAAGAAAACAGGATTTGTAGTAGAGCACGACTTCATTATGGCAACTTATTTGGCTGACCGTGTAATTGTATTTTCTGGTACTCCATCTCTTTCAACTACAGCTCACAGTCCGCAGTCCTTATTGAATGGAATGAACAGATTTTTAGAACTCTTAGGTATCACTTTCAGAAGAGATCCAAATAATTTCCGACCAAGAATTAATAAGAGTCAATCTGTAAAGGCACGTAATGTTACATATCAATCTTCCAACAATGAATAGATAAACAATTAATGGTATTTTCTAATACGTTTATCGTATTGTTTAATAGGACTTGGAACAGAAGAGAGCTGGACAATACTTTTTCCTGGAGGAGTAAGATGTGATCTCATCTACAAGTCGATTAGCAGCTTATATAAAAATACTGTTAAGAAGTTTTTGTAAATCTTTATACATTTAAAAGCCGGGAATGGATTTCTTACAATATATGAAAATACTAGTGGCGCATATTTTGCGTTCAATCGAAATATTCATTTCGAAATATCAGCCCTTTTAGGATATTTATTTAAGCGAATGAATATTGCAGATTTGTTGATATATGTCTCAATATATCGAAGAACTTGATTTAAAGAGAAATGCAGTCGTATTTTTGTACGAATTAATGCTGCCACAAATTTATTTATATTCATTAACATATGTCACAATTCGCATTTAGACATAAATTATGCAAAACGCATTTTTCTGTACGAATAATTTATGTTTGATTATATGTAATAAATCACGAGAGATTTAATATCTCGGTACATGTACAACTGGTATGGATATGGAACATGAATTATATAAGTGAACTATGAAAAAAACGAATCGATTATTTGATGAACCTAATGAATTTAGTGATTTTAAGCATGGTGCGATATAAAAATCAATTTTATTGTAAATTAAAAATAAACATCGATTTTAACTGGTATTAAAAAATATTTTTGTTAAATTCATACAGTTACTCATAAATTATTAAAGTCAAATATGAATAAAACAGATAGTGTTAACATTTGTGTACTATTTATAATGACAACGTAAACAAGAAAAAATTACTTTTTCCTTGGCCATTCAAAATTGTGTACTATTATTTACTATGTTCATTTAGTTATCTTAATTATTCGGTACATACGCTTGTTTTTCAGTATTAAGATTAAAATATCAAATTTGCGTTTGTCAATTGAATTTGAACTTCAATAATGCACAAGAAATACTAAATTAAGAAAAATTTATGAAGATGTAATAAACAACAGCACAATAATCAATGAATGTTATCAAGATGAAACAGCGACAGTATTAATCAAAGCATCGCTGAAAAGTTGATCGTGTATATTAAAAAATGTTACTTTCTCATATATTGCGAATGTAACAAGATCCAAAATGAATCTAATAAATCAATTGAAGTAAAAAGATTGAAGTTTCTTATTTTGTTCTGCCTGTTATGTCATCTATAAAGTGTATATTTTGCTATAAAGAATTATGATCCTTGCTCCTTTTTTTAGAACACGAGTTTCTAAATTTTTGTAAGCCGATTATTACATTTGAAAAATTTTATTTTCATGATTCATTCACTTGCAATTACATTTGTTTTTCTAGATTCAAAACTAACAACTTCAGGAAGTTATAAAATTCTAAAATTTAAATATTCCGAGGTTTATGTAAAATGTGTATTTGCATAAATATCTGTTATTCAGCGATACTGCATTCCTAGAAATAATTACAGCAATATTCGTAACACTACTCAAAAACTAATTAACTTCAATTTCAATATCGATAACTTCTTTCCACAATTTGAGATGAAATATTACTTGCTAAAATTATTAACAACTTGTAAGGTCTAATTTTCTTATTTTTAGTACCACATTAAGAATACGTAGATGAAAATACTGATTTGGATGTTTGTTATAAAAAAGATAAATTAATACATTGTTGATAGAAATACGTCCATATAATAAGGATAACAGTTTCCAATAACTATAAATTTTATAAACGGTTTGCAATTATACCGTATAGATTTAAAAATATTGTAAATTGCAGACGACGTGTAGCACGTGCATTTATTCAAAGCAAATAACGTTTCTCATGTATAAATAAATATAATGAATATTATATGTATACATATCAATCCATGTTTGGAACGATGTCCTTGCCATCGCATAACTTAAAAGTGGTGTTGAAGAGCTTTCAAATGATAAGTTATACTAGATAATTATAAACTAACTCGATAACCGGAAATGCCAGTCGATAATTTTTCGTGTTCAAATTGCTTCTATTTTTCCTATAAATTGTGCCCCAATACGTTAGGCAGGTTTAGTTGTTCGTCGAAACAGAAAATAAATGGTCGAAATTGATTAACTCAGCAGAGTCGAGAATTATACGTGAACGACAATGTATTTTCGATTGTCAGTCATTCACGACATTTCTAGAAATTTTATAAAATTTCACACTTTATTCCTACTTTTATTCATCTGCACGCAACAGTCGTATTGCTGTAAGTATAATCAAAATTTATTTTCACTTTATGTACATCTCGACAGTTTATCTTGAAAATGTTTTTATAATATTTATATAATTATTATTAGAAAACTTTAAGCTTTAAATTGATGTAATATAAAAGTAAACTATGAGAAAAGCAGTACACATGATCACGTTGAAATTACCATTTTTGAAAGTGATATTCGAAATTTTGAAAGTGGGCAATTAGGGACTAAGGGAATTTAAGAACTTTCGGATATTTTAGAATTTCAAAATCTTGAGATTTTGGAATTTTCGAACTTTAAAACTTTAATACATGAAAATTTCAGAACTTTAGAAATTTGAGACTTTAGAATGAGGGAATTTTAAACACCAGCATATTAGGATTTTTAAACGTGGAATTTTGAAATTTTGTAAAATAAAATATCGGAAACCAAACGATAAAAGTTTTCCGCGATTGAGTTAACGCAGCAATTACAGTCACAAAATTAGTTAGATATTCAAACAAATGAATTATTCAAAGTCCGCTAATTATTTTGCTAATATTGCCTAACTATGAAAATTAAAAGATAAAATTGACCTTAAAAAATAATAATGGCTCTTGAAATACGTGTATACTGCTTTTTTATTTCCTTAAAGAAATTACAAATAAACATCTAATTATGTTAATTGGCTAAAGTATCTAGTTAATCACTTGCATTGCAGTGATGTTATTGACGTCGGTTGTTTGTCGCCGCAAATATGTAAATGACTTGTCGTCAAATTTCGCTATTCGATAATATCTTTATTAAGGATTATGAACATGTAAAAACACGATAAACACACATTTCAGTTATTTAGTGGCACTCTAGTACGTAAGAAGTGAATGAGTTAGTTTGTAGAAAACTTAGCTTTATATTTTTTTATAACGAGGATGGCAAACTGATTTACATAAAAACTTTAAAACAAAAAAGAAGAGAAGGCTTAAAAATCGGTTTTACACTTTGCCTGTACAAACTATAACATTGATATGTTAGGAGAAACAGTATTTTTTTTTTTTCGAATATGTAGCAATAATTCAGCTAAACCAGTTCAGGGCTACAATGTAATTATTGCGAATCTTCAGCAATAATTGTTTGAGACATTTCGTTTTGCAATGGTAATACTAACTGTCATTGTTTCAATTTTCTTTATGCAAAAAAACTGATTATTGAAAAGTCTTTATATAACATTTATCAGTCGTGTTTTGAACTATGCCTTTTGAGAAAGTAATTTCAAATGTAAATCACTATTTCGTTATATTTTATATTATTACAATTTTCACTTTCTGACAGTAATATTTTGTAATATTTAATTTATATGCAGGGAACAATTATTACGATTACGACATATCCGATTTTGCTAAATATGGTATAAATATTTCAACACCTGAAGAATGCGCGCGGCCTTGTAGAAATAATGAAAAACCAAAAATTTGTTACTGGAAATTCCACATTGAATTCTACACGACAGTAGGACCGTACGTATTATAACAATTTTCATCAGGTATCTAATTTTAATTTATAATCAATGACGTATGTTTTATTTCAATCGTTTCTAGTGCTTGCGATCAAAAATCTACCCAAAGTCAATGCCTTTATGGTGACGGATTTGAAAAAACAGTGTTACCTATTAATCGACAAATACCAGGGCCAAAAATTGAGGTATATGTTATAATATAACATTAAATAAACAATTTTCCTTCGGATTTTGTTAATAATAAATAAACTCTGATCTTCTTCAACATTTTTACATTTAAAGGTCTGTTTCGTAAAAAGTTATTAATATATAATCAATCCGATATCTTTTATATTGTAATGAATTTACATGCCAAATTTTCAATGACATGTAAATCAAATTTTGTAATATATAATATATTTCGTAGGTATGTGAAAATGATCGAATTATAGTCGACGTAGAAAATGCAGCATCGGGTCTGGAAGTTGCAATGCACTGGCACGGACTTTTCCAAAATGGATATCAATATTATGATGGTGTCCCTTATGTTACCCAATGTCCAATTCAGTCTTCATCGACGTTTAGGTAAAAATCGTTCATTATAGAAACGATTTTAGTTTCAAATATTTTCATCAGTAGAATAGTTATGTGTAACATTTTGACTCTACAGGTTCACTCTATATTTTCTTTTAATTTCTTGATTAATTAATAGGTACGACTTCGTGGCACAAAATGCGGGAACCCATTTCTATCATTCTCATATATCAACGCACATGTTAGACGGACAGTATGGTCCTCTTATTGTAAAACCGCCACCAAACAAGGAACCTCACCGGAATTTATATGATAAAGACGAACATATAATATTCCTTAGCGATTGGATGCATGAATTATCATTGGAACGTTTCCCTGGTCGATACAGGAATGTTCTAGGACAAATTGCGGATAATATATTAATAAATGGTGTAGGACATACGAAGGTAAGAAATATACAGATTAATTTGTAGAATATACTTATATCAGGTCTTTTTGTTCATTGAAAAGAACTCATACTTACTTAAAATTATATACAATTGTCTACTATTATTTGTAAAAATTTCTTGAATTTATTATTGAAAAAAATTGACACATCTTAGAATGCTGTTCTAAAAGCACCACTGGCAACATTTATGGTGACAAAAGGAAAGCGGTATCGAATGCGTATGATCAATTCCTTCTCTACTGTATGCTTGGCAGAATTCAGGATACAAGATCATGATTTTCTTGTAATTGCACAGGATGGTGCAAGCGTGAAACCTAAAAAAGTGAACTCCATTATTACATCTGCAGGTCATATACATTTCTTGAAACTTTAATTAAAAATCACTTCATATATTTATTTAAATTATTATACAAATTGGATGCTGTATTAATAATCTGATAAAGCAGCACATTTCTTCCCTAATTAATATTATTTAATAAATAATTTTAACTTCGTGTGTATTCCTGTACACAGGAGAACGGGTAGATATCATTTTAAATGCAAATAGATCTGTGGACACTTACTGGATACAAGTACGAGGTCTCGGGGAATGTCGAAATGCAAGCGTACAACAATTAGCCTTGTTACAGTACAGAAATGGTCCTTCGAAACCATCGAAACCAGCACCTACTTATGATGAGGAGCCAACTGGTATTGTAAGTATTAGCTTACAATTAGTACCAATTGAGATTTGAACCACCGATAGTTAAATGAAACATGAAAAAGTTCTTTGTGATTTCAATCTAACATGAGTAAAAATAAAAATAGGTAATATACAAATTGAAACGTAATTTTAAACGTTTTTCAGATGTACAATCCGTTAGACTCAACAAACTGTAATACAAGGGATACATCAAAATCGATTTGTGTCAATCAATTTGAGGATATAAAGGATGATGACAGCGAACTCTATAAAGTCGTACCAGATGAGCGACACATACTGAGCCTTTGGTTCTTCAATTATACCCAAAGTGGCAATTATCCTCTGTTTAAGCCAAATTCGACTCGCCCCTTTTTCGGTACGGTTACTTTTTATTAAAAAGAATCACGAAATATTTCTTTATTTCTCTAAATATATACACGTCTTTATGGAATCTTATTTATTTATTTCAGTTGCCACTGATAAATCTCAAATTATTTCTATGATCAACAACGTCACGTATGAGACACCATCTTCGCCCTTCAGCTCACAACTCAGAAATAGTTATCAAACCATGTGTAAGCAGAATCAACTCAGCACATGCAATGAACCTTGTTCATGCGCTCAAGTTATCCATTCAAGATTGAATAATGTTGTGGAATTAGTAATTTACGATTCAGGTAATAATTTATATTTGCTCCTGTAGTGCTTTGTTGTGTATATTAACACGAGTTCTAAGATAAAATTCAAACTACATACTGCAAGAACCACGTTAATAATTATTAAGTGTTGTTGACGGACGATAAATGATATTTCAGTCCCACAGGACGATATTCATCATCCAATGCATCTACACGGATACGAATTTAAAGTCTTCAGCGTAGGTCAATACAACGATGGCAGAAATCTATCAGGAAGCGATATAAATGCAGTAATTAGGCAGCACACGCAACGCCTACAACGTGGAGAGTACCGCAAAGTACCTTCTAAAGATACCGTTAAAGTACCTTTCGCTGGATATGTGATTCTACGTTTTAAGGCAAACAATCCAGGTACAATATTTATTTATTTTAATCAGTCGTCGGTTTTAAATTTCTTAATATTCGTAGATATTCAAATTATTAAATTTCTATTCATGAAGTAATTAAAGATCACAGAGAAAGAATTACCTATTTAATAAGTATAGTCAATTCTTGTCATGATCTTTTATTATTAAATAAAATATTTAATAATCCACTTATCTGACGTATTACACGTTCTTTTACTATAGGATGGTGGCTACTTCATTGTCACTTCACTTGGCATCATATCACTGGAATGGAACTGGTCGTCCATGTTGGTGACAGAGGAGATCTTCCACCACCTCCGCCTGGTTTCCCGAAATGCAGCAATTGGAAACCACCGTTGCTTGCTCTGCACGAGTTTTACGGTTTTGGATATTCAGATTACTTTTACTGATCTGTTTCGGTTTTAGCAGTGAACAGAATGTTTTTCCTTGTCACTTTATGTTGTCCTGTTTTATTTATAAAACTATTATGAGAACATAATTTATCGTACACTGAAAATCTTATACAATTAATCAAGATTAAAGGCAATAGGAGGAAATATAAAATAAACACGAAATAATACAGTGAATTGAATCAGTGCGTTTCGAATACATTGTCCGGAGGTTTATTATTTCCACAGGTCGGGAAATCCACAGGAATTGGTGGAAAACTTTCGTGATCTCCTATTTTTAGTAAAAATTGCATTCCTGGACCGGACACTTTTGAAGAAACTGCTGTGCTTCTTGCTTCCCACAACCAGTATCCTGTCAAAATTATTTTTAAGTGCTCGTATAACATATGTGAATAACAACAGAATGGGATAGGTGGATGAATTAGAGGAACTTACCCAAATTATCAGTGAACAAGCGTAGAATAATGTAACCTTTATTTGGGACAACAAAGCTATCTTTCCGAGGAGGATCTACGAAATTACGATGTAACTGCATGTCACGATCCAAAGACATAATTTCATCCTTAGTAACTGGTCGTCCAAAACTACTCCTTCCTAGAATACTCGCATGATACCCGTGTATGTGGAATGTTTGAGAATCATTTCCACCAAAACCTACATGAAAATGATTTTAAACTTAACTACAAAAATATAAATACTCTTGCTATAAATTTTTTTAACAATTTACCTTCATCTATTAAGATAATGTCAATGTGTTCTCTGGCTGGAACTTCAATCACCTGGGTACATTCACAGAACAGTGGTGTGTCAGCACACTGTATTGAAGGCTTTTCAAGAGAACAAATTGATTCTTCTTGCATATCCTTTGGTTGTGAGAGCAGCGGAGATGTAGGATACTTGAACGTTATTCCATTAATTTGCATAATTCTTGTTACATTCTTGTCCACACCTGAAATAAAGATATAATTAATATTGGTATAACTTACTATTATTTATATTCCTTTAATCTAAATAACAAGGAATGACTTCAGAATATATACAATTCATAATATAACACATGATGAACTCAAATTTATGAAATGAATGCAAGAATAATTTCGGTTTTATAAGCAGTAGCAGCAGCAGTATATTCACATATTTATATTCTTACTTAAATAAGAAGGATAGAAAGCACATCCGTAAATGTTGTATCTATTATCAGACAGTTCATCGGTGAAAAGTGGGAAAACGTTTATGTCGAACGGAATATAAATAATTTGATTCGCATAAATCTCGTTCGATGTCCTCTTTGATCCTTTTAAGTCCAACGTGCATATAAAATTCTTTGATATGTCGTGACAATCGTAGCCCTTGTTCGCAATTGCATGGTCATCGATTTTCAATAGTTCTTCGTCCTTTATCATTGCGGACTCTGGTTCTGCGTCGTCATAAAGGATGAAAGCTTCCTGACGAAGGTTTTGACACTCGTGAAGGCCCTTTACATCGATCAGGTACTTGCCAGAGAGTTGATTTGTTTCGACGATCGTGTCTAATCTCTCGCCTGAAAATAAATCATTTCGTTTAAATTCTTTTCAATCTTACAGAATCTTGTGTTTTGTTTACATTGACTTTTGTGGTATTTTTCAACAAACAAAAAATTTATAAAGTAGCAAAAAATAATTCTTGTACATTAATAATTCCTACATTTATTGCCTTATATTACTGTCGCGAAAAGAGAAGAAACTGCATCCCAAAAAACGCTTATTCCTAGTCATTTTATTGAACAGAAGTATACAATGTTAAACGTACGTTGATACGCTGTAAATGTTACAAAAAAGAAATATGAATATGAGTATAAAGAATTCTGACAGTTTATCGTGATAAGAAAGAATTGTTTTTTTTCGTATCTGTGTAAATATAACTTCCGTAAAGTCTTCATTTTTGGGTCCAACTGAACTTTCTTTATCTTAACTCTTATTAAAAATTAATTCTAACGTAACAAATATAAAGCTAACAAAGTTACTATTTCAATGTTTGCTTTGTTTCGGAAACAAACAAATGTACATAAAAAATATGTTTTACAAAATTCATGCGAAGGAAACCATAAGTACACGGTAACATTAATTTCTTTAACAACCACCTTGATTTCTCTTGAACTTACAATTAGATAATCTTACCGCTATGTTCTTTTTACAACGAATCTTTACACTAGTGAACTTAATTATACTTATCGATACGCTAGGATTAATATTGTAATCGCTATCTAAGGGAAGAGAAATTCAGACGAGGGATATCAAGGCAGTGATCGCAGTTTAACTCTGGCATATTAACCCGTATAACGAATTATCTTACAATATTTTAATCCACGCTTTCAATCGTCAATTATTTTCTTTCACGTAGAATCACAATTATGTTTCTATGAAATTCAAGACTGACAATCGTTGAAAATCAAGAGGACTTCAGACGATCAATATACTATTGTCAATACTGTTAATATTTATATTTGATTAGCTAAGATTCGAAAAATATTTAATTTAGAAAATCAGAAAATTTGGATATTTGGAAAGTTAGAAAATTGAAAATTTGGGAGCTTAGGAAATTTAAAAATACAAAAATTTGGAGATTTATTGGTCGTCCGATATCTCTGTAACATTTCGCAAAGAATGAGAATGTAAAATAGTATAATAGCAGCTTCTGTAAAGAATAATAACATGTACCAAGTTGAAAATGTTTGTACATTTCCAATTTAATTCCAATTCAATTATTATTCACACGTTTTTCATAAACTTTTGTGTTAATTTGTTGCGTTTGAATATCTTGTAATCACATATTTCTATTGCATTTACCTTTTTTTTTTATTATTTTAGTCTTTCAATCATCAACTTTAATAACAGTTATACTGCGATTTTGTCAACGTTAAATTCAACATTACAATACATTATCGTGTATGATGAAGACTCACATATGAAACACGAATAGACTATAACGAGTTAAAAAAATCAACAACTTAGTAACACGCACTGAACTTTTCAATTTTGTATTCTACTAATTACTCGATATTAAAAATACTGATAGGATTCGAAGAAAAATATTCGATAAACAGAAATAGTACGTTCGTGACTTCCTTTAACAGAAATGAAAACACTTATGTACCCAAAGTACATGCCTTAATAATAATATTAAGCAAGAGTTTGAACTTTGAACTCTTTACATTCCAAATATATCTCCCAGGTATATTCAAAAGCTTTAACCAGCTCTAGTTACTATTTTCCATATATTTCATGAAAAAAGCAATTATTATTTTAGTGCTAATACCTTATGGCTAAAAATTTATTAACAGATTTATTGATCTCAACAGCTATCAAAAGCTTTTGATCGTTAATTCATTCATAATTTAATAAAAATATTAAAATCTAGGAGTACTACAATTAACAAAACACTGATAGTGTAGATTACTTTCAATTTTTAATAAATATTGAGTTATAAACATTGACGTAACTAAATGAGCAATACTAAGTCAGAGTGCAAAAATGGTTCAAAAAGAAATAATACAAAAATATAAAACTATCATATAATCAGGAACAACAATGAATACATTATAAAGACTTACACCGGAGACTGACGGTTTCTTGTGTACATCGCTGTGTAACTACTAATGGAAAACCTGTTGTCTATTGATATGAAACATTGTGTAGATTTGTTCCGAACAGAAGTCAAGCAAATTTAAGACTTATCTTCGATTTTACGGAGGGACTTTTTCTCGATAAAAAATAGTTCGCTATCTATACAGCTTACTACGACCTACTATTTAAAGCCCTGAAACAATACCAATGAACTGTTTACGATCTAATTGTATGCCATTCGTGAGACAGATTGTATCAGTGACATAAGAGGAGTAAATGTTGTTAGAGGAAATTAATATTATCAATAATATTTGGTCAACAATTACTATTTTATCATTATAAAGTTCAATAATAGTCAAATGAACATGTGTCTGTGCAACTTCTTTAATTCAATATTATGTATTTTCTCGTCGCAATAAATAATACGTTTCGGACTTTTAACAAAAAGTTAATATTCCTCTAACATCAAGTGATGAATTTATTACATGATATAAATGTTCATTGGCGTAAGTAGGATTTTTGTCCGAGGGTTGTATAGTCGTGCATTAGATTACCACACGTTACATATTTGTGTGCGTGATCGCCACATGTTTGATCCCTACGCGTTAAATCGCGATGTGCTGTATAATCACTCAACATTTTAAAACGACCAAACAAACCCTAATCCCTACCTAGTTACGCCAGTATGAACATTTTCTTCAATCTGGCTCGAACGACATCGACGTTTCGCTTACTTTTTACATCTAAAATCACATATCCGCTATTCTATCGAATATGAGTAACATTTCATTCGACGATTGTACGTAAAGATCGACGAAAGTCCACTTAAAAAAATATTCGATTGGTGTTATCGTGCCAGACAAACCAGACCACGAAAAACAGTTTCATTTAAAATACAGTCTTTCTCATGAATCCAAGTTCAAAAATATTACACATGTGTCGAGCACTTTTATTTGATAAACGCAAGGCATTTATAATGCGAATTTATTTTTTTCGTCTCTCTAATTCGAAGGCATTTGCCCCGTAACGCAAGACGTTTATATTTTATCATCATGCAAACTATAGAATATAATACAATTTTATCGTATTTTACAAAATACGCATTAACTTTCGAAGATACGCGTACGTTTGCAAGCAAAATTCTACTTTTAAAAAAGGATTTAATATTACTTTTGATTTTTCGCAATCCTAACGATACGTAGTCGACTTTTATTTATGGAAATAATGAATTTTATTCCTGGGGCCTTAAATGATTATCTCCCAGGAGAAAACTCAATCTTGTACAATTATCGAAAAAATATAACATTACGTGTAAACAGTTTTCTAAATACGTTTTTTTTTGTTTTCCTGGAAGCTTCGTAATGAGCGGCACAATAAACGCCTTCTCCGCTAATTATACACTCGAACCGTAAATTACAGCGCACTTTACAGCCATTCTTGCATCGCGCTGTACAATGTTATCGTTGAAATTTCATGTTTCGATGCGTTTGAACGCGTTTCGTTAAAAGTTCTTGAATACCTAACTTCTCTTACCATTCTCAACCGCTAATTTTGTTTATCCAACGCATAAAAGAGATAAAATTAGCAGGAAATTTATACAACTTTCGTAAAACTTTTAAACGCGTATTAAATATAAAATTAATCGTAGAGATACAAATTTGTAGTGGTCCTTTAAAAAATAATGTACGTATTATCGCTTTCCGAAGAGTTTCCAATAAAGAAAGAACTCAGAGTCTACAATAAAATTTGAAATGCTATTAAAACGTGCATTTCAAAATGATCTGTGCCACTAACAGATGATTTTCATAATGTTATAGTATTTGCGCCTACATCATAATGATGTAGGTGCTATATATTTTAGTTAAATCATACAGATTTAATCAATTTTCTCAAATACATTCAACGTTTCTCATTATGAATCATTAACGTTCGTGTTCGAGTGCTGCTAACAAACCAGTTAAAAGTCAATTTATATTATTCGTTTAGACACGCGGTGTCCGCCATTCAAACAAATATTCTTATGGACACCTCATAGATCAATATGTACAGACTGTTCCAATAAAATGTATACATGAATATTAACATGAAATATAAAAATGATAACACAAAGACGAGAAAAAAAATTATTTTACAAACATTATGGTCAATATTGGTGTACCGTGAACATATATGGAAAGCTGAAAAATAATATCAATATATTTATATGCACTGATCGTCTGAGGACTCAATTACAGTCATATAAATAGAATAGCTTATATCAGAACATAACAGATTCGTTCATACATGTGTCAATTGAAAAAAATGTTTTGCATGATACGATATGATATGGTAATCAACTTTGAAGGAAATAGGAAAACATTCTAATCAACCGAATACACGAATAATATATGTAGATACATTTACTTCTTCCAAACACAGTTATTTGAACCTTTTACTGGGGTACCACGTGGGTTTCCCTTGGATACGGACACACATGTAAACTTGACAATTTTTAAACTCTTAAAATTTTCATATTTATAAATTTTTTAATGTTCAAGTTTCAAATAGACCATCAAGACCCTAGAACCTAAGGTTTAGATTCAAATTCTTAACCCATCTTCAAACTTTTCAATCCCCAAAAATTTGTAAAAATCAACGATTGCCATATCTTTTCTAGGGAAAATAGATTTGCTCGTGACTGTACAGACCACGATATGCCCGTATAAATAAAGCTTCACAATTTTCTTTTGAAATATGTGAGAAGTTGTGAAACAATTACCATCATAAAGTAATTGTTCAAAGGACATAAAGAATGCCGCATGCCTAAACGAATACCATAAATCGGCTTTCAATCGTCATGGTGAAACCTTGAGCTTCTGCAGTATACTATTTCCTTTCTTACGAGGACGTTTCACCATATCTCCATCAGAACATTTCATTATCATCGAACATCAAAGCTGCACGGACAGCAATTGATCATTGATTAAAGTCAGAGCGTCTCTGTTGTCGCGCTTGTTAGCGACGTGTTTGCGCGTAAATGCCGATTTCAGCTTCGAAGAGAATTTGATTGATCCTCAGTTTCGCGACGGACCTCGAGTAAGAGTCTGGGATCTCCGCTAGCTGCACAGCGATGCTTTCCGCAAATTTCGCGAACTCCTCTTTCGTTCTCTTCCGCTCGTCCGTCCTGGTTTCGACCTTCATTTGCCCAGGCTCGTCCAAATCGCCGATCGGACTATTGTAATGGTCCTGTAACGACGAGCCGTTGTAAAGCTCCATCGCTTTCAAGCTCGACGATGACGATTCCTCCGCATCCTCGCTCAACGAGGCGTTTAAAGAACCGGTACCGGAACCGTTCGTTTCCTCGTTACAGTCTATGAAGGTGATGCTCTCGGGATCGATGTCACTCACTATGTACTCCTCTTGCAGTTTTGGCGTCTCTTCCTCGGTTTTCTACGGGAAAAATAATGTTGTAAGGGAACATTCAATGTGTCGCCTCGAAATCTATAATACACGATCGTCAATCATTCTTGTCTGACTTTTTAAGCGAATGCAGACTACAACTACTAATGTTAACTCTTTGTCTTACAACATCAAGCGATAAAAGTTACACTTAAACATAGATTCTTCTTAAGAAAATCAGAGAATTAGATTATAATCGAATTATAGGGAGATTCTTCCCTGAAAGAATGAAGGGAGAACCCAGGGGGAAGCTAATCGAAAACTTTCTATTATCAGGCATAAGATGGACGAAGAATGCAAGCGGACATCTCCCCTTAATTAAACCTAAGTTGCACGTGACTGTACACACGGGTGCAACATAATGGAGACTTCACACGATCAATATTATGTATATTGTCCTCAGGGTTCTCAATATTTATTTATAATACTAAAATGTGAATTCTAATATATTTATAATATGCACTGATTGTTCGATGTCTCTACATTTTTTTTAAATTTGGAGACTGAAATTTTTGAATTTTGGATCTCCGACATTCTTGAACTGTAATTAGTTGTTACTGAATTTTATATTCGACAACGATCGACGATCGTTTTGTAACATGTACAACGATCGAAACCCAGTTGCTGTTTAACCCTTTCTTATAACGGTATAAAAAAAATGTGTCAAGGCTTTGAAAGATACACATATTGATATAAGTAAAACATTCATATTTGAATAACATATCGATTGTAACCATGTCTGAAAATTTTATTAACGGGCCAGTTAATATATTATATCGGTGAAAGTAATAATGTTTCAAGAATTGGAACAAGAAGATTGCAGAAACCTTAATGTACAGTTAGTGAAAACAACAATACACAGGCGTGAAAGCAACAAAATGTGATAAACGCTTAAATGCTAGATAGAATCGTATAAAAAATTTTAATTCCCAATTTTATATTTCTAAGTTTTTAATAATCTAGCTTATTATTCACACACATCAAATTTATTACTATTCTCTATTTGTTTCATGTTCGATTTGATTAATGGTCAAGTACTAATAATAGTCAATGTAACAACTAATACTGATATTAATCATTCTAGTTGATCTAACACAGTTCCTTAAGAAATCAAACAAAATTTCTTCCGAACATTCACTTCGCATATGTATAATTTACCTACTTCTATCGAACGGGAGAAAACTTTACATTCCCTGTTATTGTAATTAGGCGGCACCATAAAAACAATCGAATCGAATCGCGATCCAATCTACTGCCATACCTAGAGTTCACATGATTCAACGTTAATCTAACATTTCGATCTATGAAGAAACTTCGCGTTAAAACTTTCACGGGAGTATATTTAAATATACCAAACAATAATGCCATACGCTTAATTAGGAAAAAGTACACGAAAAAAGTACAGTGTCCCTACAGGGTGTTAACCCTTCGTTGCGTTGTGTTGCAAATATGCTACAAACAATAGTATAATACATACGACGAACATAAACGAACGGTACATCTCATTATTAATAAAATTATTGAAAATAATTTTCATTTTGTGTAAGTGCAACTGTTTATTTTATTATGCATAAAGGAATCTAAGAATTTATCAAATTGGAAATATCTCGATATTGCATATTATGTTTCGCTATTATGGTACAGACACAATACCTGTTGGAAATATGCCAAATATACATAATCTTTTTAAATAGAAAAAATGTTTATCGTCATTATCTTATTGTTATCACATAAGACAATTCAAAATCGTATTTTTAATTAATAAAATCATGCAACGAAGAGTCAGTCTGAAAAATTCAATTTAGCGTCGTTCCTGAACATATTACTCTCTTCCCGTAACTTTCATTTTCTTTGTAAGACGCACACGGTGCGCAGTTGATTCGAAACGCATTAAACGCAATAGGATCGAATAGCACGAGGGATGATACAACGTCCGTGACAGACGCCACGAGATCCGTTGAAATACATATTTCATCGAAGATTAGTTCGAGTTAAGCAGCCGTTTCTATGAAACGCACTCAGCTTCACAATGGTCTTTCTCCGAAATTGGTTAGTCAATTACGCGATGGCGTAAACTGGCCTCCTTATAACCGGAGAAAGGGATCCCTTAAGGCTGTTCTACTTGTACTCTATTCGTTCAACAACGTGGAAGACAAACGTTTCTCGCGTGTTCCAAAAGTTAACTACATACACTGATAATCGCTATTAACTGCCCGTTGATACAAAGTGTTCTTTGAGTAAGGTCCGTTTTAAAATTACCGCCAATTGAAATATGGAAACAGGATTACGATTACATAGTATCGTTACATGATTGATTTAGCTGACTGTCGGATGTTTAATCATTGTCAGATTCGCGTAAATAATTTGTGCCGAGTGCTGCAATAAATCCCGCCAACTGTGAAGTACGTGCAGTTATCCGAATTTTGCCAGCAAAAAATAGTGCTATGGAAATATGGATACAGCTTTAATAGATTTATGGACCAAATATTATCGGTGGTAGAAGGATTTGAAAATTCTATAATTTAGGAATTTAAAGATTGTGGGAATTTATGAAATTGCTTGCACTTTTCGCGATACTCTGATCCGACGTTCGAACGTAACGCTCCCGCGTCGAATCGTGCCCATGGAGGTTTCACTTAAAAAACACGCCTCATATTTCGTCGACTTATCAGTAGGCACGTGGAAAAAATTGCAACTGGGTTTCTCGTTCATGTTTACAAACGGTTCATCCCGACTACGACGTAGTTAGCGTCCATCCAGATACGTACCTTCTTCCGCTTGCTGTATCTGCGTGTGCCGAATTGCAAGAATTGCATCGCCTTGAACGCGAACCACTTAGACACGTAAACATCGTCGGGTCCGGTAGCGGCGTCTCGACTATTTTGTATCTTGTGCACCTCTCTCGAATACTGGCACTTCAGATTAGTGATCTTCTTCTCGATTTCGAGCGTGTTACAGCAGAGTATCTCGGCGAGCTCTTGGATGGCACGTTTTCGCTTGGTCCGGTCCCGATAGCCGCGAGCATTCCAGTCCCAGAGGACGCGTCTCTGTTGATACTCGCGCAGTAGCTCGAGGGTTTTATCGCGAGTCCACTCCATGCCGAGGCGTGTATCGTTCGTCTCTGACTCGTTCCACGCGTGGTCGCTGGACATGGGAAACAAAGCGGCACGGTGTACGGGCCGCTTGAACGGTGGCGGCCAATGTTTTCGAAGAAATCGTGCAGGAGAGACGGAGATGCGGACGGACGTGGACGGTTAACCGGTAGGCGAACAGCCAGACGGGCAGACAGGCGGGCGGGCGGGCGGGTGGGTACGTTCGCGTAGCCGCTAATAAATCGTCGACTACGAGCCGACAACGACGCCGCAGCCGCGAATCGAGCACGCGTTTTAATGATTTTTGCGCGAGACCCGCGCGCGCTTGGTCGCCTTCCTTTCTTTATTTCCCTTTGCGGAAACCCGGCGAGAATACGAAGACGGCCGAGTCTGCGCGAACGAGCCTGCCCACCGCTACACGCCGCATCGCTAAATGTATGAGCGCCAAGCAGTTTCATCCTTTCCTCTCTCGATCTGTCTCTTTCTTCTACTCCTCCTCTGTGGCCCTCATTGGCGTAACTACCATCTTTCTTTGGGGTGGGCCAGGTCCCCTTGTTCTTATCATTCTGTCGAGCAACCACCATCACCAACTGGCCTTTGAAATTTTGGGAATTTGGACATTTGGACATTTGACAATTTGAGAATTTTCATATCTGGAAATTTGAAAAAATGGAAAGTTAGAAAGTTGGGAATCTGGAAACTTAAACATTTGAGGATGAAAAAATCTCTGAATTAGGAAATTTGGGACTTAAACGTTTGGAAATCAGCAACTTTCGACAGCTTCTCATATGAGGTACACAACGTATTGCATACTACGTACCTCGCGTTACATAGGGATGACCAGTTGGTACTTTGTGGAGGGGGAAGTAGGCCCACTTTGGTCCCCATCTAATTACGCCAATGCTGGCCCCTTTCCCTTTCGCATTTCTTCTCACTGAACGCCGGACGCCGTCTACTCTCTATTCGTTCCCTTCCTCCTTTGTTTGCCGAACGACCTTGCGACTCGTTTCATCGTTTTTTGTTCCTCAGTTCGCTTTCTTTATTGCTTTCGATGTTTTCCTTTTCTACTTTGCTTTACGTATCTTCCTTCTGTGTTCTTTTATTAATTAATTTCTTCGTTTATAAGACACTTTCTTGTACCTACGAACGTACTTAGTTAGCGCCGCTGGTACATCGCTCCGATTCCCTTTATCGTTTTCCTTTCATTCTCCGTCCCCTTTCCTTCACGCTCTTTATCGCGTTACATCCTCCTCGCTTTTGTCGTGGCTTTTTCTGCGCAGTCTGCAATTTCCTTTTCTTTCTTCAGGCTATGGTTCTTATAGCATTGCTATGGTTCCTTGGAGATGAATGTTATAAAACAGAATTGCACTGTGCTTCAACGTACTCGGATATACTGTTGTCCTTCTCATACATTTTACACTTTAACGTATATTCGCTTAAAAATCGTTTCAAGCAGAAAGCTAGAATTTTACATACATTAATCTTCCGTAATTTAAAATAGATGTAAATCTGGACAAAATTCATGAATATCCATACATCCGCGATTATGAAGCATAAATTAGCGTTGGAATAGAAAATCCTTAATGTACACAGATTATCTGTTCCTATTTAACATCTACTATTCATTATATATGTATATTTATGTAGTTTATATCATTTTAATTTGACACCCTTTTTTGTTTGTTGTATGCGTAGAAGCGTTGAATATGCGTAGAAGCGTTGATTTCAATCGGCATACGATAAGTAATAAATTGTGTATTTTTACTTTGATAACTATCTAAAATCTTCCTAAGACTTTACTAGACTACGTTTGTTTTTTTCTTAATTATAACTTTTCCTAGTCTCATTTTCTCTTTTCCACTTCAGCTTCATGTAATGCACATAATTGTGGAGACTTCAGGCAATCAATACATATTGTCACTATTTCAGGTTTCTCAATATTTACAAACAATACTGAAATATTAACAGTATTGTATTAACAATATATATTGATTGTGAGAAACCTAAAATACTAACGATATGTAGTGATTAATTGAAGTCTTCATTAAGGCACGATTATTCGAAAGCAGGATAAGGCAATATACGTAGATATACAATCTTAGATCAGCTAAAATGTTTTACACAGAAGTGTGCGCACGCGTGCGTTTAGCACGTACAATGATCATATCTTACGTGCGTGGAATATGCGGGATGCGTGGATATAAGCAACAAAAATTGAAAACGTACCTGGATACAAAACGACGTGTTTGCCTGTCACCGATTGAACCATGTACCCATCAGCAGCAGATACACGAAAATCATGTCCAGAAATGGATATTCGTACGGGACAATTGTATGCGTTCGCATTAACCAGTCGTAGTAAATATCGTTTGCCATAGTTGACTCTCAAGATTGTTCCGTCGCTCTGTAAATAAAGAAGCTCGTTAATGACCAGCATCGATTTTTGCATAATGTTATAGTTAGCACCTCGAGGGAAAGTTATCGCTGTGTTGATTTACGACATTGTAGAATGTTGTGCGAATGAAACTAGAATATACATTGGCGTAACTCGTCTTCGAGTCGTGATTTCTTAGCGAAGACAAACTAAATCATGTATTCGTTTTATTACGTTTGACGTCGACTTGAAGGAAAAAGGGAAATTTAATGAAACAAGAGTATTTATTTAATTTCACGTAATGATATAAATAAGTTAATTAAGTAAATTAGTACCTGGCCGTTTAAGAGAAGTACACCTGGCGTAGGTGGATGTAGGTGCGAATGCCAGGACAGAGGAGTTGGTGGCCTTGATGACAACAGAAGTATCCTTTCGAAGCTAGGGTCATCCTGTGGGCCTCGAACTGTCAACGACCCGTACACGCCGTCTGCCTGCTGTGAAACTAATAACACAGCGTCATTATAATACTCGGATCATTTTCATGATTAATGATAAGCACTGTAGTTCATTAATACATGAGCATTTTTAATATTAATACTTTCGCATCTATCGAGAAATGCTAACTTGCATCTTCAATTTCGTTGAAAATGTTAAATAAACGTCTGATTCATAGTTTATAAATGTAATTTATCGGTATTTGTATAATTTAAGAAGTATCACAATTAAAAATGAATGATGTAATTTAATTGTATTTTCAAAATTGTTTCTTTTATTTTGCATCGATAAATTGGGCAGTTCAATTTCAGATTATAATATCTGTTTCTTAAGATGGCAGTTCATTGTACGAGCAACCTTAGAAGTATCCGTGAATATTCATTTAACTTCATCGATCCGTTCAATCTTGTTTTATTCAATTAAATCGTAGATCATAGGATAATTTATAAAATCGATTTTCTAATTCAATATAACTACATTCATCATCATTATCAGTGTATCATCAAACTACGATACAGTTTTGCTATATGGGTTTCTTGTACATGGAACTTGTTGAACGAGTTCTCCTTCACACAGACTCTTACACACATTAGTAATGCACCGCCATCGAAGTGCACAGAGATTTCGAGATTTCAAATTTTCGAACTGGAAAATTTCTGTTTATATGACCCTTTCTATTATTTATACAATTCCGCGAAGGACTACGTAGAGAGACTTCATCGTATCATGCCTATTGTATTAAACTTGTTTTCTGTATTTCGTAAATTATAAAGACGTAATTGTGTAACGGTCGAACGTTGCATGCCATGGAAGTTATCGGTAACCGGCATCATAAAAATACAAATAAAAACGGAAAGATTCTATGCAGCACAAATATTGTGTTAATATCGTAAAATAGAAAGTGGAATAATATGTGAATTGAACGTGCCGTGTTACATACATCCGTTTTCACTGCAGCATTTTACTGCATTCGATTTTCTTGCGCTACCGACAGCGACATCCTATGGTGCCGATTGAAAAAATTCGGAAGAGTTCATTTATCACTCATACAAGAATTATGTACATGTTTCTTCGTACGATATAAGAAATAAATACTTCAAAGTTGTTACATTATTTATTTTATGACATTCCCTTTCTTACTTTTTGGTTAAAAACTAAAGGATATTATACATATTATCTTTCGTTAAACATCAAAATTTTATAATAAAACGATTTCGGAGGAAGAAATCATCACTTAAAAACAGAACTGGAAGAATTAAGAAACTATCTAAGAGAAACGTAGTCAATGAATAATTTTTTTTTACATGTTATATTTTAAAGTACCTGAACATTCTTGATCCTTGATGGCACGTCATTCTACTTTTCACCTTTACACCACAAAACTGCCAAATATTAATATAAAACGAAACAACTTTTAAAGTAGATACTAATGTGATGCTTCACAACATCTTTTTTAGTTATTATACACGATTTTTCTCTGAACACCGTAAAAAAGAGCTTCAACGTGTAACCTTACTTCTACACGGTTCCAAGAGTATTGATCTACTTCAATTCTACACGGGCTGCCGGAAGTAGAACTCGTTCTATAGCGCGGGAAAATGACATCAGATTTAAATACTGTTTGAATATTCAAAAATAATAATTCGCTTGATATTGATGTCAATTTTCAAGAATTATTCTATATTAATTACATTATATTTAAATATTAGACTGGTTTCATATAAAATACCGTTTGTTAAAGTAAAACTATAAAAATATAATACATAATTAATTAAGATAACTTTCATATATGTGATCACACTTTCCCCAGTAATTAATTGTTACTTCACTATTGTAAAAAATAAGGAAATACTGCCTCTGCATTATACCATTATTTGCTTACCTAAATGCGCGTAATAGATAAATGAACCAACTCTTTCCGGTTTTATTTTGTACCGAAAACCGCCAAATGGTAATATTGAACATTGTGTAACCATTGGTACACCATCCATATAAGCAGTCCCGTTTTGTCGTAATCCATGCCAATGTAAAGATAATTCTTCAGATCCTAATCTATTGTATAAAAGTACTTCAATTGTATCCCCGAGACAAACCTAAAAATCGATCAATAATTTCAGTAGACGAAATAGGAACCTTTCTATCCAACGTTAAAAAGGAAATCGTACATTCAAATTTCATAATTCAAAAAACCGGGCAATACTCATTTAACAAAGTTAACAATACGTCGTTCAAAAATGACAATAAAGGAAAATATTACCGAAACTAAACAATCATCGTTTTTTTAAATCTTCAATTACCTCTATGTGCGGGCCTGGACTTTTTCCATTAATTCCCAAAAAATTTTTTGATGTAGTTATTTTAAATTCGTCCTTGATATTAGAGTTGTTACGGATACTGCAAGAAATAATAAAAATAAGCAAAAACTGTATTTAAAAATTAAAAATCGTATGCATTTGAATTAAAAACATGATATTGAAAGTCAATACGAATAATTATAAATATACAGCAAATGTGAAACCGACTAAAATTAAATAAGATATTAGATCAAAAAGGTGAAACTTTTATTCGTCTGTTATATTTAACTAATGCATTTGGAGTGGAACAGACAAGGAAGGCTCTTTCTATGAGAGGAAAATCGTGATAACAGTTACTCCTTCTTCTGCAGGATTTGCACGAGGTATATGATACCACCATCTACCCTCGCTATCTATAGCACAGGTAGGCATGTTTGTGATAGCAAACGGTGATGCAGAAACCTGTTTTGAATTAAAAAAAAATTGAGGATGCACTCTCTGTAACCAACCGTGTCAACCGTTAGTTCTGGGATCACAGTAGGACTTATATATTCCTCTATCAGTACAATTGACCGAGATTCCGACCGGTTCTTCTACGAAATAGGATATTCTCTGTTTGAAAAGTAATGACTAGGCACTTCGTCCGAGGATAAGCATTCATTGCATAACATATTGCTAAAATTTCTTTAATTTAATGTCATTTATTACATAATATCTTTCTTTTATCCTGATCGAAATTTAAATGATCAGTCTGAGCGAAAGATACAGCCTTCAAGTTTAACCTTTGGAAAACGGATCGCTGAGACTGCGATAATATATGTGAATTTAATATTGAAATTTTAGATTTAAATGGAAATTATTAACAATATACAATAATCGTCTCATGTCTTTATTATTTTACAATCAAAATATAAAAGACTTTTGCAATCTAAAACCATTGCACATTGCAAGGTCCGTTGTTCGAGGGTTAAACGATTGCACAAGATTAGAAGAGTTAATAATTTCTTCTTCGGTGAATTTACTTTTTGAAAGTGTACTCTAGCAGTCATACTAAATAAAATCTGTGGTTTCTATCTCACCTGATCATACTAGATAATTCACCAACATAGAAGTCATAGCGGCATAATTTTTTCGAAAGCGCCTCATCAGTACAAGATCGCAGACATTCGTGATTACCAGCATCTGATATTTAAAGAAAGGAATGAATTGTATCAGTAAAATATGTTTGTAATTGGAAATGTATTCGCGCAGTGATTTTATATAGCAAAATATAAAATGAATACTTAAATATTTACTAAATTTAAACATTGATAATTGATAGTTTCCTTTCATTCAAATATTAAATAAATTCCATTAAATAATACAGAATATTTCAAAGTATTTGCAACCAGGAAAACGCTAAAACAAAAGTAGACTTGTTTTAGGATGTTCCTAATTACAAAACAACATTACAGTGAATGCACTCATTAAATGTATAAGTAATTGGGTTCGTTGCACTTTCACACTTTCCGCCGAGGCAAATATAAATGTTTCAAACTTCACAAATGATTTTCTCACCTCGCGTTTGAGATTTTGAAATTAAAATGATGAGAACTATAAAATTGTTGCGCCACCACATTTTATCCCAGAAGATCTGGGTTTGATCGTAATTTAAAAGATTACGTTGATTGCCGTGTTATCATCGCGAATGATGAACCAAAGATGACCCGGCAAATATGTAACGCGATGTTGTGCGTTCGACGATCAAACCGCGACTTGGTGGAGTGTATCTTGGCTTGGTGAAAGCAAGGTCTAAACTAGTCCTAGTTACGAAAGTTGCATACGACGGAGATTCGGATATTTTCTATTTTTGAAAAATACAATTCCCGCTTGTTGCTTATCATTAATAAATTGTAAATCAAACAAAAAGTTGATATTCAATTCTATGAATGATAAATGTTACATTATTTTTCTTACCTTATTTACAAAATATAGTTACTTATATAGAAACGAGTATGACTTTATATTCTAATTATTATAATTCAATAAATACAGATGTATATACAAAAGTATTTACAATTAACTATAAAGTTAGCAGTAAACTTTTAAACTCAAATTTCATTTGTATCTTCTCAAAAAATAAATTTTTAGGTGTAATACACTATTTTTCGTTTGGTTTTGTATATCATTCCACTATCACTAAAAAATGTGAACAAGTTAGTGATAATATAAATCCAGGAAAGGTTGATTAAAAATGCTAAAGTGTAAATAATAATTTAAAATTCATACAGGTGTTGATAAATTAACCTTATAACATTCTAAACTGCACAAAGGCACTCCTGTTTTTGCGCACGAATATTTTTTTGGATTCTTGCATTCATTTACACTGCAAAGAACTTGCACTGGTGGCTCTTTCCTATGAAAAAAATATATGTAATTAATAGAAATATTATTAATTGAATGTTGGGAATTTCTAATGACTTTACTTACGCCTTTGCAGGCTGTAATGGAAACTCCTCCCCAACTGGTAAAGATATTGAGCTTCCTTCAAGTGTTAGGCGGTATGTAATTAAAGGAACTTGCCTCCTGGAAGGTTTTCCTTTGCTGATAACTTTAGAAGCCTTAGATTCTTGTTTTTTCAGCAACCTTTCCATTGTTTTTTTCTAGGGATATGCAAAGAAGATTTTCAAGAAATATGTACATTTTATGTCCATCATAAAGGAAATCATAATTAAAAACATATAAATTCTGAAAATTAAAAATTTGACTACCTTATCTTTTTCCCTTTTCTCATCAGCTAGTTGTTTTCTTTTTAATGATTTAAGAGCAGCCTTTTGTATAGCTTCAGCTGTCATGACTTTCTCTTTATATCCTGTTGGTAAGGACATTAACTGTTCGACACCAGGGTTTGATTCAGCATCAGTTTTTCTTTCAAACATGGCTCTCTGACGTGCTGTCATTAATTTTGGATCTTTTGGTTTGATTTTCTTCAATTCATCATCAACCTAGAAAATAATTCTCTTGTCAATGTTAGAAATAATTGTTCTTTATCGTTATTACTTATTACTCACTTCTTCTAATTTTCCAGACTCTATTGCATCGAGCCATCGTTCTTCTTCACTGCTAGTTCCACTATCTTTACCTTTATTGCTCTTTGGAACTTTTTTCTTCGTAGGAGCTTTTGGTGATGGTGCAGTACTGGAACTTGCAATACTTAGATTGGATGTCTTTTGCATCTTTTCACGAGACTTTTCTGCACTGTAAAATGTGTTAATATAAATATTACTTACTACTGTTAACATACTATCAGTTATATTTGAATGAAGTATTAGAACTTGCTTTATTCCAAATTATATGCTTTGTATTTCACTTTATACATATCATATATCTTATTTACCCTTTATCATCATCCTTCTTCATTTTAACTCTAAATGTTTTCTTTTTTTCAGTTTCAGCAACAACATCATTAAAATTATCATTGCCATCATGGGTTGTTTTTTTCTTCTTGTGCTTTTTATGTTTATGTTTCTTATGTCTCTTTTGTGGAGATACATCGCTAGTTTCTGAGAAGTATATAGCATATAATTACAACAATTATTAGATGATAAATAGAATTAAACGTAAATAAACGCAAAAATTTTAAAATTTTCCACAAAACACGTTCCTATAAAGCGCCATTGACATTATTTGCTACTGATGTCGCTTCACGCGGTTTACTATCTTATAGTACTCTACTAACCCCAGCAACGAAATGGAAAAACAGGCAAAAATAATAAATTTAATTGTAAATATATTAAATAAATGTTAATTATTTAACACCTAAAGAATATACCTATAGCTATATCTTCGTCTGAGCTGGCGTCTTTTGTCTTACCCATTTTATAAAAAAATTATACCGTCCGAAATGTCAAAGCGGTAAATGCAGAAATTCGGTGCACACATATACAACTTACATATACATATATTCAATACAGCATAAATGTAAGATAGTTTCATAATTATATTTTATGTTGGCATAAAAATTTACTATTGGTACACATACAATGTAAATTTAAAAAACGAAAGACGAACGAATTGAAATGAAACGAGAGATTGTGAATCTAATTTGTTTCTATATAACAAATTAATTCACAATAATGATTCTTTTTTTGTTCTTGAAATGAAACAAGGATAATTAAAAATATATATGAAACACATGAATTTTTATATATTTATTATATTTTAATATTCACTGTATCGTGAAATACAACAAAAAGTCAATTACTTCTTAAATCAAATATAAGTAAATGTTAAAAAATAAGTTATCTTAAATTGCAACTTACTTCAATTCTCATATTAAAAACATTTATGCAATTACTTATAATAAAAATAAAATAGTTATTTGAAATAAAGGAACAATTTATAATTTATTTTTTTACAATTACTATTTATTATTACAATAGTTTTATTATTCAATTCTAATTTCCATAGTAACACTTGTTAATACTATTAATTACACATCCCTGTACACATATATTTGTAATAAAATAATCCTAAATAGTAAAACACTTCTGTCAATGGCATAAAATATTTTATTTAATGTAATTTATCCACTCAAAACAGATAAATATTTACATATTTTATATCATTAATTTTGTTCACGATAGTGTTTCATTGTTTCATTATATATTTTACAATCTTTATTATTTTATTTGTACATTCTGTAAGATTCTCCAAATGAGTTGAAAAATATTCTGCAAATCAGTCTTTTCCTAATAAATATGTATGCAGACATAAATATGTTAAAGCTTGAACTAATCGACCATAATCTTATCATTGTTACCTAAGTATAAACCTAAACAAAAAGTACAATTTAATATGATTTCCATAAAATGTTATCATATAATACTATTATTATCTTTTTTGTTTAGCTGTAGTGGTACCTATACATCGAATAGATCTATTTAATATATTTTTTGCTGTTATGTAAAAATAATTATTTTAGTAAATCTGTAAATTCGTAAATTATTGTACGGTACTTCAAAATTTTAGCCGAACATAAATGTCTGCAAAAACATGAACCAAAGATATAAAGATGCTATTTAAAAATTTTAAGAGATAATAATTCACCCGGATACAAGACAAAACTTTTGATATATTTTTTGAATAACTATAAAACAGAAACGATGCCGGCCTGTACAATGTGGCTAGATTAGAAATTTCGTCGACTTTATAAGTGGACCATGGCTACCTTATGTATTTTGATGGGACGTACTAGTTTCCTGAAAGAAAACATAAATAATCAGTACAATTTCTAGTTTATTTTTGACAACAACTATTTCTATTAATTTTATATATAAAAACATATAATTTGAACAAATGTTAAAGCTTGTGTCGGTTTTACCTGACAAAGGAGGCCATTAAAACTGTGCTCTACTGTGAGGTTGAAAAATGCAAGCAGCAATAATATTTTCATTAACATAAGATATATTGCATTTAGCTTAACTTACATATTACATAATGTTTATTAATTATAGCGGTTTATAATAAATACGGAATATGAACGACACTAACTACCTACAATTTTTTCATTTGTCATACATAAAATTATAGGAACTTAAACTCTTCTGTTGTCAAATCTTATGTTTTTCTTTTTCGTATTGCTGTAATGTATACATACAAACATCGTCTTGTATTCGGGAGAATGAATAATTCTAATTCGAGAATTTAGTAACTCAACAAATAATTAATAACATAACATTTGTATAAAAGCTTGCCCACAGCAAAATAACTGTAGGTATGAAATTGGAATACATATGGTCCCTTCATTAAATATAGAAGTTTGCACCATATCAAAACAATGAATTATATTAATTTGCAGTGTTCATTGAATTATAATGTATCTATTTGTTTTTATAACTTGAAGTATGTAAGTAAAGTAAAAAGTATTAATATGAAAAGAAATGTACCACATTTTGGAATGATATACAGAAATTAACACAAAGCTTACGTGCTTATAAAAGTTACCATGTTGTTTATAATAAAGGACCAATGTTCAAAACTAAACAATGTTGAAAAATCAACTGTAGTTTAAATTCTTTTTTCAGTTGCATTTGGTTGAAAAATTTTATATACTTTGTTGTAGTTATTTAACTGGCAGTGTTTACTCTGCATCATCTTTTAAGCAGTTTGATAGAGCTTTTAAGTTAAAAAATGCAAGCAAACACATCTTTTATTTTATTAATTTATTGACACAGAGAATTTGCTTTTTGTAAAAAAAGAGATTTAAACATGATGAATTTATAATGATAATAGTAATAACATAGTAGTAATAACCACAATAATATTATAATAATAATAATACTTATAACAGGTAACAATGCAGTCCTATGTACCGTAAGGTTTTTATACAACTCATTACTTTAAATAACTGCTTAAAAGTTGTTGAAGAGTATAATATAGTAAATAATTCCATCAGTCATAGAATGGCAACTTCGACTTCTTTTTGTTTTACTTCTGACACAAACATTTGGCACATTAATAGTATTTGCATCTCTGTTCTCTTAACAATACTTATTTTCAAACTCTGGATGCGAAAATAAGAAATAAGAAATCGTATCCTTATATATTTTTTTCTTTTATAATAATATACCTTATAGTATAAGTATGAATAAATCCAAGACGAATTTGTCATTCCGTTCAAAATCAAAATATCTGCAAATGATTTCAGATATGAGAAATAATTAGGATATGTAGATATAATACCAAGCAAATATAAGACTGTGATGTGAAACTTAGTGGTATGTAGTTCATTGTACGTACAACCAATTTTAACGACGTTGTTCATTAGTTTTTGCATGAAAGATAGAAATAGAAATATAGACAGAGAGAGAGAAAGAGACGCACATACATATATATGCATATTCATGTATACATGTATACATATGCATATATGTATGAAATTTGCGCTTGTTCCTCTTTCATACACCCTATTTTATATTGGCTCGCGTCTTAAGGGCGAGGACTCGAACGACGCTAAGAGTCGCTGGATTAGGAGGGGTAAAAAGGGCAAGGTTGGGTCAGTTGGTGTTTTGTTTGTTGGAGCGAAGGCGAGCCAAGCCTGAACGCTCACCCTCTTCTTCATCTGATGTACAAGGTGGTGCACCACTAACTGCACCACGTGACGATGTTGCTTGCATTAATTCTTGGTCTGGACCATTTCGGTGTTCATATAATAAGATATTTAATGTCTCTTCATAAATTCTGGCCTCTGGAAACTCAACCTATATATTACAAATTGAAGCTTTACTTTCCTTCTTTATATTTAAATTATATTTCATGTTATATAAGCTATTTTATACTATACACTAACATATTATTACAATTGAATTCATATATACTGATATTTTAATACAATACTTGCATATTTGACATTACCTTTGTATGTTTCTTGTCAGTTGCATAAACAATAGAGTGACAGCAAACTTCTGCAACTTTACGGCCATGACCATAAAATGTCCAACAACAAATTTCACTGGATCCAATCACATCTTTAATAAATAATACTCTACCACTGAATCTAAGTGACATTTTGTCAAACAATTCAATGTTTTTTAACAGATTGTCATCTGAAGTACTGTAAAGACAAGGCTTTTTGTATTTATTTGTTTTCATGCTTCATTGTAATTAGAATTTCTATAAAATAGGTATTATCACCTTGTATATGAATATTTATTATTGTGCCTATTAATAAGCAGCTTTACCACTGGCTTAGTAGTACTGCTAATTAACAACTGCTCTTCCTTTTGGGATGTAATGAGTGGAACCCTACAAATAGGTTCTGCTTCCCTTTCTTTTCGAAGAAGAGCTTGTTCACACGATTCGGCTAATTCGGTAATACAATAATACTTTGCTTCTGCTAGTAACTCTGCCATTTCTTTTGTGCTTTCTGGTAAGGGGACTGAACCGTCTCTTAAGAAATTTAAAATTGTACCAAAATGTTTTCCACACCTATCTATCAATATCCATCCTGTAAATGAAATTTGTATCATTTACATAAGTAAAAGATCAATAATTAATTTTACATTGTAAATTATAGTCAGATGAAGAGGAAACTTGAAACAAACTTTTAAGGAGTCACCTATGTTTTCACAAACGAAAATGCAATTCTTTAATAGATGTATCTCAATGAAGGCTTGTTAAACACACACAGAACACCCTGTTAATGCTTAAATGCTGCAGTTTCTACACAAAATCTCACCTTCAGGATCTGTTAGAATTTCCATGCGGCCACTAAACATAGCACGTAACATAGTGTCATGTTTTTGAAGTGTACCTAAAGTTGTATAGTGTAGGGAACCGCCGATATTGAGCTTAACGTACTCCGAAGGGTATTTAATTCCAGCTTTATGATCTCCGGACATAACGAACGACAGCGACGAAATATCAAAACGTAAAATAGTGACGATGATATAAATATTTCAATGAAAAAGTATATTGATTTTGTTAAATGTCAAATCGAAAATATAACAGAGAAAGAACGAAGCGTTGCGTCTCTTCAACGACGACGCAAGTGGTAAACGATAACCGATACGATGATATTTTATGTGGCATTTATTAGTCTCATCTTAATTGTTAAAACCCTGTTAAATAGCACAATTCACTGTTCTTTTATGTCTTGCGACTTGATAAAAAAATACACCCTATCGTACCCCCATTTTGGTGAGTGACTAGCACGAAGATCGAAGACTATAATTTATTTCGCAAAAGAACCGTAGTTATTCCGCGCATCTCGGCCGAGTTCAGAGGACTCTTTATCGTCACTTACTATCAATCTATAGTCTGCTTTCCACTTCGTGGTTATATACATAGTGAACAAAAATTATGAACAGCACAAAGGAACAGATATATAAGATAGAATAGCATAGATAATTGTTTAGAAACTGAAGGATTTGAAAATTAAAACGTTTGTAACTTTGGAAACTTTTACAATGCTGTATGTGAGACATTTTGAAGCAAGATAAGAGGTAGTGATCGAAAGGTAGAAGAATATATTAAATAAAAGAACATTGGGTATACATAATCAACGTTACAATTGCCATTAAAGCGCATGTGCATTACTCATGATTACGAAGTGTAAGAATTAATGACAGCGGATCTGTGCAGTATGAACGAAAACTCGTCGCTCAACATTATGGTTCTCTCTTGAAATAAAGAGTATAGTTGAAAATACGCGCAAGCGCGTTTGCCCAAGATTCTTGGGGAAAGAGTCGATCGTTTGTTTATTTAAGAAAATGGCTGATTCTTTAGCAAAGTATGGAATTTACATTGACGACTTAAGCAAAATACGCGTATTAGAGCCAGAAGTGGCAAACCAAGCGAATAAACTTAAGGAGGAATGTCAGAATTTCGTTTCGAGTGAGTTTAATAGAAATCGTTACAGTTACATGATTAATTTATGTTTATTTGTTGATTTGATATGCACTATGTTATTATAGAACCATTCTTATGAAACTTATTTCTTTTATTTCTTTCATTATTTCTTACTTTTCTGTACATTCAGTAATTGTTCATCAGTTTTTTGTAAAACAAGTGTCTTTTCATTTGCGACGGTAATTGCTGCCATCTACGTAGCTTGCCGCTTCTGTATAAAATTTTGGTCAGCGCTCCAATATACAAAATGTTATTAAATCATTTAAATATTTACTTTATATGTATGGATTATTTATTTTATTATTAATACTGTACAGACACGTGTATAACTTGTTTTATTTGGATTATGCTATTTTAAAATTCACATTTACAATTATGTATACAAATATTTTAAATGATTTGAAAGTTTACAATTTATTATTTTTATTTGTTTAAATTATTATAGTAGTTACATTATCTTTATTTCTTAGGAATCACTGAATTTCAATCAAACTGTAATGAATTTTTACAATTAATAAATCAGTTAGCAAATGAAGTCGAAAAAGAAAAAATGAGAACGATCGGAACCCGAAATTTACTTCGATCTGTTGCGAAAGAAAGGGATGCTCAGAAACAGCAAATTCAGGTCATTAAAAATAAAAATATTTTAGTATGCTAACGCTATTTATTAAGTACGATTAAACGCTAAGTAAAACAATTTTGAAAATTAAATTGTACACTAAAAAACATACATGTATATTAATTACAGGCACAAATTGTTGAAAAATCTATGGAACTTGAGAGACTTCGTATACAGTATGATTCCCTAAAAAAGATTGAAATGGAACAGATAGAAACAATTGAACATTTAACAGTAAATTAAAAATTTATGTTATATTAATTTTGTAATTATAAATCTATCTTTACTTAATATCTACTTAGCACGTGTTTATACACTTTCACACAAAATTGTGTACAAAAAACAATTGAAATAGGAATATAAGTAAAAATACAAAAAAAAAAGTAATTGATGTGACATATATTATGAAACAAGATATTTATACATAAATTTATGACGAAGTTTGCAGTTAAGACGGTGTCGGGGTTTAAACCCTTCTTAATAAGACGGCATCAAATGTACATACATATTGTGAAGGTTCTCAACCCCTGAATCAGAAAGGCACATTAGTTAATTCTGAGTAATACTATGTACTGTTTCTAGTATTTATATATTACTGATTATTTTTATATAATAGTGTTACTTTTTTTTCTTAAGTTACTTTCTTCATAATTATAAACAACGTTTATATAATTACTCTTTACTAACAGCCGCAATTACATGTGAGCAGTTATAGAAGGTGAATAACAGTACAAAATTGAAGCAACCTTAGACATTGCAAGTGATTAATTTATATAATTATTTATCTACTAGCTATATTATATTAACTGAATAAAAACTTTGTATGTTTTGCAAATGCACAGGTATTATTATATTATATGTTTGTTCTGTGATAAAAGTACTGCAATAAAATTGCAATTATGATATAAAAAAGATTTATAAGGTATTATTTTTATATTAAAATGTTAACAATGTTTATTGTTTATGTGTTGCATTTATGTAGAAAAAAAATTTGAATAATTGTACAGACGACAAACTATGTAAGCCCACGGTGTACATCCAACGATTTCAGTAAAAATAAAATATGTACTTTGTTAAAACCTCGTAAATAATTTAAATAATTTTCTTGTCCTCATTCTTTAATTGTTCTTTATACGAATTTCGTTTATTTCTAATACACATATCCTATTAATTTTTTGTTTTCAAATCGTTCGCGTGCGTGTAAATATCTTTAAGTCATTATTTTATTGTTTTTACTTCATAAATAAATATTTTTCTTACGTTATGATTAATTTACAGAACACTTTTGATACTATGAGAAATTCCAAATGAAATTTAAAACAGTTTAAGTAATTCCACGACACATTACATACCCTCTTTTTCTAACAGTACTTTTAGTACAAGATCACAAATTACTAACGCGCGCAGTACACAATCGTCTTTGTTACACAATACGGTTTACACGTTTTAAGATTATTCGCTCACCCATCCATTCAACCACTATACCCAGGGATTCAAAAATAAACTTTATTTCGTAAAAATAAGAAATGGTATCGTGTTGAATTACAAATATAAATCCTATAGTCTAAATTTATAAATATGTACAATTACATATCTACTATGGATGTTATTTAAAAACTCAAAGAGTATATCCCATAAATGTTAATGGAGCAAATGGGATGATGTATTAAGTTTTATTTAATTAAAAGAATTAAAATAGTCAATGATATTCAAACGTGTAACGTCAACTGATAAATTTAAAACTTCAACAAATTTTAGTTTTAATTTGCGTGCTGTTGTATGAGATGTTGATGAAATCTTATGTGGCTTTGACTTATAAGAAGAGTTCAAGACCTTTGGGTCAACATTGTTAGTAAATGATTTTAGACTGATTTTACTTCTTACTTATTATCTACCTTAGCATTACCATAGAAAGTACTTATAAAGAGAAACATCGATTACTTTATTAATTATACAGAATGTTCGTATGACCGTTTTACATATTTTGTACACGTTGTTATCAAAATGTTAGACCGTATAATACACTATCCACCAAGAGTAGGCGTAATTAAATAATTTAAAAAGTTACGGATTTTAAGTCAGTATATTAAGAAAATTAAAACAGAAGCAACGAATTATCATCCTCATGTGCTCCAATTTATCAGTCTGCCACCAATAGCCAGCACTAACATACTTTACATGTTGTTTGATGTAACTGGTATCGATTACCATCGAGTATCCATTCAAAATTCACAGTTCCATAGAATTACATAATTTTACATAAATTCACATTCACTCGTCTGTTTCCAGAGATCAGTTTATAACATTTAACACAAATCTCACATAGTTGCTTCGGTCTTAAGGCGTTTGCAAGATTTCACCGCGTCGTCTTGTATGATGCAGTCATTGCTTTCTTCCGCGGATACAGCTGGCGATAATGACCTTTTAGCAGTACATATTTCAGGAGCGTTACTGTTTGCTACAGCATCAGTTTGTGTTTTAAATCGAACTATTACAGCTGTCATATTGTCACAACCTGTACCATCTCCACATGTGTCAGGTGCAAGACAATGATCAAATAGCTACAATATAATAGTGCTGTTAGTAATCAATATTTTGTGTATCAAAAGAATAGAGAAAATAATCAACTGTTCATACCTCTTCACAGATTGTAGACAGTTTATCACAATTTTGTGTCAAACGGCTATCTATAAACTGTACAACATCTTGACTGGACATGAAATTCCAAATACCATCACAAGCAAGCACCATAAATTTATCCTTTCCTGGTTCAATTGTGATATGCCTCACATCCGGAAGTGCAGAAATCATTTGTTCTTGTGGTGGTAAATCTGCATTTTGTTTATAAGCATGATCCCCGAGAGCTCTTGATAAATTAAGGCCACCATTTACTCTACCATCTGCTGTAACTTTTCCACCAGCTTTTACTATGCGCTCCATTTCTGGTTCATCTTCAGGTTTGTGATCTAAACTAAGTTCAACTGCCTGACCATCTCTACATAAAACACAACGGGAATCGCCAGCATTTGCCACGTATAATTCATTTCCTTTCAACACAGCAACTACTGCAGTACATCCACTATCATAACCTGGCTGTTTAAATTAATGATTTATGTTACTTAATTTTAAATCTTTCTTAACTACAGAAATGTTATTTTATCATAATATTATTAATAAATAGTTTTAAATCACAATTTAAAGGATATTTCATACCTCTTCTTTATCCATCATGAGGCTCTCACTATCATCATCTTCATCATCATCATCATCAATATTGCCATCTGGATCTTCATCTTCTTCATCTTCATCGCTTTCATCTTCATCTATATCTTCTGTGTCATCTTCATCACTAAAACTATGTAAAAGATGTTAATGTAAGATATATTAGTGATAACTTTAGTTTTTTACAAGGAGGAGAGGGTCTGAGCAATTAAAGGTTTCTACCTTTCTGGAACTCCGTCAAATGTTATGTCATTTTCATCGTCATCATCATCTTCTTCAGAATCCTCGTTACCCTTTTTAAGGAGATTATGATATAATGTAATGGGCTGAATCCTTCTTCTACCAGTACTGCTTATTCGTTCTTGTTGTCCTGCATCTCCATTTTCAACAGGAGTACATGAACTGCTGGAGACATTGTCACCTCCACCTTTACTACTATCAGCATCTCCAATTCGTTTTGTTTCTGCACCATTTAATTCTACTTCATTTACATTTGATTCATCACATGTGATTTTGCCTGGACTTGTAACTTTTTGGTTTATATCCTCAGAACTATCAGGCATATCTGCACTTTTTATTGGTTCTATGTCTGCTGTGGATCCTACTGGTGGAGATGTATGTACATTTCCATTACTGGTAGTTGAATCAAGAACTTGTTCAGCCTCATTGTTAGCAGGACATTCTGAATCTTTTTGTTCCATCGTACTAGATAAAGTGGAACCACACTGTTGGCTGGAACTACTTACATCAGTTTCATTTGTATTCCATGAAGATGAAGATGATGAACATCCTGCACCCGATGATGAAGAGCTTGCTTTTTCTCTACCTCTTCGTCCACGTAGATAAGGACTTGCAGAACATGCTCGTTTATTGCATTTTTCATTCTTTAGTGCTTTTACTTGAGGAGTTGATTCGGACTGATACTTTGCCATTACTTCTTCCAGTGGCATAGTTGCTTCCATACACAAATTATTAACATTTTCTTCTTCGTCTATATGTAATGAAATGTATAAAGATAACTTTTTTAAATATAAAGAAATAAGTGAAATAAACTCTAATAGTTAACGGTATAAATTATTTAAATTTAATTAATAAAGAAGTATAGCTTTAGAATGAAAAGAGACGCACCAGATTCATTTACATCATCTTTTTTATTATCAGAATTGGATGTTCCTGCCAGTTCTTTGAGAATACTAATTACTTCGGGTTTTTCGAGTGTAGCATCAAAGCCTAAAAAGGCATCTATTAAAGCTTGCCTAATATCTCCTCTTTTATATGCCTCAGTTTGTTTGATAAAATCTGGGAGATTAGTTGCACAGTAAGATGCTACTTCGTGTCCCCCATGACCATCATATACAGCAAATAATGAAACATTTTCATCAAAATTTATACAACAATTATGTGCATCCTACAAACAAATAATAATATTACAAACCTGTGTAATAATATTCTTAAGAAAGATTACAATTCATTTAAACATTAAATGCTTTACATTTTATATTACACATATTTTATATCACAGTAAACTTTATTAACCTTTTTCATGCACCATATAAATAAGGTTATTTGACACTATAATATAAGACATGAATAATTAACACACAAATAAAATAATTTATTTTTCTTAAATACGATATATTAGGAAGTTAATGGCATCGCATATAATAAATCACATAAATAAATACATAATTAAAACGTGATGAGATGCTATTTCAAATCTGTCACATTTTATTTCTTAAAGAATAATTATTGCAAAATGGATGTATCACGGGTAACTAGATACTACTCTGAATAAAACAACGCTGACAATTGCATTATTTTATTTCTAAATAACAAAATAAAAGAATTACTTTGTGAAGTTTTTCGTGCAGCAGTAACAAATACAATAATAAGTCGTCACGTTTGCGTATAAGAATACGAAAGTATTATTACATCGTGATAACTTCAGTTTCGAGAAGAACTTTGAAACATGGCAATGAATGCTAATAATTTTGCAACAGCGATGTTTTGTACACGCGCGAAACTTCGAGACACATATTCTCTTTACATTCGACACAGTATTTCCTGTGTTCTCGAATCGAATAGACTGAATTTCGCGCTTCGAGATATAGATGGATTACGTTTGCAATAGATCAGGACGGATGTCGTAATACCCTAGCGAAACGGTGAACCGGCAAACCGTTCTCTGACCGAAACGAAACTAGGTAACGGTGCACTGGCCGCTCGAGGGTTTTAGCTTACCTCTTGACTAATTCGCCAGCCTTGCATGGAACTCGCGCCGAATGTAACATTCCTGCCTACTTGGTCGTTCGACACTTTCTTTGTAATCGGTTCTGACAAATATGCACCCATTTTCGTTTAAACCGGCGATCTTTCTGTTGATTCTCTAGCGTCCGCGTAATATCACAATATCTCGATGAAATTACTATTCGCAAGCGCGGCGCACAGTCGTTAACTAGCCTCCATGACCGGTTTGGGTTTCTGTTTTCACTGCGCCGCCAACGCCACCTAGTCCGCCAGTTTACCATGGATCTAGGAATATAGGGACAGGTATATCCCCAGGGAGGGGAGCGGGAATCATTGTGGGACGAGGCGAAGTGGTAAACCGGTGCCAGTTCTGATTGGCTACGGATCAGTGCAACTTGTAAATTTTTAAATTTCAAAACTTCTAAAATTCTAAACATGAAGATTTCGAAGTGTACAAGTAAGTAAACGTGAAATTCCTAAATTTCTAAATGCTCAAATTATCAACTTGAAATTTCTATATGGCCATATTTGAAAATTTGAAGTTTCGAAATTCCGACGTCTGAATCGTCGAGGTTTCTAAATTCGTAAGTTTGACAATTTGTAAATTTAAGAATGACTAACTTCTTAAATTACAAAATTTATTAAAAATTTCTAAAACGATGTGTGCGTAGAAAAATAATTACTTTCCATTAACTTATAAATCTGTATTAATCGGTGGGTTCTGGCTTCTTATAATTGGCGGTACAGAACATGCGCAGAGAAATAGCCAATGAAAGTTGAACATCGGCCATCAGGGCCCCTCTCCTCAATTTCGTTCTCCTTGCACGTAATCCACGCTTACGTTCCATTTCTATATTTCCAGGTTCATGCACTTTGCACGCATGCGCACTTAATTTTCGCGCCAAGCATTCGTCCGCAATGGTGTGCTACGAAAGTGACAAGTGCTCCGTGCGAATGCTGTTTTATTTTGGGTGGTAAGTGATTTTTTATTTATTTTTATACATAAAACATAAGTTTTGCATGCCATATTCTACGTGTTTTATGCGAAAGTATCTTACGAGTTTATTTTAGAAAGAATGACAGAATTTAAGTACGAACGATTGTAACTACGCAATGACTTTAATATGTAGATTAATCTATGCATTTTTGAAATACACGTTTGAGATATCGTATATCTTTTTGTTTAAACAGTATGATGGTTTTAAATCTACTGTTTTAACTTAGTAATATTGTAGTGAGTAAAAGTTAAGCAGTTGTTGCAAATTTATAAGTAATGGATTGTTGCAATGATTTTAAGCAACAGACTGTCATAAATATTCTTCAAATTAACCATTTTAGAAGATTTAATAGTACATATATTATTTATATGCTATTACTGTACGATATTCTGTCATAAATTCTATTTGTTAGTTATAAATGAATGGAAAAAGGGGAAGTATGATTTATGAGTAGAAAGGCGTCCATAAATTCGTGCGTTACGCATAAAATAGTGTGACGTCACGTAACATGGTAGGCGGTAAATTTAAAATAATCTAATCAAAGACATCAGTAAAAAAAATTGGTAACATTTCACTGAACAATTAGTATCCGTTTTTGTCAGATTTTATTTTTATATTAATTTATTTAAATTTATCACATAAAATTTTTTTTATGATATAACTATATAACTTCTACAAGAATAGTTTCAATAAATTTTTTAACAATAGTTTGAGCTGGCTTTTAGATTTAATTATACAATTGTACAATGTACCATAATAAAAAGATATAAATTACATTCGATTCTGTTCTTGTAGTTCCGGAATTATAGAAATACCGAATGAAATCGAAAATAATGAAAGGGAGAAGGATGTGTTGTGCTTGATGGCAGGACTGTTAATATCCTCACAAAAGATTTAATCAAGTAGAAAAGTGTGAATGAAGCGCGAAATTGTTTTGGGATAGCCAGTGAATCGATTGTGTACGAATCCAAAGGAAACGAGATCAGTAGGTAAAAGAGGAAGAGCGTAGAAGAGAGATGCTATATGATTATTGAAGTTGGATATACCGAAAGCTTTGTATATTATTCGATCAAAACTTTCAACCTTCGTACCACGATTAATTTTGTATGGATCTGAAAAAAAAAGGGGAATAGGAGAACAAAGTACTCTGTACCAGGGGAATTATTGTTGAGGTCGAACGTATTGAAAACTCTGTTATTCAATTAAAAGTTTCTTATTCTGCTGGAACATCATTAAATGTTTCATCATTTCCAAAGAGGAAGTTATAGGAAAAAACGAATGTTAAACGTGGGCAATTATTTGGCGAAATATGTAGTTAATTTCATGTGGATTTAAAAATAACGAAGCATTGGGCGAATTTGATTCAATTTTCAAAGGGAAGTGAAAGGTAGTGTCAGGCAAGTTGGCTGATGAATCAATAGGGTGTACAATTTATATACTTATTAGTGGAAAATTTCTTTTGATCAAAACTTAGTATTTAATTATTTCCTTGTTGGTAGAATATTTTAAATTACAACTGTTCAAACGTCTAAGGTAAAATGGTTGATACTTTTCAAAGTTCCAAGGGTTCAAAATTACGAAGTCTCAAAACTCCGAAGTTCATAAGCCCCAAACTTCTAAATTAACAAAGCCCTAAATTTCTAAATCCCAAAACCCAACAATCCCAAATCTCGAAAATGTCAACATTCCAAAATCCCACGCTACTAAAATTCCGAGAACTCCCATATCTTCGAAACACCAGTGCCTCAGAGTCACAAAAAATCCTAAAATTCCAGTGTTCAAAGCATTCTTACGAAAAGTAGGTAATTTCTGAAGATGAGTCCAGGACGTATAAATTGAAATTGGTGTAGATAGAGTAGTTTCGAATTGTGACGTGTATCATTGTCGAAGTCGGATGTACCAAAAGCTCTGTCCGCTTTAATGACACGCGATGTGTAGCGTACGGGTGGCGTACGATCCAGGGAATGGTGCACCCGGACGTCGAGGTCGAGGTGGTTGGTGAGGATGGGTTTGTGTGTTGCGTGATGGTCGCCGTTTATCGATTCGCGCCGCCGTGAGGAATGAAGTCGTGGCTAGCTTGCTCTATGCCGTATAGCGTATCACACCCTCCCAAATCTCCACATTTTTCTCTGCGAACGCATCTCCTCGAAATCCTGTGATACCAGCAAAAATAGCAAACCTACGTACTCTACGTCGTAACACGCTTACGTAACCTTGCTGCACGGTGTTTGCAATGGTGTCTTTTGATATTTGGCGCGAGTTTTGAAATATTTCTTTGCACTTTCTATTTCACTCTCTGTCTTCCATTGTGGAAATGTAGCACATACGCTTTCTCTGTACATATGATATTTGAGTATTACTTGAGCTGTTATTATGAAAAAGGACAGTGCATTTATTGGGATGAGTAGTAGGGGATTTATAATAGATTTATTTTATACTGCTAGGTTTAATGGGAACGTAGGTACTAGTTCTATCTTTTAACTGAGATTCGAGGATTTGGTGGATAATTGGGGGTTTGATAAGTTAGAAATGTAGGAATTTGGAAACCGGGGAATTCGGTTATAGGGTATGATGGTGATAGTTTGGAGGTTTTGGAAATTTAGGAAATTCCGAATTTGGGTACTTAGGAATTTATGAACGTGGCAGTTTGAAACTATAGGAGTTTGACAATATGGTAATTTGGGAATTTGAAAATTTGGAAATTTAAGTTATAAAATAGTGAAATTACGTTTGAATTGTAGTCGGCACTTCAGTAGTTCACCATTTGAAAGTTGTAATATTAAATTGTACATAAAGGGAGAAAAAAGAAAAAAAAATGCATAATTGTAAGCATTATTTGTTAATGGGGTACATCGCGTGCGCGGGAAGTCAATTACCTTATCGTACAAACCTGATATACTGAATGAATGGTTGTTAACTGAATGAAACTCACCGGAATATGTCATATTTTAACGTAATCGAACTATTATGCGTTATTTTGCATAAAACAAACGTTGTTACGCCAAGGATTCAATAGGAAAGAATTTATTTCGGTGTAGCGTGCTTTAGAATTTGTTTCGAAATACCTTGTCTCGACAGTCTAATTTACTTATGCAATTAGAGATGGAAAATATACGATTATCAGCTATAAGTAACCATTTTGGCTTGTAGAAATACAGCACTGATATAAAGTAGATCATCACGCGTTGGTTAAAATAAATAGGTACAAATTTTCAATTGTTCAATTCTTCAATTCTTCAATTCTTTAATTCTTCAATTTTCAAATTTTTTAATTTGAATTTTTCAAACTCAAATTATCATATCTCCAAACTCCCAAATTCGAAATTCTGTAAATTTGAAAATTTGCAAACTAAAGTCCGGCAAATTGATGTCTTCATTTCCTAAATCACCATTGTCCCTGGGGAAATCCATGCTCTCCACTATACGTTCATGTAAAATTGCATTCATTCATTTCAATGAAACAGCTCTATATTACAGTAATTTCATTTTATATTCTACTGTAATTATAGTAAACTGTTACACAAATTGTTGGTAAATGTGCATATCGTTAATCGCCATATCGTTCGTGCATCCGTAAAAATGATTGAAAAGTGTCTGTTAATTGAATTTCAAGGATCGAGCAGTCTTTTTCCTTGAAGTCATATGCGTTTCACGTTCTATTTGATAATAATCACGTATGCTGTGGCGAATCTAGGTCCTCGCGTTCATGAACATCCTAGGAATACACATCGGCGTTGCCGCATTTACATAACAAATGCGGAAACACATGATTGCATCGTACAATCGGAAAAGATCGGTCCACTATTACGGAAAACCTATCCTGCGATTCAAAAGATTTTCGAACGAAAGACCATCCTTATTCTACAATTCGTAGCTACGTATGCATATTACATGCGCATCAGTTTAGCGGAACATACGCTGTTTACGTTGCGTTGCATTTCCATTGCATTTGCAAGTCGATTCTTTGCAACATTTTGCGTGCAACGGCGCTAGAACGTGTTGGGTATTTAAAGAATTAACAATTCATGTGATATTCTTAGTTTTTGTAACATTCCATTCTTCTCAATTCAGAATGTAACTTTATCTTGGCAGCTTGGTAAGCAGTTCAAAATAATTCATGATGCTTTTTCTAATAATTCTAATAGAAATAGTAATAATTTCTAATAGAAATTTGCTATAAATAAGACAACATTAGCTGATATTTAATTTTGTTCGGTTGCTAGACAAGTATATTCATATATTATGTATACTTGTTTCAATAAAATAGTAGATGTGTTTGACAATAATACTGGACGTACACGTCTTCTGCATATATTAACATATGTATAAAAATGATATTACATATTTCTCGAAGTCAAAGAATTAAAAGACTGGACTAGAAAATGTAGCCTTAGCAAAACGTTATAGTGTCGTTATGTATATTAATAACTTATATTATTTTACATAAGATATACATGAAAATATAGACCTATAACTTAAGAATTCGTAGTTTTCTTCGTATTTCCAAGGAGTCTCGCGATAAAGAGTCTCTTCCAGTTTCGAGGAACGGTAGAAAACGATGAACGAATCAAGAGAGCCGGAGAATTTCGATCTAACAGCCGCAATTAACCCTCATCTTTCAATTTTCCACGCACTTACTCGCGAACTCGCGTAATAAAACGTATTAGGCGAACAAGTTCGAATTGAACAACCGTTCAGCGTCTATACTCCGCGAACCTGTGCCAGAAAAAAAAGAAGAGACTTAGCCTTTTATCGTTCGCAACGATCTCCATGATGAAATCCATACTTTCGCAGATCGATAGTCAGTTTATCGACAATTAATTAATCGCGATTGCTCGTTACGGAAGCGTGCATTCACGCGAGGATGTAACGAATGAACGTGAAAATACTGAAGAGGCTCGTGCCAGGGATGGATTATCGTTAAGAGACACGCGTTTAGGGTATTAAGGGAAAATGGTGATCAAATTTTAAGGCTTGAAGTTTTCAGGTTTCAAAGTTAGGAAATATTAATTCAGGAATACTATGTACTTACAAAATTGTATCTGAGGTTTCAGAGGCACATGTTTGTGAAATATTAAAATAGCAAAACCATAAAGTCACAAAGCTTCCAAGCCCTCAAAGTTCCAAATTTTCTAAAGTTCGAAGATCATCTTAGTCTTCAAAGTCTGATGTCTCCGACTTGTGAAATACTATAGTCTAAAAGTCTCAAAGACCCAAAGATCTAGCGTCCCAAATTTCTGGGCTCTCAAAGCTTCAAAATACCAAAGAGCTAAACTACCTAGTCACCAAAATCCCTAAATACCACTGCTCGATAACTTGAAAATCCTAAATTCGCAAAGTCCCAGTTTCAAACGTCCAAAATTGCAACTTGCTAGAAGTCCCAGTTGCAGCTTAGCAAAATCTCAACTACACAGTTTCAAGTGCCCATATCATCAATTTGCTAAAAGTCCCACATCGGGAAATAGGATGGGATTGTTACCGCTAACATTTCGAGGGTGGCGTTAAGGTTCGCATCGTTTAGGGCTCTAAAACACGTTAACCCGTCCCTGGTCCGAGGTAGCGAGGCTCTCTCGCGAGTCGTTATAATTAACTCTCGTCTTTGAATTTTCCGCGCTCCCGCGGTTGTGTACACGCGCGAGAAGATCGCAGGGGGTTAGGTGGATGGTCGGCGGCGTAGCATGGAGGGGTTAAAGTAGGGGAAGAAGTAGCGAGGGTTTACGGTGGAGCAGATAGGTGTCGTGTGTCGTTGGTGGGGGATCGCGGGTGCGTGCGAGCGCACGATCCCGCCAGTTCTTCGGTAAGGCTCGAGGAGGCCAGGTCGACCCTTGTCTCTGCTCCGCTCGTTTCGATGAGAATCATTCTGAACGTCGTTGTGCGCACGGTTTCTTCGCTAACCGCAGTGATTACGTTGTCCGATCGATCCGTAGTCGATTACGGATCGCACCTTTCACGGTGTGTCGGCTGTTCGTGTTGATCGTATCGTGGTGATAGTCGTGTTGTCTTGTTGTGGCCAGGCCTGTTCAACCCGCGGATGATCGAGGTGTGAGCCAGCAGGATTTCAGTGTCATCCGAGAGGATCTACCAGTGGAGTAACCAGCGAGCACCGTGTTACGTTCGCGGCCTAGTGACCTGACCTTGGGTCGGCCGGACCAGGTGTGTATGTTAAATGCCCGTTCGACTCCTGTCGCGAACATCGCTTCGCGATAGGAACACGGTGGCTCGACGTTTCGACATGTGGTTCACCTGAAAAAAATGTGTCGAAACGGACAGGGTTCACGGTGTTACCGCATCGTTCACACGGGTCTGCCTCCACCGTTTAACCTAGCGACGTGTACACCGTGCACACCTCCGGTTGCTTTGTTTGGATAAGAGGATTCTGGCATGAGTGTTTGTCGGCTTGCATCGTTTCCACCCCCACCCGGTGTTGCGTTTGTGTACACGTCTCGCGAGGGTGTACTACGTTGTACAACGATATGACAGTCGAGGCCTCCACGATGTGTGACGTTACGGAGATACGCGTGGGGCTAGCGTGCTTTGCTCGTCGATTCGAATACGATTGTTCGTATTGTTTATACGCTGTGCAAGAGTTCTTCATAACTAGTTCAATGGATAGAAGTTGTTCTTTATTTTATTTTGGAGAAGAGACGTATTTTTAGGAGTAGAGATTCTTTGATGATACATGGTTAGTGCTGATTGTTATGAATGATAGAATTTTTCTGTATAATCGAGCCATTGGCAATCAAAATGAGATCAGATTGAGATTATGGAGGTAGATACTGTAAAAATTCTGAAATGGGTACAGAACTCCGATCCAACATGACTTTTTACTATTAGGTATACCGATGGTTCAGGTTTTTAGTCAGATTCAGAGAACTCTAGTCGTTTTAGTCAATAGAGATTAGTGATTTTGATTCGTAAAGTGAATTAAATTGTACTACAAATCTTAACTCGTTGAGGATCACCATTTTCCTGGGATCCTGATTAGGAACACGCTGGTGTATAAAATTGGGAGCTGGATAAATCTTATCTTATATTTTAAAACATAATACAGTTAGATGTATTATGCCTTATGCCTTAAAAATGCCAAAGTAAGGACTTCTTACTATTTCAATTCTCGGTTAAATGATTTAGTAACACTATTATCAGAAGCGTGCGTGACGAAGTAAATAACCTGCTAAACGAAAAACATTTTTTTTGTATCGTGAAGGCAACGCATTTGAATAACGTTTATCCTTCATCGCGTGTTGATTTAGTTGATACTTGACGGACCATGCCTGTTGCTGCTTCTTCTACGTACACTCTCGAGAATCGTAGGCCCTTTTAGGAAAACAGCAACATAAGAAAAAGGGGACCCATCAATTCTTTATTCCTTGCTTGGTAAATTTTCAAATTTGAGTATTTGGAGAGTTGGAAATTTAAGGATATGGAAATTTGGAATTTGTGGATATGGGAACTTAGGGATATGGGAATTTGGGGATATAGGAATTTGGGAATGTAGGAATTTGGAGACATGAGAATTTGGAGATATAGAAATTTGGGAAAGTAGCAATTTGGGGATATAGAAATTTGGAGATGTAGGGATTTGGGAACATGGGAATTTGACGATATAGGAATTTGAGGATTTAGGAAATTTTAGGATTTGCAAAATTAGGGATTTAGGCAATATTATATAAAAATTTGGAGAACAGTCAAACCCGTCCTCAAAATCCTTAGAATCCAAATGAAAAAATATCGAAAACGTTTTTTAAAGATCGAATCGCTCGTTTTGTTCTTGCTCGACGTCGCGTTTACGTGGCAGAATGCATTGATCTGTTTCACTGCCGAGAATGGTACGAAGCAGTTGTCGGTTTAAAAAGCGACATGTACCACTGTCGTTTCGAATCTCCGTAAAGGACGTTTCCAAAGAATGCAATATCCGGCAGATGCTGCAAAACTTACGTCAATTCGAAGTTGTTCGAGCGAGGAAAAGTGCTTTCGAACTTTAGTCTCGTGCATGAGTTTGCTAACGTAGAACAAATATTTCGCTGTGGAATAGAGCCAACTGATTTCATGATTACCAGCAAAGAAACTTGCTCCAGCATATCTTTCTTTTTGCTATTTAACAATTAACTGGAGAAAAGACAGTACACCAACAATTTAACTCACTAGTTATTTTAACTTCAATATAATTTTCTTTAAGTTATTTCAATAGTAACTTGTATTAATTATTTTGAGAATATAAATTGTCTGTCTTCTAATCACTGTGTATCTCTGTTTTATTACAAAAGCTTCTCATATTATAATAACAGTATCTGTTGATTAAAATTAAGTTTACCAGTATCGATTAAAAATGATCACGCAACGAGATGAAGTGGTTTTGGGAATAGAATTACTTACGTTTAATTCGATAAGGTCTAGAAATAATTAAAACGTTGTTTTCGCTGGAAATTATTCTCCATCGGGCACGTACCGGCGGAGACTTGATTATTGCAAGGTTTTCGTTCACGATGCCTTAATTCGAGATTGCCGGGTCAATGAAGGAGCGTTGGCAGAAAAACAAACGTTGAAATTCACTTTGTTACCGCGACGGTTGTAATTAGAACGCAAGCCGTCGACTTTTCTTTCTAGTTCCATTGTTTTCAACCCGTACATAAGAAACCTGAGCAAAGTCGTTGAACTCGAAAAGCTGATGAGCTCAAGAAAGCGTAAGAAAATTCCTTGTCTTGTACGATTTGTAAAAAGTTCTCCGTCCCGTATTCCTACGGCTTGTTATTGTTCGGCTGTTCGTTAAAACTTCGCACGGAGTTCGAACACTGGATCTATCACACAGAAATATCGATTGTGTTAACTCGATTATCTGAAAACCATAAAATTCTTTTCTCACGATGCATTATATCGAGGATTATTTATTATTATTTCAAAGGATCTTTAATTATTGTTTGTTACTTATAATGTTTTCAAATGTTACACCAATTTGTTACATGCAAATAAAATAGTTACAGACTAATAAAGTATTTAACATGTAATAAGTATGTAAAATGCATATGAAAATTAAGAAATAAAAGAAATTAGTATTTGGTAAAATGTTTATTTTTCAGGAAAATACACAGTCGTAATATTTCCTAAATTAAAATTATATTGAAACATCTAGGACCACGTGAATGGAGCATTAAATTCTCTAACGTGCTCATAAATATGATGAATAATAACGACGATTAAATATGATAGTATCCGAATATTGATGCAGAACAGTGTACCGCTTGAGAATGAAATTTTTACGAGAAAAGAATCAATGAGGTCTCGGTAGGAAATTAATTACGGCAAGCCTGCCGCTATCAATGTTATCATGTTGCAATTATAGCGGTGGCGTTCCGTGCGCGCAACTTTACATGAAACTCGGTGTAGCCGGACGATAAGTAAAATTTACCATGGGCCTGTAACTAAAATTTTGAATGTAATGCTAATTACGGCCCGCCGGCTAGTAATCGGATCGATAATCCGATTACACGCAATCGTAATGCGAAAAAGCCGCGGAAATAACCGGTCGGGTAAACGCGTGATAATCCAACGACTTTGTAATTATCTGTACACCGTCTACTGTATAATCTACATCAATTTCCCTATAAACGATCACGGAAGGTGGCGCTATCAGTGCACATGATTGCGTCGATTTATATTATTAGGAAGGATGATGCTATTGATAAAATGTCGTGAAAATAAAAATTGTTATTAGTAAACTAATATCTCTAGACGTTTTGTTTGTCCGGTGAATAACATCCATAGTTTCCGGTGTTACTCTCTCGTTCGTGCAAATCGAAAAATTAGAAAAGGAATCTGTTCTTGTCGGCCGGATTTGATCTCGCGCTCTCTATTCGATTTTCGATCGAGTTATGCCGTTCTTCGGGCGTATTTTGTAATACCACGCGAGTTTCTCGCGTGTCGAGAGAAGTTCTCGCGTTAATATATCAATGTACCAAGTTACGGAGTTTTGCTGAGCCAAAGTTTCAGCCGGTCTGTCGTTTAACGCATCAGAGATTGCGATTTACCGTGGGAGTTCCCTGGAAACTTAACCCTTTGATACTGTATTTATTTTCGAATTGCCTACACCGTACACCGTTGCTCTAGAATCCTCTAGCACAGAGAAATTAGACTGAAATATCGTCAAACTGCGGAGTTATTCTGAGCAACTGTATTTTTAGGTCATTTTATTTTATATTGAAACTTTATTTCGTGTATAAAATATCCAGCGATGTGAGCACTGTTAACAATTTCATAGACAGTCGAAGGTGGGAACAAGAATTGGCGAATATCTCGTTAACTATTAGTTCTACGACAAAAGTAGTTATTATAGAATTTGTTGTTTAGGAAATTGTCCATAAGAAAGGTTATATAAATTTTTTTCGTAGGTATAACCATTTTCATGTAGGATGCGTTACAAGATTCCAATCTGTATGCATGAAAGAGAGGGGTTACAATTTGATTATAATCAATTTCTTGATTAAATTTAGATTAAAATTGTAGGGAATTGTAAATATAAAAAACCTGGAAAATGTTAGGCGCAATTGACTCGACTTATAAAAGAAATATAAGTTATTTCGGTTTATTCAACATTGATCTTGTGTATTCAGCAAAGTGCGATATCGTAAAGTCTCGACTAAAATGCGGTAGCGCTCCATGCTGGAAAATTAATCAGCGGGAAAGTGTGTACTGAAGAAACTGTTTGTAGCGGACTTATTAAGTTCAGAATCTATATTTCTGTATTTCTGTATCTCTGTATCTCTGTATTTCTGTATTTCTGTATCTCTGTATTTCTATATTTCTACATATATTTTTAGATTTCTATATTTTTAGATTTCTAGATTCTTAGGTTCCTAGATCCCTGTACTTCTATATCCCTAGATTCCCATATCTTTATATCCCAACATCCCTATATCCGCAGATCCTTAGATTCCTAATCCACATTCCTAATCCTGCATACAGACATCTCTCTACCATAAAATTCCTAGATCCTCATATCCTTACGTCCCAATATCCTTACATTCCCATGTTCCATGTCTCTAAATCTCCATATACCCATAAGTTCCCACTACTATATCTTACATCCCTAAAACTGTAGTTACATCGTAAATAATTCGATCGATAATGAAACATGAGTACATCTTCATTACACGACCCGATTATTTCCTTCTCCCATTTTTCCATTCTCATTTGGTGGCTCCATAACTGTTTGTCGATCGTTTGTTTCATCTTCAGCGACCAATGGGTAAACGTAAATGAGAAACGTTCATGGTATCCGGGAATAGTGTTTATCATGGTTGTTAAATGACTCGATTACAGTTGAATTATGGTGAAATGGATTAAAATATCAGGATATCCCGTCTGTTGAGCAATTCCGTTACGATGAACAGTTCCACGAACTGTACGGATTGTCGTTCTCTAAATCATGCCGTATAAATTATAGTAATCGCCAGTTAGCTAGTGGCTGTTAACCGTTTGATGAATAGCCGATAATTCGCTTCCTACGAAAAACCCTTCTTAGTTATCGGACAATCATTCTATAGTACAGCTATTATACTGTGCAGTGCTACTCTTTAGTTATACTTTAGTTGAGATAGAACTTAATAAGGTAATTAAAGTTTAGTTTAATTCAGTAATTTTAAGCAAAGCAGTTCGATATTCTTTAATCTCTTGACAATCTTTATGAAGAAAAAGATTAAAAGTGGATTAATGTGTAAAACTTTCAGAAAGTAATTTACTTGTACTCAGAAAAAATGAAGAAACGTAATATTTAACGATTTGCGTATATTCAGAGAAGAAATTGTAACATTCAATGACATCGTTTACTAGTTAGGATTTGATTCGACTAAACATCAGCTAACAAATGCGCTCGTGAAAAATAAATGATCTTACTGCGCAATGAAACTATTTTAGAGCGGAACGCCTCGATTGAAGCAGCTAATTACGAGTTAATTAACTAAACATCGATGATAGACTGTAACGAGCAGCATAAGCAACGTTCACAAAGGGAATTAAAAAAGAGCAACTAATAACGGCGGCAAGATTGAAAGTCGAAAGACAACCGAACGTTTTAATTCGTCCGTGGAGTGGTAACGAAAGCATTTTTAATTAACACAGCAAGGGAACGATGGTGGATAGATACCCTTTTCAGGTCAAACGCAATGAAACGATAATTTCATTCGTACTTTCCCACTCGAAACTTTTTATTGCTCGCTATTGCCAAGTTTGATAATCCGCTCGTATCCGAGCGGGACTTATATACTATCACGTCTCGCAGTTCGTCGATTCTCACGCAAACGTGCCAAGCTTCAACACGTGGTTCCCGTCAAACTAAATCGAGTAGACCGTGTTACTTTATTTCGCACTTCCAGCGAACAAAACAGCCCGCCTGCGAGCTTCACGCCACTTATTGTTTTCTTTTAAATTCAATGTTTTGTAGCCATGGTTTTTCACAAAATAGCACGTTAAGGATTTTTGGAGTTTGAAGGATAAAGGAGATCTGGAAAACAGGATTTATTGCACAGGTTAGGATGAGGTACAGGAATTTTGTACAAAGGACAAATTCTTTTCTCTCTCTCTCTCTCTCTCTCTCTCTCTTTCTAAATCGCAAGACTATATGCTCTACTTGACTCTAATCAATCAGGCGTCCAGGAGTAACTCTGTTCTCTCCCGTTCGAATGGCGTCCAGGCGTTTTCTCCGAACTCTCCATAACGAACGGGCGACCAGGAGTATTCTCCCGTACTCTCCTGTACTTTACTCGGGGCGTCCAGGAGATGCTCTGTCCTCTCTCGACCGACAGGCGTCCAGGAATATTCACCGAACTCTCCATGTCGGACGAGTGTCCAGGAACAAACTCCCGTACTCTCCCCCTATTCTCCAGGCAGGCGTCCAGGAAGGTTTCGCCGTACTCTCCTGCCGGAGTCTTAGACCTTTTAACCATCTCCAGGCGGGCGTCCAGGAATTGTCGCCGTACTCTCCCGCCGGAGGTTCTATTTTACTCCAAGCAGGCGTCCAGGTATTATCGCCGAACTCTCCTGCTGGAGTTTCCCTTCTAGCTACTCTCCGGGCAGGCGTCCAGGTATTATCGCCGAACTCTCCTGCCGGAGTTACCCTACTAGCTATTCTCCGAGCAGGCGTCCAGGTATTATCGCCGAACTCTCCTGCCGGAGTCCCTAACCAACTAAAGCTTTCTCCAGGCAGGCGTCCAGGTATTATCGCCGAACTCTCCTGCCGGAGTCCCTAGGCTAGTCTAAGAGCGGCCGATGGTCCTTACCTCGTCCTCTCTCTCAGACTGCCAAATAGACCGACTCCTGTCGCGAGCCTCTAATTTATATTCGCCGGTTGCTATCGCGCGGCCGCGCTATCAACATTTCGTCGCTAAGTTCGCCGGTTCGCGGCTCGCGGCTCGCGGCTTCGCGTAACGCGCCTTGCCTCCCGCTCCGCTGAGCAGCCTACAATCTTTCGCGTCTTTTACATTATTTTCGTACGCTACAGTTTTAAATTTCCCGATCGGCAGATTCGAGGATTTTTGGGGATTGGCGAATTTTGGGATTTGGAAGTTTGCAAATTTGGGTAATTGCTTATTTACTGATTTGGAAATTTGAGGGTTTGGGGATTTGAGAAGTTATGCATTTGGGATATCAGGAATATGGGATCTAGGGAATTTAGGGATTTGGAAGATGGAAAATTTGGGTAATTGTTTATTTAGTGATTTGCAGATTTGAAAGTTGAGGTTTGAGAATTTGAGAACCTTGGGATTTGGGACTTTGGGAATATGAGAACTAGTGAATTTATGATTTAAAAATTTCTAATTTGGAAAATTTGATCATTTATCGATTGGAAGATCTTTAAATTTGGGAAGTTTGGAATTTAATCATTTGAGAATTTTGCTATTTGTCGATTTACGAGTACAGAAATTTAGAAATATGAAATCCTTAAGCATGGAAGTTAAATTTAATAACTTCGAAATTAAAAAACTTCACAGTTTAGGAACTTAAAAATTCAAAAATTAAAAGATTATCTTCCGTTATACACTCTACATCAAAATATCTAACTCCTTTAATATCATTCTCCACTATCTCCAACGTAATTTTACGTCCACGTTTTCCCGAGAAGTGATTTTCCCTAATTGCAACGGAATTGTGTTGTCTCCGTATTATCTTCGTTTCGAAAATGAATGCAAGTGTACGACTTTAACCAAGGATTAAATTGCTCGAATGTTGCGTTAACGAAGGGTCCATTCATCCGAAATGGTTTCCGTTAACGAACGTATGAAACATGGTTCCGAGAGGCTGTAACAAGTCGAAGAAGTAATTGAGAATATTCAAAGTTCGTGCGATGCTTCTTTGAAGGTTTCGTTGGTAAAGTTCTTCGCTACGTGTCGCGCGATCGTGACACTTTCGAAGTAACTTCGTTCCAATTGAGGATGGAAACGTCTTCCTGATCCACGTTACGAGATTATCTGTGTCTTTCTGTCCCCGGACGTGCTTAGCGCTCCAGGATATATTTCTTGGCCGAGTAACCGCTGTTGGAAGAATTTTAACTTTGATCAGTTTATTCTCCTTTTTGCCGATCGGCTTATCTGTCGGATTCGGTCTGTCACTTTCTCATTAATTTCATTAGGACCGTCATTTTATTATTAATTCGATTGAAGTACTTTTGGGAATTTGAATTTTGAGGAATTTGTACATTTGAGAATTTGAATTTTTTGGCATTGGTTCATTTGAGAACTTGGAAATTTTAAGAATTTGAGACTTTGAGCACTTGGAAATTTGATAATATAAAATCTACCAATCTTAAGAATCTAGTATTTGAGAGTTACAAATTTGAGAACATAAAAAATTGTCCCCAAACCTAACAGTTGCAAACAAGTGTTATACTCTTCCCCTTAAATAATTCTCATCTAAACCTCACCATCACACCAACCTTGAACCTAACACCAGTTATTTACCTAACTTTTTCGTACCTTAAATATTTTGAAAAGCAATCGCAATCAGCAACCCTTATCACGACAAAGGAGTTCCATGAATTCTTGCATTATAGACGGTACGGGTAGGTTGGCAGCGCAGAAAAACGATCCTTTAACCAGGTGACAAAGTGTGCTGACGTTGCCAGCGGGAATACCCGCGGCTACTAGTTGCAGTCAGTAGCTTTGGCCAGCGTTAGAACGAAATAGCCAAGAAGATGGCGAACACCGGCCGTGTACCTTGGAAGAGTCATTAAAAGTGTCTCTCGGATGCCTCTCGGGCTCTACTTCTCAGCCAAAGTCTCCTATCTCGCGAGATGAAAAGCCTTCGATTTATTTCGCGCACTGTTCGACATACTTTCTCTAACTGTCCGCTTATCGAACTTGCACCACAATTGCGAGGGGAGCTTGTTTTTCGTTGGACATTATTTTTCGCGTTCTTCTTGAATGGGCAACGGAGATGGAAATGGACATTCGTTTTTTAATTTACTTTGTGTGGAGGTTAGAGTGCTATTTATTTATTTTTCAGATCGGAAGAAGAAGAATATTATTTTTGTATCTGTTGAGAAAGATTTTTTATGCGAGTTTGGGAGATGCAAGAGTAAAATTTTATTATGGAATTCAATATGAGTCGAATTTGGAAATTCATACTTAGGGAATTCTCAATTGTCAAAATCTTAAATGTGGAATTCCATGCATAGCGAGATCTTAAGCATGGAATTCCACTCATACCAAGATCCTAAGTATGGAATTCTACACGTAACAAAATCCAAAATGTGGAATTCCAAGTGTACCAAATTTCCAAATGTAGAATTCCACACGCAACGACGTCCCACATGTAGAATTCCACACGTAACAAAACCCTAAATATAGAATTCCATCGAGAATCAAATTCCACGTATAGAATTCCACATACAGCAAAATCCCAAATACAAAATTCTATTCACAGCCAAATCCCAAGCGTAGAATTCCACACACCTCACTTTTGTCCTATACAAACGCGAATCAACAATATGGCTTTTTGCATTAAACTAATTCTGTACAGCGATAATTACGTTTCGCCCATAATTGTTCATTACTCGTTCAAAAATACCTTTTCACCTCTTTCCGCGAGAACACCGCCGAAACAAGAGCTGCACATTAGGAGTTGTGTTTTTGAAAAGTAGACGAAACGTATTCTGTTATTTTGATGAAAGCACAGTCGTTATAAACTTGTTGCTTTACACTTTGCCGCGATTTGTCACGTTCACATCTTTCACGTGCTTTCCTCAATCCAGTTGAAGTTTATATTATTAGCCGCGTTGAATGCGTTCCGCACAAATGAAAGAAGGATCGTTAAAAGTAATTTTCTTGATTTTCTTCATGTTCTGTTCCCGGTGAAAGAACTGTCGTTTGCATCAAGCCGTTGCCGCGCTGTTCAAAACGCGGAACCTTCCTTGATTTTTTAGAGTGCCTTTTTCATTTTCATTCCTTTGTAGCTTTTACTTGTTCTGTTTTTACTTCACACAATCCTTTCTCTACTTAGTGGACCCCTTTTCCTCTTATTAAGCAAGCAACTTGTTTAACAGCGCAATTATTGTCGAAAATTATTAGCAAATAAATATGAAAAGTATTCAGACTAAATTTTTGTTTAGTAGCAAATTAAAATTATTTTGTATTCTGGTTAGAAATATGAAACTCATTTATATGCACTTAAATCAAATAAAATACAGACTCTGTTATGTTGGAATTTTGAAGTGGAATGGAATTCTACATTCGAGTTCGCGTGTAGAATCGTAATTGTGATTTTGATGCGTGTGCAGTTCCATTCTTGAAAATTTACTGTATATATAATTCCACATTTGAACTTTTGTTTGCACGAATCTTCACATTTGGAAGTTCATCTGCACGTGATTCACTACACATGAAACTCAGGATTTTACTGTACATAAAATTTCCAAATTCCCAATTTTCTAGGTACTCAAACTTTCAAATTTCCATATTTGTAAAGTAATAAATGTGAAAATGTGACAGACTAACAGCGCCTCGTAACGATCACCCTCTCCTGAATTATAACAAAGAACACTATTGAACAAAGCGTTCCGTCCGAGAACAACAGAGCTCAACAAATCGTAGCGGAAAATTGTGAAGAAGTAAAAATAACGAAGGAGAAAAACAATTTCCTCGGGGTAGGGTTCGAGGAAATGATCAGTGATAAGACGCTTTTCAAAAGCGACGTTGCATCTCGACGAGATTTTTCCAAGTCCGACAAACGATTGTTCGGGGTGAACGACATTTTAGGTCAGTCGAATGTAACGTAGATCGTTCGATTTTCTTCGTGAAAGCCTCCGGAACGCGACACCAGTTTGTCGCAGGTTAACGGTTAATGCGAATATCATCGGACCGATGTTCCGGATGCGTGGTGAAAATTTTTCTTGCAGTTTCGTTATGCAAGAAACTGGAAATTCGTATCACGTTCGCGGTCTTTGCCCGAGCCGCGATATATTTCCTTGTTCAACTTCAATTTTAACGGGCAGCTTTTATCGGCTGAGGAGTAGCCGTTTCGTGTAAATTCTCGAGTACTGGAACAACGATTTCCCTTGTCTCAACAGCTGCTGCACTCCATGTATCTGTGTTTCTTTTTCCCTCGTTTTTGAATTGTGCTTTGTTGTTCTTTTAAACCGGTAAAATACCAGAAAATTCTGTTTGTACGAACTCTGGTACTTTTTAACGAAATTTAACTCGTTTGATGAGACTATCAATCACACTTACGTTCATTTTGGGAACTTTGTATTATCGGGGAAATATAAATTTTTATAGACAAATCATTTCTTGTTTAAACTGTTAATGTAATCTAGTACTGTTTCAAGTAAGAATAGTTGCATTCAATTATAATATTATGCGTTATGTGTTAAAAATGTTATCGATAAGTTGACTTATCGATATATCGAGTTACCGGCAATACTTCGATAACAGCAGTTGTACTCGATACATAAAACTGGGAAATCCTGCTTAAAGAATAATGAGGTACTTGAATATTATTCTTGTTTTATGCTTGCATCAAGTACCATATATATGTAATATTAAATATTGTGCTTGTGCTATACTTATTCTTTGATACGTCTTCATTACATAGATTCAGCTAGTTTGAATGAAAACTTTGATTTAATTGGAGGTGATACAGGAATAGTCGCATGATTGGATTGCACAACGCGTACATCGTGCAACGTTCAATTATTATGTTCCAATATTGGAGTTCCTAATACAATTCTATTTGTAGCTGTGCGTTTGACAGTCGCGACGATTACTTCCTGAATTTTGATTGCACGATCATGCTCGTGTAACCGCGATCTAGCTGTGTGAAAGAGGCGTGAACGGAGATCGATAACATGATGGCAAGTGCCGATTATGTTGGAGTGTACGACATAATGTCGATCTCAGATAACACTGAAAAACATGTCTTTAGACGAAGGTTACTCTTTTTAAATTAACTCTGTTCTTCATTTACAAGTGCGCAATATTTCTTTGAATGCATCCTCTGATCTGACGTTAACATTATTTAAACAATATGTAAGAATTTTCAAATTCGCAAATCCATAAAAAAGGGGTACCGTTAATAAAAATAAAGATATGCAGATGACCTTCTTGTTCCCGTATACACTTTTTAACGGGAGCATTTAACGGGTTTTACATTTTCATTTTTAAAAAGACCATAGAATCGTACAAAGAACGCCGGCGCAACTTTTTTAATTCCATTACGATTTTATCGGCGTTTACTCATGCATTTTTACGAGATACTCGAGTTATTAAAAATTTTTAACTCGTAGCTCGATGAGTTCTGTTGGTCTGTCCCTTTTTTTCCCTCTTCGTGCCCCTTAAAAACCGCACTATACGCTCAAGGAGTTCAGATAGTTTCCAGTTCGAAAATGAAAGCTTTCTCATGCAAATCGAAGGTTAACAGAATCGACCGTTGTTCCATAAAAAGACCCCCTTTATTCTCTTTAATCTTCGGAGCTTAATTTCCCTTTACACAGCACTCGGTGTCTAATTTTTACAACCGCCTTTCTAATGAGATTTTACATTTTTTATATATCGACGACTTCGTGTACAAATATGTAGAGAATAATTATATACGTATAATAATGATGGTTTTTAATTATATATTTTAATTACATTTAATTATATTTACTTGTACCTATAATATGATATATATTATATTTTTATGTAGCTTATTTACGTTTTTATGGTTATAACGCTTCATAACACTTTATAGCACTTTTTATAATAATCATCGCGAAACGCGTTAGTTTGGCAGTTTCCCGTTATTGTGAAACGGGTTTAATTCAAACGTAGCGCTATTCATGTCTCGAATAACTATAGCCAGTCGAGATTTGACCGCACGGTGTACGCATAATGGCGAAAGTGGTCGCAGCCTAGGACAGAATTGTAGAGAAACTTATGACACACGCTATAGTCGCAGGGAATCGTGCAAACAAGTTCAGCCGGCATAGTAAGATCGTGCACGAGTAGCAGCGACTAAATTCGAGAATAAAATACGACGGTTTCCGTGCCACCAGGATGAATGTTGACTAGTTTGAAACGGTAGTCGAGCTTCCTGCAAGCGGGCAAGTTAAGTCAAACGGTTTCTACCGAGGCGATGTAACTTTAAGGACATCTCGGTGAAACGTGGAAAGAATTCTTTGAAAATACACACGTGTCCCTCCTTCAAACATTTATGCTGTTACATCACCGGGTATTCGTCCGTCAGCCTTTTCCATAACTAAAATATACATTCCGCATTTGAACGACCAAATTTTTCTATTCAAATGATACCCGAGAGCTTTTTTACCTGAAAGCTTGCTCTGCTACAGGATGGTTATATGTGTTTATACCATTTTATACGTACGAAGATACTTTTTACTTGTTAACTTGTTTAACGTGGTGTTTAATTCTTTCGTTATCGTCACACATGTCATGTTTTATTCCTGCCATATGGGATCGTAATTGATTGTTTCATATGCGTTCAAACGGTCGAAAATGAAATTCTATCGGGTACCGTTAAAGTTTAGTACAGATCAATTTATTGTGGCTTAAAATCATATTATTTTATGGTTTCAATACAATTTTAATATTTGAGATCGTTTAATCGATCTATTGGCTTGAAATAAAATCATTTAATTATTTAAGATAAATCATAAAATTTTATTTCTCATAAGGAAACATTAATATAAATTCAAATTGATTAAAAACAACAGCAAAAATAAGTAAGCTACAAGACACCCGATACTTCTGCGAATTTTTTTCGTTTATTCTCGAGCAGAGAATAAAATATTTGTGCATGAACGTTTTTTTTTATGGGGACTTTTAACGGTTGGAATATTTTACAGCGTGGTAAAAAAAATACAGAAGTGTACCGAATATGGAAACGAGGCTTGATAAAAGTGAATTTATCGTCGAACATTGATAGGTATGTTGTAATATAAAAAGAAAAGTGAACACCCTCGTGCATACCCTTGCAGTAACAAATGGAAAACGTAGGAATTGAAAATCAAGGTTTATCTGATAACGGTAGATGTTATCGGTGGGTGAAGTGTTATTCTTTTACGGGACTGAAAGTCGTTCTACGTATTAGCAATAAATTATATGTTTTTTTAAGTACCAGTATTTTTTAACTTACTCTTTGATGTAAATATAAATTGTTACAGTTTTAATATGTAGTATACTTAGTAGTAGAGTTTTAACAATAAGTGGAGTCTAGTAGGATAAAATGTCAATTAGGATAAGAGCGATTCGTCTCATTCGTTTAATCACGGAAACAGATATGAAAAAGTTAATGGAAACTAATAGGAGGAAATATATTAAGATTAAAATTGAAATTAAGAAAGAGGAAAGTAGTACAGAGCAAACGGGGATTAACGGAGGAATTGTCTGAATCTCGATACAGGAGTCGTAGAGTATCTTTAATTCCCGGCCGAGAATTCAGGCGAAATTTTCTTTTGAAATCGTTGTCCAGGGAGCAGGCAAGTTGGAGCACCTTTGCTCGCACAGTTTCACGGAGGTAACGATTTTAATCTGGCTGAATGGCACGCTTAAGTTGCCGAGCGAAATGAAATTCCCGTGCTAGATCGAGAATTCCGCGTCACGAGTATTATTCCATAGTTAAGCGGCCATTTGTTTTTTGATTGTCCGAAACGGTGGCAATTTTGTATCGCGAACGAGGACACCGCACAGCGCGGTTCAGCGTTTGTCTTCGCACCTGACCTCTGTACAGTCGACGACAAATCTTGATTCCGGAGGAAAAATATGACGACGAAGGGGAAACAGGTGTTTTGCTAGTTGACTTTTAGGGATTTTTCAGGATTTGAAGATGTATAGAGAGATTTGAGGATCTACAAATTTTACGGTGGATTCGGATGTGTAGAAATTTAGGGACAAGACATTTGAAGATCATGAGATGTGGGGGTCCACGGATATGGAAACTTAGAAATTTGGAGATTCGGATAGTTTGCAGTGTAGAAATTTGACAATTTGAAAATTAAGAAATTTACATAGGAGCTGTTATCGAAAGGAAGCCTAAGTTGCATCCGAGTGTACCTGGATGATATCCAGTGTCCACTTTCATGGTTCAACGTCCACTAACCAAGCAACCGTCGTGCTATTCCGTGTACCCTGGAGACATGTCCGGACCACGTACATGCTTCGAGGAAGCTATTCTGATTATCCGACAAGTCATTTACGTATACATTTGACACGCCGTTGTTCTACCGGTTATACCACAGACTGTTCTGACAGCTGAGAGTTCGCTTCAAGGTGAACTATTACAAGAACAATATTAGACGCTCGTAACAAGTTTGTACCATTTCTAAGTCTTCTGATTGTCAGACTGTATATTCCCACAATTTGGGGATTTGGAAATATAAGCTTACAGATGCAAGTTTGGAGATGTAAACTTTGAAGTATCAGAAAATTTGAATCTTCACAAATTTTTAAGTTTGATTAATCGGAAAATTGCGAATTTAAACATATAAAAATTTAGAAATTTTACCGTATGAGATCTGTTATAACTAGTTTTTAAAATATATAAATTTGAGAACGTGATATGGAATTATTCTATAAGTTATCCTAAAAATGAGATAAAAAGAGGTAGATCCTGTAGGATAAAAAATGACTGTTTCCATTTAGACGTGATATTTGAAAAGAAAAAATTGCTATTAATTTGTGCATAAAACGGCAGCAAACGCGAAGAAGGATCATTACGCTAATATTTACCGTCCAGGTAGTAAATGGAAGGTACTTACTCTTCGGATCAAAGAGCATTTTAATTGAAAGCAAGCTAATCTTTACTATCCGTCCCTTCTCCAGCTTCCTCTGCAAAGGGCACAATTCTCGATACGTTTTTCGCGGAACGAGAAAAAGCAGAAACGAGTATCGAAAGAAGAACGGCCGAGTCGAAAAACCGCGCTGGCGGAGATCAAAGCGTTCGATAAAAGGCCGCGGCGAGAAGTTCCGGCGTATGACCGGCTTAAAATGCCACTAGTAAAATTTGGCCGTCACGCGTTTCGTCTTAAATCGCATTTCGGGATCGGAAATCCCGTTAACGTTCAACGTGATAACCCCGGGAGTTCGCTTTGAGCATCCGTTGGCACAGAGGAGGATGTAAACGGTAGAGACTGCGCTTTGTTCGCGTTCACGTATCGAAATTAGCCGAGTTTACGCCGTGAACGTGACTTTCTTCCTATCTTCGAGATCAAACGAATTTACCAGCTGGTACACTTAACGAGAACGTGTAATTTCGGAGACAGAAAAAGTGACAGATATTCGTCGATATTATTGCTACATTTAGAGCCCTATTGCGTTATTAGATTATTTCTTCACAAGTTAACTCTGTCAGCTGTGACGTCTAAATTTTGATACCTATTTCCCATATTAAGAATTTGTTCGCTTATCTAATAGAAATCGTATTGATTTCTATTCTGATAAAGGAAGGAAGTACTGTGGAAATAGCTCATAAGGTTTGTTGAAAATAAACATACCTCATCAAATTTTCAGCTGCTTCTATAGTAGTCAATACGTTAACCTGTGTTGGTGGAAGATAACAAGGTTTATTGAAAATAAAAATTCTACCTGATCAAATATTCAACTGTTTTTATGTGATAATCAATCGATTATTAACAGTGCCAAGATGTGATAGATAAAGTTAATCAATTTTATTTGGACTACATATATTTCTTTGGCATCGATACAACGTTAAATGTGGACACTGCGCATGAGGACCCGAGAAAATATCACTTGGCAATGGACATATCTCACATAGGACTTAAAATAGCGTTAATAGGGTTAATTTTAGTTTCTGCACGTTGTGTACATCATTTATTTTTTGTGGAGCGAATACAGTTAGCTTTCGTAAGTTGTCTATAACTAACAATTAACAAGTCTTAATGCTTGACCAAAAAACTTTTAACATTGCAGTCTGTTCCGAGAATTATAATTGCTAATATAATTTAATTGGAAGATTTCAGCGAGTGACATTCGCGATGGAGGGTCGTTGTGCCTTTGCAGGACGCAATCTGATCCGATTAGATCGCGTGCAAACGCAACCCGCGTACCTCAAGCCCGGGTCTAATGGTTAATTACACGTGACAACAACCAGCAGATAGTTCGCTGATAAAATTCCATTCTTCTGTCGCGAATGCCTTGCACTGGCAGCTTTTGACCAATGCCACAATCGATGCTTCCTTTTGAGCAAACAGCGATAAATTTCAATCGTTTATCACGGTTCATTTACTCCCGTTTACTTCTGTGGTATTTCATCCGCTGCTGAACAAACCTTCGTGTATTCGCCACGTTCTCTCTCGAACGAAATGAAAAGCGATTTTAATCAATTGTAACTCATTTCATTCCATGATAATTCATTCATCACGCTGCTGATAAAATATTCAACATATAATTGCTACATACAGGGTGTTTATATTTTAATTTCAAGACACTCATATTTAAACTCAATTGTAACTTAGTTATATTTTGTTCATACAGAATTAGAACGTACAATTAAAATGGATACATTTTATGCTATAATTTTTGTGAAATATTTTTGTAACGCGATAATAAATATAAATCTTGCAGAAAGGTTATTTTTAAATTGCTTGTGTATCCTGAATGTTTAAACACCGTTTTAAAAGATCATGAGTTCAATCGAGAAAGATATTCAATATTTAGAGTTGCACAGAATGAAAAAGGCAGTTTATTTGTCAATCGATTTAAAGATTCAGAGCTATATTCCGTTCTACGCGAAATTGAAATACGAGTACCTTCGGTTATTTTTATTTTCAATTTAATTCACTTCCGTCAAGCCGCCCGGTTATTTCGTTTTACACCGTAGTTATTTTATCACTAATAGTTTCCAACCCCGTCAAAAATTATTCGAATTGCGAATTTAATCACGGTCGACTGTCGACGATGGAGGAACAATTAAAAAATGGAAAATAATTTACACCCGACGTCAACAACTCTACGAACATTGTTTAAACCGAAAACGATAGATCACCGGATGAATATTTTATTCGCGTCCATTTTGTACCTGCTGAGTTTATTAATGATCGTATTATACGTTCATTGTGCAAGATACGTACAAATTGTTCGTACACCATCGATTATGAGTCACAACGTACGTTTTAATCAAAATTATTAGTAAAACGATCGACGTGAACAAAAGCGGGAAATTGACCTGCATTTCCGCGACATAATAATGTAACGAATAATCCAGTTACTGATAATAAAACAATGTGATAACAGAAATCACATTTAATAACGCCGGATAAACTTACTTGTCGATATAATAATATTACGCGTAGAAATGATAATATTTCCCTTCGTGAAATGACGTATCGCAAAAGTAAATATGAGAAGCATGTTGGTAGAATGTGGGAAACGGATCGGATTCGGAAATACAGAAATTCAAAGAATCAATATTGCTAAATAATGAGACATAAAGTATTACAATCTTGCATGCGAAAATTATTTACATATTCTTTGGTATTGTATTAATGAATTAAAAGTGGTAAATAAAGTAAGGAAAATTTATTGTTTTATGGAATATTTGGGAGTTGTGGATTCGGAGATATTTGTATTGGTGATATAGGAGATGTAGGGATTGGAGGGTGTAGAGATTTGAGGACATAAGGATTCGAAGATTAATGGATTTGGGGATTTAGGGATTTGGAGATATAGGGATTTGGGGATGTAGGTGATCTGAGGTTACAGGGATTTGAAAATATAGTGACTTAGGAATTTGATAAATTAGTAATTTAGTGGTTGAGCAATTTAGGAATTTAAAAAGTTAAGTCTGAAAGTTGAAACCTTGATATAAAATTTGAAGATTTGGCAGTTCACAAATTTCTTAATTTATAATGATAAAAATTTGAGAATTTAAACATTTAAGAACTATTTGCGAAATTCAGAAAGAACTAGGTGAAAGACATAAACCGAACTCTAAAACAGAAACCAAAAGTAAGCACCCTGAAATGGATCGATTACTTTATCGAAGGAAATAAAGTTTAATTCGCAAACGGGCGTTCAAAAACCGATTCAATCAAACAACCCATGAAAAATCTGCACCTCAACGAGCGACAGATCCAAACGAACCAATTCTACGTAGAAAGCCCATTCGCATCAATTACCCCGAACACAGAGGCATCGGACTCAATTATTCGAACATTTGGACCAAGAGGAAATCGGGATCGCAAATACGTGGCGATGCAAACACCGGTTAACCTTTCTCCGGTTTACCGTAACGTATTAGAAAAAGAAGGGACGGGGACGAGGGATGGCAACCCTGAAAAAGGAGAGAAAAGACAAGGAAACAAGGCCGGCAAAATGGAGCGAACAAGTCCGTTGATCCGTAACAAATCCTCTTTTAATCGCAACACCAAACATCGACGAACGCGTCCAATCTGCGACGCGTCGAGAGCACCAGAAACGAACATCACCCTCGGGTCACGTTTCAGCAAAATGACGGTCTCGTATAAACGATTACAAGTCGGCTTCACCGTGCAACTTTTCTCTTCTTTTCCGGTGAACGATGCACTTATCGCGTATACCCGGCTTGCACAAAGAAATTACGACACGGAAGGCGACTGCATAACCGGAGGGTAGTGAACCCATGTGCACATCTCGAGCCCTCGGTTCATCTCCCTTGTACCTTCCGGTGCAACCCTCTTCTCCTTTAGATAATCACATATCTACGTAAATTTCAAAATTTACACACTTTTGTTTTCCCATATTTCATCACTCAAATTGACGTATTTTTTAATTTTTTAATTTTTAAATTAAAGGATTTGAGTTTTCTGTCTTGAAGTTTTTACATTCGAACATTTCTAGGTATTAAAATTTTCAGAATATTCAACTTTATATTTTGTAATTTTTTGTTTGTCAAATTGACAGATCCTCAAATTTTTAGATTAATCAAGTTCTCCATCTGTTGAAGTCTTACGACTGTAATATCATGTCACAATAGAACAATATTTGGAAGTCTTGTACCAAATTATAATAGAAAGCTCGTTGTCATGAATTCACAATTAAAAATTTTATAATTACAAAAGTTGAGGGCCAGATGAAAATGCAGGACTATAATTTAGGCTACCCTACCTCGTTACCTAAGACAAAACCACGTTTTCTCTCAAGAGAAAAATGATAATCGAAACAAAGATCGACAGAAAGAAGAGCTCGATTCATTCAGTGAAAGTGTCACTCATTGCCGGTGGCAAAAAGCTGAAGTGGCGCTCTTCGAGTTAATAATTCATCGCTAATTGAGCGAACAGACGTTACGAGTGCTTACGAACCGCGTTTAGGAGATTATTAAACGTAAAGTCGTATAGGGGGTGGTGTCAAGAGGGTTGTGCACAATAGAAGACAAATTGCATGGGGTAAAGGTGGCGGTGAATTATTTCGCGCACAACACTCGACTCGCAGCGAACTCTCGGAAAATTATACATTATTTCCGGTATTTCCACGAGCCGTCGAAAGGGTTAAGGGTTAATAAGATGCTTGTTTGAACTTGAAGTGGATGCACTCGAATCGCAGCCACCGGTATAATTCAACAGCAGTCTGTCCAGAGTGTAGTCAACCATTAGGCCAGAACAATGTGTTCGCGTGTTTCGGAAGCCCAAAATGTCAGAAGAACGCGATGCCTGTTGGGGGTCAGACGTGACCCAGAACACGAAATCCACTTAGAATCTGTTTAAAATAAACGTGGACACTATAATCTTTGGTCAAAATCTCGTTGCATCTAATTGTTTATTTATTCGAATGATCAGAATCATCTGCATACGTAGAATGATGTGCAAACGAGAATAAAATTGTTTCGTTGTTAATAGACAAAAATTGTATACTAAGATATTATTTTCGAAAAGTAGTTTATTTTACAGTTCATTGTATTTGTAGTATTATAAACATTTGGGTCACTGTGGAAATGTAACTTAATTGAAGATTCGAAAATACGAAATCTAATATGGCGTCGTAGGTGGCGCATGTGCACTGCATACACCTACATGTGGATCCATAGGAATAGTACGGAGATGTTAGTATTTTTAGAAATTCAGTATGCTTGAAAGTAGTGTAAATTTGGAGATTTGTAAATTTGGAAAATTAAAGAATCTGGGAATGTTAGAACTCTCCAAATGTGTGAATTTCAATATTTGAAAAAGTGAAGTATTTTACATATTTCTTCAGTTATCAATGTCTGTCACCGGTGACCCTCGCAACATTCGGTACATTAATCATTGAATCATAAAACTGTGTTTGTAGGACATTTTGTGCTCACTATCGTTTCGTAGAATCAGCCATAGAAGCTTTTTATACGGACCAAAAAGCATCTTGCATTTTAATTCACCATTCGACGAATGGTAACGGCAGAATTTCGCGTTGTCATTGGTTTAATTAATTCTCGATAAAGATCGAGCTATCGCGTTACAGTTGAAAAAAAATGAAGGTCCCGCCTGTAAATAACTAGGATATTATAATTCATCGATTCGGTGACTGAATAAAAAAGTACATGATATTAAACAGTGATTTAGCAAAGAAAATGGGTTAGCAAAAACAGAAATAAATGTTGACCTTGCACGTGCTTCCCTTAAGATAGACACAAAATCGAAGAAGCTAACTGATGGAGAGATTGAAAAGGGTTCAGGGCTGCGTAACCGAATTGATGGTTGACCTTTGTCCTTTTTTGATTGAACCTTCACCTTTGTTCTATCTACGTATGCTCCCATTCCGATGTTAACCGTTTCATGGTTCAACACCAAGCTTTCATTCAGTCATTCTAATTATAGTAATTACGGTGTTATTGATTTATAGGAGTATTGCTGGTCTGGACCTTATTTATAATAATTTATACGTATTGGCAGGGACATGGTAGCTTCTTCAAATTTAGGAAGATGGAAGTTTGGAACTTTGAGAATTTGGAGATTTGGGGTTTGAAGATTTAGAGATTTGAGAGTTTAGGGATATGAGGTTTAGAGGATTTAAGGATTTGGGATTTGAGGATTCGGACATTTGAAAGTTTGGGGTTTGAAAATGTGGGATTTCAGGATTTGATGATTTGAGAGTTTGGAGATTTAAGAATTTGGAGATTTGAAAATTTGGAGATTTGAAAATTGGAAAATTTAAGAACTTGAGGATTTGAGAATTCGAGAAAATTGATGTTGGAGAATTGTAATGTTTGTAACTTATGTGATTAACTTATTATAACTATTTTAATCTCTACTACCCACATGCCAGATACCAGCTAACAAATTTTACTTTAAAGTTACTAGTGTTGTCAGTGTAGGGCTTGTTAGCTGAAAGTTTGTGAAGCCTTATTAATAATAACGTTACATGATATGTTATGGTAATAAATTAGTAGAGCACAAATAACATTTTTTGTTACTTTAAAACGATTCTCATTTAAAGATCATAGGAATGTTTAACATCGAACGCTTGCATAAATAATTTTCATTTCGAAACCATTCGAATGCATCATTAATCAAATGATATTAATTTACAATATCATTTTTGTATGCAGAATACAGAATCGCTGGTAATTGCAGGTTTCTCTATGCTACATAATTTAATGATATTGGTAACACCTGAAATTATAGGGAAAACAAAATGATTGTCGAACAACGTTACCTGAATACCTATTATTTGAACAATACACGGCTTCTAACACATTGCACGCTGTGACCTAGCAAATTGCGGTTTTGCTATACCGCCTACGTCACGTTGTTCGATTATACTAAGGCAGAAATTATAAGCTTGAAATTTACCTATAACTTTGCTCAATAATACACAGCAATTGCATGCGACAATTATGGTTTTATTATTAGGTTCTGCAACGAGTTCGTTCACATCGTTGGCGAATTTATTTTTAATCATAAATTTGCCAGGAATTTTCTGAAATTAAAATTGTTCAATTGAATTAGAATTTAATTATCTCGTAACTCAAAATGTAAATTTCATCGGAAAAAGAATCAAGTAATCCTTAAATTTCAGTAAATTGATGTTTCAGTAATTTAGTGGGCTCAAAATTTTATATTGTTTTGCAAATTGCCGAGATGTATTCTGTTAGTCAGAATCATGTCACCGGTGCATCCTAATTCGCGACGACATTATACGTTTCCAGGGAAATTTCTGAGCATCCCCGAGAAGACTGCATTAATTCATTCTTGAAAGTTAAGGTGTTCTTCGAGTCAGACTTCTGCTTTGTTCATGCTAATGCGGGGCTACAATACGAGTTAGGTTAATAGAAGATTAAATGAAATTATTTGCCGACTATTAGGACTTACTCGTTTCATCGATAATTTTCCGCTTTTCTGTTTTATCTAAGTTCTTAAAAATCAAAGAATAAAAGTCTTTGATTCTTCGGTATGATAACGAAAACCTAAAATCCTAATATCCCAAAATCCCAAAGTCCAAAAATTACAATAAAACAATTAAGAAATAATAAATTTCAAAATAATATTACAATGATCGCGTTAATTTAATTAACGTAATTATGTAACATACACATTTCCCCTTTATACCGTGTACACTCGCGGAAAGATTTTCTTTCTCCAGCAAATAAAACCGATGAAACGTTTAGCCGTGCACGGAAACATGTGATGTGTGCACACGCGGTGGTCGCTGGTAGAATTAATGTGAAAATGACACGCGAACGAACAAATTACCATCAAAATTATAAGCTTCGTTGTTCAAGGCCATGGCCTGTTCTAACTTACTTCCCGACGCTTTATTATCAGAGTACAACACTTGATCCCTGTTACATTTACCAAGTAACAAAGTTTACATTGTACCCGATAACGTTACACGTTGTGTATTACATATTTGCATCACCGGTAACCAGAAACATGGAGTATCGCTTTGCGTATCCGCTTAATGAATCCGTACTGTATAAATTTCTCCTCGTGGTTAGATTAATTATAGTGGAACAGACCGATCCTCTATTCTAGTACAATGTTTTAATGTACTTCACCATATTGAATCGTTCAAATTTCAATTTCACAGTTTTTTTGTTCAAACATTCTCAGATTCAGAGATTTAGAAATTTCTGATCTTTTAATTTAGATATTTAGAAAGATCACATTTTCAGATTTGGTGATATAGAAACTTAAATTGTATAAATTTACAAACTTTTGAGTGACAAATCTATAAGTTCACAAATTTGAAATTTCTAAATTCTTAAATACAATAATTAGAATTTACTACGTTTGGAAATTATGTATTTTGGAAAACTTATACTAGACAGAAGCCGCCAAGAAAATGCGTTGTGCATGCACTTTAGAAACGTGGATATGTTAACTATCCGAACGCGATAGACATATTTCCTTTCTCCGGCAAGGTGTGCGTTGTATCGCTCGCGTCTACCAAAGAGGCGAGGGAAAGAAAGAAAACAAAGCCTGAACGTGGCTGTGATCTTTAAATCTCACGTTCCAAGCTTTACCGAATGGCATATTCGTCGAATAGAACCTGTTCAGGGAAAATCCACACGAGAAGAATGAAACCCTTTTGAAATTTTACACTGAAAAATTCTTTGCATCGCTGGTAACTATTCCATCATGCTCCCTTTTGTACCGATGGGAAACATATCATCGAGGAAAAACAAGGGAACACTGCGCGATAACAACAGAATTTTATTCTGTGTGTAACGATAATTGAAATATACAAATTAATTATAATTTTAATTATTTGCACAGCTGTAATCTTTTCGATAAGTTAAACAGTTTTAAACTATATTTTGCACAATTTGAGTCAAAGATAATTTTATTAACTTTGGAGTCGACATCTGAAGTAGAACTCTAAACTTGTTTAATTAATCGATTCCTTTTTGATTATAAGTATTACTGGGTATATAAAGAATTAATTAAATATTGATAACACTTCTAGTACGTTATGTGTTCAGTAATACCATACAAGTTTAAAACAGATATTGTATATTTATAAAATGTAATTTAAGACTGTGCGCTTAACTCGTATGAGTTAATATTTCCATGGCTGAACACCGAGTTAATTTGAATAGGAGCAATAATTTCTTTAGCAGTTCGATATTAACGGGAATTAGAAAGATGTCGGAAGAAAAAATAAATGGTACACGCGCGATAAGCAATGGCACGGATAACAGTAGCAATTACCTTAGGAAGTTTGCATGAAAACGAGCCATTAAATGATACACGGTAATTAAGGTGTCGCCGATAAATTCACGATAGCAAAGGTTTCGACGAATTGTTTACGCGAAATTAGATTCCATACTATACGACACGATTTAATTTAATTCCCGTCGGTGGGCCGCGATTTCGTCGCGTGCAAACGTCGCGACTAATTAATTTACCGTCGTGCTATCGACAACTCGATTATTTACGGCCAAGTTTCCGCATAGTCCGTACTGTCAGATTATCTTGCGTTCAAACGTGGCCGAGAAACACGGCCGCAAATACCGCGACCGGTAACCGTGGTTAACGTGCACCACTCTTGGATATTCTATTACATACGTATAATATAGCCAAGTGCTCGCGAATAATTAACTGGCAATGATAAAGTAGATTAGGGCTCCTCTCTAACCGTTTTAATGCGATGTTTCGATGCTCGATGGCTGCATATAATTACTTAATACTTTCTCTATCTGATACGTCGGAAGTCTCTTGAAGTATAAAAATCGCTGAAACTGAATAATGTAATGGGAGTGTTGAGGGACTGAAAACTTGTGAAGCTTCTGAACTTTGAAATTTCCAAATTCTCACACTTCTAGATTTATAAACATCTTAATCTGCAAATCTATTCTATTACTACACTACTATTCTATTAACCACTATTTGACTGTTCTACAGTATCATCGCTAACTACACGAATTTCACTGATTCCACGATGCAGAATGATATTTCGAATTTCAAAATTAAGTACACCAAAACGATTATGCATAATTGGCTAAGCTGTAACCGGTCTTGACGCGAACTTTGACGCGAAATTAATCGAATCTTGGTGGCTACAATTGGAAGAAATCGAATTGTCCTGGAACACGCAATGGTTGCCCTGTTTTGCGCTTTGGTTAGTTAGAACAGAGGAACGAACCAAGAAGCGTCTCGAACCGACGAACAAGTTTTCGCGAGACGTCGTTTCGAGGCGTCTTAATTGGAATCGGATGGAAGCGCAAGGAACTTCTTGCTTCCTGGCTTCCTCTCTCTCTCTCTCTCTCTCTCTTTTTCTCTGTGTGTGTGTCGTGAAATTGCAGTCCGAAGACGAATATCTCGGTCCGCCTGGGCGACGGACCTCTTTCGCGTTAAATCGATTTCGTTGAGGTGTTCTTGGCGGTGGACTTACAAGCAGAGGATCAGTGCGGACGAAGAAAAGAGCGCGAAAAGTGGACTACACAAAGTGTCGAGAAAAAGGGTTCAAAACTTACTAAACTGGGGTAACAATTCAGGGATGCTATTTCAAACTTTCTCCTTCATAATCGATTAGAAATATAATGGTTGGGCTATTTATTAACTTTTATATTTACATATTTAAACGTAATAAATATAATAGACTTTTAAAATGTAATACAAGTGACAATTGAAGTTGTACAAAAATTAAAAATATTTGTACAGTTTACTTATATATAATAATACTATAATAATAGTATATAATTATATAATAAAATACAGTAAATAACAAAATTGTTGTAGGATCAAAAGCGGATTTTATTACGCAGAAATTAATGTGATAATAAGACCGGATAGAATTATAGGATAATTTCTCTTCTGTGCGAAAACAGACTGTCGTCTCATTGTACATTCCTAGTTTCCTGTTTACAAATGGCATTTCATGGATCTTCTACCTATTTGTATACGTCTTTAAGTCGTAGTATTCATTCGTTGACAACGTTCGTCTTTGCGATGAACGATATTTACGTTACTGAAATGTTTATGAATCTGTATTTGTTCAATATTATTCTTTTGTTGTGATCAGGGAGTGGCAGAGAAGCAGCGTCCACCACTCTGAAACTCGACGATGTGAAGTGGATGTAGAGATGGGAGCACGCGTCGGTCACCTCCTGTAAATATGTAAGTAAACACACGTACAATAATAAACTTGCAATCTTTGTCACATTTCACGAAGTCTTTTCTTGCAACTTTCTTTTATGAATAACCTCTTGTATAATTTTTTATTGATAAAAATTGATAAATGTGATGAAAAAAAATATTTCACCCGGTAAATATGTAGAGAAAGAATATTCAGAAACATTCACGTTTTTGGTGTACATCTTCAAGTAAAGATTAGACTAGATACATGTGGATGTCACATTTTCCTGTTGCATATCTTATCCACGATATTCCAATTTATCGTGTCGATGGGTAGTCACCCACAAGCATTTCAGGCAATTAACAGTTGGTTGTCGAGGACGTGTATATACGTCGTTTGCAGTGAAAGAGTTAAAAACGTGCCATTTCCCGAAGAGGACGTTCGTCCCATCACCGAACGCCAAGGAAATCGATTTCCTTTCCACTCGAGACACGCTTCAGACGATCTGCCACGGAAGAGGCAATTAAGGTAACAAAGAAAAAAAAAAGAGGAGAGCGGAACAGGAAAATGTGCCCGTTGTTACGTCGAGAAACAAACGGGAAAGAATGAGAGATGATGGGTTCATCCGAAAGCGGATGGCCGGAACGCGTTCGGAACGCAAAGGGTTGAGCGGAAGCGAAATAGGAAAAAAAGGGGTGAACGATGTCAAAGAACGACCGCAAAATTATCCATCGCGCTTTTTTTTTTATATCAGCTGACCCGAATCGCTTTAATGAAATTTACCCCGGTATTCACATGATTCACGCGGACGTATTCAACGAGATGCACGTAGCCGACGAGAGCTCGAAAACCGTGTAATCCGAAAAAATATGTTCCGGAGTACGCGTCCAGAGGGTAGATAACTCTATCCCCGTGAAACGTTGAAACGAAAGAACTTGTCTGGTCCAAGAACTCTGTATGAATTTACGCGCCGTTCAAGAACTGTACCGGCTGCTAGAGAGACGAGAGTACTGGATCTTTTCACCTTATACCGAATAAAACAGTATTGCTATACTTCATTTTATCCGGATAATTGTAACCGACAATTGAAATTGTATTATACGTGCTATTGTTGGTATTACTGCACTGGGTCAAATTCTTTGGTCAACAGATTAGATCGTCGAATTCTCTAATTCAAGAAATTGATAAATTTCTGAATTCGAACTACATTGTATTACACGTCCCGTGCATACTTATTGCCCGTAAGTACTTTAGCGGGCACGATACGCCCACGAATCATTTGTAGACGGCTTTATCAGGTTATTCGTTTTCGCTGGAATAACGAATTAAGTTCCCCAGTTAGCAGGTTGAATGCAAATGAGATTCGAATGATCTCGTTGGATTCTTTGTCGCTGCTCTCGATCGTTGAATCGCAATGTAAGTGTTTATCTTTGATCGGACGACGAGCGTGTTCGAGACGAATCGAAGATCGAAGTTGCACAATTCTATCGCTCTCGTTCTTCTCGTTGCTATTCGAGCGCGATATGCATCATAAATATGCATTCGAAGATTGCTCCATCGCGAACGTAATTCTGTCCGCTTGACAGCGTGTTGCGAAAGACGAGTCACGAGCGAATCTGCTTGTTGCGTCGTTCAATGCTACTTTCATGATTGTTTGCGATTTCAATAATCGTTCATCGAATGTCTTTGCGTCTACTTGTAACGTGAAAACATAATTGCTTGTATACACGTGATTTCGGGATAATTGCGTTTGAGTAGAGAAACCACTTGCTTTTCTTGAGTTGGGTGCGGAAGCGTGTTGTGAACATTGCTTTTGGTATTAAAGGACTTATGCATTATATTTGTCGTTTTATTTATTTTTCTAATAAAATAATATTTGTTTACAAAAGAATATTGCTTCAGGTAGTATACAGATAGCATACTATTTCGTGTAATTTGATTACTGAAAAAGTTAGAATTATTTTTTAAAATTACCTATGTAGTGGTTAGGTGATTTGAATTTACCGTCATTTCAATTATAAGGTTGACATCAAACGCAAGTCATGGCATGTAATTATAAGAAGCTGCTCTCCAAGTATTCTTTGAACAAGACCTTTATTTTTTGCGAAAATTCTACAAGAGTAATATACTTAAGTGCCTTACATTATGAAAATTGATCGTTTTAACTTCTTGCCCGTCTTTCTCGAAGCAAAGCAGTTTTCTGAAATTTTAACAAACTGTCGTAAACAGCAGTCACCCGTAATTATATTTCGCAGCAAAAAGAGTGATCAAGTACGTAATAAAAGTTATAATTAAATGAGTAGATGGAAAACGTACGCGCAGAGGAAACTGTAAAAATAAATCGTTTCCCTCGATTGATCAATATTAAGTGTCCAAGTGTACTAAGCAGATAAACGCATGCAAAACAAATTGAATAAAAAGCAGAAGCGCTATAAATCCGTTAAAGCACGCGCTCCAATAAAACAAGAAAAGAATACCAGATTAAATTAAACGGATTATATAAAATGTAAAGCTTCTCGGTTCGGAACCTCGACGATAGAACCCGTACGATTTCTCTTCGAGCAAGTGTTGATTATTACGTTACTATTATAAAATAATATCATTCTCTCGAAAGATAATTTCAACGCTTTAGCTTCAAGTTCACCGTGTAATGAATTATTTGATCCGGCAATTCGTCAGATTTTGTTACGAACTTTAATCGAGTTTAATTTTCACGTTCTCTCACACTTGTCACTCATTCTGTCCCTTGCTTAGTTTCATTCTCTACCTACCTATTATGGTCTTTGAGTAAATGTAAGGTTACAAATTAACGACACGAGGCTTTCGACGTTCTAGAGTATTAGAATTCAGAAATATGGAGATCTAGGGATATTGGAAATTTGGATATGGGGAGAATTCAGAATCTAGACGGTATAAGGTCTAGGAATGTTTACATCTAGGAATTTTGATTCTACCGAACTTAGGGTTTGAGGAATTTGGGATCTAGGGAATTTCGGACTCTAGGAATTCGAAATCTAAGGAATTTTCGTTTCTGGGATTCGGGATCTAGGGAATTCGGCGTGCAGATATTTCGGAATACGTTTTCGAATTCGACGATATGTGTATATAGAAACATGCGTGGGAATGTAACGCGTAGGCAAGTTTCGCTTCGGCGTTACAGATACGAAATCATAATCGCGGTAGATCCGAAATCGCGGCTTGATTTATCGCAACGAAGCGCAGGCAGAATTTGCAAGGAACGAAGGTGTGTATAGGAATTTGCATAATATCGATTCGTAATCCATCCCGTCGAGATAAGATAGCTGGCTGTTCGATTTTCCGCGCGTGTTTCTGTGACGGGACTTTCTTGCAATTTTCGTGTCATCCCTGTTCGCGGCTTCGAGCGATGGCACGAGGAAAAACATTTTCCGGGGAAATTGGAACGGAGATGGCTCGAGATTGGCGGGACGAGGGAATAGCGTGCGGTGAAAAGCTATGGCGGCTCGGACGGAGGAGATAGGAGAGAAGTTCTTCTTCTTCTTCCTCTTCTCTTTGACACCCGAGTCGAGTATGCAACTTTTACGTACCGCTCTGTGTTTTTACCCGTCTTCTTACACGCGTGTGCGCGCGTCTATTTAACCAACACTTTTTGCCCGACCGTATGCAACCCTGTTGCTCTGAAAAGAGCTGCTGAATACACGCGAGAGAGATCTTGTTGCATCCTAGAGACTTTGATCTTCGTTAATCGCCGAGCTCGCCAGTCTACCGAAGGTTTTAAAATGTGGTTTCTCTACTACCCTCGCTAAGCGGTCCCGTTTCTCTACCACCCCCTTGCATTTTTTATCCTCAACCCTCTTCTACCTAGCCCTTTTGTTTCCGCGATTTCGAACGGCTTCCACTAATTCCGCCTCCTTTTTCTTCTCGTGCATTGTTTCGAAGATGCTGCGTCACCTCTCATAGAAACAGTTTATACTCTTTAATATTCCTTCGTTAATGATCGAGAAATATTAAACAATGCAACCTTCATTTTTTTATTCTTTGAAAAAATCACAGTATAAAATGGCTGAACTCGCTGCATATTTTGAAACTACTTCAACTAGAATATTGATTGTGGCCGCCATTCTTGGCAACAACTGGAACGTTTCGAATATCTTTCTATTTGTAAGACTGTTTACATAATAATGTGCTCAGTTGCTTTATCAGTGTATCAAGGATTGATTTTTTAGAAACATTTAAAGCTCATTTTCAGTCAAATGAACCGAGCGAGGTTCGCTTCAAGTTTCAACCATTAATGGTTTTATGAAATTGTAATTTTGATACATTTACAAAAGTCATGATATCTTCGTTCATACATTTTGTATGTAGTTAATTATAATTATAAAAAGAATTTATGTAATTGCTCCAATAAAAGCCATATTGAGCTTATTTAGAACACAAACGAACTCCCTCTTAATTAACCGGTTGAAATAAAGGGACAAATACTCTTTCCGTCCTATGAAATGGTTTTCTTGCTCCGTTTTGCATTTCTTATTACCGTTCGATATCACGATCGAGTGCTCGACAAACATTTATCTTAATTAACTTTCCATGAGTTATTCTTTATCACGATTGAAGCATTCCAACATTTTTCCAATAATCCCGCGGGAAGGTTTCTCCAAGAAATGGCTAACGTAGCGTGCCGAGGCACTTTTTACGACTGCGTTGAATGGTAAAGTGCTGCATTGTTTTCCGCAATTAAGAAGAAAAAGTTGTGTAAGTTCGAGCCACTTGATACCAGCCCGAAATATGGCCTGCAACGAGTTTAGTATTTTCATTTGCATAACCGTTGTACGATATTGCAGAAAATGGTATCTGAAATTGTTGGCGGGGTTCTAACGCAGTTTGAACCTTCGGCCAAGGAGAACGAAAGCCATTTAGAGTTTTCGAGGTACACCGTTCAGAAAATCTGGCTTCCCTAGGGAAAACATTGATGTTCGGGATGGAGGTTTGGGGAATTATTATGATGCCTTCTTTCAAGGAAAATTCTGATGTAAGGAGAGGAAAATTCCTATATTATGGATAGTAGTAATTTAGATATTTTTTTGAAGTTATACATTTTTTCATTTTTGGACAAGTTTGGGAATTTGTAAATTTTTAGGTTTATAAATTTTGTTCTAATTCAAGCATGCAAACCAGTATCTACCATTAAAGTATCTCCATCAATAGAAAATTAAATAATAAATAAATCCATCAATTTTAACTACCTAGCAAGAATAAGTAGCTATAAAAAAAGTAACTAAAAAATTGAAACGACGTGAAAGATTTCTAACGCATATAGTCAATGATCACGTAATTTATGAACGAATATGAAACTCCCTTTATCCTTCGGGCTGCCGTTATCCTTGGAGCCCGTGACCAATTAATAAACCCTCAATTAATGCGTAATCGGGTGTACGGTCTAGGTAACCGATTGAAAATTAATGGCCTCAACCGTTGTCACGTAAATTAATTGCCACGCAACCGTGCGGTCAGGCAATTTTATAGTTATCTGATTATTTGCTTTCAACCGTTATCTACGTTGAACAGGCATTTTCTTTTTATTTATTAATTCCTTTTCAACCTGTACATCCGTACGAATAATTGAGTTACAAGTCAGTTTATCGTCACTCGAAACTGTTCGTTAATTCTTGATGCGCTTTTAATCGACATCTAACGTCCCAACTTTAAAATGGTCTTTATTACTTTTTCAAAGTATTGGCTTTCGGTAAGTGTACTCTCTTGTCTACCTTGTGTCGTGTGTTCATTTAATGGGTTGAACATTTTAGTACTTTTAAGAATCTGTGATTTTTTACATTTTGAAAGATACACGTTTCTAGATTTAGATATTTAGATATTTAGATTTCTATTTCTGAGAGTTACGCTAGTTGTGAGACATCCTTTATATATTTATAAATTTGAGAATTTGCAATTTTTAAAGTTTGCAAATTTAGCACTTAGGAAACTTCTTAGTTTCTACATTTGGAGATTATGAAATTTCTCAATTCCTAGATGTGGAAATTGTAAAACTGTAAATTCCTAAATTTGGAAATTATGAAATTTCTCAATTGATGAAAATCATGAAACTTCTACCTTTGAACATTAAAAAATTCGAACCCCAGCAAATTTAAACATCCCCAAATGAACGCCCCAAATTTAAAAATCCCCAAAATTAGAAATTGAAGCGAAGGTCCATCGAACCGAAAGGACCACAATTCAGGTGATAACAAACCCGCGTGACCGGCAGAACGCATTATCGATAGGTGGAAACCGTTGGATCAATAATTTGTAAACGGAGAACGGCGATACAGAAGGGGCGATAGAAAGACATTTCAATGAATTAAACGTCAGCGAATAGTAGAGTGAATTAGCTCATTGAATTAGGCGGTCGAAAGGGTGGAACCGTTTGAAAAGGACGTCGATTGTGGATCGTTTGTACGTTAACGAACCTGCGGTCGCTATAAATTCACCTTTCAAAAGAACCGTTGCTCGAGTTTTCTTCTGCGGTGCAGCCAATTTCGTGGTATCGATCCCCGGCATAGCGAGATTCGTTCGTGACGAAATGGCAGACATTTGTCAGACTTTGCTGCGAGTACAGTCTGGACGAACTTTCGCTGAAACGACTCGATTTCACCGGTCTCTTTTGATTTACCGTTCAATTTCCTTCCTTGATGCCCCTGCGTGAACACCTTGTTTCTTTTTCCTCTCATCGAACATCGCTCGAATTTTATTAGATCGTTGCTCCTCGATGTTCTCTTTCCTCTTTGTCGATTGTTGACGTCCTGTTACGCTTAATTATTTGCACAGCACGCGCCGAGTGGATCAACTGGTCCATTTTCAGCTTCGTGTTGTTTGTTTTGGATCGGGGTCGATGCTTCTGATTTCCATTAGCTTATATGGCTTATATTTGAAATTCTATTTATTAATACATTCGGGTAATTCCTTTGTAACCATTGTGTCTGACAATTTCAGTAATTGTAGTTGCAATAATTTTTATTGTACTAATGATTCTGTGAGCTTCAGAAATTCCTATAATAATTTGTACATTTCTGCTTATTTTTGTAATTGTAATAGTTTTGATTATTTATATAGTTGTAATAACTTTAATGATTCTGATCATTTTTATTATTTTGATAATTTTTATAACTTGAATAATTCCAACAATTGTAATAATTTTCATAATTTTTATCATTTGAATCATTCCAATAATTGTAACAAATCTAATAATTTCAATAATTTCAATAATTCCAATAATTCCAATAATTCCAATAATTCCAATAATTCCAATAATTTCGATAATTCCAATAATTCCAATAAATGTGGAAATTCTACTAATTCCAAAGATTCCAAGAAATGAAAAAGTTTTCAAAATAATTCTAATGCCACTATTAATTTCTACAATCGTAATAATTTTAATAACTGACTCTAAGAGTTTCAATAATCCTGATAATTCGTACGGTTTTAAAAAAACTAAAATATATTACATTCCTTTAGCAATAATTATTATAATGACATATGTTAATTGTTCTTCACATATGCAAATAAAATAAAAATTTAATTAACATATCAAATAAAATTAATATTACCAAAGCACTTAATTGTTATCGCTGACAATTTCTCTAAGATTCGCCCAGTGACATATAACACAGTAATCAATGTACTAATTATCATCGACAGATAGAAATCAGCGTAATGTGCTGTTAATGTTGTCACTGAAATATCGATTGTTCACGCGGTCTCCTAAATGTTCGATTTTCTTGCTAATATAAGGTAAGTTTATTAAGTTTGGGAGTTATTCGTGAAATTCGTAATGCGGAAATTCCACTAATTTGATGGTTCCATTATTTCAAGAGGATTTGCAGAAGTCGCAGTGTGGAAGTTCGACGACTCCACATCTTAGAAGTTTAAATACTTTACGATTCGGAAGTTTGGATAATTTTCGGGATCGAATAACACAGCTTTGGTATTAAAACATGATTTTGCTTCAGAGATTATTGTACCGTTAATAATTCACTGTCTTATCCTTTTTTTCAAAACACTCTTTTCAAGTTATCATAAAACATGTTTCAATTATAAAATTTACTTATTTAATCACAAATCGTAATTTCTATTTTACTCATTTCCTTACTGTCTGTATAATAATATCGATATAGTGTGAATATTATTAATTCGAGTTAATTGCGTTTTCAAACGAATATGAAGCATCATTGAATATGCATAACAGCAGAAAACAGTCGTTTGGAGATAATTGTGACAAATTGAGAAGATCTGAAAAATGTTAATCACGTTTCTGAATAATTATATCTACGTATTAATTAGAAAGTGAAACATTGAATTAGTAATCAGTGTAGATTTAGCCGTGCTATACGCGGAATCATCTAATCTACACGAATTGGAATGATCAATCAGTAACGTCCAGAATCTAATTAGGGGAAATTATGCGTCCCCGTAGTTTGTCGATCATTGAGTTCTCGAAACGAGATCAAACTTGATAGCTACCGGTTTCAATTTCCTGCGATCGGGGATAGGGGTGAATGCACGATTACAGGTTTACGACACTGACAATAAGTGAAATTCGGCGATTCATCTTCTTCCTAACGCGCCTTATACACTGTGTACGTTCAATGATGAACAAGTGATCGGATATTTTCAATTTTTGAACTTCAGAACTTATTAATTTCCCAATTTTCCATTTTCCTAACTTTCTATTTCCCCAATTTTTTATTTCCCCAAATTTCCACTTATCCAATTTTTCATTTTCCCAAATTTTCACTTTCCCAATTTTTCATTTCCCCAAATTTCCACTTTCCCAATTTTTCATTTCTCCAAATTTCCATTTTCCTAATTTTCCAATTTCTCTATTGCCTAATTCTTCAGATGTACAATTTCCCGATTTTCAATTTCCTAATCTCTCAATATCTCACTCTAAATTTCCACAGTTCGTCCTTTCCAAAGCATAAAATTTCCCAATTCAAAATTTCCAAGCTTCCCAGTTTATAACTTCCGTACTTTCCAATGTAAAATTTTCAAATTTCCAACTTTCCACTTTCCGATGTGAAAAATGTCAGGATCAACATAACGCGATAAAAATAAAATACTACACACGCCATATAAATTTGCATGTAAATATTTCGCGAAAACAACAAGAGGGAGCATCGATTAGTATCATTAATACCAGATTGGCTTGTTGCCAGTTGTGTTAAATTATGCAGATCAATTCCCCCGATACTGTATTTAGAAAAATTGTGTAACAGGGAATATCTAATTACCCGGATTAATATTTATGACACGTGAAGGTAAAAGCTGTGTTGCAAGGCATTTTCTTTAACACCGTTTTCAGGAAAAATTGTCGCCGTTTAAAGACGTTAATTGCGTGCACGACACCTTTTCTCGTGCGATGCTTAAGTAGATGGAAAATGAATGCGTAATCGGCTGCCGGTTAACATTGTTCTAAACGTATGCACGCATTTTCGTCGTGCATCAAGATCATTGATGGCAGATAACGATTGATAAATGGTTCTGAAATGCGAATGCGATACGAGCAGTTGAAAGGCGATTATTATGTCCTTTAGGAGGTTGAAGAGTTATGTTGCATCGTGACGAAGGTCGATAGTAAATTCGACAATTGTGCCGAATTGAATAAGTATTCTCCATTGAAACTATTTGCGAAAATTAATGCATCTTGTACATATTTTTCCCTTTATTTTTCTTTATTTTTCTTCATAGGTGCTTCAGTTCGAGTAGAAAATAGAAAGCATTTACTTTACTGGTTTGAAAATAATTAATCTACATGTGCTTTAATGAGAAATATTAAAATTACGAAGAAATATGTCTGTAACGAATAAAAACATTTCTTAGTCTTTGTTAATCGAAACATTTTGATAAATTATTTAATAATAAAAAATTTGATACATCTTACAATTATACTATACATAATGTTATTTAACAATATGTCAGAGAATATTTAATAACATACTATTAATACAATACAGTATTTAACGATATAATAAATTGCACAAATACCATACTACTATTCAAAAGCTAGGAGAATATTTGTACGATTCTTGAAAACGTATGAATAAATGTGAAAAATGTGAAAGCTATATTTTAAAATGATGAACCTTAATCTTAGAACGTCACGTATTGATACGTAAAATTGTAGAATTGTGTGGAATATGTTTGACGAGATAAAGACAGCGGTGTTGGAATATTGGCGGTAAAATATTGGGGTATCTGGAAGAAATCGGAGCGTTCGGGGCAGCTGTGGCAAACGTAGTGTCGCATATTTCACAAATCTCGTGGTCTCTAGTCCGCGGCAGGTATCCAATTTCAAATAGATACGCTATATATTCGCAACGATATAAAGCGAAAGCTTGAAAGCTCCATCAATCTTGTCGTACACGCCATACGACAAAACACGAACGACTCGTTCCGCGTTTCGTGTATGAACTGCTCGTTTCTTCACCATTATTCTCGGCTCCTTTTGTTTCTTGCTCGATTACAGCGAATCAGATCAACCGGCTGCGAATACAATGCCATTTCATTCGCATGTTACGATCTCTTGAGATGTAAGTTTTTCTACGAAATTGGTGTGTCTCTTTAGGAAAAATGGCGATATAGTGGAGATACGTTTTTTGGCTGGGGTACTTTTAGGTTATGAACTTTTAGATTTAAGGTGTTAGGGATTTGGGAGTTGGAGAATTTTTTCATTTCGAAGATTAGAAAATAAAAATGTGGAATTGGAAAATTCGGAGATTGGAGAATTGAGATATTGGGAAAATCAGGAAATTAAGAAATGGGAAACTGGAGAATTCAGAAGTTGGGGAAGTAAAAAGTTGGGGGAGTGAGAAATTGTGAAAGTCAGGAAATTCGGAAATTGGAAATTGGGGAAATGAGAAATTGGGTCATTACAAAGTGAAAATTGGAATATTGCAATATTGGAAAATTGGGAAATGGGAAAATGGAGAACTTTCAAATTTACAAACTTGACCATTAAGGAACTCAGAATTGACAATTTAGAATTTAATGATACTCGACAAACATTCAAGCTTGCTCGCAAACGCGCCAAATTTAAAGTACATATATTTAGAAATTTCAGCGAAAGTAAAAAAGTGCAAAAATCTCGAGTACCCACGACGAAAGTGCACCGATACATAAAATCATTGCACCCTTAATCTCCTTTTTCCCCCGTAAAGGTTGCACTATCGGCGACAACGGGAGTGTCGATGCTAAAATTATAGAAAGTTGTTTCCGCGCCGATAAGCGCACTCGATGTAGCACAAAGTGTAGAACGCGTGTAAATAAACAGTTTTATGCGTGTTCACGGCACTAAATCGACGAGCCGCGAGTGCGGGACCAGTTTTTCGATATTTCGTAACTTGGACGACATGAAAGGGGAAACTTTCCGCGTATGTTCGAAACGGTTTCGCGTGTGTGCACACACGCGTTCGGTGGTGTACGAGCCACCCTTTTCACGCAGCATCAAAAGCTAGCTACTCTCGCGCGCGAATATACATCGACTTCGCGCATTTACCTCAATTGACCTGAATACGAAACTTTGTCCGAGTCGGTCGATCTGTTCCTACACGATCTGCAATTAACTGGTTATACGTATCGATCTCGATGATCGGCCCGCGATACGTTTGCCCCGAACGGGTGTGCTCCGAAAAAACACCATTGTTTCAGGCATATAATAAATAAATACGGTTACGGAAATTGGATTATCGAACTTTACTGTTACGAAGAGGTATTGATGAAGGTATGACGGATTAAAAATCTTCTTTGAAATTATTGGAGACGGTAGGAAGCGAGTATGGCTTTTCCAAGAAAAATATTGGGTAATTAGGAGACATTATACTCGTTGATTTATATGTAGGGATTTTTAGAGATTTCAAATGGATAAGAGTGGAGATGAGTTGAGAATTTGGGGACTTGTTTATAGCGAATTGTTTATAGGCGTAGTAACATGTTGAAATTCAGAAAACGTAGGAAGTCGATCAAGTAGAATAGGCGCATATATAGTCAGACCAGAGATCCAGTTACATACGTATCACACATATGAAGGGTTCCAGTTTTCTCATGCAATTCACCTTAATGTATCCTATGCAGTTAGCATACCATTTTACACGGTGTATAATATTTTCACTGGCTGCTACATTACCGTTAAAAATACCTGGTAATACTATGTCGTTGCATAGCAAGCGGTGTATTTCGAAATATAGAAAGTCTGATGCTGTTTCGTAACGTAAACGTATGAAAGTATCGCAAAATACCGCTTACATCGTACCAATTTGTGGAGTAAAATTTGATCAAGATAACTATATAAATTGTTTAACATTTTTTATGTAAAATAGTCCTTTGCAGCAAAGTACGATAAATTTCAAAACACGCAGAATCTAAGGTTACTTGTTGACATAATTTCATAACGTTGACATAATTTTGATTTCATTAAATTCTATCAAGCTCATACAACAATGTAACACAGTTTTTTTATATAATTGACATAGTATGAAGTATACAAAATAATATGAAACTTGAAGTTTTACGAGTGTATCAAGTACACAATATTTTTTAAAAGAGTCAGAAAAGTAGTTCAAATTAAAAATGCATTACAATCTGATTTTCTTTGAAAATCATATACAAAAGGAAATTTAAGACAAAAATTTAATTTCGTTAGAAGTGGGTACAAATGGATTCGATTAGAAGATAGATTGCTTAATGATAAGATGATTGTCAGTAATTCCACGATAAATCGTTGGAACAAAGTGTCTGTTCAATAATTCATTGGCAAAATGAAGTTGGATCGGTATAACCGCAACTGTATCTGGCTCGTATTAGGATAACTTACTTCGTGTGCTATTCGTGCATAGATTTCTCTACGAAGCGTGACTTGAAGCTGTACTTTCAACCTGCAATATTGCTGACCCACTAGACCCAGCAGCTTTGTAATTATTGACAGGAAATTAAACCGTATTACGCGATGTATGCGATACACGCGCAACCCTCTTCCTTTAACCTTATACATGGTGGAACAAGCAGAAAGGTGTTGATTCTATTAGCTTCTTGCGCACGAAATCAGTGTCAAAAGTCTGATGTAATTTCGTGGCATTATACTCTTATAAAACTGTACTTTTTGTAGATTGAGATAGGAGGAAGAATTTTTCATCGCGTATTTTCTCCCAAATTCTACAATTCCCAAATCCCCAAATTTCGAACTTCCAACATGAATTAGTAAATTTCCTGATTTTCCAAATTCCAAATTTTCAGATTTCCGAACTTCCCGTAACTACACACGTTCCATGAGTCTGTAAAAATAAAATTTGCTTGTTATAACTTATATCCTTATTATTAAGTTTCCTTCTTAAAATTTCACGAATTCATCCTCTTAAAGTTCGAAACTTTATATTCCTTATTATCCACTCCTCGACAGCACAACATGACTAATTTGAAAAAGAATCAAATCATGTTTAGACTCCTGCCATATTTTGACGATTTTAATTCGTGACGCACTCACTGTTCAAGTGACGCACACTCGTTGTTTCATTAACGTTCCAATATGATCATTGCAAACGAATTTTTATTAATTCTAATTATAATCGTCAAACTACGCAGTTAAAAGGTCGACAAACGTAGCAATCGAAAGATGCTTCGCTATTATCTCAAGTTTAACCAAGTGTCTCGATGCTCACGTGCGATAGCGTTCGTACTCGATGTCGTCGGATATCGGAGATGCGAATCGACACTTTTCTCGTTTCAGCCGAAAGCAACGCGACACAAAGTGACGTTTCTATCTAGCCACGTGCACGTTCTTCATAAACCCCATGACGGGCGACGCCGAAATTCCGTGTTCCACCGCGGCAAATAATATATCCAACGTGTTCGATCGTGATCTCGTGTATTTTTCAGGCTGACACAGTTGCCAGCGTGTCGTGCACGTACGATTGTAACGCGCCACGAAAAACTCGATCGAAGAAACGGGAAATCGAACCGGCCAGTAGTAACGCGAGCCTCGATTATCGTTCTTGGATTCGCGTGGAAACTAAATTGCGTTTCCTTCCCTGCCATTTCAAATTGTATCGTGCAACATTCACGTTGATTTACCTGGAAAGTCGGAAGCTTCGTTCCCTCGTTTCAAAGTCGATCGAATTGCTAACAGCTAGATAGTACAGTCGAGACTTTTCACCTAATAAATAGTTAAATACCGATCTTAAGGCTTCGTTAGATTCCTTTTAGTTTCGCAAAGAAATTCGATTTTCTGTTTGAGGAAAGTTTAGTTATAGGAATTAATATGAGGCATATGGAGATTGGGGGATGTAGAGATTTCGGGTATAGAGATATTAAAATATAGAAATTCTGGGGATATAAGAAGTTGAGGATATAGAGGTTTGAGATGTAGGGAGTGTGGAATATAGGAATTTTGGGATATAGGGATATTGGCATATTGAGATTTGAGGATTTGGAAATTTGGGAATTTAGGAATTTAGGGGTCTAGGAATTTGTAGATGTATTTGAGGATCTAGCACGTTAGAGACTTAAAAATTTGGGGAGCTAGAAATGTAGCTATGTAAATATTTAGAGACCTAAGGTAATCTAGAAATTTGTGAATTTACGAATCTCATGGTCTATGAATTTCAGGATGTAGAATTTGGTGGTCCATGAATTTCAGATTGCTAAGATTCACTGATCTACGAATTTCACAATTCAGGGCTTTGATAGTCTAATAATTTCATGCTCTACAAATTTGAGTCTAGAAATTTGCAACGTACCAGTATTCGATATAAAAGTTACAGGAATTGAACTGTATTTGAAAAGTTGTTCGAACAACGTTGTTGTAGATAACGTAGTAACTCCTTCGGTGGCTGATCTTCGCAGCAGGCAAATGATTGGCCTAATTTTCCCGGTCCAATTGACCATGTGAAAATTCAGTTTATCGTTGTGTATCCCTGGTGAACGGACAGGGTTAGTTCTGCGGCCTCGAGCCGATGTCATCTTCCTATTCCGAGCATATTGGCAAATGCTATTACATGATATTGCACTAGCTGAATGGAGGGTCGATTGAATTAACCGGTGAACTTACATTGCCGTCCAAGTTTCGCGCAAGGCCGCTTGTCAATTTATTTCAATACCCCTGCGTTTACCTGTCATGCTTCTGCATGGATTTTCATGTAACATCTTCAGGTCCATTTTCGTTCGAAAAATATATGAGAACACGTATATGTACATGTGTATGTCGACATGTTCGTGTATAGTGGCATGGGTATGCACATGTATAGCTTCATATACATTTGAATGCATACATATCTGTCTACCTACATGTACATGCATATTTGCATGTGTACATATATGGATACCTACATGTACCTGTGCATTTGCACGTATATCTACATGTATGTACATGCATATGTATATTCATATTTCTATGTACATGTAAGTGTATATGTGTATGCGTATGTTTATGTATATATATACATATGAACTACGTTGAACTTGTAAAATGATTACTATCTAGACAAATAATAATAATAATAATTATAATTGAAGTCCACAAACCGGCAGTTTCCTTGAATTATGAATACGCATAGATGTTAACTGTAGTCGGCGAATTATCTCGGGTATGTGAATGCGAGTCTTTATATTGTCTCGGCAACGTTTCGCGGCAAAGGAGATCCAGAGTGTGCATAGAGACGCGTATGCAACGTGGAAAGAACATCATTGCGGCGTAAAAAGAGAAACGTCTGACGGTGAAACGTCAGTCAGAGAGCAGGAAGATTTCTGGGTAAAATATGACGCGATATATCAGTCGTAGCGAAGAGGAGGACTGCCGTAGGCGGTACTTTTCAAGAAGCTCTCTTGTCACGATAACACGAAAGTCGCAGCTACCGCTCGCCAGACACTCTTTTTCCCCGTTCACTGATCCTACCACGGAATTTCGTTCTCTCCTATTTATCGCGATTTTCCGTTATCCTTCCCGAGGGAAGAATTACGGGAACGCCACGTTGCTTCTCTTTCGTTCCGTTGCAAATATCACTGGATGTTCTCGGAGCAAACTGTTGCCTCGTGTTTCGCCGCGAATCACTCGAACGGAATCGCCGGCTCGATGAGATTTCTCGTTATAAGATTGCCGCGAGTGGATTTGTGGGACGTTCGCAAGCTTGCACTATAACTTTGTATTCGGAGAAAATGGCTGGACGTAGAAAAGGCGGGACATATTACGGGATTGAAGTGTTGACTCGTCTGCGACCTATATCGCTTATGGATGAGAGCTACTTTAGAGGGGAGAGAGCAGCTTTTAGTTTTTGAACACTTACGTGTGTTTGGAAATTTTTCAGTTCTTGATTTTTCCAATTTTTCAATTTCTCAGTTTCCTAATTTCTCAGATTTCCAATTTCCAAATTTCTCAGATTTAGTATTTCCAATTCTCTGATCTCCCAGTTCATCAATGTCCCAACTTCCTAATTCCCCAATTCCTTAATTTCCCAAATCCCTAATTCCCCAAATCCCAAATTCCCCAATTCTCCAATTCCCCAACCCTGTAATTTTTCGACCCCAATTTCCCAATTTCTTAATTTCCCAACTCCTAATTTCCCAGCTCCTAATTTCCCAATTCCCTAATTTCCCAATTCCCTAATTTCCCAATTCCGTAATTTCCCCAAATCAAATTTAATTTAACCATAATTGAACTGAACCTAATTTACCTAACCTGACCTAATGTAACCTTCTTTCCAATATTCGGAACAGTATTTTTTGAAAAATGCAAACGTTCGGGAGAGGAAATAAGCGAGTCACGGTACGTTTCGAGGTTTATTCTCGTAATTTATCATGATCCTTCGTTTTCCATCTTGAATCACGTCGAACGTTCCGCCATTCCGCCAATATTGGCTTCCTTTTGTTTGCATTTCTCATCGGTGATCAATCGTAATCGGAATTACTATATTTCCCTCTCAGGGACGTAAGAACAAAAGGTTTCTTTCCGATCGAGGAACTTAATGAATGTCCCAGTTCGAAACTCGAGATTATCTTTCATTCTGCAATCGTCTTTATTTATTGAACCCATTAAGGGCATTCCTCTTATTTTACTTCTTGTTAGAACGCATCAGAAATCAATGGACTTCTACTGTTCTGCAAATGTCTTTCGTTCTCGAAACTTTTTAAGATATATTTTATTTTTGCAATGTAACTAAAACCAATTGAGTTCTTTTATTGAGTAACTGTCTGCATTTCTCGAAACCTTTGTGACATTCTTATTTGATTTTTATATCGTACCTGAAAGTAGTCAAATTTTATTGCTGTGTAAATATGTACATGTCTTTGAAGCATTGATATTTTATTTTTATATTGCAGCTGAAACCAATAGAGTTCTATTATTGCGTAAAAGTCTTTATTTCTCTAAACCTTTAAACACAATATTATTTTATTCTCATATATCTGAGAGTAATTGAGTTTCACTCTTCTGTAAATGTCTTTATTTCCGGAAATGTTCGAAAGCACTTTTCATTATTTATTGTATCCAAGAGTAATTGAGTTCTAGTGCTCGTAGGAACTAATTAAAGCGTAATAGTATCGCATCGTTATAAATTTCGAACCGTCAGGAGTTATCGCGAAATTACTATCTTCGCACGGTTATTAGATAATAGTTATCCGTAGGATTTTTACGGCTGAACTGGAATACTACTGGGTTGCTGTATCTCGTTACACGGAAACTATGAATTTCATTAATGGTACGGGAATTAATGCTGTTACACGTGCGATGGAAACGCGAAATTTAAAGGACCGCTGGTTTCGCGTTTACGTAAATAGAAAGCAGTCAGTTCGCTGCAAACTGCGATGCAAATAGAGTCACGTACTCTAATAAGGTGTGCCTAAATATCGGCTGCGCCGAAAATTAATTATTTTCTTCGTTAACCTGTCGAGAATTTCTAATTACCTTTCCTATAATTTTAATTGCCGCACGACTACGACGAAAATGTGATTCGTGAATTCTGATCGAAATTTTGCAAAAATAAACTGCACGGTCGTAGTATTTAATACGTTATAGTGAAATATTAAATTGATGTAGTGCTTGAAATGTAAGAAATGTTCATGATAATTTCATTGTGACAAAAGTACGCATTTATTTACGATCGATGAGAAAGGAATATTGTGTAGAGTATTATTTTATATACTATATTTCCAACACAATGCAACAAAGGATTAAAGAATTTTATTTCACATTTTTATTGGTAAATGATAGCATACCTCCCGCCATTGTGTACGTACAAAATGTAATAAATAAACGGTTAAAAATGTTCACCAACAGTATAAACGCATGATACCGCGTTTCGTTATTAATTTATATCATTAAACACATCAAACTACGTTGCTGTTAATGAAAACTGAAGACTAATTAGAGCGAGGCAATTTATCAATGTTCCAAATACACGGTATTCTAGCATTGCACCTTGCATTTTACGCTCGATCAATCTTCATTAATTATGCCATCAGTTTACATCGCCGGTTATGTTATATATCGTATTAAATGAATGAATAATTGGTCGCTGGACTGATATCGAACACCAAATATTATGTTGCAAATCTGTTAGTAATCTGACATTATTTGATCTTCAATTGACTGCTGGGCTAATCAGTTTCCATTCCCCGGATTATTACATACTCGAATAGTTGAATACCGCAGGGACAATTTTTTAATTTATTAACGTTGTTTATGGTGTTTTAAAATTTTTAGGTTTCTAAGTTATCACGTTTCAAGTTTTTAGATATCTAAATATGCAATTTTTTTAATTTTGAAACTCTTAAATTCACAAATTTTCAAATCCTGAGTTGTCAAAGTTTCAAGTTCTAATTTTGGAATTTCCAAATTTCTGAATTCCTAGATTCCCAAATTTCTAAATTCCCGAATACTTAAATTTTCAAATCCCTAAATTTCCCATTTCCTAAATTACCAAATTCCAAGATTTCCAAATTTATAAATTTCCAAATTCCTAATTTCCCAAATCCCTAAATTTCCTAATCCTTAAATTCCTAAATACCTAAATTTCCAAATCTCTAAATTCCCCAATTCCTACATTCCCAAATTTACAAATTCCCCAATTCTTAGATTCTCAAATCTATAAAATCCCGAATTCCTAAATTCTTGAACATCCAATCTCCTCACTCAAATATCGTGAAAATTTCAAATTGCCAGATCAAAGATTCTAAGAAAACAGAGAAGAATCTCAAAGAGTCCATCAAGTTCGATAGAGATCGTGAGCTCGACATTGCGAAATAATTGAACGTTGTTCTCGTGCTCTCGTATCCACTAACGAAAATAACTTACTATGTCCTTGTGGGTATGCTGCTTCGATCGTGATGGAATTAGTCCAGCGCATCGTGAGAAAAATAATTCATTAGATGTCCTCTTATGAACGAGCCAGCCTTCGCGTGGAAATACGGTCTCGAATCAAGTTCACTCTATTCAGACGGATCTATTATTGCCTAACGATCGACGTTCACTGTCCGTATACTACGAACCACACACGTGCACACACATGTCCGCACACACGTGTCCGAACGGCCTATTTCCTACTGTGTATGTACGGTACGGTTTAATATATCGGAATCACGAAAATACCTCCAACTTGCAGAAACTCCTTTCACCCCTCGTGCAAGCTCCATTTAGCCTTTGAATCGGACTATTGTGAACGATATAAAGCCCCTCTACAGTTTGCTTTAAAACTGGACAATTTACAGTTGATCGGGAAAGTCTTTGTACATTTCACTCTGAATAGCTTTTTATTCGACGTTCCACTGATTTCGACGCGTGATCTGCCAAACATCTGTTTATAATTATTTAATTATTGATATGATACTTTCTTTTATATCATTGGTTATTAGACGAATAATCTTCGTATGCGAATTTAAAATAAAACGGTGTTTTCTTAAATGACTGTAGGTTAGAACTTGCAATAAATCGTAACACTGTTTTAACGTTATCCATCAAAATAACATCGATTCTAAGTAATAATGTTACTTTGCCCAGTAAACCAGTAAAAAATGAAATAACAATGGAATAAAATTTTGACCACCATGTGTACTCATCATTGACAACCGAGAAGAGAAATTCCACGCTAACAGAATTCCGAAATATGGAAGAAATAAAAGAGAGGACATCGAATGTTCATCAGCAGCCTCGAACGTAATCGTTTAACTCTGGCCGTTTACCCCCGAGAATATCCAGCTTGTATCCAGCTGGAAAAGCACGCAGGGAGAACCCTCGAAAACGGGAATACTTTCATTACTCTCCTCGGAGGAGGGAGAAGCCTCCATCGTTTTCTTGCAGCCACAAAATTATTCCAGATAGCGGTGGTGAACTCGAGGCGGCGAAATTGAAGGAGGTTCGCAGGGGTGTCGCGGCTGCCACCCTTATCAAACGAGTCGGAACAAGACGCAAAGGGTCGGATGATAAATCTTTAAGCAAATTCAAGCTAGAAGGAGGGATTGTCGATACGTTTCTCGCCGGAGGAACGTTGTGGAGATGACGAGGGGCTGTTTGATCCTCTCCGGAAGTCCCCGGGGTGAGATACAGGTCGGAATGTCTTTGCGAGAAGATGGAGGGAGCGGAAAGAGAATCGAGATGGTCTTTGCTATGCTTCAAAATTTATCCACTGTCGATTGCGAACACCTTTCTAACAAATAAGTCTTCTTAAAATTAAATTTCAATTCGCATACGCGTGTTTACGTGTACGGATACGTGAGGTTATTGTTATCCCTAAACTTTTGGGGTAATGACATGTAGAAACCTTTTGCTGTCGTGCTCCTCTATCAAATGTTTGACATTTGAATACTGTGTTAAGTTCATAGATCAACTGCATAAAGTTCACAGAGAGATAAACAGTTTTCTCTATTCAGAGAAGACAGAGTTTATCTTTGACATTGTTATCTCAGGAAATGCTAATGATGTATGAGTTCTTGGGGACTGAAATAACATTATTTTGAAAGTATATGTGAGGGTAAATGTAAGGAACTGATTGAAAGAGTGAATGTGACAAAGCATGAATGTGTTACAAACGGGTTGATTCTGAAGATATGACTGCAGGGAAACGAATGAAAAGACGAATAAGATAAGAGTTCATACAGTCCAAATTATGTCGAAAGATCTATTCTACACAAATTCTGTTATTTAACATTGCTACACCTTTCAGTCTTGCAACCTTGAAAACTTTAAAAAATTTTCTATATACTTTACTAGATATTTTCGTGAAATTCGTATGTGAAACCTGTGACGAAATTTTGATGAAGCGGTCGTGTGTTGTCCCTCCTTAAATGCAGCTGGACGGGTAAGTTTTTGATCTTAGCACAATACGTACATAGATGCGGAAGATTGGAAAAGGTGGTGTACAGAATTTCGCGTAGAAACGGGTCAAGGGTGATTAAGGGACCCTCGTGTGTGCTACGAAATCGGGGTCAATGGGATTCACTACCCTGGTCGGGTTACCTCCTCGACGAGGAGTCTCGGAGACGTTCGCTCTTAGCCGCTTAAAAAATACCTCGTCTTCGGCTTTATCTCCTAATATCTTGATTGCAAGTTATTGCGAGCGGGTCTCGTACAGGAAGAACTGCCATTATTCTTTTATAGCGCACGTGCGAAGCATCCCCTTCATAACGACGTCGCCTGGACTAATTTGACCAGCGAGCACGGAAGCACCGGGTAGAACGAGGCTAATAACGACCGCCTTTGATTCACTTTGATTCACACGTTGTATACAATACCGTTCAAAAGTATTTGTTCCATCCACGCCTTCTCCATATTTATGAAACGTACAGTCATCCACAAAACTCTCCCCAAGTCATATTAATCCCACCGGTGTACTTAATTTCAAATTAAAAATAAATGAACATTCAATCGTACATGTATTCATCTTGACGAAAATCAACGCAATTTCAAGAACAGCTTCTTAATTGTCTAACTTGTAGTTCGAACAACTTGTTGACTAACTTGTGGAGCGGTCGTTTGTGGTCGAACAACAGAGATTGTTAAGAATGTGGCTAATCTTTCAGTTTCATCCTTTGATCTGTTAGCATATATCATGTCCGTCAGTCATATGACCATCATGGTCAACGTGTTAAATTGAAAATGAAGTGGAAAAATATTTAAAAATTTTGAAGGGTGGTTTTAGTCCTTGAAGTTGCGTTTCAGCAAAACAAAGAAAATATGTGTTACATATTTTTGCGTACTTAACAAACGTATAGAAAGACACTCCCTGTCCTAGTAAATTTTATAACTTCGTATTGCAACTAAAATAATTAAGTATAATTTTTCAAGCAACAGTGAAATCATTTTACAGCGACCTATAAGATTTTACTTGACAATCGTACATGCACGGATAAATATTTAACAAAGCCAGGATCAACATAGCTATTAATAAACAGACTCGGCTAAGATTAATTGCGAAAAAAAAATATATATCATTCTGTCGTTCGGGGGGTAATTGGATTCAGATAAAAAAGCGGATAGCGACTGGTCGTAGTTGACAGTTCGAAAATTAAGATGAATATTTCATTAACGCGAATACAGCCTCCGTCGATCGACATATAATTGAGAATGAAAAATTTACCGTGGGAATATTGAAAAAGCGACGGCAATCGAACGACTCTACCACCCTTTCTCGCCTCCTACTCTGCCATCGATCAACATCGAAAGATAAAAAGACACCTCAGAAACTGTCACTCGTTGCGATCGATAGATATACGCGGAATTTTGACAAACGATAGCGCGATAGTACGACAGCAAGTTTGCTCGTATCAAGAATGATTGATCGCTGCATTAAACCTGGTTTCCCATGGAAAAAACCTTACAACCATGATGAATCGAATGTTCGAATGCGACCACGAGAAAGGATCTTTTACAACATTAGCATTCTAGTTCTCTTATTTTTCTAACTCTATTAAGAGTATTTACGACGTGCTTGCAGTTTGTGTACGTTACGCTTTGTTTGGGTTACATTTGCGTGTAATTAACCCTCTTGCGATTATCGACGACCATGGTACATCAACACAAGGTTTTTGTTTGAAAGTTTTGTTATTTTTGGGGGAAAATTTGGTAAATTGGTAGATTAATAGATCGGTAAATTCATAGATGAGTAGGTTGGTAGATTGGTAGATTCGGAGATCGGTAGATTAGTGGATCGGTAGATTACTGGATCGGTAGATTCCGAGATCGGGAGATTACTGGATCGGTAAATTCGGAGATCGGTAGATTCGGAGATCGGTAGATTCGGAGATCGGTAGATTCGGAGATCGGTAGATTCGGAGATCGGTAGATTCGGAGATCGGTAGATTCGGTGATCGGTAGATTCGGAGTTAGGTAGATTCGGAGATCGGTAGATTCGGAGATCGGTAGATTCGGAGATCGGTAGATTCGGAGATCGGTAGATTCGGAGATCGGTAGATTAGTGGATCGGTATATTCGGAGATCGGTAGATTAGTGGATTGGTAGATTTGGAGATCGGTAGAATAGTAGATAGTTAGATTGGTAAATCGGTAGATTAGTGGATTGGTAGATTTGGAGATCGGTAGAATAGTAGATAGTTAGATTGGTAGATCAGTAGATTCACATATAGGTAGATAGATTCGTAGATTTGTAGGTTTACAGATTCATAGATTCGTAGATTTGTAAATTCATAGATTCGTAGATTTGTACATTCATAGATTCATAGATTCATAGATTTGTACATTCATAGACTCGTACACTTATAAATTTTCACCTCGTCGATGACCAAATTCTCACATTTACAAATTTTCAAACAATCTCTAAATTTTTACATTTATAAATTTAAAAATGTCCAAGCTTTCAAAAATACACCAAGACATATTTTCGCGTCCTCACCCCACCTCGTAGTTTCGTAAAAATTTCGTCGCTCTTTAAAATTGCACTATTTCACTCCTCACGTTCTCTCTAAAAGCAGACTATTTAAAACATATGAACGAGCCATGTCGTTGTAACGTGTTTTTTTTTCGTAATTTTTTACCTGCACTGTACACGCGTCAAAAGATTAATGCACGTTTGATGCTACATTTTTAAAGCGCCTTTTGTTTACGTAATTTTGAGCGAAATTTCGGGTTTGCCGGCGCTGCTTACATGGGTTGTTTGTAATCAACGCGAGACGCTGAATAGTTAGCAGCGAATCGACAAGAATACACCGAGAGGCACTTGCTCGTATTGCTATTTTAAATGTAACGTTTTGGTGTTTCAATGTAAGGAAATAGAATCGTTGTATAACTTTGTTTCGAGATATAAGGCAATTTGAAAAACTGGGACAAGCTTATCTACTTGTTAAGCAAAAATATCGTGGAATAAAACGTACGATTTCACGCGATTTAACACTTTACTACGCGATTCTTCTTTTTACAAATAGATATCTTGAGTGTAAAAGAAATACAGGTTTTATGGAAAAAATATTGGGAAAATTCTTTTACGAATTTACATTGTGTTTTTGTTTCTGTTACTTGGTGTTTCATGACACACATTTTTGCAATTTATACCTAGTAACAGATATAGATAATGTTTGATGCACTCGAAATATATGATTCAAAGTTATGCACAATAATTCAGAATATTAAACGAATGTTTGATTGTTTCAGAAGTTATGAATAATAATTTTAAATGTAGAGGATACTCTGTAAATTATATTTCAAGAATTATTCGACTTTTCTAAAGTTAAACACACTCGAAACTCGACAATAAATTGTCTAATTTATTTATTTATTTAACGAGATATACCCTTCTAATATATACAGATTATAATACTGAGCATGACAAGTTTGATACACAAGCTTTACAATATTGCACAGAGTTATCTCTCCTGATCAGAGATGGCAGATTACGTTTAAAAATATTTCATATTGTAAACATGAAAGAACACGAAGTAGAATTACGCCGTTAATATTAAACGAAAAATAAAATAAAAATCGATTTCCGCTGCTTGTGACATTTTATTACGTCAATAACGAATTAACGTGTCCTTGTTGTATTTCCGTAAACTTGAATTACACTTTCTTAAACAGAATTTTAAGTATTTCTCTGTATGCACGAATTGTCGAAATTATGAGGCGTTATGGAATTAGTTTTTATGATTCGATACAGATTCAGAGGGTGGAGCTCGCCGGAAAGGCTTCTTGATGCACTGTCGACAATCGACAGTTTAATGGTAAGCCGTAAACTCCTGCATCGCGAAAGAAAATAGAATAAAAGGTAGTTTACGATTTAGCTCGTTTCAACGGGATACGGTCTGTAGCTTTCAGCAAATAGCAACAGTAAGTCTTGTACAATATATAGGTTTACATAAAACACCGGATTACACGCGTATTATTGCGCTACTCTTTGATCCTGATGAGTTTTCGCCTTTATTTCAATAACACTTCTTAAAAGCAAACGAAATTACTACACTTGTTTCCTTACTTTACACGAATCCTTATAATCATTCGTGAAAATATACGGTTCTTTACACGTTTGTTTGTACAAGATGAATATGTGGTACAATATGTGGTACAATTTATGACAGTATACACAAATGTTGTAAAGCTGCATTTTTTCAAATAACTGTATTTCTTCAAAGATTAATGCATTTTATTTGTGTGTTGTATGTAACGTTATTATTACTATTTATTTCGTACTGTAACAGTAACATGTAAGTTCTATTATAATAACATTTAATGATACATACTTTTGTTTTTTAATCGATGTAATCGATAATGTTTGAATCTGTTTTATTTTGTTTGATTCTATTTGATGTCGTTTGATTTTGTTTCATTCTGTTTGATAGTGTTTGTTGAATCTAAGAAAGAATGATTTTGAAGAATACATGATAACATTAATCATAATCAAACATAATCAGTGTCCAATATCTTCATTATAATTCCTACATTTTGAGGCTAGTTCAATGAGATAGATATCTGATTTAGAATTAAATTGTAAACCACATAACACGCGTTAACTCAAGATTTAATCGTGCATACAAAAAGTTTCTTGATCAGCTGTGAAACTCTAGAACCTCCGGAATCAGGAAAGAAGTACCTCTTTGCCTTTTCTTCCCGAAGAAGAATAAAGAACCATTCTCCGTCGGTCTCCGCCGAAAAGTTCGCCGGTTTAATAAAGAGGTAACGTTCGCGGGGGTTAAGGAGGGTCGAAATTGGGCAAACGACGCGTTCTCGGAAGTCTTTCTTTCGAGATTAAATATTTTCGGTGTGTCGTCAAAGACAAGGTTCCCTTCGTTGCTCTTTGTAATATTAAAAACGTTCATAACGATGCCGATGAAGACGGAGAAAAATCTTGCGCCGTTCTTTCAACCCTTGGAAATTCCTCGTTTTCTCGTTTCGTTCTTCTTTTTTTTTTTTTGTTTTTACGTCTCGAGTGCACGTAATAAAGATCTCTTCTTGCGTTTACGTCGCTTTCTTAGTATTTGAATTGGTAAACGTTTTGCAGTGTCTTTGACTTTTCTTGTGTCCGTTTAATTCGTTCGTCCATTCATCATGATAAGAATAATTATGGAGGTAATAAAGATGGAGTTGACGCCATTGTGTTACTACGGCGGAAAAATATTGACATGCAAATTTATGTCATTTTCTGATTTTTTGTTCTTTGAAATTTGCTGTAAATAAAATACCGAACATTACAATATGTAATCAAATTACATGAATAATGTATATAATTATTGAAAAATATCGTTATTAAGTCACGATAATAAAGAGCAAATTAAGAACTGAAATTAATTTTGAAAAGAGTATTGCATTATTTCCTAGTTTCGTAAATTACGAGCTTTTCAGATACACAAATAATGTTTATCTGACTATGACATGAGAATAATTACGGACTTCTCGCGTGTGATTACAGATTTTCGAGCAGAAAAATCGGCTTGCATGGACCTTGACTAACTGGCCTTAATGCGAGGACTGCAGGCATTCAGTGCGCCGACAGAGGGTGAGTTTATTATTTATCGATCGTTCAACATTTCCTCTCCTGTCGTATAAATATAATATTGCTGGGAAATTGAACTCGACGGGGGATTAGAAAAAGGAAGACGTATAAGCATCGAACTTCGATTAACAGTTTTGTTCGTATTATATAAAGTTATAACGTGTATGCAAAATTGCAATTTTTTAAATGACTCGCGTTTGAAAAATATCGGGACGAAAATCGAATCAATGGGTAGGTTAGGTATGTATTTATGAATTCATTGACATATGTGCATGGACATATCAATGATATATTTCTATGAAGATGTCTATGACGTTTGAAAATGAATATATCAATGACACAGGTACATGAACATGTCAATGATGTATGTAGATGAACATATTCATTACATATGTAGATGAATATATTAATGACATATGTAGATGGACACAATAATGACATGCACATTATATCAGTAATATATGTACACGAACACATCAATAATATTCACATATGAACATATGAATGATACATACATGACCATATAAATGATGTACATGTACGTAGTGATATCAATAATATATGTAGATGAACACATCAATGACAGACGTAGATGAACATATGAAATGTTATACGTGCATACATCAATAACATTTCGTTCACGAACATATGAATGATACATGTATATGATCATATCAACATGTGAACATATCAATAACATATATGTGGACCTATTAAAGATATATGTGAAGATATCAATAATATAGGAATATGAAACAATGAATTATGTATCTAGGTATAATGATAAGGCTGTCAGTTGAAAGTAGATGGTCGTAAGTTTGATTCGGTTGCAAACTAGTCTCGAATGGTTATGTACCGAATCGGAACGATCGATTCGAATCCCCTAGTGACTTCGCAATCTTCTTCCGTGATACTTGCACGGGTTAACGCTTTCATTTCGAACGGTAATTGTTCGAAATCGCATGAGAAATTACGGGCATCCTGTGTTCGACGTTGAATGCTGCATCGATCGGGGAATTCAGTGATAGTGCCCGATGATTTCTCCGGCCTCTATCGTATTCCGTTTAAAGAAATTCTTCCAACTATTCTATCTGCAATTTTCAACAATGGGTACAATACATTGATTGATCAAATAAAATACTTTCGACAAAAGCTTTTAAAGATATAACTTTCGGAGTATAAATGTTAAAGTATGATAAATGAAGTGAGATGGTAGTCTCTAGTTACTGAAAGTTTAATTTAGATAAATTTAAATAAATAGATGTGATCATTGTTTAAATAGTTCTAAGAAATTGAAAACTTCTTGTCTAAATCTGTTTCAGTTTGCAAGTTTAATATGTTTACTGGCTGCGTGTTGTGTCTACTGCATACGAAATAAATATTTTATTACAAGGTTATTACTGTAACACTTTGAGTCAAGGATAGATTAGGAGGTTATCAATTATTAACTGATTCGTTTAATCTGATCTAGAGAGAAGTGAAAAATTATCCTCAATCCTATTATTTTATCGAGCTATTAGATAAAAGATGAAATATCTGAATGTTTATTAAAGTACATCATAACACATACACGTACTATAAAAATCTACTTATGAAACATACAAATCCAAATTACATACAGGTAGTTTCCCGCGTTTATTCCTGTAAACTCGATTAATAGGACAATAAGTTAACTTTAATTGACACGACAATAAATTACGCCAGACGGAATATTAATTAACAAAACAAAAAATAGCCACTTTTCCCGGACACCGAAAAATTTATTTATGTTTTGACAGGAAATAACACGAATAAAACATTCGGTGCCCGTAAAGAGTGGTCATTTTTTGTTTTATTGGTTAGTACAAATTTAATGTTTCCATTCATCACTATGCTATCGACATGATATTAAAGATAAAAAGTTTATGTGGCAGTTAAATTGCGACTTTTACTGCCATGATATGACACGAAATGTCATGACGTTTGCCGTCAATAAAACTGGAAATCGTGTTGTTGTGACATTGGATTTCGTATCGTAACTTTAATGTCACGAAATCAAATCGTATTGATCGGCAACACTTGACATGCTCTTCGTTTATGGCATGTATGTATTAAAGAAATTTGTGAACTATGCACATTGCACGCACAGAGAAATTTCCAAATTTCTCAGTTCTCAAATTTCTAAATTCTAGATTTTCAAATTTTGAAATTTCCATGTTTTCCAATTTCCACGTTTTCAAATTTCGGTGTCTCCCAATTCCCACGTTTCCGAATTTCGGTGTCTCCCAATTCACTCGTTTCCGAATTTCGGTGTCTCCCAACTCCCACGTTTCTGAATTTCCACGCTTCCGATTTTCTACATTTCCGAATTTCGGTGTCCCCCAATTCCCACGTTTCCGAATTTCGGTGTCTTCCAATTCACTCGTTTCCGATTTTCTACATTTCCGAATTTCGGTGTCCCCCAATTCCCACGTTTCCGAATTTCGGTGTCTCCCAATTCACTCGTTTCCGAATTTCCACATTTCCGAATTTCGGTGTCTCCCAACTCCCACGTTTCCAAATTTCCACGCTTCCGATTTTCTACATTTCCGAATTTCGGTGTCCCCCAATTCCCACGTTTCCGAATTTCGATGTCTCCCAATTCTCACGTCTCCAAATTTCCACATTTCCGAATTTTTACATTTCCGAATCCCGTCTCCCAATTTCTAAATTTCCAAATTTGCAATTTCCAAACTATCTATTGAAAATTGTCCAAATTATCAATAGCAGTCATCAAATTTCTAGATCAATAAATTTCTAAACCTTCTATGTTCTCGAAGAATTTTCCAATTCCATAACCTAACTTCCTGCATGAAATCCGGAACAACAATATACACGATCAGGAAATGCGATCGATAAAAATTAGGGCATCATTACTAAACACGAGGGCGATGTTTGGCAATGGTTGTCTCCGAATTTACGCCGATGAAAACGTAACATTTAGATCGTGGCTCGTATCCAGGCCAATCACGCTTCGCAGACGAATTAGCCAGTTTCAAGAACAACCACTCTTGTCTGTCCTCCTTTTTCTTCGTCTTCTTGTTCGTTCTTCTACCTTGTTTTCCCAGACGAATTCCCGAAAGACACCGTTGAAACGAGTAATGCCAGCCAGCCTGCACTTTTCTACGAAATATTCGTTGGCAAAGTGCGCCGTTGAATTGGAACCAGTCGGCTGATAATGACCCCCGTGGATTGTCCTACGTTCGTTTCTTCTTTCCTTCATTCTCGTCTCTACGGTGCTTTTTATTCTTAGCATACACTTGCCTGCTCGTAGGGTGTCGGACAATTTTTCTTTTGTACTTCCGTCTGGCGATGTTGGAGATAAAATTGTTATGTTTTTTATAGAGGTAGGAGGATTAAGTTGGAGTATGATTGGTTTCATAGTAAATTTGATATTGGGGGAAATTTTGGAAATTTGGAAGGTTTTTAGTTTTCAATTCTCTCAATTTTTAATTTTTTAGTTTTTTAGTTTTATAGTTTACCAATTTCTCAATTTTCGAGTTTTTCAATTCTTTAATTTTTCAATTCTTCAATTTTTCAATTTTCTAGTTTTTCAATTCTTCAATTCTTCAATTCTTCAATTCTTCAATTCTTCAATTTTTCTAGTTTATACAGTACAACACGTCAATTCAGAAATTCTCTCGTCCAACAATTCCTAAATTCTCAATTTTCCAAGTTCCCAAGTCAAATCAATCAAATCAAATGAAATTAAAAAATTTCCAATTTTGCACATGTAAAAATCCGCAACTTCCAAAATACCCCAAATCCATCACCTAAAAGTCCTCACTTTTCGATACTCTCTGAATACTGTATCCCGCAAAATAACATCTGAGGCAACTTTAAAGTGAAATTTAACTTTGTTAAGAATTGTTTTCATTCATGACACGGGTATTTTCGCACCCACGCACGTTTCGCAACGCCTACAAACGTTTCTAGCAATACACCTTTTGTCTTCTGCGCAGTGTTTTAATCCGTTGAACCGTGAACAAGTTTGACCTTAAAACACACACCCACACAGACAGAGAGATATTCGTCGAAGTTTGTTTGTTGCTTCAAGGTTCCAGTTTGTTTTCTCTCGAAACGCCGCAGAATCTCGTGAAATGTGCGCTGCGGGTACACGCGACACACGGAAAGCTACGGCGAAACAGGGCGACGGTAATAACGCGAACGTTATTATGGCCCGTTCGAAATTGCACGGTGACACGGTATTAAATTTTTTACAGGAGAAAGAAAGTTCGGGAGCGGACGGAAGCGCAAGACGGAAAGTTTCGAGTGTCGGTGAATAAAAGGTTCCCCTCGTTTCTCGCGTAAATTTCTTGTTTGCCTTCTTATTTCTCTCCTCGGCGAAAATCTTTGGAGTCCCGTGCCGTGCATCGGGCTCTTTAAAAGGGACGAAGCGGAGAAAAAGAAGCGAAAGATCGCGAAGTGAAAAGGGAAAGAGAACGACAGTATTACCGGTGCTTAATAGAGATCTCGATGAAATTTTCTCTTAGCCCTAGCTCGCTACGTGTCCGAAGAATATTTCTCTTTTAACGTATTTAACGATTTAATGCTTTACTTTGAATCGCGTCCCCGGGACTTCGTGTTTGTTCACTAATTACATTTTTCCGTTCACCAACTGCGAATATAATTTCCGGCGAAATGTCAAGTTCCTTGGTCATTTAGCGAAGAAATGCCCGTACAAGTGGTTGTTTAAATTTTCAAAATTCATATAATGATCTAAGACTTGTTCAGAATCTTAATGTTCGAAGTACTTAAGTTTATAGTTTTTTAGGTTAGCAAGTTTTTCGTTTAATCATCTTACAAATTTTTCAATCGACAATTTAATTTTTAAAATGATACCGTAACTGATACCGTAACCATTTTGTATCACTTTTATAAAACTGTACTTTTGATGTTTCGACATCCGATATTACCAGCAACTCGATATTTTATTTCCTGTTGAAATGATTTCATAAAATATTCATGATTATTTAACGAAATTTTATTGTATTAATAAGTTGCATGATTGACCTGCTCTGAAAATGTGAATTATTTGAATATTTAAACAACGCTCATCTCTGTTCAATGGAGTTGGACTCTGGTGACTGTGGTCGCCGTTCTATTCATTTATAATAACTCTCCATTTTGTTGTAACTGTTCCAGGTAATGTTTACATATTTCAGCAGTTTGCAATTGTCAAATGAATAAATGCACAATTATTCCCAATATAGTTTATAAAAGGAACAACTCAATTTATGTTAATTCAATTTTAGTTTAAAAATTTATGGATCTGGAGATATAGGGTGGAGAGATATACAAATGGGGGGATAGAGGGATTAGGGGATGTAGGGATTCGGGGATATAAGGATTTGGAGATATAGGGATATGGGGATTTAGAAATTTGGGGATCTCAAGATTTTCCAGTATAGGGACTCGGAAATCTAGAAATTTGGGGATTTAGAAATTCGAGGATTTAGAAGTTCGGGGATTTAGAAAGTCGGGGATTTATAGATTCGGGGATTTAGAAAGTCAGGGATTCAGAGATTCTGGGATGTAGAGATCTGATAATATACGAATTCGGAGATTTAGCGATTCGATGATGTAGGGGTTCAGTAGCTCTAGAGATTCGTGAATACATGTATTCGGGGCTTTAGAGCTTCAGCAATACAGAGATTCGGAAATAAACAGATCTATAAATCCAGTAAATTGTGAATCTAGGGATTCAGATATCTACATCCGGATCGTATCGAAATTTTTTAATTTCGAATCAGAATCAGCGTGGTTTCAATCGATCACCCTATACATAGACCGATAGCGCGCGTAGGTGTATTGAAAATGAAGCGTCCGGTTCCGATAACATTATTTAGCAGGACATTCGCTACAGGTGCTCGTTGACCTATCGACGTGAACCTGGATTTTCCAGCTTTCATGCACCGTCGCTTTTCCTGCTCGCATCTCTTTTATCCTCGTCCTTTTCAGAGTTCGCCCACGTTGCCTCTCTTTTCATCGTGTCTCCCCCGCTCAAATATACACCCACTTGTCCCACGCGTTTCCTTTCAACTCTTTGATCAAATTTCTTAGCCCTTGCGCTTCGTCAGCCTGTTTAATCCCGTAACGTTAAACGCGGCTGCGAGCGAAGAGGCAATTAGGTGTCGGAAGAATAATTAGAGTAATACGAGCATTGTAGGACGAAGCGGGATAATTAACGAGCGCGATGAAGTGCGTTCGCTACGGTTTATTTAAGTGTACCACCACTTCATTTTTTTCATACAACACTTCAGGTTATTTGTACTATTTCCATAGTGTTCCGAATATATTCGGTTCTTTTCCTCCTTTCAATCCTAGTGAGCTAATAAACGAACGAGGAACATTTGATGTTTGTGTTGTAGAAGCTAAATATTTAAGTGGTTGCTGTACCGAGATTTACGTTTTTTAATTTTTAAATGGTTTTAATGTTACAATATTTTTATACGACATATATATCATGTATATCCACAGATCTCTGTATTTCCTGATGAATAGATCCTTAAATCTCCACATGTGTAAATTTCTAGACCTCTAAATATTTCTACAGTACCAAATCCTTGGATCCAAAAATCTCTAACTATAACCTATGATCAAAAAATAACTGAATCTCTTGATCGAAAAATCCTTACATTTGGACCCCCTATATTGTCAAATACTAAGGTGCAAATATCCTTAAAACATCAAATACTGTAATCCAGAAATCTGTAGACCAATAAATCCTTATATCTGAACTCCCTACATTTCCACTTACCTGGATGTAAAAATCCTTAGAGCACCAAATACCATAATCCAGAGATCTGTAGAGCAGAGAATCTCTATATTTTCAATTACTTAGATACAGCAATCCCTAGAGCACCAGATTTCAGAATAAGAGGGTATCATGGTTAAAAAGAAAGAAAATGGTCTGAAGAATTCGAAAGGAAATATAGTCGGTCATAAAGAGAAAGTAACGAGTTCTATTTGGCGATGCAACATCGATAAGAGAAGGAAAATTCAAGGAAAGTTTCGAGGGTGTTCTTGGCGCGAACTAGTTGTGATGTGGTGTAGTCCGGCGTGTATAAGCATAAAAATCTGAGCGAGGAAATAAAGTTTCACGGGAACGGTTGCTAGGTATACACAGGATGAACAGCGCAACACTTTTTACTCGACACGCTGCACGATGGGGATAAAACGTACGGGAAGTTTACTATTCCCGCGAGAAAGTAACGGCGAAAGTATTTCCGTCGACCTGGACGAATTATGCGCGCGCTGCGAATTCATCGAATTCTGCTTCCTTCGAATCACTTACTTAGATATCCTCTTTTTCCTGGTTTGATGTTAGAGCATACGAAAATACACTTTATAGTTACATTACATAGTTTATATTACACATATTACATACATACATATACTGTAGGTAACTGTACTTCTGGTAGGAGGATGACCCAGGTTTAAGATAATTTGTGGACTGTCCTTGTTGTTTGGCTCAATTGTGCATTTTTCTTCTTATTGTTTATCTTGATGAAAGTCAACGTAGATAAATTATAGTTTGGAGCTTGTGGAGCAGTCATGTCAGCGTTTAGTTTCAGTAATCAAATTTAACTGACATATGTGACACCATATGTGACTTTCATCAAAAGTGCACAACTTATCAAAACCTTATTTTATGTTTCCTAAAATTTGATCAATTTTTAAGGTACCTTCACCTTATCTTTATAAAGTTAACTTTATAATTTCCATACAAAACCCGAGTCATTTTCACCATATCTACACCGAGTCTTCTACCCCTGTAAATGGTTGATATAGCCCGTGCAGGCAGATCTCTCATCTTTTTCGCGCGTGTTTTTGTTTTACTCGCCGGTATTTCACTAGGTACCAAATGTTCAATGGTAGTAACGATATTTCAACGCGTCGGATTCATTTCTCGAATGAAATGGAAAAACAAAGCCACCGTTTCGTTTTATCATCGGTGGGGTTCATGCATGCCCCGCGCCCTCCCTTCCTTTTCCTTTCTTTCTTGCCTCTTTTTTTTTATCGGTTCATCCTTTATTCCAATCACAGGCAGCCGCACACGCGTCCCAGTTCTTTTCTCCGCTATTCAATGTTCCTTCGATTCGAGCGAAATGTTTCAGAAGCAATTTTTCTCTGATGCACGAAATCACGGTTCGTTTGAAGCATCACGGAACGTGTAATCAGGCATCCACCGTTCGTGCCTAATTAATACTTGTTTCCAGCTACCGGTTAATGATGTTGCTACCACGTTTCGGGATTTAAGCTTGATTTTTCGACTGTTGTACCGACCGCTATCTGTTTCTCGACTCGCGTTTCTGTTTATTTTCTTTCGACGCAACTTCTTCGATTGCGTTCTTTCGGTTTGGTGGAATATCTTTCTAGGGTATATTCTAAGTTTCTATTTTTTGCTTGCTAGTATTTTATGATTGATAGAATCAGTCGATATTAATTTGAATGTCTGATCACTTTTAACCCTTGTACTATGATTTATTCAGGTGCTTCAGTTGATAAATTAGTACAACCAGTCGATAAATTGATAAAAATTATTGTAATGATCTGTAGAATTTATGCACAATTATTAATTATTATACAAGTTCCGCAAATGTTCCTTTACAATTATTCTTTATTATTTAAATAAAGGAAACACATTTACAATCATGAATATACTTCATTAATGTAATGCAATCAATTGAATACAGAGTATTGAGAGCATCGAGTACAGTTAAATAATATTTTCATCGAGCTTTAAGCTTCACGTTTATACAATATAAATGTTGCTTCACAGTGCTTTTGTATTATTAAAAAAATGTTTGATTTTCAGTTATCGAAATTGGATATTCGATACGATACGGTCTAATATTTGAAAAAGTTGAACGCAGCAGAGTGTTTATTAATAAATTAATAAATTATTGAATGCCTTTTCATTCTCATTTTAATTATACTGCAGTTCGTTAAAACTTTTTATATTCGTTATAATTGATTATAAATTGTAAGGGATAAAAATTGTGTTTATATTAATTTTTAAAGTATAATGTGTGGTATTAATTTATCTTCTTTTTGAGGATATGATATAATATTTTCTATAATTATTTATTATGAGAACCTTGCTATTTGGATTAAAAAATTTGTTCTTCAAACAGAATCTTTTCGTATTAACAGTTTTCATTGCATGGCAAGAAATCTCTTCTTTTTAAGGTTGTAATAATATTGACAGGAAAGTTGTAAAATAGTTAAATAAGTCGGCAAGCGCGTAACTAGATTAAAGTACCGCATCAGAGCGGTCAGGAAAATTTAAGTTCGGAATCCTTGCTCGCTGAAACTTCCCACAATTATTAAGATATTAATTTACTTTTTAAGCCGCTTTACTTCCCATACTTTTTGTAATTGCAACAAGATGGAATTAAACTCCGTGACAGCTTAACGTTCCCAACAATTAATCTTCTTTCCTTCGTCATTTTTATTCTTTTGCAAATTAGAAAATTAATAAAAAGCGGAACTCTTTCAAATGCATGATTATTTGAATTTTCATGCCTTCCAGAATTTTAACTTTTAAATTTGCAGTTTTTAGGTTTTCAGAGGTTTTGTAGTTTTCAAGGTTTCCAGCTTCTTAATTCTACTTATCTACTTCTAGCTTTCTAGGTTTCTAGGCTTCTAGTTTTCAAGGTTTCTATTTTTTTACCATTCCAGCTTTTTAGGTTTCTAGGTTTCTGGATTTCAAGGATTCTAATTTTCTAATTTCCTAGTTTTCTGGTTTTCTAATTTTTTAATTTTCTAATTTTCTAGTTTTCTAGTTTTCTAGTTTTCTCGCATTCTAACTTCTAGCCTTCTAGCTTTTTAGTTCTCTAGTTTCCTAGATTTCCAGGTTTATAGGTTTTAAGTTTTCTATATTTCCAATTTACAAGTTTTCAAGATTTCAAAGTTCCAAATTTGTATATTTCCAAATTCCTAAATTTCTAAATTTCCAAATTTCTAAAAACTGTAAACTCTAAATTTCCAAACACTAGAAGGAAAGAAGAAGAAGAGCACTGAAGACTAAGAAGAAGAAGAAGTACACAGAAGACCAAGAAGAGGAAGAAGAACACAGAAGACCAAGAAGAAGAACACAGAACCCAGGAAGAATCTGTAAAGACTAAAAATAAGAAGAAGGTGTAGAGAATAAAGGACGAAGAATGTAACAGGAAAATCAGGTTGAAAGGTTTTCATCCACATTCGTTCCGCCCTCGCCCTACTTCCGAGACGCGGAGAGAGACATTCAACCGCAAAACCGAAGTTCCGCGGTCTTATGCAAATTCACGCGCAACTTTTAACATTTACACTGGCTGCTTTTCTCGTTGGATATTTCGTGTCGTCGAAGAAAACTCCAGCAAGTATCCGGCTCACGTCCTACCAACGACCTTCTACGTTCGCTTTGTATCTAGCCCCGTATCCTCTCAGCCTTGAACGCTTTTTGTTTTCCGAACTCGATTCGAAGAACGTGACACGGCTCTTTCGCGCGGCCAAATCTATTTCGTAACTTGAAGCTTTTCCACAAATACATATTCGTTTACGGCTGATTATTTTAGACAGTCAACAAAATTCATTTTCCTTTTGTATATGAAATGATTTGTGTTTTTTTTTTAATTTGTAGGTGAAGTAGTGGAGTCTCGATATATGGCACTGGGAGGGGTATAGGGTGGGGAATAAGGGGTGGATCATGTAAGTGGAGGTTGAAGCTTGATTTGTGAAGTTGAGAATTTGGGGATTTAGGGATTTAGGGAATTTGGGATATGGGAAACTAGGGATATTTGGGATTGGGAATATAGGGAAATGGGGATATTGGGAATTGGGGATGTAGACAATTGGGGATGTAGGGAATTGGGGATATTGAGAACTAGGGATATTAGGGATTGGTAATATAGGGAATTGGAGATATTGGACATTGGGGATATTGGGAATTGGGGATATTGGGAATTGGGGATATTGGAAATTGGGGATATTGGGAATTGGGGATATAGGGAATTGGAGATATTGGAAATTGGGGATATTGGGAATTGGGATATTGGGGATTAGGGATATTGGGAATTGGGAATATTGGGAATTTGGGGATATGGAAATTGGTGACATGGGAATTGTGAATATTGGAAGTTAGATATTTGGCAACTTTGTAAATTTGTAAATTTCGAATTTTCAAGGATTTAGAATTGTAAATATGGTATACTAAAATTTGAATGTTGTATCTTTAAGAACTGAAGCTACTAATTGAATATCTCTGTTTGCACTTTTTTAAATTATGATGATCTCTCATATATAAATAACCGATTACCAAAATATTCGCCATCATCAAATTATTTCACAAATTACATCTAATGATAGCTACTACGATCTCATAAAATATTCATCCTCAATTTTGATCTGAAATCAAAATACTTAATTAAATACTTCAATTGCCCTCAATATTCATTTCTCCACCTTCCCATCACACTTCCAAGTCCCGCAACAGAATACCTCAATATAGTTTCAATTTCAGCCAAAAATCGCGCGATTAATCCCGCAGCCCGTGCAAATTACAGTAATTCGATGGAAATCGAAATAACTTGAACATAAATTTGGAGTACCAATTAACCTTTTCATATCCTAGAATTCGAAATTGGAAAACGATCGTGTTCCAGAGATTCATAGCTGTTTCCGCGGGCGTAGGAATTTATTTATCCGCATCGGTTTGAAAAATGGCGTAAGGTTGGCGGTCGAACGAGCAGATTCCATACGCGATGGGCAAAAGGGAGAAGGGAAAACACGGTGTTGCGAGGGAGAACGAGATTTTCTTTCTCCGTGTCCCGAGGGAACGGGTTATCGTGGTATGGAACAATGGCCATTGTAACGAATATTATCGCGACAAGCACCACTCATTTCGGCTTAACGTTCCGCATTCATCAAACCCGGAAAACGAGCGAACGCGGACCGCGAATCGATCTATTTTCTTTGTTGGCGACCTTTCTTTTCCTCGTGCACGGTTTTCAACCCTCCGCTTTCGCTTTGCGCGGAACAGCTGGTTAAATGAACCCAAGATCTCTTTGGTTTCGCGTACACACGGGCTCCTCTCTTTTTACACGGCCAGCGTGTTTGTGCCGAGCGAGGAGGGCTCGTCAAAAATTCTGACCCGCTCGGTATTCTCTTTCTGTGGATTGTTTGTTTCGCGGATTATGCAAACAACTGTCGATTAAACCGTCTGTTCCGACGGACGGACGTCATTTGTGCGATATATATTTCATTTATGATGCGACGCAGTGCTTTTCAAAGCTGGGGGCTTAATGAAAGTTACAGTCGAAAGAAATTCGAAATTCGGGACTTGGAGTTCATGTGCAGGATTTGGAATTGTGGGTTAGGGATTCGGGGTTGGAAGTGGGGATATGGGGAATTTCAAGTATTGGAATTTGGGGATATGGGGAATTTCAAGTATTGGAAGTTGGGGATATGGGGAATTGCAAATATTCGAAGTTGGGGATATTGGGTATCGCAGATATTGGAATTTGGGGATATGAGGAATTGCAAGTATTGAAAGTTGGGAATATGGGGAATTGCAGGTATTGGAAGTTGACGATATTGAAGATCGAAGTTTTGGAAATTGGGGGTTTGTGAATTTGTGAATCTGAGAATTTGAGAATTTGAGGATTTGAGAAAATAAAATCCAGGGATAAAATATTCTCTTTTTATTACCAAAATAACATTCATATAAAGTCACTCAAAGCTACCCCAAAAATCAACCACATCCCCTACCCATAAAATTTCATATATCAACTTTGCTATTATACTCAAAAATAAACTATAAATCTATACATATTAGCCTAACCCTAAAGATCAACCCCATCCCCTACCTAAAAATTTTATAAATTAACTTTCTTACAAAGCTCAAAAATCAACCATGAATCTATAAATTTGCACCTAGCCAAATTGACCCTAATCGTCGCAGAAAAATATATCTCGTGCAATCATGAAGTAACCAGCGAGTCGCATTTTCTGAAAAAGCAGGTTTTTATCGTTAACTTGCGTTTACCCGGAGCTTTCTTGTCGGTCGTAAAAACTATTACGGGGACCATCAGTTTTCTACGGTGACAGTGTCCGAGTGTGCGATTCATTTAATTGTCCGATGCTCCAGTGGCTGTGCAGTATCAACTCGTTCGTGCAAATTGAATTTAGATGCTGGTAATGTGCGATGCAATTGTTATAATTGAATTCTCTGGTAAACTTTTAAACGGGCAATGAGACGAAAAACGCGACTGAACGAACATCCGTTTTGGTTTAAGAAAAAGGAAATCTACATAAACGTGTTTTTGGAATATGTCACAGAGAGAATAACGGAGGAAATCGTGTGGTCTGAGAGTTCCTTTGTGAATTAGAGAACGGGCAATCTGGTCCGCAACAAACCGAGGACAATTAGGGTAAAGTCCGATATGAAAATCATTTGAGAATATTTTATAATTTATTTTGTATGCACTTTTTCACATTTTCATTTGTATGGAGAAAATACCATATGTATGTAGACAAAATTCCAACTATAACGTATGTGGATGTAGAGAATATATGTGGACACAATTCCAAACACATGTAGAGAATATATGAAGAGAACATTTCAAGTATACATATGTAGAGGATTATATGTAGAGAATATATGTGGACACAATTCCAAATGTATCTAGAGAACATATGTGGAGAAGATTCCAAATATGTGTACAAAATATATGTAGAGAATACATGTGGAGAAAAGTCCAAATACACGTGGAGAACATATGAAGACAAATATTCTCTACATATGCAGAGAAAATTCTAAATACATGTAGATAATATATGTGGAGAAAATTCTAAACATGTGTGGGAAATTATATGTAAAGAAAATTCCAAATTGATGTAGAGAACATATGTAGAAAAAATTCAAAAAATATGTAGGAATATATGTAGACAAAAGTTGAAAGTATATTTTCATTAAATAATTAATAGGAGCCGAAGTTGTGAAAATTTAGAACCGTGAGATGTGTCGAGTTGCTTCGGGCATTTCCATTTTGATAAATTTAACAGAAGTCGATTAAGGATTAGACGAAAGAAGAAGAAGAAGAAACGGAGGACATTCGTAACGGGGGATTATAATCCCGATATAACCCAAAGGCACAGGCTACCTGTAATTAGACTGTCAAGCGCATTCCTTCGATTTCGGTGGCCTTTGTTCCCCTTATCTGACTCAAGACGACCCATTTTCCAGCAACTTGATAATTTACAATCTCTTCCAGTAACGATCGTCTTCTGACATAACCTTGCTTTCTGTTTTCCATCATCGATATTTCTATAAATGTTACAGCTTCACTAACGACAGAGAATACCTAAATTTATTTCGATCATTGAATCATAAGTTTCGTTCATTAAAAATCACAGCGATTTGCTGTATCTGGAAATGATTAAGATTTTAATGGATTTGTAGTACATAATCTAAAACACTTCGGTAACGAAATAATAATTTATTTCTGTAACTTTTATTGGAGCTTTCGAAGGTATTACTCTTATATGAATTACACAGTTGAACCACAATCGATAATTGAATAGTCTTTAATCCAATATCAAATGTCAATCGAGTGTTTCGTAATTGATAATTAAACTTTAATTTGAATTCATACTAAACAGTCGAATACCTTCCTACTCGAGAATTAAAATTGAATTATAACTTGAGTGGATTTACATGTTGAAATTGAAGTTTAATTTCTGATTGAAACTCCGCAAAATACTTCTTAATCGAGAATTAAAACATGATTCTCAATTAAGTAGCTTCATATTCGGAAACTGAAGTTGATGTTAAATTCATGGTTGATAAATTGAAAACTAGATGGTAATTCGATGAAGGGTACCTCGAATTAACAATTATCTTTTAATCAGCTTTTAAAATAGAGAAAGTTGTATCTCGCGAGTTTCCTGCATCGATTTAGCAGTCTCCGTTATCCGTGTTGAAAGTTTCATTTTTAATCATTATCTCCGGATGTGACGAGGGACAACACGATGGGAGATGCACGTCTGTTACTTTGTAGGACGTTTATGAAGGCAAACTCTTTTCAACTCATCGTTTTTATCGCATCAGCGTCACGTTAATCGTTGTTTCGAGCAAAACTTTCGGAGGAAAGAAGTTTCAGAGCGTCGGATGTCAAGCTTTCCTTTCGATTTAGAGGAAATCTGCATTTTAATAGGATCAAGGGAAACGTTAACGAAGACATCGTTTATCCAAAGAAATGGAAAAGCGCAGATTTCATTATTATCTTCGAAATAATTTCACCTTTAAATTATGAGGCTCTTGAAACGTGCTTTCAATCGCTCGTAAATTTCTTCCTCCTTATCGAATTTTATTAATCGATTTATGGGAATTTGGGGATTTAGGGGTTTAGAGAATTTGGGATATGGGGAACTAGGGATATTTGGGATTGGGGATATTGGGAATTGGGGATTGGGGATATGGGGAATTTGGGATATGGGGAATTGGGGATATTGGGAATTGGGGATATTGGGAATTAGGGATATTGGGAATTGGGGATATTGGGAATTGGGGATATTGGGAATTGGGGATATTGGGAATTGGGGATATTGGGAATTTGGGATATGGGGAACTAGGGATATTTGGGATTGGGAATATAGGGAATTGGGGATATTGGGAATTGGGGATATTGGGAATTGGAGATATTGGGAATTGGGGACATTGGGAATTTCGGATATTGGGAATTGGGAATATAGGAATTTGGGAATATAGGGAATTGGGGATATAGAGAACTTGGAATATAGGGAATTGGAGATATTGAGAACTAGAGATATTGTGGAGTGGAAATATAGGGAATTGGGGATATTAGAACTAGGGATATTGTTGATTGAGAATATAAGGAATTGGAGATATTGGGAATTGGGAATACTCTTACTCATATTTCGTGTTTCGTTTAAGTTCAAGGAGAAACCTCAGAAATTGCAGCACATAAACATTACATTTTTTAGTATATATTTGTCTCCATACAGGTACACGGTTATTATCATAAGCCTGGTGTATTAATTAAAAAATTTTTAATGCGGATTTTCCGAGCATGAAACAAATCTTGATTACAGCGCACTGCTGCATTTTTTACGCAATGACGGGATTTAAAAGTTTACCTGAATTACTGCACGCACGACATACCACAAATGCAATATAATGCGAGCTGAAAACGACAGAAGTTTACTAAGACGTCGGTATAATTGTTTCATTGTTCCGTCTCTGTTATTTTTCCGTTCAACCTTGCGTCACGTGTTGCAATGACAGTAGTAGTACAACACTGACGCATTTAACCTCTTTCTTTTTTGAAACGGGAATTTTATAATGAATCAAATGTGAAGAAATCATTTTTTATCAAATTGATCGTTTGTTATCAATTCTACAAATTATATGTTTATTTACTGTTAGTTTTAATTTTGATGTTACACATGAAGGTCCATGTAAAATTTTACTAAGAACAGGGTCCTCTTTAACATGAAGTTACTTCATAGTATTATTTATTAAAATGTAAGTATGAATATAAAATATAAATTGAACATAATTTATGTCTCTAATGTAATTTATATAGATGTGTAATATTTTGATCCAAATATGAATTACAAAAATTGAAGTATAAATTCGAATAAAAAAAATAAAAATAATTATTAAATAAAGTATAGCGATATTCATCATCATTTACGTGCATCACTTAATTAGAAGCAAAATGTTGTCCAAAGTAACAGGATTACACGGAGGGTTAACAGATGACTACTTAAAGGCAATAAGTTCGCTGATAAAACTTCGGGAGAGTACTTTTTAATCCTGCAAACTCCGTCGAAAAGTTTCCGCAGGATAAAAGGGTCGCTCATAGTTTTCGAAAGGCATATCTCATCGTTTCCGTGAAGATCGTCGGTGTTACGCGTTGAAAATATTCGTGCGCGAAACTGATTCGAGAAAAGAGTCCCCTGATTGTCGCTAACATACCGTGTTTGCGGTACAATTAAGTGCTAACGTAATTAGAATAAAAGAGAGCCGGAGAAGCTTTTTACGATAATGACCAGTGAAACTCTTCCGTTCTCGTCGGTTCGACGCTGGCGGCGAAAAGCAAGTAAGTAGCAGGGTACTAACACGTTTTTCACCATGATGGTTATGGTCGGTTACATTTACCGACGAAATGTAATACGGAGCTTAACGTACGCTCCATCTTGAGCGTCGTCGAGCACCTGCTAAATTCAGGATCAGATTTAACATTGTCGGAGCTCGATCTATAAATACTTGTTTCTGTACTTACAGGGTGTTTCTATTCGATGGGGAGCAGGGTTTATTATTCTTAAACGAATAAGTAAAAATAAAAGCGTGAAAAGTAAAGTGCAGGATAAAAATCGTGTACAGTGACGTACGGGGTCTATTTTAATCTTGATATGTCTTGCATGTAATATCTCTTTTTTTAAGCTTCGATGGTTAAAGTTTAATTAAGGGTGAATTTTACTGCGATGGATTTTACTATGACGCGTGTTTGAAAAGTTTTTATTAATTTAGAAATTTGTTACTTTGGCATTTGTTCGAACTTTGGTCTTCGGAGATGTGGGTTCAGGGGTTTGGATCTTTAGAATTGGGGGATTCTCTGGTTATGGAATTATGGGATTTTGGAATTGTGAGGTAGTGGGATTGTGGGATATTTGAATATTGGGATTGTGAGATATTGGGATTGTGGGATAGTGGCAATGTGAGATTGTGGGTTGGTAGGATTATGGGATTGTGAGATTGTGGGGTTGTGGGATTGTGAGATTAGGAGGTTGTGGGGTTGTGGGGTTGTGGAACGTTTGAGTTGTAGGATATTAGGATTGTGATTTGTTGTGATTGTGGAATATTGGTATTGTGAAATGTTGAAATTGTGGGATTGTGTATTTTAGAGCTGTAGGGTGTTGTGATTGTGGAATTTTGACATAGTGAGATGTTGGAACTGTGGACTGTCTGTATTATGAATGTCTGTTTTGTGTCTGTATTGTGACTGTATTGTGAATGTCTGTCTTGTGCCTGTATTGTGAATGTCTGTTTTGTGTCTGTATTGCCTGAATGCCTGTTTTGCCTATTTTGTACAATGTCTGTATAGTGAAACAGTAAGATAGTAGCATTCAGATTGTCGAAATATTAAAAAATTTCTCATTCTACGACTTCAAGGCACTGTAATTTTGTAACATTATAAATTTGCTAAAATATATATCTATCTAAAACATGAAAAATCGACGAAAGATTAAAAGTTAATTTTTATAACGAAAATTGTAAATTTTTTGCAAACAAAATCAGTGGGTGGTTGGTCCAAGGGTTAATAACCATCCCGACATTAATTAAATTTAAAACGATGGCATAGACGTGAAACTGCTCGGCGTATAAAAGTTAGCATCTGGCGGCGAGTGAAAAGCCGTTTGAAACGCGAGAAATTTTTACCTATCTCAAACTGGCGTTACCTTTAATCCACTAAAAATAAGGAAGTATGAATTTCAAGACGCTACTCAAAGACTCGGAGAAAGTCGAACGCATGAAAGGAACGAAGGAAGGTACTCAAAGAACTTTGAAGTTGTCTCGTTGAATGATGGGCTGAAAGTCATCTTTGCTCGACGGATCATCGTCGGTGCTGGAAGTTCGTGTTTGCCGCTCTTTCATCAAAGATCAAAGATATTTCGCGTGGAAATAGCATGACGTTAATTTGAAATCGTCATCGGTATGTGCGTCGTCTGAAAACTGTCCTGTATTTATCCGGTCATCCTCTGTGTGCTCCCCAGGGACGATCTTATTACTTTTCTGCCCCCTTTTCGTCTACTAAATTCAGTTTTTCAAATTTTCAAAATATATATTTATAACTTTTCATGTTTACGAATTTTCTATTTTCAAATTTTCATATTTCCAAATTCCCAAGCTACAAAATTTCTTAATACTGAAATTTGTAAGTTTCCAAATTTCCAAATTTCCCAATTTCTCACATCACTAATTTCCCAATTCTCTAATTCCCCAATTCCCTAATTTCCCAATTCGCTAATTCCCCAATTCACTAATTCCCCAATTCCAATATCTCCCAATTTCCTAATTCCCCAATTCCCTTATTTCCCAATTTCCTAATTCCCCAATTCTCTAATTTCCCAATTCCCTAATTTCCCAATTTCCCAATTCCCTAATTCCCCAATTCCTTATTTCCCCATCTCTAAATTCCCTAATTCCCAAATCTTCAAATCCCAAAATCCCAACTCCTCAAAAATGATTATTTTCCTTTAAAAAAAATATCGAACGCAGCGTGTTGCGCCTCCCGTAGATGCGGCCCTGAGTGTTTGGATTTCTGTCTCGCGAGAATTTTCCTCGCCGCTCGAAACTTTTTCCTTCTGTTTTCGGAGGCCAGCAGACTTTAGCATGGATCACTCGACCTGTCTGTTTTTTCTACGAATTTTGTCCTGCCGACTGAATTCTGTCGAGGTTCTTTGAAATTTTTTCCATCTGAGAACGTTGAAATATTAAAATGTTAAAAATTCCGGACTTCTTTAGAGAAGATAAATATTTTTTTATTTTATTTTCACGGATCAACTGATTCTTGTAGTTACTCAATTTTATCGGTCTTTCTTTACGATTCTTATTTTATAGGTATATTATACATTTTTATGGAGAAGTCGTTCTTGAATATCTGTTTTTTTTTTAAATTTGTATTTGAAGATTATGTAACTGGAAGTGTTTACGGGGTGGATAGAGACATTACTATAATATTACTATAACCTAATTAAAATTACATCATTTTTTTGCTAAATGAACTTTATTACTATCAAAACGAAAGTTCCAAAATTAAAATAAAGAACGTTGTTGATTATACTTCCATTTGCAATTGGAGAGAATGGAAATACTCTCATTTATTTTTCGAACTTCACAAAAACTTTTTGTAAAACATTTTAATTCCCAACTTGGAATCCAGATCTCGTAAAAAGTTTACAGGAAATTAATTAAAGAAGCAAACAGTGAATTACTTAACAGAGAAGAATATTCTTCCTTTAAGATAATAAACTGGTAGATGCAAGATCGGAAAGTAAACGTGTAATAATTTCTTTATTCAAAGGAAATGAACGTCTCTTGCACTCTGCTTTTTAGCAAACATTAACTTATGGCGCGAAAGTAATTAAAATTATGCTGCTAATCGCGTATAAATCTATCCGCTGTTTTTCTCTTTGTACCAACAGATAATGAAGTGCAGCTTCCTCCTCGTTAAGGTGAAATTCATTTCTCTCAAATTATATTTCATATTTATCCCCTAGATAGTATGATTTGGTGCTAAAATGAAGGATACAATTAGTGAATAAATACGGTTTACTATAATTAATGATTGTATCATTGCTCAGTTTCAAATGTAATATCAATGTTTTTATTTATGAAAGTTTATTTGCAATTTTTCGTTTCATTTCAAGTTTTCGAATATTCAACTTTGCAAATTTTCAGATTATTAGATTCTCAAGTTTTCAAGTTTATAAATTTTGAAAATTGACAATTTTAACACTTATATTTTTAAATTTCTCAATTTTCCATTTTCCACATTTTTAATTTTCAAATTTTTCACTTTGTATATTCTAAGTCCCTGCACTTTTAAAATTCTACAATTCTCAAATATGTAAAATAATAACATTCTCTGAAGCCCATACCACATAACAGAAAGGGCAAAATGTAAATTACCCCAAAAGTTAGATTAACTTTTAATTAAAATCATGGTATATTCAACTTATCATATTCCAACTATGATTCGCCAAATCCCAGCACAAAAATTTTATCATCAAACTGTTATATAACAAACATTTCTAACTACATTAATTCCATATTCCACAGTTCAGAAAGTTATATTACCACGTCAACTGTTACAGGAACCAAAATTCACTAACGATGCAAATTACATTCTGTCAAATTTTTCTAAATGTAGAATTCAGGGATGGTAACTTAATAATTTGGTAATTTACATATTTGGAACTTTGAAGACTTGAGAATTTGGGAATTTTGGATTTTGGGGAATTTGGGACTTGGGGAATTTGGGATTTGGGGAATTTGGGAAATTTGGGAAATTTGGGAATTTGAGAATTTGAGAATTCGAAATTTGGAGAATTTGGAAATTTGAGAATTCGGAAATTTGAGAATTTGGAACATTGGGAATTTGGAATATTGGGAATTCGGAAATTTGAGAATTCGGAAATTTGAGTATTTGGAACATTGGGAATTCGGAAATTTGAGAATTCGGAAATTTGTGAATTCAGAAATTTGAGAATTTGGAAATTTGAGAATCTGAAAACTTGATAATATGAGAATTCGTAAAATCGAAAGCTAAAAAGCTTGAAATTCAATGAACTCAAAATTCAATATCGACTCCGAATTAGAGCAATCCAGTCGTCGCATAAAAGTCTGCCGCATGCGAGTGAATTTCAATATTGAGAAATATTTTTCGTAACGTCAGACAAGCCCGGTGGAATATTGAAGTTAACAAAAAGGGTGATCGTCGTGTTCGCAAAGTAATTCGTTGGCAAATAACGTGGGTAGCTGGTTGCTCTCAAAGGAAAATTGCATCCCCTGTTTGCAGGGATGCAAACACCGTGGTACTTCGTTTATTCGTGCTTTCAGCGTCGTCGTGGCGAAACCATTTTCAGGATTAAACGTAAGCGATACCGAGTGCCGTTAATGCAATTAACAAACGTACTACGGCTCCGAGTTTGCCGCTAAGATGGCTTAGATTAATTTATTAGCGTTCGAAGCTGTTCGCAAACGCGACGCCAACGCGCTTTGCTAAACAGAAATTGCAAACCGAATTACTTTCAAAAACTTTTAGATTCTTATTCGCATTTTGATGAATTCGTCTATCAACTTCTTTTCTGAGATTTTATGGTTGTATGTATATACCTGATACTGAGAACTGAAGGAGGGAATAGGTTAGTACATAGGTTAGGTTAATATTTAAGAGGTTAATATGATAGAATTAAATTATTAACCTTATGTAAATTATGTCAATACGTAAATTAATTTGAGGTACATAACAGAATGATATGAGACACCTAATTGAATCGGTACTCGAGAGATTAATTTGGGATAATTAGGTTAGTCAATTGATTAAGGTGGTACAAATGATATTAACATGATTTATGACCTAACTATATTAGTACCTAAGGGATTACTTACACTCGATATAAATTAGACTAATACGTCAAAAGTTAATACACTGTACCTACTTAAATTATAACACAATAATTACTCATATTAATTACGGCGATATAAATTATGTTAACCAGAAATCAATTTCGGATAATTAGATCCTTCTACATTAAAGAAAATAATCTAACACTTTAACCAGAAGAAACAAAATAAAATTCATTTCCTGAAACGAACGCTTGACGAAGTTTTCTATTCGTATTTAATTATTTAACTTTCGTAGGTACAACGCAAGTACATGCTTTTACCTTGCATTTAGGCAGAGGAACAAGCTGTTGAGTAACATGTAAAAAAAATTACGTGTATTCTTTATAAACGTCGTGGCGGACAGGGAACTCGCGGTGCGCGAAAACTTTTTAGCAACGCGCAGAAAACGTTAGGAAGTTGTTATCAAATTAAGTGGCATTTATAGCACTGAGCTGCGGGCCAAAATTCTAACTTTCAGACCGTAAATAGCTAGTTTTCCGAGTCTGCTGTCGCGATAAATTATCCCTTGTTTTCCTGTTCACGTATTTAAAAATATTTTTTAAATATTTTCTGGGAAGTTTTATTTCTTGACAGAGATTTTTAATTAGGGAGTTGGGGAATTAGGGAGTTGGGAAATTAGGGAGTTGGGGAATTAGAGAATTGGAAAATAAGGGAATCGGGGAATTAGGGAATTGGGAAATAAGGGGATTGGGAAGTAAGGGAATTGGGAAATTAGAGAACTGGGAAATTAGGGAATCGGGAAATTACGGAATTGGGAAAGTAGGACATTGGGAAATTAGAGAACTGGGAAATTTGGGAATTGGGGAATTAGGGAATTGGGAAATATGGGAATTGGGACAGTAGGGTATTGGGAAATTAGAGAACTGGGAAATTAGTGATGTGGGGAATTAGGAAATTATGATATTATGAAATTGGGAAATTAGTATATTAGAAAATTGAAAAGTAGGAAAATGGAAAATTGTGACACTGGAAAGTGAAAAAATTGGAAAATTAGCGAATGCGAAAAATAAATCTCAATTTGATAATTCGACCAAAAATAACATCGCGAAAGTTAAAATTTAGGAAGAGACTGGAGATTTTCGTAGTGGTGTCCCATGGAAATAAAGAATACCAATCGTTCAGGAGCATCTTGACGGAGAAAATTACCTACTATCTTTTCGCAGGATACAACGTGTTTATTCCCGAGCGTTTGCAGTAGCAATCTCCTTTATCTTCACCCTGAAAGTCCTTTTTCCGTGGTTCGCGCGGTGCATGGTTGTTCCGTGTATTTTCTATTTTCCCGTGGAAGGAGCGTCGCGTCGGGGAGATTTAACATCGACAGAGATTAAAAGCATGGAAATAAACGCGGAGTGGCGTCATATCCGCGCGGCGTGCCCATGGAAAGCGGAATTTTCCTTTGACGGTGAAATTCCTCGACGTTGCGCCGGTGCCGTTTATGAGAACGAACCTTGACGACCGTCTCGAACGCTAATTTCCATGCTCCTCTTGCCCGTCCCTGCGAATTTTTATTCAATTTTCACAGCTAACGAGCTTCAATGCCACGCTGATTGTAACCGTTCCTGCGATAGAGCCTCGATTATACGGATAGCTTGAGGAAATTCGCGTTAACGCGTTGATTGCCGTTAGAGCTCTTGCCCGTTGCTCGAAATTTTGCCCGCTCGAACTTCTCTGCTCGGACCATCGCTCTAGTCGGATCCGAGTAGACCCTTATTCACCGCTAATTCGATATTTCTCTAATCTATGCATGGATATTCGAATATGTTCGAGTACTAGCGTTATTATTCGATTCTCCAAATACACGGTTTCTGGGCTCCAATTGCTATTTTACTATTTTACTCTTTTATTACTTTATTGCTCTTACTCCATTCTTCCACTATTCCGCTATATTACTATTCTACTATTCCATTATTGCACTATCTAGGGATTTTGAGATCTAAGTATTTGGAAATCTGGTAATTTTTATATTCAGGGATTTGAGGATCTTGGAATTTGGTTGTTGAGGGATTGTGAACCTAGGGATTATTTGGTTATTTAGAGATTTGGTAATGTAGGGATTTGGTAATCTAGGAATTAGGGAATTTTGGAATTAGGGAATCTAGGGACTCGGTAATCTAGGAATTTTGAAATCTAGGGATTTGGAAATCTATGGATTCGGTAATTTAGGGATTTGGTAATCTAGGGATTCGGTAATCTGGGGAATCGATAATCTAGAGATTCGGTAATCTAGGGAGTCGGTAATCTAGGAATTTTGCAATCTAGTGATTCAGTAATATAGGTATTCGGTAATCTAGGGATTTTGCAATTTAGAGATTTGAAAATCTATGGATTTTGTAATCCAGAAGTTAATCTAGAGATTCGTATCGATGTCGACATCAAACGCTACCACAGAGCCTTCACAAATGTACTTTTCAATAAACCTAGATAATTCACACTGGGATACAATATAGATACTTCATTCCAGAGATGAACATTTTCATTTTCACACAGGAGCGCAACTATAAAATAATGTTTTATTATCCTCTCCTTGTTCCTCGAACTTTGAATTTATGGCACGGTAAAATGACACCTTAATCGAGTTTCAGGGACATTTGAACGTAACACATTAAAATTCTCTCGAATATTTTCTCGATTACCATTTCGAACCCGCGCTATCACATTTTCTAGAGGCACTCTAAATTAATCACTTTATATTTTCTCGTTTGATCACCTTCTCGAACCCATCGCACACATTCTAGTCACTTTAAATTAATCACTTTATACGCGTCTCGAAAATAGTGATCATCGCGATACACAATAAACGAGGAGCAGCAACGAACGTGGCTTCTCGTTATCTCTTATTTAGTTCTCGAAATCAGTCGTTCGACGTACAAACAACGCATATTTGGCAATACGTAGTTCATTATTGTTGGAAATGCGTTGAATAAATGATAGAAAAAGCTGAACTCGTCGACGGTGCAGTCGGAGCGGTCGCACGCGTGTTCATCTACGATGCAGCTGGTGCAAATTGCCCGTTCTATTATTCAGGCGGGCGTAAAAGCGCTGTAAAGTTCGACGCGTGGTTAACCGCGCGTGCTGCGAGGGTCAACTCGCTTGGTGATACCCGAAAGCCACGATAAAACTGTCTGTTTCGCTGATTTCTCTATACTTTTCCGGGTGCGCTGCTCCGAGAACGTGGCAGCTGTTTGTTAACTGCACCATACACTGCTCTCCGCTGATTTCATTGCGATTTATTGCCACCAACGAGATATCGATAGCGCATTTTACATTTATAGACTTTTCAACGAACGGTTTTTATTTTCATGTATGTAGTCTTCGTATATCGTGAGATTGAAGTTTGAAAGTTTTCAACATTTTTTCATTTTTATATTTAAATATTATCGAATTGCGGATTTTATAAGATTCGTAAGTTGTCAAATTGATATACTTTTACATTTGGAAACTTGAAATTGTATTGTTAATATTTTAATTAAATTTGGATATTTTGAGGTCTTGTCAAATTGTTAAACTTTCAAATTATCAAATTGTCGTATTGTCAAATTATTAACTTGTCAAACTGTCAGAATAATCAAATTGTCAAAGTTATCAAGTTGTCAAATATTCAAATTATCAAACTTCCAAATGACCAAATATTTAAATCAGCCAACGTTGTACCCGCCAAATGTCTATATCTGTCCAAACTTTTCACCTAAAATACCTACTATTAACCCAATCATTCTCCTTAAAAAAGCCAACCGCTCTTCGTATCGCGGATCCATAGGCTTGCTTAGCGTGAATGAACATTATAGCGTACTCGCTTATCGCTGTAATATCAGAGTAATTATGCGGCGCTATGTAGCGGGGTGGCACGTTGTTATATTATTCATACGTCGTTGAAAGCGTCGTAAAGTTCGGCAGATGGTTAACTGTGCACAAAGTAGAGAGCACTATTCGAAGATGACAGAGTTCTCCAAGCGGTTAGGGTTCGATAGTTTGCTTGCCACTTTGAACCTCTAAATTTGCATGTTCGTACGATAATCCCACGTCTTACTCGGACGAAACATCACTACCTACATTTTCCTAATTGTACCTTTCTTTGTTGCTGATTGCGAACATGATTTTTAAAATAAATTGTTTCGTCTGTGGGTCAGGGGGGACTCGTTCACTTAACATTTGTATTGACGATGGAAAGTTTGGGGAATTTTGGGGGATTTAGAATTTAGGGAATTTGGGATTTGGAAGATTTGGGATTTGGGGAATTTGGAATTTGGGATTTGGGATTTGGGAAATTTGCGATTTGGGAAATTTGGGATTTGGGAAATTTGGGATTTGAGAGATTTGGGATTTGGAGAATTTGGAATTTGGGAGATTTGGGATTTGGGGAATTTGGGATTTGGGAAATTTGGGATTTGAGAGATTTGGGATTTGGGGAATTTGGAATTTGGAAGACTTGCGATTTGGGATATTTGGGATTTGGGAAATTTGGGATTTGGGAAATTTGGGATTTGGGAAATTTGGGATTTGGGAAATTTGGGATTTGGGAAATTTGGGATTTGGGAAATTTGGGATTTGGGAGATTTGGGATTTGGGATTTGGGGAATTTGGAAGATTTGGGATTTGGGAGATTTGGAATTTGGGGAATTTGGAATTGGGGAATTTAGAATCTGGGGAATTTGGAATTGGGAGAATTAATAATATTGGGAATTTAGAATTTAGCGAATTTGGAATTTGGGGAATTTAGAATTCGGTGAATTTGGAATTTGTAAACAAATTCAAAAACAAAATGATTCGAAAATATTTGAAAAATGTTCAACTCGCACCTAAAATCTCTACCTAGATCATCGAAAAAAACAGAAGTGCAATATGCAGTGCTCTCAATGATAAACCGTTCAAAGGGAGTTATCCGTGCAAGTAACAACCATCGAAATCAAGCAAGTGCTTTGGAATATAATTTCCGCATAATTAGAGTAATATCGTTGATTAGCCAATGAGTGGAAGGACACGTGAACTCTTGACCTGACCCAATAGCAAAAGGGCAGTTTAGCAGTGGCAGGGGCTTTAACAATATTCATAAATTCATAAATGTGCTCTTTCGGACTGGTCTGGCCAATGTATTTGCCGGGCACGGTCTTCAACGATGTCCAGGATTTTGTTCTCTTTACCGACGATGAATATTTACTCGTTTCCTCTCGTAAGAGAAGCTCGTATCTTCTCTGGCATTTTTTTGTCGCTTCGCAAAAAGTAATTAAAATGCAGTAGAGATGCAAATAAACGACGTATGTAAGTGGCGGGTCTTGCTGGGACCGCGTACGTTTTCACTTAAATATTCATTAGTGTTGCTTTGGGATTCGTGTTTCTACAATGAGAGATCCACGATTAATTGCTTTTTTTTTACGGTACCCTTTTTATTTCGACTCGATGGAATTACTTAGGTCGCGGATCAAACGAATTCGGGGCTCGTCAAGCTGGTTAATTATCGTTTAGCTGCTTTTAATAATTTCGAGGACGTTTAACTATTGGTTTTTGGGGAACCACAGGCTGAAATCCTTTAAAAACCTAGATATTTAAGCGGTTAAATTTAGTTAATATATTAAATCGTTTCATTTTCATTTTAATCGAATTCGAATATTCATTCGTTCAATTTTAAACAAAGTGTTATATCATTCAATTTTAACCAGTGTGTTATATTGTTTTATTTTAACCAATTTAATTTTCATTTTATCCAAGTAAACTGTTTGATTGTAGCCTGTTTCATTTTCAATTTATCCGATGTATTCAGTTGTTCAATTTTAAGCTGTTCTTTTGGTTGTGCAAATTTTTATATTTGTAAGTGGAAAAATTGTATTGAAAGTGTATTAAAATTTTGAAACTTTCAAATTTGCGATCTCCCAAATTTCTAAGTGATCACATCCCTAAATTTCCATAAATCCCCAAATTTCCAAGTACCAAACTCTCCAAATCTGTAAATCTCAAAATCTCAAAATTTCCAAATTTCAAACTCCCCAAATTTGCAAATCCCTAGATTCCCAAATTTTCAAATCCCTAAATCCCCAAATTTCCAAGTACCAAACTCCCCAAATTTCCAAATCCCTAAATCCCCAAATATTGAAATCCCTAAATCCCCACATCCTCAAGTATCAAACTCCCGAAATTTGCAACAAAAAAAATTGCAATTACCCGCCTATCCAACTGCACAAATTCGAAAATTCGCAATCAACCTTGATAAAATATCGCGAATCCTGAAATACTGACGATGAATATTAATCATCCGAGGTGTCCATAAAATGTCACCGTCGTGTTTTATCGTTGAAAACGTTGAGGTGCCGCGTCGGAAGGTAAATAGGTCGTAATTGAATAAATACAAGTGTTGAAAAGTTGCTACGTTAAACGGTTCGAAATTGAAAAGTCGAATTGCTCGATTAGGTGCAAAAGGGATGAAACGAAATTGGAAATAAAGTAGGAAAGGAATATACCGAGGAAGCGAGAGACTCTTATCGATAGAGACTCACCGATAATCACCTGAGATTCCACTTGTTCGACCTAGTCGATATTCGATTAACTACTAACGGGCACGACTTGCCCGCGGGAATTCCTGTATTGTTCGCTTTCCGTATCCACTCGAAACGGCTCAGCATTGACCAGTAGTCTCTCTGTTCTATAGTTCATCGCCACGTTACGAAAATCGAATGACATTTTGCTATTTACAATTCGAAATTGTCCTCCGTTGGATAATCGATACTTTCCAAGAACACGTTTTGTGCCACACAAGATACATTTAATCGAGTTATGCTTCTTTTTTTTCAAACTATTGATTATAGAGATTCGATGCCTTTATATTTTTATTTTTCTGTATTTTTATACACTTTCATATATTTTTATATATTTCTATGTTTCGAATTTTTTATTTTAACACTTGTACATGTGTACATTTCAGAATTGAAGAGTTTGTTTTAAGTTTAGAAGTCTTAGAATTTTGTGGAAGTGTCTTCATTTGTCTGATACTGGATGGTGAAGTTTCAGTAGTTCAGACATAGCATTGTTCAGACGACCGCCCTGTTTGTCTGACATATTTGTAGCTTTACTACTTACGGTAGAAATAAATTGCCTCAGAAAGTGGCTTTGAAACACTTCTTTCTTTTTCCTCGTACAGTAAATCAATTCTATTAAAATATAAAAAAGTTATCTACTCTTACTTTTACTCTTTTGTAAATCTCATCATGTATAATAAAATATCGAGTCACTGAATATAAAATTTAATACCTCCACAGTATAATATTTTTTAATAATAACAACAAAGATAGAAAAACGAGATATTTCATCACTCTGCAATATTTTCCTTCTCTCAGAGTTTTCCTCTCAAATGAAAATCATCAAAAACAACTTTTGTAACGATTGTTTGTCATAAATGTGTACTCAATTGTATGTGGAGCGATCGTGTTCGTGCGGGTAAATCGGATTTAGAGGGAGCGTTGTTACACGCCTGACAAGATCGTTTACACGCAAAGAAAACCAATCCAATTCGCTGCTTTAGAGGTTGCCCATAGGCGGAGGAAGTTTAACAAGTCTATAAGTGAAATTCAAATATGTACTTTGCATACATCAGAAAGTACTATGCCGGCATGGCAGCAGGCTGGTTTGTATGTCAACGCGTAAAGATAGCTTTTCAAATCCTGTGATTGTTCTTGCTATGTACTTTGTGATTGACATCGTTTCTGCTTAACGATCAATCGAGGTTGTCAACATAATTAATAAAGGACATTTTGTCATTTTTATCTTAGTTACTGTTCTATAATTTTATATGTACTTTTTTAGATATATTTTTGTTTATATATATATAATTTCATTTTTGAATAAATACTTATTGATTTCTCACATCGAATATTTTTAAATATTAAAATGCAGCACTGCGCTAAATTATGGGCCAAAAATTAAAAGATTTTAATATTTTTGGGTGAAGCTAAAACTCAACAAGTACTTTCATGTTTTTTAGGATGCTAAAAAACATCCAATTGGGAAAAGTCAGAGCTGTGGCGTAATATACAAAGCAAACGTCTGATTTTTTCCCAGATCAATGTTTTTCAGCGTCTCAAAAAAGCGTAGAAGCTTGTCAAGCTTTGCGTTCCTCTAAAAATATCCTGAAAATTAATTACGCTTTGTAGCTCTCCATTTTCGTACAACTTTTACATATCGCAGTATGCTTGCAACCATAAACGAAAGATTATAACCAAACATGGTTGCTGAATAAATACATAATTTAATCTACGTCGTAATTCAGATTTATCTTAGAACATTAATGTTATAATTCTACCTTTTCTTGCGATGTTGCATTCGTTACGTTAAACATTTCATTGTTAATTTCCGTACATGTTCGCGAATGTTTGTACATTTTGATAAATCGTTTGTCGCAATATTTACGTTTTATTGCGATGATAAAATTGACGCGCAACATAAATGTGCAACGAACTAATAAAAGCGCATAAGCAAGTTTATTTTAGAAATTCGCGCCGGGAGAATTTACGGTTACGTCGTAAATTTCTTATCAGGAAAATAAAACAAAACAGCAAAGCAACTATTGGAGGACATTGTAAAACAGTGTTCGTGGAATAGCCATTGAGGTCATTCGTGAAACATCGAACATGAAATGCCTCGAAATGCAAATCCACTCTAATATTTCACCAATCAAGATTCTGCACTATCGCGGATCGGTACATGAAGTACACGCTCCCATCAAAACTGAAATAACCTAATATTATATAATCAAGTAAAAATATCCTAAACACTGAATAAAAGTTCTACATCCGTAACTAAATAAATAAATAAGTACATACATAAATAAATAAGTAAGTAGTTACATAAATAATTGTCTTGTTTTTACTCAAATTCATTATCAAAGTTTGACAGCTTTATTCTGGAAAACAGAGTTTACACTGCGTACATACAGATATGTAAAATACAGCGCAATTTTCATCAGATTTAATCCAAATTCGTTAATTAGGACACAGTTATTGAATTTTGTTAACATGAATTTTGAAACAGACCTGCCACTGATCAAATATTCTGACAGTGGCTTGTTTCATCCATATGGACATATTAATTAGTACTGAAAGTTAGTAAAGTTGCGCGGTTTTCATATATTTATACTAACAATGTTGCTGAATATAAATTTTGTAATACATTGAGTCCATTATTTTATTTTGTAAATTTTTGTGAAACATGTTGCTTTCAGTAATATTGTTTACTTGAATATTTGTGAAGTATACTAATTATAACTTGAATATTTACAATTAATGGTGATGTGCAAGGTTCGTTATGAAGTCATAAAATGTTTAACAATTTTACATTATAAATTATAAATGATCTTGTTAAATATGTAGAAGCTTTTCGAATAAGAGACGATCAAATATTACGGGTATTGTTTAGTGTATTTATTGAAAATTATCAAGTAGTAGATGTGTGGTATACATGTGTGTACACACGGGTTGCAGCTACAGCACAAACATGACATGTGTATACATATATTATACTGTATATATGTTATATTATTATACTGTAGTATGTTCCACTGTATCAACACATGTATGTAATGTCATAATACATATGCATATGTTATATTACACACATGCGTCTCACCTACAATGTACATATTTTTTACTTAAAGAGTACAACACTTCTAACTGCATTTCGAAACAATTAAAGTAGCAACAGTAAACAAACCACCCTGTGTGTATTGTAGAATTTCAGGCATGAAAACGCGATCATAAAATCAACTGTTCTCCCCCTGCACCCGTTCCAGTATCGCGTACCATCGTTTCCCGATAAACCGACCTTTCTCTGGCTTAATCAACCTTAAAAGCAGTCCAAACGGACCAACCCTCTCGAAACCGTAAGCCCGTTTACCCCTTCTTTCCTCTGGACTATGACTTTCACCCTGGTTCTCTATAAAACCGTGCTATCGTGGCGCGAAACGATAAGGGCTGCAGGGTGCCGTACACTTACCAAGAGTTCGCGGTATGTTAGATGAGCAACAACTACATTTGCCAGGGTGTGGTGCACGCAAGTGCAAATAGTGAAGCTGGTGCACTGAGGGGATGCTAATTTAAAAATTAAAAAATTTTCGAGTTACGGAGTTTATACATTTTTTAATTTTTCACTTTTGAAGTTTCAAAATTTCCAGCTTTCAAATTATTAAATTTAAAAATTTCAAGGTTTCAGATGATTCAATTTTCAAATTATCAAATCACCAGATTACTAAACTACTAAATTACTAAATTACCATTTTACCAAATCAGCAAATTACCAATATACTAAACCACTCAATCACCAAATTTCCAATTGTCCAAACTTCTAAATTTCCAAATGACCTAATTTCTAGTATAACAATCTCGAAACCAAAACCTTCAAATCCAAAAATTGCTACATTGTCAAATCAGCAAGAATTTGAAAACATCCACCATTCCAATCAAAAATTTCTAAATATCAAAACCATCAAATGATCATTTAAACTTTGGTACACCCCGTCTTCTCGCACATCTCTATCTCTATTTCGGATGTCCGTTTATCTGTCCACGCTTGTATCATCTTCGCCGTTGAACTCCACATTCTCGAGCAGTCCAGGCAGTCGAATATGTCCGTGATGTGTATGTGTCTGTCGATGTTTGCGCCGGTTTTAAGGAGAAAAGCGAGGTCAGGTCGATTGTCAGCTCGCGGAGACCTTGACTCAGTAGCCGTAAGGGTGTAAAGCGCATGTGTGATACTACGACCGGGTTACCCGTTTCCTACCCCTTCGTTGGCGCTAACCACCCACCCCCGATACGCTACTATCGTTACTCTACTACTACGCTATCCCCACCCTCGAACTTCAGCCACCCCTCCGAGCACCCCACTTCTTACCCATTCCGCTGCATCCACCACCCATTTCCACGTGCATTACTCGATTCTCCTACGCAACCAGTTAATGAACAGGTCACACGGTAGGGTGCAAGGCACCTAATCTTGCGTCTGCGCACTCGATGTTCCAAAGGAATTTACCTTAGGTTTCCTAGTTGCATAAATATTATCAAGAGGTTTTCCAATTTTTGCATCGAAGGTATAACGAAAGTTGAATACGTTGAGGTAAGGTTGAGAAGTGGAGGGATTTCGACCCATGGTTCAGGCAGTGACGTAGCTAGTTCAAAATCGTGGGTGCTTTTCCCCAGGTGTATTTCTTGCGGAAGAGTAAACGAGTTGCAAATGTAGGTAGAATGTTAACTGTATCAAGAAAAAATGTGACACGATCCAGACAAACGTCCCTAGCACTGATTAGAATCTTGAACAGGTTTCTCGCCTTCTATATGAATTCAAACGTTCGTTGATAGAGCGCGAAGGATGGGAATGAATAAAGTATTCTTCAGGTCGACTACGTGGAAAGAATTGTTTTAGGGAAATTCTAGGACGAGTCCTGGCAAACTAGGACGAATTCGTAGGAGTCGATATGGAGTTTTATAATGGCTTTCGACGAGAATTTTGATAATGTATGCGGGATTTTACGACGGGTGTATAGCACGTTTATGTACCTTGGAAGTTCTGATCTATCACTTAACGCGACCTATTACTTAATGAACCGATCGGGAAGAAAGTTTTCGCTCTTGAATTATGCTCGCTAGTTTTCTTCGCTGAAAGTTTCGAGCCCCGGTGACCTTAATGACTTGCACGAGTCGGATTGAAGTTTGGAAAAATTTCAACGCGAAGCAACAGAACGAATTATTCAACCGATTCGCAGGAGGTCTCGAGAAGAACTCAGGTTTCATTAGTTCGCTCGCATGATGCTCGCTTCCCATGCAAATCATGCCGACGCGGAGATGAACGAAAGATCATTATTCAACGGTGTAATGACTTCGACGAGGTGCATCTGATTAATTCATATACACCAGGCTTCGTAGAAACACGGGTTAGTCTGAGAGGAAGAAGTACACATCCGAATTTCAAAGGGAGTCGAATTTCACGAGGCAAACTTGCGGAGTACGAAATTTAATGGAATTACTTGATAAAAATTCATAGCCTGCACCGAGTTACCTTCACCGAACGTTTCACCCTGTAATTATTAATAAAAGAATCTATTAATTTTTTGAATATTAACCAGTTCGCCAAGGTTAACGCATATTTTCCACCGGAACGTGTAGAATTTTACGCAAAACGAATAATTGAGGTGCCCAGTAAATGAACAGCGAACAGTGCGGATAAAAATGATCTTGTCGAACTTTGAAAATTTGTTACTTTTAAAGAAACGAATATTTGACCCAAACAAATTTCAAAAGTTATGATAAATTAATACTGTTGTTGGTCTATACTGCGAATCTATTAATTACCACTAATTGAAATATAGTTCTAACAAATGTTTCGATAACTAAAAATATCGATATTTGAACAATACAGGACAGTTCTCATGAAAAATACTCTTTTGTGTATTGCAGAATAACGTGTACATACGTCCTGCGATTCATAGAACTATAAAAATGAATCCTTTGTGTAGGCTTTTTTATTCTTTGTTTCTGTTAACGTAGATTTATATTGCTTTTTTGAAAAGCGGCAATAAAGGAAAGTCAGTATTTTTCGCTACAAAATTGTTACTTTCATTTATTTTCTAAGTGAAAAATTGTTTTCAATAGAATCGTACATTTCTTTAAACATGTATCTGAAATCTGAAGTCACTCAAGATAAAAATGGAAATTTCGAAATATCGCAGTGGTTTCTTTTTAAACAAGATTGTTTTTTTTTACGCCGATCGATTCTTTGAAATATTCTACATAAAAAATTGTTAGGGTAACATCTCGTAAAAAACAACAGTTCACGAGATATTTCAGTTTTTGTATGGAACATCTCTTTTTTGAATTTAAAATATTTCATCAAACGTTTTTCCATCCATGCAATGATTTCTCGAGCTATTCGTTTTTCAAAAAATATTTCGGACTGAATTTACTCCGCTTCGAGAGAGATATAGTTGCAGTTAAAATGAATACATATGATAAGATAAATTGAAGCTTCAATTTAATAAACTTGATGAGGACATTTTTAAATTAAATGTTATTAGAGAAGTAATGTCCATTACTTAAATCGTAATTGCAATAAGAATAAAGTATAAAATCACTTATTACAAATTACTATTTAGGTCGTTGAACTATTGGAAATGCTTTTGATTACAATTATCCACACTGACAAAGTTGAGAATAAAGCTTGAATGAAACCTGTATACTCCTAATACATAAACATTAATTTGATTGCAACTTCTGTAGCTGTGAAATAAAAGAAAAATATTAATAGCCTATCAGAAAGAACCCTTTCGAGTATCATCCCCTATTTATATCTGAAGATACAATTTCCGATCGTTTCCTGAATATTACTTTCAGCCTTTTTCCTTTATCCTTTCAGCGGTACTGAGATCTCGACGATCGAACACAGAAGCTTTTATAGGAGGATCCAGCTTTCTGTATATGTTCAGAGGATTTGATATTGATCATTTATATACAGATGTTGGATAGAATACATAAACTCAGGTGCAATATATGTTTGTTTTTATTTATAGAAAAACTTCCTCGATTATAAATGATGTTCTATTTTATCTTATAAAAGTTAAACTTCTCAGAAATCCGTTTCTTCTTATACTCTTCTTGAGTTATAAACGAGCTGCTTGTGCTATTTTATTTATGCAAAATTTTACGAAATTTTTTCTTTCGTTTCTATTAAGAGCCGTATCTTGTAAAAGTTAAACCTTGCAGACACGAAAAAACGAATAGCTGTTCGTCCTACTTTATCTGATAAAAGTTAAACATCTTCGAAATTTGTTATATACTTCTTCAGATATGAATGATGCTTGTTCAGTCTGATGCAGGATTTGACGAAATTTTCTGCTGGTGCTGATAAGAGAGTCGTGTCTGATGAAATTTGAATAACCTGATGACAAGATCTTTTATAAGTCGAGAAGTACCTCCATTCTTTCTGCTTAAAAATTAATTCCATTAGGTGAATTATTCAGCAACAGACGTTTGCCATTTTGAAACGCTTGGATTTGACGGAGAGCTTCCGGGAATCCTTTCCATTTTGCCTTTAGCATCCGTTAGAGTTTCTTCGAAAAGCCGAATTTTCGTTAAAGTGCGCCGGAAAAGCTGCTCCCGGTTACAATTCGTGGAAAGTTCCTCGTGGATTCACGTACGTGTACGCAGATCTATATTTGCGATGTACGTTTCGCGTATCTTCCGTTATCGAATTCCTCTCCGATGCAACGTTTCGACAATATATTATATGGAATGTTTCATCTCGATTCGTTATTCTTCAACTAATTGCAGACCCGTTGTTAAAATTGAAGTACTGTATTATAAAATTAATTATACCTGATATGTTACACCTCACATCTTACCAAACATGGTTATTTCTACTTTGATAGTCAATGAGTTCACATAGTTTAAGTGGTATAAAGTAGATTAGGTCAGACGAAGTTTAAAATAGCTAAAACCCCCACTTTGCCTAAGTATCGTTATTTTACATGCTTTGTACTTCCTTGTTATCAAGTTTTGTAATTAACACGTTGCCTACTACCGTTGCTTGAAATATCGAATTGAGACATTAGAAAGTTACTTACACATGCAATGTAGAGTACATGTATCGTATGCCGCAATAGATACGTCTACTTCTACCGCAGTGAAATTGTCTGCTACGATATATTAAAGTTGTAATAATATTAATGGTATACTGAATATAATATTATTCGAGAGCATCGAATAACATGAATTTGATCAAAACGAAAATATCCACATTGAAAGATGCGATCTTTCTATCTTGAAACATTTTTCAAGATTCCCTTCGCTTGAAAGCGAAGCTCAAGCAGTAAGTTGTCGTTATTGGATATTGCTTTGAAAATGTTTAGAACTCATCTTTATTTTACACGATGGAAAAATACAGGAGAACGTGGTTCAACATATATCTTCCTTCGTGTACATTCTGCGGCGTTCTGTAAAAGATTTTAGAAACGCAACAAATTCTCTCAGCTTGCCACGCAATATCTCCTAGTCAAGTTGACTTCTAAAGTAAGAAATTGTCTCAGGAGTACAGTTGCCTGGATATATCATGCTTACGGGATATTTTTACGGGATCAAAGGATTGATTTTTTCGGTGTTATAGGAACACTGGAGAATTGGGTATTAGGTTGATTTATTGTTTCACTGGGGCAATAATATCACAAGCATCAAAACCCTCCTATTTTCAAATTATTCTCTTTTCACATATTTAAATTTTTCCCCGAATTTCTAAACCCAAAAATTCTTAAATTACCAAGTTTCTAAATTATAAAACTCTAAATTTCCCAAATTCAAATTTGAATAAAAGACCATTAATTTCACTTAAAACAGAATAAAAGCCAGAGTAACGAGAAATCGAAATGGGAATACATTTGTTGACCATTCGCGTTATATCTACATCCTTTCAGAGTTTTCGTTTGTACACATTTAAAGCCGATTAATAAATCTTCATCGTTGATTATTGACTCGCAACATATCCTTTGTATTCGATATCGTGACATCCTGTCAGCACTAATAATAACGAACGGTACGAACGAACGTTAACAGCGTTATCCTGTAGACGAACCTTGTTGGAAACATTTTCAGAGATGCTTCCACCGACACCTGTCAATCTGCATAACCTATTCTTTCAGCTGCATCGCTCTCTGTTCCCACGTGAACCGAATAATAAAAGCTATCGAGCTACAGACTATAGACGGCCTCGATTCTTTATCTATTATTTTCTTCATAACTCTTACTCTATTTACTATCTTTTAGTTTGTGGTCAAATCAACATTAACTTGCGTGTTTTCATATTTTTTAAATTTTCATGTTTTCAAGTTTTTAGGTTCTCAAATTCTCAAGTTTTCAAGTGTTCAAGTTCTTGAGTTCTCAAGTTCTCAAGGTCTTAAATCTTCAAGTTCTCACATTTTTAAATTTTCAAATTCTTAAATTCTCAATATCTCAAATTTATAACTCTCCGAATTTAAAAATTCCTAAAGTCCCACTGTACCTTATTTTCATACACTCCTCATTCCAATCTCATCACATAGAACATTATCTACAAATTATAAATCACATCTTAACTCCCTCAGAACGAACAGAAATAAAAAATCCCTCATTTAATATTATCAAAAATAATTTACAAGTTCCATCCCTTAAAATACAGTCTACCATTGCATCGCCCTTGATCGTCATTAGCGTACCACTCACAAAAATGGCAATATATCAAGAATCTATTCCCCTCTCGATCAGTAATTATATAAGACCATCGTCGTGAAATCCAACGAAGGTAAAGCTCGATCGTGAAACAGATAACGAGAGCGAACTCGCAGCCTCGCAGAATACGGATCCATTAGCGAAGAAATCGCGTCAGTCGATTCTTTCGCTCGCTAAGAGCACCCATCCTCCATCTTTGCTCGTGATTGCATTCGACCTCGCAGGGTGTGGGCGGAGGGTTGGTAAAAGGGTGGAAGAAGGTGAAGGAGTCGGAGGTGAAGAATGATGTAATCGATGCACAAGGGTAGAGTCGTGGCCACGACACTTGGCCTTTGCGTTCCTCGACGACGCTCAAAGCCATCATACCACCCGAACAGAAAACTGGCTGCGCGTTCTCCTTCCTCGAGCTTGCTCGTAAAAAGTGCTCGAGGAAAAAGGCTGAAGGGGGATCGAGTTAGCGAAGGACGCGTCTGTCCTTCGGAGAATCAGCCGACATTCCATCGGTTTCGACTTCGACTTTTCACTATTCGCGAAAGCAATTTTTCTTCTCAAGATTTTTCTGGTTGAATTCGTGCACTCTGGATCACTTTTTGGGAAAACTTAATTCTATATTATGTTACAATTTTTTTTTAAGATGTGTACGGTTTAGAGATTTAGATTTTAGATTTCTTTGGAGGTGCAGGAGGTTTTTAGTAAATATTCTTTTGAATTAATATTGATAGCTGACTCGGAGCATTACACATTTTCTGAATGTGTAACATTACTAGCTTTGGGATATGAAAGTTATTATTTTGAACTTAGTACTCCTGAATTTTATAATTAAATTTTAATTGTGTCTCCACAAATTTGCAAATATCTAGATTGCTGAATCTCCTGAGTTTTGTACACTGAGACCTTGGAATTTGGAATTTTGGTACTTTGGAGCTTCAGGTTTTTATTACAGACCTAATTGTAGACCTAGGAATTTTAGAACTGTAGAATGTCTCAAACTTTGGAACTTTGGAATTTTTACGTTTTTGAATTTTTGTCTTTCAATCTTGGAACCTTTCAATCTTTCAATATTGGAATCTCTAAATCATTGACTCTAAAATTAAAAATTGTTGACTCTTTGAGTTCTGCAATATCCTTGAGTTCTTGAATTGCATAACATTGTACCATATCACTACCCTTCAAAACGACCTAACCTTGAACCATCGTAAAGCAACGTAATGACTCAACTCCAACAAAGATGGTTCCACACTTCCCACGTAAAGACATCTGACGGACCACGCGAAGAGTGTAAAATCGTATAATCACCCGCGATAATTAAAAAGACAAAACAGCGATCAAACGGAATGGGATTAAAAAAAAAAAAAAAAAAATAAGAATTATCTCGGTACGTCGGTAAAATTGCAGTAGAGGGAAAATGAAAGAAGGCTTCAAACGAATCCGCGGTTTCTTAAAGTGGCGCAACTCTTCTACAAAGCATTTTTTCTCACAGGATCGCGCACGTTAGCTGCAAAAGTAAAAGAGGAGCACACGAACAGAAAATAACGCGCGAACCGTTTATCCTCTTTTCATTGTTCGTTAAACGAGAATCGGTGTAAAATTTCCGCGAAACCGAGCCGTTTCATTCGAGAGACTAAGGTTAAGGGGACAAATGTGTGCTCGTTCGAGGAATGTTTCGTGTACAGTCAACAACAAATCTGATTTTTCTAAGGAAAATAGAAAGAACGTAGAAAAGATCGTCTATTTGCTTTTCATTTCTTGGCTTGGATTTCTTGGAGTTTAGAGGATTTGATGATTTGAGCACACGGAAAAGGCAGTTTTGGGATTTTAGAATTAGGGATGAGGGTGTCGAAATTTGAGGATCTAGGAATTGAGGACTTAGATTTGAAGATTTAAGAGTTTGGAGATATGGAAATTTGGGGATGTAGGAATTTGGAGATGTAGCAATTTGGGAACGTAGGAATTTGGGGAGACAAGAATCTGGGGACATAGGAATTTCGGGATATAGGAATTTGGGGACGTAGCAATTTGGGGACGTACCAATTTGAGAACGTAGAGATTTGGGGAGACCAGAATCTGGGGACATAGGAATTTCGGGATATAGGAATTTGGGGACGTACCAATTTGAGAACGTAGAGATTTGGGGAGACCAGAATCTGGGGACATAGAAATTTGGGGATATAGAAATTTGGGAGCGTAGCAATTTGGGGACATAAGAATTTGGGAATGTAGATATTTGGTGACCTTGGTATTTGGGAATCTAGGGGTTTGGCGATTGAACTTGACTATCTAAAAATTTGGAGTCTACAGATTTGAACACAGGAAGTCTAGGAATGTAAGAACTTGGTAATCTAGGAATTTAAGAATTTGAATCTTTAAAAAATTTGAAAGTTAAAAAATTTTTAAATACATAAATAACCTAGAAATCTGATAATCTGGAAAATCAGACATCTGAAAAATTTTCAAAATGTACAGAACTATAAATTTACAAATTTACAAATCTCCAATATTTAAAAATATAAAACTTGTAAAATTTGTAGAAGATTGTGAAACTTGAAAATTTGTAAATATGAAGATGCAAAAAGTAAAAAATATTGAAATCGACATATGTGTCGTTGCACTGGAGTGTACCTAGTGCACAACAGGAATATACGTATTGAACGCGTTAAACTTTCCTCGTTTCGCTGTGGCTCTTCGTCAAAACAAACCTGGGTCAAGCACGTTGTCCCAATTCTTCTCGACGATTTTCAACAGGCGATATCGTTAAAATTTGTTCGCAAGTTTTTTCTATTGGCAAACAACCGCTATCAGTTTCTATACCTATATTAATATAGTGCATCCATTCTGAAAACCCACCAACCAGTTACAGTTTCAGCTACATTTGGTTGGATGTCTATTGCGAATAACTTTCTATTTCATCGATAAAATTTAATAATCAACGGACAGGAAAATATTGTATCAAATTAACTTTACATTCGGGCAATAAAATTTATAATACTATTAAGTGTAAACTTGAAAGTGTAATGAATAATTGTGTCTGACAGGAGCTGTCAATATGGATCACAGAAAATTAAACTAAAATATTTCATTTTCGTTTCGATTCTGATTTAATATACATCATACATACATATGTGTATACTGCAAAGATTAAAGTGAACGAATCCTTTAAAAGCATCATATCAACACATCACATTAAAATTGAAACGTAGAATCAATTCAGAAAATTCAATCTACAGGTGATTTGCGAAACGGTTATTTAAATATATTGAAAATTGATCAAATAGAGTGGAAAATAAAAATTAATTAAATCAGAAATTGTATCGCAAAACGTATACGGGGCTAATTGAAAATTGAGAGAACGGTTAGGTCAAAAGCAATTTTAAACCTGGGTGTACACGCTCGTGCAATTTACACGTAGTGAAACAATTGAACAGAAATTTTCCCAAATAACCCTGTTTACATGTTCAGTTTAGTTTGCTCAATTTCTTAGTTTGCTAGTTAATTTTGCTCGGGCGAGGTCCAGAATATATTGATTAGCCGACAGTGTGTATACATGCAAGTCAAAACTGGGTTAAAATCAGAGAAAAAATGCCAACTGCCCGTTATACTTCAATCTGAAATTTTAACATACTTCTGTAATTAATCGTAAAAGTCTACGTTCCATGAATTTGAAATGTTATGATGAAGACGACATAAGTAGCTCCATCACTGATTCTCGAATTTCTGGGATTTTATAATTTGGATTTTAAGATATTAAGGTTTGACGATTTGGAGATTTTTATGTTTAGGGATAGTTGGATTTGGGAAATTTGGGTAATTTGGGATTTGGGGAATTTAGGATTTGGGGAATTTGGGATTTGAGGAATTTGGGATTTGGGAAATTTGGGAGATTTGGGATTTAGGAAATTTGGGATTTGGGGAATTTGGAATTTGGAAGACTTGGGATTTGGGAGATTTGGGATTTGGGAAATTTGGGATTTGGGAAATTTGGGATTTGGGAAATTTGGGATTTGGGAAATTTGGGATTTGGGAAATTTGGGATTTGGGAAATTTGGGATTTGGGAAATTTGGGATTTGAGAGATTTGGGATTTGGGAGATTTGGGATTTAGGAAATTTGGGATTTGGGGAATTTGGAATTTGGAAGACTTGGGATTTGGGAGATTTGGGATTTGGGAAATTTGGGATTTGAGAAATTTGGGATTTGGGAAATTTGGGATTTGAGAGATTTGGGATTTGGGAGATTTGGGATTTAGGAGATTTGGGATTTGGGGAATTTGGAATTTGGAAGACTTGGGATTTGGGAGATTTGGGATTTGGGGAATTTGGGATTTGGGGAATTTAAGATTTGGTGAATTTGGGATGTGGGATAGTTAAAATTTGGGGAACTTGGTGTTTGGAAAATTTAACACATGTAGAGTTTGAGATGTGAAAATTTCCTTATACAATTTCTTCAAATCCCAAATTTTTAAATTCCAAGTTTCCAAAATTCCCAAATATCTAATATTGCAAAATTTCTATATCCCAAAATGCATAGATTCAAAAAATTTTTAAATTGTAAGCTCCATTATTTAAAAAAATGCCGAAGTTCCAAGGATGCAATCAGTGATAAGAATAACCTAGATCGTCCCAGTTTAATAATCAGTCCTTGAAAGTTTCGAATTAAGTACATTACGTAGAAATGACATATCGTGTAGAATCAGAATAAAAGCGTGTGTAGAGGATGAAACGACCTTCCGCGTACTCTCCACGCGATCGGCCAGCACTATTCGTAGAAACTATTCAAAGCGATATCAAGTTCATTAGCGTGGCTGTAATTCCTGAAAAGAAGTAAACTGGGTCTGTTCGTTAGCGGACACGTCTCTGTGTTCGAGGGAATTGCAGAATTCAAATTATATTCTGCAGGGAATGCGTGCCGTTCCGAAAGCAACGGCGTGTGTTTTCTCTGAAAATTGCCGCGATCTTTTGCACATTACCCGCAAAAAGGACCGGCGGCTTTCCCTGTAATTTTTGCCCCAATCGTGTTTTCTGTCACGTTATTTCACCATTACCTTTTCGCCTCACCGTTTAAACTATACATTAGTCTCGTTCTGCTGTGTTCTCAATTTCTCTCGGTACGTGCCATTTCCACGAATAAAGAAACTACCGACTGTACCCTCGAATTAAACCGCAATTCTCTATTATAATGACCTTTTGATAATCCTGGAAACTTTATTTTCGATTAACGCGGATACTCGCGATCGTGTTTTAAGCAATCTTTATATTCTGACTGCGGAACAATTTGATTGAACCTACATTCTCTCTTCTGTTTATGCATTCGAATAAATGTTGCATTAATAATGTAATCGCTGTCCCAGTTCTGTGTCAATTAGGCACAGAAATATATACAACGTTTTGTCTTTACGCAAACTAAAAATGAACTTATGTTAATAGCGCTAGCCCGTGCACATTACTCGCTGTTTTTTATGCACATTAATTGCATAAAAATGTTCATGTAAATTGGCCGGTATTATCATATTAAAACGACCCACGTTAAAAATTGTACAGAAATATCTCATCGTGGTATTCGTACTTTGTTAATGGATGTACCTTTTGCATGCTCTTAACAGTCCAGCTGAAAAATAGATAAGAATATTTAGTTCTATAGTATACTAATTGTAAGAGTGAGAAAGTAGAAAAAAAAAATAGAATCAGCGTATTCTCTAACACAGGGGAGTAGCTGAGGGATATAGAGTGAGGGTTAAATAGGGTGTTCGCGAACAAATAGTGTACGAAGAGGGTGCCTCGAGTAGTTCAATGTCGTGTTCGACAACGTATTGTTTCACGGTTATCATTTTTGCACCTTGACGCTTGACCTCGCCCGCTACACAATGAACTATAAATCGAGGGTGCACTCGATAATGACAACCCCGGTGACCCTGAAAATTGTGTCAAGAATCCTTAATTGCGACATTGGACGAACAGAGACGCGTGCCACTTCGAAGGGTGCGCTGAAATAATTTCGACTCGGCAAGAACTTTCGATATTCGGACAAAAGGTGATAATCGATTGGCTCTTGACCACTGCTCCGTTTAAAATTTTAACTTTTCTCACTTTCGCTATTTCGGATCCTTACAAGCCGGGACTAACCTAATTTAATCTCTTTCAATCTAATCAAATCTAATTTAATCTACTTAGATTTAATTTAAATTCACCTGACCTACTATAATCTAATCCAACTTAACAAAGTATCGTATAACCAGATTTCATGTAACCTAATCTGCCCTAACATGATCAAATTTAAGCTAATTTAACCTTAACTAATCTTGTCTAATTTGACCTAACGTAATTTGATCTAACCTAATGTTATGTAACATATTCTAAATTCACTTAATTTCATCTAACTTAATTTAAACTAACGTAATTTGACCTAACCTAACCTCATCTAACCTAATTTTACTTAACGTAATTTAATCTATTGTAATTTGATCTAACCTTATCTAATTTATCCTAATCTGATCTAACCTAACCTAACTAATTTTATTTTACTTAACCTAATATGATCTAACCTAATTTCTCTGAACGTAATGTAACCTAACTTAATTTAACCTAACCTAATCTAATTTAACCTAACGTTACGTAACGTTACAAAAATTATTTTCATTTCATTTATCGATTTGTACCGCGTTACAAATATTTTATCAGGAATGTTATCTCGAAAAGGTATTTTCACGCGGAACACATTTACCGAGATATTTTGTCGGAAATATTTTGATCGAGTTATTTAATTATGCCATATATCGCGCGCTACTAAGTATTTTATTCGACAGCCACCGCGTTCAAGAGATAATTTAACTCTTGAACTGCGGCAGACAAATTTTAATACATGTTTGTAGTTTCAATACTTTAACTGACTGCTTTCAAACAATTTGATTGGCTCGGCTGTTTCACTCATTAAACGTCCAAAACATGATATAGTTGCGCTGCAATAATTCGGTTTATTGCAGACTTTATCGTTTTGTACAAATTGCACAAAATTCTATACGAAAGAATATTCCAATAATAAATATTAATAATTGAAATTGTTATGCAGAATAAAAAAATTAACGAATACACCGATAAAAAATGCATCGATAAAGAAAATTTCTAATGACGGTCGAAAGTTTCAAGATTGTAACATCGATGTTGAAATGCGTTTTTTCCTCGTTAAATAAATAAGAGAAGCGTACAAAAGCGTTCCAAGGAAACAAAACATTTTATTATCAAACGTTTCAAAAGCAAAACTCAACGCAGACAATTTGCATTCATAAAAGCAGCATTCTGTTTAATATTCATTTTGTTAAATGAAGTAGTCTCAAACAGAACGTTCGACGTTTTCGTTTCGCCTATAAGTACATTATGTTTCCTCGTTTTGAAAAAATATTGAAAATATCGTGGATGCATATGGGGGCAACGTTTAAAAACGCGCTCGATATTCATGAAGGTATTATCTTCTTTTGTGTTATACCGTTCCGTACGAAATATCAGGTGATATGATATTTTCACCCTTCGGCATTATGTCGAAACGGTGTTTCGCGGGCGCGTGTGTGTTCATTGAAAGCTTTATAGTGGCACCCGAAATTTTCTCACGTTGCGATAACATTTATCCGCGGAGACGTTACTTTTCGGACAAATGGTTGCTTATCTTGGTAATACTGCTCCCCATTCGGTCCAACTCATAAGTTGACCCTTCGATAAGGATAGGTATTTCTGCCAAATATCGAGATTTTAATGTCGCAAGCACCGTGCAAATTATCAACGATATTTGTTATATTTATCGTTACGTTGCTGCACCTTTGTATATGTTACAGAAATGTAACCCTTGTCCAGTTATTTCTACTTGGTTTGTTCATCGATTTATTTTGTGAGCAAACTTTTAGGGTTTTTGAAATAATAATTTGATGAATATATTTCCGTTTTCGAATATTAATGCGTTTAGTTTGGTACGTGATCCGTTTTTGCAACTGCAACGCACAATATCGAAGCGCGATGTGTTTAATTTTTATTTATTTCTTGCCCAATAAATAAACCGGTCGTATTCGGTGCGATATGTCGATAACGTTTTTCTGCGAAACAAACAGTTATTATGTAAAATATTTGTATGGTCTGGTTCGTGCGTTTTTTAAAAAAAACGTTGTAATTGGAAATGGTCGTGTTTGCAAAACATTTTCGTTTCGCAACGTGATCATTGGAGGCCTACGTTTATTGAAATTTATTGTCAATTGTGCAGTTGTATTGTTTGTTATTAGACGTTTATTTTGCGCAATATTTATTTTACACTGCGTTTACTTATATTTGAGTTACACTTTGCAGTTTGCGAACTTGTATACCGGAATATTTGATGATTGGTGCATTAGAGGATTGGAAAATCAGAAGACTGGGGTATTAGGAAACTTGAGAGCTGAGAATCTAAGAAATTAGAAAATTAGAGAACTAGAAAATAAGAGAGCTTGGAAACTAACAAAACAGTACAAAAATTAGGAAACTACATAATTAAGAAACTTGAAATCTATAAACTGAAACGTTGGAGAGTGATTAACTTCAAAAACTTCGTATACATATAATAACATAAATAGCATGCTTAATTACATTCTTAATTATTAAGAAAGAAAAGAAACACCATTACAATTTATGCCGGCAAGTTTGAATCGCTGTGCTTGCATAGATATGAGTTCGTCCGAAGTTTCTTCAAAATTATTGATCCAGTTTGCAGTGATCGGGCAGGGGTAGCAAAAGTTTTCAGAAATTTCGCGTGTTCAAAGCATATAGAACATTAAGGCTTTAAGGTAGCTATTCAACCTCCTGGAAAACGATCGAACCGTTCTCTTCAAGCTCAACTCTTTTTCCTTCTGTTTCCATCTAGAAAGTAAGTTTCATTGTGAAACCGATGTGGTTTTACGAAATAGCACGCTGTTCTTGCTACGTGGAAATTCTAGTTTCTACGATTTCAAATAAAAACCGGGGAAACCTATCCGATACGGTATAGGTATCATATGATAAGGTAAGTTGTAAACTTTCATTTCAAACTTTTTGATAAACGATGGAGATATTAATTAATTGACTGATGTTTTTTTTAGATTTTCTAAGTTCTAAAATTTCTGAACTTCAAATTTGTCAATTTCAAATTTCCAAATTATCAAATTTTATAATTTTATAATTACCCAATACCAAATTTTCCAATCTCCAAATATTCCCAATTACAAATTTTCCAATTTCTACATTTCCCAATTCAAATCTTTTCAATTTTAAAATTTTCCAATACCAAATTTCCCAATTCTAAATTTCCCAATTTCCATATTTCCCAAATACCAAATTTCCCAATTTCTAAGTTTTCCAATCCCAAATTTCCCAATTTCTAAATATCCCAATTCCAACTTTGCCAGTTCCAAATTTCCCATTTCTAAATTTCCCAATTCCAAATTTTCCAGTTCTAAATTTCCCAATTTCCATATTTCCCAATTACCAAATTTCCCAATTTCTACGTTTTCCAATCCCAAATTTCTCAATTTCTAAATTTCCCAATTCCAAATTTTCCAGTTCCAAATTTCCAAATCTCTTACATTCCCCAAAATCCCTAAAATTCCAAAATTTTCGGAGTCAAAAATTTCCTCCGAATTTAATATTTCCACATTTTCAAATTTCCAAATTTCCAATAATGAATTTTTAAATCCATATTAAGCGTGCATAACACATTAGTACATTTTTACTGTTAACATCTCCTTCATAAAACCCTACATTCGTCTTTATTCTCCCCTTAATTTTTAAAGAATCAATTTCATTATCTCGACGTGAAATACCGAACACATCTGTTCCATCGATCGAACGTTTTCTAAGGAAATATCAGAGCTATCTGGAACGTTATTGCGAACGAGTCTCGTGAAATGGCAAACACTCGATCAAAAACGAATAGAACCCAGGATTACCTCGAGTGTAAACTCGAAGAAAAAAATTGCTACAGGTTTCGCGTGTTCTTGGCGCATCCAACGGACTACATTCGTGGCTTTTAACAGGCTGAAAAGCTGGCCACGATATATACGATGGAACACACCGCATACATTTACGATCGTCAGATAACGCTTCTAGTTTAGGATTTGAATAATGTTCTTGGAAGCGTTCTTAAATCAAGCGAAATAAGAATAGCTTCAGAGTTGTTTCTTCGGGGTAGCACGATACCAAATGTTTCTCTACAACCTGTTCTTTTCTTTATACGATCTGTGAACTCGTTCGAGGATTTCTAATTCGGGGTTTTATTCAATTTGCACGATTTTTTATTTTATGTGCGAACGATGATTATAGTGGTATTTGTTCTCTGATGTGTTTGTAGTTTAAGTTGGTGGATTTGTGAAGTGGGAAGAATTATAATTTCTAGATTTTTATATTTAAAAGTTGGAAATATTCTGAAGGCTACTTATTCAAAAATTCGTAGTTTCTTAAGATTTTGTAATTCCCAAATTTCCAAATTCCCCAAATCCCAAATTCCCCAAATCCTAATTTCCCCAAATCTCAAATTCCTCAGATTCTAAATTCCCCAAATTCCAAATGTCCCAGATCCTAAATTCCCCAAATCCCAAATTCCCCAAATCCTAATTTCCCCAAATCCCAAATTCGCCAGATCCTAAATTCCCCAAATTCTAAATTACCCAAATTCCAAATGCCCCAGATCCTAAATTCCCCAAATTCCAAATTCCCCAGATCCTAAATTCCTCAGACCCTAAATTCCCCAAATCCCAAATTCCCCAAATCCGAAATTCCCCTAATCCCAAACCCCAAATTCCCAAATTTGCAAATCCCTAAATCACAAAACTCCACCACTCTCCAATTCTAAATTTTGATACGCCACCCATGAAAACCACTATTTCCATTAAAAAAGACACCTCATCGAATATCGTTCGCTAAAAGGGAATTTATTAATTCTACCATATGTTGTCATTAAGAGTAAAGCATTGTACAGTACTTGATATCCATGATATATATTCTATTAACATTTGCAGTGCATGTACAGTAAATGCTTCTAATTAACAACGTATTAACTGAAAACATCCAATATTTGCTGCTTACGTTGACACTGAAACGTACCGTTAGCAATAAGCATACATAATTAACAGGAAGCTAATTAATTACACAGGTATTACTAACTTCACATGACCCTCGATAATCAAATATCTATTTCTCCCTTTATCTAGCCTACTTTGTCAAACTATTAACTAGATTTAACATTTTGAAAATACGGAACCCTAGAAATTTGAGAATTCACAAATAAAAATAACACGAAATGAACACGCACGAAAACACTCTCGATACAAAATGTGGCACCATACCGAGAGTGTAGACCCCGTCCGTAAATGTATCGTGTGCAGCCAAACAATAAATCTCCGTGGACTTCTCGCGGCAAAAGTAGAACATAAAAAGATCGATTCGGAAGGAGACCATCGTCTTTGAATTAGAATGTTTCGACTTCACGCGAGCGTACGAAAGGAAGAAACGGCGCAAAAATATATTCAAACGCAAATTGCCGCGTGATCCGTGGAAAGAAGAAACCCGTAATCATCTGTCGTGGTCGGTCGATTGATCGTGAACGAAAAAAAGACTCGTGGCGAATGTTGCGTGTTCCGTGTATCGCATGTCTACGATGGGGAAAGGGTAGTTTGAGGTAGGGAAAAGCGGCCATATACGGGAGGTGCCCGTACTACGGCCTTGTCGATGCCGATACGGTTATGCAAGCGGAAGAATGTCGTGTGTTACAGCGTGGAAACGATCGTATACACGTTTCCCTTTTATACTCTGCATCATTAACCTCTCGCAGCTATTCGATGTATCGATTTCGTTCGCTATGTTCTTATTTCTACGAACGACGTGACGGTTCAAATTTTCTTGCACGACGCTGGCTGATTTACGATAATAAAATTCCTTTTGTACGCTTATTCGAGTGTACTGATCAGGACTCTTGATTAAGATTGAATTGCTCCGCAGACGTCTGATATCAATTTTTAAGGTTATCGGGCTATTTCGATATTCTTCCTTTCTTACTTCCAGGCAATTCCATGGAAAATTTATTCAATTACGTTTTGTTCGTTTCATTAGTACTTGATGCATGTTGAGTATTGATTGTTTGGTTTTAGTATATTACTAAATAAATAGGATTTTACTTTTTACTATTATCTTACTGTAATATTGTATTGCTATTCTGGTACTCTTGCGATATTGTACTGTAATAGTACTTTACTATGTTACTGATTTTACTGTACAAGTACACTATTTTATTGCAATTTTCTATTTAATATACATGATGTTTTTAACGAACATGTACATGTTCTTTAGACATACATATTTAATATGTATCATCTACATGTAACAACTATATGTTCTATAGACATACATATTTAATATACATTTTTAATATGCATTAATATATATTAATTTAATATACATGTTCTTTAGATATACATGTTTAATACGTATCATCTACATGTAACTGCTACATGTTCTTTAGACATACGTATTTAATATACATTTTTAATATGCATTAATATACATGTTCTTTCGACGTACATATTTAATATGTCTGTCTAAAGAACGTGTAGATGTTACATGTAGATGATACATATGAAATATTTATGTCCAAAGAACATGTATTAAAATCTGCAACTATGTCGAGAAAAATGTCATCGTAATGCAATGAAAAATTTCATGTTGCAAAAATGAAACAATAATTTATGCTCGACGAATTTTCTGTTCCCAGTACGGAATCTGGGTTTGAAAAGGTTGTATATTACGAAAGATCCTCGCAGTGGCAAGTTAGAATGAAAATGTGCCGGCAGGAAAAGTCCCCTGACAGCGTGGAAAAATTAAAAGAGAAATTTTTCCGTTGAAAACGTCTGCCACGACGACGTTGACTCGCGATGCGGATTCCAAACTTTTCAAGAATACATCCGGTGGACGGTTACAATCATCCGGTGCTCTTAACTCGTCGGGATAAAAACACTCGAGACCGTCAGCCAACAGAATGAGAAAAGTTATAACATTGTCCCCGTGGATTTTCATTCTCAGTCGCAATAACGCGGCCGACTCTCGAAATCGTTTGATTTCCTGTATATTTTTCATTTCCCGCTGAAATTGCGCTCCCTTTGCCTCCATCGATATTTATGGCCGTTCGCGATACGAAAGTTCTCGTGAAATCGATAGAAAATCGCGGAATTAATTTCAACGAATTAATTTCGATAACGGTGCTTCTGCGATATAAATAATTCATTGATTCGTTAAGAACATTCTTGATATTAGCAATGGATTGATCGGTACAAAACACGTATACAGGGTGTGGTAATGAAACGTATATGTCACATCCATACGATACGTAAACACATGTCACACACATGCAAGACGTATGCATATGTCACATAGCTGTAGTACGTATGCATATGTCACATATATGCAATACTTATACGTATGTCACATACATATGTTACATAGGTACAACACTTACACACGTGCCACTGTATATGCATACAATACATATACACACGTCACATACATTATAAAATGAATACATATGTCGCATATGCAATACGTATACATATGCTACATACATACAGTACGTATACATATGTCACATATACATATGCACATATGATATTATTCAGTAAATACAGGGTGTTCGGAAAGTAATCCAACATCAAATATCCACAATAATACAAAATTGAAAGCTGATCAACAATTTTGAAATATAAATGTCTGTATTGAATATTAATTACCTGCATATTAAGTATGAGATAATTAAGCTTTGACATAGTGAATTCATTGCTTATTTCAAAACACAAATCAATTTGTATAAAAAATCTTTATACAAAGATTTTCATTCACTCTCAATCTTGAAATTGTTAAAAATATTGCAAAATAGACTGCTGCGCAGGCTATACAACTTCAATTTCCAGCGACCCATACAAATTGCAGCTCCCTAGTTTCTGAAAAAGAAGGAACGTGAACGAAAAAAAAAAAGTATTGATAACTAACGAAATTTGCTAGTTCGATACGTGCATCTTTGCAGGCCGTGGAAAAACGACGTTCGCACAGGTTCCTCGAAATCCGATTAATCGTTCCGTTGACGCGAGAACGTCAGCGTGCATCGTTCGTTCGTTCGTTATCTATTCATCGTAGCAATCGCGTTGCGAGTCGTGAAATTGAGGAAAAAAAAAAAGCGCGGAGGTGATGGATTCGGACGATAAAATTTTGGTGGAAGTAGCGCGAAGATGATCGAACAATGGAAATGTGAATAAATCGCGAACGAACGTGATTTACATCGTTCGAGGTACTCCCAACAAGTATTACGAGTTTTTCCACTGTGCAACTATTATTACTTTTGTAAGTCCGTGGTGAAAGATCGATTTTTATTTTGTATTTGGAAATTTGGGGTTTTATGTTTGCAAGGGTTGGGATTTGAGAATTTGGGGAGTTTGGAAATTTTATATTTCAGAATGGGGTATTTAGGATTTGGAAAAGTGGGAATTTGGTAATTTAGAAATTTGGATATTTGCCAATTTGGAGACTTTAGAATTTAGGGATATTGGAATTTCTAAATTTGAAAATTTGGGCATTTAGGAATTTGAAGAAGTGGAAAGACAACTTAAAAATTTTAGAATTTAAGGATTTAGAAATTTTTTTAATTTGAGAATTCATTTAAATTTTGATCAAGTGAAAATTTGCAATAAAATTTTGTACAGTCACAGTCCACACAATTTTGTAAAATCAAAAGTATATTTTTCCATCTAGAACAAAAACTAAACACGTATGAATGTACATTCCTTTCTTCAGTGAAACTACATATTTTATCAGAGTGTAAATATTGCTAGTAGAAATGTTGAATAAATATTGAATTGCAGTCAAAGCCACCAAAGCATACTGTATATTATAAAGATAAATTTGAATATAAAAATACAATTGTTTCTCGGTGAATCAGATATAAAGACATACATATATGTTAAATGCGAAGAATATCTTGGTTATATTTCTCTTGCGTGGTTTTCTTTTTCCACGCTCTTACCGCAAAGAGAATGTCGTTCGTTCCTGTAAAATCGCAGTGAAAACAAAATACGGCCAACAATTTGTATTGTCGTCTCGAAACGTTGCTTCGAGTTGCTAGAAACGAGCGTAACCATTTTCTTCTTGTCTTTTTGTCGCAGAAATCTCAAGAATGTGAACAATCAAACTAACGCAAATGCCCAACCAGGCACGGCCTCGTCAAGAGTGGTCTCCCAAGTCCCCTATACATGTATTGTAAGTACTCTTCCTTTATTCCATCATTATATTTTATAACTGTAATAAAAATCAACGGTCAAATCCATATTTTACTTGAAGAAAATTTTCCAATATTTTTCAAAATTGAACACGACAACAGAATTCGTTCATTGAAAAAAAAATTAACTTCGTTTAAAACGAAATAATATACAGAAATAATATACTTGAAAATTATTATCGTTTCTTTCAATAAACAAATAAATAAAACTTACGAAAAATTTCAAATTATTTCATATGATTTATCTTTTTTCTATAATATTTTATTTACTCGAATATTGATTACATATATGCATAATTATTTTTAATGTTTTTAACAAATTTATTAGATAATTGATATTAAGCTCATACTACTTTGATCCTATATAAATTTTATCGAGTCTTATTAATTTCAATGATAATAAGCATGGTAGGTATCACGAACGTATATTTAGGATTATGTTCAATTTTTCATGCATTTGAACTTTTCCTGCCAATTGCAAATATTCGTGGGTCCCTAATTAATGCATGTTAATTAAAATTGTTCGCGATGAAATAAACCATTGTTTCGGCGTAACTGAATGCGATTCGATATTTTCGCAGATCGAAAGCTCGCTGTTAAATTTCATTTTGTTGTACCTATAATTGTACATTCTGAAGTATTCTATAAATAACGTGGTTAAATTTCCTGTAACTTCGTTTTACAACTTCTATACCAATTAAAAATTGCGGAAAATTTCGTTGTATTGTGTAACATGCTGTAAATGTAGATATTGTTTAACATATTATACTGTAAATGTTATTTGACACATTTTATAAACATTATATAACACATTACATTATAAACATTACATAACACATTATTGTGTAATAATTGTATACCACACTATTACATAAATAATACCTGTATAATATATAATATAAACATTATGTAACACAATACGATATGAATTCTACAATTTCGCTGGTTCAAAACAACCTAATTAAGAAAGTTAAGTGAATTGGCATCAAAGGTAAACGCACTAACAGCAGCGCTATAAAACAAGAAGAAATACACCGTTTGCTTTTTACTAGTGTTAAAACTTGCTCAATACAAGCTTAGTTCACATTTCCGTCTAAAAGTTCTCTCTATAAACTCGTGCTAGAAGTATTTACTCTTACAAAGATTTACTCGCCCAAGTTCTCTAGCACAGCTACGCTTTAACTGAATTAACCCTCGAAGGACCAACTCTGAAACATGGACGCAGATCGGTACCTGGTCACTTTCCACTCACTTAAATTCATATTACAATATTTTGTCTGTCCACATTTACACTACAGGAATAAATCTGTAAAGAAGTTTTTTCTTTGGGAAGATTTGCTTAAGCCCGTAAAATTAGAACTTAAAAATTAGAATCATTTCATCGACTCCTGCTAAAAATTGGAACCATGATAAACTCGGAACGATATTTATACGCTATTAGCTAATTGCAGTCTTTATTACGAGAAGATCGTCGTTTTCCGCAAATTCTAATTGAACCGGTTTACGAGATAAGGTCTTCAATTTTAACACAACGGACATGGCGAGAAGTCACGAAACGGATGCAATTAGTAGGCAGAGACGAGGTACCGTCAACTACGCTGTCCTAAAATTACACTTATCATAACTGCTACAATTTCGCCGCGAACTGCTACGAAAATTGACGGCGCAACTGAAAATCTTCTTGAAACCATTTTCGTCCGAATCGTTAATGATCCCAGACGCTGACTAAATCGATACAATACTGGTGTACTAAGTAATATAAATATATTCATGTATATCGTATATGAATGTAATGTGCATAATATATTATGAATAAATATACATACTATATGTGTGATATATTTTTTATGATCATATTGTATGATATACATATAATGATAAATTACGTTTGAACATACATGATGAACATATGTCATAATCACATGTATCATATGTATATCATGTATGTCATGACAAACACATATGATAGATTCATTCAAACACATTATGAATAAATATGTAAAGTATATATGATATATCATACATGTGTATACCATACATGATACATGTAGTACACCATACATGATATACATATAAATATAGTGAAATACCCTTGTATATTCATGAATATGAGTATGATACTCAGATATCCACCTTGTATATTCAAGAATACGAACAAGTTGTGATGCCGGTACTTTATCTTGACCATAAGGTTAAAACGGAAAGGAAAGAGTTAAGAAAAAGAAAGTGACGTTATCGGTGCTTGTAAATCAACGGTGTTTCTTTTGTGAAGGAATAAGAGGCAGTACGTTATTTGCAACATTGTAAATCTAACGGAGACGTATTTCAGCCTGAAGGTGCCTTTTCCTGTAACAATGACAGCGAACATTTCTTTGTCTCCCCAGTCACGTTTGCGCCGGTAACAGAGAACGTTGTTTGACAAGTATGTCTTTTACGGTGTTCGGTGAAAATTTGCATCGAAATTGTACGTATACACCCTTTGTTTCTTATATAATAGACTTATTATTTATTTGTATGTACGCATAATTTCTGCTGAATGTGTATGCTACCATAATAAATGATAAAGGCTTATTAAACGTATAAACATACGTGCACAATGTATTCAATATAATTAGGAGCTCTTTCATTTAATAATTAATTCAGAATTGTTGATCGAAGCTTCTTCTGAACATATCGAAAGTTAATTATTAATTGAGGAAACCTTCAATTAAAATCACTTTTTTATATTTAATTTTTCAAGTTGGATTTAGAAATTTAATTTTAATTTTAGTTATAATTAAACTTCAACAATTTGAATAATTAAACTTTAAACCGTCAGTGAAACGTTCATTCTTAATTATAATATATTTAATTATGGATTATAGCTAAATCGTTCAATTCTTAATGGAGTAATTAAAATTTTCATTAACAGAAACCCCTTCAAGCCCCGTGAATATTATAATGTACATAACATTTATTTTATCTTAAATTTGTAATCGTGTAATAAAACTTATTTTTGTAATAAATTATACATATTAATAAACTTCGGTTCGAAATTCATTATTATTAACCTGCTCGTGATAGGAATAAATTTTCACCCGCGAAAATTTGAAATTTAAAATTGACTCACCCTTCCTGCTACTCTCATTTCAGTGTTCTGATATTAATAATTATAATATTTTTCAAATCATTATGTCGTTTTTACCAGTAAATAACATTTACTTAATACGAAAAATAAATTATGAAAAACAGTTGTACACGTTAATCTTTCTCGATAAAACTGAACAGATTTCAAGAAAAACACCCTAAGATATTTTATAACTTAAAATAAGAAATTTTACAAACATATTTTAAAACAAAAAATAAAGTAGTACAATAAACAAACTGTGAATAAAAATAAACACAGATTTCAAGAAAAGAAAGTTACAAGTTTTCAATAAGAAAGTTACAAGCTATCCGATCAATTTGATAACTATCAAGAAACTGTAAACGTATCTCGAGCTCATTGTCACGTGGGACGATTGTAACGTCTCCGAATAAATCAGAGCACAATATCTCCGAATGAACGGCTTAGTCGAATAACACACGTCGAGGTGGTAAATGCGACAGGTGCAATAACACCTGCCAGGAAACAGGCATACGTTGATCATTCGACAGTCGATCGTTCGCGCGGAAGTTAACCGACGAAATTGCGATTTGTTGCGATAATACGGTCGATGGGTTCCCAAAGAGAGATCCCGGCGATGCGAGATAAATATTTGGCGTTGCGCCGAAAGCCAGGGTGTGTGCCCCTCTCTCGACTTTGGTCGCCTAGAATCAACCGATCGAAACCAGAGGATAGAACGGTACTGCGGTTTTTCACCGCCGCTTGTTTCCCTCGAATTGCCTTCCAACTGCCCAATAACATCCCCCCTTTTCACCCAAAACGATCGACGGGTCTCCATTTTTCCTGCTACAAATTTTCAACGACATTTCCTCAATTTTCTTCACGATCTCATCAATCTGTATAGTTCTCCAGACGTAAGGTGACCTCTGGCTACTATAAAATCCTGATTCTATCGGTTATGGCGAGGGGGATGGTATTCTTAGTTTTATGGCGTTTTGGTGGAAATATAGAAGAGCAAGTTAGGGTAGTTACAGAAACTAAGGTCGAAAGATAAGTATACTTGACCCTCAAGTTTTTGAATTCGTAATTTCTCAAATTTGGTGACTTGTAAATTTTAGATTTTATTCAAAATTTTCCAATTCTCACGTCTCAGAATTACAAATTGCCCAATTCCAAATTTTCCAGTTTCAAATTTCCCCATTTTACATTTTCCAATTTCCAAATATTACAATACCAAATTTCCCAATTTCCATAATTCCCAATTCCAAATTTCGCAATTCTAAATTTTCCAATTTCCAAATTTCAGAGTTTCAAATTCCCAAATCCCAAATTTCCCAAATTTCAAATTTCCTAAATCCCAAATTCCCCAGATCTTAAATTCCCCAAATCCCAAATTCCCCAGATGCCAAATTCCCAAATCTCAAATTTCCCAAATCCCAAATTCCCCAGATCCCAAATTCCCCAAATTCCAAATTTTTCAATTTCACATTTCCCAATTTCCACATTTCCCAAATTCTACATTTCCCACTTTCCACATTTCCCAATTCCAAATTTCCCAATTCTAAATGTTCCAATTTCAAATTTCCCAGTTACAATTTTACTAATCCCAAATTTCCCATCTTTTAAATCTCCCATTTTTAAATTTCCTAATTCTAAATTCCGTAATCCCTAATTTTCAAATGCCCAGTCATCTAAATTTCCAAATTCTACAATTTTCTATCCTAGAACTGTAAATCCTCAAGTTTCCACATACTTCAAATCCAAATTTACAAATTTTCAACTTCCAAAACTTGACACGTATATATCTAATTTCTTATGATTTTTAAACGCATGTAGAATATTTTTAATAGAACAGATATCTATAAAAGTCCAATCAGAAATATCCCAGTGAATAACAGTAGAAAATAGTCGCGAGACCGTTTCCAATGAACAAAAACGGAGTATTAACACTTTGCACGTGTTAATGCTAACGGAAGAGGAAGAAGCCGGAACACGAATCACTGGGTCTCAGTTTCTAAATAAAAGCGCTTTAATGAAGTCCCCGGACGACAGAAAACATTCGATCTGGCGCTTCGCAAAGCGGCCGTGAATAAATCCGAATTTAAAAGCGATGAAACTTTTAGCTGAAAGCACTTAAGCTTAGAATAACTAACGAACGTTTGAAATCGAGTGGCAGTTCGAAGCGAATGAGAATCGTACTGAACGCTTCGGGTGTTGCTCGTCATCGATTTCCTATGAAACACACGATGAACAAGGACCCGCTTGCACGATCCAACGGAAAACATGTCCTGTACTACGTTACATCTGTTCCCTGGATTAAGTTTTCGAACACTATCTTCTCCTTCGAACCTCATTTTTCCTTTATTTCTTCTTTCGCTGTTAGCTTCAAGAAATTCCCTTCTATTTCCACGGTTGCAAATTTTTTGCAATTTCAAACTTTCAAATTATACTTTACACTTTTCAATTTTCAAATATTACAATTTTCTAGATATAGAATTTTCTAAGTTCTCCGATTTTCAGGTACATTTCTAAATTATAGTTTGTACATTTTTACGTTTTCAAGTTTTGAATTATCCGAACTTCTGAAATATCTGAATTTTTCGTACCAACATTTAATTATTACATTTTGAATTTTGCTTGTATAGTCTTATCGTTACACGTTTATTTATCAATATGTATAAATGTATTCGTACCGATAAAGATATATTCCTGCAGTCACGCGATTTTTCACGATTCACAAACACGGAAGAGATGCTAAAATGAAATGAATGATACTCCTTTTTATACCGTAATACGCCGTAATTACATAGATACGTATATGCTTAATTAATCTTACTTAACTGAACAGACACTTATATCGCGCCAGCTTATGTCAGTGTTTCCGACACGATTATTCTTATCTGGTGTACACATTGTTCCTCTCGAAAGATCCCTTCCGTTCGCCGAGCTGCATGCGGGCTTCTTTTGCTTGATTTATCGTTTTCAACTAGTATCGATAAAACTTCACCGTGCACCAGATGCGATTTATGCTCGTCCCGTTAATTCCAACTAGTGCGTTCGTCATCGAGATCAATTTTTTCGACGCGTGTGGTTCATTAGTCGATTAATTACGTTCGACGTGCAATCTTTTACCTGTCAGCATCGAATGTCTTTATGCGATTTTTTATGAACTGAGGATTCTTCAGAGCTGCAAATTTTTATAGGACATTACTGGAGCGATTGTAAGTTCTGGTGTTTTAAGAAAAGTTACTATTTATTGTGTTGGAATTTTTGAATTTGGGATGTGCAGATCTGGAAAATTGGAATTTGGGGGAGTAGGAGTTTGGGGTTTTGTGAATTTGGGAAATTGGGAATTTGGGATTTGAGAATTTGGGGACTAGGAATATTGGAAATTTGAGAATTTGGGGAGTAGAAAATTTGGGAATTTGAGAATTTGGGGAGTAGGAAATTTGGGGGTTTGAGAATTTGGGGAGTAAGAAATTTGGGGTTTGAGAAATTAGGGACTTGGTAATTTGGGGAGTAGGAAATTTGGAGATTTGAGAGTTTGGGGAGTAAGAAATTTGGGGTTTGAGAAATTAGGGACTTGGTAATTTGGGGAGTAAGAAATTTGGGGTTTGAGAAATTAGGGACTTGGTAATTTGGGGAGTAGGAAATTTGGGGATTTGAGAGTTTGGGGAGTAAGAAATTTGGGGTTTGAGAAATTAGGGACTTGGTAATTTGGGGAGTAGGAAATTTGGGGATTAGAGAATTTGGGGAGTAGAAAATTTGGGGATCTGAGAAATTAGGGCCATGGTAATGTGGGATTTAAGAATTTAAAGAACAAGAAATTTTTAGAGACTGAGAATTGACGTGAGAATTTTATAACTAGTGAATTTAGTAATTACAGAATTTGAAAATTTAAAAATGAAGGTAGAGAATAATTACCAGTACCATTTACACTAGTATTAGCAATATGAAAGACAATGTCATCATGGTCATTCACTATTGAATTCTCGATTAAGGAAAATTCTGATTATACACGATCGTGATCATAAAGCGATTTAATCTGTCTTAAGCCTGCAGATTTTCCCTTTACCGTTTTCAGAGGCACTACCCATGCTAACTTTACATAATCAGCAGAATATGTTAATAAACGCGTTACAATTAAAAGCTAGCTAGCTAAGCCATTCACGTTTCGTTTAATACTGCATCAGGATTTTAGCATAATGTGGTAGGTATCATTAAAAATGAACACGGAAGTTGTATGAAACTGTGGAGATTATCAGAAGAAATCCTCGGAACATGCAGTACGGTAATACGTGCTAATAATTGAAGACACACCAGGTAAACGATTTTACTCGTCGAATCTTCTGTTTCATACTATCGATTATTATAATGTCGTTTTTACGTTGACTATTTCATTTTTAAATACTCATATGTGACTTTAAGAGAAGAGATTCTGAAATTTCAAATTCCTGCTTTCTAAATTCTGTAGTGGGACTATAGTCTCAAGAAACTTGAGAATATAGAATTCTTAAATTTCCAAATCTCTCAGTGTCTAAGTCCTCAAATTCCGACATTTTCTACTCCTCAAATTCTCAGATCACTAAATTACCAAACCCCTAATTTCTCAAATCCCCAAATTACCAACTTTCTAAATTCTCAAATCTTCAAATTTCCTAGTTCTCAAAATTTCTTAAATCCCCAAATGTTCCAGTCCCCAAATTCTCAAATTCTCAAAGTTGCTACTCCCCAAATTCTCAAATCCCTGAATTACCAAATCCCCAATTTCTCAAATCACCAAATTTCCCAGTCCCAAAATTCTGAAATCCACAAATCTCTCAGTCCCAAAATTCTCAAATCCCCAATTTCCAACCCTCCAACTCTCAAATCCCCAAATTCCCAAATCTCTTAAAACCACTCCCAAAATCTCCAAATCCCAAAATCCCCAAATTTTCAAATTTCCAAATTCCCCATCAATATTCATATATATCGTATAACTATTATCCCTCAACTAACAGCAATTACCCTTTTTCCGTTAGTCATCTTCATCGATCGTTCATTTCCGAAACCCTCCGCCATAAACGTATTTCTCTACGGACTAATAAATTCGATGTAACACGGTTCTCTATAGCGTACGTTTATTTAATTGTCCATATTTAACCGGGCCAAATAAAATCCGTGATTAGCGTCGCTTTATCCTGGGTTCGCCCTGCGCACACCCATGGTGCGCGACCAAGGGACGCGGACCATGATGAAGTCGTATCACGCAGCCACGGTAAACGCATGCGAACAACCGTGTCGCTTATTGTTATCGGTATGCATGTAAGAATCGGTAAGTACGTCGGTCTTAATCGCTGGGGCCACGTGGACGGAATAAATTACGACGCGAGCTGCTAATGCAGACGTGTTGCGTGTCGAACATTAACAGGCCCGCCAAATTTAAGGAGACTCATTCCAATCTGTCATAATGTATACCCCACCGATACAGTTACCATTCGCGTTGTGGTACACTTTCTTTCGCGCTGCAAGATTAAACGGGAGAATAAATACGTCCAAACACGCAATAAGATATATCTCATTATTTATACCGAGCAGTCATTTGTCACCTCAGTGCGCTGCAAGAATGTAGAACATTTACGTACATAGTAATATAGGAATTTATGAATACATGTATTTAGAAATACCGAGTTAAGGATGTTGGAGTATAGGGATCTGGAGATCGAAGGATTTAGGATCCTCGATATGAATGTAGATATCTAGGAATGTAAGAACATTTTGCATTCTTGATGGTAAAGCTTAAACACTGTTTTAGACTATTTATAAAAAAAATCTAGCATGTCGCATTTGACACGCAACCTAATATATGAGATATTTCACCTAACTTGACCATTTCAGTAGACACAGAATTATAAGGATAATGAGTGCCACAAATCTCATCTATTAACGTGTCCAAATTTTTTCCAGCCTACTGCAGTCTATTGTCATTAAAAAAGAATTGAAATTTGTTTTCAGGTGGATGCCCCGCTCTGCCATGAGGCCGGCCGAGGGCGACACTTCGGACTGTATCCTGGTGGTTGGTATATCCAGACCGAAGATGGCCGCAGCCTTCCTCACGGTTGTCCTCCTCTCCCTGTTTCTCACCTTCCACATCCTGTACGACAGCGCCGTATACAGCTTGCACGCGGCCTCGGCCGTCGAAGGACGAACCGTGGAGCTGGTGTCGCAAGTTCGAGCCACCCCGCCTTTGCTCTTCTCTAGCAAAGTCCACTTCCCGCGTACTAGTCGTCATCTACCTCAGGCAATCATCATAGGTGTGCGGAAATGTGGCACCAGGGCGCTCCTCGAGATGCTCTTCCTTCACCCGCAGATACAGAAAGCCGCCGGCGAGGTCCATTTTTTCGACCGAGACGACAATTACGGCAAAGGACTCGAATGGTACCGAAGGAAAATGCCCTACTCCTTCAGGGGTCAAATCACCATCGAAAAGAGCCCCAGCTACTTCGTCACACCGGAGGTATGTGCCATAACTTCGTCACAACGAGGGTATGTGACATAACTTCGGGGGTGTGTTGTATAAACGAGTTGCAATGGATTCTCGTTACATTGCCGATTGCTGATATCAATTAATGTAACATATGGATATAACTCTCTATATGTTAAAACACAGTTTCACACGGAATATGGACTTCGACCGCAAACAGTTAAAGCGACACATTTCAGATATTTTACACGCGTTTGATTTTGGTTGTATCGAATATTAAAATGTTAATTAATCTGAGTGGGCATTGGTATAGCTGTGGGTAGTTTTAATTGAACAATTACGTGTGTACATATATGTACGTACTTTGGATGTTATCTAATTTTAATTATCTAACGTAATGGACGTTCTGAATAAGTGTGCAACAAATTAGAGTAAAGAATCCTTGCAACCGTGTCACTGACCGCATAGTGTCAGTCGTGATGGATGACCGGTGTCTAAGGGTCTAGTATTTATAGCTCCAAGTAATTTGGTCGCAGGTTTTGGGTTAGCAAACGTTAGTGGCATTATTTAAACGAGTTTAGCGGTGGAGAATGTAATCGAGTTAATAAATAGTTGCGGGCAATTAAGTGGACCGTAAACTAGATCCAGATTATGGATTCTATATCTTTGGTGAGAAACTATAGTCTAGATCTTAATGTTCATGTCGAACTACTTATATCATTAGCCCACTTCGACATCGCTAAGCAGCTTACAACGTTTAGTGTTGACTATGCTCTTGCATTGAAAATTGTGTAAGTCCTATGAGACCAAGTATTTGTACTGGTGATTTAATCTTTTTGTGGTTCTAGTTCGCGTGGGTTTTGCTAGAATTCTAGGTCAAACGATTAAGTAGATTACTTTCCAGAAGATAAAAAAGAGATTATACCACGTCCACCTTTTAAGATCGCTATTGATATTGCCGAAAGTTTGGGGTCTCGGTTCTACGCCCATAAATATTGAAGTTTGGTAATAACTGTCAAATCCTCAACTTCACGGTGCTTCTTATTATTTATGTTTGCTCTTGCAGGGATTCTTAAAAGATAGAAAGATTTTTTCGAACTCAATATTTATGACGTACACATGCATATGTCAGTAGTCTGCACATCCACAAATTTTTCAGATCTTTAAATTTTTGTAATTCTTACATTTTCAAATAAAGTTCTAAATCTTAAGACTTAATTCCCAAATAGTCAGATTTCGCAATTCCCTCATATCCTAAAATCCCCAGTCTGCAACTTCCTACATTCAAACTTCCCAACTTTCTAAATTCCCAAATGTCCAAATCTCCATTTCCCGAAATTCCCAATTACCAAACTTCTGTTAAGCAGACAAACTAATTCCGAAATCGTGCACCGGATGTACCACCAGAATGTTTCTGCTAACAGCTCGATGTTCCATGATTAACAATAAACTTCCTATACACATAATTCATCGCAAACCGTTCGATCGTTACAGGTACCCGAGAGGATCCGCGCGATGAATGCGAGCGTGAAGCTGTTGCTGATCGTCCGGGAGCCAGTGACCCGCGCCATTTCGGATTACACCCAGCTCCGTACGCACGCGGCGACCGCGTCCACCATAACGAACGGGACACCTCGCAGCGTGCAGCAGCAACAACAGCAACAATCGGCTCGTAGTTTCGAGGAGCTGGTGATGCGACCCGACGGCAGTATCAACGAGTCCTACAGGCCGGTCGCCATCTCGTTGTACCACACGTACATGCACAGGTGGCTGGAGGTGTTCTCCAGGGAGCAGATCCTGATAGTGAACGGTGACCAACTGATCGAGGACCCTGTGCCCCAGTTGCGCAGGATCGAGAGCTTCCTGGGACTCGAGCCTCGGATCGGCAGGCACAATTTCTACTTCAATCACACCAAGGGTTTCTACTGCCTGCGAAACGAGACGTCGGAGAAGTGTCTGAAGGAGAGCAAAGGCAGACGGCATCCACGGGTCAGTCCGGTGGTCGTCACGAAGCTGAGGAGGTTCTTCAACGAACACAACCAACGATTCTACGAGCTGGTGGGAGAGGATCTGGGCTGGCCCGAGGAATAACCGTCGAGAGGAAGCGGTTCGATCGACCTGATCGTGTCCATGATGGAAGCGTTGCGTGCAGCCATGATGGATCGTTGAGTTCCCCGAAGAAGCAACTTTCGCTGAGCTTCCCTCTTCTCTTCGTCACCGCCGACGGTGTTTCGCCCCGAAATTTCCACGTCGAACTCGGCTGGACCGACAGTTCTCAACGAAATTAACGCGAACGGAAAACTTGTAATTATTATCGAGGACCTTGAAAAGTCTACACGAGAAATTAACGGAAACACCGTCCGGGACGTTTGGCGAATCGGAGTTTAGCGACTAACCTTCGGAAGATGATTCAAGCGGAAAGAGAAGAGGATTCCATCGAAGAAAATCATTAATCGAAGAGATCGCGACTTCGAGGCAGAGGACTCTGCAGCGTCGAAGATTCTTCGGGAACTGAACTCATCTGCAATAGGCAACTCCTCGTCGTGGAGAGAATCGAGGCTGATCAGAGGATGAGTACCTTTTATATTTTACTGATTAGCTGTAAAATTTAAACGGAGTAACAGCGGGATGGTACCGCGAGATTTGGGGAACCGTACACCGTCAATGTGCTCGAATATCATTTTTTTACTGACAAATAGAATTCCTTGCTACGAAAGACTACGTTAAGGTTTAAGTTTCTCCTGTCGATGTTAACTTACACGAGCGTGATAGGATTCTTTAGGAGCAATGCAGATGTTCAGCACTTGAAGTTTTACAGTTTTTGGATTTAGAACCTTGGTTTATATCTATTGAATCTACAATTTTGTTTGTATTATATTTTAATTTAAATTTAAGAACTTTATAAGAATATGCAAATTTAATAATCTGGGAACTGTAAAAATATTGAAACAAATTGGAAATATGAAAGCCTTAGAGATTACATTTTAAGATTAAAATATTTCAAATCTATTTTTATTTTGAACATCGAAAAACTTTCAAATCTCCATATTTGATCCGTGAAAGTGTAAAACAAGTGTTGGTCTGCAGTGTATCCAGAAGGAAATGCAACGTCGCGCAAGTGTAGCTCGTTAACGGCAGAAATTCCCACGAAACAAATAAAAAAGCCGAATAAACTTTACATACGTATGACTTTCGAAACAGTTTCTTCGAACTTGAAAATTACACGCGTTCCCTGGCGAAAGGAAGGAAGTTTGAACTACCATAAGACACGCGAAGAAGTCTGGCTCCTTTGATAAGAAGAAGGCGCGACACGCTTCCTTGAGAGTGCAAGAATCCTGCGAGCCTCTTCAGGAAGGGCGCTCGAGCACGCGAGCTGAAGTGCACCCTGAAGAGGCTCGTGGCAACGAGTCAAACCATTAAATCGAGTGCATGCAATTTAATGGATATACGTTCTGGCCAGGACTCGTCATTATTATCGGAAATCCTGAGTCTCCTCTTGCGTTCACGCTTCGCTCGATCGTACTCGCGTGCTAATTGTCCCTCTAACAGAGAGTTCATCCCCCGAAACGTTCACGGATTGATTCGAGATTCGTAATGATCCCCTCGACGACGATGGAATCCAAAATTTGATGGGATAATTGGACCCGAAAGTGTTCCACCTAAAAGAGCCCGATTAAGTAATAAAACTTTGGACAAAGTATTTCGAGTGAATTAGATTTCGAACGAAAGCGATTTCAATTGTTTCAGTTTCCGGCGGTCGAATTGATTTCCAGAGTTTGAATTAGCAACGAAAAGACTGAACGGGATAGAAAGTTGCCGGAGATACTGTTTCGAAATGGGAATACAGGAATAGATCGTTCATTATTTAACGAATCCTTGATACCGAAATGGAGTAATTATTATAGGTTAAATAGAGATAATCTCAGGGAAATTAACTCGTTTTTAACAACCCCCTCAACGTACAATAGAAGTACCGTTTCTATTGGAACATCGAGTAAATACGTTCACTTGGGAATATTTGTAACTGACGCATAATAATAGTATCTTTTTTTTAACTAGTTCAAATTATGGTTGTTTGAAGTTGGCACGAGGTTAGGGTTGTCTTTTTGTCACGTTCCTTCGATATTCTTTGTGAATTTATTAAAAACAGAAATGTTCCTTTAATCATCTATGAAGTCGAATTTCCAAATTTATGATTCTATAACTTCTAAAAATTCCAAACTGTATTCGAAAATTCCCAAATGTCCCAACGTCCCAAAACGTCAGATTCCTACATTCCGAAATCTAACCTAATAAACCGCAAATTACATTTAATTCAATCCCCTATTACTCGTACAATAATCAGTGCGTTAATAATTCGCGTGTCGCACACATGCCACGTCACGTACGATAATTTTCACATCGACAGACAACGTGTTCAAATTGTTAACGGTACTTTACAGTAACAGTAAAACGTTTGAGAGACCAATTAAAGTAACTATCCGAAGCAGACAGCAAATTGGAGAAGATCTCATAGATGAGGAACAAAGTAGATCGAATTGGCGAAGGAATTTCAAAGAGACGATCCTCGATATCAGTCACGACCACGCGTGTCTCAGGGGATTCCGTTCCCGCACAGTTGATTCCGAGCTGGTCGTTAGTCAGAGAGCTGGACGTCTGTCCGTCGATTCTCGTGGTGAACGAATTCGAGCACATTGAACGGGCCCCGGGTTATTTAGATCGATCGATCTCCGCTAAGAGAGCAGAATGATCCATCGATGCTGTTACTCGTTCCTCCGCGTGGCTGCGCGCAAGACCGCACGTCTTGTTCCATGGTACACACACGTACACGCATACATACTCATTCATACACGCATATGTACACCTACAGACGCATACAGACACGTATCTACACGTACGGACGCGTATGATACACATACGTGCACGTACGACAAATACATATGGACGTTCACATGTGGACGTATATGTTCAAATATGGGCACACATGTCCATTTGCGGATACGTACGTTCACGTATGGGCACGTATATTCACATGTGGACACGCATACATACAAATATAGGAACAGACTCACATGTTCACATGTGGATATGCATGTTCATATATGGACACTTATGTTCATTTGTGAACATGTAAGTTCATATGTGAATACTGACGTACAAATGTGAACACACACATATACATATATCTATGGACATACGTGTTTACATACACATATACATGTGTGTGCATGCATTCACATACATAGGTATATACATTATACACTGTATGGTTAGTCACTTTGATATTCAGATGTTGCACAGTTCTTCATCTACTATTTCGTATAAAAGAAAAGTTATTGTATGCCACAAAAAACAGTACACTATTCTCTATGAAAGAAAAAGAAATATTTTGCTATTTTATTACTAATAATATTTTCGTGCCACGATTATTTTGTTTGAGACCGATACATTAAAACCATTACACAAACAGCTCATACGTTTTAAAAGAAACTTACGCGTGTACAAAGTATAAAGTAACGTATGTGTTTGCAGAGTATAATACAATTAATGGCCGGTATTTCACAACACAAACAGCGTTACAACATATTTAAACGTATAACTCCATTTTATACGAAATAGCGAGATGAAAAATGGCGCAGTGTCCGAGTATCAATATGAACGACTGTATGTAACAAAAGGGAACTCGCATAAACACACATGTACAGACAAGTAACAGTAACGCCGGCCAAAATATAAAATAGAGACGCGAGACCAGCGAAAACGACTGTTCCTGGTAAACAGGGGTTGAACTGGTTTCTCTGGAACGGAAACGTTTCGTCTGGTGGAAACGCGTCGCATGGATCACATTGGTCCGTGAATTTACATATCATCTAGGTTAACTAGTTCGTATTACAGAAGATTTAATATTTTTATAATCCACATTGGAAGTTGTTATATCGAGTCGTTAAGCTTATCGTGTACAGAAGGAGGAGGGCCACCCATGAGGATTAGGCTTAAGGGAGGCTCGCAGACACGCTCTATGATCTTTGGTTTCGTTGCTCCAAATACTTTGGATGAAATTTAAACCAATTATTTGGGGAAATAATTTTGGGAAGGTAATTTGACATTTTTTTTTAGGATGCACGACTCACTGATTGAAAATTATTGGAAATTTTTTTGTATTAACACTTTGATGGGGAGTATCAGATTTCTTGTATATTATTACTAATATATATTAATATTATTAATAGTGATTAAAATTATTTAAATCATTGTTTTTTACTTTGTATTACAAAGTATTTGAAGAGAATTACACAAATTGTAAATATAAATCTGTCAATCTTACACTTTACATAGCAGAGTATTAAATTATTTATTATATAAAATTGCCATCAGAGTGTTAACACGTTCACGTACATATCTAATGTACCCATACTTCAATTCCGCAGTAAAAAGCAATAACTCTCTAAATCATACTTCTAATTTGTAAATATTTTGATTATTTGTTACAACAAATGATCTTCGTTATTTAAAAATTTCAAATACTTAACGTAAAGTGTGCAGTAAAGCATTTTACAAGAATCGCTTAAAAACAAAACCGTAACTCTGTTACAATATGAAGTATTAATATATTTTTTGTTAAATTATTTATATTTTATCGAAACTTGATGTGAATAATACTCATAACTATAATTATATAAAATTATAACCATATAATGAAGGGACTGTGAACGTGTGAATTTGTTCAACTGTCTTTAAAAACATCTATGGTTTTTATACACAATGTTTGTATAGTTTTAAGGGATCCTTTCGCAATAAGGAACATAGTATAAAATGCAACAAATACATATCATAATTTAACGAAAGTATGAACTATACGAATTACGTTTTTAAAGTAAGCGAAAAGCGGTATTTTTGCTCGATAAGAATAATTAAATCCATTTCGCTGATAGAGGAATTACAAATTTAAAGGTATAATTAAGCACGGCTTTTTGTGCGAAAACACTCGGTTCTTTGGGTTCAAGGACATATCAACGGTGAAAGAAAAGAAATATTTCTATCAACTTGTTACCTCGTAATTCGAAAGAAAATGAAGAAATATTTTGACGAAAGGCCAGTATTCAATTTTTGTCTAGCTTGAAAATTCATCGAACAAAAATGGCACGAACTTGTAAACCGATTACGTTATTTTCGATCAATTTTTACATTGCTATAGGATTTGTAGACGAAGGCGTAATCGAATTGGAAGGAGATTCCAATTTGTTTGAGAGGTTTCGAATTTCTATGGAGGTATATAGCGAATTAAAGTTTGTAAATCGAATGTTTTGTATTCTATTACGTGTGAACGTAAAAGAGGGGCATAGAATGTAAGCACGAAACGTATACATATCAAAAAATGTGATACACATATCAAATACATATCGGATACATATCGGTAGCAAGGTTTTTATAGAGTATATGTATATCGGGAAAATTACGAAAATAAGAAACTAATTGTACGTGTATTTAAAGTGACTTATATTCGTCTGAAGTATCAAGTTCGAAATGGAAATTAAAACGAAAGAAATTGTATTTAAATTAGATATTTTAAGGAATTATACAATGTGTATTTAATAAACTTGTCGGTTCTTCAAATTTTCTTCTTTTTGCTCTGTCTGATATTTCTAATTAGATGACGTACATTTATGTGATTTTCGAAAATTGATACAACGAAATTCGCTAATTATTATTACGGTGATTTTAATATCAATTATTGACCAACATCTCTTCGATTTTTTCTAATGCATAAGTATTAAATTTGATGTAACATGTAAGAAATAGTATTATATTGATCCGAATTGTTAGATGAAATATTCTAAAATAAAAAGGGGGAGAAATAGTATTAAAACACTGTCTGATATAAATTGCAAACTTTCCAAATTTTATTTTTACTTTTAGATGTTTGGTAACAATTATCAAGACTTTCAAGACAAATAGTACATTTTTTATAATTAACTATGATCATAATAATTAACGTCGATCATAAATGACTATCACGTTTAATATGTTTGCAAAATTTATAATATTTCATATTAAATTCTCTTATCATCTGAATAGAATTTTTCAATTAACAAAATTTATCCTGTACAATTTTATCTTTGTCAAATTAATTTTTATTTCCGAAAAAATGTGATCGAAAAATATTTTCAAAATGGTCCCGAATAAAATTTGATATACAATCTGAAATATTACATAAACACGAAATAAGGTAGAAAGATAAAATAGGAGATATTGAGATCGTTGACATCTGATAAAGAGGATCGTACAAAAAAATAGAATCTGTCGAACAATGTCATCGTCCTTTTCCTATGTCACCTTAACACGACCCTGCAGATAGCTGCTTCCATTCGAGTCCTCGTAATGGACCTTATATCGCAGATCTTCCTACGTACATCTAGTTCGATATACAAGGTGGTCAGAAAATTCATTCAAGAACTTAGAAAACTTGGGTACTTGGTGATTTAGAAATTTGTGGATTTGGAAAGTTGAATATTTGGAGATGAGAACATTTAGAGATTTTAAAAGTTGAATATTTGGAGATTAGAACATTTCAAGATTTTAAAAGTTGAATATTTGGAGATCAGAAAATTTAGAGATTTTAAAAGTTGATAAGTGGAAAATATGAGAAGTTGGAACCTTGAAAGATACAAGATTTAGAAATCAATAAATTTTAATCCTTGAAATCTGAGAATTTGTAATCCTAGAAATCTGAGAATTTGTGACACTAGAAATCTTAGCACTGAAATCCTAGAAATCTAAGAATTTGCAATCCTAGAAATCTGAGAGCTTGAAATCCTAGAAATCTGAGAATTTGCTATCCTAGAAATCTGAAAATTTGTAAACGTAGAAATCTGAAAATTAGTAAACCTAAAAATCCGAGCCCTCAAAATCCCAGAAATCTGAGAATTATCAATACCAAAAATAAAAAATTGCCAACTTGCAAAACTGACTCCACTATCCACACTCCAATCCAAACTCCTTCACCCCTAAATACCAAAAATCCCCAGAAACTCTCCCAAATATAAAATTTCCCCAAGAAGCTCGAATTAACAGTGAACTCTACATTCTACCCTATCAACACCTTCATAAAAATATCGAATGGTTCTTTTTCACCACCTTGTACATAGAACGCACGAGATTGAAGCAGAAGAGATATCGACACGACGGGAGGGAAAGAGATAGGAACAGGGAGGGGCCCGTATATCACGCGAAGATAGAAGTTCGCGATAAAATTGACCATTTGTTTCTGAAGGGAGGGAAAAAAAAGGAGGGATCCTAGCGTGAAAATTCCATCGATCGTTCGAGCGACACCTCGATGAACGGCCGTTGCGAAATTCTCTCTAATGGACGAAGAAAAATTCCGATCGCCGTTTCTCTGATGCCGCTCTTCGTTTCGGATTCTTCGCGCGTCACCATTTCGGTTTAGCTTTTGGGGATTCAGCTTTTAAGCGAGGGCTTTTTAAAATGCAAAACTCGTAACTCCATTATGAAAATGTTCTTTTTTCGCGTAACGTGATATATTAGACGGGGGTTGCCAGTTCTCAAGCGACACACCATGATATATTATTTTTCGCCTGTTGTTTTATCATCTTATTTTCTTTTCTATCCGTTTCTGTTCTTTGTACGTGCGTTATGTATTTATATGAGTTGTATTATTTACGATTATTATGTATTCATTTCGTTCAATTTATCGTTTACATTAATTACGTTGTATGCGATTTTAGTTACGAATGTTATTTTACTGTGTAATTATTTTGGAATCCTTTTGTTATCGATACATTTATGAATTTCATTGAATTTATTATTTATGTCTGATTATGTTATACATTTTATTGAATTCGTAATTGTTTATAGAAACGTGAACATGTTTTGTTATACTTGAATTTTATTGGATTTATTTATATATTTATATATGAGTATATTTTATTGTATATGAGTTTCATTAAATTTATAATTATTTATTTACGAATTTTACTATTCATTTTCTTTTACGTCCACAACTTCCTTTATCCTCTAATTCCTGATTTATATCATTACACATTATACATTAATATCTGGATACCGAAATGTCTAAATGTATAAATATCTAAATATCTAAATGTCTGAATGTATAAATATCTAAATACCTAAATACTTAATACCTAAACACCTGATTACCTAAATATCTAAATACATCATTACCTAAATATCTCAATATCTCAATATCTAAATATCTAAATATCTAAACACCTAAATACCAAAGTACCTAAGTAGCTCAGTATTTAAGTCCCTAAGTACCTAAATACCTAAATACCTAAATCCTTAAATCCATATATTTCTAAATTGCTATCTCTCTAACTCCCTAAATTTCTAAATTCCCAAATTTCCAAATCTCCAAGTTTTCAAATATCCAACTTCTTAAAGTCCAATACCTCTAAATTTCCAAATCACCAAATTTCTAAATCCCTAAATCTCTAAATCCCTAAATCTCTAAATTTCTAAATCTGTAAACCCCTAAACTTCTAAATCCTCAAATCTCCAAATTATCAATTAATAAAATTTTCCTAAAAAATAACGAGTGAGTGACTGTCACATTTCCCCCCCGATTAGAATATTTTCCCTAGAGAAACTAGATTCGCTGTTGACTGTGCTATCTAAAATCTACACCGCACAGCATCGTTGCTCGCCAGCGACTTGTAGCTGAAGATCGATTCGCTTTTTATTACCGTCGCTCCTCTTACGAACTAGCCAGACGTATTTTCGTTAGCGTAAATTACCGACGGTTTCACGTAATGGGACTTTCACGGTGTGTGTCGGAGAACAGAGACAAATGGTGGATATCCAAGGTTCCAAGTTAACCTTCATGGCCGTCCTCGATGGAAACGAGCTTTTATTTCTTGATGTAATTTCGCGATAGTCCCGAAGAAGGTACACGAGTTTAACGAATACGAATACGTCTGCTCTTTTAGGAGATATATGATAATTGGGAAATTCTGATGGTTATACAGATGGATTAAAATTTAATTTCGTTTTACTGTGATAAACGGGATGTCTCGATTGTCTCGTTTGGGTTTTCTTCTTCTTTTTATATCTTAATTTCTTTGGAGCTTCTTGTTATACTTATGCATTTAATTTATTAAAGATTTCTTTCTATAACTCTAAAGTTTTTAATATATCTTATATCGATTTGATTTATTAATTACATTGACAATAAACTTGTGTGGTAATTTTAATAATCCATCTGTATTACCACTTGTAATTATATACTTCTGAAGTACCCATACAGTACTATATATCGTAAAAAATATGTCGGTAAAAAGTAAAATTTGATCAGCGCCATCTAGCGGATTTTTCCCAAACTGTGCTCCTGGTAGCAGGATCGCAGAAAAGCGAGGAGGTATCCGGAATATCAGGAGGTTTCCCGCGCAATCCGTGCGCATGCGCACTGCGACCAAACTCCCGCCACCTGATCCAAGATGGCGATCGGAATACATCGAATTAATGAAAGAATATATTTATTAATTAAACATTTTCTGAACAATATTCATGCACTTTTATAGTTGAGAAATGTACCTAAATTTTTTTCTGATTTTCTTGTACGAAATTCATTAACATAATGTCATTGTGTAATAATTCACATAAATAAATATTAATGACTAGTCAATTACAAATAAAATCTTAACGAATATAGTATATGTAAATAGGCAGTGATCCGTAGATACTTCTTAAACCATAAAAGTGCATAAATTGTTCTTAGAAAACGAGTAATTAATTATTCTGTATCGTTAATTTTGTTTAATTCGGGAGACGCCATATTGGAGAGGTGGCGGGAGTTTGGCCGCAGCGCGCATGCGCACAGATTGCGCGGGAAACCTCCTGATACTCCGGATACCTCCTCGCTTTTCTGCGATCCTGCTACCAGGAGCACAGTTTGGGAAAAATCCGCTAGATGGCGCTGACCGAATTTTAATTTTTACCGACAGATTCTTTATGAATGATAAGAGTCGCAAAGGTCTTGAAAGTCTTGATCTCAAACACGCTATAACATTTACATATGTTATCAAATACTTCTATTAAACATTAAATTTTCAGTATAACAACCTTTTCAACTTTCACGAAATTATATCCACCCTAAACATAATTAAACCAACAAATATTACAAAATGTATGAGAATCCTATAAACCGCATAATTCAAACAGGATCAACCAACTCGAAATCGATAAGAACCCGTCATTAATTCACCGAACGCAACATCCCATGAATTCTGAAATCATCAGCCCGCGTTATCGGCATAATCCCTGTCTCGTATTAATTTCGAGAAACCGAAAGGGGAACAAAACGTACAAAACAGGTGTTTTATCGCGTTAGAAAAAGAGACGCACCATGAATAATCCGCTTTACAGCACCGCAGCGTGAGTCGTGTATCCTCGATGGGCAGCTTTCATCGGTTCGCCCTGTTATTCCCGGGCAATAAATACCTTTCTGTCTGGACAGAAGTTAAATTTCGATCACAGAGCACTCGATAGCAATTCGGACGGAACGGAAGAAAGTGGAAAAACCGAAAATACGAGAGCGTTCGATCCGACTCAGCTTCGAATCCGCTCGAAATCCGTTCCGCGAACTTGAACGCCATCCGCGTGGAAATTTCTTTCACGATCGCGGTAAATCTGCCCTGATCCGATCACATTTCCCGGCTTTTCGGATGGAAAAGGCTGCTGGATAACTTGATTCAATTGTATTTTCGAAAGATTCGAAATATATTTAGAAAATTCGTGTATCAACCTTTTTGATGTTCAATTATTTATTAAATTTTTATTTTATTACATCTGAGGTTTGAATGTCCTGTGAAATTTGATGGAAGCAAGGATATTTTTTAGTCAACTTTATTCTATATAAAAATTGATACATTTTTAGTGAAGAATATACTGCAACAGTTGATGTACACTTTAAAGTGAAGAGTACATGTAAAAAGTAACATTATGTACAATTACGTTAAGTTCTGCAACAAAAATTGTTTTGAAATGATCACTGTATTAAGATATTAACCATCTACAAAACAACCAGAAGTAATATACACAAAAGTATACATACATAAAATACAATATCCATCAAGCGAAACATCCATCAACAAAATCACATCTATCATGTAAAACACTTGAAATCTCCTCAACGACAAAAGAGTAAACTTGCAAGATTCAAAGAAGAGAAAGATAGAAATCTTGAAGTTCGCAGTGGTTCAATTATCGTATAATTTGCATACTTGAATAAATATTCTTGATCCACGCAAAGGAGCTGATCATCGTCGAATACAAATACAGAGCAGACGTCAACTCCACAACTTAGCTGATCCCTCGGCGAGCTAATCAAAGCGACCAACCTTGATCTTAGATCATCTTTACAGAAGACCAGCTTTGATCCGTGTCGAGAAACGTTTGCTCAAGCTCCGATCCAAACGCATTTTCGTACCCTTTGAAAAATCCCAAACGAAAACTGTCATGTCGCGTTAAAGACTCAACTCGTCATTTTACTTTTAACATTCGTCTCAATCGAACCAACGAGATTCTTCGTAAACTGAACACAGGAAATCCACAGTTTCCGGTTTGATCACTTTCGATTAAACTCACTTATAAACTTTCTGCAGCTTGATTTAATCCTCCGGAAGATTCACAAACTTTCTGAGTGTGTCAAGAATGTTCTTTTCTGGACAGTTTCGTCGACTAACGGATTTAAAGTCATTAGAAGAAATGAATTGAAAAGTTTTAATAAGGATGAAAAATTTAACCTACGGATTCTGGGGGAGTATGGGTCTACCAATTATGATTTTGAACTAGTTTTTTGTTTGTCTTTCTTCGTAGTTGTACAGATGTACTACAGATGTACATCTAAAATTTTAGAGCTAATAAAATCTAACAACTTAAAGTAACATTAATTTATGAATTTAATATACTTAAAAGCATAATAACTTAAAAATTTCTGAACTTAAAATTCAAGCTTGCTTTAGAAAATTAGCCTTAGAAAACGGTGAAGGAGATTTTAAAAACGAACGTAATAACAACAGACGCGTTTTCATGTGTTACTGTTGCGTTCGAAGGACAAAGAAAAACGCGGTCTAAGAAAGGTTAAACGAAGGAAACGGGCAGTCTGACTAAGGAAAGAAAAAGTGGACACGGTGTTTTAATACAGCGAATTAATTCAACAGCTCGTAGAAGGCGTGCTACAAAGTAGCATTTTTCCTGGGGCTAGCTCGTCTCCACGCTTTCTAATCTTTCTTTCCCCTAGCCACTTTGCCGCCAGAGATACAATTTATTCGCGTGACTGACGTGTACAGGACTTGGCCCTTCCGTTTCGTAATAAGGCATAATTCAGCCTCGCTCACCTGCTAACTCGGCTTGGCACCGCACGAATACACAAGATGGCCGACCCTCTTTTCTGTAACGCTACTCTCCCTTTGAACTTTGATTTTTGCACTGATTTCTACGATACTTTCCCTTTGGGTTTTTATTGTTTTACTCATTTCCATAATATTACTCTCCCTTTGGTCTTTGATTTTTTTTATTAATTTCTGGTTGAGGTGAGCTGGTGGCAATTGCTGATTGAAATTCGAGTTAAGGAATGGTGAAGATTGTGGTTTCAAGAAATCCTCAAGTTCAGGCTGCAAATTTTCCACATAGCTAAATTCTCCAAATCTCTCAATTTCTCATATTCCTAAATTCTCCAAATCCCCAAAATCTTCAACCACCAAAACTTCCAAAGTTTGAAATTCTCTAGTTCTCAAATCACTGCTCTACATATCCCATCACAATTTCCGTTTTACAACACTGAAATGAACCATAGTGGCACTGTCAGAGATTGCTAAAATTTTGTGACGATGTTTCCTTTGAATATCCACTCTGAAAGGGAATTTTTGAAAATCTCGATTTACGTGAGAAAAGTATATTGTACCGACGTCGAAAGAGAAATAGTAATTACTCTTTGACTCGAAAGTGATGGACACCTAGAATTTCACGAAGACAAAATAATTGAAATTGTTAAAATATTTTAATTATTAGAAGAGTATTTTGTACAATTATGTAGAGAAATTTGATGGAAGTTTTTGGTAGAGAAACTTTGACGATAGGTCGATGAATGATTTATGGGATCTTGGTCGCATTCTGATGTAGGTTTTGTTGGATATGTAAATTCAATCGAACCGTTAACGATTACAGTTTCCCGTTCTCTATGTTATCGTTCCTGATATTCTAAGCTCCAGAGGAATCTCTTAATGCACCGTTTGCAACTGATACTCGGGTTGTATATAAATTAGAATGTAGCGTCGAATAATTAGGTGGGATTCGATGATACACACCGGTTTGTTTGGTCCAATTCATCGAGCACTTCTGTTATTCCAAATAATAAATAAAGAAATTATCATTGCTTTACAAGTGTCATTTTACAAATAACTTTCATCAACATTCTCCTGTTCAACAATTTTACAAATAGTATATGTCAAATGTACTTCGTCAAAAAATGTATAAAATTACCTCTCGAACGATACATCAAAAACCTCATTAAAAACCTCCACACAAAAGAACTCATGCTACCACCAATACAAACAATATCAATTAACATCCTCGTAACTTCTGACACGTAAAATATTGTTAACACCGTATGATCAATAAACAAATCACAAATTCCTTTAATACGCAAATTTCGGTGGAATACAGTCTGAAACAAAACTGAACGCGAAAAAAAGAAGAGCCAGTGTAAATGCATAAATCATCGACATTGTTTCGTCCTGCTCGTAAATCATTTCTACCTGTTCGAATGTAAATTGAATTCAACGCGTCAAGCGAGAGAAATGAAACGCTTTGACGCGAAGATAAAAAAAAAAGAGGGGGTAGGAAGGGCATAGAGAAAAACGCTTTTAAGATCAAGATCGAACGAACCGTTCTTTGATCGTATGTACCGGCAGTTTCATTAATCTTGTTCAACGATGATTTTTGCATACGGCCGGAACGTAAATTTAATTCAATGCGCTGAGCCCGGTAAATAGGATCGTTAAATAATTCACGCGCTCTGTTACGTTGATATTCAGTTCCTGTTCTCATAATTCATTTCCTCGCTCTACATCGCCCACCGCCCACTGGGCCGTCATCCAAAACTTCAGCCGTGTCACCCTCAAATTAACTGATCAATGTGTTTCCGTCGACTTTATTGCCATCTTTTTATTTCCTTCGACACTGTATCTCGGTTTTGTATTGGATACTCGAATTTTACCTTGTACGAAAGCTGACGAGATTTCTGTTTATTCTTCTGGAAGTATTTGGCAATGGAAGATGAAGTTGGTATGAGAGATTGAGACGAATGAGATGTTAATATGTTGTCATGGTGATATCGTACCGTAGCCTCGCTATATGGCCACTTTTGCAAGGGGTTTTACTGGCTAATGGTGATCTATATGGTTGTAAAAGATAGAGATATATGGAGACTCGAGAATTTTATAGCATCACGTGGCAATATATTAAGAGTCTAGTACATTGTTTCATATTTTAATTTGAGCTTTTATCTCTCTATAACGAAATTGTATGTAGTAATATTACTACTTAGAATCTCTCATTTTTCTCTCTTTTAATTTAAAAGAGATTATGAGGAAATGGATCGTACGATATTCAACATGGGTCACCAGTAACCCGTACAGTATTCAATATGGTAATTTTTATGTACAATTTTTTCATCAAAAAGTGTCGTTAAAATATTAATGGAAAATTTCCTGTTTTTCCTCAAATATTTTAATCACAGAATTTGTAGCTGATTATAGAAATTTTAATTGAAAACGCATATTTTAAATCTTTAATATATGTCACCGTTAACAAACTTCTCACAGAGATAAAAAATAAAATTTATCGCCACCTCTGCTCAGCAAATATATTAAATAAATCGTAACGTCATAACTTTATTACCATTTGTACAACAATTAACCTAGATTTTATCTCGTCGATTAAAATGGTGAAATTTGAAAAATATCATGTGCAAATAACTGTAATATCGTTAAATTTCTATAAAATACCAAGAAAGCACACCTAAATAAACAAATAATAATATTGAATTCATTATAATAATTAAAAATGCAATAAAACATCATTAACAGTATCAAATATACATTTCATTTTTATTTTAATAATCAAGTAACATAGTGAGGGTGAATTAAAAGAGACGTATATAAAATCTGCAGGTTGTTAAATTTTCCCGCATAATTGACCTTGGTGAAATTCATTGAAAGCAAAGCAAGAACGTAAGATGCACTCGGTGTTAGTCGAGTGTCGTGAGAGATCGTAATCGCAATTAATCGAGCGACGTTACACGCGGTATTAAAGGACGATAACAATGAATCTAAGCCGAAGAAAGCCGTGGACGGCTATATACGTCGTACGCCATCGCCGACAAGTTATTACTACTGTCCCGCGAAATTACTTTATTTCCGTATTTAAATGAGTCCCGCGTACAACGTTGCTCGCGTGTCCAGCTGATACCGAATGTCCTTTTCACTCGGCTAACTATGATTTCCTTGAAACTTCGCGATCTTATAATTTTTGGTTATCATTTCTGAGAAGTTTACGGTATCTGAAAGTTTACATATGTACTCTTAAATTTTTAACTTTTTTAATTTTTAACTCTGAAATTTTTATAGTTTATAATTGTTGAGAAGTTGGAGATTTGAGAAATTGTATAAGTTGGGTACTTGAGAATTTAGGGATTTTATTAGTTGGCTATTTGAGGATTGAGGATTTGGGGAGTTGATGGTTCTGGGATTTGAAATTAGGAATAAGTAGATAGTTAGGTTAGATAGTTTAGATTCATGGATGCTTAGATAGTTAGATACTCAGATTGCTAGATACTTAGATAGTTAAACACTTAGGTAGTCAGATACTTAGTTAGATATTTAGATAGATAGTTAAATAGAAAGATAGTTAGACACTTAGATAGTCAGATGTTTAGATAGTTGGGTAGTTAGATAGTTAGATAGTTAGCTAGTTAAATAGTTACATAGATACTTAGATCTCCCAAAATCCTGGTCCAACCCTGATCTAAAGAACGCTTACATCTACCCCAATATACAAAGTTTCCATTATCCTCCTTTAAATAAATTTCGTATTGAAATATATTTCTGCTTAATCCCTCTGTTCCTGTATCTTTTTCCGTCCCTTTCAGTCTGTTCGTTTGAATACCTTAGATTTCCCTCTTTGACGCATCGTACGCGTTTGATTTCCTCTTCCTCCTCTTTTCACCCTTTCTCTTCGTTCCCTCGGTTTGTCCCTCATACTCCGCTCTCCCTACTTTCTTTTTTATCTTTCAGTCTAACGTGCAATCGGCCACTTTTCTCTTTCAATCTAACCCGCAATAAAACCCGACTTTTGAGCTCACTCGCCCTTTTCCCGCGCTAGTTACCCTCTCGTTTTTGCATGTTTCCCTTCCTTTGCCTTCTTCCCTGGTTACTAGGCTGTTCCACTTTCATCCCTTTCAGCTTTCTTCTCAAGCATTTCAACGACGTTCCCCTTTTTCTCTTTTACTCTTTTCCTCGCTACCACGATCGCGATGTCCCGATTCCACGGGTTTTTTTTCCCCTACGTGGATCCTTGTCGAAAGCTAGTTAACACCTTTTCCTTGTCTTCGAGAAACATCCCTTGCCATCGTTGGAAACTTTCGGTCCTCGTTCCGAAGACCACCAAAGACTCTTTCAACGTGTTTGTGGAATATAAATCTTGCCTTCGAGAAACTTACCAAACGTTCAGGCTCCTTCTTCGAGAATTATCTCGGCAAAAAATGTAACGAATCGCGTTTACAAGAAATTAGTTTTAAATTATTGGGGGAAAAGAGACATTTAGACAGAAATTTGAGAATTTTAGCAATTTTATTAGCACGTTTGAAGTTGCGATGTCAACCTTAGGGGATGTTTAATAAATTTTAAAATATGTTCACTTTGATTTAAATTTATTCTAACAAAATTTTTATTATTTTTATGAGTATACATAGTATTTTATGAGTTCGTCACTTTAAAAGCAGTATTAGGAAAAGATAGTAGTCCCAGTTTTTCAGAATGAAAAAATTGTAGTTTCAGTATGGAAAATATATTTTAATAGTTAATGGAAAGTAGTTTGAACAAATGGTTAAGGAAATGAAAAATGCTAATTTTCGAGGAAGGAAGACATCGGGGGAATTTAATTTCTCTTTGTTTTATGATTCCCTTGCACTATCTAAATTATCGCTTGAAATTTCATTCTTTTCGCGGTTCTAATATACGCATGCACAAACGATAATGTAAAGGATCATGCATCCATAATGTATGCACCACGTATGCACTGATCCCAGGATAACAAGACCTTACGTCACCCTATAATGATATTCAAACAGTCTTGCCGAAGAATAAAGTGATAAACCAGAGAATATATACTTTCGTAACAAGTGCAAGTATTATACTTCTTTTCTGCCTTCTTCGATATTCTTCCTCGTTGTTAAGGAAGAAATATTCCTTCGAGTTTGTAGGGGGAAATGAGTAACACGTTCAGTGTCAAGAAGACTTTTACTCTTCGTTCTCAGGAATCTTTTACCTTTCTTGAAATTCATAGGATTCGAGTATACTCAATTTCATAAGATTGATCGTTCACAATTCTCGTTATTCTTGTTGATATCTTAAATATTTTCTTTTAAATTTCAAAAGTTACTAATTTCCAAATCTCTAAATTACTCAATTTTTACATTATCGCTCTTTAAATTTCCAGGGTTTTCAAATCTCCAAAGTTTACAGATCTTGACATTTTTTAAATTCCGGAGAAATTTATGAATTTCAGATGAAAAGAAAGTGGAGGAACACTCTAATTCATGGCTCATCACAAAACGTGCACGTGTGCGTCATCTTGGTATGGTCCACCATTTTATAGATCTTACAGAGTAAGACAATTAAACACCATTTTCCCAAATATCTAGTAAATACAGTTACACAATTTCATAAATTTTACACTATATTTTAACTCTGCTTTCATGAATCACTAATGTATCTAAGAATTACAAAATGGCGAACGTATACATTTTATTTAAATTGCAATCAAACGAAGTAACCTATCATTACTTCTACAACAATTACCAATTTTATAACTTTATTAACAATTAACGTTATTATAACTATAATTATTATCAATATAACTTATAGAGCTAGAAATAATAAATATATCTGCAAAACTAATAGAACCTATGCACTAATCTGTTTAGTTTTTACTTTGAGAATCATCAGTTTCCGTCTGCAACGCTCTCATTAACTTTTTATGTCGAAATATTACACGCAGCTACTGTACCAAGTATACGAATTCAAAATTAGTCCAGGTACTGTATACTCGACCTAACACTCGCCCGATTAATAATTCATAACGCTACGAACCTCGTCCAACATAGTCACTTTGATTCTAAACATATATGAACCATTTCAAATGCTATTATTCAAGACGCACAAACAAATTAATTCGTTCTTGTATCACAAGGAACATTACACAACTGTAATACAATTGAGAGAAAATTTGGTTTACATAGGAATATTATGGCGGCCAACGGAGAAGCCTGCCACTTGACTTTAGGGATTTTTGGAGAGATGAGAATTTGGGAAATTGGGAAAAGGGAATTGGGGGAATTGGGAATTGGGGGAATTGGGAATTGGGGGAATTGGGAATTGGGGGAATTGGGAATTGGGGGAATTGGGAATTGGGGGAATTGGGAATTGGGGGAATTGGGAATTGGGGGAATTGGGAATATGGGAAATTGGGAATTGGGGAAATTGGGAATTGGGGAAATTGGGAATTGGGGGAATTGGGAATTTGGGGAATTGGGAATTGGGAGAATTGGGAATTGGGGGAATTGGGAATTGGGGGAATTGGGAATTGGGGGAATTGGGAATTGGGGGAATTGGGAGGGAATTGGGAATTGGGGGATTTGGGAATTGGGGGAATTGGGAAATTGGGAAAGTGGGTATTGGGGGAATAGGGAATGGGGCGATTTGGGAATTTGGGGAATTTGGAATTCGGGGAATTTGAAATTTGGGGAATTTAGAATTCGGGGTATTTGGAATTCGGGGTATTTGGAATTCGGGGTATTTGGAATTTGCGAAATTTGGAATTTGGGAAATTTGGAACTTGGAGAGTTTGGAATTTGGGAAATTTAGCAATTGAGAATGTGGAAAATTAAGAATTTGAAAATTTGAAAAATTAAGAATGTTGAAATTTAAGAAATTTTCAAATGTCAAAATGTTTTCGAATTTACATAACGTGTCCTTGTACGAAAGAAACGTTGAAAGAACGAGTACGGGAAAATAAACTTTGACAACCATTACCGTCACCGTGTATAATACATTTAATCGGGTCGCTAGGGGTACAGTAAAATTCCGGATCGATTTTCCATTAATCGGCTATTAGTATGCGATAGCTAGTTTGTCCGTGTACGGGAAATGACTTCGGTCTCTTGAGATAATAATAAGGCAGCAATCGTCCCGCGAGAATGTTCTTCGACAAAGTATATTCTCGGACCCAGCAACTTCATTTGTCGTATAATGACCCGTGTAATTCGATGAATTCATCTTTCGTTAACCTAATTGCTATTCGTTTGCTATCCATTCTCTTCTTCCACTTATTTCGATTTGAAATACAACCTTTATAATTTACAGTACAATTGGTACTCTAATAAAAACATTTTTTATTAAGAATTTATTACTTTTGTGTAATAGGAAATAATTTTAAATAATAGAAAATTATTCTTTTTGAATAATAATGTGCTAAAAAGTTCATGCTTTTAATATTTTATGTTTGTATCACAAGTATGTCTATATGTGACAGTTTTCACTAAAATGAATGTACTAAAAATTGTTCATATTGTCACAATCGACAGTTGTTTAACTACATTTGTAAATTTAATCGAGGTAATAAATTATTCAATTGCATGTTCGAGAATGAGGAACAGTGACAGGCAATTAGGGCGATGTGGACGTTGAGGAAGTAGGAAATACTTAAAAGGGATCGTGTGCCAGGAAAGTAGAAAATTGAAACATTCAACTTGCCTAAATGCTAACCGTGTTTGCGGAAGTGTTGACATTTACTACCCACCCCTCATTGTCAGCGATAACCGTTCTCACGTTTTTGGCAGTTTTCCAACGCTCGTTCGCCAACCAACACGCTCTTCGCGAATCACTTCGCGACCAACGTGTTAAATAGTTATGCAAGACAAATTGCTCACTATAATACTGTTTCTTGTCGTTCGCGATGATTAGCCTCCGGTCCTCTTCCATTGTTTCTTTACCTTCGGCATTATATCGTCTAATGATGCACGAAACAACCCTTTCGATTCATTAATACCCTCTCGAATCTCATTAATCGTACACAAAAATTTTTAAGATTTTTCTTAGAGAAATAAAATAAGCTTTGTACACGATGTTTTCGTAACGTCATTGTTATAATTATAATTTTATATTGTCATAAAGTATCATATTTGTATAAATTATTATATTTATTTATCTGTTTAACAATTTTTTATATTTCTCACTATTTGTCCACTACTAAAAGTATTTGAATTTTGATTTTCCTTTCGTCAAATTCTTTTTAATTTTAATTTTAATTTTTAATAATATTAAAATAATAACAATTATAAAATATTTGACAAATACACAGTTTCAACAATTTTCATTAATAAAAAATCATGCGACAATCTCTTACCCCAAAATATCGAAAGCCGTACGAACCGCGTATAAAAATAATAAAAAGAAGTGTGCAGTGTACACAAAAGATGCAGTGACATTTACATTTGTTCGATGCATGAATAAACCGCAACCTGTCACGAATCGAACGATTTCAATTTCAAAAACATCCACAGCGCGCGAGACAAATCCCGTGCGTTTAAAATGCAACGCGCGAAGTTGTGGCGGGAAAAATAGATATTCAAACGTAGAACGAGGGAGAGAGACTAAAGCGAAAGAAAAAGTTGCGTTTCACAGAGATCGTACGAGTTTTCGTTCAGAAATGTGTGTGTGTGTGTGTACGAAGAAAGGGACGAAGAATAAAGAGAGACGTGGATATTTAACATTCGAAAATTCGTGGAAAGCGAACCGTAGTTTTCCTCGTGGTCGGTTCCTTTGATCCTGTCGTCATTTTCACGGACGTCTTTCCGTCACGCGTTTAATTACGCCGGCCATTTTCTCTGTGTGCGTGCATTTTATTTCTTTCTTTCTTTCATTCGCCATTCGGAATTAATTGTGGCGCGAAAGCGGCTGGCATTAATTAAACGGACTACCGGACCCGGTTATTTATTCGTTTTCGCAAACGGTGGACTGATTCGTTTGGAATTCAGAGGCGGAATTCGTATTTGGAAGTGGTCTACGAGAAAAAAATATATATATATATTTTCGGCTTTGTGATCACCCGTGATTTAACTGCCGTGTTTAATCAAACGAAATTCATATATTCCACAAAGATTATATCGAGGAGGTTATTAATAAAATTATCAAATATTTTTTATTTTACATTATTGTTCAATCTTAAAGGACTTTGACGCTTGACAAAATAGACTCTGTAGAAGTAACAAATTTTTAATGTAAAATTACTGATTGGAAAATAATGTACTAACAGAAAATTACAAAGTTTGCATTCTTTTATATGTTCCAAAATGTCTTTAAAAGAAGGCACGTCAGAAGGCACAAATTTGCTAAAAATTTACGTAAATTCGCAATAATAAAAGTATCCATAACTAGTCGAATTTTGAAGAATATTAATTTTGAATAGTTTCCACTAATTTTATTCATCTCCGTCGCTAAACGCCATTAATCGAGAGTGTTTTCTTTCCTAATATTATATCTTCATTTTCTAACCGAGAACTTTCCTCTGTTGCATCTCTGTGCTTTTACCAAAAAATCTGTTGGTTTTCTTTGTTTGCGTTCTCTCGGCAGATCTTTGTAAGTTGGCGGTGTAGAGCTAACGTTTGTAAAGTTTTCTCTCGAATTTCTCCCTTCTTTCGCTGCGGTATTTACAAAATAAAACTACAATTGCTTCGCTAAATGTATGTCCTCCTGTACGTATTTTAGAGTAAAATTTTGAACTACAAAGTTTTCATTTGTACTTTGTGTTGGGAAGGTTTCATACATTCATACAGTCTCTTATAGCAGTGGTTACGGAATGGTTCAATGTACAACACTGCTCTCACATGGAAATTCGTGTAGTGTTACACAAAAACAAAGTATTACTGCACGAAAATCACGAACAATGAAATTTAGCATTTCGTATCAAATAAGAAAGGAATCTCACGTTTCAAGAATCTTTAGTAATTTATAAAAATGACAATGTTAGAAGTAACAACTCACTAATTTTTATTTTTCACCGTGACACAAAAATGTTCTAATTTTTTAAACTAGCGTGTTATACAATTATGTCGACAAGCTTGAACAATGTTATACGAAAATCACGTTTGCAAAGTACAGTTTACAGAAATATTATCTGTACAACAATTAACAACTCGTTACCGAGAACGTAATCAAAGCAAATGGATCTTGGTGCACGTTAATTCGAGCAAAGCCGGGGATGTCCTTGTTTTGAAAGTTTTAGCAAGTACGACTTTGCGTTTCATAAAATCTCCAGTCTATTCTAGGACAACCACTTCGATTCGATCGATTCCCTCTCTTTTTCTGACTGAGTATTATTCGACGAACGAAGAACGTCGTTGAAACTTTTCTTCATGGAACTTTTAAAGAGCACGTTACACTTAGTCCTGCGTTCTTCGTTATATCCTAATCGAATCTAGTTATCGAGGAACGCTGGATCTTGCAGAAATTTCTAGATAGGGCTCTTTAGCCAACAAATATCTTACAAGCGAAATCGAAGTTTGATCTTGTTCAGAAGAGATACGACAAAGTACTTCTGTTTAAATAGCACACTTTGTAATGACTCAATCTCTAAAATACTATGATAATTAGGTTCTTTAAGCAAATATCATTTTAAGCATTCAGCAAATTTATAACTGCCTTAGGATTATGCAAGATGCTAGACAAGTTCCCTAATTGCTAAACAAATTGCTAGACAAGTGGCAGCTAGATAAATGATCAAACAAGTATCCAGACAAGTAGTCATCAAGTTGATCTATCATCACTGTCATCGAGCATATAGACAAGTGATCAAACACGTAGCCAGACAAGTTGGTAGACAAATTACTCATCAAGTTGCTAAACAAGTTGTCAAGCTTGTATCTAGATAAATGTTCACACATGTACTCAGCCATACACTCATATACATAAGTGTTCAATCACATAGCCAGACAAGTTGCTAGATAAATCACTCAGCAAGTTGCTAGACAAGTTGTCAAGCAAATAGCTAGACAAATGATCAAACAGGTATCCAGACAAGTAGTCATACACTCATCTAGACAAGTGTTCAATCACATAGCCAGACAAGTTGCCAGGCAAATTACTCAGCAAGTTGCTAAATAAATTGTCAAGCAAATAGTTAGACAAATGATCAAACAGGTATCCAGACAAGTAGTCATACACTCATCTAGACAAGTGTTCAATCACATAGCCAGACAAGTTGCCAGGCAAATTACTCAGCAAGTTGCTAGACAAGTTATCAAGCAAGTAGCTAGACAAATGATAAAACAGGTATCCAGACGTAGTCACACAAGCAGCTAGACAAGTGTTCAAACAAGTAGCCAGACAAGTATCTAGGCAAGTGAGCAGTTAAACAAGTGGTCAGACATGCAAGCAACAATTAGCTGAAAGTAAGAAGAGGTTTGACAGGTTTCTTAGCTACTTGTCTATCCAGACACTTGTCTAGGTACTTGCCTAGACACTTACCTGTCCAGTCTAAACGTCTAAATGTGTACCTTAAGACACATTTTGCAGAAAATATATAACGGACGCTTGTGGAAGTTCATCCAGCAGCCACATACGGTCGACGTGCTAGACAAAGTGTTTAAACGGGCTACAGTGAAGCGTTTGCAGAAAGTTTTGATAACAACGTGCTGCCGATACGGGCCGGATAATCGAATCTATTGCCCCTTTTCCCTTCGACAAACTCACGGAATCGAATTGAACCGAATCGAGTCGTTAAGAAGGGTCGAGTAGGAAATTGACACAATGCCTTCGAGGCACACGGGCCAAATGGAGTCGGATGGAGCGAACGAAACCAAAGAACGTTAACGAGCGAAACCGGAGCGGGAAACGAGCTGGCAGCAGCCGGACAGGGTGAGCCTCGAACCTCGTCTCGTTTTTTTACTCTCTCGTGGGCTCCCGTTAGTCGTTAAAGCAGAATTAACATATCATAATCGCGTGTCGAGCGTAAGTGACGTGCCTCGGTTTCGTCATACTCCCACTGTGAAGCTGACGTTCAAGATTTCTTCGTGATCGGTCGATTTGTAACTTTCACGCAAATACACTGAGTTATACTTAATACTGTATTTTGCTATGTTAGTTTAACAGACTTCCTCTCTGAAGTGTTCGACGTTTCAGTGTGGATCTGCCAGGAAAATATTCAACCTAACATTGTTACTAGTTTCACCTGAGTTCAAGAATACTGTTTAGTGTTAATCAATGTGTTAATCACTACAGTATTTGATCTCGAAGCTAACTGTTGACAAAGTGCAGTCCAGGAGAATATTTTTCTTAGGAAACCATTTGAAAATCTTATTCAGTGTTAAACATCAAGTGATATTTAGTACCAAGACTAAATTTCAAAATATTTGTTTGTGAGACATTCAACAAATTCCCAATAAAAATAATCAGTTAACAATTTCAGAACTAGCAGAAATAAGATATTTTCAATATTTTCGAGTTTGATGATACATGTCAGAAATGGAACATGTTTTTTATATTTATGGTTGAAGACAGTAAAGCAGGTTTGAATTGTTGCTATAAAACAAGGGGTGAATTGTTAGTGCCAGGTATAAAAATAATAGCCAATAGTAAAGTATGAAGGGATAATTTGGTTCTAGCGTGGTCATATCTAAGGGACATAAGGTATTCATGATCTAAGGAACTATGTATACCGTGATGACGTGAACCACTCTTGTCGTAAAATGAGTTGCAAGGTACTCACACGTTCAGCACTTTTGATACTTTAAAATCATAAGGAAAATCGATCGTAATTTTATTAGAACACAATGCAATTGATTCATGCAAAATCAGGAGATTAAACCTTTACTGAGAATTAAATTTTATTTTTCGAAATTGCATCTACAAAATTTATCTTAGAGTACTGTCTATGAATCTTTATATTGTCTATAAATCTTTGAAATTGTTAATTTAAAGAAAAGTGGTGAACCTGTTTGAACTTGTGACCTCAGTCAAAAATTATATTCACGTCCTTACAAAATTATTTTTATATTCTCACAAAATTGTCACACAAAGTTATAAAATTGTCTTTGTATCGAGCAAGAAATTTTGAGTTACTCTTTGTAAGGGTATCTTGTCAGAAACAACGTAATTCCTGTAACACACTTCGTATCACTGTCTTATTTCGAACATTATCGATCACCCCAAAGTAATGTAAAACTTCGTAATCCTTTGTATCTGCTTACAATGCTTCAACGTTCGAACTTCAATCTTAAAACTTTAGTCAGCACTCCCCGAAGACAACCAGAAAACTTTAATCCCCAAATCTAAAAACATTTTGCAAGTTCTGAATTTCTCAAACTTCCAAATTTGAAAATACTTACATTTACAAAATTTAAAATATTAACTTTAATCTCTGTCCATTATACACAGATACAGAAACTCTAAATTTAGATTCAACTGACTATTAGTTTCCAGATATCACATAGTTACAAAGGTGTTCAAAAGATCGTCCTACATAATGTCAACTAAAAGTGTTAAGAAGGTGATAATTTTTGTGAAGCAAATTTCGGAACGAGCGAAACATTCGACCGCAATCTCGTCTCGACGGTTCTCTTTCTGGCGGTCGTGAACATTTAGAAAATGAAATCAGTCCTTCTCGATCAAGGCGTAAATCCGTCTATCTTCTATTCAGAGATGTTTCGAGGTGGGTTTAGTTCCTTTTTATCAGCGAGCACGGGCCTTGAACCGCGGTAATACCGGCAGGCAGAAGTTCTTGAAGACCCGGGCAAAAGTGTCTCCGTCCTCCACTTCGAGAACTCCTTTCGAGCCACCAGCTATCTTTTTCTTCTTGTCGTTGCCGTTTCCTTTTCCTCTTTTCTCTGCTTTGCTCGGCTCCCGCGAGAGCGTTGCTGATTTATTTAAAAGAGACGCTACAGGCAAGATTCGCGCGGAAACGGAAGGAAAAAGAGGAAGGGACCTTCTCCGGGACGGAAGTGTTACGATAAATTTGAACAGATAATATTGGACGTGCGAGTATTGTTGGAATATTTGAACGCTTCCGTATGACGCTAACAAAACACTTTTTTTTAATAATTCAACGTGTTATCTATATAAAAGGAAGCCTCTTCCTCGAGGTTTCCGCTGTCACTTCGCGTTTTCTTTCTTCTTCAACGACTCTGTTCTTTGACAATTTTTCTGTCGAATCTTCTTTTGGGGAAACTTTAGTTTAGCACGTTTCAACGGTTCTGCGGTTTTTGCTTGAATTTTGTTGATTTTGTAATTTAAGGGGATAAGGAAAATGGCGATATAAGGAGGGTGCCATTCATTGATCTTTAATTGATAAATTTCCAAATTTTCAATTTCAATTATAAGTTTTCAAATATTCAATTTAAAATTTTCAGAAATGTGAATAATGCTGAATTGAACTATTTGGAAATTTAAGAAATTAATTTTTAATTAATAAATTGAATTTGGGAATTTTTAAATTTGAGAATCAAGAAATTCGAGATCTAGTGAATTTTGAAACTAGCAAGTTCGAGAAATTTTATTAAATACCTCATCAAATAATTATAAATATAATCAAATAAAGGAATTATTTGAATGTAATATTGTCGTGTTAAAATTGAAAGTTATGTAACAGACATAAAGAGAAGGAAAGTGTTTGTATAAAGGTATACCATGGTGAACTTACAATCGACTCTTCGAATAATACTTCTGTGATCGAAAGGCATGAATGACATATGTACATACACTTTGTTTATCATGTACACACAACTCCTCCGTTTTGTCTACGAAACAGTGTGACGAAACCGAGTCCCGTCGACAGAATTATGACGAGATATCAAATATTTTACTAAACCACAAGAAAACTCCTATATCGTGTCTAACACTCGTCTCTAAACAATAAGACAAATCGAACAAACGGTAACCGAATTGTTATCAGTTAAAACGATCCCGAAAATGCTTTTTCTCGTTTGATACACGAACATACAGGTATCCTCGTTTCACTCGGACAACGAAGATATACCTTCTGACTAATATCTCTCGCTAAATCGTGGTCTGCGAGAACTTTCACCGAACAATCAATTTATTTTTTAAATCGTCCCGAACCAACACGATATCCTGGACAATTTCCTGACAATCCACAAAAACATAGTATAAAAAGTATATTGTTTAATATTATTTGCTCGAAGGATGAAGAGGATCTCCTGTCGCGATTTAGCGAAACCAAATCATGGAAACATGTTTCATAATACTTGATTTCGAGAGTTTATTCGAAAAATGTTGCATTGCATTTTTTTCGGAACTTTTTTGCGATTTTTACTTGTTGGCGTAACTAGGAGTTTTGTGCGAGGGTCTTGGAAATTGCTGAGCACAGTAGTGCTGGAGGAAAATGGCAATGTAAGGAATGGTGGGACTAATCTGTGTTCATTAGAGGATATTAGAAACTTAAATAGTTTCAGAATTTTTCAGTTAGTAATGAGACAAGTTTTAAGTCTATGTTTGATTTCTGAACTCTCAAAGTACTCAATTTCCAGATTAATAAATTCCTTGTCATCAATTTTTCTAGATCGCAAGTTTCCAAATTCTTACATCCCCAAATTCCAACGTCCCCAAATTCTTACATCCCCAAATTCCTACATTCCCAAATTCTAACGTCTTCTGATTCCTATATCCCCAAATACCCACATCCCCAAATTCCTACGTCCCCAAATTCCTACATCCCCAAATTCCATCGTCCCCAGATGCCTACTTCCCCAAATTCCTACTCCCCCAAATTCCTACTCCTCCAAATTCCTATATCCCCAAATACCTACATCCCCAAATTCCTACTTCCCCAAATTCCTATATCCCCAAATTCCAACGTCCCCAAATTCCTACATCCCCGAATTCTCATGTCCCCAAATTCCTATATCCCCAAATTCTTATGTCCCAAAATTCCTATACCCCCAAATTCGTATTTCCCCAAATTCCTACTTCCCCAAATTCCTATATCCCCAAATACCTACATCCCCAAATTCCTACGTTCCCAAATTCCAACGTCCCCAAATTCCTACATCCCCGAATTCTCATGTCCCCAAATTCCTATATCCCCAAATTCTTATGTCCCCAAATTCCTATACCCCAAATTCCTATATCCCCAAATTCCTACTTCCCCAAATTCCTACACCCCAAATTCCTACATCCCCAAATTCCTACGTCCCTAAAATCCACCATACTTATCTTCCACACTCCACTTACTTCAATACATCTAAAAAAAATTCCAGTCTCCACTTTGCCTGTGAATTCACCCTAGAATCTCCCTAGTTACGCCAAAATTTCTATTATATATTAATTTCATTCGATTGGAGCATTCGATTTTTTCAACAAATCATGAGATCATAGGAGCGTGATCTATCGTAAAGTATTTGATATTGATCCGCGAAGAGCATTAAGGTGTAAATAGTGTTAAGGAACCTAGGATCTTAAATCGTAGCTGTACGTTAAGCAATAAGCTATGCTGAAAACGATACATATCAAGAATTGCCTGTCTGGTGCACTCGATGTCGATTATCGATGTCAGGCACCGAACTATCAAGAAACAAAAGACACCGATCGGGGGTGGTTTTTAAACGTGAAACGATCGAAACACAATTTCGGGGATCGATTTTTGGGTTAAAATAACGAGAAACGAAATTAGACGATGATCTGTGAATTTCATTGAACTCCGTGCTCGAAATTATGGTATAAATATTATAATAGAGTGCATATGTGTGCTATAACATACGTATATATGTATGTACAAATAAATGACGCTTTATGCTAATAGAAAATGCAAATATATCTTTAGAGATTGAAATTTGTATTTGGAGCTAATTATCTCTTAATTCTGTTTATATTTTTTGGTATATCTTCGTGAATGAACTTTTTATTATTAATACATTTTATATGTATTAAAATGTTTCCTCAATTTCCTGCAAAGTAGGATCAACTTTTTCATTGGGTTATTATATGAATATCTGTATCGATCGAGTAGTATAATTAATATGTACGCACTGAATATAAACTGAATATCAAATAAAATGATCGAAAATTATGCTTTATTGGAAATTTTTGCTTAGCCCCATTAATATTTATAAAAACCAACAATTTGGCTATTTTTGGACAAAGAACCACACAGTTTAAACAGTTATTTTTAGTAGATGTATGAGAAATAAGTCTGTGAACCGAATTTGCTTTCCAGTAATGTAATTTGTTTATATCCTCGGATAAACGTATGTACATAATGGAGGGATTGAAATCCGTCGAGATATTTCTGCAATTTTCATACGAATTCCCACCACTATTTCCTGGTACTGTTCTCTATATTTCTGTCGGATGGTTTTCTTTTCAAGATAAATCTGCAATGCCAAGAGAGCTTGTGCATACATCAAGGTATTTGTGATTGCAAATTCGTGTCGTGTTCGATTATACAGGACTTACATTGTCGTCCATAAATATTAGGACACTTCTACAATTTGGGATATGTGAATCTACGATAAAGTACAGTATGAGTACACTGTTCTGTCTTTTACTCTAAACGGGGTGAAACTTTATTATAAATCATTGAATAAATTCAACCTACCCTAACCATAAGGGTTACATTTTATTTTTTTTACCTTGATTCACTTTTGTACTTGTTCTGAGTTTTATGAAACTAGAAATATGCAATCAAAAGAAATAAAAGAAGAATTCTGTTATAGATATGCAGTATAACAGTAAATATCAAAGTTGAGAATGGATTTATAAATATCAAACGTCTGCTAATCAAATCGATTTCTCTAGTCTTAAAATTTCCTAGTCTTCGAGTTCTCTAAGCTGAGAATTCCCTAGACGTCGAATACCTCGATCTAAATATTCCCTACTTTTCGAATTCGTTAGATCACAAACTCCCTTGTCTACGAATTACCTAACCTCAAATTTCCCTATTCTCCGAATTCCCTAAGCGTGGAATAACCTAGTCCTGGAGTTCCCTAGTTCCAAAATCCTCCACACTATATTTTCTCAAATCCCCAGTTTTCAAATCTCCAAATCCTAAATTACCAAGATCCCAAATTTCTGAACATCCATAATTCATACTGAATCACCCTAGATAAAGATTCTAGTTACCTCTATGCGTGGGAGCATCAGTACCTCATTCACGAAAATGACGAACGGTATTTACCGTGTCAATACGTTCCCAATACCAAATAGTCGACACAGCTTCGACTAGCACGTCATCCGTCGTGAATACTTTAAGCGCCAATCAATTGGGGCGGTATCGAAAACAATTGTCAAAAAAAAAAAAGAAACGGACGATACGTGGCTGGAAGACCACTATAGATAGATCAAAGCTCGTCGAAGAAGGAGAGAAGCGCAGAATTTTATTCCCGGAGCGAACACGTGCTAAATAAAAAAGCGGGCTCGCGAAACGATAGCAATCGGCGTCGATTGCGAACCGGCGGGAACGAGAGGAAAACATGAATGCTTGAGGAACGAGAAAGACCGGAGAACACAACAATGGGACATTTTATCGAAAAAGGCCGGGCAGAAAGAGAGAGGTTGCCGTGAGGCAATGCCACTTTTGTTCAACTCGCATTTTCACGAGAGAGGAGGAGGTCCCCGAGAGAGGTTGGCTGGCCTTTGACACGACACAAAAGGCTATTGTGCGATGACCCGTTAAAAATCGTTGTCCGCCTAATCGGCCGAAGGTTGATTCGATAAAACGCCGAAGGGCTAACCTGGCGAAATTTGCATCATCCTGCACGCAGCCTACGGTGCACTAAATCTGATCGTTCGTCAAATTCCTTCCGCGACTTACTTTCCCCTGTTTTTTATTCCTATGGGGAATCTTTCGAGACTGTTGGAATTTTTGTAACTTCGATTGGGTTTAAAATTATTTCAATTTGTAGGGGGAGACATTAGTAGTCTAAGTCGAGGATTGCGGAGAATTGTGGAGTGGTTGTATATTTAGTTTGGGGATGTTTTGGTATATGGAATTCTCTAGTCTACTAATTTTCTAACCCCCAAATTCTCTAGTCTTAACCTAACCTAACCTTCAAATTACCCAATCCCTAAATTCTCTAGTCCTCAAAGTCCCAAATCCCCAAATTCCAAAAGTCCCGAAATTGTCTAGTCTCAAAGGTTCCTACTCCCTAAATTACCTTGTCCCTAAATTTCTTAGCCCCCAAATGACCAACTTCCCAAATTCATGCAAAGTTCTAAACTCCCAAACTAGTAAAATTTCAAAATCCCATATGGGAAAGTAAAATACCAGGTTTATTGTGCATACCAAAATGTAAATGTTCCAAGTCACCAGAATTCATCCCTGATGTTATCCTTCCTTGCACGTGGTTTAAAAATAACAAATAATTCTGCATAATCCCAATGCAAATTAAGATACGTTTCCTTCCGCAAGATTATTGATGTTTCCGTGACAACCAGCAAGCGAGTTCAATGAAATTCAAGAAGAATATCGACCGATACAGCGTAGAACGACTCCAAATTCTGGTATCATTTTAAATCGATCCCTGAAATTGTTCAAGATCCAACGCGATCGAACCGATTACCTTAGGGCCGTATCAACTAAACGCTATAGTTCAAAACGAATACATATCACTAGTTATTATAAACGAGTCGCGATATAAGTTATAATTATAAACAACAACAAAATGTGGGGTAACGGGGTGGGGGGCGTGAGGGGTGAACAAACGTGAAACGACAACGTTAACAACTAATTTATTACACGTTTACCACATCTTATATACATAATATACATACAAAATTGATATATTGTATATACAAGATATATATGTATTATATAATATATATACACGTGCATATAAATATATATATATATATATATACAAAATCGGTGAATAAAAGATAAGGTTTTGCTAAGACGAAAATCGCGCACGATCGCGTGGATAGCGGACAAAATGGCGGACGAAAAACGAAGGTTGCGTAGATCGTGATCCACGCGATCGTCGTAAAATGTACAGCGACGTTGAACCGAAGATAAAATGGGGGACGATACTCTATCGACAAAGATCCAGACAGTATTTTAAAATGTCATAGATAGCTCTTAGTTCTCTACGTATTTAATGTATCTATTCCCACACGAACACTACGTACACGGTACATCATGCGCAGCGTAGGCTTCCTTCGATTAACGACAAAGGTTAAAGAAGTCTCCTATTATTTGCTTTCGATTTTACAGAAAGCAAGGACCCCTATTCTCCCGTACATATAAACGAAGGACAGATACGGAGAGCGGTAGGATATTTCTTGTACGCTTTTCCTTAATCCGGGGAAGCCCACGTTGCACGCGACTGCACACAGCGCGCAAAATGGCGTCTTTGCTCGTCGGTTTTCATCGGCGAGCAGCAATAAAACGATCTATAAACCATTCTAAAAACTGAAATGAAAGAATGTACGTTCTCGTAAAATAAAGAAACGAAATTTCCGTCGGTTATCGTCGGCGACACGCGCGTACACGGACACAGACACACGCGAACACACAGAAAACACATGAAAGATATATCGTTGTCGATGTCCTACGATTGTTAAAACGGGAACGCGATCGTCGAACTCCTCGACGTGTTCCCGGTCGTGTAATTCATATTTATTATTTTTTATAATAGCGTATACCGTGTATGTGTTTCCTGTCGTGATTACCCACGTTTCTCCTTACCTCGATAGATGTTTAAGAACGGAAGGGAGAAGAGGAGAAAGGGTGGAAAGATGGACTTGTTCCTAACGTCACGTCCACTCTTTTCCTTTCCTTTTTATTAGGTCCTTGTATAAAACGATTCTTCTCCCTTCCCCTCCCTACGGGAGTCTTATTAATTCCCTAATTATTGCATTGTTACTTGAAACTCGTTAGGTCACGGTTAACGTCGTGAATCCGATTGTTTAACTGCATATACGATCGTCCATCCAGCTCGTTGTCCTTAACCCTTTCGCTGCTAACAAACGTCTTAACCCTTCTCGTAAACTTGTTCCATTTATGAATCAAGTTTAGATCCGTAAAAGAAATCAAAAACGAAAAAAATTGTAAAAGATGTATGACTTTCGTGGTCTCCGAAACAGAGCAAAAATCTTGAAAAAAAAAATACAAAGATAGAAATATAACGATATTTTTTAGGGGTTCAAAGTCGTCTCGTGGATTGTAATTTTCGTCGTTAACGGGTAGATTCTTTGAATGTTACCGATGTAGATTTAAGCGATCGTTTTTAAGTACACGATTGATTACACGAGAAGAGTTAAGGATATTGACTCGATCCGTATTTCTGAGCAGTTTGGACGGGTTGTTAATTTAACAACGAAAATACGATATTTCAAGTGATGGGTAAGTGGAGAATCGATGAAATAAGGATCGTGGATAGTTGGGAAAGGGTTAATACGGTGACACGATGAACATCTAGAACCTCCATCCTAAGCACTCGAATTAAACGAATCCGTCTCGTTGCTTCGATCGTCTTCGCTCATTTTGTTGTCATGTACAGTGACGTAGCTAATTGGACCCTTATAAATACGGGGTGGAGCACTTTACGATGAAATTATATTGAAAATTTTTTAACTTTCAAGTTTGCAAATTTCTATATTCCCAAATTCTCAAATTTCTGAATTCTTATAGTCCAATATTTTCTAACTTCTAAATCCCTAAATTCCCAAATCCCTTTATTCCTAAATTTTTACATTCCCAAATTCCTAAATTCCCAAATCTCTAAATTTCTGAATCCCTAAATCATCAAATCTCTACATTTCCACATCTCTAAATCTCAAAATCCCTAAATTCCCAAATTCCTAAATTCCCAAATCCCTGAATTCCCAAATCTCTAAATTTCTGAATCCCTAAATCACCAAATCCCCAAATCCCTAAATTCCTAAGTCCCTAAATCCCCAAATCCCTAAACCCATAAATCCCCAAATTCCTAAATTTCAAAAATACACTTAACAAAATTCGAAACGGAAGAGCCCTATTTAATGAATCTAGGGAATTTTCTCCACCTTAAACAAAAAGTCCTAGTTACGTCACTGGTCTCATGCGTCGTCGCGAATTATTACGTCACTGTGGCAGATCATTGTCCATAAATAAAATAATTTTTGTGTGAATAATATTTTTCATTACCCTTCGAATTCACTAAATTTTCAATTCGTATAAGTGTTACATAATTAAGTAATTAATTATTCGAGAAGAATTCTGATCGATTTCAGAAGCATAATTTTGGTAAATTGCTCAGCAAATTAAAAGAACGCGACTCAACAATTTATGCCAATTATACGAATTGTTCGTTGTAGACGAATTATTGTATTGATAATTATTGTGGCTCGAATTATACGATGTTAATTGCGATAAGTTCTTTGCTTGTTTGTAAGTAGATATAAGGGATATAATTTGTTGATGTATCGGTCACAAGTGGCGAGCACAAAAAGCAATAAGTTGTCTTGCGTAGAGCGAACCGGAAGACATACTTGACTGATAGTAGATAGTTTTAAAGGCGGGCAAAAGTGTCGTAGAGATATTACCGTGTCTCCATTGCACCATTTATAAAACGTATTCCGAAGTCACTTACCGTTGGCAATTTATCAAACACACTTGAATAAATATTTCAGATAAACGCATTGAAATTCTTGGAAATTTGGTCGATATTTGGCTTTTGACCTTTTGAGGAAAGCAAATTATTTAGTTCCGTGAAGTACACTCAATTACGTAATAATTTAAAACGGTAATTCATCTTTAATTACTGATATGGTTGTAATGTATATTAATTTTGTTAAGATAGAAAAGGTAGAGTTACAAAATTTTCATTGTGCTTTTAAAAATACTGTTTATTATTGTGAATTAGAATTATTATAGTCGTATATGTACATGTATAATTTATATCGTAACTATTACATTCATTTGCATTACGCTTGTATAAAAATCTGAACATGAAAATCTTTTACATTAAATATTTCGTATTATTTTTTCTGCATGAGTGGTGGAAATTTTTGTACACCCCTAAATTTTTAAAAATAATATGATTTCAAACAGAAGTACATTTCATCACTTTTTCGTGTAGTAATATCGACCCTGCATAACTGATTACCTAACGAGGATGTCATTAGCGATTGGAAATTAATTAGTTACAGCTATCCGAAGACTACGTTTAATTTGTCGCTAATCACAATTGCGATTAATTGAAACCAGCTGTTCAGAATACACCTTCCCGTTTTGCACTGAAACATTACTGACTTGCTACAAATGTATATCCCCTAATTTTTTAAATAACTTCCATTTGAAATGAAAGGAAAACCGTGCAAGAACATCCCTCAGCTATTACACACCCCTCTTAAATTCAACGAAAAAGTATAGTCCTTTTCTGAGACTCCAATATACTTATTTTAAATTCAATTAAACTACTTCAAGAAAGATGGTATCTAAATTGTAGAAAATAAAAGCAAATACTTGGACACTTAAATTATGTTTTATACACAACATGAAAATAATACAGAAGTTTGCAGAGTACTCAAACTTGTGTATACATTTAATTAACTACAAATCTTTCATAACAAAATTGACTGCTTCATTATTTTTTTAAAATAGTATTAAATTAATGAATTGTTTTTAGTTAAATTAACAGAAATAAATATATAGATATACTCTATATTAACGTAAAATAAACCTATGTAAATAAATTGTTATACCTGTATATAAAAACAAGAGATCCATGAGTCAATTTGTTTGATAAAATCTTTGTAGATGAATTTTTAAAAATAATGAAAAACAAAAGTGAAATTTGATTGAATTTGTTGGAGATATTGAAAAAGAATGAGCAATGGAGATACGGTAGAACAAGTATCATAGAAGGTCTGTGTTTAATTCAGCGCTAACCGCAAAGGGAATTTCGGCAAACCTTAGGTCCATCTTACTCCAAGCCCCGTGAGAAATTAAACATCGATACACGTATATGTACGTCACTGGTGCATCGTCGGGAAGAGATGTAATCGATTCCCGGCGACCTGATGCAGAGGTGCATCGCTAAAAAAATAAAAAAGTTGTCAAAAAAAGAAAGAACACAGTTTCACGCTTCGATCCGTTGGAAAGACGTGTTCAGGCGTTACGAGCTTCATCGTGCAATTCTTTGTTGCGTTTATTGTACCCCAGAAATTTGACGAAGTTGTATAAAAGAGACATCGGTAATTGTAAATTCATACTTCCCTCCTGTTTAGTTCAAAAATATTATGAAACTATATAAAATGTAAGATGAATAAATTAACCCTTTGGGTGCTATGTTATTCACAAATTTTTTTAAAGTCATATCTCTTTCAGTTGGAAATTACTCAATTGAATAAGCAATTTTATTAATCGCTGCAAAATTTATCCGACTGAAATGGGTGAATGTAATAAAGATGTACTTGTTGGGTTTGTAAAAAAAAATAATGTACCTGCAAAATTTAACATGGCGCTCAGAGTGTTGAATTAATACCTATAAACACGGAGAACAGAATAACTTTGCTTAAATATTGAAGAACATATCAAATTTTACATATCAATTATAACTTTCCCGAAACCTGAAACGTGTGTCGGCGACTGCAATTATTTATTTCATCCCAACAAATATATTTTTATTAAAAAAAGCAAAGAATACCAGAGATACAAAACAATGCTTCGTAAAATAATATAAATTTAATTTTTGAAAACAAGTCGCCCGGAAAAATAACGACGTAACGAGTGAACACGAAATTTGTGAAAAATTCGCACGATGTTAATTATTATACAATTAAAGCAATGTAATGATACACCAATCTCACGTATGTAGAAAGTACATGTTCCACAAATGATCGCTACTCGATCGCGAACGAGAGCAAACAATAACGAAGCTTGAACGATCAGCTTGAATTCCAATTACAATTAAAACTTTCGTATATCGTTACGTTTGATAATGACGACGATATTAATTAGTTGGTGTCGCGTGATCGCACGTTTCTTTGCTTGTGGCGTAGGTGATACACGTTGATGTTACTTAGAACAACGGAATTCCGAAAGCAATAACGTTTGTACCCGTTTACGATCGTTCGAACAAGGCGTCGTTCTAGTATCTTATTAATTTATCGAATAACGAAGGTGCCAGTGGATTATTGATTCAATGGCCACAGGTGTTTCCGATCGAATTAATGTATTCGTTAATAGCTTGTATCCGTTACATAATGACGGCAAAATCGAAGAATTTAAGTCGATGCTTATTAATTGATACAAATATGTACGTATTTGTTATGTCGCTGTATAATTTTTTGCATTATCCTTTGTAATGAAACACTGTGCTAATTTCAGTTAACAAATTAATTTTAAGACTGTAATAACAGAAAATCCTAACAAATATGTATTTACTTATTAAACTAAAATTGTAAATTCTTTGTAGCAAAGAGAATTCACATTCGCGAATTTCCTAATCCTTGAATTCATAATTTCCTAATCCTCCTAACCTCAAAATTTCCTAGTCACCGAATCCTCAAGCCTCCAGAGTTCCTATATTCATATTCCCCTAATTCCTTAGTCCCCAAAGCCCCAAATCTCCAAATTTCCAAATCTTCCATTTCCAAGTATCCAAATTTCCAAATTTTCCTCTTCCTAAATTCTCTATTCCAGATCTCCAAAGTTCCTAGTCTTCAAATTTCCAAATCTTCAGTTTCCAAACTTCCAAATTTCCAAATTCCAAAGTTGATCAATTCTGCTTGCAATATCTGCAAAAGTTAAAACGTATAAAAATTTGAACAGCTGAAAATTTGAAAAATTAAAAATAATTAAATATTAAGTTCACAAATGTTCATCAGCGTCCGCCATTATCTTAAACTTTCTATATTTCGAAATTCTATATTTGATATACAATACAGTATCAATGGTCCAATTTTCATGATCCCCTGTTTAAACAGTTTGAAATGATCGACTTCTGTTTCACCCTATTTCACAACATGGAGTAATACATTATAAATATACTCTTCTTATTGAATAGTATTTGCTGTGGGTACGTCCATGTATTTACACATGCTCTTTTGTGTGAATGCAAACACCTGCGGTCACATAATCAGCTGTTTGCTCAGTCGTCTAAATGGGGCGTACCGGAAGTAGAACACTCCATATTTAATCACTTATATTCCCAAAATGAAAGCCTAGATTCCGAAATAATAAAGGTCTCCCTTTTTGCCACGAAGAATTTATAATCGTTAAAATAGAATATGTTTTCTTAGACATTCTCTATAAATTTATTCAAAATATCCTTCTGAATGTTTGATTAGCACAATGAAAACAAGAAATTGCGTGAAATTATAGAAAAGGGAACCTTGTAACAGACTGCTTTACTGAAATTGTTTCGAGGTAATTAAATAATTATAAGAATTTATTTTCTTGATTGAAAAATATACTTCAAAACTGGCGGTAAAGACACGAGCTTTAAGAAATAGAATATGTTCACGATTTTAAGACGTTTGCTTCGTCATCGATATCGAATATACGTTTTTCTAGAGTTTTTTAATAAACATTGTGCAACGTTGGTTTCTGTAAGGGAACGCTTTGCCTTTGTAAATTCGCGGTAATACGAGTGACTCGTTCTTTAAAGTAAAGAAGAAATCTCGGATGAATGAAAGATATAAAAACGGGATAATTAAAAGGAATTATTATCGAGAACGAGACGCTCTCTAGACGATTACCAACGATTCGATGATTAGTCTTAATCCCTTTTGTACGTTTATATGCAGTTAAATGACGTGTACATAATTATGTAAATCAGTGTTGTGAGATTAATCCGATTGTAATACCCACACACGAATCCCATTAGCGGAAGGCATGTGCTTCGAATTATTATCCTTGAAATTTCGTGAGGTGATTAAACGGTCCTTTCAAAACACTGTTTGCTTCTCTTGATGTCGCCGTCTTGTGTCGGGACTGTTTCCATTATCCCCCAAAATTAGATTCCGAGCCAGCTGTACGATTCTAATTATTTTAATTTTTATATTTAACAACTCTATTTATGATTAACAAGTTTTATTCTACTATTTACCTAAAACAAAGAATATTAATTCTAATTAAGGCATTTTATTCCGACATTTGACGAATTACACGAGAGTGTAAATTCATTTATTCTTTAACGTCTACAATGCTACGTCGAATTCACAACGAACTGAGGACATACAGCGTAGGTATTTAAGGTCATAGAATATACACATTACGTGTTTTTTCACTAGTCATTACTTGTCAACCCTTTGACCCATCCTAATATGTATGTATATGTATAAAAGAGTACAACGTATCCACGCTCTGACATAAGGCGACGACATTAGGAAAGTGCGTTTGTTATTACCCATCCTCCCCAGCATACAATTAATGCATCTACTCAATGTTTTATAAAAATAAGTACTATTCTTACAGTTTTCTTTGTTTGTTTATATCATTTCTGAGTGTAAATCTATGTAAAAAATATTGAATGAAAGTGCTGTTACAAATTTCATGAAACGAGTACCTGTGCTTCTCTTACAAAGTAGTGTTATATCGTGTTGATGCTGCATCAAATTCGATTGAACGAATATTTCGAGGATTTGCGCGTGCTCGGGAAATTTAAATAATAGGATATATAGATGAGCATGCGTTCATACTGCACCTCGATCTTCATTATTTGATCAGTAGAGGTCGCATAAGTGCATATGCTTTAGGGCTGAATTGCAACAGATTGTGACAAGATTATAATTTATATTGTTTTTTTAATGTTTTTCTAAGAAATAACAATAATCTATTTTCTTACGATATTAACTAATTTGCAATCTGCATATATGTACGTTTTGTAACTTGAGACTTGAATGAACTGTTCATTTTTATGAAAACGGAGCTAATAATGAAGTTCATCTGTAATGCACATGATATTTGGCGGTGAAATATTCAAAAAAACTTTGGGAGAATTAACCTAAAATGTGAAACCTTAATGTGTTTCACCGAAACGTCAAACATGAATGGGATTTCAGCAGTACACGTTAAAAAATTAAGTAAATACCAGCAATTTAATTGTTCCGAATGATGTAAAAAATGAAACAAAAATATATTCAATTCCTTTCAGGTCACACTATTGAAGAAATTCGATCAAGAGCTTTAGACAATATTATCTCGAAATATGATCTTGGATTTACTTGTGATTGTGATGCTGTAAAAAAGGAATTAATAACAAAACTATTTAATTGGTTTTCATTTGAAAGTTTTTCACAGACAGAGAAAGTTTTAGACTTATTACTTCGTTTACTAAAGGTATCTCTTACTCGTTTGAAATATATTAATAATCAGGAAGCAGAAAGTTACATTAATTGTAATATATTTTATAAGTCAGGTGATAAAAGTTACTTAAATGCATTCGGTAAATTAAGAATTCAAAATGAACTCCATGAATTAAGGAGGAAATTAGGTACAGAATGGTACGAAAAATTGAACGAAATAGAAGAAAGTGTTCTTAATGTGGGTGGATTGCAACCATCGGTAAATAATGAACATATGAAGGTGTGTAATATATCCTTAACAGATTCAATAATAAATATTATTCCAGAAAAAATAGAGTGATTTATTAAATTTATTTTTAGAATCATAACACCTTAAAAATGGGATTTATTGATTACGATAAACATAGAACCCGTATAAAAGACCATGGAGATAATGAAAGTGGAATGCATAATATTCCTTCTGTTTTAGATAAGTAAGTATTTTATATATTTTTGTTAAGTATTAGATTGGTGATTAAAGCTTTTTTAATATAATAAATACTGTAATCAGAAATAACTTGAAAATATTAATATGATTTGTAGTACAATACCATTTGATTTAACAATGGACTGTGGGGATGGTACTCCAATATCTAAGACTACAGAAGGTGGTATCAAATGGCTAGTATTACCATGGCAACCTTTAGTTACTTCAGACAGAGGTGTTTTAGCTGCAGTTGAAGAAGCTCTGAACAACAGTTTAGATACAAATCTTATATTACATACATGTCAATTTATAACAAATGTAATGATGCAAGACTTCCCAGCAGAAGTATTCCTTCAAAGACCAGCTATAGTACTTGTAAGTATTTGAAAGTTAATGATTATTAAATATTTGCATTTAATAATTTATATTTAATGGTATAAAATCACATTCCAGATACTGCATAATCTTTTAGAATCTAGTACTGATGATTCAAATGTTAATCTTAGAATTGTGATACCAATGGTATTGAAAACACTACTTAAATTAACAAGATCTTTGCGATTAAGAATTTACTATTACTGTGAACCATGTATTGCAAATAAAAAGCAAAAGGTACACGAATATAGTATAAACTAAATAATGATCCTTCATAAATGCAATGTATTAATAGAAATAATGTTTCAGTTATTAGCAGGCAAATTAGGTACCAGTGTTTACCCTTCTTCAGAAACCAGAGACAGTCCTGATGGAGGATTTCCAGAAGCAAATTACCAAGCATATCAATCTACAGTATGTACTAATTTACAAATTGATAAGATTTTCATATTCATTTATGTTACTTATTCTACTTAGGGTACAAGTGAAAGAAGTCAAAGTGTGACAGAAAACATTGATGATTCTATTTTACAATTGCAACAAATGTTCATACCAACATTTTGTATCGATTCATTAAGACATGTTATTTCGCAACTAAGTATTCCCGTTAATACAACACTACCGCTAAGAAATATTAAATACGTGGTTGATCTGTCATATGAGCTAGTACAATTACTTATTATCAGTGTCATGCCGAATATTTGGCTTTGTAACGATGATATGGCTTTAAAAATAACTGAAGACATGAAAGCATTATTTGGCATCTTGGGAGATGTAATAGAATATTTTGGAAATTATGGCGCTATTGATCATTTTAGAATAACGTATTTGCATCTTGTAACTATTACAATGAAACTGTTGAGTAACATTGTACCTTTAGAAATAGCAGACGCTATTTTTCCAAAATCTCTTGAAACATCGATATGTATAGCTATAATGGATGCTCCTATTTATCTTTTATATCCAAGACTACATTCTATATTACAAGAATATGGTCGCGTAAGTAACTTCTAATATCTTTAAAGTAACAGAAGTTACAATCGCAATTTGTAAATTTATTATTGTTTGTTTATTTTCAATAGCAATTTCAAGGTATCGATGAAGTTGCACATATAAAAATGTTCGATGATACAAGAGTGGTAGCAAAATCAATGCAAGCATCTATATCCATACTAAGAAATCTATCTAATTTATCTCATTCAGAAGCGTTGAAAACATTATACGCTTCGAAGTTAAGTTTATCTTATCACAAAAATTTTAGTATCATAAAAAAAACTATTAGGTTCTTGCAACATATAAATAGGTACACATTTTCATTAAATTTTATTTATAGATATACTTAGTTGATTCAAGTATAATTCAATAGCAAACTACATTTTTTTTTATTATTGAAGGTATTCTCTAAATAATGAAGACTATGCATTAGCTACAAAGTTAATATTAGGTTTATTGGCTAACGCGGATTCCGATATACAGTATGCAACATATGTAGAATGCCATACTGTAGTTAAAAGTATTCTAGGAGTAGAATATAATAGAGAGAGATTATCTTGTGAAAGCTTGACATTTTTGTTCGAATCATCTGTCTTAACAGAAATAATCTCCCATGGCATAACAAATGAAGACCAAAGGGTAAGATAAAATTTGTAAACAATATTACAAATAAACGTAGCTACATTATAAACCATCCGTCATTTTATTAGATACGGGAAATATCGGAAGAAATATTAGTTTATATATTGAAAGGAAGGGTACAAATGGGAGAAGATGGATGGTTAAAATCATTAGAAGCTCTTGCTCCAGTATTACCTCTTTTACAGTGCCATGCTAATTCAACTACAACTTTAGGTCAATGCATTACAAAAATTTTTGATCCTGATGTTTCTTCTAGCATACAGTTACCCTATATTGAGGTAGTATAAATTTAAGCAGTACAATTTAAGTGTTATAAACAACTATAAATTATTATTTGACAGGTCTTAAAAGGTAATTTAAGGTTTCTGTTTTCACCCGATGATGATATTCGAGAAGAAGCGGTTTGTCGATTGATTTGGCTTCTTGGTAAAGAGAAAGATTCAGTTCAGAAATTACCAAGATTATCTTCTTTACATGGTTTACCTCTTAACTCGCTTTGTATATTCGAACGTCAAAATGTTCTTAAAAAATCTGAAGGCAATTATCAGGTTACATACTTTTGTATACATACGGAATTCATGTTCAGAAATGTTTCCAACATTACTAAAAATGCTAAGCACGCAATGTACATGCGAAATATTTTTTTTTACAGAGGAGCAATTTATTATCCGTGCTCGAGATGTTAAATGAACCGAACGTAGATCCGAAAATACGGAAATCTGCATTAGTTCAAATCAGTGTAATGCTTTCAGATTGTTCTTTACATAAATCATTTATCACTGAAAATGGAGTATCTCTTATATTGAATATATTTGACAGTGCTTTGGTAAATCTCATTATACATTACAGTACCTACTAACTAGTTGTGCAACAGTTGTGATAACTACGTTAAACATACTTGATTAATTATTAGTGTTAATTTTTAGATTGAAAAGGATTACATCAATTATCCAGATTCTGTAATTTCAATAATTACTATATTGAAGCTACTAGTATATACCGAATCTTCTATACGGCAAGATCTATCTACTTTTAAAAATGTTCTTTCAAATATAATAAGAAGTGTGTATGAAAATCTCTCAAATCATTAACTAGCACCGTCGCTACCTTATTTCAAGTTTTTATTTAAAACAAATATTTCCTAGGTTTATTTTTATTTCCAAACAACGAATGCATTAGGACTGATGGTTCGCAACTTCTTTGCTTATTGCTTTATAACGAATACATCATGAGGCTAGGTGAAAACTATACCGAGAACTACAATCAATTAAATATTTCTTTACCATATCTTATTGTATCGAAAATGAGATTACCATTTCTTTGTAAATCCCATTGGAAAATAAGTATGCACAGACGTTCGGATGTATCTGGTAAATGAAGCCGTATAGACATTATTATTACTGTTAGAAAATGTATTACAAGTTTCTTCTCCTTTTTAGTTTTTCACAGTTCTAATCAATTAGCATCAACATTTATTAAACAGTATTGGGTATGGGAATGGAATGATGGTTTAAATGTACTTTGGAAAAACTGGAATGACGTTATTGAGTCTGACATATCTGATAAACTGAAAATACAGGAAAATGAATTCTTAACTTTACGTTATAGCTATCCCTATTATTACTGTCAACAACAGTTATATAACATACAAAATTCAACGACTCATGACTCAGTTTTATGCGCACTTGATTATCTTACAATGTAAATATCTAAAATAATTTTGGCAATATTGTCGCTTATGTCTTCATTTCAACGTAACTTTTTTAGGTATATAAAATTTTACAAAATTCAACAGTATGAAAATCTGAAAGATATAAGCCTATTACCTTGGGAACAAACGTTTGAGCGATTTTTGATTTCACAGCCTGCGAGTAAAGAAGATTGCGATTTATTTGTTGAAGTTTTGAATTTTCTACAAATCTATGTTAACATTACCAAGAACGGTAACTTTCGATCATTTGTATAAGAAGTATAGTTCATACATTATTTATGTTGAAATAGATACATTTATACTTTTATATTGATTAGGAAAATGTAAGTGGACTAACAAAATAATGAGGAATATAACTAAAACTTTAGCAGAGTTATTTAAACATTCCGAATTAGATAATCAAGACATACATCAATCTATATTAAAATTAGCTCGTACATGTTCAGCGATAGAAAAAGCTGAACAGTCAGATGATGAAGACGAAACTATTCGACTTCATTTTATTGAACTTATTGTCTCCACCTTATGTTTCGGGGATCAACAGCATTTTTACAATTTGGGTAAATTTATTTTTCATTTGTTACGTAACTATTTTCGTAATTAAGTTAATTGTCATGTTAATTTATTGCAGCTTATCTGGATTGGTTGTTAACATGCTTAACATATTTAATTGGAAAATGTCACTGGGCTAATTATAAAAATCTATTAATATCGTTAGGTAACACACTGATAGAATTGATTATATCTTTTCATGGTGCTGGAACTGTCAGCTTTATGGGTTTATCTATAACCAGAAATTCTATAATATGTCTTAATCATTTATTGTATCAGATGCAAATAAATTTTAATAAAAATGTAAGTATATATTGTGATATTTCCATTTATAATGATGTATTCAGTATTATTAGGCACTATATATTTTTTACAGGCATTTGTAGTATTTTGGTACGAAGAAGGCCGTACGTTAAATTGGTTGCCGATGTTATGGCAAAATCGAGATCCGTTGGTTCGTGCCTCTGCTTTACAATTATTAGCAGGTTTAATAAACAATTTGCATACAGCTGCTCAACTTTTAAACACTATAGCGCTGGCGCCAAGTGAATTGTGTCAAACATTACTTCAATACATTGCTAGTAGAGAAGAATCTTGTATAGTTAGGGAACAAGCATGTTTTGCATTTAGCAATTTAGTGAAAAATTGCAATTCTATAACTTTTCAGTATGTAAGTAAGAAGCAAATATTTATATTTCAACGAGAAGTATTCCTAAATAAAAAGTTTAATACATATTTAGGTGAACTCTTTGCAAGCAAATGCTATTTTAATATATATGGAACAAAATAACACTTATTATGAGATTACTGTCTTGTGTTCTAATATTTATATGTTTACCACTTTGGACTTTGATCTTACAAGTAATCGAGAACAAGAAACTGGAAAAGCCCCGTCTATTCATAGTTTGCAATCCGGGTGTACGTCTCTAGTACCGCGTACCATTTCATATCTGTATAATTGTCAAGATGAATTACAGCCGTGTATGTATGCATGTCATTTTACATGTTAATTAACGTTATACGTTATACTAATTGATTACATACAGTTTCAGCAAGAGAGTCAGCAACTACAGAAAATGACAATTGTTTGCAATTAGTAGCAACACCATCATTGATAACGGCTGTTTGTAGATTGTTAAATAATTTGATATTTGTAGGAAAACAAGATGTAGTTCATCAAATTTATGAACATTCTATAGATAAATATTTATTTGGGTACGTAAGATATAAACGATATTCTTTTATTATTTCCAAAAAATTAGAAAATTGCTTTTCTATGCTTAATAATTTTTAATTTATATAATTACGTTTTTAGATGTATTAATGAAGTGCCTAGAGGTGGCGAGAGTAAAAAGAATTTGGCACATTACCGCGAAATTTTAGAAATGTATATTAGTATTTTAACAGTTTTAACAAATTGTGTCATACATAGTAACGAATATACCGTTGTTGTTAATTTTTCTCCTGACTCACTGTACACATTGTTCTCTTTTTTGAACGGCGATTTCTATAGTAAGTTAAAAAAAATACGAGTTTTTGATAATTCTGTAATAAATCAAATTGTAACCATTTAATTTTTACAGTTATTGACACAGTGCAATTGATATCTCTACGGGACAGGCTGTGGACGGAGGTTTTCAATTTCATAGCTATACTCTCGCTAACGGAAAATCAACACTTTGAGTCAATACAGGCAGCTTTAGAATTATGCACTCCGGAAGTTGTACTTTCATCCATTTGTATTGCAATGAGAAGTTCCAATGCAGAACTTCGTATAAGCGCTATAGGATGTCTTGCATTCCTCCTATCACAAGACATACAGAAAGAGTCATTAGGGAAAAGCAATATTTCATTACAAACAGTAATAGATACTACCTTCACGTGTTCATCGAGCGACTATAGAAATAGTTTAAGAGAAATTATATCGGACATTAATAAGCTGTCGCTAAGAAGTGCAAGTTTACACTCGAGAAAAGGGACTGAAAACGAGAATATCTTAACAAGTTATGATAAAGTAGCAGGGGGCGAAGAGAAAAATGAAATCGCAATAGGAGAAGAATTTTGCGGTATTTTATTGCACTTGTTCATTGCACACAATTACAATAGATCCAAGAAAAATCGTAAATTAAATGAAGACAAAGATTTGATCACGAGTGCGCTTACTAATTTATTGTGCATATCAAATACTGCTAAACGACTTGCGTTAGAAGAAAATTTACCCGAAACATCCTTAATGGTATTGAAAGAATTCTATGTCAGATTAAACATGCAACCTTTTGAACTGTTTAAGAATCAAATCGAGCGCGACAAAAAGGTGGGTAATGAAATTCCAAGATATGTCATTTTAGGTATCTAATTTAAATTGACGTCTTTTTAATCGTCTGCATTAATGTGATCATTGGCGTAACTAGAACTTCCGTGAGGGGAACCCAAGCAGACTTGCCTAGAGAAAATGGAAATATAAGGAAAGCGGGCTCTAAATTTTCAAGTTCTATTAAAATTCTATTGAAATATTTGTGATAACTTCCAAATATTACGACAAAGTCTTACCTTCACCAGTACTATGCTTATTCCAATTATTTGGTATTTTAGTTGGAAGGATCCTACCTACGCCAATGATTGTCATATGTAGCTTCAGGATTTCCCAACGTTATTACCGTTCAGAAATTATACAATATTATTCATACGGAATTTCCAGGATCGTTCTTATACATAGAAAAGAATTACCGTCTTATTTTTTACAGATCCATCCACTATTACACGATGTGAACGCTATCTTTACATTATTAATGAATTTCATGTATGGCAGCGCAGAAGTTAAAGAAGTTTTGTCAAAAGCTGGATTAGCAGATGTGTTGCATAAATTGTGGGCTTGGATTGCATTGAGCAAAATTGTATCTACCACCGCTTTAAAGTTGCTTGCAACTTATACCACAAAATGTTCTATAGGTACCATTAAAACTTTTATTATTTAATTTTAACTTCTATATTACGTACCGTGTTTAATAGATTGTTTAATATCTGTATGTATTTCAGCTGCGCACTCGTTAACGTTAACCACTATTCTGCCAGGAACTGGACTTAGAAGAACTCCTAATACTCTAGCTTTAATTCACGTCATTATGCAGTTAGTCTGCAAGGAAATAGATAAAGCTGGACAAATGTTTGACAATCATAAGTTACATTTTGCGTTTCATATTTTACGGAACGCTGTGCATGTCCACGAATGTAGAGTATTAATTTCAAAGGTACGTTATATCTTTTTTTTTTAAACAAAGCATCATTTTAAAACAATATTTATTTTGTGCATAAAATCCCGTAGAGCAATCTTCTACAGTTTTTTACAAAAATACATCCGGTCACGACTAAGAGAGCAAAACCATGGCCGCTAATTGAATTATACTGTTTAGAATTCTTGATTGACTTCACTTATTACCAAGAGGGTCAATTATGTGTACCAAAAGTAAGTGAAGTAATAATAAATTTTTTAGTTTACATATTTCACACATACTTTGACATTGTAACATTTTTAAATGTACAGAATATGATGACTACACATACATCTGTTATAAATTAATTGTATTTTTTAGACTGTTGATGGATTGGATGTTTTGTTACAATTATCAAAATGTTCTTCCCCGTCCAGCAGAATTCTTTCGATTTCAATATTACGCAATCTGGCATTTAACATGACCAATCGACCGCGATTACTTAGTTCGGGTAAGTTTTTAAATAACTTAATATCATACTACGTTTATAAATAATGATTACATGATACATCTGTTTCAGTGGATTTCATCAACGTTGTACACGATATATTTAAAAATGGTTCTATAAATGAAATCAAGATCATTGGTTCCATGTTATGGTCTCTAATATCGAACAATCAGAAGGGAAAATTAATTGCTCGAAGCGCTGGTTTTTCGCAAAGTATTCAAGAAGCTTTAGGCAGACTTACATTATTGACTATAGATGATAGAAAAGAAGAACAAGAATTAGTTAAAATGTTACAATACGTATTAAGAATACTCAGTCCAGTAGACACTAAGAATGATTAACGATCATATGAACTAAGTAAACCAATTAATATAAAGAAATTGTATATAATAATAGATTTTCAATTTTTACGGCAAATAGTATTGATATTAAGATTTGTAATATTTTTTTATTGGATATGAATTAGAGTGACAACAAATTTTGTAATACATTTTTTACTGAAAATCCAAATGAATTGTATGAAATGTAAATGAGATAATTCTCTCAAAAATATAGATATATATTTATATTTTTATAAATATCGAATAGGATATTTTTAAAAATATTTTATAATAAAGATTATTTAATAAAGTTTAAGAATATTCATTTTAATTTTTATTAAATATTTCATAATTCAATTTTATAGTGTCCAAACGTTTTCCATTTTAGATGTTCAACAAGTTTTTCCGTTTCGCGCAGAAGAAGAAAAGTAAATAATGGTAATGGTATCCTTGGGTAGAATTTTAATAAAAGAGTGCTTAACCTTATGCAGTCCATTAATTACAAAACTAACTCTTGGTTAATACCCCAGATAAATAGGTGTAATGATCTAATATCTATGCAAAAGCTACAATTTTTTGTTCGTACGTGCGTCACTCGTCGCAAGAAGAGGCAAAAAGTGCAAATAGCAGATGGGTCAGACAATAATAAAAAAAGATTTTCAAGTAAATTACTCCGTATCTATGTGCTCTGTGAAGACTCGCATTGCATGTGTACAAAATTTAATTGTCAATACAGTACTTTCAAAGATACTACAATATAAACTATCGACGACATTTCATTGTCAGAATACTACCAAACAATAGCAATGTTCAAAATATGCTAATTATGAACCTAACTATTTAGGAATACAGTATACTGAAATGCTGAAATTTAAATTTCAATCAATAAATTCTAGCGCTCGTACAAAAACTCAAAGCATTCAATGAAATTATAAATGGAGTTGAGAAGAAGGAAACAATCGAAACAAAAGCGGAAGAGTTGTTCTTTCAGTTCCGATTAGCATTCAGCGAACGATCAATTCGCAGCTCGTTAATTGCTCATTATTCCATAACGTGGGTGGGCCACGTCATGTGCAGCTGTCTTTCATGAGGAAAAATGTTTACGTGTAGACCCTAAAAGCACCGTTACAAGCTACAAGTCTCCAGGTCTCTTTTTCTCTCTCAATATACTATCCTTGCCGCACAGTATCGTTTCTTGAATACCTTCTCTACTTTTATGTTCCTCAACTACCAGGGGTTGGTTTTGAACGCCTACACAAGTAACGCTAGATGGCGGTGATGATACGATTAACGGACAATAAATATGAGGTGAGAAATTAAACCGGTATAACAACTCAATTTAAATAATTATGCTGTTGATAAAAAAAGATCTTAACAGACACAGATCTGTTTTACATAAAATGCATAATTGAATCCCCATTTTGTACTACATTGACTGTATTGCTGTATCTTCAGAACTAATAGATTGACACCGATAAGTCAAATTAATCAAACTAATTTTATTGATTAATTCATTACATAATTCTGATTGCAGGAATAAATATTAAAGGAGAAATCTTCTGAATAATATATGTATGTTATGGACAATTCAGAAAACCTCATTTGGTATAAAAAAATATATGACTTTATAGGTGTTTAGAGATAGTCTTCATGACACTAATTTAGATGTCCCAATTACATAAAAGTTCTAAACTCAACTTGAGGAAATAGTTCAGAACATCTAAAAAATCAGTACTTTTATACCTGTAATTTACTCTGCTCTAAAATTTGAAGAATGTGACTTACACTCAAACTATGCTGTCCAGATATGAAATTCAATTTACAACCAATGGTTCAACATATTCTGAACCACTTCAGAAATGAAGTGGTGAATGTTCAGAATATCAACTAATATGAAATAAGGCTAAAACGTTCATTGCAGAATTTTAATTTTAGCAAAAATGTTAGATCAGTAATATCTTTCATAGAAGAATTTAATCAGACAGAAGAGAACATGCTGAGGCTGCATGGTGTTGACAAAGGAAGCGTCACAGCTGGAAATATGAAATGTTATGCTGCATCCGTTCTCTCGGCTACTTGCAAACGCTGTAATTTTGAAGATAGAAGAAACTGCAATTATATTGAAATTTAACACGGAATGGCCCGTATGCACGCGTGGAGGAGCGGATTTAATGAAAGCTGGTGCTGGTGCGCCTGGTATTGTGTTCCAGCGCGGCCGGTCACGTGACTGCCAGATGGATTTGCGTCAATGGTGACCTCCGCGTTCGCGTATCTGCCGTCCCTCACCCCACTGTTTCGCATATCCCATGGGCCCTGTCCAGAGACCCGTGGGACCAGCGTGTACGAGTAGTGGAGATGAAGAAAGTCTGCCACGGAAGGAAACTTCATCTACACGAACGGAAGCGAGAAAACCATAAGAAATTATGGACATTCGGGTGCAACGTTTCCTTTAGATATGCACGCATTAACCTTGACAAATTTCTAAATTCCTTTCTAATCCTTGGAGTCCCAAATTCCTTAGTCTTCAAATTTCTAGACTTCTCACTCTCCTGATTCCCATATTATTAGATCCTCAACTTTGAAAGTCTCCAAATACTTCTACCCTCGAATTCGTAGATTTTTATATCTATAGATCCCTGAATCCCAAAATCCTAATTCCGAATGTCCTCAAGTTCATATACCCCAAATAATGAAATCTTCAAAACTCATCTTTAACTTGTATTCGATTGAATATTTATTTCCTCAATATGAATGTTATATTGGTAATATAAATATACAGGAAAATCTGCAAACTATTCTTTGAAGAACAAAAGAGGGATATAGAACGAATTGTTTTGAAGAGATAAATTGAGAAAAGCAAAGAAGACACAGTTTAAAGAATTTATATAAAAATGATAATGTTGGCGACGAATTGAAGATAGAAGAGAAACTGTTCAACTTCTTGCAAGAATTGTTTGTGAACAGTGTTCATAAATTGTTCACGCCTCTACAGAGGCGTGTAAAGAAACAAAATATCACGGCTGTAATACTTCGCGCGCAACAGTGACGCACGAATTTCATTTCGTCGACGATGAGATCGAGGATACCTGTTTCTCTCGTAATTTTGTTGTATTTATCGGGTTGTTTCCGTTTCTCCTGCTGGTCAATATAAAACCGAGGTCGTGATACGGAGCTATCACCTCTTTAGTGTCTATAAATAACTTTTATATTAAGCATTAAATTAATTGTTCTATTTTCTGCGTACTTATGACATTGAGTATCCTGTATAAAATGGAGTGAATTGCTGCAAGAAACTTTTTGTAACAATTTGAGAAAATTTTTTGAAGACATCTGAATATTTTAAAATATGAATGTATATGTATTTTGTTGTAATCAATATCTCTATTTGACAATTTGCAGATACTTTAAAATTTTTAAGTTACTACATGTTTGTTCCTAATGATCATATTTTTAAATTTCGAAATTAGTAATCACATATGCTCACAATTTCTTTGACTAATATTTGACCAATTCGTTACTATCTACTCTACTCTATAAAAAAAACTGTATCTTCTGTAAATAGTCCACAGTTAAATATGAAAGGTTCACAAACAGAACAACAAACATAACAATGAATTAACACCATTCCCATGTTTTTGTTCTTATTTCAACAAACGTCTGGTCAATGAAAATGACGTCCACCGGTTCCAAATATTCCATTTGATACCGTGCCAGGTGTTCATAGTGTTTTTCCTCTGTTTGCTCCCGAAATTTTTCATGATTAGCCCCGTTTACAGGAACGCCGAAAGCATGAATTATCAACGCAAACAGCAGGCACCGTGCTCAAACACATTGCGCGAACGAAAGTAACTTTTTCCCACCTTTGAAAGTTGCAGAGTGAAAAAGTATGCAAATCAGGTGTCGAAACTGTGTCCAGTTTTTATACTGGTCGCAAGGTAAGTATGTATTATTTGGAATCGAACAAAATGGAGAGACGAGTCTATTTAGCCTTTTCTTCGATAGGAACGGAAGACCAGATTCGATGGTGTAGTCATTGTTTTCAACAGAATATATTAAGTTTTGAACATAATTACATATTTTTTTTATATTTTGGTAACATAAAAACTGTGACACAATGACATGAAATTGGTACAAGAATGATGTATTATAATTGACATTGTGTTGCACGTGTGCCATGCATGTAATACAATATGCAATTCTTATATTTTATGAATCGCTACGTCCTTGAGAAAGATCAACTTTTACACTTGAAATCTAAGGTTTGATCAAGTTCGCTATTATCTGTTCTAAATGTTCAAGATTAATATGCAACGCAGATGTTAAACGTTCGATTGACGTACAATTGACCACTGTATGCGCATATCAAATCACTTGCTTCTTTTTGCTCGAAAAAAATGTTGTAGGTGTACCAGTAAGTTATATAAGAATTATAGTTAGTCATTCTTTATACGTGTTTATGCATTCGTAGCGTTCCAATGAGGAGATTAGACGTCATTTGATTTCTAAGCATCGATTCGATAATAGGGTGACTTTAGTTGACCAAGTGCGTTGAAGTGATGCAATTTCTATAAAAAATATTATTTCATTAATAAGAAAATGAAATCTTTTACTTTTTTGATCAGATCATAAGAAAACAGATGAGATTTAACAAAAATTTGAATCTTTTTTTTCAAAATTGAATTTCTAGTTAAATTAAAATATATTTTTAATTCATTCGAACCTTTTACATTTTAGTATATTTCATACGTGTAATTCATTTATAAATTTAGTACATTTTAACATATTTGATAGATATATTTTAATTGAGTTAACACATTAAGCTTGGTAACTGATTATATCCCAAATAAAAAACATTAAGTTCCAGGGAAATGGCGGAACTATCTGTTATTATTCCACTGCAATGAAGGTGCAAATGATTCAATTTTAAAAAGGCTGCGCCAAGGTAATGAATGTGCGAACAAGAGAACGTTGCTTTCTTTGTAAACTCATGTTACGTGCGTCAACAGGCGGCAAATATTTCTTCCTTGTGTAAACATTCAATGAGCATACATAAATTCGCTCTTTTTCGTACGTCGGAAGGAAAGAATTACGTAGCTGCAATGTGTGGTTTCAGAAAACAAAAGCAACATGTAGAACTCATTGACTTTGCACAGAAAAAGAGTGATTGTCAGTGTAATTGGTGGCAATTTGAAACTTCTCTGTATCTTTCTTCAACCTTCTCATGTTCAAGGTAAGGAAAAATGAATATTCCTAGAAGTGCAGGGGTCAATTAATTTACCAATTGAATATCGCTTGATAACGTAAAATCATACGATTTGAATCGATTTTTACTTTGTTTCTCGTAAGTCTCATCACACGTTATCAAAGTCCTCGATTCATCGAGCAATGTTCGTAGATTTTGATGAAATGTTGAAATGTCTTATTATTACTGATACCAAGAGATATCATTTCGATACATAATTTTCTTTAACTGATAAGTTAAATTATTTGCCTGTGAACAGGAAAGATAAACACAGATGTGGTGAAAGAATCCAATAAAAGTATCAAAAGATCCTATTGTACGTACGTGTTAATAAAATTACAGAGTTAAAGGAATTTTTTGATGGTTAATTTCTAACGTAAAAAAATATGACAGGATCATCTCGCAAAAGTAGGCAATTAAAAAATAGAAAAAAGATAATATTGTAAGTTTTATTAGTTTCTTTTAAAAGTAGAGAGGTTATAAAAATTACAATTACACCGCAGAGTTTAATGCATCAGTTAGGGGTTGATAATAGCTTTACTATAAATTAATTTCAGAGTTTGTATATCATTACCCTTGAAAACCTGAAATCCAAAATTTGTGAAAAGTTTCCTGAGGACTTGTAAAGTGAATTGGTTGGTGATATTCCACAGTTACGTTACCAGTCTTGTTAATTAGACGAGTAAACCGAATGATTTGATGTTTATCTCCGATGTTTCAAAATACTCTATCATCGGTTAATGACACGGAAAGATAATTCCGAGACAGATGCAGATATTATGATCATAATCATAAATGATATCAATGGCTACAAAGTCGTTGGTGGTCGTACGAAATTGTAACATATTTTGCAAAATTATAAAAAAAAAGAAAATAACTTTGATGCTGCAAATTATTTTAACTTACTTTCATTTCTGACTCATGATAACGTTAAACGATGTATACAATTTATTATTATTGATTATTTTATAAGCTTGAAATTATTGCACTTTCAAGTAAATTATTTTCCCAGCAATTCCACGTATTCACTTACCAAAGATAAATGATTGCACTGATAATTGCATTGAACTTATTATGTTACATCTGCATATACTAATAAAACAAGCTGGTCAATATTAATTACAATAATCGTAATCAGATTTTAATGTCCGTTTTACATTAATTACGATACCGCAGAACGACATTCTTCAGTTACGTCAGAGTTTTATCTAACAAATAAGACGATTAAATTTAAATAATACAGGATGTTTCATAATTCTTGAACCCTACATATAAATATGCATTACGTAAATGCAGATTTTTACGTTAAAACAAATTGAAACATCTTGTTATTCATTTTTTATAGTGTCACTATGAATTTTTAAATAAAGATCAGATAACTGTTGAAACTTACAGGCAGCAATTTTTTTAGCATAAAATTACTGTCCATGTGCCTATGTGTACGTTAGATTGATGATGGAAACCAATGAAGTTCCGTGTCACGTAAAAACTTCAACTCTATTCGACTTCAAGTTCTTTAAAATCAATATTAAACGAAGTAATGGCATTACAAAGTCGTTAGAAGATCAAAGTCACGTTATGTCAACGCGATGTATTCATAACATTTAATAAATAAATTTACAAGACACTCAGGGAGTTTTAGGACTTTGATATTTCGAGAAAATTATTACTCCCGCATGATGTTTCTTTTATATCTAAAATAGTATTGAAAACTAACGAGAGAAGTCAGGGAGAGCCTCAGTCTTTCGGATCTTTCCTGACTAGTTGGTAACTATAACGTTTATAATATATACTACCACTGTCCAATATTAAAATGTTAAAATATATTAAAAATATTAAATTATACTTCTGTGACCAGATAAATCTAATGAATTATTTTTCCTCCATTTCCACCCCCATACTCCTTTGACCTCATATTTCTATAAAAATCCGTGAAAGTTCATTTTTGTTTTGAACGCCATTGTACGTGGAAAATAGTAATAACAGCAACTGCATTTTGCACATGCATAACGATTGGTTCCACGTGAAATGCACGCCGAACCAGTTGCGCGTCTGCCTGTATCCGATTTGTTCTTATTAAGCTCGATTGATCGATTGAATTGAATTTCAAATAGCTCTTCCTCCAGCGTATTTATTAATAGAACGCACAAATAAGAAAACATCTTTCATTGAAGGCTAACGAGTTTTTCTTCATTCCATAGCTATCCTGATAATTTTATATAAATATATATTTATTGTTGCATATGTTAATTTACATATACGAGTTAACCCAAGAATCTATGAAATAAAATATATACATGTATTTTATATGTAGAAAGTATCAGGATGAATTTTTGCTAGACATCGATTAAACTTTCATTTCTTTTTTTGGGGGCAAACTTACGTAACCTCACTAATTAATTTATACTTTATCGTAGTCTTTTTTTTTTTAAACTAATTCATTATGGTTGGGTGAACGTGTAGTAGCAACACTTTTGGTTATATTTAAAGAAGATGTCACTTGACATCACTCAATGTAAATTGCATTAATTTGCATTCTGTTGTACTTTTTTAATTGAATAGTTAGTTCTTTCTAAATTGTTTAAACTAGGTTATGTTATCTTTCTAAATTGACTAGGTTATATTTGAAGAAAATTTAACCCAAATCAAATTAAACCGAATTAATTTGTAGCTTGTCTATGAAATAGTTCATTCATCCTGAATTTATTGAAAGTAGAACGGTAATTTGCATTTCATCTATGACACACATATAATAACAACAACATTGTTGTTATTGCAATGTGCTTACGACCATCCTTTTCCCCTGGCGACAAATTAAAATTCAATGCCGCGAATTCATTCATGTCACAACTTCTTGCATCGCAAGCCGATTACATCCCACAAATGTACCGCGTACGATACGAAGTTATCTGTGTTTTTATGACTTACGGCTTCTTGTACAAGTACACTAATCGTAGATTAATTGCATTGACATTTTACAACGTAATTACAATGTAATCTCGTTTCCTACGTTTACGATCGGACATGATAATATGTACCTGCACATTTACGACTCTAATTATTCCAACAATTTTCTCAGAAATTTGAATAATAAAATGGTTTACACAGAGTATTTCGATAAAATCTTCTTACAAAATGAAAGTATGTATTTACTGAAATTATTGTATCAATAAGTTCAATAAAAGCATACACAATTTGAATATTTATATCAGACAAAAATATTATAAATGTTAAATGAAAATGTTGATAATCGTAAATTTTTTGTAAATTTAATTTTTGAAGACTGTTATGAATACAATTTTATGCAAGTTATTTATAATAGCTGTAAGTAATTCTTTTCAATATTATATAATAGTACAAATACTTGTCTCATATTACCATCACCAATTTTTAAAATAAACAAAAAATACTGGAGGTAATTTTACCAGCAATATTAACAAGTGTCTTTCATAGTAATCTAAGGATTCAGATAGCCAACATCAATTTAATCTACATTTTATTCATCAAATTATGTGATAATAAAATATTATCACTCTGTATAAATGAAAGATTAATTACATTTAATACTTTTGATAATCTCGAAAGATGTAATTGACTTAACTAATTCTTAACTGATAGAACGTTATGATCCGTATGAAAAACGCATGTCAATGTCAATCTCAATTAGTATAGCTGTAATTAATTCAATAACTGAGGAAGTACTAGTTCTTTAACTAAAACAACCGGCATCAAATTACATAATTGTACCAATCGATTAAAGCGTATAAACGTATTAAAGTATACTTTTACTAAAATTGTATATGATGATTGTATTAAAGTATTGCATTTTAACGAAAAATTATGATTTGAAAATGACGATGATAACGTCACGTATGTACATTATTCAAGTCATCCCGCTAGCAAAGGTGTTAAATAAAAAATGAAAAAAGAAAATAAAACAAAAAGGTTTATACAAGAGACTTTGTTCATTTAAAACGACGCAGTCTGCTCGTCAAATGTAAACATTGATTCACACTTTTTGCATTGATGGGAAGGTTTCAGAAATTACAAATGTATTCCCAGCGCAGTGGAATCTGCATTCTGCATGCATAAATGTTGCACTGGCTAGTTTCTTGACACGCATACAATGATATTGTTAAAAGAAACGCATCCGTCAGCGTAGCCTCGATGAATAGAAATCAATCGATCAGAACAAGCGGCACGCGTCATAATCCTTGATCCTTCAATCAAGTTGCATACGTATTAAAAAGATCGGTAATAAATCGGAAACGATCAGTGAACTCGTCGATATCTTCTTTCGAGCGAGAAAGCGATCTCGAAAGATGATTGTAGGAACATTGAACGCGATAGAAAAGGTCACGTGAACTTAGGATTTGATGACACTTCTACTTTTATTGCGCATCACGCCACATTTGTTACGAACGTCACATATGTTTTCAGATAAGGGAGAAGGAAGGAAAAACTGAGATGCGGATAAATTTATTGCAGTTTCTGATAGCGATTCTCCTATCACGAATACATAATCTACATCCTGGTTGCGAAATTTATGCTGCAAATGTGCGAGATCAAATTTAAATCGGTGATGAACTACCACGTGTCTACGTTTTTTAAGTTTTAAGTTGACGAGTTCCTCAATTCCCAAATTTTCAAATTTCTGAAGTTTCAAATCCTCGGATATTTAAATTTCACAAAGCTTAAATTGTCAAATTGTCAAATTGTCAAATAGTCAAATGATCAAATTATAAAATTATAAAATGGTCAAATTTTCAAAAAAGCTCAAATTCCTCAAAATGAGTCACATAAGGATACAGTAAATATTTATAAATGAAGGTATACTGCGTCTTTTAAAAAGACGTATGAAAATTGTTTATTAACATAATACTAACATTTTTCATTGCATCGCAGGTTTCCAATTAGAATTTCTCGATCGTTCCATTAAAGTACGTCAAACAACAAAAACAAGGAATACAAGCAATTATCTTGTCGATTGAATCGTGCCACTAACTGAAAATTAATACCTTCATTGCACAGAAATATGCACATTTCTAAAAGAATTAGCTAGTGCAAAAAACTGTAACGTTCTTATGTATGAGGTCATTGTTAAGTACATTTAATAATCATTTATATCATTTTTTGCTGTTGAAGTCGGTTACAGAATTTTTCATTTTTACTAAAAATTCACTGGTTTAATTAAAAAATATCCGTTGGTCATTAGTATGGTATGGGTATTAGAAAATTTTGGGGAATTTGGGGAATTTGGAATTTGGAAATTTAGAAATTAGGGGAATTTAGAATTTGGGGAATTTGGAATTTGGGGAATTTGGAATTTGGGAAATTTAGAATTTGGGAATTTAGATATTTGGGGAATTTGGAATTTGGGAAATTTGAGAATTTGGGGAATTTGGAATTTGGGAAATTTGAGAATTTGGGAATTTGGAATTTGGGGAGTTTGGAATTTGTAAAATTTGGGAATTTGGAAATTTGAAACATTCAACTTTCAAATTTTTAAAGTTTCATACTGTTCTTATTCTCAAAAAACATTCTCCTGTCAACAAGAGATTTAACTACATATATTCCAACCTTGATATTAAGTCATCAAGTATGTTTCTTCGACATGACAAATGTGATACGTACGTACGAAACATGTTAAATATCAGTATTCAATAAAGAATGATGTAACGATTGGAAAAAAAGAAGTGTCTCAAAAAATGATTAGAGACATCGAGCCACTTTATTTTCTTCCACGAAACGTGCGCAATGTTACGGTGCATCGATATATGTAATAGGTATTGGCATGACTTGTCAGCCTCGTCGTTTGTACTCGTCACAGTGCACATTGTGAAAGTTCTTTTCCTGTTTAACCATCACGATTGTGCCATTGTTTTTTAAACATTTGCGATATCCTGTTTTAAACGGATACGTTGCCGTCTCTACGTCAATCGGCTTAAGCATCACTTGGTAAAACTGAGAAGTTAAAAAATTAACGCTTGAACAGCTGGTCACACGTGTTTCAATTTCAAATTTCTTCGTTTTTGTATTGAATCATTAATTATTTCAAGAATACAAATTTTCCAAATTAGGCATTCAAGAATTTCAAGTTCAAGCAATTTTATTTTTTATACTTAGTTATTCAGATACTTGATGTTTGAAAATTTCAAAATTTCTCAACTTAAAATTTTTTTGATTCAGAACTTTGAAGTTTGGAAAAGAAGGATAAAAAGAAATTTCTGTGGAAGTTCATACGTCATCTACATATGAATGATATACGACAATCAAAGTATGAACAAAAGTGATTAATGATTCGTTTGAAATCAATTTTCCAGCAAACTTCCATCATACAACGATGAATGATGGTTGACTTATTTTTTTCTATGTAGTCCAATGCAATACATATGTATGTTCTACATTTTGTGATAAACATTTGAATCAAATATTCTTACTAACATAAAATATTACAAATGTGAATATAAATCATCTATTTTTAAATATAAATGTTAGTACAAAATATTTACTTGAATAATATAATAAAATTGTATTAATAATACAGTAAAATTGAAACAACTGTGAAGTCAAAATTTATAATTCGAGTCAAAATTACACTTGAGTTTAACCTGTTCATTGATGGACGTTGCAAAAATAATGAGGACATTCATTGTGGAGATTTCTTTTAAACGCACACAGGTGCTGTCGGTTCCGGTCTTTAAGACTAATTCTTATTCTTTAAGAATAAGTCGCTATGAAGACGTAAGAATAGGACTGAGGTGATCGACCTGGAAAGATAGCAATACTCTTCACACGTTATAATTATATACTATACTATTATTATATCCTATCAAAATTCCTAAACAAATTAACAATTTACATAAAATACTACATACCATATAATTTATTAAAATAATCAAACCTGCCATGAATTTGCCTTAATTTACAAAAAGTAAACAAATCAAAATTTTCTGTAGATTCAGAACATGCATATATCATCACACATAATGAATTAACATATAAATTCAAAGTATAAAGGCGGTAATTTCGTTCGCACCTTAATATTTCATTTTTATCACAATATTTAGAATTTTATGTAAGCCTTAAAAAATGAAAAGCCACTGAAATGGAATTAGAATATTTATGAAAGAGACATCAGACACAAAAAGGCGCAATAACGGCGGACGTTAACGAGGATGATAAAATTGGATGATACAACTATCTGAAGAAGCCTATCTTTCATTCAGCTTTTCGAACCAAGTGCCCACGCTATGTCGTCATCGACATCCGGGAATATTGTCACGATACGATCCTGGAAATGGTCTGTGTAACATCTGTACGAACATCTCCCAGGAACTTGAAGAACCGTTCTAAACCCAGGAAACGTGTCGTTTGTTTGAATAGTCTGGTGAATAAACTAAAAAAGCACGTTTGCGACAAAATTGTACGTCTACTTCCGCGAAACCGTCATCGCGCGATTCTTCCTAGACGAAAGTCAGTTTGTGTGGTAATTTAGAAATTAACAAACAATGCGGAAAAACGAACGAATATTGATCCGCGTTTCCTGACACTTGATTTTATTAACCTGACAAACGGTCTTACGTATTTCCACTTCTCGTTGTATTCTGCAATAGATTATTTCCGCTTTTCATTATTTCTGGTAGTAGCAGATGATTCCATACTTTGGTAATAGTAGATTATTTTTACTCTTCGTTTATTTCAATAATAAATCAAATAAAAAGTGTAAATAAATAAAGTTGTAAATGTCAAATATGAAGACACCCCCTTTGACTTCATAAAAATTCATCGACAATATATCAAATAATTTATTGCTTACAAAAACTATAACAATTATTAGCATTAAATGTTACTACACTTCCCTCCATATTTTCTCAAAATGACTTTCACATAAACACCCTTATTTTAAACATGGAGCAGTATTTTCAAAAGATGCCATTTATATCCTGTTTTATTTTCATTCCTCAAATATTTTGCTAGTCTTGTTTGCTAATTCTATGTTGTTAATTTTATCGTAACAATGTTTAACGTTCCTTCGATACTATAAACAGAATGTAATTCTGGTTCAGCGTACGAGAAGAGTGATTCATGAGTCGCCTCGTTTAGACTCGTCCATTCCTTAGTTTAGGGAATTAAGTAAATATATCCTATATATGGAACAAAAATCCCGTAACAAGCTGGTCTACGTGCCGACGTTCACGTCTCCTTACTCTCGGATGAGGTTGCGAACAGCCTTTTAGGCTCGTTGTAACCTGTATACATTGGCGTAGTTAGGTTAGGGTTGCGACGGGACTGATTCCCCCTCTCAAAATTTAAGACTGGGACTTTCACAGTTAAAATTTATTTGAATTTAGCAATTTTTTATTTCTAAATTTTGGGACATCAAGACTGAAATTTTAGAAATTTGAAATTCTAAAGTTTAGGCACTGGAATTCTGGAACCTTGGAAAAGGGGTTGTAGGATTTTGAATTTATGAAAATTTGATATTGTAGAATTTTTGAACTTTACAACTTTCAGATTTAAAAATTTGGGAATTTTTTGAACGAAGATTTTGGGATTGGAATTTTGGAAATTTGAAAAATTGTTGTTTTAAAATTTTTAGACTAAGTGTTTAATATTATGGAAATTTGAAGATTTAAGATTTGGAATGTTAAAAGTTTAAAACTTTGAGACCCCCCTAATTTAAGAATTTAAAGATTTCATATTTTTTAATTTCAGGACCTATCTTGCCCCAAAACATGTGACAAAGTTACGCCAATGCGAATATCGGTATTGTTTTGCGTCAGATAACTGATTCAAATTTGGAAGAGTATCTTATACGGCCCGCAAGAACTACTGAACGTGACGTCAATTTTTCGGTTATCGCACTGTTGTTGCAACTATTTTTAACCATTCAATTGACACTGTACCATACTTTCACGTGATTTTCACATTGCCCGAAGATGTTTCCCTTCTTTCTTCTTAATTTTTTTATTGATGTCTTCTGTCTAACGTGCGTCATTGGTTTCGAACGATATTTTAATGTCGAAGGAATTTGCCTTTGCGTGTCATTGAGTACGAGGAATTAGATAACAACATAGTATCGTGGTGTTTCTAATTTTAGATGTATATGCGTTATACGGTCATGTTTTTGTGGGGTTCGAAGGAAAGTCAAGAACAGATCTCCTGCGTTGATTCCAGCATGTGGGTGCTGTGGCTGATGCAATTATTTTCTGAATTAAGTGCTACCCTTTCGTCAGATACATTACATTTTGCTAAGGTAGGATGTCAACGCTGTCAAATATTAACGATTCCAGGAAAGTAAAACTTGCTGTATAATTTTTCCTCAATAAAAGGAATGATGTATGTGTTGTCGCATGTTAAACAGCAGATTTTAAGTCATCAAAGGTTTGACGCACTCAATTACGATAATATAAAGTTTTTATAGCTCTTGTTTTGACTGAATTGACGAATCGAAGAACAGTGTATAATCAACATTGGTAATTTTTGGAAAATTTTAGAATTTAAAAATTTAGATATCTGGTAACTTGTAATTTGTAAATTTAAAAATTTAAATAGTTGAAAATTTGAGAATTTATAAAGTTACCAATTTGTGAGAAGTTCGACAACCGAAAACCCTTGAAATTCTAAAAAATTGAGAACTTCCAAATTTATTGTTAAAAAAATTTCTAAATTTTCAATTTGGTGCATGTCCTACCCTTATTATGCATTAAATCTATACATAAGCCAATGTATATGGCCTCGAATTACATCGAAAGGGGTTCCCCAATCCCACCCTCTTCCTCTACCGAATTGACACTAACGGTGTCAACCGAGTTTCACCCATCATGAATCGTTTCTAGTTCCCAAAACCGTGCAACGAATCGTAGAATTGTCGCACACCATCGACTTTCACCGCGATAAAACGTTTTGCGTCAGCAAAGCGTCTCCCTGCGTTGTGGCACGATGTTCGAGAACGTTAACTAAAGTTATCGTGGAGAAACCCGACAAGCGTTAACCCGAATAACAGATTAAACGTTGTACACGAACCGATTTGACCAAAGAATATCGTCACGTGGATCGGATATCGTAAAACGGCGGTCATACGTAATCTCGACGTTTTAATTTCGTGTTTTGTCCCCGTAGTATCGCTGGAAGCGACGGAAATTTTGTGAGCGTATCGCGAATAAATTAATTGTAGGATAATAGCGCGTCACGCTCGTGCAATTATTATCGTCGTACGAAAGATGCTACGCCGAAGAATTTCACAGTGAAATTAATCTCGTAAATTTTTTGCTGTAGTAAACGTATCTATTCTAATTTTAATAATAACGATTATATTCATCGAGGAATACATATTATGCGCTGATAAATGATTCATAAATCCTCCCGGCCGATCCTAGACCTTGAATGCACGAAAGAAAAATGCATAGCTGAGATATTATACGATACCAAGGAACTTCAGCCGTTGTAAAATTCTGTTTCATATTTCTAGTTGACGGATATTTTTAGCCGTTTCGCATGTGTATATTTGTCTAGCAGTGATCATATTGAAACGCGCTTACAAAAGGAATGGGACTTAAAAAATAATTGGCGCAAAGAATCAAAGAGTACAGAATGCGTTGTGGTAAAAACGGGAATACAAAAAATTAATGTAACGCATACAAATAAGCAGTTCGAATTGTACCACGCTGGAGGAATTGAAATTTCTAATGTAATTCTATTTCAGGGAACCGATGTGGGTACATAAAAAGATTTGCTTGCGACGATTGCTATCTTCTGATTTATTTGCAACCTTCTCGCTAAAACAGTGATAAATAACAAAAAATGTAGCCTTCTTAAACGTGTAATTTAGAAACTAAGATTTAATTTCTAACATCTCCGTTTCGCAGCGAACTTTTTTTAACTTGTTAATGGAAACGACTTCAACGGCATCCAATTAGTTTATTTTGCATGCAGATGTACAATCGAGAATCTACGGATTGTTTAACTTTATCTGCACTCGTTTAATGAAATATCTCAATTTAGTAGTTTATAGCGATTCGTGTAACTCTCACGCGTGAAAGGGTTAATAAAATAAGAAAAGCGATGCGAATGATCATTTCGGTGCAATCTAAATATGCGAAGATAACAGTATCAACATATGGAACTAATTTAAACCGCATTGACGTAAGTTTAATCGCATATCTACAATAATACTCATGTGTTCGAGTAACGCTACGATTATGTATAAATAGGTACTACTTCAAAATATAGATAAATCTGATTTTTTATAATTTTCTACTACAATTTACAACGTTCCACTCGTTCGCGAAAGAAACTTCCTACAAAAAAATTCGATAATTGGTACGTCGATATAAAATGAAAAAAATCTCTTAATTTTTTGCTATGACATATTAATGGTCCTGATTATACTTCTTGTCGCTAAGAAACGTATTTATAATTGATTGTAAACGAATCAGAACGATTCGTTGCATTTCACTTGTTAGAGTACATTAACCTTCCGTTGTGTCTCTTTTTTAATTTTGAAAAGGAGTACCAAGGATTTCACGTTATGAGGAATATTTTGTACTCTAGAAATATATTTATAGAAAGATACGTACTAGCAAATTTGCAACATTATGTGAAATTGGAACAATAATGGAAATTCTTTAAACCGCTAAATTTATAAGTTACAGATTTCAAAAATTTCAAAATTGTCAAGAACCCTGTTAGCCCTGCTTCCCCTGCGTCGCCATTTTCCCAAGGGAAGCCTACGGTGCTCTCGAATGTGTATACATATGCATAGCTATGTGTGCCCGAACGGGAGTCGGACGTCGACACTTAATGGTGGGGAGACCCTAAGACGATAAAACTACATGTAACTCTCTCTGGCGCTCAGTATGCATTCAAACAGCAAGAGTGGACGATCTTCGCGATCTTTTGTGTCCATATTCGCGCGAAAGCGATACGATTTTTAATTCGTTATTTGTGTTTCGCCCCGGCCAATCAGAATTCGCGTTTTACTCCCTCAGTAGGGTAGTTGCGCGCGCATACCCCAAGAGATTTGCACACATCGATCACGTTTGAAATCTGTCAAGTTTTCACTGCGAAATTAGTTCATTTTCTGAAGCTACAAATCGATTGTTTAAAACAGTATCGACGTATTTTCTAGTGCATCGATTGTTAACAAATAAGTACTAGATCAAAGTGACGAGAGAAAGGAAGGAAATTCGTAACGGAGCGACCAGCTTCCCCTCGATAGTACATACCACGTGAAGTAGCTTCGGTCTCAGTGTTGTGAAAGCAGCGTACTTGAAAGCGGCATCCGCAAACGTTTCAAGAATTTAATACGAAAAAAAGGGGTAACGGTACGAGTTTTACTCGAATGAAAGCCATTCATTCAGGAGACCGTGGTCGAGTAACAGTCAAATGCCACGCCTAAGGTAGACGACGATGAACTCTGCGGGCGTTGATTGAGGTTAGTTTGCGTCTGAAACGATCGTCGCGATTTAAGTGCGTCCGTTCGTCGTGCGTTAGCGAGTGACAATTTTATTTGTATACGCTGTGCGTGCGTGTTCAGAAGGAGTGCCAGTTGTATATAGAAGAGAAGAATAATGTCGAGCAGTGTTTGCCACGCGCCTCTACCAGCACGGATGGAAGCATTCACCACGAGACTCTGTCTCCGTGCTGCTGACCAATATGAGCGGCTTCTGCAAGCTCACTTCAATAAGGTACGTGCGTCGATAACTATGTATGTACATTTTAATTCTATTGATTCATCGTGTTGTTAGCGTTGAACGCTCCTTGAATAGCTTAGGTCAGTAATCAAGGTGCGAGAAACTTCGATGATGCGTAGTGTTAGGTTTCATAGTATCGAATGCACTTTGCTTCACGGTATGTTGTTTCTCGGAACACCAAACATCGATTTGGTGCAAATTTAACGCAACTATTGCGTCGTTAGTGTATATTGTACCGAACAACACGTTACAAATTAAATATTAGAAATTTGTGTTATGTAGATTGTAATAAAATTTCGTTGTTAAAATGAAACAGAAATGCGGCATCGTATGTAGGTTGTTTGACAAAGAGCAAATGAGACATTAAACACGGTAATTATACATACGAGATAAACATTATTTAAAGTAGGTCACAAATGTTTATAATATTATTATTATTAGTCTGGGAATATTTTAATCCAGAAATATTGATGGGTTCGTAGAATACTAGTACATTTTGATTTGATGACATAAGAATGTAAGGACATTGGCATATTTGAATCTAAAATTACTGGAATTTAGGAATTTAGAAGTATTTTTCTTCTGCAATGTATGTAAATGCATTCGTATGTAGAACACGTGTGCTTCGAAAACGTAATTACACGTCTTTCTTTTAACAACATCATATCGTCTTATTAGCATTACAGTACGATCTTTTAAACAAAAGTTATTGGCATTATAACCTGCAATTAGTGATTGCTATTTACCTTTTACGTTATGTAAATTGAAACCTAGTTCGTGGAAAATTATCTAAATAAATAGTGACGTGTTCATAACGGTGTTCATAAGTAGATTCCAAATGCTGTCGTTTCTCAAAATTTACGATTTCGTGCAAATAAAAGAACTTATTCGCGTGTGTTTTCTGAGCACAGAACGTTGACCCCCATTGCACGATGCGATTCGAACGAGTAATCATCATGAAAATCGTGCTCCTTGATAAAACATTGATCCGTATTCACATAGGGCAACCGTTAACGGTAACATCATCCTGTTTTCCACGCGCCGTTATTGTTTTACTATTTCTTCTATCACCCGTGTAAATACAGTTCAGTCTGTTAATCGTTTCTACTTGTTTTTCTAACATACAAATTCTAAGTATTGAAATTTGTATAGAGACCCTTTGAAATTCGTAATTCGTTTATCTCACTCATTACAGTTTCCAAACGCTTTTGTAATTTATCAAAGACAGTTCTAATTACTTTTGAGACACATGTAACTTAATGACTCAATTTCAGGTCTGTTCTTTCAAAGTGAGTCAATATCGCTATTGAAATTCGCAATACAATGAACCTCGTATTTGAATGTGCACGCACAAAGGATGACCGTGAAACAATTTTATTCAGAAAAAAAACTATAGGCTATTATGAAACATAATAATAGATTACAATTACGTAACCTACCTATTGTGGTCAATTTCTATGTATTTGTTATTGTTGAACTTTTAACAATGCCATTAGTCTGATCGATATTGTTTCAATTTCTTTTCTATCGGTTCTATTTGAAACATTTGAATTTTCATGATAGATTTATTTAACGATTCTCTAATAACTAATTATCAATAATTTTGTTATAGGTTTCAAATAGTATTGTAAACTCGTGATTATTGTAAAATACTTCACAATTATATAAAACAGTCTTAAGATATCTGCAAAACAGTTTACCAACTATTAACAAATCTATCTCTATATTTAAGATATTTATCACGGTTTGAAATATTTCGCAATTCTGTTAGCGAGAGAAATTCGAGATATGTATCCGTACAAAAAGGCCATAATTCATTCATGTATGCTCGAGCACGGGCTTACAATTAGTTTCTGAATGCTGACCGGTTAATACTAGTAATATTCGTATCCGTATCCGTATAGTATAAAATAATTCCTATGACGTGAAGGATACGCTTCGTGTAATCCGGTGTAACAGGAGGTCGAACCAAGTACCGTATCTACACGGTGTGCAAATAATTTTATAACTATTAGTTTCATGTATATTAAATATCATAAGAAATATCACCGAACAATAATTTCAGCGCTGACGGACTAAATAAAGCTGCACCGTGCACTAGACACATTGTGTTTACATACAAAGTCGCTATATCATCTAATCGAACGACCATAATGAATAGGTCAGAAATTGTAATTGGACATCTGAATATTTTGACGAGGTCAAAATTTGCAATCGAAAACCGATTCTAAAGTACTTTACACTTTTCCTACTTACATTTATCTATTGCATATCGGCATTTCGAGAGAATTTTAATCTTTATTACCATGAAACTTGATACCGGGATTTAATTTGAATTTGTTTACATACTTATACATTTCGTGTTATCGAATGTTTTCGTTCCCGTGTTTATCACAATATTTACCTGCCTCGTGTTTAATGTTAATTGTCTTCTGGCACTTATCGGAGATATTTTTAACTAATCGCGCAATCTGAATGGTAATAAAGAAATTTTGCCACTTTGATCGAAGATTAAACGGACATCGATCAGACTTTACCGAGAAACTTATCGTTTTGGTTACTTATCGCGATTCAACGAATTATGATCGTTTTAGTGGGTGTAAATATGCTTCGAATTTTTATCTTCGGAGATCACTTTTTTCACAATGTAAACATATCTTTAAAGAAATCAAGGTGCATAGTTTTAGCTACGTAACCGACGACGACGTCAATCAAGGAGAATGTGGTAACTCCAATGACCATACATTACCACATTCTTTGAAATATTCTACTTATTATTCCTTGCAATCTACCGAACATGTGCGGCGCGGTCTTACCTTTTCAAATTCTGAATTTTTTCATCGATAGTAATTGCATTCGTAATAAACGTATGTTTTCACCCTTTGTTGCATTGCAAATATACTACATAAAAACACACCGTGTAATTTTAAACTTACTAGCTAGTTTCTTCACTCTGTTGCTTCGAATAAGACTTTCTGATTTCTGTGCATAACTTTCTTGCTTTTATTGCCCGATGTGATATACATATTTATGAAAAATTTACTGCTCTTGCAAAACATAACTTCGTTTTGTAAAACTGTGATTTTTTTTCGTATCGTTTACCTTTCAAATCTTTCGTAACTGTAACTGAATCAGAAAATTGAGAAGTAATAAACGGATGAACGTCATAAAAGTTTCAGACAGAGAAAAAAACTCATTATTTATGATGAATATGGTGTTATTCATAAATTCATAACATCTCAACGGACATAACTCAATTACGCTTGTGATTACAGCGATTAGCCGATAAAGTAATTAAATTACTATGTAAATGAAGTACGGTATAATTAAATTACGTAATTAAATTATAGTACGATTGAATTAGCGAACTGCGATCATTTGTTACCGAGTAATAAGTTCATCCTTATTGATAAATAGAAAATATGAAATATGATAGACTCGCGTTATATTGCCATGTTCTATCATCATTATGCAATATAGGAAGAGAAAACTTTTTGATCAATCCAATACATTGCCAATATCAGGAATTCATTTCTGTCGCTGGCTACATAACGAGAGACAACTGTATCATTAGTGGCAATATAACGAGAGTCTACTATATCTCGTCAGTGGCGATATAATGAGAGTCTGCTGTATCTCATCAATGACAAGATAATAATTTTGTATCTCAGTGCATCTCAACGGCATTGTAACTTAAGTGTACGATGTCTGATCAATGACAATATAACAAGAGTTCACTGTACCTCGCCATTAATTAATAATACTTATTAATATTTGTCATTGTCTCTCCTTTCTGTACTATTTCGAAGGAGCATCCAAAGTTAAAGGTCGTTTTATATCGCCCAATTCCTCATTATTCGCATTAATGACACATTTCTATAGAATGCAAATGTCGCGATTATAATAATTGATACGACTAAAACGAGGCTTGCCAAAAATAACCGAGTCCATTCGGAATCCATCCACGTAGCCGACAATCGAATTTCGTTTATTTTCTCCTCGCGGGTATAAATTATTTCCGGTTCAAGTATAATCAATTTAACGGCGAACACGTATTTCTCAGAACAGAAACATATCGCGAGTAATATTTCTTATAGAAATAACATTTTGTACCTGTTAGAGCATGAACCGTTTCCTTTTCTAGGAACCATTTTGTTTTGAAACTTACTTTACGGATTTATGTGAGCGAGTGGGCAATATAACGGGTGGTGATATGACACGTGAGCAATGTAATGCATGGTGATACAACGCGTAACGATATAACACGTAATAATTAAAATGCGTCGTGATATAATACATAGGATGATATAACGCGTGATGATATGACACGTTGGTGATATAACGCGTGACGATATAACACGTAGGTGATATAACGCGTAGCAATTACTACACGCTGTAATATAATACGTAAGTGATATAACCCGTGGTGATATAACGCGTAACAATTACTGCACGCTGTAATATAATACGTAAGTGATATAACGCGTGGTGATATAACGCGTAGCAATTACTACACGATGTAATACAATACGTAGGTGATATAACTCGTCAGTATACAGCGTGTGGCGATATAATAAATGGTAATATATGCATAGTTGTACAGCGCGTGGCGATATAACGCACAGCTATATATTTGGCAATTGAACATTATCTTGCTTGTTAACATTATACTGTTATAATTATGAAGAAGACAATTATTAGGGAGATAATTTTAAATTGTTACTAATAACGAAATAGAAGGCATTAAACGGAACATAAATGTTATGCAATAGGTATTTAGAAACAATTATTTTTTTTGAGCAATTTTGAATATACTTATCGCCGGATTTTACGATGTTTTCGAATGAATCTACATAATAATACGTGCAAGCGAAATGCGTCAGTTATTAATATTAACAAATGTAACCGTGTGGTAGTTTAATCTCGTATTCAGAATATTAAAATTCTCGTGTCACTTCTCCGGCTACGAGTCCATAAATTTTCTATTACAAATAGCTTTATATTTAAGAAAAAAATAACTTGCTAGCTGCTTCTCTCTTCGGAATCAGAAAAAGAAAAAGAACGACACGCTCGTCAAAAATATTGTGAACCCAGATGCAGTTATCAGATAAGTGTATTTCTAGTCGTACGATGCCGAAATAAATGAAATCAGTTCAAAATATTTTGAAAATTCGTTACGGAGCGTTATCATATCTTGAATAATTATTATTATTACGAAAGGTTTTTGAACTTGTGGAAAACGACGTATATTTCGGTAATTCTCAAAATATTAATGACTATCAAATACGTTTTATACGCTTTATTACAAATGAACACATAACATTCGATCTCGATATTTTTACATCTCGAAATTTTTATCTCAGTTTACTCGTTTTAAATTTAAACATCGCATAAGACACAGAAATAAACTGGGAAATGTCGGATTAATTTTTTCTCGCTTTTACAAATAGCCAGGTTTTAAAAGTCGTTAAAACATGAGCCGCTTTAAATCACCATGGATTAAATCGACCTCTTTCAAAGACATGATATTAACGCGCGTCACTACTGCATCCTGATACAAGATTGAGAAATAGCTAGAGGCATAGTGTGACACAGTTTTCAGTATAGATACGCTTGTCACTGCTGCTAAAATAGTATTCGTGGGGCACACAGTGGGTCACCAAAGTATTTCATAATTTACGGCCGAAAGCTTGGCTAAACAAAATTACTTCAAATTGCCATTCGAAGCATAATTAAATGTTGACACCGCAATTATAATGGGAATCAAACTTTGACATATACTTCAAATTATTATATTCTTCTTTCTAACCATAGCTTGTTAAAATATATCTCAAGCACCGGAAATAGTACTTTCTGTGTTTCGTTTGTTATTATAGTCCAGTCTCGCTATATGGCCCGTTCGAGTGCTTCGCAAATTTGTATTCAAATGTATTCACACGTATTTAATTTGTGCTAATATATGGATGAGTATATGTTTTATTTTAGACGAGCATTATAATAAAATTTTTAATAATTAATTTATAGTGATGAATTAGGAGGATTTAAATGTTCCATAATGCATATGTTGAACGATATTTTGACAATCTTATTTTCACATTTTTGTCCTTTTGTGTGTAGAGAATATAATTACGGTTACAAGTTTTTTGTTAACATTATCAGTGTTCTGGAAAGTTCAGCGTAATTTACATATCCTGTTTAATTTACACCGATGATTATCGGAGAGCTTCAAAATATGGCTGTTATATGGATAAAACGGAGTTGGATGAGGTCGATTTGAAATTAAAATGAGAGGACGCGAAATAACATTTCATCGCGTGATCTTTCTGAATGAAGGTGGAATCAAATATTAGTCTATTTAAAGTAGCAGCAAGCGAATTTATAAACTTTTAACATTGCAAATCTTTGGATTTATAGGTTTCTAAAATTTCTAAATTTCCAAATCAGCAATTTCTAAATTTTTAAGTCAATAAATTATCAATGTTCCAAAATTTTTAAATCCTCACATTTCTAAGTTTTCAGATCAGCAAATTTTGAAACACAAATTTTTCAATCCCTAAATTTTCTATTCCTCTGAATTTCCAAATTCATTTCACAAATCCTAAAATCCTTAAATTTCCAAACTTCTTAATTCTCAACTATACAAATCCACAAATTTCTCAATTCTCAAATTTTACAAATCTTCAAATTATTCCAACTATCCTCAAAGTCACTGATTGCCCAAAATTTTCGAATTTCCCAAATCCTTAAATTCCCCAACTATCTAGATCCCCAAATTCACAAATTCCCAAAAATTCTCTATTTTTCCAAATCCTCAAATGACCCAACTACACAAATCCCCAAATTCACTAATTCCCCAAATTCATTACTTGCCCAAAATTCAGTAATTCCCCAAATTCACTAATTTCTCAAAATTCTCTAATTTCCCAAATCCTCAAATTCCCCAAATTTCCCAACTCCCTAAATTCTCTAATTTCCCAAATTCGCAAATCCTCAATTTCCCCAAACTTCTCAACCTTCATTTATAAATTTGCACGAGTCTAGCGTTTTATCTCTAATATCAGCAAACACATTTTCGAAAAACACCGAAGAAATTTGTATGTATTCTTAATAATAACATACCAGATGTATTACATAAGAGTCTTTGTAATTCCGTTGGAATTCGTTCTTTGAAAACGATCCACAATGAGGAACCAGACAAAAGAAATCATCTTTTCAGGGACCAACGATCTCTCGGGACACAGGTAGACTATCAAAAAACTGGTCTTATGTGGTCCACGGGTCACTCGTCCAGGAAAATGGAATAACAATGGCATGTAAAAGTTTCTTTGTAGAAATATCAATGATCGAGATCATTGATAAACATTGTTTTCAGAAACTACATTTACAAATTGGCTAATTTGCAGATTCTCAAGCTTTCAGTTTTCCTTATCTTCCAGATATTCGAAATCTTAAATGGGCAACTTTTAATTGTTGATATTCTAATATTTTTACATCAAATTCTCAAACTTCTAATTGTTAAAATTCATAAATGTTTGGATATCTTCAAATTCTCAAATTTCCCAAATAGGTACATTTCTAAATTATCGGGTTTCCCAAATTTCTAGATAGTCAAGTTCTCGATTTCCCCAAATGTCTACATTTCCGAGTTCTCAAATTCCCGAAATTTCCACATTTCACAATTGTCCAAATTTGCTAATATCTACATCTCCAAATTTCTAAATCGCCAAGTTTTCAAATTTCCCACATCTCCAAAACCTGAAATTTCTCATAAAATTCTTGAACTCCCTGATTTCTAAATTTTATTAACTTCAGATGCGTGTATCGATTCTCAGCGAATAAAATAGAAGATTCTGATCGAAACAGGTGATCCAACCTGTGCCGAAAACTTTCGACTGCGAATGATTTTAGGTAAACACGTAAACGATTCTTTTCGTCGAGTTATTTATGTTAATTGAGCAGTAATTAGATACGTAGAGTCGCGTAGATCGCTGGGTATTTTTAGTACGACCTTCTACCGCTTGGCAATTTAACTGTTTATAAACACCGATGATGGTAATCGTTCTGTGTATCTGCGAAATTTATCCCAACAGTATTAATTTATCCAGAGGAATTTTAATGGATTAGAAAAATTACTGATCTTTCAGTGTTTTGAATCCTTAATGTTATAGATTTGCAGAAAACTTTACGATGTTTACGTTGCGAAAAGCGCTGGTAAACATTGGTGATGAACGCGAATGGGTATCTGAGCAGCTCTTGTGGGCGGCGGTAGGCAATTCTTCTGTTTGAATAATTCTCAAATTTCCGAATTCTCAAAGTTCCGAATTCTCAAATTTCCGAGTTCTCAAAGTTCCGAGTTCTCAAATTTCCGAATTCTCAAAATTTCGAGTTCTCAAATTTCCGAATTCTCAAAGTTCCGAATTCTCAAATTTCCGAATTCTCAAATTTTCAAATTCTCAAAGTTCCGAATTCTCAAAATTCCAAATTCTCAAATTTCCGAATTCTCAAATTTCCGAATTCTCAAATTTCCGAATTCTCAAATGTCCGAGTTCTCAAATATCCGAATTCTCAAAATTCCAAATTCAATTAACATTGATACTGCTAATAATAATTTACATTATTCATCAAATTTATAGATTATAGAATTAAAAATTTGGTTTTGATAAAAATTATTCCTGTATCTCACGTTCTATTCGATTCATTTTATCTTCGCAGAAAAAGAGGTAAATATTTGATACGTTTTAGTAGAGTCAGCATTATTTACTGTTGAAAGTTGAAATGCATCTCTGTAGAGATTAAAAAGAATGTTTCTTCAAAAACGATTGAACTTATCAAATGTCCTTCTCTTTAATTTTGAAGATTTATCTCAAGGCGTTGACAAGTATTACGATTGTGTAATTTATTAAGAAATTATTATCTGTCATCGTTATTTATTTGTTGATATTTAACATCTTACAAATATGATCATTTCTTATAATAAACTACGTACGCGCAATTTTTTATAATAAAAACAATGTTGAATACGTGTTCAATTTCATTAGTTATTTTATATAAAAAACAGCTTATTGCAAACTATAAACTAAATCAAATTTAATATTAAATAAATAATATTGAATACATTTATAATCAAATAAAATTATGTTTTGTTAAAGAATATGTAATTAAATATTAGCATTGAAAATGAACCACTTTAAATTATTACGTTTGTATAATATCTAGAATTTTATTTTTAATTTTTAATCGAGGCAATAATCTCGTGTATCACACCTGCTAATCACGTTATAAGTAATGAGTATACTCGTCGCATAAATTATAAAATGAATAATTCACAATACTTTCATCGGTAACGTTAGTTGATTAATTAAGTTCAATAATTCGATTGAATTTTATTTGTTTCTCGTTTTCAACACCAGCGATTAATTCTATTTTAATAATTATTCATCTCAAGTTCGATGTTCGTACGGATAACAATGTCTTTGATAAACAAATGTTTTTTTTTTTTTTTTCGTATCATATAACGCAACGTGGTAACATTAATCATGAGTAGGGACACTGATGCGCTGCACGATTGTGTGATATGAATGAGAAAATTGTACAAAATGTCCCATAAAAGTCGTGTTCCGCATGGAAATCGAGCGAGTAATTGTGACTCATTCGCGTACGTACTAGGAGATATTAGAAACTTAGAAATTTTCAGATCTTCTAGTTCTGGCATTTCTCAATCTCTAAATTTTCTAGTTTCTAAATTTTCAAATTCTCAAATTCCCCAAATTGAGAAATTCTCTAAATTCCCCCCAATTCCCATAATCCTCCTAAATCCCCAAAATTCACTAAATCCCCATAATCCCATAATCCTCCTAAATCCCTATAGTTCCATAATATCCCAAATTCCCATAATCCTCCTAAATCCCCCAAACTCACTAAATCCTTAAAATTCCCCAAATACCCCTAATCCCCCCAAATTCTAAAATTTTCCATATTAAAAAATTCCCAAATTCTCAAATTCCCCCAAACTTCCAAAATTCCAAGTTTCACGAATTCCCCATATTACAAATTCCCCAAATTTTCCAGACCTCCAAATGGTCAAATTCCCTAAATCTCCTAAACGAACGACCACAAACGACCAGGAAAATCGAATAATCTCGGAGCTATATAATAAATGATTCTTCCCGTATAATGAGCGTCCGTGCATTGACGTTGTCCTCTAACAAAAAAATAGGAGAAACAAGTATAAACATGCGATTGAATGACTTTCCATCGGCGATAATATGAAGTCACGCTTGATTTATAAATTGTTTTTTTCCTGTGGGGTCACGTTTACAGGGGATCATTGGTCGACATTTTACAGCCCTCATTTGCTTAAAGCGACAACAAGCTGTATGTACTCGTATGAACGTACGTTGTGCCGTTGACGTCGTTCTGGCATTTAATTTCCGTATCGTTTGAATTTGGAAAACTAGCTTTTCTATCGTCAAGTTCATATAATTTTCTACCTTCGATTCTCTATGTTCTATGCAATGTGTGTATGGAAAACAGTAATATTTTGTAACACTTTACAAAATACATACTACCATAGACAAACTTTCTTAAAATGGACAAAAACCCACAGAAAACTTATCAAAAGTGGCTAACGGGGATCTGGAGGACAGATTTTTATAGTGTAATTTTTTTGTATCTCCTGAAATTAGTCAATAAACTTGAAGTTAGTTAAATAATTCTCAACGCAAAAATTGTACCCTGCCCCTTGCACCATAAAATTTAATTTAATGCTTCTTTTTATTTCGTCAGAATGTAATTACAACTCAAACATCAGATTTTCTACATTACAGTAGCTTTCAACAGTTACAGCCAACATTATGTCGTAAGGATCGATGTTAAAAGCATTCATTTAATGGCAGAGTCTAATTCCAGTCATCGTGCAATTTACATGCAATTCTGCTCCTTTATTATCCTTTACGTAATCTTTCGTAATATCATACTTTTTCTGTTTAGCTCCTTTCGTTGTTTCGTTGAAAAATCTGCAATTTTGCACAATCAACGTTTTATTGTCTCTTAATTCTTTGTTTCTCCGTCAGACTGTGTTCTTGCTTAATATACAAGATAATGTCGCCTTTAAAAAGATACTAAAAGATAACGTCTATAATAAATCAAGTACATTGTACCTGTGAAATACTTTAGTAATTATGAATTAATGTTTCTACTAAAAACGTCAATCTAAAATTTGATCTTTCGTTGTCAAATTTGTATTAAAACGTGCACGTAAAGAATATACATTATGTTATAACACAGTATCCCTTTTTGTTTCAATAACTATTAATGGATATACTTATGGTTACGTTAAAAAGAATAATTATTATATAATACGACGAGGTATTTATTATAGTTGACAAAAACAGAGATTTTATTTATCTAACAAGGTTACTTTTTGCATAACGAAAAAAACAACTGGAAATGGAATAATTGTGAATTCTGACCTCGCAGAAATATTCAAGTACCTAATTACAATTCCTGACCTATTCATTATGGTCGTTCGATCAGCTGATATGACGATATTGTAGCGTAAACACTGTAAGTAGTGGTGGTAATTCACATTTTAAACCTTTTTATTCTCGAATTTTTTAACTCAGAAATCAGCATGTTTTCAAATTTTGAGATTGTTCATTTCTTGTATCTCTTATCTCTTGATAAGAACCGATCAATACTCTCGGTATATTGCAATATTGCTCACTACCAATTAAGCAACGACCAGCTTCAAATCACACAAAGAACATAATTTGATAACATAGAACGTATTAAAAATCACGAGGCAAGGCTCGTCTGTAAATACAATTTCTATTCACGCCTCAGCGGTTTCATATAGCATTTTGATGATGCAAAAACAACCACGAATTATCCATCACTCTTGAGCATACAAATTCGTTGCTAAACCTTGTTCGCTCGACGTTGTTGGTTTCGAATGTGCGATTCGTTGAGGCGAGAAAAAAAGGCTCGTCTTTTCAGTGATTCACGACCGACGAAAATTAGCGAATGACACTGCGGAAAGCATGATTCAACAATGACCGAGCCTCCTTCTATCATATAATATGTATCGGGTGTTCAACAAGTTTTAATAACATATTAAACGCTACGTGTACGTAGAATACATATATTCTACATATGAATATAATATTCATATAGTGTTACAAATATGTGACACATTTTTATACACGTCAAATAAACAGTGCCGTCACTAGAATTTCTAGGACCCGGGGCTAAAGCTGATAGTTGCAAATATACGATTTGAGGTTTAGAAATTTTGGAATTTAGAAAACTGAGGTTTTGGGAATTTGGAGAATTTGGGAATATTAGGAATTTGAGAATTTGGAAATTTAGGGAATTTTGGGGATTTGGGGAATTTTTGTAATTTCGGAGATGTTTAAATTTGGAGAATTTTGGGAATTTGAAAATGTTTGAATTTGGGCAATGCTAGGGAATTTGGGGGAATTTTACAATTTCGGGGATTTTTTAATTTGGGATATTTCGGGAATTTTAAAATTTGAAGATTTGGGGAATTCTAGGGAATTTTTGTAATTTCGGGGATTTTTTAATTTGAGGGATTTTGGGAATTTGTGGAATTTGGAGATTTGAACATTTTGAAATGTGGGGTTTTGAAAATTTGGGACTTAGGGAATTTAAGAATTCGGAAATTTAAAAATTTACAAATTTAGTAATTTAAAATTTAAAAAATTTTCGAATATAAGAATTTGGAACACTACTAATGTATTTAATTTATACAAAACGTAAGTTTCTCAACGTTATCCCTAAACAAAGAAGACATCTGCATCTTCAATATTGTCTTATTGTAAATCGTAAATGTAAAAATCATTTCTAAAACTTTTCAAACACCCCGTGCGGTGTAATTCATGCCGCTGTCACGGAGCAAACAAGCCATGGTCGCATTTTTATCAAAGCATTTTGTTCGCGCATTGACGCACGCGAGCTGTGCTCATTGTCGTTGGACGATGAAATTCAATCCGGATGAAAATTTCGTCATTCGTTTTATCGGGGACATCGCGAATTTCTTGTAAAAAATACAATTTACATGGTGCCTCATAAAATTAGCATTTAATTATAGAATATATTTAAATGGAAATAGGTTGATTCATTTTCTACGGATTTTATATATTTTGACGTTCGTGTACAATTTGTATAATTAATTACAGATGCAGATACAATTTGTACCGTGTGAGTCTCATAAGTTGGCATGCGAACTAATAGAATTCGCGTTACTTCCGGCTGCCAACCAGAAACGCATAGTACATGTTATTGTAATGTGCCTTAGTCACTAGTTTACTTATACTGTTCCTAATATGACAATTGTTACAATCAAACATGATAATTATCAGAATTAACAGTAATACTTACCTGCCAAAATTAACACTGATAATTAACTGTAAAAAGTATTATTGACAATCGACAAAAATTCACAATAATAATTAACTGTAACAAAGAAAGGCAATATGAAGAAACTGGAAAAAGAGTAAGTTAACGTTATGGTAAACGGAAAAAGACATAACAATTGTAAAATAAAATCAGTTTCTCCCCTTGAAATTTCTTATCGTGCTGGATGCACAGCGAATCTGCCTTATCTGTTGGCTCTCGTTAAACGTGAAAACTGGAACGGTGCTCGATTGAAACTTATCTGCAACAATGCAATCTGAATACACCAGTGACGTCAATGCTCTGTAAAATATGACTCTACTTGCAAAGCGAGCAACTTACCCGCTTCTTTTTTCTTGTGCTTACACTGTGCCCGAAGGCTATTGTAAGTCACAGGTGCGTATATTTACTTTGCAGTTTAACGCGTCTGTCAGACAGAGAAATTTTTCCTATTTTTCTTTTTCCTTCGTCGTAACACTTTGCCAGTTTTCCTTTCCTGTAGCTGCCTCTCCCCAGGGCCGGCTACACGGGACGCCCACGAAGAACAAATTAATCTTTTCCTTTTTATAAAGATATTACTATAATAAAAATAATTTTATTGATGTATTATAAATTCTTATAGAAAGACTGCTTCGGTTGCATTTTTATTTATTTCCATAAAGAATGAATTAGCTTAATTGAATCGAGCTTCTGTATTAAATAAAAAGAACAAAATGGCTGATAATAGAAAGCGTAACCTAGAAGTGAAACTCGGAGAAAACTTGATGATTGATGTGCGAATCAAAAGTTTCTTCATTATGCGTCTACTTTCTGTTCGTTTTGTTTCTTGTATGATGTATCTGCTTCGTGCTGTTATAAATTTTTGTTAAGCACGTAATTTTTGTGAAAAAACTTGTCTGGAAGAGGAGATTGCGGTAAAAAGTATGACGTAACTACTTTGAAATCGTTTAATTAAAGTTATTGCGTGTTGAGATGCGCAGTTTGAGAATCTCTGTCGTAGTCCATGAAAAGGGATAAGTCGAAATCGCGAGCTTGATTTCGCGATGTCCTCACGTTCGGGCCTTGCCAAGTGGATTAAAATGAATGGCGTATCGCAAAATCGAATTCCACGTTGAACCACCTGCCCGATCGCCATCGAAGCACGCTCTACCTGCGATAATAACGTGCTCATAATAATAATAACGACTGAATTTTCGAGTACGGCTGACCATATCGTTCGCATAACGCCTTTTGGGCTCCCGAAGTATTCGGTTGTAATCGAGAACCCCCTTTTATCTTTCGTACGAAACAAAATATTGATACAAAACATTTTAAGATAGTTAATTTTCAAAATGAAGCGTAAATATCGCTAATTTATGTAGAATATTCCTATTTTTAGGACGATGAACTTATACGCGGGTTCGAAAGAAGTCAACGTAACAATTTATTTAGATTTCACAAATATCTTTTTATTTCGATGTGAATAAAAAGTGAAAGGGTCGACAGAAATTTATAATAAACGCCTGGGAAAAAAGTATTGCATATTTTGTTTGGCAGAAGCCGTTACATAAGAATGAACTTTGATTATCGTCTTCGGTTCTTTGTGTTAATTCTGAGAAATTTGTTATAAATAGATCTTTTGTAAAATATTATTTTATAATAAAATCAGTAATTCGTATAATTCACGATTGTACAGTTCAATGTGTTAGATATCTTCAGAGCAATGGTTAAAGATCAGAAGTTCAGCTGACATAAACTAACCTAAAAACCGATCGAAAAATTTTGTCTGCAAGACATATACTATTCTGATATACTTTAAAATTCTAATTAAAGTAATATGTATTATGATATATTTAAAAACTTTTACAAATAAACTGTATTAACACATGATGTATACCACGCGTTAGGTTACTACGCGTGGGATTACAGTGCGTTAGAATATTATGCGTTAAATCACCACGCGTTAGGTTACTACGCGTTATATAGCCACACGTTGAATTGTCATGAACTACATCTTTCAAATTCCCAAGTACTGAATTTCAATTAAAAGTTCCGATGTCCCAAAATTGCAATGTTCCAACTTGTAGCGTGAGTTAGATATGCGTAAAATTTTCTGAGTCCTCTGAAGAACTTAATTTGACCCTGGTCATCTCCGGCATTCGCGTTGATAGTTCGTACGCAATTATATAAACGTTATGCGCTTTAAACCTCCAATTGGCCTAATCGTGGCTGTTCTTCTCTCAGAATACTTTAGTTCTGCACGTGATACATTTATAATCGGATTAAACGGTAACTGTGATACATCAATTAGCACGAGTAGCTCGCGGCTCACTAAACTCAATTAAACGATTCTTATCAATTCATTGCATGCGCTGGACCACGTGCGCGCATGCGCACTTCGTTCCCAGTGTGCTCGTCCCGCTTCTGATTGGCGGACGTAAAATACATTCGAGTTAATTCATGCATCGAGTTCGATTACGAAACGCATAAATTACGGGAACAGCTGCTCGGAAAAAACGGAAGAAGAAATCTCTCGATCTCGTGGAAAGAGACTTTATTTCTCATCAAGGCTTTAATTTACAATTTACATGGTTCTTGCGGTTTTCAATGCTACCTCAACGTCGTATTTGTTGACTGTATTAATGACTGATGTATCGTGATATTTCTCGTGACTCTTTTTGCCGCCTTTTTTTGAACGCGACTCCTTTTACGACGGCTGTAATAATTTAATAATTTAACTTTATCCTTTTTTTTCTTTTATGTAACTGTTGATTCTTATGTAAATTATATGTTATATTAATACTTTGAAGTGATAGAGATTGTACATTACATCTCGTGTTTATTAAAACGAAGAGGTAATAATATTCAGTCGTAAAGAAAACATATATATTAATTGCATGATTTTACCGATCTTGAAGAGAACATTTTTGAACTTACCCGAGTATAATTAGAAAATGGTAATGAATAATTTCATATCTATATTAAACTCATATCTGTAAATATGAAAAATCTGTATTAAAAAAAGAATCATATAACATTACTCCTTTTCAATATAGACTGAGAACATAGAAGTACAATTACACAAAATAACAAATTATTAGTTAGGAAAAGAATTATTGCATGAAAGAGCTGTCGAGTGGAATGAATTTTTAGTAGATCCCTTTGGTTACAGCCTTCGAACAAGGATCAAACGAGACTGAACCATAATTCGAATCACAAGGAACATCGAAGGCAGAAGGATGCTTCGGCAAGCAGCACCTACAGCGCTTTTCGACAATGGCGAAGGAGCACGTCTACGGGTTCGAATCGGTCCAACAGTGTTGGATCTACTTCTACCAGGACACTTGCTAAACTTCCCAATGATTCAGCAGCGATGCAGAAGATGGAACAGTTCCCCATGGTTCTCTCCGATACAACCATGCCCGAAGAGGACCTGTCGTTAAAATTCCTGGCGTTGGTACTGGTCTTTTTAATATGTCGTTACATGTATCGGTATTACAATATTAAAATAATGTTGGATTAAAACGGAGACACTTGTCTGTTTAAAAATGTAAACGTTCATAAATATAATCTATGTTCATTTCGCCTTCGACACATTGCATTTGAAATGTAAAATGATGTGAAAGTTTTATGCTGAAATTTATACTGAATAAAAAACATTTATATCGTAATAACTATCTATTGTGTTGTTTTCAATTTCAACAAATTTTCTTAATAACTCGATGAAAATTGTTACAAAGCATGTTGTATTTGAATCATTGTTGTAAATGATTCGATTTGAACACCTGAGGGTTCAGCTTGCTATTGCTGTAATTATGATTACATTTATGTTGCAAATATGATTTTATCTTTTCTTTCATTCTTTTTTAGAATGCATTGGATTTAACAGCACCAGCCAGCGACGTTCTGTTGAAGAACAGACTGAAATCCTGGTTCCAATTATCGGGACACCCGGACGGTTTCGCTCCTGCTGGACCCGGCACTGTTTGGAAAAGGAAAACAGGTGGAGCAGAAAATACAGAAAGGATCGTTTACGAAGCGCTCAGCAAGGACAAAGAACTGCGGGACTGCATACCAAGGTAAAACGGAAAATAAAATAGCGAAATGAAACTATTAGCTGTACATAAAATTTGCTGCACATAAAAGTCAAAAGTCTGATGCAATTCGATGACATAAAAATACTATGGAACAGTTCCTATTGTATATAAAAACTTCTATTTTAAAAATTAAATATTACCTGACTATTAGCGTTTAATTAAACAGGCCAATTAAGTTAATGGTTTTAAATTTTATCACAGATACTATCGAGAGGTGGAGTACAAAGGAGACACGTTCATCGAGCTGCAAGACTTACTTTTTGGTTTCAACGATCCGCACGTGATGGACATCAAGATGGGTACAAGAACATTCCTCGAGTCCGAAGTATCGAAGACGACGGCGAGACCGGACCTTTATCAGAAGATGATCGCTGTTGATCCGAATGCGCCTACGAAGCAAGAACATGAACAACGTGCTGTGACAAAATTGCGGTACATGCAATTCCGTGAGCAACAGAGCTCGACCTGTAGTCACGGATTCAGAATCGAGGCCATGAAACTACCTGGTGCACCGCCTATTACAGACCTAAAGAAAGTAAAGTCTCATCAGGAAGTTCTGGACACCATGAAACTGTTTCTGGGAACCCGTGAAGGCACTCGCATGAAGCTACTCGCACGACTGAAGAGTCTTCGCTCGAAAATCGAAGCCTCTGAATATTTCAAAACGCACGAAGTACGTTTATTCGATTAATAGATTCGTATTTTAATTGCTGAAAATGTTAAGAGTATAAATAAGTTTCCGCGGTTATGTATATTAAAAATGTTATGCAATGGATCTATTAAATGGGATGTATGTAACGGGTATAATTTGATTTGCAGATAATTGGTAGCAGTATTTTTATGATTTACGACAACGACAAAGTTGGAGTTTGGTTGATCGATTTCGCCAAAACACAAGCGTTACCAAATGGACAGAGAGTGACACATAGAGAACCATGGGAACAAGGCAACCATGAAGAGGGATTCCTATTTGGTCTGGATAATCTTATTTCAACGATTGAAGAAGTGAACCTTTCAAAGGCGTAGTTTTCACGACAGAAATTCATTTAAACTTGTGTAAATATTTCATTTTAGTCTCATGACGATCATTTTCGAACATAATCATTTTTATTTATATCGATAGACTAGTGAAGGAATAGTTAATCTTTTTCTTTTAGACAAGTACCTACATTCATTTTACAAATGTTTCCACATAGAATTTTCAATATATTTAAAATCTTATTTTGATTGGTTTAGTATTCCTCAAACTTCTATATATTTTCTTGATTATAAAATGTTTGCAACAATGAGACTGCATTATACATACAGATTATTTGAAACAGTTCAATATACACTGATATTTAAGGTATTTGGAGCGGAAGACTGCTTGTTACTGCATTTTTTCTAGGAAATATTTAGTCGATCGTGAACTTTTTTAAACAACACTACGATATATTTAGCATACGTACAAAATTTACATTAATGTACAAATATAATTAGTTAGGTATAATCATTAACAATTATTTATGAAGAAAAGATAGGTTGTAAGATCTTCGTATATTTTTAATAAAATACTCGTTATTATAAACAATTTTAATTTTTAATTTTAATTAGAAATATCGTTGTATCTTCATCTAGTTATTAACGAATTACTTTGTAACTGCCAAGAGTCTAATTACACTGTCCAACAAATGTGAACTATTTTGTTTCCATATCCATTATGCATTTTTATAGAATCTTATGTATCTATAAATCACATTTTTTCTCCACCGGTCTCAATTTTTGAGAAATTTAATTCTTGCATTTAAACAAATTGAAATAAAAAATGTATAATGGAAATAGGAACACGAATTTGTTACTGGATAGTGCTACCGAGAGAACTATTCATATTAAAAAGATTTTGTTCGAAGTATGTAAATGATACAAACTGTATTTTTTATAGTATCTATAAACGTTGTTTGCGCCAATATCTGCTTTTCGTAATAAAAATAATTGTTGTACACTCTAAGGTATTAAAGGAGACAAATAATAGTATAAAACATGTTATTCAACAATATATACAAACGCTTAAAAAATGTAAACAATTCTAATGAAATTCGTACGATTCAATTTCTGATTATATATTTACATTTACATAATACTGGTAGAAAATAAAAAATAATAAAGATATCGTATTTCCTCCTTTACACCTTGTACCGCTCGAATACTACTCAATAATCGATTCGATATCGAAGTTTGGTACTTCAGTTTTATTTTTTGATTTTGCGTTAATTATAGACTCGTACCATCGAACTTCAGCTGCTGCGAGACATCTCTGCCTACGTAAATAAACGCATTAAGATATATTTACACGTCCTGCATAATAATTTGTATATTTATGTAAACATATGAGATATGGAATATTAACGCTTTATCAATATAACTACTGATTAGCATTTCATAATACTACAGCTATGTTTACTAACTTATCAGCTCGGTCATTTGGTGGCTTTCTAACAGGATTCCATCCAGAAACAGGCTTTTCATTAGACACCATCACACCTCGAACCGCGAAGGACAAAACAACTTTAGTTAAATTAGGATCCTGAAAATTAATAGTTTCAGTAAAATTTGTAATTTAGTTTCTTTTATAAAGAAACGTAATTACCATACCCGCCATTCAGAATTTAAAGCATCTGCTAAACTTAAGATATTTGCACATGCATTTACTTCCTCTATGCCTCTCATAGTATTTAAATAATTTTCTTGAAGAAAATTCAAGAATACTGTTGCTTGTGATTGAAAGAAAGCTGCTATTTCATCAGGATCGTGAACAAACTTCCATCGGTTTTCGTCTTGAATCCCTGTAAATTTCATTATATTGTTAATTACTTTGATTAAAAGTATTACGTTTTTACTGTACATTAAAAATAGTAATTTACTTTTGGGATTAATTACTTGTCCTATGCCATGAAGAAGTCCTACATTTACTTCTCTGCTGTTACAATTATTTACTTTTTCTTCAGGTACTGTTAAAGACAAAAATAATGTAACATAGCCTTCCGAAATCAAGTCAGTTGTAATGACCTATTCTTACCTCTTAATGAAATAAAAATCAGGTTTAAAAGTGCATTTCTAATATCTCCTATGCTATTTGATAATATTTCATCAATTTTATTTTGGGAAATGCATAGCATATGTTTAGCTATGGAGTTCAAAATATTGGATGTTCGTTTTAATGCATTTTTCATTGCAGCTTGTGTAACAGGATTTATACTAAATTTGTAAGAACTGGGTAAGTATGTACAAAAAGTGAAAGCTAGAAAAGGATGTAATACTTTCTAACAACTTACTTACTTGATTAAGTCAATTCCAAACTTCTCTCTTACATTAGGTGGAAATAATGTTTGCAGTAATTTTGAATTTCCCACTTCTGTACAAACAAATACTATAGGTTCTTTTCCATATTCAAAATATCTCCTACAAGTATAAAGTAATTACAACAAGTTAGGCTACATAAAATACAAATCAATAATTGTATTTACTCTAGAAGGGATAAGAAGCTAAGGCTGTCTTCATAGAAAACATTTGGAAAGTCTTTAACTAGGAGTAAACGTCTAGAATAATTATTTAAAACTGATTTATATCTTGTAGCTCTAATTAAAAATTCTTCAAATCTATCTGCTTGTCTCATTACTCTATCTGAAAAATAATTTATGATTAATTTATTGTTAATTGTAGAAAACTAATTATATGCAAATTAGTTTTCAAGAAGTAAATTACAATTTTCATCCATCACTTGATCAATAGGAGTAATCCATTCTGTAACACTAAAACCATTTTCTCTGGCAAGAACTTTAATTGTTGCAGTTTTACCACAACCGGATGGACCAGTCAAAATCATTGCATAAGGTTTGTCTCTCTTTACTTTGTACTGTAACCAATCTAGAATTTCCTGTTGTTTCCGTTTACTTACAACCAATTCAGTGGACTGTTGTGGTTCACAAGATTCCAATAAAGCAGACAGACTACTTGTATCTTTCTTCTTAGGTACTATATCATGGATACTTGGAATTTGTGAAATAATACTTTCAAATGCTTGAGATGAAGTACGTTTAGTTACTGGTGAATTTCTGGTAGAATCACATTCAAATGATGGCATTAGCCAGCTGCTATTCTTTAAGTAAAAATCAAAAATAGATTTCAATTAGCGAAAGTACAGTAATTGGCATCAAATTGTTACTTTCTGTATACTACACAATTATTAGTACAGTTGATTTATTCAACATACACAGATACGTACCTTTGAATGAGCCATATTATAAGGATAATATAAATCTTTATAGAAGCATTAGTTATAATAGTATTAACTAAATTTTAGTATCTCTATATCCCCAAATTCCAAAATTTACAAATGTGATCATTCCTGATTTATGTCTTTTTCTGATACTCGTATAATTTGTCCACTTATGCGTGCTCTAGAGCAAATCTTAACCATCTGGCCTGGGGGAAGGTGGTCATCAAAATATCGAATACAATTTGTACATTTATTGGTCTTACTGATCAGTGAATACTTTTAAAACATTCCAGAGCTAATTAATATCGTTTTCTAAAGCAATTTGACGTTTATTATCATCTATTAAGCTGAAAAATTCAATTTTATATCTTATTCAATTTTAAAAGTACAACTAGCGCCATCTCTCCGGCGAACAGGGTGAACTACACGTATTTGAAACTGTAGTTCCATTAGTTCTTACCTTTCACCGCTAGATGTCCAAGTTTTTTAAGATTCTCGCTCTAAAGTTGAATACTTGGCCACCTAGCGGTGAAAAGTAGGAACTAATGAAAGACCAGTTTCAAATACGTGTAGTTCACCCTGTTCGCCGGAGAGATGGCGCTAGCTGTACTTAAAAAAAAACATTCTCTGCCACCTAGCGGTGAAAAGTAGGAACTAATGAAAGTCCAGTTTCAAAAACGTGTAGTTCACCCTGTTCGCCGGAGAGATGGCGCTAGTTCTGTCGTTTTCAACCGATTTTCATTAACATTGATTTTTTTTTTTCATAAACAATTAATGCTGAAATAAAACAATCAGCACTCCAATCTAATTCCATAAGTCATTTCTAGAATCTAAATAGCCCAATGAAACTGTTAAAAATAATTAAATTTTCGGGAACAACGGCATTTCAAATTTTGTGACACAATCACGTATACATTACAACTGTGGTATACTCTCTCGATTGAGTAACACTAACATACCAAAAATGTATTAATTGTCCGTAATTTTATATAAATTATTCTGTACGTCTTATAGCAGTAACTAAGAAGACCAATTTAAATTCGTCGCGAGTACATATTTTGTGTATATCTTGTAATATTACATATTTTGGACTTTTGTGTTTATGCCAAGCATATGAGACACGGTTTGAAAAGATCTGAAATTTGTTATTGTATAACAGTTTCTTAGGTATAACAATTGTTAAAAATTAAAAACTATATACTATGACAAAATATTTATCATTTTATAAGTATTTATAAAAGCTTTTATCTGAAAATTTTGTATTTCTTGAATGCATACTGTGTTATGAAAAGTTTTACTATAAATTGTGGTGAAAATAGATGACAATGCAGGTAAATAAAATATGTTTCTTTCATAGCATATTGAAAAACATGGCTTATTACGCTGTTGCCAGAGGCAGAAATACTGGAATCTATAGCACCTGGTACGAATTTAAACTTCTAATGAATTATTATTATTTATTTGAAACATATTTCATAAAAACTTTATCTGTATTTTTGTCAAACAAGGGATGAGTGTGAAAAACAAGTAACCCATTTCTCTTGTCCAATATTCAAAAAATTTAACACAAAAAAAGCAGCTGAAGATTTTATTCTAAAAAATTCTAAATTAAATCAGACAAATGATGAGAATTCAGCATCTGCAGTTACTAAAAGGTATAGTTAAATGTAATGTAATAATCAAAGGGTTTATATATTTTAATATGTTGGTGTTATTAGATTACGAGCACAAAAGATGAAACTATTAGAAGGTACTAGTCAGGAATCAAGTTCAACAAAGAGTAAGGCACCAAAAAGGAAAACAATTGCATTACCTACCTGTGATGATCCTATGAAAGTGAGTATCTTGAGATATAAATGTGTGTTTAATAATTACATAACTATAATTTGTGAAAATTTATTACCTGAACATATTTTAATGTATTTTGAATCAGATTAATAGTACCTTTGTTTTATTAATTTAACTCAATATACCATTCACTCTTTAGAAACTACGGGGAGAGTATATTATAGACAGCAATGGTTATGTGAACGTATATACAGATGGTGCATGTAGTTCAAATGGTCGTAAAAATGCACGAGCAGGAATAGGTGTTTGGTTTGGTGATGACCATCCCTTGTACGTTCCATCACACTTGTTAATCATATTCAACTTTTAATAGGATACTGAAATCTTATTCAAAGCTATTAATTATAGAAATGTATCAAGACCAGTTGTTGGGAAAGCAACTAATAATATGGCAGAAATTCAGGCTGTAACTGTAGCAGCCCAACAAGCAGTAAAAGCAGGCATAAAGAACTTAAAAATTAACACAGATTCGCAGTTTCTTATTTCCTGCATAACAAATTGGATGCCAAAGTGGAAAAGTAATGGATGGAAAACTTCAAATAATCTACCTGTTATAAATAAAATTGAGTTGTTAGAAATGGAAAATGCACTGGAAAGCTTAAATGTAACTTGGGTAAGAGAAATTTATAATTATTTTAATACTTTATATTATATTAGTTTTGCATGCTGTAGAAAATAATGTAGAATAGTTCAAAATATAATGGTGCTTTTTATTTTAGAACCATGTTAATGGTCATGTTGGAATTTATGGTAATGAAATGGCAGACAAATTGGCAAGAGCAGGTTGTGAGGGCTATTAAAAATATTTTTATATATAATGTAAAATGTATATGTTAACTACTGAGTGCAGTTTGATATAGAGAGACAATTAAGAATTATTTATTAAGATTTATTCGTGCATAATAGTTTTCTTTAAATAATGTGTTCTAGACAAAAGTTATTTTATTACATTTACAATTTGATCTGTTCCACAAAGTAATAAACAAGTATAAAAATGGTTGAGCATTTTTAACTTCTATTATGGGGCTATTCTCTAAACTTGAAAGATGCATGCTAAGTTGTAGTCGATATGTCCACTACATCTTCAGCACTACTGCTGGTTTGTTTCTCAGCTGACTGTGGACATATTTGCTTCAAAAGAATATAAATGTCCTCTGGTGATACTTGAAGTGTTAAAAGTTCCAATATGATGCTGAAAATATAATTATGTGTTTCTAATAACAGTTTATATATCATGAACATTTTTCATCTCATTATTTTAGTATATTATAAGATAAATAAATTACTTTTTGAAGTAAATTTATAAATCCAGAATGTAAGTTCAATCAATGCTAATACATTGTAGAAGAATAATTTGATTTTCATATTTATTACCATAAAATGTCAAAACATTGGTATGTAAGGTTATGTTATTAAAGTTTTCAAAAACAATAATAGAGGTTATGTGTATTTATTACCGATAAACGCCTGGAACTGCTGAAATTCCTGCTAATTCTGCTAGTGCTATTAATTCAACTTGATCAGCTTGAGGAAATGTCATTTTTTCTTATATTTGTAAGCATTAAACAATACAAAGTTTATTTTGCCGCGTTTGCCACTTAATTTTTGTTCAAAAGTGTGTATACTAATAGTATCAAATGATATTTGTTCCTCGTTGCATTTGTGTCAACGCTCCAAAGTTAATAAATAAATAAAGTATACTTTTTTTGTCATTATCCAATTAAATACGTATTAATAAATCAAAAGTATTAGGAAATTTTGAGTATGTCTGAATAGCGTAGTTCGAGAAGATTTGAATAAAGTTCAAATATAACGCGTAGACAAAATTAATTTTTCAAATCCCCTAAAAGTATGAAACAATTATCAACTAAAATCTATAATACATTAGATAATGATAATGAAATAATTTAAAAAATTAATTTATTATTCATAAATTTAAAAATATTACAAAACAAATAACTTAGTTTGGAGTTGCAGGGGTAATAAATATAGCAGGAGGTATTTTACATCTCTTTGATTTAACTAAATTAAATTCTTCGTTATTTGTACCACTGGTGTAAATTAATACGTTATTAATGTTAAAAGTGTTACTATCCTTATTATTTTTGAAATCGTTCAGCTTCTTAAAGATTTCCATGCTAAGCATTTCAATATCACACGACGCGTTAGATTCACTGGATATACTGTCGTCCTTATCACCAGTAATAAATATTTTATCACTTATCCAATGTTTGTTAAATCTTCGATAAGGAAAATTTGCTAATTTTCTTATATATTTTTGTGACCCACTTGATGGAGGCTGATGAGCTGATGTACCGTAATTTTCACTAGATTGTTCCAAAATTGTTTCTAATTCTGCATGACACCATTTGTTCGAAACATCGACTAACGTATCATTAGAGGGCAAAGTGACGTTATCTACACTTTCTGATGAACAAGAATGATTACTTGCTGATAATTGACAAAACGAATCGTTGTTATTTATTTCAACATTATTGTTAGGTTCACTAACTGAACAATCTGTACTTGGTTCTTTTATGTATTTCCCTAAAATTTCATGAAACATACGTTTTAATACAATCTTCAATGGAACATTTTTATCCACTTCACAATCTTCTTTTATCGGATTTTGAAAATTATTTAAATTCTGTGCTGGGTCAGGATCATCTTCGTCGTTAATAATTTTCACGCACTTTTTTGAGGAAGGCAAAACAAGAAAACTTGTGTTATCATTATCTTCCAACAGATCTGAGCAACTCTTGTATATTTCTACGTCGTTGGTATCGGATATATCAAATGCTGTTAAACTATTGTTCGACGAAAAAGAAAATTCGTTTGTATCGTAAAAAATCTCATCGATCGATTTTGATAAAATTTCTTCATTACTCGATAAAAGTATTGCATTATTCAAACACTCCTCCAATCGTGAATCTTCCGCTAAACAAAACGATTGTAAATGAGAATATAGAAAAACATCTATATTCTTATTAAAAAAGAAAATAAGTCACTCACAACTAAGCGTCGATCTCAAGTAACTGGAATCATTCATTTTAAGTCTCAATACTCATTCATTTTAACTCATCAGTATAAAACAGATTTCCTACTGAGGAGATAATGTCAAGTTAAATGATTACCTTTGAACGTCCTTGAAGGATTGTTATTGTTTAGTCAACGGACGAGTTTCAAAGTGCAATTTCGCGGAAGAATAAATGTGGAACTGAAGACTGTAAATTAATCAATTATTGTACCAAAATAAAAGAATTATCATTTATATAAGTTTTTTTGTAATAAATAATTGAAAAATAATCACACGTCTTTGAAATTTGAAGGATACCCGGACGTACGCATGCGCAGTAGCGATTCTCTGATACCAGATGTATAAATACATGTGCGTTAGCCGAGTGGAACGGCAATATTCAACTTAGGTTTAATAGTAGAAACTCCGAATGAACTTTCAAGTTTTGACACGTTCAAAATGCTATATCCAATTTATGTCACTTGAGACTCGCTTTAAATTAGCTTACACTTTCTAAATCCTGTTACTTTGATTAGCGAATTCAATTATTCCGAGCAGTGGACAGTTAATGATCTGTTCCGTACTAATTAGTCAGTTAATTATCAATTTATCGTTGTGAATTTTATATAACATATTTCCATTATGATTACAACGCAATTTAACTGTACAGTTTGATGTAGTTTGCTAATTATAAAAGAATCATATATTCATATTACAATTTTTAAACATTATATATACTTTACCATTACAATTAATTCTATTAATAAATTCCATTCTATTTAATCAATATGTTTAAGTAAAAAGAGTTAACATGTGAATTTTATTTTTTATCCGCACACCACACAGACCCAATTGGTCAGAAAAACGTGATCACTTTGTTATCTGAGCCTATAATGAAAATTTTAAATATACCTTTTCTAGATCTAAGTAAGTTATATGTATACTGAAAGTTTCATCCATAGCATATATTTTTTTAGATTGGTACCAAATAACAATCAGCGTACGTAACACGTCATTCCAGGTTAAGGGGTTAAAAGCAAATGGACGATTGACAAGATGGTAATATATTATAGTGGTTATAGAAACAATGAGAATTCATTAAAATACGATTAAAAACTTTATTTTGGTTTGCTTCATAATTGGGAAAAATATATATAATGTTGCGTGTACCTGTAGGAACTTTGGACTACAGATTATGTCTGGGACAATTGTCGTTTAGGTAACATGCTAAATTTAAAAGAAACGAAAAATAAGAAGAATTGAACCTAGAACGTGTCGAATACGTTACCAACGAACAACTTGCGAACGAAGAAGAAAAGAAGTACCTTAAATCTATACTAAGACTAACGTTTCATTAAATCTAAATTTATACGTTGGTAACAAATGTGGTATAAAATATGGTATTCAGTAATGTAATTTACGTGCTTCCGTAAAATGAACAGAATGGCAGAAAACATTGATGAAGGCTGAATATCCGTGTGTATCTCGCATTCTGGTCATCAATTGCGATTTCGTTTTATCATAACGAATCGGCTTCAATTATAAAAAAAAGAAGAAAGAAAAATAGAACGATACGAAAATGATAGGATTATAAAAACACTCAAATAATATACAACTTAGATTTGTTTAACATACAAAGCTGACCATGAAGTAAATTTTATGCATGGCACACGGTTAACCAACTTTTTAAAAATCTGACGCTGAAGAACCCTGCTAGCATGTATAAAATTATGTACAGCATCACGAGAGATACAGTTTTGTGCTTCGTTCTTCGTTATAAGCGCACGTACCAGTTGTTTCTGGTTTGTTCCATTTTTTATTTCTGTTTGGAAAAAGTTGGGAATTCTCGACTAGCGTACATTGTACGACATGCATTATTTAAAATCTAAAAAAAGGTATCTGATACACGAAGTTGTTACGAATGTTTATACCCAACATTAATTCCTATTACAGTAGGAATTTGTCGAACAGTTTGTCCTTTGGAAGATACACGTTAAATGCGTAATTTCAGCAGGGTTAATACTCTCTATCTGTCTCATGAGGACTCTCGATCGTTTGTCTCGTAACGAATAAAAGCAACGCGATGATATTACAGTTAAAGCAACGATCGTCTCGTATTTGAATTCTAATATTTTTCTCATCGAAGTGTCTGAAGTCTCATGTTGTCATTCATCTTGTAAATACTCGTTCTTACGAAAAAGCGCTATGAAACTTGACGCTTCTTCTTTTACCAAATAAAACTTATTCTTTACAGATCAAACATATTTGTAGAGGTCCTTAAAAATATACACTTCTCTCTTAATGTTTCTCCTCTCATCCTTATCGTACTCAATACGCATTATATTCTTGGCCATTCTTTTTTTTTTGACTAGATTCATTCTTAGTTGAATAGGTATTTAACCCAATACACCAGGAGTACGAGGTTTAATTTAATACGTTCTGGTTCTTTACCCGGAACATACTTCCGAGTGCTCGTCCCAAGCTGCAACCTGAAATATATGTTTCTTTAAGTAACGATGTATAACTAATTGATTAATATATTTAATAACATTTATTCGTTAGGAATATAGACTAAAAAATTTAACATCTTTACTTGGCATTCACGGCTGCAATACCACTGATGACCACAACCTGCACACACAAACTGCGCTACACGTTCGTGACAACCTTGACATCGTGGTGGACTATCCCTATCTTCTCTGGCGTCTCTACCACCTGATGAAATGCGAGTTTCTCGATCTTCGATCACTGCTGATTCTTCTTCAACATCCTCCTATAAAATAACAAAGTTAATATTTGTACGAATATTAGTACCTTATCAACGATAGTGTATCGCAGGGTGTTCCAAACTTTTATGGACTCAGATGCACTTTGTGGAACTTTGGGATATAAAAGTAGCCCGTAAAAGTTTGTGAGAAATCCTGCTACATGTTATAAATAACACACTGCTTACCACATGAGATTGAACTGGAGTATTAATGACCGGTGTTATTGTTATTTCAGTTCGAGCCTACAAAATGGTCAATATTAGTACTATCGACGCAAAATATTAATATAATATAGGAATACTATAAGCAACTAAAATACCTTGGAAGAAGATAGGAGGTCACTAATGGAAACCGGATTAGAGCCTTGATATGTCTGCAAAAGGTGCTGGGTTGCCGCACTTTGTTGTGGCATGGTCGCGGCTGTTGGTGCATTCCTTTCTCTTTCAGGTGCGGTGAGTAATCTAGCTAAAGTAGGTGAAAAAGTAGTGGGTCTTGGAGATTGTGATTTCGTGAGAATTCCATGAAGCAACGAACCACTCTGTTGAGGTAGAGTATTTTGAGGTGCCGGTGACGGCGCAACGGGATGAAGCGTCACATCCGGATAATTTTGAGGCGTTTTTACAGGCTCACCTGACACATTCAGACATTTCATATATTAATAATCATCGCTTTGCTATAACTGACTGTATCATAAAATTATTTATAGCTGCATCAAAAAGCTAACGCTAAGTTTCAGAATAGAATTCGTTTGCATTAATTTAATTCTGAGTACCTTGTTGCTGGCTAAATTTGGCGAACTGCACAAGCACGTCCTTGAAGCTTACGGAATTGTTAGGATCGACCGTGTTCGAGTTACTTTTACAAGAGTCCGTGCTAGATGGCCTTGAGTCAACGCTGTGCCCAGTTTCTACCATAGCTCCACCAGCTCCGAGGCCAACGTTCACAGAATTTCTCATTCTCCTACCCCTGGATCATTCAAATTCATACAATTAATTTTTATAAACCTATAATCTACAAATGGTAAACATTTTGAACAAACTTATTTAAGAAATAAAATTGAAAAATCAAGATGATAACATGAAGAAAATATACATGAACGTATATCCTATTTGACCTTGATCGTTTAAATTTATTTTTCATATGAGTTGATTCAATTCATTTGTTTAATATAGTCAATACATAATATATCCATTTAGAATAAATTAGAAGCGACTGCGGCAAGTACTGGAAGTAGGAAATGACAAAGCTGTTTGGTGTATGAACCTGTTGAATATAATGCAGTCAAGACGAGATATTTATCCGTAAATTGTTTTTCAAGTAGACGTCTGCCAGATAAGAAAAACATTTTATAGCGTATACAAACATAAGTCTCATGAGATACAATCTGATGAAACGCAAGTTTCTTAAAACAATTAAGATCGAATGACAATGAACAGATAATATGTAAACGGCAGTAAATAAATTACAGCTATACAAAAATTGTAATTCAGAGGTAACTTCACATTCTGAAATTCCTCAAGATCTCTATGTTTCTATATCCTAACTAAATCCTATTTATTTCTAGTAAATATTAATATCAAAATAAAACTTGACTTCAACTGGAAATATTTGAAATCTTCGACCAAAAAGAGTTATAAATACGATACACGTCAGAGTTGGTAGCAACTGATAATTTTATGATTACTTTTGTAACCGACTATTAAAAGTAATCATGGTAATCATAATCGTTCATCAATTAATCGTTCCTAGATATACGTTCATGGGAACTTTCTTCATTGTTTTCACGTCTCCAGTACATTGTTGAAGCGGGTTGTAGATGTTATGAAACCGTTTGTATTTACTGATAGTGTCATCAGTAATTACCTGCGTGGTACCGCTTCAGGATGCCTAAGTCTATAATCAGCGATGATGGATCTAACATCGACGATGGCACCTTGACGACCTTCGCCAATTTGTCTGTTTTCTGGGCTAAGCGCTTCCACCTGTTTCCGGCCATTTTCACCTCCTTGCTTGGGAGGTGTTGATTGACGCTGCGACGCTTGCTTCGTGTTTTTCTCTTTCTTAAATGCTGGCGAATCTTGCGAACTATCTTCGGGTAAATCATCTTTCGACCCAAAACTTATTTTTTCTTTGGACAGAGGTGTCGTGTTACCGCTGCTTTCCCATTCTGGGCCAAGTGCTAAGCTCGCCGGTGGTAGAGTGTCCGCTAATTGCCCGTTGCCCTCCATGAATCCCATCACTTGCCTTCTTCTCTCGATTCTCAGGTACGCTTCCTCCTTCAGCTTTCTCATGCTCAGGATCTCGTTCCATTCCATTTCTTTGGCACGCGCTAACTCGTCCAGAGCCTGTTGGCAATAAGGAGCAATGAATAAATACAAGTTCTTACAAAACATGTCAACATCTTTCAAATATTTTACAACTTAACATCTACTCAGCGAAATCCCTAAATCTTTATATTCACGTATATTCATATCTCCCAACTTCTTAGTTTATTTAATATTAATATTTTTCGTACCATATGAAATTTAATTAGGTTCAAAATTTACACATATTTTTTATAGTATATTCTTGCATGTATTTAATATTGAGCCAATAGTGATTCATATAGTACGTATCATTTTTGAATATTCCACGAATTTAGTTCTGTCTAAAAATAAAAATTCCAGCTAATCGTCATTTGACCTCTGACGCATTCCTCCTCCTATATTCTAAACCAACCAATCCCTTTGACCTGATGCTTCATGGCTAAGAAATTTCGTTAGAGATACAGCGTGTATATTTTGACTATACCCGCTGCAGTATCTCATAATAAAATGATCTTGATATATCCTTGAACCTCAACCTTGAATAAATTGTTTCAGGTATTTTTTAACGTTTAAATTTGTTCGGGGTACACTTAATATTTTGTCTGACTTTGAGGTTCAAGGACAACCCAAGAGCAGATCAGCTTACAACTATACTATTATTCTATTAGTTCCGTTTCACTATTCCACTATATGACTATACTATTATACCACTACTATAATAATACTATTCATCAGAAGCTACTATACTACATTATAATTCTAATATTGACTGTACTCTTTGTGGTATACAAACCAAATATCTGTTACATTAATTTGTTTAGAAAGGAATAAGAAAATATTGTAAATTCACATACAGTGACCATTATGTAGTTGTTAATAACTACATAATAGTTTGTATCTGTATCGATAAAACATCTGACAAATTGTGGATCCCCATAGTACTTCGTATTTACAAAGAAACTTTGTAGTGGTGTATTGTCGGGGAGATTTACCTGCACTTCCGCTCGCAATTGGTCGGCCCTCGCGGCAAGTTCATCGGTGGTAACTTTTTCGCAGCCGACCAAAGACGAGATGTACTGTTCCCTCTGTTCGAGGCAGAACTTCTTCGGGGTGGAATTGCCGTTCGACGACAACTGTCCATCCGTGGACTTCCGTTTCCTGCCGCCGCCACCGCCGCCTTCCGTTTCCGATTTCGCGCAACGCGACGCGACCGGTTTCTGTTGTGCCGTGTCCGCGGACGAGCGGCTCTTGGCCGTCACTTCCGGCTCCGAGTCGCACTGAGGTTCCTTCTTTATCGACGCGGATCGAAGACACTCGACCGTCGCCGGAGCCGCGGCGGTCTCCTCCGGAAGTGCAGCTCCGTTCTGCTGGTTCTGGGGAACTTTCGGCGAGGCCCTCGACGTCGTGTCGTCCTCCCTCGTCTTCTCGGCCGAGTCCACCTTCTTCCCGTTTCCAGCGGCACCTTCCATCGCGTGCATCTTGTTCAAACTGCAAGCAAACATTTTCCCCCTCTGGTGAATAAGCATTTCCTGTGACCTTCGGATATTTCATGTCGTTGTCCTTGTGCCACTCCGGCACAACGCTTATTTAATATTGCAATACGTCGCATTCATCAGTCTCCTTTGATCATTCAATGACATTGATAATTAATAGAAGAAAACTGTACACAAAAAATGGTAATCGTGGTCGGCAGGGAATTATGTTGAAGAACGTTTGTAACTAAAATGATGTTTCTGGAATATTTTCTTCCCACCTATATATGTTACGTCAGTGGTTACCGAGTTATTTGATCTTTTGACATTTCCAACGTAGCACCTGATATTTTTGCTACGAAGGTGAAACGTGTTTATTGTATCGAGACGTATTACTACATCTCCAGATGCATATAGATCCCTTTATAACTCTAAATCCCTAGTTTTCGCGTTCCATATGTACAGTTGTAGATCCTTATACTAAGTATCTACATCCCTATATGTTTAAATTCCAACATCACAAAGCTTTATCACCCCTAGTATATTTTCTAGTACTTCTGTACACAAACTTATATTTAAATATTTCCAGATTCAAATGTCCCTAGATCCAAAAACCTCATTCCAAATATCCACCCCAATATCTCCAGATCCCAATACATTCAAATACCTCTATATCCGTATTCCTAGAGTGAAATATCCCTAGTTGGTTCTGAAGTAATATCGAGAATAGCGTGTATTCCAGTTTGCTGGAAGATTAGTCAGAAAGGAAACATTCGCTTTCCAACAGTGACATTGATGAACCGATAAAGTGTTTGCTCGCGAAGTTTGCTCTGACCTTGCTTAGAAAAATAGTTGTCATCGTGTTCAAGGGCGTATAATGAAAGAAAAATAAAAAAGAATATGATAAGTGTGTGTGTGTGTGTGTATATTGTCGTCTTCATGGCGTCACGAGTGGAAATCTTTATGTCGCCGGGCGTCTGAAGCCACGGTGTAATTAGACGTGTTGCATAAAGGACTCTTAATTAAGTGCGACGAATACATCTCGTATTGCGCAATGGCAGTAAAAAATTGAAATTTTTCGAAAAAGATAACGAATTATGTGCACGTGTAAAACATTGTATGTAATATAAAACTGTTCCTGTTTTCTTTGTTACTATTGTATCTGGTATATAATATTAAGAAAATATTTAGATTTTTGTATTTACCATTGAACACGAGATTAGATACGCATTTGTGTTTTGATGTTGAATTATTTGTCAATTGTATCAATTGTATCGATAATTACGTCATTAAAATAAAAAAGTTGTAAACATAAGGAGATCATAAGACCTTGACATTAGTAGTCACGTAATCATGTTGCTTCGAGAATAATATTGATAGAAACCTTCTTTGCGTTTATACTACGCGCAGCAGGTGTACGTAACTTCAATTATTACGTTTATACTTTCACTCTGATTATTATGTTTATTATTACATCTATTCAGAATGTTCAAATATTGGTACACACTACTTGTTACAATTTTGCAGTACAATTTACACTGCATTTTGTAAAATTTATAGAATTGCACAATAGGCAAATATAAATATTTAAAAGTTGTAAATAATTTGAAATAAATTAGAATTAAATTAATCCAGGATTTTGGGAACTCGAAAATGTTAAGGTCAACATATTCCTTTATTTATTCATATATGTTGAGTGTACGTTGCAGAATGGATCTCAGAAAGTGATCCTTTCTTCGATCGATACTGGGACACGGATGATCGCGTTGAACGTGGGGTTACTCCCGCGACGAAGATGACCCACCTACACCGTGGTCTTCCCAACGTTCTGTGTTCACCCTCAGCAAGAGGCACGCTAACATCACGCGCACTAGAATAGAAGGTGACCACACAGCGGGGTTAACGCTTTCGCGCCTCCCATCCGCTCCGCTGCCTTACTTGCAACACACAGTTTTTCCGAAGAACTGTATCTACATACAGTGCTATGAAAAAGTATTCCAAACTTCTCTTTGTAGTACCACAAATAAAGGAAATACTACTGAAATTTCTAGCGAGTTCATTTATGTCTAATTAAAATATTCCAGTTTTTCAAATCTCGAATTACTCAACGAAGCGTTAGAAAGTATTCGGAAGTGAATTCCCGCTGTCGTTCAAAATGACGCTATATTGGTGACTCACTTGTACTGGAACCTTTGTTTTGTCTCTGAACACCTACATCTCAATATCCCTATATGTCAAAACCCTAGACGTCTGTATCTCAATATCCTTATATGTCAAAACCCTATTATCCCTAGACGTTTATATCCCAATATCTCTACATGTCAAAACTCCATTGTCCCTGGACGTCCATATCCCAACATACTATAACTCCATATCTCCGTATCTGAACATCTGTAACCGAATCCTCTAAAGTTCCAATATCTGATAATTAGAAATTTCTGTCCCTAATCCTAAACCTCTAAAATTAGACCAAATTCACAAGACTAAAAATGACATCTCTAGCATTCTACAAATTTGAATCACAGTCCAAGAGGGGTTAACAATGAAATTGTTCTTAAAATCGTCGAAATTGATTAAATAGAATTGGGGGTACGAAAAGGATTGAAAGTGAGAAGCAATTAACGTGAAATTCGAATTGAGCGTAAAGACTATAACAGTGGATGAAATATAGTATAGAATCAGATGAAATTCGAGGCCGACGCCTGGTGTCTCGTTTGCTACGAGAGACGCGGCGTGGACGCGCTCGTTCGCAAGAGAAGAAACAGAGAAGGGGAAATCGCAAGCGAGGAAGGGAGAGCACGGTAGAAAGAGAAGACAAAAGAGGGGGTAAACGAAGTTCGTTGCACCCGCTCGCGTTCACTGCACTTTATAGACGCGGATATAGGTTTCGCGGTACCAATTCTGAAAAGCTCTCGAACTCTTCCTCGAGTCTTCTCGATGCTTTCAATCGGAATAATAGGATTACCGCTAATTCTAGTTCTTTTAATCGGCTCGTATGGTACCACTATTTCTCCTCTTACAAAAAGAGCAACTTCCTTCATATTTTTTTCACGACATATACACAATTTACATAAACAAATTGCAGCAATATATAATAAATAATCTACCACTTCATATTTCGCTTTTATTCTTAACCGTACAAATTGTACATAAGTGAGGTTATGTGAGCAATTGCGACGCTTACCTTCAGAGATAAAATTCGAAGAAACGAATTGAAACAGTAAAAAGTATTCTGACAATATGACTGATTTATATCTCTGTTTTTAACTGTATGAGTCATGTATCTTAAGGTTACGTTTCCGGGTTAGATCATAATCTTTCTCAGCATTAAACACACCTTCAATTACCATTGACTTTTTGTTAAAAATTATAGTTCATGATTAATTTAATTGAGTAATATCGCGTAATGACCTTGCATGTGACGTTAGTGCAGCTAGCATTCAAAAGTGCATCTCGACATGCACTTGGAAACAATTCAGATCACGACACGTATTTTACTATTATGTTTTAGTTGCGCCATTTTTTTCTAGGCAGAATGTAACAGGTGGTTACCCGGCCGTATTCACTTTCGTTTTCAGTATTTGCTGGTCCGCCAATAATCAGATTACATTTGTTTAAACGACGATGCACGAAGCAGTTCGATACATTTTGTTTCATCGAAAATATTGTGAACATTATAAGTAACAATTTTCGTATAATCGCTCGAAGCATTACTTACTTCATGTCATTATAACAATCATTTTCACGGTTGCCAACATTTAACACGCGTCACTCGTAAAACACTTCGAAACTTTGTCAAACTGTCAAAAGTTAGTTGCTACGGAACAATGTAGTAGAAATTCGACACTAGATTACACAGCACTGATTAAGTGTATTGTGTGTCTTTGGATATTGTACCTTTCACGCTTTCTTTGAAAACAGCAATAGAGTGTAGAGTTGTTAAGCCGCAGCGATAGCGAAAGCGAAGGAGAAAGCGAAACCAACTAGCAAACGGTAACTAAAATCCACTGAACGAACGCGCGTTAAAATGCAAGAAAGAAGGACGTTCCGTTTCAAAGAAATAAGAACACTCAACACCGGCATAAGTAATCGCACTAATTTCCATGTTAATTCAATATAACGGACGCATAAATAGCGGTATACGTTGTAGGGTTAATAGTTCCCTCTTTCCACGTGATACGCGTCAAGGAACAGCGATAGGATTAATATCGATCCTATTATCGAGGTCAGTAGAAGAATACCATAGATGTTATAGATCAGTGATGGGCAACTGCACCCGCGAGGGCATGGTGCATGGATGTGCTAGAGTGCACTCGTGACCATTCGTGAGTACAGTGACTTCGCTATATTGCCACTGACGGAGCTGTAGGGCGAGGGTTTCTTGGAACTGGCAATATAGTAAGAGGCCTTTCTGTGATCTATTTGGAAATTTGAAAGTTTCGAAATTAAACAATTTTTTAAATTTCCTTAAGTAATCTCTAGATTCTATAATTTCTAAACCTTTAGAAATTAACCAAACATCCGAAATTTTCCAATTCCCAAAGTTTCTAATTTCCAACATTTCGAAATTCGCAGATTTCCAATTTGATGCTAATGAGATCTTTGGCGGGGACTGGTAACTGCGAACGTAATACATATACAGAAAGCATCGAGGTTAACGAACCACTTTTCAAATAAGCGTGCTACCAAAGTCAATCGTAAAATATTTTTAGTCGAAGTCCACCGGAATACGTGATTTTGTGTGGCTGCTCTAAAGTTACTTCACCCCATTTCGCAAAGAAGAGACCGAATCGTGACACCGGAACGTCAAAAATTTCTTTAAATAACTTGACACAACGAATACTTCCTTAAAACAGCCGTTACAACTCCTACGTCGGTTCAAACTTTCACAAACGTGATCTCAAAGAACAGAAAAATATTTTCAATTTGTTTTCTGCGCAATAGAAAGTGGAGCACATAATAAAACGTCCCTGAGACGTTCAATCAACTGTCACATTGAAACACCTGAAGATAGCGTCGTGTCCTAACCTACAGATAAATTAGTGTCGTGTTCATAACGTGTGTTAATGTACGTACGTTGGTCTTATGTATCGTAGAGCATCAACGACGAATTACATCTTCGCGAAAGTGGGATCCTTTTGTGCGCGAAATGCTACATAGAAGAGAAACTATGCACCCGCGGAAAAAAAAGGGAAACGAAAAACTATTGACACAGGAATCGAGTGGCGTGAACGCACGTCGCATGCACCGTTTACACTCCACTTGCACTTTTCACCGAGCGTTGCCGCGAGCCGGTCACGACGATCCTTTCTTCGGCCGCTACACCCCGGAGATAGCCGGACGTAGTCGATCGGAGCCGATCGTGGCCAATCGTCCGCGCTTCGCGTGTTTGCTCAAGAAACTAGGCACTAGCCACTCTCACTGTTGCAATACCAATGGTCCCTTTTACAGCGAGTGGGTGAAACGGCAAAGGTCACGAAAGGTCGTTCGTCTAGCGATAAAACGAGAGGAAAAAAAGGAGTTTTCTGTACGAAAATACCGATAGCTCGGCGGGAGTCGAATACGTTTCGACTACGGTGACCAGAGCGACTGGTGTGCCGGCGACTGAAATCGCGTAACCCTTCTTTCCATCGCTTTCTCCGACGAGACAGCTTCGAAAGTAACTACGAACGAAAGTTCTATGACCGTGCCGAGAACCGCTAGCGTCGTGTACACACTCCTCGAACACGGAGCCTGTTTTCGCGCATTTACAGTTAGACGAAGGACGTCTAACCGACTACGCGAGGCGTGCGAGTACCACGAATACCGTGGAGTACGAGCCCAAGTCCAAACGACAAAGACAACTAATAGAAACATACAGATATAGCGACGGAGAAAGAGAGACGGCAAGAGGGAGAGAGCGGAGTGCAGCAGGTCGACCGGCTTAGGTGGGGTTGCCGTGGTTAATGCGGTGGGCTCGAGGGGGGCGAAGAGGAGATAGAAGCGCGCGCGTGTGCGTCCGCGCCTAGATTGGGCTAGGTTAGGTTAGGTTAAACGTTTGCCAAGGGACCTTGCAGCGGCGTCCTACTTCTTCTTCGCGAGCGAACGCGCGCTTTCGTCCTCCGTCTCCTCCTACTGTCCTCTACTAGGCTTCCACAATGTTTTACCTAAGGTTATTGTTGCTGTTATAATCCTACTCCAACGATATCGCTTCTGCACACGATCAATTAAAATATTTGCATTGATATGTGCATAATACTCATAATTTCAGCATTTACGGTTTCACTATCGTGAGAAACATTATTTTAAGTACAGTATTATATTCAACAACCTGCATATTATACAAGTGAGACATATATTTCTGTATCTAGATCTCTATATTCCTAGATCCTTAAATCCTGGGATGTCTATATCCATAGTCAGTAAATTGCTAGATCTCAATATATCCCTAGGGCAATTTCAACATTCCAATATCCCTAGGTTTTAATATTTCAATCCCTAGATTTCTAAGTCCCTATGTTCCCAAATTTCCATACTCCTATGTCTGTATCCCTCAGGCCGTAAATCCGTGGATCCTTATATCTCTTGTTCGAAATATCTCGCGGCGATAATGTTAGTATTCCTTTCTCATAGATAACAGGTTACATTAAGTCAAGGAAAAATACACCTTCAGGGACGAGTCAGGCTTGTTTACCAAAGGTACTAACTTGTCTTCACGTGTTTAGTATGAATTAAATGCAGCAATTACAATGGCTGTGTGAAGGAATAGGCATAATTTTATACAGTAATTTGACAACAATGTGTTTACAGAAACAATGTCTACACGATGTGATTCGTGTAGCAGGGATCATTTAAATATACGAAAATAGAATGTGTTTTAAAATTGTAAATTGGAACAACGACAGAGTAGAGGTCGACGTCAGCAAGAAAGTCCACGGAAAGACACGTCAGAAAGGTCGACTTCACGACCCAGGTGAGGGAAGAGTACCAAGAAGGAAACCTCTGCACGGTCGAAGTCTCGCGCTATTATTATTGACATCGAATGGTTACAAGGGAGAGTCTCTTTTTTTTCACTCGGCCACGTTGAAAAGGTTTTCATGCTAGGGAAAAACGACGAGAAACAATAATTTCGTTCCCTTTGTCGTTCTTGGAAAAGTATCTGGGCTGATGTGTATCTATACTTTAAAACTAGTACAAACGAACAGTTCAAGTTTACTTTCTTATCGTATCTAACAAATAGTCGAATTTACAAATTACGACTTGGATGGCGAAATAATACATTGTCCATGACCGTCCAGTAATTGTAACACAGCAAACGGTAAAAATAGATTTAATCGCTTTCGCGATTATTCGGTGTAAATAATTAAATTTACAAATTTAACACTTAAAATTTTCATCGCTCACTTTGTTTTATGTTCTGCAAAATTATCTACAGAATTTTAAAGCTGTCTCGGAAACTTTTACAACCAAGATAGTAAAACCATGGCCTACACAAACATTGATAACAGGCAATATTTAAAGAACCGTTTTTCAAAGGCCTCCTGGCGTGTTATTAGTGATATGTTAAAATACTTTTAGTCTTTTGAATTTATTACAATTTAAAATTATCAACCTGCTGTCAATTACCGATACGCTGTCGATACTCATTAATATTTAATGATATCATTTAAATTTCAGGTTAAGTTATTTTAGGTCGGTAATTAATTTCAATTAGGGTTACATTAGGTTAGAATTAGATCAGGTTTACTTAGGTTGTCTTATATTAGGTTAGGTATGGATTACTTAAAAGTTAAGGTTGGATTAAGCAGTAGGGTTATGATAGATCAGTATTAGGTTAGACTAGAAATAAGTTAAATTTGATTGCTCAAATCTATTTACTCCTATTTAATTTACAGATACCTAACTCCATTTCAAGTAAAAATAGACCAGAATAAAATTATACGCTACACTTTATATCAGCCACTCGATACCTTAACGACATATCATTTCGACATTTATCGAAGCATCGAACCATCAATAACCTGTCGATATTATCGATAGTAATCGTTAAAATTATCGACACCAGCAGTTCTACTCCATCGTTTGGAAATTTAAGATTCAAGATAAGATTTAGATTCAAGAGCTATTGAGGTTCTCGACGAAATAAGATTACCAACGAAACCGATAAACGGCGAATTCCCACCATTTCGAAAGAGTATCGAACCTTAAGTTTGATCGGCGTTACCCAAAAATCCACGAATTTCCGGCAAATACGAGTCGCCCACGAAATGCCAGGAGGGTAAGATGGCGAAGAAGGAAACCTCTATGCCAGTGAGACTGGCGCTATTATTATTGACATCGAATGGTTACGAGAGAACGTGCTCTCCCGCCCCGCTCGCGTTCCTCTCGACCTAATTCGCGGACGCTGACGATCGGAGGAGCGTTCTCGCCTGCTCGAGGTGTCCCTGAGCACCAAGGACGTTCTCGAGCGCGTTGGTGAACCGCGAGCCAGGTTGTAGTTTTCTTCTCGAAGCCCAGACTTGGATCTCTTTTCCCTTACAAGGATTATCATCGTTTCCCTTAAACGAACCACCCGTTTTCTTTCACTCGAACTAACGAGCCGAGAAGAAAATATATAATTAAAAGTGACGTTCCCACTTACGAGTTTTCTAAACAGAAAACCGTTGAAACGAATGAATGAGCACGAAGATAAGTGGACGTATAAAATGAATGCATATTTTGCTGGTAACCGAAGAGTCTCGAGATGCACGAAAATGACAACGTGGCTCGAATTTCAGGAGATAGTCGTCAAGGTTAGGAGTATTTGCCAGAAACGATCCGGTCATCTCGTCCCTGACCCCGAAGACCTTTCTTGAATGTTACTGCATCGGTCAGAGGCTGAATTGGGTTAAGTCTAGTTCAAAGTTCTGTCGCCGTTTAAACGATAGCTACAGCACGATATTTTTCGACTTTTCATTAAAGCTCACGTTTACTTTGGGCTGACCTCGGTGATACAATCAATCGATAGATATGGCTAGAACAAAAAGAACACGGCCGGTCATGGGTATTCTTGGTCGTTCACTGTTTCGAATATTCCGTAACACGTCAATGACACGGTCCCAAATTATCAAATTTAAAAATTTGTATCCGGTATACAATTTCACTCCTGAAACGTAGAATACGCAGATGTATTTTCACGGATTTAAAAATGATCGAACTTTAAAATTTACTTAAATGTTCAAATTATCAAATGTAGCGAGATGTCCGAGAACGTATCAGTATTATCCGTAAAGTAAAACGTCATTGCTTTCGAACGATAATAAGGTGAACGTACTTGCGTATCTTCGAAAATATCATTGAGCAGATAACGATCGATTAATATATCGCGAAGTTGCAAAATGCAGTATCGAAAAGAGAGAAAACAAGATGGGTACGTAATAAAAATCGTTTCGACCAACGGTGGAATTCCCGAAACCAGTCACGTGTTTCCTTCGAGAGGACCACGATGCAAATGGTGTTCTCCAAGCGGACCTTGCACCGTCAAGGACGTGTAGACGAGCCGGGACGAAGAGAGCCGTGAAACTCGTCCCCGGTTTTGCGCTTTTTTTCCACATAAGATCATGCGGTGTTCTACGAGAAACGACGATATATCACGAGGTGGAATGACGAAAGGAGGACGGTCGATTCTCGGCCCGAGGTCGTCCGTAGGTCAAATCGCCGTCGCGGAGACGACCCTGGTTGGCTGTTTGTGCACCAAAGATGGTTGGCTCGTCACCGATCGTTTTCTCGTTCTTTCCAGCCGACCGATTTTCGACACGGTAACACGTAATTTTACCGGGTCGTCCTGCTTTTAAGGACGCGCGGTTGAATCACTGTTACCCAAGCCGAAACTCGCATGCAGGTATTTTAGGATAATAGAACGATCGTTTCTCTAATACCAAACTTATTTCGCTTAATAGAGATCGATAGCGACCTTAAAACTACGCTGCCTTTTGTGGACTTACAAGAGAAGTCTTTCTTCGACATACAAAAAATCTCGAATCTATAACACATTCGTGGTTAATTTTCCATTATATCGTCTTATAATACGCTTTCTGCAGTACTTGGTAGATTCGGACAACCGCGGTTAATTAAAAATTATGAAATTTCTTTCGATGTCGTTGCTCAACCAAGGGACCTCCATGATCTTGTTAAATTCCTACCAACAATTGCATAACGTGGACATTATTATCCACGGTACTCACTTTTTTGCCCGCAGCATTTTATGCTTCGATCAAATTTAGGAATAGTTGTATTGCCTTAATTAAACTCTATCTCACCGTGAACGACTTGGTAGAAATTATTGGGCCAAATAAAGCGTCGTTGAAAGATATAACCCGACATCGAGGAGAAGAGAACAGATACGCGTCCTTGACGGTATCAGATTTGTGAATAGTTTTACGTAAACCACTAGATATGTTCTCTACAGAATACAAGTGTACATAGTTTACGGAAATAAATTAGAACACTCCATGAGACCCAGAAATATTCACACGTATCGTCATTGTAACTCGTGACCTACGTGATAACGGTTACCAACATCGATAACGATCCCATTTCGACTCATAAATTAGGGATTTTTTATATGGAATTTCGAATATAACAGTGATTTTAAGAACGTTGGATCTAGAAATATGCATCTCGATATGACGCTCACACGCATGTCTAGTTTTTATAATAGATTACACGACAGGTGTTCGAAGAAAAAGAAGCAAAAACAGACATGATAGCACGCGATGGATCCAAGATATAAAACTATTACGAACTTACATTGAAAAGTAAAAGTTAACCATCTGTTTGCAGAAGCTATCGATGAGTCGAATAACAAAAAAGATGTCTGAACCCTCGAAAAGATAATCGAAGGGTGTAAAACGCGTTGGAGATTTTGAAACGAGAACGGACGTTGGAGAAGCATTATCTGCACGTGTGTCACGATGCAGATAAAGAAACAGAATTTGATTGGTAGACCAGGCACGGTAGACCCGAGCCAGTGTTCGTAGAAAGACGTTCCTCCGCGTCAGAGAAGCGTTCTCCAGCTCGGACCCGCGAGCATACCGCTTACCCACGCAGATTTTACGAACTAGCCGAGCATTACGTATGCCGTACTTCCATCTTCACGCTCGAGCGCAGATAACGCGCGTTCAACTCTTACAATTGTAACACTTCATGAATTAATGATATTAATCGCCGTTCGACCTTTGTACCAGATAAAAAACGAAACTTTGCTTCGTCTAACTGTGAGCGTGACGGAACAATGAAAAATTGAGATCGAAAAATGTTAGGGAGCAATATCGAGCCGGTAACGTTTGAACAAAGAAAAATTAGAGCTCGATCTCTGGTTACCTTGGTGTGACCGTTCCATCGGTAACAGGCTCGAGACTGAATCACGTTACCGCAGAAAAATTAACGAGACCTTACTAACTGTAATCATTTAATAGCCATTTTATGCACGTAAAAAATTATGTAACTATCTTCCCGCTCATTACGTCTCGTTAATTTGTATCTTACCGTTTGGACTCGTGATAAAGCTTTGCAGTTTCGAGTGCACAATTAGCGAAAACATAATACTTCCGTGGAATATAATGGTTGTTGGTTAATGTTACAAGGTCATGGTAACGCGTGACCTTGGAACGCGGCTGTATTCGAAACCAAAGGTTTTCTGAAGAAATCGTGGAAACTCGAGTTTCTCTGTGGATACTATAGTTTCTGTTGCGGGCACACCAGGAGAAACCAGGCGAGAGTTTCGACTGATCCGCGATTGTGGATCAATGCGCCGTTCCTAGCAGAGGTCGCGCTAAAGGTCTTCGTGGTTGCTACGCTAACCGAACGTCGCAATTGTGAATAATTTCACATTCAACGAGCGAGTTAACGTTTATCGGTATATTTAATTAACAGCCGACTTCGACAACGATACCTTCTTACGTTCGTTAAACAAAGACAATGATACGAGATAAACAATTGTATATCAATTTTCAAATTCGTGTTCGTGATATATGAGAATGTGTGCTTTAAACGTAGGACTTTGGAATTTTTTAATTTTATATAAAATTTCGAGACATTGGGATTTCAGAATTTTGATACTTGGAACTTAAAAAAAAATATGCAAACAAGTATGTAGGTAAAAATGAGCATTTTAGAAATCTGGTCTCGACCCATAAAAGATGCGATGATCTCCGTTGCGGATAATCCAATTCCCATGGTATCGCGCGAAATGAAATAGAAAAAGAAAGAGAGAATCGAGAGATAACGAAATACAGAACATGTTATCACTTCCGGTACCAGATTCGTCCTCGAGTGGCTTATCTCGAACGTAATCGTTCGTACCGAGTGAAAACGACTCACCGTGGCGCGGGTTTAAGACCGAGGGCAAGCAGCACGTCGATGCCCGCCATCTTTTGTTCCTGGTTCAGTTGATTGCCACTCTTGGCACGTTGTTGGTGTTGGTGCTGGTGCTGCTGTCGTCTCTCGTTGGCCGGCTGATGGTGCTGCTGCTTACTGTCGGGCAGCTCGTTGTTGCCGGTCACTTTCTGTCCGGTTAGCATTTTAGCATGGGTGACCTTGAGGAGGGAGCGTTTCGCGTCCTCGACCAGCATCTTGGTGACCGGCTGCACGTTCACCGGCACGCCGATCGTCGGTACGGCGCCACGACGCAGCCTACTGCGCACAGGAAGACCGAGCACAAGGTGCTCCATATCCTTCTCGTAAGAATCGTTCGTAAAGTGGAGGGAGCATATTCGTGCCGTTTGTATGTTGAACGGTATCTCGCCGTTCGAGAGGGGCACGCGACCGCACGCGCGCACCCATCGCGAGCGCACTTCCGGTATCTGGGGGAATCGATGGTAGCGGATACGACGACCGCGGGTCCGACGATGACTGTTGCGGCATGTAGCCACGGCGCACTGCGGCATCCTAACCTCTTAATTCCTTGTCTCCTTTGGTATCAAACACACGCACACTGAAACCGACAACACGCGATAACGTCTCTACGACATCTTCGACACCAGCGTATATTCCATCGTCGTACGATCCATTTTCACCGTGCCGTTTGCGAGTCGACCTTGTTCATCGTTCACGATACCAAACTATTCTTTGGATGCGTAATCGTGCGTTTCTGTAGCGATCCTTTGTTTCTTGCTGGACGACGTGCTAGCGTCGATAAATAAACGGTATTCGATCACAACAGACTCGCCGCTTAGTTCTTCTGCTGTTCGTCCGATACTGGAAGCTCGTCGTATGGCCACTTGGTCGAAAGCGAAGGTCAGCGAGGTTCGTTTACTTTGGTAGCGAGCGCGTGACTAGATGCGTTTTGCCAGGATCCGATGACACTCCGATATTCCAAACAGTCGCACGTGGGTGTACACGGACGCAAACGGAGTTGCGCGTCGAAAACCGGGAACGATTTCGGATCCTTTTCCTTCTGATACACACGTGCGCGCAGCGACGTTTTCAAAGGACGACCATTACCGTGGATGTAGCGAGCGACGTCGCGGAACGTGAGAATCGAGAACGAGACGGTCGCGCGACGGAAGCACTCTTGCGTACTCTCGATGACCGCGGGAGGTCGAAAGGGCATCGGTACCGCCCTGCGTGCGACGCCCTGCGAACTGTGGCTAGCGACGTAGAAGGGGGACTGGAAACGAAAGAGCGACGAAGACGACACTAGAGGCTGGACGGAGGAAGGGGAACCACAGACAGACGGCGGTGTACCGAAAAACGATGTGTGCGTGGGCCAGCACACTTCCTCGCTCAAATTCAAAACGTCACACGCACACACGGAGGCGGTCGCGCGTCTCCGTGTAAATCGACCGTGCGTGCGCGGGGGGGTTGTAAATTAGAGAGAAAGAGCGGTTAGAAACGCGTGCACCGCACACGTGCGGTAGCCGGGTCCGCGTCGTCGGCGAAAGGTGTCGCCTCGTGTACCTTTCTCCGTTCGCGACGATCAGCGCTGGCCGTGATCGTGACGTTGATTGGTGGGCGGACCGTCAAGATGGCGACGAACGACGACGATCGTCGACGAGCGCGCACGAGTATCGCCGAACCGCTTTACGCACGACTCGCGGTACCCACGAGAACTGGCTACCGCCGCGTCTCCAACGGAAATATCTTCCGGAAGTTGGTTCGAACGGTACGAAGAGTCGGGACGGCACCACGCGACGATTCGTAATAAACAAGCGTTGTTTTGCGTGAATCTACAACGCGTGACAGCGTGCCACTAACTACTGCACGCGCGCTGCTTCTCCTCCGGACTGGCCGATCGGGTCCGGCCGTGGAACAAGAGACAGCTAGTGGCAGCTGCGTGTGCCTCCTCGTGTCTGCGTGAAACCGGTGAACCAATGATCGTGCTCCGGTGCCGTCGCGGCAGGGATGACGAGCAAGTGTGGAGGGGACAGGGTTGGAAAGGAAGAGAGACCAGGGAAAAAGAGGGAGGAGGTCACCGCTACCGACTAGGGTCCTTCAGGGGTTCGCCACCCCTCGAACCACGCGGTCCTCCTCGCCTCTGTTATATCCGGTCTAACCAACCACTACCGATCTCTCCTCTCTCCTTGCCACCCCTCGCATACGCGACCCTCGCCTCGTTCTCCTTCAGCCACGTTGCGCTTCCTCGACCTGGTCCTCTCGCAGGGCGTTAGGTTACGCGCTCTTTTTCTCTTCATCCCCACGGACGGTTTCTTTGTCTGCCGAGAACCCGATGGTGACTATTGTGTAGACGCCAAGCGAACACGCGTTAAGAGAATTGTCGCAGATCTTGCCTTTAACAATACCGACAGAATCCGAGTGTACCCTGTCTCGTTCGAGAACTCTGCTTCTCGCCTATCCGATTATTTGAATTATTGCATTTCGAGATATAAAATTGCGTAACGTTTCGCTTCGTTACGAAAGGGCTCTTCCGCGAGATTTAATGTACGCGTCCTATAGGAGAGCTCTTCTAAAAATAGTCGAAACGGAGGAGGTTCGATTGCAGCAAGGAGCATTCAAGATGGAGACTTCGATCGAACTCCCCGAATGCGCAATCGTTTCTTGGAACGCACTACCACGTGGCTGCTGCGTTCGTTTCGTTTTAAACGATATACATCGGTTTTGTCGAAGAAACGTCGGGTTACACGTTCGGTCATGTTAATTCGCCGGAATTCTGTGAATTTCGCAGTGTACAATAACTTTACAACCGAAATTCTTGGTACCGAGTATCAACGCTATATCTACGATAATATATGTACTCGAAACGATGCGTAATAGATAGATTTGTTATTCCAACGGTTTAGCGAACGATGAAAATGAGCGTAGGTGGGCAAATTTTCGCAAACAATGAAATTTTATAGCCCACTTTGGTGAACGGTAAAGTAACGGAGAACAATGAGGTTCCTACTTCTGTGCGTTACGGAATTTAATTTTCCGTGACCGAGCGTAATCAGGACTTGAAACAGTCGAACAAAAAAAAATGTATGTCAAAACAATTGACATTCCATCGTTAAATTCCAATCTTGTTCTTGGAAACGAAGGTTATACACCCGATTTCACTTTCTATTTTCAACTTGTTCCGCCAAATAGGGCATATTTTTAATTTATAGCGTACGTAAGTCCAAATATAAGCGATCCGGAATAAACGCGACACGAGGAATCAACATAGAACAAAATGACGCACAACGATTCCCCATAGTGTTATCTAGAAAAAGAAATTATCGACGTATCTCCGACGATGTTATATCACTGCGCGATTATTCGTATTTCGACGAAATTCTATTGCGTTTGGACGAAAACATTATTTCTCCCCTAATGCCGCTAATCAGGTTCTCATGGCATCTTATATGTGGCACAAAGGAAGGAGAACTTGACCCCGTTCGATCGTAACCGAACCGAAACTGTATATTACCAGTGCACGATCAATAAGTCCGGTTAATTGTCTGGATACAAGAAATGTCCCTAGACCCAGGATGAGTAACGGTGCCCGCGAGGGTGCGGTGCACAGAAGTGCAAGTCGAGTGCACTCGCGGCGACTGATGAAATTTCACTTATATTTCAAAATTTATGAATCGCCAAATTTTGTAATTTATAAAGTCGAGATTTGGAAATTTCTAAGATTCTAACTTTCCAAACTTGTCAATTTGTAAATTTGATATTTCTATACATCTAGATTTCCAAATTACCAAATTTGGAAATTAGATTGCTGGTTTAGTCAGGATCAAAATTGATCCCTCCGATTATTAAAGAGAAATACGTCTTAGGGTAAAATCAACAGCAAATTGTTTGGAAAAAATTGTGGAGACTATTTCGTAGGCGTGTTTGTTTAAGATGGTGACGCGGTAGGGTGAACCTCTTGGAGAAAAAGCGACGAAGAAGAGAAGGGAGGATCTGGCATTGAGCGAGGAATCACCCAGGGATGTTGGCACACGACACCCCTTGTCTCTGCAACACCTTAAATACTTCATCCAACGCTTCGTTTCTCTGGAAATTACCCTGCTACCGCGTTGTATTTTGGTATCGTTTTCCGGAGATTCAAATAAATCTTGGTCACGAAAGAAAGACAAAATTTATTCGCTATTTATTTTCCATTTACCTAAATAAGATGTTTGGGATGATTTAGATCCCTTAGCTTTACTGGTGCCAACGCCCTACAGATTGGAATAAGTGGTTTTTAAACATTTTTTTAAATAAATTTGTGAATTACGACCTAAAATTGAAGATCCTGAGATAAATCATATAACAATAATCACTACAGATTCAGCAAATGAAAATAATCATAAATTTAACTGAAAACTTTTCTCCCCAACACTATGAAGCAGCACTTGAACGGTATTTATCTTACAAAGTTTCAAAGTTGAATGAAAGTAAAATTCGCGTCAAACAATTTAAAAGCGGTTTTGCAAGTAATTTGGATAATTGGAGCAGTGAAAACTTTTGAGATATACCTACACTTTCACGATAGATAATAGAAACTATTCCGAAGAGAATCATCAACGACGAGTGGCAACAAATTAACAGTCGGTTTACGACGATGTTCCAGCTCGCCACGTCGACCATTTTGGTTTGATAATGAAGACACGCGTACCAGATAATAAACGTTCCTTCGTATGTAAGTCGGATTAATGGTTTTCAGTTGTTATATTAGTAGCTCGCACTTTGCACGATAGGCAGATCTCTTTAGTCAGATAAAGTACAAGTGCAAATGTTCTATTGGACGCTATCGTGTTTGCATTGATTCATCTGCTATTCGACATTTTTGTTGCCTTGAACTTTGGACATTGCTTAACATTCATATATATTTTCGGTACAGAATAAAACAAAGTAAAAATAAATTAAGTAACTAATACTCGAACGAACAGATGTGATCGCATATGTTCACATATGACCATAAAAATTACATTACTCGTGGTAATTTTCAGAAGTACCTTCAAATCTGGCAATTTAGAGCGAAGAAAGAAATTGGGAACATTTGACTCTGTTCGAAGCATCCCGTAAAAATAATCCTCCACTTGTTGACGAATGTACCGTACAAAGAAGCTGTTGAACGAGGTACACCATAGACGCTCCAGTTCCAAGGCAAACGTTCTCCTGCAACGGCGACAGCTTCCCATCGCATCGTTTCTCGCCGAGGATCTTTCCCCTTTGCGATATCGTATAACCAGCGGCGTCCGAGCCAGTATCTCCCCCACGTCCGCGACGCTCTTTCTCCTCCCGTGGTCGACGAAACGATTTTCTGAGAACGCTTCGGCGGAAACCAACGACGCGGCGTCCTGGTACCGGCGAGAAGCGTCTTCTAACGGAAACGTCTTCGCGTAGGTACTCGGCCAGAGAGTTTTTGCCTGGCTGCGTGTCCCTCTTTCGACCGCGTGGAGCCGAAGAGAAGCCATCGAAAAGAGGAGAGAAACAAGCAAGCAGGCACGAAAGGCCAGGCCTCGGTGTGGTTCACGCGGCCTCTCAAATAAGGACAGACCGATTTCCGGTGGTCTCGCTCCCCCCCTCCGTGCCTCCGTGGCAACCTGACCCCACCATCAACTAATCGAGGGTTGCCTCTCTCTTTCTCTCGCTCTCTCTCGAACTGTCATCTCTCTCGATTCCGAACAGAAAGAGAGAGAGAGAGAGAGAACCGTTCTTCTCTCCTCGGCGATACACAACCATTCGTCTCTCTTCGTCACGGCTACTAGAACACGTTTCGCGTCCTTCTCCGTCGGTGGCTAGAGCGATCTCTCGTGTCCTCTTCGTCCCGTGAACGTTAGAGAGGCTAGGTCTGTCCTTGTCCGTGTTCATCTTCGTCTTAGCAGGGCAGCCTGTGTGCGGGCGCTCCGCACAGCTGGCACAGGAGGGAAATAAGCCGAGGCGTCTCCACTCGGGGCCACCAGACATGACCGCCTGGAGAACGACCAAGAAGGATGCGCAGCTGCGACTCCCTTTCGCCGTTTTACACGACCAACTTCCAGGCACAGGTCGAAAAATCTCGTTCGTGGGACGAACGAGGCTTGGCCTCGTGGGACGAACACGGAATCCACCGAGCTACGCGCGATTTCAGCGCTTTCTTTTAATCTGCTACATCGTTATCTACTAGAGACGGAAATGCACGCTGATAGCACACGCTGGATACGTTCCTCGCGGCGGTTTTAATTTCGTCGATGCTCTCTGTTTCGTCGACCGCAGCTGCGCTGCAGGATGAACGGGCTCGCAGGTAATATCGAGGAACCGACGAGTAAATCAGTTTACGGTGTGTTCATTTGAAACGGTACATTTTTGTGGGAGACCCACTTTTCAACTTTTAAAGCGAAGACGTTTAATTCGAAAATGTTCTTTAAGACGATACTTTGAATATTTTGCTATCAAGGTAACAACAATCCTGTAACATACTTGGAGATCACGGTTTCTGCATAACACGAATTAACGGGTTCATTACTGGCATTTAATTGGAACCATCGTGAATCACTCTCGTGATAAAATAATATCATTATGACTATTGTAAATTAATCAGTACTATGGTGCTTTTAACCAGTTTGTTTCCAAAATGAAGAAATTCTAATATTTCAAAATGAAAATTTCAAATAAAATAAATAAGTAAAATTGCTTGCCCGATAATTGCACGCAACCTCAAAAAAATCTGCAAACGATTTATTCGGCGCATCAGTATCAAAATTTCTGACGTCACACGCGCCATCATCATAAATGCAGCAACAGTTGCACGGTCATGGGGATATACGTTGAGCTAGCGTCACCAGAAACGGTAATTGGAACCTGATGTGGCTGGTGCTAACCCGTCTTGTACGCCGTCTAGTTAACACCCGGAGCATGCGTACTTCGGTTTCTAACTCGAGAAGGCAGAAGATCGAAAAGTTGCAGCCTGATGGCGTTCCGTAAAATGGTACCGGTGACCATCGGTCTACCGTCTTTCTATCCCCTCTTCGACAGTTTCTCTCCAATATTTGCAAACACGTAGCCCGGTGAAAGCTTGAAAGCTTGTTACTTGACTCATGCCAATAGCACACTTTCGATCCACACTTTTATTACCCAGCTTACATCAATAATTTACGGAATAATCGATAAATGAAGGTTTTGAAATGCACAATAAGTAGGCTGAAATGTTCGTATGAACGTGTGCTCATCGGACCGTGTTTATTTACGGTCGGCAAAGTATACGGGCGAATCAGCGGACGAAGTCAGTGACTCAGTGGCCGAAGCATTTGCACGCAAGAAAATATCTTTGCGTTACCATAGAAAAAGTATGACGTCACCGGCCGATACAATGTTTCGACTATCATCACCGATAAAGAAGATTGTCCGTCAAGGTGCGTTCCTGAGAGAAAAAATTCCTATCCTTCGGATGGATATCCTCGTCAGCGTTCTGTTCACGCATTCGCGTCATTCCAGCAACGTCGATGAGGGCGAACGAGGAAATGGAATTCTCGTCGGTTGCATGGTAATGCAGAGACATCCGTTCTCCAAGCCATCGGACGAAAGAAAAGGGATGCAGCACGAATTGCATAAAATGAAAACTGCAGGGTAGCTGGTAAAGTATTCAATTTAGAAAACTGACGTTTCAAGACTCTTGTGATTCTATACTGTTTGTCATAAAATATTCATAATAATATTATATTTATTCTTTAAATAATTTTAATAAAAAGAGGGTAGAAGATATTGGAAAAAGTCACTGGTCAAAGTGTTGAACTAAACTTGGTTTTACAATTAACAATTTAACAATTCAAAATATAACATTCTTCCTTATTTTTGAGAATTGCAGCCTATGGTTTTGTAAAATTCTTAATTTTAATGTTCTGTATCAATGAGAAAAAGATTGAACGAAATCGGTGTTGCAAAGTTTGTGTACCCCATTGCAGCAAAAGTATACTGTAAATTAAATTGTAAAGTATACTGTAAATAGTAAAACAGCAGAATAGCGGAATGGTATTACAGTAGAGGAATAAAAAATTGAAAGAGTGGAACAGTGAAATAATAAAGTAGCAACGCAGTAAAACAATAAAATAATAAAATGGCACGCCAGAAAAAATAAACGATGGTAAAATATTTAAACACCAGAACAATGTAACAGTACACTATTTTTCAAAAGTTATAAATAAGCAAGCAATGTATAAAACATTATGAATTGACCATAGCAACTCTCAATGTCCAGACATATGACCATAGCGTGTATATAGCCACATGGTCATCCGTGCTGCATTGACTCGTTGTCAAAGCTCTTCAGCATTAGCCGGAAGGTGCGGATAATGCCGAAGACGCTGATCGATCACGTTTCATACGTGTTCGGGAATGTGGTCCCGGATCAGAAAGGTTTGTAACGTCTTTGTACCTCGTGGACAAATGTTGTCCTAGTAAAATGTGGTACCTGGGTATCGTCACTCCATCTCTGGCTACAGAACTTCGGCGATATACCGAGCGTTCTCCAGAGTATACTGAACGCGTTCGATATGAAAGGATTAAAATAGAAAGGAATTATATTTCTAAATTTCCAAATACCCAAACGTGAAAATTTTGTAGTGACTAAATTTCCAAATTCTTAAATTCCCAACCTTGTAAATCTCCAAATCACAAAATTTCCTAGACCCAGAATTAGATTCCTAATCTCTTAAGTTCCCAACCTTACAAATTGTAACATTACTAAATTAGTCCTCAAATTCTCAACTTCCTAAATCTCCACCCCTCTGCTGAGTTCAAAAACACCTGTGCCCTTGAGCACTCTTCCGAGAACTTTGCCCGCCACCCTGTTAGATCACCACGCGTTGTCCATCTACGCATTAAGATCACCATAGATTTCATCATCACGCATCGTGTCACGTAGCGTTGTACAATCCTCGCGGTATATCGTCTTGCGTTACATCTTTGGACTTGCTAGAAGCAGGTCCAGCATGGTCCCTGCCTAGTTACGCCAATGTTCACCTTCCAGTTCGTTTTCCGGTCGCTTCGGCCGCTTATTACGGCGGCCTAAGGGATGGTATCTTTGGTGCACGGCGCGTTCTAGGTGGTTCACCCGTCTCTCTTAAGGGGCAACCACCCCACTCACGTGCTTCCTCCTATCTTCGTTTCGCTTTAACACCGGCTGACAGTGAGGCTGAAGCGTGAGGGGACGAGAGAAGGGGAGACACCCTTCATCCTTGAGGCGGGGTCCCGGCCACCCCGCTGCTAGGTTCGCTAGGATCAATACCCGCCATCCGAACCGAAGTCCAAGCCACCCTCTCTTTGCCTGCGCTGCCTGCCTGCCTGCTTGCCTGCCTGCCAAAACCTGCCAGCTACGTCCGCCCAAGTCTCCGGAGAATTCGAGTGGCTTCCCGAATCTCCGTCAGGAGAGATGCCTTCGAATTGCGGTACACCCGGCTACTACCTACGCTTCCTTTTCACGACACGTATACACGATTGAAAATTTGGCAATTTTCTATTTTTGGATGTTCGAATCGACAAGTGTCCAAATTTCCGGGGTTCCAGGTATCCATATCCTCACTCATTTCTAAAGTTTCAGAAGCATCCAAATCATAAACTTTCTAATTTTCAGTTGTAAGTATTCAAATCTCTACATTCTCAAGTTTGACATCTTTAACATTCTTAAATTTGTAAATTTTCGAGACCCCCAAATATCTTGATTGCCATATTTCTAAATACTCCAATGTCAAGGTCAAATTAGTCCATTGAATCCATACATCCCTAAATACCTATGTCTGCGAAATCCTGAACTCTTTAAATTGCTAGATTATCAAATCCTTAGATTTCCAAATTTCGTTGTCCTCAAAAACAAATATGACCATATCCCTATACATCCCTAAATGTCCTCGAATACGTAGATCCCCATATTCCTAAATTGCTTAATCCATCCCTAAAATTCCAAATTCTCAAAAATTCCTAAAAATCAACAAGTGGGTTTCTTTCTTCTTCACTGCCATATATTTCCTGGATAAAAATCAGATTTACCCTCGAACGTACAATTCTATCATTTCGTCAGACTTCGACACAGCATCCTCCTCTGTGATTATCCTGCGTGAACACGGGTGACTATGATCAACGGAAATGGGACCACATCGAGAAAAGAACGTTTTTACTGTGGAATGTTTAGATCTTGCTGATACCCAACACGAACGACGAAGTTCAGATGGCGTTTCGACACGCGAGCGCAGCTGGGTTTTCAAGGGCGGTCGTTGAAATCTTCGCCGACACCCTTGCTCAGATATTTAATAGGCGAAGTGCACCGCACTTGAATACTTGTGCACTGGACCAGTTTGATCACTATATACCTCAGCTTCGTGTATTTAATGAAAAATTTCTAGATGTAAGTGTAGGTTCAAGATTTCTCTAATGCAAGGATGTAAAATTTTATAATAATAAAGTGTCACACTCGGGATACTCAATGTTAAGTTCAAACAGAATAAACCTCATTATATTATTACCGTATCTGAATTTTAAGGTTAATTGTAATTACAATCTAACAAAGGTCGCCGCAACCAAAATATACCTAACATTCCAGTTCTCTTTATTTCTCTTAACACGAGAACAATAGTTAATTAACTCTGACGCAACTGTATATGAAGTCCCGAATTAAGGTGAAGGTTAATTTATTTCTCCATACGATAAATCGGTAAGTCCTTCTTGTCGACGTGTTGGTTTTCTTGAGTCAGTTAGATCAACATGATCCATGTTCGAACCTAACCAGCTGTTGCTACAACTGGACATTTGGATACGGTAAGTTTAGCAACGTAGTGGAGTTGGATCGTTTACACGGTTCTTTTCTATGGACGTCTTGGAGCCGAAGAAACACCTTGCGGCAAACAAAAACGGACAGATGCATTGTCGTATGGTTGCTCGGTTAGTAATGTATAAAGTATGACCATTCGATCGGTTGTACGGAGTTATGTTTAATTCATCCTTTCTTTGTCCCTGTTAACGGGTACAAAGCAAATATTTCCAACGTCCCCGGCGAGGACTTGCTTTCGGAACCTGGAGAACGGAGAATAAAAAGGTGCTACCTGGTATTTCAGCTTGTGACCTTCAGGGTCGTTTTTAGAAGGTGAAATATTTTCGGAGTTATTTAGACTGCATGGAGTTCATTTGCAATTTTTGACGATATTGGGAGATTTAGGGATTTTGGGAATTTAGGGATTTGGGATTTTGAGATTTTAGGACTTTAGGTATTTGGAAGTTGAGAATTTGGGAATTTAGAGATCTCGAAATTGAGAATTTGGAAATTTAGGGATCTGGAATTTGACATTTTGGAAATTTAGGAATTTGGAATTTGACACTAGAAATTAAAAAATTTAGATACTTCAAAAATTTTTGAAATTTGAAAATTTTAGGGTTTTGGGTATTCACAAAGTGAGCGTCATCGTCCAGTTGCAATATAAAATAAAAACCTGTACTCTTCATTGCAACAATGAGACAATAGTCAAGAAATACAATTACAGTTCTTAAAATACGAACTACAGATTCAGTTCAAAATTAGTCAAGATATTTCTTTAGAAATAATCGATTCTGCAGGTCAGATCCGTTAATCTGTATACCAAAAGCAATGCTTTTTTTGTTGTCCAGACGTCAAAACTCGTCATGAAGCATTTGGAGACCGTTGCATTTTAGTCGATTCACTGGGTCTATTTAAACAAGCTACCAATGGGACCAAGATCTCGTTTGGTAATCGAGTTTGACGAGTACCATAAAATTATGCTCGTTGCTCTTGCATCGAAGCAGCCAACAAAACGTCATCTAATTTAATGCACACTCTTCTTAGGGTCGACCAAATCAGACATTTGCAAATATATACAAATTTTTAAACCTCTCCAAATTCCCAACTACCCCAGTTTCACATCACCAGATTTATATAATTTTGTCCTTGAACGAATTTTTAAAATAAAAAATATATTTGCCATCATTATCTTATCATCCTTACAATACTTCAAAAGTGTATATTTTGCAAGCTGGAAAAAATCATGGCTCAAAGGGTGAAATAAAAATTAAGAGCCAAATATTAACCAAATTAATGTTCAGATTAATATCTCCTTCCGCCACGAAAAGGCGAACCAAGATTAAAAATGCAAAGATAGAAACCAGAATATACCACGTAGAGAGGCTAAATACAGCGTAGATATCGATAGATATTCGATACAATGAATTACAAGAACGGCAACGTTAGTTACTGGAAGCGAAACTCGACAACGTCAACATCGTTTCAACAGCCCGTCGAAATATCGCGTCTTGCATCTCGCTCGATCGATTCGCCATTAAAGTCCAAGTTGCAAAAGAGCAATTAGCTAATCGAACGGGTTGCTCAAGCATCGGTTCGATCCAGTCAGAAACAGTTGAACGCCTTCGCGGAGTCGTTCGCCGAGCGGACATTTTTCGTTGGCCGAGGAGCAGAAGAAGGGTTGAAAAGAAGACGAGGCTGGGTTCGCAAGCAGGATGAAACCCATCCCGCGTCGCGTTGGGAACCCGTCTCTCTTTCTTCCTCTCGTTATTGCTACAAACGCGATAGCGCGAGAGGGGTCAGAGCCCGTTTGGAGGGCGGAATTGCAAGGGGGATATTCCAGGAGGGGGATGACGGTGGTGGTGAAACACACGAGGGCTGGAAGGCACACCCGAGGGTGGTATTGCACGATGGTAACGGATGGTAACCGACCGGGCTTGGATCACCGGATGACGTCATTGCTACGTTACCAGGATACCAAAGATCAAAGACCAATGAAAACGTCACCTCTTCAGGGACGTAGATCAGCACACCCAATAATATATTTTCTTACTGTTATCTTCCAAAATTTTACCTAACAATAGGACTGAAAGGAGTACATCTTACTCATTTTTATGACCTTCAAATGTTAGACAATGTTCTATGTCTTTATCCGAGGCAACCCATTAGTGAATTATTTACTTCACTTCATTAAATATGGTAAATGATCAGTTGGTCAACGTCTTGAATTGTTAGAGCTACAATATAACAATATCATAGGACAATGACCTTGAAATATATTGTCAAGGACAACATTCTAAATCACTTTTCTCTTAGGTAAATCATTTATCCCGACTACAATGAACAACTGTTCATTTTATTTTGTTAAACCTAATAAAGTGAACTAAAGGTCAAAACCTTGAATTCAAGTTACAAGTATTTATCATTGTAAGGAGTGTTTCCTGTTGAGATTTTTGTTAACTATTATTATTTATTGATAATAGATGTACTTTTGTCCATTAATTTTGTTTAACGCTGTATTTATTTTATTCTGCCTTCACTCTTGATTTCTATCTGACGCTACCTGAACAGACGTTCACCATTAGGATAACGTGTTCCAAGATCACGTGGCTTTACTTATCGCTGATATTTTATTTATATCTGGTGCTAGATATCGATACGAAGGATGAATAGGGTACACGGGAAGGCTGGTGAACTGGGTAAACTATGGTGATTATTCCAATGATGTTTATTTTGTCTCATTGGGTACACCATACGATTGATCTTTGACCTCGTGGTGAAATATTCTGGGAACCAAGGAATGCGAGATTTGTGAATGATTCAGTTTTTGGTAATGATGTAGTGCTGCATAGGAATTTAACAATTTGGAAATTTGAAGACTTGAGAATTTGAGGACTTAAGAAATTTAGGGATTTTAAAACTTGACAATTTCGAAATTCGGAAATTCAGAATTTGAGTTATTTGAAACGTGGCATCTACCCTTCAAACTCCTATTTATTCCAATGGTCAAAACATTTTATATTATTCTTCGCAGAACTACCTGCTAATCCTCCTATCCCATATAACAGTCCCTAAAAGACCCCGGCATAGCAACTAATATACAGATTTCAATAACTCTGCAGGTAACCAATCGCTAACTCAAGGATCAACCCTTAACTACCAAGGATCAAAATATACCATACCATTAAACATTAGTTATTACCATATAGTTACTATAATTACTCTTGCAAATACACAAAATTTAATTTATGTAATAATATATTAGATAACAATAATATTAATAAAATAAGTTCGATCCCTGTTAGATTATTTAATAAACGTATACTGGTTCCAAATGTAGTTTGCACGGTTTGCAATTAACATAGGTTTCCAATTTCGACCAGTTCCACGAAATCGAGCAATTCGACCTGTGAGAAGCCACGGATTCCAATGTATCCACGAATTTTGCGGCCTACGCAACCTGGTTTCGACCTTCATACCTATACAGGTCGAAATCGGGTCATCTAGACAGGACGGACGCGTTCCTTCCTTCTACGATTTCGATCCAACATCGAGGATCGAACGATGGACTTTAATTGTAAATGAGGAAACGGTACCTCCGGTACCGTTCAAGGTTCTACGCTATCCACCAGGTAACAATAAATTACGAGGTTTCAATGATTCGCATAGAAACCTGCCTCAAGCTTAACCGACACTATTCAACGACTGAAAACTTTTTATTAAAACTTTATTAAAACTTTACAACCCAAAATTAATAATTTTGTAAAATTATAAAAAATTAATTTTTGTTAGCAGTTTGTTAATGTTTGACTGCTTTTGAATATGTTGATTAAACAAATTTAACAAAAATAGATAACTTTATATTTTAAAGAGAATAAAATATGTATAATTTAGTCAGAATATATTTTGTATCAAATTAAATGAAATTTTGTATGGTTGACATAGACTGTTCATTAACGAATAGAATTCACAAAACTATTCCCTGTAGCCTCTCCAACGAACATTTCAAGTTTCAACCAAATTGCTGTTTCCAGCATCGTGCCCTTCACAAATACATCCCTAAAACATCACGAACCCAACACGAACGCCTTAGCTTCAACACAAAGATACTTCACGTCTATCTTCTTCATACAAGTGATCGATATCTACAATCACATAATCTAAACTCATCCACAGTCTCTTCCCCGCAATGATCGTCGGGTGCGAAACAAAGCGACGCATTAGCAAATTAATTTCCCAAACCCGTCTGCTTCAAAGGGAATTTTTCAAGTACGAGTGATTGCAAAATTTTTCAAGTGATGGTAAAAGATAGAGGATTTTCAGAGCGTTCAGTAATATTTTTCTGCGTGAATATTTTCTTGTTGGGTCGCGCGTGTCAGCCCCTCGTCGAGATCCTTCGAGCGTGCGTGGTGGTACCAGTTCGATGGCGGAGAGAAATCCGCACTTACCTGTTAGAGAGGCTCTCTTTCGCGCTCGTGTGAACGTACCTAGCTTCATCGAGGTCCCTTCTTCGATGGTACAATATAATGGCTGTTTCCTGGAAGTTCCTAGGTATCGGGATCCGAAGTTCGCCGATGCGATGCAGGCGGTTCCCTGCGCGGCCTTCGAGCTTTGGTACCTGGGGCCATGGAAATCTTTGTCTCGGGAGGATAACACGGTACCCTATGCCCGGCACCGCAGGATTTCAAAACTCTTAGTTTCACTAATTCAATAACGTGTTTCGAATACAATGCCTTCTAGATAGCTTTCGCCGCGGTAACATTTATGAGATCGCGTTCCCTCGTTTACTCTTTATGAGCAATCCTAATCGTTTTCTGGCAATTCGGTACTATATGTTAATATGTTAAATGCACAATACGTTAATTTGTGAATTCTGAAATTTTCGTATGCTCACATTTATAAATTGCAAACTTATCAACAAACTATCAAGCGTCTTTAACTATAACGTTGTTGTATTACATTATCCTGCTGTACATTATACACAGTCTACAACAATCATAAATATTCCTTTCTATCAAGTAGGTGTCATCAAGTATTCATCAGTTACATATATCTCCACTGCTGCTACTATCAATATCTACCTATCAACCTCTAATGCTATATGATTCATAGCGATAGAAGTATGTACTCATTCAGAACTATCACGTGAACATTCCTTCAAAGACGGCACCCAGTCATTAAGTGTGTCAACACATATTTCCAACGTTATTATCAATAGTATCAATCTAATTATAGTTGTACATGTCATAGCGATAGAATCATTCGTTCAAAAATACCACGTGAACACTCCTTCCAAAACTGTATCTAGCAAGTATTCCTTGAGAGCTCCATAGAATTATACACCTATTCAGAACAACCGGGTGAACATTTCTTCCAAGACATCATCAAGTAGTCCTCACCAATCTTGCTCATTGCTATAATCCTCACCTCATTGCTATCAGTAGTATCAATCGTTATATATTTTATAGAATCATCTATTCAGAACTACCAGATGAACATTCCTTCCAAACGATATCCAGTCACAAAGCATTCCTTGCACACATATCCCCACCGCTGTCATGAATAGTACCGACCTAACATTCTACATGTCATAGCGATAGAATTATATACCCGTCTAGACCAGAACATTTCCAAGACTTCATCAAGTATTCCTCGCCAATTGTACATATCCCCTTATTGCTATCAGTAATATCTACCAATTTCATAGCGACAGAATTATACACCGAGAATCACGTGAACCTTGTAAGCAACATCAAGCCGACTATAGAATTTACGGGTACCAGAGCCAGTCGAAACCAAACATCGAAGCTTGCTTCCAGGAAAGCGCGTTTCTAAAGGTTGAAGCGTTGAACGCGAGACGCGCTCGATCACCAAAAATACCCACGAAGGATACGCAATACCCGTGAGCGTGCAACGACATGGGATCGCGAGCGTACGCGTGCGTACGCCTACGTCGTCCACATAGAGTTTACAAGGAACACATACAGACGAACGGGGTATACATCGATAAAGAAAGCGCGTGCGTGTCGACGCAGTCGCAAGGATCGTCAGCCGACATCTGGCCGCGGTCCTTCGCCCGAGGGACCGAGGGACAAAGAAGACCTTCCCCTTTTCTTAGGGGGGCCTTGGGCTGGATTATATCGTGGTAGGTTCTCGTTGTGTGTGTATCTGGTACCGGAGCAAACCCGGAGTGGTTGCTCGATGCCATGCCGGTCTGCAGGCACACGTAACGACCCCACCGGTACCGTTTCTATGGTACCGTTCGCAGGGATTAACGCCCCTCCCGCTCGTAGCAGACCGCTCCACTTTCATCCGGGATACGGGGTGAGACCAGCCTTGGCCTGGGACCACACTTCCATACGCGTTCTTTCCGACTAACTTACTACACTTTCCACGCAAGATAGTCTCGATATAAGCGAGTCTGAGCTTCTGCTTCTATCGTGCTTCTACATTGATCCATGTTTTACCGAACGTAGAATACGCGAGCGAATAAACATATTGGAACAATCTTAATGCATGAATAAAATCTTTTTATTTTTTATTCTTTCCACTTTCTTAATTAAAGTGAGACCAAACAAATAATAATTTATAGAGCAGTAAGATAATTATTTTGGATGAATATCTCTACTTATGGTAGAAATATGTTGTAACGTTTCATCAATGAACTCGTAACATTTATTAACCAACCATTACGAATATAATTTAAATTAGGGGAGAACGGAGCAAGTTAATGTAATGACACTGGGTACTGTGTGTGTCTCCACGTACGGGTAATAAACAAACGTAATTGCTTTCGACAATTAACATTTTTGACATGAATAATGTGCACACACGTGATTGACCCTTAATAATTACAGTATTATTTGATCCGTGAGCACGTCAAACTCATCGAAAGGGGACACAATTATACTTCGAGTATTATTTACGTTATTAACAAAATGCTTTCTAGTGACTAATCGGTTGCTGATACTTTCAACTCTGGGAATCATAGGTAATATGCGTGACACGTGTCAATTGGGTGGGTGGGTGGTTACGGTATTACCTCTATAAGTGACACGAGCTCGGGTCAATGCCTTACCCGAGTAGACTATAATTGTTGAGTGAATGAAATATAATAAATGAAAGTAGTATCCTCAGATTTCTATAGTTCTAGATCCCCACATTTTTAGGTTTTTATTTCTAGATCAGTACATTTCCAAATTTCTAATTTTAGATTTCTATAATCGTAGATCTCTGTCACTAGATTTCTGCAACCCCAAATTTCCATAACTCCATATTGCTATATTCCTAAATCTCAAGATACCTAGATTCCTATAGCGCCAGATTCCTAGAGTCCCATATCCCTACGTTCCTAGATTCCTATATTCCAAAATTGCTATAGCCTTAGATTCCTATACCCCCAGATCCCTATGTCCCCAGATTTCTACATATCTGCATCTCTATACCCCTATATCCCACAATTCCCAGTTCTACTCATAGTACTATATAAGATTCCTATATTTACTCCCAGATAACTATATCTCCAGATCTACGAACCCCTACCTCCATGTCTCTAACTCCCTACATCCCTAAATTTCCAGATCAAATTGAATATTTGATAGAAAACGAGTAATATCTTGAACCGCACTTCTTAAAACAGTATATTCTACAACTAGTAACGATTTATTTATAAGATTCTAAAGATCGATCCACAAGTATAGCACAACGAGAGGGTTAACCCTTCGACCAAAAAGCGTTCGCAGCATGCGATACGATACTTGATCGGGTAAGGTGAATTACCTGAAGCAGGCCTGTAAACTTGATGGTAAGAACCCTGTGCAAGAACTCGTTCAATTATTTGATCAAACACAAAATTATTATAGGATTCCGTTGATTGTCTACCGCGAGGGATAAGGTGATAAGCTGTTATCCAATGTTATTCTTTTTTTATCGATACGGTAGATTGCACGAGATGGGATCAGGATACAGGAAGGTTGTAACGAAATTTGTTGTTTGAAGAGAACCTTGGTGTAAGGTCCTGCTTGTTAGCGAGTATCATGGGGTCTCAGGTAGTCGTGGTGTTATTTTAGACTCGTGGATGAGAGGTGTTTCATTCGAACGTGTTTATTAGGAACGTAGGTATTTATATTGAAACTTGTGACGATTTTTGTAGTGGACTACATTGCTCTGTTTTAGACCACGATACATTGGTGACTCAATAAAATATTTCAATGTTACATCATTTAATAAACAAAATGAGTTAGAGTTCATAATGGCTGTAGTTTCAAATATTGAAAATGATCACCAACAATATGAATATTATCTCAAATTTGCGTTAACATTTTTATGTTTCACTTTTAATTTTTATATTCAATATTCAAAGAGTACATTGTATTGAAATAGCTCGTATTTTCCAAATTGGCTATTTAACTTGATACATGATGCACAACAACATGAATGTATGTTAATGTAGTCAATTATTTCTGTCTTCAAGTAAAATTATGTCTATTCAGCTAAATTTTACGAAGTTTCTGAAGACTGAGGATGAAAAGGACACTACCTCCCCATTTGTGAAGAAAGACCATTCTTACACCGTAAAATCCCTCAGCGGCCATCAGGCACCAACGCGAGGTTACAAAATCTTTTGTTCAAGCAAATTCAGTTCCTAGGTATTTGAAGAACTTGTAGAAAAGGTTTGATGACTCAAAATAAACTCTGGCCGATAATTATGGAAATTAACAATTCCACCCTCCTGTGTTAATTAACTGATTGACTGCACCTTCATAGTGGAATAATATGAAAACAAGAAATTGCTTCTCCTCAAATAAATTGTGTCAAACAGTTTTTAATTATTCGTGAAATTAATTAAAATTTGTCCAATATTTTTCATTACCTTTTACGATTAAAAAAAATATATTATTATTGTTTGTTATCTCATCCCCCCAAAAAGGTTTTAACAAATGAATTCAGTACGTTGTATAATTTGTGTGTAGATATTTGTTATGTTAAATTATTATTGTTTAATTTTGTTATTAAAAGTTCATTAAAGTTTATTAACATGTCATGGTAAATCAAATTTGAATAAAATGAAAGATTAATTACTGAAAATTAAATAACGTAGAAAGTTTTCTTTCTACGTTTATCGTGTGTGGAAAATAAAAGAAGATTGCTTTTCTACCCTTACCAAAGTATTATCATCGATAGCGCTAACGCAAGAGTAGTAAATAGAAGTAATAACACGAGATTGTCATAACTGGTGTTACGACCTTCGTATTAGTCTCGTTTAACCTTTATGTAACGTAGCTAACTCGAACATCCACAACGGATCTGATAATTTAATAAATTTCGTGTTTCCTGAAAATTTGATTACCTCGTAATCTCGCGATACCCGAAACAAGGTGAGTTAATATAATTGGTACAAGTTTTCGACGAACCTACTTCAGCTAACTCGATCGTTATACTGTTAACAAAAAAATGGTGAACATAAAAGTTCAGACTGAAAAAGATTGTTCGAAAGATGTAACACATTACTTTTACCTTGCCATACATAAAATCTAATTGACCGTTGACTAAATTAAGGTTGTCAGAAAAGTAATGAGAGTAATTTAAAAAAGGAAGCTATTAAATAAAAAAGGGTTCTGTTATATTTATGACTACAAGGTTACAGTGAGTGAAAATTATATTATCAGTTTTGGTAGGTAATAAATTAAATTTAAACTGCAAAAATAGTCACTTGTGTTCTCCATCTATGTGTGTTTATTATAACACTTTCTTAACCTATTGCGATCATTTTACTGAAAACCCGCCATTGTGACTTCCCATTTGAAAAAGACTACGAATGATCAAATATACTGAAAAATGTAACTGATTTGTAGATATACCCACAAAAAAATTTGTACGCTAATATACTCATAATTCTCCTAAGAGATCTCGTAAGTGACGTAGTAATCAAAATGTTTGACTAAACTTCATACAACCTTAAGTACAACACAGATAACAATCAGAAAGAAAGTTTTTCAACCGAGCATACCAGTATCGTATTACACTAATACACGTGTAGAATTCAACAAAGGTGTCCGCCATGATAAGCGAAACACGAAGAAGCAGTTCACGCTTGAACGAAAGATTTCTGAGTAACCAATCGATTCGAAGAAATACAGTTCCAACACGTCAGGGGTTAACGACCAAAAACTCGATCGTCGTTCTTCTTGCATTTCCTGTTGCACTAATACTAAATGCCTAAACACCGATTGCAATTATCTCGCTGATAAGACATTCGCGTGATCGTAAATGAAACAGGAATTAAAAAAGGGGGAAGAAGAAGGTAGATCTTCAATGTTAAAGAATAGGCAGAGCTATCGCTAGTGTTTACAAAACCCGTGGTAAAACTACACTATACAGTTTTACTCAATACTACATTAAAATAAATTTTTAAATTTGAAACTTGTAAATTAAAAATTTCTAAATTTGAAAATTTTAGTAAAAGTTTATAAACTTGAAAGTTTCAAAATTTGTAGTCTTGTAAATTTGTAAGTTTTTAAATTTTTACAGTTTGGAGTAATTTTTGAAATTGATGATTTACTGAATTTGAAAATATGAGCGTGGCAAGTGCCCCGTTTAACCGACGCTAATGGCGGTACTGGTAGCAGGTAAACGAAGTGGAAGGTGAAGATGGCAGAAATAGTCATCCTGTTATCGACACTACCGCGTTGCTTATCGTTCTACGGTCAATATTTCTCTCCCTGTTTCTTTTTTCCCGTTCTTTCCCACTTCCCCGGCTCGACATCGTTAGCGTGCGTTTGCGCGCTTGTCAATGTCCCTCTTATCCCGGACTTTATCGGTTGATAACGCTAATCTCGAACAGTATCGGCGATCACGGCGAAAAAGAAAAATAAAAAGGAGGCAGAACGACGCCTGTGGAAGCGCTTTTCAGCGGATCGAATTTGTCGAAGCCGAGTGAATGGCCGTTCTCCGCGTGGAGAACGTGCTCGGGAACGAGCGCAACCTCGTTACAGAGAGACGATTCTACACGCGGTGTCTCAACTCGTTCCTATCTGTTCCTTGCGAAACTCACACGTACACGCACGTGCGTGTTTCAATGGGTCCCTAGTGAAATAACGCCGCCAATCGGACGATTCTGTAATTGGAATGTCAATCGATCTGGACATCGAGCGACCACGTTCCACGGAATTTGATAACGCGCTCACACGATGCTAGAATAACAAGAATCGTTCCTTCTTTGACACTGAAATGTCGCTTTTCAATTGTCCAAAAACGTGTCAAACTTTTCATCTGTAATTTAGTTGAAATCAAATAGCAAAGATACAAAATATGAACTACAAAAAAGATTAGAGTGATTGGATATGGAATAATATGAAACTTATGTTAAAGAATGAACATATGCTAATTACATGTTACCAACCATAGTAAATACCTCGAATAACATTCACCTGATTTAACATAATCAGACGGGAAAAGCAACATTCCTATGTCTTTATATTGTTAAACTGTATAGAAATCTACTATACAATATTATCAACAGTTGAAGATACCATCAATCATGTATCATTTCAGAATAAAATATTATGTGCCTCACCTTCAATATCTATCTACCATGATTAAAATAAGAAAAATCATTGTTAAGCAGTAAACACAACTATGTAAACATATAAAATACGTGTAAAGAATGATAAAATATTACTCACCATTTAATACTCTTTTTGATGATGTTGCTAATGATTCTTTGAGATTTCCTGGTAGGTAATGCAATGACATCATTACTTTTCTTCTTCCTGGTCCTCTTCTCCCTAACATTCTTTTTTTCTTGCTGAACATCCGAAATAGAAGTTTCCTCCTCTACCTCGACTAATTCTTCAGCTTTAGCCGAATTCTGAACCCATTCTGCAACATGGTCCTGAAGTTTCTGCTCAGTCGATAATGCAGATTCTTCCCTTAATTCTTCTTCACTAATCAATTCGCTAACAGTCGTGGGAGGTCCCACAATTCCAACTTCCATGTGTTCTACTATCTCTACAGATTCTTTAGTTTCAGAATCTCTCCTTGATCTTGCACTTTCAATTTGTGCAATAACACTTGCATCGTCACTAGTAATTTCATCAGCAACATTTTCTTTGCTTGATTCTGCTTCTACTTTTTCTTTATATACTTCTGCATTGCTATTAGTCTCTTGTTTTAAATCCTTAGACTCTACTGTAGTTTGCTTAACATTGTTAGAACTCAAGTTTTCATGTACCACCTTTAATATATCATTCAATGTTTCTTCCTCTTCTGAAACTGCAGTTTTAACATCTTTATCTTTCACGGATGAATTATCCATTTCATTAGGTTTTTCTGTTACATTATCTATTTCCATAAGCTCTTCATCTAATATTATCTCCTCTGTTCGATGTTTTTCTTTCTCGACTGCAGGATCTTCCATTTTACATGAATCATCACTACTTAAGTTTGCATTTTGCTCTTTTAATTCAATTACTTTAAAGTTTTTTTTACAAGAATCATTAACTTCTACTTTATTTTTATTACAAGCGTCTTGTATCTGTGTTTCAATGTTTTCTAATTTTTTCACAGATGTAGATGGATCACTTAATACTTCCCTCTTATCCACAGTTCTTTTTAACTCTGTGATTTCTGCTTTACTTTCTGCCATCGTTGCGTCGTTTCTCTCAGAGATTCATTTATAACATTTAAACATATACAAACATCATCAATAACGACACGCTTCTGAGGTATGCCAAATTTACAGCTACCATGTTACCATCTGAGCATGTATCGACATGTTTTGTAAGTTAAATTAAAATTTTTTCTATTTAAAACGATATATTATCCATTTGAATGCTTCATTCCTTCCCTGCAAAAGACAATGATTTCATGTAAATAACATTTAAAATTTGATGTGTCAATAATTGATTCGGAAGATTCTTTACCGATACATAGTCGGTAAAGACGATCATACAAATTCAAATTTAACCTCTACTTTGAGGTTAGAATCATGATATATCACAAAAAATCTTTAATATAAGTATGTTAAAGTAATAAATAATACCTCTATACTTAAAATACAATCGTTGGTCAAATATTTTTACACCAAACGATATAACTTATTACTTTATGTAATGTAAAATTTGTTTCTATTAGCAGTGAAATTTTATTCATAACATGCTATATAATCATATAATCAATAAAAGATATATGACAACTAACAAATAGCCTCAAATGAAATTATTTTTTGCGTAAATGATGCCCAAATATCTGTGTCACCATTTCTTTATGTAGCAATAAAACTTAATAATTATATGCGCAATGAATGCATTAAAATGTTACAATTTATAGAAAGAAAATTATAGTTTATTCATATATAATTCTTACTCTGATTTGCCAATGAATGAAAGGTTATAATAATTATGTCTGAAGCATTCTGAATTACCTTCTATTACATGCTTTCACATAACAACAATGAATGCACTTTAATGTTCACAACATAAAATGCACTTCAGAGTAAATCGCGGCATTTATTCGACTCGAAAGTTACTTAATAGCACCGTCAAAAGGTAGCATTATTGCCAGACACGTTCATAACCTCACTTATTTTCTTTCTGACAATCTGATTGCAACCGCGGATCGAATGAATGGCGCAAATTGAAAAATAACGTAGAGGTACAATCTCGAATCGAGATAACGAGTGTCGAAATCGAAAAAACAAATAGAAGGCACAAAATACTGCGCACTGGAAGAGTTTATAAAATCACAAGAGACGTGTCAATCAACCCTGCTGTATTCTCTCGCTCTTTTTATGCCTTTCTATCTCTTTCGAAAAATGTTCTTATTCTTACATCGTGGTTGACAATCACGGAAACAATTTGCTCGAGACAATATGCGATATTACTTGTAATATAGTTTTCACGGTACCGACGTAAAACGAGAACACGATCCCGTGGTACGTAAGGCTAGTGACCTCTACCTTTTTGAAGTGTGCGTTCATGTGTGCATTCATATATTCTTGTGCGTCATACGTTGTATAGTATATCCATGGACTTACTGTAATTTACACATCGTCTAAGTCCATAATTCAACTATCCGTGGAATGTTTTTTACCAGAATTGATGTCAAACCGATCCTTGCACATACTGTTGTATTTGCGTCGCATTATATAGCATTTCATGCAGACTGCATCTTCGCGGATTTTTTTGCTCTGACCAATCAAACGCGTTTACACGTTTATTTGACAGCGACGCCGTTTGTACACAACGTACGCGATATTAACTGTAATATAATTTGATTTAACGTCGAAACGCAATTTTTACACGGAAAAAACAACACAAAACACTCCTGTGATAGAAAAATGCTATGTACTCGCGACACACTACTCACAGACTATTTTTCGTTTGTGGCTAAGACGCGCGCGCGTGTCTTAACAAGATGGCGACTGTACGATATACTGCTGAGTCTTGTCATTTGTACTTTTTGTATTATATTTTTTTATTTATTGTATATAAATGATTTCGTTGACCTTGTATAACGATTTCTATTGTATTTTCTGAAGTTAACGAGTTTGCATAAGCACTAAGAAAAAATTTATTTCAATCAATAATCATGGTGCTTTAGTATATTTACAATGGCGCCAATTTTAAACCTGATAGAAGAAATTTCGAGAAATATTTAAAACTAGACGTTGTTTTTACAGTCGCTAAAATAAATATCCTCTAATATTAAAACCATATTATTTTTAAATAATATATAATTATATTAGATATTAAATTTATCGATTCTAACTATGATATGAATATAATAAAATAACAAAATTGTAGACATTTCGTTTATATTCTTACTTATATAAATAATATAAATTATTTCAATGTTTCTTGCAATATCTTTGTCTCTAGTCTTTAAATATTAATTGAATCTATGTTATATTACAAAATAGTTTAATTAGTAGTTAATTATGAACGTTATTATCGTCAAGTTTAACTTACCTTAGCATGCTTTTAGAGAGTAGTGTATAAAGTTATAAACAATTTTTTTCTAAAGTATGAGATATCGTTTAATATTAATAACTTGTTGCTATATATAAAAAGGATCTTTATAAATAAATTTATAAAGTACACGGTATCGAAGAATTAGAAAAAATAAAATTGTTAATGTCATTTCTTTCCTAATAACATTATCAACAATGAATAAGCTATAATTCCATGAAAATGACTTATTATAGTTCTTCGGTAAAATAAATTACAGTTCTTAATAACAAATTACATATTATTAGCGTTGAAATGTGACGGTACAAGGACAGTGCGAATGATTTTTGAAAATAAGAGTACGATGTTGCGTTGGTCTCGTATATTTACAGATTATTTATGATTTATAATCAATAATGTCATACAATATATTTATATATTTATATATATATCAACAAAATAATGTTTTAGTCATTCTTATAGAGCTAATAAAATCTAAAGGCTAAACAGTCAAGGTTGATCTAAAAATTGGCTCTTCTCTGCACCGAGAACCTTCATTCGTGGTTTCTTTTTTTATGTTTGCTACCTAACAATAAATAAACAAACAAATATAAATCTATACATTCCACGTGCCACGTGGTAGTGAAGGATAGTAATGATAATTAATTAATTGTGAACCACGATCGCAGTAAACACGGTGTCGAGCAGTCTCTCTTCAGTCTCTATCTAAATGCTTCTAAATTGTCGCAATAAAAATATCCGAGTTATTTTTCCATGATATAGAACAAGGACATCCTTTTAGTCGCACACTGTAATTCTTTCCATAAATATGGAAAAGAGTCGTTATAGTAAAAATAAGTGGTTCTTCTGTATCACGGAATAAGATGCGTACTTTTTACTTATCTTCGTACTAATCAATAACTTCAAGGAGCAGTATTCACTATTTATTTAACAATCTCGAAAGATACCGTTACTCTTGTTTCTATAGAATTTCTGCCGTAAAAATTAAAAAACTGTATAAAACGTTCTTCAGAAATTTTCTTTCGAATAAGTAAACGATGACAAAGAATGTTTTCAGAAGAACGTTTAACACACGTGTCGTCCATTTGTCTTCAACAGCGAAAAGGAAAGTTAATATTTTCGAGCTCGAAGTAACGTGAATCGTGTCGATACTTGTTCGCAGACTTATCGTGTATTTCATCGAGTACATTCTTCATAAACTCGTCAAGAACATAACACACACGTACACATATATAGCTCATTGAATTTTTTAACACGTCTCTGTATGACTTTGCGCGATGTAGGACATTTTCCTCATCCATAAATCATGGAAAGTATGAAATCGTTATCGAAACAGAATGATACACGGCAACCTGTTAACTGCAAACCGGGAACGTGTATAATCGGACATCGAATGCATCATCTATTTTGGATACGCGCATTAATAGTATACAATTCCGTTATGAAACCTCATCCCATACAAATGTCGGAGTTCTTTTGTTATTCTAGTCGTAGTCGAGTAATTCGAGTTCTCTTTGACAACGATCGACTTTCCCGGTGTTTGCCAGCTTGACATTTATCAACCTGCCCTCGGTTCTACGCGAAATAAAATAATATTTCGTTCACTCGAGTCAAGCTTGAAGGTCACAAAATTTATATTTCACTTCCATCTTTTGCAGAATCCGATACATATATCAAGTCGACGATTTAAGTAAACGACATAACACTGCTAATGGACTTAAACGAATTTGAATAATTCAATTACGCGTTTTATGTAGTGCAAGGAAAGTGAAAGCGATTGCCAGCCGAGTTTTATTCCAAGTACACGGCTATCAAGTTTAATAAATTACGACACATAGCATTTTTCTAAGAATTTTAAAATTAATTATTTCTTAGAATTCCTTACGAATTCGAATTTTTATTCTACTGAAATTCAGAAATTTGGTCGCTTGGAAATTTTTTAATTTACAGATATAGTATAAAGTTTATCCGTTTGCAAATTTGCATATTTTGAAATTTGGTAATTTGAAAATTTGGAAGGTTGAAAAGTTCTAGTTTGGAGATTTGAAAATTTAGGGTTATGGGGATTTGGAGATTTGGGACTTTGGAAATGTAATAATCTGTTAACGCAGAAATATAGAAAGTTGATTTGAAACTACAGAAATGTGTTAATCTGGAAATTTGAAAATTCGCAAATTTAGAAATATAGAAATGTAGTAATTTAGAAATTTGGAGATATAAAAGTTTCAAGTTAATTTCCCAAATTTGCAAATGTTCAAATTTCCAAATTAAGCGACCTCCAAATTTTCAAATTGAGAAATTGACTAGCAGTGGCTGTGCATCATCATTGTGTTATTGTCATAGTATATCAGCCGTACCTTATCATCATTTTCTATCTAATTAGTGTTACAGCTGGAAATCATATAATTATCAAATCACTGACAAACACCAAGAAATGTTTAGATAGTCGTTTTTCATGTATGCATAGGTACACTCACAATCAGTCGTGGATACTTTAATACACGGTACATTTGCATGTCCTATGTGTACATTATGTAAAATATTTACTCTACCTAATAAGATCTACCTATATACGATTTTCTGTGCCTTTCATTCACCGAAATAACCTTTTCGTTTCGTTTTTCTCCTTTTTTTCTTTAAACTATCGAATAGCACCTGTTTCTCGTCATTTCAGACGCGCATAGTCACAGTTTCTTTTCTTTTTCGATACATGATCTTGCTATAAATAATATCTTGGTAGTTTTGTTTCGTTAGTCAGAGTCGAGTTTACAGGAGTAACTCAAACAGAAAGCAAATAACACGCGAAAAATATTTCTCGTTTAACTCTTTGGAACATTTCTATAGTAAAAGTCTTTCTTTATTAATAATTAAAAAATTTCATTTTAATAAAATTCATGAAATTTCGTTTTTAAAAGATATCGAAACATAACCTAAACCTTCATATTTTGGATGACTATCTTTTTAAAGATTCAAATAATATTAAACCACGGTTATTAAAGAGTTAAGGTTCCAAAGAGTTAAAAGAATACAACACAACAATCGCAGGTACAGGTGTCCAAAAATTGCGTTGAAATAAAATAACAAAGTACATATTTACAAAGTAAAATCCTTGATATGTTCTTCTTCGTCTAACCTGTTTTTCTGATCAATGAAGTACAATAAATTATTAAAGCTTAAAACGAGTAGTACACATTTTAGTCCTTGTTAGCGTCATATTTAACCCATCTCTGTTATCGACTTCGCTTAATTTCATTACTGTACAATCGTTTTGATATATTTGATAGTTTGATTACGAATAACATTACAGTTAATATCATTTCCGACACGTCTCTCAGTTTTTATTCCACGATGATCAGTTACCTTCATCGACTGCTTTATACGTTCATTTTTACAACAAACATTCTTTTCGTTGATGTCTCACAGCTAACAAATATTTATCCTACCGAACTTTCTCCTTTCCGTTTCACCGCTTATAATGCTCAAATAATAACCAAGAATATTTCTAACAAAGTAGTTCATGGGACAATTTAAACCTTAACGGATGGAGGCTATAAAAAATTGATTTGACCTAATTAGTCGGAGCTATATTAAGTCCTCCGTGACCAGCGGATACGCAAGTTCTGTCCATATTGATTTCGAAGCGTGACACTTTCAAAAATGAATCACCTTTCGCGATTTATCTCGCTGAATTTACAAATAAATCGATCCGGTTATTCACCAAGTATCGACCATTTAAATAGCTGAAACTCTTCGTGCGAAGAATTAACTTCCTCGTTAATTTGCATAAACGTTAGCGCGATCTGCATACTTCACTTGTTGCATGTAAACTCGACTTAGACATTGGATGCAAATATCTGATCGCACTAATTTGCAGGGCCGGCGTAATGGGATATATGCTGGGTGGAAAGCATTTTGTTGGCGCCATTTTTCAAATCTTTTAAGTGAAACTTCTGTGGACGAGGGTTGGAGGTGTGAATAATCTTTACAAAATTATATTTTAGTAGGGAGATAGAAATACTAGGGATATAGGAATTTCAAATTTTCAAGTACCAAAATTTCCAAATTTTTAATTCCCCAAATTCTCTAATTTTTAAGTTTTCAAATGTGTTAATTTGGAAATGACCAAATTTCAATATTTCCAAATTTGCAAAGTGCCAAATCCTTACATCCCCAAATTCTTAAATTTCCAAATTTTGTAATTTCCCCTAAATCCCTAAATCCCCAAATTTCCACCGATAATAAATACAGGAGTCTCACTTCTAGCGCGGTGAAAAGTTCACACGCAATCATTTTATTGGAAAAGAATTTAAAAGTCGCCTGCGTCACCTGTCTCGTATATCGCCGGTACTGCTATTAGAATATGTCTCGATGGACAGAATCGTGTGAAAAATTCACGATCGCCGTGACGATTCCGCTAACACTAAAAAATTAAAAGTTATTGCACGTTCTACCACATTTACACGTGTACATATTTCATGCTCCTCGTTTATCATTCACCCCTCTGCTCGACAAAATAATCATCATAGTACGAAACAATCATAACAATGGACGAATAACAATAGCAACTAATTCGACGGTCCAAGTAAAATTCGGAGAAACAGTCAAAATAGAGAAATAATTAGATACAATTAACGAGAATCATTCAGTTGATTAAAATAATCGTAACATTTTTCGTGTAAATGATTCTGGTTATAACAATCTTTGACGTTTGTACAAAAATCAGATTCAATCGGAAATTGCACGTAGTTGAAATAACAATTAAATAGTGCTAATCTGCACAAGTTTAATGTGGCGTTGATAAATAATCACAGGGTCATTGATAAGAAAAATGTGGAATTAAAACAATTTTCTGCTTCGTTCGCAATATGTGTGCCGAGTATGCAAAATACCACGAGTACATTAGCATGCGATGTATACATTGAAGAACATTATTATTCAATTATTTCTGTTATTATTAGTTTTCTGTTATTTCTGGAAATGTTAGTTTCGTTTGTTGTTAGGATTAAGCTATTAGCAGGGCAGTCGTTGCTGGAGTGATTGATTTGCGATAAAAGGAGAGAAAGTGACTGACATCGGCGTAAATAGGGTTTTCATTTGAAGGGAGACTCGCGTTAGGTCGTTGCGAGTGGAATTACCATGTGTTAGATCGCTAGGAGTCGAACTAGCACGCGTTAAATCACCACGCATTGATTTACCAAGCGTTAGGTTGTTACGTGTTGAATTACTGTGCACTGAATTACCACGCATTGAATTTACCATGTGTCGAATTACCACGCATTGAATTTACCATGCGTCGAATTTACCACGCATCGAATTTACCACGCGTCGAATTTACCACGTATTGAATTTACCACGCGTCGAATTTACTACACATCGAATTACCACGCGTCGAATTACCACGCGTTGAATTTACTACGCGTTGAATTACCACGCGTCGAATTATCACGCGCCGAATTACCACGCGTCGAATTACCACGTATTGAATTTACCACGCGTCGAATTTACTACGCGTTGAATTACCACGCGTCGAATTATCACGCGCCGAATTACCACGCATTGAATTTACCACGCGTCGAATTACCACGCATTAGACCGCGACGAATCAAATTATTACGCATCGACTAACCACGTGTTAAATCACCACGCGTTAATTCGCCACGGGTGGAATTAGTACGCGTTAAATTACCACGCATTAGATTTCCACGCACTGAATCATCCTGCGTACAACCGCGTTATAAATCACCGCACGTTAAGTTACAGATTGTATCTCCAAAGTGAAAATGTATTAGGTCCTAAACCTCCCTAATTACGCCAACGGCAATCGATGACCATTTATCACCAACAATCGAAGTCGTTTCGAATAAGAAGCAATGACACTACCAACATCCGTCATCGCTCACGTCAATGCGAACGTAATTAGCATCAGCCAGAATTAATTTACCGCACGGAATTCGTTGCCGAGGTGATTACTCTCCGGCAAAAGTACAAAGCAATCAGTTATAATTTATCGTTTACGTTGGTGAAACGGCATTCTGTAAACACGTTTGTTATAAATAAGTATTTTTGTCGTGGTTGATCGCTTGCCAATGCACCGGTGGTCTAATGCGAACGTATGGCGATCATTCGGAACACAACGATCCCACTGTGCTCCAAAGACAACGCATATCTTTATGCAGTTCACCTACGGATACACGTATCGTACACTCGCATTGGAATTCTATGAAATTACATCCATTTATGATACATTGCACTTCGCACAGCACGATAAACACGCGAGTTTTTATTTACATCCTGCTCCCGATTCGCAGTCTATCTCTATCTGAATCTTAACATTCTATCTCTTTGCGGTTAAATACCTTTTGCTACTCTCTACAACGGATCGATCTACTTCTTCTAAAGGAACGAATGAGTCAGACACCATTTTGCCACGTTACGACGAGTACAAAGATCGAGCCACGGAATCTAATTTGGTGCCGATTGCAAGACATTTGTTAGCATTATTCCAGAAAATGTTTCATAACATCCACCTACAGTGTGTTTAAAACTGAAAATAGGAGTTGTAGGTTGCGTAGATAGTACTCGATGACAGTGGGTTTATTGTTAATAACGTTGGGATTAGAAAATTGAATGTTAGGGTTATAAATCGCTTGTGAATCGTTTGAATTGTTCTCGAGTATATAAGAATTTTAGTATACCAAGATACTTCGAAATTAACTAAGGTGGTTGTAACAGTCAGGTTTAATAGTTAGGTCATTGATAAATATGGTAAATGAAATAACTTTTATCGTGGAATAAAATTAACTAATACTGTTAGTAACTTTTAATGTAATAACTTTACCGAGCATAATTATCATGATTAACTATTGTTAGCAGTTGAAGATTAAAACACCAGGCAAACTTAGAATTAGCGTGTAGATATTTATTTACGAATACTGTCCCCATGGCAACACTTTATGGGTTCGCCATATTGTGACACGAACGAAACTCATTCTCGTTTGCTTTATCGAATTATAGCCTTTTTATAGCATTAATGATATTGAGTTTTAAATTCTTATGAATAAATACAGTGTGTCTGTGATACAACCACTTTAAAAGATTCTAATAAAGTTAGAAACTCTTTCAATTTCGTATTATCGAGATAAAAAGTTTACGTGGAAGTAGGAGGAAGACAAGAACTTTCCGTAGACGTTTCGTGGAAAGCATATGGTACAATAATCTTCTGTTCTCATATCAAACAATTTACTCGGATAACCAAACTGAAAGATTTTGATTTGCATTCCTTAATGTACAGGATGTTTCAAAGTTAATTGGTTAAACTTCACTTGAGTATTTTATAAGCAGAAAAAAATGAAGAGCAGAAATAAACAAGACTATAAAGAAACTAATTTTCAAGATTAATTGTCAAAATATTGACAAAACTTGTTGCTGGACAATCTTGTGTAACATTTTCATTTATATCTACTAATATTATTTTGCAAATAAAGACTTCTATAAACAAAATGCAATTTTTAAACACCAAAGGTCTTTTTATAAGGAAATGGAGAATATTTTAAAGTAGAAACATGAATGACTTATTTTGATTATAACAAAATGATTTATAAACATAGTGATTTGATAGTTTAACTTTGAATCACCCTGTATATTTACTAACAATAAGTGTTTACACCGTTCAACCGTACTATCTACCCCTAACTCCTGCATCCATAAACACCCTGTACAGGAAATAAAATTATATAGATACTTATTTCATGATAATGTAAAAATGAAATTTTTTTAAGAAGAAAAGAAACTTTTGTCAACAAAATTTAGAGATATCTACACAACGAGATATCTGTGATATGGGAATTCTAGTTTCGTCACGGCGTTCGCATATTGCACTGTTGCCCTGCATACCACTCACCCCCATAACGTATCAACAACCACGGGAAGAATGATCAACGTAAAAAGTGCCTAACACGTTCCATGCTGCGAATATTATGGCCTACAACATCTAGATATATTTAAAAGTGAAGATAAGGAATTTTAAACAGCAAAATTATAACAAATTGTATAATTTTGTAATAAACTTCACGCGGCACGGAAAGTGTTAACCCCTCATTTTCTTTGACATTTGTAAAAGATGTTTACTAGCATACTGGAGAAGAATTGTAATTATAGATTAATAGAAATCGCGCAGATACTGTACACGCAAATATTTTTGCTATAGTCTACGGAGAAAAAATCGTTAACGTAACAAATGAACTCTGTGAACATCTTGCAACTTAAACGAGCCTCGATGCTTTAGAACAGTGATGGGCAACTACGGGTGCAGGGCACTCAGGTGCCCTTCGGGCACTGGGATTGTTAATTTTTCAGTTTTCACATTTGATATTCTGACAGTTTTTTATTTTAGTCTCTCAACTTTCTAAATTTCTTTTCTCAAGTTTTACAATTTTTAAGTTTTCGAGCTTTAAAATTTTCAAGTTAATATTTATATATGTTTACATTTCCAATCTAAAGAGTTTCCAAATATAAATTTTTAACCTTGAAAGTTTTAGTCTTATATTTCTGTATATTCAAGTTAAAAAATGTCTAAATTTGCAAACTTGAAAATTAGGAAATTTTAATATGTTTGATCAAATGTGAAAATTCTGTTGCAATATTTCCAAATGACCGATCCCTGCACCGTAACATCCCATCACCGTGTCACGTCATAAATCTAAAATAGAAGATCACGAAGAAAATTAGAAACAGCAGTCTCTGTAAAACTCAACGAAAACTCTATCACACAGGCAAAAAATATGTCCACAAACAGACTCACGAGAGAGCCTCTACAGAGCAGCAGCAGCTCTCTACTAAGGTAACCACGACGGACATGGGGGACCCTATGTGCAACAAAGATGATCAAAAGATAGTACTCTGACCGAGAGAAACACGACGAACACGTCGGAGTGTATGTTCAAAGTGTGTTGAAACAGCAACGTTGAAGATTCCTCCCCTCGTGTTTTCATCTTCTCGATGGCTCTTCCAGGTTTCTTCTCGAGGATCGCGAATGAAATCGCGTTGATACGTTTCCTCGCTGATGAGAATCCTTTCTCCTTTGTATCAGGATTACTTGGCTTGTGGTCAGGGTCAAGGTCACGATGGTCAAGATGCTAATGTGGTTCTGTGCCATGAAGGGTGCTGGTGCTGATGTTGATGCTGATGCTGTTGCTGGTGATGGTGCTGTTGCTGTTGCTGCAGCTGCCTCTTTTGACTGGAAAACAAGAATACGATCGTACGATTATTTTCACAATGCTGATCGTAGTCTATCGATAGATCTTATTTATTGATGTTTAATCATTTGTTGAAATGTTTAAGAGGGGAATTGAATTAAAGTAGATGGTAAATTGGTACACGATTTTAAGTTTCACAATTTAGAGATTTGTGAGTTTGGGAAATTCGGAATTTAAGCATTTGGGGATTTGGAAATTTGGGATATAGGGATTTGGGAATGTAGAGAGTTAGAAATTTAGGAATTTAGGAGTTTGGAAATTTGGGAATGCAGGAATTTGGGGTTTGAGAATTTGGGGAAGTAAGAATTTAGAATTTTAGGAGATAGGAAATTTGAAAATTTGGTATGTGGTAATTTAGGGTAAAAGAATTTGAAAATGTAGAGATTTAGAAATTTAGGAATTTTTAAATTTTTATTTTAGAAATGTTAGAACTCGTGAATTTGAAAATTTGGAAATTTGAACAATGTAATTTGCAAACTTGTAAACTTGTAAACTTGTAAATTTGTAAATTTAGAAATTCAAAAAATGAAAGATACGAAGATCTGTAAATCGCATAAAAAGTCAGTATCAATACAGTTGAAGATGCACATTAGGCAACGTGTTACTATGAAGTTGAAAAACTATTTTCCGATCGTCAATGCAAGTGAAGTAAATCTTAAGAAAGAACCAATAAATTGTGCAGTTTTTGTGTTACACGAGTGTAAACTTGTCGCTGTCAGACACTTGGCTCGAAGACGTGAAGTGAAAGGAGCATTAAATACCATAAAAATGCAAGCTTGAGTTATTGATCATTAACAACATAGTGTTGCGTGTCAGAAAAATTCAGTCATCACAACATCTAACTTAAGACCAATATTTGTACTTCTGAATACTTTATTTCATTGTTTCAATCGAACTGTAAAAATACAAATACTAATATTTTTTTATTATAATCAACTAATTTTTTAAGGTAAATGTATTCTTTTTAAACCACATAGTCGATGAAAGATCAAATTTAGCTTGCAATAAGTTGACCTCAAATTGGCCTTGATATTATCTCGGAGGAAATAAGACGTATAAAAGTCAAATTGGCTCATGACGTACCGCCATTTTGTTGACGAATAGCGTCGCGATAGGAACATGGCGGTTTTGAATCAATAAATTCGTCGAGACATTCGGACATCGTCAATTGATTTAATCTGTGTTTTGCAATCTTACATATTAAAATTGCAAAACTTAACAGGACATATTGCAAAACCTCGTACTGTATAAAGTCAGTCGATAAGAATTTACTTCTGTACATAATTTTTAAATTTGTTAAGTATTTGGTATTAAATATAACAGTATTGTAAATAAATTTTGATCTTAAATACCAATTGTACATGTAGTTTTTATAACAGAAATAATTATCTCGGAAATAATAAATTTTTATTGAGACTAATTTAAGAAGTTAAATAAATCGAAGTGTTTTAAAATAAAGTCTGAATGTACTTCGTGATAACATGTCGATTTGCTCACTTCGTGTGGGTATAAAGTGGCTTTTTTCCGAGCAGTATTAACGACTGACGAAATCTGTTATCGTATTCATGTCGACCGTTTCGTCCCTCTTAACCGAATTATTTTCATACCATGGCCACGACACGAAAGCTGGAACAGCGTGAAAAATAACATAACAAGGCTTTGAGATCGTGTAATTGTGCCATTATAATTGAAACAAGGACAAGGTTTCGTTATATCCGCTGCATCACGTTTCTCCGTCAATTGTGAATATAATTCACCGAGATTCATCGGGTAAGAGCTAATTAAATATTAATTGCCCGTATAGTTCCTTGGTCTATATCGCAGTATGATTGTTGTCAAATTATAAGGTAAACATGCGAATTTATGTCAATCGATTCGATAATGTTTCGTGACGATAAAATAGACGCAAGGTCATCATTTTGGGATTTGGGAATTTGGGGATTTAGGGATTTAGGGATTTTTGGGTTTAGGTATCTAGAGATTTGGGGATTTGGGGATTTGGAGAATTTGAAACTTGGAGATTTGGGGTTTGGAAAATTTGAAACTTGTAGATTTGGGGTTTTGAGGATTTGGGAATTTGGGTATTTGGGGATTTTTAGGACTTCCTAAATTTAGGAATATGAAAAGTTAAGAACTTGAGTATTTGACAATTTATGAATTTAGAAATTTGCAAACGTAACCAGAAAGTTTTTGAATCTGGTATTTAAAAATTTAAAAATTTAAAGACAAATTGTTCAATTTGGTCTCTCGAGAATTTGCAAAACAGTGTTCGAAATCAACAAATAGTACATTGTATTCGAAGTTATATTTTCCATGATTACTTTGTCACTGGTCAGGTTAATTTACACCAGGAAGAAGTTAATGGAGATTAATTGCATAGATAAAATCTACATTGGGATGAGATTATGCAATTTGCTTATGCATTGTATGTATAATGCTGTAGTGTATAATGATACGTTACTAGGCTTTTAATTAGTAGTTGATACTGTTAATTGTTAGTAGCAACTGTTATTAATTGGATAATCGCTAGACCTAAGTAACAGAAATTCAGTAGATACTCGTTATAATGTCGCTCTAAAATCCAACAGCACTATTTTCTGCAATATAACGAAAATCTACTTTCATTCCTTCTACTTTGAATTGCAACTTTCCTCAATTTTTTTTGTCACTATAATCCAATATAGTCCAACTATGCAAATTATGTAATCAGTATACTCTATTTCATTTTAAATACAAAATAATTAACCCCCATAAATTAATATGCAATTTTCAATTTAATAGCAGAAAACGCATGTAGTCTAGTTAATAAATATTCTGAATACTGCTTTAATTAGATCATAAATTTAAATTAAACTGTACATCATCAAGATTAACTTAAACAAGATTATATACAATAACTCGATTTTCTTTCACCCTAAGAATTACGGATTTAACTTTCAAACTATCCTATTCTTGGCTCGGAGATCCCATTAGAATTACGACACCTAACCTTCATCATTTTCTATAAGCATATTTCCGCTAACTTATCGATACGTGTGTCGTAACATTCTCTAAAACAAGTCTAAAAGTTTTTCTTACAAGTAAAAACTCAAAGTAGAATAAAATGAAGATATTCATGAACCCGTTTGCCAACGTAAAATTCATAAAGAATGGGTAAAACTGTTATTAAAATTCGTTTGAAATATGTCGGGAAAGTTGAAGAAAACGAGCGCGGTTATTAAAACCTGGAGTTATTTCCTATACGGTGTAAAACCTGAAGACGGGGATCTTATCTGAAACTTATCTTTATTAAACAGAATGTACCTATATGAATAATTATAATCCTGTTCGGACGTAAAACAAATGATAAAAGGGAGACATCGATGATGTCTCGTTTGAAATACACATTCATAAGTTGCGAGGGAACAGGATCGCTACTTGAAGTACAGGCAATTAATTTTCCCGCGGTATCGTCACTTCTTTTCTCCGTCGAACGAGCACGTCAATTATGAAATATGAATTCGCGATCGAAGGTTCGCCAGAACTTCTGCTTTTTCATCCGTGTTCGAAAGGCTCCCTGTAGAGAAGCCACCGCAATCATAGCGAAGCTCGCAATATTGCCGGCGACCTTCCTGTCCGCGGACGTTTTTCCGCGTCTGTTTGGAAATCTCGCGTTTCATTAAGTCGACAACAAATCGATACTGATATTCGACGGATTAAAAAGATACCGACTTCTTCTGGGCCGTCTGTCAACAACGGTGACGTGCAATTGCGTCCGTGAGAGACGAGTGCACAAAATGGCGGTGCACTCGCGGGCTCACGTCTATTTCCTTTTCTTTTGTTCCGTTTTTTAATCGATGGATCGGTGAATTTGTGACGTAGGTAATTTGGGAATTTGGTGATGTTTTGGAACTGGGGATGTAGGTTGGAATATTTAGGGTTTTGGGATTTCGGGATTTGGAGATTTGAGAATTTGGAGATATGAGGATTTGGAGATTTGGGGATTTTGAGATTTAGAGACTCGGAAATTTGATAGTTTGAGACTTTGGATATTAGGAAGTTTAGAAAATTGGAAAATTTGTGATATGAGAGAGTGAAAATTTGGTGATATGGGGATTTGAGCATTGAGACTTGGTGTTTCGGGAATTTGAGGAGTTGGAGATTTGGAAGTTTGATAATTTGAGAATTTGAATATTAGGAAATTTAGAAATTTGGAGATTTGAGAATGTTAGAATTGGGAGGTGTAGAACTTGAGCGCACAACTTCATCACTTTTCACAATTCAAATTTTTTACACCTACCAATGAAATACTTGCTAAATAACTTTTCTACCACTTACATGCAATATTTTCTCCGTAATAATTTGAATTTCATTCCGAAAGAGAAAATATTTAATACAGTCTCGTTAACTTTTAACCCGTCGAATTAACTGCTATAGAATTCGGTACCAGAGTAATTAAAAGCGGAATAACAAAAGCGAAAATAAAGTAATAAAAAAAAGATAAAAGCGTACATATTGTATGGGTATCCTTCCGAATTCATTATTATAAGAAAATTATACTCCTTGATTGTCTGCACGTTTATTTAACATTGCAAATCGAGGTGAAAATACGAAAACGTAAATGATGTATTCATTAAGGAATTTAATCGAGGTCGTCATATTTGCGACGAGAGGACTCTCGATCGAATAATCAGCAATGTTTCACTAACGAATCTCATTATATCGATGACGATTAACGGATTACTTATTATACCACCGTTAGAGTAGTACAAACGCAACGGTAAATAAGGAAGAACAAAAATGAAAAAAAAAACGAAAATAAGCGTATTGGGAAATGTAATTACACCTTTCGGTTCTTTTCTTTTCGTTTAAAATGACGCTACTCCTATTTTTTTTTTTTACCTCGTTCATGAATAAACCATGGAAAAATGACTACGAAGTGTTAAATGATCTTAAAGATAGCAGGTAACAAGAGCTTCAACAAGTTGAACGCAATTACATGTATTTTTAATTGAGTCATGCTCGTTGAATAATTGAATTATAACCGGCGATCCCGCGTTTTACTTCCGCTATAAATATGTATTGTCTTTGGAAAAAGCATGAACGAGATAATGTAAAACGAGCGATTATATTTATAAATGGGGCGCTTAATTTCTTCATTGTACATCTGTGCGTCGTCGTACGTCTACTTATGTTACGAAGTACGCTAAACGGAGAGAAAATTTTCAAATTTTCGTATGTAAAATTTGAGAATTATCGAGGTTTCGAAGGATAACTTCATAAATTTTTACTTATTTTATTTTTTAAGTTTTCAAGTTTATTAAGTTTATTAAGTTTTCAAGTTTTTATTAAGTTGTCAATTTTATTAAGTTTTTAAGTTTATGAATTTTCAAGTTTTCAAGTTTAGAAGTTCTCAAAATACCAAAATTTTGAAATCTCTCAATTTCCTAGATTGCTAAATATCTAAAAATACGAAATTTCTTCATCCGAAACTACCTAGATCCATAAATCCCTAGATCTCCAAATTCTTATATCCCGAAATCCCTAGATTTCAACATTCTTAGATCACCAAATCCCTAGATCGCCAAGTCCCCAAATTACGAAATCTCTAGATCCCCAAATCCTTAGATCTCCAAATCCTTAGATCTTCAATTTCCTACTTCCCCAAATCCCTAGATCGCGAAATCCCCAGATACCGAAATCCCTAGACCTTCGAATTCCTATATTAGAAAATCCCTAGATTTCTGAATCCCTTGCTCTTCCAATCTCTAGATCCCCAAATTTCTAGATCTCCAAATACCTAACTCTCCCAAATTCCTAGATCTCCAAATCCCAAGCCCTCCAAATCCCTAGATCGTCAAATACCTAAATCTCCAAATTCCTAGATTCCCAAATCCATCAATTCCTAAATTCCTCAATTTCCAAATCCCTAGATTCCCATATCTATAAATTCCCAAATTCCACTACTCTCACATTGACATATTTTCAGTTCCCTAGATTCCCATATCTATATATCTCTAATTCCCTAGACTCTCACATCGAAATATCTCCAAATCCCCAAATCTCAAAGTTTCCTAATCCAAATGTTTCCAAGTTACTAATTCATCCCCAAAAGACTGCTCCAAAAATTCCTAAAAATCAGCAAACAGCTCCTCACCCTCGGTTTTCTTACTGTCCCTAGGGAAACTCGTAACCGTATTACCAGATCGAAATACTTGATAATTTCTCTCCAAATCGAATCGATCGAAAGGTAAACCATCTCGAACGCGATCGACGACGAAACGAAAAGAAACTATAGCCGGAGTCGGCAACACTTAAGAATAAAAGTGCCATCATAAAAGGAGTGTTTCTTTAGTTTCGCGTGGCTGAAAATTTTCGAGTGCCATAGTGCTGGGCTGTCTGACGTACGGCTGTTAGTAGCAGCCCGAAGAGTACCGGTACTCGGCTTCTAACGACTCCTCGAAACGAGGAGGATCGATCGAGGTGCCGGTGGTCCGCACGTGCGCACAACATCGCTCCTCTCCTCCTCTCTCTACCCTTTTCCGCTCTCTTCATTTTCCCTTTCTCTTTTATTACTTTCCTTTCCCCTAACTTTATCACTGCTCTCTTAACCCCCTACCACTTTATCTCCTCTCCTTTATCTTTCTTTGCCCGCTTCTATTTACAATCTTGCCCTCTCTCTCTCTCGTTCTCTTTTTCTCTCTCGCGCGGTGCCTCTTCTATGTTATTCTCATTACCTATTCCCTTTCACGTTGTCTCTTTCTCTCCTTCCGACCCACCACCACGTCATACGACATCGAGGTGAAACGCCGAACCCAACCCCTACGGCTCTATCTAGGGTGTTCGAAAAGTTCTAGCGGTTATTTTTGCACTTTATCCGCCGATGCCTACATGAAACTTTTCAACACGGAGATTATTGGCATTGATATATTTTTGTCGACGAGTGCATCATTAATTTGCGAGTTTCGGAACTGTTAGAGTTTTTTTAAAAGCTTTGGTTTCAGTTTTTAGGGGTTTACGGACATATTTATTGAGTGGATGGATTTTGTGGGATGGTCTTCAAGTTTTTGTAATTTAGACATTTTCTGATTTACTGAATTGACGTTTGGAACGGTAGTTATTTTTGAGTCTTTGGAAGTTTTAGACATTTTAAATTTGGACATTGTAGGAGTTGTATTCAAATTTTGAGTTTTAATTTTGGATTTCAGAATTTGGAAATTTAAGAAATTTAAGAAGTTGACAAATTTAAGAGTATGGGGAATTCACAAATTTACGAATCTAGGAATCTAGGAATCTAGGAATCTAGGAATCTAGGAATCTAGGAATCTAGAAATCTAGTAATTTAGAAATTTAGGAAACTAGGAATCTAGAAATCTAACAATCTAGGAAACTAGGAATCTAGAAATCTAACAATCTAGGAATCTAGGAATCTAGGAATCTAGAAATCTAACAATCTAGGAGTCTAGGAATCTAGAAATCTAACAATCTAGGAATCTAGGAATCTAGAAATCTAGGAATCTAGAAATGTAGGAATCTAGAAACCTAGTAATCTAGTAATTTGTTAATTTCTTCCTCCTACCGAGAAGTCAACATTGCACCCAAGTGTACCTACAACCCCCAAAAATGAGGTTAGGTTAAACCTACGAAATTTTGCGTAGAAAGTATTCCTACAAATAATAGTCCCCAATTCTAAGAAAGAAAACACTTCCCTAAGAAAACAACAAAATTTGATGGCCAACCCAAAACGAGGACAAAGAGCAAATATTTTCCGTACGGCACGTGTAGAAATTTACGCGAAATCGAATACATAACTCGCGTCGCGTCTTTTGCGCACGTGTCGGCCAAAGTTCGTCGACCTTTTCCTCGAGAATGCACATATATGTACAAGTATATTATATACAGAAATACTTTTTCTTGTTTCGCGAGTTTAAACCCCCTGGGGGATGGTGGTCGCGTTACGAACCACGTCGGAGGATAGAATATTCGTATTTTGCAAGTCATTTGACCTTCGTACGCGCACGTGTCCCTTGGACATTGAACTTCTCGCTGGATATCCTTCCAGTCAGATTTTCTCCCGATAAGGGGACAGGGAATTTCATAAATTTTACAAAAAGTTCCACGCTCGAACCCGCGAATGGCCGTTGTCGAAAAAGACGATCGTGATTTTTCGTGAATAAAATTGCGTTGCGTGGAAGGGATACATTATTGATATGTTCAACAGAATGTGGGCAGCGATGTCGAAACGGTTTAGGGTAGTGTTTTTATGCAATATGTTTAAGTATTAGGTACTGGGTAACGTTTCCTTTTGTGTCGGGGACAAATTCAAATTGAATCGAAGCCTTGGATTTCGAAACAACGCAACTGTTACAATGTACATTTTCAGAAAGGAATGTGTCTTTCTACGGTTTCCTTTAACTGCATTTTTCTTTTTGGTGAACTTACGTGACGGGTCAAAAGTACAAACGAACAATGACTCTTTTATGTTTAAAATCTTCTGTGTACTTTTATTGTCTTTCAATTCATGACTTCAGATTCTTGGAATATTAAAAAAATGTGGCATAATAATTATAGTATTAGAAATACGAAATGATAATTAATCAATTATTAATTAGTTAATCAATTCAAAAATCTTTCACAATTAATTTGAGTACCAATTACAATTATTACAAAATGGACAGTACTACTTGTACGAAACCTAACCTATTACATCCACATTTACTTTCACATATTAATATTAATAAATAGAAAAATTCTACTACTAATATTTAACAGACTAATGTTACTTACAGAGTATATTCTAAATGTATACAATCAAATTTATAATAATATTTATAAAATAAAATATCTCTATAGAGTTTTCGAGTTATTGATTTTATCTGCACCTGACCAACCAGCAGATCTGATATATTAGTGTTAATCTGTGAAAGTGTCCCCTCGATTCTGTGTACACGGATGCATAAATTGTCAGTGACGAACGTGTATCATCCCTGATTCTATTGTACGTACGAATAACGAAAGATGGGGAGAAAATATTCGTGAAAAGGGAGCCACGTGGCGAGGTTGGTGGTGACACGTGCTTTGTGTCCCCTGGCCTTCGGAAGCAATGCGAAACAGGTCCAAAATTAACCTGATTTGTGTTATTCATGAATGTACAACGATAAACCGATTCCTAAGCACTTGTTTACTACATGTTTTCGAGAATCGCTTACCGTCCCGGTGAACTTTGCAAGTATTTTTAAAAGGAACGTTTCGTCTTTTATACCTCTTTGTATACCTCACTGATGCAGAGACAAAATTAGACATTTTCGAAATTCTTATAGTTCAAATCAAATTCTCAAATTACAAAATTCCACGATCTCCAAGTTAACAAATTTTTAAGCCTCTATATTTCCAAATTTTTAATACTTTTACTTCCACATTATATCCCTAGATTTCCAAGTTGTCAAAATATCTTTCCTAAAATCCCAAAACTCCAGATTTTCAAATCCGCAAATCCCAGATCCCTAAATTTTCAAACTTCCAATCCCCAAATTCCTATTGTCCCAAATCCCAAAAATTCCAAATCCCTAGATCCCTAAATCCTCAAATCCCCCAATCCCTAAATCTCTAAATTTCCAGATCTCCAAACCTCCAAATTTTCAAATTTCCAAATCCTCAACTCTAATCCCTAAATTCCCAAATCCCTAAATCCTCAAATCTGAAGTCCCTAGATTCCCAAATCCCCAAATTCCAAAACTCTAGAAATTCTTAAATCCCCAAATCACAAATTCCCTATCCCTCAAATCCCCACATTCCCCAATAACCAAATTTCCACATTTTTTCACAAAAAATTATGCACAAATCTCCAAACGAATTAGCCTAAATACCTTCAGTGACTGAAATCTTTCTCGAACGTCGACAATTTTGCAGAAATGTACGAGTATACAAATTCTTGAGTATTTTTAACGACTCATTCGTTGTCAGCCGAATTACATAACCGAGAGCCATGCTTCTCGTAGTACGTATTTTCGTTTTCGCATGTCGTCTCATCTTTTTTTGTCCCTTTTCTTCTTTTCGTGTGCGTGGAATCATTGACGGTTTTAACGTAAATGGCACAACGAAACATAATATGTACGAGGAAAGAGGAGGAGAGACGGAAAGAGACAAGAATGAAAATGTCGACTGGACGGAAATATACCGTGGCCAGCACAATGAAAGACATATTAAAGCCGGTAGGTGAGTTGAAATAGCCCATTTCGTGTATACAATTGAACATATCGTAGTCACGTAGAAATTCTCTTCCCGAAAATTTTCCATCGTGGTTACGTCTACTAAATAAAAACTTCGCTGGTCATTTTTAAAATATTCTGCATTCAACATTTGCCGGGATATCTCGGGATACTCTAACTCCAGATAAACACACATTTTGTTACTCGAGAGAGAATACTTGCAATGTAAAAGGAAAAAGTAAAATGTATTTTAAACGATATTTTGTCTTTGCAACAGAAATGCACGAGTCTTATTTTTGTTGAAAGATGTGGTTAATGTTTTTTCATTACACAATTTAAATCAATATTATGTTCACCATAATATTGTAATATACATATGTTATAATACATGTTATCATGTATGTTATAATATATGTTATTATACATGTCATAACACATGTTATAATATATGTTATTACATATGTTATAACAGATGCTATGATACACGTTACAATATAATATGTTTACCATCGTCATTTACAGGTATTTTTCCTACAAGCAAAACCAAATTAAGTATTTTTGAAACCCAGAGTTATTAAACATCTGAAGAGACCATTAGTTAAAACTTGACGAGCGAAAGAGTAATAAATTCTTGTAATAAAACCAGCAATAAAATACAATGAACTACACAAGATGAGTTACGAGAAACGGAAGACCTAAATATCTGCGTTATCTGGGCAGATATGAGAAAAGTTTATTCACAAAAGTTATATCATATCGCACCGAGCGTGGCCATGCATGTACAGATATAGGGATGTAACTGTGTAGGGGTAACAACTGTTTGTAGGTGGATGCTATACAAAATCCTGGAATCACTATATTCCTAAATTCGTACATCCCCAAATCCCTATATTCCCAAATTTTAAAAATTCCAAATTCTCAAATCAGATTTCCAAATCTTGCATCTCCCAAATTCCCAAATTCCCGAATCCTCAAGACCTCATCCTAGATTTCCAAATCCTCAAATCCCCAAATCCCTATATTCCCAAATTCTAAAAATTCCAAATTCTCAAATCAGATTTCCAAATCTTCCATCCCCCAAATTCCCAAATTCTCAAGTCCCCAAACCCTAGATTCCCAAATCTACAAATCCCCAAATCCCAAAATAATTTCATCGACCAGAAATAAGTATATTCACCCACAGTATCTTCTTCCCCATTAACAATAACTCCTACCCAAATACATTAGACAACATATCAACTCAATAGACAGAGGATAAACATCTAGAGAAATGCACATTTTTGCTTTTATCCGCTTTTGGATTACGTTACTCAGATACGGAAGTGGCCCTAATTGATTCGACAGATCGATCCTTGGCACAGGATGAAATTTCAGCGTATTTATAGGAACAAAGAGCTGACATTCCGTAACACATGGCAGTGATTTTAGGACGTCGGGATTCGTACTTAGCTCTTGGGAGCCATGAGACCTCTCTCACGGATCGATGTTCCTATAATATACCGACTGTACATATAGACATAGACAATGTGTTCCTGCAGCTATATAGCCGGCTGGATTCTGCTATGCACGTTCAGTTCATAGACCCTGGTCAATGCTCCAATCTACTTCTCACGTTTTAAATGTTGTTCCAGATCATTGCCTCTATCTACAGATCAAACGTTTTAATATTAGGTTACAGATATCGTTCCATCATACGAACGATTTCGAAACGTGCAGACCCTCCCATAATCTGATGACATCGGTGTACCGTAAATTCCCGCTTAAGTCCTATCAATTCGCAGATTAACGCTAAATCTACCTACAATTTACGCTGGATATGAAATTAATAATGGAACTGAAAATAAACAAAGAGCGAAACATTAATTAACATACAGGTTGATTCTTTATCTCGATGAAAATCAAGATTGCGAGAAAGGAGCAATAAATTGTGTAACTCGTGATAAGAAACTTGTGGAGTTTGACCGGTTCGGTTTTAGTGGTAGGACGAGAAGAAAATGGCGGACGACGCGGGGTCTTGGTAACTCGACAATTCGAGATTTTGCAGATTTCAAATAGTTGTTCATTTGCGAATTTATATATTTATAAATTTACAAATTCGCGTGTTTGTATGAGCAGTGGATAATTTGAGAAATGGAAATTTGTATGTTTGGGAATTTGATAAGTTGCAAACTGAATATAAAAATTCCAAGACTAAAATTTGTAACTTTCTATAATATATCCATCGCTGTAAATTAAAGACTATACGAAGCATCTCCAACGATTTCCATTTTGCGTTAGAGTGTATCCGATAAAATTCATAATTCCTGAAAGTAGCCTAAGCAGTGTGGCTCTAGAAATAGATTCGAGCGTCCTGAATGCCAATGGCGTCATTAAAACTAGATCGTGCACTTTCTTGCGACCACTGACCGAGATTCGCGTTCGCAGCTCCCGTACCTTCTGTAATTCGAGTGTCTTCTCGTAATCTGTACGCTTTTAAAACCGACTTTAACCGTGTCTGACCCCCTCCCTGTCCTCGTGTGTCCTCCAGCCAGGTATCTCGAGTATCGACAAGTATCTCACGTATCTCGTGTAACTCGAGTATCATGCTCTTCTCTTTGTAGGGTACGCTGTGCCCACTAGTACCTTTATGCAGTCAACGGCAAATTCGGCTTCTTTGGGGAAAATAATTATGCGGGCAGACGCCTTAGGTTCCCTGGTCTTCAGGAATTTTTGAAGGGGTTGGAGAATTTTGAGGGAGGTTCAGGATTTTGGGAAGTTTAGGACTTTAGGAATTTTAATATTTAGAGATTTGGGGATTTGAATGATTATGAAGTTGGAGGTATTGGTAATTTGGGTTTTGGAGATTTGGGAATTTAGGAATTTTGGGACTTGATGATTTGGAAATCTAGGAACATTAGAATTCGATGATTTGGAAATCTAGGGATTTGAAGACTCCGGGATTTGAAAATCTCGAGACCTGCGATTAAAAAATTGTTCAATTTGGGCATCTACGGATTTGGAAACCGTGAAATTAGAAATTTGAGAAGTTCAGAAGTGTGGACACTTGGAAATTTGCCAATTTGAAAGTTTCTTATCTTGTTATGCACGTGGGATCATCTCGTTTTCCGCTTATGCTATCAGTTACACGACACGCTGCATATTCACGAGAACGTCGACATTGTCGCCTTGAAATGTTTTCGCCAATCTAACTCCTTCAAACTATCCTATATAGTTTATACCCAAATTCGATCTCTGAATCCATAAATCTCCATATCCGTAGATCTTCAAATTTCTATATTTAACCCGTTAAGCTACAATTTTCTGAACAGCCGTGTCATGTGAAAGTTAAAATGTTAGATATGTTATGCATTCAGTCCTTGATTATGCAGACAGAATTAGAATTGAATCCAAAATTCAATTGCAATGAAAATACGCTCGCATAATATTCAAGTATGAAGTATCGTAAGCAATATAGAAACAGTTAAATAAAATTTGTATAATTTTATTTTTCATTTTGCATACTGAATAAATGACTATCTCTGAAATTGTGTTAGCATTTCACAATAAAAGTTGAACATGCAATTATGTTTTGAAGCATCTAATAAAGTCATCCGAGAGGATAATTCCCCAATTAAATTGAACGACGTGTTATTTCCCGGCATAATTCTGCGAATCGGTAATTTAAGGTGAGAACAAAATGATGTATCTTGTTAATAATAGCTTGTACTCAGGGTATAAGTATAGCTGAATAACATTCCTAGCGAGTCCCTCATTATTGAAATATTTACCATTCTCTAAGTGGACATAGAAAAATCATTCCTTGAACAAACGTCCATTGTATGTACAAATGACAGAGATTTAATTCTACACTTTCCTGTGTATTGAAAAACATGAAAATATGAAAGATTTAGGTGTCCCATTTTGTGGGACATTCTATTTTTAACCATCGCTGTATATAGCCAACGGCAACTTCTGCATATCCATAATATACTTCAAGGAAAGCGGTCTCCATCGAAGACAAAGGACTTCCTGCTAGATCGATCAAGTAAATCTACTCAAGGCGAAGATACACTGAACAAAACCATGAAAGCAAGAAAGCAACCTTGGATTTGATCGATCGAGGAAGCGCAAGACGCTTTCGAATCGATTCCGAGGAAATGTCTGTGTCGCTGGTATTCATCGATCCGTTTCTAAAGGGGCGTTCACATAACGCGATTTCATGAAACTACCCTTCGTTCACCCTTCCACGATCGACTTTGTATCAGAGTCGCTCTAAATCTCTTTACGTTAATTTATTGTATATTCATTTTTCTATGTGTACAAATACATTAATTTTAGTCCACATTTGAGGTTAGGTGTATGCAACATTATTAGTATACTACAAAATATTTTTAATTGTAATTTATATATTTATACATATTTATACATAAGAATATAAGCAAGTATTTATTTATGGTCCATACTGTAATATTTGTGGTTTATACTGTACTTATGTATTCAGAATTAATAATGCATTTATGTATTTATAATTTATTTATGCACGTACGTGTCAATTTACAATTTATAATTTTTTTCTGCATTTTTGCATCTATTTACAGTTTACAATTTATTTATGTATTCACATATTTATTTACACTTTGCAAACTATTTATGTACTTAAACATTTATTTACACTTCATAATTTACTTATTTATTTTTTATGAAAAATACCAATTTATCTTCCTCAGACACTAAAGTATATACATAGTATAAACAATTATTAATATCACAACTTATATCTGCTTCAATTCATAGCTCTTATGTGACCAAGTTTACTTTTCTTTCAGCAAAACTTCCTATCATGCAACACGCCGATAAGTGTCGTATAACCGATGTTTATCAAAATCTGGTTACAAGAGACAACGATATTTAACGAATAATTTTTGCAAACGTAGAAAATTGAGGTTAAGGGGGTGGAAAAGGCAGTCGGAAAAACAGGAAATGGAAAAAATAAACGAACGGAGAAAAACAAGAGAGGAATATAGAGATCGAGATGAAGAGGGAGATAGAAGCAAGTTCTTATTATCCTTGTCGTGTTGTTTTTGTCTTTCTCTCGGGCAGTAAACGTGGGCGTGGACGTAGGCGAGGTAAAGCCTTCAGGGCCGGCGAGCATCGACCGATCCAACTGGACGCATCGTAAATCGTGACCAGCCTCGTGATTCTCGGCTAGCATTGATAGACAAGTCGATATACGATTTTTCATCGGTCGACCTTCGAATTTTGCCGTGAACGGACGAAAAAAACAGCCGATCGATATTCGTCGAATTTGCAGGCAGTAGCGAATCGTATAATGAAACCGGCTTCTGGGAAGCACAGTAGTATAAGTCGGTGTGGTCGGCCATTTTCTTTTGCAATTCGCTTTTCAGCAAAAATGCATAGTTAAATCATATTATTTATTGTATACAATACAATGGATTAGTATTTGAAAGTCGCATGAGTTAAAAATTTGCAAGTCCTAGAATTCGAACATGTCAATCCTAAAAATTGAAATGTAGTCCAATGATGAAGACAAACTTTTTCCGCGACAATAGATCGAAATAAAAAATTACGTAATCGAGGCTAAAAGCATGAATTAACAGCAGGCGGTCATCTACCGAGGCAGGTATTAGATAATTCCCCGAGCCCGAGCAACAGTTGATCGAAACAAATTATTTCCACGTGTACGCTAAAAATAATCGAGTAAAACGAACGAGCCGAAGGATAAACGCGAAAGCGAAGTGACAAAATTAATAATCATCCGACAGTGGTAATACGGACAATCGTATGGAAATGCAATCGGAAGACGTCCATAATTTGCCGTCCGATAAAAAAAAGGAAAGAAAGGCGACGATTTATCGGATAATGTGTTTTAAAGCGAGCAGATATCGAACGGGAAAGCAAAAGAACGATCAGCATTATCGAAACAACGGAAAACGTTTCTGTCGTTCGAAAGAGAATGAGGCTCCAGTAAAACGGTTAAAACCAGCTTTGATTTTAATTTCCTGCGCTCCCTCGTTTGCTGGCCTGCGGCTTTCGAATTCCCGTCGCTGCGATCGATGAACGTTCATGTCGTCACATGAGAACCCTCCTTTAATACCTCTCCCTCTCATTAAAGCCGTCCGCTCATCGCGCGACGCGGAGAGTAGCATCCTAATGCTATTTACACAAGTGCTCCGACCAAGCGAAAGGGCGTCCGAAACTGTTCCACCTAGCGTCGCGACGCCACACGGTGTTACAATAAAATCCTCGTTTACTTTATCGCGGATAAAGCAGTAGGCCAAATTCCTGGCAAGTTCAGACGAACTTCGGGAAAGCGGTTTAAAATTCGACTACCCTCTTGGATAAATAGGTTTACTGTTCAACTATCGGAAAGACAATTTTTCATTCGATTTAGTTTGTGAACTTTCGGGAATCTACATTCTTAAATTTGCAGATTGCACATTTTTAAAACTTGGTACTTTATATGTCCACATTTTTAAATTTGATATTTCTATTCTGGAAATTCCTCCATCTTGAAATTTTGAGGTAATTAAATTTGTGAAGTCGCTAATTTTTAAAAATTTGTTCATACAAGCTATTAAAATTGACAATTTTTACAGTCTCTTTTCAAGTTCATGAATCTTTGAATTTTTGAATATCCAAATTTTAAATTTATTGTAATGTGTTATTAAGAAATAAATAAATAAAAATTGAAGAGATAACAAATTTGATAGACAAATAAATGAAAGCTACAGAGTATAAAAGTATTAATTCATGTTTGAAGGAAAGAAATGGAGACCGAGGGAAATCGCGTCGTCAATAAAAGTTAGTGAAAATAATTTTCGAGTTTTCAAGTTTAACTTCATCTCGAGAAGTCATTACCTACGATTCAGTATAACTCATTACCACCTTCAATTCTTCCATTGTCTCCATTACTCTTTATTGTAACGTACTCATTAAAATTACCTTCATTGTTGGCTTAATAATAGGATTCCCGTCTGGGAAAAGTTATTACTTCGAATTTAAACTTCGCAGTCAGAACCTGCTAAGAACCATCTCGGAATTTAAAACGTATTCTTTAAAGCACCACTAATTACTACTAAAATTACAGTGAATATTAACTGAAATTATATTCATAAACTTTTTTTAATGCTAACATTCGAATGTACGAAGTGCGTTATTTTAAATAATTCTTTTTATTGAATGAAATGTAATAAATTGTGAGTCGAAGGTATAAATTAGACTTAGCAAGATTAAATCACGGAACAGCACAAACGAGAAGATACGAAATTTCTAAGTCTCATACTATTTTCTTCGGGGACGAAGTACACGTACGCGAAAGATATGTTTATCAATCCTTCGAGACAGGAGCGAAGGCTACGAATTTGAAATATCTGGTTGCGCAACGAGCATGGTCGTCGTCGCGAAACGTAGACAACGAACGTAGGGCGAGACACGGAGCCACGACCCACTTTCGTGCCGTGCCAATTGCTGATCGTGGAACACGCAGTCCTAATTAGAGAAGTCTCGATCACCAATTAGAGGCCACGTGTTACAAGATCGGCCATCAACAATTCGACCACCTCGTGAGAAACGTACGATCGGCTTGCTGAAGGTTCTTGAACTTTTGCAAACCGTTTGTTTAACCCTTTGTACTCAAAGGTAGTCTCTTTTGTTGGCAGATTAGTTGTAAGACTTTTTGGGGGACAAATTACGAAATTTTTCGTTAAAATTATTAGTTATGATTATTTTTGAATTTGTTTGTTCGTAACTATGTCAAATTTCTAAAATTACTATATCTTCAAATTTTAAATTGTACAAATTCTCTATATTCTCCAAATTCTCCAAATTCTCCAAATTCTCCAAATTTTCCCAACTCTCCAAATCCCCCAAAATTTCCCAAATCCCCCAAACTTCCCAAGTCCCCCAACCCCCCAAATTCCCAAACCCCCACATTTTCAAATTTCCAAAACAAGTTTCCAATCGCCACTTATCATGGCTTTTTCAGAGCCGTTGACAGGTAACAAATCATGGAACCTGGCAAAGGCCCAACAAAAATCCCCAGTTACACCCATGTAACTAGTACTAGATGCAGACCGTACGATCATAATACAGTCGAAATATCGTTCAGCTATTCTATTCCAGACACCGTGAAAATTCGTATGGCAGAAGTTCAACGATAAATAAATCGTAGTGGTCAGACCAGCAGCGATCTACTTTGGTCCTGATATTCTAGCAAAGATTAACTGCTAGAAAGTTGAGGAATTCGGACTCTTCGTCTCGGAACGAATGATCTAATCTACGTGATCAAATGACTCCCCTTCACCAATTATTCCGACATTCCTCAGTCGCACAAATTGTGTTACAAATTTTTCTTCCAGTATTTTGCAATATTTGTAAAATTGTAATCGGTACTCGTTTCATTTGAAACGCTTGTTTCTTTGGTTTTTCGTTGTCACTGATGTATTTACGATCGTTTACGGTCATAATTCTTGTTCGCATAAATCGTCATTGATCTATGAGTATTATGACAGCAATTTAATTTTGCTGTCGTTTGTTAAACGACCGGGACTAATTACTGTGACCACGTTTTTCGTTATTTTCGAAGGTTATGGTAAAAAATATTCTAGGAATTATTTACGTTTTAGTCGATCTTGATGAATTGATTAATTTTCTGAAAATAGATTTGTTTTACGATTACATGATATTTATTTATTTCAAATATATATACAACGATGTTAAACTTTATGTTAATGCAAAAGTAATGAAAAATTTTCTTGTAAACATTTACATCGTATTTGAAAGTTGTTTCGTCTATCAGAAAATTAAAGACTGGTTCTTGAAAATTAGTAAGTCAAATATAATTACATCTTACAAAAAATTAGTGTCTCTACGTTCAATCAAAATATTTGTATCACAATTATTGGTTTTCTATTACTTTTTACTACTATAAGTGCTCTAACAAACGTCAGCAATGTCTGTCACCTAACTAAAAACTGAAACTTTATAATGACGTTAGTCAGTATCAATTAACATTTAAAACACTTGGTCGACATCGTGTTAAATAATTTCTTCTTACGTAATGTCTTATCAGTCGATTCTGCACGTGCTGTCTCAGCTTAAAATACATATTTATACAGAATGATTAATGACCCTCGAAACAAATTCAGTTTTGCAACTGTACAATAATTTTTATATTACAATATTGATCAATTTTGTTACGTTAGCTGATCAATTTTTTTGCTACAACTAAAAATTTTTTATAACAAATAAAAGTAATACATCTATATTTTCAACTTATTAAAAAGAAAAGAAGTACAGTGATGCATCTTCTCACAAAAGTTAGTTAAAATCAAAGGCAGACATATTGGATTCTTTTAAGACTCTTATGACTGTTAAGACTCTTAAGACTCTTATTACAATATTAATTCATTTTTGAGGATAGATCTGAACCTCTATAGCTACAAGTTTTTAATATTAAATAACTAGTACATTTTGAATTTATGTAATTATATTCTGAATTTATCCAACTGTATCTTTAATTTATGCAATAGATAATGAATTGAACAACTTTTAAGGTTAAAATTGAATCTCTTCCTACATCCACAAATTCTATCCAGTAGATAAAGTAACAAATTATTTCGAACTCGAATATTTCCGATTAATTGAGAGACAAACTCGATAGATGAATCTAAAACAGACAAAATGGTTGCAGGAATCGTCGAATTTCATCGGTTTTTAATTGACACGAAGAGTGAACCGTGTTCGGTGGTGCTCGTGTTTCTCAACGTAGGAGGTATCACGGTAGTTTACCACGTTCAATCTCGTTTAAATATTTAACGGTGGTCATGTATGCACGTCGATCGGCTCGTTATAACCGGCTTGACAGACCGGAGGTGGAGTCTGCGAGATACAGTCGCTATCGTGGTGCCCGGTATTAAAATGCAAATGATCACACTATCGCCGAGCGTAACTCGTATCAACGTGCTACCTCCGTAGCCGCGGACTCGTAAAACACCCTGACATCGTCTCCTTTCCCGTTCTGTATGCATAAAGTAACGCGGCTACGCAGACATTTCCACGCGCCGATCTACTCGATTGAAATTTCATTGTTCTTTCCATGCTTGTTTCGCACGAGACAGATCGAAATTTGATGCCTGATCGGCTAAACGATCCAAATAATTGCTGTTTACGTTCCGATTGGCTGATCAATTATCTAATTACGATTGATCTTATCGTTGAACGGTGAAAGACGTTTCGATACCACGTATCGTGTTTGCTACCATGGAGAATATAAAATTGAGAAATTTTAATATCGTATCGTGTTTGCTACCATGGAGAAATTTCAAAAATTTTAACCTAACCCAGAACCCTGAATTCCCAAAACTGACCTAACCCAGAACCCTGAATTCACAAATATAACCTAACCCAGAACCCTGAATTCACAAACCTAACCTAACCCAGAACCCTGAATTTCCAAATCTAACCTAACCCAGAACCTTAAAATCTTAAATCTAACCTAACCTAGAACTCTAAAATCCCAAATCTAACCTAATCCTAAACCGTACATTCCAAAATCTAACCTAACCCAGAACCCTCAAATCCCAAATCTAACCTAACCCAAAATACCTAAATTCTCAATGTAATCTAACCTAACCTTTAAATTTAAGTGTCAAAATTCCAAATAACCAGTCATTTCAAATAATATTTTTTATCGACTCCCCCATGCAACCAGCTGACGCACATTAAACAAAATATTCTTACTTTTACGACCCATTCGTGCATATAATTTTAGTATTATCCCTGAGGTATCAAATTAGCATTTCTTCAATACGCTGTACATTATGTATTTACACACAAATCGTCATCAATCAAACGATCATAATAAACGCATCGAACAACGTAATAGACATTTCAATATCACATTTTTTCGACATTAGAATTTACAATTATTTCGTTACTTTTTTATTGCAAGAAGAAATAACTATATTGTATAAATCAAGCTTGCCTGTCTATCAGCTGGAATAAATTTATCGCATTGCATAACAGTTACGTTTTCAATATAATTGTGAATGGGCGTATCGAGCAATAATTATTTAAATGTCGTTTTGTTCGAATATTATAACGAATCAGTGTTGGTGTAAAGATGGTGTAACGGCGGGAGTTGTTTTCACAACAGCTACGCGTAAAGAATTTTCTCTCGATTCATTAAGACCAATCTCCTATTTGCTGATTGAATAATACCTGGCTTGCGAGATGTTGGTACTTAATTATTGATCGCCATGACACTCGGTGAATGTGGTATGCCTTCTACATATTAAAAATTGCTTGGTAACTCTTGATTTGTGATGGACGAGCTCTATTCATTAAACGAACGATCGTGCATTCCAGTGACGCCTTGTGCATGATAAATAAACACGGTACTTTTTAATTCTAGTAATTTGCAGATATTAATAATTATATATTGCATGCAGCAGAACCAAATCTGTCTCGATGAACAGTTCACTACTTGGAAGAAGAGAAACTTATAAATCAAACGTGGATTAAATTATTTAATTAGATTAAATAAGACCTGGATACTTGAATATTTTATATGTATATACTGTACGCAATTAAATATTGTAGCAGCACGATAATTCCTCGCACTTGGGGCTTCGGAGGTGGGCCCTACCGAAGAACTATCTGCTTAGAATATTTTCAAGGATACTTTCAAAGCAACGAGGGCTTGTAATTAATTTCTATTAACAAAAATAACGAAATATTGCAAAAACAATATAAAAATATATATATAAATGTTTCAAGTAAAATTAATTTTATTTGTTTTAACAATTTATGTTATATTTTTATAAAATCTTTTTCAAATAAATATGTCACAAGTTATTTTGCGATACTTTCATGATCGAAGATCTGACTTTTTAAGTACTTCAAGACTCGCCGTTTAATATGTAATAACTTAACATGATCGAGGGATACCATCGCGGTTCTAACATCTTTCCTTCAACCGGCAACATCGCGTCTGCAAGTTGACTTTACATCTAGATGCAGATTGCAGATGCAGCGAGAGGTTAATCCGTGGACTCTCGATTTTATATGCATTTCATCGTGTTTCTTTTTTTACCCTTTCGTTCGCCACTCTTTCGCATTAATTACAGTCGACGTCATACAGACCAGACGTATTTCATTCCAACGTGTACCGCGCGCAATATTTCCTTCTCCCTGTTCGCGTACCAGAACGAGAGCAAAATAACCACGCATAATTATCTTTATCGACTGAATAATAGCGGTAGAAGAGAAAAGAATCTAGATGAAAGCGTTTCGTACGTAAACACGTAAGACAATGTCGACTTTTCTACGCTTTGGCCCCATTGAAATTTTTATCCGACTGTGTGTGTGGCGTGGAGGAGCAATGTACACTTCCCTCGCGAAAATGGCGGTGTAGGGGAAAAGGGATGTATCATTTGAAAATTTACGATGTTTGATACTTAGATATTTAGATAGATAATTAGATAGTTAGATAGTTAGATAGTTAGACATTTAGATATTTAAATATTTATAAGGTTAAATATTTATATAATATCCAGTCCATATATTTTTGTCTTCAAACACGCAAAATGTTCAGGAACTGTTTAAACTACGGTAACTAATAAATATTCCCAAACACATGTTTGCAAACAAAAAGAAGGTACGTAGATATGGACTAGGTATTATTCATAAATTTCACGACAATATACGAATTAGTCTTATGTTAGCAAAGAAAGAAAGAATTACCTGCCGAAAAGAGGATGCCATAGCTGCGAGTCATCAGGCGAGCTGGCCGTGGAGCTGACTTCCGGTTCCTGTTTAAGCAACCCGGTCCGAACCTTGAGCAACGGCGGGTAAGGGCTGGTTCTCCGGCTACTGGAAAGATCGATCGGCGCTGGCATTAGCGTGCCGATCGGTTTGCAGCTGAGCTTGGGCCTCGTTTGCGACGCGTTTTTCATCCCGTTGCTCGCGTGACCGGACCCTTTGTTAGTGCCGTTGTTGATCCTCGTATGAGAGTGTCGCGACCTGGAGACCGGGCCCTCGCCGTGATCGAGTACGTGCTGAAGATGCGCCAGGGATATCACCAATAAATCTGGATCCCTGAGGAGATCCGGTCTGGTCAGTGCCTCCGGTAGCCTGAGCTCTGGCCGAGAGGCGAGCAATTTCGGGATTTCGGTGGCGGGAGCTGCGGCGAGACCCGGCAAGTAATCCCTCGGCACCAGCAGAGGATCCGGTATCAAATGTCCAGACGTCTCGATCAATTCTCTAAGCTGACTAGCAGGATCGAGGAGTTTATCCGTGCTGGTGGAGGTGGCGCAGGCCTCCTCCATGGCGTGCATCCGGAGCTTCCCGGAGGATTTTTGATAGGAACTCGATTGGCTCTTTTGTCGACCGACCGACCATTCGGTATACATCGGCCTTTTGGGCGTGGCACGATCCGTCACGAGATACGTACTGTGGATATCACCGCTGGACATCGGTCTGCCGGAGTTCCTTATCTCCTGACCGTGAACACCAGACCGTTCCTGGAAGCTCCTGTTACCCTTTCTGTTCGCGTTGGTCCTCTCGGTGTCCTTCGCGTGATCCGTCCGCACGGGAAGATGATCACTGGGCACTTGTTCGCAACGGATCGATATCTCCTTCTGTTTCTCGTAGTCACGTGCCTCCAGTTGATTCGGTGACGACAGGATACCCTTCAAAGTTAGATCGTTCTTCGCGTCCTCCGAACAGGACACCGAACAAGGCGGACTAGGTAGCAGTCTCTCGAGATACGCGGAGGAGGGCCTCCTGGAAGCCGGCGAACACGGGATTCCACTTGGCTGCGGCGATACAACCGTGCCACGGGTTCGAAGTTCCTCGAGGACTTGCTCGTCGAAATGTTCAACATCCTGATATTTGCATTTCGCTTGCGCCTCGCTGCTTCTGCTCGAGCTTATCCAGTGCGCCTGATTCTTCGCGTTCTCCAGAGGAGTTCTACGATCCTCCGAATTCCCCGAGTTCTGTCTGTGGAAATAGTCCCTGTCAGACTCGTAGGCCAACGAGTCGGCCTTCTGACGCCTGAGATCTTCCAGCACCTGCGAGTCGCAGTCGTCCTCGATCTCCTCGATGTCCCGTTCATCCTCGTCCTCCTCGTGAGGGAATCCGTCCAGCTTCGACTCGTCGGCGTAGCCGTCGTTCTTCGGGAAATTCACGGTGCTTTCCGGGGACTCGACGCGAGCCTTCGCGCTGGGAGAACTCGAGTGCGTCGCGACGGTTTGAGAGTTTCTGTACCGGTAACTGGGAATGATGATCGACAGGCCCGGCAGACTCTTCGGAGAGGACGTGCCACGCGCCTCAGTCGCGGAGTCGGCGTTTTTCAACAACCTCTCCACGCATTCCGCTTGGGAATCTGGCGATCTGCTCGAGGAGGACGCCTTCGATGCCGGTCTCGTTATCGTCTTCGTGCTCTCCGGCGTGTGAGTTCTCGTTATGGAGACCGACAGACCAGGAGTGTTCCTGAGCGCGTTCAGAATCTTCGAGCTGTCGTTGTAATCTAGTTTGATCGGTTCTCCCGGCTCGTCCGGTCGTTCCTCTTCCGCTTCCAGCTGCGCGTCGTCGTCCACGGTCACCACGTTTTGCCACTTAGAACGAGAATTCGATTTACACTTGGCTCGACTCGCGAGACCACCGTCCGCTTCGACGATCTTACACGATTTCGAGTCCGAATTGTTTTTTACGGACACAATGATCACATCGTCCTTTATCCTAGGCTTCTTCTTCCTCTCCTCGCCTTCGGTCTCGTAACTCGCGAGAATCTTCTCTTCGTTTATCTCGATTTTATCCTCGGCGAGATGCTCGCTGTTTTTGTCCTCGTCTTCGTGCCGATACTCCGAGATCACGTCGGTCCTCGTCTGATCCTTGATCTTGTTAGACAGCTCCATCAGCATGGTCGCGTTCGAATCTTTGATTCTGTCCGTGGATCTACCGTGGAAATTCTCGTTGAGAATCTCGTACGTTTTCGTGGAGTCGACCGGGAGATCGGCGCTGGGCGTATCGGTAGCTAGAACGGGCGAAGCTGTGGCATCTATCATGTTCAGTATATCCTGAATGCCCGCCTTGTTCATGTGTCTTCTTTTTTCATTATCTACTACTGCCTTCTCCTCACCAGCGATAACATCATCCTCGCTCTGCCCCTTCTGGTCTTTTTCCCGTCTCTGAAGGACATTCTGATGAACGCCCTCGGGCAATCGAGAAAAGTGTAGCTGCTCCAGCACGACTCGCGGCTGAAACAGCTTATCCTTCTGCAACCTTTCCAGGTTGGTTCTTCCATAGCATCTGGTCAAGTCTTTGTCGAATCTATTTTCCTCCTCCACTTCGTTCTCGTTCTCGTCCCTTTCCTCCTCCTCTTCGTCCTCTTCGTCCTCGTCGTCTTCCTCTTCGTCATCCTCCTCGTCATCGGAGCATGACTCTCGTTGCCGCTCCTCGTCCCACCGCGCTTCGACTCTCGCGCTATTTCGCACTCTGTCCATAGAATAAGCATAGTCCCGTCGATGCTCGATCTTTCCGTTAATCTCATCGTAACTCCTCTTCCTTCCGGCACCGTCTCTGTCGACCAGACCGTTGGTACGGCCATTCGGCAGCTCTTTCCTCGGGATATGTTGAAGATCCAGCGCGACGCGTTCGGTCTGCTTGTCGACATCTTTTTCGCCGTTTGTGCCGGACGAACTCGAGGAGTTCGCGCCGCTCGTTTTCTGGAAAGTGACACCCAAGTCGGTCGAGTACATGTTCGAAGCGGTCCTCGGTATCGAACGCCATCCCTGCGCCGTTTTCGTCAGCTTGATGCGATTCCTCTTGTCGTAGTCCTCGCATCTCACCTCGACGATCCTCTGCTCTCGCTGCGAGGCCCACAGAAATATCGGATTCACCTTCGGCCGTTTCTCTTCCGGCTCGTCGGACGATTGCTCGTCCCGTAGCTGCTTCTGGTGCTTCTGATGATGGTGGTGGTGATGATGATGACGTCTTTGACGACGGGGCGCTGTGCCCCGTGCAGGGGCCCCGCTCATCACTCCATCCAACGAGCGGTTATTACTCTGCCACACGTCCACGGAGACGACTTCTTCTGGCAACCGCTTCTGTTCCTCCAATCACGTTCGATTATTTTTCCACGGACGCTCGACCGGCGAACCTCGCGTCTACGGGGTAGCACTTCGAGTATCCTCGGCACATGAACGCTCACGCGTTACGCGGTTGACAGAGACCGGTCATCACAGTTTCGATTACATTCTTCGATCTACAGCGAACGACCATGTTCCTCGCGACACAGGGCTAAGGCTACTAAGTAATTAGTTCGGATCATGGGTGGACTCACCCCACCGGCTAACTACAACTCACCCTGAAGTCAATTTCTCACCGTCCATTAACAAACAAGCCAGTTTCGAGCAAACAACGATCGATCTTAAGGGCATTGACATTGTTGACCCAGCACTTCCGCGAGCCAGATGCACCGGACACATAGGCCACGCTTTGGTCTACCTCGGCGTTTCCGTCCGGAGACGACGCGTACTCCCTTCTGCTGTCTCTTTCGTGTATCTTCGTCAACAAGAGGACCCGGTTCAAGGGTTCACTGACACCGGACACACGGAATTTCGTGGTTCCACCGCGATAACTGACCGGTCACCGGAGAGGTCCACCGTATAGCCGGGTAACGGAGCTCGTCGACGCTCGTACGTTCGGCTATCGAACCGTGATGCGGTGCACGCGAGAGAAGAGGATCAACGGGCTCGTCGATTTTCATCGAGGCATCTGTACAACGTCGATTTGCATCGAGCTTGCGGCGTCGACTCCGTCGAGCTTACGGCTGGCAGCACTGAGTACGTTCGACCCATCGAGCTTCTCTCGAACCATTCGCCTCTCCTCTTTCTCTCTCTCTCTCTCTGTCTCTCCCTCTCCCTCTCTCTCTCTCTCTCTTTCTCTCTCTTCAACGTCACTGTTCACCGTCTCACTCTGTCTCTCTGTCTACTTACACGGTGGTTGCACCGGCCTTGTCGCACCCTAAATCTCTCCTCGAAATTCTTTAATCCTTTCCACTGTCTGGACTCGGCGACTTCAAGGTCCGTTTTCAGGGCGCGTTCGCGGGAGAATCGTATCGCTCGATCCAATGAAAACGACACTTTCTATCCTTGACCGTGCGCGAATTCTCGACGATGCCGAGGAATTGTCATCGATGACATAACATACAGCAAAATCTATTCACCGGTTACATGTCGTTACGCGCGGAGTCACTGTCTGGGAGCTACTGTCGGTGCCTCCTCGTTGCCTTCCACTTCGCCGCCGCCACCCCCGCTCCGCGGAATCGCGGCCCAACACCGTATCTATCCACGGGGCCCTCGCCTTAACTGTTCCATCCGCCTCCTATATCCGCGCAGTCTGAAAACGATCGAAAAGAAAAAATAAATGAAGCTCCGAATGACATTTGTTCGGAAATTATTTCTTCTTTGTGCCAATAACGTCCATTAATATCAATAAATATACATGCAAACATTAAATATTATCATTATTCATAATTTTTGTCAGCGACAAGTTTTGTTCAGTCCATAAATAACAATTTGATGAATGAAAAGTTCTCTGCTTTTGACATTCGCAGCCCTGTTTATTTGCACCCTTCGATTATTTATTGTCTTTTTATCGGATTAGAGATTAATTTTTTTGCAGAAGTACTTCAACGTGCTTTATGTTCGATGAATATTATTTTAATTATATTTCATATAATCTTTTATGGAATTGGATGTTTTAATTCATTTTAATTAACTTGCCTGTTAAGATCTTTTATATGTTCTTATCTAGTTTCATCTTTTACTTTCATTACTTAATTTAATTATAACAGGACCAAATGTAACTATCATGGTACTTAAGGATTAACTAACGACTAGCCAAAGATTTCTGGACATATTGTAACTTGTTATTCAGAAAGTCATGTAGTAGATGTAATTTAGTGCTTTACAGCTAGATTCTACTAGTTTATTTACACATACAGAATGGTTAAACGCGTTCCAAGTTATTTATAAAGTAAAGAGTGTTTCAACATTTTCACAGCGAGGTTCACTCTTCGAAATTCTTTGCCGCGAATACCATTTGGCAATAAAATAACAGTTTATGATAGGACAACCGATCGTTAATTACTAATATCTGACAGAATTTCTGAGAAACTATAATCTCTATTTCATAGCATGCAATGACACACATTTTCCGTGCCAGCTGTATAAACATTTTGCAGAAGTATATCTACATCCATCTCAATTTAAAAATGGCTCTTCAAAGGTTCGTAAAGATCCAATATGGCCGTTAAATGAAAATAAAGTCATAAAAGAACGCAAAGATAAAAAGGAGACTTTATATCCATACTAAACAAGCAATTAATTATGAAATATAAAAAATTTTTTTATTTTCTTTGATTACAAAACCTGTTGATCATTTATACTTTATGAAACACTATTTTATAGTATACAGCGCATTTAAGACACGAAGTGTTAAATCATAAATTAAAATTGATGTTACATAAATTAGATTTATAGAAAAAGGTGGGAGGTATTTCCTCCGTTAGTCAGAGCGTCAAGTTAGGTTAGCTTTTGATTGTCGGAGACTTGTAACTCAAAATAAACGTAAAGGTCACGAATTTAATTGCAAACTTACTTAACCTTACTTGTAACGTCATGATCCATCCGTGACGCACATCACGGTTCAAATGTGACAAACCTAATTGAATTTTTAGTTTAAGTCTAATCACAATGTGTGCAAATACGTACGAAGTGTTCTGCATGCAAAATGCTTACACATAAAATATGCTCACTACAAAATGCTTGCATACAAAATATGTCTGTGTACGTCTTATCATTGCAGCAAAATTTAGCTGTGAATAATACAGTTGTAGAAGAGATCATAGGTGAAGGGATAAAGTGGAGTGCAAGTGGAGTTCAAAGATTAATTTTAATAGAAAATGGGTGGTACAGGGCAACGGGGTAATCGAAAACGGCCCTGTCGCGTTCTTACCCCTCACCCCGAGATAGCCAGCTCGCGGCCGGAGCACCGACCATGAAAAGAGACCGAAGGAACAAGCAACGAGGACAGACGCAGAGGAAGAGAATGGGATAACCTGTGTGTATATACGGGTATACAGAGTGTACCGAAGGTAACTTCGATTACAATAGTATCAACGATTTTACCAGCATTAAAAGCAGAGAAAACTCAACCGATTAAAGTTGCGCGTGCCGACTAATCGGCCATCTTTTCTCCCTCGCCATTTACAAAATTAACGCGACACTTCTAAAACCTGCACTCAACTAATTGAACTCTGCAAATTTGATAGATCGTCCTTAATTACCTTAATACAGAATTAATTATAATATCGTTAGGCAAATAGAATTTTGATCCTGGAGAAATTTGAAATCTACACGTTACGTGGTCGGTGTCGCGTTAATACATTTGTCCGTTCACGTGAAAAGGGAGAAAAAAAAGGGCTCCTGGTATTTTCTGGACGAAAGATTTACCCGTGTCCCCGACGAGGAACTAGTTTTCGATAAACGAGCACCTCCTCGTTAAGTGGCTCCACGAAGGGGGCCGAAATCGTACTCACCCTATATCCCTGGCCGAGAGGGACAGAGAGGATTTATGAAGGATGAAGAGAGACAGTCGGACACGAAGAGGGAGCCAGAGGTGCGACGGAGATAGAGAAATATTTTTATTAAAAGGAGGGAGGCAACCTAATGGAGGAACAGAGACAGATTCACGGCGCAGTACACCGTGTCGGATGCTGATGCTGCATTAAGCCCCGTTTGCACTTCCGCCCTTCCATTCGCGGGCTTCGATCCTTTCATATGCTCCCCTTGCACCGGTACCACGGATTGTTTCCAATGATTTTCATTTTATATTGTATTTCTACCTCTTATTGCGACAGTTTCGTTGATTATTGTAAACGCGATACTGTCCCTTTGATTGATGTTACGCATACTTTCGTACGACGATTTTTATCGCTTTTTATTTTGGTATTACGTTGTAGCAATTTCTATTTCGCGAGGAAGGTAGCTGATCATTTTAATAATATTCGTAGTTCTAATGTTAACTTTAATCTTACAATATTAAGGTTGTAAGTAAAATTTTTTGTGTTTGTGTCATCAATTTTATAAAGAATTTTGTGTGCTATGACAATTTGTAATTTATAAGAGGGTTTTATGTTATAATTGTAAAAAATATGTGAATGTACTGTTATATTGCTCCTTTCAAGATTTTAATATGATGCAATGATGAATGCAGTGAAAGACTACAAAGTATTGCAGTGGTGTAACTAGGGAGGGTCCATGGAACATGGCCCCCTATTAGATATAATTGGAATAAATATACAGTGAGAACGGTAGGATTCTCCAGGGAAAATGGTAATGTAGGGGAAGATAATGATACTCTTTGCTAAAATATTCTGGAGTTATCATATTTGGGATCTTAACAATTTTTAAATTTAGTAATCGGAAAATTTGAAAATTCAGGAATTCGTAAGATGGTCAACTAAAAGTTTTCTAAACTTCTAAATTCGAATTTATAAAATTTGAAAACATACTTTAAAACATTATTCCAGAGATGAAGTACATCCATTAAAATCCTGAGTGATTTTAAATTAGAAACAACAAATTGTGTCATTTAAATGAGATAACCTTTGTACATCGTATATCAGTTGCCACATGTTTACATTGTAGAGTCAACAGCATTGTGAATATTTAAAAAATCCAACTTGATTACTCAAGTACGATTTACATTCGAAAAACACACTGTAGTATCTATCAGATAATTGAATTCAAACAACCTGTTTTTTCAGTTTCGTTTCTTTGAATTGGCTAACAGGTCAACATGTGAATAACATAGACGTACCAACCTATCAATATTTTAAAATTTCCCAGTTTTCAAATCCGTAAATTTTGTATAAAATTCATCTGTGCAACTTCGTAAGATTTCCCATGCTAAACATTCCAATACCAATGCATCCTCCAATTATTACATTTCACTGCGTTAAAGAAATTTCCCGCAAAGGAAGATGGTATTAAAGGACCCAATACCTTCGCGAGTCAAACAAGGCGTACAAAATTTCGCGATGCAAAGCCTTGATACACTCGAGATCCATCGACAAACAATGGCGGGAGGCGGTAACTTGAAGGACTTAATCTTAAAAGAGAATCCTCCCGAACGAGAGGACCATTGACTCCCGGTAGCTACGCGATCTATAATTCCGTCTATTATTATTCTGTTTATCAAACATCCCATGAAACGTTGTCGACCCCGGAAGATACGAAGACATTCCGTCGATGGGACAAAAAGATAGACAGCGTTAACACATCTAACGCATCTTAGATTCCTTATTTTAAATCACAGAAATTAAGATGCTTTTGTCGAAATGTATGTTAACTTCTGTCGAGACGAAGAATAATCGTACAAATTAATTTATGTATCATCCCCTACATATTGTTGTACTTTATTTTTTATTTAAACGTGACTACACATCGGACTGTAAATCCAGCGTTAAGTACAGATGTGGAGGTTGTATCTTTTCTCCGTTGCTAGAAGCTAGTTTTCTCGGTGTTTGTTCGTCGTTTGGCATCGACTTCAAGACAAACACGAAGTGTACCGGCAAGGTCACGTGATGGACTTCGTCCAGGACGAGACGAGGGAGCATACATAGAAGGGAGACGTCACTGACCGTGAACGCACGCGAGACTCGCGACAATTTTGTCCACAACATAGCAGGAACTCCGTGCATCGGCAGATAAAGCGGAAGAATGCGGCCTCGGTGAACTCTGATTCGAGGAACACGCGCCTTTTACCATTTCCTATCAGCCCTTCCTTCCAAACAACCGATCTACAGACCGTCGCACAGTGGCGAAAAACGCCGAAAACGTGGACAAAACTAATATCTTCGATTCTAAGATAAATTATTCAAATGTTTTTTGATAAGATGATTGTATTAATGTTACAAATTAATTTTTTGTGTTGAAAATCGAATTTTGATTTGTCAGTTAACTAATACAGAGTACCGTACGTATGAATTTTTATCTCGGAAACTATTTATCGAAATTAGTTAAATCTTTTTTCATTGTAATCTTGAATGTTTGAACTATCTTAATAATATTTCTTTTTGTTGACAAATTAATTTTTTAATATCAGAAATTATAAATAAATTTTTATTTTTTAAATTTTTGTACGAAGTTTAAATATCTAATATGTAATATATATATGAATGTGTAGCTTGAAGTCTTACCTACAAAACAAGACCTTTTGCAAAACTGAGTGTATAAAATTAACATCACAATGAGCTATACAAGATGTACTGTACCCCCGCTTTTAGCGAACAGTATAAATAGATTTCACATGCGTTTTAGGAGATTCTCATCTGGGAAAGGGTTTTAATAACCACTCTTGGCCAATGATACCGTTTTCCGAGGAAAACAAGTTCAAAGGTATGAAATTGATTGTTCATTGATTGTTGATTATTTATAAGAAAGGTATTATTACTCAATGGAAACCGCGAGAAGGTGGTGGTGCTCTTCCATCAGGAAAGGATGAGAAAAGTTCGAAAGATTAGTATGGATAAAGTGAAATAGTATAATAGCTAAAAAAATAATATAATAGTTAGAAAAAAATAGTATAATAATTAATCGCCATCTTCGGATGCTTTGGAATCACCTGCACCAGGAATAGCAAAGAACTGAGTGATAGGTTTTGGATATATTTTACGACAGGTAATTTACTATTGAAAAACTCGGCTAATAGATTTAACGAAACTGGAAAAACTAGCTCATAAAGAGCTTAAGGCAAACAGTTTCAGAAATATCGGAAATAATACAAGGTATATCCGTAGTGTAAACGTGATTTTGTCTCTAAACATAGAATCTTGTCATTTACTAATCTGAACCCCGCTATGACAAAAAATTGTAAGATAATGCCAAAAATATGTAACACAATATACATATTGTATATATCTATAGATCATCAACAGCGACGACATACATATTTCAAAAACGTCCGAAATTGCTGTTGTCGCGCGCGCTAATAGAGTGCACGTATGCACAAAAATGTGAATAACTCAGAAGACCGCAAATTACCGCAAGATATAATTACAGATTCTTATTCGGGAAGCTTCCAGCTTTCATTTAAGCCTATTTGGTAGGTGAAACGAGGTGAAAATCACAACTTTTTCGTTACATAAACATTGAACATGTCTATAGTTTATATCTCTTCCTTCGAAATGCTAAAAATAAAATCTTTGAAAGTGTGAGAACATAATGCATAGATTTCTTATAAACTAGTTCAACTAAAACGATTTCAAAAATTACGATTTTCATTTTTTCACCTTTGGCCATGTTTTTGCCACTGTAAAAGGTCCGAAACTGCTGTTGTCGCGCGCACTAATACGGTGCGCGTATGCACAAAAATGTGAATAACTCAGAAAACCGCAAATTACCGCAAGATATAGTTACAGATCCTTATTCGGGAAGCTTCCAGCTTTCATTTAAGCCTATTTGGTAAGTGAACCGAGGTGAAGATCAAAACTATTACCTTACATAAACATTAAATATGACTATTGTTTATATCTCTTTCCATATCAGCGTTAAAAATAAACATTTTGTTGTGCAATTTGTATAATTATAATACTAAAGTATCATATTAAATGCCAATAATAGTGGATGAACATAACATTTAACAAATAATGAGCAACAATATGTTAAACTTTGCACGGAAAAATTGACTTTAAAAAATGTTCAACTTTGAAGGCTCATATCTTCGAAACGGTAATAATAAAATCATTAAAATTGTGAGAACATTACGCACAGATTCCTTATAAACAAGTTCCACTAAACGGATTTGAAGAATTGCGATTTTCATTTTTTGACTTTTGTCCACGTTTTCGGCGTTTTTCGCCACTGTGCGTCGTTGCCAGAATCGAAGAATAATCCTCGCTGCTCATTGAACGTTTATATTTCTCACACACGATGTGGGTCTTAATCATTAATCCTGGGTAATAATAAATGATTTTTTACATAAATAATCAATCGATGATTGATTTATACAAATAATCGATAAATGATCATTCAAATGAACAATAAATGGTTGATCTTGTAAATAATTAATTAATGGTTGGTCATGTAAATAAGAATTATGCCATTTCAACCAATCAACCAATCAATTATTATAATCAATGGTTGATTAATTTCTACACTTCATTGTTATCAAATAAAAACCTAGAATACTTTAAAAATACATTTATTTATTTTTGTTTTAACAGCGAGTACTGCGATTATTTGATATATTTCAGCTTGACAAAATGGCTGATCCTTTTTTTCACTCATCAGAACACATACATGACAGAAATCAACTAAACCTCAGCAAACTGTTACTCTCCCAGAAAAGTTCGAAATTGTTCCAAAGGTCTCATAGGGTATTTTATTCATAAAAAATCAATGTCACTTTACCCTCGGACATGATCAGTGTTACTAACAGCCGAATCACCTGAATGGCTTCTGCCAGGTAATCCGAGGGAGTGTTCGGTCGACGAAATGTCGGGGAAGTGTATCTAGATTTTGATACTGGATACAGTAACCTGGCAGTGATTCTATACACTTTACATGCTATCTTTGATAATATTTTAGATCAAATTGACACATTGCACGATAATTGTAAATAGTTAAAATTTCTTCTCGAATTATGAATTCGATGGTGGATAGCTGGGTATTGATTCGATTTTCGAGGACGCACATATACGTCTGCAGATAAAATATTAAATAGTTTAATGAATAATGTAGGTACTTCGGAAGGAGGAAGACATTTTGTCATGAATATATTATCGGGTACTCAGACTGTGAAATATATTATTACTTTAATATGGCAATTTTGCTATAAAACTAATTAGGTATTTAATTGACTGTTGAAAGTAATATTTTGTAATTTTGTCTTCGTGAAAAATTCTGTTGAAAGTACGAGTTATAAAATTATAGACAACGTGACACAGATATGTTAATGACTTTTCATTATTATTATATCACGAGAGCAAACTGGTTCTTTGTAATACATATGAAAATTGTATGTACTGAAAACGTAAATAATTAAACGTTTAATCTTTGAACGACGTGTACTCATGTAAGACCCGCGATCGGCCATAAACAGTGCCACTTGAATAATTCAAAAGGAAACTATATATACGCATTGTATAGAAAGGGAGCAAGTATACAATAAATATACGTACACATTTTCCTTTCATATCTGCAAAATATTTTTACTATGACTTGTTTTACTCAGTATGTGCATTATTGTGATGCATTGTTTAAATGTTAAATAATATTGTATATCGTTCACATTTCAGTACTGAATACTAATCATTCTTTTGTTTAACTATTTTAAGAATAACTTTAGCAAATTCAGAAATTCGGTAAGTATTACTTGTTAACAAAATTTATTATTAATTATTACTATTTCATTATTTATTTACTAATTTATTTTGAATGAACTATCACTAATAAAATAAACTAATGAACTATCACTACAAGTGTATTACAGAAACATTTTTATGTAATTACAACTAGAACAAGTTCCTCGCATATAAATCTAATAAGATTTGTTGAAATATGGATATAGAAATTTTGAATTCATTTTTCACAAAAGAAATTTAATAAAAAAGAAGTTTTGTACGAAGAAATCTATATTATCGACCGAATGAAGTCAGAGGTTGGCAACACTCCTTGCTAGAGAGCATGGCGGTTCGCAAATAACCAATGCTATTTTAAACGGCATAAAACGATGTAAATTTTCGATCGACTAAAAATAACAGGGTAATTGGAATCTGGTCCGTGATCGACGGCACGAAATTTCAATTCTGAGTCATTCGGATATTAACATACTTTATGTAGCCGCAGAACGGAGTTAATATAGCTAATACTCCAGTTAATTTTATCAACCTCGTTTATGCATCTGTCAATCGCATATCTTCGTGATAATAGTGACATTAATGATAAATTTGTCATTTGCACGATTGACGTATTGATATGTTAAACAGGTAGTACATGTTAGAAATGTTAGTGGACATATAAAAATATGTAATATTTCTGTTATAGTATTTTATTATATTTAGGGACTTTATAAGGATACTAAATTAACGAATGTTTATAGGGTATTAAGTAAGTTTGTAAGTTTCAAAATTTAAAAATTCTCAAATTTAAGTTTCCAAAAACAACAGATGTCCAAATTCTCAAATCTCTAAATTTCCGAATTCTTAAGTTTCCAAATCCACAGATTTCCAGATTCTCAAATCCTTAAATTCCTGAATCCCTAAGTTCCCAAGTTTCCAAATTGTCAAATCCCCAAATTTCCAAGTTTCCAAATTCTCAAATCCCCAAGTTCCGAAATTTCCCCCCAAAAAAAAAACCCCAAATTCCTAAACCCCCAAATTCCTAAACCCCCAAATTCTTAAATCCCCAAGTTCCAAAGTTTACCAAATTGTCACATCCCCAAATTCCCAAGTTTCCAAATTCCTAAATCCCCAAATTCTCAAACCCCCAAATTCCTAAATCCCCAAATTCCTAGATCTCCAAATTCCTAAATCCCCAAATTCTCAAACCCCCAAATTCCTAAATGCCCAAATTCCTAGATCTCCAAATTCCTAAATCCCCAAATTCTCAAACCCCCAAATTCCTAAATCCCCAAATTCCTAGATCTCCAAATTCCTAAATCCCCAAATTCTCAAACCCCCAAATTCCTAAATCCCCAAATTCCTAGATCTCCAAATTCTCAAATCCCCAAATTGCTAAACCCCCAAATTCCTAAATCCCGAAATTCTCAAATCCCCAAGTTCCCAAGTTTGCAAATTCTCAAATCCCCAAATCTCCAAATTCCTAAACCCTCAAATTCTCAAACTCAAAATTCACGTCTCCTCAAGTCCCCAAATTCCCAAATCTCCAAACTCTCAATCCCTAAATTTCACTCGATATCAACAAGTTACCAAATACCCAAGCTTGCAAGATTCAAAATCCCAATATGTACAAAATAATCATTCCCCGCAATCCTTGCAATCGAATACGGCACGATGGTCGTTGGTTCGCGAATCGTGACTAATTCTGTTATTGTAGCACAATATTGTTACAAACGTGTGCATAAATAAGCGTGCTATTAAAAGCACCTCGACGGATAATGTAAACGTCGAATCCAATTTTGGATCGACAACATCGATCGGCAGGTACACGAGTACCAGTAAAAAACACAAAGAAACGCGCACATTTAACTAGCCGTTGGGTAGACTTACTTCCTGATCGCTACAGGTGGTCCGGTAAAACCCTCTTCTGGGTTCGGCACGCCTACGCGTATAAATACGTCATTGGATTTTCTCGCTCGGGGTCCGAGTTATCCTGCTCTCTTGTCCGATTTGGTTGACGCCAACGTAAACCGGTTGAACCAAACCCCGTTGTTTTGAGACGTCCGTTGCGTCAATCTCTAAATCTAAATTTCATTCGACCTCGCGGAAACTGAAATTTTCAAAGAAAATCGTTATTTCACGGAATAACCATGCTCACTGCTAATGACAGATCATTTGGAGTCTGCGAAATCTTATTGCAAAGTCTGTTCTGCTTTTGTTTCGAGTACTCTTTCAAATTCTTTGACCTTTCGAGGCCATGCTATTTTGACACAACTGGAAAACTGTTTTTGTGCGGGATTCTAATCACGGTAATATGCAGATGTATAAAGGTTTTAGAGGTTAATAGTGATTTTTATAGTTATTTGGGTATTAAGGATTTGGGGATTTTGGGATCTGGAGATTTGGGAGTTGTGAGTTTAGGGGCTTTCGGACCTGGAGATTTGAAGATTTGAGGATTTTGGGATCTGGAAATTTCAGGATTTAGGGAGATGTGAGTTTGAGGACTCTAAGACTTGGGGATTTGGGGATTTGGGGCTTTGGGACCTAAAGATTTGAAGATTTGGGGATTTGGGGATTTTAAGAGTTGTGAAGTTGAGGATTATGGGACCAGAAGATTTAGGGATTTTGGGAACTGGAGATTTGAAGATTTGATGATTTGGGGATTTGGAGATTTGAGGATTAAAAAATTTGTATATTTGGAAATTTGAGAATTTGGACATTTAAAGATTTTGGGATTTGGAGATTCAAGAATTTGAGGATTTGTGAATTTGGCCAGTTAAGGATTTTGGGATTTGGAGATTCGAAAATTTGAGGATCTGGATACTTGGCAACATAAGCACTTAAAATTTTTGATATTTGAGAATTTGTAAATTTAATAACTAGATGTTGAAGTACAAGTATGTCTAGTTTTGCCAAGAAAAGATGGCGACGTAGAGCAATTGCTGAGTCCAGAAAGTTTTTCCATGGAAAATGGCGCAATAACGAAAGGCACTCCCTTGCCCACACCAATTATGAATAATATATAATTTTGAATATTATAACGCATTCTCCTTCCTCTATATGGCCATTTCCTTTGAAAAATATACAATTCTCCTATTACTTATTATAGCGATACGATACTTATTCCATCAATTTCTAATACGATGACCCGCAAATTGCTGTGCACCCGGTTTCCCCAGTGACCTATGCAGAAATTTATATTAACAATTTTACAAAAATATTTAATTACACTTAATAATCTTCATATTGTGCACAATTACATCGATGAAAATAATGTCTCTAAATTACGAAATTAGACATTTTGTAATCGTAGCGAAGTTATAACAAGAATATCTATGATTACATATAATAACCATGCAATTATTCCACAAATTAATTACAGTCTTCCATCCTTAATTACAGAGTTCTCTCCTTTAATTATACCCTCCTCCGATCTTTATTGATTTATGTTCCTCTTAAATGCGACATAGGGTTAATTAGTCAACATCAATTCAGAAAATTAACCATAGCTCCGTCAATTTTTAAGATGTACCAAAGACATTTAGAGGATTCGGGTAAAAATGATTGACATATGCAAAGCTGTTGAATATTCTGAAAGATGTATATTCTTGTACGGAGAAGTATTTGAAGAAAATATGTCGTTGCGACTGTTCAGGATCCGTTTTATCATCGACTTTCTTCCGAGTACATATTCATTGACGTCAGAAATTGTTTTCGGGATGAAGATCGGCATACGGAGAATCGACGAGCCACTTAGGAATTTAATTGTATTGTACATACCTGACGGCCGTCCGCCTTCTTCAGCGGTTCAATGATAACTGTCAAAGTCGAGAGGTGCACAACCGATCACGTTCCTAGACCGCACGTGTTGTACGCAAATGTCTGCTGAAATGTGTGCTCTCCAAGGACCTTTCTGTTCGATTATTATTTATCGTTATGTCCCCGCGGAAATATAGATAACGAAGTACAGATACTTCTGATATACATTGTATTACGTTTTATGACATTTTTGAAATACAATTTTTCGAGGCAATTTTGGACAAATTTATTTTTTACCCTTGTAACACTAATCGTGTTAGTAGTTGTCTGAAGGTCTGCGTCCATTTGGACCTGTACATTATTAATTATTATCTGGTATATCATATATTATCTAATATGAAGTTTAAACTGAGCTTCGTCGAAATTTATCTTTAAGGACAGGTAACAAGTTTTTGAAGTTTTATAAATTCAACAAGTTAAAGATTCAAAGTATTCTGCCTGTTGCATGTTACCTACTCAGTGCACCTATAAAATTTGTTATTCAAATGTTGTTTGTTATTATCCAAATGCTATAAAATCTGCAAGTTATAACTTCCAAAGTAAAATGTAACCTTCAGAGATTATAACCTACAAGATTGACCTAACTTTTAACTAAACCTAATCTTAAATGAAAAAAAAATAGAAAAATTTATACAAGAGTAAAACAAGTAATGCTTTTAGACAATTAACAAGTATTTTGGTTTTCGTTAATGTAAGTATATCAAATAGTGACTTTGTTATTTTTCATTGCTGATGCATTTTGTATGTGATTCTCTGGTTAATGCAACAAACAAAAGAAGCTAATAAGTTTTTGTAATCAGATACTCCTTATCAGGTGGATACCCTATCTGTAATCTTTAATCTATAAGGCTTATCTGAAATATTTAACATTGTTATAATACACACGGAGTTTCATAACCCCGGTAGGTTTAGTCATAGTACACAAATAAATTCAAATAGTCATCTTATGAGGTAATAATTTTTATTATAGGTAAATTTTTACAATTTTCTGACGTAAAATGAATATTTGGGGGATTAGGAATTTGGGGAATTTTAAATTTGGGGAATTTGGAATTTGGGGGATTAGGAATTTGGGAAATTTGGAATTTGGGGAATTAGGAATTTGGGGGATTAGGAATTACGGAAAATTTGGGGAATTTGAAATTTGGGAAATTTGGAATTTAGGGAATTTGGAATTTGGGGGATTAGGAATTTGGGAAATTTGGAATTTGGGGAATTTGGAATTTAGGGGATTAGGAATTTGGGAAATTTGGAATTTGGGGAATTTGGAATTTGGGAAATTTGGAATCTGGAAAATTTAGAAATTGGAAAATTTGGAATTTGAAAAATTTAAATTTGGGAAAATATTCTTTTGGTAAAAGACAATGTTAAAAAAATATTGTTTCGATAAACGATAACGTTACAAAATATTATTTAGATAAAAGACAATTTTTTGATGGCAAGAAAATATTCTTTGATAAGAGATAATAACAGAGTACGAAAAAACAATTGTTGATTTCTGCCAAATTTTTGTGGAAAAGATCGTATGTCAAGAGATTAATAAGATGAGAGAGTTCTCTTCGAGTATATCATTGACCATTAAAGTCGAACAAATGAAGTCCCGAATTGTTCAACTTATATTCAGACTGGATGAAGTCAAAGATAATATTTTTCTGTTCTGCTACCTTTCTAAATTTATCGTTGGTGATTAACCTCTGTAACGTAACGTAAACCTCGAAAAATCACGATCGTGTTACGTATGTACTCGATCTGGAATTCTCATGCACGAATTATAATTACTATTGTGAGCAATCGAAGTATTGGAAAGATGCTTACATCTTTTTCTTCGATATCTTATTCACAAAGGAAGAGGAACCTGTACCATTTTGAAAACGTAAAATCTTCACTTTTAGAACTGCACGTTTAATTCAGACTAGAAAATTGCTATAAAATAGATACTGTTTATCTATTTTTACATTACCAGTGAGTTATGGATAATCAGATAAAGGAATTCTACAAACCATACGGAAAATCAGTTTCTCAAATTCATTCTTATACAATCGATAGTTATCAGCTACCCGCTAAGAATGTCTACTTTAATCATTATCTACTTTAATCAGGTACTTTAAGAAGTTTAATACAAACTTATGTTAAAAAATCATAGGACATTTAACGTTTCTTTAAAATATTCTACAAAGAGTTGCATTTTGTAAATTGTTGCAGTTAGTAGGTAGTTACCATCGTATTTTACAAAAAGAACCACAAATTTGTGCAATGATTTGTTAAAAATTGTAAAAAAATCGGTAGATGTTAATTAAAATCACTGGTAATAGTTATGTGTACCAATGAAAGTATACAATATAAATAATTTACATTATATGACTGATGATTACATTAATGGATGTCACTGTAGATTTTAAGCACCCCTGTAAATATCCAAAAAATTAATTATTTAAAACAATTTCTTTTCATATACCCAACTAAAATGAAACATATATACATAAATAAACGCTTCAATGTAAGTATAAAATAAAACTTTGCGGTATATGACTAAGGATTACCCGAATAGATAAATGTTTCATCTTCAGCGCTATTCTACTTACCCGCCATTTTGTTGAGACTAGACACGCGCGGTTTCACTCGAACCCCGCGGTTTTGTAGTCTGCAAATATCACGAAAATCATGGAAAATGTAAAGTACGCATGTAGTTGATCGACGTTGCAACAGATTCGCAGAAACAGAACAGGCGAAACTTACAATTCGCAGAATGGTATTTGTAAAGTTCATAACGCGAGCTCTTTCGTGACGAGCAACTTGTATTCGCGGCTACAACTCACGCCTACGTCATATCGACAGAGATAGTGGAAAAATTTCCCCGATGTTACGTCACAATTTCGATATCAGTTCAAAAGTATTTTTGATAAAAGTTAGAGACAGGGAAACTGACCGATTTGGTAAATCCTGAAACGCCAGCGTTTCCTCAATGAACGAATCGTGACATTGTTCGAATGCTTTCTCCGTTAACCGGGCTATATATGGAGAGGAGTGATCATTAATGTGGAGCATTGTATCATTCGGAAATATGTCACATGATACTTTGGCAATTTCAATTAACGTAATTCTGTTCAACGCGTTGAACAAGGCGAATGGTGATTTATTGAGAGAAAGGGGGGTGAGTCCTTTAGGGATTTGGAGTTTTGGAGATTTAAGGACATTGAAATTGTGGAAATTTGAGATTTTGGGGATTTGGGAATTTTAGGATATGGGGTTTTTTAATATAAGGATTCGAATTTTAGATCTTAGGAATTGTGGATTGTTGAAACTTGAAATTTCCAAACTTCCAAAATTTTAGATACTCAAAGTTCCAAATTTACTAAATACCAAATTCTTATATTTACTAATTCCTAAAGTTCCAAATTTCTACAATTCCAAATTCCTGAAATTCCAAATTTCTAAATTCCCCGAATTCCAAATTCCCCAAATTCCAAATTCCCCGATTTCCAAATTCCGCAGATTCCAAATTCTCCGAATTCCCAATTCCCCAAATTCTAAATTCCCCCAATTCCAAATTCCCCAATTTCCTAATTCCCCAACTTCCTAATTCCCCAACTTCCTAATTCCCCAATTTCCTAATTTCCCAAATTCCTAATTCCCCAAATTCCAAATTCCCAAATTTAAAAAATTTCCAAATCCAAAATTCCTATAAATCACACCTCAAACCATAATCATCAACTTTACAAACTATCACATTTCAGTCCCACCAAAAATGAATCAAACCATGAATTTTCCCACATTAATTTCGTTTTCGACGCGGCACGCCCATTCACTCGATTAATGACATCATTAACAAGTCAATAGTACTATAAATCGTTGACCTTTGATCATCGATAAATTAAGGACTATACCCACACATCGATAACGATCTCGATAATAATGAAATTTTTACTCCTGTTTCTAGTAACTCGTTTTCTTTCGAGAGCAAGAAAAAGAAGAAATCTTAACGGAAGCTTTAGTATTACGACACCTGGATAGTGAATCTCTGACGGTGTGTGCATCATGCGAGTAATCGTTCACCGATAGATAAAGGCTTGCTGGTTCCAAGAGCGCGATCAGTATAGTCTCGGACCTCGATCCGTAAACCACGTGAACATCATCGAAATACGTTCTCCGTTTCGTGATCCAGTGTCTTCCACCACTTTCAGTGAATGTGATCGAAAACTACGTTAAATCAAACTCATCGAGCCACGGAATCTTCCAACTTCGTTATTTGCTGCTACTTTATTCGTTGGATCATTTTAGTTTTTTACAACTGGTGTGTATTGTTATACCTCAAATCTTTAAATCCTTCGGTTTCGTTACTTGTAACTCTTTTATTTTCTAAATTACATTATTTATATACAGTTTGTGTATGCAGTTAAATTTTCCATCATTGAATTGTCTGATTCCTTTATTCAAAGTTATTTTGCTTGCTAAATCAATTTTGTGCTAAATCGTTTTTATGTAACTGTACTTGCATTGTTAAACTGCGAATTATTAAGTTGTCTATCACTGTCGTTTTAAATTATTCTATTTGCCAAATGATTTTATTTCTATACAACTAGTATATGTACATTGTTAAACGTGACATTCTAAAATTGTTCATCTTCGTTATTTATAACTATTCTATTTACTGAACTGATTTATTTTTACACAAGTAGTGTCTGTACATTGTTAAACTTCAAATCCTGAAATTGTCCATCTTCGTTGTTTATAACTGTTCTCGTTGAAACACTTTATTTTTATGTAACTGGTGCATGTACATTGTCAAACTTCAAATTCTAAAATTATTTACCTTAGTTATTTGCAAGTATTCTATTTATTAAATCATTTTATTTTTCCGTAACTGGTGTATAAATTGTGAGACTTCAAATTACCAAATTGTCCATCTTTAATGCTTATAATTATTGTATTTATTAAATCATTTTATTTCCACACAATTAGTATATAAATTGTTAAATTTCAAATGACCAAATCGTCCATCTTTAATGCTTATAATTATTGTATTTATTAAATCATTTTATTTCCACACAATTAGTATATAGATTGTTAAACTTCAAGTCATCAAATGGTCCATCTTTAATGCTTATAATTATTCAATTTATTAAATCATTTTATTTCGACTTCATTAAAACTTCAAATCCTCATTGCTCAAAATGAAGACATTGTATTTCATTCCTTGAATAATTTTGTTTCAATACAATTGATGTATTCATATCTCTGAACTTTAAATGCTACTTCATGTTCCGACTGCAACGGTGCCAACTATAACAGGATTTCGATGTAAATCAGCCTCGACTAAGTTGATTTTCGAGACTAAACAAACAAGTTTGAAGTAGGTTTCAATGAAATATCATTTTTCGAAAGTTTTCTTTACGTTCAGTCTGCTCTTATGATTTACTCCGATTTGACGGTACTAAATACCTAAATAATTTCTCGGAAGTAGACTTTTTGTTACTTTCATCGGTGAAGCAGCGGAAATTACATATATGTAGGTCAAGAGCTGTTCATTCATCGCACTTTCTTTTTAAGATGACTGCGACTTTTCGTCCTCTTACATGATTCATTGATTATAGCTGGTTTATGTTACGTCGCTTGATTTATGTTACATCGATTTTTTAAATTAAACTCAAGGATTTTGAAAAAATTAGTATCGATTTGTGAAAGAGCAAAGTCGGATTCTTAATTGCTAACATTTCAGCGATTAACAATGTGGACTATTTTCAGTTAGGAGATTTGATCGCTATCTGATATGTCAAACTTATCAGAAGTGAAGCCTCTTAAACTGTTCCTCTATCGTTTCGTTCAAAAATCTTTTACACTAAGTAAACCATTTTGTACTTTTATAAAAGGTGTACATCTTACGTTCGATTCAAAAAATAAAACAAAACTGATAATTTTAATAAGAATAACTTCAAGTTCAAATAAACAAGGTTAAATATCAGAAGAGGATGCAAAAAACATTTCCTATCCCTAAAAATCTGAATCCAAGGGCGATGTGAACAAGACTATTTCAAACAACTAAATCAGGTGCCTAATTCAATGACTATCTGTTGTAGATCTCCCAACGAAGATTGCACTTTGAATCGTCAGATCCGCCGAGAGATAAAAGGCAAATATTTTCGATCGAGAACACTTTGCCCCGAACACGGAAATATCCCGGAAAAAGAAGAAGGAAGACTTGTTCTGTTATCAGAGTTAATACTCCGACCGAGTTATTATCTTACTCACCGTTCTAATCGATAGCGAGAAAATAATCAGAGCCTGTAAACTGATAGAGCTCAGAACTTTAACGGAGCACGTTAAATCTTTACCGGATAACCTTCGAATTCCTTCCGGGTCGAATGCAAATTTCTGCGAAAGATCCACGAAGTGCGCATTAACATTTCTTAAACTGATTCTCAAGTGTAAACAACGAAGGAAGATAATCGATAAAGCGAATCGAATAAGATGTCATCGATGCAGCGAATAGTAAGAAATTTCTACTCGTCCGCCATTTTCGATACGTGATGCGCTGAGTGCACGAAAGACTCGCGAGGAAGAGGCAAGGACGCAGTGAATTGAACTTCTGGGAATATTCTGAAGATAGAAGTACGGAAATCTAGTTGTAACGTTTAACAGACGATATAAACGTGTTATGACAATTGCTGGTGAACGTATAAATAGATTTCGAGGAAAGATGTCTGGAAATTCTAAGCTTTGGTTGATGTTGTGCGCTCTTCTCTGTGACCTGGCGATTTGCGGGGCGAGAGTGGATTATAAAACAACGATACACTCGATTCCTTTGGTATGTATAACGTAAGAGAATAATAAGATTTCGGTACGAAGATTTTTCGGTTTTATTGCTTCAGATTTACATTTGAGTTTCAAGGGTGAGGTTGAGCTCTGGATGTAATCTTGTTGAATTATTTGGAGTGCGTTACTTTGTGAACTTTCAAAGCCACGAAATTTGCAAGTCGTATGATTTGAGGAAAATTTAGGAGTTTGGAATATTGGGAAATTGGAAAATTGGAATTTAGAAGTTTGGGAACTTGGGAATTTACAAACTTGTAAATTTACTCTCAGAAATATGTGCTCTCTGAAACTTCAGAATCTGGAAATTTGTGAAGAAGTTTGAGACTTTGAACCCTTGAAAATTTGAACTTCTAGATTTTTGAGAACTTGAAACTAATATAATTAGGGACCTAATAAGTTCCCTAAAATTTGGGAACTTAAGAATGTAGGACCTTAAAAAGGCAACTTGAAGAAGTTAAAAAGTTCTGAATATTCAAACTCCCAAAGTTTCCTTTCAACCCCCAAAATTCTACTACCAACAAAAAATCCTACTATCAAAAGTATAAAATCGAGCTACCTGAGTAAAATATAGACTTTTGTATATTTGCACAGTTATTTTTAGTACTATCGCTGTCCATCTATAGCCCTCTTTGAAGTTTCAAAGTTTCAAGTTCTTTTTTCATCGAGCAAGCATAATTTAGCTTCACAAATGATTCTGTAATATAACTGTGAACGATCATGTAACAGGAAATGATGATGCAATGTAACAGTAAATGATCATGTAATATAACAGTAAATTATTATATAAATTTTAGTATCTTAACGACAAATGTTGTTAAGTTAAATATTAAGTTAACTCATTTGGAGCACTTATAATTTTTCAAATTTCATGGACACATTGTATTGTTTGTGGAATTTGTGAGATATTCTGAGTGAGATATTTTGAGTGTTACATTCTGTGATATCAAAGTGATTAGTATATCATTCATTATATCAGATATTAAATATCTTCTTTAACAAAAATAAAACTCCAAAATTCATTAACTTGTGTCATTAATAACTCAGAGTGCCATAATTGTTAAATATTGTTAATGTATTTAAAAAAGATATTTATGTAGTGACTAGTACACTATACAATCATTCATAATGTCAAATACCATCTTTAACAAAAATTAAAAACTTGAAAATATTTAACCCTCAAGGTACTCCGAGTTCTTAATGCCACAAGCTTCTTAAAATTAAAAAATGAAACTTTAGTTTCCTTTAGATTTGTAAGTAAAATTTATTAAATATTTAAAAAAATGTATCTAAGCAATTTTAACGAGAACACCAAGAATTTATGTGACTTTTTCGTAATTTATTACAGCAAAATCACACAGCGATACTAGAGGAGTACAAAAACTTGCCAATGGTAGGAAAATGCTGCGCGGAAGGGGAAGTTTTTGCGAATCTTTCAGAAAGGAGTTGCAAAGCTGTGAACTTGTCGACAGCTCCAATATTTTCGCCTCGTTTTAGTAGATTTAACAGAACTGGATTGCTGGCTCCTGGTAAAAGACAAAGCACGTTCGTTGCAATTGTCGGGAATCCTTGCAAAGATAAAATGTGAGTACTTGCACAAAGAACAAAAATAATAAAACTGAAATATAGAATAGAATGTTTCAATAAGTTAATATTATTTATCTCAGTTTTAATAATTATTCATTCACGATTTATAAATTTTGGTAAAAAATTTGAAGAATTAATTACTCTTCTTATTATTCATTTTTAGTAATAAATTATTACAAGATTGTAAACTGAATAATTGTGATACAATTCTCTTTCATAAATTTTATTAAAAGCGTGACCAAAAATAATGTACAGTATAAAACAATGCCTTTACTGTATGTTTTAAAAAATTCTTATGTAATGTTTGTTTATTAGAAGTAGATCTTTATCACGTAATCGTTATACATCGACTTTAATCCCTTGAATAAAACTTCTTCAGTTTTTTTTCTGATAAAGATATTATCCTTTCGATAGGTTCAGCAATCTTTAAATAGCATTATCTACTTAAATAATTAGTTTCTAATTTATCTCCCTATGAATATCTCCAAAAATAGATCGATATAAAAATGTCAAATAACGAACATTTTTATTTATCTTTAGTCTGGCATGTCGCGTCGTAATAAATTAGTATAAAAAAAACAGAAGGACGAAGGAATATATTCATATAATGCTATTTCGGAATTCCGTTCAACAATTTTTATTTTAGAATGAAACTTTCCTGTTTCCTGCTCGAATGTAAGGATATTGTATTTCGAATTTTTTACTGAAAATTTTTGCGCGAACCGGGAAAAATTCGATAAACAGTGATATATGTGAATTCTGTATAATATCGGTATTTCCTAAATATTTTAAAGCATAGTGTTTAAAAGAAAAAATGAGAAATATGTTACAAAAAAATAGTTCGAAAAGTGAATGAAGTTTTAATAATAAAATATTGCAAGTTTCTAATAAAAATATTACAAGTTTAATTTTTGCAATTAGAGTTTGTTCAAAAATTTCCATACTTTTGCGTGTTACTTAAATTTTGAAAGAAGAATGAAGTGTAAGATATAAATGAAAACAAAATTAAGTGATTAATCTAATTCGTGTATTTACCATTTCCAGGTATATTTTAGAACCTAATGAGAGCAGTTTCGATGCGAATTATTTATTGATAAACGGATCCGTGTTTGCGCCTCGATTAGACCAGATGATGTTGCAGCCTGGAATAGATTATTGCATGGATGTCATTCCTGAATTGGGACTGAGAACTGTCGTCTGCTTTTCTGAATGTAAGTTTACAAAGATGTATTTCGCAATTCCCCATATTCACAACTCCCCAATTCCTAAATCCTCCAATTCCAAATTTCCCAAATTCCTAAATTTCCAAATTCCAAATTTCCCAAATTTCTAAATCCCCCAAATTCTTAAATCCCCCAATTCCAAATTTCCCAAATTCCTAAATTTCCAAATTCCAAATTTCCCAAATTTCTAAATCCCCCAATTCCAAATTTCCCAAATTCTTAAATCCCCCAATTCCAAATTTCCCAAATTCCTAAATTCCCCAATTCCAAATTTCCCAAATTTCTAAATCCCCCAATTCCAAATTTCCCAAATTCCTAAATTCCCCAATTCCAAATTTCCCAAATTCCTAAATCCCCCAATTCCAAATTTCCCAAATTTCTAAATCCCCCAATTCCAAATTTCCCAAATTCCTAAATTCCCCAATTCCAAATTTCCCAAATTCCTAAATCCCCCAATTCCAAATTTCCCAAATTCCCAAATTCCTAAGTTTCCAAATTTACCCCCCAATTGTTCAAACTTCCAAATTTCAGTATTTCACCATACACACCAATGCCATAAACACTTTTGTCTGTTCCAGATCGCATAATAGTGGCAGCAGACTCCCGAATCACAATTTATGCCTGCGGTCTTCTAGTATCCGTGCCATTTCTGATCCTCACCATTCTAGCATACTCCATTACTCCAAAATTGAAGGACGTTTTCGGGAAAGCATTGAGTCGCTACTGTGGCTGTTTAGCACTGGCTTTTATCATCTTAGCAGTCGCGCAATTAGGAAACCTGCATCTATCGAGCCAAACTTGCAACAGTATAGGTAAGACCATATTTTAAAGAAGATTTATAGAAACTAATATATGTTTAGTAAATGTACACTAACATTTAGTAATACAAATAAAATATCAGCACAAAACCTTCTAAATCTAAAAAATCTCATACATAAAGTATCTAACAGAAACGTAAAAACAAACGCAAAATTGCAAAGTCATAGATTCTACGAACCTTACGTTCATCAAATCGTTAACGCTAACTTTCCCCGAGTCTATCACACTTTTATGGAATGCAATAAAATATGACGTAACGAATAATAGCTACCTTACAAAGCAACATTAACGCTCGTTTGAAATCAGTTAAGAAACAATTAACTTTTCCAGGATTCGTCATCCAGTTCTCCTTCGTCGCGTGCTTCTTTTGGCTAAATGTGATGTGCATCGAAATGTGGTCCTTGGTGCGGAGCCACGTGGATAAGGACACATACAGAAGAATGAAGCCAAAAACGTTGTTCTTCTGGTACTCCTTATGGTGTTGGGGTCCCTCGGTGATACTTATCCTCGTCTCGATGAGTATGGATCTCAGCCCAACGATACCGGCGACTTACGTGAAAGCGAACTTCGGCAAGGAGAGCTGTCAGTTCAAATGTGAGTCAATACATTTTTCATTCTCGATGTACGAGGTAAACATTGATTATCTCCGATAAGCGATAGCTGCAGTATTTTTTAATTAAATCGAAGGTCACATGATACTGTACCTAACTGACATTTTATAACATCGCTTTGCAATTTAAATTCTTCGTTTACTTTGCTAAATTGGGTCACGAAATTCTTTTCTTCGATTCCTCTCGGTTATTATAGTTAATATTTAAATATCTACCTCAAAAAGATAAAACGACTATACCTCTCTAAAATTACCTACCACAATCAAAAATACCTTTCCGCCAAAAAACAGTTGCAAAATCAGCTTCCAAATAGCTACAAGGAAACACATCGCTCATCTTATACAAAATTTAAAACGATCCTTTTTTTATTTGCAGCGAGCGACAAATCAATGCCATACTTTTACCTGCCGGTCGGGCTGCTGCTTCTAGGAAACGTGGTTCTCTTCGTGCTGACATTTATCAAACTGACAAAGTATCAGAAGGATCTCGATTTGAGGCGACTCGCGAGGAATCAAGAATCGGATCGGTTGGATCGAAGATTCCTACGACGTCTTATGAGAACGACTTTCGTGTGTTTGATAATCTTTTTTCTGATGGGACTGAACTGGACGATGGAGTTGATATCCTGGTTCGTTCACGGGAATTCCTTCGACTGGTCCACCTTCGATCTCGTGAATTCTCTGCAAGGTGTCCTCGTGTTCGGTTTGTTCGTTCTACGAAGGCCACCGAGGGACTTCGTTTGGCAGCGAGTGCAACAACTGCGCGGCAGGGACGTCGCTGAACCGGAAAGCAGAAGCTTGGAACTTTATTTACTTCCTGTGATGAACGGCGATTCTACGCCCAGACAAACGATCATTCCGTGAAACTAGTTTGTTTTTTATATTTGTTCGTGAGGAGTGAATTAACTAATCGGGATGCTTACAAGTTTTGGAGAGATGCAGCACATTGGCGTAAGTAGGGACTGAGGTCGATTAAAAAGTTTCAGTTATACACTTTTCAATTTTCAATTTTTTAAATATTACAAATTCTCATATTTCTAAATGTCTAAGACCGTAATTTCCTAAATTTTCATATTCCAAAGTTTTCAAATTATCAGGTTTCTAAGTTACTGAAGTTCTAAACCCCAAATTTACAAATTTCCAGACTTCTAAACTTTCAAATTTTCAAATCTCCCAGTTCTCAAATTTCTAAATCTCTAATTCTCAAAAATTAGAAATGTGCAAAAACCCAAATTCCTCAATTCCCTAACTCTCTAATTACCTAATTCCCTAATTCCCCAATTCCATAATTCCCCTATTCCCTAATTCACAAATCCTTAAATCTCCAATTCTCAAATTCACAACTCTCAAATTTCCAAATTTCTGAACTCCCAAATTTTCAAATCCCCACCTCCCCATATCTAGAGACCCTTCTCCACTTCAAACAAAAATCCTAGTTACGCCAATGTAAATCCATCAAGTGTTGGACACATTTGACGATTTTAGCTGATTCGTTAGAAGTAAGACTTTGATTCAATTATTTATTGCGTGAGTGGAATGAAATGATAAAAATCATTTCTGAAATACTTACAACTCATTGTACAAAATACATGAATGTCATTGTGTCGTTTGTGAAACAATGGTACACAGAGTGAGTTAACAGACTTGACTACTTTAACTACTACAATATAAATGTATTATGTACTTTCTTGAACATGGAAACTCACAGAATTTCAAGGTCAATTTAATTTAAATAAAATTCAATAGATTATTCTACATATCAGTTTTCTTAACATTTTTAGAAAAGTAATAATTTTGACAATATCTTAAGTATTACTTTATTCATATTTCAATATCACGCAGGATATTCTATAATAATAATTAAATACTATATAATAATATAATATATTATATCTATTACATTGTCTCCCTTAATAACATTTATTAAAAAACATTTCTTGTATCACCAAACATAAAGTAGTCAATTTAGCTGACTCACCCTGTATAACATTAACACTAATCTTTTCTACTATAAATGATAAATAATTTATTTATGAGATAAACGAATCACTATAAATTATAACAATACTTTCATACAAATGAAAGTTACGATGTCATAAATTAACAAAATAGCAAAAGATCTACAAAATCGAATAAGACTTAAAAAAAATCATTGTACCATAAGTTCAAAACAGCTTTTATAAAATGATAACGAATTGCATTTAACGGATGCATTTGAGACCATATTTAGAATTGTTACATGAAACTTCTACGTGTCTACGCTTTTTTTTTTTTGGACACAGCATATTTCTCAAGAACTACTCGGTTATGTAAAAACATCTACAACTCGTTTTACAATAGCACGTGCAAGTTGTGATGTTTGTACAACCGATTGCATAACAGCGGGAAGCCGGACAGGTTGTATCGTTGATCTTACAATGAATGCACATGTTCCGCGAATTCTGTACAGCAACGTTAAAGCGTTTCCCATGACTTTGAGATACAAAATCTTCCCGAGTGCATGACACATCGTGAATTAAAAGTTTAATGTTATTAATATGTATATAGTGTCACTTGTCATTCATGATGTGCATTAAAAACTACCTTGGGTACTATCCGGGGAAATACGATGTTCTAAAATTATCCTTGAGAATGCAACAGGACGATAATATCGTAATAATTGCGATAAAAACTATAAATGCCTTAGGGGAGTACACTTGTCAAACAGGAAATTTATTTCTTTGGGAATTACTTGATGAAACATTTAAATCTTTTTAGTAGATGTATATTTGCACCTTTATTCTCAAATTTTAATTAAAAACAGTACAAGTGTACCCCCTTAATCGAATAATAGAACAAAATGGCGTTCTTTACTCAACCCATTTAACTTAAAATTTCTTTTCATTCGCGTTTCATAAATTTTATACTATTTCATTGAAGATTAATCTGTACATATAACTATCCCTTCGTGACGAACATTATTTCTCGCTTTTAAAAGCATTTTTCGTTGTATACATTTTAAACATGACTTACGTATCAATTTTTCTTTCGTGTACACTGTACAGTAAAAGTGTATAATTTGCATACGTAACATGTTCACGTCATCAGTTTCCGAGATTATTTCAGAAGTAGAACAGTACAAAATCATTGCATTTACAACAAATTTATTCCAGCTGCATAAAAGAGGTAAAATTATGATGTAAAAATTCTGGAGACTAATGGTGTGAACATGATGATTTATTTATTTATATTAATGATAAATTGATCGAAAAATACAGACGAAAATATTTGAACTCTGTATGTCGTAATTTTATAGAGTACATACGTTATTTATTGTAATTTGTTATTTATTGTATTGTTATTTAAGTTATTTATGTAGGCTTAATTAATTAAATGTTTTCTTTTAGAAAATTGTATTTATTCTTTTCCTTTGATTCTTTCCAAGCTTTTCGATACAGGCTAAAATAATTTGTTTAACAAGTTAAAAATATCGTTTTTTATTTTGTATCCCCTTTTTATACCACAGCGTATATTTGTTCGTTTTCTTTGCGTTTCTATCACGCTATAAAAATAAAATAGCGCAGGTTTGTACAACCAAACCATCATAACAATTCGCGAACCCAATTAAAAGGTTTCCTAAAACTAACATTGATTATTATCTAAGTGGTGCTCGCTCGTATGTCAAGTGCATAATAACACGGTAGCACCATTGGCGTAACTAAATCGAAACCATGGTGGACTTAACATTCTCAAAATATAGATCTTTCCTACATACCCTTAAATATACAGGATATCTCATATTGTAAATAGATATTTTCAAGTTTACAAATTTTCAAATATCTAAATTTTTTAATTCTGAATTTCCAAAATTTAAAGTTTTAAATTTACACTTGGTTATTTTTAATGTGTAACATTAATACTATTAGTAAAACTATGACCCGGCACGCCTTAGACAATGATTCTAGTTACACCAATGGTTAGCACACTCTTATAAGCTCTGTAGCGTAAGATAATTAAGCACTAGTGCCTGTGGGTAATAACCCAGCAGCAAAAACCAGGTACCAAAAGTAACTTTTGAACATCAAGAAACCGGTTAAGATATGGATTGTTTGTTGTCTCCTGGCAACATATTTTTATATCTGCTTATGTTCTTTCTACATTTCACGAAATATTACTGTATTATTCAGTAGATAGTGTCAGTACTGAATTTATAAATGCTATTAATCTCGTATAATTTGATACATAAAAAATTCAATACTTAAAATAAAAGATAAGATTCATTAAAAATTTTTATTTTAAGAGTAAAGTGCTTACTATGTAAAAGAATAAAAATGAACTATTTTGTAAAATATACGTTATCTACTGAAAAATACAGTAATATATCAGCTTAATCCTATTCTAATCACAATTCCGTAAAACTGTACATTTACACTCCTAATTGAGTTTTCGTGTTCTGATATAAAATTATATAGCATGTCAACCTCTTGTGACTCTTTCGTATTGAACAATTATCATTTCACTTGCTCCATTAAAATAGATAGTAATTACAGGAACTAAAAGAGGTTATTTTAATAAGGATTATGCTTCTGTAATATCATTTTGTTAAAAAGTACACAATTTGCGAAATATACACGTCACACTTGATCATCTAAGATCTACTTTTATATCACAGAAACATAATACTCCTCAAATAATTCTAGGTTTTCACAGTATAATTCGTCTCAATTTCTAGAATTATTTTTGTATAAACATTTAAAGTACTAAAGATAGTCAATGCATTCTTTACAAAACTTTAAGTGAGATAATCGTCAATAACTTTAATTTATGATTTTGATAAGAAGTTAAAGAAATGTTGGACCTCGTACAGTTACATCTAAATAACGCGTTTTGCTCTAATTGAATGAAGCTACTCACATGAGTCTGACAACTAAACGCGCGAATATTGCAACAACTTATCAGCTATACATTAAAAATCTATCATAAGCAGGTATCATCTGTAATTGCTATTATGTTAACATAGATATCTAAAAAGTTATCAAGCCGGTCTATGGTGTCCCGGAAACGGAGGACTAACACCTAAAATTCCTATAAGATTCCCTCGTTGAGCAACATAAACCAATTGATACATCCCTGGTGAGCGAAGAGCAGTGTCGTTGAAATAAATTCTCTCCATGAGGGCATGAGGTTCGAAAGGGATTGGAGACGATTTACCTAACATAAATCTTTATCATAAACCGGCAAAAATAGCCACGACATATCAACAGCGATATCGTTGAACGATCATATTCAAGAAGTACATTAAAATGAAATCTTACCTTGACCTACATATTCATATACAATATATTCGTCTAAACTGGAAAATTCGTTGTGGAAAAGTCCTACCCAGTCCCCGCTCGCAGGCCTAGCATCTCCTAATAATTTGTACGATACTGAATTTTCCTCGTCTATAAACCATGCTGTCACAGGTTGGAATTCTACCCCCTGACCCTCCATAGTAGGTCTGATCTGTAAATATAATTTAATTTATTAAACTTAACAGATTGATTGTAGCGTTATCATAAATATTTTTAATATAACAGTATTATTAATATTACAATAATATCAAATTCTCCTGTAACTGGTTTATGGTCTGATTGTACGTAGCTGAAATGACTCTTGTAATTATGCTGAGTAGCGCTAAGTTTAACATCGTCGTAAACATCCGCATTTACTTTGTATAAAATTCTATCAGTCCATGACGGTCGCCGCCTGCATACACAATTGACAAGTAAGAAAGAAGTTATTATAAACATATCCCGGAAGTAGAAAATTCATCTTACTTGAGATCAAAATCTTGAGACGAAAATTCATATTTATAAGTAGGTGGGAATGTAATAGAATTCTCATGTAATTCACCAAAAGCTTCACCGGTCTCCATTACTGCCTTTAATTGATCTCTTGCTAATAAAGGTTTCAATTGTTTCTTTTTAACTAGTAAATCAATATCTGTGGCAGTTAAGTCTGCTCCATTTAATCGAAAGTTTAAGTCACCAATCCAAAATACATAACTGGAAGGTTACCATTGTTAATACAAGTTGTTATATATTATTAGTATGGTAATCTGTATTAAAATTCTATACTTACTCATGAAATAGTATTTTGGAAGTATCTGAATGACTAAAACTGTGGTTTGTGAGTATTGTATTATAATCTGTAATCCTGTCTGCCAATAAATGATCGTGTGGTGTCAAATGTGTATTTACGACACACATACTGACCCCATATATATTTAATCTTATACTAACTGCCCCTTTATTGCCCTGGAAACAACACACTTTTATTTAAAGATATTAGAAAGAAATGATGCACAATTAAAGTTTCTTCTTACCCACATGCCACCAAACCCTGTTCTTGTATATTGGGCTTCTATTAATCTTAAATGTGTAATATGTTTTCTTAGGCAAAAGAGATTTAAGACAAGACCCTGTAAACGCTGTGTACGTATTTTCACGTAATCATATTTCTTTAATACTTCTCTGAAAAAATTTAATAGAAAATGATGGCTTCTTAAAGGCTTAAAGTAATACCACAGAAACTTAAATACTTTTGAATAAAGTGATTATTAATACATATGAATAAATGTAACTTTCTAATCTGCGCACCTAAAAGATTTTGTCCATGGATCTTCAAAGAATATATCTAATACCATGTTTTGTGGTTGAGCTTTGACTTCCTGCAATCTAATATAATTTATAAATTCATTTATCTTTTAAATAATTTATACACTTCATGTATCTTTTATATATACCCAACATAATATAAATCTGGTAATTTTCTTGATGTGTTTCCAAGATCAAGAAGTTGATGTAAGTCCTCCTGAGGATACTTAGTCGCCACATTCCATGTAACAAAATAAATCCTAAAATGCATAATAACTACATGTTATTAGAATTATTAGAATGCACACGATAAATAAAGGTAACAAAGCTGCAAAATCAGAAGATATTTTTCATTTGTCATTTACGTTTTAATTCTTAATTAAGGAACAGATGTACAAAAAAAATCTATAATAAAATGAAGTGTAAAAAATTTCTACTTACCTAAGATGCTCCAATTTGTCAGCCATTTTTAATACAATATTATTTAACTGTTAAAAAGATTTCACTAAAGTTTATACAACTTTGTTAGCATTTAAAACCAGGTTATACTCCACTGACTGTGCAGTATATGTCACAACACTTTACAGGTTAAGAAGTATTGTATGGAACGGCAACGCTTTGCCGATCAATTTTTCAGTCGTAAACTTTCATTGGAGTATTATTTTTAGATAATTCAATCGATGAATTACAGAAATTACGTCTGTTTTCCATTAGAATGCAGCAAAACGACTACTCATAGAACCATACTGTTGACAGATGAAAAGAAAGTGAGGTTCCCCTCCAACCGAACTCAACACGTGACGTCAAGAAAAGCAACCTGCCGTGTACTGTCACCGAATACGTTGTACTACGCAAGTGTAATCATTCTATGGACAGTAACGTACTAAGTATGAACAACACCCTACCGTTTATAAAACCATATTGCGTAGATTGCTACACAATTTATTTTGCTATCTCCACATACCTGGAAATTTCACAAAAATTTCACAAGAAAATGCAATAAATGTCTTACGCAGTGCACTCGCGGACACCGATTGGCCCATTTTCCGATTTGAAAGAATTGATATCGTACAAGATATTGTAACATAACATAAAAATAAGAAATGTTGCGATGTAGAACATTGACTTAAATTATTAATGCGTAAATGTATATAAAAATGTTTATTAAGTACTAAAATATTGATTTCTTTAATTTTGAATATTTACAGTCTTCTTTTTAGGTCATATGTTGAATTACAGACACGTGGCAATGAGATTAAATTCACTTTACTGACAAAGACTAATTACGCTGTTCTCTTTTGTGTAGAATTTAGAACTGAATGGTTGTGTACAAGAAAAAAAAAGGCAACAGGTTGATGATTCATTAGATAAAGATAAATGAAATACTTCGCAGCTTTGTTACAGTCGTTGTTTACACTGGAGATAAAGTGCATGAAAAGATAACCTGTGAAGGGTAACATAGCATTGCTATTGGCACTAGGATTTTTATTTGATTGCAAGATAATATAGATCTTTCAATTGTACAATTATGAAATGAAAGTTAATAGAATATTTGAGAATTTAGAAATTTAGGGATGTGGGAATTTAGAAATTTAGAAATTTGGGGATGTAAGAATTTGGAAATTTAGAAATTTGGGGTTTGAGAATTCGGGAATTTAGAAATTTAGTGTTGAGAATTTGGGGACTTAGATATTCAAAAATTTGAAAACCTGAAACTTTAGAATTAAGAACTGATAATACAAAAATTTCAGATTTATAGTTTCATGGTCCTACCTACGCCAATGAGCATTGCTACTATCCAGGAACTTACTTGGTACAAAAAAGCGATGGAAATAAAAAAAAGAAGGATTATAAAAAAATGTATCGTACCTTTATTATAATTTCTCGCGAAATTCGCCTTCGACTGCTACAGTTTGATTTGTTATCGAAATAATCGAGCATAACCGAGACAAAGGAGAATTAAAAGTCTCGTGCAACACTCGTACGTGATATTATTTACAATAACAAGACAAACGAATAGGAAACAAAGTCCATTGTTTCGTAGCTATCTAATATAAGAATGTAGAAAAGCAGTTCTGTTATCGAAATTCGCGGGCTTTCGTGGTCGGAAGGAGTTCCGGGCAATTATCAGTACATCATTCCAGGATGAGCTGCCCGTTGAAAAAATACGTTCGGATTCGCTGATAACGTTGTGTACAAGTTTCCAGCATCTTCTGGCCTTAGATACATCCCTGGTGGCAACACGAACGTTTCCATTGGGCCGTGAACATCTGCAAAATATATTTATTTATTAATTCATTCATGTAACACCTTGCAGTATTATTAACAGAGCACTAGTAACAATAACACCTACATTACTAATGTTATTTAATACTTTTATGGAAGAACTAATAAAGAATATAAAAAACACGATGTATATGGAAATAGAAGTTTTTACATATATTACGATTTAGCTCACGAGTTAAAAAATTGACTCTAAACTCGTTATCTACATTACACATCCTACCACTGGTGGTTATTAGTTTCCGGTAACGAGGTAAACACCGCGTTCCCGTTTGTTTTTCCGGTCGGGTCAATCAGCAGACCGTAATTTTTTTAACGATGTACGTATTTATTGTAGTTCGTTTTTGTCCGATATAATTTGTAATTTTAATTGCATGTCGAAAGTTATCGAAGCATTTTTAGCAACGATATGATAAGAAATATAACAATGTTCATATAGAAATTATTTGGGTACTTTTAAAATCTTGGTATCTTGGTACTTTTAAAGCTTGGTACCTTGACTGATTAGAATTAACTTAATTTTAAAAAACATTTACAAAGTCTACTTCTAGCGACAATATTTAATTACCTCGATAAATGGAACGCAGTCGATCATTGATTTGGTAAATGAATCTCGTTATCTATAGTAACTTATTAGTATTACACACTTTCTACAAATTAATCATAGAGTACTGACAGAAGATCCCCGCGAAACAGAGCTTCAATTACGCTGTTTTAACCGGGATTCAAAGTGTGTCACACCTGTCACTCTTCTTCGGAGCTTATGATTATTTGAAAGTTTCCTACAACGGATGAATTGAAATCGAACCACCATGAAGAGCCAATGAAGACTAAACGAAACGGATCGATGAGTTAGGCTATAACTACTAGTCACGCTCATACACATTAACACCTTCTCAACTGTGTTTTAAAGCACATTGCATAGAAACGACGATCAGAGGCCATACAATTACTCGAACAAATAAAAGTATACAAAACAGAGAATGTAGGTGTCATAAGAACCTAATACAATAAGTGCAGTATAAAGGTGTGTACGTGTAATTTCGTGAACTTGAAAATAATTTGTATGCCCTCGTTGCGGTCTGCACCTGTTCAGGACTGAACGTGTCGTTCTTTTATTACAGAAAACCACAACGATTTTATGGCGATGATCGATAAACACCTTGGTAGAATCACTTATTTACGTAAAACATTATTAGGAAATATTACATATTAGTCAGATGATAAGAAGTTTAAATCTGAAAAATTAGATTTAAACTTCTATCTTAGAACAAATATTTCTCTTAAGAAATTGAAGTACAACTATTTTAAATAAATTATGAAGCATAATGAATTTGTCCAAAGTAATTATCGCCGGTGCAATAAATTCTGCGCCAACCCGGGTTGAGGGGTTAATTAGAGAGAGTATTTAAGCGATGATCATAGAAAGCAGCTACCTAGCTATTACTTGAGAGATAAAGATTCATTGCAGAAAAAAAAAAAGAAAACAATTTTGATCGACCACTAACAACGGGTCACCGATTAACTAGCATCGTCTAATCTAACGGGATCCGTTTCCCCTTCCAGTTTAATTCTCGGAGAAGCGCTTGACCTCCGCCTCGAAACTTTCTCCCTCTCCACCTTTCCTACAGGAGGTTTTTCCTCCCTTTCGTTCGTTCCTCGAGGTGAAGGTCGCAACAGGCGACTCCGTAACGGTGGAAAAATTTGGAAAGGGGATACATCAAGAAGACACATGCACCAGTGAAACAACTTCTCTAACTGTAAACTCCTGTTTCAACTGCAATTGTTCACCTTTCCACCATTTTGAACACGATGATACTCTAAAAAGAAATGTTCAATTCTCACTTGGTACCAAAGCATTTGTACAAAATCCACGCTGAACATTAAAACCGACGAATTGTCAAATCCTTAAATTTTGTATAGAAAAGAATTATTACTTAACTATTAGTTGCATGTTTCATCCCCTACGTATCGTTGTACTTTATTTTTTATTTAAATGTGACTGCACATCGGACTGTGAATCTAGTATTGTTACACTAACTGCATAATGCAGCAATTTTGTTGATATTATCAGTATGTATAAAAGTGTTGGATAAAAAATCTTACCGTCAGAGTATATGGGACTTCCACCATGCCTGCAGGCTGTGCATCCAGGTATGGCGGATGAAACTAATGCGACACGATCTGCAATTGAAACGATATTACTTATCAAACATTAATGTTTAAATTAATCATGATAGGTTACAATCAACGAACATTAATTGCTACAGTAAATGATAGCATCTATTTCATTATATAGAGTGATAACAAAATAGATGACTAAAGGGTTACATATTTTAGGTACTTTAAGTACCTAGGTATTTTAAGAATGCGTAAAACTTGATTTCTTTTTAACTATAAATGACTACTATATTATCGACATTTTACTTATAACCCAAGAAAAAATGGCAATGATCGTAATCCTATGCACGTCAACTACTCGCATAAAAAAAAAGTAATACCAGAAATAATTTAAGGCATAACTAGCAATTATAGTTCGTGACGATAAGAAAGATGTAAAATGGCAGTTGTAGAAACTACCAGAAACGTAATAGCAAATACGTGAACGAAAAGATGTAGAAATCGTGCAGTAAAGCGTTCATTTTCTGTGTACAGAAAATTAGACTTGAAAATGTAACAAGGATACCAGATCTACCGTTGTATCGAACACTTACTTTAAGATGCTGTAGAACAAATTTCTGATAACTAATTATAACTTTCCGCTTAATGTATGATTATCGAGACACCAGCGAGGTAGCTGCTAATAAATTTGATAGCAGTAGCTGGTATCGTTACAAATATTTTCATGCGTGCACGTAACTACTAAAGTAGCATGTACGATAGGGAACATTGGCGTAACTAGGATTTTTGTTTAGGGTGGACTTGGTCACCTAACTTTGGTGATAGCGTTAGTGTTCAATATTTGGTATGGTGTAGTGGAGTTTGGGATATTTAGGGAGGTTGGAATTTGGGGATTTGGGAATGGGGTAACTTAGGAATTTAGGAATTGGGAAATTTAGAAATTTGGGGATTTGGGAATTAGGGGATTTAGGAATTTGGGGATTTGGGAATTAGGAAATGTAGAAATTGGGGATTTGGGAATTAGGAAATTTAGGAATTTGGAAACTTAGATATTTGGGGATTTGGTAATTAGGAAAATAAGGGCTATGGAAATTTAGGAATTTTGGAATATGAGAATTTATGAGTTAGAAAATTTAAAAATTGAAGAACTCAAAATCCTAAAAATTCCAAAATTAAAAATTCAGGAACTCGAGCACTACAAAATCTTATAAAATAAAAATTTCAAAATTCGGATCACAATAAATCAATAACCATAAAACTAAACTCCTGATACAAGGTACGCCACACGCAGCAACCCTAACACTAGACATGTGAATGCCCATTTCGGGATAATTAGGGTGACCCTGGTTCCCACCTAGTTACGCCAATGTATAAGAGTGCACACGTACCACCGCTGTGATAATGCATTTTTCTCTTCAAAGAAGCCTCGACTGGTTTGAAGTGGAAAAAGGAAGGCGAGTAACCGCTGCCAGGAAGCGAGCTGAGGGCATCGTCTCGATCACGGATCACCGTGGCAGGAGCTTCTCGTCCGAGGGCAGCTAACTGGCGGCCCTTCGGCAGAAACATTGTCAGGAACACGAGAAGGGAAGTAGTTAATAAACCATAAGCAAGCCAGGCCTCTCTGTCGCTCTCCGAGGAAGCTGCCACCGAGCCGATCGCGCTTGATATCCAAATCGGAAGCGATAAACCAACAGCCAAGCCGATAAATGCAGCTTCCCGGTTGTTGTCTCGCACGCCGCGGGCTCGCACTGCTAGACAAGCTACTGCTACCAGCAGTGCACCAGGATATCTGAAATCATCGAATAATTGAACAGTCTATGGTTACCTTTCAACGTACACTCGCTGATCTAACCTGATCTTCCGATCACGTTTGCTCGTTCGAGGTACATGCACGGATTGAAGCTTCTAGCTTTTAAATTGCAAGATTTCTGTTTTCTTTAATTTCGAGGTGTACAAGTTTCATTTTGGGAATTGAGAAATTTTTAATTTGCAAGTTTTCAAACTTGGGATTTGGTGATTTGAGAATGTGTAAATACAAAGTTTCAAAAATTGATTTTTAGATTTGTACATCTTCAGAATTAGGCATTTATAGATTTAGAAAATTGCAGAATTAAAGTGTAGAAATTTTGAAGATTCAAATTTAAAAAAATAAAAGTACATAGAATGTTAATGTAGTAACAAAAATTTCATACATCCAGCATATGTAAAAATGTACAAATTCGAATCTTTGAATTTCAATGATTTGAGACTTCAAAAATTAGGAATGTAGAAACTAGAAAATATTGTAACTTCATGTCCTCAGACTAGGAAAACTAAAAACGTAAAAATTTAAAAATATAAAAAATGTCTAACTTTCGAATTTCACTGTATCCTCCCGAGCACAGTTCTAACACAATGAAGTACGAAAGTGAAAGTGTGTTCAGCGAAGAAACATTTAATTCACAAAAATAGTAATCTGTCCTCGAACGGAGAAAATATTGTCTGTGGAAGGATTACATTTGAAAAGTTTACCCGAGGGAAGCCACTATCTGTCCAAGAGGTGTCTTGCAACATGCTGTCGAGATTGTTCCTGGATTTTGTAGCTGGACCACCGCGGGTGGTTCACCGTAGAACCATTGCCCAATAATAGCTACTTGTACCAGCACGGCGAATCCTAATACCAATGCCTGCAACAACGAGAATCATGTACCATTCATCACAATTATCTAATCGCGTATTTCACCGCGAATCCAAAATAGAAACTTCTGATCATGATTAATATATCCGTAGGTGGATTATTAGCAAAACTGAATCTATCGATGTGAACTATTGTCTGCATTAGAAAATGGGCACCATCAGGTTTAAGGGTTTGTGACTGTCACCGAAGGCTATAAACAGTATAGTTTCTTTTCTTTAAGTGGACCCACATTTTTGAGGATCTAAGCATTCTTCGCGTCTCGAGTATTGAAACAGTCAACTATCGAACCTTAAAGTTCACAGTTTAAAAAATAAAAGAGTACTAAAATTTTTCACCCGTTTCCGATAGTAATTAATGACATATTCGTCAATGTTATCGTGACATACGATGTCATTGGTAATTCCTGGAGATGCAGGAATATCAGGGGTAAATCGACATGATCAAAAGATATTATATAAGCAGAAAGATCACGGCTGATTTCTCTAACAAGTTATATCATATTTCATAAACAGGTTTCCGTTCTAATCGTCGCATCCTTTAATACGTATAATCGTATCTAGCGATGACGGCCAATAAAAGAAAGACCCGTTGAGAATCCGTTACGCGACGCAGAAGATATCAAGAATATTAATGTTATTCAACCTAGAACATGACGTACTCGACGACCAGGATAGCCACACTTAATGCTATTACTAGTTACTACTGCGTTACTTTTCATTCAGGTCCCGTCCCGCGTGTACAAATAGTCGATCGAGATCGACATCCGGATCGCCGACACGGCGAAATAAGAAAAATCATCCGTGCATCCTTCGCGAGAGTCGTTCCACGAGTTTCTGCCGACCGTATTCTAAGGCTCTATTCACACACTGCGCGGCGAGAACTTTCGATTGTGTTACGATTGCTTAAGCGATTAGCGACCAAACGAATCATTCGAACGTCCACCGATAAAGACATCGGCCAGATACCGAGATTGTAGCGGTTGCAAAAGTTACTGCAGATACGGACTTTCGTTTTGTTGGATACGATGCATAAATTTAGATAGCTCGAAATCGGAATTGAGCTTAGCTTCCGTGCAATCCGGATTCTTGCCATTTCGAAATTCGTTTGTTGCTTCAGACAAAAGGAACATTCTTCTTTTGGGTTTTCGAGTTGATTTTGAATACTATGTATTTTGGATTTGGTTGTAATTAGGGATTTTATTGTTATTTAGATACTTGTGCAATTTTAGATTGGTTTAGTGGGTTCAGTGAGTTGCTAACATTTTTAATATTTTATTATTTTGCTGTTCTAGTATTTTACCCTTTTACTCTGTTATTATTTGACTATTTGACTATTTGACTGTTTGACTGTTTGACTATTTGACTAGTTTATCATTTTTGCATTTTATCATTTTATCATTTTACCATATTGTTATTTGACTAATTGACTATTTCACTATTTGATTGTTTGATTGTTTGGTTGTTTGACTGTTTGATTGTTTTACCAAAAACCAACAAATTCGACAGCGTCTCAGAGCCAGTTAAAAAAATGCAGATTAATCTAAAAATATGAATAATTCATTGTATGTTAATTGTGTTGGCTACCCAGGTTACCCGAGCAACTTTATGATTAATTACTCAGTTCTGCAAATTACGCGAGCGTGTAAATCCAGCTTTAGATGGTCTCTGATTAATTCGGGATTCACTCGTGGTAATACCGGATGTAGTATGTCGTAAAATATCCGACTGATATTGCGAGAGGTTTACGGACTCACTTGATAAGGTGCTGGCAGATAAACGCCGCTATTCAAAGAAAGTAGAAACACACATTTGACCAACAAAGCGGCAAACACGAGGGCAGCTGGCAATCCGACTAATCGAAACGCGGCGCAGGACAAAGGATTCTGACTAAGGGATGCTGCTGCTGAGAGTCCTGCCAAGAGGAATAGTCCTAGAAGTAGAGCTTGTCCCAGAAATAAGTGTCGTCTGTTTGGCGCGGTTACCCTTGCCTGCAAATAAAAGAAAAACATTAATCTATTTTACTGGAAGTATTTGTATTTAGTTTGGAAATATCAGGACGACTCGGAGGATTAGGATATTATTATTTATGACAAATATTTTAGTTACTTATTTAGCAAATATTTAAAATCATATTAATTCTAAAAAGATTGTGATTATATTGATGAAACATTAATCTATTAAACATTGTTCTGTTCTTACAATAAAACAATAGATATCAAAATTTATTACGAAATTATAATTTAAAAATGTAACTAAAGACCGCTAAAATTCTTCACTTGAGAATCTTTGAACCAGCGGCCATTTTGAATAAAATCATATAATTACAGTCAGACTTATTATTTCAGTAATAATGGTTTTTAAGTCCTTTAATGAACGAAACTGCCGTTAAATCATGGTCTTTTCACAATTTTGTAGCAATTACAGTAGAAATAGCAATATCTGCTGCCTTTTACACCGTAGAAGAGAAATTCGATATGAATACAATGACTGCTTCCATTCACGTCAATGGCAGGCGAATAAAAACATGCAGGTTTTCTTTTTTTTAAAAAGGTACGGAGTTAAATTACACGACAGGGCATTAAAACACGGAAAGTAGTCCAGGACCTACATTTATTCAGGAATAGCAACAATGTTTATATCCTGACTGGTTTAAGAAATATTTTATGTGAAAGTGGTTCTTCTCGTCTATTTTTACCGCTGTTGCAAATGATACGTGTATTAATTTCTTTTATAAATATGATTATAATATTAATTTTGGCAATTATTTTTAGATTATATTTCATTTTTAGGAACAATTATTTTCAAATTATATTTTATATTTACAAATAATTATTTATAAATAGTAATGTCTTATTTTTGCACTGAATGTTACAAACTGAACAGTAGACAAATGCCAGGAAACTTTGAATATGTAAATAATTAACGATTTGAATAATTAATTAATAAGTTGTCCGTAGACAATACAAAAAAAGTGAAAAGTGCAGTTAATAAAGATTACTGAAATAGGTACTTTCTATAGAACTTGCGAATTTGACTAGAAAGAATCGCGGAGAAAATTTATGTTGCCTTTACACGCAACACCATGTGCTCCAATTTTCCTTCCTCGGCGAGGAAAATCTCAATATGGCTACCAGAAAGCATCTATCTTTCACGTGTTCCATGACTGACTTTCGTTCTTTCCTTATGTTTGTTCTACTAAGTTTCGACATGACAGAAAAAACGTGCCGACGAGAATTGTTGCGCATCAAAGTATTCGTGCCGCGATATTATAAACAGATTAACCGTAATAACGAGACTTAATTTCTCTAATTACAATAATTTATAAGCTAACAGGTTGTAATTAACAAAAGAGATTTGATTAATTCATGACATTAATCAATGAGCAAACGGATGATTATACCTAACGATCTTTATTAAATCAACTTGAATGTGAACACAATGTGAAACGTTTATTTTAATTAATTATTTCTAATTTATGGCGAAAAGTGAGAACACAGGATCTCGTATCCACAACCTAATTTTAATTTTCATTAGAATACTGATATGTTAATGCTAACTTTTCATAATATTCAGTGAAAAATATCGTGCTCTTGGTGTTTTAGAATAATTATATAAGAAATTTTAATTAATAAATTTTCAGGAAATCACTGTTTTACTGTAAAAAGTTATTGTTCTTTCACAATTTATCTCAGACTTTCGTACTTTTTAAATAAAAACTGTTTTCTGTAAAAAAAAATACTTGACTTGCTACTTCAAGATTTCTAAGTGAATTAATTTTCAGATGCTACACTGAATACTTTTACTAATCACTACCATTCTTTGTATAATAATTATATACATAAATAAAAATTGATGTTCTTTACTATTCTACTATCAACTGCATGTTAAGTACGAATAAATTACCACACGATTGCATACATTCTTCATAAAACTCAGAAATATAATTAATATGATAATTCAGCAACTTATCTTATCTATAATTACACTCGCTAACGACCGCTTTAATAAAAGAACGTTCTACAATAAATCAAATAAATTCATTTTAAGATTTAGAATAACAGATAGCAATTTTAAGTCAAATGAAATATACAGTTGGTCACTAATAGAGACGCGATCGTCATTGCATACATTTATCCTAGTCAGTACGATACGAGATGCGTTCCTGATAGATTCTGCTCAGTGAAATGTATCGACAGAGGCAAACAGAACAGCCAGGAGAAATAGGCGATCGACATGCAAACTAGGCCTAGGTCTCGGTAAAATTGCGAGCATGCCGTGCCGCTTATTGGAGCTTGTCCAGCTACGAACAAAAACAATTACCACGGATTCTTGTACACGTTTCCACGTGCTATCGAGTGAGAAAGAGATAAGGATTCTTTTCTAAGCTCTATTAATCCGCTGCTTCCTCAAATCTCCATCATCGATGCTTATACGACCGCGAAAACGCGTTTCGTGTCATTAACGCGATAGATTTACTTGCTAAAACACTCTGCTCGGAACACTTGCTAAAGAAATTTTGAAATTTCTGGACAAAACGGGTTACTACTTTATTACGGTAAGGTTTTAGAAACATTTCAAGGTCTTCGTTAAAAGATTTTTGTGAAGCAGCTTTGGAAGCAACATTCTGTTATGATGAAATATATGTGGACATTTGTGTCAGAGTGAGATAAGATTTTTCACTTATTGATACAAATTGTTCTAAATTAGTTTGTGATATTGTAAAAGGATATTAGGGCCATATCTTATGAAGCAACTATTGCAGTGATGTAACTAGGGTATGGGGTGTACCACTTCGAATATGGACTCTCAAATGTTTCTATAGTTCATATTAGAAATTTGCAAAATTACAAATCTTCAAATTCTCAAGCTCTTAAATTTCAATTCTAAAATTCTCAAATTTCCGAATTTTCAAGTTTCTAAAAAATTCCTAAATATTTATAGCACAGTTGCATAATAGCAAAGTAGTAGGATAAAAGAAGAAAATAGTCAGATAATAAAACAGTAAAATAGCAAATTACTGGTGCAGTAACACGATCGTACCAGTAAAGCAGTAAAACAATGAAAATGGAATGTTACGACAGTAAAGCAGCAGAATAGCACATAAAATAGCAATATCGTACCACGTACAAATAAAATACACAGAACAAATATTAGAATAGTATATAAAAGTAGCAATAAGTCATAACTCTAAAGCGGTTCCCCAAAAGCAAATTGAATCGTTAATACCTCCACCCAAATTAACGGTTAAAGTTCTGAGACGTCGAAATCAGTTTGGGGAAACGTACACGTAAAGGTAAGCGAACCGACCTTGAGCAGTACGAAAACCTCGAAGCCAGCCATGAGGAGCATCGTGGCTGCGCTGAGGGCCGCCAGAGGAAGAGCCCAGGGTCGTTGTCTGAGCAAGGACCTCGAGTACAGTCGAGTATCGACCTCGATCTCCTGGCTCTTCTTTCCAGCCATTTTGAACACCGAAACTGTCCTGTTCGGTGCCGGTACACTGATGACACTGGCCACGCTGGCCAAACCGTTCTTGTCCATCGCCACGTCGCCGGGTACCAGGAAGAATTCCGTCGACAGCTCGTAATCCTTCGATGCCTGGCCACGTATCGCCGTGGTCCCGGTCGGACCCAGCCAGCTAGCTGTGGCCCACGACAGGATAATCGGGCTCAGTCTCATCGCGTCATCCGTGCTTCCTCGATTATCTCTGCCTATACCTTTTGTTGTCTTCTTTTTTTTTTTCCTTTTCGTTTCTGTAACGTCACCGGGACATGCACCGTTTCCTGCGTAAGCGCATCCTTACGCGCCCCCTCCTCTTCGCTGCGACGAATGCCACTCCTGCAATTACGATTCATCGCGGTAATTAAGACTTGCCAGTTCATTTGGCTGCATTAACTGACGGGGTAAAAACGAACATCGACTTTAACGAGATATCTTTACGGCTGGAAATCGGGATCGAGAAACTTGCTCTATATTAAAATCTCATTGTTCCGTAATAAGTCGTTTCAATTACTGGATCGATTAATTCGTGCTCCGCGATGTTCGATAACTGGTCGAGGAGTCCCAGTTTCACTTACTAACTGGATATGATTTTTATCAGTTCTTACAGTGGACAATCAGTTTTTAAATAGGACAAAATTTTTCTTATAAATATGACAATGTTTGAGTTTTGTAAATAGACAATTTACTTAGTGAAGATAGTAGACTTGTTCAAACTTGTGTACCATAATTCGTGAAATAGATACCCGTTAATATTTGTGACAAAATAGACTCGTTCACAAATGTTCTGCGGAATCGTTTCGACCAGAGTCAAATAAACCGTAGCCTATTCTCCGTGAGAGGCAGGCATGACCAGTCCGCAGGCATTCACGGAGCTAACACCATTAATTATTATAAACAGGGTCAGGCGTAAGTAGAGTGAAGCATAGACTGATTAAAACGGGAGTAAAACCGTAAAAACAAACTACTGTGTACATTGTCGCGATCGTACATGGAAGAGAAACGAACGATTGACAATAACCGAATCATTGATAACTGAACCTTTTAAGTGTCGATCATCCTGTGTCCTCGATATCTCGACGATATTGCTTCCCACATGTTTGTCTGTCTTTTGTTTCGATCGAAACACTGTGGACGTTGCGAATCGATCTGACACCGAGTACCAAGAGGTAATCGTTATTTTTGGAGAACGTATCTTCCGCCGGATACTTCGACCAGCTGAAGTCCAACGAACACTTGGGCAATATAGCGAGATTCGATCGAAAGTGATTCTCTGTCAGAGCATGCGATCGGTTCTCCGATGGGATAAGTCAATCGAGTGGCCACGAACCGCGCGTTGGGAGAGCCAAACTCCGACTAAACCAACGAGCATTCTCCAGGGAGAAACTGGAAGCAGACTGGAGTTCCGTTCTGGAGGTGAAGCCTATCCGTTACGGAGGAGCCAGGGAGATGGTGATGACGATGCTGAGGTGGTAGTGGCATACAACAGGAGCGGATCCACGCGAATCTTCGTCCAGGATTCGCTTTTTCTATGCTATTGGAGAACAATACCAAAATCAATTTGTAGATCGAGACAAATTTTTACTTTTAAACGTTTACACTTTTAAAAACTCTGGGCGAAAATCGTATGACATACTGCCATAATGTGAAAACTTCAGGACTACAAAATTTGCAATTCTTTAAAAAACCCATTAATACGATATTAATTTCTGAAAGGAACTTCGTAATGTATCTCCGGAATTCGAAAGCGTTTCAATAAGATTATGGTCATAAGAACGTATGCTTGCTGATTATGCTTAAAATCATTGGACCTCGTAATTCTCTTCAACTAAGCCAAAAGTTAATTGTATTTATCACATTATTTAGTCGTACGTTTCAATTTTACTGATTTCAATTTGTACCGAGATTAAACTAAGTTTCGATATATTAAATCAGGTTTTAATATGTTACATGTTAACTGATAAACATTATTGGTACTTACATTATCAAGAATTAATTCTAGTACATGTAACTTAAAAATTACAGTTAAACTTGATACGTGCGTAATGAAATTATATGAAAACTACGGAACGTTACATTTCAACCTGAGTGATTTTACACTTATCGTGAAAAGTACCTTATCGTGAATTCATAGCTGTTATCGTAAATAATTACCATTGTCCGTCACATTATACATGTACATATAATGAATCCCTATCTTGAAGAGAAATTCCGTCCATCACGAATTCTAATTAACAAAAGAAGAAACAGAATTATATGCATAACTTAAGAATGAACGTAGGCAGACTATTACAGATACAGTTACGATGGTAAAACCGTCAGATTGCTTTCGATAAGCGACGTGTCTTGGCTTTCATGAATTCCAATTAACTCGCAATTATCTGAAACAGGTCTATTTTATCGAAACCGTTTTGATCTGATCCGCCCCTGACAAGATGAGAGAAGGAGCCAAGTGGAATAAAAGAGAAATAGAGAAGGATCGGTACGAACGAAAGAAAAAGAAAGGAGCTGGTCCTCCGACGTCGAGGACCGGACCCAGCCACGCATTTACATATCGTACGTGTAATAACCTCGAAAAAGTTTCAACAATGGTACCCAGGTACTTCTTCGCTGCTGAGAAGAGGGAAAAACCTGCGGAACGCTTCTGAGAATGAAGAAAAATTGCTTTATCATCTTTCGTGATTAAACCACGAATCGGTGAGTAATGCAACTTTTCAATTTTCTTATTAGTTACTTCTTTTACAATGTTTCAATTATAGTAATATTCTGTGTAACGTTCATATTTTTACTGTAAATATATTTATTATAAAACTAACAGCGTGTGTTTTCGAGAGTTAGTGTATTTTTAAATTTCTAGGTTTCTATATCCCTAGATACCTATATTCATAGATCTCTACGTTCTTATGTTCCTAGATACCTAGATTTCTAGGTTCCTAGATTCTTAGATCCCTTGATTGTTAGATCCCTAGATTCCCAGATTCCTATGTCCACTTTCAATATTTTTAAGTTTCTACATCTGCAGATTTCAATATTTCCAATCTTCTACGTCCCAATTCCTTATATCCCTAGATTTCAATTTTCTCGATCTCTACATTCCAATTTCCTATATCCCCAAATTTCAATATTCCCACATTTCTACATACCAGTGCTCTATGTTCTCAAATCTCTATACACTCAAATTTCCACATTCTCAGTTCTCTATATCCCTATATCCCTATATCCCAACATTCTTCAGTTTCTATATCCTTCTACTGCTATATTCCTATAACCCTATGTGTCTACATCCCTAAATTTCTAAATTCCCCCACTTTCATATCCCTAAATCCCTGTGTTCCCATACTCACATATGCTTAAACTATATTCCTCCACTTCTATATCCCTAGATCCCTATATTCCTACATCCCCACATTCCTATATCTTTAAATTTCTACATTCCTCCACTTCCACATTCCTAGATCTCTACGTCTCCACAACCTCCGCAACAGTGAAAACGATCGTTCGTGCAGTAGGAGTATCAAGAATGGTAAATGATATCGAGTTTGCCCGAGTGATTCGTGAAATTAGTATTTGTCAGTGAAAGTGATAATAGAGGAAGGTTTCCTTTCTATGATAGAGGCAACTAGCGCGTCTTATTTGTCGTTCTGCTCGAGCTAGATAACATGTAGGCGGTCTGGCGTCACAGATCAATGATCGTTTGCGCACATACGACACGTTCGGTAGCCGTACACGATCGATCCCTTGTAACCAAGAGTTCGATGAACCCTTTGCCTCGAAAACCGGACAAACCGTTTGCACGTTCTGTTTGGAGGCTGAGCTTCTTCAATAACGTGTGTACAAACATGCCTTACATTTCTTGCTGACACCGCCAAACAATGTTTACGGAGATACTGATCGTCAGATAAACAGTATAAAATTCAAGCGTATCAACAACCTTCGTTGTAACCTGTACCGTTCTGTTCTTAATGCTCGCTACGTGGGAATCGGTTTTTGAAATGGACGTTTGCTGCTGGTTCTATTATCCTCTTAACACTGGGTTTAAGGAACTCGGTAAAATGTTTTTATTTTCAATTAGTAAGAATCATTGAGACAATTAGTAAGAAGCTTTTTTTATGGTAACATTCATCGAGATAAAGAATTGTATGAGCTGATTCACTTATTATCCATTGTTTAGTTATTTTCATAGTTTAGTTTCAATTTAAATACAAACGGTTGTTAAGCGTTCGTAAATCTACAGTTAATTAGAATGGTAATTTTCCTATACAAGATGCAAATCTTGAATTCATAACTTATACGCTGTAAAGAGAATAATTTAAAAGAACTTTTCTTTTGAAATTTTTTTTAAATAATACTTGTTATTAATACTGAAATTACTACATATGTGTAAGTGATCCGAGTGTAATTATACTAAGCTTCATCGTAAACGCGGCGATATATTGCAATCTGTGTAACCATACAGTGGCGATCTAACGCGCAGTGATTCAACATGTGGTGATTCAGCTTGTAATTTACTGCGTAGTGATCTAACGCGTGGTAATTTATTATGTAATGATCTAACACGAGGTAATTTAACGCATGGTGATTTAATACGTGGTAATTTAACGCGTGGCGATCTAACGCGTAGTAATTTACTGGGTAGTGATCTAACATGTGGTAATTTATTGTGTAGTGATCTAACACGTGGTGAAGTAACGTGAGGTGATACAACAAGTGGTGATTCAACTCGTGGTAATTCACCGTGTAGTAATCTAACGCGTAGTAATCTAACGTGAGATAATTCAAGGCGTGGTGATTCAACTCGTGGTAATCTAACGCGTGGTAATTCAAAGCGTAGTAATCTAACGTATGGTAATTCAACACGTGGCAACCTAACACATGGTTATTCAACACATGGTGATCTAACAGGTAGTATTTCAACGCGTAGTAATCTAACGTGTAATAATACAACGCGTGGCTATCTAATACGTGACGCTATAACGCGTACCTACACAACGCACAACAATCTCATTTGACAAAAATCCAAATGACACCAACCATAATTACAAACGTATAACTTAACAATAATTTAACTTACAAAAACTGCAATACATTTAAAATTTTGTTTCAACATTTACGACGTATAAGTAAAAGAAACTTCTCAGTTTTGAAATCTTCAGTGAGCGACGTACATTTTTTCACGTATCCCGCAACAATATTGCCGACAAACAAGTTTCGGCAGGAAACATAAATATTAAAACCCACTGGATTTGGCACGGAGTTTTCTGCTCCTTTAGCGCAGACAGTTTTTCTCCCATCTTCGGTTTCGACATATCTCGACATTCTGCTCATTATCTGAAGCAAACATCGATCGACGGGAAGCATAATGGTAGATTTATGATATCGCTCGCGAAAAACGAATTATTTCATTTCAATGGAAACCGAATTCAAATATACAAGTTCATCGATCACGATGAACCAACCGCGGATAATTATTCTCTTTTATTTATAAATTACCTTCGAACATTCGTTGAGGATTATTTAATTAAGAAGTAGTTTCTTGCGTACGGTAATTCGACGCGCAGCCGTTTTGAATTATGAATTGCAAATGAGACTATTGAACGAATCTCGTTATTATTCAAATTAAAACAATTTGTAACACCATGTATTCCGAAGGCTTTTTTCGGTGTACAGTATGTAATCGCAAAAAGAACTCATTGGCCATTTGCTCTCATGAATATACTCGCTACATTGTGTAATTTTCAATAATTTGTTTTAAAATCAAATGTTCGACTAGAAAAATTCATGAACCATGCTATTCATCAAGTTTACAATCTAGTTTTCATCGATTTGTTGTTTAATTCAACGGGAGTAACCTTAATTAGCTAATTGCAATTGCGTTAAAAACTGGAGTTTATCCAGCGGAAAAAGCTGAGTATCATAAAAACGGTGCGAGAATAAAATTACTAAGTGAAAGGATTTTCTGCAAATTTAACATAATGGTGTCGGTGTAAAATACAAATACAATGTACTCAAAGTATTAATCAGCAAATCCGATCTATCTCTTAATATATTCAAAATTATATAACTGTGTATAATAGATACTATTATAATAAGTGTACACAATAGTTATTATATAATAAGTGTATACAACAGTTATATAATAACTGTACGAATAAGTCGAAATGTCAATTTCAAGCTTACTATAAAATTTTTATTCGAGTAAAAATATTTGTTTGAATAATATTATTTAAGTACGAAAACATGTACTGTGCCTAGAATTCGTTTAAAATAAAAATATTATAGATATATTTGTAGGTCGGTTCTCCGCGATAATTGCTAGGCTCTGCTTAGCATTGTTAGAAATGCGATTTATGTCCTTACGGGTTGCAGTTCGCGACCACTTTTACCCGCAGAAACGTCTTAACCATTCCAGCAAAGGAAAAATCCGTAGAACAATAGACGTTGTCAAAGGCTGAACAACGAAAATCCTTCGGCGAAGCTAATGTACACACAAATGCGTACGATGTACAATGTCTCGCAATGGCCACACCCGGTCACTTTCTCCGCCAAAGCCAAAGTCATTCTTGTACCGTAAGTTACTATGCTTAATGACGCAAGCTACCCACGCTCGATCTAATGCGAAGCACGGTGAACCGCTTTCCTTCTGGCACGTCGACCAACCATGGAATGTAAATTACAAGCTACGGCAAATAAGAAAAAAGGATAATTAAGACCGCGACCCTTTAACGGCAAGAAGCGGAAGATCGAGTCGTATGACGGCCCTGACCGAATTTCTTTGCACTTCAAGATCAATCTTGAAGCTTGCAAAATTTCAAATCGTATCTTTTGTTTTTGGTCGACCATCGACTTTGTAAATTAATTCTCGAAATTATTGACTGTATCTGCATAAATTAATTCATTGTCGTGTTTATTGTAATTGGTACAAAATCTAATTGTATTTGGTGCAGTAATATGTAACCTAATCTTATTTATAATAATATGTACCATAACTGTACTTACAACTTGTAGGATTACAATGATGTTTCACATTGCTGCAGATATAAAATATTACACCATCTGAAAGCAGAAATAATATCATATAATATTTTATTGAAATTCCTTGTAAGATTATGCACATTTTATTTGAATATACTTTATGGTATTAAAAGATAGTAAATTTTATAGTACTAACAATATTAAAACTGCTAAAATATACCTCTAATTAATTCTATTTAATTACTTCCGTATAAATGTTCTTTAAAAATATAAATTTTTGTTATTGTTTTTGTTGTGTGAGAACAGTCAAACTTTCTTATGAACAAGTAGTTGATTATAAGAACATACAGTATTTTATGTGTTCAGTAAAATAAATTCCAATTAATTCTGTATGAGATCGTCCACCATTATAAAAATGTATAAATATGCTTTTACATAAATATTTACATAAATACTTTCATAGTACGAACACAACCATAAACTACAAATATTTATTATCTTTATATTACAAAAAACAATGAAAATATCTCCATATTTATATATCTCGAATTACAGATTATACATTCATTACCCTCAACTATTTGATAAATAACAAATAAACCAGCTTATTAATTACCAACGTAAAGTCTACGCTAAAAATTCTCGATAAACATCTTTCCAAACCTGTTGAAAACCTGTGATAGACGTATACGCTTAAACGGAACTATAAAATACGAGAAAATTATGTAAAATATTTAAGATAACAAATTGATCAAGTTGATAAATGAATAGTCGATAAATTTGAAGAGGATGAAATTGTTTGAAAGCCTCTGGGACAAGAATTATTTCTATGCGAAAGAAGCTGTCGAGCGTGGTGAACGCGAAATTCCTTCCTCCACGCAAGGAACCCTAAATGATGCGGAGCACCGAACTCTTGGTATTGCAGTAAGAGAGGAGAGAAGTCGCTTGCAACCGGTTTCGACAAACTAAAGCTAAATAAAGTCATGTACCGGCGCAAACGAAGGAAATCATTCCGTTGATAATTGCACCCTCGAAAAACTCAGGTCCTTGCTCGAGGTACGATCATTATTCACTGCATAATATTCAAGAACAATAATCATCGTTGCATAACATGTATCTGCATAATTTCTACATCTGCATCACTTTGTTCCTGCACGGCGATAATGTTAATACCCCGACTGTGTATATAATTTATCATCCTGGTGCTTTTAAACATAGCATTACATTACTGTAAATTTACGGATATTTTATTTAACTTTGCAATAATTAGGGTCTTAATAGTTATGACAGGACTTACAATTAAAATTATTAGTCTTCTTTTTCAATTAGTATTTTGTTTATAGATTTTTCCAACCGGTTATGAATAAATAGAATTCATCTTTTCTAGTTGATCTTTCCTCAAGTTTCTTAGCTCAACTGATTCCATGTACCAGGTGCTACCAGAATAAAATATAACGTTTATCTGAAAACAAAAATACAAGATTTAAAAAACAGAAAAAAAATTACATAAATTACACATACACATCATGTTTAAAAAACTGAATGTATAAAATAGGAAAATTATAAACTTCTGCACAAGAGTGTATCTTTGGTGAGCCTTAACTTTTTGTTCTAGGAACCTATACTTATGAGATTGAAAGTAAAAGTGTTAGCTACTCGTATGCTGTCAGTAGTGTCAGCTACTGACACAGGTATTCCAAGAAACTTGTATCATTGATTACATCGTAGATAATTATTAAACAATAATCGGATCGTTGATCCGATACATTCCTATCTGCAAATTATTCGTAAAAGATAAGCTGCGCAAATAATTAATAACAATTTCGCCGATCGATAACCGTGATCGATCAAGAAGCAAACATTCTTTCGTGACTCAACCCCCTCGTCTATTCTTCGCCTTGTCGAGTTTGATACGTTGATAAGTCGACCCTTCCACGGCGATTCATTTGAATATAAATCCGGCTGTCTACACACATTGGAAGTCTCACGAACGAAGAACGACGAGGAGGACGGTGCAGAGTGGAAGAAGGACTGAAAACAGCCAGACGATGTAAGAAAGAAGAAAGACGAAACGAAGAATTCTTTTTTCGTTGCACATTGTAACCGCAAACCACGGTGGTCGGCCATGCAAGGTATTTTTTATTCACCTTATTTTCGGCTCCGCTCCGTGCTTCATTTCATTTTATTTTTTTCTCTCGCTACGTTTTGACGCTCGCTCGCAAATGGAGTTTACAAGCTTATTTACAGTTTTTTGTTTCTGCCGAGATTCTATATGGATATCGCCACAAACGCGAAATTTGGCGCTAAGAGATGTACGTAGGGTTTCAGAAGAAAATTTGCGGATTTGAAATTTAAGAGTTTGAGAATTTATGAATTTAGAAACGTGAACTTAAAAATTAAAAAATTAAAGTATCTGTAAATACTAAAACCTTAAAAAGTACCTTAGAAATTTGAGAACCTATAAATTTGTCTTGAACAAACTTGTCAAGAACTCGAACTTGACTATTAATTCTCGCGCCAAGTCCAATTAATTCACCCCAAACCATAGAGTGGCGAATGAATATTCATGAGAGAGCAAAATGTCGAAAGAGGATGAACGAAGAACCGCGAAGACGGCGCAGACGATCCAATGACCTATAGTTTAAGAAAAATATCAATGTACATATATACGGTACATAAGTCGAGGGGGTAAAGAAACGTCCAAAAGGGGCAACTATTATTTTATTCTGTGCGCGAGTGCATTGTTAAAGGAAACTTTTATTACCTCCGCCAAGGACGAAAGCTCACCACACGTAATCTGAGGGAAAGCCTGCATGGAGTCATGAAACGTTTACATCCTTACACACGTATTATACCAAAGGGGTACGTGCGTGTAAAACCTCGGTGCGCGTGTCTACGTGAGCTCACGATGGAGTAACGATATTTATTATATGTCGGCTATGAATTATGGGCCGTTAACTTTGCCTTCGTGACGCGGCCCTTCGCTCCACGACCAGCCACTCTACGAATCCGCCACTACGCCTGCAGAAAAATACATATGTACGTATATATACATACGTATGTGCATGCCTGCCGTGTGTTTCTACCGAGCGAAATGTTCACGTTTAACTAAGTGGCTCGTTTGCACGAATTAATTGAATATTACTGAATGAGAAAGATTAGATCGACTTCGAACGCTGCCCGAAATAGGATAGAAAGAATTGAAGGTATCCTGTTCGATGTTAGGATGGTACTTTATAATTATTTTCGATTTCGAACACGTGACTGTAACGTCGTAGGTTACTTTGAGGAATGTAGTGGGGGAGACACTCGTATTCGTAATTTGGTTAATCGGCGGGAAATTTCTAAATTCTGATATTAAGGAATTTGATGATTTGGAATTTGGAAAGTTGAGAATTTAGAGATTTAGAATTTAGTGATGTGGAAATATGGAAATTTGGGAATTAAAAATTTTGAAAGTTCTAAATTTGGCAATTTGAAAATTTGTAAGCTTGTAACTTAGTAAATTGTCACGTTCTCAACACACATACAATCTCCCAAAGCTAAATATACATGAACAAGTCTGCCCCTCTCACGTTCATTCTTATCCAAAATATGTACTCCTAAATTGCACCCAATTATAAATACGTACCTTTGAAACGTCACACATTGGGTTGAAGGTCCGTGCGAAGGATTCATTTTTTCGAAATAACGTTCGTGGGAACGACGCGACACAAACGCAACATCTAAACACCTTTAACGGTAAATTTACAGGCCTTGGTAAAAAGCGCGATGTTAAATGCTCATTAGCATGATAGTGAGGAAACGGAATAGTCAACCAATCTCCCTGTCAATTTTCAATCTGATTACTTTAACTTAGTATTACACTCTTTAAACATGAACCACCAAGTTCAATAGAACTTGTTTATACACGTGTACAGTAAGCTTGGAAACAATGGACCTTTTGTGTTATCGACGATTATGTCCGTCATATTAAATTATAAAAGAAGTCTTAAATAAAATTACACATACATCCGAATGTTTCTTCGTTATGGGAAAAGTTAGTGCCGGTTCGACGACATTCCAAAAGAATTTACTAGCGTATGACGTAATGCAATTAATTCGCCGTAAAACGATAAATGGAAACGAGATTCCTGAATAACGTCCACAAAACAAAAATTACAAAACTGGAGATAATTATGTATAAAGTTTTCAGTTACTTTAGCAATTTTTGTATTAAAACTTAATGCTGTTTATATTTCAAAATTGAATTTAAGATGATTTTAATAAACAATGTTTTATAAACAGAAAATAAATTTAACAACAATTTAAATTTGTGAATTAATATAAACTTGTTGTACAAAGAATCTTAAAGAATAGTTTTAAAAGTAATTATACGCAACTATATATGAGTTAATTTAATTATAAAATTATGTAATCTTAATTTCGTTTTATTATTACATATTTAAATTAAGTTTGTAAATACTTATGAGTATCAAAACTTCGACGAAAATACTGCAATCAAAGAGTTAAAAAAAATAACTTACATAATATAAGGTTTATAAATATTTTTTTTTTTATATGATTTAATAAACAATATATTCATATGTTTATAATTCCATGTTTTTTCATGATTTATTTCAATATAGGTAAAATCACGATCCGTGTACCTACAATGATTCAAACCGATATTCCATAATAATAATATTAATATAATAGTTACAATAATAATAGTAATAATAACTATTACCATTGAAATTTTTACATAAAAATATAAATTACAATTTGTTGTATGAAATCTGTGAAATATCAAGTCTTTTCTCTGCTAAAAAGGAACTCACAGGCAGAGTAACAATTGATTGAAATAATTTTAGTCTTGTTCACGGAGATTCTATTTAACCAGCTTTGTACATTTATGGAACCTGAGAAAATCAATATTACGGAAATTTTATATGTATTATTATCACTAATAAAATACTGCATTTCAATGTATTTAAAACATTAAAAATGGGCTTTGAGTAACAGATAAACCTCAGGCACCTGCATTAACGTAATCATACGTTTCAACGTAAATTTTTGTAAGTATTATGTGAACATCTAAAAGTACTAGTTGATAATTATTTAAATAGAAATACATACTTAACTGGAATCTCAGAAGTGGTACATTTCCGTACCACAATTTACAAAAATTTCTTTTATTTAAAATATAGTTGCGATTTTCTTGTTCAATTGGCTATTACACTTTAAATGCAAGAAATGCAAAGATATTGATATAAGCGTTAAACAAAATCAATTTGCTAAATTTATATACCGCTTCCTTTTTCTTGCCGTGACTGTTATTAATATCCTGTCTTTTTTTCTAATAAAATAAATGGTACATGTTTCGAGCACATAACAGTGAAACATAAATCTTTCATTTATGTAAGAAATTATATTACATTTAATCAGAATTGACGAGAAGCAGCCATTGATTAACACGGCAGTTGCTGGAGATAAAGGGAAACTATTTATTGCCAAGAGTTCCTGTTCTAAAGCATCACAAAATCCCGACCTGTATTAGACTTTTCGCTTTCCGAACCTTCGCTACCCTCTTCACCTTCTACCAATTCAGATGAAGGAAGCTTTTTGTCTTCACTAACTGTAATTTCTTCAATTTGAGTATGTTCTGTAGACAATTCTTTTGTACTAGATTTCTCTTCTCTGTAAAAAGAATACATAACATTTATAACCAAATTATAATAAATCTACCTCCTTTTAAATATATTAATAAATAAGTGATTGTTTTTTTTTACAACTTTTAACTTACAAATGTGTTGATGATGTATCTTCTGTATCAGAATCTTTTTCTTTCTTTCTCTTTTTCTTGTTAGCTTTTTTATTGTTCTCAGTAGAACCATAATATTCGTACTGAAAATAAATTAATGTGTACTCACTATTCATTAAATAATGAATAATTAAGAAGTGATACGCACTTGATAAAGTGGCCAAAATGAAGCGAAAAATCCAACATCAGCTGTTAAATTTGGCAAAAGCCAGAGGTGACATCTTCCAAGTGTTGGAACCCATAAAAGACAGAAGACAATCAATCTAATAATTCCTAATGTCAAAATGAATACAAGGAATCCTGCTGCTGCAAGACTTAAATAGTATACACCATGACGGATTGTTAAGGGCCATAATGGGAAGAGACATACACCAATTGCTCCTAAGACTACCAATGTTCCAAAAAACCAGTAGTATATAGGAATTGGTTCATATATCCAAACATAAGCATCATTACAATCAACAAAATATTGTTCCATGTGCATTTCTAGACGTACCTAAATTAATAAATACTGTGTTAAATTTCTACTTATTCTATTGTATTTTATATTTGAAACACAAACTATAACTTAAATAATTATCATTTGTTTAAAACTTACTTTTGGTTTTTTCTTTTTCTCCTCAGTTTTATCTTCACTATCTTTTCCACCTGTTGCATCTTTAGTTTCATCTTTATCTTTCTCATTAGGTTTCTTGTCTTTCTTGGGATCCTTAGGTTTTTTCTTTATTCCACGTATTTTACATAACTCTTCCTCAGAAATTACTACTTTTTTAGCTCTATGAAAGAATTTATGTCGTAACATCAAGTCAAGAAATTCTGTAACTTGTTCACGTGTCTCAAATCTGGTTTTACTCCATGGTGAGTTTTCCAATAGAGCATCCACTGCACGTGAACCAGTGAAATATTCAACATTATGATTTCTATCAAACTTTGTCTTCTTTGATGGTACATTGTTACGAATCCATTTAGCTACTGCATACTCTCCTTTAGATGGTTTTTCTTGAACAACTTCATTATCTACATTTGATACTTCCTGTTACAAAAAAAGTTGAATCTTATTTTTTATTTTTATAAAAATCTGTAGATATGTCATGTAAAAATGTTAATATGAACATTTATAGATATTAATAAATTGAATGTTTTACGTGCCACTAAAAATTTATTAATTTTAGTCTGACTTTTACAACAAATAAAAATAATAAAATACTGCAATATTACAGATGGTGACCTATAACAAAGTACACTTCAAACATCTGTATAACTTATATAGAAAAAATACATCTAGAACAATTGTTTCATCTACGACAAGAAAACCATGAAGTAGCGTTATAAATAACGAAGTACATATATCATCAAAAATAATTAGATAATTTTTAACAGAGAGAATAAACGATGTGTTTGCTGCTACGTCATCCGTCGAACTTTGTTGAAGTATATTCGTAGTGACACGTGATTTAAATAAATAATATAAAATCAATCCATATAAAATTAAATATTATACTTCAGACCACCAACTAAACACAATAACACATATATATAGTTGAATTATATTGCGATAATTGCAGCCATATGTGATGCTTACATCTTTACGCTTCCTGGTTTTCCTACGTTCCGCCATGTTGTAAATTTTGATTTGCGCTTGCGCGCTCAATCTTATCTAGTCAACCAAAGCACAAGCGTGATAATAAGACCGACCAACCATTCTATATTTATAAATAAATATTTTTTATAGACAGATTTTTGGTATCGTATTTATTACTCAGCAAAATTCACATTACTAGATTGTTCTGTTTAAGAAAATATTTGCATCTATTTATTTCGCTGGTAATTTATTTGTACATTAAATCATCATCAATTATTGCTCATTTATTATTGAAACGTTCTTTGGATTTATCAATTCTTTTCCTTTTAACGTTTACATTCATAATCAAAATACTATAATTATAACATACGTGCCTACAATAATACACAGGACATCCTGTTATAGAAAAAATAGTTTAATAGTCTAAGAATATTATATGTCTACTGTGGATTCTTACTGTTATTTCATAAAGACTGCATTTAGAAAACGCACAGCAGATTTACGATTTTTATGCAACGTGGAAATTTTGTATTCATGCGCGTTTTGAAAACAATATCGCTACCGACATCTGGTGAATGAAATAGAAATTTGCTTTTTCTGAATCATCTGAAGTAATGAGAGATGCGCAGAATAAATAAAAATTCGCCGTATTTTGGGTATGATTTTCCGTGGAACGAATAATAAATAGTTTCTTATTTACGTAGTAATCAAACCTCAAATTTATGAGTTTATATACATACCTATACATATTTGTAAATATGTAATAAAATAAAATTATATTTTCCATTTACATGTGTACTTATTTGATGTAATCAGGAAATTCTGTTTGAAGTCAGCTACTATTTCAATAGATAGAGAACCAAATATGATAAACAATTAAATCACATGTATGTAGTGGATGTCAACAATGAAGCACTGAAGTTACAAATTAAACTATATAATTGAATGTATATCGTTTATTTATATATATTATCGAAATAAGTATATCATTGTGTTTATCTTGTTACACAAATATTATAACTTTCAAAATGAGTGCTCCAATAAGCACAGCAATGGACAGTTTATCAGCTGCACTTAAATCTAACATAATACCAAATCAAGAATATTTATTGCAAGGATCAGTTTTGGATAGTGCAGTAGAAGTATTGCTTCATAGGTTACGTGGTTTATGTGATAATGTTGATACTGGACCAGAAACATTTAATGATCATGAAATGTGTTTCAGTATTAGGTAATTACAACTGTTTTTAAACATATGATTACTGATTTGGTATCATATACAAAAATGCAATTATGTGATAATGCATGTTTCAGAGCATCAGAGCAACCATTACTTTTACGTGTAAGGCGAGCTTTGGATTATCAAGATATGCCCTGGCAATTACGTTATATTGGTCAACCAGAATTGGGTGATAAATCACGTCCAACAATTGTTAGAAGCAGTTTAGATATTGCAACTAGTAACACAGTTGTTGACTTTCTAACAGAACTTGGATGCAGATTAGATTTTGAATACATTGCTCGTGGTTATATGTTTCGTAAAGGGAGAATGAAAGTCACAGTTTCTAAGATATTTAAAATGGGTCAGCAAGGAAAAATGCCTGAAAGTATGGAAGCCATATCTCAAAGCTATTTAGTGGAATTGAGTGTTTTAGCACCAAGTGGTCAAGATGCAATAGCAGAAGATATGAGAATTTTTGCTGAACAATTGAAACCTTTGGTTCAGCTGGAAAAAATTGACTATAAAAGACTTGTTCATTAATATAACAATTACAGAATTAATTAGTATTATATTTTTATTACAAAATTGTATTCCTTATGTCTGTAAATTTATTTTGTAAAATTGTACATATATTTCAACTTTCCATAATCCAAAATTTGTAAAAATAAATTTTTATATCTATTTTAATTAAGTTGCCCATTATACACATTGTCCACTGTACTTTAAATTTAATTATTGATGCAGTGTTATGTAGTGGGAGTATACCATTTGCTCTCTGTACAACGCAAGTCAATACAAACCACTTATCGATTTTTGTAAACATCTTTTTGACACTGTTTTTTCTTGTTATATAAATAATTGAAGGTACTTTATTTTAATAAGATTGCTAATTAAAGATGTATATCTTCTATGTAACGATTGTTATAAATAATTTATAATTCAAACTAAATCTAAATCATTTAAATATTTTATTACGACTTAAATAAACATTGAGTTAAATTGATATTTATAAGACTTAAATTAGTGTGTATTAACAAATTATATTTGTACATAAAAGAGAAAAATATAATAACTATATTAAACTTTGATTTGACTAAAATATGGAAAGCAATATACATGCACCAATGCCATCTTTGAAAGGAGGACACGGAAGGAGATCAACGCTACACACGCCACCATTTTGTGGGCATTGCTGCTTGTGCAGTTCAAGGAGGCGGTTGTGTGTATTATAAAATAATAAAATTCCTTAAATAAATTTACACATTCAAAACGTAAGTAAATCAGTAATTTGTTAATAATAGATAAAATTTTATATATTTATAGTTATAAAAATCACTGATTGAAAGGAACAATGGTACGAAATCTCCATGGCGTCGGTTTCTGTTTCAACATATTTTCACAGTGTTTTTGTGTCCCTGTGAATATAAACTTCAAAGAAATAATTTTTGTTTATTATTGAAATATTCCAGACGAAGAAATAAATTATATTTTTGTTTTAAACTAAAATATTTTAGTTCGTCGTAATGCGCTTCTCGTTACCACGGTAAATCGAGAGTACAACATGGCGGTATTCCGACTTTCTCTTTTAAGCATAATTCTAATCTATATAAATTTTAGTTATAGTTTAAATGTTTACAATTAAATGAAATTGAATTAACTATAAAATTTATTTATACGAGTATATGTTCATTTATGAAGTTTAAATTCTATACTAAATGATATTATCTTCGTTGCCGGTCGATATTATTTTAATATAGATAAACTGACAGTGGGTGCGATAACTCATTTCCGTTCTGTTATTGAATTCCTAACATGTATATTAAAGATATAATTTCTAACAATATGGAATTATCACAATTGTCTGTTTCATTATGTTTAAATATTTCATCTGAAATTGGGTTTGCTTTTTAAACAATGTATGTAATTATACAAATACTGAAATTAAGGAACAACATTTAAAATTAAAGTACTTGTTGTTATCTACCATTTTGTTTCAGTTTTGAAGGCTATAAATACATGAAATAAAAAACTTGTAAACTAATTAAGTTATGATAATACACTGCCATCAACAAACTACAAAGTGTTAAATGAAATGGTCAGTGTGAGTTGCCTTCCAATTATTAATTGATATTACTTTTATTATTTACATGGACAGAATGTCACGTTATCGTGAATGGGATCTTTCTTGCAAAGTTTATGTCGGTAACCTGGGAAACAGTGCTAGCAAACACGAAATTGAAACTGCATTCAGTAAATATGGCCCACTTAGAAATGTGTGGGTTGCACGAAACCCACCTGGATTTGCTTTCGTAGAGTTTGAAGACCCACGGGACGCAGAAGATGCAGTTAGAGGGTTAGATGGAACGTAAGTGAAATATAAAGGACATGTTGTTATCAATATTTATTTAATATTAAATTACAATGTATGATAAAATCAATGTTTTTATATAATAGACGCTGCTGTGGAACCAGAGTAAGAGTAGAAATGTCCTCTGGAAGGAGTCGACGTGGAGGTGGTGGCCGGAGACCAGGTCCAAGATACTCCAGGTAAGAGATCTTTAAATGTTAGGGATTCGCATTTTACAGCAACATTTGAGCTACTGCAGATGACTAAGTGTCTCACCAAGTAGGTATTACAGTGCAGTTCTCAAATAAGAATGTCAAGAAACAATGCACGGGTTTCGGTGAACAGTTTTTTTATGCACATCGGATATAAATTTATATTTTTTGTCATTATTTTGTATAGGAATGCGGATAAAATGTACTTTATTTGATCTTATCGCTCTTCTGGCTAACGCTCTTATGTTAATAATAGTTTAATATATGAACATGATATTAATGACAGTATATGGAATAATATGTTTGGGTATCATTAAAATGTTTGTCTATTAAATGTTAATAATTGCGCGATTAGCCGAAGAGCAACCAAATACACTGCATGGGAAACCTAAACGGGAGATGCTAGGGCAAAGTTTTAGTTATGGCAGAGGTAGTAATTTCGTTTAGAGCTCATATTGCTCCCATTGTAATCTCCTTGTGAATATGCTTAGCGAACAACAGGATTCACATGCCATATATCTTTTTTGACAAACTTATAGGTCCAGATCTCGAAGTCCTCGAAGGAGATCATTGGGTCGTTATCCAAGGTAAGTTTTTCTTAGCCCTGTTAACCGAAATTTTCAGGTGCAAGTAGACAAAAGAAAGAAAACATGGCGATCAACAACATATGAGCAGTCTGAAACATACAATAGTTTTTCTTAATTTTTTGTAGGTCCTGGTCAAGAAGTCCGCGCAGATCGCCAATAAGTCGATATTCCAGGTAATTTCCTTATATTTTATAACTTTTTTCAAATTTTCAGGGCCTTACCAAGAACAGCCAATCTGCAAGTTACAAGTAGGTATTTGCAAGTACCGCTTGTATTGTGATCATCGCAATTTTGCACGCAGAATCACAATGTATCATATAAAAAAGAAACATGTAGAGTAATTCGGTTCAGAATGTATTGAACACTAAGAATTGCGTAATAGTCACGATCGGCGGTCAAATATTGTTATAACTGATTGGCATAAGTTGGAGAGGACAGAAGTAAAATAATGTGCGGTAGACGGAGGACGAAGAAGTAATTCGAGACAAAGAAAAGAAAAAAGAAAACGTTTAAGATCAAGAATTAGTTGGCAACTACGAAGTTCGTTCGGTGCATAAGAGCACCGTCGGCATATGAAAGTAATTAGCGGTGTCTGGTGTTAATTTTATCATTTCAATGCAATTTATTTTTAGCGCTTATTGTGCTCTTATTATTATAGAATCTGATTGATTTCACTTTGTAAGTGTCATAAATAGATTATTTGGTATCTGAAGATCGATTGTACTCAATCGTACTAGTGATTGTTTATAAGTGCTTACGTTTGCTTATTTGATTTTTGAACAAAATTTTGAAATTTCTTTCAGATACCGAATGAAATATAAATTAATTATTAAATTTGATTAAATAGCTACATAGCAGAGAATATTTTACATCGGAAGGCACTAATGTTCAAATAGTTCAGTTGCACTTCGTATTTTAGTCACTTTTATTTATCGTACACGCATTGAAGCAGCTTGCTATTATCTGATTCCATTTTTCCATATTAGTTTCACCAGATCGAATTTTATTTTACTTTCGAAGTACATAGTATTACGTTAGTGTACCTGCACTATGCGTTACGATAAGTATACGTAAAAGAATAAGTTGAAATTGATACATTCATTCATATAAGTTTAATCGATCAGCTGCAAGTAGAATCTTCTTTTGTACGCATCAGAGTGGGCAGTCTAGGATAATCGTAAAAGAAAAAAAAAACCTATTGCTAAGTCGAAAATGTGCAATTTTGTGAATTTGGATTAAGGAAAAACTCGTGTATACCGATATAGTGGCCAGGAGTATGATAACGTTGATAGTTATATTGCTAAAACTGACGTTTGCAGATTCTACCAGCGTCAGCTCCTAGCTCTGCTCGTCTCCCCGCCACTACTACTGCTACTACTACTACTACTACTACTACAGCCACCGTGAAAAAAAGTCTAGCAATCAAAACTGAACAAAAAAAAGCCTGCCTGCCCACTAACTTCCCAACCAGTCACCATCAGTCACCACCAGTCACCGGTAGGAGCCAAGTCGTCCGTCAGTTGACAGTCCGATGCTGTCCGTCAGTCCGTCAGTCCGTCTGTTCCCCTTCAAAAAGACTTCTTCGGGCTACCTCAACCTCTAGCGGCTAGGAGCATCGTGAATCCATCGAACAGCCGACGCGATATGAACGAATACTTCTGTCAAAATCTCGGCGCGTCAGTCCGTCCGTCCGTTCCAACTTCTACTACTACTACTACTACTACTGCTACTACTACTACTCGTCAACCATCACGTTAAACTTAGCCGACAACGCGACCGCCACTTCTCTTCGACTGAGCAAAGCAAAATGATCACCACCTACACACCATCCCACCACCACCCAACCAAGTACCACCACCACCAACCACCACTACATGTTCACAGTTGTCTGGTATTTCACCGATTTTCAAAGATTTTTTATCATTTTTTCTTTTTATTTATTTTTTTTTTTTTATTAATTACGGTGTCACGTTTCCTGTAGTCCAATGTTTTGTATCATGTTTAAGCTTGCAATGGCCAAGGGTAGCAAAGGAACATCATACAAAGAAACACTGTGGTTAATATTTCTTTTTTCAGTTATTTTAGCGATAATGTTTTGACATTGGACTGAGGAAATGCCACCCTTTACATAATAATAATAATAATATGTTTATCAGTATATATATATATGTATATATATACATATTACATATATACATATATAACAGTTATTTGTAAAGATTTAATTTAACTAAATTAATCCTACTTTCGTTTATTGGTTTCTCATTATTGGTGAGATGTCATTTTGTATTAATTATTGTGTCTAACTAGTTTTATCACCCCTTAGGCAAATAGGAATTAGCCATTCCTAATTCTATTACAGTTGCCTTGCGATCATTTTTCGTACCTATGTGTTTAACGTGCGACGTTCTGTTTCGTCTCATGTGTTTTATACGAAGTATCTGATATCACTTTGTTTATCTTGTAGATTCCCTTATTACGTATTATGTGATGAAAATCTTAAGCCTCGGTGATGGAGCATGTACCCTTTGGTACAATGTGGGCTTCCCTCGGATGATTATGTTGCGGGGAAAAGTCTACAGTCGTTTATCTTCAATTTTTGGAAATCACGTACTGTAAAGTTAAAATTTCTTAACTAACGGATTTATGAATTCTTAAATGATCAAATTCAATTTGCAAAACCTATAAAATTGTCAAATAACAAATACTTAAATTTGAAAGTTTGTAAATTCTGAAGTTTATTAATTAAAGATAAATGATTGGTGAGATCTTTTCCCGCAGATTATCTTTTTCACTGGGGAAGTCTACCATGCTCGCTGTTGTATCTCGAGCCGTGAACTAACACGACTAATAGTAGAGTAGTGTTATCAACATTTTTGAGACGAAGTAGGGGTCGTGCATTAATGAATAATCGTTTCAATTTTATTAAAAATGGTATAAAATGTCTCTTTAATATTTTAGGTCAAGGTCCCGTAGCCCTCGCAGGAGATCTCTGACCCGTAGCCGCAGCCGAGACCGCCGTTCTCGTTCGGATTCCCGTGATAGACGGTATTAACATTACCACAACTTAAGAAAAAAAAAAGCACGGATCTGATCATATTTTTACATCGTAAAAAGCTTCTCATATACTTTAGTAAGGTTCAACGTGGAAACATCGTCGATAAATACGATCTTAACGATCGTTGAAAAGAATCAAGAGAAAAGATCATAAATTCCTAAACAGTTCAGTTATTAGCTAAATGAAATAACAATAACGTCTTGCCTTACCATTGAAATAATCAGCCTGTGATATTAAGCAGAGTCAAGTAACGTTGCAACAGTTTCCGGTCAGTTCGTGTCTATTCACATGCTCTTTACACTGAAATTCCGTTTTGCAGTGCAAAAGCAGTGATGTAGCGAAAATAAAAATACCGGGGGATCAAGTGAATGTTATATCTAAGTGTGTTCTCTATTTACTTACAGTTAGGTGCTAAAAGTGTTCGGAGAGAACGGACCGACAAAATGTGCCGGATGGAAGACAAAAACGAAACTCGATTTTATATGTACATAAACAAAAGAAAAGAAAAATATAATCGTTACCACGCGTACATACTCGGACGAAGCAATGACGATAAAGAGTTAAAAAGACATTTGTAAGAGATACGGAAAAAACGAACACGTACACACAATGTTTAGTATTTAAGCTGTTAACTTTGTACACGCATCAAACTTCACGTACGTGCGTAATATTAATATTAAGACACTTTCTACACCCGCCGTGTTACGCGACGCTTAACACACACGTACACATACACGATTTACACCAGACGTACACATCGCATTAATTACACACAGACACCAGGACACACAAATACACAGATGCAATATACAACGCATCCCAAAATTTTTGTGACGAGGGCTGTCGAGTGCGTTGAATCTACGAAATGTGCTCATTGCTTTTAAAGTGTACGAGTGAAAAGGAACAAGAATTCAGTTTCGATTAAGAACGATTATAATGATAAACAACGGTGAGTGTTTTACTGACTTCAAGATCGACTAACCGTTTGGGACAGAGAGACATTTTGGAGTGATAAACGTTGCCGGAGAGAGAAAATCGTCGTTTTACGTTGTATTATTTTGTACTCTTACGAATCTAAGACTTTAAAATAAAAGTGTATCGTATAATTGTTTTGGCTTTCCTATCACGAGCAGCGATTTCATGTTCTGTTAATAAATTAATAAACTATTGAATTCACGATAAATTGTAGTTATATTTGTTTTGTGTATTATAAATTTGGGCCAAAAGTCTGAATGTAAAATGTTATCTAAATTAAAGAATTGTGAATTTAAAAACTTGTGTATTGGAATTTGGGAAGTTTAGAATAGAGAATTCGTAACGGATGCACCGCAATAATTTAATATACAAAAGGATCGGACAATAACTTATGGAATAATTAACTTGAAGTGTTAGGAGTATTTTGGAAGCCTGCTTCTTTTACATAATAGCATAAAATCAATATTAATAAATATATAGCATATTAATTAATAAAATTAATGTTAATTGAATTAAAAAAAATTTTTTTACTAGTGGCGCCATCTCTCCGGCGAACAGGGTGAACTACACGTTTTTGAAACTGTAGGTTCATTAGTTCCTATCTTTCACCGCTAGGTGTCGCAGTATTCAACTTTAGAGCGAGAATTTCAAACTCCTGCGACATCTAGCGGTGAAAGTTTGGAACTAATGAAACTGCAGTTTCAAAAACGTGTAGTTCACCCTGTTCGCCGGAGAGATGGCGCCACTAGTTCAATTTTTTTTAAATTCAATTAATATTGATTTTAATTGCTTAATTTACTATAATATGCATCAAATTACATCGCAGTGTAACTCTAATTAACTATACATCAATATGCATGCGTCAACAAATCATGAATATTCTTTATTTTGTAAAAAATCGCAATTTTTTGTTGCGATAATTCCACACTTGACCACTAGATGATGCCGATAGTACTTTTTCATGCACCGCGCGAAAACATAAGTTTTGAAATATATGTAAGATCGAAACTTCCAAAACACTTTGAACTTCTATAATTATTTATTTTACAATCGTATCTGTTATATTTTGTAAAATCAATTATGAAAGACTAGTTCCTAGAATTTTCTTTCTGAAATGTAAAATACGCAAAAGAACAGATTGAGATTAAAAGTAATTTTGAGAGAATTCTATTATTTATTACTTTTTGAAATGTAAAAATTAAGCATAATTCGTGGCAATGTGCGGGTGTTATTACGGGTGGTAAAGTTCCCCTCCTTTGCCATTTTGCCAAGAAAGCGAGATTCGCTTTCGAGTGTACATTACCCCGATGAAACGGCTGTTAAACGCCAAGAAGAGGTCCCGCTCACGTGTTCCATTGAATATAATTTCCGTAGAAAACAGTGAATCATCGTGAGTCTCGACAAAAGATCGCCGACAATGTTTGAATGCTCTACGCTCGTTGGTTGAAACACGCACCTGTAACACCTGTTTTAAATAGGACGCTCTCGCGTCAATTTACCTCTCCGCTGCTCGAAGCAAATAAATTGCCCGGTTTCTCTATCCGTTCCCGTGTAACTTCGTAATTCGTCGAACAAAAAACCCCTCGAGACTCTGCGTGGCAGCGCATCATTCAGAAAAGTGGCTTAGCGTTCAACGAAGACGTCCTCAAAAGGGTCCTCGTTTCTTCCTCCTTCATTTTATTCGTTCCTTTAATTCGCTTATCCTTTTATTTTTCGGAAGTCAACTGGATTGCAGGGGGCATTATGGAGCCAGCACCTTTTTACCGGGACTCTTTTTTCCCCCCGGTTGGCGTGCACCAAAGTATTAGGAAGAATGGCGGGCACGAGGCCGGGGTCCTCCAGCGACGAAGGTGAGTTGCGTCCGAGACAGGGACAGACGCTTTGCTATGCCATGCTTACGCGCAGGGCCGTACCACTCGCACGGGGCACTTATCTCAACACGGGGCGCGTAATTCGATTTCGTTCGACGCCAAATTTCCCTCAAATCCCGCATCCACGTATTTCATATAAATCTTAGACAGTCAGATGCACTTTTTGAACGATGACTTGTCAAACTTCGAGAGTATTCTTATTTTACTTGGAAAGATACAATCACAAGGGGATCAAACTTATATCTGCTAGGTTCAGTCGTGTGATTATTGGGTATATCGGCGTAGACAAGGCACACGTTAAAAAATGCTAACTTTGGAGCAGATGTCAAGAGATATGTTAGGGGGGTATACAATAAGAGGTGTCATTTTGGAGGAGAGTATTGAAGTCCAGATTTAGGAGTTTTGAAGTTTGAATTTTTTAGGATATGTGGTTGTAGATAAAGGAAGGTGAGTGGGAGCGTTGTGCGATTTGTACGGTCCTAGGTAGGATAATCGCGACGCAAGGTAAGCGAGCAGGAGTGTCGGGTAGAAAAGGTTTCGGTGGTCGCGTGACGCGTCGCAATTTCTGGCGTGGCGTTCGTGGAGTACCCGGAGCGAAGAGGTACGCCACTGTCCACGCTATCACGATTTAACAGAGTGAACAGCACACGAGACGTCGGTGCGCGAGAGGGAGAAACGGCGAAGGAAAGGTAAAGGAAAGGAAAGGAAAGGAAGGCGCGCAAGGTAAAGGCACATCTGAATCCTTCGGTTGACTCGGCTCAGTCTGATCCGAGCCAAGCCACTGCCCTGATCCGGCGTTCCTCGCTCGTTCTGCGGCTGGATCCTTCTCTCCTTCTTCTTCTTCTTCTGTCTCCTACCTCTTGCCTCTCTAATCCGCCGGTGTCATCGATCGCCGATCCGACTTCCTTCCTCCGGCGTTGGCTTCTCCCTGCGCGCGGTCAGTTCAAGTCGCTTCCGTTCCTCTCGAGTTCCGCCGAGACCAGACGAAAATTCACCACCTGACATGTCACAGTGCACGCAGCGGCACCGCGTCGACCGGTTCACCCGCGTACAGTGAGACCGAACGGACGAGATATTTACGCGCGATCATTGCCTACCGTTTCGGTCGACAGTTTTCTGTTCCGTGACATTGGTGTGCGCCGGTTCGTGGAAACGAACGATTTACCTGGATCCCGAACGGACACCGGAAACGTGATGATCCTCGCGGAGAGACGGGCCCCATCGATCAACGCAACGACACCCGGCCGCCGATCTGCCATCTGAGTTTCGCGGTCAAGGTACGTTCCAACTTGATAACGTTACAATTAGTCCCGCGTTTGTTTCTCGCGGCTACTCTTCGCGTTACAACTTTTCTCTTTTTACCCCTCGACGCGCTTTCGCACCAAATCATTAACCCTTTGTACTCGAGAGGTGACTCACGCTCGCTGTTCGGTTTAATGCGACAATTTGAAATAGGTTTTTTGTAATCTACAGTGGACGTGGAATGTATAAATAGAGGAACAGATAATAGCGATGATTAATAAGAGAAAAGTAACTTGAATTCGTGTTTCAACCAAAAAATAGAATTGATAATAGCTTCAAGCGTTAATGTACTCTTACGTGTGGTAGAAAATTGTCCTGTGTGAAAATCATCGATTACGATAGATTTCTGCATAACTCAATTAACGAGTGTGTTGTTCGTGTTAGATTTATACGATATGAAAACTAGTTTCAATATTTTTTTGGCGCGTTAGGAATTTGTGTAATGAAAATTGGTGTTATACTAGAGTCTATTATGAACGATACCATATTCACATATCAATCACTGCGATTAGCTGTCGCATATCATCGAATGTTTGCGATTGTAAAATATTGAAATGCTTGTTGATATTCAGCTGTTTGCATTTGCTGTTACACGAAATAATTTCCACATCTTATTTAGTTTAGTATTTTTGATGGAAGTTTGATAGTGATCCTTATAGATATGAACAATTTTGAAACATAAATAACAATGAGTACTTAACGTCCCGAAAGCGTGTTATGTTTCTAAAATTAGAAGTTTGCAGTATCAGAAAGCGTCTTTCGAAGAGTGGATACTCATTACTACCTTTCAAAACCTAATTAAGGTTATTTGAAAACCTGACCATCGCTCGTAAATCATATGTTCAGGAACGCTCACGATTCATGACAATCAATAATCAGGTTTTGAAATAACCTTGATTACATTTTAAAAGATGAAATAAGTGAAAACGTTGGAACAGTTTGTAGTGTTTATTTATTCAATTAGTTACTACACATATAATGATAGGTTTATATTAATTTACTGAAATAATAGATATGAGTCACCTTTTTATTTTCTTATTCAATTAAGTTTGGCATAAAGAATATATGCTCTTACGTTTATTTAAGAAGTAACAAAAATTTGGGGTAGTCTGGTTTTCAAGGACAGAAATGTATGAGAAAATTTACATCTACAAGACTAAAATTTCAATAAAGAAGTTCATAGCAGTTTCAGAATAAATCGAAGGACAATTTAAAATTACCTCTCAGGAATCTTAAATAACCCGTTATCCCTACGTAGTTATTCAAATGATTCATGCTACAAGCGAAATTTCACTTTCCTTCGAATTTTTACTTTTATTAAAGACAGTATTACACTTTTGACACAATGGGCGATTGTATAATATAACAATGATTTAGATTAATATCTCAGAATTGCTTCAGAATTTTTGAAAATGTAAAATTGCAAAATGTCAAACACAACTCAGTTCAATATCAAATCATATCTTCTATTAAGCGCATTATTATCAAAATAAATTTCATTTAATCACATAACAATCAATTTCATTAACAATTCAGTTTACTGACGTTAAAAAAAATAATATAATAAAATAAATCAATACAGCAATATAGTACGGTTAATCAAGATAGTGATGTAGAAAAATGAATCAATACAGTAATATAGCAAAATTAATTAATCCAATACAAATATGTGAAAAGTGTAACTTTATGCCATATTTTGACAAGTTTGACATGTGATCTGCTCACAAATCAAATGTGACGAATCTTACTCAAATTTTGAATACACCAACTTGAAGTTTAAGTAAGTCCAACTATAATTTGCATAGTCAAGGACACCTGAATAGAAGACTGACACAAAGTTTCAACATTATAGCAATATAGTCACTATTGACTAACGTATCTGAAAAACAAATCGTACAAGTTCTTTCAGAATTTTGACTTAGATCACTTTCACAATCTTACTTGAGAAATTACGTCACTAAAATACGAAAAAAATATAAACTAAGAGTATACAGCGTACATTTTCCCAAGTTGAACGTTTTGAGTTTTCCCAATTTAGAGCAGGTTCTCGAGCAAATGGCCCTCGCGTCACTCGATCCAGAAAAAGGGAAAAAAGTCCGGTGAAAATAAACAGGTACCGTTGCTCCCAGCAGGGTTACGCGTAGCACTTCCTTTGTCCCGTCGACGCGACGAGAAAAAATGTATCGACGAATGTTTAACGTGGGACAAGAGCGCGTATTGTATTCCGTTCGTTCCGGAACGCTTCGTCGACGTCGTGTTTTTTCTGATGGTGCGCCTCCAGAAAACGTCTCAGATAAATGAAACATTTTTCCCGCTTCTTCACGGCAGACAATGGGCTATTAGCTGTAAGCACCAATTATGGGACTGTGGCGGCCGCGCTTCTTTTCCACGGATAGTTGTGCGCGAATAAAATAAGCGCTGGTGAGTTTGCGTCCTCCATCTTGACGCACGCAGGGGAGGACGAAACAGGGAGAAAAAGAATTCGAGGAAGCCGAACTCATTCGATTCGTTTCGTTTCGTTACCCTAACTTCTGTCGTGTGCGGAACGAGGTGATTATGAAACTGATCTAAGTCAACAGTTCTGAAAAGAATTATTTGTATAACTATATATATTTGTCATATAGTAAATTAGGTTTATTGAAAAAAATAGATTAGTATATTATGGGAGAATTTTCAAGAAATATTTGTAAAATTCATGATGCAGTTAATTTGGTGGTTGGACGAATTTATGTTAATCGGAAGGTTCAATACTTTTTTAATTTTACCACTTGCAGAATGTGTACCGTGGTCTACACCTCTGAATCACGAAGAGATTCATTCATTACATTCATGTTACGTTATGTTCACCTAATTCATTCATTCATAAATCTATGCTTGATCACTTTCATATATCCATTCATATTAAAAACCGAACCATTTAAATACGGTAATTTTTATCACGAGTATAATTTCACGATGAGAACGCAGAATATAATTAGAATGCAGTTTCAATACAAGTACTTTAAAAGAGTTTTTCCCAAAAATAACGAGAAGTGGAGCTCCCTTAACTCTTCAGGTTAAGTACAAAAATTCTGTACTTTTCATTTTTTTCAAAGACTTGCCACAAAGAGTTCATACATAAAACGAACATCGAGTAGCAATATCAAGATACGAAAAGCTGGAAGAGTTAGAAAGTGAGGTTACGATGCCGAATCGAATCCATTAGTCATCGAAGATCGACGTTATCGAAAGCATGGAGAAACTGTTGCTCAATAACGGCGTATTAATTTTAAACAGGCAGCAACCTTGATCGTTGACATATCGTTGATCTAGGATTGTAGATCGTACTGGTTTCGTAGGCTAAACGAAAGTCGTTTGGCTGTCGGTTCGTTCAACTTTTCCCGATGACTATACGACACGAAAATCAGGGTCACGCGTTCTTGGCGATCCTGATTGTTTCCCGTCACGTCTGCACACGGGTAAGGCACCCGGGGGCGACAGACGTTGTCTCCCGCGGAAGGTCAACGGTCCAAGTACACCTTTTGTCCTCGGTGTCGCGTTAAAAATCGGCGATGTTCGATGTGCCGAACCGCGACGAGTGCCATTGAACTCGGAACGAGCCTCGAGCCACCAGCCGGCGTGGCTTCGATGCATCCGCGGAACAGGTTTCGAATCCAGAATCCCTGAATCTGTCCCGGGGATAATAGAAACTGACGGAGCTTAACAAATTGCCACGGTTTAACCCGTATTGCGGGATTAATCGCCCAGAGGTCTGCCGAGATCAATTAACGCGTTCGTTTGTCGCCCAACCGTGACACATCGTCGCCAATATGGCAACCATTTCGTATGATTCTCTTCGCCAATCACTGTAGAACTACATCTTTCGAAAACCATACTCAACTAGATTTTAAACAAAATTCTATTTATATAATTACTCTTTTAGACATTGACGTCTTTTCATATTTATAATGATAGTCAATGGCATACATACTTGTACATTAGTCAGAGGAAGTTTAATTGTTATGTGTTTGAAGAATGTTCTTTTGTGAGAGTGGGATAAGTTCTCTTGATACAATTGAAACTACTTTTTAATTCTGTTAATTATTAAGTATGGGTACCTTGGGATTTGGGGATTGGTCTAGAAAATTAAGAACTTAAGAAATTGGGGATTTGGAGATTTGGTGGTGGAATAATTTAAAAGTCCTACAAAATTGAAAAATTGTGAAGTTTAAGGAAGCTAACGTGGCACCCGTGCGTGCAGAGACAAATATGCCCCAGCTATTCAACGAAACAAACTCCTCGGAACTGATACGGTTAACCGATACCAAGCCGCAATTTCCTGCGTAAACATCGACGAGTATTACGGTGTCTCGTTCCCTTTGCTTTCGGAATCTTTTACGCTTTGATTGGCACGCTAAAAGTAAATGCACACTCGAGTGCCACATAAGTTTCATTTGATTAACAATAAGTGTAGCAGGAAAAGCTTTTTACTCTTCGCTTTCGATTTTAAGAGCACACATGAAAAGTAGAACTTCTTATCTAGACTTTCTTGTGAACTTTACGTCTTCAAGACTTCAGAAGTTCTTCAAGACTTGAAAAGTCTTCAAAGCCTTCAAAATTGTTATTGGACACATTCAATATCATGAGTGATATGAGAGTAAGGAGTATATTTCCAAATGAGTCTAATAAATATAGAGTTCCGAAAGTGTCAGTGTTTGCAAAAGACACGAAGAACCCATATGTGTGAACATCACCGTACGTGACATGTTCGACATCGTTTAACGAACGAAAGGGAAAAAAGTAGGCAAAACCGTGATCAGTCGAATCGGCGGAGGATGATCGCAGGAGGAGCCGGTCGGACTCGGTCGGTGCCAGAACCTGGAAGGCTACTCGGAATACCTTCGGTATTCAAAGCTTCTCTCGAGAATGCAAAGCACGAGCCATTAATTTTCTTAGCGATTCGTCGAGCGTAGGGACATTCTTTTCAGGCTTGATATATTGCTCGGTGCGCCGGCCAACGTTTATGCGTAATTTTTATTTGAGTCCGGCTCCGTACGTGGAGGGACGAAGAAGAAGAAAAAGAGGAGCCATGAGGAGGTGGTGGTGGTGGCCTCCTACCGACAACGGGGCAGGCTAGTCGAAACGCCGTTGAACATTGTAAAATGAAGAGGCCACTCGCAGGCAAACATTCAATTGCAAATCACCGCGATTGAAATACACCGGACGATTACAAAACGGTCGGCTCGAGGCGCTTCGTAATTTTGCCCCGGCTAATGAGTTTAAATATTTAAATTGCACCGGAGCGGGCAGAAGCGGACGGCCGAGCGGCGCAACAAGTCCCTCCGATGATTTACTCTCGCCTATATACCGGTACATTTATCAGTACACCCTTGGAATCCTTCTTGCACCGCGGCGGCCGCTACCTTCGCTTTTTAATCGGTCCTCCCTTTCGATCGTGCATCAACCGCGACCTACGCGAATAGCCATGCGTTATAAATAGCCCCGAGACAATGGGATACCGTATCGTGGATATAGTTGCATACCCAGTAATGATGGATAATTCGCGCGTATCATTAACGGACATCCTTGACCTGGCCAGCGCATCGTTTACTCGGAACCGCGTTCGTACCTCGTGAACGCCTATTTGTCGATATTAATGAAATTTTACGAGGCGAGAGGATTATCAAATTTTCAAACATCTCGTATTACGCTGGTGGATGTAGGATTCATTGTGGGGAATTAGAAGTTTGGGATTTTGGGATATAGAGATTTGGGGTATAGGGATTTGGGGTATAGGGATTTGGGGTATAGGCATTTGGGGCATAGGTATCCGAAGTTCAGAGATTCGGGGTATAGGGATTTGGGATATAGGTATCCGGAGTATAGAGATTCGGGGTGTAGGTATTCGGGGTATAGGGGTTTGGGATATAGGGATTTGGAGTATAGAGATTCGGGGTGTAGGTATTCGGGGTATAGGGTTTTGTGATATAGGTATCCGGAGTATAGAGATTCGGGGTGTAGGTATTCGGGGTATAGGGATTTGGGATATAGGGATTTGGAGTATAGAGATTCGGGGTGTAGGTATTCGGGGTATAGGGTTTTGGGATATAGGTATTCGGAATTAAAGAGCTTGATATGTAGGTATGTTGGATATAAAAATTTCGGATATAGGGGCTTATATATAGGAATTTGGAATCTTTCAGTTTGTGATATAATAATTTGAGACATAGGAATGTTGATCTAGTATTTTGGGATATACGAGGTTAGACTTAGGTTAAATTGACTCTATTCATATTAAGCTTGATTAGGTTAGACTTCGGTTAGATGAGGTCTACTTATACCAGATTTGGTTTACTGAAGATTATATTAATATTATATTAGGGATAGGATAGATTACATCTACTTAGATTAGGTTAGTTAAGATTAAATCAAGGTTAAATGTTATATTAGACTACATTTGAGATTAGGTTGAACTAGTTGAAATAGATGAACGTTATATCAAGGTTATAATAATTTCCTATTAGATCATATCTACTCAGACTAGGTTCAAATATACCAACATTAGGTCAAGATTATGCTTGAAGTATCGTTACAATCACCTAAATGCGAACATAGCTAACTTATATAAAAGTTACATTAAATTACTACTCAAACTAGATTAGGTCACATTAAAGTCCCGTCAAGATCATGTTAACCTTGCATTACATCCTAGTTGAAACGAAGTTAATAATAGCATTTACCACAATTCATAGAATTCTCAGCACATCGCGCCCATAACAATCACAAGTATCCACATACACATTTTCCATCCAGAACAAGATCGTTTGATGCGCAATAACCCTCTTTATCCTTTCAAGTAAATTTCACCCCCGTATAAATATGTATCACCCGCATCATCGATGCAGCCTCGAAGCACGTCAACGTATCGATTTCGTTGGAGCTCAGCAGGCCGGCACGGTTTTTTACGTCAGTCACCGAGAAACGCATGCCAACAGGCCCCGAAGAAGGTATTTTAAGTGGCAGACGATCGTACACGCGTTCACGTATGCGCGTTAACGTGGACGAACGTATGTATACGTCTGATAGGCAGGCAATCGTATTCGAGATGTTACGTCGAGGGAACTATGGGCTAACGGTACAGACGAGTAGCCACAGCGAATAGCGAGCTGTTTACGATTTCTTTCAATCGATGCGACGCGACGCCAGGAAACACGCCGGTTACAGGCGTCGAAAACAAATTCGAGATTCTTTCAACGGTACGACCATCTTATCCGAAACCGAATGGCTCCTTCCAGGAGCGAGCTCGATCGTAAACGTTTCATGCTTCCACTTGATTGTCCACTGATTTTATTTTTCTTGTACTCCTGTTTGGTCAGATCTGGCTTTTTAAGAGTCTTGCTTCTGGTTCAGGATTGTGCGGGACTTTTGATTTGGAGAATTTTTTGGCTGGGATTTGGGGAATTTGGGGATTTGGGGGGTGGAGATTTGGGAGGTGCAGATTTGGGATGTGGAGATTTGGGATTTGGAGATTTGGGATATGTGGAAATTTGGGATGTAGGGATTTGGGGTATGTAGATATTTGGGATGTAGGGATTTGGGGTATAGAGATTTGGGATATGTAGAAATTGGGATTTGGACATTTGGGGTATGTAGAAATTTGGGATGTAGGAATTCGGGGTGTGGAGATATGGAATATGTAGAAATTGGGATGTGGACATTTGGGGTATGTAGAAATTTGGGATGTAAGGATTTGGGGTATAGCAATTTGGGATATAGGGATTTGGGGTATGTAGAAATTTGGGATGTAGGGATTTGTGGTATATAGATTTGGGGTAAGTAGAAATTTGGGATATGTAGAAATTCTTGATGTGGACATTTGGGATATGTAGAAATTTGGGATGTGGAGATTTGGGACGTGGACATTTGGGGTATGTAAAAATTTGGAATGTAAGGATTTGGGGTATAGAGACTTGGGATATGTAGACATGTGTGATGTGGAGATTTGGGATGTGGACACTGGGGGTATGTATAAATTTGGGATGTGGACATTTAGAATATGAAGGTTTAGGACATGGATGGATATAGAGACATTGATATCTACAGCTTCATCATCTAGAGATTTGACAATTTCAGTCAAAATGAAATATTTTCAATCATACCACATATTATATTTAATCAGTGAAAATCGAAGACACCGTTACCCAACGTCTAGCAATAGATACCAATACACAAACGAGTCCTACACTTACAAATTTTTCTTGGAATAAAGAAGATAGTCCCGAAAGTTGAAGCAAGACAGAATGAAATCAGGCTGAAAATACATATCGAGTTCCTAGAACGCCAAGTGGTTCAACGGAATCAATTAAAATCTCCATGTACAATGCACGAATAAAGGGGTCGAATTAACCAGAGTGATGCGTTCAAACGGGAGTCTGATGCTCGCCAACGGAATAATGAAACGCTAACGAATCGCAAAAAGCAGCTGGCTCGCGTTAAGCTGACTCGTTAATCAATTAGCGGAGAGGATTCGATCGTTAATCAGCCGGATGTCTCCTCCGAGGAGATCCGCGGACGGGACACGGTCTCCCGATTAATAGAACGAAGTCCGCGCAAGAACAATAAAAAGAGAGCAACGACGAACGGGAAGAATAGAGAAAGGAGGACACGAAACCAACGTGAATTATCTAGATCTCGAGGAGTCGGACGAAGACGCGCGTAACTGACCGGACCTGGTTCGTGCAATTGATTTCGTGATTTATGACATCGATCGCATCGTCAGTTGCTGGAACGGTCGCTTTTTAATCGGCAACTCCTTTTCGAATCGTGACTTTTATCGTTTCTCGATAAAACATGAAACTTCCGTATCTCTTCTTTTGCTGTCTATATAGAGTGTTGTGAAATGCTTGGGTACCTTTTTAATTGCGATTAAAGACTCAATTGGAATTAAGAGGATAACAATTCGAAGTACTTGGATACTTAGTACTTAGATAATGATTCGTGGATTCTGAATTCGTAGATTCCAAATTAATTGTCTTTAAATCAGTAGTTCTTGATGTTCTATTATTCCGAATCTCTATGTTTCGAATCTGGATGAATCTGAATGACCAAAATCCTAAAATCCCCAAATCTTAATATCTACAAGTCCTCAAATCCCGAAATCCTAAAATTACCAAATTCTAAGATCTCCAAATACTAATATCCCTAAATATTAATATCCCAAAGTCCTAATATCCTCAAATTCTAAAATCCCAAGATCGTAATATCCCCAAATCGTAAAATTCCCAAATCTTAAAATCCCCAAATCTTAACATCCCCAAATCCTAATGTCCCCAAATCCTAATGTCCCCAAATCCTAATATCCCCAAATTCTAGAGTCCCCAAATACCTAACCTCCAAATCTCAAAACTGTAATTTCAAAATTGCAAAATAATACATTACAAACAAATTTCAAACCCAACAATTTACCGACACCAAACTCTAAACTATCTCAAACAACAACAATAATAATAAATAATTACAACTATAATTATACTGCAGTATTTATTGTACCAACGTAAATTGTGTTTTAACCTCTGAGGAAATCAATCGTCGCATATATGGGAGTGCAATTAGAGGACAATTAGAGTCAAAGATCTCCGTGAACAAATACGCTATAACAAGTACAATATCTCGAATGTTGGTCAGTCGAGTGACGAGTTAACCCGTCGTGCTCGTTTAACGGGTTAAACGATCACAGACTGCCACGAGGATTTTACACCGATGTTTGTTACTGAAACTCGTTATGTAAATAATGCTCATAGCGCGGTAATTATTCCCGGACAGGGGCGTGCATAAATTTTCTTGATACCCTTAAAACAGACTCGTCGATGGGCACCGATATTTTCGGCGTTTCTTCACCGTGAAAATTTGCATCACCGACAATTTGTCACGCATAGCACGAGCTTACTTCATCGACTTCGATTCATGCTTTCTTTTGTGGTAACATTTTGGGGTGCGGATAATTCATTAAATAATGGGTCTTTTATGACGTATTAACTAGTTTCTAAAATTTCAAACTTAGAAATATTCAAATTTGCAAATCTCCAAATATGCAGATTGTCAAATGTATAAATCTACAAATCTTCCCCAGGTCCTCAAATTCTTAATTTTTCAAATTTCCAAATTTCCAAATTTCTAAATTTCTAAATTTCTAAATTTTCAATTCTCCAAATTTTCAATTCTCCAAATTCTCAATCCCCCAAATTCCCAATTCCCCAAAGTCTCAATCCCCCAAATTTCCAATTCCCCGAATTCCTAGTTCCCCAAATTCCCAATTCCCCGAATTCCCAAATTCCCAATTCCTCAATTCCCCAAATCCCCAATTCCCCAAATTTCCAATTCCCCGAATTCCCAAATCCCCAAATTTCCAATTCCCCAATTCCCCAAATCCCTAATTCCCCAAATTCCCAAATTCCCAAATTCCCAAATTCCCAAATCCCCAAATTTCCAAATTCCCAAATTCCCAAATTCCCAAATTCCCAAATTCCCAAATTCCCAAATTCCCAAATTCCCAAATTCCCAAATTCCCAAATCCCCAAATCCCCAAATCCCCAAATTCCCAAATTCCCAAATCCCCAATTCTCCGAATACCCCAAACAAAAAATCTCTAAACCCTCGTCGACTTCTAAAACTTGAATAACTCCCCCCAAGTTTACACCTGACTAAATTCGAGCCGAGGCGAATAAAAACAAACAAAAGAATTTGAGAACCTACCCGTCAGAATCAACAGATGGGGATTCCCGTCGACAGTGTCGTCATAGAAGTTGACCGTGTCGGTCGGTGTACACGGTCGAAGAACGGGGACAGTTTTGATCGGATTACAGCGTCGTCCTCGTCTTTCAGGATGACCGAAACCGACGAGCGGATGAACGAATAAAGCCAGGAAGGAATCACAAGGGAAATAAGGGCTGTCGAAGGAAGAGATGGTGGTAGAGTGGCTCTGTCCTGGACTTAGGCCGACCGGAAGCCGTAGGCCACGTCTTCTCCACTGCAAGGTGATACTCCTCGACGAGCACGAACTGTTGCAGGATGTATTGGTGAGTCTTCATATATCATCTCTCTTCTAACATTTATCTTCCAACGAAAACTATACAAAGTTATCGAAATGTCTGATAGGATAAATGTCATAGTGGTAAGATTAGAATTCTTTGAAATATAGATGCAATACAGGGTTTGTCCCTTGACTTATAACATCTTAGACTGATCACATATGATTAGGTTAGGAATTTAAATTTTATTTGCTCTAGGATTAAATTCTGAATTTAGTAACCATTATAATTTGAACAACTAAAGATTTTAAATATACTCATGTCAGTTTTCTTTATTTATTTCCGCATTGCAATAATTAACTCTGATGCGATCGTAGAATTATAGGGGTTGAACGAAGGTAGATGATTTTCATTAAAAGTAATGATAGAAATAGTATTATGCAGCTGGAGTGATTTTGAAGGTTAGGTATGACTAAATATTTACAAGACTTCATAAATAATTAATATATCGTAATTAATACCGTGAATGAAATATATGCTATGCTTAATACCGTCTTATATGGAGTTGAATTCGACTTTTTATGCACACGACCTAGTAACAGGCGAGCAGAAATTTCGTACACCCACACGTAGGCCTTTTCTGGCAATAGAAATCAAGAATATAAAAGGTGGGCAGACAATGTGGGCGAACTCTCGCGTCGCGAACATGTGTTCCTTCGTGTACACCCTTAATAATCATTTTATGGTAGATAAAAGCTTTTCAAGCTATTTATGGACTCAAGCTCGTGTCTCCTGCCAGCACGAAAATCCTCACGCTTAGTTTCATTATTCTTGTTCGTTTTTTGATTTTTTAGCGAAATTTTTATGATTGCGATTTTGTTTAATTGGGTTCCTACATTTTTATGTTTTTTTTATTTTTACATTTCACGGGTTTTACATTTTGCGATTTTTATATTTCGCAATTTTTTAATTTCACGATTTTAACTTTTCACGGTATTTATATTTCACAGTTTTTACATTTCACCGGTTTTATATTTCACAGTTTTTAAATTTTATCATTTTTACATTTCATAATTTTCCCATTTCACAATTTGCATATTTCATAATTTTAAATGACAAAGTTTACCAATTCTTACATTTCAAAGATTCCCAATGTTCAAATTCTTCAATTTCCAAATTCCTAAATTTCCACATAACCAAAATGACAAACTTCCAAACATAAAATTCGTGAATGGCACAAGTACGATCCAAAGTATTCCGACTAAAACACGAAATGCGAGATTACGGTGTCTGCGAGTGCATCATAATTGAGACACCTGTTAAATCGATACCTTCTGTCAGAAAAGAGCGCCAGTCATTTCGCTCCTCTTAATGAGCGTACGTGATGGGCATATCGATAGTTATCGGGCCTCTCTCCTCGCGCTGTATTTGATCACGTTAATAGCTTTCTTTTTCGTACCGGTGTTAAACGTTTGTTCCAGTTATACTTTTAATTAATTTAAAATTCGTATACCTATTTATTAAGCTATTTATTTCAATCATCCCTGTACAAGCAATATTTTTACGGTATAATTTAAGAGGTAACGAAATCGATGTCCGTAATAATGGTTCATCATCGAACATGTTAATCGAGACTAATGTTCGATCATCGATTCCATCAACAAATGCGTGGAATATTTCGCTTAATCGAACCGAAAAACGGATATTTGTAGTCGGGCAGAGAATTACGAAGACAAGAATGCAATATCTACGGGCAAAAGCAATTAACAGGATGCTCATTACGCGACGCGTCTGCACGAAATTGCCCCATGAACCGATAATCATTCTAAAATAGACGAGCATCGCCCACTTTTGGTAATGGAGGTCTTAAGTGCCGGGTAAAACGGGGCCTTCGTGAAAATGATTTACCATTTTTCTCGAAATTACGTCGCCTCGCGTACCTTACGGAAACAAATGGAAACACCAAATGTACCTGCGATGGACGCTCCTTTTGTGCTCGCTTAGAGAATTCGTTTAATTCACTCGAAACACTTTGCGCGATATTAAATTACGCGAAACGAAATTTATGTTAGTTGGGATGAATTGTGTGCTGACAGACACGTGTTTTATGGCAGAAACTTTTCTCGTCGAATGAAAAGGGTTTTGGTAGAGTTTACCTTTTCATTATTTCCAGATTTCGAAATTTGGGTCGAAGGTTTGGTAACTTGGAAATTTTAAAGCTTAGAAATTTTAGGTTTCGGAAATTTGGAGATTCAATTCTTCAATTTTTCAATTCAATTTTTCAATTCAATTTTTCAATTCAATTTTTCAATTCAATTTTACAATTTTTCAATTCAATTCTACAATTTTTCAATTCAATTCTTCAATTCTTCTAACTAATTGTCATATTTTTAAACATACAAAGTTTTCGTAAAAAATTGAGATACGAAACTTAACAATTGAAAACCTTATAAACATATGATTTCGAAAACCTTGAAATTCATCGACATCGAAACAAAGCTTAAGATATTTGCACCGGAGACTGTCGCCAATCCAGTTGTTTATCGATCGATTTTCGTTACCTTTACCGATAAGAACTATCGTCGCCGCGCGTTTTGCATCGCTACGAATAAAAGCCGGTTCTCATCGCGACGACCACCGGGTAGAGAAAATGTGAAATTACCGTTCGTAATTGGCCATCTCGACGAGCATTAATGGCGGGTCGATGGAGCAGAACTCGGATCGTTGTTTTCTTCGAGCGGGCTCACGAGGATCGATCGAGATCACGGAGAGCCGGGGGCACGGTTTTATTCGGTGGCAAATTAACGACTGTTTGGCGCGTGGGAGAGCGAAATCCCGCGGATAAACTGGCCGACGAAGGCTTATGATTTAATGATGCACCGCGATACGGCTTAATTGCCATCAAGATCGCAGCGGTAGAAAGGATCTCGCTTATATTATTGACGGTTTCGCGTTCATTGATGCTTGCATCGGTGAATAACAGCCTGTGAACACCTTTCTCCAGCTTTTCATTAACCACTCGTTACACCGTATTTTTCAACTCGGAGAAAATACATTTTTCAAATCCTGCGAACCGAGAAACATATTTCTCTGCTCTTGCAAATTGACAAGTACATTCTTTTACTCTTGCAAGTTGGAAAATATATTTTTTCACTGTTGCAAATTGAAAAATACCCCTCGCCTTTCGTTATAATTTCTTTCAAATTTTGATGTACATGTAAAGTATGTCTAAAAATTGTTGATAAATGTATTTAATAAAGTACAAATTTCTCTTTATACCATATTATTTTATACAGCACAATTGTGGTTTGTTCAAATTTTCCAATTTTCAACCACCAAATTTCTACATCTAAATTCTCAAGCTTCCTAATATCGAAACTTAAAAAACTCGAATGTTAAACAAATATAAATTTACATATTTTAAATTGGTGTCCTATTAAAATTAAATCGAATATTTAGTCGTAACATTATTAATATGAAGTTGCTATCAAACGATAAAAAATGCGATAAATCGCGTCCGACGTAAGGAATACATGAAAAACAAAATGGTCGTCGTGACACATAGGCCCGGTCAGTTCCACGGTACTGTGAACAGAGCCTTAGGTCTGAAACATCAATCAGTAGCAAAGTAATAGCCAGCTCTAAATCGTCGTGATCAAAAAGACCCGCGGTGTTTCGCGTGCACTTAATGGTTGGATCGGCGAAGAAAAACTTGATCCTAAGAGAACATACTCGATTCCGTGTAAGTTGCAGTCTTGCCAAGTCTCCTAGCATCGCGTGATACCGTGTCGTCGAAAATATGCCGATATCGTGGAGCGTTTTCAACGGGCTGCAGGGCGAAACGCGGCTGAAAGGGTGTCCTTTTCAATGTAAATCGTTCGCCTGTATATTTGCCATAGATTGGACCGTATGAATGAATTTCGCAACAGGCAATATCCCTGGAGCGACGAGGGCCACCTCTTATTATTGCGATAAACCTTTGTGTGTTTACGGTTTACGCGATGCAATATATACGAGGCATTGTATCGCGGTGCTCCTAAATCATACCGACAACAAATAACCGTTTTGCTTCGTAATTTCCCGGAAGTGTGTATTGTTACAAATGGGGATATTTATGCGATTCGAACTAGGAACAATATGGGCGCACGTGACGACGATAGGTTCTGTTGTTTTATTAACACGTTCGGACTATTTTTCACATGTGATATATTTTTCATATTATTTCGGGTGATTTAGTGATCTGAAGGTAGTTTAATATTTTTGTGTGACTTCTTGTTGGAGTCGAGGATTTGGAAACCTGAGAATTTGGAGGTTTTTAGGTCTGGGGATTTGGGAATTCGGAATTCAGGGATTTAGCAATTTGTGAATGAAATTTTGGGTGGTGATGGCTTGGAAATAGGGAAATTTGATAATTTGGTAAATTGAAAATTTAGAAATTTAGCAACTGAGGTATTTTCAAATCGAACTTGGTGATTACTGATAATACCCTATTTACCTCATAATTCCTCAGCATTAAATTCCCACAAATTTCCATGCACAAAACCATAAAAATCCGCGAAAGGAATTTTATCGAGGACTAAAAAATAGATAAAAATCTAGGAAAAGTACGGAGTATATGATCAGTTCGTAGCAGTTATCCGCTTTTTATCGCGTCCACTTAACGCAGTAGAACTGGTTTCCCGACACCGGCGTCGTCGATAGTTGTCGCGTCGTTAAATGTGAATCGACCTTAATCCCGGTTCGTACATCCTTCGTGAAATGTAAAACACGGTGTAGCTCCGGGGCTACCGCTTGCCCATACACCGAGGTCATTAAGTCGAAGACACTTCGCACACGTAACTGGCCAATTATTCATGCTAGCCGAGCGCTGTCTATCAGGCGCAAGCTACGTTTGCCCAAGGATCTTCGAAGCTTGTAAATTATCCCGGTGTCCGCGGGACTTCCTTTAATTAGATGTCGCGGACGGTAACGTTCAAGCTTCGAAGGTCGAAATAAGGTATCGAACGGCTGCGAAAATCTTCGCGTGTCGAGATAAAACTTGATTTAAATCGAATTATCTTGTGCATTCGAAGGCGTTATTTTGTGCGATCGAGAATTTGGGTTTTGAGGACTCTGGAAATTTCAGACATTTTTCAGGGTTTGGAAATTTTAGGGTTTCAAGAATTTTGTGAATTTTAAAATCTACAAGATTTGAAGATTTTGAATTTTTTGTGACTGAGAGAACTAGGGATTTGAAAGTTTTTACAGATCTGGGTATTATAGGGATTTTGCATAATTGCTAATTTCCCTCTATCTAAACTAACACTCGCACATATTTCAATAATCAAATAAAAATTTGATTATTCATTAGTCTATAAAATACCACCTGTAAATCACGAACTTACCAACGCACCCAAGGAATCTACCAACCAGCGTTGTACCAATCGACGTATTAATTAAACGATTAAACTATCAGATTTATGGTCTTGCACAGACGATAATGTTCGTCCAGTGACATTTATACGTAATACCTGTCATCGTCGATGTTGATTAATTTTGTACACGCTTCTAAAATTGATATTCACCGATTTACCGTGCGTTCGTGGATATTCTTCGCATTCACGTTTAGACGACAAATGAACAACATCTTGGCAATCGATCAACGGTAATCGAGCGCTATGCATGTGTAGTTGATAGTAAATTTGATGTTTCTATTTGGCAACCTAAGAATTCAGGGATGTATTTGGGGTTCTAAGGACATGGCAATCTAGGAATCTTTGAATTGAGAAATTAAAAATTTTAACTTAGGAATTTGTGAATCTAGGAATTAGAAATTAAGCTTAAGAGTTTGAGGATATAGGAATCTGGGGATCTAGAGATTCGGGGTATAGGAGTGTAAAATTACAGAAATTCATAAATTGTATAATTGTATATTGTAAATTGTATAGTGAGAAGGTACAAGACCTTGTGAGTTGCGATGCGTTAAAATAAATTAACATGGACCTCGTCCAGACGTGTTTCTCTTAGAACCCTTAGATTCGTTACGTTAGAAACCTTCGATCCTCAGTGCAGCTATAATTGAAAAAGTTTGCATTCGTGTCCTGATAAAAAAGAAGGGTTGTACGCGAGTGTATGTTACGTTAATGACAAATAAGAAAAGGCACAGCGCCATCGCGGTTAAATGCAGTCCTGTGTTGCAAGAAAATGTTCGCTAGCCGGAAGTGGTACGTTACACCGTCGAGCGTTACCGGTGCAATTAAGAGAAAAAAATGTGTCTGCCTACGCGCTTCATCACTCACTCGCCTAAAGACTGACTCCTTGACTTTCCGTTTGTGGCCGAGGGAGAAAGAGATACGCGCCGCGAGATCCACGGTTAATTTAACTCCACTTTCTACGAAGCTCGATGTTCGAGTGTAAGGTCACGGGTAATTATGATTTTTCTTTGACCGTATGAAACTTCGTTTCGCGTGTACCAGTCGTTTTCCAAAGGGGCTTATTAATCTTTGCTAATGAGATTTTTAAAAAAACGACAAATTTGCTCTCTGAAATTTGTTTGCGCCGTCACTCTCAATGGTTCTTGTTGTAACTGGTAATCAGCCTTACATTAAACGGGTTGCTCGTCTGGTCGGATTAAAAACTCCTTCGTTTCATTTTCGTTTCAAAAATTCTTTTATTGTTTCTATAATTCTCTTTTATTCTATAATTTAAAAATGTCCCGGAACAAGGACAGTTCACATATTTTTATGTATGTTTATATTTAGTTTCTCTATTTTATAGTCCTCTCATGTAAATTTTATTTTTACTATTGCAATGAGTTGTAGCGTCAAAGTTTCATGAAATACACATAAGTGTTAAACTACTATATTTTACAGTTATTCATATTTAATATCCGAGGGTTGGGCCGAAAATTACAGTTATGTAAATTACAACATATAAGTCATATGTGTAGGTCATACATCAACTGCTGTTATAAATATGAACATGTATAAATCAATCTCAATCATAAATAACATAACATAACATAGATTATACATGTTGCATAAACCGTTCATCCGATAAGATAAAATGGAGGATGCATAACCGGAATGTTAAAAAACAGAAACGTGAAATTAAAAAAAATGCAGCTTCATCCTAAATATGCATCTGCAGCTAAATCCTAATTTAATGTTAGCATATGAAATAGGATGTTTGGCAAATAATATTCATTTCCTTAAAAGAAACATAACCTAAGAAGTTCATAAAACAAAATCAGAAACATACATGTTAAAACCTGTAAGGTTTCCAACTTTTGTTAGATTAAATAGAATAAATTTGAAGAAAATATTTAAACGACTAATTTATTCGTCGATCAATATTATTCCGCCAATCTATCTTCCTCATTCCCACGATCCTTAATCGTGGTATCACAGAAATTATCGACGCCGTCTCGTTTCCACGACCAGTACGATTGGTTATCATCGTACCTGGTGATCATCCAGGCGCCATTAAAATGTTTCTCCTTGCAAATAGACTAATTTAACGCGAATCGCGATCACCCCATCCGGTTTCGCCGAGTTACGCAACATTTTAAATATAAGCAGCAACAAGAAAATGTTTCTTTCTACGGTTTGGTCGTTCACGTAGCGAACCGTGCGAGTTCAATGAAACTCTTCGTTCACTTGGTATTTCATGCTTATAAATTAATTCGAAAATTTTTTAAAATATTACAAAACTTGATGATCTCGTTGAGAGCTTCAATTCTTTCGTTAATTTAACAGTTAAAATGTTACGAATTAGTCAATCAGTACATATATTATGTACACTTCATCTTTGAATGATGAGGGTTAATTCTCTGAAGCACTATTATATATCATATATTTAAATTCATTTTAAATCACACTATGACATCGTAGAACCATAATAGTTAAGGGTTAATAACAATTTCATCGTAACACACAGACAAATAAATAGTACTCGCATTTCCTATAAGACTGCAAATTTATTTACGATACACTTGGGATACATTTACGATACCTCGAGGTGTGCGAAGTATAAATAATCTAGAAAGTATAAAATAGTAATCTATGAGATCTAGTGTACACGAGTTACGTCGAAATATCAGTGCATAAATTCCGCAATAAAGTTCGGAACCTCGACCGAGTGACCAAATAACAGTGTCACCGTTGGCAGCCCTGCAGGAAGAATCGAGGACGCGAAACAAATCCTGGCCGGCACGGCATCGTTCGCCGCGTTGTAATTTAAACGGATCAACGATATTTCGTTTCGAAGCGTGTTTCGTTCCGTGTCGAGATGGATCCCGTGGCCGGAGGGCCACGTCGGTGGTGGGTTATGGGTGGTTGTGCACGGAATAAGGGGCGTACGCATCGTGGGGGTACCCGGGGCACCATCTACCTGCTCTGTTATTAGGCGATATACCAAAATTGGCGGGCCACTTCCCCACGGGGCAACCCCGTAACTCCTCCGGGTCCACCCCGCACACTAATTCACGCGGTTTTTAACTTTGCCCTCCTTCTCCCTCCGTCGACGTATACTCGTGTACGTGAACGCCGTCCACCGGCAAACATTAAGAACGAGGAAATTATTGCCTAGAGAGGGAATCGCCGTCTACCGTACCGATTAACAACGACCGTGAAAACTTTTCGAATACCCAGCTCGAGATCCCTGGAATACCTTCCCTCGGGCTCTCCGAATGAGATGCGAGGATCCCCCGATTCAAAAGGGTAATCTTGTCTTTCGGACCGGAGAATTTTTCGGGAGTAAAGTTCGCGTCGGCCACGAAACTTCGACCAAACGGCTTGATTTTTCTCCTTCGTTTTTGCCAGTTTTTTTCTAGGCCGAAACGATTCTACCTTGAAGCAGATAATGACGGGGTACTCGACCAACTGGAATTTCGATCGGTTATAAATATCTGGAGCGAACATTTGACGCTTCGCGAGATTCTTTTGCGTTTCTAGCTTGTGATTTGTGGGGGCTCGTGGGGCGGCTACTCTGCCCGCGGGGGCAGGAACCACGTGTACTGCAACTAGTACCGACTGCCTGGTAATCGGCTCTCAGTTCGAGGATTTATGCTTTTAGTTTCATAAATTGGGTTTCATAATTTTTTCGTTTGAAAATTAAGCTTTACGGTCGGTAATTACTAAACCTGCGGATGGTAAATTCTTTTTGAACCTGAAAATGTTAAGTGTGAAATTTTTACATTTTTGCACGGGGAAGTTAACAAATTTGAAACTATCATTGAAACCTAAAAAACTTGGAAGTAGAAAAATTGGAAAATATCAAAAATCGGAAATACATATAATTTGGATATGTCCAACTTTCCAAATTCCAACTCAGAAAATTATTAATTTTCCAAGACTCGGACATCAAAATAATCGATAATTATTTATTAATTGCTCTGTTCACGAGGAACTTATCGGTTTTGTACGGCACGAATTGAATTGGAAATAAACACGATACCGTTCACGCGTTCTCCGCTTATAATTAACGCGAATCGATACCTCGCTTCTGGGTGGGAAATTCTCACTAATTTAAACGTTACGCGGGAATAAATGCGTTATATTATGCGTTACATCGAGTATCATGAATATTTCATTACTTCGGTGTATCTGCGTTCACCGGCTACTCCAAGCGTGAAGCGTACAAACGTGGAAACGTTCATTGTACTTTTCATACCGTTTCACAGGATTTTTCCATCGTTATTCTCACGTTTCTTACAACCCTCATGCACTTAAAGAACAATCACTGTAATATCAAATTATCTAACAATAAATATTTTTGTCTTTGTTCAAACTATTTATTTGTACAAACTCATCTTTTTTAATTATCCATTGAATTATATCTGGCTTACAAATCATTTAATGAGTTACGTTAAGCACTTCAGTTATGTTGATTGCATTCATTAGGGTGATTCTTAATTTAACTCTTTACGGTCGTAATATCGAAAATTACAGTTTTGCTGGGAATCTCCCGGACTTCGACCTTAATGAATTAATCAAACTTTATTGAACAATGAGGGGTGAAAGTCGAGGGTAAGAGTTATACTTACTGTTCTCCGTAACGTTTTAAACCCATTTTGGAATAAAAATTATTTTTAGATTGGATATATTTTTACATGTATATATTTTTCCAACTTCAATTTTTCCAACAACAAAAGAAAATACAAAAAAAGTGTTATGTCCTTTCAATATATTTTCAATATTGTACAATCTCTACCGCCTGTATTATAATTTTTGGAGCAGCCATATTGAATACTTCACTTACCCGCATAAACAGCTAAATACATAATCGCGAATTATAATACGAAAACAGTATTTGTAGCACGTGTTCCGCTACGTTGGCTCGCAGGAAATTACTCCAAACATTTCCCACGAGCGAAGAAAATCAAGTTCTCGGTCTTAAGCCGCGTTCCAACTAAGCGAAACAAACGCGACGTTATTTGCTTCCGTTCGCCGATTATCATCTCCCCAGGGAGGGGAACGAGAAGGTCCCGCGAAGAAAGCAGCCACTGTCGGTCAACAAGGGAAAACTCCCGGGGGCGGAGGAGGGGGTTGAGAAATTCCGCAGGCACTTTCATCCGGGACATAATTTAATCAGTCGCGATTCGGGTTCAATTTGACTGTGTTAATCCGCCGCCGGGCGAAAGTCATCGAGAGGAATCGTGTTTCAGCAGTTAACGGAAGTTCGTGAACCGGGGGCTGGGGATATGAAATGGTCGCGCGAATCAAGGACAATAGAAACGTCGTTTCCGTGAATCGCGACGGGTGCACCGTCGAACTTTCGAAGCGATTTTCGTCTATCCTTTTCCGTTTCCGGCTGACGTCTGGAACGACGATCCCCGATAAAAGTTTCTCTGTACGCTGAAATTGAAACCAGTCTAATTATGCCCGTAGATCGTTCGCTCTTTCAATCAGTACCCTACCGTCACTGCTCGCTATATTAAATTCGCCGTTTTCCGACGAATTTGTCAGAAGTCGTTTTTCATGTTAAGAAGATTTTACCCGCACGATTAATTTTCGATCGGTCTTCCATTTTTAGTGCATTTAAGAATTCTTACGAAGACATTGGTTTCTTATGGTTTTAGGTTACGTTCACATATGATCTGTATAACACATGTAGAACGATTTACAATTTTTTTAACCTTTTTTATATCTATATGGTAGATGCTACTGAAAACAATATTTGTTTTATTTTAATATGTGAAAAGAACAATTTTAATAAATTTTAATATATATATATATATATAACATATTGAAGATTTACAAAGTATAATCTGGTTCAGCGACATTCGCGATTAGATTTATCTGCAACCTTGTGGATGATATTTAAGTTTAGCGAAAAGAAGGCGAATAGCTCGAACAGCAATTCGCAGTTTTTTTACAGTAAAAAAGAAGTTGATTGACGTTTCCTTGATCGAGATCGTGGTTCTTTGATATCCATTTGGTAAGTTCATTTATCAGTGCATACTCGCGTGTTTCTTTCGACCATGCTCGAGGTGGGTCTATTTACAGCTACCGGTTTGCTACTTGGTAAACGAACGTCGTTTAAAATTGTCTTCTTGCTTCTGTTACCTAAGTTGTTACGTATCGACTGGTCTATTTTGAAAATAGTATGTTAGATACCGCTTTATGACACAGAAGTGTGAACTGCGAAACAGCATTTCTGATACGAATAGACTGACGTTGTTTACGCACTTCAGGTATGCGGTGATATGTGGATATAGTACGTAGAGATACCCAGATATGATATGTACAGATATGCAGATATGTTATGCGAGATATGTAGATATGATGCACGAACACGTGCTGGACGTGTGTGGTATTTGATTTCGGTGGGATTTGTAGGATTTGGAAATTTGGGGAATGAGGGAATTCGGGAATGTGAGAATTTGGGAATGTGAGAATTTGGGAATGCGAGAATTTGGGAATGTGAGAATTTGGGAATGTGAGAAATTGGGAAGGTTGGAATTCGGGAATGTGGGAATTGGGGAATGTGAGTATTGGGGAATGTGGAATAGAGGAATATGGGAATTGGGGAATGTGGAATTGGGGAATGTGGGAATTTGAGAATGTGCGAATTGGAGAATGTGGGAATTCGGGAATGTAGCAAATCGAGAATGTGAGAATTTGGAAAGGTTGAAATTCGAGAATGTGGAAATTTGGAAACGTAGAAATTTGAAAATTTTGGAATTTAAGAACTTGGCAATTTTTGTAAATTTGTAAATTTGAGAATTCTGAAAATTGTTTACATAATTCTCCTGAGATTTGACAACGTTCAAAGAATAATTTCTTATTAAACAAAGTTTCACATAAAAGTTTCTAGAATAAGTTACATTGGATATCAGAGAATATTAACAGAGTCCCACGGGATTCCTAGCCCGGAACGATATAATAAATCGTGGTTTGTAATGTCACCGTTGATTTCATCAATTTCAATTACCAGCCTTGGTGCTCGTTGTTAACGTTGCCGGTTGTGGAACGCGATATTCCTCGGCGAACGAGAACACGAGGAATTCGGAGCAAAAGGAAAAGGAAAAGGAATGGGGATAAAAGAGGGGGGAGAGAAGGGTGGGAACAGGGGAGGACGGGAAAAGGGTAGCACGATATCATGGATTATTAGAGATGGAGCGGGTCGAGGTTGTTCGGATAGTAACCAAGATACTTATAGCCACTATTTCTCGTCATCGACATACACTAACTCTTATAAGTAGTATCGACACCTTCAAAACCAAAAATTTCATCATTTTTAATTACCCTATTTATTATTGAATTCAAGTATAATCGCTAATTACATACTTTTTAAATCCAGGATTAAAGTTTGTTTGTTAATTGAACGATTCTTTAATTCATTTTTAATTTAAACTTAATTATACAGTCTGGTAGGTATTTTAATTATTTATTAATTTTTAATCGTTAATTGAAATCTGTTATAATTAAAAAGTTGCATTAATATACATTCTTAAAGATCTTCAAATGTATATGTCTGCAAAATTTGTACGTCTCCAAATTTCTAGTGACAAAAGTTCTTAGTCCTCAAAATATTCTAGACAAATTCCTATCTCTTCAAATCTCCAGATCCACAAATTCCTACACTTCCTGCAATTACATTCCCATATTCCTAGATCCTCAAATACAACCCCAAAATTCCTAAATCACCAAATTCATAGATCCCCAAATTTCACCGCTCCCAAATTATTAAACCAACCCGATATTTGCGAATCCCCGAAAATCCCTAAAAACGAACTAGTCGATATTTTTCCTAGGTAATCCAGATTTGTTGTTGACTGTACTCGGAGCGTAGGACCGGTATCTTCTCGGTTTTATATCGCCGGTTCATAGAACCAGTCTCGCGTAACCGAACAGCCTCGAAGAATGGCCATGCGTCAAGATAATGCGACCGGATAAACGTAACCCTTTCCGGCAGAACTAGATATCGCTGATACCGACCAGCTTGTACACTCCTCTTGCACCGCTTCGATTTCCTGGAATTTGAAAATTATTTATCAGGCATTCGGTATTGAAACTGGTTAAGCCAGAAGCGGAAACGAGTTTGCGCTTCGCGGTCGCGTGGAGAATTTTGAACGGAGGCGGGGTAAAGAAGAACGGTGGAAAATCGATAGATGATCTTGATTCTGAATATAACACCGTTGGATATTTTTTCATTCGGTGCGCGAGCAGCAACGTATCGAGAGGGAGGTAATGTAATTCTAAGCCAATGATGAGCTTATTGTGGTTGCGAGGGTATCGGTGTACGGATGGGCAAGCTGCAATTGCGGCCATTGATCGAGTGTACGCAGTTGGCGAATTTTTACATCTGTAATTACTGGGTTTTTATAGTTTTTGAGGTGGAAATTTGGGAATTTTTAGGTTTGCGAAGAGGGAGATTTGGGAGGTGGATAAAAAAGGTGCAATTTGTGGGTTTATGAATTTGTAGGGATATACATTTTTAAACTGTGCAATTTTTCAATTTCACAAATTATTAAATTGTTAAACTTCTAAATTTTCAAATTTTCAAATTCTGAAATTTCCAAATTCTCACATTCCTCAATTCCCACATTCCCAAATTCCCACATTCCCTAATTTTACATTGCCCAATTCCCACATTCCCCAATTTCTACATTCTCCAATTCCCACATTCCACAATTCCAACCCTCTCAAATTCTAACATTCACAAATCCCTAAATCTCTAAATCCCTAAATCTTTAAATTCCTAAATCCTCAAATTCCCAAATTAGTGAATTAAAATCCCTACCCCTCCGTACAATTACTCACGCGCCCCTGAACACAGCCCCTGCCCACAATCATTCAAACCAACGTAAACATTTCACCACTAAAATACGAGACGAGCTCCACACGAGAGATTTCTTAATAGAATTTTCCAATTACCTCGTACGACATTTTATCCGGTAATTTACGTTTATGTAATAGTACCAGCATGAGAGTAGCGTTCAACAAGAGCTGATTAGAAAAGCTCGTGCTACGTTCAATACCCACTTGGCAAAAAAGAAGTTGACGAAAACGAAACGAATGGAAAGGATGCTCTCCTCCTTTCTCTTCCTTTTTCATGTCTTCCTCTCGGTTTCTCTTCGGCCAATTACACCCGAATAACGCTTATTATGTAATTCGCCAAAGGCATCATTCATTCGACTTGCACGGTAGCAATTTTGCAAGATATATAACAACTGTTATATATCTTTTACGAAATTATACGATACATTGATTTCCCTCATGATGGGATTATAAGCGATACGATACGTAGTATCAATAAGTAATTGTGCATCTATGATTGCTGTATAATGATGCGCGCCACCTTTCATTTCTGCTAACTTAGCTTTCTATTAATTAGACATACATGCTTTGAGTCGGGGTTTTTATATATTTTATCGCTTTATGGCTTGTAGGTTGAATTATGTTGATTATAGTCATTTTTGGGAAAAGGAATGTTATTTTTGCAAGTGGGATTTTGGGACTTTGGGGTTAGGTTAGGTTGCATTTGGACATTTTTGGTTTTGACAATTTGGGATTTTGTGGTTGCAGTAATTTTGGAAGTTTGAAATTGTGAGATTGTGTAGTTTTTGAGGTTAGGTATTTTTGTACTTTACTATTATGACCTAGGGATATTAGAATCTTGCAAGTTTCAGCTTCTAGAGCTTTGAGACAGTAGAACTTTAAAATTTTCGAAAATTAGGAACTCAAGAAGCCTCTCATATCCTCGAATCATCAAGTTTCCCAACTCCGAGTCCCCCAAATCTCAAAATCTGTAAATTCCCGAATCTCCGAATGCAAGAATTTCCGACTCACTTTTTCGCACACTCGAGAAATGTTTTCTCCGCCGACATCGGTACAACGCGGTATTGATTATTCAAATGCTGATTCGTTATGAATAAAGATCACATCTTTAGTAAACTCTGCCGTTTACGGGGAGGTTGCTCGAGTGTTTCCGAACTTCCTCGACTTTTATTTCTGCTCTTAGCCGGATAAGTTTCGTCGTTAACGAACATTCTCTTTATCTTGCCTTCTGCCAAGATAAAGAACGTGAATGCTCGAGCATCCAGATTTTTTTTCCCGTCGTTACCTGAAAACGTTACGCGGTTCTCTTTCTTTATTTCGTTAACCGTCTTCCGAGTAATTTTCTAGATGGAGGCGCGTTGAATTTTCACGAAGTAAAAAATTCCGACTCCCTCGGGAAAAGATATTCTGTTTCGAATAGCTGTTGCTCGTCGCGATGAAAGTTTCTTCTCAAGATGAAAATGAATATCCAAGCAGAAGAAAAGTTGAATCGTGCCTTGAAGTATTATCACCGTCACTCCGCGTATATCTCTGCTCTTTGAGACTCTTTGATATCGTCCTGCTCTATAAAGGTGTCAAATGACAGTCGCGAACAGCATTTTCATCCTGACAGCCTCTTTGTTTCTATCTTCTTTGCGTATACTCTCTTGCTTTTTCGATTGAAAAATCCTTCTTATTCCGTATTTCGATAAAGTAAAATATTGTGGGAATGTTTTATGTCATATAAGAGACAGAACGTCTGTGAGACTGCTAAGACAGAAAGTAAACGTAATACGTGTGTTCAACGTTTAGCGTCATGGGAGGTTACGTTAGCCTTTACTCTCAATATGAGATAATTGTAGTAACAAGTATCTTATTATTGTTAAATAATACATTAACAAATATGTTGTTATTAAAAACTAGCACCGAATCATCATTAATAAATAGTAATAGTAATAGATTAATAGTAACAGACCAACAAACATATTATTATCAATAAACAGTAATAAATATCATAGCATCATTATCATATCAAGTTGTGAACAAATATAAGTTTATATATTATCCAAAATATAGTTTCCCTAAAACAAAGAAATTCTTCTTCAAGAGACCTTCGTTTTTTCTCCGATCCCCGACCAAAGATGACTGGTAAACGTATCTCTATTTGGCCGAAGCAAAACCATCGAGAGGGATCGATGATTAGTGTAATTGTCAGCTCCGAACGCAATTAAGTTCACCGATAATCGGCATGGCTCGTTGACCATCGGTAATCCGTTGTTTCTTTCGAGCCAAGAATCTCTCTTTTTCTTAGCAGTTTATTTTCTTGGCGATCAGCACTTCTTCTCAAGACCTTCTACAAACGTTGACCAACGAATCGTAAGACGAGAGGTCAATTATCGCCGTGGTAGAATTATACCGTTCTGTTGTTAGTCAAGTTCGCCGAATTTGATTACGTAGCGAGTTGCAAGTAGAAGATCGAGAAAAAGCGAATTTTCCGTCTACGGGCTCTCAAATATTTTTATTCAGTAATTTTTAAATTTGGAAAATTAAGAATTAAAAAGACTAGACCAGAATTCTTCCCAATTTATAAAGCCTCCCAAAAAATTGAGAATGTTTGAATATTCCAAAATTCCACCTACGAAAATTAGACATTTCCAAGAACGTTCACCGAAGCACCGTTAAGCCCGACAGGCTGCCTGCTACAAAATCAGTAGCTGCATACCCAATAATAATCCGCGGAATGTAGCTACGGATCCATATTTTTCTGGAATTCGAACACGAGTAGTCGGCCATCTTTCGCTAGTCAGTTCTGCGTATCTTCTAGCAAGATGGCCGCACGATGGGGTCGATTCGCGTTACGCCGTACCGATTCCCACGACAAACCCTAGCCGGGGGCTGAAAAGTAGCAGAGAGACGGAAAGAGAGGGCGGTATGCCTAAATAAACGGTTTGCCTGCACCGTATATGAAAAATGAAAGAAATGATCGTAGTGACCGGCGAACGGAAGAAAAAGGGACAAATAGACGGACCATGGAGAGAGAAAAAGAGAGGTCGTTCGGAGCACGCAACCTAAAGATGATTACCTACCTTCTGGACCTATACCCTGGTTCATTCGGCCTCGGGCCAGACGAGAAGGGAAGTGGACCTTCTTCTTCTTCTTCTTATGTTTCCTTCGTGGTTGCTCGTTCTTTGCACTTTTATTACGCCTCTGGTTCACAGTTGCGGGGTCTGCTCCATCCTCTGTTTCTAGGACTCGTGACGCAACTCGTTCACAACCACTTATCACGTATACCTCTAGGCACAGTTTTTTGCTTTTAGACACAAATCTGAATATCTGGATACCGCAAATAATAGGAGATTTGCAAAAAGTCGATAATGATAGTGCGGTGACAGAACTGGGACGTGACGGGGAATTGGAGAAAGTACAGACGTGATTAGCGATAGCGTGGAGCACTATTTTCTCGATGATGTGATGATTTGAAAGAGGGACGAAAGTGACAATATCTGAAACTCTGAATTTTTTAATTTTTAACTTTTGGAGTTTTCAAATCCTCAAATCATCAAACCTTCAAATTCTCAAATCTTCAAATCTTCAGATTTTCAATGTTAAGTCCACAAATATCTAACTCTGCAAATCTGTAAATATCCAAATGAAATACTACCAAATACGCACAAGACATCAATAAAATACCCATAATCGACAGACTCCAGGTGAAAAAAAAGGGTTGAACAGGTTGTTGTCTCGCCGAGGATGCTCACAGAGGAGTAGACGTTTTGTTCGTTTCACGGTTCCCTATGGAGCCAACGATGCATTTCCCGTTGAAAGCCTATGGGCGCGAGACTGTTGCAGGTGAAACTGTTGCCTATCTTTTGTACGAATAATACCGGGTTGGTAGTTTGCCCGGTTCTTCGCTCACCTACAACAGTAAACAGAGTTGAGACTTGGTCTAAGAGCACAATTTTCTTGCCGGTGCTTTCGATTTTCCACGTTGGATTCGGCGCTCGTTCTCATTTCGTTCCATCCATTAGCTTGCCGCCTCCAACAACCCCACCGAAAATGGTATAGAGCCTGCGAACTTGCACAATGGACGCTGCAGATATTCGCTGAAACATCCGATGCCTCTTCTACGTTTTTTTCCTTCTTAGTATTTTAAAAAATTTGTACTTGCACAATTTGTCAAGTTATGAGGATTCGAAGTGTAGAGCAAGCTTGTGTTTGAAAAATCGTAACTCAAGTAATATTATAGATAAACACGTGTATCAACCGGCATTTTGTATGTCAAACTTCAGAGTTTTATTTAAAAAATACTACTCATGATCCTATAAGGTAGACAAAATTATAAAAATTTATTTCAGCGAGGACCTCTGATCGCACATTAAGATGTCATTGTACCATTGCATACAAATTATATTTAATTATAACATTGTAGGAAAATATTATTCAACCACATCATTACTGAAAAATTAAATTATTTAATTATATAATTGCAAATAAATCATAGTCATAGCTAGTCATAGCTAAAATATTGTTTGAATGATTGGTTCGATATGAAAAAAGAAGGTAAGCGACGACAGGCATTTCTCTATCACAGTCAGTCGGTCGTGGTTGTCGTCTATAAATAGTTGGCTAAGTCGTAGAACATAGAATGCGTAGTCCATACTTAATATGCTGTAGCTAGAGGGAAGGTTTCGATGTCCGCAAGGACGACGGCACTTCGTCAGGCCATTTGTCACTTTTTCTAAGCCGCACCGCCTAAGGTTGACGTGAAACGTCGTGTACCTTTACTATTTGTGCTTCGTGGGACGTTTTCGATCGATTCACCAACGGAGTTACTTAGGTGGAAGTAACGCTTCGATGATTCTCGACGTTGTTATCGTCTCGACGAGACAAGCCGGTAGTTCTTGTTTCCGGAGTAGTTTTTGCATCGTGAAAACTCGATCGAACACGCGAACAAATACCTCGACTTTGAAATACTGATTCGATTTCGCGATAGAAAGGTAGCGGGACATAGCAATTATGGTACAATCGATTGATAAGTAGAACTAGTTTAGATTTGTATTACTGAGACAAAGTAATTTATGTTTATTTTTGAAGAACTGGAGTGTCTTGTATAACAACTGGGTGGAAAAGGAATTAGTGTGTAGGACACGGAAAACTTTTGGAAGATTGAATGAGTGCATTTTTTAATTTTTAAAAGTGAGGTTTGAGGTTTTAGTAAACTTCTATATTTTCATATTTTTTACACTGGAAATTTCTAGGTTTCTAGATTTCTAGATTTCTAGGTTTTTAGGTTTCTAGGTTTTTAGCTTTCTAGATTTATTTTATAGATTTCCGAATCCCAATTTTTCAAATTTCTCTCAAAAAGACCCTGAAAAATGAATAAGTATGAAGTTCCACTCTAACCTATCATATATTTTATCAAATAAACCAGATTTTCTGTAACCTGTTCATAACTAGTAACTACTAAAGCCTAGCTCCGTTTCAAGCAGTAAGTTTACAAAGCGGCGATCACAAAGCAGGCGAGGTAAATACGGTTGTAACTTTAGCGACGCCTTGAAAAAGTGACAAACAACTTGAGGCATCGTCCTCGCACGAGCAAGAAGCGCATTAGCGTACGCGCCGCTGATCGTCTCTCGCGCGTTTAATTAACTAATTTATTTAATTACTTAACGATTACCTTCCCCGTCGCGGAAACGTGTAATTTATATCCGACGAGTAACGAGCCGATCTTTGTTTATTCCGCCTTGCCGATCCCTGCCTCGTTCGACGAAGAAAGATCGGTGAACGCTAATTATCATTCATTATCGTGAAATTGATTAACTTTCGACTAACACTGGACTTTCTCTTCCGATTCGAAGCTGCTTAGACATTATTATAGTAGGATGATTCTATGTTGGTTTACTGTGGATGTTTAAATAGGATGCAGAATAGGGGGATGTTTACAAGGGGTTATAGGGTTTGGGGTTATAGTTATAGGGTTAGTTCATTTACTGTTTTTTGGGGAAATATATATTCATTTTCAAATTTGCTGGTTACATATTTCTAATAATGTAAGTCCTCAAATTTTTAAATTTGTGAATTTACAAACCCCCAAATTGCCAAATCTCCAATTCTATAATATAAATTTTCTGTTTTTCTAGTTTCAAATTTCCAAATCTCAAAATTTCAAATTCTCCTAAATCTCCAAATCCCCAAACCCCCAAATCCTCAAATCGCCAAATTTCCAACCTTCCAAATCCCAAAATCTCCAAACCCCCAAATCTCCAAATCTCACAATTTCCAAATCCCCAAATCTCCAAATTTCCAACCTACCAAAACCCCCAAATCTCCAAAGCCCCAAATCACCAAATTTCCAACCTTCCAAATTCTCAAATCTCCAAATTTCCAAATCTTGAAATCCTAAAATCTCTAAATTCCGAATTCTCCAAATTTCTCCAACATCCCAACTTGACCATAGTCAGCAGTGTACACAGAATCGTACTCTTCATTTTGCGTTCGTGTTTCACGCGCCTCGTTTGCTGATCAGCAAAAATTCCTTGTATCAGAAGTGCTTGTACGTTCCCAGCCAATCATCCCGTTTCCCAAAAGGGAAAGACCAGCGATTCCCGACCTGGTTACCATCGAGCAACCGGAGCTTCCTAATCGGCAGATCGAAGGGGGTTAAGCGTCACTGTCCGCAAACAAGAATCGACCGTTGCTCCCTTCGCCCTTCGATTTCTCCCTTTCTCTTCCCGTGTCCCTGTATATATGTATACCTTCGACTTCGTTCGTCCAGCCGCTTCCAGGATGCATTGTTTTCACCTTTTTTTAACCCGTCCCTTCTTCCTTCAACTTTCGAACGCGTATACATACAACGTGAGGCTGCGCCCATCGCTTCGATTCGGTATCGACGAAATACGTTCTAAATTTATGGACGAATTTTTTTGATCGTATATTTTTATTTAGAGGAGCTTGTTTCAATTACGAAAGTTTTGAATTTTAATGTTTTCTAGATGAACTTGGAGAACTTCAGAATTTTGAATTTTTCACAAACTCTTAAATTCATGTTCTTAAAATTGGTAATTTCCCCAATTCTCATGTCTTTTTAAATTTCTAAATCTATAAACTCTAATATTTCCAAAAGTCCAAATTACCAAATTATTCAAAAACTCAAATTTTAATATTTACATATCTTCAGTTTATTAAATGCTGAAATTTCTACTAACTTTCTAAAAAATTACCAAATCCTCAAATTCTCAAATTTTATAAATTGCCACACAATGACCACTGTGTATTATTTACGAATGCAGTCATCTTGAAATGTCGAAATTTTGAAAGAGTTAACACATCATAAAAATGTTTACATGTTAATATAAAACAAAACAGCAACTATCGAGATAATCCATCATCTAGATATGCAAGTAGAATTTTCTGCGGGTATAGCCCATATCGAAAAAGGTAAAAACCGCGAAGTCCGTGAAGGGATTCGATGGTCGAAAATGTGGTGTCTGACACATCGAATGTCCGTAGATGTAAACGGACCTTAACAGAGCGAAGGTCTATGCCCTGATGCTCCTGGCCCGATGTCTCGGGGTCGGGGGGTACAGGAACAAGGAGTCGGCTGGAAGGGAGCAGGGGCGTAGGTACGACTCGATGGAATCCTGGTGGGGGTTATTCCAGGGTCTTTTTTCACCTTTTGCTTACATAATGTATTCTCAAACGTACATACGAGTCTCGGCTACCAGTGAGCGTTTACGTATGGCATCCGCATGGGTCTTTCCATTCGTGTGGGTTTACTGTACGGTCCGTTCACGTACGTGCTACTCTGTCGGCCGCGTACGTGTGCGTCACGCGCGTATATATACGTCCGCGACAACCGAGTGGACGCTCTTTATCGTTTGTCCACCTATACGTCCTCGTGGCCGAACGTCGTCGTCGTCGTCGTCGTCGTTGTACGGTCGCAAACGTGACGGAGGCGTGTCACATCGGAATACAAAAGGTATAATACCCACATACCGATGCCGCTAACTCATACCTACCGGGGAATACCAATTTTCGAGATACGAACCACCTCTGACGCGACCTCGACGACTCGCTTGCCCGCGAACTTGACCCTGCTGCACGTATCTAGCTGCGGGTCAAAGCGTTGCTAGTTTTACTAAGAGGATAACCTGTTCAGTCTAATTATTTTTTGCAATTATGGAATTAGAAGTTAGTTGCCATTTTTCAGGTTTTATTTGCGTTATGAAAGATCGTGACTTTATATCGAGATGTATCTGGGTTCCTATATTTCTATATGCAAAATTTTTAGACTCCTAGGTTCCTCTACACATGTGGATTCTTACCTACATTCCCATATCTTTGGATTTTTATATCTCCACATTCTCGTACACGTAGATTCTCATATCCCTAGATTCCTATATTTCTAGATTCCTATGTCCCAGATCTCTGTACTCTGTACTCTATACTCTACATTCGTGTATCTCTTCAATTTCCTACATATGTATGTGAATTCCTAGATCTCCAGTTTCCTATGCCACAAATTTAAATTCCAAAATACTGAGGTTCCTAGATTGTTCTCCATAAAACGAAGACAGAAAAAAGCAGTTCCTATTACGCTCTTCTAATTAAACGATGAAATGAAAAACGTGCCAGCGAAAGATTACCAGTCGCAGAAATAAAAGTTACATACTGTCCACCGGATATTAAACGAAATTTATTACGTAAGATAAATTTGCATTATGGTATGGAAGGCCAATGTTACGAAGCCCGAGGCGGCCACCTTCACCGTCTGTGCGTAAATTTGCCACCGTGTACGGCGTTCGCCAAACGTTGCAATTTCAGCGTTAAATCGAAACACACAGAAGCTGCACTCGAAAAGCTTCGTACTCGATGCCAGCCACCATAGATTATGGGAATAACCGGTCGAGATGGGCAGTAAACCTTGGACCATCGACGTTCAACGTTTCTTTTCTGTTTCTTCCAACTCTGTTTTCTCTTCTCGGGTGTACGGGTTACGTCTCTCTTTCGGTGCACCTATGATAACATTGTTCTGCTTGCGGAGCACCGTGCTGCTTTTTTTATTTTTCGCTGGCCAGATAAAATCGCGATATACTTGGTTGGTCCGCGAACGCTATATTTCATTTGAATCGTGTCCGTACACTCGCGTTGCGGGGAGATTCAGCGAGCCAGCCGGAAGATAAGGGAACGTTTTAATAAAATTGCTCGTGGAGAATGGGAGGGGAATCACCTGTGAGCACCGATCGAAAACTCGAATAAACGGTAGAGAAAATTAGGAATAAATTATTTCTTTAACTTCATTTTCCCGCGCTTTTGGGCTTCATCCTTCGCGCGCATGCGTGGACCTTGATACCCATTCCACGATTTCTCGATTTGGAAGTGTTGAGAATTTATGAACTTTCAACATCTTTATTTAGCTTGCAAATTTCTACGTTTTTATATCTTCAATTAGAGATATTTCTAAATTTCTATTTTTTTTTAAATTATCAAGCTTCGAATGTGCTACATTTAAAAAGATATAATTTGAAGGAACTCGAAGACTTGATTTTGTTAACATTTTTTAATTCACGAATTTGTGAAGGTTGAAAGTTTCCAAAACATCCAAGGTGGCATTTATAAATATTTAAATTAAAAAATTGTTCTCTCAGTAATAACGATATACATATATGTTTTATCTGTACCATACATGGTCACTGTTCACACCATGAAGACGTGAGAGCACTTAATCTACCCACCGCAAACATTGTAGAATTCCCAAAGGATTTTTTTACCAAATAAACATAACCTCGAGTTTTCACACTTTCAACAAACTCCATATTTGTACAATCGTTGCACCGATCTCAATGTCATTCTACCTGTCCCTGGTAGAAGAAGTAGCCTGATCCAAGGAATGTGTAAACCACCTGTTTAAGGCAAAAATGAACTCTTCGGTAAACACTTCGTCTACCCACCACAAACGTAGTACTCCTAAGGTTTTACTAACTAACTCCCCCAGTTTTCATACTTCCAAAAAACTACTCCGCATTTGTTAGTCGATCTGAAAAGAAAAAGAAGAACTAGTCTGATCCATTGAAGGTGTAAACTACCTCTTGAAGGTAGACTGCAGGTGCAGTAGAATAGATGCCAGAGGCGTAAATGGGTTTGCAGCACCTACGATAAATTCTATCGCATTCCAGATACCAAAAGCATCAATGGGTATAGAAAAAGATAACTTCAGTTTCCCTGATTCGATCGAAAGTAGATGTTACATGTTCCTCGACCGATCTTGAACTTCGAATGTATTCTAATCGATTCCGTTGGTATTATACGAAGCGTAAATAAGTCGTCGTTTCCACGTATCGCGTTTCAGTTGAATTATGGGCCATCATTTGGTCGTTAGAGAAATCAACAGCTCTTATTATCCTGGTATTCTATGCGAATCCGTGTAAGATACATCCGGCGCGGTAACGAGCGTTTGAAGAAGAAATGACAGGAGAAGATGATGAGTACGATGTTCAAACGACTTGATCGCTCAATGAGTTATGGAAAGAACGAGCATTTTTGCTTGCTCCAAGTAATTTCATCTCCTCGATGTTTCTACGTAAATTATTTAAAAAAAATAGATTAATTCTATTCCTGTACGGTGCATAGAAATTACGATCAAATTTGAATGTTCAGGAATTTGCATTCTTATAATTAGTGTTTCTTTTGTTTAATTGACACAAATAGTCCCTCAATTTCTAACTATTGTAGTCAACATGTGGAACACCGGTAATATTAATGTTTGATCTTTAACGCTACAAAAATGAGTGAACCGCATAATTAGCGGTTTGATCCGCGTCGAAACCAGCGTTAATTACTGCTCGCAACCTTCGGCTGAAGAGAAGCATTTCCTCGAGAGCGAACACGGCGAATAAATCATCTCTGCTCGCCGGTGCAAGCTAACAATTGTCTCGAATATAGGCTCTGATGATCAATACATATCGCGCGCAACTTGTCAAAGTCGAGCCACCGCTGGATCGTTAGAGACATCAGCAACAGCTTCAATTATTATCCTCGAATTCCAGCGGTGTGTGTACACTCGGGTACAGCGTATCCCCCGTATAACACGTTGGTTAACCATTCTCAAATTACTCTGCAAGTTCCACGGTTACCAAATGTTTAGATGTTTCTAAACTCTATAATCAGCTCCTCAGATCTTTACATTTGTACAACCCCAAATCGTAATGTCCTTAGATAGATATCTCAGAACGTAGGTACATTTCAAAGTTCTTACGTTTCCAAGTTCCTATGTTCTTAAATTATTAGCTTCGATTTAGCTTCACAAATGATTTCTATACTCTCCAATTCTTGTATCATAGTTTCTCGTATCTTTGGGTCTCGAATTCTTGAGTCTCGAATATGTACCGAAATTCGTATATTTGAAATTAATTCGTTTTTAATTTCGAAAAATGAATGGAAACGAATTGTGCCCCGTCGATTTTCTGTAGGTAAGGCAGATTTGCCATTGACTGTACGCAGCCGTATCTCGAAGGAACAAATGATCAAGCACGAAAACACGCATCGTGGCTCTCCGTTAGTTTCCCCCGAAGGGGAACAAACGAGCGTCATGGCTCGCTTCGGAGCACTGGGAACCGGAAACCGGCGATTTCAATCTCAAGTTCACCGACTGGATGTCCCGCGGTTAAATCGACCCCGAGTCCACGTGGAAACTATCGGATAATTCCCTTTTCAATTATTTCACCGGGCACATATCGTCCTCGGCGATCGAGTAATTAACAGACAAACCGGAATAATTTATCCGCCGACAGAGAAGTCCAATTTGAAATAATAAGAAGAGAGTCCGTGTACGAGCGTGTCCGATAATGACATATTAGACCAGTTCTTCATCGACCAGATGGAAATCTGGTTCCGGTCGAGGAGTCCCGTTATGAAACGTGTCGCGCACCCCTGAATCACGATCGATCGATCGGTCGATCGGTTCGATCGATAGTGGTCGAATGCTAAGGAACAGAACGCGTTCTAATGCGGTTCCACGACGTGTTCAATGACGCGTGTGCATCACGATTTAAATCGCCACGCTCGATCGATCCTGGATCGAAAGTCCTCGCGGTGATACTAATGTGGCTCGGTACAGGAAGTAATTTCGTTTCTTGTCGCTACGTCGACATTGTTATTGACGCGATAAATCAACCATCGGTATTCCTTTGCAGAGCTCGAACCTTGGCCAGGAACTCTTGGACAGGGTCTTCAGGCACCTGAATTTATTGGAGACCGCTTACTTTGGGCTTCGTTACCTCGATCACGGCAATCAGACGGTAAGATTATTACTTTTTATCTTTTTATTCGATGAAGATTCACGATTCTAACATTTACACTACTTATGTTCACTAGCACTTGTTATCGTGATCATACATAATACCACTCTTCTTCATTCTCTATAATTATAATATATGTTCGTATAGCTGCACATGCAAGTGATTATCTCATACATGTATATACGTCATGGTCAACGTTATTTTGTGGCTAAAATGGCGACCATATACACATAATAAAAATTCCTGAATTTTATTTCTTTAATTCTTTCGAAGCTTCTGTAGTTTGAATACTAGTATTTCTCATAATAGAATTTTTCAAATAATAGTTATGACGTATGAGTTACATTCGTATACTAATTATAACCTATAAATACGATAGCGTGCCACTGTGGGGTACCGACACTTTCTCTAATGAACCATAATGCTCAAGGGATTAATATAGTGGACAGTTATGTTCGTAAAATATGTTCCTATACCTCTATGGGAATTACGTACATTTATATAGAGGATTTAACTGGGTATAATGTATAATGTCTTTATTTCATTTGCGAAACTTGTTTTCGAAGAATCAAAGTTTCTTGTGAATGTATAGTTTGTGTGATTTTGTGTCCTTAATTGTATAAGTAAATTACTTAATTTTGAATTATAGAAATTATAAAATTTTGGAATTTGAAGTACGTAAACTTTACAGAAATAAATTTGAAAATTTGAGACGAGGTTTCAGAAATTAACTTGAGAGTTCAGAAATTGAAATTTTCAAACGCTGCAATTATCATTAATTATATAATTACATACACAATAACAAACCGTATTTATTACACTCCGTATATTCTTAAAAACCTGTCAATGTTTCTGCAATATATCGACTTCCGGACCAAAGTTATTCTCACGCAAACGTTTCAATATCCCCTACCAGAAAGTTTTTTTCCAATTAATGCCCGTCACGAACGCGTTTTCTTCGAATCATAATCGAAAGGCAAATTGGTCCTCTTTAACTTGATTCAGAAGAGGAAAGCATGGAGGTGAAGATCGACCGGTTTACCGTTAATTAGATTAAACCGAGATTAAAAATTCATACGAGCTACTACTCGAAGGTAGACGATTGGCATTTGCCCCGGGGGCACCGGAGGATTATTATCCACGGGAAACGTCGAGATGCCTGCAATTTCCGGCCATCTTGAACAGTTTCGCAGTAACGTGTTCCGGCCCGATTAGGAGATTAATTTATTTACGCGTAATTCTCGGCTGTTTAGCAATGGCTGGATCCGAGCAAGAAGATCGGCAAGCAGCTGAAGGTTCAGAAAGGTGATCCAACGTCGGACGTTCACACCCTCTATTTTGGCGTGAAATTCTACGCGGCAGACCCCTGCAAACTGATAGAAGAGATCACGAGGTAAGCCGATTGAATTTATCTTATCGAGTGACTGCTCGCTTAACTATCTCCGAACGTATCACGCGTCTCTGATAATTAAATCATTCGGACGGGCTCGATCACGCACTCGTAATTGCAACCAGAATAGAGAATTTAAATAACCTAGTCAGTTTTATGTCCACATAAAAAGTACCACTGGATATGTTAGCCGTTGCTTTTATTATTTAAAAATGTTTACATGTCAATTATACGCTTGATTGAAATTGAAAATTTATTATTGCCCTTATCGGTTGATCATCCTGATCTTCATGATGTATCGTAAAATATTCTAATAAAGTGCAACTTCATTGCGCATAATTAGTATGCAAGCTTTACGACTGCGTATGTTGAAGGTCGTTTGAAAAAGTAATTCAATCTAAATATTGTAATTTCAAGCTTGTATATTCATCCGCCTTTTACATTCTTTATATCTCGCGGTGTCTGCATTGCGGACCAACGGAAACGGTTGATGAGTTAATTAAATGTGAGCGTGTGATGGATACGTGCTTCGCGTGTATTTTATGGGAGGAAATTATTTGGCTCATTCTTTTCTATTATTGTTAATAAAAATGGGAGTATAGTACTTTATGTGTACGCTAAAAGCTTCTCTTCATATTTATATTGGAATATTACAGTGCTATCGGTACTAGTGAGTATTATTTCTGGTAGTAATATTTATTAATAATTTTTTATATTTATTGCTTACATAATATTTATGTTATTTTTTATTGTAGTATTTATACTTAATATTTTATACAATAATAGTAGTAACATTATTAAAGTATTAATAAGTGACTTTCTTTTGAACTATAACCTAAGTTTGACAACAAAATGGCGGTCGTACAGTACCGAAATTCAAGAAACTAACTTTTAACGATTCAGTCGATAGAATGCATCAAAATGCATATAAAATGTGAAGACAGCCAACCTGTTATTATGTTACTATTTTAATTGATTTACGAAAATGTGGCAGTGCTGTAACATTTCCCTACGTCTCCGAAAACTTTGTTATTTCAGCGAATCCGAGCACAAAATTTCGAGAGCACGTTTCGAAGGAGTACCGTAAGGCAACAGAATAGAAAAGGAATGGTTTTTTTCACCCCTCCGAATACTCCCTTAATGGCCGAAGTGAGTTTCGTAATCTCTCGATCAGGCGGGACAACGTTAACGGGTCGTACTCGTTGTCGCGTATCGTGCATAGAAAGCCGGGGCTCCGTTGAATACGAAACAGCCCGCGTTTGCACGCGTGTGCACGGGTCTCGTGTCACGGGCAACTGGATGCCTGTCTCGTTATCCTAATGAGTTGGCCTTAAAATTCTCCGAGCACGCCTCAAAATCCTTTAACCTCAGCGCCATTCCAGCGCGACGAACGAGTTAAGAGAATTTAAAATGCTCTTTCCACGACGCTGCACTCGTTCCGGAAATGTAACCCCGCTTCTTTTCATGAATAAATCGACGTACTATTCATTCTTTTTTCTTCCTGTATAAAAAAAACGTATTTACAAATCGGTTTGGTAAGTCAAGCGTGATCAAGTGCCTACTCGGCGATGGGTACACACTCGTCGACGGGCTCTTCTTTTTTTGTCGTCAGTTGACAAGTACTCTTCAGATCGGATTGCTAGGTGATACGACTTCAGATACTGTAGTTTGTGTACGATATTTACTTAGGTACGGTTCACTCTCGTTGTATGGCTCTCGGTTTCAGATTGTTGTGTTGGGAAGTAGGATTTGGGGATTTTAAAGATTTGGAAAGTGGGAACATTGAGAAAATTTTAAAAATTGCAATATTGGTTTACTGAATAATTGAAGGATTAAAGAATTGAAGAATTGAAAAATTGAAAAATTGAATAATTGAAAAGTTAAAAATCTATACCAATTGAGTATTTAAAAATCTGCAAATAAAAAAATGGGAAACTTCAGTAATTTTTTGGAAATTTGAACAATCAATTTCTAAATAAGTGACACAAAAAATTTCTAAACACAGAACATCACACGTAGAGAAAATATCGTAATGTAATAGAGAAAGATAAGTACGAACAACTATAATACTCGATCATGTCCACGATAAGACATCGAGATCGCATTGTACGAACTTTATGCATCCAGTATCACGTTTCGCAAATTACAGCTACTTTCTCCTATCCCCGTATCGCCGTAAGAGCCATCTAAATCGTCTAGTCCGTAAATGCTGTCTCTATTCGGTCATTTACATGGTCGATAGCACGCGAAAGGGAACGATAAATCAATTTTATGCATCGAATTCGCAGATTGTTTCAGTAGGTTCATCGACATTCTGTTCCACGCGAACGGTTATCACTCTACTCGGTTCAAACGAACTGCCATCATTTCTCGTAACTGCTTATCAGTCAAGCAAGCGACTTATATCGAAGAGCGGTCGATTTACCGTCGAACTCGATAGGGTGCAAGGGCACGGCAGCCTTTTTTAATGGAAACCTAGAGAAAAATTGAGGGTTCTGCCGGCGATAAACCTGCTCGATTGATTCCTCGCGGGCTCCAGGGAGTTCCTCAACCCCAAACGATTCCCGTTTTTCGCCCTCAGCGATCTACTCTTTCCTCTTCCTTTTTTGCCGTCGTCGCGTATGCATGTTCCCCTTAAGTTTCATTCGCCAAGATAAAGCGGCATTTTTTCTTCATTCGAGAACATGCCGTATCGATCGTTACCGTGCTTTCTCGAGGATCGAAAAACAGGGGTGGGTGTCATGTAATATTTGTTCAAAAATTCTGATACTGATACTTGTTCATGATATATTTATACAATTTATTTATAATATTTACCACTGTATACTTGGTAGCTATTAATAATGCTGTATCTCTTTTTATATTTATAACATAAATTTATTTTGCGTTGCACTTTTTAACGATCATCATAAGGGATATATTATTTAATTTTTTCGTCTGCAACTCGGTTACCAATCGCATTCGATCTTCGATGGTTACTAAATTCGGATTAAAATTATGTATCCAAAGAAAACTCGCAGTTTTCGAGCAAATGCATTAGGCGTATCTACCATGGGAACCCATAACCGATAAAATCCAGAGTTCCTCGGGAGAGCATCGTCCTGAAAAGAAGGACAATTTCGTTATTACGTATTTGAATGCAAACCGTCGTTTTCTCATGGAAACGGCGTATGTGGAATTAAGGCAATCCTCCGAGTTCTCGTATTTTTTTCGATAAAACGTTTTGCGACCATCGTATGAAAATATTGTGGCATCGTCGTTGTCAATAATTTCGATTCTAAGAGAAACCAGTTCCTACGGGTATCGCAATTTTTCCCTAGGAGCTCTCGTTATCCTTAACTTCGTTAACACAGAATGTTGCGTCCTCGACGAGATATAAAATTTGTCGGCTGCTTAAAATTCGATCATTTCAGCCGGTTAGTTTCGTGGACGGGTATTTCCTCGCGGAGATTAAATCGTTAAACGATGACAAAAGGATGATCCGGGACGAGGCTGTCGTTATTCAAGATTTCGCCGATCTAATAGTCGAGTCCCGTTGATTCGGTAGTAGAGCCGCATCATCCGGTGGGGAAAAAAGGAGGGAACGAAAAACAAGAAAAAGAAAGAAAAACGACGACATCTCTGGAAACGGAGGAACTCAATCTATATGCAAATGCGTTCATCCTTTATCTCGAGTATGAGCAATCGATGGACGCTTGTCGAGGGGCCCCTTGTGGTTGCAGCTTCGAAACCATTGCATAATGAGCGAACCACGGGATATCTAAGCTCGGAAAATAACGTATAAATAACACGACTAATGAGACACTGGCGTATTGGCTTTCAGGGAAAGCGAAGCTTTAATGCCAATTGAAATACACCGATCCTGCAATCAAGCGAATTGCCTCGTGATTTCTACAGCTGTAAAACGAAATAGACCATTCGAAGCGTAAAAATCTGCCGCGAGAGGGGCACTCAAAAGATTTTACGTTCTGATCCCGGTTACTTGATACCTTATCGAGACCCGGTGCTTTTAAATCACCGTTAACGGGTTACTCGTATTCTGGCCTATTCGTTTTCGGCTATTTATGGGATTGGAAATTGTTTCGCTATTATACACGTTCTAACTATTTCTTCACTATTATACATCTTTTGGCTATTATAAATTTGCTGACTGTAAATTTTTGGCAATATGGATTGTTTGGTTATTATAGATTTTTTGGCGATATATATAGATTTTTTAATTATTATAGATTTGTTGACTGTAGGTTTTGCAATATGGATCGGTTAATTATTATAGACTTTTTGACAATTAATTATTATAGATTTTTGGGCTCTGTAAGAGTTTGGCAATATATATGGATTGCTTAGTTACTATAGACTTTTTGGCGATATATATAGATTCTTTAGTTATTACAGATTTTTTGCTAATACAGATCTTTTTGATGTTATAGGTTTTTGGCAATATATTTGGATTGTTTGACTATCATAGATTGTTAACTATTATTTGGTGATATATACAGATTGTTTGGACTTTGACAAAGGAATATTTAACGCGATCACGTGGTGTCGTGTTAAAAATAGAAAGCAAAATGATTCGTTTCATTCGCGCCTTCTCATTGTTCCACGAATAACCATCGTCTCCTTTTAATTGATAATATCTCCGCGTTAGTTTACGGTCGTTCGAGACCACAAAATGGTGTTATACGGCCTTCTCTTCGTCGCGGAAGCCCGTGTACAGTCAACAACAAATGCTATGGAAAATATGATAACCAAGTCTTCCTAACTATTTAATTTTAGGGACTTTTAGGATTTCCCTACTGCGAATTTGAAAATGTAGCGATTTGGGGATCTAGAAATTTGAGAACATAGGAGTTTGGAAATCTAGGGATTTGGAGATTTTGGAATCTGGAAATCTAGGGATTTGGGGGTTTAGGAAATTGGGGATTTAGTGATTTGAAGATATAGGGATTTGGGGAATTATGGATTTGGAGACATAAGTGTTTGGAAACCTTGAGATTTGGAAACTTCAGAATTTTAAGATCTAAGAATGTGATAATCTAGAAATTTGAAGATCCAGAAATTCGAGAAGCTAGAAATCCGCCGATTTCAGGGAAATCTAGGAATTTGGGAATTTTTCAAATTTGATCATCCAAGAAATTTAAGAAATTGAGAACTTTGAAATCTGATAATTGAAGAATTTTGAAATTTGGTAACTCAAGAATTTCCAAAGTAATTCAAGAAATTTGAGAAATTGGGAACTTCGAACTATTGAACCATGACAATTTCTTTTTAGAAATTTTCACGTACGTATCGAAGGGAGGCGTGCATTGCATCCGAGTGTACACGAGCTGTTCGCCTATCGTTATATACTAATGTCCGCCCACGATTCCCGCGAACATCGTAACTTCCTCCTTGCCGGGCTTACAGGGGCTCTCGACGACGTTTCATTGACGTTGCAATACCGTCTCCTGGTTTCCATCGCATCGGTATTCGAACACGTTCGCATAGTTCGCGCACGTCGGTTTACGCGATATTTGCTTCTCGCAATCTCTGGTAATTGGTAACGCAATATGGAGATCGATAACGCGAAAGTTGGTCGAGTGCACTCTTCTAACTCCTGTGCCGAACTGCCTGCCAAAGTAATTGAATTTTCCGTCCGATAGCCGACAAAATAAAAGCTAATTTTCGTTCAGAGTGTTATTCTTCTGCGTATCTTTCGATTCGATTAATTCTTAAGTACGGTCGAACTTTATGAGAGCAACGGTACCGAATGTGGAATTCCATTTGTGTTTCATTGATTATCGGAGAAAAGAGGAAGAATTAATTGCTTCTAGAAATGGTACTTGAAAAATTCGACCATTCATAGCCTTGACCATTAATAATCTTTAATTTATTATGGTTGTATTATTTTATTACTTTCTGCTAGTTTAGAATTTTAGCTTCTTTGCTGCTTTCACTGTTTTTATCTTTTTACTGTTTTACTATTATATTGCATTATTAATTAATCTACTATACCTCTGCTGTTTTAGTAGTTACTCTTTATTATTCACTATATCACTATTCGACGATTTCAGTATTGTACATTTTCAAATTCTGCACTTAATAACTTTCTAAATGTCTAAATTTGAAAATGTGAAATTTTACAATTTAAAGTAGAAATATGGAACTCCACAAACTTAGCCCAAAGCAATATAAAGAGATCCAAGCATTCCTAAATGGAAAAACCATGTAACTTTCTAAAAAAAAGATATGCAGCCATAAGTTTGCAAAGTATGTCCCGAAGAACCTAATCTAACCTCTTAATGCCATCATTTGTATTCCGTGCAATGATCTCGACAATCGTACACGTGTTCGCCGGTACCTCTGACCTTTCAATCTCCATTGCCCTAAAAATCCTGCGAATCCTAATCGATCGCACAGTCGTAATCTACCAGATTCCCGCTACAGATAACACGTTTCAGCCTAACGACAAGCAGACGTCGGAGATTAAAAAGCGTTTGAAATTCGGAGATCCCCTGTTGACGCTGGCGAACAGGATCGGCAAATCCGCATGTCGGTGTGAAGGGTCCTTAACTCGACAGAAATCCCCGGCTGTTCCACAGCAGGATATAACAGGATACGAGAGGCAGACAGTACGACTGGACCACGAGACATAAAATCCGTGCTTCGAGCGAAGGCGACGGAGGACAGGAAAGGATAAGACTCTGTCGCCGACGCTGTTCTCCGCTTTTGCCTGACTACACGCGTGCTTCCATCGTCTCTGTGTACGTGTGTGTGTACAGTCAACAGCAAATCTGGCTTCCCTAGGGAAAACGATTCGAGTAGAAAAAAGACACGACTCGTCGATTTTTGGGGATTTAGGAGGATTTGAACGGTTGGAGATGGATTAAGAGTTTGGGAACATCTTTTAACGCAGTTTGTTCACACTTTCTTTACACTCGTTCTAATTAGAAAGTCTAGGTCAGTAATTCTGAGTTAGTAAGTTTTAATCGATAGTTATCAAGGTTTTTGGAGATTGATGAATATAGGAGTTTACGGATTTGAGTGACTTGGATATTGGAATCCTTTAACTTATGTTCCATACAGATATGTTAAAAAAGAATATGAAATATACTCGATAGATGATATTAATACAATACAACAACCCTAATTAGAATATATTTAATCTTCATTCTACAGGGTGGGCTATATATTTTAAATTTGACAATTGAGAAATCTTCCTAAATTTGCACGAGGGATACCAATTCGAGGTTTTTGCCCTCAATTCCATATTACTATTCCAGATCCAGAAATAGCATAATGGACGAAAAAATGCTCGCAAAGAACCGAAGCGTTGTTAATCGCGAAATTTAACGCATTGCTCGATAATGCGAACGATTTTCGCTCGACGTCACGATTCTTTCTCTATAGAATTCCATAGTCGTCCGGTAACGCTTGAGGATTCCGAATGCGTCGAAATCGTCCGTGCGTGCGTTTTATCCGCTTGCCGCTTTATCGCCGCTTCGGCAAGCGTCGCTTGCACGCGCGAGCAAGCCGCTGGAACGAGGCTGAAAATCGAGAAGGAAGAGGCGATGAACCGTGGAGAAAAGAAGGTGAAATATCCCCCGGCAGAAAAACCTCGACGTTATTTTTCTCCTAATAAAATGTTTCCTAACATTTTTTTAATTTAATTTGTTTCCGCGAACGACCGTCGTAATTAAACGAGAGTACCGTCTGGAAATACGCCGGAAAAGGCAAGATAATTATCCGGACGGATAAATAATTGCTGAATGAAAATCTGAATGGCGCGTTGAAAGGACTAGGAATAAACTGAAGGCAGATTCGCGTCGGGTGGCGGGGGGGTTGCGAGACAAAGGGGACCGAGAACGAGAGTGGAAGAAAGGAAGAGTGGATAGCGAGAGAAAAATGTACAAAAGGAGGAATATAACCGCTAAGAAAAAACTTTGTTAACCGTCTCGGAACGCTTCGGGGATCGTAACTGCTTCGGGATCGCGTGCGACCGGTATTTACTTTGCATAGTTTACGCGGAAATGCAAAAAAACGCGGCCAACCGGGAATGCTGGAAACGCGATGTAAATGGAAGCGGGATCAGTCTCGGCCGAAGAAAAGAGGCCGAAGGGAAAAAAAGAAGGGAAGAAGGCGGGACAAGAAAGGCGGCGAAAGGAAACGAAACGTGGAAGACGTCTTCATCCAACGGGGTTGAAAAATGAGAAAGAGGGCAGGAAAACGAATTGACAATTTCTTAATAACCCGTGCAGATTTATGGCCGGCCTCCGTGTCAGCGGCAGGTTAATAAGCGTGGTAGTTTGCTGATCCCGTAACGTGGACACTTCGCAAAAAAGAGGAAGAATAAGGTCGTTGAGAGAGAAAGGACGGAAGGTGGGTTAATCATCGTTTCGAATCGGTTCAAATGTTCGAAAGTTTTCGGGCTCTGCTCCTTATTATTTACTCAAATAGCCTGACAGTTCGTCAAATTGATTGCAAATTAGTGCTTTCAAATAGTAGACTCTTCTGTTAGAATTGTAGAGTTGAGAACGTAGATGTGCTTTTATATAGTCTCAAAATTAAATTAGGTTACGATAAAAATTCAGCGTGGTCCAAAATAATTCGATAAAAAATATCATCTGTAGTTATCTCTGTTAGATCGTCTCATAGTAATGTAAATTCTTGAAGAAAGTTAAGAGCGTATACAAGTTTGTAATGACTAATTAATATGTACATATATTACCATTCCTATGTATTTATTATAGCAGTCATACTGCTACTACAGCAACTGTAGCAAAGCTATAAATAGGAACTGTATTATAACAGAGATTCCCTAGTACAATTACAGTTATTACAAAAATTTAAAACAAAAAAATTTTTTGAAACACTTCTCGTATATATTCACAGTGGAGGAACAATTGTTTACAACAGTCATATACACCAGCTAGAGACAGGAGGAAAGTAAACTTGTTTCCGTGAATCTCATTTCATGGCGAGTACGGTACGCTAGGACAAACGACGACGAGAAAAATGGCGGAGCGACAGTAAATCTTATGGAATTACCCTAAAAGGAATTTCGCGGATAATCCTTGCATCGAGCAAACTGAGAAGAGGGAAAAAAGAGATAAGACGCGTCGGGAGAAGAAACAGAATTCGAAAGAGGGAAAAGTCTCTCTGGAATTCCCTCTGGCTGTGCAGGATTCACAGTCGGTTAAGGAATTATTCATGCGTTAATAAACTGCGTTTGGGGATCGCGTGTATCAAGAAAATGAAATGGAAGCAGAAATGGTCCCGTGAATAAGACTGCGAAGTAGTGGAGACGCTCCAAAAGCTTGCTTTTTATTAACTATGTATATTACTGTAAAATTATCGTTTGCTGAAGCGTCTCTCGAATTTACGGAGCCTCGGGCTAAAATTGATACTATTTTTTACGATAAATCCTGTGTTTGGTCGGCGACAGAATTTTATTCAATTTTTTAATTAAAAGATTTTAATGTTTGTATAATTTTGACATGACTAAATTAAATGATCTTAATGTTTATACAATTTCTAACTGACTACATTAAAAGATTTTAATGTTTGTACAATTTCTGAATGACTAAATTAAAAGACTTGAAAGTTTGTCAAATTTCTAAAAAATTTCTAAGTACCGAAAAATGGAAAATTTAATATAGGTGCCCTAAAATAGAATCCAGGGCAAAAATCCAATTTGTCCGCCGCAAAGGGGCTCTGATCGAAAAATCGTGAAATCTCGAGGGCTCCGCCAGCGATTTACGGTAAAAATCGAAGGAACGGTTCCGTTGATAAGCGCACGGCGTGGAACGAAGGAGAAATATCTGGTTCGGTTGGAAAAATGAAAACGAGTCTGTTGGATGAGCGAAGAAAGAAGCGGCGGGAGAGATTGGCAGGTAGAAAATGAGGAAAAAGGGAAGAAAGGAGGCGAGCTAGCAAAAAGAAATCTGCGTGCAAAGGACAGGGTACGCGTACCTTCGCCGAGTATGGAACGCGTCTACGCGGAAAGCGAAAAAGAGACGGAAAGTGACATCAAGGAGAGAGAAAGGCTGCAACGAATGGTAAAGCGTGAAAGAAGAGAAAAAAAAGGCAAATTGAGAAATCCTTTAACGATGACTTTACAAGAGGAGAAACCGCGAGGGCAACGATGGTAAAACCGAAGTTCGTGGCGAGACAAGCCACAGAGGCTGACCCCGTCCTAACATTCTCCTTTTTTCTTTCCTACTCTTCTTTTTCTACCTCGTCTTCTTCGGTTTCTTCCCTCGACTTCTTTTGCTTTTCTTGCATAACGTACGTGTCACACGTCATTAACCGTACCGGCAAAATATATCGTAGCACGATCAAAGGGGGACCGTATGTTCCATCCTTCGATAAAAATGATGTTTCTTCGGTTTCGCAGGTACCAGTTCTTCCTGCAAGTGAAACAGGACATTCTTCAAGGAAGACTGCCGGTTTCATTCGATTTGGCCGCGGAACTCGGCGCCTACGTCGTTCAATGTAAGTCTATTTTAATTATTCTTCTTTTAGGTTACTTTACTCGTACTCACTACCAATCTTCTGTATTTTAACTTTCGACAAGATGAAGTATCATTGTATGAGATAGTTTATAATCCCTAATTTATTTATTTTACTTCGGTTTCAATTTAAAAATGTCTTCATCTAAACATTAATGATAAAGGGGCTCACATTTATTGAATTTCAATTAATAAGTAAGGAAAATGATCCCGTTATCAAGCACCTAAGAATTGTATAAGAATCTTGTAGCAACATAAATTTTTATATAAAATAATTATTCGTGATGCTTGCAAGCTAAGTAATTGTTCCGTTAGAGTTTAGTGTTCAATTACCTTGAATTAGTACTTGCTATTAAAATCTTGCTCGTTTTTCATGGAACAAAGTAGAAACATGTTCGTCGAGTAGCAAATATATAATTTCGAAAAGAAACGCATCACGCAAGACATGGCGGAAGCGAACGTGGCGAGGGCAATCAATCAGATGGTTAATGCTCGCTCGATTTCTTTTCGCAACGATGCTTCCGACAACCGCCCGAACACGAACGTTATTACCTGCTCTAATGAACGTTATGATTAAAATTGGTGACTTTAATTAAATCCGTGGATATTAATCTTCCGAAGGTCAAAGAAAGTTGGTCGAACGAGGAAGAAACATGGGTTCGCGATATGTATGTACCGTTGCGGTGACTAACGCAGTGATGGGCAACTGACGTGCGCGAGGGCGTGGTTGAGGAGCGAGTTGCACTCGGGGGCACAAATACAAATGTAAATTGTGATTCGACATTATAGGAAATAAAATACTAGATCGAATGTTTTATGAAAAGAAACTTTAACCCCTTGCTCTATTTTGAGGAGTCTCGAATACTTCGTGATTTTATTCGAATTTTTAATACGCATCAAAAGTCACAATTCATATCATGAACACCCGTGAACTTTCAGTTGAACTTGAACTTGCCCTTCGCTCCATTCGATTATATAAAAATATAAGAAAATTAGCATTTATACATCAATTCAAAGTTCGAATCCTTCGAGATATAGTCATTCTAAAAAATGATAAAGATAGAGCACGGATAATAATCGATCCAGTCCGTGAAAGAAAACGATAGGAGAATCACGAGCGATCTCGGAAAGACAATTACGAACGCAAAGTTGAAATAGCCTGCGAGTCCCTCATTAGAGGTGCGAGTATAATTCTGAAAATGAGCCGTAACTCCTTTTGTTTCGCTGCCAACGACTCCTCATCTTCCGGTACGATTCTTACCGCGAGTGTCCTTGAACGCCTACATGCAAAAGAAGTTGTTCTGGTTCGTGCTTCGGGGTGTTATGCGAAAAACAGGTAGGACTACGCTTGTATAACGCTCGAAAACGTTACGCGGGATCCAGTAAAACTGGTTCTTCGGTGATTATCGATGATAAACTGTCATTAATTATTGGATACTTGTCCGTTGCTGGCTGATCGTATAAACTTAATCATAGAACGTACGGTAATTAGTTTACTTTCGCGTTCTGAAAACTGTATTTGCGTCCGTGTCATTTTGCGTGAAGTTTTTTATTTTGATTCTTGTATTCTTTGAAAACGTTATTTTTTTCTCGAGTCCCTAGCTTCATATCTTCCCTTTACTCAAGAATTTACGGTACATGTGAACAAATTTGAGATTGAACCTCATGGTCCGGGGCAAATGTTCGCCCAACGCTGAGGGCGCCACCGGAGGAAAGTATGTGTTTGCTTAGAAATTTCGGAGTAAACGGTTGTCCGACTACCGGCAAATAGATTTCTGTCTGTGTTTGTGTTTGTAGTTGTAGCATTTGATGAACCAAAAGTCAACGCAGCGTTGGCAAGAATTCATGGGCCGCTAATTAGAAGAGCCTTGTGTACTCGGCAACAATCTATTGTTACGTCTTTCAATGACTTTTTAACACGATATTATCATTGCCTCGGAGGTTAAATAACGGGGAAAATATTTGAGAAGTACGAGCAAAGGGAGAAATGTTGCAAAGAGAGGAAAGAATGTTACAACGAGAGAGGAAGGAAGGAGCAAGGTTTATTCCGTGAGGGAAGAGTTCTAAAATCCCTTGTTCCGGCAGTAAAGTCAAAGTTTCCGGGAAAGGTACGAGAAAAGCGATTTAAAAAGATTCGCGGTACCTTTGAACGCCATGTGATTTCAATTTCACCGGCGAAAAGAGACGTCTACGTGACGCGTTAAACTTTCGCAAAGTACTTTCAACTTTTCTCCCCTTGCAGACAGTTATTTCGAAATACCTTCGACGAGACACGACAAGTAACCAATCCTTTTAGAACTATTTATTCGTTTCTGCTCCCGTGCGGGGAATTGAAATTCCCGCTACCGTGAAGTTGGAATAAAGAATAACGACCGCCATTTTGTCTTGCCGAATCAAAGGACATCATTGAGAGGCTGTTGTTCATCAAAAGTTTATAGTTGAAAGTTCTATTAAATCTTGTTCTATCGTTTTGTTGACCAAATTTTCAAATTAAATTAACACTCAGAAGAATTGTAAATTGAGAAATATGACGAGTGACAAGTGATTTTGTTCATTTTTTAAATAAAATTCTGGTATAAACTTTTGTGGAATGTTTCACTTGATTGGACAAATTTATTGAGTGAAAATTCAAATACATGTTGAAAACTGCTTTTGACCCACTTAGCGTAACTGTAATGCAAAGTTAGGAAATTTATAACTTTTGCCTTATTGTAAATTGTTAGAACGTAAAAATGGCAGTCAGTTAATTTGCAGGGCTGTTCGAAGAGTGTCCCACTTTGGGCAAAGTTAAAATTATCCCAACTTGTTACGGTAGAATAATAGAATAAATTTCATTGAACTCGTATAATATTTTAATTCGATTGTACAGGTTCGTAACCAAAACTTCGAACGTATGAAGTGTATTTAAATTCGCTTAAATTGAAAAGTTGTACGATCTGGTGTTTATAAATTGTAGGCGACCAAGAGGTCTCGCGAGAGAAATAACGATATTTTAATAGAAAGGGCTCGTTCGGGCCGGATCGGCCGAGATAAAAACACCATTTTGATCGGAGCGTTGAGGGTTGAAAATCCGTGGAAGCGGATCGCGTAGCCGTTTGACGAAGGCAAAGAGCTGGCAGAAGGAGGCTACAGGTCCACGCGTTAGTTATCTGCTGCGAGATTCAAAGTCATGCAAATAGAGAAAGGGTGGAATGGCGGGAGAAAGAGAGGAGAGATACGGTCGTGTTTGCGTCTCATCGCCGTGAAAAGGGACGAAATGAATGCCCTTTCTTCTCGTTCAGTCCCGGTGCCTGTTGACAACGGAAACAGAGACGGACAAAACCGGCGAAAGACAGAGAGGAAAAGAGACACGAGGAGAGGATACACGGCACGCGTTTTGCTCCGCGAAATGGAGATAAACCTCTCTGAATACGCGTGCGGTCCGCCGCGGATGAGATCACCGAGTCGACGATGGATCGCCGACATCTTAAACAACATAATTCCACTCCGCGTTCGACCGTTTTGATCAAGCTTTTAATCTACAAAACTGTAATTACGAAAGCAATTTTGTCGTCAACTATCGACACTCCTTTCGGAAGATATTTAATATTTATTTCTTTAGTTTAAAGAAATATTACATTAGTAACTGATCAACAACTGTATTAAAGATGGTGATGAAGTTAGGTTAGGTTATGGTGGTGGTTATTTTTGTGTTGAGTTTATAATACATCTTCATTTTAAATTACAAAAGTTACAAAGAAATTTTTGTAAAAATTAACTTTTGTTAAGATGAATCGCACGAGGTAGTTTACATATCCTTAATTTATTTATTTTTCTTCAGTTTCAATTTAAGCCTAAACGACCATAACGCATCTGTAAATCTAGTGTTAACTTTGCTTTTTTATAATTAACCGTAACTTTGAATCAAAATCGATGAACTTAAAATCCTTGCAAGTTTCTTCTGTCCCCTGAACTCTTTCTGTGGATACAATCGTAAATCCTTCGTTTTGCGAGGAATTTCGCTCGCAACGCGCAGCAATTAACGATACCTCTTTCCGCCATTAAAAAAAAAAGAAAAACAGAAAAAACGTCCATCGTTATACAGCGGACGCAATTACGCGGCCGTTCAACGTCGCAAAGTAATTTCCCAGGGAGGACAGTTTAACGACGAATATTAATTAAGCCGGCAACCAGGAGGATCGCGAGCGGTTTTCACCCTCCGCTTCGCGACACGCGTTTCTATGCGGATCACTGAACCGTCGCATTGTGGGATAGGACAATGATGAGCAGATCAAGTGCCCACAGAACAGCTCGTGCGTACGACGATCAGGTGTCGAGGATTTACGGACATTTCATAGTTTTGCGTTTGTTGAGTTAAGAATATTGAAATTTACTCTTTTAAGTTTAGGAGTTTGGCAATTTTTAAGTTTGGAAATTGGAAATTTTTAAGTTTGAAAATTGAAAATTTTTAGCTTGGAAATTTGGGAATATTTCATTTATAGATAGGGGTGGTTTTACTAACTGAGAACTTAAAAATTAAAAAATTGAGAAACTTGTAAACTTCAAAGATTGAGATTTAGAATTTGGTAATCTATTTGAGAGTTAGAGAATATTCAGAAGATTAATGATCTAACAATTGTCGAGAATTTGTGATGAAAATAAAACGGAAACGCGAGCGTGAGGAAATCAGACGAGGTGGAGGTATCCGGTAGCATTTTTACGAAGGTGCTAGCTTCTCTCCGTCGGGTTGAGCAAATATTGAAGTTCCTCTGGAAATAAGTAGACCATTTTGCAAATGGAAATAGAGCTTCCAACGGTGAAAGCGTTGTCCAGCTTTTACGGAGATCTCAAACAAGATAGCTCGCGACGTCCGTGCACGATGCCATTACAACGGCGACGAAAACACCTTTAGGCATTCTTTCTGCTCGAAATCTTGCCCGGTGAATACTATTATTCTTCGCAAGTTTCTTCCCTATCTCTTCAGGCTCTTTTGTATCCGGAAGATTCATTTCTAGGGTGCAGTTTTGTTTTCTGAATTAATTTGGATCCCTCGTTTTCTTCGCGACTGCTCCAAGACGATTCGTTCAAGCGAAGATAATGGGAATCGTAACTGGAAATTTAACCCTTTCGCCGTCTCAGGGTTTATCGGTAAAACGATTAATATATATGATATATAGCCGTTCGGATAAAAGAGAATCGACGGCATTTACGGCTAACGAGAGTTCTTTCCTCCCGTTAATTGCACGTGCAATTTCTCGATTCAAATGTTTGGCAATTTTGTCATTCGACTGATTCAACATTTCACATTCTTTTGTTCACTGATTTAAAAATTATCAAATTTCTGAATTTCTGAACTCCTCAATTTCTGAATTTTTAAAATTCATAAATCTTCAAACCCCTAAATTTTCATGCTTCAAAATGTTCAAATTCTCTAACCTTAAAATCCAACAATTTAAAAATTCTCAAATTGCCAAATTGTCAAATCCACAAACCCTAATTTCAAAGAGCCCTTTCATTACACCTCCATCACTTGGAATATTTAAATTTTCAAATATATTTTCTACCCACCTGAATAAAGATCGCTCACAAAAACTCCCATGTAAATGGTACTATAATTCACCGTATAAAAATTGTAATAGTTCATCTGGTAAAAAAGAGGCTCGCATAAAAGAACATCGCGTTAAGTTTGTTTGCAGTCATTCGAATTGTATCGACTCGAATTCCTGATCGATAGTTGTTCAAAGCATCTAGCAACGTGGTAATTTTCCATCTCCCAAGACGATCTTTTACGCAACGTTCGCGGCAAAAGTTTCAGGACCTATGAGTCCGCGTTTCGCGTATAATACGGATCGACCGATCGTTTCGCGGTCTCGTAATTACACGAGCGAATGAGCATGCAAGAAGCCGGCGACGACAGAGTGCCGGGTTCTCCTGGTAGAACCAACGAGAAAATAAAGTGCCCCCCTCGCTACGGTCGGAGCCGATATTCATCAAAGTCAGTGATTCAATTAACCGACTAGGATGATTTCTGGAGGGCATTTCTATCGCGCACCCTATGGGAATCGACGGCCATCGTGATGGGGGCGGAGAAAACTCGGAGACAGAACCGACGAGAATCGAAATGCCGTTCAACTTCGATTAATTTCCTGAAATCTTCATTTTCTCAGCACTTCGTGTCCTATTTCGTGTCGTTTATTTGCCTACGAATCTACGAAGTTTACGAGTTCGGAAATTTGGGCTCGAGTGCATCGAACATACTGTGCAGCTCCGATTAATTTCCTGAAATCGTTTTGTGAACACTTTGTGACGTTGTAGTTCGTGTCGTTTATTGGTCTTCTAATCTACGAAGTTTACAAGTTCGGAAATTTGAAGGATTCGTGTGGATCGAGAATCGAAATTACTGTGCCACTTCGACTAATTTCTTTCAATCTTCATTTTCTCAACACTATGTATTTGCCTTGAAATCTATAAACTTTACAAGTTAGGAAATTAAGAAAACTTGACTAGATCGAGAATTTAAAAATTTTAAAACTTCTGAAATTTGGGGATAAAATGTGTAACCTCGAAATATTTTCCCCAATTGGTAGTTCTAGTGATACGTGTCTTGTCGACATAAATCTAAATTTCATTTGATCCTCCATTTTCCAGCGGAACTCGGAGATTATGATCCAAGACGACACTCTGTGGGCTACGTAACCGAGTTCCGATTTCTAGCAAATCAAACCACGGAATTGGAGAATCGTATAGTGGAACTTCATAAAACTCTCGTGTAAGTTTACCATTGCTTTACATCCATGATTAATCATGGTGATTTGCAGTAACGATGATTTCTTTTACAGAGGACAATTACCCTCCGCCGCGGAGTTGAATTATCTGGATAAGGTGAAATGGCTCGAAATGTATGGGGTCGATTTGCATCCTGTCTTGGTAAGTATTTGCGTTTCAAATTAACGAATACGCCTTTAAACCCTGAGAACCATGTAACTCGAATTTACAGGGCGAGGACAGTGTGGAATACTTTCTGGGTCTGACGCCGAGCGGGATCATTTTGTTACGCAACAAGACCAAAGTGGGAAATTATTATTGGCCTCGAATCAATAAAATCTATTATAAGGTAAGCAGAGGAACAAGTTATGCAAAAGATTCTAAATTCGATTTCTTGAAATATCTCAAATTCTTCCGAGTGGAATTCAGATTTGCTCCCCTGATGTACTCAAATACCACCTGTCGAAGACGTGTATGACCTAATATATTTCCAGTAATAATATGTAACATATATAAACGATTACTGTTTTCCTTTCAAAACCTCAACGAGACACCTTCACGCCTTCTTCCAGGGTAGATACTTCATGCTGAGAGTGAGCGAGAAAAATTCCGAGGAGAGGACTCACGGTTTCGAGACGCCATCGAAAGGAGCCTGTCGGCATCTCTGGAAATGTTGTCTGGAACACCAAGCGTTCTTCCGTTTGATGGCCACAGGACCTCCGCCCTTGAGTCCTTATTCCCGTTTCCGTTCGTATAGTCCTCCGTCCGGATCGGAGAAGCACACGGTGATCAGACGGAATCCTCCTCCAGTTTTTCAAAGGACCCCAAGCCGCAGGGCGCAACGACGCGTGGTGGAGGGCCAAGAAATGGTCGGCCCGTTCGTGGAAACACCCGCCAGCGTGAATCCGAACCCGTGCAATAACCCGGTCGGCGGAAACGTTTTGTGCAATAGTCAGAGCACCAGACAGGTGAACAACTCGAGCCCGAGGAGCACCAGGAGCGCTCCGTGGACTCAGAGCCAACCTCGAGGGCTTTATACTTCGTCTAGTCCTCGGTCCGTCCGGTCTGCGGGAACGGCACCGGCAGTACGTTTCTTAAATCGATTCATTATAGCAGATTTGGTCAAATAATGTATAAAGTACCACGTGATCTTTTATGAAAAATTGAGAAAAAAAATGTAGTATAGAGTTCTTTGGTTTCCGAGAAAATCAAATTTGATTCACTGCGTTACTGATGCTGTTACAATGTTATTTTTTGTTGAGGGACGTAAATGATTATTCGGTTGAGATGTTAGATTTTTAAATGATAATTATGATTCGGTAGAATGTATAGGATCGATGACCTCCAAGGTCTGCAGTATTTGCAAGATCATATGTACTGTTGACAGCTGAGTTGACAATTAAGTAAACGAAGTAAACTGTTCATGTCCATTCTCACCTCTGACGACACTTTGAAACTACACCAATTTATCTACTGATCAATTAGAAAAATGTGCGTGTGTCGTTTTTATGTATTCGTTTAAGAAGATTAGTCAATCAGAGTCAACTGCCATCTTCTCAGCTCCCAACCGTACTGTATTGTACAGCAATTGAATATCGTTAAATCAGATTGTACTGTTTGCAGCTCTTGAGCAGACTCCAACGAAGGAGCAGCTCCGTGGAGAGCCAAAGTTCAGGGGACAGTCACAGTCGCGGTGGCCATCGAAGAAGAAGTCATAGTCATAGTCATCGGAGACATAGTCGTCACTCCGACTGCGAGTCCGAGCTTTCGAGGGGCTCGGACACCAGGTCCGGCCATCGTAAGCATCGCAGAAAGCACAGAAGTTCACGATCGTCAAGGTACAGTTCACTTACGAGACCGCGCGACTTTCGGTACACCGATTAGGTTCAAACTTTGCATAATTATAGGAAAAGCTTCGAATTTCTCCTTTATCTCAAAAAAATAAATGACATAATTTTGCAAAATACTTTCCCATATAATTACGCAAAAGGAGTAGAAAGTGTATTCAAAGTCGCACGCCCTCCTCGTTAATTTGATTTTCCTTAAACCCCTGTTTTTCCTGTTCATTCTACGAGTACCCTACACGTTTCGTTGCACGCGAACATAAAAATGCTCAAAGAATTCGAACGAAGCGATTAACCCATTCCGACTTGGTTACAATCGGCATCGTACGCCGGGACAATTAAGCGGCTAAGACATGCTTGCTGGTCTAATTGGTAATTAATTGACGTAATAAAGGCCCCTTAGACGGTGATGTGAAAACGAAACAACTCGGTAGAACGTCTTGGGCGGGTTCATCGACCGTGAGGACGGGAAAGAAACCCTCGTACTCATTATACTCTCACGGTAGGGTACATAGACCGCGTAAAGGTGATAATTATTTTAATGACGATGCGCTTGGGAAATATCAACTTGGCCTAACGAAATCTCTCGACGCGATACCTCCGCGTTCTTTCTCTTTCTCGACGAAAAATGCGCCCGTATAAGCGAAACGATTCAAGCTTAGTTTATCACGGTTACATTAATAACGCACCCTCCGTGGTTAAACATTATTATCTTGCACGTGCACGCCCGTGAATCTTTTCAGACACGAATTGGTGGACTCGGAACCGCAATGGAGGGAAGCGCAGAAGCGGAAGGGCGAAGGTGTTCAACGAGCCGTCGTAAGTTTGAATAACAAACTCGTATTCGACATTCCAGACGTGTTTATTGTATCCTGAAGCGTTCCGAAATGTCCTTCATGAGTCTCTTTCACGTAGGTAAGCCATACGGAGCCCAGGAGAAGGCACAGGAGTAGACACAGAAGCCCTTCTCAGAAACAACTGCCAGACGAGCTTAGAAAGTAAGTATCGTCTACGGAATTATAATTGTCACCTTTGTACGTTAGGGGTGTGCCCAACAGAATTTTTGAGATGGGATGAAATCCGGTTGATACCCTGAGACAAATCAGAATTTTCCAATTTAATATTTTGGGATCTGTAAACATACTTGGACATTGCAGAATATACTTGAATTGTAAAAATTTGAAAACTAAATGTAGAAAGACATTTCACCAGATCTCGTCCGAATTTCCATCCCAAATTCTCAAGATCTTAGAACGACTTGCACACCACAGTCTCTGAAATGTTAACGATGGATTTTTCAGACATTTAGAATTCGGGCTGATCGATACCACCGGCATGAGCGAACAACAGCGTCGAGAGATACCGTACACCGTGGTTCAGTCGCAGACAGCCGCTCAACAATGCACGCTACAATCTAGCAATTCCCGTTTGGACGATGCAGACTCGTCGTCCCTACCTAGGTACGATGATCTCAAGACGGCCTGCAACATCCACGGTCATCCTCCGCAGCTGGAGGATGAGACAGGATCCGTAGTCATTGTTTAAAAACTACCCCTTGCATGTGTGTCTTTTTTTTTTTTTTAATTTATTTAGAGCATGTACGTGATCTTAAGCATGCCCCCTATTATTTATTTGAAGCATGATAGGTCCTTAATAAATCGATGAGATTAACAGCTTGTCGCACCTGTTTATTTATTTCCTGGCTGGCACCCACTGATGCTTTTTTTTGCTATTCCATGGAAATCACCCCTGGCTACTCCGTGGAGGTGAAGATCCGTAGCATTTTGTTCGTTGTTTCATGTACTATTTTTTTGTTTGTGTGCCATGCATCCTCGTGTACTCGTTGAACGAACATAGGTATCTGGGAGCGTCGAAATTTTTTTAAATAGATCGCCAACGATCGCTCGAAACTTATTTTATTTGTCGTGACAGTTCGTACGAATTCCTTGTTCCCCTTGTTTTAGGTATTCTTAAAATACTGTAGGCCTCCAAGCGTACATGTACATTTGGCGAACTCACAAAAGTTGATCGACGAATGGAAAATGTTTGCGTGATTATTAGTATTGTTATTGAATAAAATTGTATATCGCTAAGGAATGCAATATATATGTATACGTATGGCTCGTAGTGTGTATTAACAATGTTTGAACGTTTGGTGAACTAAAAACGTGTATTTGCATCGATGTCGTAATGGTTTGTCCGATCAGGGATGTGCTTGAAATTTGCCGTGATATCCAAGACTGTCAAGGAATCACTTTCAGAACAATCGGATCCGTTGGCAAACGAAACAGAAGAGTGATACAACATTGTCGGGACGGAAGTTATAATTTGCCGCCGACGAGGCCGAGTTATATCGAGACAAAGTACTACGACGGTAGTAGGAGCGAGTGCAATATGAGGAAGGACTTTTATTATACTCGTAACAACAGAATATTGATAGGAAATAATGTGGACAGTGGGCTCGGGGAAAGTACACCACAGGAATTTTCAAGTTGCTGCTCAAGCTCTGCCGACAGCGCTAAACCTACCCGTGTAGTACGTATTTTTACGCTTCTATTTCGTAAACAATTTTTATTTCGAGTAAAACTCGTTACTTTCCATTTTCGTGCAATGTTCATTTATTTTAAAGAAATATTTAAGTATGTATTCCAATCGACCGGGTACTCGAGCTGTATGCTCAAATCCCGAACTTCTCCAACTTAATAGTTGAATATCTAAAAGTCTAGTAAATAATATCGGAAAGTAACGAGTAATGCTGTTGCGCTTCATGTAGTTTAAGCTTTTCGCTTTAGAAAGAGAATAAAAAGATAATCATGATTTTGAATCACAGATAAAATCTTTATTAAAATGGCACTTATTATAGAAAAGTCTTTTTAGAGATACTAAGCGCTTATTTACAAATACGTATATGTGGTTAAGGCTTGCTACTTCTTTCTTTGCTAGTCACAGCATTTTATTATTTATAGATTTGTCGTTTACTTTCCGTTCTATGAAAATACAAAATCGATTTAAATGAAATGCTGTTACTAGAATGTAGTGTGTTGTATCCTAAAATTTTCTGCATAGTAAATTAGTAAAATAGTTTTGTTTGGTATAGCTGCAAATGCAATTAGGGGGAGAGGTACGCTATGAATTGTCTTCAAATCAAGAAATCTACCCTCCTGTTGATACTACTCTGGATGCTGTTCTTCAGCCCATTATATCGTAAGTGCTTCTTTTCATTGCTTCGTGCTTCCCTCTTATAATAAGTTATAAATTACAATCGAATCTGGCTTTATTAATAACAAATGCATTACACCCTGCTAAGTATTCTTCTTGTCGATGGAATTAGATGATTACATTTTCTGGAAAGTACTGGTTTTTTCGTATCAATTTTAGTAATAATTTATTTTGAAAATTTATTATCCAGTCAGTTTTAGTGTATGCTATGATACATTTTATTTTGTACTGTTTCAGAACTTTAACAAGGAGACAACGGAACCGCCCGAAATGAGCATGAAGCTTTAAATAAATAAAAAATAGACATTTATGCACATATTGTATATTTAAGAAAGTTTTTTATACCTCATTCAAATTAAATATCTATAATCCCATCAGTCACTGAATCTTATGAAATGGAACAACATAAACGATGAATTAAATGCGCAGCACTTTTAATCCTTGATTAAAAAAGTGTCCCTAATCTTATCTAGTCCCTTATTTAGCTCTCTTTAGAAGCCATGTGCCTCATAAGGTTTCCTATAAATTTTTCCATCTTCTTTAAGTCTTGCGCTATTTCTGTTTTATATTGTAGACACTGAAAAATAAAATCACAATTCTGTTATTTAAATTACTTCCTTAAGAGTTAAGAAGGTAAGTTACGTAAAGACAAAACTTACTGTTCGATTATCTGTAAGCTTTAGACATAAGACACCTTTAGTGTGGCAATATTTCATTGTATACCGAGCCTAAATCAAGAAAACATAAATTATAAACTTATGACTATTAAACTATTTATAAAGAAACTACTACAATTCTATAAATTTCATTGACTTTACCTCCAATACCAAACTAAATAAAATACTGTATACAGAATATATTTTCAACACTCATATATTATCTAATGACATAAAATTTTGTTCCTTATATTTAAAACACTGTATGTATTATTAGATCATTTTTATATTTGAAGAACTTATTAAAATAAAATATTTACATGACATGACATATTTAAACGTCAATCATCGTACATAACCTACGAAATTTTTTCTTAATTATTGAATGAAATATACTTAAACCATACCATGATTATAAATTGTACGAAATTTATAATATTGTACGATGAACGAAAATTGGAATAATTGATACGATATTAAATAAATTATACCTTCAATGGGTCTTGGAGATATAACCTCTCAGCCCCCTTCTCAAATTCTTCCCATGAACTTAAATACGTCATATTTATCACTAATAGAAATATTTTATACAGATGAGTTTATACTACACTAATTTTGTAACAAAAAATACAAAATTTTATTCAACACATTGCCAGAAATGACAACACGATCGTATCAAAAACAGACATATGGACCCCTGCCACCGGATTGAAACTCATAGGCATGTATAAATGAGATTTGGCCACGTGGCGACATCTAATCAAAGTTATAATATTTAATTAGATCACAGACGTGGAAATACCATATTAATGTTATTGAAGATGTACAATAATTTACTTATTTCAGAAAAGCGTAAGTCAATTAATTTTAGGAATGGGTAGAAATTATATTATATGAAACGACACGGTCGTCAAGCGCTTGCAAGAAAGCTGAGACTCTAAACGCTGTTATACGATTTTGAATTAGCCGCCACAATTTTCATAAAGTATGAGTGTGCATATAATTTAAAAAAAAAACGTGTATTAAGCTTTAAAAATTCTTTCAAATTTTAAAGTTTACAATAAACTATTATTTCTTATACTTTTTTTACGTATTAAACCGTTAAAGTGCTTCAATTAAGAATATACACTTGAATGCACAGTTCAACTTTGTTTAGTTACGCGCGAACGGTCGACGGGGAAGGACGCGTCTTCGGTCGGTGGTTTAAATTTGTATCCGTGTAAAACCATTATTACTCATATATAGTGCAAATTTTGTAATAATATTATTTAATATTGTTAATATACCATACAAGTTTTGTAGTGCCATTGGTATACAGTGCAAATAAATGCACGGGAAGAGGAAACAGGAAATACAGTGCAACCACATCCACTTAGATAATTTGTAATGATTCGCGCGTCAAGAACATTGTGACAATCATAAAGTTTTTTTGTAATTTGTGTCAATTTAGTGATTAAGTGCTTTAAGAAAGAAGAATCTTCGAGAATCAGTTTCCAGATGCTTTTATGGAAAATAATTCGAAAATAAGGTAAGATTTTATAACACTTTGATATTTATTTGAGCGGTACATTTCGAACTCAATAAAAGCAAAAATGGCGTCTTGGTATAACGAAGTGTAAGGAGTAATATAGCAATTTTTACATTGAAAATTCAGCGGGTAATACAACTTCACAAATTTTTTTTATTTCATGCATTGCTTAGTACAAATAAATAGTAATACAAAATAGAATTTGTGACATAAAAATCAACTTATTAAAAGGTACATTTAAATAGTTTTAAAAAGTTTACCATCTGTCGCGAAACATGGTTGAGTGTTAAAAATTTGTCCTAAACGATTCGAGCAAAAAATTCATCTATAATTAGTAACAATTGCTACATTAATACCAATATCATTTTGTTTTCTACAGAGGAGGTAGATTTGATTGGAATGTTTGCATAAATTTGAATTTAATACATTGTTTACAATGTAAATACTGGTTTCATTAATACCGAGATTAAGATTTAATTAAAAGTCAAATTAAAAAATATTTACATTCTTAACATTATAATTTGCATACTAATTCCTGCTACTGGTACTGTAGAAAACTTAGCAACCTTAATTCATTGTAAGTAAACATTTATAATTCTCAGAAGGCATGATAAAATACTTGGACATAAATACCATACAATCTGTTGTACTTTGGTTAATAAAACGTTTCATATCAACAGCACTAAATTGTTCATGAAAATGCTACTGAATTTGAATTATAAACATTTATGTCCATAATGCTGTTGGCATTATGCCCTCCACTGTGCTAGCGGCAGGTTTCAGATCCTCATTGCATAAAAACTTTAATGGCCAATCCACCAAATGACCCTGCAAAGTTCAACAAAAATATTATACCTTCTCATAGCATCATCTACTAACATTTTTGCAATTATTTATACCTTAATATTTTCAACCATTTCTTGAGCCGAGAGTGGATCTGACACACTAAGCGCTTCTTCACCTTGATACTGCTTTAGCATGGAAAAATTAACAACCTTGTCTGTGGGAATGCAGTGAAATGCTAACTCAAAAATTTCCGTGTTTCTATGACTTCTAGCACACCACACATCTCTATAGAACGATTTCTTAATTATATCCGTTACATCTATATCTTCATTTGTTTTGAACAATCCTAAATGCTCACTAATTAACTGTTTTCGTAACGAGCCCGCAAATTTACCGCAAGGGAACGGTATATCGTTCAATCTTCCATCTTCGAACTCCTGATCCTATAATCACATGAGAATCTCATTAAGTAGTTCCACTTGTATCTGAGTACAATTGTTACATTAACTCACGTGAATTATCACTGCAATCTCACTGTCTCTCGTTGCTATCATACTTCTGTCATTGATATTAGCTGACCCACAAATGACTGTATTGTCATCTACAATTAATAGCTTACTATGAACATAAATCAGTTCTGTCACCAATGTACCGTTTAACATTGCATGCGCTCTTAAACCGTGGAATGTAATGTACTCGCTAGGGTCCTCTATTCCCGCATCAATTAGTCGATTTAGGATAGCATCTTTACCCCTATTTGTGATCGAAAGAGGTTTGGAGTAATATTCATTCAAAGCGTAACAACCAGATTTATTACCTAGATATAGAAGCATAGTTCCAATGCGTTATCGCACGTAACGCGGTGCCAGTTGGTCCTCCAACTTCTCCTTCAAAACCAGGCAGCAGAGGCATTATTACAAATACTCTGAACACTGCACCTTCTCTGTGTGCTCTTAAAATTCGTTTCAATAACGTTTCTCCTATACGATTCTTTACAGCAGTTTGCTCTATGGATGCAAGAGTTATGAAAAATTGGTTCTCTATGTATATGTACCTGAAAGGAGATTGAAATCACAGATTCTTAGTATAGTAACCTGCAGAGTCACAGTTCTCTAACAGTGACTTTGACAATTTATGTTCATTGTAAACATTAATCCTACCTTTCTGCTTTACTAATTGCGTCTATGTATGCTTCCTGTATGCTCTGCTCTAAAGTTCGTGAATCAAGAAAGCCCGCAGACCAGGAGCTAACTGATCTTAATACTTGGCATTTAACATTATGTACAGATTCTGGGTCGACGTATGGCGCGCTGCTTTTACACTCTCTGTACGATTTTGGAAGTAGAAATGGATAGCATGCATTTAGTTTTGCCTTCTCCATCTATAAAGGAAAGTGGTATCTTCATAGCGTTAATTATTCACATGTTCTAAAGCTATAGGAAGTAGAAAGAGTTATCTTCATAAAATATCAATTACATTACAGAATATATTATTGTAGTGTAACAAAATTCACAATATGACATGGGTCTTTACTGCATATCATGATATGCAAAAGTCAAGTCCTTTGCACAGTATATTGATTGTGTCATGATTCATGTGTAATTACACAGTGTCTATCAGCACACACTTGTTACATTATTTGTAAATTATATGGTATTTACTTTGATTGCATTCCATCGTTGAATAAAGTGCCTAGCAATATCTCTAGCAGTTGGCCCTTGCATCATAACCCCAATATCATGCCACGGCATCCTAGGTGTCGTACTTCTATCTATTAAGTCTTGATAGGGTTTCTCGAGATCGTTAAAGTCTTTTACAATAAAATTTGTATAGTCCTTTCCAAGCCACAGTTTAGCTACTCCTTGATAGTCCGGGGATACATCCTCTCCCGTGTATACCATTGGTTCAATAGCTTCAATCGGAAGTTGCATCGTATGGCTGAAAATGTATCAGCACTATTTTAATTGTACTTCAATTTAAAAATACACCTACTACAAAGAAATATACACACCTGTCTTCATCTTCTTCATCGCTACTAGCTTCATGTGGATTATATACCATGTTAATCAATTCCTGTCTTTTTAATTTTATATTCTGTTTCACTTTGTCCATGGTATCTTTTGCTATTCCAAACAGATTTTTTCGCTCTGCATTTGGAGTATCACATTTTATAGCATCAAAATCGTCGGGTGTCTGTAGCAATAAATCTTCAGGTTTTAGTAGCGATAATGTTGTTGGCATGGATCTTTTACTGCTCATCATTGGCCTGAAAAAGTATGTTCATTCAAGACTCTATCAAGTGCTATAATATACAGAGAGTCTTTGAAAAAGTACTCACAATACGGGTATAGATCTTGTAGTAGCCATTACGACCGTGTTAGTTGCAATAGCTAATGGCAGTAAGACATGTTTTTGGGTAACACATTTTGAGACTTTTTTGCTGCTAGTATTTGTGAATTTTCCTTTGGACGGAATATAGATGCTAGAATGATGAGCTGATCCTACAATCCCGGGAAATCAATTAAGTTAACAAAAAGTAAATCTTATTACTATTAAATTAAATTTAACTTACCTAAATCGATTAACCTATGCTCGTTATTATCCCATCTACCATAACACAGATCAATGCCACCAAGAAAGGCAATACTTTGATCGACGACCACAATTTTCTCGTGATGTGCCCAAAGAAATATTCCCACTCTCGCATGATCCGGATGACGCAGTACTTTTATATTTTCCGGACATTTCTCAACTAGCCGTTGTTTACTATAGAAACTGTTTATGCCTAGTGCAACTTCCACTTCTTTGTAGATCATTATAAATACTTTCACCCCTTCCAGCTGAACGAAAAATTAACTAGGATGAGTATTCGGTACTTTTCAACACAAGATGTTTCATGTTTTAATAAACGTTATATTAGCCTTACCAAGTATCCTAAATTTTTGTGTTAGCATGAAAAAATTGGAAATTGCAATAAATTTTAAAATCGACTCGACAGTTGATAGTTGGAAATGATAGGAATCAATGTTTGGCAACTCACCGCTTTTCTTTGTAAAATTTTATCTAGCCTCCAATAGTCAGTATTAATTGCTGGCCGCTTCATATAAATTTCGGGTGATAACCACCAGTCTGCGATAAAAATTTCTTCCTTGGCATTTTCTAATGCGTCCGCAACAGTAGACATGTAATTTGCCCCGTCGACGAACCAAGTAGCTGGCACGGGTGAACGATAAGGTGCAAACGAATTATGTGGATTTCTCTGTATAAAATCTCGACCTGTACAACATAATTTATTATTTAAAAAATTCTAGTTACACCAATAGCAATCAAATGTTAGAAATCTCACCTTCTTTATTACTAGTTTCTTGTATGAACTCCATCCATTCCTTAGCTTTTCTTCTGGTCCAACATTTGATAACTATATGCCTACTAAGATTAACTATTTGCATACCAGTCCTTAAACCTGTCGTATACATGCCAAAACTAATTCCAAAACCATTGTCCATTAAAATGACCGATTTAATGCTACCGTCTTTGGGCCTAATATAGGCAACGAAAGTATCTTTCACGATAAGATGTCGCGAATGCCATTTCGCACACAAAGATGTACAAAACCGACTGCATCTGACACAGCACATGCTTTGGAGAAGGCCACAAAAATTAAATCTACTTCTTGCACCTGATCCAGTCCGTTTTAAAACAGTTCCTTCTTTACCTTTCATACCTAAATCTCCTATGAAGGATAAATACGAGACTTCTAAAAATTCGATCTAGAAATGTTTAAAAGTAATTAGTATATCAAATGTGTATAGGTACCATGTATTAATAACATGTACTTTAATAACTTACAGTTTCAGGACGATGCAAATAAATTCTTATTTTCAATAAATTGGTTAAATAATCTTCTATTGCTTTCTTTCTCTGTTCTAATTGTTCATAAGGTACTAGAACATCAGGCCTATTGGGAAATCTGAAAATTATATCTCTCTTTATTCTTGTACATTCATGAACTTTGACATTCTATAAATTCTCATCCTTTCATACCTTGGCAGTGCTCCTTTACGAGTCCCTTTTTCTCTTACATCTCCTAAACTCTTCAAACTGCTTCTTCTTTCTCTGTGTCGTTTAGTTGGGAAAGGTATGTCTAAGCTAGCTCGGTATATCTTCAATTGGTTATGTAAATATTGAATATGTTTATACCGTTTTTTAATTGTCCAAGTAAACGGACCATGCGTAAATTCTATGGTGTATAAGTTTGGGTTTAAGGGATGAGTAGTTACACTACGTTCAATATCTATGATCTTTACGTGCACTTCCTCTCCAGGAACAAACACATTGTGGCATTGAGTTTGTAACTTGTTTGGTACATCGTGTATGGCAGGAAAAGGTTTTACACCAAGATGTTCTAACATAGATAAAACAGGACAATCCACAAATGTATTAATATAACCAGGATATTATAAAATGTTAATAAGGATAACAAATATTGGGAAACAAAGAAATGACAAACATATGCTTACCTCTATTATCAGTGTCTTCTTTACTTTCAACATTAATAGTATCATCATTTTCATTAATAGTGATCTCCAAAGAATCAGGTACTCCCAATGCATCGTCATATTCAGAATCATGAGACATCATATGTAGTACAGTATTATTACCAGGTTTCTCATCATTTGATAAATTGTCAGACATTGTTGCTATTTTATAACTACATTAATATTTACTAAATTCTGTACAGTCAAGCAAAATATTTCATAATATACACTTTTTCAAAAGAAATATGTTAAACACATAAAATTTCACAAGAATACTCAATATATTATTAATTGAAAACAATATATATATAGTCACATATGTTATTAACAATAAGAAAATCAATCAACAGGAAGACAGTTACAAGCGAGATAAGTACAATAACAAAGAGGTGATGTATTTTCTTGACTCAGATAAAAGTCTGATGTATGACCTAAGAGTCTAGAATGTTGACTATACAGTCAATTAAATATAATTCACTTTAACGAGTTGGAATGGAATTCTATGATTTTGTGTCATAATTCACCAATTCAGTAATTATGTCAAACTTACAATAACCACACTCTACACTTATTAGTACAAATTCGTACGCGTAACAAAAAAGTGTACACAGTTACGATAAAAATAAAACAATATTGTAAAAGGATACAGTTTATTTATGTTTAAACCTCACATGTCACGCAATTAAGGTTATAAATACTACAATTGTTAGTTTTATGAGCAATTCTAAGATAATGAATTTGACATACTGTCACGAGTACTTGATATACGTATAAAAGATAATTCCATTATCATAGAAAATTGTCGCGACTGATTACATACGCGATTTCATCGGCATTCATAATGTGACAGCTCATTGCACACACATGCTGTTGTCTACAATAGATCTGATTTAGCTGGATCAATTAAAACATACCTATCGATACAGTAAAAAACGGTACATGCGATTTAAGAACGGTATCACTAGATGTCACTAGATATACTATTCTTGTGGCGGTTTTTTTATACGTAATGTGCAAAATGTTCTTTACTCTACTGTGTTAAAGAACATATGAGCAGATAAACAAAATCGTGTGCCTATCTTTTTTTATGCGAGTCTATGAGTCCTTGTTTATTTCGTTGGAAAGAGATACTTATGATGGGTGGTTGGGATATGGTGATGGGTCACAATAGTAGCCACCTCCTCGTGGTGTGACCTGGTAATCGATATCGTACTCTAAAGAATTTATTAAACATCTTTAAATTACGATTTCGAGCTAAGTGCTACGGTTCGGTTTTTAGTTGAAACTTCATTTACTTAAAAATATTTTCTTTGACAATTTTTTCGAGTCATCACGTTTGTTTGTTAGTATCTTACTCTAATCATTACAGTATTTCAGTACGTGGAACACGTCTCAAATGATATGTAGTCTATTCTGTACCCTCTCTGTACATGCCACGCATCACTATTCAGTCACATTGGAATGGTAAAGTATCCAGTTATAAGTACCAGACAATCCGTTGTACTTTGGTTAATAAATTATTTTATGTCAACAGTGTTAAATTATTAATGCCATTGAATTATAAATAATTTATATCCATAACTCTGTTGGCATTATTCCCTCTACTGTACCGGCAGCAGGTTGCAGATCTTCGTTACATAGAAACTTTAATGGTAAATCCACCAAATGTCCCTGTATGGTTTAACAAAATTATACCTTCTTATAGTAACATCTATTAATTTTTGTAATGTTTGCAATTTTTGTAATTATTTATACCTTAATATTTTCGACCTTTTCTTGAGCCAAAAGTGGATCCGACGAACTAAGTGGTTCATCATCTTGATACGCTTTCAATATGGAAAAATTAACGACCACGTCTGTGGGAATGCAGTGAAATACTTCCTCGTAAATTTCCGTGTTCCTATAACTTCTAGCACACCACACATCTCTATAGAACGATTTCTTAATTATGTCCGTTACATCTATATCTTCATTCGTTTTGAACAGTCCCAAATGTTCAGAAAATAAATGTTTCCGTAAAGAACCCGCAAATTTACCGCAAGGGAACGGTATATCGTTCATTCTTCCATCTTCGAACTCTTGATCCTGTAATCACAGGAGAATCTCATTAAGTAGTTCCACTTATGTCCGAGTACAACTGTTACATTAACTCACGTGAATTATCACCGCAATCTCGCTGTCTCTCGACGCTATCATACTTCTGTCATTGATATTAGCTGACCCACAAATCACTGTATTGTCATCTACAATTAACAGCTTACTATGAACATAAATCAGTTCTGTCACCAATGCACCGTTTAACATTGCATGCGTTCTTAAACCGTGGAATGTAATGTACTCGCTAGGGTCCTCTACTCCAGCCTCAATCAGTCGATTTAGGAGAGCACCTTTACCCCTGTTTGTGATCGAAAGAGGAGTAATTTTCATTCAAAGTGTGTGAACCAAATTTCTTACCAAGCTATAGACGCATAGTTCCAATGCGTTATCGCACGTAACGCGGTACCACTTGGTCCTCCAACTTCTCCTTCAAAACCAGGCAACAGAGGCATTATTACAAACACTCTGAACACTGCACCTTCTCTGTGTGCTCTTAAAATTCGTTCAAATAACGTTTCTCCTATACGATTCTGTACCGCAGTTTGTTCTATGGATGCAAGGGTTATAAAAAATTGGTTCTCTATGTATATGTACCTAAAAGGAGAAATAACAGATTCTTGGTAACCTGCAGAATCACAGCTTTGATAATTTATGTTTGTTATAAACATTAATTCTACCTTTCTGCTTTACTGATTGCGTCTATGTACGCTTCCTGTATACTCTGCTCTAAAGTTTCAGTATCGAAGAAACCCGCAGACCAACAGCTAACTGATCTGAGCACTTGGCATTTGACATTGTGCATATATTCTGGATTGATGAATGGTGCGTCGCTTTTGAGGTCCTTGTACGATTTTGGAAGTAGGAACGGGTAAGTTGTTAATAGCTTTGCCTTCTCTATCTGTAAGTAATAGTATTACCTCTTCAGTTCTACTCTTATATGTCTATGCATTAAGTTTTAGTATTATTTCTTTATAGGTGCAGTGCTACTCTTCTGTCTTTGTGGATTCGGCTCCATCATCAACATTCTTCACCACTCTATCATCAGTATATCTGTTGGAGGTACATTATAGTAAATTAAATATTTACTTTAATCGCATTCCACCGTTGAATAAAGTGTCTAGCCACATCCCTAGCTGCAGCACCCTGCACCATAACTCCTATATCATGCCATGGCATCCTAGGAGTGGTATTCCTATCTATTAAATCTTGATAAGGTTTTTCAAGATCTGTAAAATCTTTGACGATAAAGTTCGTATAGTCTTTTCCGATCCACCATTTAGGTTCCCCATGATTTTCCGAATGAACATCTTTGTCCTCGTATAGCACCGCTTCGCTAATCTCGGTCAGATTTCGCATTACGTTACTGGAAATATATCAGCAAACTAATAACATGTCAGTCTTAAAATATATGTTTTGCAGAAATGTACGCACTTATCCTTATCATTCTCGTTACCAGCTTCGTGTGCATTGTCTATCACGCTGCTTCGCTTTTCTCTTAATTTTATATTCTGTTTCATTTTGTTCATTGTATCTTTCGCCATCCCGAACAAGTTCTTTCTCTTTGCACGCGGAGTATCACATTTTACAATATGCAAGTCAGCCGAAGATTGCGTCAATAATAAATTTTCAGGTCCCAATTCTGATAGCGCAGTTATTGACCTTTTACTTCTTACTGGTCTGAAAAATAAACTCGTTCAAGAATTGATCAAGTTGTGTTATATAAAAAGTCTTTAAAAAAGTTGCTCACAATACAGGTATAGATCTCGTCGTTGCCATGACGACTGTGTTGGTTGTAATAGCTAATGGCAGCAAGACATGTTTTTGCGTATCACCCGGGTTCTTTTTGCTGCTCGTATTTATAAATCGTCCCGTGGATGGAATGTAGACGCTGGAATGATGTGGCGATCCTGTAATCCGAAAAAATATAATGAGTTTAACAGAAGCGGTTTTATCATCTACAAATTTAGCTCACCTAAATCGACCAACCTGTGCTCGTATGTATCCCATCTACCATAGCACAGATCAATTCCGCCAAGAAAGGCAATACTTTGATCGACGACCACAATTTTCTCGTGATGTGCCCAAAAAAATATTCCTATTCTCGCGTGATCAGGATGACGCACTACTTTTATATTTTCCGGACATTTCTCCATTAACCGTTGTTTGCTGTAGAAACTGTTTAAACCCAATGCAAGCTCCACTTCTTTGTAGATCATTACAAATACCTTCACCCCTTCCAACTGAAAGATAAATTAACTACAATGAGTATTCGGTTCTTTTAATCTCAAGATGTTTCACGTTTTAATGAACGTTATATTAGTCTTACTAAGTATCCTAAATTTTGCGTTAGCATGAAAAAATTGGAAATAAATTTAAAAATGGACTTGTTGATAGATGGAAATGAATGTTTGGCAACTTACCGCTTTTCTTAGTAAAATATTATCTAGCCTCCAGTAGTCACTGTTAGTTACTGGTCGCTTCAAGTAAATTTCGGGTGATAACCACCAGTCTGCGATAAAAATTTCTTCTTTGGCATTTTCTAATGCGTCTGCAACAGCAGACATGTAGTTTGCTCCGTCGACGAACCAAGCAGCTGGCACGGGCGAACGGTAGGGTGCGAACGAATTATGTGGATTTGCTTGTATGAAATCTTGGCCTGTAATGTAATTTGTTATTTAGAATTTTGATACTTTTTCTTTACTAGAATTTTTGGAAAATTCTTACTAGGTATTTACTACATTTTTATTAAAATAATGTGGACTTTTGTAACAGTTAATATGGCGATTGTGAATATGTGGATGTATTTCATCTAAAAGGCAAAGTGAGGACTTAGAACTTAGAGTAGTTACAAGTTTTGAAGTTTCCAAATTTCTAGAGTTTTAAATTTTAAAAGTTTCTACGTTTCTAAATTTTTAATACTCAAATTGTCAAAGCTCCAAGTACTTAAATGATCAAACTTCCCATATCTCTACAGTATAATATAACTCATAATTTTAAATCTTGATATCCCTAAATTTCCAAGTCTCCAAAATCCATAAATCCCCAAATTTCCAAATCTTCATGAGATAAACTTGCAAAGTTTACCATGTTTATCACTAATTTCGTGTATACACTCTCTCCACTCCTTGGCATTCCTCTTGGTCCAGAATTTGATCATTATATGTTTACTCAGATTCCCAATTTGCATTCCATTCCTCAAACCCTCGATATCATTCGCGACACTAGTTCCAAATCCATTGTCCATCAAAATGACCGACTTTATAATACCCTCTTTAGGCTTGAGATAGGCAATGAAGGTGTCTTTCACGACAAGGTGTCGCGAATGCCATTTTCCGAACAAATATGTGCAAAGTCGATAAGACTGCATACAGCACATGCCATGAAAAAGTCCACAGAAACGGTACTGAATTCTTTCACCTATGGCCGCTCGTTTTAGAACAATTCCTTCTTTACCCTTCACTCCTAAATCTGCTATGAAGGACAAATGCGAGACTGCTAAAAAATGAATCTAGAAACATTTTGTAGAAATTAGTATATTAAATATATATACAATGTGTTAATACCATTTTAACAACTTACAGTTTCGGGACGACGTAAATAAATTTCTATTTTCAATAAATTATTTAAATATTCCTCTATCGCTTTTTTTCTTTGCTCCAATTGTTCGGAGGATACTAGACACTCTGGCTTGTTGGGAAAACTGAAAATTGTATGACAATTGTTTGAAATAATTAAGATAAGTGGACAAAATTCGTGAGATATACTGTATATTTCTTAAAATTTGATTTCTTATAAAATAATTCATACCTTGGCAATGCACCTTTCCGACCCCCATCTTCTTTTCCATCCGCTAAATTTCTCAAATTTCTTCTCCTTTCTTGGTGGAGCTTTGTCGGGAAAGGTATGTCTAAGGTAGCTCGGTATAACTGCAGCTGATTGTGCAAGTATTGAATATGTTTATATCGTTTCTTGATTGTCCAAGTGAATGGTCCATGCGTAAGTTCTATGATGTATAAATTTGGGTACAAGGGATGAGTTGTTACGCTACGTTCGATATTTGTGATTTTTGCGCGGACGCATTCTCCGGGGATGAAAACATTGTAGCGATCGTCGTTTCTCTTGTTCGGTAGATCATGTATGACGACGAAAGGTATTACTCCAACATAGTCTAACAGAGAAAATATATTTAAATTGAAAAATTTTCATATTTTGAAATCTTTAAAATTAAAAAATTCTCATATTTTCAAATGTAAAAGATTTGTAAAAAATTAAAAACTCTCACATTTCTACATTTAAGAAATTTGTAAAAATTTTGCAAAGATACATAAATGTGTTAGTGTAAATATTAGTGAAGGTCATAATTAGGAAAGAAACGTAAGCTCACCTACGATATTAGCGTCTTCTTTACTTTCGATATGTATGGAGTTTTCGTTAGCAGCTATTTCATGGGAATTACATCCTAATGCATCGTCGCAATCAGAATTATTTGGTACCAACTGCTCTTTCATGTGATTATTAATTTTCTCATCGTCCGATAATGTGTCAGACATTGCTGCTGATGTGTTGCAGATGTGTTAATGTATTACTATATGTGGACAGGTAAGTGAAATATTTTGTATCGTATATTTTGTATGTTAAATCTGTGATTGCAAATGTTACGTTATATAATATGTAAAATTGTATTTGATGAAATTGGTACATGACAATATAATATTAATATGATTATATGGAATCGTCGATATTATTAAAAGAAGAAGATGTTTTTGATAAAAAAGTGAAAAAAGTGTCTGTTTATTTTAAAACAGAACAGTTAGAAAATAATTCGATATACTTGTTAAGAATCTAGAGTGTTGGCTACACGTAATTAATTAGGTCAGTTAATGATCATGTCAATCAAGGGTAATTTATCTTAATGAAGGTGAAATGAGTTTTCACGTTTTCGTGACATAATCTATCAGTCCTAATGTTATAGTATTTATTACTATAAATTTTTAAATTTCTAAATGAAAAAAATGTGAAAGTAATATTGTAATAAAAATGAAACAAGGATACGGTTGCCATAGGTTCACTCTATTTTATCAATGGATCCGTGGTATTTCCTGTTCGTCTTCTTTCCTGTAAATTAGTATTTATCATTTTCTCTGTCTTTAAAATGAATAAAAATATAATGCAATAAAAATGATTGATGTAATAATTAATGTATGTAATAAAGATTATTAACAAATTCGTCGTGCAAAACATTATGAAATGATTCGGATAAAAATACATAGTTACATTCAAAGAAATAAAATTTTAAACTTTTCAAAATAATAACATAAAGAAATTTTGTTAGCGCAAAAATATTTCTCATATTTTAGTATTATAATTCAATATACGATTTTTGTAACACTGCAATGTTTTGCATAATAGCATTGTGTTGTAACATGTTTGCGATGTTATGGTATCATTTAAGACGCCACAAGATTTATACATTCAGAATCATGGTCACGTAAAGGATCTTCCGAAGAATTTAAATGAATTGATGATTCTAACAATAATTATAGTACTCGATTACATTATGGTAATGATTCTCCACGCTTTGCGTTATTTATGATACAATTATCATACACATACCATAGTTATGTAACATATCTAGTTTTCGATGCGATGAATGTGAATTCTTTTAATTCTCAAATGTTCAATTCTCAAATTTCAAATGTACTGAATTAGAAATCTCAATATTTCTAAATTTCCCAATTCTCTATTTTCCCAATTTCCTAGTTTTCTATGTTTCTAATTTCCTAAAGTTCTCATTCCATAAATTTTTAGATCTCTAAATTCCCAAATTCCTAATTCCCTAATTCTATAATTCCCTCACTCCCTAATTCCCTAATTTCCTAATTTCCTAGTTCTATAATTCCTCAACTCTCTAAACCCCAAATTTCTTAAATACAAAATCCCTTATATTCCAAATTCCCTAAACCCCAAATTTCCTAAATCTCAAATTCCCCAAACCCCAAATACTCCAAGCCCCAAATCTCCAAGTCCCTACATTCCTTACTCCCTAATTCCCTAATTTCCTAAATCCCTAAAAGTACAGGAATGTGAAACTATCCGAATTGCTCAATTTGTAACTATACTAATCACTATTTAATGAGTGACTATCATGATATCATTTTCCTCGAGGTAGCCTACACTGTTTGCGTACGTACATTTACCACATCATCGCAAATTCTTGCTACTCATTTATGTTTCTCCGTTGAGTACACTCAGGAGCAAAACTGGAAGATATGATTATACAAGGAAAAACAGTATTTGTTTCAGAAGTCTCCATCTCTTAAATATTAATTACATCACACGGAAGTGTTAAGTGCACTTTTACGACATATCGGAGATTATAATTCCAAGAATTATAATCAATATAAGACACCAATTTTCCTTTATACAATTAAAAAATGTGTAAATATTAATAAAGCAGACCGTACCAAATTGTTACTAATTTTCATTCATAATAATTCATCAATCTTTGGTGATCCAATATCACACCAACTCATTAACTTAAAAATGTACGATAATCAATATCTCACAAAAAATCTGTATATGTCAATAACAAATGTGTATTTTTAAGCAATCACGTTCCCGTATGTCCGATAACGGAATCATTCGTGTGATTTTCACTGCAATATTCATTTCTGTGTTGCCGTACGAATTCTCCCATGAGAATTGTTCGTTCTAATATTAGTTCGTTCTAGTATGCAGTTTTGAAGATGAACACGGTTTCGGAGTAGCATTTATTCGATGGTACATGTACATTTAAAACTTTTTATTGCGCACTGTCAAGGTTTGCCGGATCTCCGGATCTAAAATTATAAACTGTTGAAGGATGCCTACACGTCAGGTTATGCAAACGGCAGATAATGCAACGCTATGGAAGAGATAAAAAGTTGCGTTTAAGTTAGATGGCCATCGCTGGATCGATGTGTTATTAGACAATTATGTAAATCATTATGGAGAGAACGTTTCTATATTCCAGTGTAAGCATTGAGAATTTCTTTCGTCGTTGTAAACTAGTTTTTATTGAAAAATGAAAATAAATAGTTTATAAATATATTATATATATAACATAATATAATAACTAATTTACAAAAATAAGTTTTTTAATGTATAAGTAAGTTTTTAATTTTTAATTTTCTATTTTACTGATACATCTAAAAACATACTTCTGTGAAATAATTTTTATTGTACATATGCTACCACTGTTCTTTTTTCCTAACACAAGAAATGAATGTAATATTCAAATATTTAAATTTATTTCATATTGTATTTAAATATTTAATATTATTTATTTATAATGTAATTTACATTCAGTGCATATAGTATAATAATATTTATGAAAATGGTAGATGTATTATAATTTTGCAGCAGAGTGTAGATGACCATGAAAGCACGAGTAGGCTGCAAAAGGGCATCCCACTCGTGACTAATAATTTAACGCAAAAAATTCGTCTTTTGTTCCTGTATTTTCCTGTGAAATGTACGAGTTAATTCCGGTTTTTCTCTGAAAGTGGGGAACTTTGATCTACTCGGGTATTTCACGGGTCCTGAATACCCAGATGATTCATGTAAGTATTCCATATTAACATCTTAATTGCAATATATGTAACTAACCATACCGATGTATAATGCACGTTTAATTCAACATAATGTAGACAAACAAATAAATATACGATAAAATATAAATTAATATACACATTAATTTTTATATACACAATAATTTCTATAAAAATTAACATAGGATTCAACAAAAATATTTTTACAATTTTTATAATTTGATATAAGATACATGTGAACATTTCATTTGATATATTTGGTAGTTTTAATGTTAATACTTTGAGTCATATAAGTTAACATCTTGAGCCATATTATAAATTAATATTTTAATATAAGACACAATATTAGTTAACACTTTAAGTCATATACAATAAATTACACTTTAAGTCACATATAAAATAAATTAACACTTTGAATCACATATAAAATAAATTAACACTTTGAATCACATATAAAATAAATTAACACTTTGAATCACATATAACATAGATTAACACTTTGAGTCACATATAACTTAAGCTAACACTTCCACTTCATATGCCTTCCATTTCTAGAAAAAATAAATTTACACATAACTGTCACTTTCATTAATCATTTTGCATTACAATTATTTCATACATCAATTTCATTAAATATCTCAAAGCTTACCCACTAAAAACACAGTAAAATATTATACAAACAATTTAAACTTAGATTTCTAAATCAGATTAAAAGCAGAATTTCTAACTGAAATATGAAAGTTTAGACTGTTACTCCACGCATCAATTACTTGCAATATCTACATTTATTTACGTTCTGATTTCTCCTGTATATTTTCACAAAAGACTGAGTCCGAAAAAAAAAAATTAAAGCCGGCTTTGAAGGTCAGACAAAGGCCGTTAGGGATGCTCCTGTCTTTCACGCACCGCAGAGAGAAAAGGGATAAAGTGAAGGACAAGACGGCTACATATTGAGAAATTCGCACCGAAATAATGTAGATATATTGAACAGAAAAGACTATGAACTTACCAACTCTTAGAAGTGGTTTGTAATGGTTGAATACTCGCGCGAGTAGCTGGCGCTAGTAGGAAAAATCCAGTTATTATTCGCACGTAAACTCCCGCGCAAGTGGCGAAGTAGAAAAGTCGGTTGAATGGTTAGACAAGTAGAATGAGATTTCATCGTGAGATAGTAACGCGCTACTTTTTTTCCCCCACCATCTTTTTCGATTTGTTGCGCCCTCTGTCGCGGGCAAAGCTTGTGTTTAATTCTGATGGCGGTTTGTATAAAGATATACAATTTTTGGAGGTATACGATTTTAAGAGGCTTATTGAGAGTTCAAAGATTTATGATTTCGGGAATTTGGTTTATTCAACCTAAAAATGCCAACTTAATTCAAAGTCCAGCACGTTGACGGAAGCGGCCAATTCAAATAACTTCCTTGTACGGACAATGAGATGGGAAGGAAAAATACGTCTTTATTAACAGTCTCACTGCTCTACTAAAAAGTAAAATTTGAAAATACTTCACAAAAATTAGATCTGAACCTAAAAGCAGTATTAATTGTTTTTTCCAAAAAGAACAAGTGGCGCCATCTCTCCGGCGAATAGGGTGAACTACACGGTTTTGAAACTGTAGGTCTATTAGTTCCCACATGCTGCCGCCAGATGGCGCCACGTGTATCGTTTTCTGTATAATTTAATTCAATATAGTTTATTAGCTTAATTAACTATAATATGAGTCCAATTACATCGGAGTGCAAGACCAATTAACTTCGGAAAGCATATTATAGTAATTTGAGCCTAGAAATTCAGTATTAATTGATTTTTTCGAATTGGAACAAGTGGCGTCATCTCTCCGGCGAACAGGGTGAACTACACACTTCTGAAACAGTAGTTTCATTAGTTCTTCTATTCTACCACTAGGTGGCGGAACGTGAGACTTCCGAAAACCTCCATGATCCAAATTGGCTGAAATTTTGGGAATGGCTTTCTTTTTAATAAAAATGATGATTCCGAGAAGGATTTTTGGCGACACGAGAAAAAATTTGGTATCATTTGGGTGTCACTCCCTACTTTACCGACGGAATTATTACCGGCAGGAATACTGGAGGCAGATTTGAAGGCGATTCTGATGCTATGAAATCTGCTATTATCAAAGCCATTCGTTCCCCTTTCAGCCAATTTGGAGCACGGAGGTTTTCGGAAGTTTAGCCAATTAATTATACTAGTACAATGCGTAACAACTGTATATGTAAATTACAAATTACTGTAAAATATACATATGTACTCAAATAGTGTATGTCGTAATATTATGTAATGTTAAATTTTGAATATGTTATACAATTGTAAATATGTATAGAAATTGATTGAGAAATAAAGAGGAAAAATTAATTTGCAATTTCTATTTATTTTAAATCCCTACCAAAACCTATCCTTCATGGTCCAACTAAGGCAGACACCATTCCTCGAAATTCATGTTTAAAAATTCCGAGAATTTTTGCGAAATCGGAAAGCTGCAGTTCAAGATTTGTATCAGGAGAACATAACATGCGAGGAGGTGGCACGAATGCCACTTCTTGGAATTATGATGACGTCATTTCTGGGAATTGTCGAGAGCGATTTTTCAAATCCAGAGTACCGATTTTGAGTTTTGGTATCAGGAGAACATAACATGCGAGGAGGTGGCACGAATGCCACTTCTTGGAATTTTTGTGACGTCATTTCTAGGAATTCTCGAGAGCGATTTTTGAAATCCAGACTACCGATTTTGAAATTTTGTATCAGGAGAACATAATATGCGAGGAGGTGGCACGAATGCCACTTCTTGGAATTATGATGACGTCATTTCTGGGAATTGTCGAGAGCGATTTTTCAGATCCAGAGTACCGATTTTGAGTTTTGGTATCAGGAGAACATAACATGCGAGGAGGTGGCACGAATGCCACTTCTTGGAATTTTTGTGACGTCATTTCTAGGAATTCTCGAGAGCGATTTTTGAAATCCAGACTACCGATTTTGAAATTTTGTATCAGGAGAACATAATATGCGAGGAGGTGGCACGAATGCCACTTCTTGGAATTATGATGACGTCATTTCTGGGAATTGTCGAGAGCGATTTTTCAAATCCAGAGTACCGATTTTGAGTTTTGGTATCAGGAGAACATAACATGCGAGGAGGTGGCACGAATGCCACTTCTTGGAATTTTTGTGACGTCATTTCTAGGAATTCTCGAGAGCGATTTTTGAAATCCAGACTACCGATTTTGAAATTTTGTATCAGGAGAACATAATATGCGAGGAGGTGGCACGAATGCCACTTCTTGGAATTATGATGACGTCATTTCTGGGAATTGTCGAGAGCGATTTTTCAGATCCAGAGTACCGATTTTGAGTTTTGGTATCAGGAGAACATAACATGCGAGGAGGTGGCACGAATGCCACTTCTTGGAATTTTTGTGACGTCATTTCTAGGAATTCTCGAGAGCGATTTTTGAAATCCAGACTACCGATTTTGAAATTTTGTATCAGGAGAACATAATATGCGAGGAGGTGGCACGAATGCCACTTCTTGGAATTATGATGACGTCATTTCTGGGAATTGTCGAGAGCGATTTTTCAAATCCAGAGTACCGATTTTGAGTTTTGGTATCAGGAGAACATAACATGCGAGGAGGTGGCACGAATGCCACTTCTTGGAATTCTGATGACGTCATTTCCAAGAATCGTCGAGATCGATTTTTCAAATCCAGAGTACCGATTTTGAGTTTTGGTATCAGGAGAACATAACATGCGAGGAGGTGGCACGAATGCCACTTCTTGGAATTTTTGTGACGTCATTTCTAGGAATTCTCGAGAGCGATTTTTGAAATCCAGACTACCGATTTTGAAATTTTGTATCAGGAGAACATAATATGCGAGGAGGTGGCACGAATGCCACTTCTTGGAATTATGATGACGTCATTTCTGGGAATTGTCGAGAGCGATTTTTCAAATCCAGAGTACCGATTTTGAGTTTTGGTATCAGGAGAACATAACATGCGAGGAGGTGGCACGAATGCCACTTCTTGGAATTCTGATGACGTCATTTCCAAGAATCGTCGAGATCGATTTTTGAAATCCAGAGTACCGATTTTGAGTTTTGGTATCAGGAGAACATAACATGCGAGGAGGTGGCACGAATGCCACTTCTTGGAATTTTTGTGACGTCATTTCTAGGAATTCTCGAGAGCGATTTTTGAAATCCAGACTACCGATTTTGAAATTTTGTATCAGGAGAACATAATATGCGAGGAGGTGGCACGAATGCCACTTCTTGGAATTATGATGACGTCATTTCTGGGAATTGTCGAGAGCGATTTTTCAAATCCAGAGTACCGATTTTGAGTTTTGGTATCAGGAGAACATAACATGCGAGGAGGTGGCACGAATGCCACTTCTTGGAATTCTGATGACGTCATTTCCAAGAATCGTCGAGATCGATTTTTGAAATCCAGAGTACCGATTTTGAGTTTTGGTATCAGGAGAACATAACATGCGAGGAGGTGGCACGAATGCCACTTCTTGGAATTTTTGTGACGTCATTTCTAGGAATTCTCGAGAGCGATTTTTGAAATCCAGACTACCGATTTTGAAATTTTGTATCAGGAGAACATAATATGCGAGGAGGTGGCACGAATGCCACTTCTTGGAATTATGATGACGTCATTTCTGGGAATTGTCGAGAGCGATTTTTCAAATCCAGAGTACCGATTTTGAGTTTTGGTATCAGGAGAACATAACATGCGAGGAGGTGGCACGAATGCCACTTCTTGGAATTCTGATGACGTCATTTCCAAGAATCGTCGAGATCGATTTTTCAAATCCAGAGTACCGATTTTGAGTTTTGGTATCAGGAGAACATAACATGCGAGGAGGTGGCACGAATGCCACTTCTTGGAATTTTTGTGACGTCATTTCTAGGAATTCTCGAGAGCGATTTTTGAAATCCAGACTACCGATTTTGAAATTTTGTATCAGGAGAACATAATATGCGAGGAGGTGGCACGAATGCCACTTCTTGGAATTATGATGACGTCATTTCTGGGAATTGTCGAGAGCGATTTTTCAAATCCAGAGTACCGATTTTGAGTTTTGGTATCAGGAGAACATAACATGCGAGGAGGTGGCACGAATGCCACTTCTTGGAATTCTGATGACGTCATTTCCAAGAATCGTCGAGATCGATTTTTCAAATCCAGAGTACCGATTTTGAGTTTTGGTATCAGGAGAACATAACATGCGAGGAGGTGGCACGAATGCCACTTCTTGGAATTTTTGTGACGTCATTTCTAGGAATTCTCGAGAGCGATTTTTGAAATCCAGACTACCGATTTTGAAATTTTGTATCAGGAGAACATAATATGCGAGGAGGTGGCACGAATGCCACTTCTTGGAATTATGATGACGTCATTTCTGGGAATTGTCGAGAGCGATTTTTCAAATCCAGAGTACCGATTTTGAGTTTTGGTATCAGGAGAACATAACATGCGAGGAGGTGGCACGAATGCCACTTCTTGGAATTCTGATGACGTCATTTCCAAGAATCGTCGAGATCGATTTTTCAAATCCAGAGTACCGATTTTGAGTTTTGGTATCAGGAGAACATAACATGCGAGGAGGTGGCACGAATGCCACTTCTTGGAATTTTTGTGACGTCATTTCTAGGAATTCTCGAGAGCGATTTTTGAAATCCAGACTACCGATTTTGAAATTTTGTATCAGGAGAACATAATATGCGAGGAGGTGGCACGAATGCCACTTCTTGGAATTATGATGACGTCATTTCTGGGAATTGTCGAGAGCAATTTTTCAGATCCAGAGTACCGATTTTGAGTTTTGGTATCAGGAGAACATAACATGCGAGGAGGTGGCACGAATGCCACTTCTTGGAATTCTGATGACGTCATTTCCAAGAATCGTCGAGATCGATTTTTCAAATCCAGAGTACCGATTTTGAGTTTTGGTATCAGGAGAACATAACATGCGAGGAGGTGGCACGAATGCCACTTCTTGGAATTTTGATGACGTCATTTCTAGGAATTATCGGGAGCGATTTTTCAAATCCAGAGAACCGATTTTGAGTTTTGGTATCAGGAGAACATAAGTTGTGAGGAGGTGGCACGAAGTTTTTTCAAACAGAAACTTTCTATTTTGAAATTTGGTATCAGGAGAACATAAGTTGCGAGGAGGTGGCACGAATGCCACTTCTTGGAATTTTGATGACGTCCTTTCTAGGAATTGTCGAGACCTATTTTTGAAATCCGAGCTGCCGATTTTGAGTTTTGGTATCAGGAGAACATAACATTCGAGGAGGTGGCACAAATGCCACTTCTTAGAATTTTGATGACGTCATTTCCAGGAATTGTCGAGAGCGATTTTTCAAATCCAAGTAGCCGATTTTGAGTTTTGGTATCAGGAGAACATAACGTTCGAGGAGGTGGCACAAATGCCATTTCTTGGAATGTTGATGACGTCATTTTTATGAATTCTGAGGAATTTATTTCGTGATTTAATCGAATTTCTTCGCGGTTTTACTGTTTTCGGCTATTCTAAGTACTTAGAATAATGTTTCTGAACGCTTGGGAAAGGTTTTTTTAAATAAATACACGGTTTATTCTTTTTATTTATCGTTTATTCAATTTTTATATTGTATACAAGTTGTATATACATTGAAAGTACATAGAGCTAATAATTACATACATGCATACATACATACATACATACATACAACATACAACATACATACATACAATTGTTAATATAATAATCTGTTCTTATATTTATTTATAAATATTATACAAATATGGTCGTTCAATAATGTATAATACAATAGTAACTCATAAAATTAATATAATATTGTATAGTGTACGTGAGTGGTTTCTGTTGATTTATTGTCCTCGGATTTGCTTTGTTACATTGCGGGACACCCAAATGATAAAAATTTTGTTCTCAAGTCGCCAAAACTCCTTCTCGGAATCGTTATTTTTATTAAAAAGAAATCCATTCCCCAAATTTCAGCCAATTTGGAGCATGGAGGTTTTCGGAAGTCTCACGTTCCGCCACCTAGTGGTAGAATAGAAGAACTAATTAAACTACAGTTTCAAAAGTATGTAATTCACCCTATTCGCCTGGGAGATGGCGCCACTTGTTCTATTTTCACAGATCCAATTAAAATTGATTTCATTGGCTTAATTGAAATTTCGGAATTTGTTCGTTTCGAAACTTTGTAATTTTAGAATTAGTAGTTTGGACTTTTTGCATTTGTTCGATTTTACACTTTGAAATTTCAGAACTTGTCAGATTCGGCACTTTGAAATTTCCGAATTTGTCAGATTCGACGTTTTGGAATTTCGAAATTCGTCAATTGCGGCACTTGGAAATTATGCAATTCGGATATCTGGAACAAAGCAAGTGATCCGTTCTGCAATAGCAGCCGTGATTCTCCAAACTTTGAAAGTGGTCGAACGTCCATCGAACCAGGAAGACTGTCGGCGAAATAGAAAAGAATCCGGACGAGATCGCGGCAGAATCGGCACACGATTTTCTCGCGGGAGAAGAGCAGCACGGCGATGGGCCGGAATTCATGAAACGAATGTTCCTGTTCGTTCGATCGAGCGAGCCGATAGCGAAGGCTTACGATTTACCGTCATTCTCGCGGATCGGCGAGCAACGGTCACAGATAGAGAACCCTCTGAATCGTAGCACCCGATAGAGCCGCGGTTGCGTTATGTTGCCGCTAATTTGGATTTATGTTCGCATTCGCACGTCCTGCTACGTCTCTCAACACCTCGCGCCGCCACCGACAGATCTTCGATTGGGGGGCCCTCTTTTTCTACTTTTTGCAGAAAAATCAGGGGCCCGTTGGTTGTATCGAGCCGCGAGAAGCCGCGATCACGGAATCGGTAACGAGCGAACGTCGCGAGGATGATGGATGGTCGAGAACGCCTTTAGTCTTGTTTCTTCGTGTTCACTGATACGTGAAATTCGATAAACTGTCAGCAGATGTTATCTCACATTACACGTAAACGTCGACGAGGCTAAAATCATGCTATATGTGAGAAAAAGCTGCCAAATGCGCTACGATCTATGCTGCGTGCGCTAGAATAGCGGTCCGCCATTTTGATCTAAACCGGAGCTTACCTGGCGCCAAAATTCAAATCCATCTACTTCAATTTTCGTAGTAAAATGATACAAATATTTTTTGTCAAGTCTAATATTCTAAGTATCAAAATATTGGTCTCGTATTTATCGTACTTTAACAATACGTTCAATTTAAAAGATATACATTCTATAAATATAAAAACTATGTATAATGTATACCTTTCGAAAAAGAGATTTACCTATTTAGTCTATATAATGACACGTACATTCAGTCTATGTATACCTGACAGTGAAACGAATAAAAATCGTTGATAAAAATCGAGATTGTAAAATGAGAGGACTTTTTAAATTTAAATCTCAACACGATTCTGTTAAGGCATTAACAGAAATGATTTTCGACTTCCACGTTAATTTGAAATGATTTTTTTCTTATTATTTGTGGAAGCTCGTCACATGCAAAGTAGCGAAGGGAGAAGCAGAAGGTAGGTAAACTTGGAGTATCGACGCTCAAGGAATTAACCATAGGGTCAAAGGGTTAAAACGATAAGTGGGAAGGTTGTAACGGGGGTGGGGATTAACCTTCTTCCGATGGAAAGATGAGATACACAGGATCTCGCGACGGATAAAGACGAAGAAGATTAATCGTCTCGGATGGCTTTGCGATCGGCAGCTATCGGCAGTCTCGGATTATGAGTTTTCAGGGCCTGTGTCTATCAAATCTTTAAAGGACTTAGTTGAAATCTTTGGGAGATAAAAATATATCTTTATTATGACACTTAGAAGAAACATAACAATTTTTACAATGTTGGGGAGGAAGATAAAAATATATTTCTATGATGGAACTTAAGTGGAGAGCAAAAGTTTAATGGAACTTACAGTGATAACATAAATCTTCAACAATAATGATTGACAAAATATACTTTATTTACAAATAAATAATTAGAAGATAAATATGAAGCTTGACTTTTATTTATGAACATACTTTAATCAGGAGGTACATTATTACATTAGTACAACATTATTAAATTGTTGTTCATCTTGACAAACGTCAACATACATTTTAACGAAAGTGTCTTTCTTTTTATATCTGTATCTTATTCTTTTCCATAACTTTCTGTATATCTTTAATTTTTTTAACACCGAAACTAAAATAGTGAATAGAATTGTCTATATAAAAATGTAGTCTAGAAACGTAGTCCGTTTTGATTCGTCCCTGTCGCGAATAAATATTATAAACGATCGCCCGTTTAGTACCCCCAGTGATTACGGTTACCGATAATCATCGTACTTGACCGAAGAAACCCGTTTGGAAAATTGCGAAACCCACTGACAATAATATTTCACGTTTGTCCGCCGGCATCACCGACTTCCATTAATAATTACTCAATCAGCGTCCGAGTCGGTGATGATCATCTACTTTTGGTATTCAGCATTTTTCATTTTTATCTTGACGAATCGATATCACGATGGTTCTCATTTGATACAGTAACAGATTTTATAATGTATAGAATATTAAACTCGTTTGTTACGAAAACTGAAGTTCATGGATTTGAATTTTGCCGCCGCGCGAGCTCCGGTTTAGATCAATATGGCGGATGTACCATGATCACTAGGGATCGAAACGCACTTTTTCTTACATGTAAGATGATTTTAGTGCGTTTTAAGGGTTAATAAGAGTCACTGTATATTATACTTGATATTATATTTAGTACTATTATTAAATAACTATTATTTCACTAGTATTATTATATTATACTACATACTACTGTATTATGTACTACACTATACCAGGGCTATTGTATCGATTTTATTAGGGTCTATGCACATCACGGATATTTTAAAGAAAACGCATACATACAATTAAACGCAACATCATTAAAGAAAATTATACAGAATTACACAGAATAAAATTCATAGAATTTTGATTAAAGCGTTCTCGAGTTATAATTTTTTAAAGAACCATGTCGACCAATTTTTTCTTGTTTGTATAGAAGTGAGGTATCGTCGAGTAAACAGAGGTCACCGATGGCGACGTTTAGTTCGTTTTATATCACGAGCCTTCCTCTTACACCTTATTATCCGGCCATAGACGTGTTCACCGGTCTTTCTCCTTACCCTTTCTAACAACCTTGTCCCGCGAGAATGTAATCGGTCCCAAGGATGCCGCGAACCTGAAGAGGAAGAGAGGTCGTTAGGTTAAAAGGGTTAAGAAAGATAGAACTAATTGCTCGGTAAGTAATATCTCATAGAAATACGCGCGGTTACACCGATGGGGCGGTGGGGGATTAATAAAAATCACCAGCCTCATTTATTCCGAGCCGTTTAATTAAACACTCGGCGAAGATATTAATTCAATCCCGTCCGTTGTCCTTTAATCAGCGCCTTAATACATGCCGGTGTTTATCGAACGACGATTTTTATCCGAGATGGAACGAGTTTTTACTCCGAGTTGGAACTATTTAATTATGCGAGACTCGTACGCGATTTTATTTACGCGGTAGGTCCACTTAAACTGTCCAGCAAATATTTATCGACACGTGCAATTCAAATATTGCTAATGGTTGTTATGATATTTGAGTTGATTGCTCGAGGTTTTAGTTGAGTTACAAAGTGAATTTAATATTATTTATTAATTTATAATAGTGGAACGGAAAGCTACCGATGAGTTGGCGCGTGAAGAGGCTGACTTGTTTAGAAGAGGCTTCAGTTGGTCAGGATAAAATGGACGCCTAAACTAGTACTTCTAAGAACTTCTAAAACTATAAGACTTCTTTTACTCTGAGTCGATCAGGCACCAACTCCTGGGTTGATATCTGTAAATGCATTAAATTAATATTATATCATATCATATACCATAATTACCTACTCCATTTCATATTTACCACAAAAATTGAAAAATGCTTGAGGCAAAAGTTATAAAACTTGAATAGTTATAAGATTGAGTCAAACTAAAATTATAAAATTGAGTAATATTGCAGCATAATTATGAAAGATATTTTTCATCGCTTAATTTAAAGACAGCTAGTAATTTATCGAAGACGTCAATTAAATTTTACGTTGACGTGTGCCCGTCTGGAATTTACAAAAAGTCTAGAGGATCTTTAACCCAGAGGAAAAATGGTTCCTCATTGTGATATAAAATTTACGATGTGCCGTGTTTTTCATAGGGACAGCTACTGGGCAAAGTAGCTCGTCGATTAGAATTGCAAATCAAGTAGCTACCGTAATCAAAATAGCGGCTTTAAAAATAGAACTGATTTAAGGTTTTGAGAAAAAAGGAACGGGAGAAAAGTTGTGTTTTAGGTGTTCGCTATGTTGGACGTTGAAGCGTTTAGGGGAAAATATATAGGGTGTTTCATTCAAATTTGGAGATATGGAAATTTGTGATAGTTACTTTGAAATTGTAGGAACTTGGATATTTGGGAATTTTTTAAATTGGGGAATTTTTTAAATTGGGGGATTTGGAAATTTAGAAATATAAAAATTTGGAATTTTGGGAGTTTAGAAATTTAGAAATTTGGAAATTTGGAAATTTGGAATTTTGGAATTTTAGACATTTGGAAATTTGCAAAGTTGGAAGTTTGAAAATTTGGACTTTAGAAATATAGAAATTTGGAAATTTGGAAAATTGGAAACTTGAAAATTCAGAAATTTGTGACTTGCGAATTTACAAATTCGAAAACCCGTGACCACAATACTTCTAAAATAATTAATTTAGAATTCGAACCTGAAACTTGCAAACTTGAAACTTTAAAAAAGTCTAAATCTCCAAATCCTGAAATTCTGAAATTCAGAACCTAAATTTGCAGCATTATCTAGAGAATTCAGAATATAATTATCATTTGTTATCCTGTGCTACCTCGTGACTCGGAGTAGTTAGAGGTTAGGGTTAGAGCAACGAGCTAAAACGAAAGGTCATCGTGTGTAGAACGGTGAACCTGTTCTTTATGAGACAATGTTGTTCACGTATTGCTTCCTCTCTCTCTCGTTTAATTAAGCGAAAACGTATCATAAATTTGTTAAAGTAAATTTTCACCGGGTACCGTTTTTCTCATTGCCTTGAGGCAATAATTAGGTGGTTTTGGTTAAAAACACAGATATTCAGGGTCTCATTGTTTTTATTATTGTGGCTTTAGGTAACGTGTTTTAATTTTTTGTTCTAACCTCTAATATGCTGAACACTCAAATCTTTCCTGTTTCAAACAATTCATTTGCACAATAGACCTTGCAGTTGAAGTATCGCCATTTTGTCATTGTTTTTAGTATCATGACCTCAAGTTAGGTAACGTGCTTTAATTTTTTGTTCTAACCATGAATGTGTTGAACGTTCGAATCTTTTATGTTTCGAATAATTTATTTGCGAAATAGAAGACCTTGCAGCTCAAGGATGCGTCGCCATTTTGATGGATTTCGAGTAAATTGAAAAAAGCTGTTTAGAAAATTGTGTATGATATTAAAAGGAACATTGTTACATTTATTACAGTTATTATATACTAACGGAAGACAAATATATTGATTACTGTATTTTGAACTATAAATTGTGATAATTATATTGATCATCAGATTTGAACTTCAAATACGTTGATTTAAAAAAACCTGTCATTCTACATTCATTACCACAGCACTTGTGATATAATTCAATTAAAAATACCATCATTAAAAAAATTACAAAATTAAATACTAAATATCTTTCGAAATAATGAAACTCTATTATAAACAGTCGAATACAATTTATCTTTTGCTTTAGATTAATCAGAATTAGTTAACTGTTGGTGAATCGATGATTCGTGGACGACCGATCGTAAGAAATTGTCAAAAATAAATTTGTGACCACGAAGCGTGCAAATCACTAGGGAGATTCGCTAGGAAAGTATCGCGGAAAGTATCGGTCGTCGTTCGCCAACGTCTGTAATCTAGAGCCGTAACCATTTGGTCGATTAGGGTTACGGGAAGACAGGGAGGGGGGCAAAAAACCGACAGAAAATGAAATACGGATTACAGTGGTTGTCCGAGCCAGGATAATGACTAGTAATGATGACGGATCAAATTTCTCATTTTTTCACACCCGCATCTTCGGGCATTTTCGTACAAAATATTCTTGTCTATGATTTAAGGTTTTTGGGAACAGGAGACAGGTAAATTTCTACGTCTTTAAATTTAGACACTCTTCAATTTCTAAATTTCCCAAATTATCAAATTGCCAAATTCCCACGTTTCCAAATTTAAAAACTCTCTAACTCCCAAAATCCCCGAATTCTCAAATTGTCCAATTCCTCAATTCGCAAATTTCCACGCTTCCAAATTTATAAATTCCAATTCCAAATTTCCCAAATTCCAAATTCCCCAAATTTCAAATTTCAAATTCCAAATTCCAAATTCCAAATTCCCCAAATTCCGCATTCCCCGAATTCCTCATTCCCCAAAATTCTCAATTCCCCAAATTCTCAATTCCCCAAATTCTCAAATTCCCAAATTCTCAATTCCCCAAATTCTCAATTCCCCCAATTCCCAATTCCCCAAATTTCAAATTCCAAATTCCAAATTCCCCAAATTTCAAATTCCCCAAATTCCAAATTCCCCGAATTCCTCATTCCCCAAAATTCTCAATTCCCCAAATTCTCAATTCCCCAAATTCTCAAATTCTCAAATTCTCAATTCCCCAAATTCTCAATTCCCCCAATTCCCAATTCCCCAAATTTCAAATTCCAAATTCCAAATTCCCCAAATTTCAAATTCCCCAAATTCCAAATTCCCCGAATTCCTCATTCCCCAAAATTCTCAATTCCCCAAATTCTCAATTCCCCCAATTCCCAATTCCCCAAATTTCAAATTCCAAATTCCAAATTCCCCAAATTTATAAATTCACCACCTAAAATCCCCAGATTCCCAAAAAATACCAATCCTATACCAACCTTAAAATCGTTCCATCAAATGGTAACTCACCCCTCGAGCGCAGAAGATTACACTACAATTATAAAAAAATTCAATTTCCTTAGAATTCTAACACAGACCACTATCATAATTAACCGTATAATTATTATTTTCGACCTCATCATCGATTGTCCATTTATCGTGACGCACACACCGCTACTCTTCAAGAGGATAATAAGATCGAACCGAGAACAGTTTCTTTTCTCTTTTCTCTTCTCTGCCAGGTATCCGATCATCGTTCGGCGTATTTATTTACCGAGCCACGATCGATCTCCGAATCGGCGCGACAATGCTTGTCGCCCGTAATGAATCTTGCTTGTCGCATAATGAGAGCATAAATTATGCGCTTCTCTCGTACAACAAACCTCCTCTCTTTCTCTCCTTGCTTCACCGTGGGCTTCGCAATAAATTCTATGCTATAAGATCCTATATACTTGCTCTCTCGCGTACTCTCCTCTTTCTATTATACCTCTTTATTCCTCCATCTTTATTTCGACGTATTATCTTCTCGTTCAATTTCCTTTTCGATAAATATCATCGATTTAACTGTATCTTATTTATATCTCGAAATTTACTGAAGAGACAAAAACAGTAGTGAACCATCTACCTGAAATATTAATAATATTCATGAACTCAATTATCAACAACAATTCAAAATGTCTTGAATTTACCAAACAGATAGAAACAGTCCTCAAAAAATAAATTCTTCAAATGAAATACACATCATCGACTAATATACCTCGAATCTATGGAAGAGATAAAAACAGCCACCTACAACTATCTCCCTACAAGAAAATTTCAAACTCTCTGCATTCTCAAACATCCCTCACCAACCCATCCACAAAACCTTGAATCCACCAAAAGTATAGAAACAGTCCTCAAAAACCACCCAAAATAATAAATTCCTCAAGTGAAATACACCTCATCGATATACCACGAATCTATCGAAGAAATAAAAATAGCCACCTAAAACTACCTTCCTACAAGAAAATCTCAAATTCCCAAACGTCCCTCACCAACCCATCCACAAAACCTTGAATCCACCAAAGAGTCCTCAAAAACCACCAAAAATAATAAATTCCTGAAATACACCTCGTCGATACACCTCGAACCTACCTAAGATTTTAGCAGTAAAGAGGTAAGAATCAGTAGTAGCGATTAATTTACGTTCATCCCTTATCTCCCTGGTTTCCCATCAATTTCCCCGTTCTCATTAACCGTGGCTATGAGTAAAAAGCAGCCCCGTCGGTTCGTCTTTCGAATACTTGTACCTTTTTGCGAGTTTTTCCTCGTTCCCTGGTGGCACCTATCGTCCCTAGGATCTCATTGTTCGTCCTCGTTCCTCTCGTTTACGCTCGGCTATAAGGTGCTCGCGGTTCACGTGAAGGTGTATCGGCGCGTGTTCGGCCGCGCTCGAACGGGCTCGTATATATTTACCTGGCAATTAGTTTTGCGGAGAATGTTGTTGTCCTTGGTCGTACGGACACACGAGCAATCCCGCTCGTTTGCGGGGGTGTCCCCTTCTGCACGGCAGTCTCTATATCGCGCTCGAACATACCCGGTCGGCTTCTCCAGGAGGTGCAAAACGGGCGCAGGTGCAATGCCTCCTTCGATCCATGATTCTACCTCTTCAAAATTTTCCTTGTCTACAATGATCTTGGTGGAAAATCATTTGGTAAAAATAAATTTTTGATATAATTCAAAAGCGATCGTCAGAATTATCTTCGTAACTTTATTGACTACTGACACTGTTTGGACAAAATGTCTTAAAAATTACTGACGCGATTGTTGATACAGGATTTATCAAAATTCTTGACAACATAATTCATAGAGAATATCTCAAAATATCTGACAAAATTATTCGAGACATGTTATTCTTGACTAAATAATTTATACAAAATATATTAAGATAATTGGCAAAATAATTTATACACAGCATGTCAGAATGCTTGATAATATAATCGATACAAAATATGTCAAAATAATTCGTACAAAGTACATTAAAATTCTTGATAAAATCATTAACAATAAGATGTATCAAAATTCACAACAAAATAATCAAACCGAAATTAATAAAAATTCTTAGTAAAATAATGAACACAAAATATATAAAAATTCTTTGCAAAGTAATGAACAAAAAATATAAAAATCCTTGAGGACTATTTGACACAGGAAAAAGGTAAAGTTTAAAAAGAGAAAATAAAGACAAAGTCCCCGAAGAGAAACTTTGCCCAGAGTGAGCAGCAGACGTACGATGCATCGAATGATACCTGGAGCTAATCATTTTTAATTTGTCGGTTATCGAACCGTTATCTCGAGCAGCGTTAAAACAGGCACGATACCGATTTTTCTCGATGCACGGTTAAACGCATCCAGGTTTAAATTACATCTGCTTAAGAGTGTCGGCCACGGGACCGCTCTCAGATCGCGAAACAATGGCGGACCGATAAAATAACTGGAGGATTCATTTATTCTACCGTAACTATACGTGCCTGCTCTCTCATAAGACTAACCTAAGGATCAGTGACGCGCAATCGTTGGGCCAAAATTTTCTACCAAAATATTTCAATGATTATTTGTAACTCGAAACCTTATTCTTTTTTGGAAGATGCAGTAACTCAAGAATATTTAATCGATAAATTCCTCAGAGTTAACTTAAAATAATTTTACTTATAAATTAACGTGTGAAGCTATTACATTATTTGATTTATTTATTAGATTTCAATGATTTTTGAACTCTTTTTCACTCGAAGTCTTTTTTTGAAGAACGCAGCAATTCAAGATGATTTTCAGCACATTTGATGAATTTCTCACAGCTAACTTAAAATAATTTTATCTGCAAATTAATATGTAAGTTACATTTATTATATTTCAACATTTGATTCATCTACTTTTAACATTCTATACATGACAAGGAAGAAAATTTGTTAAACCTCCATTTTTTCTTGTATAGTATTTCATAACACAGTTACCAAGGTCTTCAGCTTGTCCAGGTATCGTAATATGTTGTTTGACGTCTTTCGCTAGGACTGTTTCGTTCAGAGTAAACCTTGCAATGCTTCCCAACTCCCGTTAGGATAAGCAGCTTTCCATTCGATCGAATTTCAAGTAGAGGTCAAAGTAGAAGCTCAGTCATAAGTCTGGCAAATCTCGAATCTGTCAAAGATTTCACATACTTAATCAAAATTTTACAAAAACCTTGAAAGTAACATTCCTATTCCGACCATCGAGGAACTACCTTTGAAGAGTCCAAATAATCATGGACTAATTTGAAATATAAAATACTGATTCTCAGTTATCTTGAAGTGGTCCAAATAATTATGGACTAATTCAAAACATGAAATAGTGTTCCTCAGTTACCTTGAAGTGGTCTGAGTAATTATGTACTCATTCGAAATATGAAATAGTGACTCTCAGTCACCCTGAGTTGGTCCAAATAATTATGTACTAATTCAAAACATGAAATAGTGTTCCTCAGTTACCTTGAAGTGGTCTGAGTAATTATGTACTCATTCGAAATATGAAATAGTGACTCTCAGTCACTCTGAGTTGGTCCAAATAATTATGTACTAATTCAAAACATGAAATAGTGATTGTCAGTCACCTTGAAGTGGTTGCCCTCGAGTGCAAAGGGTGAAAAAGAACGATGTATGGCCATGAGTAGAATCTTGGCTTGAATAGTAGTTTTCCAACGATGGAAGTTGTACATACGTCACAGCGTCAGTACTAAGTGACGATCAGCAGGATGCCAATAACCGAATATAAGTAGACTGCATCTAAGAAATAAATCTAACTTCAGACTACATACTTGAAGAACTATTGATACGAAACTAAAAACGTGTCTAAAGAACCAAAAACCTCTGATGAAATCCTCTTGCTGTAATAAGCATTCTAACAGAAGTAATTAATCCGTAGTAATAAAGCTCGTGTAAGAAGTAATTTTGCGCACCACTGTTCAATCGACAGCGACGAAAAGTATGTTGCCCTCTGTTCTCCATCTACTTTGGTCAGTTACTCCCCTTTAACACCACGGTACTACTTTTCTGCCAGCGATTCAAGCACGATAGATCGAAAGGGAAGAGCTGAACGGCTCCGGCGTCGATCCATCCGTTCTCTTTTTGCTCGTGCCTCCTCTATCCGTCGCCTCTTCCTTCCTTCCTGGAGGGTTGGCTCGGACTTTTTCGCCCGGAATCTCGGCGAGAGTCGGAGGTAACGGAGATACGCGGTACGAGGTGTTGTTGCAACAAGGTGTTAGATTAATTGTACGATTAAATCGTCGTAAATCTCGAAAAGGGACGCCCACTGCCCTCGTGTGGCCGCCCTCTTTGCTTCTCGCGGGGATGATCGAGCGAGAGCAACGAAAGATGTATCGGCCGGAATAAAATAGACAGAGAGGAGGAGAAGAGAGGAGCTCGACGTTTTCAGGCCGATACGAATCTTTATGGCGAAGAGATCCTCTCGCCATCCTCGCGTACAGTCGACTGCAAAGCTGGATTCCCTAGGGAATATATACAGACGAATTAGTCTTCCACTAGTTCTGTTGTTGATCTTTAGGGATTTTTCGAATCTGAACATTTGAAGGTACAGAATTTTTAAATGCAGAAATTTCGGTATATGGGGGTATGGAAATTCGAGGGTATCTAGGGATTTGGGGATTTGGGAATTTAGGGATTTGGGGGTCTCAGAGATTTGGAAGTCGAGTGATTCGAGAATTTAAGAATTTGGGGATTTTAGAGATTTGGGGAGCTAGAGATTTCGGGGTCTAGGGAATTCGGGGATGTAGAGATTTGGAGTTCATAGAATTAGGGATATACGGAATTCGGGGATTTTAAAAATTGGGAATCTAGGGATTTGGGGACTTAGAGATTTGAAAATTTGGCAATTTGAAGATCTAGAAATTCGGAGATCTAGGGATTTGGAAGTTTTCAAGATTTGAAAGTTTAGAGATCTGGGGATCTAGAGATTTCGGTATCTAGGGAATTCGGAGATGTAGAGATTTGGAATTCATACAATTGGGGATATAGTGAATTCGGGGATTTTAAAAATTAGTAACCCAGGGATTCGGGAATTTGGAGACTTAGAGATTTGAAAATTTAGGCATTTTAAGATTTCTTGAATTTGAACATCTAGGGATTTTGGAGTCTTAGAGAGTTTCATTTATTTAACGCGATACGGTTATATTCTCGAAAACGTCCACGCGAATTATGGTGTTTTCAGTTCCTCGTTCGTCGCGTAAATTTCTCCGTGATTTAATTCCATCCGCGATAGCCGTAGAAACATTTTATAATCGAGACACTCGAATTTATCGTCGATTAGGTTCGCATAATTTCTGGACTTTCACTCGCCCACAATTTCAAACTGCTTTCGCTTTTTCTTTCAGGATGTTCTTTATGGAGGTACGAGAGTGAGTAACACTCGAGAGATTCTAAGATTTTCAGATTTTTTAAAATGTTTAATTTTCTGTTCAGAAATTTTGATATACGAAAGCGTAAAATTTCCAAAGCTTTTAATTGACAAATTTATTTTACAAATTTTAATTACAGACTTGGAAATTTGAAAGCTAGAAAATTGGAAAATTTAAAAACTTCGAAATTAAAAAATGTAAAAACTTGAAAATTGCAAACAGTGGAAAGTTCAGGAACTTGAAAGCTTACAGTAATATAATAATTTAAATATAAAAATTTAATTAGTACAATATTGTAATCAGTAAGTAAGAAAATTCGAAAACCTGGTAATTTAACAATTTACAAATCTAAAAATACAGAAATATAAAATCGAAAAGAATAACAATTATACAAATCCGTAAAGTTGCAAATACAGAGTGGACCACTAAAAATTCACAAACCCATAAGTTTCACAACCATAAATTTTCAAATCGAGAAATTGCTCATCCACGCATTTCTCGGTGACCGTTTTATTCTCGAAATATATCAAAGATCAGAACAACGAATTCGAGATTAATGGGCTTTTTATGCACTCGGCCATTATTGAGTAACAGAGCAACAATAAAAAGAAGGCCATAAACCGAACGAAGGTTGAATAGGATCCAGATTTATAACATTAAATTCGTGTCCTTCGATCGTCATTAAAGTACCGGTTGCGAAACATTTACGAGGCGTGGCAAGGTTTAAATGAAAATGCACTTTTTGGTGGTTTTGCAGCACGTTTTTTTTTTATTATTTTTTTTCCTTTTATCTCTGCTTCGTGTTAGTATCTCGCTTCCAAATCCTGACAGCAAGAACGTCGGCATACGATAAAAAATATGCGTGTACATACATTGACCGGTATCACGTGTTACGCCGTCGATGAGTGTACGGTTGTCAAACCATGAGTTGGCGCGTGACGCAAAGTAGAAGAAATTGTATCCGTGAACATTTAGAGTTATATACAGGGAAATTAGAGTAATGATAATATCTGTTGAATGCGAGTAGCAATATGTTGATTACTTGAGAGAAGTTTGTTGGGTGTCGTTGCTTTTGGGGTAATTGGTGTGCGTGAGAGAAAATTGTTCTACTGCCGAAAATTTGAAATGTTTCGAATTTGAAATCGTCCGAATTTGGAATCTTCCGAATTTGGAATCTTCAGAATTTGAAATTTTCCGAATTTGCTATCTCCCGAATTTGCAATCTCCCAAATTTGGAATCTCCCGAATTTGGAATCTCCCGAATTTGGAATCTCCCGAATTTGGAATCTCCCGAATTTGGAATCTTCCGAATTTGAAATTTTCCGAATTTGCTATCTCCCGAATTTGCAATCTCCCGAATTTGGAATCTCCCGAATTTGCAATCTCCCGAATTTGGAATCTTCCGAATTTGGAATCTTCAGAATTTGAAATTTTCCGAATTTGCTATCTCCCGAATTTGCAATCTCCCGAATTTGGAATCTCCCGAATTTGCAATCTCCCCAATTTGGAATATTCCGAATTTGATATCCCCCGAATTTGCTATCCCCCGAATTTGCAATCTCCCGAATTTGGAATATCCCAAATTTGAAATCTCCCGAATTTGAAATCTCCCGAATTTGCAAACCCCCGAATTCGCAATCTCCCGAATCTCCAATCTCCCGAATTTGAAATTGTCCCAATTTGAAATCTTCCAAATTTCCAAAGATACGTATAAGTCTTTGCGCCCATTTTTCTATTCTGTCCAATGGTAGTAAACGTTCTAAACACATCATCCTCACGCACCAACTCATGTATTGACATCAGTACCTCGTTATTAATAATTAATAATTAACAGTTCGATGTGTCTGTGAATTAATCTCATTACGGAACAGTCGAAACAATGATGTAAACGATGCTAGTATAAATACCTAATAAACTCGCAACAAGATCGACCTTAATGTAGCAAAGAAACAACTCTTAATACTAATTAAATAAACTCGGTTAACCCTTAATTAACGTAATAATTAAGTGGCAGGTTGCACCGCCTGGATATAAATAATGAGTTCGCGTATCGTCGTTTCGCGATTATTTACAAGTTTAGCGAATAATCGCTTCGCTGAGAATCACTGGTCTAATATGGAAGCACTCTTCTTCTTGCCTTTCGCTTAATTGCACGCGTTTTTGTCGGAGATAATTAAAATATGATCGATGGTACATTCCGCTGGGCAAACTAGATGCTTGGATTATTAAATTGATTAATTTGGAGATTTATGAATTTAGAACATTTTTAAATGTTCTAATTCTTCGGTTTAGAAATTAAGTTTTCAAATTTTTTAATTTCTATGTTTTGAAATTTTCTAATTTTTAAGTTTTTTAATTTTTACATTTTCAAGTTTCTGAATTTTACGAGTTTTCAAATTTCCAAGTTTTCGAATTTCAAATTTTCAAGTTACCAAGTTTCATATTTCAAATTTTTATTTTTCAAATTTTCAAATTTCTAATTTCCAAACTCTCAAATTCTCAAATTTCCAAAACTTCAAGTTTCCAAGTTGTCACATTCAGAAGTTGCAATTAAAAATTTTCAGATGAGGAAGTTGAATTTATTTCTCAAAATTGAGCTGAAATTTTCAAATGTAGAAAAGTACAAACTTTTATAAATGATTATAGTCAAATTTTTAGACTTGAAGAAGAAATACTAAAATTTGAATAAGTACTTGTACTCTTACTGCTAGTCCCTTTGCGGCAATATAACGAGAGTCAATGTACCCATTAGTGTTCATCACCGTCCATCATCTAACATTATCGAAAAGAATATAAATTTTTACCGGACTTCGCAAACTTTAATCACGTCCTTGACAATCATATTGTTCGATAAAAAAACAAGTTAAAAAACATTCTCATATTTTCCAATTTCGAAGCGTTATAAAACATCTCGATTGGATCCATGATTGCCTCTTGTTTTTTGGTAAAAGTTAATGAAGCAGCTCTTAACAGCCAGTCGGTATAAACTTTTTAAATCTCCTCTTTTATTATATCATTTACTGAATAGCTTAATTGGTAGCTACGTATATCCTATAATTATATTGCTAATTATTGTCGTTTACGAGTTGTAATTTGGAAAATTTCCTCTCGGAGAGTTGTATCGTTCTCTTTTTTATTCGTGTTCATTTGAGTTTTTAACGACTAAAAGGCAGTCAGAAACCTTTCTTTAATCAAAACTCTAGAAATAATTTAGACATCATTTTTTCTACGTCATTTTAACTTAATAACCGTAATAAAAGTTCTCCCACCTGTTCTGTCATTATTTATAATTAGAAACGAAATTGTCTCAGCTGTCTGATTCTTCCTGTGCAAAAAATGACTTCTCTGAATGATGTAATTTTATCATTGAAAAAATTAAAAAATTTCAGAAGAAACTTCATACTTTGAAAAGTGTAAAACATATATCAAATCGTTGTGTATTAACGTGTGGTACATACATCAAATTGTCATGTATCAACATATGTGAAAAATATAAATCGTCATATGTGAATGTAAGTAATGTATTAAATCATATGTGGATGTATTACATACATTAACATATTAAATCATTATATGTGAATGTATGTAATACATTAAATTATCATATGTGAATGTATGTAACACCAAAACTTCTTGGCATTTGATAGAATTTTTCACACAGGACAGAATCGATGCAAAGTTGTCGATCGTTCAAATAAATTTCTCACGTCTAAAAGCTCGCGTAAAGTACAAAAAAATGATTTTCTCTTGTTCGATTCCGAAACCGAATTATTGTTGTTTGCGCAAGACCGCTAAAAGCCGTGTAGCTAAATCCGAGAGGTGTCCGATCGGAATCGATAATATTACCGAACGAAACTGATAATCCAGAATAGTTTACGGTTATCGTTGATTTGCAACGAGCTGAGAAATTACGGACGAAAGAGTTTTTCGGGAGAGATTGAAAAGTGGCGGAACAGGTATTTCGAAGTAATTTTGATAAGAAGCGAACAGTCGTCGCCTTCAATTTCTAATAACACCGAATTTTATGGAGATTATTAAAGCGTCGTTTAACCGACATGCTCCGGGGACACTTTCGACCCGATATTCGTTCGCGATTTTACGAGAATCGCTCTCGAAACGCGACGTTACCGTGTACGCGCCATTTGCAATCGAATATTCCCGCCAATTTACATATTCGCCCGGCCTCGTGTGTCGAGCAATCGACCTTCTTAAACGACATGTCTCGATTTCGGATAAATTTGATAGGTATTCGTGCTCGATATCGAGGGAAAATTTGCATTTCCGTAGAATATCTTATGCGAAGAAAGCTCAAACAGTTTCTTTTATAAATGTTCATGGGCGTAGCCAGCTTCTTGATGGGGCTCTATATTTTTTATGATAAATGTCATACCGCTTTTAAGAGACTTTAGATTCATTTTTGTATAGTGTAATTGTATTAAATATTAGTTAATACAATTTACTAATATTTTGCGTTAAATATTAGTTTATTAATTTACTAATATTTTGTGTAATTGTATTAAATAATAGTTAGTACGATTTATTATTTGTACAGCACAATTGTATTAAATATTATATAATTTATTTCTTTTAAGTAGTTGTATTAAGTTAGTACAATTTATTAATATTTATATAACATACTTGTACTAAATATCAGTTAATCACTGATTTATTTAAGATTTACAGATTTTTATACAATATATGGTTTATAAAATTTATTCATTTTTGTATATCATACAAAAATATATTTTCGTGTATCTATTAAAATTGTACATGTATCAAATATTATTAAGCATGACTCTAATTTTATTTTGTCTACTGTAGAAGGCAAAAATTAATTTTTGTTTTTTAGAGTGGTGTTAAGGGCACTTTTTTTTAGGGGGTGTATTTAACCCTCCTTAATTACGCTTTTGGCTACGCTCATGGAAATGTACCTTATAAAAAATATCATTTCAGCAGAGTTTATTTTTCGATTAGTGCAATGAGAAAAGCGAAAGATTCGTTTTGGCTGGTTTCGAGAAAATAATCGAACCGATTGTCATAGAAGTGCTGATATCGATTACGGTATCGATAAATATCTATATTATCGAAATATTATTGACAATTCAGAGCAATAATATATTGAAGAAAAATATATATTATATTGAATTTAGAACAAATTTATTGTGCAATTCAAATTACAAAGCAATTAAATTGCTATTTAATTCGAATTGCAATGTAATTGAAATTACAACATAATTAAATTACTATGTAACTCAAATTGAGACCCAATTAAATTACTCTATAATTCAATTTGAAACATAATTAAGTTACTATGTAATTCAACCTGAAACATAATTAAATCACCGTCTAATTTAAACTGCACCATAATGTAATTACTATCTAAATCAAATAGAAAGGTAATTACCGTACAATTCAAATTACAACTCGGTAAAACTAAAGCGTAATGTAATTAAATTACATAACTAATTGACAGTGCAGTTCAATAAGCGCACCTATAATTATCTATAGATGAGATATGGATAATTTATCGATAACCAATATCAGCACCTCTAGATTGCCACATTCTTTGGCTTAACGATCCATTCACATGAATTTCACGAACACTTGGCGGAAAATTGCACTTGTAGGACAAAGAAGAAAGAACATTTTCAAACTACATACTTTTCGATTGTTGCAATTTAATTGCATCACCCTTTTGTTCTCCAACGTTCGATTTACAATGCACCTCGACGCCAAACGCGAAATCGAAACCAGTCATGCGACCTCGACGTCTTACGCAGAACTTTCTAACGATATGTATGTATATATATATGTATAGTTACGTATAAAATATATGTATATGTATATATATTAATACGACTACGAACAAACTCGGTTAAATAAATAAAATATATTGAAGAAAAACGCGAACGTACAAAATGATTATGCCGAGTATTTTATGTACAACCGTATCTCGGTGAGCGAAACGTTTCGAGAGTTAGTACAACTAGCTTCAACTGGGTGAGTTCTTAAATAAACGTGATAAAATCGCATTAAATAAACATGTACAGTGGCGGTCGGTTAGTTAAGATCGCTTCATAGTTTCGATATTAAATGAGATCGATAGTTGTTTTTGGGACAACTTTCTAAATTTTCCAAACAATTGCTGGATCACTAAATTCCTAAATTTGAAAGTTTGTCAATATTTCCAAATTACTAACACTTTTCCAAACTTACAAACAACGTCCTTAGATTTCTAAATTACCTTCCACAATTTACACATTTGGTTCGTCCACTGGTTCCAAGTACCTGTCCGCCATTTTGTTGACGCGTTTAGATGAACGTAACAATATTGAGAATAAAGTTATATCGTCTCACAAAACGTGTATCAAGATATACGAATTAAATACAACACGTAATATTTTGAAACCCGAATATTTTCTAAATTACGAAGGGATCGTACCTAGCCGCCACTGTAGATACAAACCATCGAATTCCAGCTGTTCACACGACCTTCCAATCTCGTTCATCTCGAAAATATCGACGAACGCAAGATCAGTGATCAGCAGGAATTCAAGTATCCGCAGCTTTAAATAAAATCTTAACAAAAAAAAAAAAAAAAACTGGTTAATGTTTCGGAAAGTTAAGAGTCGCCACTATCGATGATCGATTAACGGTTATAGAAGGGAACGAGTCGAAGGGGAAGAAAAAAAAAAAGACGGAAATCTCTTCGAGTAACTTAACAGGCGACTCACGTGAGTCGCCGTGATGCTTATACGCCTAAATTGAACTTACACGCTAGATCGTTCATGGAACATACAACGTTTAATATATCATAGATATATGGGACCAAAATCACCAGAACCAGCCGCGCAAAACTTTCGCGCCTCGAGCCATCCACGATCGCCATTCAACCGTTTTTATTTCTACCATCTCGAGGAAATTCTATGCCCTTCGTGAAAGGGAAGGCGTGACTGAGTATCCTAGGACGAATTGATCGTGCGTCGATCATTTCACGCCGTACGAGCGAAATTTTCCGCTCCGCTCGGCGCGCAACGCATCCTGAAAATCCCTCTGTCGGGATTTCGTCCTGAAAATCTTCAGGAACGGCTTTTTAATACCTGCGACTATTTCTTTTACAAAGAAATGTACAACGGATACGAAAATATATTCTTTCAATTGTCTCCCTTTTTTCTCTCATCGAACCTGGTACACACACAAGACTTGAACCAATTTCAAACTTATGACAATAAAATTTAGAACACCGGTACATTCAGTAGCAAATTTACACTTTTTTCAACTGATCTTGTGACATGCGTCCTCCACATAGCCGTCCCTGACGAAGACTAACCACGATTAAGGCACTTTTGTTAAAAGATCGAAAAATATGTATATTGGTATAAAAATAGAGTGTTTAGGTAGACTTTCGGGAAAAAATGGCGGGATCGAGCAGCAGCGAATGGTTCCGCTGTCTGACCGTGTTCCTAGATCGTGGATCCATAGATCGGATTCAGCTCGAGGCTCCGGCGACCGGCGCTGGTAAGCAATCGTGAGAACAGAGAGGAAAGAGCAGTTTCTTCCCTTTTCTCCAACGAAATCTTCACTTACTTCGCTTATTCCTCGTTGTTTCTCC